>OX459113.1:95987736-98835325 GCA_949775065.1 Brachyopa scutellaris | reverse complement strand
TGTTGTTCTTCAGGAGGATTTGCAAATTCTCGATGGAGTCCTTGAGCGGCACCTTCTCACCGATGAGGTCATGCTTCAGTTCGGTGATTTGTGTCTTCTGAGCAAATGCTTGTTTCATTGTCGAATCTGGTGTACTGTCGCCCAGAGGAAAGGCTTTTACACTGGGCACATGTTGACTGCCAAATGCCGTCATACTGGAGCTATTCGATTGACTTGGGGTGATTCCTGCACTGCACGTGGTTGTACCGAAGGAGGATGAAATGTTATGCTGACGGCACAATGATTTGCGTCGCTGTGCTGTCAGACTGCTCATGTTGGAGTTCAGGTCAACATCCTCGGTGGATATGTCCTCGGAGTTTCCACTATTCTGATTGGGCAGAGCGTTGGGGTTCGGTTCGACTATTGTGTTCGGTTGAGTGCTGTTTGCCGTTGGTGGTAGTTTACCCTTAAGGAAGTATGTGACCATCGTACCCTTGCCTTTGACATTCACATTGCCCCGACATGTAAGTAGGTAACCCCGACTCTCCAGAATGTTGTATGTTTCCTGGGTGACCTTTATTTGATTGGGGTAAAAATGTAAAACCGTTATTATTATACTAATACGTAATGTGTATTTGTGTAACATAAATATAAACTTTTCATGGTAAAAGGATATTCAAAGGAATAAACAACAATCGTGCCAATAATGTCATGTAATGGACCCTAGTGTTGTGCACTGGGAGTATCTTATTTCTTTAAGATAGAGACAGAGACCCTAGCATTCTTCTGGGTTCCATGTTCCACATCTGCTACGAGCTGTGAAATTTCCCTTGCATATGGAGTACCTATTCCACCTTCTGCCATAGGAGGGCATTACCAGAGTACGTGTTTCGTCGTCTCATTATCCTCTCTGCGGAGTCGATGGGAGTCATCGGCGGATAATCCCATTTTCTTGAGTTGGTATCGTAGTAGCCACTGCTAAGGAAACGCTAGTGCCCTTCACACGAAAGAGGAAGTTTTCACACCTGAAAACAACCCTCAGATACAAATACCTGTATATTGCCAAGGTGAGACATATAACCATCTACAGGGCAATAGTATGGGCTAAAAGAACTAGTCTAACAACTATGAGAAACACGTTGGACAAAGTACAGAGACTCGCTGTCTGACTGCAGCACTTGAGGTGCTATTGGAGCTTGCTCCACTGCACCTCGGAGTGGAACAATGAACAAAGAAGGAATCGAAAGAGGAAAATATATCAGCCATACAGTCCATGATATAATGGCCAATGAGCTTTCCCTTCTAACTAGAGATGATGGGTTTGGGAAATTCAGCTGGAAGAAAATATTGCACATCAAACTCAGCAGCAAAAAAGACTGGAGCAATGAATCTAGAATCTATACGTTGAGTCCTCATACTATTAAATAGTACACGGATGGTTCAAGAACTGAGGAAGGAACGGGTGCAAAAGTGTTCGGGCCCTGTACCAAACTATTCGAACTCATGGGTAACTACACTAGGATCTTTCAAGCCCAAATCTGCCCTTTTGGAAGATGAGCACAGCTCGATCTTGAAAACGCTATAACAGACGCGACATAGCAATAATGTCAGATAGCCAAGCTGCTATTAAGGCAATCGGAGCTTAGGTCATCAAATCCAGGATTGCCTGGGAATGCCTAGATAAACTTAATAGACTAGGCGAAGGAAACAATGTCACCATCTACTGGGTACCAGGACATCTGGGTAAAGAACGTAACGAGGAGGCGGAGAAACAAGTCAGGAAAGGTACCGCCTTCGTGGATCCTAAGCGGCATATGGGAACACACGATAAAAAAGGATCGCTTTTCACTGGAAAAGACAAACAGAAATAAGTCTTGGACAGAAACTCAGCGACTAAGACAGGCGAAGAAACTTTTGGGTAATTATACAACTTGAAGAGATTCAAAGCTTGCATTGGTCTGGACAAAAACAAACTCAGCATCCTGACTGCATTCCCTACGGGACATTGACATCTCAAGAACCTAGGTCTATCAGATGAAGACTCAAGCAGATTTTGCAATGAGTCCAGTGAAACTTCAGAACACATACTGATGGATTGTGGGGCATTAACCCAGAACAGGTTCAAGTACAGAAGCGCATATACCACTCATAACTCCCAATCTTCTACTACGAGTTTTCAGGGAAATAAGTCTGGATGGGGTGCTAGGACCTATGGAACTCTCACCTGGGCTAGGTGTGAGCGAAGCTCCCTCTAACCAGCTCCCATAGAGATGGGACCTTCGTCCACGTCCTTCGACTAGCGGACATGTAGGGAGCACAATAAGCAGGCCCCAAGTAGCATTTAAGCTTAGTCACAAGTTGGAGTTAAGAATATCTTAGCTTTCCTCTGACCCTTGGGTTTGGTATTCAGCAGGGATGTCATCTTCCCATTTCCTGATGTGGTGGTATGTGTAGGTATGTGGATAGACTCTTCTTTTTTTTGTATGGCTTTTCTTTGTTTTTCAACCTCAATCTTAATCTTAACCTCAATCTTAATCTCAAATTCAATCTCTATCTCATTTCCACTCAGGTATATAAAGTTATTGAATACAACTGTGTGATATGGAGCACATCGTGGTGTTTTTCATTGGAATAACATTCTAGGAAACACACATTAAGAATTCCTTTTACCTCACAAATTACCGTTAAATTGCAAAAATGCATAAACAGTTTCTCTGATGTTATTTACGAGTATAATATGAGTCCTTTGCTTACACTGCTACACAGAATTTTTAATAACTGTCCATTGACATTCTATTAAATAAATTAGGATCTGGAAAGGCAATTCTGTTGGAATCCAGGGAACCATTGTGAGAGCGTCTCTGATGTTACGTTATTAAATACCATAAGGCACCACAAGGTTATACTGTACTGGGCACCCGGACAAAGCAATATCGAAGGGAACGAGATATCAGACGAACAAGCTAGAGCTGGATCCGCCATGAGCAACATTGAGTGGCCGTGGCGTAGAGGTAGTTGCGTCGCTTGTCATGCGGAAGGTTCACAGATCGAATCCAAATGTCTTCGAAGAATTTATTTCTCACGAAATAAAAATAAGTTGATCAGTTTCAGAAGGTTATATCAAAACCTACTGCGAAGGCATAACACTGGCAGTAGGATGGTGGGTATGGCTAAAGAAATTGATCGCACAAACTATAATAAGAAACATCTGGAAAAAACTCCTGTGAATCATAAGCAAGTACAAAAATAATATACAACTCTCCAGTTATCCTGGACACCACCCATAGAGTTAGTTGAAATTGAAACCTATCATCTGAGTTCGTCGATCTGTCTGTCTCTCGTTCTTGTCCTTCATGTGCTCGCGCTATGTAAACATTTTAAGGGTATTCATAACCCCTTTAGCGTGTGTAGATTATAAAAAAATAAAAATAAAAATTATGCTGATACCTCCATACTGCCACCGATTAAAACATTGTTCAACACAATCGACCAAAAAAAAAAGGGACCAACTCTCTGTGACTCACACCAACCGACTGCATCACATTTCATTCTTTATGGTCTAAACATGATCTTAATAGGACGAAGACAAAGACGATGTTACCACTGGATAAATCCTCCATACGCTTAATCACCGGAATAAAAATGGTGAATCACGGTGACTAACGGGACACTGCACCATAGGTCATATGACAAGCAAATAGCTACCTGAGTCCAACGATATCTGTAGAAGCTGCGGAGATAAGGAACAAAGTGAATCGATCCAACATCTACTCTGCTACAGCCTCGCCCTCCAAGAACGACGCCTCCGTATATTCGGCCATAGATTTTTGGCAGACATAGCAGGGCTAGGAAATATATAAAGATATCGGATCTACTAAGATTCAGTAAGAGCACAAAATGGTTTATAAAGGGGATTCACAATGGACCCTCGGGTCTCGAGTGGAAATGATACTCCTCCAGTCACACGCCCCTCCTAACCTGACCTAACCATGCCGTTACGGGGTAAAGATTGCATCCATTTTTTTTTTTTTTCAAGAACCATCAGTTTTACCTCACAATTATAATTTCTAATTAAATTACCTGGATGTGATCAATTAGGCCGGTTGAGTCCATGCGGGAGGCGACATTAACAGCATTGCCCCAAATATCATATTGTGGTTTCCTGGCTCCAATTACGCCCGCAACAACCGGACCAATATTAATACCTGAAACCATTATCCCATCATTGAAATGCAAATGTTAATTAAGCTCATTATAACTGTGGTTTCACTCTAAGCAGTGTGTGTGTGTGTGTTTATGTATTGATTGGCTTACCTATTCTCATCCGGAAATTGTTAAACGAATGTTTATTTAGATCGTCGATTTTATCGAAGAGTAGCAGCGCATAGTCTGCCATCGCAGTGACATGAAGAAAATTTTCCATATCGCACGTGTTGGCTGTTAGTCCGGATGCGGCCATGTACGTGGCTCCAGTGCTTTTTATCTTTTCTATGTACCTGTGAACAGAGGTTTTTGGTTTAGTCAATTTCACTTTTACCGAATGAGTGTTATGTGTTTTTTAAACGAAAATAAAAACAACTTTTAGTGTGATACGGTGAGAAGAGATACTTTCAGTTGGAGGAAAACAAAATCTAATTTCACTCCTTCCATATGAAAATATACCAATATCTGGAGTAATAATAATTGTAATGAAAATTTTATAAAACACTTAAATTTCATCGTAGACTCCTTGCTATGAAGTTTAACGATAGACGTGACTACGATCGAACTTTTTTTTACCTATTTAGATATTTACCCATTCTCTTTGACTTAAGAGGGTATCAAGGATTTATTACTTCAACTATTGGCAATTGCCACCATAGCTTCAAACATTCATATGTGAGTCTAAACCAGAAGAAATAAAAAGACAAATCTTGCTGTAATCTCATACGATCTTTATTCCTTCGTTGTCTGATTTGAACTCCGCCTTCAACACAACATCGCACTTTACAGAGCCACAAGCACACCAAACTAAAACATTATGCTAGGCTAGGTCATATAAAAAAAAACTTGAACTTGATAACGATAGGCACCCCCACAGATTAGGAATAGCGCCACTTACTTAACACATACAATTTGCACCGAACACTTAATAAAAGATAAAAAAAATACACACAAACCAAAATTGTGTCGTTTTTCCACTCTCCGGCACACCGGGCCGGTAATTACTGCCCCAAAATTCAATCCTTCTCAAATTTCAAGGAGTGGGGAAACATTTTTCAGGGAGAGGTAAAAGTGTGAAAAAGTACTAAAACACATTTGACAACAAAAATGGAAAAAATTAATTTCTTGGCCTAAAATTTGCAGCGGAACAGGATTTGACTGATTTTGGTAGAATTTCGTAGCTTTAACAGTTTTGGATAGAGGTATGAAAACAGACCTCATCATCACTTGCCTTGTAGATTTTTTGAATAATATCAGAAAGAATCAAATAGAGCTGTGTTGTGTATTATATTGAATTAGCAAACAAATCTAGTAAATGAACTGTCGATAGAATCGTAATTTTCTGAAAAGCGTAAACGAAAGGTTATAGGTTCGACGAAAGGGCCAAGGATGTTGCGGCCATAATGACACCACTTCAAAAGTTCAGCTTTACTGTGCACTAGACACAGAAGCAAATGGGACGGAGATTTCAAAATTTAGCTGCCGCAGCTGGCGTTAGGTCTTATCGCCCAAAACCATAACGCCCAAATTGAAAAATGTCATAACGCCCAAAAACTGACAACGTCCAAAATTTCAAGGTATTTAACGTCGCAGACCCCAAGTCGAATGACATATCACCCAAAGTAATGGTCTAATGTCATAACCAGGGATAGGATTTTGTGGACCTAAAAAAGTAAAAAAAGGCAAAACAAAAGACTTAAAAAGGCAAAAAAAAGTCATTTATTAAAAAACACAAGAAAAAGAAACGTAAATGCACATTTAATTATAGTAGCAATGAACTACCAAGAGTTTTTTGAAATTTTTCTGGTAATAATCTTTTGGTTGTCTCTTAGAAGCGCCTTGGAGGAGCTAAATGACCTTTCTTCTTCAGCTGAATCGAGTGGAACCAATTTAAAGCTTTCAACAATATTTACATCAATGTTTGACGGTACTTTCTGGAAAATATTTTTCAATTTTGTCGAAACTTTTTACTAAAATTAATTTTTAAGTAGTAAGATATATTGTAAATTATCTATCTCTGTACTGCAATAACATCGCGAAAGCCAATGTTAACTGTTTTCTATGATAAAACTAAATGTATCTGTATCTGTATTTTTCAATTTGCCTGAATACGTACATGCATATTTAAGTATGAATGAACACAAGCAATAAAAATTATCAAACCAACGCGGGTAGATATGTACAATGTACATACACATATATGTAGATCAGTGATCGATTGCACAGACAGGGACCCTTTTGGTGGCGGCAATGCTGTTAATATGTATTTTTTTTTAAAGCGTAGCAACGCACGCAGGGTATCCGCTAGTGTACGATTTTTCCATGTTGACTCTCCCAACAGACTAGACGTTCTAAATTAGGAATGTTTTTTTTGTAACCTGTATTGACAAAACATGTGTCAGCGGCATGTTTACCCATATAAAATACAACAAAACCTTAGCCTGGATAATTATCGAGTCTTATTTTTCTCTGAAAGCTCTTTCGAAGTCTATATAGGTTACAAAAAAAAAACACGACTAATAATGTTTGCACAGATATACATGCATATGTGCATACGAGCATTATTTTTTTAGCGAACAGACTTTGAGAAAAAAGCAAACTATGCAAAAAAGGCAGGAAAAGGCAACAACGGCAAAATAAAATACATATATTTATAATCAGGAGGACATGAAACGTGTTTGTGTAAAGTTGATACTATCTTCCGATCAAGCAAAAAAAAAAGAGGCAAAGTAAGCAAAATCCTATCCCTGGTCATAACGCTCGAATGTTAAAATATCATAACCCAAGATATTTGTTTTAGCTAATATTTGGGCGTTATGACATAGATTTCGGGCGTTATGCCGTTTTTATCATAAGATAATATACTTTTGGCAAAATATATTTTGGGCGTTATGATATATGTTCTTAATTTTGTCATTTGCTACCAAACCCGTTAATTTACTCTTGCATTTTGCACAAGCGATAATACCCCACGCTAAAAAAAACAGTTGAAGGAAATCATTTCTTAGTAAAGTGCATTGAAGTGCGGTTGTAAGTGCATATGGAGTGCAAACATTTTGAGTAAGTTAGTGGTAAGAGGGTTAGTTCCAAATTATTTTTTTTAAAAAGCGAAAAACAATTATACAAAAAAAAATTAGCGTATAAAGGTAATACATTTTACGTTTGTTATGCTAAAAATTGCAATGCAATGTACGGTACTTTTCTCAGGAATATTTTTTTAAAATGTGTTTCGTGTTTCTTTATTTTTTATAAGAATCAGAATGGTGTAACAAGTTAAGGTTATTCCAAAATGCGTTGAAATAAAATTTGGGCTTATTTTCATTTGCTTTAAAAATCTGGTTTAAAACCTTTTTTAAGGAATTTGTTAGCCCATTTGTCATTACATTTGGGCTTTGCGAAGTTTTAATACTTTTGGGTGAAGTGCCGAGTTTTGGGCATTATTACAATTATTTGTTTGAACGTTTTGACCTTGGGCGATAAGACCCAACTTAATTTAAAGCGAAAATAATCCCATTACCCCCAATACCTACCATTGTCACATCAACCAAATTAACGTGAATTTCACAACAACAAATTGTTAAGCAATTTTTTGGGCGTTATGATATTTTTCTAATTGGGCGTTATGGTTTTGATAAGACCTAACGCCGCCGTTGCATAAGACCTCCGCTGAAAACGCTGCTAGTCTAGCAATTACTAAGATGATTTGGAAGCCAACTACATACATATTATGTAGTTGTGTTTAGAGATTGAAAGACCATATTATTGACAAATTGGAAAGAAAGAAAATGCCTGAAAAGTAAGCTTTACGAGATTTTACAATGCTTAAGGTGTTACATGGGTTTCACGGATTTAAAAAATCGATTTTTTTTTATTATCTTATTAAATTCTACAACTCTTGAATATTGTCCTAAATTTTCAAGTCGATCGGAGTAATAGTTTCGGAAATAGAGTTCTTGAGCAGTCGCGCTCTCAAAGCAGTTTTATTGTCACTTAAAACTTAAAACGCGTTTTTCTCGAAACTGTATTTTCAAAGTCGGTTGTCAAGATTTCTCGAAAACTACTGAACCGATTTTGATGAAATTTTACACACGTCATCGTGATATTATTGACAAGGACATGGACGAAGGATTTTTTTTAATGCAACTATTTTTAAAAAAGAAATGTAGACCAAATTTTACCGAAATTTTTAAATTTTTTGTAACAATGTCTGCCAAACAAACAATCTTCACTTTTTTCTTTTTTCCTTCGTCCAAGTTCTAGTTTAACGTATTATCTTAAACACGTATTTTTTTTTGACTTCAGTTCATCCTGTCATGAGTTCTGCCTTTTTTCCGAGGGGGCACCGGAAATGACGTCACAGTGGCAGAGTTTTAAATATTTTTCTACAAAAATTTCAGAAAGTCTTTGTCAAATGTGTATATTAGGGCAGTAAAAAGTTTGAATGAAATACATATTTCATTTTTTATATAAAAAGACAAAGACCTCCGCTGCGCGGAAGTGTATAAGGAACATTAATATGTCATTGTAGTTATTTCTTAGAATCATTTATTAAAATAATCGTAAACGATTTTGAGAAAAATTGAGATCAGGACTATTATTGTGTCGTACTTTTCAGTTAGTTTTGGCCATAGTCGGTAGTTTCCCTACTTTCCTTGCCAACTCATCGGCAAACTCGTTGCTTTCTACAACAAACTGACCAGGCACCCAACATAGTCTTACCTGGTTCTGCATAATGCTATTAGCATTATTTGGCAGTTCCTGACTATTCGTTGCATTATCAGGACCTCTGGAGTCCTAAGTATGGCTATATCGAAACAAACAATGCGCACATAATAGGCATTATTTTGTCCGACATGTTTATGTACATTAACTGTATGGATGACTGCATATGCATACAAATACAAAGTAATTTTTTTCAAGAGTCATAAAAATGAATTCCACAGCAGATTTTAGCAATTTGGTTAAATGTGCACCTAACCTATAGCCAAATGTAATTTCATATCATATTGAATTATACATATGTATACGTTACATGTATATCCTTATTAAATACTTTATCCTTTTAATATTAAATAATGATTTAATGTGAGCATTGAACCATCGCTTTCTTTTTCTTTATTCGTCCTTTCATATTTATTCAACCGAGAGCTATGTATTTATAAATTTGGAGATAATTTCGTAGCACAACATTTCTGGATGGGGTTGCAAACCGGTATTTGGTAAAAGTTTTCAACGGTTTTAAATTCGCAAACAATGAAAAGAAATCGAATCTCATTACGTTTTTAGTGTTTTTATTTTGTATTCAAATCAAAATAAAAATGTTGTAACCATTTTAAATTTTATGTTACTCTTGCGAATGGGGGGCGGCCATTAGTTGATTTTATTGGGTTGTACCATTCGAAATGTCCGATTTTCGCTCAGTCGGATATAAGAAGTTCTCCAGTGAACATCTGTGCCAGAGTTAAATTTTCTTTTTTTATAAAATAAAGTGGTACTTGGCGGGTAAGAATTTTAGGGTTCGTTACAAGTACCGTTATTTTTCTTCTGGGAATTATTTACCATACTGTCGACGTTCAAATTTGGACTCTCTTCGTTGAAGAATTTAATCTGGGACATAACGCATTGCTGGCAGTGGAAAACATTAATGATGCATTTTATGGATGTAACGGTAAACGAATGCAACATTCGACGTTGGTCTGCTAGGTTCCGTTCGGGAGATCTTAGCCTTGAAAATGAACCATCTGGAAATACAGCCTCGGCAATTTACGACAATATTTTGAAAGCAACAAAAATGGGACGGGCCATTGCAGAGAACATGGGGGTATCTGCCATGACAATAAATCGACACCTATCTCTAATAGGAATAGTGAAAAAACTCAACAAATCGGTGCCCCATGAATTGAACGAGGTACAAAACTACGCCGCTTCGAAATCTGTGCATCGCCGAGCTTAAGGCACCAAAATGAACCGTTTTTGACCATATAATCACGTGTAATGAAAAGTGGATTTTGTGTGACAACCATAAAAGGGCAGTAGTTGGATGCAGAAGAAAAACCAAAACACACCCGCAAACTAGGTCTTCACCCAGACAGGGTTATGGTGACAGTTTGGTGGACATCGCAACGACCAATCCACTTTTAATTTCTTCAACCACGGGAAACGACAAATGCAGCCAAATATTGTGAGGAAATTGACATGGTGCATGCAACATTGGCTGAAAAGCAACCTGCATTGTCGAATAATCATGGTCCGATACAGTGCATTCAAATGCTAGACCCCATACCTAATAAGTAACGGTGCAAAAAACTGTTGCAGTTGGGATTTGAAACTCTTCCGCATCCACGGTACTCTCCTGATATTTCCGCAACGGATTACCATCTTTTCCGCAATCTGGATTCATTTTGCCGCAGAAGGTCTTCCGGAACCGAGCAGAGGTCATAAAAGCCTTTGAAGATTTCATTGCCTCAAGACGTCAGCACTTCCACGAAAAAGGAATATTTGACCTTGTTTCACGTTGGAAGAATGTCACAGATACATATTCTATAAATCTAGGGTTATTCAACTGCGAACGGATATCTTTACTCGATAAGAACGTTCCTACCATTTGGACATACATAATTTGAGCACCAGCATACTTAAGCCTGTAGGGGCCAAGGGGATGTTTAGCCTCGCTACTCCTGAGAATAATTTAGAGTTTTGTATAGAGCGAAATAGGCTTCCAATATCTTGTTGTGTTAAGTCACTGAGATCGTTGAAGAATTATTCTACTAGGTGTGTAGTTTTCTACTGCGGGAAAGAGCTGGGCATAAACAGAGATCTGTTGGGTTTTCCTCCTCTTCCTCGTCTCTGCAACTTTAACAGAAGTGATTTGAAACGACGTTTACCCTAGTCGCATACTTTCCTATAAGGCAGTGTCATGAGATGACTCCAATGATCGTGCTTATAGTTAAAGCGGTTAAGATCTAGCCTAGGCCCACTTGGTTGCATTGACTGTGTAAGTGTGAGTGATAGCTTGTAAGTAGCAAGAGGCATACCTACATACATATATTCTTTTCCGGTAGAATAGGTATTATTGTTTCTAGTTTAGCGAGTTTGTCAGCTTAGCAATTTCATGGAATATCTCTGTACTTTGGCACCCAGTACAGATGAATATTAAACTGCCTAGCCATCTCTATAATAGATTAATGATTGTTGTAGGTGATTTTTGAAGTAGATGAGACTTATTCGGATTGATAGGGATTTTAAGATCGTCTGACTATCAGAGAATATGCTAATACTATTAGAAGATATTATATTTCTCTTGATCCAGGACAGTGCTTCTGGAATCGCCATAATTTTCACTTGAACCAAGCTGCAGTGATAAGGAAAGCGGAAGGAGAGATTGAAAGGGAACGGCACAAAATCCCAACTTTCAAAATCCCGACTATACAAAATCCCGACAAAAAAAACTCACATTTCTAAAAATCCCGACGTACAAAATCCCGTTTCGCGATGGTTTTTTTTTTGTGAAAAAAAAAAATTCAATCTTTTCTAGCTCCTAATCATTTTTTTCCACATTCTTAAAATAATGTTTTTCGCCCACTACCCCTCCATGCCACTAAGAAAAAAAAAACCAAGAAACTTACCAAAACACACTATGAGTTTGTTAGCAAAATCTTTTGGTTAAGTAAGTGCATCTTATGAGAATCGAAAAGCGCTGTTCTTTGTGATTCTCATTCGGTGATTTTTGTATCTTGTTCATAGTGCGTGTTTTGGTAAGTTCTCCGTTTTTTTTTTTTTTGTTTTATTCAGTGAAGTGCTGAGGGTGATTGTGACGGCGAGGAGGTTGTTAGTGTCCAAACAACTTGCTTTTAAAATAATTATGATTCTTTAAGAACAGCTCTTTTTGATTCTCATCATGTCCACGTAACCAAACGTTTAGTGAGCCGTGTAACAAATTGTTCTTCTAAGAATGAGAAAATAGTTCATACAAACCAAAAAAAAAAAATAAAATAGCCACATATTTATGACTTACGCGTGCGCGAATTTTAAACTATTATTTTCCCCAAAGTCGGAATTTTGTCAGTCGGGATTTTGTGGTCGGGATTTTGTAGTCGGGGTTTTGAAAGGTGGGATTTCGTACCCAACTCGATTCAAATTTAATCTGCTTGGGAAAATACCTCCTCCTATACCATCGTTTGTTTTAGAACCATCAGTGTAGAAGTGAACAGACTTATGTGTTTTAGCTCCCAAAAGGACCTATCGGGAATAGTAACTTTACGTTTTTATCGAAATTGGGCTTCGGCACGAACGTCATTTAGAGATGAAATATAACAGCATTCAAATGTCCATCATGGATTCGCTAACAGATTATGATTCACTCCAATTTTCGATAACTTTTTCACAAAGTTCGAGCTCTACCTCGAATGTTATTCTTAAGTGCGCGTGAATAAACACGTCCCTATCCGTAACCCCAGAGGAAGAAGTCTAACCGTGTAAAATCGCTTGATTTTGGTGGCCAACTGACTTAGTCAAATCTTGAAACGGCCGATAAAGTTTTGTCGCATTAAAGCGATTGTTTCAGGGGCTGCACCGGCTTATCCTGCTGGAAAATAAAATGTATAAAATGTATAAAGTGTCTCAGATTCATAGTTTTAAAATTAATGCGCCCTGATCACATTACCAGTTCAAAATCAACCCCACACAGATGCACACGTGTGAACAATTCCCCTATTTTAATACGCGTTATAAAAAAACAATCAATAAATCTGTAAACAAATGCAGGTTAAAACATACCGCCCTACAAAACCCGTTCGCAACAGTTGAATAGCTTTTTGCTTACTTTAATCCTCACACTTTTTCAATACTCTCGGCAACGTGTCACATTCACAATCCGCTCGAAGAAAATAGCAGCCCTCCCAAAAACAGCTCCAACAAGATACTTACCGAAATCTATCGTCACTAAGGAGCTCGTCAAAATCAGCTATAATCTCATTCAGCAATCTCAAGCACTCCACACCCTCATTGTTCGACTCCAACTCCACGTAGAATTCGGAAAAATTCGGTATTGAAGCAAACAGGATACAGACGCTGTCGCACTGTTCATGGTACAAGTCCTGTACAAATAGGAGAGAAGAAAAATAATTATATTTCATCGCAAAATAGCTCCCACTTAGGTGCGGAACATGCAGCGATAATGATCCTTGAAGCCCATCACTAGACTGCAAATTGTTTTGTTATGGTACACACACCCATGCAGAACAGTGCATCCGCAAGGACTCAACTGAAATACTACTCGTGTGTCTGCATGTGTAATTTGAATAAATGGATTATACTCGTACGTAATGGGATTGCAACTGTATTTTCTAGAGTGCATCATCGTGGATAAAAATAAAAATATATACTTACGTCGATGTTTTTATCCCTGCTCAAGAAATGCTCAGCCACATGCACAGGGAGGATGTTTTCCAAAAGTTTCCGATTGTACGCTTGCAAGTGCTCCATGTCCTCCTTCTCCTCTGCGAAAAATCACATTTGCAAAGGATTTGATTTATCGGTTTCTGTTCAGGATTTAACTCCACCCTAATGCACACCGAAGTGCTGCCAAACTTACCGGTGGCTTGAAGCTTCCAGATGAAATCCAATCTGTACGTTGCTTCCGTTTGATGGCTATGGAATATCAGGGCCATAATAAAGGTGAATAGAAAAATTAAATCAATGACGTATCGAAATAATATTTCCTCATTCCTTTGTTGGTGCAACAACAATGTTCCGGCGTAGACAGGAAACACACCCAAAAAGAAAGGAAAAGAGTTACAAAGGATGTGTGGCCAAATATATGTGCCAGGAAGTATTTACTCTATAGATATTCGAATTTCCCTCTTCGAGTAATAGCACATCGAGTAGCCAGTGTAGAAGAGCCCAGCCGAGAGCAGAAGGATAATTTTGAGCAGAAGCCGGAGCACTTGGTAAATGGCACATGTCATCGTGGATAACAGGGTTAATAGTAAAAAGGTCTAAAATCCGGTCAATTAGTGCCAAACACAATCACTGTCAGATGCACTTACATTAATGACTAGGTAGTGATCACAGAGCATTACATTCTCCTCCATAGCTGGCGGTCCAGTGGCGGCAGCGGCGGCGGCGTCGAGGGAAGAGTTCTTCGAGTCCAAAGGATGCGTGTTGTTTAGGTCTTCGAACATCTGAAATTGTGGAATCTAATTAAAGGGAGTACACAGCCACAAAGCAAAGTGGATGTTTTTGTTTGGATAACATCCATGTCAAGCAAAGGTAATTGCTGAGCATGTTGCCTTTTCATTTTCTTCCTTCCGAATCCTGCCGGTTTGTAATAAAAGAAAATGATTGCATGTCTATACTGTACATGCAAAAGTGTGTTCTCATATTATTATCTTTTGTTTCTAGCAGGATAGTGAGAATAGGAATATGAGAAGTCCGTTTTCGAGGTACCGGATACCTGATTCACTTTTATACCATAGCTTTGATAGAAGGTTCAAATTCGGTTCTTTAGAAGTAGGATATGTGCACAGAAATGAGGATTTTCAGTCTAAAACCTGTAGACTAGTGCAATTAATGAAAATACCAATGTGTCATATTATATTCTGCTGAAAGATACCAAAAGTATTTTGTTCCTTTTGACAAGGGGGAGATAAGCCCAATACCGACCTGGAATTTTGTAGAACAAGATGCAGAAATTCTATGTTCTCTTTTTGCTCCTTACTCTGACAAATCACTTTGTATTGAGTTTTTTAAGTTCTTTGACAATGTACAATTTAAAATAAACGAGCTTTTAGTTGCGCCCAACATGTATCCTATATTGCAGTGATCCGTTAATACAGATAAGTCTAAAATTATGATTTTTCGAAGAGGGGTCGGAAGATGCGCCGCAAACGAAAAACTTTATTTCAAAGGACAGGAAGTGAATGTAGTACGGGAGTTCAAATACCTAGGTGTAAGCAATACAAGCAACATAAGCTTTGAAAAGCATCTTAAGTCTAAGCTGTCCGAAGCCAAGTCTGCCATTTGTGCATCTTGGAAAAGTTGTATGTCAGACAGGTTTATTGGCCACTCAGAAAAATACAAGCTGTTTAAAGCGGTCTCGCAGTTCATAATGTTGTATGCTGCCCAAGTTTGGGGTTATAAGCAACGCGAGGAATTAGAAAAACTGCTTTGCTTCTTTTAAAAGCGTATCTTCAAACTGCCATCTACAACGCCAAAATATATGCTATACATTGAGACTGTATTGCCAAACGCCCTCAAGTTGCACTTTGACTACATTCTCAACATTCTTCAATTGGATTCTTCAAGACTCGTTTACAGACAAAATTCCTGATAGCAAACAAATTAAATTTCGTAAACGAATGGATGCTACTCTCAGAGTCCCACGGAGTCCCATTAAGGCTGGATGTAGATAATATTGCTGAAGTAAGAACACAGCTGTATGAGCTGCTATCGTCCATAGATGAAAAATCGCGTGAAGAGTACATTACATTGGCAAAGTCTTTACAACATAGGCGATACTATATCAAGCTTAATTCTTCTCGCAAGCAGTTGTGTGTGTGTGCTTGCGCGAATGGCAAGGACCTACAGTTTTTTGGCGACTCCGAACGGCGCGCGAGTTCCAAAATTTGCGCAAATTTTTCATTTTATACATATATTTTTTCGGGATTTCGTTTTCGGGACTTTTATAAATAAAAACTTCAAACAGAAATGAGCAGCGTACAAACGTGGCACCGGCGCAAGGCGGTTTAAAGTTCTCGTAGGGCGTTCACACACCGACGTATATTTCTGATTATTCTTTTGGTTGAAGAGCGAATCTATGTGAAAACATGTGTGTATGTCGAAAGTTATCTCCGATGAAAACCAAAGAATAAGAAAACGTTACGTTATTAAAGAAAACAGAATTCAAAAAAAAATTACGCGGAACGTAACGAGCGTTCTGAAATAAGTTTTATAATGAAAATTGAGTTTGATATGAACTTGCATTAGATACTAGTGGTTACCCGGTGCGCTTCGCTACACCCATTGAGAAAAGTGTTTATGTCATAAAACGTAATGAAATTTTTTCGAGTGACTTTTAGTACACCGAACGATGTCATCTGGAAACTTACACAATATATATTTGTTATGAAGCGAGAAGTGCACGTAAATCAAAAGTTAGTTGTTAGCTGCCCCAGTGCATTGCTGTAGTAATAATTTTGAAATTTTGGTTTTCAGCGCCATCTATCGGAAAACTTAAAAACGTTTGATTTACAAACATTGCTGACTTCATTACAAATATATTGTACCTATAAGTTTCAGCTTAATCGTACGGTGAGTTTAAAGAAGTTTGAGTTCCAGCGCCATCTACCGGAAATCTTTTGATGTACGAACACTTCAAACATCATAAAAAGTACATATTATACAGGGTGTTTCCAAGTTAAATGTCAAGACTTTGGCAACTGATTCTTGGGTTTATTCTAAGAAAAAAATCGTTCTGCAGCAAGGGTCTATCTCCAATTTGGACATCATTTATCGAGAATTTAAGAAAACACCTACTTTGGTGTACCTTGACCCATACTAACTCAAATATCTCCGCTAATACTTACTACAGAAACTTTTCCTAGTTAAATTTTCCAACTAGGCCTACATACTCAGTTAGGTTTCAGTCTGGGATGTTAAGGGGAAAATGGTATGGAAATTAGGGTTTTGACGGGTATTCAAATAAATTCAAATACTTTAAAACCTTCGTAACGTCATACTTTATTTAAAAATCGAATTGCAAACTTGTGATTTAGTTAGAAAATCGCATTAATTGCCAACTGTGGTTAAAAAAATAGGTAAAAAATCATTTTTTCGCTTTTTACCTGCTGCGGTTTTTTCCAAGTATCATAAAATCTGTGAGTTTTTCAGAATACTTACTACACATTTTTTTTGCTTATAATTGTTACATTCATAAGAAAAAATAATAAAACGGTATGTTTATTACGCATTTTTTGTAGGAAAGCGACCTGAAAGTCAAAAAAATGTATGGGCAAAATTTAGGATATTGACTTAAAAATAAAATATCTGGGAAGAAAAAAAAGGTATCCAATTTATCTAAACGCAGTTAAAAAGGGTGTTATTTCTTCTAAAATAAACGTCCTAAAATAGTAGGAGCAGTAAGTATTAGCGGAGATATTTGAGTTAGTATGGGTCAAGGTACACCAAAGTAGTTTTCTTAAATTCTCGGTAAATGATGTCCAAATTGGAGATAGACCCTTGCTGTAGAACGATTTTTTTCTTAGAATAAACCCAAGAATCAGTTGCCAAAGTCTTGACATTTAACTTGGGGACCCCCTGTATAGTGTAAGTGTCAGCTGAACCGGATGGTTAGCTTATGAGTTTTGAGGTATCAAACGAACAGCTCATTTTTAAATATAAAGATTGCTTTGTCATAGATCGTTCCTTGAATGTTTTTTGTCAATAAGACTTGAACTGTTTTGCTATGTTTTATTTACAAATTTTGTTATTTTGATTAGTATATGTATGATAAATTTTCTTTTAATTTTTCTTTCCTACCAAAAAAAAAAATATCTTTACTTGCGGGATTTTGGCGGCAAAAAGTGGTATTGGCTTGCTGTAACACTCATGAGTCATGAGTCAATTTGATTTCCCAAAAGGATATTTTATCTCTAAACAGCTGAAGAGAGAGATGCAACTGTGGTGATTTATTTTACAAGATAGATGAAATTGAAGACTATTCATACATTCATACATTTTCTAAAGCAGATGACAGTGTTCCTCATTTAGTCTGCATTTTCCTTTCCACTTACATAAAAATATATTTGGCTTCAGCAGTCCTAGGTAGAACCAAGCCTAACTTCCCGCAACCATTTGTGTGTGCGCGTTATATTTTTGCACGAATGGAAGGGACCTACAGTTTTCTGCCATCTCCGAACGGCGAGTTGGGAAGCTTTACATGACAAATGACACTCTTGAATGCTTGTCAGGCATTCGGAAGAGGTGGGCACTGTGAGTAGTCCGACGCACTAACCAATTGCGCTACGGTGCCCACTTCCACTTACATAAGAAATATAACATAAGAAATATAAAATTGAATGAAGTCCTTAAGAAGCATCCTTCCTGTGTGAAGTTACCACTAAGAGAATAAACGACAAACGCGGAATGGTACAGCTTTCAGTGCTTCATTCCAGCAACTCTGGATGCACCCAAAACACCCACCTGATATATCACATCATCATAATTAGGCATATCACACAGCTGCAGCTGTCACAAACCTAAAAATGATTTAAGTGCTGCCAAATCGGTTGACAATTTTTACAGCAAATGCTCATCTTTCGGTGTCATTGGGGATTTTGTTTAAATAATTTATCTACACCTGTAAAATGTCCTCTCGTTGTAATAACGATTTCTCCTAAAGAAAAACATTATTCTTCTGTTAATTCCTGGCCGTTTCTTTGAATCCCCTTGGTGTCACTTTGTCAAGACTATAAAAATTACACAAACCAACAAATTCCGTAATTCAAGTGCTGCGGCAAATTATATTCTCAGAATAGATTATCCTACGTCCTTGCCGCTAAGGCAGTGTGCCATGGACAGCAAGATTGTTGGTTGCTATATGGATTACAGGATGTCAAATAAATCACGCTTTGGTTTATTCGTAACTTTGAATAATTTAAAACTTTTTGTTTATTCAATGTTTTTCTGTTCTCCTATTGCAGATTTAATTTTGGAAATATTTTATTCTATTCTAGTCGATGCGCGAAAAAACGCCCTTAGCGGACCACGATTTATCGTCCAGTTGCATATTCGAGGACTTTAAATGGGAAGAGAAGTGTACACTGACGAAAATATTCAACGCAGAAAGGACAGTGCTGATGAGAATCCAGAAACATGATTTCATAGAGGTTTCACTTAGCTGCAGATGTATACAATTCCAGTTAACTGCAAAGGATATTAAAAGGATTAAAGTTTTGGCTATTGAAATGTACACGGGGTCTCGTGTCTACTGTGTGGAACCAGATCTAAAATCGTTCTTAAGACTTTTTCAGGCAGAAGTTCTAGAGCTGCAGAGCTTTTGAAAATGAAACGAATATCCGGTAATGGTACACATATTTACATGGGCGGCCAGGCTACGCTTAAGGCGCTAGAATCGTGCACTATTAAATCGGCACTAGTCAGGAGCTGCCGCACAGTGATCAGGGCATTATGGAAGGAAACGAGTTTGCCGATGAGTTGGCTAGGAAAGGAGGGAGCTGCCACTACCCGATCAATGACTAAATTATGTTTTACGAAAAGGGCGGACTGCAGATGTTCTAACATATAGGGTCTCTAAGACATTGAACCGTAAAAGAACTAGTGGAATCCTTAGACTTAGCAAGGCGCAAATAAGAATAGCTACATAGGAATATTATCCGGGCGTTGCCCCCTGAGCAAACACGCCAAGAGGCTCGGACTTACAGGCACAGATATAGCAGATGATATCGCACATATTCTTTGCGAATGTCAGGGCAAGCATGCTATCGCAGAAACAGCGGAGCAATGGAGGAGCTAGAGCTAGTTTGGTGTGCGCATACGAAAAGAATTGGCCGAAAGTCAGGTTGATTGAGTTAGGGGTTTCACGATGAGATAGTTAATACAAAAGTATTGCGCATTGGAAAGATTTTGATTTTCTCCTTGCCTCCTCCTTGCGAGCACTATCGCTCGATCGATAAGAATTTTGTGTGAAAGTTAATATCGGTCGAATGTTCACCACAGTGTTGCATACGTAAATATGCATACCATCTCATTTTACCCAAATGCGATCGTATATTTATTTGTTGCAAACGTAAATATGCTTATCTTACAATTTTTCTGTAATCAAACGCATTCGCATTATTATTTTGTCTTTCCCATAAGCATACTATTTGCATATGGTGTCTTATGACGAATGCGTTTCGCATATCTTTTTCCCGTGTGCGAACTGGTCGCAGCAAACGTTCCCAAAGGTGTCATTTATCCTCTTCAAGGTAATGGCACAAATGCATGTTCGACGGCAGGACAGACAATTTTGAAAAAGAGTTCGAAATCAGAAGTCTTAGTTGTTGGATCATACTTTCGGTTTTGTTCGGTTTTTGTATTTATAAAGGGTGATTTTTTAGCTGGTTTGGTTTTGGCAACACTGGTTTTGACAGCTGACGTGTGTTTAGTACCTTGTGTCACTGTCAAACAGCTTCAGTTTGGTTTGCAATTTAACCATGGATCGTCTTACAAATGAACAACGCTTGCAAATTATTGAATTTTACTATCAAAATTCGTGCTCGGTTCGAAATGTTCATCGCGCGCTGCTTCCATTTTATGATCGGCATTCTCGACCTTCTGAGCAGTCTATTCGGAAGATTGTGACCAAATTTCGCACCAAATTTACTTTGTTGGACATTAAACCACCAACACGTTTACGTACTGTGCGTAGTGAAGAAAATATTGCGGCCGTATCAGCTAGTGTGACAGAAGACCGCGAAATGTCGATTCGGCGCCGTTCCCAGCAGTTAGGCCTTTGTTACAGCACTACGTGGAAAATTTTGCGGAAGGATTTGGGCGTAAATCCTTTTAAGATACAGCTGGTGCAAGAACTAAAGCCAGCCGACCTACCACAACGCCGAATTTTTGGTGAATGGGCTCTTGGAAAGCTGGCCGAGGATCCGCTTTTTTATCGAAAAATTGTGTTCAGCGATGAGGCTCATTTTTGGTTGAATGGGTACGTAAATAAGCAAAATTGCCGCATTTGGAGTGAAGATCAGCCAGAAGCATTGCAACAGCTACCAATGCATCCCGAAAAAGCCACTGTTTGGTGCGGTTTATGGGCCGGCGGCATTATTGGGCCATATTTCTTCAAAGATGATGCGAATCGCAGCGTTACTGTCAATGGTGAACGCTACCGAGCGATGATAACAAACTTTTTTTTGCCCGAAATGGAAGTTCTTGACTTGCATGATATGTGGTTTCAACAAGACGATGCCACATGCCACACAGCACGCGAAACAATGGCGCAATTGCGAGGCGAGTTTGGTGAACAGTTAATTTCACGTTTCGGGCCGGTCAATTGGCCGCCTAGATCGTGCGATTTGACACCATTAGATTATTTTTTGTGGGGGTATGTCAAGGCTAATGTCTATAGGGACAAGCCCGCTTCGATTGACGCACTGGAAGCCAACATCCATGCATTCATTCGTGAGATACCGGCCGATATGTGTGAAAGAGTATGCCAAAATTGGACTCAGCGGATGGGCTACCTGAGACGCAGCCGCGGTCAACATTTGCATGAAATTATCTTTAAACATTAAATTGCAAGGTTCAAACTATCGATTCAAATAAATATTTCATTCATTTTTTCGAATTTTTTGTGTTTTTTTTTTAAAAAAAGTTCTCAACCTCTTAAAAAATCACCCTTTATATAGTTAAACAAAGTAACTGGTATTTTAAACCAATAAAATATAACACTTAATTAAATCTGTAATAGACAAGTGCAAACCAATTTCCTTGTGAAAAAATAAAAAGTGAAGCATTCGGAATATAAATATATATATATATATATATAAGAAAAATCTGATTCGTTCAATAAATGATAAAAATAAAAAGTGAAGAACGTAAACGAAAATAAATGGTTTTATTCTTGTTAAACACGAGTGAATTCATGAATAGATTAATACTATTAGCAAACATAAAGTTAACATAATATAAAATAATATTTAACAACAGCTTTGGCAATATTTATATCAATCCTTTTGTTCAAATTAGGTCTGTTCCCGTACATGTCAAAAACTGCAAAGAACTACGAAAATCTACGAAAATCAGTGAAATCCTATTCCCGTACGAAGATTTTTTGTAGTTTTTCACAGAAGAGAGAGCTAGCAAGAGAGTAAGAAAATGTTCGCATGCTGCGAATTTTAGACCAAGAAATTTATCTGTTTTTCTGCAATTGTATTAGTGTGACATTTCACACCTTGTTCGTAAAAGAAAATAAACAAGAAACAGAAAAATAATAAATACAATTTTAAAACACTTTCTTTATATTTTCTAAATATTCCACACAGTTTCTGATAAATATTTTTGTTGATTGATATTTATTTTGATGTTCTGCGTTGACATTTCATATAAAATCTGCTAGTGTTAGTGCAAGTAGGTGTAAATCTCGAGCTGAATCCGAGATTCACAACAATTGATCTAGGTAGAGCAAAAAAAAAAGTGCTTTTTTGGTCGGTTGGAAAATAAAAATTGCTCGAGATAAAAAAAAAATGTGTTTTTTTTTGCCCAATGGAAATCGACATTACTCAAAAATACTGTGAAATAACTATACAGGGTGGGTAAAGTGTAATCTCAAAAAAATGATATCATGTGGGACAACATTCGAAAGGGCTCGAGACAAATATTCCGAAAATGTTTTTTTTTAATTTCTTCCGTTGGAAACTTTGGTAGTTATTGCCAAAAAAGTGTGAAAAATATCATACAAAAGGACCATAGTGTTTTCCCGGAAACTAATGAAGTCAAAAATATGAAAAAATCTTAGTTTGTAGGTGATTAATTATATTTTTTAAAAAAAATATAACGAATCTCGTCAGTTCTATGGTTTTTGAGAAACTCACGTCGAAAAATTCAATTTTATATCGAAAAATTAGATTTCTCAACTCGTTAGCTACTGGACCAATTTTAAAAAAAATTAGCTATATTCGATTAACAATAATTTTGAGAAAATTACAGTCTATCCGAAATTGTGCTGCCATAAAAAAGGAATATAAAAAAATTAATAAAAATACGGATTTTGCCAGGAAACGAACCTGAGACCCTTGAACTCAGTAGTATACAGTGCAAGAAATGTAAATGGACGCGCTACACACTCAGCCGCGTTCTTAAGGTTTATCCAATTTTTCAAAGTGAATAATATTACTTATTATAAGTTTGTAAAGTAAATACAGAGGTGGGTCGTTTTCGTTTTTTGTGTTAACGAAACGAAACAGTTATACAAAATATAACTAGTTTTAAAACTACGGAACCCTTTGAGAGCGAGTCTGACTCGCACTTGGCCGGTTGTTTGTTGTTCAATGCGTTTCTGTACTTTTGCACACTTTTACCTCTCTCTGAGAGATTTTTACTCCCACTCGTTGAAATTTGAGAATCGGTAAATTTTGGTACAGAAAGTATGGGAACAGACCTAATATCTTGTCCCTTAGCTCTTGAATTATTGCAGGCTTATTGGCATAGGCCTTATGTTTGAGATAACCCTAAAGAAAGAAATCCAAGGTTGTCAAATCACACGATCTCGGTGGCTAATTGACATCGCTGTTTTGCGAGATAATGCGTCCCGGCCCAGGAACTTCTTCTAGAGTTATTATTATATTAACTGTGCGGCATCTGGCCTCGTCTTGTTGGAACCGTAAATCGTCCATACCCATATCATCCCAGTCCGGCGGACGAATGAATTGATGTGCTTCGGCTCTCTTTCACTTTCACGTACGGCAAACGTTTTTGCTTCAGTTGGTCGATTATTTACACCAAAAAAAAAACACGTAATGGTTTTTTTTGAACGCCCATTTTGATACATCATAGGCTTCGATAATTTCAACACGTTGTCCCACCAATATCCATGACCAAAATTATCAATGACTGTAGATGACGGATGTCAATATGAAACAATTAGATTTTAGATTTTACTCGCCACTCTCATGGTGAATACCCAGTGGCTGGCTGACACGATCAATTTCATACCGATTCTTTTCAGTAAAACATTTTACGTGTGTTAGCGATATTTAATTATATCTTATATCCACTGCCCTTAAACAACTTTCAAGAATAATTTCAACGCCCGTCTTCAATGTTTAAATTGTATTTATTTTATTTTCGAAAAGTCAATTAATATTTAGAAAAGGAAACAATAAACTTCATTAGTTTAACAAACAAACAATATCAGTTTTAAATTAATCAAACAAAATCAATCTCCACGAACAAAACTCTATCGTTGCGACTTCAAATTTCAACTCCGCCGTTCTTCTTTTCATCTTTCTTCTTCTCGGTTTTCTTCTTCTCTTCGCCTTTTCTCGCCGAATTCGTCAAAGGCTCGACGTTGCCAGATTCGCTAACATGTGAATTAAAACGAGAAGGGTTGATTTCAGAAAAAGCATACCGAAAATCCACTTTCAATATGAATTCTCGTTGGAAGATGCACGTTCTTTTCTCAAAGCGTTTAATTTCTCATACATTTTTTTATTCTTTTCCGCCCGTGCGTCGTCGCGTCGGAGGCTGTTCACATCACATCATGGAAAAACCAAAAAAATAATTCTCTGTGCAGGACGGAGCACGGAGGTTGTGTGTTCTGTTTTCAAAGCGTTTCCCTCAACACATTTTCTGTGTAGCCACGGGGAACTTTTCAATACCTATTATGCCATTGATCGTGTAGCCACCGTCTTAAGCTTCGCATCGGTATCTGTCCGTCCGTCCGTTCATCCGTTATGGTTTATATTAAAACCTCAAACAGATTATGAAATAATGCAACAAATTCCACCCCGTCGAGTGGAAATAAGTCATATTTTAAATTAAATTTGTTCAATTAGTTAACGAAAAACATTAAAAACTGCGAAAACTGTTTGTCTAACTCACCCTTAGTTGGGCGAAGCAAAATACACCCACACCCATTGGGCGAGTCCCGACTCGCACTTGTGCGCTTTTTTGTTCCAGGGTTTGTTGTGCTCTATCAATATAATTTTCTCTGACAGATGTCTGTTTACTAGCATCCTGTAAAGAACTTCCACGACTTTCACTCGAATTTCAGGAAAACTTAAACCTCAACCCAATAGTTTCGTGCATCATTTTATAATTCACAAATATTGTCAATGGCCGGCTGGTTTTTATGAGTACCTACAAATTAACCGCCAGCAATGGTATACAAACTCGTATAACTGTAGCAGAATGTTATATTTTACAATAATTATTGTTTAAAGTCCTTAAATAATACTTATTGCTTTACTGCTTGTCCTTTATTATATAAAGCTGCTAAGCAAAAAGAAAAAGCTCTTCAATTTCCCAATTTCTTGAGCAATATGTATAATGATATATCAAATTATAAAAAACGCACAGCAGGTTACTTACTGTATTTTATATATGTAGTATTTATTTTAACAACACGAATTTGTTTACAACAGATTCTTCAGCTAATTACTCTTTGGCTTTTTGTTTCGTCATACAAAGACAAATTTCCTTATTAAGCTTTCCAAGTTCTCATTTTAAGTGTAAAAAACTGTCACTTAAACTTACATTGCTTTGAAAATACCGTAATGGACGGGGATGGAGACGGAAACTGTCATCAACACCATCAATATACATACATATGTATGTATATCAGTGTGAGGGTGTTTTTGTTCTTATTTGCTTGGTTGCCATATCGACGACTACAACGGTAATTTCATTCCTCATGGCACATTAAGGGACACTTTTGAATGACATCTTATACTGTTCGCAAGCACTGATATGCGTATCTTTCGAGTGATTGTTTTGTAAACTTTAATGGGAAAAGTTTTTTTTTTCTTTCAATTTTGTAAAAAGTAAAAGAATATGAAAAAAACAAACGCCAAAAGACAGAATTTACAGCATCATTGCCTTTGAGGATATAGTACCAGTATTATGAACCAGCGACAGAGGAGGAAACCATGAAAATAAAAAAAACCAAAAAGGAGATGAAAATATCTGCTTTGAGTTTTGCAATGAGGGACGGATTGATCCTTTTTTGTATGACTGACAGAACGCAATTGGAGTCTATGCAATATTTCTTGGCATGGAAAAGTAATATTTTCAAAGCATTGCAATACATGAGTAAACCAATTAAGGAACATGTCGTTGCTATTCGGGCCAATTTCAATGTTTTATCTTTTTAGAAAAATATCGTAACCTACTCTGGGAATATCGGCTTAGGCGGTTTTGGAAATGATAAACATAAACTGTAGCACTGTGGGTGAAAGGAAAAATAAATTTGTCCTTACTAACGCCTCAACTAGAATTCCAAGCTTTGGAGTTACTGTTCTGTACTGGCAAAAAATTGCTCATTCAATTATTATTAAAGCGATACTGTATTCTAATGTCACTATAAGGGAAACCAGTAAATGGTTTCTCACAAACTTGCTTCTTAATGAATCTTCACGGTCAGATACATCACAGATATAGAACTCTCCCAAATCTGGTATCTCAGCTAGGAGTTTCACGGGCCGAACCAACCACATCAACCAAAAGACACGATAAGGACTATCTCCGAGGACATTCCAAAGAGATATTTATATGCATCTGTGCAAACAAATAAGTTAGTTCAACTATACTTTTACGCTAGGTACCCTAATAGCCACGCGTTTCGGCACGTTAACAATTTTCGGATATCCGACGAAGAACATTTTCAACTAAGTGGCTTTGCAAATGAGCAAAATGCCCGATTCTGGGGTACTGTCCTTCAGAGCTTTTTGTACATAACATGACTCACCTTCTGATACGCTATATCTGGAAACCGTTGGAATTTGAAGATAACGAAGGACGAGTTACGACCATTAATGGTGACCTATCTATCGCTATCGTTAAATGATCCTGAATTTTCTCTTGTCCAGATTAAGTGATATTAAGGCAATGTCGTTGCAGCGAGATGGGGTCACAGCCCATACTGCTCGAGCAGCAATAGATCTTCTAAGACAGCGGTTCCCAACTGGTGGTCCGCGGACCCCCAGCGCGATGAATCGATGAAAACATTGAAGTTGGAACGACATTTGAAGAGTGAACATCAAAAATTTGTCGATAAGCCAAAGGAGTTCTTCGAATCGAAATTAGAAGGTTTGGAAAATGAAGCTACGACATTTAAGTCGTGAAATGATAAAATGTTGGATGATGTTGAATAACAGCTTCTGGATAAGTAGAAACAATCTTCATTTTTCGGTTTGCAATGTGATGAATCCACTGATGTGTCGCAGTGTTGTCAGCTGCTGGTCTTTGTGAGATATTTTGATAAAAGTTGGGATGTTATTTTTACAAGATCTAAACACAACTTCCAAAGCAAAGGACATCATTAATGTAATCAGTGTATACTTCAAAACAAGTCAAATTTCATGGGCAAATATGTCTGGCTTCTAAAAGAACTAATCGATCTTCAGAATGATCGCAGCTGTAAAGAATGTTTTGAGTCAAGAATCAGCCTCTAAGAATTGTGGTGTAAGAAAGCGAAGGCATTATCCCAATCTTTAAAAAAAGGCATTGCAATATCTCGTAATGTATTCCATAACATATCTATGTGAACAAGGCCTTTCGGTCATGTTGTTGATTAAAAACAAGCTTGAACTGCGAAAATGACATGCGACTAGCATTGAGCTCAATTGAACCAAGAAGTCAAGATCTTGTCCTTAAAATAAAAAAAAAATAATTTGAAAAAAAAACAAGCCTTTTTTTTATTTAGAGAAAATTTGGTTTCTGTTAGAAACTTTGGGAGCTATTGCCAAAAATGTGTGGAAAATATCATGCCAAACGCGGCCTACTATTGTCTCGGAAACGACTGAATCCAAAAATATGAAAAAAATCATTGTTTATAAATGATTTACTATATTTTTAAACAAAACTTTAGCGAATCTCGTAAGTTGTATAGTTTTTAAGAAATTCACGTCGAAACGTTTTTATGTTGAAAAATTAGATTTCTCAACCGATTTACTCGTAAAGGTACTACAGGACCAAATTGAAAGAAGTTCCCACTATTCGATTAACTTTAATTTTGGGAAAATTAAACGCTATCCGAAATTGTGCTGCCATATAAACAAATTAAAATAAATAAATAAAAATACGGATTGTGCCAGGAAACGAACCAGAGATCACTGAACTCAGCTGTACAGCGCAAAGAAGGTTAATGAACGCGCTACACACTCAGCCGCGTTCTTAATGTCTATCCAATTTCTCATAATGAATATATTACTTATTATAAGTTTGTAAAGTGAATATGGAGGTGGGTCGTTTTAATTTTTTGTATTAACGAAACGAAACAGTCATTTAAACAAAATATAATATAACTAGTTTTAAAACTACGGAACCCTTTGAGCGCGAGTCTGACTCGCACTTGGCTGGTTTTTTTGATTTTTTTCATATATTGAACGTTTCTAGTTGTTATGAACAAATAAAGATACATAACAAACTCTTGCATCACCCTGTACTAGTTTTGCAAATTTCTAACAAGGATCAAATTTTTGAGCTTAAACATTGACAACGGACTGGTATCCCAGAAGAAATGACGACTTGCATAGTTCACCTTAAGATTTGGCCACTTATATCTTGAAAAGGACAGAGTTTGAAAAAACATATTTTTAGGCATTTCTCTGGCTAACATTCGTATATGTATGTCGGAATAGATGCATGTGGAGAGAACTGCCAGTGATAAGTCAAAACGAGACATTAGGCGACCCGGAAATGTCTATTGTCGCGCGAGCTGTGTGTGTAGTTGCACCGTTTTGGCGGAACCACAAGTCCTGCAGTCCAAATTCATCAATTAACGGCAATAAAAACTGGCTCACCAGTCACAGTAACCGTGCTACCCACGGCGTCCTCGAAAAAATGAGGCCCGATGATTACATCAAAATTTGAAGATTTGTCATATGAATTGCACTTGCAGATTTGCACGATTGCCCCCCTTGTAAGCAGATAGAACACCACAATTAATGGGATGTGGCCAACTCAACCGGATTTTGTGAGATACTAGACTGCCCAGCGGGCCCGATGCTAAATGGCGCATCATGCAGTGAATTTAAGTGGATTTATTGGGTCTTCCTGAATGATGTGTGGACTCCAGTCTCTTCGGCGAAATCACTGACGAATTAGTCCGTAAAAAAATAGTCACGAGTATTCCGCGATTTTGAGGAGTATAGCTTTCCATGACTTGTTGTTGTGTATTCTGCATAAATGACAGTCCAATAGGGTGATACATTTTGGGCCACCTTGTACATAGTATGAAAGTTGACTTGTGAGGTTTGTTACATAAAATTCTCGTATTCAATCTAGCACATTTTGGCCATGACCCAACTACACTTTAAGAAAAAATATTAAATTCAAATTATGTCATTTATTTAAGGAATTGTTTTGATTTTTTGTTCACTCCTTATCAATGGAAAAGCAAAGCATATACAGTGAACTCTCTCATAACCGGACACTGACGGTACCTAGAAATTTGTCCGGTTATGAGAGGTGTCCGTAAGGAGACAGTACACTGTACATATGTAGCATACCGCATACCCATTATTATTATTATTATTGAAGGGTGAGATGCCCAGCGTACCGAACGAGGACTCGTAAGCTCATTCAAAAAAATTCTTTGTTACCATCACAATAACATAGTTCAAGAAAACGATTCGACAGAAAGTTTTAAACATCAAAGGACAAACTTTTGAAATTAGTATTTCCCAGAGAAACTTATTTTCAAAGCCCACAAAGCTCCTCATATACAGGGTGTCCCCAAGTTAAATGTCAAGACTTTGGCAACTGATTCTTGGGTTTATTCTAAGAAAAAAATCGTTCTGCAGCAAGGGTCTATCTCCAATTTGGACATCATTTATCGAGAATTTAAGAAAACACCTACTTTGGTGTACCTTGACCCATACTAACTCAAATATCTCCGCTAATACTTACTACAGAAACTAATACTTTTTATGGCTTTAATTTTAGAAGAAATAACACCCTTTTTAACGGCGAGTTGAGAAGCTCAATCGTGACAAATGATACTCTTTGATGCTTGTCAGACATTCGAAAGAGGTGGGCACTGTGAAAAACTTTTAGGTGTTTGCGGCGGGATTCGAACCCAAGACCGCTGGCTCAGTAGTCCGACGCACTAACCACTTGCGCTACGGTGCCCACGTATTCTGAAAAGCTCACAGATTTTATGTTACTTGGAAAAAACCGCAGCAGGTAAAAGGCGAAAAAATGATTTTTTACCTATTTTTTTAACCACAGTTGGCAATTAGTGCGCTTTTCTAAGTAAATCATAAGTTTGCAATTTGTTTTGCAAATAAATTATGACCTTCCGAAGGTTTCAAAGTATGCTCATTTATTAGAATACCCGTCAAAACTCTAATTTCCATACCATTTTCCCCTTAACATCCCAGACTCAAACCTAACTGAGTATGTAGGCCTAGTTGGAAAATTTAATTAGGAAAAGTGGTATAAATGATTATGATTTGATTTTTACCTTTTTGCCTTTTATTACAAAATGTATTTATTTTTTTACTCACAATTGACAGACCGGTCATCAGGCCAATAAGACTCACAGTGAAGAATCCAAAACATTGCGACAGCACTCGATTGCTGTGAATTTTCTCCGAAAAACTCCTCGTACAACTAAGAGACTGAGAAATAAAATAATAAAAAATAAAATATGTATTTAATTTAAATGTCCTTCAAGGATAATATTTTTTTAATCTTTTTTTAAAGCATACTTTCATATTGAGATCATAAGAAGCGACTAATAGAACTACAAATAGCAATAGGATAATAGCAGCACCGGTTGATAGATAAGTAAAATAATTTCTGAAAATATACGAAAACAATAATTAAATGTGTTAGCTATTTTCAGATCCTCTTCCAACTTACTGCTTAAAAACTAGAAGACGCATAGTAGTCGTCGCTATAAGCACGACAAAACTGCAATAGAAATACAAATTCAGCATTCGATCTGGTTCGGAAGCGTACTAAAGGAAAATGATTTTAAACAAAAATTCTTTCTCCACATTGTGAGGGTTTACCTTTCTCTCCAGCGAAGATTTCTTAAAGGATAACAGCACCGACTTACAGTGCTCGGATCTCAAATGATCTATACTCCTGGCGTCAATTGCTCGCATAAGGTATTCATTCACTTCATCCTCAGGATCCTTTGTCATGTCTGAGCCGTCAGTAAAACCAAATCTACACGTTAAGTATCCCATTAGTATTTATCGAGCAATAAGATACAAGGATACTCACTTTGAGGCATTTTTCTGTGTTCCATGACCCATCATTCGTAGTTCCTTTGATATGTTCCCATTCACCTGCAACTTGTTGCGAGACTTCTTATTCTATAAATAACGACACGACAATAATTGTTAGTTTGTATCTTTATGACACATCCGGCATCTCTTACCGGTCTATAAGTATCTCCAGGTACGATTAGAAATGTTTCTATTTCATGATCCTTCAGGTATGAGTTACGTTCGCTTCCTTTGCCCTCTTCCACTTCGTAGTCACCGTCTAAGCATTTTAGCGTTTCTCTCGTTATGTGAACACGACTGAAAGGGAAAGAGAGGTTATAAAGTAATCAAGATTTTCGTTGAATTCAATGTAAACGGGATGATTTGTTTTTTGTTAATTTATTCGCCCACGAGACCTAACCCAAGAGACAATCAGAATTGTTTTCCTTTCTGAAATCATTTCGTAAACATTATCGGAATGGATTTGAAGCCAACTTCCAATCGATTGGATATCCTAATTGAAAAGGATATTAATTTGTTTTTCATTACATATTTAATGAAGGAGCTTTTAGGAAAACAAGAATTGTTTAGCTAATTACTTTGCAATAAAATATTTTATTGCCAACACTGAACACTGAATTGTTGAATCGAAAAACCTTGGTAAATTTACGTGGCCTATAATTTGATGGAGTATTTTCCTAACGAAGATTATTTTCCTCCAAGCGTCTGCATAAATGATGAAGTTTTTATTGCAGTAAAGGCAATTGGAACGAAAGGATGGGAAAATGTTGCCATAATTTATTAAATTGTGGACATTAAGGTGAAAACTGGGAGATTGTCGGCTTTGGGAAAGGTGTACCTTGCCTGGAAATGATGTGTATTATATTTTGGAGGGAAGGATAATTAGACGCAAAGCTTTGCGATATTTGGAAATGAGGTGCTTATTATAGAATTGTTAAACATATTAAGGACGAATATCGCCAGTACATGGGCTCTCGAACCATGGAGAGTTTGATACTGCGCTTCTTCATTTAAGGGCACATCTGAATTCTTTCATTCTTTTGTTTGTCGTTTCAAAACAAAATTTATCACATGTCACATTCTACACGATTGCATTGTAAACGATCTCCTGTAAGTTATTCTCACACTTTCTTTGTATGAAATGTCAATAAACAAAGCTTATAAAGCGTTTTTTCAACTGAGGCATAACAGTTTTGCATTTTAATAAAAACGCACTCTTAAAGTTTTTTTTTATATATCTGCCAAAGTCAAAACGTCAGTCATGGTTCACATTCTTATGGTGAAGTTCATATACAGGCAACGTTTGGAAATTATTAAAAATTACTACCGAAATTTCAATTTCCAATTTTCGGTCGTAATAATCGCTCCACCAGACGTACTATTGTGAATAAATTCGAGTAGACATATTCGCTATTGAATGTTCCTGTACCAGTGAGACAATGCAGCGGTCGAAGCACCGAAAATATCACAGCCGTTCGTGCTTGAGCTTGAGTTCAAAATGAGCCAAATCAGTTGATTCCATGCGCGCCGTTCACAGGAATTGGGAATCTCTCAGTCCACATTGTGGCGAATTTTGCGTAAAGATCTTGGCCTATACCCTTACAAGTTCAAATCAACTCAAGAACTGAAAACTCTTGATCAGGATTACCTTTGGGACCCTTTGGGATCAAATTGAACTTTTTTTGATTGCACGGACCCCAGGACCCGCCTTTTTGAAAATGATCAAAATTTGACCCTTTTTGTAAATTGGGAAACAATTGACACACTCAACCGAAATTCCTTCACTTCTCTAAGCAGACATTGTCACCAACAGCAATCACACTTTTGTATTAACCTGATTTCTATCTATGTATGTGTTTGCCAACGCCGAAATGTAAATTTTCCCTGTACAAAACCACATTCAAATGGTTGGTGCGTTTCGTTTATCATACTTCTACTATTGTTTATGTAAAAAAAAGACCAGCCAATCAATTTAATTCAGAAATTTCAGAGTTTTCCAAATCATAACTTTTTGTTCAAATACTTTTCTTGATTCATTTGTTTGTTTCTGTTACTTTATTTTTATTTATTTATTTATTTATTTATTTCCATTTCATCAAATGAGTATACATCAACTGTTCTCTTTAGATTACTGGTACAGTTAAAATATAAACTTAGAACTACTGACTAAACCACCGGAAATGGAGCTACTTACTTACTTACTTAGTTGGCGCTACAGCTCGAAGTGAACCTGGGCCTGCTTCTCGCAACCATTTGTGTGTGCGTGTTATATTTTTGCACGAATGGAAGGGACCTACAGTTTTTTTGCCGACTCCGAACGGCGAGTTGAGAAGCTCAATCGTGACAAATGATACTCTTTGTCAGACATTCGAAAGAGGTGGGCACTGTGAAAAACTTTTAGGTGTTTGCGGCGGGATTCGAACCCAAGACCGCTGGCTCAGTAGTCCGACGCACTAACCACTTGCGCTACGGTGCCCAAATGGAGCTCTAAAACTAATTTATTCTTAAATGAACTCCTACTGAGATGAAAATCTAAAAGACTACAATAATTATTTGACTCTCGTAGGCATCTAGAAATTGGTTCATTGTAACCAATGATACCAACATAAAATAAATAACGATTTGTAAGAGCTCTCGATGAAGCATATAATCCAATTAATGAAAGCAGAAAAGGGCAATCAATATGACAGTTAATCAAATCGCGAATAAACATAATAGAAAAATATTGCCTTCTTCCGAAAAGAGGCAAAATTCCAAATAATTTGCACCTCGTTTCATAAGAAGACATTTCGATATTCCAGCGTAATCTACGCAATGCAATCCTTGTTAAACGTTTCTGGATCCTCTCAATTCTGTTGGCATGTATGTTATAAAATGGATTCCAGATGGTACTACAGTACTCAAGATTTGATCTGACAAATGCAAAAAATAGACATTTAAGAGTATAAGGATCCTGGAAGTCTTTAGAATTGCGTAGTATAAATCCTTCCATTGAGTTACCTTTGGCCACTAAAAACTCAATATGCTTAACAAAACTAAGTTTATTGTCAAAAATAACTCCAAGATCTTTTTTGGAGGAAATAAAGGACAGTGAGACATTGCCTATCATGTATGTGAAAGGAATTGGCGAAAGGTTACGACAAAAAGTAAGGCTTTGACATTTAGAAACATTTAGATGAAGGTCTTTATTTAGGCACCAAATCGAAAGCCTGTCAAGATCTTCTTGCAAAAGAGTACAATCCTGCTCAGAGTTTATAGGCCGGAAGACTTTTAAGTCATCGGCAAACATTAGGCATTGAGAATTTACGAACAAGCCAGGAATGTCATTTATAAATAGAAGGAAAAGCAAAGGGCCAAGATGACTGCCTTGAGGTACACCAGAAGTCACATAAATAGGTGCTGATATTATGCCGTTAATACGGACATACTGTATACGTTCCTTAAGATAGGAGCTAATCCATTTTAGGAAGTTGGAGTTAAATCCAAATTTAGCTAGCTTGCGAATTAAGATATTGTGATTAACGCGATCGAATGCTTTAGAGAAGTCGGTGTAGATGACATCATATTGTAGGCCTTTCTCGAAGCCATCCAGAACATGGTGACAAAAAATAGAGAGATTGGTAGAAGTAGATCTTCCTGCGACAAAACCATGTTGAAAGGGAGAAATAAAACTTTTCAAAAGAGGTGTTAGTTTATCACAGACTAGTTTTTCAAAATTTTTAAATGAATTACTTTTTTTTTTAAATGAACTGATTTTGTTGTTTTCTTTAAGAGTTTTTATGCTTTATATGTTTTTAAGCAACTAGACTACAAATAAAAAAAAAACGTCTTATTCTTTGATTTTATATGGGACCCCTTTTTTTCGCCAGGTACCCCTTTTTGGACCCTTTCCGGAAATTTTTAGAGGTAACCCTGCTCTTGATAACTTACAGCGCCGAGACTTCTACGATTGGGCTCTGCAAAAGTTTAAGGAAAATCCGGAATTTCATCGAAAAATCATTTTCAGCGATGACTTCGTCAATAAACAAAATATGCGTTACTGTACAGCAACAAATCTACATGTGCCTTACGAGACTCCATTGCATAAACAAAAAGTGCCCGTGTGGTGTGTGGTTTTCATGCCGGAGAGGTGTGAGTTTTCGTCGGTGGAAATGATCGCCATGTTACAGTCAATTAAGTTCGCTATCGTGCCATGTTGGAAAACTTCTTTTGGTCAGAAGTGGATGGACTTGACATTAGTAATATGTGATTCCAACAAGATGGTGCCATATACCACACAGCTGGTTAAACAATTTCTCTAATGAAGGGAAATTTCGGTAATCATGTAATCTCGAGAAATTTTCCGGTCAAATTGCCAGCTTGCGTATGCGATTTAACGCATGTTTTATGGGATTGCGATAAGTCGTTGGCTTATGTGAATAAGCCATCAAGCCTAGGAGCAATATCGAATGCGAAGTTTCTAACGTTCCGGCCGATATGTGCGGAACAAAGGTGGAAAATTGGTTACAAAGAATCGATCGCTGTAAGCGTGCTACGTTCAGTAAGTCCTCTTAATTTAATTACCTTTCAAAAATAAAAAAAAAATCCATTTTATCGGGTAATCTTGTTATAATACAAAACAAAATTCTTTACATTTATTTTTTAAAGATAATTCTTTTCAAATATAGGCTGTAACTGCGGCTAACATGGTCCATTCTGCATTTCGAGTGATATTTGGCGAATGACGCGAGTAATGTTGGCTTCCGATCCCTCCGTTTGAGAATTAGATACCTACTATTATGTAAATTATTTTGTTGACTCGGTCAACTATATCATTTTTTTCTGTTCCAATTACTGTAAATAAATATTGAATAATTTCCCCTATTTTTGCAACAGCCTAATTTTTTCTAATCAAAGCATTTGTATAAGGTTTGTTGTTTGTACAGAATATGTAGTTGTTTTTGATACTCATTTGTATAACAGTTTGATAGTCGAAAGTGTTGAAATCGGTCACTTGGATCACAGACACTCAACTGATAACAACCTCTATATAAAACTGTCGTAATTTTTCTCGTGTTGAATCAATTTTTTTTTTTTTTTTTCAATTCAATCTTTATTTAATAGTCTTACACAGTAAGATACAATATTTCATTTAGTAGTGCAAGCTTCAGAGAAAAATTTGATTACAATATTTAATGCATAATGTATGTGTTACGATCAGAATAGTACCAGTTCGATTACAAAATTAATATAAAGAAGTAAAATCAAAATAGTTACATTTATTGTTACATAGTTTTAAATTCCTAGGGATAAAAATAAAAAGAAAGACAGAAAAGAGAAAAAAAACAAGAGAAAACGGACTTAAATAACCAATCATCATCATCGAAGTGCTTGCAGGTATTGCCTGAGTTCCATTTTGAACAGCGTTTTGCGACTTATCAACCTTATATGTCGGGGAAGGGAATCTCTCGTTTTTTTTTCATTGCTTTCGATTTGGCTTTGTGTTTGCCTCGTCTCTTTGATTCTACCACACTCTTAATCGTAGCCGGCTTATCCATGTAGACTTTGGAGTTTACTCGTGTGGCGAGTAGGGCCCTCTTATTGGAACCAAATGTCGTCGAGATCACAGGCTTCAATTTCAGGCAGCAAACAGTCCGTTGTCATAGCGTGATGGGTGCCATCCACAGTTACGTTCCGGCCGGCCTCATTTTTGAAGAAATATGGGCCGATGATTCCACCAGCCCATGAACAATACCAAACCGTGGTTGTGTATGGGTGTAATGGCAGCTCTTGAACCTCTTCGGGTTGTTCCTTAGCCCAAAAACGGTAATTTTGCCTATTGACGTAAGAAATGGGCCTTATCGCTGAACAAAATTTTTTTCTAAGCATTCTAAGCTCTAAGCATTCCTCGTAGAATGCTGATTTTCGTAATACAGCTGAATTATTTTTAGACGGCTAAATATTTCCATGATATATGTAAAAACAAAAATACCATGTCAGTTTGACACGACTCACGCGAGTTACATTCCCATGAGAGTGAAACTCAACACCTTTGAAGTTCCCAATGACTTTTTTCTTCCGTTTATCATTTAGAACATCGACAACATAACTATTGATTTACATTATAGAAAAAAAGGAGCGAACCCAACTGGCTGCCTTGTGGGACTCTTGTAATGCTTTGGATTTTCTGTTCCGGTTATTTTGCCAATGTGAAAAGTGTTGCTTTCAAATGCACCCGAAGTTGTAAATGGGTAAAAGCCTAGATATTCAATTTCTCATGATCTGAAAGTATTGTTAGATGGAATGATACGAAACCGTAACGTTCATGCAGCGCATTTCACATTGCTTAAAATTAAATCAATAATTTGTACCAGCAAGCAGGGATTCAACAGTGTTTGTCGGAATCCGGAATACGTCTTTGATATGATTTCACATCCTATCGAGTTCATATTGTTTTGATTTCCCCCCCGCCCTCTTCACACTCTACACTCACGGTTTCAGTTTTCATTGCCATACTTCAAAGCTCATAAGAGAAGAGTTGTTTTCAAAATATTATCCCGACGTATACTCATCTCGCAATACTCGTGTGTCACTCGAGTTGTATTTCCCCAGAAAGATTTCACACCACCACCATCCCCTAAACTGCCCTGAAATCGAATTGAAACACTAACTTATTCAAAGAGCTATTTGTTGTTGTTTTGCTTTCCCAGGATATCGTGCTCGTACATCATCTGTGCGCCTTTTCATTGAAATTCAACGATGAGATGATTGAAATGCGACACTTTCAAGTGTATGTAGGTATGTACGATTCCAGGTGAATCATCAATATCAACAGCAGTGTTGACAACAGGATCGGTTTTGTTTTTTTTTCTTTTTGAAAATGCAATTTCCACTCTATTAGCTTATCGCTATTCGAATGAAAGTCACACCAACGAACGGCATTGAGCTGTCATTGTACGCGACGACTTCTAATTTATTCACAGAGAATATAATAGAATTGTTTTGCACTCACCCTGGGATGCCTCCACTCTCCATGTAGTTGGCCAACGTAACATCATTCGACCATACATCGAACTGCCATTTCACTAGCCCCAGTACACCACAATGCACTCGTCCCGTATGAATGCCGACCCTCATGTTCACATTGACGGCCATAACCTCCCGCACCAAGCTAGGAATATAGAGTTGATTTTTGTGATATCATCTCGTGAAATAAAGGATACGTTTTAGTCGGTCGGTACATACGCAATGGCATCAATCATGTCCAAGCCCATCTCGACAGCACAGTGTGCATGGTCCGGTCTCGGCTCTGGCAAACCTGAAACACAATAATAACAGTCTCCTAGCAGTTTTATACGCAGGCAGTGGTGTTCCGCTGCCAATCGATCAAATCTGCAAGGACATTCGATGATTGGATGGTTAAGTATTTTGACGTTTTTTTGTTTATCACTCCCAAGGGAGAGTGAAGTTTACCTGGCGAATAACTCATTTAGAAGGCGGACAAGCTCCTCGGCCGTACACTGATCCGAGAGACTTGTAAATCCACAGATATCTGCAAACAGGATGCTGGAAAATGAAATAAAACACAAAAAAGATTAGAAAAACAATAATTGTTAAATTTCCTCCCTTCCATTGAGTCATTCGGTTGACGTCAATTCTATGATTTATTCTGGTAAACACACCAAACGTCAACCTAATGTGGTAATACGATTCGACTGATAGTATATCAGTGCATACAATACTCGTACACCCACTCACAGTCAGCGACGCGACGTGGGTATGCGCTCGATATTGAGAGGATTAAAGTAAATCACATATGATGACACATGGAATAGATAATGGCGCGGAGTCTTACCTTACGTTTTCGTGTCGTTGTATATAGATTTTGTGAAATTGTGTATCCCGAGGTTGTCCTGCTATATCGTCCTTCATCTCCATTGCAACATGGCGCGGTAATACCGACAGAAGAAGACGTTCCTGTAACAAGCAATATGGAGAGGTAAGCTTGTCAGTTAAAGTTTAGGATAGAGAGATTTTTGACAACTAATCTAAAATATAAATGTAATGCTATATTTTGTTAGGTACTTGTAGGTAGGTAGAAGTGGTGGTTTTGGTGAAAGAAAACCCTGATAGCGGAAAAGGGCGCGCACCGTTTTGATAACGCAACCTTAGCTGACCCGTTTATTCGGATGTAGTTTCAGATATTAACACTGCCGTTCAAAATGACGACAAACTCGAGCAAAATGGCACTTCAAAGGGCTTTTCTAAAGTTTTTTAAGATCCTTGGACCGCTTCAATGGATTTACCAACAGATAACACCCCAATCCATAAAATAATAGAAACAAAATTCAACTTGATTTAAATAAATTATAAACAAAAAAAAAAATTCTCATCGCTTATAACGTATAAATAAATACAACTTTACTTGACGATAGCTTGCAAAACCGCAAATTTAGTTTTACTAATAAAACTTTTCCTTTTTGAAACACATACATATGTACAATTTTTTTTGTCTCAAAAGGACTGGTTTTGGAGACCTTTCAAATCTACATTGAACTTAAAATTTCTATAAATTTTTGGATCTATATAATATATATATGTATGTATATACTTACCACTAGGAACAGATTCCATACTTATTTATTTTTGTAAAATCACACAGAAAATTTAAAAAAAAACCAACCACTTATCATCAGACACCAAATTTGAAGCATCCACTGACGTAAAGCTACGAGCAGACGATGTGCAAAAGTCGCATATATATGCGAGTGCTGACGTCACGAAAAAACTCGCAAATTTATCGCAAATGCTATAAAGTAGGCAAACTCGCATATAGACGTGTTCACACGATATGCGACTTTTGTCCCAAAACTCGCAAATGCATTTGCGAACATGGTGTTCGCATATGATATGTTCGCAAATGGGGTCGCAAATGTTGTGGCCTATATGCGAGGTGTTCACACGATATGCGACACAATTTGACGTTTTGTATTTTCTGTAATGTGTTGGTGATTTGTGACAATTTAAAGTGTGGGAATATATTAAAAATGTTTTGTCTTTGCAATACCATGTCCGCATTCCAGTTAACGCGTTCGATTATTTTTTCGTGATTTTTCTGTCTTGGAGAGAATTTTAACCCCACTCTTCGAGATTTGACAGAAAACCCATATTAAGTGCAAAAAGTACGCGAACCTACTATGTAAACTTTCATAGAATCATGACAGTTTCATGGCTCTCAATTTTTTTTTTACCAAGTGTTGTTTCAAAAGCGATTGGTAACTTTTGTTCAGGTTTTCTATCTCTGAGACGATGTAACTATTTGACAGGTATCAATTCCTTGTGCAAAAAAAAGTTACCAAAGACAAAGAGACCTACTATTTCGACTATAATTACATGGCGACACGTACCGCTAGGTAGCCTACGGCCTACGATGTACCGTGATTTTTTCGAGTTAACAAACACAGATTCATGTAATTCTATGTAATTTTACAAAGTATTACGAAAAGTAACGTGTTACCAAACAGACCTAATAATTATCTTCACAATTTAACTGTCACAACTCACAACACAACCCAACCCAACCAAAGCAAAATGTAAGATAAAAATAAAAAAAAGTACCTACACACACCCCAAACTAAATTTTCAAACTTTTGAGATCTCGGAATTGTTCGCAAATATGCGGTCACATGCAATGTAAGGTTTTCGTCCGTTCGCATATGGTTGGGACGCTTGCAAATGATCGCATATGCTCGCAAATTGTCACAAATGATATGCGAAAGTGTTCACACGATATGCGGAAAAGTCGCGAATTGGTTTGCGAACTGGGTGTCGCATATCGTCCGCATATGCTTTGCGAGCATTAGTCACATTTCGGGGACTTCCTTTTATACTATGTATGTATAGATTTTACTGCCTGTTGAAGTTGGAGAAGGGGAAGCGTTTCACTTTTCGTCTGATTCAGGCAAATTTGCCCTACCGCGGCTAAAGAAGTTTCACTTCAAAAATTCTTCCTTAGTAGATGTCTATGTCGGTGACGTGAAATAAGGGCCAACGAAATAAGACCAAAGCTCAAATTTGGCCTTATTTCGCTTTTGAAATAGAAATATGTAATGCCAAATTGGCTTTATTACCATTTCAAAAGCGAAATAAGGCCGAATTCAAGTTGGAAATAAAGCCAAATTATTTTGTTCGATTGGGATATTTCGTTGGGTCTCATTTCACGTCACCGTCTATGTCATTATAGGAATGTACTGTCCAAACTTCAGCCCTTTTGGCCCAGCGGTTTGGTTTGTGCGTTGTTCCGTAGCCAGTCAGTGAACTGTTTTATATGTAAGGATTTATATAATAAAGGATTTCTCCGAATTCACACACTTCCAGATGGAATTTCAAAAAGTCCTCCCTTTTATATTTTTTGCTTAGGGCGGGCCATCACACTATAGATCCGTAGGTGGCAGATTATCACTATAGGGGAATCTGGGGACACTGGATCCCCACCTTTTTAATCTGTCAAATATCTCAAAAAGTAAAACATTAATTGCCTTTTTTTAACGATATAATAAACAATTTAATGGTTCATCATATTGTACAGATTAACTAAGAAAGTATGTAAGATAAAATATATTTTTTGCCGTTTTTCTAAAACTATCCAAAATAACCAAGTGTCCCCTATTCAGGGAGACTTGATCCGGGCTTAGTGTAGATTTGATTATGGGAGGATACAGCATACGGTCCTGCCAATTTTTATGTAGGAAGATCATAAAGGGCGAAAGATAGTTCCCCATTGCGTTTAGGTATAGCACAGCATGTAGTTTCCAGTTCACCGCGCTCACCTGAAGTCATTTTGTTTACTTGTTTATACCCCATGGTAGCAACCAATAGTCTAGTCTCGTCAATGTTCCATACAGATTCTGCCCCCAAATTCAAACTTTTTCATCATAAAGCGTAAGTTTTTGAAAAACTGCGAAATATTGTGCTCATTGAACTATAATATCTCGGGAACAAGTCTCCCCAACATTATAGGGATCAAATCTTCCCTGGGGTTATAATTTTCTATTGAAGATTTTTCTAATACGTATCGATATTTTTTTTTGGAAACAAACCTACGAAGACTAACCTAAATGAACCCGTTTTCGATTATTTTTAGAGACCGCAGTTTCGGTGATTCAAATGACTGTTCACGTATAATTTTTTAAGATTTTAAATCATTTAAATCTGCCACCAGACACTCTGGACTAATATCCACCTGAAACCTTCTCGGTTTCTTTGGAAACCGCTTTAAGAAATAAGTGCTAAGAGTGCGCCTCAGCTAGCAGCTAAACATACAGACATTTGTAAACACCGACGGTCCACATTCTGCAATGTCCAGTTTATTGTTACATGCGTTTGGAAACTTCACATCACAACGCGCAATAAGTACAAATTTCCACGAATTCCTTTCGCAAATATTTATTTAATACCAAAACTTAAGAAAACGCTTCTAGCTATGTAAACATTCAACAAAAGTGAAAACTCAAACCACCACTGAGTAAGGAGCTCCATTTTAGTTCCGAACAAGCAAAAATAATCAACAACAAACAGAAAAAAAAATGCAAATATCCTTACTTGTTGTTGGTTCTCCCGTTGCGTCCTTAAACGTGCCTCAATGCATTGGCGCGTCTCAATAAAGGCTTTGCGCTGCGCCTTCTCCTTGGGCCAATGTGTAAAGACTCCCGCCAGGTTGGTGCAAAGCAACGCCAATATCGAACACAAAAGCTATGAAATTTTCCATCATTGGAAATTCAGGTGAAAAAGAAATTTATTTATTCTTCACCCCCGTCTACCCCTCCAGAACAAATTTAATCCCCCATCCTGGTGTGTAAACAAAACTTACCTCTTGCCACAGATATCCTTCGGTATTGTGGAAGGATGAATAAATGTGCGCCAACGAGAGTATAGCTCCACCAAGAATCGCCTCCCTTAGCCGTACCGGTAGCATTGTATATGTCATGTAGACGAATATCAAACAACAAGCACTACCGTTAAAAGATCTCCTGCAAAACACAACACAACCACACAGACAAATACGAGATTATATTGATATTACACATAATGGACACACAAATATGACGCTATCGGTGTTGGGTTGTGGAGCGAATGTTTACCTTGGCACTGTTGCATATCCCACTGCTACCTCAATGGCTAGGAAAGTGGCCACAATTACATATGAGACCAGGACGAGGAAGATCTCATTCATTGCTGGCTTGGAGAGGATACACAGTAGACCTGTTGCAGCGCGGTTGGATGTGTGATTGGATGGGACAGTCAAAATTTGATTTATGAATTTGAAAAAAAAAGAAAAAAAAAGAGAAAGTGTAATAAAAGAACCATGAGGAAGGATAATACCGTAAATCGATTGGGATTTTCGGAAACGAGAGAGATTCATATTGTATTTAAGGATTTTACTTACAAATATACACCACTCCACAGATTGCTAGAATCACTAGCAGAGCAATAACCTGATCCGTTAATGGAATGGTCGACATAATTGTTGAGAGCTGTTCCATTGAGTTATCACGTACCGTAGAGGAGGACGATGACGAGTGGTTCTCTGAAGTAACCTCCACTTCATCTACTGCCAAACTTGATTCGATTTCTTTGTTCAGGTATATAAGGCGAAGGTCATTGTCATAGCTCTGACCATTGGTCACTTCTATCCATGTGCTTATCTGTCGTTTGTATCTATAAGGTATAAAGCAAAAGGATGAGGTTACACAATATCCGGATGAGAATTCAAGTGTCACTTTCAATGTACGAGGAAATCCAGGATATGTATTTTATATTTGATGTTTTTTTTTATTTTGGGCAATAAATTGATTTTGCCAACAAAATAAAATAAAATAACAAAGGAAACATGATAACGAGGGAAATGTTTTGGTTCATTAAATATGAGTTTTAGTGTGTTTTTCGATATCGTCTTGTGACCTTGTGAGGGATATCATATTTGAAAAAAAAGAATGTTTGATTGAAAATCAGACGAGATTACTTTCAACGTCAGTCATCAAAAATATTTTTTTTAAAATATTTTTCTGAGTTCAGACAGGCACTTACAAAAAATAAAAATGCATGCATAACTGTTTGCTGTATTCAAATTGATGCTCAGAATACTAGTATTCTAGTACAAAAAAAAAAAACTTCCTCCTGAATTAGTGAATCAAATGTGTTTATAAAACTGACAACCTCTCTCAAAAGACTCACGATCAATGACAATGGTTGACCGAAGAAAATTCGAATTAAGGAATTAGATCACTTGATTGCGCATATGTATGCTTGTGCAGTGTATGGGGCCTATAAGTTAGCTATTAAGATATTTAAGTCCTCACTATTAATACAGATACTAGCCGTGTTTTTTTGAAACGTAGCTAGCCAGTCGTTCATAAAAACGAACCCGATGTGCTGATGACATCATACGTAGGGACTAAAACAAAAGTTCGCTAAGTTGGTGTCAGTTTAGTAGTTTTTGAAAAAAAGATGCATTTCTGTAGCTTATAATCTAAGAATATTTATTTCCAAATTTCAAAACAATACGAATTTTAAATCATCACCTGAAATATTCGAAATAGTCAGCTCGATGTGTTCCAAAAATTTTGAATGGGAACCAAAGAGGCTCGTGTTTTGCTCAATATTTCCTGGATAAGTTTGAAAGTGGCGAGTCAAGTTGCTTCAATTGGAACAAGTTACAAGAACGACCCGGAAATCAAACAGCAGTCCATGATATGGAGCCAAAAAAGTGCAATTCCTCCAGTAAAGGCCAAACAACAAAAGTCAGCGACAAAAGTTATGATGTCGATGTTACTTCACCAGGGCGAAAATGGTCGCCGCAATCCCGCTTAAAACTGGTCAGACAGTCACTGCTAATTGGTACACTGAAATTTGCTTACCAGAACTTTTCCAAAATTTACTAGGACACCGAAAAAAAAGAAGAGCTGCGCCGCTACTTTTTGCGTAACGACAATGCGCCTGCGCACACTGCTGAAAAAACCAACAACTTTTTTGCGCTCTCGGGCATCAATGAAAAATGAAATTCGCCCAGGAATGACATGCAGGACAAAAGTCTACTCTGATTTGAACTGAACGTTTCATTAGCCGTGTTTAATTATTCTCATGATCCTATCCGGATCATTTTTTTACACGCATTACAAAAACAAAAGAAGATCTTATTTTTAATCGGGATCTCTTTTCGTGATCTGGTTTTTAGTTTACACTATTCACCACTAGGTTTCGTTTCGTTTTGTAAGGGTTGGTATGTGTCAACGGATTTATAAAACATGGGTATTGCCATATCAGAAATTAAAATGTAAATAGAATGCAATATGCTATTTATTATTCTATCAGTTTATAAAGTGTTGGGCTGTGCTTTCCATTAGGTCAACCTGAATTTTCACCTTTTCTTATTATTTTTGGTAAATATATATTATTCTTAGATGTTCTGTATATGAACTAATGCCTGAGAAAACATTTGTTTATGTGCTTAAAACAGTAATACATTTTTCACAAAACCATACAAATCTGCACAAAAACCATACAAATGTCAGCAAAATTGACCTAAAAATGACTTTACAGGCTGTTTTTATTGCGTTCAGTGGCCATCGGTCGCCCTGCCTTAGTCTGTGCTGAGCTACTTATGAAAAATGCAATGAATTTACGGCAGCTAGCTATCAGTTTATTTCTTTGTAATTATTTAACCATAAAATATTCTGTATTCAGTGTTTCTCTTTTTTTTATTTGCCAATATATTAATATGTATTTTAAATTGTTTTCCCTTTCATTTTATCACATGTAAAAAATTTCGCGCGAATACAAAATATTTTACGGTGAAATAATTACAAACCTAAATGAAAGTTTGCCAAATAATTAAGAAAATGATACTCGATGTTAGAATTTCGAAAATTTAAAAATTTTTTTTGGATTTATTTGTTATTTTCTCACTTTAATTTTTTTTTTTTTTGTATTTTTCAGGTCGTTTGGGGCCTATAAAAAAAATTGTTTAAATCCGAAGGTTGACCTATTGGAAAGCGGCCCCAATTGTTGCAATATACCTAATGTAAAAGATTTATATGAAACGAGTAAAGTGCAAAAAAATAATAATAATAACTTCTTAGCCCACTTATATAAACACATTTTCATGGCTATTATTGAATCTAAGCTGTGTTTTTTGTGTATAGTAAATAGTCGTGATTTAGTTATTGATGTTTCGATAAAATTGGTAATAAATAGTTATCATCAGGGTTCGGATTTTGTTGACCAAAAGAAGCCAAAAAAGGCAAAATAAAACGGCAAAAAAAGGCATTTAATAATAAAGGTTTTTATGCATTATTATTATTATTAACATTGCAACCCAAAACATTTTGAAGTTCTCTGGTAACAATCGCCTGCGGTTATTGAATGAAATAAAGGACCTTTCAACATGAGGAGAACCTAGTGGAGACAAGATAAGAGATGTCACGTCCATGACTTTAATATTTGAGTCCAATTTAGAGTTCGCAGCGCCATTTTGTTAATTTGCTGAAAAAACCGCGTAAAATTTTTTCATCACATCTTCAGCTACTGGCCCTTTAGCTTGTTGTAATTTCTCCTCGAGTCCATTCAAAGTCTCTAACACCTCGTCTTCTAAATAATACGCATTGCACTAAGATCAAGTGCTCAAATTAAAATACATACAACTATGTGGTCCTTTGGGTCGACTAAAAATCTTTTTCCAATTTCACCACCAACTTTTGCCATTGGCTTTGTTATATGCAGGAGTGGAGTGGGAGGAGTTAGGGATTTGAAAGTTGACAGGAAATGAGGATGTGGATGGGACCTAAGGGTAGGATGTGACGGGAAAAGGAAAGAGGGTTGTCCACGGGGAGCGCGGCACGCTTGCGATGCGCGGCTCCGCTCGCCGGAAATGGGGTGGTTCTTGCCCCCGTAAACAACTAACTTACACAAACAAAACATAAATCGTGCCAAGGACAAAACTTCTACTTTTACTTACTTTAGCGGACGGACGGTGGGATACCACATTGAGGGGCGCTGTCGGTGTTGTTCAGCGCGGCCATGTTTCTTTACCCTCCCATCCTGGAAATCCGGGCGGCCATTTTGGATTTCCCCAACAGAACGAATGCCTCAGCAACTCAATCCATTTACCAGAAGAATAGCATCTCCTCCACACCCCCTGAAAATTTAAACTTAGCGACTCATCCTAACTGAATAAAACAACAACTTTCCGCCATAGGACGTAATTGCACAATTTGATTTGCCTTTATTTTGCAGAAGAATTCTGACTTCATCAAATAAAAGTAATGAAACAACATGTATTCACTAAACAGGTGAATCATTTAACCAAAAATTACGTAAAACAACCAAAAACAAAAAGACAAAAAAATTGTTCCGTACCCTATTTTGTAGCTTTTTATACACGCACTAATGATGGGTTTCCTACCTAAATCGAGCTCGGTTAAGGAGACAAAAGAGACGTAAAACAAAAATTTGATTATCCGCGACAGACTTCACGCGATGGGGGAACAAAATTTCACAGAAAGGAAACTGAAAAAAAAATTAACCTAAAATCACGCCTTAATATAAACAAAAAAAAATGTATAGCATAAAAAAATTAAATCTATGATTAATATGGCCATAATATTCTTTCGACCACTGTAAGAATTATGAATATCCGTATATCTGCGTATATTCTCATATAAATAATTCCATATTAGCTGCTTGCATCTATGATGTACTATATGTTGTACTTTCTTAAGCATATGTCCTAGGAGGTATGTATGCTTGTATATAAATGTATACTTTGGCCGACTTTGCAGTTATGTTGATCAAATGGGAGGTTTTTCTAAGTTCATCACTGTCGTGCATTAGGATATTTGTAATTGTGTGATCCATTTATGAATATATGTTTGGATGTATGTAGGATGTTTTTGCCAAATATGTATGTATGTATGTTCATATACACATTTGTGCTTAACACTATACACTCAATTTAAAAGGTATGGCGGCCACTTATGGATTCAAGTTGTGGCCGCCTAAATGCACCTTATAATTAAAATTATAATCCCTATACATATATGTGGCGGCGGCGGCGTCAACAATCCCGCTTCGATTTGAATCGGTGGCCGCCTATTAGCACTGCACAACAAAATTTAAACAAAAACTTCATTTGCTTAACTGAATTTAACTTAATTAAAAATTGCCTTAATTTAAAACTGCCTATATGTAATATCATATAATAGGACTTTCAAAAAAAAATCACAACACCACACGACTAGACCATTTAGTCTCGCCACCCACTGTATTTTAATTGAATTGCATTGCAATTGATTTTGTCCGCAGATCTCCCAAATCGGACCACCCACACTCTCTTTTCGTCCAGATCATCCGATTCTGCACAGATTTTCTCCTAAAATTCGTAATTTCATTCCTTAGCCTGGGTTCTGTCCTCGGATTGGGAACAGAAATATCCCGTATTGCAGCTACCAACCACTAGGTGGATTTCGCAGTTGACATGGAAAATGGCAGAAATGACAGCTCAGCCAGCTGTTTCGAAATCGTTTGGGTTTGTTTATTTGCAAAACATTTATTAATTATTTTTTATTTTGTTTGTAGGTGGACGTAACAGCTTGAATCTTTAGACGAGTCTTGGGGCATTTTCACTTTCAATGCCACGCAACAAAATATTTTGGGAACAGCAAACTTGCAAACGCCATATTCAACAGACTAGCACTTAATATGACCAGTATGTCACAAAATATGAATCTACATATATGAAAAGGCGCACAGTTACGAAAAATATACTTCCCAGATGTCTAACGGTTTTTGTCATATGTAAAGATGGTAAAAAAAAACTGCGGCAAATGCCTGAGATTGCACGTACGGCACAAGAAAAAGCGCAATTATGCTGAGTTGATACAAATGTATTTAGAGTTGTATTCGTGTGTAGGGATTTTTTTTTATGCGCGCTAATGTAAACAACGCGTGCAGGTATGTGCTTGTTCATACGAAGAAAAGTCTGCTTTCATAGGTGTGGACACTGAAATTTTTTTTCTTGTGAGCCATAGGATAAATCGTAAAGTTAAGAAGAAAGTGCACAGCAACTTTGACAAATAGTACCAAAAAGGCAAAAAAAGGAAATATGAGTAAAAAAGGCAAAAAAAGGCAATATGAGTAAAAAAAAGGCATAAAAAGGCAAAGTCAACAAATTCCGTTCCCTGGTTATCATATTTTGCATTTTCTGTATATTTTTAGGAAAATATATAATAAAACTATTTTTCGGAGATTCGCAAATTACAAATGGTAACTCCGCGTTTTTTTTTAACTTCGCGCCAAACTGTCAACTGCAAAAAAAAAGACATCTTCAGAAGTAAACAATGGAAAATGACCGAAAATCCTAAGTTCTGATAAGAATATTACAGCACACGGGTATGTACATACATACAAACATACATAATAAACTTTTTCAGACCAATTTCAGGGTGGGCGAAGTTGAAAAAGCCAAAGAAACGAAAAATCAAATGCTGGTTCTTCGTCCATTGTTTTAATTTATGTAGTATGTATGTCAATGACAAACTACAGAAGCAGTTGTACCAAACTTTAGAAGTTTAAATTTGTGATGATCTGGATCGTTTTATTTTAGGCACTTGATCGGATTAGGATCATGCGAATAATAAAACACGGCTTTGTGAAATTAACTATAGAGATTGTTAGTGATGAGCAAAAAATCACTACCAGTGAATTATTCACCGTGAATGAAAAATAACAGTCGCCGTCTGTTAACGACTTGGAAATAAACAGTGAATCGCTAAAACGTGAATAGTTTCACGTCACAGTTTGGAATTCCCAAATAACGATGTCACAACAAAAGTCGCGGTCGTGAGTATGAACGTGAGGTGCGAGGCAGTGAATGATACGTAGAACAAAGCAGAACGCGGTGAACGATAATGTGTATACTATACTGAATAATGCTGCCTTGCGCACACAAACATGTATGTATAGTGTGTTATGTATATTGTTCGCTGGGTTGCATTGAGAATTTCCGTTGAAAAAAGGGATGAAGGTTAAAATTTGTAGAATTTGTTAGAATTTGAGTGTGCTAGTTTCGTTCTGTACATGCGAATATGGGATTATAAGGAAATGTACACGCATTTGTTTGTTTGGTGTTTAGGACTACGCAACGCATTCAAGAAAAAAAAAAGACTTAAGATGCCGCCAATAACAAAGCGAAGAAAAATTAGTTTTTTGTGGAAATTCTTTGAATTAGACGAAAGTTTCGCAAAATGTAATTTGTGCAATTTGAAAAGGCATATGGAAATCAAGCATCCGTTAATATCATTAGTCTCTGAGGTAAGTATATTTTTGAATTATTGCGTCGAAGTGTTTTTAACGGTACTGATAAGGATAGAATACATGCAAACGTATGTACATGCATATTTACACAGTACATAGTCAATAATTCATTGTATGTATGTAGTTTTATAGTAGTTTATGTAGTTTCATAGTCGCATCGTCGTGAATTCACATTCACGGGTTATATTCACAGTGAATAAAATATCACGTTCACAATTATACCTGTGAATATAAATTCACGACTTAGCCCAACTCTAGAGATTGTATTGAACGCAGTTATAATTACAAGCATGCAACACGCTGTAAAAAAAGTTTAAATTATATAGTTCGGGATTAGAAAAAACTAAGAAGTATCGCAACTAATTCGCCAAACTTCGACAAAAATAGTTTGAGCTAAATTTTTCGAATGGCACTGTACATTTGTTCCTTTGTAATTATTGAAGTCTTGAGTTCGAAAAAAGTTATTCTTATTTTGAAAACCCTGTTCCCATGTGAAGAAAAATCAGTCCAGACAAACAGATGAACTGTTTATTTAAAAATTGTAAGTGCAAAACACTAGTTTCCTAAGTAAATTTTGAACAATTAAGCAACGACCATGGTTTTTCAATCAAAACATCGTAGCCGAAAACGAATTATTGAAAAGTCTTTAAAAAGTTCAAGCTTTCCTTAAATTTTCCTAAAATTTTCAAATCCTTTTGAATTGGTTTAACTAAAAAAAAAAAGGTGAAGTACCTTCTATGATGGCATTTTCCTTTAATATTTACTTAGGTTCCTCATCACGCACACAATTTGGATGCTTATTTGTGAGTAGAAACATTTTGTCGATTTCCTCTCTTACCTTATTTTCTTCGGTAAACTTCTTAACCCTTGAACCTTGAAGTGGAAACAAGTTTCGTCTCTAGTTTGTACACATATACATATATACTGATTCATGTTTATGTGCGAACACCCGAAGATAAACAAAAACAAAAAAAAAAATGTTTTTCAATAAACGCCTATCCGTTCGCCTACCTTGAGGTTTTGTAGCGATGCTTGTGGAACTTTCGTTTCACTCGAAAATGTGAAACTCCTCCAAATTGGGCATCGCCAGTCTGCGGATGGACGCTTCGCATCGAACCCAATGATGTTGTTGATAAGTTGGCCTCATCCTGCCGTCTCCAAGCATCTATGCTAATTGGAAAATTTGTTGAAGTCCTTTCAGTGTCGACATAATTCCCACTGCCATTACCCGCAAAGGTACCGTTGAATGTGATATTAGATTCATCCTTTAGGCCGCCATCCATCGAATTGAATACCGAAAAAGTTTGCGTAAAGTTCTTGTAATGGATATGCAAAGTTGCCAGGACTATGTGCACAGCAGTGAGGGTAAGGATTAGCATCAGAAGAAGGCCGAGTATATGTGTCGTGTTGCTTTGGTTCATTCGCAGGAAGTAGCGTTGGTAAAGCATTTCCACCTGCGAAAGTAAAATATGATTAAACACAATGATTTCGACAAACAAAATTATGAACTTCCTGTCTTAGTGTGGGTAATTGGAGAATATAAAGTATAAACGGTCAGTTGAAGACAAATCCTGGCAATTTTCTACTCTCTTTCAATTTACCTGTAAGTTCTTAAACTGGTGTGTACTGCACATCCGTATAACGACTTTGTTTAAACGGAACCAGAACGAGATGGTGGGACTGCCTACGTTTGTGTTGGCTTCAATATTTCTGTTATCCATGTCGGAACCTAAAATGAGAAACGACAGAAATAAAAGTGGTATATAAATACGCTCGACGAACAGCAACAAAAACAAAAAGGACTCTTTAATGGTAAATATTTAAAGAGGTCGATTCGTTGGGATTATTTTAAGAGTACTTCATTTTGAAATGGATATTTTTTTTTTGTATGAAATATGTGGATGGGACATTGAGAGATCCTTGAAAACATTTTTAAACATCAAGTGAAATGAAATGTTTTTAAATACTTAAGTATTTTCTCTGATTCTAATATTGTGATCATGATTTGTTTGTTTCTAAAGAAGTTTAGGGGAACTTTCCCCGATATCAAGGTCAGATAAAATAAATGACCGTAGCAACAAATGTAGAAAAGTTTCAAAGCATCCTTAACGCACCATATGGATGATTTCTTTTGTCCTTGATTTGGGATACTTTAATAACTTAAAACAAAAATCTTGTCAGCCAGACAAAATGTTAAGAGTATCGCAGACTACACGGTTATTTCCCCCTTGTTACCACACCACTCTCACGCCATCTGTTGTTTATGTGTTTGATTTGAGTGAGAGGTGGTGCAAATAACATCCCTGGTGTAAAACTGTCATTGGAATGCTTGTTGTGTATTTTCTCGTACTTCTTCCGTATATTTTCAAGTTTTCTTTGTGTTCGTTATTATTTTTCAAAGCTTTGAGAAAACAACACAAGAAATTGTAAGACTTAATATGGTAGATCCCTTTGATGGATATAGGACCTACTTTATTGCATTTTTTCTCGGAAAGTATAGCAGCAGTTGCAAAGATACGATATTTAGGGGTGGAGTCAAAATTCTGAATGACTTGAATTTCTATGCAAATTGAGTTTTATGAAAATTGTGTCTTTTTTTTTAATTCTGTTTAACCCTCCGATGTGCGTATGGGTCTGGCCAGACCAAATCGGTTTTGAAATGTGCTTACATAAATCTTTTTCTTGGTATATCTTAGTAGCAGCGGTCCATGACTTCTTCAAATATGTTGAGGTAAACACAATGGAACGGTAAACAATACATTTTCGATATATGTGCATATTTAAAGTGGAACATTTAATTTTAGACGACTTTCGGGAATCATGCACACATGGGTCTGAGTCTGGCTAGTATGTACGTATGTATGCATGTTTGTATGGGTGTGAAAATATGTATGATAAATCGAATGTTTTAGTCCGTTTGAAAAGGTGCGGGTACCTTAATTTATTATCAAATAAAAACAATATATCTTATGAAGAGCATTCTGGGTTGCACTCACACAATTGCATATAATGTTCGTTGAGGCATAAAGGACGATTGCGTATGCAGCAATGATATCGAATTTTACGATCCATCAACAACTCTGCCAAATTATATGACGAAAAGAAGTTGTCAGCGAAAACTGTTCTACCGCTAGCCATATATTTCTCCATAAATTTCATGACAACCCGCTCGCTTTGGTTCGTCTCTCGATGGCCCTAGTGGTTTTCCCGTATAAATTATGTCTTTCAGTGGATAATTTAAAACGGAATCGCAAATCCACCAAACTTTTATTCCGTATTTCGCGGGCTTACTCAGAATATATTGAGTAAACATAACATAGTTCGTCCGCGATACGGAAATAACTGCTCATCGACGGTCCGTTGGCAGTTCGGGATGTGTGCTCTCTCTAAGTTAGCCATCAGCATGAGCTATACATCGTCTACGTCCTCAGATTTGCTTTGTTGAAGCCTCTCCGGACGAGTGTTACCGTTATCGAAGCGGATGAATATGGTCAGGTGCTTGAAATGGTCGAAGGGTGGCTTTGTAGATGGGCATATTGTTACTCGCCCACAATTATTTTGCTGGCTGCGAATGGGCGTGGAACACACCAGCAAACGGCAACATCACAAAGAAGGAATACCTTTCGCCCTCGTTGGTCATCTTCCAAACCCGCTGTTTCATTCGAAGGCTTTTCAATTAATTAATTTCGATAATTTTCAAGATCTCAGTGGACAACAACGATTTGAAGATGGCTCGGTGATGCGGCAATGTTCCTCATAATAGCCCTTTACGGGTAATCGTTGGCACATTCTGCGAACGTGGCCTTCGCATTCCATATCTTGCCATCTTTCGAACGTTAAGCCTCTTCCTGAACAGGAGCAGCCACGTAGTCTATTGCAACAGCACTGCTTTAGTTATCAGCGTTAACATCCAAAACGGCCTCTAACTGAATCTCTTGTTCAATATCGGACGCATCATCCACATTTTCATCTTTTTCTGGCACGTAGTCTTCATCGTCCAAATCGTCACCTGATTCGAATGAGTCGAATTCCGGCCCCATAATTTGTTCAATTTGCGTCTCAAGTCGCTCTCGTTCTACCGGATTCAAATTTGGTGCATTTAGTGTACGGACCAAACTTGTCATAGCATTTTACTGGAAACGAAAAACACAAAAAATTGACATACGAGCCAAACACTACTCACGAAAATATCTCCCAATATAATCATAAAACACGTGAACTAAAGATAAAATTCAATGAACCAATATTACTAACCTGTAATTTTTCCGATATAAAACTAAATAACACTTGAAAAAAATCCAATATCAAATCACCAGCCAATTAACTTTCGATATTCGCACTATGAATCCTACGCATCAACTGTGGGTCTACTCAGAGTAGCCACGTATACTAACACACAACCACACATTTAGTACATTTCTAGTGATCTCACGCTCCCTGTCCTGAAATACACGTATTTAATATGTACGGGTCTGGGCAGACCCTTTACGCTCCATTTACCGCCTAATAATCCACCGCTCATCGGAGTGTTAAATAAAAGAAAAATTGTGCCCAATTTTCTATTTGTATGACAGGCTGTATGACAGCTCAGGAAAGAGGACGGAAACATTCCCAACGACTAAAAATATATAATGTGGTAGTTTGACAGTTTTATTTTTGTTGGACATTGATTTCTAACCTTCATCCATTGCTGGGGGAAAATTACATCACGATGCTTCAGGCATTTTTGACGTTCTGATATTCTGCTAATTGTTTTCTCATGTAGATCTAAAATGTCGACCAATTATAGATGTATGGGCGAGTTCGTAAACGCAAGACTTGCAAAGCAAAATATCTGCAAAGTAAATATTGCGAATCAGTTGCAATGTCAAAAGCATATGTTTGCCTTAAACAAAAGCAAATGTAGTGTGTAGTGAGCAACATTTATTTGATAGTTGCGTAGATGCTCTTGCTTTTGCGCAAACTACTACATCTTTGCTTTGCATTAAATTTTGCTTATGCGTTTGCGAACGTCCTGCTCTGCATATTTTGCGCAACATTATGGGGTTACGAATTCGCCTTATGTCTTGCTTGGGTATATCTAGGTTAACATAGATGAACGCAAATTGCATACATAGACGATTTCTGTATCATTTGTGTATTGCAGACAGGAATCAAATTGTTTAACATACAGTAGACTCTCGTTAGCGTGAACACCGGTTAATGTGAACTCTGGATAACGTGAACAGATTTTTGTTAACATTGACATTTCTAAAACGTGAACAGATCATGAACACTCTAATGCGTGAAAAACAATTTCCGCTCCAAATAACTGTAATTTTCGAGAAAGTTTTTTTATTAAAATTAGTTTTTCTTGGGCAATCATCTCGTCTTGTACAGTTTTAAGTTTAGCTCGTTCGCAAAGATACTCCTTGGTTCTATTTATCATGTTTTTAAGATTTTTGTCCTTAGAAAAATCATATGCCATATGTAGGCTGTATAATTGAAGACATCCATGGATGGAACGAACATATCGCCCAAAGTACCAACATCATAAGTGGTGGAGAGAGTGATGATGGAGATGTGCTTGAATTGCTAAAAGAAAAAATTAAACCTAGTGAAGCCATTTCGATTTTCAACAAGGCTTTGGAATGCGCCGAAAATGAGCTTGTTAGCCAAAATAGCTTAAATGTCTTAAAACGTCTTAGAGAAAGGGCGGTGAGAAAGCTTATGGAGAAAAAGAAGACACATAAACAGATGACCGACTTTTTCAACTAAATTCCATTATACCATATGTCCATGCTTTTTGCTTCATATTTAATCATATTTTGTATACCAAAACTTTACATATAAATATGTATATACATTATGTATAATATCTCTTTAAAATAACTTTTTGTTAAAAAAAAAAAATTAAAAATACGTATGTAACAAATTAAATAAAAATACATAAATGAAAACGTTTTGAAATTTCTACTGTGGGATTGTTAAAATGTAACCTTCCCAAACGTGAACTCTCTTGCAAACGTGAACTGGCTTGGTTTTTAACTGTTCACGTTATCGAGAGTCTACTGTATATACAAATCGTCTGATCGAGTACACAAATGAATTTATGGCTATTCATGTACATTTGTGTATCATTTATGTATGTCACATCGTTGGTGTATTTCGAATTTTGTGCGCATACAGAAATGGCCTAGAAAGTTCAGTTGAATCATTATACTTCATACTCTATACAGTGTGTTTCCAAGTTGAATGTCAAGACTTTGACAACTGATTCTTGGGTTTATTCTTAGAAAAAAATCGTTCCACTGCAAGGGTCTATCTTCAATTTGGACATCATTTATCGAGAATTTAAGAAAACATCTACTTTGGTGTACCTTGACCCATACTAACTCAAATATCTCCGCTAATACTTACTACAGAAACTTCTTTTGGGGCCTTAATTTTAGAAGAAATAATACCCTTTTTAACTGCGTTTAAATAAATTGGATACCTTTTTTTGCTTTCCATATATTTTGTTTTTTAATCAATATCATTAATCTTGCCGATACATTTTTTTGACTTTCAGGTCGCTTTTCTACAAGAAATGCGTAATAATCATACCACTTTATTATTTTCTTCTTGTAAACGTAACAATTGTAAACAAAAAAATCTGTAATAAGTATGCTGAAAAACTCACAGATTTTATGATACTTGGAAAAAACCGCAGCAGGTAAACAGCGAAAAAATGATTTTCTACCTATTTTTTTTAACCGCAGTTGGCAATTAGTGCGATTTTCTAAGTAAATCATAAGTTTGCAATTTGTTTTTCAAATAAAGTATGACTTTACGAAGGTTTTAAAGTATGCTCATTTATTAGAATACCCGTCAAAACCCTAATTTCCATACCATTTTCCCCCTTAACATCCCAGACTCAAACCTAACTGAGTATGTAGGCCAAGTTGGCAAATTTAACTAGGAAAAGTGGTATAAATGATTAGAAAATAAGGAGATATTTAAGTTAGTATGGGTCAAGGTACACCGAAGTATGTGTTTTCTTAAATTCTCGATAAATGATATCCAAATTGGAGATAGACCCTTGCTGTAGAAAGATTTTTTTCTAAGAATAAACCCAAGAATCAGTTGCCAAAGTCTTGACATTCAACTTGGAAACACCCTGTATAATAAAGCAGTAACGCTCATTCTGTAAACACGGCTGGGCGGATTTGCTTGAAACTTCATATCTGGGGTCTGTGGGACTATACAGGGCCACCCTAACTTCAGGGCTAAGTGGGCTATAGCCCCGGGGCGCAAGCCTTTTTGGGGCGGCAATTTTTATTGATGTTATATTTTTTTTATTATTATCAATTAGTTATTTAGTTCAAAGTAATTTTTATTCAAAATCGTTCCATAACAAAAATTACCAAATAACCTGTAATATATGTATGCATTTTTAGTTTCTTAGAATTTATCCGGTCACTTATCCTATTATAGTGTATCAATGAAATACGTTCGATTTCGGTTCGGTTCGCACAAGTTTTCTATGAAGTATCAGCCGTACTACTGCAGGCCCAACAGTGCCGTCTTCCTGAAAAGGCCAGCTTAGTGAAACGTCACTGTTTATAAAAACACCTCTCTACTGACATCACTGTTGCAAAACGCCTCTCAGTCTTACCATACTTGTGCCTTATTTAATACATGTTTCAATATCGGTGAAACGTCTCAAGAAACAGATCGTCTGTGATTTAACTTATTGGGTCCATTCATATTCGCTCATTAGACTACAAAAACCTACGAAAAGGTACGAAAACCTGTACGCGAACCGAAAAATTTCGTTATATTTCGTAAAGGAGAATGTTCGTGAGACAATACGAAATTTCCCAATGCTGTGAATTTTAGCACAAGTTATTTCTTTGGGCAGATTTATGAAAACGTCAAATCTGTCCAATCACATATTTTTTCGAAAAATTCATATTTTTGAGAATTTCACCCATACTCTTCAAAAATTGACAGAATACGAATATTTGGTGCAAAAATAACGCGAACGGATTCTTCTATTCTGATATTTTCAGTTTCGACGTGATGTTTTAACGGTTCATTATATTTCTAAATTCAACAGCAATCTCTACTTAGTTAATTTTAAAAATAATATTTTATTGTATCGTGAAGCACGGCTAACAATGTAATACAAACGAAAAAGGTTACCTGGGCTTCGCCAATCGTAAATTAAAGCATGAAAGAGAAGCTTTCCTGGAAAAAAAGGCCTACAATTTGCAAATGAAAAAGCTAGATAAATAAATATATAGAAGAGGGGCACATTATTTTTAGTAGCCCACGGGCGCCGAATATCTTAGGACGGCCCTGGGACTATACCACGAGACCAATTTTATAAAAAGAGGATTTTCTCGAAACCGGCTCCAATGATTTTGTTAAAATTTATAATTTTTGTTAGCTTAGACACATGCTATTAAATGTCATACCATGTTTTTGCCTAAATAGTTGTAAGCCTGACTTTCTAAAATTGACTTTTTTTCGGCTGTTGCTTAGTCCATCGGTATAACTGATTTTCATATAGTAACCGTTTAAAAGTTAAATAGCAATCAGAACTACGATGTAATGTGAAAAGAACGTCGACGTGTTTGAAGGTACATATATGTACATACATATGTACATAAATATGTACATATGTCCCCCGCAAATTTTGCTTTTCTTGCATGAAAGTGGATGCATATGAATCAAAAAAGAAAACATCCATCTTATAAATAAATTTGAAGAACGAAAAATATTTACTTGGCCACAACAAATAATGGGAATGAAAGTGGGTACATGAGATTGATTGGGTTTTGATTGAATTAAATTTCTATTGTTTTCGAATTCAAAATCTGCCGCGCATACAACGAAAGCATGATTTGCACCAGAAGGAAATTTCGAAATCGTGATTTTATGGGCCCAACGGATGATGGTGCTGTTGTTGTCTTTTTCTTTTTTTCAGTTCTCCCAATTCAATTCTGCGTTATAGCTTATTCTATTTCGAGTTTGTGTATTTTTGTTTGCTAGAGCCTGAGTAATGAAAATAAAAAAAAAGTGGCATTATTTATTTCTCTTAAAATCGCGTCGTTTTTAAAGAAGAAATCTTTCCTTCAGACTGCAGACATACGAAGGTTAATCAATGGAAAACGTTTTGGTAAACCTATCATATGTCACAGACAGCAGATACAAAAAAGAAATACTGCAATCAAACCATTCCTCCTGTCCTGGTAGGGAATGCACAATTTAAATTCCCGATTCCTCCTTTCAATTTAGAAACAGAAGCACTCATGTTTGTCGTACCTGGTTGCTGTTGTAGTAGTTGCATTTCATCTCTATGGCAAATCATCGGACTCGTACACGTTGAACCCGAGTTGGTTGATTCCGCAGACTCATCAATATTGCATCTCGTCACACCTACCTGGGGATAGAACAAAAAAGAAAAGGAAATTCATTTTATAAAGTTGAATTCACAAGGACACTCTGACTTCGAATATTTGCTCCTTTCGAATCGGTCAGAATGTACAAATGCTAGTGCCCACTTACCGCTATAAGACTACTGCTAACAGAAGATTTGCCTCCTTTCGATGAGTTAAAGTGTTCGATAACTTCCCAATTCGATTTCTTTGGTGTGGTCGGTTGAGTTGCTGGCAATTGAATTTGCGGTTGAGTGGCGGTGGGAACTTGTAGCTCGAGTGTCGGCTGAGCAGTTCGTGGTTGCTTAAGCGACGCAGATCGACCGGAAAACTTTGCAGACGCCTTCTTGTCCTGGACATATTTAGAAATGCGAACAAAAAAAAAAAGAGCAAAAGGAAAAGCACATAGTGCAGTGGAGTGGTGTTATTGTTGGGAATGTTGTGTAGCCAATGCGTTTCAAGGACTTTAAAATTGAATATAGTTAATCGTATTTGGTAACTTACATCTTTCTGTGAGTGGCGAGTACCTCTCAGGGACAGTCTTTTACTCCATTCCTTTTTTTGGCTTTCTGAGGAGAACGATCGAAACATGGCCGGGTTGGTGTTTGAGGCCATTTCTGAAATTTAAAAATATTGAAAATTTATTGAATGACTTTTCTCTGATCCTACTAATAAAGGGTGATTTTTTAGCTGGTTTGGTTTTGGCAACACTGGTTTTGACAGCTGACGTGTGTTTAGTACCTTGTGTCACTATCAAACAGCTTCAGTTTGGTTTGTAATTTAACCATGGATCGTCTTACAAATGAACAACGCTTGCAAATTATTGAATTTTACTATCAAAATTCGTGCTCGGTTCGAAATGTTCATCGCGCGCTGCTTCCATTTTATGATCGGCATTCTCGACCTTCTGAGCAGTCTATTCGGAAGATTGTGACCAAATTTCGCACCAAATTTACTTTGTTGGACATTAAACCACCAACACGTTTACGTACTGTGCGTAGTGAAGAAAATATTGCGGCCGTATCAGCTAGTGTGACAGAAGACCGCGAAATGTCAATGTCAATGTCAAATGTCAATGGTGAACGCTACCGAGCGATGATAACAAACTTTTTTTTGCCCGAAATGGAAGTTCTTGACTTGCATGATATGTGGTTTCAACAAGACGGTGCCACATGCCACACAGCACGCGAAACAATGGCGCAATTGCGAGGCGAGTTTGGTGAACAGTTAATTTCACGTTTCGGGCCGGTCAATTGGCCGCCTAGATCGTGCGATTTGACACCATTAGATTATTTTTTGTGGGGGTATGTCAAGGCTAATGTCTATAGGGACAAGCCCGCTTCGATTGACGCACTGGAAGCCAACATCCATGCATTCATTCGTGAGATACCGGCCGATATGTGTGAAAGAGTATGCCAAAATTGGACTCAGCGGATGGGCTACCTGAGACGCAGCCGCGGTCAACATTTGCATGAAATTATCTTTAAACATTAAATTGCAAGGTTCAAACTATCGATTCAAATAAATATTTCATTCATTTTTTCGAATTTTTTGTGTTTTTTTTTTAAAAAAAGTTCTCAACCTCTTAAAAAATCACCCTTTATAAGAATGTGAAAGTTTGGATGTTTGGATGTTTGGATGTTTGTCACGCAATCACGCCTTAACGGCTCAACAGATTTGGATGAAACTTTCGTGAATAGATACTCTACTTCTTGGATTAGCCAATGCGCAACTTTTTATCGCAAAAGTATAATTCAATAATTTGCATTTATCCAGTTCATTCTGTTGAGAGAGAGTTGTTCGTGAAGATATTACGTGCATCTTATACGTGCATTGATTGGTAAAATCATTGTCGTCGATCGTCATTCTGTTGCGAGAGCGTTGTTTTTGTAGATATTATGCTCTTCTCTTAAGCCAAATATCTCTATTGATGGGATTCTCTTTATACAAGTAAAGTAGGGAGATGATTCTGCTGATATGCGCTAAGGAAGGACTTTTAGTTCTGTTTCTGCTTTATCAGCATGAGAATGAAACTTGCTTCTATTGCCATTTTATTTAGCATATTGGATCATATGTATAAAAAGGGATCATGACATTATCTAGCTAGAGTGACAAAATTTCAAAAGTACAAAATCTAGAAAGAAAAAAAAATCTAGAATGAAAAAATCTAGAATGTGCAAAACTCTAGAATGTGCAAAAATCTTGAAAAAAAAATCTAGAAAAATCTCGAAAAATGAAAAGTAAATTCTAGATTTTTTTTTTTTTCTTTTTGGAGAATTTTTACAAGAATAAAACCCATAAAAATATCGTCTGCTCATCATATAATTTATGTTATCACAATGATGTGATTTTTTTAGCTCGCATAGCCAATAAAATTTGTTTTTTGTACACATGTTTTTATGATAAATAAATCCGTTTATCGTTTATCGCGCCCGCGATTGTAACCATTGTCTCAAAAATTCATATTAATTCTAGATTTTGGGAATTCTAAATTTTTTTTTTTAGATTTTGTTCTTTCTAGATTTTACGTTCTGGATTTCTTCTTTCTAGATTTTTTTTTCTAGATATCGTGGTAAACTCGTATAAAAACTAGTATCTAAAGTGAAACCCCGCTTAGGCGGACAGTGACGATTATAACATTTTTGTCCGCGTAAGGGAGTTGCCCGTTCAAGGGACAGATACAATCCCCCTATCACGCAGCTACCCGCCACTCACCTCCTAAAAACAAAGATTCTGAGACAATATTTCTTAATAGACCTTTAAGATATTTTCTTAACGAATATCAATGGAAATTCATCCAACTTTTAATATGGTTCCAAGCGCACGTGACAACACAATTGACCTACAAAGTAAAATTCACGTTGGATAGCAACATAACCTAACCTAACTACGTAGGCTGGATTCACGATATAATATTTCTGTTTTCTGCAACTTGTTTCTCATTTAATGGGACGAAGAGTCTACGAAATACAGCAGAGCTGTCATACACATATTGTCATTATACATATTCCTTAATATAGAGGGCATAGTTACACTACACACATGATATTTATCGCCGCGCGCCGGCCGCCTAGAGCCAGAATGTACCGCACTGTACTAAATGCGTGCATTGATTCTGTTGTATTCTGTCTTTTCGTTCGCATCTTCTGTTGCGACTGTGAGCTAAATTAAAATCAAAATAAAAACAAAAACTCAGTACAAAGATACGAATAATTTTTTTTTTTTTTTTGTCCGTTGAATGGAATTAAATTAAATAATTTCTGATAGATATGCGTGTCTGTGTCCGATCAAGGGAGTGTCTGGTTAGGGGAACGTAGAATGTATACAATCTGAAACATAAAAGCTTGTTTAGGAAAATTTGTCCGCCTAAAGGATCGGAAATATGGGTGGCATTTATATTTGGATGACGTGGCATACAACATGAATAATACCTCTATTACTTTTTTTAGTCAAAACAAATGAAAAACGACTCAAATATTTTTTTTCACCATTAGCTACTTTCCGACAACTGGCTTGGCAGTCAATGTGTTAAGGGGTTAGGCCACTATAGAATTTTCGAAAAATCGATCTTTTATTTTTTTTTAAATTGTCCCCTAAGACCTCAAAAATGATGTCAAGACTATGGTCGGGAAAAATCTCTAAGTACTTGGTGCAGGCATCGCAGATTAAGGATATTGCAAAATTATTCATGATTTTCTACTACTCAAAACTTCAAACGCGTGTACTCAAAACTGCATTTTTTAAGTTGGCCGGAAACATACTTACTTACTTACTTTACTTAGTTGGCGCTACAGCTCGAGGTGAACCTGGGCCTGCTTCTCGCAACCATTTGTGTGTGCGTGTTATAGTTTTGCACGAATGGAAGGGACCTACAGTTTTTTGCCGACTCCGAACGGCGAGTTGAGAAGCTCAATCGTGACAAATGATACTCTTTGATGCTTGTCAGACATTCGAAAGAGGTGGGCACTGTGAAAAACTTTTAGGTGTTTGCGGCGAGATTCGAATCCAAGACCGCTGGCACAGTAGTCCGACGCACTAACCACTTGCGCTACGGTGCCCACCGGAAACATAACTCAGACAATTTTCAACCGATTTTCTTGAAATCATACTAATATATAAATCTCAATGTGACGCTCTTACCTGTCAGCTGTCAATCTTACGTTTCCATAAACACAAAAACTAATGCACACAATGAAGTAAAAGTTCGCATTCCAGTTCATTAACATCCTGTTAATTTTTAAATTAATTTGTTCGCAATATTATTTAAATTAATGCAAAAATAATAACACTCTAACAGATGCCACTTTCTTGCGAAATGTCACTTATTCAAACTACAACTACTTACAATCCACACTTGTGGATTGTATATATTGGTAGATTGCAAGCCTTGGGGTGCGTTCGCACTGTCTTTGATTCTTCAAACTAAATGACAATGTATGTATTGTAAGTAACACCATATTTTTTAGACACGGGCGAAGCCGGGCCGGGACAGTTAGTGTTGAATATATCTTGAAAAATACATTTTCTATGGAAGTACGTAGGATTTTTTTTTATATTGCATAGTTCATTTGTTATTAACAATTATCTGATAATTCTTTTGGCAAATTTTTCACTTTTCACTTTGGAAGTGCGCCATTTGGCCAAAATTAATACAGTAGACGCTCGATATAGTGAACATCGATATAGTGAACAATCCAATATAGTGAACACACAATATTTTATACAGGCTGTTCTAAATAGTGAACAAACTTGTCCCCCGCAAGTTTTTTGTTTGTTTCACAGTTTGTGGTTGTTTGTAGTACAAAAACAAAGTGCGTGTTGCTTATTTTGTTATTTTGTGAACGATATTCTTTGTCACCATGTCACTTAAGCACAGTTTAAGTTTGTTGTATTTTTGTTTTTTAAGTACATGGAATGTATTATGTTTTTTACGGAAAAGTTGTTTTTGTTAAAAATAAGATGTTCTTTCTTATAAATATTGGCATGTTTTTTAGTAGGTAGTCGCAAAGAAAAATTGCAATTATATTCTATTTTCGATGAACTGTATGTAAAAACATACACATTTTGATAAAATTTGCAATGAACAATCTCGCTCCAGTGAACAGACCTGGTTCTTATTAGTTTACTATATCGAGCGTCTACTGTATATCGAAAAAACGTACTTCTATAGCAGTTATTATATTAAATCGAAAAATTGGCTTTTTATAATTCAAAAATTACAGGAGATGTTTGTTTGGGCCCTGAAAAAAACAGAGACGTCATCGGTAAATGCTGCACAGCCGCCATTTTGTAATTAAGCGCTTAAAAAAAAATTTGTATACAGTCACTGATATGTATAATAAACACCCTTTATTGGAATCTCGATTTACTTTGTAGTATTTCTGAGAAAAAAATCCTAAAAAAGCCTATTTTTTCGGCCTCTAGAGTGGCCTAACCCCTTCAAGCACACAATATTCGACGTGGCTTTTCTAAGACAAATGACGAAAAAGGCTAATAACTCTGTATACTGCTTATGTACTTTTCTAACAGATTTTCCAATATTACACTTGGCATTTAAAGTGGAATAAATTAAGTTTGTAAAGTTGAGAAGTACGATTCTACGATTCTGCAACAACCAAAAATAATTTGTTATGCTTATGATGTTACAAAATTAGAGCTTATGATTAATTTAATCAAGCTTGCTTGTACCAGCTCTGCAGGATATTGTTTAAAGTTTGTTGCAGTTAGCAGGTACTTTTCACCTTTCAAATTAAATGTTCTCTATATAAAGTATATGAAACTTTTATTTTAAGCTTTTGATAGAACCCCCACTTTGTTTGCTAACAATTTACAACTTTATGTATGCTGATTTATGTCTGCGGTTATAGTTGCGAACCGTGAAGTAGCAGTTTGAAATTTAAAAATGTGCACTTCACGTAAAACAAGAAAGTTAGGACTAATTTGACGTTAATAATGAAATTCAAGAGTTATCTAATGCATGTGTACCTACGGAGAAATTTTATAGAATTAATAACGCCTTTAAATTTTTAAATGCGGGGTGCTTTTTATGTTCCAGGTTGGTGTTTTTTTTTTAATGACTTTTAAATAAAATACAATATTATATTTATATTTTACTAGTGTGCCCGTGCGAGAACTTTCGCAAGAGAAAAACCAACCCCCAAAACTTCCAATTCAACAACTTCCCATATGATTTCCATCTGTCAACAAATATTTCCCATATGATTCCCAAATAGCAAATATATCAACCAAAAGGAATTAACTCAAAACAACGAACACTTCCCATATGATTTCCATCTGTCAACTGATGGAAATCCCCTGGAAATCATATGGAAAGTGTTTATTCTTTTGGGAGTTAATTTTGGGTAGAATATTTGTTTTGATCGGTATTTTAATTTGTTTAAATTTATAGAGTGAATGTGCAGTTTGTCAGTGCTCCAGGAAAATCTCTTCTTTTTGACACCTCATTTGTTAAGATTGGTTAAGTGTGAGAGCCGCAAATGGTACCTATACTAAGGCGAGCACATTCTTTATAACAATTTGGCAGACTTCTGGTATTATTTCAGTAATAATTTCAACTCGAATGCTGTCCCATCAAGGTTAGCCAGCTTTCTTGAAATTGAACCGGTGCAGGTGTCCCACAAGAATGACCCTTATTGTTTAAATTTCAGTTGAAATACTTCAAAGTTCAAATGTATGCTGTTGTCGTCCAGTAGACTTAAGCTATCCATTGGGTCTGGTTAAGGATACCACTGAGCGCGTTAATGAAAACCTTAATTCCAAGCTTATGCTTCACTCAGGCAATTGGAATCGGCCGATGAAGTAGTAATACCTGAAGCTTTGCTTAATTTTTTATTAATGGATTGGCGTCGTTTGAGTGAAAGCTGATGATGGTTCTTTTCTTTTTCTTTTGTGCAAATGTAGTTACATTTTTGTTGTTGTGGCATCTTGCTTAACGGGCTCCCAACCCTGGAGCAGTCTCTCCCTGAGACACGGCAGCTTTCCACTCTCTTCGATCCCGGGCACGCTGCTTCCAGTTGTCTAGACTCTAGACCAAGCGCACTGGCATCCGCGGTAGCTTGGTCCTTAAACCGGAGGTTTGGTCTTCCTTGTCGTCTCGATCTTGGGAGCTGTGACTGGTAGATCTACTTTGCTAGAGCAGTGTTGTCCATTCGCTCGATGTAGCCGAGCAAGTGTTGTCGACGTGTTTTGGCTTTTCGGACTATATCCACATCTTGGTACACCTCATAGAGTTCGCGGTTATATCTTCTCCTCCATTCGCCATCCTCGCATAGGGGACCAAATATCCGACGAAGAATTTTTCTCTCGAAAGTATTCAAAATCTGCTCTGCTTTCCTGCTTATCGTCCAACACTCGGCTACATACAGCAGAGCTGGCAGGATCAATGTTTTGTAGAGCATGCAGTTCGTCTTCAGAGTTTTGAGCCCATTTGTTTTGCCAAACCGAAGTAGCAGCGGTTTCCTAGGGTAAGTCTTCGTCGAATCTCAACTAAGGTGTCATTCATGGAGTTGATGTTTACTCCGAGGTAGGTTAACTCCTTAACCACTTCGTGTTTTCCAACGGCACGCGGCATAGCTGGATCAGTTTGGCCGGGATCCCGAATTCGGCCATCGCCTTATAGAGCTCAAGACGATGAATGCTATCATATGCGGCTTTGAAGTCGATGAAGAGATGGTGAGTCTCGACTTGAAATTCGTTGGTCTTTTCCAGGATTTGCCTTATTGTGAAAATTTAATTTGGTCGATCGTCGATCTGCCGGGCCGTAAGCCACACTGGTACGTGCCGATTAGTGTGCGGCAGAAAGGTTTCAGGCGTTCACACAGTACGTTGAATAGGATCTTATATGCGACATTAAGCAGGGATATGCCTCGGTAGTTCTTACAGGACATAGGATCGCCTTTCTTGAAGATGGGCATATAGAGCTGATATTCCAGTCATCGGGCATGGCTTCCTCCACCCATACTTTGTTGATGAATTGGTGCATGGACCCCACCAAGGCATCACCACCATGTTTGAAAAGCTCTGCTGGTAGACCATCAGAGCCGGCGGCCTTGTTGTTCTTCAGCTTTTTGATGGCTGAGCCGACCTCTTCAAAACTGGAAGGAGGATGTGGTCTTCACTGACTGGATGCGGGTTCTCTTCTTACCCTATCAATCTAACTACTAGATGCCCATGAAGTAGCTGCTGGAAGTGCTGCTTAAACAGATCTACTGTTCCCTGCGCTTCGGTGGCTAGATTTATTTCACCGTTTCGAAGAGCCTGCGTTCCGTACTTGAAGTCTGCTGCTATTTGCTTGGCTTTCCTACAAAACATCCGGATGTGGTTCCTATCGCGGGACTCTTTGATATCCTTGAGCTGGTAGACTGCGTGGACCCTTTTCTTCTTACGCATGATCTTCTTCTTCTCCCTTCTTTTGGCTCGGTACTCTTCTCTTGCACGCGTGCATTTTCTGTCACCTTTTTCCGACGCACGCATTCATCATCATACCGAGGGCTCTTTCTGGGTGGTGGCTGGTAGCATATGGTGGTCTCTGCTACCCCTTTGATGATGTCGCGATAATGGTTCCTCAGATTGTTGGCGTTTGTGGATGGTGAATACACAGCGCAGAGTAAGCTCTGGCTGTTCCATTCGTGCTAAGGCTTCCAACACAACATTTAATTTCTTTTTCTGGTATCTGCATACTTTAATATACTTGTAAATTTCACAGCCAATTAAGTGTAACAGAAAATCATTTAATTCCATTAAAAAACTCACACGTTAAGGTAATACATACGTACATATGTAAATGTATATACTGTGTAATAAAATAAACTAATAAATCACAACAAACAAATTGTTATCAGGATAAGACTGTTAGAAACATCATTTATTTTATTCAATTTCACGGGAAGAAAAATGATATCAATGCCTCCGTGCGAACTGAACTGAATATAAATCATATCACGCAGGTACCACCTCAGAAATGCCCTTTGTTTTCATGGTTCCTCTAACTTTTCCAACCCCAACCATAAGATAGTCGAATTGTTTACATAGGAAAAAAGGATAACTACGGCAGAATTTAAATTCTGTAACACGTTTCGAACCTTTCTTGTTAGACAAGAAGAGTAATCCACCCGCGATGACACATTGAAAGGACAATCCTTTTAGGACAATCTTGAATAGGGTTAAGGGGGCAATGTTACAAATGTACATACTCGTATGTCTGTAGATAAAATTCATAGGAGGTTGGAGAAACTAAATAATTGCTGACTGTATCGTATTTCGTTGTTGTCATTATGTTGTTACCATTTAGAAGGTGAAATAAAAGTCTTTGAAAAAGAAGTCGCCTCAGGACTTATTGTAACTATAACTGGTTGCTATGACGTAGGTTTTGACAGTTGATTAGTATTCCGAGATAACATCAGCCAGCTGGACTTCTAATGTGTTGCAAATTGATCTACCCAACGAAAAACAAGCTAATGGAATAACAGCATCTGCGAGTTTCTTGTTTTTTTTTTTTCACCACAACATGCCTTAACGATAACACTTATCATTAGTAGCATTCTAAATTTATTATTCTCTTGACGGAGTTATTTTTTCTGTTCTATTTAAGACTCACTCCACCACCTGGTAGGGTATAAAATAAACATCCCCAAACCATTTGGCTTCGAATTCGCTGAAATCGAAAAACATTGTTCGTATAAATTGATTTTTGAAATACCTTTCAAAACGACACAATATCGAGGAGAGGGGCAAATGAACTTGGAACACATAAATACGATTAGGTGGGGGGAATCCTAACTTCCCGCGTTTTTCCTTAACAAAAGGAAACGTGATGATGTTTTTAATTTGGCAATGCTGCCTTTTATCCCAAAATGTATCTAAAATTCTAAACGTCTTGCTGTCCATCTGGCTAATTTCTCGGTATCTTGGATTGTAGGTTGCAACCTCATTTAAGAGGTCTTGGTCTACTCAATCTAATTTCAAGAACGGCTCTTAATATTTACATAATGTTGAATGCCAAAATCGTATTTCATCGGCCAAATTAGTGAAGTTGCTAACTTGGCCCTCTGCGATGTTTTCCTCATTCCAAGTATGGAAAAATTCTTCGGTAGCCGGAAAATTCACCTTAAATGAGGAAGTGATAGTGCAAACAAATTTTTATTTTGTCAGAGCTTTAGACAAAATATTTTTCCGATGACTTAATAAAGATGGAATATCTTTGACTGAAGGGAATCGAGTTGAAAGGAGATTATGTTGAGAAATAAAATATGACTTATCAAACCGCTCTCGTACATATGTATGTACATTGTACATTATGCACATGGATCTGCTGAAGGTATGAGCGTAATTTTCTTTAGGCAAATGCTTCGTGCCACGTACCGTCTTGGGATGGTTTAGATATTTTTTCATGAAATAGTACAGCCCTATAACAAACTTACTTACGAAACATTTTTCCCGAACAGAGACGAATGGAAAAACAACTCAAAGCGGACCAGGATTGATGCCCAACAATGGTACCTAGACCTACACAGATGGGTCGAAAACAGAGAATGGTGCCCGAATGGGAATAGTGGGACCAAGACGTCTCACACATATATACGTGACTCGCAGATAACCAATTTCGTTTTCGAAAGGGGCGCTCTACAATCGACGCTATCACAGCGCACAGCGAGAAAAGCCATCCAAGCGCTATCATTACACTCGATGTTGAAAATGCGTGCGAACTGGAGGAAAATTATGCAGTCACTCACCGCCAAAAGAGTGCCGGACTGCCTTCAAACGATTCTGATCGACTAATTCCGCTATAGAGTATACTGTTTTACGACACCGACGATGGAACAAAGCGTTACATACCGACAGGTGGCGTCCCTCAAGGCTCTGTATTGGGCTCACCACTTTAGAACCTTATGTACGTTGATGTCCTTAAACTGCGAATCCCAAGATCATCAAAAATAATTGGCTTAGCTGATGACATAGCCATCGTCGTAGTGGATCACGACTGCAATGAAGCTATAAGGACCATCCAAGACTGACTAACAAGCATAGACCTATAGCTTGCGGAAGGAAAGACGGAAGTACGTAGTACTTCTAAGTAGCATAAAAGTAAAAGAGACTATAAAGGTAAGCGTCGGCGACCACGTAGTGGCTTCCAGGCCAGAATTGAAGTACTTTGACATAGTCATAGATACACGGCTTGCTTTCAAGCAACACCTACAGTACGCAGCCGACAACGCAGCAAAGGCTCTGGCAAGGATTATGCCAAATGTTGGTGGGCCGCGATATACGAAAAGACTGCAGCTAGCAAAAGTCGCTTAATGTTGTATTAGTCCCAAATATTGGCCAATGCTATGGGGAAAAAACTCACATACAAGAACAATGGAGGCAGCGTACCGAATCATTGCACTAAGAGTAAGTAGCGCTTTCCGAAAGACCGAAGTCTTACAAGGCAGCGACTGTTATGGCTGGTATGGTGCCAATCGACTTGCTAGCACAAGAAGCGCAAGAGAAGTACCTTGCCAGAAGACCAATGTGGACACTACTCGAATTATACTCGATCGCACCCCTTGTAATAAGGAGTTAAGAACACCACAATTTATGGGATATGGCCAACCCAACCGCATTTTGTGAGATACTGGACAGCCCAATGACAATGCCAATCGACAGCCAGACTCCACAAAGAGTGAATTGCCTAAGGTAATGTCAACAGAGATTGGACTGTTCTGAAAAAGGCCGCTGGACGCATAAAATTATCTCCAACATCGGAGTGTGGATCAATAGAAAACATGAAGATCTGAACTTCTATTTGATGTAGATTCTTACAGGACACGGATGCTTTAAGGCATATCTTCACAGGATTGGAGACGCCGGCAATCGTGATTGGCCAACCTGCCCGGGGACAATTGAAGACGCTGAACATATTATGTTCTATTGCTCTCTGTACGAAGCAGAGCGGCATGTACTGAAAGAAGTTTTAACTTCAGAAAATATGATAAGCCAGATGATTAACTCGAAGGATAGTTGGAACGCCGTCAGTGATATAGCAGCGACAATGGAGTTCAGTGCAGGAGCTCGCAACTGCAAATACATCAAGACAAGCAGAGAAAGCCTGAGAAAGCCAGCCCTGCGAAGTAATACTGAAGTGTACAGGATGTGGCTTAGTACGTAGGCATATTCCTGGCATAGCTTATTTAGGTTTGCGAATCGTACATGCTAGCAGCCCGGGTTACTAGTATCTTTAAAAGATTACACATCCTTTGGCGCAACCAACATAAAAAAGACATGCCACCATTTTCCAAGCGGAACTATTTGCTATCAAATCGGTTGCACAAGTCCTGACTGGAGAGAAAATTAAATAAAACAAAGATAAACATAATATGTATCTGTAAGCCAAGCTGTACAAAAGGCAGAATGAGGCCACAACCACAAAACAGAAGCCGAATGCCACTCAAACTTAAACTTGCTGGCAGAGCTAAGCATAGTTAAACGCATATGGACACCAGGATATGAAGGACATGAGGGCAACGAAAAAGCTGATATATTGGCCAAGAAAAGTGCCAACAGTCCATTATTTTGGAACAGGTCCTAACTAACATATCAGAAGATAAGGATATCAACATCTACATCGACAGTCAGGCCGCGCTGAGAGCACTAGAATCGTGGACAGTTGAATCCACGTACCACTTGGATCATCAGGGCGAAACCCTTTACAGCGCCATGATGCAGTAATGCTACATACCGTTTAAAGCTCACAAAAACGAAAACCTGTTTTTAAGTCTATTATAACTCAATGTTACAGTATTGTTATATACCGTTCTTTTATTTTTTAGTAAGTTTCAGCTGAAAGAGATTGCGTTAGGTGCTCGTCTCTGAGTTGCAGTTCACTTGTTGCGAAACTCGTGAAAAAACACATGTGTGAATATGGGTATGCAATTGAAAAGATACTCAAAAGTGAACCCAGTCAATATTTTTGGGTAAAAATTTCAGTAAGTTCGATGCATTATGCTACAATAACCAAAATAATTGCTTCAAAATATTCCATGCATCATAGGGATACGTTATAATACATTTTGACTGAAAGTGTCAAAAACCCATTTTAAGTATTTTTGCAAAAAATAAATAAAATTTGGTTGGAATTCTAAGAAATACGTGTTTCATTAAATTCAAAAAGCTATCAAATCAACTAGTACTTTGATGTTTTTACGATCTTGCGCCGTGAAGGGTTAAGGAATCCTATTTATTAGAATAGAGGGGCATAGGATGTCCATGGCCCTTTAACTGGTCTTAGACCAAAATAATCTTTGGACTTAATAAGGTAAAGTCAAGAACTCTAATCGGAATACTTTCCAGACACTGTCTCTTAAGAAAATATGCCAAAAGAATGGGACTTTGAAATACGGACTAATGCAGATACAGCAACGACTTAGGTAGGTACAGCAAAGAATGTTGCACAAATCCTTTGTGAATGTCAGACCATTGACGGTGCCTGATATTTTGTAATGGCCCAGCCTCATAATCCCTTTTAACCTAACCTAACCTAATCCCAAGTTGAATTTAATCACAAATAGTTATCAAATTTTAGTAGTGTGTACGTCCACCTTCATGCCTAAAAAGATAGTACTGCAAGTGATTCAAAAGTATAGATATGTACAATGAAGTTATAAGGGGAGGTCAGTCGTGCCCTCTATTGATGTTTATAAACTTTCCGCAATCACACACACACACGTACAAGTATACTCGGCAAACCAGGGAGCATCGCCCATCGGGGACTACTTCCGGGTTCCTTGTTTCAATTTGCTCTTGAAGCAATCAAACAATTCGTTTTTTTTTATTTAAGCATTATTCCTAAGTTCTTCACTCAAAAGGTGTTAGAGACCAAATATCCCATTCGGGACTAATTCACATAACTTAGGCAAATATAAGTGGTGTAATGCGCCAATGAGGGAAGCGTCTTTTTTATGTTTTTTCAAAATTAAATTTGAATACATAGATCCAATGAGGACATGACCTGGACATCAATTTATTTATTATTCGGATGAGGCATGTTTAAAGGACGTGTTTGGAAATTAAATATTTCCGCTATGAACAAAAACATCGGTTATTCTAATGATTAATGAGATGAACCGTCATAGATTTCCCGACACAACTGACGTGGAGGTTACTATTTCACGCCTTGTTTCATATATGTAAATATAAAAAAAAAAAACATCCAGTTGTACTTTTCAAATCAATCACAAATTTGAATCGTTCCCCTTCCTTGTTACCAAGAACGTGTTCGAAAGAATACAAATTCGACGTTCCAACTTTCAACCCAACATTGAACAAGTTCGCGCGCATTACGTGTTTACATCCACTGCGAGAAGTAAATACCACAGAAATACATTTTTAGAAAACATGTGTGTAATTTGCAATGTACGCGTACAGCGCAAATATTTACGACGGCGGGCTTTGCTTGCCTTCGAAATTGGGGTGCGATGGATTTATTTCCTTTTACACGAATTCGTTATGAGGGTGAAATTGTCTGACATGCAATTAGTTAATTTCGTGGAATGGAATTTAATTGGATAATTCAATCTGTATTATTATGTAAATTAAATTCTGACTTAATAAATAACAAAGTAACATAGTTAGATGAAGATAAAATTGTAGTCTTTGATTGGGAGCGCTACCTTGAGGAAGTCAAAGTTTTTGGGATGTTTATGTACTTAGGGGTGTGGAACTGATTCAACAGATTCGACACATAACATACTAAATGAGAAACCGAGTGATAGTTCTTTTTATTGTAAAGAATTTTCTTCAACGCTTAAGCCTGAAGCTACACTTTGAGTTAGTCGCAGGGACATTTTGGGCTCCTACTTCTTTAGGAACCTGGAGGAGATAGGTCGAACTAACCATATAGTACGTATACACCGAGCCGAAATCTCGAGATTTCGATGAACATTCACCGAAACATCAGTAACCCCGTTTACATCGAGTTGAAGAGGTTCCAGCTGTCAATTTTGAAGTGGCTGCCAAAACTAGGGATGGGCGATTGAGAATTAGTTTCATAATCGAATAAAAAGACAATTCGGTGTTAGCCGAAAACAATCGAATAACTACCAAATCGTATTTCAGAAAATTTATTTTACTGGGCGAGTATACTAATTGGTCGATTGTAGAAATGTATGTCTCAATTTATTCATCGTGGTACCAGTGTGACTTTTGAATTTGGATCTAAAATCTAAACGCATGCAATTTGATACTTAAAATAAAAAGATTTTCTTCAATTTCAATTTAAGTTTATTAACCTTATTTACAATCGAACTATCGTCCAGAACAATCGCGCTAGAACAATCGACTCCTATCGATTCCTGTCACACAACCGGAGCGTTACGCGGTAGCGGTATAATGGTATGAAATCCTATTGCCGTAAATATAGGTGCACACATTGAGGTGGTTTACAATTTTGTACCGCAGCAAGCTACGTTGACCGCGTACCGCCTGTCAAAATTTTATTAAAACTGAAAATAAATCCGATTTTCTTTTATTTGACTCATTTAGAGTATAAAAATATAAGAGAAACGGGTAAAATATGAAAAATATAACAGAGACAGAGAGCGGAAAACAATCGAATTATTCGATTGTTTTTATTCGCAACTGCCCATCTCTAGGCAAACAATTGTTTGTTGACATTCCTCAGTTGGCGACCAAAATGTTTTTTTTTTTTTGTACTTTTTCGTTGCCCATTGCCTGAAGAGATTAACAAATTATATAAAATAAATATTCTCTTGCAAACTTACCTGTGTCCTGTCAATTGGCCACAATCATTTTGGCATTTAATATTTTGACATCTATTAATGAACACCAAAATAAACCAAAGTTCACGCTGTAGACTTGTTCGCTTTGACAACCTCTCACGGGTGGATGAACTCAAAAAGATTTCAAGAAGATTTCGCCGAAATCTCGAGATTTTGAAAGCTCGAAAATGTATGGCGAAACCTCGGAGATTTGGATGAATTTGCCGAAATCTCGGGGTTTCGTTTGGTGTAAACGTAGTAATAGACGCGTTCTAAAATTTTGCAGGGTAATAAAATGCTTTGAGGAAATTGTGGCGGTTTAACTAGCCCATTCTGGTGCCAGGTATTTTAGGATAGCTCAGCCTCTCAACCTCCCTCAACCTAACCTAACCTAACTTAGATAAGCTTATAAGTAAAGGATTCTTATTGGAGTGGCTTGGAGGATCAGAGGTATTCTTTTTCAATCTTCTTTCAGAAGACGTGAAGGTACCTATAACGCGGAATTGGCGCACCTCGATGACTGTTGATTCAGCTCGGCTGTCGATTCTAAAATTCGGAAAATATGCCAGAGCTTGTTTCTAAAGGAATAAAGCATGTTGGTTTAAAAAAAATTCGCGAATTATTTCGATGGGGATAATCACAGAAGAACAGAATACTATCGTAGCGTAGTTTTCTTTCTCATCATGTTCACTACGTAGTGAATACCGATTGTGCACACGTACACAACTATTATGACAGAACGTAGCGTTTGTGTTCTTCTAAGGTATGGTACGTTTAGTGTACGGTTTTTTTCGAACTCTGGCATGAAAGAACATCTCCCACGATATGTTACTAATTGTTCATCTGGGTTGAATGTTTTTCGCATATTACATTCCCATCTATTCCAAAAATCCCTTATTGAGGCGACTTTATCCCGAGCTCGTCGTTCATTCCTGTCACACAATTTTTCGAAACATATAACTCTCAATATATATTCTGAAATCTTCGAAGACTCATTGTAGGTTTGAAAATTGGTCTTCGCTTGCAGTTATTTCACAAACTTTCTAAGGCCTCTCCATGGAACCGAAAACTCTAGCCAGCAAAAGTGGTCCAGCATGGTTCTTTAAATACGCTCTCTCCTTAAAACCCAATTTGATACAACAAAAATCCATAGAAAACAAAACACTGCAAACCTTCAATGTTTGTCATCTTGACAATAGCCGTGTTTCATTATTCACATGATCCTAATCTGATCAAGTGCTTAAAATAAAGCGATCCAGATCATCTCAAATTTTAACATCTAAAGTTTGGTACAACTGCTTTTATAGTTTGACATTTGACATTTCTCAAATTGTGACATTTAAAAAAAAGAAAAAGCAAAAATGGAAGCAGCTGCAATTGAAGTAAATATATTTGTTTTTATTAACTTAATTTATGCTCTATTTGTTTATTCCATAGTTTTTATTTGAAGGTGAAGATGATAGCGAATAGAAGTAGCTCATCAGTTTTATCGTTTTTCAATGCTGAAAGCACGGATTCCTCATTTGAATCGCTCGACGGCACAGATTTTAATAGGCAGGTACATAGCATGAGTTTTTATTTACAACAAACAAATATATAATTTGCAACTACTTTTAGATCGTTACAAGCTTTTAGAGCGGTTCGGAATCACAACAGAGAGAGGACTGCCAAAATCTTCTTGACGGTCATTATGGGACACTCATTTAGGCATTAATTTTGGGTGGTGCACATGTGTACCGACAACAACGATGAATTGTTGACGAACAGCATAATCGTGAAAACTTTCCAGTTGTCGAGGCTAGCTAAAGAGCACCAAGTCGTACCAGATGACAGCGTTTGATTAAGCAACATTAAAGTTATAAAATTCAATTTATTTATTTATATTAAAATAACAAACTTAAACTTGACTATTTTCGTTCATTTCCACAAAGACAATACAAAAAACAAGAGCCGAATTATTAAAAAAAATTGTAATGAATCTAATGGAATCAAAATTTTACTCAGTGTACACTTGAGTACTTGTGGAGAATAGCGCCAGCGCTCCACTAGCCAGACCAACAAAAAATATAATTCACAGCTTGTTCGTCTTTCAAAAGATTCGCTCAACGTTCTCCTTTTTGGTGATTTACTTATCATCGCCTAATTGACGATTCATTTCACAAGTGAAAGCATCTTCTCGTTTCACGACAATCTTGTGCTGCAAACCAAATTTAATTTAAATTATTATTGTTTGCAGTAAATAAATAAGTTTTAAAAAAGGACCTACTTTCGTTTTCATTTGTCTTTTTGATGTTTTGCTTTTGACGTGTACCTAGTTAAAAGAAAGAAGAACGCGGAGTTACCATTTGTAATTTTGCAAAACTCAAAAAAATATTTTTTTGCTATATTAAATGCAATAAGGTATCGTATATTTACTAAAAATGTACAAAATATGCCAAATATGATAACTATTTATTACCAATTTATTTGAAACATCAATAACTAAATCACGACTATTTACGATACACAAAAAACACAGCTTAGATGCAATAATAGCCATGAAGATGTGTTTATACAAGTGCGCTAAGAAGTTATTATTATTTTTTTGTTGCACTTTACTCGTTTCATATAAATCTTTTACATTATATTGCAACAATTTATAAACTGATAAAATAATACATAGCATTCTGTATTCTATTTATATTTTAATTACTGATCGGGCAATGCTCATGTTTGACAAATCCCTTGACGACATACCAACCCTCACAAAACAAAATGAAACCTAGTTGTGAATAGTGTGAACTAAAAACCAGATCACGAAAAGAGATCCCGATAAAAAGTAAGATCTTCTTTTGTTATTGTTATGCGTGTAAAACGATGATCCGGATAGGATCATGAGAATAATAAAACACGGCTAATAAAATCGCTGATATCAGGTGGTAAAAACAAATGAAAAGACGATTTTATACCTGTAACTCGGGAGAGGGCGTAATATAAGTCGGTCTTGGGGAAGTGCTCATAAAATGTTCTGTTCTACGTCGGCCGATCAAGAAATTTCTTACTGGCTACCTTAGCCATTTATAATTTTAGAAAATAAATGTGTAGTCTCAAAACAAAGTATGAGCGAGTAAGCACACACATTAGTTGAAGTAGACAAGTTAGTAGAAATATACCTCGATAAGATTTTATGTAAAACATAACAGTAAAATTGCAGTCATTTACAAATAATAAAGCAAATTATCAACAACGTTAGTTGCAAAAACATATCGGGCAATTTCGACCCACGAATACAACGTACGTTTGAAAAAATTTTATCATAAAATCTCATAAATGAACAAATATGATAAAAGTTTATTATAGTTGTATTCTCTTTCTAAGTCAAGAAATTTCAGTTAAAAATATATTTAAAAATAATCGAAATACGAGATGCGAAAGGTGCAATTTTGATCCATGTATACAGGATAAGGGTTAAACTAAAAAAATATCTCCCTAATTAACTAAATTTGTAATTATCTAGTTAGGTAATTTCAGTGGAACTACGATAGTAGGAGTTAAAAACATGACCCAATCACAACTCCCGTGCTACAACTTTGTAGGTTATTGGACCAATTTAACTGAAGTATAGTACCCATAGTAGTTGTTAAAACAAAGACTCTCCATTGGACTCGGCTCCATTTTTCAACTGAGTAAATAAAATGTTAAAGAAAAACCACATTATTCTGGTAGCGATTTAAAAATTTAAAACCTAATCAAATTTTATGGAAGCGCTTTTAACACCAATTTATTATTAATATCATCATGGCCTTCGTTACAGTTACAGGTCACATGCTTAAAGGCGGTTTGCTTAGCAACTCACCTTCTAAGCTAAAGCTAATCCGCCCAATGGATACATAATACCATTTAAAGGGACTAAAGCGCCTACACCAAAGGAGAAATTATAATTTCATTCGAGATCAGATGGATGCATTAAACATAAACATATAAAAAAACACAATAAATGGAAGAAAACAAAAAGCACGTTTCGCTTGAATAAAATCAATATATTCTCTTCTGGATTTAAATCGTATTTTTTACAAAGATTAAATTCCTCATATTCGAGGAAGAGCACCAACTTTCCGAACTCGTTGAGCTGAATAGTGCAATTAATTACAAAACAAAGCTTTAGTCTTATATGTTGGATTTTTTGAACAGACAACGAGCTGGATGTAAACATTTAAGGAGGGGAAATATTACAAGTAAGTCCTTAACATATATGTAGTTGAAAATAGACGTACAGCTGTGTTCAATAGTAATGCTTCATGGACTTTTCTTTGAAGTGGATTTTAAACAAAGTTAAGATTTATTCAATCATATTTATAGTAAAAACACCAGGCCCATATATTGTATTCCTCATTTCAAAGTCAATACAAAAGATTACATAAATAGTTTAGGAAGAAAAAAATAAATTATAATATTAATATAAATATGGGCTGTTCAAAATAATAGTAGTGTGTGTTAAAAAGCCAGAAAACTAAGCCAATAACACCGAAATTAATACCAAAACTATTACAGGCAACTTAAGTTGACATAAATATTTTATCGAAGTTTCATTATTGTCCAAATATGCCGTGCACCTGCGTTGCAAGGAGTCCATTAGACCATGACACCGTTTTGGAGAAATTTTACTCCTTGCATCTTGAATCACTTGTCAAAACTCGTGGTAATTGGATGGTTTTGCATCTGAAACCTCTTTTATATCGTCAGCCAACATATTTCTTGTGAGATTGAGGTCGGATGACCGTGATGAACATGGCATAACCTCAATCTCTTTTACCGGAAACTACTCTTTAAATCTTTGACAGGCATATTTCAGGTCCTTATCCTGTTGACAGGCCCATTCTAACGGCATTTCGTGCTCGGCGGAATGTAACATAACATTTCCTAATCGATCAACATGCACTTGATGATCCTTCACTTGCCACATCGTAGTACGAAAAACCATCCCGTACTATTACGTTCGATCCACCATGTTTTACTCTCTTCATATTGTTTTTAAGATGGAATTTAGTATTGGGCGATTGGGGCGCATATCACCCAGAGTCAATACCACTATAATAGATAGTTTTTTTCTGTCCGTCCACAATATTTTATGCCATTTGTCGATATGCCATTCAAGGTGTTCTTTTGCAAAACTGTTCCCTTCTGACCATATATGTTTTTAATCAGAAGTGGCGCTCTCAATGACTCCGTACAGGTATTTATTTGATCTTCTATGAGATGCCTACGAATATTTAGTTTACTTACAGTAAGTTTTAGATAATTTTTGATTACTTTCGCCGAGTCAAAAGGGTCGGTTTTGTTAGACCGCCGTATACGCCTGTTATCAATTCTGTAAGTTTTTCGCTTGCGACCCCGAGTTTCCGGGTTTTCTTTCAAAATTTTATTACACTTTCAATCATAGTAGGGGCGCAACCAAAAATATTTTGAAATTCGACACGTTTTTCACTGCTTCCGCAGCATTAAAATGAGTTATCGCTTTTGAACTGTGCAATGCTTTACGCAGCCCACTAAATTGTTAAAGTTAGTTTCTATTGTTTTTATTTCTTTAAATAACAAATTTACATGCTGTTTTCTTTATGTTTGTAGACTTTTTAAGCACAATTTTACAATTCTGCATCAATTTACCAAAGGACTCCTATCGCACTACTATTCATTATTGAACAGTTGATTTCGCATTCACATCCAAACTTTTGACCATATTTTCTTACCTTCATTTAATAACAACTGTTTTAGGAGTTGCATTTGTTAGTTAAATGCTTTTCCTAAAAATTGCATCAAAAAATTTATATATCGCATATAAAAAAATTCAATTTCTTGCTTTTTTAATGTTTCGAGTGGAGCACTACCATTATTTTGAACACAACTGTAGGTGTCTTGTGGTATCAATATCACCGTCGGGTCGGCTCTATGATAATGATGAAACAACTTGTATTCAATATTTGTAACTGGTTTTGGAGGTTATCCCACAAGTGAGGTATATGCCAAGCAACAATTCAGGGGCTTTTATATGTTTAACTCTTAAACTCTACTTGTTTGTTGTTGTTGTTTACCCCTTGTCTATCATTTTGAACAAAAAATTAAAATCTATTTCTTTGTAATTTCCATAACTCAAAATCGCAAAAGAATTAATTTGCAGAAATGTTCAATTCGCTCATTTTTCTACAAACTGTCAACATGCGTTACACAGTTATGCAAATCTTTTTCAGACGCTGGCGACAAAACGTTCGTGCCAATAACTCAAAAAGAAATGGATGACACATGAAAATTGACAGTTCGTTACGTTACGAATGAAAAAAATAAATGGAAATGAAAAGTCAAGGTTTATTTATTTGTTTTGAATATTGTGCCTCTCAGTCATTTGTGTTCTTATTCGAAAATGTCCAACGGAAGTAAGATGTGTAACGCTTGAAATCTGGAAATGTTCTCCCTAATAAAAATAATATTTTTGCGAGAAATTAAGTAAATAAAATGTGCAATAATCCGTTATGTATTCAGTACCGTCGCAATGGGGAGTATTATTTTACTGTTGAATGTACTACTGGCATAATAGCGAGCAGAGAAGAAGAGCAGCGAATTTTAATATTGAACAAATATCTGCAAAATCCAGATATTTTATTGTATAAAATTGCAAAGAAATTAAAAGTAGCAGTTTCAATGGTATATTCGGTTATGAATAATTACAAGGAAACTCTGTCAGTTCAGAGAAAACCAGGTTTGGGTCGAAAACTTGGACCTTTGGACCCTAAGTTTCAAGCTAAATTGAGGGTATACGGAAAAACCCCCACACCTCTGTTCGTGGGGGCGCAGCGAAAAGCTTTCCACATTAACTAGTACCATCCAGAGAGCTAAAGTTCGAGCTGGATTATCATCGTATAAAGTCAAAAAGGTACCAGATCGAGAAGAATCAAAGTAAAAAGAATCAATACGTCAATCTCAAAGACTTAACGAATATTTTATTAACGGTGTACCAAATGATGCCAATCCCCCTAATTGCCCAGAACTTCACCACATTGAAAGATGTTCGGCTCTAATGAAAGCTAAGTTAAAGACAGAGGCCAAAGTATGTGAAATAGAACATTTTTCGAAAAAAATGGAGACAAGTAGCCAAAACCTTAACCGAGGATGATGTTCAAACCTTAATGAGAGGTGTTCATAGCAAAGTTCGTGAGCTATGCCACGATTCAAAATAATTCTTATTTTTTAGTTCTATATTATAAAATCAATCATGTATATCAGGGGTGGCCAAACTTTCCGGCTATGTGTTCGACTTTTCGTTAGAATTTGTTACGCGTGCTACCTACCCATTATTTTTACTTGGAATAAAATACATATAAATATGTACACACCATAAGAAGGCTACTAGCCAGAATGAATACGCCAAACTCCTCGCAAACGAATGTATCCAGCTACTTCACCAATAGAAGGTTGAGATATGAAACCGAAGAAGGACAAAAGTACTACAAAGTCTCCGCGGGAGTCCCCTAATTTGGACTATCATGTAAGACGGAGTTCTGCAATTAACACTGCGCCGACGATATCGCTTTTGCAAAGAAAATACGCGAGATACAATCAGCTACGAACGAAACAATCAACCTCATCAAAAACTGGGTAATATCCGCGGGCCTAGAATGAGCAGATCACAAAAGGAAAGCTTCCCTCATAATAATCAGATTGAAAAATGTGATATACGGACATAAGGGTAAAAAGTAAAACTATCAAATCGAAAGACTCTGTAAAATACCTAGCAGTAATACCCGACTACGGTGGGCACCGTAGCGCAAGTAGTTAGTGCGTCGGACTACTGAGCCAGCGGTCTTGGGTTCTAATCCCGCTGCAAACACCTAAAATATTTTTCACAGTGCCCATGCCCACCTCTTCCGAATGCCTGACAAGCATTCATTTGTATCATTTGTCATGTAAATCTTCCCAACTCGCCCTTCGGAGACGGCAGAAAACTGTAGCTCCCTTCCATTCGTGCACAAATATAACGCGCACGCACAAATGGTTGCGGGAAGCTAGGCTTGGTTCTACCTAGGACTGCTGAAGCCAAATATAATACTCGACAATAGACTTAGCTTTAAGCCTCATATCGACTATTCGGGCAGAAAGGCGTCAAACCATCAGGCAACACTTTCTGGAATACTGCCAAACAACGTCGGAACTGGATATGCTGGAAGAAACTTAAAATCCAAGGTAGAAAGGTCAGTCCTGTTATACGCTGCCCCAGTTTGTGTGGTCGCCGCACCGACAAAAGAAACAAGGAGAAAGTTATCGTCAACATATCGACTTAGCGCACTAAGGGTTATCAGTGGCTTCAGGGATGGTCCCCATCTTAATCCTTGTGGACGAAATGCAAAAAATATATTATAGGAGAACTTCTAGTAACCAAAAAGCGACAACAAAGTCAAAGGGATCAAGGAAAAAAATGACAATGTATGTATTGCAAGTTACACTATAGTTTTTCGACATGGGCGAAGCCGGGCGGGACAGCTAGTATTTAATATTGTTTCAAGAGCAACGGTGGGGGTCGTTCGCATGGCTCCCGTAACGCAGGCGCAGGCCGTTCTTTGGATCTTATTGAGTATATCCACATAGCTAACTTTCTCTAGTGGTGTCCACCAGACTACTGAATACTTCTTTAGCCGTAGCGACGTATTTGTTTTGAAAACGTGTTACGATAAAGGGGAAATGATTCCATACAAGAGAAATATGTATATAGAAAACATCAGCTGTCTGTTTATCTATCTATCTGTCTATCTACCTATCTGTCTATCTATCTATCAATCTACCAGACCTGTCTATCTATCTGTCTGTCTATCTTTCTGTCTGTCTTTCTGTCTGTCTGTCTGTCTGTCTGTCGGTCTGTCTGTCTGTCTGTCTGTCTGTCTGTCTGTCTCACTGGAAATTTTGTATGACAGGTACCAAAACCACCAGTTGTTGAGTAACCGCACTGATGCTATGTTGTATTCTATATTAAGGAAAACGTACTCTGAAAATTTTACCAAAATCGGTTGGGTAGTTTTCGAGTCTATAAAAGACAAACAAACATACATACATTCATTTTTATATAATAGATTGCTTCCAGAATTCATTATTCTTAACACAGATCATGTCCTAGGAAAATAATCGATTACCTTCACTGAGTTCTTGGATTTATAGTTTCCCAGTTTTGAGTTGATCAACCTGCTTAACAGCATTTGTTCTCTATATCCAGGGAGTCTTTAGTGAATAGAAAAATTGTTAACCGAACATGATTCCTCTGATATCAAGACAAGAATTTAAATCATACAATAATCTCCTTATCCGTGCTGTAGTGAACTAAAATCATGCCAAGCCATCCTCTTAATGGACGACAAACAATTATGAACCTTGCTCATTCCATTTTGGACCTATTCTATGTATGTACATAACATTCATACATGTAAGAGTATGTGGCGACCCCCACAACATAGAATTCATCACAGGTGGCAGGCGTAACATGCGAACAGAGCTACGACCATCCATCTTCTTTTGCAGCTGTCACTTTGCCTTTTTCCGGTCTGGCGCTTTCTCTTTTGGGTACCTGCAGCGACGGCGATCAGACGTGTCAAAGACACACAAACAAAACGTGCTAATCTTTTCTTATTAAATAGAATTAAGTTCAAAGTTAGTTAGTGGAAGAAAGCATTTTATTTATTTAATTCACTCCACTCGCATACATCAGCACAAGTAAAAGTGTTAAGGTATAGGTACAAGAGGTCACTCCACGTTGCCTGCCATGGATCAGAGAGAGTCAGTCGCTTACATCAGTTGTTGAAAGTAGGTCGTCTTAAAGGATACAGTCGTCGAGTTGATTTTTATTTTGAATATTACCCTTTTTTTATAAACTTTTTCATGTTTCATTATAAAATATTGGATTATAAACCTTACATTTAATAAACTTTACAAACATACAACATACTCGCACGCATACATAGACATAAATAGTCACTATATACAAAGAGTTACAAGAAAATATGATTTAAAGTCCTGCAACATACTGTCAACCCTTCTTGTTGGGTGAAATCACAGCAATCGACCCTGGATGTCACATTCAGAGCTTAGTCTTTGGACAGGGAATCTAGGAAACAATTTTACTAGCCTCAGGCTGGGAAAGATAATTGATTTTCCTAGTGCTGAATCGAATTTCTTTTTCTCGTTATTTTTCCAATACCTGATACCCAAGGAGAACAGCAAGGAATTCTGTTTCGGCTGTAATCGAAGAGTTTCTTGCATTATTCGATACAGTCAGATATTTCGTCCTTTGGCCAAAACTAAGTTGGGAAAAATAAACTAGATCATAAGTCCTACATGTTGTTTTATCGCATTCAAAAAGGGGGGTTAAAAAGGAAGCAACCGAACGCAGGAAGTTTCCGCTGCGTTATTGATTTTGTTAGCATTTGCTCACTCTGTACGAGAAACCAATTCGAATTCTAAATGTATGTCCTTGCAGGCACAAAGCGCATTAAAACTTAAGTGGAAACATAAAATGATTGCGTGCCTAGCAATAGTGAAATATGCTTTCTCTTGGTGACTGCAATTTCTTCAAATGGCGTACAAAACATTTGAGTCAAGGATTTACCGAAACACTGTCATTAGTGTGAGCTTTGTAGTCAAATAGCAAATGCACATTTCCGAATGTCCTTTTAGAAATAAAAATGAATTTTATTCTAACAGTGCATAGTTGCTGGTCACTAAAGGCAACAATGCGATTGTCATATGTGCGATGTTCACATGTGTATAAGGACAATGAAATTATGGTTCAGTGGAAAGCAAGTCCTTCTGAGTAATAATTGAATTTAATGCTACTGTCATGGGGGCATGGGGAAAATATGTCAGAAAGTATAATGTAATGCCTCAAGGGGAGAATAAATGGGAAATAACAAAACTAATAAAAATATAAATTCAAACAACGCCAGTCTTGTCGCTATAACATATGTAGGTTAGGTAGCAGTGGCTACCCGTAGTTCGATTATCAGAACACTTAGACGTATAGAGGTCCATTGTGTTACCAACGACCTTGGGGATATGTATCCCCGAGGTATCCCCACTACTCATGAGAACGATTTGGAGCTTTGTGCTATTGCGAAATAGACTTCTAATATCCTTTCGTGCAAGGTCGCTAAGGTTGTTGAAGCAATATTTACCTAGGCGTGGTTTCGAGAGAAAAATCCTTCGTAAGATATTCGGTCCCGTTTGCGTTGACGGGTTTTGGAGGAGAAGATTCAACCACGAACTGTACGAGCTGTACAACGACATCGACCTGGTCAAATAACTGCACATTGGGCGTTTAAGATGGCTAGGACATATAGAGCGTATGGACATTGAAGCTCCGGCTTGGAGAATATTCGATTCTAGCCCGGAGGTTCAGCGCAACAGAAGACGACCTCGCCTAAGGTGGCGCGCACAATTAGAACAAAACCTCAACCGGGACCAGGCTAACTGGAAGGGGTTGTTGGTTGAGGCCTTGGTCCACCCCGGACTGAAGCACCACCTAAATAAGAAGAAGCTAACTGAATGCTGGACAATGTCTCAGAGGTATGTTATGGTCCCTGAACCACTGCTGTGAGCAATGGAAACATAAATTGCATAAATTGGATTGGGTACGAAATCCCGAATTACAAAAATATCTCCCGTGAAATATTTTCTCATTCTTAAAAGAACGATTCCTATAATGGTTCACCACTCACCCAACAACAAAAGAAAAACTAAGAACTTAGCAAGTACACCAGATATAAAAATCGCTTGGATAAGTGCATCTGATGAGAATCGAAAAGAGCTGTTTTTTGTGATTCTCATAAAATAATACTCATCACTAAATACTTACGAAGAATGATAATTATTTCAAGTTGTTTCGCCACTACAAACACGTCACCAAGTCACTCACACATAACAAAAAGAACCGAGGAACTTACCAAAACACGCACTATAAACCAGACACAAAAATCGTTTGGTTAAGTGCACCGAATGAGAATCAAGAAGAACAGCTCTTTTCGATTCTCATCAGATGCACTTAACCAAACGATTTTGCTAACAAATCCATTGTGTGTTTTGGTAAGTTCCTTTGTTTTTTCTCTGGGTGATATGGAGGGGTAGTAGGTGAAAAATATTATTTTAAGAATGTGGAAAAAAATGATTAAGAGCTATGAAAGATTCAATTTGGGATTCTTCATTAAAGTTCATTTTTCGGAATTTTTTAATTCGGGATTTTGTGATTCGGGATTTTTAGAAATGCGTGATTTTTTTTCGGGATTTTGTATTTTCGGGATCTTCTTAAAATATTAACAAAGATTACTTTAATATCTTGCAATACTTTTCGGAGTTCATTTTAAGAGGAACGAGGCAGAGTTGCGCTTTTCCATAAGAAGACAAAACTCCACGAAACATAACACTGTCGCAGTGAATATTTCTATTCATTCTGGTGGATTGTTTTGATGCAAAACACGATAATAGCAGCTAAAACCGTCTGGACCATCCAGGAGAGTGAATTTTTGGTGCGTGTACACTTGTACAGTGCACACTTAGCAAAACTCACCCAAAACAGGGTGAATTAATTTCTTCAATTGTGTACACGCACATGTAAAAAAACGCACCCTAACGCTTGCGGAATCGGAACCGTTCAGTGTACACTTTTTGTTTGTGCATACAGTGAAACTCACGCGATACTTATGCAAACAATGCTATGATATATCCAATTGCATAACACATTGTAATAAAGACTTTTATGAAAATACTATTTTTAGCGATATAATACAATAATTTATTAATACAAAAAATGACACGTGAAGATTTATTGTGAAAATAAAAATATAAACCGTGAAAACTATGAAAAAAAAACAATCGTCAAATGTAAGACTAAAAAAAAATTAGTAATTTAAATTTTATTGAGGTCATATGTTTTTATTTACAAGGCATTAAAAAAGTTAATAGGTGTAAAATGGAAACATAAATACTACGGTATAATTTTGTTCAGATTATTAAAAAAATGTTTTGCCAGTAGTTGTGACAATGACGTTTTCGAATGGAAAATATTTAAACACTGTTGGCATTTGTTTTTTAAATATGAGCTAAAATAGACGTCATAGATTATTTACATTTTATTTTGGGATGCCTAAAGAAATCACAAATTAATTAAAATGTTATTGCTTTATTTATGACCTGAAATAAAAACTTTAGAGGAGGTAATGAAAAATACGAAATGTACAATAGAAAAAGTATACAATTACGTCGACCTTCAAACACACATTTATCTCACACGATGATAATTCATGACGTGTGTTTTTTTTTTTTCTTTGCTAAAGTACCTAATAATGACGATCTAAAACAGTTCCCCTTTTGACTCCGAAAATCTTAAATTTTTGGTCGAAACTGCAATTAATAGTTTTTTTTTTTGTATATAAACTGCAACTTTGTATAAATTAGAGAGTAGTGTTAATCAAATGAGATTTAATTTCAAGATCTTATAGCCCTGGAAGTGCATGCATTTTTTTTATACCTAAAGGACATGCTTCGTCGAATCGACGACGGAATTATTCAAAATGTATGTGCGTACAAAGAAATTGGATAGCTCACAGCTGTACCGAACCAGGTCATAAAAAAGAAAAACTTAAGAACTAGCGCCAAATTCTCCGCAAAGTTGAACTCTCTTCAGGGCTGTAATGAACTAAGTCAGAAAGTGTTTCGTTCCTTAGTTAACGGTAAAAAAGTCGGCTCTTATTTTCGATTTCTTTCAAAGCATAAACGAACCAACTCAGTATTACTCAGTTTAACTAACTTTAGCTTAAGGCTTAACTACTTAAATCAGTAGGATCTACTGGTTTAAGTGCCGAAATCATAGATTTAAAATTGTTGGGGTCTGGCCACTCGTTTTTTCCCAATGATGCTGACTTTGGTTTTATTGAAAATAGAAACAAAAAACAGCAATTTATCTATTCCTACGGTGACTGGGCTCAAATAGTCAAAAGTGCTAAAGTCAAACTTCTACTGTATGAACTATGAAGTCATTGAAATGGAGAGGAATGAATTTCTATCAACCAACATTTTAGAAATCAAGCAATATTCCCAACAGAAAAAATCAAATCAAGCAATATTCCCAACAGAAAAAATCAAGGAATCAAGTGGCTTCGTCCGCAATTTACCTTTTTCTTTTAAATTTAAGGAAAGAGCGAGTTCGTAAACGCATATGTTGCGCAAAATATGCAAAGCAGGACGTTCGCAAACGCATAAGCAAATTTTACTGCAAAAGCAAAGTGTTCCAAAATATAGTAGTTTGCGCAAAAGCAAGAGCATCTACGCAACTATCAAATAAATGTTGCTCACTTCAGACTGCATTTGCTTTTGTATAAGGCAAACATATTATGCTTTTGACGTTGCAACCGCTTTGCAACATTTGCTTTGCAGATATTTTGCTTTGCAAGTCTTGCGTTTACGAACTCGCTCAAACACTCAATAAAGAAGTTTCGAGTTTGATGATGTTTATTTAGAAAAGGCAAAGAAAGGGAGGAACCTACAATCCCTTCAAAATTTGGAATAAAATAGCCTCTATCCAACTCGTCGTACAGTTACCTCGGAGAAAAAAACGGACATAATGTATTTACTTAAATTTATTCCACCCATGTACCACAGTTTTTATAAGGACTTACCCGTTAAACAAGAGTTAACAAGGTGACAACACCAAGACTAGCCCCAAAATGATGAAGGCGATGAAAATGATGGAATTTTTTATATCTAATAACTGTTTTTTTATATTTCAAAAAAAAATCTTTAATTTTTAATCTTATTTCTGTTTCGTTTTTGAAATAAATGAATTGACTGTTTTTGTTACTTTTTTATATTACACCGATTTTTATTTTCTTTAACCCTAGAAACATAATCATATTTTTATGTACGTTAAGGGTAATCATACGCCAAAATTACGTCTACTTTAAAATCGGCTATATTAACTATTTTATTTATAAATATGAATGCCTAAAATAACTGTATGATAAATTTATATCTTTATGAATGAAACATATTTATTTTTTATTGAATTTTTATTTATTTTTTATATAACAAAGCAAACTAAAGATCATTCAAGATCACCAAAAAAAACATAGTATTTTCTTCGAACTTCAAAAAATAATAAGTTTGTAATTTAACACATTTTTTACTTTAAGTTTAGGTTAAGGGTATACGATATGTATATATTTTTAATAAAATAACAAAATAAATAAAATAAAATTATATGCAGTTGGAACAAACGTCTTCGCGACGTAGACCATAGCTATATCTTAATTTTAGCGTGACTTACCTCAATGAAATGATCAACCCATCCAAGCTCTAAGCGACAAATGAGAATTCTTAAAGGTACATCCCGATCTACGCATCGGCTAAAGCAAGACAACTAATAATTCCGAGAGCACACGTCAAATTGAAGTAGATTATGCTTCTAGGGTTAGTGACAATACTTCAACATTTTTCGAGGCAAAAATGAACCAAGTCACATTTTAGTTTTTTTTTTAAAAAAAATTTTGGGAATATTTTTCAATTCTAGTTTTTGATGTTACAATCTAAAGAAAATTGAAAAAAAATTGTTCAAGCTAACGACGTCGACGCAGTCTATGGGTCGGAGCCTTAAGAACGGCGAGTTGAGAAGCTACTTGTGACAAATGATAGTCTTTGATTGCTTGTCAGACATTTGAAAGAGGTGGCACCGTGTCTTTAGGTGTTGGACCTGGGCTGGGATTAAACCCGGGAAGCATTGCATAGTAGTCCAACGCACTAACCACTACACAACGGTGCTCACACTTAGCGGAGAGATTAAGCGCATTCGGCGGCTGATAGACAACACCGTCATTTTAGACTTGCTAAACTTAATGCCGGACAAAATGTTTGCTATAATATTGGAGAACGGAAGCCATACAAAATATTGAGAGCTAATTTTCATTGTCAATGTTATGTTGGTTATGTTCATTCTAAGTAATAATTGTCAGGTGCGCAAATAAGAATTTCGCACCCTTTATTTAATAAAAAAAAAAACAACTGAAGAATAATTTGCAAGTTTCTAAATTGTATTAACTTCTATGCTAGAAAAACAAGCACTTTCAATTGTGTTCCATTTAATTTCCCTCCTGTCAAATATGTCATTGGCTGCACTAAGGTTTTTACTCAGAATGTTCAGTCCATTTACATATTTTGAGCGCATGGAGTGCTAATGTAAAATTCAATCAAACTCAATTAGATAGGCCACAGGCCCACAGGTGCTAACAAATCACGTGTCGTAAATGAAGTTTGGTTAGTCGGTGTCAAATTAAATTTTTTTTCATGATTTTATTATAAAGAAACTATTCTATTTAGTTATACATAAATGAAGAAAATAAGTTGGAGCATGTGAGGTCCAAAAAGCTTTTAAAAATTCTATTGCATAGTAGTAAATGAATAGTAAAATGATAACCACCAATGAACGGATTTACGAAAGAGAAAAATCCGGTCAAGTGTAGTCGTACTTGTGCGACAAGTGTTCTGTACAATCACTTTTTTTTACTTATGTGATAGATTTGTGTTGTTAGATTTATAATAAAAAAAAAACAACAAATACCTAAAGTATACAAGAAATGTTTTATTTCATTCTTCGTCTCGTTATTCGTTGAATTGTATTAAATGCGTCGAATTCTGGAATTTGTCTCCCTCTCTCTCTCGGCGTATGTACACAAATTCAATTTTTCCCAATGGTTAGTAAAAGTAGAGACACCTACATATATTACAAGTATAGGAAACTATCAAGATTAGTATAAATTCAATGGGTTAAGCAGAGATAATTATATAATTGCATAAGCTCAATGCAAATTTTTGGGGCATATTTCTAGGATCAACCATTCAATTTTTATTTTCGCCAATACAAATTTCCCTTTACGTATCTGCTCTTATGCGATTGTGATAGGGTTACGTCACTTCTGGATATGTAAACAGTTGAGTAGTTAGTGGTACAATAGATCCTTTGGGTCGCGGTGCCCTCCGCAACTGACGGGTGAGAACCCCTTTAAAAAAAAAAAATTGATATTAAAAAAAAAATTAACTAAAAAAAAACTGTCGAACGTAATACAGTCGTGATAATTTTCGTTCAATCTACATTCTTTGTTCTTAATGTTTGTGATTTTATTCAGATTTTTCTGAGAATATTTTTGGAGATATGGTAGGGGAACGGCAATTTTTTAACGTCTTTTTGAGAAAACGTTAAGAAAAAAGTAACACAAACAAATATTTCATACATTTTTGAATTCGTGCTTTAACGATCTTTCATTTGACATCCCACATGATGACCTCAAAGTCATTTTTTTAACATCCCATTTATCCCCTCAAAGTCGAAATTCAGCTTTTTAGATTCAGGTCTGTGTTTGAGCCACTAATTACTACAACTGTTCCAAATTTCAATAGTCAACATCAAATGGTCTCTGAGAAAAAAAGGCCTGTGACAGACAGACAGACAAACAGACAGATAGACAGACAGTCAGACACCGAACTGATTGCATTACTTCTCCGTTTTGGGTGCGGAACAGTAAAAATTATTAAGAATTCTTGTTCGGTAAATTAAATTGTTGGAATTCTTATTTATTTCCCCGGTATTGAGCAATCTATTATAACTCTTCAACGCCCCATACATTGAACACATCTCTACTGCACCCGTGTTTATATATTTCGTTACGAAAAAAAGGAGAGACTTTTACTTGTAAGCGTTTTGTTATGATCTACACCACTAAGGACTGGCTGGAGAACTTTAACTATACTACAGCTTTAAAAGGACATATAGGTAGATACGGTATACCTACCGTTCTTCTTTTTTACCTTATATTTTATGACCTGAACTAAATGTAATTTGTTCTCTGCCATTATATATTTTTTACTTTCTATAATACACTCGTAGCGCATCAAATAATGGTTAAATTGTCTTTTAGGTTTTTCTACCATTAAATGGGAAAAACGTTACGTTTCAAATTATGAGTAATAAAACACACATTCTGCCTTAGTCGTCCTTCTTCATTTCTGTTTTTTACGTGATATTTTTGTGAAATAGGACTCCGAAGTGGAGTTGCATATATCTCGTAAGTTCCTTCTGACGATGCGCATGTAGTATAAAAATGTGTTCAGGTATTTGATGCTGAACAAGAGTGGATATTTGAGAGCGTAGAATTCGATATAACGGATGTCCCATTAAGAGAGCCTATTTTGAAATTGAACACAAACGCAGTGTTTATTTGAAAAGTTCTGATGTTATTATTTTAGAAAAGAGTGTAGACATGGAGGTTATCTATGGAACACAATATCCGATAAATGACCGCATCATGACTGATGGCACTCGTTGGTCCTTTCGACGAAATTTTCGATAATAGTTAGCGGTTAATAGGGGTATCAGTTTCATCAATGGCGCGTCGAGTCCCGTGTTTCAGTTTACGAAATGTTCTCGGATTATTGGCCAACATGCACCTTTCCTTTCAAAAAACCGCAAAGAAAGAAATCCAATGGCGGCAAATCACATGATATTGGTGGCTAATACACTTCGTCCCCGGATTAGATAACTCAGCCTTCAAATTTCGCCTTCAATAATATTGCATTGTTTCGATAGCTGTGTGGCAGCTTGTGAACTTTTGTAGAAACCACAGGTCTTCGACAGCCATTTCAGCAAGAGGAAGTTGTTGATCACCTTACCGCCGCCAACTGAAAATGCGCACCAAGCAGTGGCTCGTGGTGGATGCATGAGACGTTAATGGATCACTCTTCGATTCTCAGCTCCCCAAATGCGAAAAATTCTGTTTGCTGACATAGTCATCAAGCTCGCATTGCACCTCATCGGAGAAGAAGATTTTCTTCGAAAAATCACCATCCACTTGTTGTTGCTCGGAGATACAGTCTGTTAACGTTCGGCGCTGGGTACGGTCTACTGGCTTCAGGTGTTGTGTCAACTGAATCTAGTAGGCATGCGAATGCAAATCTTTAGTCAAAATTCGCTGTGAAATACTCCGTGAGAGTCTCAATTGTTGAAAACGATGGCGAATCGAGGTGGAAGGATTCTGGTCAGACCTCTCACTTACTACTGCAATGTTTTCATTAGACCGAGCTGCACGAACACAGACAGGTCTCTTCTGGATTTGAACTGACCCAATCGCAAAAATTTCTCGATTAATCGGGCCACTGTACTGCGAGAAGATACAGTAGAGCCAAAGTTGCTTTTGCCCATACAGAGAGACTGCTTTTTCTGTTATGGGCAAAAGCCCATGCAAGGGTGAAAGTAATCTGCTACACGGCCCTCATTCGGCAAATGCTCTCTTTAAGTTGTCCTGTGTCCTATGTGATTCATCGTGGGAGCTAGCTGAATGGAAAATATTCGGGTTCTGGAGAGGGCTTGCCTTAGGGCCCGTTTTCACCTATATGTAACACCAGAGTCTGAGTACATAAAGTTATCTTCAAATGAGGTTCTATAAAACACAGTGGATAATATCCAGGCAAGGATAGTTCGAGGTCACCTCCAGAAATAATCTGAGCCCTCATCACGTAAGACAGTCGTCATCGCTTTCGATACCGTTAACGATAGCGATGCTTCACGTTGGCATAAAAATCCTCTCTCGTGAGGTCGTGATCGACCGATCGACTGAAAGAGTTTTCTTCACTTAACAAAAAAATCTGTCAAGTACAATCGTCTCGGCGATTAGCTGTCGTGTGTCGTGTGGTCGACAATCGTCGGTGAAATTACGGGATGAGAGCCCTGATCTCTGGGGCATACTTTCCCCATCGTGAAGAAGTGCGCCATAACTACATTGTCCCCACTGAGGTCTGATTCAAGATAGGCTAACGGTGCCGCCAGTTTTCCACGATGCACGGACAACTGCGGATAGGCGACTCAACTACTAGCGAGACATTGTCCACAGCATTGCAGAGCGTCTCTGATTAAGTAGAGTGATGTCAGATCGCGACCAAAGGGATGTGGATCGGCAGAACCAGAAATTCAGGTCCCTCGTCAATTGCCTTCGATCCGGGGTAGCCTTTAATAGGGCAAATTTGTATGGCTTTGGCCGGCCTGCATAGGTTAATGTACGTTTAAGGTAGCTGTAGGTTTTGTAGGTACCTATTAAGTTAGTATGAATGTTGGAGTAAATCCTGAAACTAAAAAAAAAACAGAGCCCAACACTGGCTTAAAAAGCATATGCTATATGTACGTGTAAGTACGTAATTAGATTAAGTGAGGTTAAGATTATTATTTTAAGGAAGGCTTTAAGTCTTATATGTAAGCTATAAAAGGTTCATTTGTTTTTTTTTTAAGTTTTAAAATAATTATTTTATATTGAATTAAAATAAGTTTTTGAGTTTCATCGAAAACCATTAAGCCAAATGTTAAGTTAAGCTTAGAGTGCCCGTTTAGGGCCAGTAAGTTAGTTAAGTTATGTTAATTTAATAAGGCTTACTTAAATGTTTTTTGTATAGCATGTAAGAATGAATTTAATTAGTTATAAAAACGTTTTAAAAATGACTGCGAGAAGCTAGGCTCCGTTCTCAATAGCACTCTAACGGCCGATTTCTTCACATTAGTACTAAGTCTGTCTAATACCCGAACCAGCTAGCTCTGGAGCTATCTCTAGTACTCGGTATCAACGAAAAGCTAGTACTTGTGCATTTCTTCACATTGCTAGTACCGGTACTAAGTTCACGCAGGCGTATTAGCAACCTAATACGTCTAAGCTGGTATAAAATCGATTTTGACACTACATTGACTTGTGAAATTAAATTTTTATATAATTTCAGCCGTTTTATGTCATTTTTTTATTATTTTGTTTCGAAATCGTTTTGCTCTCGAGTGAAGCAATGCCAAACAAACAGGTGGTGGTTCTTCGTCTGTGCCAAAAATGGAAAAATCCGGCGCTACGTTGGAGATCTGTCCATATTATGGCCATCTTCTTTCTGGTTTGGCATCGTATGACTGCGACAGCATGCCATCGAATACAAACCCATCAGATGCAGTGTCGAATGCTACTACATTAGATGCAGTATCGAATGTACATAAACGCATTCGCTATAACACATGCAGAGGTTTTTGATTCGATGGAATGCCAAGCATTCTCACCTGAGGAATCGAGTTGAAATAAGTAGTTTTTATTATCGTAGTACAAAAGAATTTGCTCTCTTGCTGTACGCTGTCGATTTTCTCTGTTTCCATTGAATGCATCTATTATTTCATCGATACTTAACATATTTGTCCATTTGATATGATGCGGCGCAAACGATCTTCCTCTTCTGCGTTTTCTGGTGGATGTGATTCCTTGGTATCGATGCATATATTGTGCAGAATCGCGCATGCTGTTATTATTTTCTGCGCTGTGCTGGTCTTCATACGTATACCATGTGCCAAAACTGGAAATCGACGTTTCCAAACACATAGAATTCCCTTTTTTACCGTGGGTGTGGGTGCTGCAATTCGTCCACTACCAATTGGAGAACGAAGTGAAATGTAGTTTTAGAAAACCGAAACCCCGAAAAAAATGCACATCGTCCCAGTTATTTACTGTACTCCGTTGTGCGTTGTGACATACATATGGTAGATGCGGTTAAATCCACGAACTTCGATTCCTTCATCGTTTTCGATGTCATCGAAATCGCGAAATAAATTTGCACCGCCAAAAATGAAATCCATTTTATCAATGTACACGAAATACACAAATTAATAACAAATTATAGACGACAAACGAGTACTGTTTTTGTTGTGAAGATAGGAAATTGACTTTTTCAAGTATTAACGCTACTATTCCGGCAATTTTGAGGGTCCAGCTGGTACCGAGTATTAGCTAGTACTCGGTACAAAATTCAGGGAGCTAGGCAGTTAGTACCTGGTGAAGAAATGACTTAGTACCGATTTGAGTACTAGCATTTGGTCTAAACCCCAGTATTAGGGCTAGTACTCTGTCAAGAAATCGGCCGTAAAAGTAGTTTTTATTTATTTATTTAAAATTAACAAAATACGTATAGATATTAAAATTGAAAGTTTACAAAGTTCATGTAAAAAAAAAATGCAGTATTGTCGTAACAATCTCAACAATATGATATAATCCCTCATCACCCTCAAACTATCCACCACAAAGAAAATATGCATCCTAGCATTTCGAGAAATATTGTTGAAAATTGTTGTTAAGACATTTTAAAAGAAAAGTCTATGCAAACATTTGAAAGACATAGAGACAGTATACCTTGTCGTTCGGGGCAAGAGTGCGCATTTTGGACTTCGGGCTTAAATTCTGGAAAATTTACCACAGATAACAAATAAAAGAGCCTTCTATTTGGTAGCTCCATATTTTAGGAACAAATGTATACAAAAATATTTTTTATTTTTTTATGTTTCAAATGTTTCGATCAAAAAACAAAAGTTAGTCAAGCTCCGCACTCTTGCCCCGAAGTCTGGGTAAGAGTACGCAACCATTTTAAGTCAGCGTTTTCGTAGTTTAAATGGTTTGAAACTGTGCTTTCACTCAAACTAGATTCTTCGGCAGTCTTCCATGGGCTCCTTCCATTTCCTTCCTCGCAGATTTGCTTTTGGGTTATGAATTTCCTTTCCGTTTGTCTTTAGTAGATACGAGGCATTTTTCAGGACAAGCAAAAACAGAAAGATAGAGCTACATCCTACCACCTACGACTATGATGTGCTCGTTGCATCTTACGACCGAAGATAATAGGCGAAAAATTGTTATTATCTTAATTGTATTCTAATCAGCATATAAAAAATTCGATACTAGGTAAGAAAGCACTGCGCACTCTTACCCACGGAATGACTGCGCGCTCTTTCCCTAGACTAATAATATTATCCACTAAAATTGTATCCTAAATCAAACACACATATACATTATTTATGCCTCCATACTACTTATGGGGTATCGAGTTGCCACGCTTTCCTGACACACTTTTAAAAATTGACTTTTTTTTAACAAAATCCGGCTTTTCTCTTCTTGTTGTTTTTCTTTGTACTGTGAATTGGAATATTTTCGTAGAAGTTGTTCTTCATTGGCGGTTAGTGAAGCACACATTTCCTCATTTAGCGATTTCTGCTAGTTCTTTCATAGATGGAGAAAATGACACTGCGTACTCTTACCCGCTGCGCACTCTTACCCCTAACGACTCTATGTCTGGGTTGCAAAAGTCGATACAATTGTACTGTTTTCGATACAATTGACTTTACTTCAGTACACAAATACACTTTTATAAAATTCGATACAATTTGCGCTGCTGCTATAATTTTATTCAAAAAAGTATGTTTGGAAAAACCAAAACATCACATAGTTTGCTTTTGCTACTAAAAATCGAATTTATACCAATTTCACTGAACATACCCAAACCATATGTTGTCAGTTCACAATCACTGTTTTTTACTCGACTACGCAGAGGAAGGGTTATGATTTTAACAGGCTGGGTTTGTTTGTATGTACAATCTAAACTATGGAATCGATTTGAACAAATGATGTGTCGTTGGACTCATCTTGATGCAGAGAGTGTCCTAGGCTATCTGACGTCGCAGGAAAATTCAATATGGCGGGCGCAGCAAGCAAAATGGCAGATAACCTCTGCCTGATAGTGGTATCAAATAAAAGAGCTTGGCGAGTAGAATACAATTCGCTATAACGTCATTCTAAATTCAATATGGCGGACGCCCCCAAGACGTCCGATTTACGTTATCTTTACTACATCGTTAATATGGGTATCAAATGAAAGGGTTTGACAAGTAGAACACGACATTGGTTACTTATATACAGTACATATTTTGTGCAACTTAAAAGTTGGAAATAAAAAATTAAGTTTTTTAAACTAAAAAACTAAAACCCTACTATGGGGAAAACTAACTAAAAAGTACGAAACAAGATGAAACGAAACGATGATTTTCAGAGTATAACCGTGGTCGCATGTAGTTACAATAACATATTTACATATACCTATAATTGCGTATTCATTGGCAAAGGGGCATGCGACCACGGCTATACTCTGAAAATCATCGTTTCGTTTCATCTTGTTTCATCTTGGGTTTTAGTTTTTTAAACTTAATTTTCTCTATAATCTTGTAAAACGTCTGCGGAAAATTTGGTTCCAACATAACTAGCGCAACGTGTTTCGTAGCGACAGCAAAGTGCAACAATTGTCCACTATCAAGCAAATTTTACATAGAAACTGTGGCCTTCTCGTTACCTTATAATCGAGTTACTACGAAAATGCATTGATTTCAAATTGTTTCTGGATTGAGTCCAACAGATTCCACTACCAAAATTTCAATAAAAATTTTTAAAAAAAGCTTACTTTACTTTTCTTTATTTACCCATAAACTAGATATAGGCGGTAAATTTATTTCGAATATATTTTTTGTGTTGATTCATTTTATTTTTTGTTGCTTGATATTGCAGAAGGTACAATTTATCACAATTTTTTAAGAAAATACTTTAATCACAAACGGCTGACGAGAATTCAAACACAATGTATGTAAGTTGAAAAAAATCAAAAAGTACAATTTCAATACAATTTTTTTTCAACTTTCAATACACTGCTGAAAGCCCATTTTTCATCCCTGCTCTATGTATGTTTGGAGAAAAAAAACTTTAAACTCAATACTTTGAACTCATTTCCAATATGTTTTCATTTTATTTGGAATTCAACCGCAACTAGTTAACTGTATCTAAACAGTTACACTATTCCACAGTGGAATATAATCATGACCAACAACTAACTTGCGAATTAGTATCAACATTTTATATTATTTATGACTTTTGTTATTTTTTTTCTATTTCAAACTGCATATGAGTGCTTAAATAAACTCAGATGTATCTACAATTGATTTTAACCGTGGGAGTAATATATTGAACAATTTATCTCTTCGATTTGTTTATTTACAGAAATTAGAACAGTTCGTATTTCATTCACAGAAGCAAAGCAGCATACATTTCCATAGTGTTGTCAATTATTGCTAAGAATTGGAAATTGTTATTCCAAACAAAATAGCGGTATATGTTTAGATTAGAACATAGAAAAATAAAAATAAATTATGCAAAATTCCATATGTAAAGTAGTGACGTGGAGAGGCGATAGATACTTTTTAGTTGAAAGAAAATATCCATATGCCTGCCTACCGATTTCGGTTTATACAATATTGTGCTTTGCGATTTTAATCACTTTTAGTGCTTAAAATAAGAGAACTAAACATTTTTTATATTAAAAGTAAATAAAGAGACGTTTCTACCATAAGCAGAGGGTTGAGTTTGATTTCATTTGCATTTATTGTCTTTTATTTGAATATTTATGGATTCGAAATACCAAAGTTAGCTAAAACCTACCCCGCAGGTATTTGCGTTATCCATATACATAAGTGAATAAAAATATTTGGAATATTGTCCCCTCCTTGTACCACGAATCAAAACATGTATGAATGTATGCTTTCCCTGAAATCAATAAGTTATTTTTGTACAACCAGCGGATGAAGGTTTGTTTACATACTAATTGTAAGGAAAATGAATATTGTGAAAATGCATATAAATAACTTAACAGATCAGTTTATTCCAATAACATAATAATATTATTTTATTGTTACGTCCTTTCTGCCCATTGCAACCACTTTAATGTTACCTCGCCTCGTATTCATTCATAAGTAAATCAAATTTAAATTATTTGTCAATATGCCACAGGGCTCCGTGCTCACTCCTTTATTGTTTCTGATTTACATACATCAATGACCTTCACTTTTAAACTCACAAGCCTTCACAAGGATTAACTTTATGAAGGTCGCTCCAAATCTTCGATCGATGAAAAAAATCTGAAAACAAAAGTTGACGAAGTTCCTAGAACGACACAGAATAAATTGGGCTTAAATCTCACTTGTTAACCAGAAGTAAACTGTATCGCGTCATTTCACGTCACTATGAAGATAAAGTAAGGAAATCTCCTGCACAAATAAACCCGGCAGCTTACTTCCTAGACCAAGCGCCTTGTGATTTCTGGGAATTTTCGAAAATTGACGGGCAAGGTCCTCGGTTCAAATGGGAAGATTACTCGTATTTAAGTAGGAAATGAAGAGATTAAGGCTTTTAAAAAAAACATGATTTTGAGGAGTGTTTTGAAAGATGTTTTGAAAGATGACTTTACAAAATAGATCTGCAGAAATATAGGAAATTTATTTCGAATAACTAATGCGAAAAAGCTGAAGAGTGGAAAACTGCCCAATCTTTCAACGAACGCACCACACTCTACATACTCGCATTCAATGCTATAAAAATTTCACCAGAGAAGACTGCATAAGGTTGCTATGCATCAGAATTGCCAGAATTGTGGTACGGCTCTCACGGCTTGCCTATTATGGTCTCCTGCCCGATTTCCAAAGAAATCTAGGACCCTGAATATGGCAAAGACTCAATCACTTGAACATATCAAAGTTGTAAGCTATTTGGATATAAATAGATAGATAGATAGATAGGTAGATTTATTGATTTATTGTCTTGTTCTTTGTATGAATGAAATGTTACAAAATTTCATTACAGAAAATCACTAAGCATGGCTGTGCGTCTTTCCGTGGATTTAAATAAATAAATAAATAAAAGATAAAATATGGAAATCAAAGATATTGAGTTAAAACCAGAGATGTAATCTGATACGAAATTGTACTACATATTTGGTACGATTCAAAACAGTTTCGGTTCGCGAAACCTTAGTCCGAAACTGGTACGCAACCGGTACGAAACTAAGGCACTTAACTGAAGTACGATATTATCTGGTACAAAACTGCTCGGTACGATACTAATGCTGTGAAGTTTAGTTTCGGTTCTCGATATAGATTGAATCACGAAACTCATATGCATTCATGCAAAAAGCTCTTTCAAAAAAAGGCGTCTTGCGGTGACCACGATATATCTGGACTGGTTTATCTCAAATGAAAAAACAAAAATGGTTCCTTAATTGTGTAAATTTGTGTAAAATTGTGGATTTTCGGGATTGTGGATTTTCGAGATTTTGGATTTTCGGGATTTTGGATTTTCGGGATCTCGGATTTTCGGGATTTTGGGTTTCGGGATTCTGTCCGGATACCTTTTTTACAATCGGCGGCTTTTTAAAAAAAAACATACATTTTCGGGCTTAAATTGTTTATAAAATAGAAATTGTTTATTGGTGAGAAAAAACTTTCGATTGATCATTAAAAATATATTTATAAAGTTCAAAGTTTCAAAAGCCCAAGTGAAAGTTCCATTGCGCCTTTACTAATGTGCGTGTAACTTCGAGCATATTTGTCGAATTGACCTGAAATTCCGTGTATATACCTACCTAAATATACAGTGAAGCAAAAAAGAGTTGGACAGGACTAGGATGCAATTAATAAAATCGCAACCCGTAAATCTTATTAAATTCAATGAAAGTGCAAATGAAACATAATTTTTTAAGCTTTCCCAATAATTTTAACCCATTAGCGCTCAGAGTAATATTTTGGTTCCAATTTTGTTAATTTTTTAGTATTTTGCTACTTACCGATAGACAATTTAAGAAAAAATATTACAAAAAAAAATTATTGCAACAGAAGTTTCAAAACTGTGTGTCCTATAAATAGGACGCTGGGCAGATATGAAGTCTAAAATTTGATACCTATGTAAATAATTTTCAGTTATTTTAATTTTTTTTTAATTTATTTAAGGAATTTATAAATGCCTGTTGACCAAAGAAACGAAATAAATGCCAGGCGAAGAATAAATAAATTCATAATTAGGTTAAAATTTAAATACATAAAAACACAGTGAACAAATATAAATCGGAGTTGAGCATAAGAGACAAAACTTCTTCCTCCTAACTGCACCAGCGATGATTATTTCTATTTCTCTGGTACCAAAAACTTGTGTATGACCCAAACATTCACCATAGCCATATCCTAAACTCGGGTAAAGTGCACCAGTACCATTGTTTCCCCGCAGTATTGCAGTATTGCAGTATTGTATTTGGACGCAAGTCAATCATATTTATCAAATTCACACCTGTAAGGGTTGTACTGCTTTGCCAACTCATGGTGAGGCAATTAATTCAATTCGTTTATTCTCTTTTCGTGAGTATAGTACGAACAGTGGGTTGCAGGTTCAATACGATCAAAATTTAAAGGAGTTGCGACTAATTGAACTATGAAAATCTCTTTTGCAACGTCCAACATGCGGTCAAAGAAACGACGATCGTTTTCTTCATTTCAACAATTCATAATAATTGGACAGGATCTTAGCCTAGAGATTATCCGTTATCGTTTGCATACATAGGTCATTTCGTAGAATATATGGAAGCTAGAGAAGAAATTAGTTCTCTTCTAAACCTGGAATTCTCATCAGTTACATAGTCTAAAATCGGAGGTAAGACTGCAACACTTGCATCTTCGACTTTTGAATTACGTTGAAGTTGCTCGAGCATATCGGCAATTTGGTCAACAGTCAAACCAACGATTCTTTTTTGAAACATGGGAGTGTGAATTGCAAAATAAATCAATAAAGCAAAAAGTAAGAACTACTCCATCAAACTCAACTATTCACTTCAGAGTCCTTCGCATCACATTTTGATTGCTATAGCTAAATAGTATTCTTTTTACATGAGTATGGCAAAGCTAAAAGGAAGGGTTGTGAATCTCAATGGCTTTGTGTGTATTTCATATGTATCTAATGCTAAATCACGTCACCGAAAATTCACCCTCAGACTTTAAAATTGAATATAAATATAATTATATAATTAGTTTAGCGAATATATTACAATTATAATGCAACAAAACTTTTAAAAAACGTTTCAAAATGAACATTCAACCTACAAAAAAAATTTTTTTTTTTTGTTTGTAAAGCTATAATATATCTGCCCAGCGTCATATTTTTAGGACACCTGATTGCAATCCTTTCTAGTTTCGTCCGATTTTTTATTTTTTTTTAATTTGACTACCCATTTTCATATATAACCAATTAGTTATTTAAATCTGAAGTTTCATCCATTTATATTGAAAACTTATATTTTTAAAGTTTTTTGCCCAAAAAGTGTATTATTCTACCAAAAACTAATTATTTTTAAAATTAAAAAAAGATATTTTTAAATAATATTTTTTTTATTTTACCCTTCAATTACATAAACAATTGATAACACTTAACGTTAGAAATACAGATCTGGTCTTTTAATTATTTTCTTAGTCAGTAGAATTTTTCGTCCTCAGCTGTCCTATAAATATGACGTTGAGCGTTAATGGGTTAATTCATTTTTCTTAAAAAAATGTTTTTTTTATATTTAAAACACACAAAAAAAAAACAATAGTTTTCAAAGCCAAAAAAATATCCATTTTAATAATTAGTAGGTATGGTGTCCATTGGCTTCCAAAACAGCTTGTTGCCTTCTATTCATAGACATAACTAAATTTTTTTTTTACATTTTTACATTGGGTTAATTGGCATTTACTTCAATTTTTCTCCATGTGCGGTCTCAAGTGCTATTTAGGGTTTAAATCCGGGCCTTGTCGATGATGGGGAAGAACATTTTTCACGTTTTAGAGCAACCATTCCCGTACATTATTGGACGGGTGCTTTGGGTCATTATCATAAACAAAGCAATAACTATCGCTTATGCCTAGCCTAGTAGTCGTTGCTAGCAAATTGTTTTTGGGGATGTTAAGATAGTCTATTTTCTTCATATTACCTTCAGCGAACACCATGTAACCTACTCCACTCGAGCCCATTGCACCCCATACACTGAGTTTTACTCATTTCCTCATTTCTAACCACTCGCTGACATTTTTTTGGAATCAGTATTTAGAAGGTGCTGCTAGATGCTTTTTTAGCCCGTCAATGCTAATATGGAACTTAACTTCTTCAGTTTTTCTGACAGACTGTGTTATCTTTATTCTTCTTTTCACTTGAACACTCCACACTATATTTTTGTAAAGATAATTTAAACAAAAAAGTGAACCTATACCTTCGTAATAGTACGTACGAATATCTCGTGTTCTAATAAAACAAAGAAAAATCCCACACAACTTTCTATTTAACTCTGTGAAAGGGCTTGATATCATGTTTCAAAATAAACTAATCTTATTCAAACATCTACAGGGTCCACTTAAATTAAACAGCCCCTAATATGCAAGCAATTTGTAAAGCTATTGCTCCATATTGAGGTACGAGAATAGACACATAAATTAACATAATAAATAACCAATTTAGCTTATTACTTCAGTCCGTATCTATTCTTAACCAGGAATAATGTTCACGCATAAATATTAGATTTGCTAAAAGCTTCTTGTGACCGAAAGTGTCAAAAAGTCTGCAAATTGAAACTTGCCAGCTGTTGTTTTCATCAAAGAAAACAAAAAGAGCTAAGATTTGCTCCTAATTAGTCTGTACACAATTTGAACAAATTAAGTTGAATCTCACTATATTGATATTTTTTATATATTCATATATGTATATCTAAATATAGTTATAATTTTAGTCAAAATCCACTGTTTAGCTATCGAATAATAGAGACAAAAATGCTGCAGTCTTTTTTGTTTTAATGAATACAGCAAATAGAACACACAAAACCACATCGAAACTATGTTCGTTTATGAATTTCTAAATATGCAATGAATGTCAGATATTTCGAAATATTCATTACGAGTACGTGTATGGCACATCCAAATATATTTCTCAGCAGCATTTCTGATTTTTCCTATGGAATTGTTTAAACAAAAAACACCTAAGCATCAGAAGTTATTTAAGCGTGTTTTTTTTGGTAATCGGTTCGGTATATGTATAGGCGTAAAAAGTATGCGCGAAAAAACAAAATATCATCATCGTTGTTTTGGCAGCACTATATATGTAGGTATGTGAAATGAAAGTTTATTTGTAAAATAACAAAGTAATGGAAGTCGCGGAAACTGCACAGATCCATTAAAATAAAATCCAAATATCTGGGGCCCAACTATGTAACTCGATTCTACTTTCGATTCTATTCGAAAGTTGTTTCCGATTCTAATTTCAAACCGTACTATGTATGATATTAGAATCGAACGTTAGTAATGCCAACTTTTTCCCACAAAATTTTCGAATTTCAAACGAGTCTCGCCTTGTTTTTGACAGATAAACGAAGACTAAAGTAATTTATTATTTATTGTGATTTGTGAAACAAGGAAATAATAATAGTTTTCGTATATTAACCCGAATCCTCCTGAACGTTAATTTTTCGAATTTTTTAAAAAAAATTTAGGAGCACTTTTAGTAGAGGATCATTCGTATCATTCGATTTTTAATAAAGGTCCTTGTATCCTCAAAATGTCCTGTTGCCATATGGCAACACCAGGAGCAATAGGGTACAGGTCCGTATCCATATATAAAATCGGGATTTTCATACATTTATATCTTCAAAATAAACAAATAAATAAATAAAAAAAAATATGTTTTGGTGAGATAAAAACCCAATGTATCATATTTGATAATACCGTTTTCTCGGAAACCCCCACCCCACTCTTTTTAAATTTGAAATTTACTTTAAAAGATAAGTCCAATGATAAACTTTAAGTAGGTGAGCTTAGGTTAGGTAAGGTTAGGTTAAGTTAGGTTAAGTTAGGTTAAGATACAAACTAAACAAATAGAAAAAGGGGAGACTGGGGCACATTTGAACGTGAGGCAGCTTTGAACATCGCTAATAACAACTCAATTTATAAATATTTTAAAGTGTTAACCAAAATTTCCACATGGCGATACCCTCATCTTTAGTCGTCATTACGTTTCTGGGGTTTCCTCAGTCGTCGTCTGGCAGTAGCCGGGAGTGCAGAATTTATGCACACAATTTCGTTTTATAAATTTTTTTTTTTGTAAGGGTGTTAAACATTTTCGTGAGGATCTCAGTTTGCGAGTAATATTTATTGGAGGCACCGTTTCATTTAGAATAAGAATAAGATAAGCTTTTTGCTAAATAATTTTCTGTCATAAGCCATCTAAATAGCTACAATTCAAAAAAGCCGCAGGCCTGTTCAAAACTGCCCCTAGTTGGGGCACATTTGAACATTAGGACTTATTTAAAAAAAAAAAAAAAAAATTATAAGCCTTTATTGAATTTACACTAATGTTGGTTTAAATTGAAGGTTAATTTTACTTCTCAAAGTGTGAATAACTTAAAGTCCAATAATTCAAATATATTGGTGTTGAGAAGCCTTTAAAGGAAAAAGTGTTCAAAGGTGCCCCAGTCTCCCCTAAGAATGCATGCATTTTTTTTAAATAACGACTGTAGTGTCTTTTTGACAATATCGATAACGATTTTCGATAACAATAGGAATAAAATACTTCGATAGCACTTTTTTTACTAAGGCTAAAGATATATATATCCAAAATTCGTAACTTCATTGTAAGAGATTTCAAATATAAAAAGTACTTTAAATTTAATAAAAAGAATCTTGACCACCCTGCTAATGTTTAACTTTTTATATATGTTATGTACAGTCAAATGACTTAGATCGCAGTTTTGTGCGATCATTCGATTTCTTGCCGGTTGATCTATTTACATAATGTACTAAGCTAGGTATGAACTATTTTGTTAAGTATAAAGATGAGCAGTCTTAATAAATCAATCATCCAAACAAGACGTATTTGTATTCCTTTTGTTTGTTCGTTTTCTTTGTTAAGCTAAAACAGTTACACTATATAGGCTAAGTCGTGTGTATTTAACATGGAAAATATTTTCTAAGCTTATATCTATTTTTATTTATTTATTTATTTATCATTTGCTTAGTTAACATTATTCATAATAGGCTTATAACGTCTTTAAGCTATAAATGAGAATCTATGCAGTAAAAAAAAATAAACAACCGAGTATTTTGCTCAAACTTTATTTTGAGCACTTTTTTGTTTTTTTAATAATCGTTACAAGATACATATTTCTGGACAATGTGGCGTATACTTAATTTATTTTCTTCTTTTTTCATTGTTCGCTCTTTTTCTGACGCTTTTTCTCTCTCTGGGCATTTTTACGATTTTGAGGCCCTGGATGCAGTTTTTTTTGGGTCGGTTTGTTTTGCACTTTTTTTCTCCTAATTAATACCTATGTATAACTTTGCTGAAGACAGAAAAAAAATCCGTTACGGTTAACCAAGATATAGCCATGAGAAAAAAACGCAAAAGTGCTCAAAATAAGGTTTGAGCCAAAATATTCGTGAGGCTATAAAATATGTTAGGCAGCCAATCTGGCGAAACGAATGATGCAGAGTTTCTTGTTTTGGCAAGTACTTTCAGGACCAAATCTTAAGCCCGAGATTAGTGGTTGCACTGCGTAATTTTATGAAGATATTTGAGTGAACAAAAATCCAAAAACTTGTCGATCGTACAACAAAAATAATTTAAGCACCCGTGGTCGTATCTAGTCAAACCGAAGACATAGCGAACGATGTTGTTGAAAGCAACGTTGAGCTTACGCCTCATGCACTGCAGCATGAGATCATTTTAAAGCCATACGTGATGTTTGAGGGTTGGGGTCACAATCCCGAAAACCAAAATCCCGAAAATCCAAAATCCTGAAAATCCTGCAAAATTTGCGAACATTTTTCATTTTATATAATCTTTCGGGATTCCGTTTTCGGGACTTTTTTTTAATAGGAAAGTAGACAAATGTTTGTTAATTCCCGTTAGCGTTAGTGTTGTAATATTTTACAGTTCCCAATGTGCATTCAGTTGTGTTGACCTCATTGAGTTCGATAGCTGATAGATTAGATTTTAGTTTCACACATTGGCGTATACTGATCGCTCTTTTAGATGAAAAAAGAAAACCAAAGAATAAGAAAACGTTAAGGAAAACAAAATTAAAAAAAATTACGCGGAACGCAACGAGCGATTTGAAATAAGTTTTTAATGGAGATTGCGTTCGATATGGACTTGTTTTAGATATTGCTTTGTCAATAAGACTTGAGCTGTTTTGCAATGTTTTAATTATTTGAAGTTTGTTATGATTATCATTATATAAATAAGCGAAGGCAAAGCAGTTCAATCCCTTTTTAACTGCCTTAAACACAACACATTCGCTTAATTTTTTTTGTTGGAAAGGTTGTGAAGCCATGCAGTGCAGTATGTAATTTTTTTCAAAAATGTTGTACCTGTCGAAAACGACGAACATTTTTACAGAGCTTAGTGGGCAAAAATATAACGATGGCCCCGTGCAAAAAGATACTTAGTGCATTTTTGCTTTTTTTCAGGAGAAGCGTTTAAAGTTTTTTGACTATAATTTCTTTGCTTATTAACGGATTTTTAAGCTGAATGCTTTGTTGCTCTCATAATTTTTATACAATTTTTTAGAGATTGAGTTAGGTCTGAAATATTGTGGCTTATTATGTTAAATTGCAGTTAGAATTATTCTGACTGTCTAATTCAAACTTTTGAATATACTATTTGATGTAAGTTCTGTTTTACACGGAACAAAACATATCAAAAACTATTTTAAGTGCACTTAGTATTAATGTGGCTGGAAATCTATACACTGAAGAGTATACTAAGGTACACTAAGGTGTCATCTTCTTTCTCTTGCGTACAGTCAAAAGTATACTAAAAGGCACATTAGTGCATCCAACTTCCAAAAATTCCATGCAAAAAAATGCTATGTCAACATAGTATGTATACATGCGTTTATTGGAAAATTTAGTGATAAAATGCGCTTAGTATGATTTTGCTTGGAATAAGTGTTTACATAAGACATTATACTAAGTGCTATTATAGCTCTATTTTCAAGGTTTTTGGTTCGATTCACACGAAAAAAAAAATGAAAAATAACAGACAATGTGGGAATTCTTATGGTATACATAACTTAAAACTATACTAAGTGCACTTCGTATCTTTATGCATGGGGCCATTGATAAGTTAAAAAATTAATAACTACATGAATTATATTCACCAATAAAAGCTCAGTGTAGTTAGAAGATTCAATGCCTCGTGCTCGTTTATTCCTTTCGCGTGCTTTTCAGCGCCGCTTCGTAGAATAAGCTATAACGCAGAATTGAATTGGGAGAACTGAAAGAAAGAAAAAGACAACAACAGCACCAACATCCGTTGGGCCCACAACATCACGATGTTCTTTTTTTTTTTACATTTCCTTCTGGTGCAAATATTTGTTGTGGCCAAATAAATATGTTTTGTTCTTCAAATTTATTTATAAGATGGATGTTTTTTTTTTTGATTCATACGCATCCACTTTCATGCCGAATTGTATTGCAAGAGAAGCAAAACATGCAGCGGATTTATGTACATATGTATGTTATATGTACATGCAAACACGTCGACGTTCTTTTCACATTACATCGTAGTTCTCATTGCTAATTCACTTTTAAACAGTAATACATATAATAGCCAATTTTAGAGATTCAGTTAAAAACTCAAGTACCGTTGTACAAATTTTTAGGTAAAAACCTATGACATTTGATAGCATATGTCTAAACTAACCTAAATTCGAAATTTAAAAAAAAACGTTGGAGCCGTTTTCGAGAAAATCCGCTTTTTATAAAGACGGTCCCAATTGAAGTATAGGTACCTTAATTTTTGGGGCTAGAATGAAAATTCCAAATTGGCCTTGTGGTATAGTCCCACAGACCCCAGATATGAAGTTTCAGGCAAATCCGCCCAGCCGTTTAGGCTCCAGTTCGAGATACAGACGTGTTTACAGAATGAGCGTTACTGCTTTATTATATAGTATATGATTCCCTCGACCACATGCCATACTAGTTTTATTTTATATGTTAAATAAGTTTTCTTCTAATTTTTTTTTCCTGCAAACAAATTTTTATTTTCGTTTTCGGGATTTTGGATTTTCAGGATTTAGGATTTTCGGGATTTTGGATTTTCGGGATTTTGGATTTTCGGGATTTTGGATTTTCGGGATTTTGGACTTTCGGGATTTTGGTTTTCGGGATTCTGTCCGACTTCCGATGTTTGATTTAAGCAGAGTCCTTACCAACATCAACTTTGTATGCAATGGTGTATTAGATTGTGAGATTGAAAGATTTCTAAAAGTGGAATAGATTTCAGCTTTTACTGTGGAGATATGATCGTCCCAGTTTTATTGAACCATACACCAAGATTTTTAGACAAATTTAAACATATCTCCAATCTATGTATATAGCACGCCTAATTATGCAAAAGTAAAAAAAATAAAAAATTCATAAAAATATTAGGGATCTAAAAAATCACACCCCATTTAATATTCATATGTTGTAAAATGTTTAGTCCTTTTTTTCTCGCTAATACACAAAAGAAAGAATATCATTTTTTAAGGATTGCTGTCCCAAAAAAATAAAGCATATTTAGATATTCATCTTCTGCAGCATAGCTCCCAATGACTTGATAATGATACACAGACGTAGGTATTTCATTGCCAATAAAATTCTAATTACCCAAACGACAGTGTATACCTACCAACTCGAACGTTCAATTAACAAGGTAAATCATCTTCATTTTCATTTCAAATTTTTTTAATTAAAATATTGTTTCGAATAACATTGTTCGGTGTTCGCGTCGCGCAACAAAATGTCCAAAACAATTATAATTGTCAAATTGAAGTGATTTCTGAAAAATGTTCACCAATTTCATTGGCATTAATTAAATTTCCTGAAAACACTTAATTACTTGGTAAACTAATCCCCCCCATCTCACCCAAATCCCATCGAAATCGTAGATATTTTAGGAAAATCAGAGGGTAAAACTTTTTCACGAGTATTTTACCAATTTAATTGGCATCCTTGTCTTCGCGTCTCACTCACCACACCTGTGTGTCGTGTTCGGTTAATCACCAAAACAAAAAAATCATAAAATCCAATTTAAATTTCATGAATTAAAATGATGCCATCTCGATATTGTACCTATCTCAGAAGGCAGGAGATTCACCTCAATCTCCATTCAACTTCCAAAAAAAAAAAAAAACAAATTATAAATACGAATCGATGGGGGTGTGGGTAATATTGGCAGACTTACCCGCAGAAAAATCTGCGGATTCAACTCTGAAATTAGCATATTTTACATCCTTCAACGGATGGTGGTGAACTTAAACAATGAAGATGCGACAACATACGAGTACGATGGTATCTTTGAATATCTGAAAGTATCTACATATGTATATACATATCTATACGTTACGTACAGAACAACCTTTCTTCGGAAAAAAAAGAAACATTTTCTTTCGATTGTTCCCCTACTTGTGTTTTTCTTTAAATATAAAATTTAATATCCAAACATTGGCTCCAAAATAAACCAAAAAAAAAAAAAATGGAAAAAAACACACTCTAACACCCACCTTCATGTGAACATATCCTAGGCTGTTGTTGACTTTGGTTGGTTGCTCCGGCAGATGGAACGGTGCTGGGGCACTGCTTCTGATTATAGTGATGGATAAAGGTAATCCGCGTGCGACAGTGTTTAGCTGGTATCCAAAATCAATTTCTCAAGGATAAAATAAAAATCGGCAGCATACATACTCGTATACACTCTCGACGAGATGAGCTCCTAATTCAATTTTCCTGTAACATCCTTTGTTTTTTTTTTTTGTGTTGTGTTTTTCATCCTTATAATGAAACATTCATGCTTTTTTTGTTTTACTTTATATTTTTTTGCTTTCCTTTATTTTGGTACTTAATTCACTTTAAGGATAATTTAATGGACAGAGCAACAACTTCACTTTAGTAACGGTATCCTGAAGATATACACATTTATCCATTGACCCAACTTTTATACAGCGTAGTGGCGTGGCCTAAAAATAAATAGAACTCACTCACTACCGACTTGCATCGCCTGCACTTTTATATTTCCGAATGCAATAATTCGCCTAACACACGCTATCCCTGCAAAGGATACGAAGGGAAAGGATATTTCTATTCACACGTAGAGTTCAATAGACCTACAAAATCCGATTGAAACATATTTGAATTGAAGGCGAACAGCTAACACCTCTTGAGCAGCCAGGATTGAGGCTACTCACTTAAGTTACCACACACACACACATACACTCATGCACTGGCAACTTCTATGCACCTTATGGATGGATCCCTTCGTGGAAATCAAAATTTTCCGAGCTTCTAGAATGCGACCGAAATCGACGAGGGACAACACGAAACTAACTGTAGATGTTGGGAATCGGGAAAACCTGTCTGCTTAGCTTTCGAAAGATATTCGTTTTCGTACTCATGTACTCAGTAGAAAGCTTTTGGAAAAGTTTATTTTTTTCTTTTTGCGGCTGCCATTGAGCAAATGGATGTGGTAACGGTTAAGGTATATTTTTATTGGGGCAATAATCTACCACCTGTTTGATATTATTCGAGAGAGAGGGAAAGCACTTGTGGATTTCGTTAAGTTTTCGATGATAAGGCTCTCCAAAGGCTGTCAAACTGTTAAAAGACTTTTTATATTGAAATTCGCCTTTCGTAAGGATTTTAGTTCAGTGGTGGGTGGTAGTGCTGTGAAATATGAAGTTCTTTCTGTGATCGAAGGCATTTAGATTCAAATTTAAATCACCTGTAATTTGGTTTTAACGCGATTGTCATTATGCAGTTTTACATGGCCTAAAAACAAATGGCGAAAATTTCAATCCTGCGTTTACGCCTAAAATCCTGTGAGACACCTGCTTTTATCCTGTTTTGACGTGTCTGAAGTTTTACGAGTTCATAAAAACCTGGCTATATGTGAAGTTGCACCATCTTGCCAAAACCACACAGAGTGGAAGGGATTCTCTTTCGGCGCAATTCCTGAAAAGAAAACTCCTTCAACATCTTTTAAACTATGGCCCGACAATGCAACTTGCTGAAACTGCACGCCGCTCTGTGACTGACACAGGATGCCGTTTCGAATAATAAAGTATCTCCGGGTTAGAGTGACTCCATTTTCGACAATGTTGCTTGTTTATATTGCCGATTAAATCAAAATGGGCTTCATCAGACATAGAAATGAGGTTTAGCATGTTGCTGTCCTTTTCCACAATTCGAATGATCTTCTGGCAAGATTCCCAGGGAATTGGGAAGTCTGCTGTTTATGCAGAATTTACAGCAGTGATTGTCCGCTTCTTCCCATTTGAACAGATAATGGTCAAAATGCTTGAATGTTGGTTTATATGGTTATAAATTAAAATGTTTATATTGAAGGAGCTACAGCAGCAATCGTATCATGTGCCATGTGGCAAATGAAAGTGAATACAGTTTATAATAAGCGATTCGTTTGAGTCAGCTTTCTGTACATCCATCTGAAAAGTCCCAAAATTAAGACCGCTAGTTCCGAGACACGACTTTGATACATCTTCTCTCTGAAAACCACATAAAAAAGCAGAGAATTGACTTCAGGAAATATAGCCGGCAATATTGGTCGAAAATGTTTTTTTGTGATGAAGCATCTGTTTGGACTTAAATTTCCGAGAAGCATGTTTAATCTGCTAGTGACATACGTTTTGTCCATAGCACATAGTTTTTCCTTTAAGAAACACGTTTGAGGATGCTTTTTAGAACTTGGATTTGGCTGCCTAAAGTTGTTTCCTGAAAATTTAAATTCTCATAAAATTAGATCTGCCAGCGTGGACTTCTTAAGTCAATAAAAGCCGATTGGAACGATTGGATCGACTGAGGTACTGATCAAAAACACTGAAGTCTTCACCAAAAGGAAGAGCGAAAGCTAAGTAACCACTTTAGATTAGCATTCACAAGTCCAAGCTCAATGGAAAGAAAGTGCTGAGTTTGAAACAGCTTAGAGCAGCTACTTGAAAAAAATGTTCAACACAAAAATACACAGAAAAGCTTGTGGAAAGTATGCCAACAAGATGTCAAGCTATTCTCGATAACAACGGAGATTTTGCACAAGAAAAAACATTTTGCATCTAATCTTGTAAAATATTCACTAAATATATTTTATAGTTATACAAAAATATCGAGAAAATGCAGTCAAACTTCTATAACTTCAACCTCAATAACTCGAAGACCTCTATAAGTCGAAGCATTTTCTCTTCCCTTGACCTTGAGAGCCCCAAAACTCTTTATTTGAATTTTTTACATCCGATAACTCGAAGTGCTTTTTTGCTGTTCAAGCAAGTATGACACTAGCTTGTTTTCCCTTTTTTAATGCATTAAAAATGAACTTAGAGCAGTAAGAAAGATGTTCAATACAAAGCTCCAATAGGTGTGAGTGCGTACACAAGAATCAAAAACATATGAAACTGTCAAAAAAAAATACATTTCAATTCACTTTTTCCAGCCGCTGGCAGCTTGTTTTTTGACGTTTTCCCTTTTTTTGTTGACAGATTGTTATTTTGCTTACACTCCGCAAAACAAAAAAAAAGGACCGAAACGTTTGTGATGGTTTAGCGTTTTAATGTAAAAATAAGTGCTCGTGGTAAATTGTATTCCATCATTTGGTCTTATTGGCACTATGTAATGGTATTTGATTATTTGTTTATTTTATTTACTGTTTCCATTATTTTTTTAAAAGGAAAGAAAAAGCATCACTGTGCGAAATATTGATGGACCACACGTGGTTTTTTGCACTTTAAATAAAATAATTTTAATGGCCCGTAAATTTTCTGTTAGCAGACATGTGTTTAATGAAACATAATAATTTGTTTTTATTTATAACCTTATTAGTACCTATATTATCACAGCGGGTTTTCCAAAGTGATCAAAAGTTGGAAAGCGCTCGTCAACTGAAAGAAGCAATCCAGATTTACGGGAAAACATCTATCAAAATGAGATCCAAAACCTTATAAATTCAATGTCAATGCATTTGCAGTAAACTATTATAAACAAGTAATCATCTACGAGCTTTTAATACTACCAAAGTTATCGATTTTGTTTTTTTTTTTTTATATATTTTTATTGTATTATGCCCTTGGATCTTATCATTATTTCGTTCGTTTAAAAGTTGTCTTTTACTACATTTTTTTAAACAACTGTTAAATTAAGTTTTTTTTAAGTTCTTTAACACAATAACTGGTTACACATATGATATTATGTATACAATTGGTTGCCCTCTCATTATTTAAAAAAAAACAATCACTCATCTTAAATTGGTCTTCTTTTTTTTCGAGGAGTGTATTTTTTTGCTACAAGTTCTATTGGCCTTTTTCGTGCAAAATATTTCTGTCTCTTTTACGCGCGGCTGACATTTACGTACTTAAAAAGTGCATTAAAAAGTGGAAAAAAAATGTAGTGTCATACGGGCTTCAGTCATATTATTTGCAATTTATGAGCAACGCACCCCATTCTGATCGCCATATTGCCTCGATGAGTTCAATTTCAGACAACATCACCTCTGTTACTCGAAGCAATGAAAGCTTAGCCCCTGTAACTCGAATATTTTGTATTTTGCTGTTCCGTTATTTCCACGAAAAAACAAGCGCAGCGCGGCAGTCACAGCTCTTCGGTCGCCTGTGTTTTTATCAACTGGTTTTTTTTTTTTTTTTTTTAAAGGGGTACTGACCCGCCAGTGGCGGAGGGCACTGCGACCTAAAAGATCTATTGTACCATGAAGTCAGTTTAGGGAACCAGAAGAGGCTCAATTCTTTTGATGAATTTGAGGATCTCACTGGTGGAGATTGTACGAAGTTCCGTGGGAGTTAGAATTTCTCTGTGGAACTGTTGTCTCCGGAAGGATATGTTCTGCAGTTTCGTCGTCTTCCATACAAAGACGACATTCAGTTTCCTGAATAAGACCTATTTTGATTAGGTGATATCGAAGATGGCAATGTCCTGTTAGAAATCCCACTAAACTTTTGATATCATTTCTACTCTAGAGCAGATTTTTTGTGGATTTGCTTTGGAAGGGTTTTATGGCTCTTTTAGCCTGTCAAAGACCCTGGGAATTTTCCCAATAGGAGATACACATGTTGTTTTCCCAACTTTTGATGTTAAAGTTAATAGCTGAATTTGGAATGTTGCAAAACGGCTCAGGGCCGATAAAGGATTCAGCCGAACCTTTCCTAGCCAGTTCGTCAGCTTTCTCGTTTCCATCAATACCCTCATGACCGGGCACCCACCAAAGTTTGACTTTGTTTTTATGGGAGAGGTCTTGGAGAGTATTGAAGCAGTTCAGGACTGATTTGGAGTCAAACAGGTTTGAGCCTAGTGCTCTTAAGGCTGCTTGACTATCCGTGAGTATATGGATGAGGACACCTTTTATTCCCGATTTGAGGATGACGTTGGCGCACACTTGAATGGCATGAATTTCCGCTTGGAATACACTGGGAATTTGTCCCATAGGTATTGATATTCTAGTGTTTGGTCCAAAAATACCAGCACCCACCCCGGTGTCCATCTTTGATCCATCCGTATACCACTTGTTACCTTTAAGGTCTGATGTAGGATTTTTATATTTCCATGCTTCACGGCTAGGAATCACTATGTCGAACCTCCTGCCGAAGCATAAAGTTTTTGGTAAGCGGTCATTTACCGCGCAGATCATGTCAAGCTCTGGGATTTCGGATAGAAGATTCACCTGATCTGTGTGATCTATGCGGTTTATCTCTCCCGTTTGTAGTAGTCTGACAGTGCTGCTGATTGCCAACCTTTTTATGAAAAGGTGGAGTGGCGTTAAACCAATGAGTGCTTCTATAGCTGCTGTGGGGCATGTGCGCATAGCGCTTGTAGTGCCAACTGGTTAATTAATCCCAAACATACGGCTAGTGTTTCTTCAAGTTTAATCGGGTTTTTTTTTTTGTTTGCGTTGTGATTTTTGTGTTTTGTCATTATCAAAATGACGTCGAATCGAAAATTAAAAAATCTGAGCTTATCGGATAAATTGGAAATAATTCAAGCAGTGGATTCCGGGCAAAAATTAAAAAGATATTGCTTCCGATTTTGAGGCTCCCGGCCCCTCTTTTAAACAAGAGAACATCGGGCAGTAACCTCGAAAGAAAGCCAACACGACTTTCGGAGTTTCTCGATGTAGAAGACAGTTTGGTTAAGTGGTTTAATCAGTGTAGAGACCAGCACGTGAGCATAGGAAGACCTACACTTAAGGAAAAAACTGATCAGTTCGCCATGTCTCTTGGATATTTAAATTTCAAAGCCAGTAACGTCTTTAGAAGAGTGTGTGGCGAGAGTGCTGCTGTTGACGAAAGCGTTTCCAAGGAATGGAAAATGCTTTGCCAGATCTATTGAAGAACTATCGACCAGACGATGTTTTTAATGCTGACGAAACAGCACTGTTTTTCAAATGCCAGTTCGATAAAAATGAGAAGTGCCATGGGGGAAAACACAGTAAAGAGAGAGTCATAATTTTATTGGCATCAAATATGACAGGAACAAAAAAAATAAACCTCTTTTGATTAGAAAATCAAAAAAGGCGCTTTGTTTTGCTTTATGCGATTCCCTACCCTTAGATTACCATGCAAATAAGAAAGCATGGATAAACAGTGAACTTTTTGCAGAATGGCTTATTAAAATTGACAACAGAATAACAAAAGAAAAGCGTAAACTAATTTTATTTATTGAGAATTGTACTGCCCAGTGCCCGCAATATTATTCCGGAGCTTAAATCGGTCAAGGTTCAGTTCCTACCGCTTAATACTACTGCCAAACTACAACCTTTAGATCAAGGCATCATTCAAAATTTTAAAACATTATACAGGAGGGAAATTGTGAGAGACTTCATTGTAAGAAGGTAGAAACACATCTAGTATATCCATACACTATACTGAAAGCAATGAGAATGGCTGATAAAGCCTGAAGAAACATACAAAAAGTAAGTTGAAGCTTAAAAACGGTTAACAACAAATGAAGAAATTGTGCTTTTATAATGAGTTAATTTTTTATAGCCGATGAAGACGAGGTTGATGAAGGCACCGGCGAGAATCTTGTTGAAGAACAACCAGTTTCTCATAAACATGCTAGAGCCGCTGTTGGAGTTTTACATACATTTATTGAAAGGAGCGATGGAGTTGGTGACGAAATATTCTCAGCTCTTCATTTAACTCTTATAGCGTAGCTGGTTCAAAATTTGAACCACCATTCTTTATTCTAATTCGCGAGGCTGGTACAAATTCTGAACCACTTAGATATTATTTTATGCCTTCTACCGTTCATTCAGTAGGCAATAATAAGTACTCTTGTGAAAAACTTAGTTCTGTTAGTAAATTGCAGCTACATATGCTCGTGTGAAATAGCAAAAGTTGTTGCCACAAAAGGGTTTTCTAATGTTCAGGTTGCTGTAAGGGTTAATTGAACATCCTGTAGATATGCATCAGCCCACTTGTAACCAAAGCAAGATCACCAATTTTTTTAAACAAAGTTGTTTCTCTTTACAGTTGTGTTTGTTAACAGTTATTTATTTTTCTTTCTTTGTTTAATTATCTGTATGCCAGTATTAGGTATTGTGCAATATTTATTTATTTTTTTTAATATTGAAATCGTTCAGCTTACTTTTTTCATTGTTTTTGAAGAAAACGATCTTGGATTCCCTTGCGATTCGAGTTATATTATTTAGGAGTGAATTTTTTTATTTTTTTCTTTATAATCTACACACGCTAAAGGCGATATGAATACCCTTATAATGTTTACACACAGCGCGAGCACATTAAGGACAAGAACGAGAGACCTTAAAGTTGTAGCTCGGGCATATGAGTGGTGTGTTAGAGATAGTTGAGTTCAATATCGACATACAACAACGAAAGACCTATGTCCGAGTTGACTCGTAATAAAAAGGATTGTTCCGTGTATAATTACTTATAAAAATATATGTTGACTTATACTGCTCTTATGACAGATTGTATTTGGTCGCGAAAGAAAACACCGCACCTGCTTATCCGCTATTTTGATGCAAATTTATTCGTATTGCTAAGAAAAAATAAAAACCTGAATATCTCCGGCATTTATTCCTTCCATCATAAGAAAAGAATTGGCAACGTTTTACTCATTTTATCCGCTTTAATGTTTTCATCGTCAATTTTGTCATTAAGCTCACTATAAATTACAACGTTCGTTTTATTATGTAAAATCAAATAGTCCAACAGACAGGTTGCCTGCATTTAATCCAGTAAATAGCAATGCTGTTCGAAGTCTTCAAATCTCGGAATAATTTGTCCGAATTTGTCCTTTGTTCTTTGTACATTATTACGCGATTTGGAACTCAGTTTATCTCCAACCGTTTGCTATTTCTTGTATAAATTAATTTCCATAAAATTGGCCTAGGAATTCCTATTTATTAGCGGGATTTCAAAGGATTTCACCAGTACTCTCCAACCATATCTTTTTCGACGTGAGTACGTCTTTGCTACCATAGTGGGATGAACTCTAAAAAACATAATGATAACAAAATAATTAATAACCACAATAATCTGGAAGCTCCTCTAATTTCCCAAACCATAGATTCTTATTCTCTTTAGTATATAGCATTTTCACTTTAAATTCTTTTTTTTGCAAATTAAATTCGTTTTTTTTTATTTTAACATTATGATTTGATACCTAATCGCTTAGATAAGAGTGTTGTTATGCGTTGTATACACATAAATATACAGTCTCATATTACAGACTTTAATGAGGTTACTGCTCATTTGCTGTAGCTGGTATTTTTAACACCATAGTACTTAGAGCAGTTAGATCTTGTTATCTGGCGATAGGCCTACTATATTACACTTGGCAAATTATGTTTTGATAACGGAACTGAGTATGTGTACTTCACGTAAAAAAACGATTTGGTAATAAATTCCAGTGTTCCGAAGAGAAAACGAATTCAATTTGCAAAAAAACGAATTCAATTTGCAAAATTACGAATTTAAAGTGAAAATGCTATACATAGATTGCTAGAGTCTTTGCCAACCTTTCAATTGGCATATCAAAAAGTTTTAATTATGATCATAAATCTTTCAATATTTATTTATTTATTTTATTTATTTATTTATATGTTTTCGTATCCCCAAGTTTGGACTGCTTGCATTATCACAGACTCAGCCACTGCTGCAAAAACGAGTCTACACGAAACATATTTATTTCCGACATAATGTCAGACATCATTTCAGAAATTTTGATTTTTTCTGTCAGGACATTTCATTTGCAACATATTCGAGGAAGCAACGTCGATTAATTCCGGCCGTGATGGTTTTGCAGGAACTAGAGAAAATCGAAAAATCCGGGAAAAAAAGAAGGCATCGTTTTTGGGTTAATCCATTTATAGCCATAGATGGAAAACATATCCGGATTAAAGCCCCTCCGAACCCTGGATCTGATTTCTGTAATTATCAAGGAATTTTTAGTGTCGTCTTGCTAGCTGTGGTTAATACACACAGCAAAGTTGTTTATATTGATGTCGGAGGGAACGGAAGAGCATCAGATGTAGTTATATACAAAGATGGCTCATTATATGAAGCCTTACCATCTGGATCATTAAACATACCTACCCCAAAACCATTAAGTGGGCAGGAAGTGTGCACCCCATACTACTTTATTAGTGACGGCATCTTCGGGCTGGATAAAAATTTAATGAAAGCTTATGACAAAAATAGAAGCTTAACTACATCACAAGAAGATTTTAACTACCGATCAAGTTGCGCGACGATGAGCGTTGAAATGGCATTTGGAAGCAAGTTTCAGAATTTTTAATCGTCCAATCGAAGTATCTTAAGACTGGCGTGATATTCTAGTCCAAACATTCTGTGTACACAACTATCTTTCCCCGGGGATCAAAGGCCTTACAACAGAACTCGATGGAAAATGTCTTAGTACTTCGCTTCCAGAAACGTTCACACAGCTCACCCCTTAAGACTGTAACGGCTATATATTTTCTTCTAGGACTCGTGACAACATACTCATTCCACAAACACTCATTTTGTTTAAAACAATTGATTAATTCAAGATTTTTTATTTGTAAGACTCGCCAATCAGTCATGTTTCAATTAAATAAAACTCAAATTGGCAGTCCTTGTCAAATTTATTTCAGGATTTATTTCTGTGGAAATATGTAAGTGAAAGGGATTCTCTTTTGGTGTAGTTCTGAGAAAAAAAAACCTCTTTCAACATCTTGAAATAACGATCTCCATTAACCGTTAGTGCGACCGTTTTTTTTTTCTCAAAAAAATATGGCCCGACAATGCAGCTTGATGAAACTGCACTATTCCGTCTCATGGAGTATCTCCCCTTCCACCATTTGACTAATCTTCTGGCTAAATTGCAAGCGAATCGACAAGTCTGCTGGGTTCAATTTGTTTGCTAAATAGGCTCAAATGTTTGTGCAGAATTGTCGGCAATGATTGCCTGCACTCTGCACATTTCCATTTGAGCAGATAAGTTTCGGGTCTAAACGCTAAGATTGGTCTTAGGATCATGGCCTTCTTGAGACTGTCTCTCGCTCGACAAAAGAGTTAACTAGCCTCATCACAGTCCATCTGCTCGGAGGTATGCCACCAAACGTCCGCTAAAACTCTTGTTGGACTAAAGTCACAGACTCCAAAGCACGATAATGACGCACTATCCAAATCCTAGCGTCATCGTCCCGACTCCCGATCGTCCATTTTTGGGAAATCTAAATGACAATCTACAAAATAAAAAAAAACCGGAACCGATTGATTACACAAAAAGAAAATTAATTTAGTTTTCTTTTGGTAGTAGGTACGTTTCATCAGCCAAAATGTTAAATGGTCGTATAAGCAACTACTGCCGTAGTGGGGTTTTTATTTCATAAAAGGAATACGTACTAGCCAAAGTCCATGTTTCTTGGTGATGAAATGGTCGGGGGCATGTGTACCATTATTTTCCAAGCACAGCACAAAATTACATCAGCAATACGCTGGTAACGAGTTAAAGTAGACAAATCGTTTAGTTGTATCTACCTATTGTAATATCATAATGTTAGCACAGTGAACAAAGTGCTCGGGGCGGCAACAACTACTGTACATGACCGTATTAAAAAAATTACTCGTATACATATGTACCCATATAAAATACCGGTGTGTAGGGGATAAACAATTTTCCGCTGGTTTCTGTTTACCTACGTAATCACTCACTAAACGTGAACATATGAAAATAAAATAGGAAAAAACATCAAAAGATAAATGTATGTACATGAACCGCTGTCGATTGTTATAACGATTGGTTTTGTATAGATACATATGTATCTGGAATGATTTTAATTTTAATTAGTGTTGATTCGATTTTTATGACACATTACGTTTTTATTACTTTTAATATGTAAACATATTATATTACAACATTTGAAAAGTAAACAAAAGTGACTGAAACTCACCTATCCCAACATGTGTACTTTTAAGCTTTCCTGAAAAAATAAAAAAAAAAAATAAAATGTGGCATGCAGGTGAATTGATTTTAATTGGATTTGGATTTTAATTGAAGCCCAATGGGTGGAGGTAAGGTTAGTTTTATACATGGTGAGATTTGATCTTTGATTGCTTGTCAGATATTCGAAAGAGGTGGCACCCGTGAAAAACCTTTTTTTTGGTGATGGACCTGGGCAGTGATTGAACCCGAGCAGCATGCATAGTAGTCCAACGCAGTTACCACCACGGCCACGGAAGTTTCCGGTGAAATTTCTTTCACTGTTCAGTCGATGTACCCAACATGTTCTTAGCTTTTTTCCTTTTTTAATTTTTTTACCACACTGTATAGAAATAAGACATTGTTTGGAACTGCATCCATGTTAAACAACCAAACTAAACTAAAAAGCATGGTCAGCATAATATTCCATCTGATGATGATCTTTTGTGTTCTTTGATGATTCCAGCGATGATTTTACCAAGGCGCACAGAGAAATGGGCGCGCGACTTTAGAATATCCATTCATAACAACGCATTTTTTATGAAAAGTTAGAGAAAAAAATTGGTTCCTAAAAATCTGCCCGATTATTTAGTGCAAGCGCAAAAGGAAGTTGAGTATGCAAAATCCGAAAACCGCATTCTGTTCATAGTTTTGAACTCAGAAAAGCTTGCAGATTATGATTCTGGATGTTGCCAGGAGGTTTGTTGGTCCATTTATTTTTTATGGCCCATCCTCTTAGATATCAAGTTAGTTATTACTAACATCTATATTTATGGACCAAAACGGCTCATATTCACAATATATGTTGACTCGGTGCCAAAAGAGAAAATTATAAATTCTGGACCCGATAGGTGGCGCTGGAGTCAAGTTATTAACTAATTGACCAAAATAATTCATATTCACAATTTATTGTGCGCTTATCGGAGCTGTCCGCAAGTAGAGCTTTAACTGTGTTGTGTATTCCAATGGAAGCTGTATCTTGACTGCAATGCAGTGTTTATGTTCGAGATATAGGAGGAATATAATCATTGCCAGGGTTAGGATTTCGTTGACCTAAAAAAGAAAAAAGGCAAAACAAAATACTTAAAAACGCAAAAAAAAAATTATTAAAAAACTAGAAAAACTAACGTAAATGAACATTTAACTATAGTAGCATTGAACTTCTAAGAGGTTTTTGAAATTTCCTGGTAATAATCTTCTCCGATTGTTTTTGAGAAGCGCCTTGAAGGAGCTAAATGACCTTTCTACTTCAGCTGAAACGAGTGGAGCCCATTTAAAGCTTTCAACATTATTTACAGCAATGATTAACGGTACTTTCTGAAAAATATTTTTCAATTTCTATGGTAGGCGGTAGGTAGAACGAGTATAAGTCAAAAATTTCAATTTTCCAGTAGAGGGAAAAACTAAATAAACCGTCTAGCGTCTACTATGTTACATACAGTAAGGCCACTTTGCATTTGCACTGCCTTTTTTTAACCATTTGTGTGTTCAATAGACCGATACATCTCTTACCAAACATGATACAGTAATGTCTCGCTAATCCGAATTGATTATTGCAAGGGGGTATTCGGACTATCGAATTATACGGATTGGGAATTGGAATTATATAAAATGTATTTATCTCATTTTGACCAGATTTTGACTAATACTCGTTCTACCGCCCAACATAGATTTGTCGGAATACGTGTACATGCATATGTATGAATGCACTCAAGCAATAAAAATTTTCAAACCAAAGCGGGTAGATATGTACAAACATACATAGACATACATACATAAATAGATCAGTGATTGCAGGGCAGGGACACTTTTGGTGGCGGCAATGTTGTTATATGTTCCGATAGATGGCGCTGGAACACCAAAATTTCAAAACCATCCGATACTATTTGGTTGGCTTGGTATTGGTATAATGGTATAGTAGGTGAGTGATTTTTAAGTTTTTATTCAAGAAATAAATAAATAAAAAGAAAATAAAATACATTATATCTTTTTTACCGAGTTCTTTGCTTGGAATCAAACTCAATTTATGCCTAAATCGAGTGCAAGCAACTGCGAAGCAACGCGTGCACGGGTCTGCTAGTCATTATATAAATAGGCGAAGGGAAAACAATTCAACCCCTTTCTAGCTGCCTTAAACACAACATAGGTACTCGCTTGAATTTTTTTGTGTTGGACTGGTTGTGAAGAGGGGCAGTGCGGTGTGTAATTTTTTTTCGCCAATATGTTGTGTCTAAACCTGGTAAAAAACCGGTGCATTTCTCTCGCACTATTGGTCGAATTTCGACCACAGGCAATACTAGTAAAAAGAATTGCGTAAACAGTTCGCGTTTATTTATCCGGCACTAAGCCACTTATCTTCTTTTGTGTTCTCTATGAACTAATTTATTTTAGATCCTTGTTTTCTTAAGTGAGCAACTAAACAACTTAAATGCTAATTTCAATTTCCTAAGATTTTAATCTGAAAAGTTGTGAATGGGAAAATGTTTTAACACACTTTTATCGACACTTTGGTGTTAATAGCTATTAGGGAGTAATTGACACCTTTGCGATAATCGATATGCATATTCATATCACTGGAAATAATGTTAATGAAAGGTTAATCAGTAGTTCGATTAAGCGTACTGCGACTTAAGCTAGTTGTGCTAGTGGACATTTTGGAGGTCATGCATTTTTAGTGGTCTCATTTGTCTGTTAATATTGATTGATTGGCTAGAAAAAAAAATTAACAAAATATAAGTTTCGGGCGTGGAACGTTTTAAAAATATTTTTGTGTAAAAACCAAACAAAGCGGTCATAAGATTTTCAAGGAAATCCATTTAAACGGATTTGTTAACAAGCAGAACGCTATTACAAAAGCATTTGATTGCAACTTATGTAGCTAATCGATAGTAAAACGAAGACCACAGCTGTTTTAATTCCTTCAAATACTGATCAAAAGCATCAATAACGGCTTTGAACAAGATGGCGTAATGACTCTTAACACATTTATGTAGTAAATCCTATAAGGCCGCGTCGTACATTCTCGTACACATCGGCAGGAGCCAAATAAAAAGGTGAAATTCTTCAGGAAGGCCACGTCGCAGGAATATTCGAGAATAATTTTTTAGCTACTGTCTTGACTTTGTGGGACCCAAAAGCAAAGTGTTTGGGCAACATTCTGCGAAATAAATGATCTCAAGCAACGTCGATTTGAGGGATGGTTCACAACTTTCTCTCGTCGAGACGTGAAGAGATACATTAACCTACAGATGCTTCAATAGGAACACTACAGGCACCACTTTCGGAACTTGGTTAGGTAGTTAACCTTACGCATAACCCCAACCTGGAGGGCCAGGTCCTGGAATTCCCCTAAGACAAGGGGTCGGGCGCACTGGTGCCGGTAGCTAGCTACGGCGGTGGGAGTGCATAGAGGCTCATCCGCCACAAAATTTTTTCCAAAACATCGGGGCAACTTAGATTCTTTCCATTCTGGAAATTTTAACATCACCGTTGGTTCCATCGAGGTAGTTCGTTCGCTGACGTGCTTTTACAGTGCTGCAATTTTTTCTTGAGAAGCACTCGTGCTTATAAGATGAGTGGGGAGCTTTTGCTACTTGGTGGTAAAATAGGCACAATAGATGTGTAGTAACAGTTACAACACTGGGCTCTGCCAGGTTAAAGATAGTCAGTGCCTACCCTATTTCCACAGCATCCAGCCATCGTATGGACATCAACGCCCCGGCTCGGAGAATATTCGATTCTAACCTGGAGGGTCAGCACAGCAGAGGACGACCTCGCCTAAGGTGGCGCCCACAACTAGAAAAAGGACCTCAACCAACTTGGAGTGCGCAACTAGAGGCAGTTAGCTAAGGATCGGGCTAACTGGAAGGAGTTGTTGGGTCACCCCGGACTGTAGCGCCACCTAAGTAAGTAAGTAGGTAAGTAAATTATAAAACAAACAAAGATTTAAAGTTACAGTGAAACCCGGTTACGATCGGGAGCGCCACGATTGACCGCAAACAAAAATCCCGAATAACGAAATCTCGCATTTTCAAAATCTCACATTTGAAATTCTCGCATTATCAAAATGTCCCATTATCAAAATCTCGCTTATTAAGAGCAGGCTTGTGTAATGTACATACATACATAGTATTTAATATAATGCAATTATTTGAGTTTGGAGTATGTACCTACATAGCTAATATAGATTTAGAATCTCGCGAAATAAAAAATTTATTAATTCGTGCGAATTAATAAATACTTTATTTCAATGCGAGATTCTAGTTTTCGCGATTTTGATTTGCGAGATTTTGATATTGCGAGTTTTCGATATACGAGATTTTGTAATTGCGAGATTCCGATAACGCGTGATTGTGATAATGCCAGATTTCGTTATGCAAGATTTTGAAAACGAAATTTTAAAATGCGGTCAATCGTGCCCAACCCGTTACGATCCACCCTCTTAAGTGCAAAACCCGCATAGCAACACCCGTTTTTTGAAACCCTAAGTTTTATAAAGTAATATTCTTTTTAAAATCCCCTTTTAAATAGGTACATATCGCTTAAGTACATTTCCCCATTTAAGTACTCATTACTTCCATTTCTTTCGTCATTAATTTACATGAAATATTCCCCCTTTAAATACCCTTTTTAATAAAGCACTAGAAGCGCAAAAACAGCAGGTAATAGACTTAAGGCTGAACTATAATAGTCGAATGGGTTCGTACGACCACGTACGAAACTGTGCGAATACAAGGAATTTGTATTGTACAACCATATTAGCTTTTCGCTTCGATTTGTTAAGTTTTCGTCCACTTTTGTTCACTTACGAAAGGAGCGAATCCATTCTTGTTCGTGGAAAGTACCGCTGACCAGTTAAGCGGGCTTTCGTAACTACATATCCTCGATATGTACCTCATAACATTGGACAATTCTGCCGGATTTAACTGTAAAGCATATTACGCTATATTACGTCATTTTATATACATGCATGCAAGCATTTATCTCTAATCTAAAATTTTCTTTCACTGCGTACACATAAACACTGTTCCCCATATTTCATGCTAAAAATAGAAGAAAAAGGAAATAATGTACATACCCGTAGAACATTAAATAAAAGCAAAGTTCTAGTTGCACTAATCACATTCATTAGTTTTTCTTTTCTGCGATTTATTCGTAGATACGAACTGGCCATACCCTGCAGTCCTTGTTGAACTTGCAGTTGTTCGTAGCACGAGTATCTTTGTATGTAATCATGTCTTAGAGTAGTGATAGTGAGTAAGTATTTTAATAGAAAACATTACTCAAGGACAGTCGCAGAGAGAGAGGAGTTTTTCTCTTTCGACACTTGAACTCGAGAAGAATGTAATAAAAAATGGGACGTGTACAAATATACTAACAACAGGTTTTTCCATAAAAAGTCTTTAAGTTCAAGTTCGCTTGTGTGTGGTGTTGCATTTTTATTATGAATTTTTACAGCAATCTTATTTTATTGTCCTTTGTAATTTGGAATGGTTCCACATATTTTTCTCCACGCTTTGCTACACTCAATTAACTACTACATATTAACAAAAAATTAAGAAAATAACTAATTTGTGAGTGAGGTTTGAAGGTTTTGGCTTTACAGATGTGCCACAATTTTTTTTCCATAGGTCAATGTACATATGTACACTTGCTTTTATTTTCAATGTCTGTAACAAATGGCCTCATTTGCAGGAGGCAACTACAGCACAGATTGAAAGAGACTTTAATCCAAAGACATATTTTAGTCAATAAGTGTACCGACAAAGACACCGCTACCAGCGGCCCCTAGACGCACAGTATTGTTGTGCAATATATTGTGCAGTATTATTTGCTTTTTGCCCTAGACGATACAATATTTGTCCCAATAATTAGTAGTCGGCTGATATTTGTATAGAAAGCATGTTGAGTGATACCGAAGTTTGTTGTATGGCAGAGGGCAATCTGCCAATCTGCTCGCTGCACATTTTCCAGCTAGTTCAACGCTTCCAGATTGCTCTTTGCCTCCGCCTGTACTTGAGAGCGTAGAATACTTCATGGGACAAATACACTTTCGCACTCGTGCAGTTGCAAGAGTACTGAAAGATCTTAACATTCATAAATCCGCCGGTCCAGACGGTATATCTCTCATAATTCTAAAGCGGTATTCTTCCACGCTGGCAAACCCATTGCGTAGGCTTTTCTTTCCTACTCCTCTGTTAGCTACTTTAGGTGGCGATACAGTTCGGGGTGATGGGTGAACCTCGGTCTACTTCTCGCAACCATTTGTGTGTACGTGTTGTATTTTTGCACGAATGGATGGGACCTACAGTTTTTTTGCCGACTTCAAACGGCGAGTTGAGAAGCTCATTGACAAATGATACTCTTTGATGCTTGTCAGACATTCGAAAGAGGTGGCACCGCACCGTGACACAACTCTGTAGGTGTTAGATCCGGGCTGGGATTGAACCCGGGCAGCATTTCATAGTAGTCCAACGCACTAACCACTACTACTACAGTGCTCACTCACATTTCTGCACAGCATTTGAATAATTAATGAGAGAATATTGACGATACAATTTTTTTATATTGCACATAAATATCAAACCGATTTTGATTTTGCGTAATATATTGTACAACCTCGCAATATTATCTACAGACGATCAATAATATTGTGCAATAATTATTATTGCACAATAATATTGAGCGTCTAGGGGCCGCTTAACTTTTTTATTTGCAAAATTTGTGGAATATTATTTTCATGTTTTTTAAATACTAATTGAATGAATTTATCTATCTGAACTATTAAAATCGCTTGGCCCATAGTCAATTTATTGAACTGTTAACAATGCTGACACGAATTCGAATCCCAGCAAGGCACCTTTCGGATTTCTGACAGTCATTCAAGAGTACCTATTATTTGGAGTTTTTTTAATTGATTTCTTAAGTCCTTGAAAACTCAAGGAGTATATATACCTAACCTATGCCTACATATATAGGCATGTATGCCATTTATAGTTCTTGACTTTTTATTACAAGAGGTGCAATCGAGTATAATTATTCAAAGTCACCTTTTTTACTTGAAGACAAATAAATCCTCTATGGAAACAATTAGTTTTATAAGTGAAACACCCTGTACTGTCCGCATCATGTGTCAATTCACCACCACCTCTATTGTCACACTGACAGGAACAAATGAAATCTCCCACTTCTACTTTGGCCGCCGACTTGACCAGTCCTTCAACTAGTTTAGTAATTTTGAATTTGTTAAGTTTAGTACCTATTATAAAATTGTTATTGAAGTATTGAAATAATATAATAAAACTGAATTATATTGAATCATAACATTTGGCGACGAGGATTATGGACGAAGATACGCTAAGGAGAATTCTGCGACAGCAAAAAGAATGGATGGAAGAAATGTTGAAGGAGAACCGGAAAGCGATGGAAAATGTCATGATTGAGGGGAATTCTAATCAACTTCCATCCAGCGCAATTCCACATTTTCGGATTTTTGACGAGCAGAAAGATAAATGGGACATATACCTTTTTCAACTTCAGCAGCACTTTTCCGCCCATGCTGTCAATGATGATAATTTGAAGAAAGCACATTTTCTTTCATCATGTGGTACATACCTAAATGAGTTACTCACAAAACTAACAGAATCAGAAGACGTAAGTTCACATTCATTTAAAGACATAATTAGTAGGCTAACCAAACATTTTCAACAAAAACTACATGTGCTGGCATCTCGATGTAATTTCCTACGACACAAAATGGCAACGGGTCAATCGTACGGAGATTGGATAGCAGATCTAAGAGGACTGGCGAGGCATTGTAATTTTGTATGCGCCAACGAGAAGTGCAAACAGTCATATGCAGAGTTCATGATAAGGGATATGGTCACGTTTTATACACCGCACGATCAAGTAAGAGCAGCAGCTACTCAGAAGAAGAATCCCTCGCTGGAAGAAGTAGAGGTGATAGCTGCCGCTTTCGATGAGACACAAATAGCTTCGAATATAATGAAGAACGGAGCTCAGACAACAGCAACGACGCTGGAAGTCAATCAGGTGGCAAAGATGGATTCTCGTTTCGGTTACCAGAGTAAGTCAAATTCAGATAATTACATTAATCGAAAATCATGTATTAATTGTGGGATTAATCACAAGCGAAGTCAATGTAGGCATTTAGAATCAATTTGTGATTTATGCCATCGAAAAGGTCATATAAAAAATGTGTGCATGAGTGGTGATCAGAGAGGCAGGAATGTAGTAAAATTCCGCTCAAATTCGCAGCATCGCTCTAGGAACCGTGGTCGTTCAAAGCACAGGCATCAGGGGAACGCTGACAATAAAGGAAAGCAGTGGGTTCAATCAATTTATTGCGTTAATGAGAAAGAGCTTGCAGTGGGCAGTAACGTAGAAAAAATCGCAACGGTGGAAACAGTAGATGCATTAGGCATGAATGGGAACCCAAAACAGACTGAGAGAAAGGAGAATAAGGTGTTTGTCTCTCTCATGGTTAATAAAAAACCTATGCGATTTCAGATTGATACTGGAGCTACTTGTTCCCTAATTGGTTTGAGTGGTTATGAGCAGCCAGGAAGTCCAATTTGTAATAAAACATCTAAGGTTCTCAAAGCATATGGTGGAGCAAACGTACTTATCCGTGGTGTTATTCAGGTACAAGTTATTATGAACGATGAGGTCCTACATTTGCCATTGATAGTCGCTAATAGCTCACGTGGGGGAAACATTTTGGGTCTTGATTGGTTCGACGCACTCAAGTTTCGCATAGGCTCTACTAGTGAGGACGTTCACGCGGTGTCGATGGAGTCTCCAGACAGTTTGCAAGCTGAGGCGAAATTGCTTTGTGAGAAGCCTAAAAGTGTGTTTAATAACACATTGGGATGCAGCAAATTGTTCAAAGCTCATATTACAATGAAAAGTGATTCTCAGCCAAAATTTTTTAAATATCGTCCGTTACCATTTGCATAAAAGGCAGCAGTAAAGGCTGAACTTAATCGTTTGGAGAAACTGGGCATTCTGAAACCAATTCAAACATGTCAGTGGGCTGCCCCCATAGTGGTGGTACCAAAGCCCGATGGTTCGGTACGCATATGTGGCGATTTCAAAGCATCTATAAATCCGCAACTGGAAGTGCATGGATATCCGTTTCCACGATTTGAAGAATTGTGCCATCAACTGAATGGTTGTCAATATTTCACTAAGATAGACTTGTCGGACGCCTATCTTCAAATTCCACTTGATGAGGAATCGAAGCAAATACTCGTCATCAACACCGAGTTTGGTCTTTATCAAGTACTGAGGTTACCTTTTGGTGCGGCCTGCTCGACTGCGATTTTTCAGCAATATATCGATCAATTACTGGTGGGATTAGAAGGCTGCGGGGCGTATGTAGACGATATCATCATCTCGGGAAAAAACAACGCTGAACATCTTCAGAACCTCAAAACTTTTCTCGAGCGATTAGAACAACATGGGCTCACCTGCAAATTTGAGAAGTGTGTGTTTGCACAAGAACAGATAGAGTATCTTGGCCATGTTATAGACGCCAAAGGCAAGAGACCTTCAGATGAACGTGTCAATGCTCTAGTAAACCTACCCGCTCCAATAGATGTTAAAGGGCTTGAAGCGTTTATTGGAAATATAAATTACTACAACCAATACATAAACAATTTTCCTCAACTCGCCGCACCTCTAAATTTTTTAAGAGCAAAGGACCAGGACTTTGTATGGGGACAAGCACAAAAGATGGCTTTTGAAAGACTTAAGAATGACATTGCTAACGTGTCTCGTTTAGTTCATTTTTCGGAACAACACCCGGTAACATTAGCCACTGACGCTTCCTCACATGGTATCGGGGCAGTTATATCACATATTTTCCCAGACGGTTCGGAACACCCGATCGCTTTCGCATCCAAAACACTAAGAGATAGCCAGAAAAAATATAGTCAGATAGAAAAAGAAGCGCTATCCATAATATTTGGCGTGCGTAAGTTTCACCAGTATTTGTATGGACGGGAATTTGAAATAAAAAGTTGCCCGAAATGACCATCCACAGATTACAACGCTATGCCATCATTCTTATGGGCTATAACTACAAAATACGCTACCGACCCACTGGTCAGCACGGCAACGCCGACTGCTTGTCTAGATTACCAATGGGACCTGATAAACAATTCGACGAAGAAGAAAACGGTCTTGGTGTTGAAACGGTTATTGGAAGAGTTCCCAATCACAAGCAGAACTGTCACCGAGGCATCTTCTAAGGACAAAACGATCCAGAAGATTTTTAAATACATCATGAATGGTTGGCCCATCAAAATAGATCGAAACAGCGAAGAATTTGTGTCGATGTTGCCTTATTATAGAAGAAAAGTATGTCTTTGTGTTTGTGCTAACGTTCTTCTTTTACAGTCAGAGCATACGAGAGTAGTGGTTCCACCCGAGTTACGAAAAAAGGTTCTTTCCATGCTACACGAAGGACATTGGGGTGTAAGCCGGATGAAACAGATGGCACGCCGATATTGCTGGTGGCCTGGGATTGACCAGGATATTGAAAAGGGCGTTGCCAATTGCCAAGCTTGTCAACTGTACGCGAATCATTCAACGAGGGAGTACAGTAGTTGGCCTACACCAAGCTCTCCCTGGGAAAGAGTGCATCTGGATTACGCTGGCCCTTTCCTTGGCAAAATGTGGCTTATTGTCGTAGACGCTTTCTCAAAATTTCCCTGGGTGGTTAAAATGAATTCTTCAACATCGGCAGCTACCATCGCTGCACTCAGATCAATATTTGCGTTGGAGGGCTTACCTCAAACCCTCGTTAGTGACAACGGGACACAGTTCGTGTCCAAAGAGTTTAAAGATTTTTGCACAGCGCAGTCAATCCAGCACTTGACATCTGCTCCATTTAATCCGGAGTCGAACGGGGCCGCTGAAAGAATGGTTAGAACATTCAAGACATCAATCAAGAAGATTTTGGAAGACGGTGATAATAGCGATATCGCACTTCAAACATTTCTATCGACTTACCGTGCCCTACCAAATGAGACAGGAAGATCTCCTGCCGAGGATCTTTATGGCAGGCAACATAGAACATTGTTGTCAGTTTTGTTGCCGAACGTTGAGCGTGAGAAGATGGCTTCAGAAGGAAAATTTAAACCTGGTGAGGCAGTATTTGCCAGGCAGTACGTGAAAGGAAATCGGTGGATAGACGCTGTAATTTTAAAAACATTAGGGCGAATGTATTTGGTAAAAACTATATATGGGTCTTTACGAAGGCATCAAAATCAGTTGCGTTTGCGTAAACTCTTCTCAAGTGAAATTGGGAACTTGGCAGTGGGGGATAATAACAAGAATAATTTAACTAACCCTTTTCTCTTTCAAGGCATTCACTCTGGTGCAGAAAGCGTTTTACAATCAAGAAACAATACATGCGAAGTAGCTTCAGCGGACAGATCCCGGCCAAGTGCAAGTCAAGAACAGTCTGAGGTTACCACCGAAGCCCAAGAGGCGGAGAAGATTTCTTCAACCGATGGCGATCACCTGAACCCAGCCAGCTCGAACACGACGTCAACAGAAGTCGCAGAGTTGCGAAGATCAACCCGAACTAAGAAGCAAACTGTGAGATTTGTGATTAAATAAGAAGGAGGAAATGAAACACCCTGTACTGTCCGCATCATGTGTCAATTCACCACCACCTCTATTGTCACACTGACAGGAACAAATGAAATCTCCCACTTCTACTTTGGCCGCCGACTTGACCAGTCCTTCAACTAGTTTAGTAATTTTGAATTTGTTAAGTTTAGTACCTATTATAAAATTGTTATTGAAGTATTGAAATAATATAATAAAACTGAATTATATTGAATCATAACAATAAGAAATACATATTTTATGATTTATATAAGAATAAGGAAGCCAGAAACGTTATCATTGTGCCATCTTAGTTATTGGTTAACGCAAACATTTTATAAACTAGCTGATCCCCGTCGAAAACGACGAAAATTTTTACAGAGCTTAAAAAAATAAGTTAAAAATAACTATGTGAATTATATTCACCAATAAAAGCTCAGTGTAGTAGATGAATAATTCGCTATTCATATGTGCTCGTTTATTCTTTTCGCGTTTCGGCGCCGCTTCGTTTAAACTGAGTTTGAATTCATAGAATAAGCTATAATGCAGAATTGAATTGGAAGAACTGAAAGAAAGAAAAATACAACAACAGCACCATCATCCGTTGGGCCCACAACATCACGATGTTTTTTTTGTTTTGTTATTTTCCTTCTGGTGCAAATCATGCTTTCGTTGTATGCGCGGTAGATTTTAAATTTGAAAACAAAAGAAATTGAATTCAATCGAAACTCAATCAATCTTATGTACCCACTTCCAATCCCATTATTTGTTGTGGCCAAATAAATATGTTTTGTTCTTCAAATTTATTTATAAGATGGATGTTTTCTTTTTTGATTCATACGCATCCACTTTCATGCCGAATTGTATTGCAAGAGAAGCAAAACATGGGGGGACGTTCTTTTCACATTACATCATAGTTCTTATTGCTAATTCACTTTTAAACAGTAGCCGTGTTTTATTATCCCCGTGATCTGATCCGGATCAGATCGGAATAATAAAACAAACCAGATCAAAGTTCTGTGTTGTGGTGATTGTACAAGCTAAGTTGATTTTGACATTTAGTGCGAAGTTACCATGCGAATGAATATTTTCTTTTAAATGAAAATTTAATGTGCTTGTTTTATATTTTAGCAGGAAATTGTTAATTAGTGTTCCGTCCGTACCAAAACGGAACACTAATGGAATCAGTTCGGTGTCTGTCTGTCTGTCTGTCTGTCTGTCACAGGCCTTTTTCTCAGAGACTATTTAACGTAGACTTTTGAAATTTGGAACAGTTGTAGCAATTAGTGGCCCAAACAGAGACCAGAACTTAAAAAGCAGAATTTCGACTTTGGGGGGATAGTTTCTTAACACTTTTTCACAAAATGTTACAACTTGCTGTCCTGAGCTTTTTCTCCGAAAATATCGCTCAGAAAAATCTGAATAAAATGACATTCATTGAGAATAAAGTGTAGATGGAACCATAATTATTACGACTGCCCTACTTTAACCGTTTTTTTTTAAATTAATTTTTTAATTTCAACTACCCTACTGTTTACATATCCAGAAAAATATCACAACGCCTAAAAGTAGATACGAGAGTAAAAATTGAATAATTGATGCAAAAGTGTTATACCCGCAGCGAATTTTCGTGGCATATTTCAACCGGATAACTATTGACCTAAGTCTTAAACTAATGATACATAATATAACACGTAAAGGAAGCTTGATGGTTTCCTATTATAATGTAGGTGCCTCTACTTTTACTATATTGGGAAAAATTGAATTTGTGTATACACAGACACAGAGAGGGAGACAAATCGCAAAATTCTACGCAGTTAATGCAATTGAACGAATAACGAGATGAAAAATTAAATCTGATGCACAAGCGTACATTTCTTGTAAATACATATACATATGAACATATTATGTAGATATATGTATGTATGTATACACATGCTTTATTTGTTGTTTTTTTTTTTTTCTTTTACTCTGTGTGTGTGTATAACTATTCTTCTGAGCAGATGAGAAACGACATCGGAGACATATGTACATACATACATTACATGCATATGTAGATAATCTGTTCAACTTACTTACATTTGTGTTGGTATACATTTATGTAGGTAGGTACAAATTTGAATTTATTTTTCGCAAATTGTGCTCAATTTGTTTGTATTGAAATGTGCTGTGCACCATAAAACTATGTATGTATGTACATATGTACTTACTTTTGTCTGCAGATATACAAGTGCATTATGTACATATATGTACCTATATATATATATATGTTTTTATGTATGTACATACATATATGTGAGTATCGAACAAAGTATCATTGTATATTTAGTAGAAATCGTATCGTAAAGATCTATCAACATAAATCTATGGCATATATATGTATGTAGTTAAAATAACTGATACATAGTACGGAACACTTATTGCGCAAGTATAACTTGCACTTGACCGGATTTTTTTGATTATCAGATACTTACTTACTTAGTTGGCGCTACAGCTCGAGGTGAACCTGGGCCTGCTTCTCGCAACCATTTGTGTGTGCGTGTTATATTTTTGCACAAATGGAAGGGACCTACAGTTTTTTGCCGACTCCGAACGGCGAGTTGAGAAGCTCAATCGAGACAAATGTTACTCTTTGATGTTTGTCAGACATTCGAAAGAGGTGGGCACTGTGAAAAACTTTTAGGTGTTTGCGGCGGGATTCGAACCCAAGACCGCTGGCTCAGTAGTCCGACGCACTAACCACTTGCGCTACGGTGCCCAGGTGATTATCAGATACCGAATGAGAATAATATTTTGAAGCTATAATTTCAGTTTCACATCGCTTAGATATCATTATGAGCGGAAAAATTAATTTATTCGAACAAAATAACATTAATGATATTTGGATTGCCAATAATATTTTTATATTCTAATCTGGCAACATTTACCCTTGGCAATTGTCGATAATACAGCAACATTCACAAACGAAAGTGTACCATAGTGAGAAATAGTCGAGCTAATTTTTGGATCACGAAAATTGATCTTGACACGAAGCAAGATCTCGGATTGTTGTTGTAATGCACACAAACTTATTTGTTGATCTGATCCGGATCAGATCACGGGGATAATAAAACACGGCTAGTAATACCGATGGCCCAACAGCCGACAAAAAAGCCAATTTTAGAAAATCAGTTAAAAACTCATGTACCGTTGTACAACTTTTTAAGCAAAAACCTGGTATGACATTTGATAGCATATGTCTAAGAAGATAACCTAAATAAGAAATTTTAACAAAATCGTTCGAGCCGCTTTCGAGAAAATCAGCTTTTTATAAAATCGGTCCCAAATGAAGTACAGGTACCTTCATTCAAATTGGCCTTGTGGTAAAGTCCCACTCCCACAGACCCAAGATATGAAGTTTCAAGTACAGCCACTTAAGCTCCAGTCCGAGATACAGCCGTGTTTACAGAATGAGCGTTACTGCTTTATTATATGCATGGTATAATGATATGATAGTTTATCTACAAATTAACTGCTTCGAACGAAGAACGAAGTTAAGGCCATATAAATATTTATTAACAAAATACATAAATCTTTCCGGCGGCATTTATAAACAAAATATTTTTAAATAATTAGTTTTGTCGATTGCGAATAAAACATAAAATAGTTCAGTACATCATTTTTGTTGGATAATGAAAAACAATTGAACCCTCATTCAACAATCAGAAATAATAATAAAATGGAAGTCCTTGTTTTTCTCGAAGGAATTTCTTAAATTCCATGCATTTCTAAATAGAACAAATACAATTTAAGCCACAAAATCATTTTTTTGCATTTTTCACGAGATGAAAATATTTTTTGTCGCATATTCATCAGCTAGCCTGACATATGTACGAGGAAATGTTATGTGTTATTTGGCTCTGCTGTCAGTTCCTGACATGGATTTATTTTTTTTGTTATCCGATGTATCATTGTCGTGATGAAAGCATTCATAGTGTTTGCATTTGTGTATCTGACACTTGGTCATTGAAGAGAAATGTGTTGGAGTAAATTGGACGTGTACAGATTTTTTTTCTTTATTCTCTCAAATGTGTTAAATCATTTAATTTTACTCAAATTGTTCTAACTACGAATCTACGATATCTTTCATTACTTTTCTTTTCATTAGATTAAACAATTTATGATAGCAAATGCATTCCAAGGTAATCATCAAACATATTATAGCAGGTGATATTATTCAAATACGTCTAGTGAAGGAGGAACTTTTTAATCAAATAAAAAATTTATCAATAAAATATATTAGAACTACGACAATAGTTTTCTAAAACACTTGAAGTAGGTGTAGTAAAAATAAATCCATTATTTTTCCCAAAAGAAAAGGTCAAATTTTTTTCGAAACACCTCTCAAATGTTTTTAAGCCTTTTCCACTTCACATAGCAAAAGAATGTTTTGATTTCTCTGATAGAGTAGATGAAGACGTAATTGCTTATGTTTCGTTAACAGAGATCAGTACATGCATTCATAAATTATTATCCAATAGAAAATCGCCAAGTTATGATCTTATAACTGCCCGAATCCTTAAAGAGCTACCCTTCAAAGCGCTATTAAAACCCAAGCTCATAATTAATGCTTGTTTCAGACTAAGGTATGTCCCACTTCACTGGAAGATAGCAGAAATTATTGTTATACCTAAACAAGGTAAACCTCTATCAGAAGTTAGCTCATATAGACCAATATCGCTTTTACCGGTATTATCAAAACGTTTCGAGAAACTCCTTCTTAAAAGACTAGACAAAATCATAGAGCAAAGAAGGCTTATTCCCACCCATCAGTTCGGGTTTAGGAATAAACATTCAACCATAGACCAAGTGCATCGTATAACTAATGTTATAGAAAGAGCACTAGAAGAAAAAAAAGTTTGTTCTACATTATTCCTAGACGTTGCTCAGGCTTTCGATAAAGTTTGGCATAAGGGTTTAGAGTATAAGCTTCATAGAGACTTACCTAGACAATACTATGAGATACTAAAATCCTATACCTATAGCAAATAGATTCTTTAGAGTACGTTACGGTTCTGCGTATTCTGATCTTAAAGAAATACAAGCAGGTGTTCGACAGGGAAGTGTCCTTTATATTTATTATATACTAGGAATATACCACATGCGAATGACATGATGATAGCCACATTTGCAGACGACACTGCTCTTCTATTAACTGATAACTGCGTAGCTAAAGCAACTAAAAAGCTACAAAACTCAGTTAACGAGATATGTGATTGGACGCAACGTTGGCGAATTAAACTTAATGAGACAAAGTCCACCCATATTAATTTTACTAATAAAAAAATAACCAATCTTCCATGGGGTTGCACAAAGAAAACAAATTTACTAGCCATACAAACATTTCAAAACAAAGTCCTTCGGAGAATAGTAAATGCCCCATGGGCCATGGTATATTAGAAATAATGACTTGCATCGTGATTTGCAGATTGATCACGTGACGGAAGTAATTAAAAAGAACGCAATCCGTCACAACGTGCGTCTGCAGATGCATATTAATCCGGAGAAAGAAGACGTCTTAAATGTACGATATAATATTCGTAGATTAAGTAGAACTAAACCTCACGAACTTGTTATCTGACAATTATGAGAACCAGTATTTAAATTAAAATACCTTCTCAAACCCAACTGAACATTGAAACTAAAATCATTTGTCGACCTTTCTTTGATTGGTCATGATTAAGGAGGTGTCACTTTCATACAATGTCTGCGGACAATTTGGTGCCAACATAACTAGCGCCACGTGTTTCGTAGGGACAGCAATGTGAAACAATTATCCGCCATCATACTTATTTTACGTAGAAACTTAGGCCATCTATTGCCGTATATACGAGTTACTGTGAAAATACGTTAAATTTTAAATTGTTGTCGCGTTGGTACCAACAGATGCCCCTACCAAAATTTCAATACAAAATTTGAAAAATGCCGTTACTTTTCTTTATTGACCCATAAACTAGATAAATATGTTAAATTTATTTGGAATTCATGTTTTGTGTTGATTAAAGCTTTGTGTTTTTGCTTTATAATGCAGTACAACTTCTCACAATTTATTAAAAAAATACTTTAATCACAAACCAACGGCTTTCGTGAATTCAAACACAGTCTAAGTTTCCACATTTCTCCGCTATGAAACAAGAGGGCTAGTGCTTATGTTGGAACCAGCGCGAAGTTGGGTACTAGCAGTCCATATATAATATGTCAATGAATCCCACACTACTCTGGGTTTCCAACCCCACAGTGTCTTTCGAGATTTTCACCTTCGTTATTACAAAAAAATAAAAAATAAATTATTTTTCCAACAGATGGCTTTAGTATCTCGCGTATACGTGCTTTCGGACGTGAACTAAAAGGCGTTAGAAAGATGGTATTTCACTGACAAGAAGACTGGTAACTTCTCTGACAGTTTTCTGTTGGGTTGACTCAGTTTTGTTGGAGCGCGCATCAAACATGGACAGCAGCAAAGAGAAAATACGCCATATTTTACAGTTTTTCTTCGGTAAGGTGAAAACGCAAGCCAATCGGCTGAAAATGTGAATGGTGCTTATGGTGCTGATACTGTAACAGCTAATAATGCGCAGTTTTGATTTCGTCGATTCCGTTCCAGTAATTTCGATGTGATAGATGCATCACACTCTGGAAGGCCAATTGTCGAGAATGTCGATAAAATTATGAAAATCGTCGAGTCTGACCATCATGTAAGCAGTGTTTTGATTGCCCAGGAGCTACATATTGCATAAAAAATCCGTTTGGAACCATTTGAATAAGGCCAGATACAAAAAGAGGATCGATATATGTATGGGTGCCACACAAGTTAAAGCAAAAAAAAAACCTCATGGACCGAATTTCCATCTGCGAATCGCTGCTGAATCGCAACAAAATCGACCCATTTCTGAAGCGGATGGTGAGGTGACTGGATGACTAACGAGAACTTTAAGTGCAAACGGTCGTGGTCGAATCGCGGTAAGCCGGCGCAAACGGTGACCAAGCCAGGATTGATGGCCAGGAAGGTTTTGTTGTGTATTTGGCGGGATTGGTAGGAAATCATCTACTATGAGCTGCTCTCCTAGGGTAAAACTCTTAATTCGGACCTGTACTGTCAACAATTGGACTGACTGTAGGAAGCAATCGCCCAGAAGCGTCCAGCTTTGGCCAATAGGAGAGGGAGTTATGTTCCATCAGGACAACGCCAGGCCACACACATCAATGACTGCCAGAAGCTCCACGAGCTTGTTTGGAAGGTTCTTAGGCATCCACCTTATGCCTACACTAAGCACTAATTGATTACTACCCGTTCCTGTCCATGGCGAACGACTTTCCTGGTGGAAAATTTGCCTTAAGAGAGGCTTCTGAAAATCGATTTTCCCAGTTTTTATTGGGACGAAGGCTTCTATGAGAGAGGCATAACAGAATTACCTTCAAATTGGCATCAAGTTATCAAACGAAACGAATGACCTAAATCGGATTATTCTAACTATGGTAAATAAAGCCTGTGCCAATTCTATTTCCCCGAAGAGAAAATTGGCTGTCAAACAAGGTGATTAGAGACCAGGAAATATCACTCTTCACTGATAGCTCAAAAATGGACTCAGGTACTGGACTCTGCTCAGATACACTAAATGAACGGGAATCTTTCAGACTACCGGATACATGCAGTGTCTTCCAGGCGGCATTACTGGTGGTTGAAAGAGCTACAATATTCACGAAAGGAAGCGACCTCCCTCCGTCGGAGATAAGCCCTTTGTGAAGAGTTCTAAAATCAATAGGATCAAACACAATAAAATCAAAGGCAGTCCAAAAATGTCACAATGCACTAAATGCCATAAGGCACAATAAGGATTTTTTTAAAAGGTTCTGACTCGCCAGTTGCGGGGGAAACTACGACCTAAACGATCTACTGTACCGCTCACCATAAGGCTAGACTTTTCTGTGTACTCGGATATATGTAGCAATATCGAAGAGAATGAGATAGCAGACGAACTAGCTAGAATCGGATCGGCTTTAACATGTTCGCGGACAAGACGGCATATGCCGTCAATGGTTGAGGAAAGTAGCGGGTCATGACGGCATGTCGCGTCAAATAATTTTAGGTCTTTTAGGACAAGACGGGGTACTCCGACGAGAATTACAGTACATTTCCATATTCCAGAATAATTTGTCCTACCGGAGACAAATTTTCACTTCACTGTGACTCTCGCAATCATTTTTATCTTTATACAAAATTTGCAAAAAAATAATCTAGAATATCTCTCAAAATGCTGGAGATATGCGTGTGTCATTCTGCCGTTCCAAACCAAAAATCATGTGTCCGCGAACGTGTTAAGCAACATTGATGCTGACACCTCCATACTGCCACCGATTAAAAACTATGCAACATAGGTAATCGACAAAATAAACGAAAAAGAGACAAACGCTTTGTGGTTCACAAGAACCGACCGCATCACATCTCGTTCTTTATGACAGAACAAAGACGATGTTACATCTAGATAAATCTTCCATACGCTTAATCACCGGAATAATCACAGAACACTGTGCCATAGGTCATATGATAAGCAAATGGCTACCTGTGTCCAACGATATCCGTCGAAGCTGCGGAGATGAGGAAGAAAGTGCATCAATCCAATATCTAGTTTGCTAAATCCCGCCCTCTAATAACGAAGCCTCCGTATATTAGGCCATAGATCCTTGACAGAGCTGGGAAATTCAAAGATATCCGATCTTTATAGATTCACCTAAAAGACAAACTGGTCTACGAGTTGGTAAGGAGAGAATTAACTTCCAAACTATAAGGGGATTCACAATGGACCTTTGGGGCTCCGAGTGGAAATGATTGCTCGAACAATCACATACCGTTCCTAACCTAATCTCAACAAACCTTGTGCATTATCGATAACTTAAGGGTCTGTAGTTTAGTTTATATCCTGGATTTTGATTGGATTTCTAGTTGATTCTCATTGTCCCAAGAGCAGGTACATCAAACTGTTTCAAATTCTTCGGTACTTATTCTCTGCTACATTAATGGCGCAATCCTTAATTGAATGGTTAGCTTTATCTACATAGAAGAAGCTAATGGATTTCAGCAAAAATAATAACTTTGCTCAAGTCTCTCTATAAAGTGTTTGAACTTGAAAGGACCTTATGGACCTTATTAATTGCAAATTTTACTTTGAATATAATTCTATCGCTGAAAAAGTATCGACAGCAATTTTTTACCATTATTTGAAAAGGGTCAATATTCCCTTAAACCCGTATCTTTATCTCTTCTTAATAAAACGAAACCCCATTAAAATGAAACCATCGACAAACATCTCGAGCAATTATAATTATCTTCTCTTTTGTTGTGTGTTTATATCCATTGACTTGACCACGCGCCTACGAAAACCGTCCTTCTCATTTAAACGGTTAGCTATTAAACATCCTTACAACTCCTTTCAATTCGAGATTTTGCAGTTCCATCCTTTATAGCAATAATATACACAGTTACTAAATACACATATTTGAAAGCTATTTGTCTCCACTAATTGCCATTAGCTCACATCCTTCCACACAATGAATCCATATTGCAATTAATTGATCCCTCATGCAGGTGGATTTCTATGAGCGTTGATTTCAGAGCTCATTATCGTTCACTTAATTGATTTAGCGACGTCATGGGTGGTTCAATAAATTGATATTAAATGTTGACTATCAAATGTCCTTTCGCCGTGCTGCAGGAAGGTCTACAGTTGCTCACATGCACCAATTCGCCAATTATCGAAGCTCTGAGTGAGAGCCTTAATTTATGTTTAATTGTGAAGTCCAGCATATTTCTGACACTGCACCCATTGGCAGCCACCATAAGGCACTGTTCATGTAATTGTAACGTATCCAGATACATTCCACATCGGTGTTTTTTGGGTTACGTTAGTCCCTTACGTGTAGCAAATTAATTAAAACTGTCAACGGAAAATTTGCACTGTACAGTTCTGGGAAATTTTCGAGCGTTACGAAGAAAAAAAAAAAACATTTTAAAAGGGTTAAGCGCCGCGAAAAGGAGAGAAAAAAGTGCGGATGTCGGAAATATCTGCGGGTGATGTTAAAATTTGGCAATATAATGGGTTTCGAGGTTTAACAACGGATTTCCGTAATTAACAAAATTAATGAAGTTAAACGATGATCTTTTTTTGTCGTTCTTTTATTTTCTTTTTCCGTTCTGACAGGCCTAACGAATGACGGAAGGGAGCAAACAGTTTGTTGATTTTTAATATGACCCCCAAGTGCTTGTTGAAGGGGAAACAAATTTGAAATATATATTAAAAAAAAATAAAACCATGGCGAAAACAATTAATTAACAGGAACAGTTATTTTTTAATGGCTTAAATGTACGGAAGATGTGAAATATGTACGTCATACCTTACCTGCAGGCGACTTTACTTGAGGCATTTTACGCACTTAAAAAAATATTATATACATATGTATCTATATTTGAATAACTCTTCAATACGCATTTGTAATCTCATAATGGCTTCGTTGAGTTGTAAATACATATATATCTACTGACAGTGGTACGTACATATGATTATACAAATGAAATTCTTAACGAGAATGCCAGCTTTATTTTGTGCAGATTGAACCAAACAATGTTTTTCTGTTTTCGTAAAAATATGAATGAAGATTCGGTCGGACGTAAGGACAAATGTTCATACATACACTACGCGCTATTTGAATAGAATCAACGATTTTTCTCAGGATTAAACCATTAAGCACTTTGGTTAGTTTAATATTCAGCTTTACTTTCCATACCAAAAAACAATGCATACATAGAATAATATAAAAAATAAATGTTAAATTTTAATTTCATGTATTTGTGCATTCCTGCAAAGAAAACACTGTTGTTTTTTTTTATTACATCTGCTTAACGGTAGTCGCTGCATTTCTTTACGATACGGCAGGGCCACCCTAACCTCAGGGCTAAATGGGCTATAGCCCCGGAGCGCAAGCCTTTTGTGGGCGGCCTTTTTTATTGATGTTGTTTTTTTATTATTATTATCTAGTAGTAATTTTTATTCAAAATCTTTTCATAACAAAAATTTCCAAATAACCTGTTCTAAATGAAATTGAAAATATTATTCTATATTGCATTCCAATCTGGGTTTTTTTTTTTTGGTCCGTTCACGTTCGCTTCCAAAACTACAAAATTCTACGAAAAGTTACGAAAACCCGTTCGCGTACGGGAAAATTTCGAAGTTTTTCATATAAGAGAGTGCTCACGAGAGCGTAAGATATTTTCAAATGCTGCGAAATTTCGCTCAAGAAGACTGTGAAATCCGTCAGAACACATACCTTTTTTAATATTTTTCGTTGTTTAACGCGTTTATTTATTTTTTCGTAGTTTTCTTCTTCGAAATTTGACACAACACGAATATTTGGTGCAAAAAGTAAGTAAATGGACATTTTTCTAATCTGCTTTTTCTCAGTTTCTGCATAATGTCTTAATTCTTCAATCTATACTTTGTATCATTAGTTTTTAAAATAATTTTTGAATGTATCGTGTAGCAGTTTTTTGCTAACTTATAAAGTTAGTTTTTCTCCATATACTTTTTTCTTTTAATTTTGTATGAATTTTATATTTTTGTACTGACACTTTTATATTGCTTTGCCGGTCACCGGCTCCTGCTAGCTATACCGTGTATTTTCTTACGAAGAGGGGCGCATTAATTTTAGTAGCCCACGGGCGCCGAATATCTTAGGACGGCTTTGGGATACGGTACGATGAAAATAAAAATCTGTGCCTAGAAAGCTGCGCGATAGAAGTGAAACTGAACTTGAAAAATACGATGTAGATCACTTAGCTTATTGTTTGTCTTGTCAAACCTTTTCATTTGATACCCATATTAAGAAAGTCGTGAATATAACGGTAACCCGTCATCTTGGCTTGTCCCCCATATTGAATTTTTCTATGACGTCATATAATCTAAGATACTCTCCAGGACGAATCGAATCCAACGACACTCTATTTGTTGAAATCGATTGAGTAGTTAAGGAGGGTTTAGGGTTTAGGCTGTAGCGGAGTGGTAGCGCCATCCAATTTATTTTTCCCGCTCAAATCCCTCAGAATGCGTCCCCCACCACGAGCGCTCATTCTCCTTTGTGAATATTTTCGTTTAAAAAATAAAATAAATATACGGCGTCAGCAGTCCTATACAGAACCAAGCCTAGCTTCTCGCAACCATTTGTGTGTGCGTGCTATTTTTCCCACGAATGGAGGTCCCTTCCAGTTGTTTGCCGACTCCAAGCGGCGAGTTGCGAAGCTTCTCATGACAAATGATACTCTTTGATTGCTTGTCAGACATTCGAAAGAGGTGGCGACCGTGAAAACCTTTTTTAGGTGTTGGACCCGGGCTGGGATTGAACCCGAGCAGCATGCGTAGTAGTCCAACGCACTAACCACTAACGGCCACAGCCACCACTTTTGTCAATAATTGTCATTTGTCATTGTCAATAAACAAGTAGGCTGTTTTTTATTTAAATTATTTTATTTCTAAACCCCTCTGTAAATATTTTCATTTCATTTGAGTTTAATTTTACTGCCCTACCGCGACATAAGAAGTTTCACTTCAAAAGGAAAAGTAAGAAAAATCGTTGTTTCTATTCAAGTGGCGCGGAGTGCATATACTATTATTTATTATTTATTAAGATATTATTGATATTTTTTGGCATTCTTTTCAGATGATGAATACGTTGAGCTTTTTGGAAAGTACAGTGAAAATCGTTTATAACGCGCTCAAAGGGACTAAGAAGTTCGTTGTGTTTGTATCCGATTTTTCGTTAAAACCGATATTTGGTTTTTAACATTTTAAATGTACATCATTCCCGAAATTGCATAAAAAATTATCTAGCAACACTAAAAATGTGTTTCATTTGCGCGACTAGCTTTAGCTTTAGTGATCATATACCGTTATGCTCAGGTATCTAATATTTAACGCCATAAAGTGCTGCAGTTGTGTTTTTCCAAGTGTTGTGGTCGTACATATTTATAAGTTCACTGTATAAATACTCTTTTTTTGATATATTTTAAGCATTTTTAATACACATTTGGATCCAGGTAAGGTTTATTAATGCATAAGTGTGCTTACAGAGTGGAACTCGATCGAGCAAAGAGCAAAGAGCAACGATTTAGGCTAGCATAGGAGCATTGAGCAATGAGCAAAGAGTAGAAGTTCATTTTTTCTATTGAATATTTGAATAGATGAAAAATCAAAGCAATGATAGCTGAGAAATCAAACATTTTTGAAATCGCTACTTTGCTCTCGAAATCGCTGCTGTCTTATCGACGGTTTGCTCTATCTCCGGAAAGTGCCGCACTCTGTATGCTACGCTTTAATTGAATGTGTTTGATTTCATCGCTTTGCTCGTTGCTCTTTGTTCGTTGCTCACTCTACGGTCTACTCTGTAAGCACACTAAGAATTAAAATTCAGTAGAAAATAATCGATCTTAAGAACAGGGGAAACATGCCACGGGGTAAAGTTCTAAAAACTGCCGAGAGAGCAAAAATTGACGCCTACAACGAGACTGGCTTGTCAAATCCCAAAATTGATAGATCATTGTGCCTTGTAAATAATTATATAAAATTGGGTAAAAAACACAATTCGGTGAAAAGAAGCGGAAGAGAACCAACCTTTACAGAGCGGCAAAACGGCTAATTAAGCATCAGGCGGTTGATAATGGTATGACAGCCTCACAAATGCGTGCTGATTTGGATCTGCCGGTTACCGCAAGGCATGTGAGAAGAGTACTGAATACAAGTGACAATGTTGTTTGGACAAAACGAGTAGCAAAACCATCACTGACAAAACGTCATAGGTTGGCTGGATTGCCCTTTGCTGAAAAGTACATGTCATATACAGTAGAATGGCAAAATGTAATTTTTAGCGTCGAAAAAAGCACTATTGGCATGATACATATAAGGCATGATAAGAATCTAAGATTATCGCGAAACTTCGGCGGAGGCTCTGTAATGGTATGGGATGCCTTTAGCTTTTTTGGCAAGCTGCAACTGGCGACCATTAGCACGAAGATGAATTCCGAAAAGTATATCGAGCTGCTGGAAATCGCCCTTATTGATCATGTTGAAAATTTAATGTGTGCGGAGTCAATTTTTCAGCAAGACAATGCAGCTATCCGTGATTCCACGAAGGCAAAAGACGACACCGTTTTTAGACCAGTCGCCATAATTTTTGCGATATTAAAACTGTTGCTTTAAAATAAAGCTTAAAATCATGTATGAAAACGTAGTTATAAAAACCCCATAAAAATTAAGAGCTTTATTAGCAGAAACACAACCACATCATTGGAAACATCTCGTCTTTTTATTTCAATTCGTTCGCTTTATTCACTTTTATCGTTATTGCATCAACCAAAATAGATGTACGGATAGTATTCTAAAATTCTGCTTACCACTCGAAGCTAGATACTCGTGTATAAGGATAAGCAACCCCATTATACTTGAATTATTCAATGAAATCGAAACTAATACCTTTCTTTGCCATTTAATACATAAGTAATTCCTTTGATTACAACTCTCAAAAACCATCTCAACTTTAGAAATCGTACCCCCTACGGATTGCCCTTTGACATTAAACACTCTTCGTATGCATAATCGATTTTGCCTTTTCTACATCATATTATGATGTGTCCATTCGAAATTAAAGTCAATGTCCTTTTCTCAGAACGACATCACGCTGAGTGGATTTATAATGTCGTCAAAAGATTTTAGCTATTTGCATGTGACAGTAAACTGTGTTGATACACGTGTTATGAATGTACTTGACAGATACATATTAAAAGAGACCACATAATGTATTGGGCTCCTTTATGTGTCATGATATTCAGAAATGGTTTAAGTTGAGTTTCAGATACTCTCTGGATTAATCGCCTAGCATTGGCTTTAACTCTTTTAGCTGGTGCAATATTTGAGCCATCTTTTGGACATTCTGAAGGTTATTCCTAACTATTCGTCAGGTTTTAGAATAATTCAATTAAACATCATAAAGATGTATCTTTTGCGTATTTCAATTATTACTCAGATATCTATTTTTTTGTTTTTTGTTTTTTCATTTGAATTTGAGGTTAAGAATATTTCCGCTAGTGAGTACTTTTATTTTTATTTTTTTAAGAATGGCTAAGAGCATGTTAGAAAAGATTTAGCAGATGGTACTTATTTTTAACCACCACGAAGTCCAATTGTATAAAAATAAAATGAGACACTAAAGAAATAATGTAAGCTAAGTACTGTAAACGACTAATGAGCTGAAAATACCATCCATTCCTGTAGATACATAGTTCTAATTTTAATTTGGATAATACGATCAACTGATTCAGATGACGATATAGCATTTAAGTAAATTGTTTATGTTTATGTTGAAGAAGGTAATTAAATAGAACCGTCTCTGTCACTCAAAATCAAGATCACAATTTTTTTCATGAGCCCGTGGTGAGCACCGTGGTGAAGGGTTCAATCCCAGCAAAACACCTAAAAGTTTTTTCACGGTTTCACCACTTTCGAATGTCTGACAAGCAATCAAAGAGTATAATTTCATTTGTCACGAGTAGCTTCTCAACTCGCCGTTCGGAGTCGGCAAAAAGCTGTAGGTCCCTTCCATTCGTCCAAAATATAACACACACACACACACACACACAAATTGTTGTGAGAAGTAGGCCCTGGTTCACCTCGACCTGTATCGCCGCCTAAAGAAAGAAGTATGTTCGTGAAGAACTAGAAGCCCTTATAGTTTCGGTCCCATTCTCTTATTTGTGTATGTATCTATGTATAAAGATTCAATAGACGTACATTTTTAGCTCAAAAATAGAATTGAAGAGATTTTTGACTATTTTGCACCCGCCTCCCAAACTGCTAAAAAACTTTTATCCCATTGAGCGTTTTGACAACTTTGGCTAAAGTCTCTTAAAATTCGTCACTTTATATTTTCAGCCCTTCAGTATTATATACCGAAGCCCTTATTTAAAATCGAATGTAAGCTACATAAGAGCTAATAAATCCTGATATAAAATTTAAAATACATTTTTAAAATACTTTTCTCATAAAAAAAAAAATCATTTCCTTATATTAAAGGTTTCAAACTTTTTTTTTGTGATTTTAGCAAACATTTTGCCTCAGAATAAACATCCTTTTCTGTCTATACCGTGTAGTGAGTTGCTTTTACTTTACTTGTACATAATTCGCTTGGCTGCAATTGAAACTCAGAGAAGAACATTCATAAATGCAATGTGTGTGTCGGGGTCCATTTACTGAACTTCTGAGCAATTGCCTTTAAGTTTCTGCACTTGAAATGCAAACCCACTTCATCAGTTATTCAGAGCATAGTTTCTGATAGAGATATCAGAATCAGAAAGTGCGCAGTAAATTTCTATTGAGCTCTTGGGAATTCGTACGTACACTCAAGCTAGTTATTACCGAATGAATTGAGCAAATCGCCCGAGCAAAGCATGTGCACTGTATATTCCTAGATCTAAAATGAGCATTCCAATTGAATTGCTGTTAAAAAAAAAACTAGGAAATAACGGTATTAAAATCGGAAAGCTGTCCTGGTTTAGGTCATACTAAGGAAATTGAACACAAATAGTTAAAGTGAATGGAGCTATCCGAAACAGTATGTAGTAGTGGTACAGAAGTAGCCCACATAGTGACATTCATTTAAAAAAGGCGTGAGCTGAGCACCAGGTGCTCGTGAAATTTGATGTATCAACATACGTTTGTGTATGATGGCGGATAAACAGAGAATGCACTTATACTAAGAGAATCATATACAGAGAACGCACTAATTCTGAAACCTGTAACTTCAAGTTTGGTTACGCGTGACGGATGACGGCGAAAAAGTTGCCTATACCGAGAGCTAAGATGTTTACTTACTTAGTTGGCTCGAGGTGAACCTGGGCCTGCTTCTCACAACCATTTTGTGTGTGCGTGTTATATTTTTGCACGAATGGAAGGGACCTACAGTTTTTTGCCGACTCCGAACGGCGAGTTGAGAAGCTTCCCATGACAAGTGATACTCTTTGATGCTTGTCAGACATTCGAAAGAGGTGGGCACGGTGAAAAACTTTTAGGTGTTTGCGGCGGCATTCGAACCGAAGTCCGCTGGCTCTCGCACTAACCACTTGCTAAGATGTTTACACATCAATAATAATTTTGACACATTAAACATCGGTCATAGATCAGGCATTCAGGTGATTTTGTTATATAATAAGTACAGAGAGTACAAGGATGGTGCATTGCTGCAATGTTTAGTCATTCGCATTGTCACCGAATAATCAAAAACTAAGTAATAAAAATTATAACGATAAAGGTGAGTATCCATTTAAGAGTAAAAATGCTGCAAGCAGCTCTCAAGCAACTCCCGATAGCAAACTCGTAAGTGGACACAGTCTTGAGAGTAGCTCGCGGAGAGTTGACTTTTTACTCATTCGAACATTTTAAGAGTCTCTCAACACTGGACACATATGTATGTATCTTGATCACTATCTAGGATTACTTAGTTGGCGCTACAGCTCGAGGTGAACCTGGGCCTGCTTCTCGCAACCATTTGTGTGTGCGTGCTATATTTTTGCACGAACGGAAGGGACCTACAGTTTTTTGCCGACTCCGAACGGCGAGTTGAGAAGCTCAATCGTGACAAATGATACTCTTTGATGCGTGTCAGACATTCGAAAGAGGTGGGCACTGTGAAAAACTTTTAGGTGTTTGCGGCGGGATTCGAACCCAAGACCGCTGGCTCAGTAGTCCGACGCACTAACCACTTGCGCTACGGTGCCCACTATCTAGGATTAGCTCGCTCAATTCCAACACAGTTCGTATTTTGCGAGAAGCTGTGAAGAGTCAACATGGAAAAACAGTGGACATCGAAGGAAACAAATCACGCCATAGAGAAATATGAGTATATTGAAACTACTGATAAATTGTATTGTGTTGTATTACATTTACGTTTCATTAGTTTTTCAAGTGCGAAAATTTCAGAATTGTTAAGCATCTCCAATTGGAAATCCTATCTTGAAAGAGTAGGTCTCGCACCGAATTGCCAACGATGATCATCCCATGTTTTTTTTAAGAACAACTGCAACCTTTCGCTTTAGGAATACATGTCACTTTCACTGCTTCCAACTGATAACCAAGGCTTTTGGTTTGAAAATTCTTAACGGAAGTATTTAAGACGACAGAAAATAAACAATACAAATCAAACAACATCAAGCATTAGCCTATTAAAACTGTAAAATTGAGTTATTTTATTTATACTGTAACCTCAAGAAATGTTTTTGATAATATGGCTGATGGAACTATACTCAGTTCCAACCGAATTGTCAGTATAGGCCTTATGGGGAAGCTTTTTCAAACACTGGTGCCTATAAATAATGTATGTTTTTTTATGAAAATACAAATCAAATTTTCAATATTAAATACATATGTATAATGGTATTTTTAAACCATAATTTGAGTATTGTTTCACCCTGTTGTTTCTATGTAATGATAACGCTCCAACTACTACAAAATAAATCTATGAGTGGTTTCTTAAAATGCAATAAATACTCGTAGGTATGTATCTATGATAAACTCGTTCAACTGATAGTCTGGCCAAACAGCTGTGATGTCAATTTAATTCTAAAATATTTACTAAAATACAGTGAAATCCCTCTTAACGGACACCCATCTCAAGTAGATAATTCCCATAAGTGGACAAGATTTACTCCAAGGGTTGGCTGGTATGATTTTGTATGAATTTTTTTCCTCTTGAGTGGACGATTCTATTAAGTGGGCATGGACAGTAATTTCACATTTATTTGAGTAAAAACAATCCCTTAAATGGACGATATGAGTTATTCGTATGAAAATGAGATTTTTTTCACGAATCGACCAGTTTTCGCTTCTGCCGAAAGATCGTTGTATACAAAAGTACATATGTATGTGTTTGACAACAGGACAAGCGCGTGCATGTGTGAACGGGGATATACACACAGATTGTACAGGACAATCTCATTTTCGCATTCGGCTTAAAGGAATGAATGTGTAAGTTAACAAACTTTGTGTTGGATTAACGGCATTCTACAACGTTTTGTTCGTATAGCGTTAAATTGTAGGAATAGATCTCCATAATGTAAAAGACAATCAAAAGGAAGTTTTTGTTTATTAGCAGCAGGCAGACAGTACGAGTATTTTGTTTTTGCTGCGTAAGTTTCAATTCTGCGTAAACCGGTCCGGAGTGCGCTCCATAGAAACAAAAGGGAATGGTTGGAAAATCGTTTGTGACCAGCATATTGAAAAACAAAAATATTGTTTCTTGCTGAATGGAGCACTGTGCAGTCAAGAATGAGCTACAAAACTGAAGATTTTATAGCAGCGATGTAAAAAAGGTCGGTACAAGGGTTATGATATTCACAGGCTAGGTTTTTTTTTGTATTGAGGGATGTCACCTCGTACAGCCTTAACTGTGGAACCGCTTTCAACAAATGGGGTGTCGCTGGATTAATCTCGATCCAGAGTGTGTCCTCGGCTATGTAACGTCACACTACATAGTCTATGGACGCATTAAAATGGCGGATTACCTTTTTTTATCTTTACAACCATCTTGATAGCCGTATCAAAAAAGGGCTTGGTGAGTGAAATACGAATCGCTATGACGTTATTCTAAATTTAATATAGCGGACACACAAAGATGGGGGATTATTGTTATGTTTTCTTCCACCTTAATATGGGTGTCAAATGAAAGTGTTTGACAAGCAGAATATGACATTGCCTACCTACTTACATTCTACATATTTTCTAAAACTAAATAAATAATTAAGTTAAAAAAACTAAAACCCGACTACGAGAAAAATTAATTAAAAAGTACGAAACGATTATGTTTAGAATATAGCCGTGGTCGCATGCCACTTTGCCCTATGTATGCTTACTTATGTATATAAAAACGTTATTATAACGACGTTGTTGGATTTTAGTTTCTTAATTTATTGTTCTATTACATTTGTTACGGACACTCTCTTATGTGGACAAAAGACCGTGGCTGTCCACTTAAGAGTGATTTCATTGTAATATATAACGCAAATATCCAGCCAAATGCATTCAGAAACAATAATGGCTTTTGCCTAGCATCTTAAATGTGTGTAAAAAGATTTTTAATTGCTTAAATGGCATTCACTCAATGACAAATCGAGATTTTAAAAATCACTAAATTCAAGTACTAAATAAATTTTGCAATATGTGTAACTTTGAATTTCAAGAGTGCCTATGGAGATAGAGACAAAATCACTACTACTACTATCATCCAACAAAACTTACCGCCATTTTGGACGTTTAAGATTTGCTGTTGGTATTGGCCCTAAAATTGATCGAATGAAAATAATTTTTAATGAATCAATTTTTATTATTTATTTATTCATAATGGGAAAATCTTCTTATTAAAACCCTAAAAACTATAAACCGTTTTTAATTACTTTTGTTTGTCCCGTTAGGTGGGGGGACTACTCAAAGTTGAATAACCATCTAATGGGCACCACTATCGACTACAAAATAACACCCACCTCATTCATTATTCAATTTCAATTAGATACTGGGAAAATTGAAGGTATCGTCTCTGCCAACCAGCACCAGTAAAAGGTTTAACATCTCCAAGCGGTAATCATGTAATGAATACTCTGGAATTTAATTCATAGCTGTCGTTGACAGAGGTCATTCCTCTGGGAATTTGCATAGCATGTACGCAAAATCGTGGTAATTAAGGGACACATTCATGTGGTTAATATCGGTATACCCTTACTGCTGGTGTAACGAGCTTTTACCTGTAAATGAGCAACTCAGAGAGTAAACGTGTGGGAATTAATTTACGCAACATGATTTTCTCATTAAAAGAAAAAACGTGTTTTATTGGTAACTTTATGATTATTTTTATCTCTGCAGGGGAACAACTTTACAGAAATGGATATTGTATACGTGCTTTGTTTTTAGAATGCGTTGTGGAACAGAATTGTCTTTAAGCGAGAATAAAAATTCTGTAAAATTAAGGATTTAGACTTTTATTTGAGGTTCGAATCTGTCGCTCTTTACTACTTCTATAAAATGAAGTCTAAAAAAAAGTATGTATGTATGCAAAAACAAAAGAACTACTAAACGGATTTGAATGCGGTTTGATTAAATCTATAAAATGGATAAGAAAAAATTAATATACTTCAATAAAAAACTTCTAAATGAGAAAAATAAAAGTTTATATTTTACTTTTCGGCATTTATCTCACTCTATCTTAGTTCTTAAATAACGTATTAAAAAAAATTTATATACTTTTTTAGATTATTTCACAACAAAGTTTTTGATATATACATACATATATGCTATCTTCTTTGTACATTTTCTGTGAGAAAAGTAATAACATTAAGAAATATTGTTTGTATGCTTTCGCGACAACGATCAGTGGAGACCATTTGCCACCGTCAATGCACCAGTGGCAGCGGGTATGCGTGTATGCGATACATGCGTGTAGAATAAGTGATTGAGATTGCTTCGCGCTAACGTATACATATGTATTGTAATTGTTCGATCAACTCTAATCCAATAACTGGATTTGGTTGCAATTTGTTTTATGATAAGTAAGTAACAGCTACAGATATGTATGCATTATGTTTTGACGTTTTGGCGGTAAGAACGTGCTGTAATATTTAAGAAAGCGGAAAAGTTAGATTAGAAGAAATTGCTAACCCACCTGCGTCACTTTTTTCTTTAATAGTCTATGGAAAATCCTTTATCCAAGTACTTCATTCAGTCATTTGGTGCTAAGCTAATTGTGAAGGAAGTATTTATGCCAACTTTTGAGGTGCAAGGACAAGTGTAACACTAAGCTGGAAGTAGACAATTTATTACAAATACATATATCTACATACAAAGAGAATATTTTTGTATGCGTAGCGAAGCGGGTACATCAGCTAGTATTTTCATAAATTAGTGGTAGGCTTACAACTTCTAAAACAGAAATTGAGTCAATATTTTAAAGAAATATTTAATAATTGTGAATTACCTACATTTTCTGACATATTATGTTCGAATTTAAGGTAACGCAATTTTTCGGCCTAAATGGCTTAAAAAACAAAAGGCTTTGGAGTCCCGTTTTCACAGTGCGAGCTTAAGTGTCGATCCAACGATAATCTCAGGATAAGCTCGAATTGCGTTTTCACAGTGCAGTCTTAACACAATCCTGCATTCTTAAGTAGTGGCATAACTTAAGCCACCGACTTCCACCGCTTAAGTGTCGAATCAGACCGATTCATTGTTGCCGTAAGTGTAGAATATTTGTTTTTAATCGTTTTTTTTAATTTACTAATAATATTTATAAACTGAAAACGCCATTCACTGCTCTAGAAAATTCTCTTTCTTCTAACACCTCATTTGTTAAGATAAGTTGAGTGTGAGAGCCGCAAATGGTGATAATGATTGTAGCACATTGAAGTGCAAAACATATGATCACGTTAGAGCGGGCACATATACTCACACACACACTATTGCAACGATACCCACTGCTGCCCGACTGCTGGCGGTGGTCTCCGCTGAAGGAAAATTGTGGGCTATGTTTTGAATAAGTGTTTTGAACATTGCTCAGCTTCAGGATAACGCAGGAGGATGTTTTATATCTCAAATGAATCAGCGACAGATTTACTAATTTCACCTATTTTTTTGATTTTCAATCCGATAAGCCATTTTTGAGTTAGGGCTGTATAATTATGATTTTTCTTTCAGATATACAGTTATTTGACTATTTTGTAAGAACCATTAGGCTGAGCAAAAAACAACAAAGCGTTTATCCTTCCCGGATACTTAAAAAAACATTTCAAAGAAAGTTTCATCGAAATCTGTTCAGCGGTTTTCACGCCATTAAGTAACAATAAAAAAAAACCCTACCGTTTTATAATATTTATAGATATGTGAAGGCATGCGTCCGTAATTTACGAAATTTCATTCTACAGATTCGAAGGTCGACCAAATGAAGTTGATAATGACTAAATCCAAATCAGAACTGAATCGGATCATCAATCATATAATTACAGAGAAGTTCAATGTATTTCACACAATAATTGAAAAACACTTCAAATACAGTGGACTCGATATTTGGGTTCCACGTAAATTGAAAGAGATGCACTTAACACAAATGAATTAATGTTTGCGGTAAACGAGTACATCTCAAATGCAGTGAAATCGATTTTGTTTTGAAACGAATCATTACTAGTCGTAAAAATGGATCGATTATCAGTAACAGCATCAGTCGAAAATGGCCATGGTCCATCAGATGTCTACTGCTAACCGTCAGAATTGGGTGCCGTGACATAAGGCCAAGTGACATAACGCTAAATCTCAAAATTTTCTCACAAAGCGACAGAATGTCCGAATTTTTTACTATGTATTACTATATCAAAGTTTTTGGCCTTATATCGCTTTCCCAAAGTGTCACAAGGTAAAATATTGAGGTTTGGCCTAATGTCACGGCACTGTCAGAATTGATAAATTTTAGATAATCATGTTCCACTTTTACCATGCCAGCGCTACACCAGACACATCTTTGAGAACTCATAAAAAATTATTGATGCTTGGTTGAAAAGTGATTTTATATCCACCACATAGTTCTGACTACGTACTTCGCATCAGATTACCGTTTACTTCGAAATTTGCAAAACTCTTTGAATAGTAAAACTTTCACATAGGATGACCTGAAATTGAACTTGGCTCAGTTTTTTCCTGTTAAGGACCACAAGTTCAATAAGCACAGATCCAGTTACCAGAAAGATGGTAAAAATAAAAAATATAGAATTTATTAAAGTTAATTTTTGTATTCAAAATAAAAGTTCTATTTCACACCAAAATTACTTTTTTTTTAATCTTTTGCAGTTGTTTTTAAATGTTACGTATACGACACCGATATTGTTTTATAGTTGGTGACCGGCAAAAATATGACCCTCACAGAAGGGATCAAATTACTTACAAGTTGAAGCACTTTAATTGAAAAAGAGGTAATTTATTATAACCTTTCGCACTAATGGAACTAACCGCTATGGTTTAAGTAGAACATAACCTTTACTGATGATAAACTTAAATGTTCCCCAATAAAAAGTGAAGCAAAAAGGGTAGCTCATACTTAAACACAGAATAATAGGTACTCTTTTTGATGTCAGATGGCTTTTCTATTTATAACTAGCTGATGTACCCTCTCGCTACGCATACAAAAATATTCTCTTTGCATGTAGATATACATATGTATTTGTAATAAACTGTCTACTGGAAGGAGACTTCCAGCTTAGTGCTACACTTGTCCTTGCACCTCAAAAGTTGGCATAAATACTTGCTTCACAATTTGCTTAGCACCAAATGACCGAATGAAGTGCTTGGATAAACGATTTTCCATAGGTTATTAAAGAAAAAGGTGACGCAGGTGGGTTAGCAATTTCTTCTAATCCAACTTTTCCGCTTTCTTAAATATTACAGCACTTTCTTACCGCCAAAACGCCAAAACATAATACATACATATCTGTAACTGTTCCAAGCCCTGTATCTACTTATCATAAAACAAATTGCAACCAAATCCAGGATTAGAGTTGATCGAACAATTACAATACATATACATATGTACGTTAGCACGAAGCAATCCCAATCACTTATACTACACGCATGTATCGCATACACGCATACCCGCTGCCGCTGGTGCATTTACGGTAGCATTGACGGTCTCCACTGACCGTTGTCGCGAAAGCATACAAACAATATTTCTTACTTTCCTCACATAAAATGTACAAAGAGGATAGCATTTATATATGTATATATCAAAATCTTTGTTGTGAAATAATCTAAACAAATATGTAAATTTTATTTTAATACGTTATTTAAGAACTAAGATAGAGCGAGATAAATGCCGAAAAGTAAAATATAAACTTTTATTTTTCTCATTTAGAAGTTTTTTATTGAAATATATTAATTTTTTCAAACCAGAATCGATTGCAAAAAACCGCATTCAAATCCGTTCAGTAGTTCTTTTGTTTTTGCGGCACATACATACATGCTTTTTTTAGACTTCATTTTATAAAAGTAGTGATGATGATAAGGTCATCCAAATACGTTTATCTTAATTTTTCTAGATTTCATAAAGGCACTTTTCATCTATCGCACTTGGATTGTGACATTTAAGGACGCCCTGATGTGGGCAGCAGTTATGTGTCACATACTAAAAAGTTAGAATATTCCACTAGTGTCAGATTCATGACTGACTCCATCTATTGATGTAAACTTTATTAATGGTTCATGAAAGTGAACAGCAGAGTTCCAGAGTTTATGAACTCGTTTTTCCACTAAGAATGCTGCAAAGATGTAGCTTTTCTTTAAAAAATAAATGACACCACCGAGTGGTAACTACAGGGTGGCCCAAAAACACTCACCCGATATTGTTTTGCTATATCTTTAAAATTACATTTTAAATATTTATTTGGACACTAGCTGACCCGTGCTCGCCTCGCTGCCTCGTGCTAATATGCAGAACTTGACGTATTGCCTCAAGAACGTATTTAAATGATTTAAATGATTCTTCAAAGCTGAAGTGTTAAGAAAATATATTCTTTAACTTTCTAATATGTCAGGAAATTGGAAGCTCTAGTTCGATCACAAATTACTCTGCGGGCATATGCTAAGCTAAAGTATCCACAATAACAAAATAATTTATTAATTAACTAACTGAACCCGTTCGCCTTCCTTCGCCCTCTTAAGGCTTTCTCATGCATACGAATATGTAACATCAGTGGTAGCGAAGAAACATCAAAGTATTTGTCTTAGTCCACCAAATTGTGTAATAAATTAAACATCAATGCCGTTTCAATGTGTAACTTTCACCCTAAGTGCAGATTTTATACTTTTCAAAAAAAAATACATTTTTACTTTCGCTAGCACGGGAAAGAGACATGTGTATAGTTGACCGTGTGAGAAGCAGCCGGAGGTGAAGTCCACCCCCGCGGTACCTATGCGATGCTTTGAGTAACAGTGTTTGTCCCTGCGCCTTATTTATCGTCATCGCGAAACTGGCGCTGTTTTAATTTATGTGATGGAAGCCCGGGAGCAGATAGAGAATTTAAAAATTCGACCAGATAGCTGGTTGATACCTTCTTAGCCCATATTCCGGTTAATTGAAACATATTCTGCACCTTGACCATCAACACGTGCCAATATCTGGCAATTAACATAATTGCTGATCATTCCAAGATGACGACATAGCTCGCTTATAAAGCCAAGAATTCTCACGGTTTGTTAGTTGCGATGTATCACCGTAAAACGGATGAGATAAGTTCTTCGGTAGAAGACACTTTTTGGCACAAATAATGTAATAAATTTGCATTTACATTTTCTTCCGGAACCGCTCCTCCACCAATTGTAAGTTACAAATCAGAGAAATGTTGTGCGTTTGGATTGCCGCCTGTTCGTGCCCGAATATTGACGGTCAAGTGCATTTGAGTAACACTGGACAAAGACTTGCCTTTTTCTGATAGGCGTTTACTTCGTCAGCTTTTGTGACTCGTAGCACTACTGATAACGTTGCCTTAAGTTGCCGCAAAATAGCACTGTAACGCCGCTGTCGATCGATCTGTCATTTTGTCTTATATCCTGTTAGGTTCTGTTAACGGCTTCCACTACCTTACGGTGGGCCATAGTGCATTCTTCCCACACACAGATAACAGTCACGTAAAACTCGAGCTTTATTACTATTACGGGGAATGTTGCAAACTGGGCTTTCAGTGGTATATTACATTGGCTACGTATTAATGAACAACTAATACTTCCCAGACATACCTATACATAAACCAAAATTAACTCTTAAAACAGCAGGAGCTTATTTTGGGTAGAAAATAAGTTTTTGGTATTTTTTTTTTAAATTTGTTAATAATATTTATAAATTGAAAATGCAATTCACTGATCTAGAAAATTCTCTTTCTTTGGACATCTCATTTGTTAAGATTGGTTAAGTGTGAGAGCCGCAAATGCTTATGATGATTGTAGCACATTGAAGTGGAAAACAAATGAACACGTCAGAGCGCGCACACATACTCACACACACACTATTGCAATGATACCCACTGCTGCACGGCTGCTGGCAGTGGTCTCCACTGAAAGAAAATTGTGGGTGTTGCTTTGAATAATTGTTTTGAACATTGCTCAGCTTCAGGACAGCGGAGAAAGATGTTTTATACATCCAATGAATCAGGGGAAAATTTACTAAATTCACGTTTTTTTTTTGTTTTTTACACTTTTCAATCCGATAAGCCATTATTTAGTTTGGGCTGAATAATTATAATTTTCCTTTCAAATATGCATAAAAAGTATAAATGATATGGTCCAAGGACATAAGCAATCACTATGTCAATGTTTCATCAAAACCCGTCCAGTAGTTCTAACGTGATACGCGAACAAACAGTTTTTAATCTACAGATTTATTATATGTATAGATTTAACTATTTTTCCGTTACATTTTGAAGATGATATCGGTCAAGTGGGCGCCGCCATAGTTGATGACCATTTGGGCTCTTTCTACCGCATTTTCAAACGTGTTGGCGAGAGTTTCGGGCGATAAGTTCTCGCACTCTTCTCGGATATTCTCTTTGAGAGCTTCCAGCGCCAGCGTTCTGATAGATCCTTGACCTCAAAAAACCTCATAAAATGAGGTCTGGAGTGCTCAAATCGCCAAAACAGACATTAGGCTACCCGGAAACGTATCCTTTAAACGTTGTGTGATTGCACCGTCCTGTTGGAACCACATGTCCTCCAGTCCCAATTCATCAATTTCCGGCATTTAAAACTCGTTGATCATTGTTCTGTATTGCTCACTACTCATCTGGTCAACGTTAAGGGCTCAACCGCGATATGTTCAGCCACTGAGGCGATATTCACATCGCAGGGAGTACCACGAGGCCTTCCGGCACCCCTTCTGTCACGAGTTATTCAAGTCTCTTCGAGACAAGTGGCTTAACGCCTTAGTGTTTGACCAGTTGGCGTAGGACGGTCGGAAAACCAATGCCAATATCATTGACAAAAAAAAAAACCAGTATTCCGCGATATTGAGATGTAGGTATAGCATTACATGGCTTGTCGACGTGTATTTTCCATCTATTTACATCACAAATATCAAAACAAAACTGACAGTTGTCGCCATTTGCAAAAGTTATATGTACCATCATCCAAAACAGTAATTTCCAGAACGTTGTTTTTGCCAATTGAGAAATCATCGACCCCTATCCAGGTTGAACCAGTTTGAGGTTTTTTTTAGGGAAATATCCTGAAAACATTTGTATGTATGAGCAAGCTTTGTAGGTAACAAAAAAAGTGTGCAGTATGTTACTCAACTGATATTTGCGCAGATCTAACTTTATGCCTCAAATGTCCAATTAAATTCAATGTCAAAAAATCCTAATATCCTTTTCAATTTCGTTAATTGAATTATTGGAATGCATTTGACTGACAGTAATATTTCAAACCTTGGAGAAAAGGAAATATCTTTAATTATTTTTCTGTCACATATCCTTCGAATGGTGGTAGCATCTTGCAACAAAAGAAATAGGTTGAACTCTTATACCTATTTTATATTAGACATCGACGACCCATTTACGGCAGACTACAATGATAAATTGTTATTTATTCAGCTCCCGCATTCATTATTTACGGGAGAATGATTAATGATGCTGTGCCGGACGACAATCTATTTATAGATAAATAATAAATTATCAATCAATTGCGTAAAGTAAATCCTGCTACTTTGTATCCTTGTTGGGGTACTCGTGCGGATATTTTTTTTTTTAAAACAATTTTCTAAGACGATTGAACTTGCAGACCCTAGGCACATGATTTGAGTTTCAATTCTATTTACTTTCTAGGTTTTCGAAATACCAGAATAAGTTGAAATTGTAAAATGAACCACTCGGTGAGTATTTAATTATGTAGGATCGTCAGAAGTGCTTCCATTAAGAACAAGGACGAGTGGAATATTGAATAAAATACGAGTGAATGTCCATTTCTCTGTCAGTATCACGATGAATTGGGTTGCCGCAGTCTTGTATTCGAAGTGAGATACGAAGGCGTTCTCCCCAATTGATTTTCAGTTTGTCACATCACATCAAAGGTAATTATGGAAAAAAAAGGCAAGCAAGTAGCGAACAATTCGAAAATCATTGCTGGTACCGCTCTCAAACTATAACGAGTATCGATTTTTAAATAGTCACGATGAGCAATCAGTTTATTTGTACGTAAAATTAGTTTATTTTCGTTCAATCTTCCAGATGAGTTGCACTTAATTAGTTTTAAGTTAAATACAATAACTTTTGATTACAACACTTTGTCGGTTACTCAAATAGCAATTAACCAAAGTTTGTAAATCAGGAAGGGGACCGGAAATGAATTCGGTACTTGAGCATGAAAAACGTTATTAAATTTTGAAGCTGTTTTCTAAAGGAATTCTTAGACTGATTTTTCTATGGTTTGACAGGGGATATCTTGGACCAGTTAATGGTAAGCATCTAGAGGTAACTCGATGAGTTTTAATTCATCTTAGGTTATGTTAGGTAAGCGGGCTGATTTATATCCTCACCACACCCATGTGTGAGGTTCATGTGAACCCATTGTGGTACCCATTATGTGTTCCCACCCGTGATATCAGTGGCTTGATTCCAACCATCCGGACCTCCTGGCAAACTGTTCTGTTTCTTAGTTGGCACAGGTTAGGGCAGTAACAGAGGAAATGGGCTGTGTCCTCATGAGCCTCTTCATCACCGCATCCCCTGCATTAAGTCATCATCGTAGAGTAGTAGTTTTTTCATATGATATCTTAGCATATTGTGGCCAGTTAACACTCCTATCAGTATTGACAGGGATTTCCTATCTTTTTGTAGAAGTTTATTAGTTTTACCTTTATCGTATTCTGGCCACATTTTTCTTGATATTTCACATGTAGTTAGTGATTTCCACCCGCTATTAGCTTCAAATACTGTCATTTGTTTGATTTTGGCCTTGAGGTTGCAAAGTGGAGGTTTAACCGTGTAATCTGCTTGATCAATGTCTAAGGCTGAGCTTTTTCTGGGCAATTCATCCGCGACTTCATTGGCTGGTATTCCGCTGTGGCCTGGGACCCAGCAGAGTTTTACGTTGTGCTACGTGCCAAGAACCTTAAGCTCTTCGCGGCAACATTTCACAAGCTTAGATGTAGATAGGCGCTGTCAATGTAAATTCTGATATCTTCTCGGGATATTGTCATCATTGACACTAATTGGGCAGCCTTTATCACTGCTAGAACCTCAGCTTGAATAACGCTGCTGTGGTCTGGGAGTCGTGTGGAGATGTTATTTCTTAGGTTTTCCTTTAATTGATCTTACACGGACGGGTTTCCTTTTGCAAGAAAAACTTTTTTTTTTCTTCTTTTTTGTAAGGAAGGTGGAAAGCATCGAAAGCCAGAGTATGGGACTTCAACCCTAACTAAAACCACCTCTGCTTCCATCCCCATTTCCCGACTATGCAACCACAGGGATATCGTCAATTGGGGTTTTTTTTAGCCATGGATTGCATAGTGTGGGAAAGCATCCCCATCAAAAAAAAATATCTCCTATTATTACAACTGTGAGGAACTCTCATCCATTAAACTAAGAAATTGAGTCATATGGCCTTAATCTTTTGAGCTGCCTAATGGTGTTGTAGTTGACAATGCCTAAGTACATATTTTTTAACAATTTCGCTAACATTCTCTATTTGTAAATCACAGAGTACATTTACGATGACTCTTAGTACTTTGTTTTGGAATGTTTGTATCATTCGTAGATTTGTTTGTTTGGTGCCACCCCAAAGCCGTATCTCATATGTCCACTCTTAAAGTTCTTAAAGTTAACCCCAGTACAGGGACTGGGGTAAAATGTTACCCCAACGCTATTTTGAAATCAGACAATTTTTTTCCTGCCAAGTTTTGAAACCTGGATTTTTGTGCTAGTACTACAAATTTTGTCCCGAGTCCATTTTTAACGTTTCCAACGATCTGGGAGCACTCCAAATATTTTTTTTTATTTTTCTACGAGTTATTTTCAAGCTATTTTAATTTTTTTTATTTTATTTTATCGGCCTGGGCACTGGTTCTTGAAAGCAGTACATTTCGTGCTAAATTACACTTATTTGATCTACAAAAGAATCACGCTTAATTTTATGTGAATAATCTTGCCACATCTAGCCCTCATTTACCGTTTACTTATGTTTTTTTAATCGTGGGTAAAATTTTACCCCACTTTTTCTTTTTCTACTTGTGCACCTTATGTGAAGTGGTTCTCTGCTTCGCTGACCTTCTGGGCTAGAATCGAATATTCTCCGAGCCGAAATGTTGATATCCATACGCCTATGTCCTAGCTATCTTAAACGCTCAATGGGGTTTTGGTTTTGGGGTTGCCTGTTTTTGAAATACAAAAGTTGGATTCTGAGAAATGAGCAAGGTGGGATTGAACGGGATTTTCGAAGACGGTATTTTAAAACCTTTTTGGCGGGGTTCTTAAAATAGGTATTTTAAAAAACGGGATTCCGATACGCTCCCAGTTTTTTGACCAGGTTGATGTCGCTGTACAGCTCGTATAGTCGTGGTTGAATATCCTCCTCCAAAACCCGTCAACGCAAACGGGACCGAATGCCTTGCAAATGATTTTCCTTTCGAAGCAAACAAGGATATCTTCATCCGCTTTCGATAAAGTACATGCTTCAGCTCCATATAGCAAGACTGAGATGATAAGGGTCTTGTATAGAGTCTCCTTAGTCGATCGGGAAAGAGCTTTACTACTCAATTGCCTTCTTAGCCCAAAGAAACAGCGGTTGGCAAGAGTACTCCATCGTTTAATTTCCGACAAGATGTCATCTTTTGATGTTATAACCGAGGTATAAAAAATCAATTACTAGTTATAACTGTCCACTATGACTTTTCATCTAATTCGTCGAAATTGAGTGCCCCTTTTCGTTGACAGCATAAACTTTGTTTGCCCTCGATAACCACTTCCATTTATATACTCATAAATGCACCGGTGTTCTGCCAATGTAGTCAATGTTATCGGCATATGGAAGTAGTTGAACGGATGTTTGAAAGGATGTTCCTCGTATGTTGGCTTGTGAGTTTCGAACAATTCATTCAAGTATGATGTTGAAGAAGTCGCCTGACAGCGTGTCACCTTTTCTGAATCCTTTTTTGACATCGAAAGTCTCAGTGAGGTCATTACCGACCTTGTAGCGAGTAGCGAGTTTTCTCCATAGTCAGTCTGCACAGACGGATGAGTTAGGCAGGGATGTTAAAACTAGACATGGTTGTATACAGTTCATCTCCCCAGATGCTGTCAAAGGCGGCCCTGAAATCGATAAACAGGTGGTGGGTATCGATTTGGACTTCTTGGGGTTTTTCAGGATCTGCCTGTGTGAAAATTTGGAATACAGAGGATTCTCCTGGCCAATATGATGAATTATCTTGTAAGCGATGTTAAGGAGACGAATGACTCTGTACTTGCAGCAGTTGAGGGGGTCTCCTTTCTTATGGACCGAACAGATGATGTTGAGATTCCATCCATCTGGCATACTTTCATCTGACCAAATTCTAGAGATGAGTTTGTGTGTGCTCCCTTCCAAGTTCCATTTCCAGGTGCAGGGAAACCGTCAGATCCAGCAGCCTTGTCGGACTTAAGCTTAAATATTGCTATCCTTGCTTCGATTTGGTCAGGTAGACGGGAGTGTTGGTCTTCATCATCATTATACAGTCCGCAGAAGTAGTTTTTGTCATATTCTCAAAGATTTCCTTCGTCATCTCCACAGGTTTCTGTACGGGACTTGGTTTGCTGACACATTCTTAATACCTTCTGGTTAAACTTCCGTACATTGTTCCTAGTTTACATATAGCATTATCCGGGGGCTCCTTAAGTATTTTTCCTGTGCTTTAATGTTTCTTTAAATTTCAGATTTCACTTCTTGTAATGTTACATGCCGTATGTTCCTGTGAAGGAAATAAATAGAATGAAAACCATTACTAGGGGCACCTCATACTAAAGTTCATTAGAGACGATGTTGAAGAATAAGGAAGTACTTTAGCTTAAAGGAAAGTAGTATTTTGCAAAGGCGAGATTGTTTTTACTCTGCATAGTACCGCATCTTGTGAGCAGCAGTTCCTTATAAAAGATTTAAATTTATTTAAGACTCCAGCCTCCAGCTTTTGAATTAATTATCATCAACGTAGTCCATAAGCTCCTCTGTTCAGTTCGAGTAACATGTAGTTAAAATCAAAAAAACAAAAAGGAGATAAATTCCTATTCAAGTCAAGTGTACTGGAAGTAGGCAACCACTAATTTGTAATTTGCCAAAAATTAACACGAAATTGCCGGTGATGAATATTCATTTGTTCGGGGAGCTGTAACAGAAAAGGTACAGGATTACGATTTTTAACAAGGATAATACAATGAATATTCTACATAGGTACATGTACACCTTTTCTTCATTCCTGTCCGCAGCAGTTAACGAAGGTTAAGCGAATTTTTCAATGTTTTACTGTTTGTAATGAAAATTTATTGCCTATCCAGAGTGAGCACATCCTTTGCGCTATGAAATAGCAGTACTTTGCGTGAATACCTTAAATCGTCTGGATTACATAGAATTAACTATACAGCCTAAATGGATATTTATATTTAATAGCAGAAGTTGACCCTAGGCTGAATATTTTTTCATATTTCCTTTATACCTCTTTAAATAAAATAAATCTAGTCCTCGCGTCCTTTTTACTCATTACGCTAATTAGAATTTACAAGAAAGGTTTATAGAAAACAATTGAAAGGCTTAGGCCGAAAATCATAGGGGAAAACGGTTGTTCATTATTTTTATCATACCCTTTAAAGGAATTTGTAATCCTTTTGCATTCATTTGCTAAATCAAAGATATAACATTTAAATCCTATTTCCCAAATCCATAAGAAATCAACTCATTTCGAATGGAAAGGCATTTTCAATTTGGCAAAATTAAAGGACGAAAATGTGGAGGAACACTAAACCATGATAACTAGAAAACGAATCAAGTATAACTTAGTTTATCGGTTCAAGTAAAGAGTCCCCAAGTAATTACAATTTCCTGCTGAACAAGTCGCAAAGTAGAGAGAAAAGGATAATCGGTTTAACTTGAGAAGGGACAAAGAAATTGATAGTTAACCAAGTGGTCAGCAATCGATTGGATTATTGAGTAACAGCTGCGACAAGGCACAGTGTAGGCACTTGATCCAATTTTGACAAGAGAACTTAATCACGTCGCCAATTAACTTTTATGGTATAAAGGACGAGAGCAATTATGTATTCTTCAGTTATCATAAGAATTGCCAAGTTAAAGTAGACCAAGAAGGGGTCATCAGAGTTGGACTTTTTGCAAAGTGAATAATTCTGTGGAATGGTTAAGAGTCATCTCCTCGTTGGCGAAGTTGCCTAGTCGTACCAAATACATATGTATCTATGCACGAACTCAATTAATAGGTTTGTGGTCAGCATGTTGTATTATAGCTTATATGTTTATCAATGTGCGCGTACTGCGCAAATGTGTTTTTCATCTCATCTGTATGTACAGTGGCGAGCAAAAGTGGATACGTAATTTCCGATTTCGTGGTTTTCCATTCATAAAACAATTTTCTTTCAACGAATTTAAATAAAATTCACAGATTTCTTTATTTTACTTCATTGTTGAAATCTATATATGTATGTACATACATAAAAATAAGTTGATGTTTTGAAATTCGTAAGTAAAAAAATAAAAAAACCACCCTAATTTTTAAACAAAAGTATGTAAAGGCACTGGCCTTATAAGCTATCATAACCTGTTCTGTAACAACAATTACTAGGTGTCCAATTTGGACAGATGTAAATAAATAAAGGAAATAAATATATATATATATAAAATATATGTATAAAATAATATATATAAATGAACTAAAAAGTAAAAAAATAATTTTTTTCCGAGTCACCAATGTGTGACTATAAATTAAAGCTTGGGGCGCTCAGGCACAAGACAACACATGCACGATGTGCAACGAGGACGGAAGAAGAATTAGCAGAACACATTTTGTGTCACTGTTACTGTTTAGTTAGACCTCGTCATCGTCATTTAGCCAAATTTTACCTCGAGCCTGAGAGCCCCAAGCTTTAATTTATAGTCACACATTGGTGACTCGGAAAAAAATAATTTTTTTACTTTTTAGTTTATTAAAGCTTGTTTTTAAAAATATATTTTTATCTTTATATTTATTTTCAACTTTTTAGTATCTGAATTTTTTTTACAAATTTACGTCTATCCGTATATTAGCTTGGGTGGGTTGGATATGAGAAAGTTTACTCAATATGTTTGAGATTCTACTCGCCCTTTCATTTGATACCCATGCCATGGTGGTTGTGAAGAAAATAGTCATTCGCCATCTTGGGGCAGCCACCATATTGAATTTAGAATGAAGTCACTTGGCTAGTGTAATTCTGCTTGTCAATCCCTTTAAGTTGATACCCATATTAAGGAGGTCGTGAAGATAACGGCAATCCTCCATCTTATGGCGTCCGCCATATTAGATTTACAACGTCATAAAATATTCTAAATTGTTTGAGATTCTATTCGTCAAACCCGTCTATTTGATATAACCATGTCATGCGGGTTGTGAAGAAAAAAGTAATCCGCCATCTTATGGCATCCACCATATTGAATTTAGAATCACATCATTTAGCTAATCGTATTCTACTTTTAAAACCCTTTCATTTGATACCCATATTAAGATGGTAGTAAAGATAACGGTTATCCGCCATCTTGTGGGCGTCCGCCGTATTGAATTTTTAATGACATTATAGCGTATTGTAGTCTACTTGCCAAACCCTTTCATTTGATACCCATATTTAGGAGGTCGGGAAAATAACGGTAATCCACCATCTTGGGGCGTCCGCCATATTAGATTTACAAGATCATGAAATATACTATTTTGAGTTGTCACCGGATACGCAAAATTTCAGCATAATCGGATATCTGGAAGTGGGTGTAAAATCGAATCCTAGATTCCGCCCTCACAGAAATTGAAGTTAAAAAAGCGTCCGCCATATTGGATTTACAACGTCATCGAATATCCCATATTGTATTTTCTCCGGAACTATATACGTGTGCAAAATTTCAGGATAATCGGATATCTGGAAGTGGGTGTAAAATCGACTCCCAGATTCCGCTCTCACAGAAATGGAAATGTTAAAAAAGCGTCCGCCATATTGGATTTACAACGTCATCAAATAGCACATATCGTATTGTCTCCGGAACTATATGCGTGTGCAAAATTTCAGGACGATCGGATATCTGGAAGTGGGTGTAAAATCGACTCCCAGATTCCGCCCTCACAGAAAGTGAAGTTAAATATAAAGCTTGTAATAATAAGAAAAAAAAATAAAAAATATTTTGTGCGTTTACTTATAAACTCACGTAGCGCTAAACCGATTGTAATGTAATTTGGTAAGGAGATAGTCGCTAGGTGGCCCTGCAGTAAAGTTATTAACAACATCTTCTCACGCTTAAACCGCTGAACCAATTGTAATGTTATTTGAAAAACCACCCGCTGGAGTCAAGTTATTTACAAATTCTGTATTTATTAACCAAAATGACACAAATTATCAATATGTGTTGGTTTAGTGCCAAAAGAGAAAATCACATAATTAGCACCAAATAGGTGGCGCTGTAGTTTTAAACAAATTCTATGTTTCTTACTTACTTAGTTGGCGCTACAGCTCGAGGTGAACCTGGGCCTGCTTCTCGCAACCATTTGTGTGTGCGTGTTATACAGGGTTTTTCAACAGTGACGCTACAAAAGTAGAGCGACAGGGACAGCAAACGACGCCATATTTCTTGCCGTTTTTTTAACATTTCTCTTCAGTAAGGTTTGCCATTTCATGATGGAAAGATATACGAGCCAACAACAAGTTGAAATTATTAAAATTTACTACCGAAATTCGGAGTCAGTGGCCTCAACGTTAAGAGCGCTACGTCCAATTTATGGTCGTCATACTCGTCCTAGCAGATCAACAATTGAGCGTCTAGTGGAAAAATTTGAGTCCACAGGCACAGTACAAAATGTTCCCGTGCCAGTGAGACAAAGAAGTGCTTTGGTGTGGTTTATGGTCCGGCGGCGTCATTTAGCCGTACTTCTTCCGTGATGATCAAGACCGACACGTTACTGTGAATGGGAATCGCTACCGTTCAATGATAACCGAATATTTTTGGCCCAAATTGGATGATATGGACTTGGAGGACATGTGGTTCCAATAGGACGGCGCCACAAGCCACACAGCGAATGTCACAATCAATTTATTGGAAACCAAGTTTGGAGAACGTGTTATCTCACGAAATGGTCCAGTCGCTTGGCCGCCTCGGTCGTGCGATTTGACGCCGTTAGACTATTTCCTGTGGGGCTACGTCAAGTCTATGGTCTATGCCAACAAGCCAGCGACGATTGATGAACTTCGTACGAATATCGAACGTGAAACTGCAGCAGTATCGGCCGATTTATGCTTGAAAACCGTCGACTTCTGCAAGTGTGCCCGTAGTGGCCATGCGAAAGAAATCGAGTTCCATACATAATGGCATCGAACGTACTTTCACAGGAATAAAGAATTTCATTCATATCCGAAACCGTTTTTGTTTTATTTAAAAAAAACCTTTATAGCGTTCTTATTGAAAAACCCTTTACTTACTCGTGTCTGCAGATATACAAGTACATATTAATATGTACTATATATATGTATATATGTTTGTATGTATGTACATCTGTGAGTATCGAACAAAGTATCATTGTATCTTCAGTAGAAATCGTATCGCAAAGAAAGGGTTCATAGACTTATCAACATAAATCTATGACATACATATGCATGTATGTAGTTAAAATAACTGATACATAGTACGGAACACTTATTGCGCAAGTATAACTTGCAATTGACCGGATTTTTTTTTTTTTGATAATACACGTGCGCTAAAGGGGTTATAAATACCCTTAAAATATCTTGCACAGCGCGGGCCAAGGGAAATTTAGGGAGGATGAAAGAGGAGCTACCGATGCGCATTGGTCTTAAATGCTTGTAAATAGATCATAACGGGAGGGAAAAATCGTGTTTGGTAAAACATTCCACATTCGTGTTGAGCGGTTAAAGAAAGTATCTCTATATTTTACTGTACGTCCGAAGTTGGGCTTAAGGGTAAATTGATGGGCATTCCTTGCGAGACGTATGTTGCGAGAAAATTGTTGAAGGGGGGGAATGCAGCTAGCTATTTCGCTGGAGCACTGTTTGTGGAAAAAGCGATAAAACAGGGAAAGACAGGAAACATTACGACGGTGTTCAAGAGAGTCAATTGACTCAGTGATGTTGCTATCCCCTATAAGTTTTATCGCGCGCTTTTGTATTCTATCGATCGGTTTTCCTGCTTTCTTTCAAAATACTGTTAGGTATAATCTTTTTGTTGGCATGTTTTGTTATTTTTGTGATCTGCTTGGTGGTAGGTAATTTTAAGTGATGGGTTTTTATTATTTTATACTAAATTTGTGTACCTATCAAGAAATCCCAAAATTCCAAAACACGATTGTTTTGATGTCTGAAAAGAAGGCGGAGTAAATCCTTGCCAATTAATTAAATTTATGGGCTATTGTGAAAAGAAAAATCTGGCTAATAAAAGGAAATTAGTTTTTGATTTTAGAAATTCCGATTAGCTATGTAAATATTTGAATTAGGACCTTATTGGACATTCCAGTAAGACAACGATCTCAAGGAAAAGACACAAAATCCCGATTTATAAAATCCCGAATTATAAAATCCCGAAAAAAATCATGCATTTCTAAAAATCCCGAATCACAAAATCCTGAAAAATGAACATTGACGAAAAATCCCGAAGTCGCCCCAGTCGCCTGACCTAAACCCCATAGAACATCTGTGGGAATATCTAGAACGTAAAATCCGAAAATTTAAGATTAGTAACAGGTATGATCTCAGTTTTACATCAAGAGTGGGCCGAAATTCCAGCAGAAGTGACCCAAAACGTTGTAGATTCAATGCCATAGAAAATGAAGGCAGCAAAAGGCAGGTCAAACAAATACTGAAATTAAGAAAATAGTGTCTTATTTCACAATATATTGTAAGCGTTCGTAGATTTTTGGTCTTTGTAATACATGAATTTTTATTTTTTTTTTGTATAATCTATTCCCTTTATATTATTTATTTTGATTAAAAGAGCTTATGTTTTTCACTGTATACTCCATGGCTGGCCAAAAAAATGTAACAACACTGCACTCCGTCCCAGAAACCATATGCTATGGTATGTCTTGTTCCTGATTTGGGCAATTTGGGCAAAGAGGTGAGCTATCGTGCCCAAACAACGGTGTAGGTACATATTTCCGATACCCCCTGAAGCTACTGACTACTCTTAGTACGCTAAGTCGATATGTTGACAGCTTCCGTTTTATGGTCTGCTAATTCTAGGCCGGCGGATATTAGCCAGTCTTTGATGAGGTTGATTGCTTCATTCGTAGCTGACTGTACCTTGCAAATGTTCTTTGCAACAGTAACGACGGCGATGTCGTCGGCGAATCCAAATATTTTTACTCCTGCTCACAGTGTTAATTGCAGAACTCCGTCGTACATATGTTATAGTCCTTAGTAGGGGACCCAGTACTGATCCTTGTGGGACACCCGCGGAGCCTTTATAGTACTTTACTCCTTATTCGGTTTCATATCTCAACCCTCTATTGGTGGAGCAGCTGGATAAAATATTTCACAATTAGTTTGGCGTATCCATTCTAGGTAGTGGCCTTCTTATGATGTGCACATATTTATATGTATGTTCGATATTTTCTTCCAAGTAAAAACAATGGGTAGGTAGCACGCGTAACCAATTTCAGCGAAAAGTCGAACACATGGTCTAAAGTTTGGCCACCCCTGGTATAAACCTATCTGATGCCCTTGCGTATAGGAATAGGAACAAGTTTAGATTCCCTTATTTATGTTGCAAATCATTAAAATTATTTTATTTTGTCAACAAGTCTTTCCAGATACATTTTTCTTCAATAAGAACGCAGTAGATTGTTTTCTTATTTATATCACGTGTATTTTCTGCACAGAAGAAATGTTAATTGTGTCGGTCTTTATTCTCCCTTCTGTGTCTTCATCTCAATTATGCTTTAAATACCAAATATTACTGAACACGACCGAAGGTGGCTGAACTCACCTGGATAATGGATATAAATCCGCAGGATTTTAGATATCTCAGCACAACACTCCTACTTAGACAAATTACAAATACCTAAACGTGCTAGTTTAAAGTGACATTTCCCTGCGTGACTCCTGTGGAGAAGGCGACAGCACTGCGAACTACTTTCTATGTGTTTGTCCTGCCGTGTTGACTGCTGTTAATCTAAGCTCCTTGTCATTGAAATGCTTTGTCGCCTTTCTGAGAAAAAGGAAAAAAAAAAACTTGTAAATGGGATTCTGTATTTGGTAGTAAAAAGGACCAGTTCTTGAGTCTGAGTCCTCCAGTCAGGGTATTATTATTATTATTATTGAAGGGTGAGATTCACTGCGACCTTAAGATTTATTGTGCCCCCTTCAAGCCCCTGATGAAGAGACACCCCTCCCTTCAGTATTCCTATTGGAATCGGATGGAGAGAGCTTTGCTCATAGCTAGCCCAGGTGAGAATTCCATAGGCCACAGCACCACCTCTACCCACGCACTTGAATTTTTTCTGTTCACCAGTATGTTTTCTCGAGTTTCACTGAACTCATTGCAAAATCTGCATGAGTCTTTATCTGATAGACCTAGCTTCCTGAGATGTCCCTTAAGTTTATAATGCCCCGTGAGGAACGCAGTCAGGATGCGGAGTTTGTTTTTGGTCGGCTAATGTAAGCGTTTAACCTTTTCAGATTGCAATTACCCAAAATTGGCCCTGAGTTTCTGTCCACGACTTCGTCCTGTTTGCCTTCTCCAGGGATCGGACCTCAGGACCCAAAAAAGGGGAGGCAGCTCCTTTTCCGGCAAGTTTGTCCGCCTCTTCATTTTCTTCTATCTCCAGGTGCCCTGGTACCCAGTTGATAGTGACGTTGTTTTCTTCGCCCAGTCTACTAAATTTATCTAGGCATTCCCAGACAATTCTAAATTTGATGATCTAAGCCCATATTGCCTCGATAGCTGCTTCACTATCTGACATTATTGAAATGTCGCGTCTATTGTAGCGCTTATCAAAATTGAGTTGGGCACATCTGTCAATAGCACAGATTTCAACTTGAAAGATTCTGATGTAACTGCCCATGGTTTCAAAATGTTCAGTTCATGGCTCGGACACTCCTGCCCCCGTACCTTCCTCAGTTTTTGAACCATCCATGTAATATTTGATGTTCTGAGGACTAAATACTAGGTTCGTTGCTCCAGTCTTTCTTGTTGCTGAGCTTTATGTTGAAGTTGTTTGTGACCAGTTAAATGTCCTGATGCCATCGTCTCTGGGGAAGGCCAGTTTGGGTATCTGCATCCCAAAATAGGCCTTTGCTACAATCAACACTTCAATATTTTTTTCAATTAGTTGCCTGAGTTGACTTTTCTCTCACCACACCGATCGACGTCATCAAAAGATCAGTCTAAATTGAAATTTCAATGGAATCCTTTCAATCTCCCTTCTGTCAGTATATCAAGTTATTTTCCTCTTACGAAAACATGTCCAATTCCCTTTTCTAGTTGCAAATTGATTCCAGGACGATGTTTACTATTTAATGGAGACCAAAGTAACGAACTAAGGAAAGGTAAAGTTTGAAGAAGGTACCCCTTTCCCCCTAAGGGGAAATAAGTTTCGTGAGATTTTTGTTTTCCTATTTTCAGTATTTCTTTGGGACCAAGATGGCCAAATAACACTGTCAACGATGTTGTTGTCGTTGCGGGAAAAAGTTTTCCTCATCACTTGGATAAACTTTTTATTTCACGAGAATAGCTCTGCCCTCTATGGGATAAATACTGGCAGTTGGGGTAGCCAAACATCCACAGTAGACCTCTTCAAATAATCAAAACAAATAGTATGTGTGTGTGTATTGTTTCAAGGATGGTGTAGAAAGGTTATGTTTGGCAACACACCGAATGTACTCAACCCTGATGACTGGTCATTTACGTGAACTCAGCGGGCGAATTGATTCATGAATTATTGAATACGGTGGAGCAAATTAATTGTATTGGAATTCTGATGATATTTAGGGAAAATTTTTATGGGAGGAATTGACTGTGCGTTGAATGAATCTCTGGAGATCGATAATGTTGGAATGATGTAGCCCAAAGTAGTTAAAAGTTTCATAGAAATATCCCATTTACAAGGCTGTGGATGACGATGCTGGGACAGTTAGTGGTTCTATCTCCATTTGTATTACTAGCATCATCACTTAGTATCAAGGGAACTCGAATTGTGCCGTGGAAAGAACTCTCTGTGCAAAGTCTGGATTTAGAGGCATCGTTCGTTGGAGGTCATTCAATTAAAAATATTTCTTTTTTTAATTCAAACTTCAACGTAGCAGACAGAATCAGTACTTTAAGGAAGAGACCAATGCCTTCTGACATATCTAGAATACCTGATTCTTCAACACTCTCCAGCATCTCATGTTCCTCTCATTGTTTTTCCAGCTTTGGCAACTCCTCATGTAGGGCTATTTGGAGCTTCTTATTTCTTTTTTCTTCTTCAGCTCAGGGAATTTATATTTTTGCAGAAATGGAAGAGACGTACCTATTATACAGTTTTATAGATACCGCCTCCAAGCTACAAGTTGAGAAGCTCGTCGTAATAAATGATGCAGTTGATATTGAATTCTTGTAAGGCTAGGCGCGCACATGCGATTTTCTGTCGCTGCGATTAAAAAATGGTGATCGCAACCAAATATGACCATAAACGCACTTGTGGTTTTCTGTCGCACGATTTTTTAGTCGATATCTACGACTACGATTTTTTAATCGTAACGATATAAATCGCAAGTGTGTGGAGACATTTGCTAGTATGTATGATTCATTGTCATTTGCGACAGTTGCATCGCACAAAAAATGGGACAAATCGCAGCCTTTTAAACATTGCGATTGAAAGCTGAGAAGTGTCATGTGCGCGCATTTATGAGCATTGAAAGTATGCTCTATTTTTTACAACTGCGACGGAAAGCGCCTAGCTTAAGGCTTGGTACACACATGCGATTGCAGTCGCACGACTATTCAGTCGCAAAAAATAGAACACAAAGCTTTTAATGTACGTGCGCGCACATGATACGTTGCGATTGGTAGGTTTCATGTGCGCGCACTTACATTGAAAGCTATGTATATGTTCCATTTTTTGCGGCTGAATAGTCGTGCGACTGCAATTGCATGTGTGTACCAAGCCTAAGACAATCGGAAGAGGTGGCATCGTGAAAAATCTTTTGGGTGTTTTTTGGGATTGAAGTAGTAGTCCAACGCATTAACCACTACGCCATGGTGCCAATGTTGCTATTTAGAGCTTCGCCTTTTATTTTATGTGTAAGACTCACGCACTACCTATCCCAAGGCTGCTTTAGACTTTTATTGTTTTTTTGATTCTTTTTGGGAACAGTCGTCTTCTATCGCATAAAAATGATCTCTCTACCTTAGCCACCAGGCACATAATTGATTAAATAAACAGTGAAACCTCTTCTAAGTAGACAGGTGGAGTTTTCTGTCCGGTAATAAGAGCTGTCCGTTTATAAGAACGCATTTTCTATGGGAAATCAGAAATTGGTTCCTCAAAAAGGTGTCCGTTATTGCGATTTGTCCGCTAAACAGGGTGTCCGCTAATGAGGTATTTTCCTGTACATACATATGTACATATGTATATAAAAGATGAAATGTATATCTTCTACAGATTCGGAAAGTTAAACTCAACCCGCCAAGGAATTTAGTAGCCTATAACAGACCCTGCATATATAGAGTACACATATATACATAATGTATTAAAATGAAGTGCATCCTTTAACATATCTCATTTAAAGTAACATATATCGTTATTAGCAATTTGAATGCTTGATGTCACATCGTCTTCATTAGATCTTTTGTTTTCAGTATTCAAACGAGAATGTCGTTAAAAAGGCTTATAACAAAAGACGAAATAAAAATGTTAATGCTAATAAACTCGGTTTTGTTACCAAGCATTGTGCTGAGTGTCATTATATATACATTCATCTGTCTCGACTACACATGCTTTAATTTTTATTAACACATGAATGTTGCTACGCAGAAATCATAAACAAAAAATATTACTTAACATAAACAAAGCTAATCATTATTAAAAAAAAATAATGCTGATAACCTTCGGATTAATAAACACCCACTCCCCAACTACATATCTACATATGCATATTTGTAAGTATGCTTAGATGATTACTGTATGTACGAGTATCTTACATTGTTTTCTATATTATTGCTGCCGTAAAATAGGAATCACAATTTTTAATTCGTTTTATCTTGCTTATCTAAGATAAGATAGAAACATAAAAAAATATACAAAAGTTCTACTCCAAGAACTGAATACAAAAATTATAACTCTAACTTTTCGCTGTAACTAACTGCACATAGAGTACTCGTAGTATACTTGCGGTGACCATCCGTCCCGTATTTGACGGGACAGTCCCGTATTTCAAAAGCCTGTCCCGGTTTTACTTTTGCGAAATACGGGACGTAGAAATGTCCCGTATTTGCCCCGTATTTTAATATTACTAAATTTTTTAATATTTTTTAAGCATTTAGCCATGTAGCATTTAGCATAAATTATCCGGGGTATGTAGTTATAAAAACCCGTTTAGCTGCTCAGAGGTACTTTTCCATGAACAAGATAAGGCCGAGAATAGGCGAAAAATCGTCGCAACCAACGACCACCGTGACAGCCCAAATAAAACGTCAATGTCCTACTAGAGTACTAGAACCAACCACATTATGTACTAGATTAAGTTTATAACCTTTTGTTATGTTTCGATTATAGTGATTTATTAAAATGGGTATTTAAAAGGGAAATATTTCATGTAAATTATAATGAACGAATGGAAAACAAGGAGTACTTAAACGGGGAATTACTTACTTAGTTGGCGCTACAGCTCGAGGTGAATCTGGGCCTGCTTCTCGCAACCATTTGTGTGTGCGTGTTATATTTTTGCACGAATGGAAAACGGGGAATGTAGATAAGCAATATGTACTTAAAAGGGAATTTTCACAAGAATATTACTTTATTAACCTATAAAAAACGATGATGCTGTGTGGGTTTTGCACTTCAAAGGGTGGTTTTAAACCGGGTTTTACTGTATATACAACCATAGAAATAAAAACACCAGAAAAGCGTTGCATATCTACAGGTTTTATACAGGTACCTAAGGGAGGCAATCTCTTTAGAAATTTAAAAAAATCGGTTTCTTTTTCATATTTCGAAAATATAATGTATTGAGAATATATTGACCCGAGGAAAAATTAAAATATTAAATATTTACTGAGTTATCGCACATATAGTCGAGCCCATATAAGTGATTTTTTAGCTGGTTTGGTTTTGGCAACACTGGTTTTGACAGCTGACGTGTGTTTAGTACCTTGTGTCACTGTCAAACAGCTTCAGTTTGGTTTGCAATTTAACCATGGATCGTCTTACAAATGAACAACGCTTGCAAATTATTGAATTTTACTATCAAAATTCGTGCTCGGTTCGAAATGCTCATCGCGCGCTGCTTCCATTTTATGATCGGCATTCTCGACCTTCTGAGCAGTCTATTCGGAAGATTGTGACCAAATTTCGCACCAAATTTACTTTGTTGGACATTAAACCACCAACACGTTTACGTACTGTGCGAAGTGAAGAAAATATTGCGGCCGTATCAGCTAGTGTGACAGAAGACCGCGAAATGTCGATTCGGCGCCGTTCCCAGCAGTTAGGCCTTTGTTACAGCACTTTTTTTTGCCCGAAATGGAAGTTCTTGACTTGCATGATATGTGGTTTCAACAAGACGGTGCCACATGCCACACAGCACGCGAAACAATGGCGCAATTGCGAGGCGAGTTTGGTGAACAGTTAATTTCACGTTTCGGGCCGGTCAATTGGCCGCCTAGATCGTGCGATTTGACACCATTAGATTATTTTTTGTGAAGGTATGTCAAGGCTAATGTCTATAGGGACAAGCCCGCTTCGATTGACGCACTGGGAGCCAACATCCATGCATTCATTCGTGAGATACCGGCCGATATGTGTGAAAGAGTATGCCAAAATTGGACTCAGCGGATGGGCTACCTGAGACGCAGCCGCGGTCAACATTTGCATGAAATTATCTTTAAGCATTAAATTGCAAGGTTCAAACTATCGATTCAAATAAATATTTCATTCATTTTTTCGAATTTTTTGTGTTTTTTTTTTAAAAAAAGTTCTCAACCTCTTAAAAAATCACCCTTTAGTATAATACTGCATATGGTAGAGTGAAACTTTAAATGCGATTATCTCGAATCCGTATTTTCAAAAACTGCTCGTGCTGTAACTTAAAAAGTTATTGATCGATTTGGCTGAAATTTTGTGAGGCTTTTCTCTATATCACTACCGGAAGGATAAACCTAAAGTTTTAAGGATTTCATTTAAATGAACTATTTTTTGAGGATGAAAAAGTCGAAAAAACAGTATAAAATTGTAACATTTTATTAAAGAGCGTACCTAATTTCTAATTTTATACTTTTTTTTATAATTTTATAGGTTTATCCTTCCCAGAGAAATTAATTTTTTTTTCTGGTGAAAAGATAAATAGAGAAAGACTGACAAATGCAGCACTTTTGGACCTCGCGTCAAAGACACCTGGAGAGAAATTGAACTGAGCCACCATTTTGTGAAAAAAAAATGTTTTTATATTTTCATAGTTCGAATAAAATGATGTTACAACTTCGGAATGATTCAATTATTTTATCACCTTTAAAAACACTGTTAAAAAATTAGTTATTTTGAAGCGTTCTAAAGAGATTTCCCCCCTTAAAGCTCCGTATGGAACCCTAATGAACAGACCATATTGCATTGTCAAATGTCATCTTGTTCTGAGCTATGTTTAAAGTTTCAAGCCTCTAGCTCATCGGGAAGTTAGTGTAAAGTCAATTACAAAATTTGTACCGAGCATTAGGACAGACAACAAAGCGACCTAATAAAAACGTAGCAAAAGCAAGTTTTAAGCTTTGAATTTGTTATGTCACAATGACTTTATTATTATTATTATTATTATTATTTATTATTTTCGCTTCAAGCATTTTTGCAATAGTAAAAAAATGTTTTTATGTAATTTTTTTCTGTTTGTGTGTTTATTTATTTTTCACTCTTTGTGTCCCGTATTTTGCTCCAAAAAATATGGTCACCGTAAGTATACAAGAAATAAAGACCAAGCCAAGTATGGTTATTTTTCGACCAAATTTTATATTCTTTTCGAATAGATTTTATAATATTAAAATAAATAAATAAAAAAAAAACAATTATCTCGTTGTCCTAGTAGAAATTCTTAAATTTCTATACCCATTGACATCCGCAGCAGAACATCTTGATATCCTGTTACCTTCATATTTCCCGCCCTCTAATACTGATATGTTGTAACCTTACAGTCTTCTGAAATTTTATTGCCAATAGTTTCATTTTCCATAACCCTTCTCCATCATCAACTTTATAACAGAAACCTTTCATCGCGTTATGTACTTTTAGTGTATCCATTGGATATCGGATATTTACACCGCCATTTCAATACTTTCACTTCATCAAAATAGAGTTATCTGAAATAGAGTGCATAAATTCAAGCAAAGATGCATTTTGCGGCGCCCCACTCATAAAAGCTTTCAAAAAGAGCACCTGCTGCATGGAATATTCCTGATTCTCGTACCTCTGGCATTCTCATAAATACCTGAGTTTCTGCTAAGACCATGAAGGGCATGAAATGCTGGAAAATATTAAGCATTACTTCACATTTGCATTTCAGATACAAAACGATGCAGAGTGTCCTAGAGCAACGGTGGGTCTGTGGATGGAAATCCTGAATACAACTGCAAATATTGAGTAACACAAACTATGTATGAATGTTGGGTATCGGTGTAGGAATGTTTAGATAAACAAGTGCTCTCACTGACAGTAACATGAGAATGAAAATGGTGTTATTAGTAACTAAACAACTTTTAGAGTTAAATTGAAAAAGTGACAGCTTTTCGTGGAACTATTTTGCCACGTTGCTACATTTGCTTCTCATTTTCAAACTCACATCCGATTCCAATCACTAGTTCATGGTTCTTATTTCTGTATTGCAGAATATGAACTTTAATAGAAATATACCAAAACAACAGAACAACACTGCCTTTGTTACACAACAATATTGCTTACGTTTCTCTATGCTGCGATACATAACACCACTCAGTTCATCCAAGCAATAGGCATGCTCCAGATACAGGTAGTTCCTTTGCAAGTGCGAACAAAGAAGTCTGACATGTAGGGCTCTTACGTGACTGTGCTTGTGTTACACTGTAAATGCGATTTCATGGGTTAAAGGAATTCATTCTCTGACATCAACATCAATCAAAAATAAACCCAATTTTGACAGCACCGAGAGCGTGAGGAGCTTCATGTTAAATTCCATTCGACAAGAGCAATTTTCTACCCAGCCACAGGTGGTTCTGTTGCACAAAGCTATGTATTCTCCGACACTACCAATCGATTTAATATGTTTATATGATAAGAGGATTACTAGTCTTAGCCTCATATATTGATATACAAACATATTAGTGAAATGCTGATTGACAGCTTGGAATTAAGATTGGATGGTTGCAGGGCGAGACTATGAACAGACAGCAGATAATGGCAAAAAAGCCCAAGAAGTCCAAATCTATAGCCACCACTTGTTCAACGATTTCAAGGCCGCCTATGACAGCATCCGGAGAGATGAAATTTATAGAGCCATGTCTAGTTTTGACATCACTGTCCAACTCGTCCGTCTGTGCAGGTTGATGATGGAGAAAGCTCGTTGCTCCATCAAGGTCGGTTGATGAATAACCTCACCGAAACCTTTAATGTCAAAAAGGGATTTAGAAAAGATGACGCACTGTCATATTCTGTACGAATATTATCCGAGTGACAATGAAGCTAGTCGAGTTTATTTATAAGAAAACTAGCTGACGTAGCGAACTTCGTACCGCCTCAAAATTAATAAATATTGTGTCAACTTATAAGCTGAATTAAATTCAGTTTTTTATTAAGGTAATATAAATACTCAAATTGAATTAATTTCAGAAATGTACAAAAATCAAAATGAAATGTCTATCCATCTATCTGTCTATCTATCTGTCTGTCTGTCTGTCTGTCTGTCTGTCTGTCTGTCAGTCTATCTGTCTGTCTGTCTGTCTGTCTGTCTGTCTGTCTGTCTATCTGTCTGTCTGTCTATCTGTCTATCTATCTGTCTGTCTATCTGTGTATCTGTCTGTGCAACTGTCTGTCTGCCTGTGTATCTATCTATCTGTCTATCTGTCTGTCTGTCTATCTGTCTGTCTTTCTGTCTGTCTGTCTGTCTGTTTGTCTGTCTGTCTGTCTGTCTGTCTGTCTGTCTGTCAGTCTATCTGTCTGTCTGTCTGTCTGTCTGTCTGTCTGTCTGTCTATCTGTCTGTCTGTTTATCTATCTATCTGTATGTCTGTCTATTTGTCTCTCTGTCAGTCTGTCTGTCTGCCTGTCTATCTACCTGTCTATCTCTCTGTCTGTCTGTCTATGTATTTGTTTTTCTGCCTGTCTGTCTATCTGCCTGTCTGTGAATATTGTGAATATGAGTCATTTTGGTCCATTAATATAGATTTTGTTAGTAACTTGACTCCAACGCCACCTAGCGGTTCTAGATTTATACGTAAACAGTGCACAGTAATACAAATAAAACTAAACAAAGAATCATGAAAATCGGCCCATCGGTTATCGAGTTATAGCGTCATCGAGCCTTACCCCGAAGGATTTATAAATATTTATATTAGATTACATAAATGTAATAAAATGTTAAATGAAAGATCCAACTCAGCTGCATGCAGACAGTTGTTCACCCTATATAGAGCGCAGAGTAAAATTAAAGAGAAGTATCCTGGCATAGGATAATTTAAATTTGTAATAATATTCTAAATCGATTTGCAGCATTTGTTTGATTTTTTTTATTTTTTTTTTTATTTATTATTATTTACTTATTTCATTAATTTCCTTATTTTATCTGCGAAGCCTGAGGGGCTTATCTGTAGCAGATTGCGTATCAAGGTTAATAAATTCAAGTTTAGTAAGTGAGCTTTAAGTTATTTTTACAGTATATTTTACCAAATTAAGGAAAACATATAAAGGGAATTAAATAATTATAGTTTAAAAGTAAGAGTAAATTAAAAAAAATAAATATAAAGCTTAGCTATCTCCGTTATACATATTTCAGCAAGAAAGAAATTTTTTAAGCTCATTTTTCGAGTTTTGGAATTCATAATATTTTTTAAACTTGAAGGAAGCTCACTGAACACGCTTGGAACGATGTGGTTTAGTTGTCTTCTGCCATATTTGTTATTGCATAGCGGAGTTTGGAGCATACCTTGAACTCGTCTTCTCGAGCTGTGTTGAGGGTTAATTGGTCTTTTAAAATGGTTGTCATCATAGTATTCTAGACATAGCGTCAGCTTCAAAATCTGTTTTATTGTTAGAACCTTCCAAGAGTTTTCCCCGGATGTGTCTGTTGGGTGTCTTCTTTTGATCTTCCTTAGGATGGTATTTTGAAGTCTTTGTAGCTTGTTTATATGCGTTTATATGTTTTTTATATTAAAAAATATAAAAGAAAAACATTACCTATTAAGTGCCTATAAGTGCCTATTTAAAAGTATATCAAACGTTCGTCATGCTTTAAGTACATAATTTAATTCCAGAGCCGCATTTTGTGCTAATTCAACGGTTCTATGTAAGTGACGTCCTACATTCACTTTGAGATACTTTACTTGGTTCTAGAGTAAATTACCTTCTTTTTTAGCTCATTACTCATAGTGGCTGCTAATGACATTAACCGATGTTCCTTTGCATATACCTTGGTATGTACGCATGCATGTACCAGCTAATGGATCATAGTTTGCTCATGACATGAACCTATACGTCTGGAGGCAACCCACTTCAGATAAATAATTAATGGGATTTTTTTGACGTATTTTATTTCCATATTCCTGGGAAATACTTAGTGCTATTTCAAGCGATAAATTACATGGTTACATCAGTGAAAAATATGGATAATAGGACTAAAGTAGCCTACTTCTGTAAAGGATAGATGAGGTCAGATTAGAATGTAGTTTTAATGGATCCTGTAAATGCGTTTTAATATGGTCATATCCATCCTTAAACCTTACAACGCAATTGCCGTTCATGACAGATGTTTTTTTTAAGTTTTCCTTCAACAACTAGGAAAGCAAATCTCCATTTAAAGGACCAAACAGAAACTATCGCTAAGTATGGAGAACAGAGTACCTGACAGCGATGAACGGCTGCGGTATCTCATGCAAAGAGTATCGAAATATGGGAGCACTATACCTCGCTTTTGTGGTTCCTCATTGTTAATTAACTCGCTTTGAAACCATTTTATTAAGGGGTTGGGGTCACAATCCCGAAAACCAAAGTCCCGAAAAGCCAAAATCCTGAAAATCCAAAATCCCGAAAATCCAAAATCCCAAAAATCCAACAACAATTTCAGGAACTACGATTTAGAATCAAAAAATCTGCTCTCTTATTCCAATATTGGCACACCCAACATTTCGAACAAGGGATCTGTTCATCAAGAAAATTCGACGGTTCGCAAGAAATTTTGGTGATTTTGGAAATTAGTTTCGCAATTGTCCGCTAATGAGAATGAGCGTGAGCTTCGCTTCTTAAAAAAAGAAGAAAAGAGAAGTAGAAGAAAAATAACAACGTAAAAGTTTGAAGTGGCAATGGCTGACCTTTGAGAGCAAAGTTTGAATTCAATTTAAATAAAAGTAGTTGAGTAGAAAATTGATTTGTATTATTTGGAAAATGTCTAAATATAGCGAGTGTGACAAGCATTGCTATAAAATTGCGTTGCGAGAATCTGGGTCGACGGGCTGTCAGGCATTTTTAAAGGATTCGATGACTTTGCTGATCAGCTGCAACATGATTTCCCAAACGACAAAGTGGAAGGCGACTATGAAATTGAAATGCAGCAACGAGGAAGACCCAGAACAGAAGTATATTTTGGAGTACGTGCACACAATGATTGCTCTGGGTCGAAAGATCAATATGGATGACAAGTCCATCATCCAATACATATATTCGGCTTGGAATAGATGACAAAAAATCGCAGGACAGAACCGCAATGCATGAGTTCATCTCCCTACGGGATTTCCAGTTGGTAGTCGAACGGTTCGTCAATAATCGATCTCCTGGTCGGAGATACGTTGAAGTGACAACAAAGAGATCTCACACGTCGGAAGTGTCGGCGCCGGTGTATGGCGGGACATACAGCCACGAATTTTCGGAACCGTAGGACACCATCGATGACCCCCACAGGTGTCAACAATACGAAACGCGACTTATTACGCATCCGTGGCAACATGAGTAACAACATCAACATGTCACAACGTGTTAATGAAGCCTATTATAATACATAATACAAGGAATAAGAATTGCCACGAATATCAGGAAGAGGATCTGGATGCTTTAGGACAACATTGTACATGTACAATATACATGTTCAAAGGACCATTATCTCGTAGAAGACATAAACGAAAGTCAATAAGTACAGCCAAAAGCCCTCAAATCATCTCAAGCCATGGATCAGTTCAGGACGGCAGAACTACAAGATGTGATCAAGATGAATCTAGTACAGTGAAGAATTCGAAGCTGTACTAGATTAGAGAGAGAGAGAGAGAGAGAGAGAGAGAGAGATTAGAACGAAAGAAGTAGATTTTATATTTGCCGATATATTTTCAATTGTTAAAAGTAACGCGCGCCGTCGTCGTAAAGAAGGGATCACTTTCTTTTTATGAACTTTTATTTTTGTACTTTTATATTTCTTTGTTTTAACTAATTGAATACAATCGAGTAACTTTATAAGAGCGAGCTTTCATTTTAAGGGGTTACATGGGTTTCACGAATTCAAAAAATCCATATTTTTTTTATTGTCTTATTAAATTCTATAACATCTCTAGAATATTGTCCTTTTCAAGTCGATCGGAGTAATAGTTTCGGAGATAGAGCCCTGCGAAGTTGCGCGCTGAAAGCCAGTTGGGCTCAGTTTTATTGTCACTCAAAACTCAAAACGCGTTTTTCTCGAAACTGTATTTTCAAAGTCGGTTGTCAAGATTTCTCGAAAACTACTGATCTGATCTTGCTGAAATTTAACACACGTCTTCGAGATGGACGAAGGATTTCTTTTTTTATGCAACTATTTTTGAAAAATTAAATGTAAAGCAAATTTTTTCAATTTTCAATTTTTTTTTTCCTTCGTCCAAATTCTAGTTTAAGGTTTTAACTAAAACACGTATTTGTATTGACTTCAGTTGATCCTGTCATGAGTTCTGCTGTCAACGCGCAAGCACCTATTTTCCGAGGGGTCACTGGAAATGACGTCGCAATGGCAGAGTTTTAAATATTTTTCTATAAAAATTTCAAAAATTATTTTTCAAATGTGTATATTTAAGGCAATTAGAACTTTGAATGCAATATTTAATATTTTATATAAAAAAAATTGTTCAAAATAAGCCGTTTCTTACCCGAGGTAACCTATGTTACCCCTTACTTAGTTGGCGCTACAGCTCGAGGTGAACCTGGGCCTGCTTCTCGCAACCATTTGTAGTGGTGTAAAAAATGTATTCATTCGTTACAAAGTAACGAATACATGAATGTACTCGCAGTAACTGATTACCTTCTATGTACTCACTCACTCGTTCGATCTCAACTGTCTTAAGCAAATGAATAACTCAATCTCACATCGAATACAAATAACCGCGGCAATGCAAAAGAAAGAGACAAATGGAAAGGATAAATTCATCAGTATTTTGCAGAAAGAGATAATTGACGTCCACGAGGTATACGCTATACGGTATACCTATGTACGAGTATGTATATGTATTTCTTATTCGGTTTCTTTATAACATCAGGCAACCACCAAGATATATGTTTGGCAAAAGTGTTTATTGAGACGAATAGATGGATATTGAATATACACTTTTTTTTTGTTATTTTTTTGTTATTTTATTTATGCGGGAGCGGTGACCAATAATTTTAAGTACATACCTAGTAGGTACTACCTTCTCTAAATGACAATAATGAAATGAAGTTGCAAAGATGTATGTGCTTCAAGTTAATTTATTTATTTTTAATAAGAGCAACAGAAACAATTAAAGTAAACAATCCATTAATAGCAGTTAAAGAAAAAAAAAACATAAATTTAAAATAAAACATTATGTAATTCAGTCTTCTGTTAATAAGAAAGATTAACAAAATAAAGGGCACACAAGTGCTAGGACTGTATAGAGCATTGCATAGAGTAAAAGAAGGAAAATCATATAATACTCGTACCGAACCGAGACCTAGTGAAAAATAGAGAGGGGACGAAAAGTATCAATGAGTACAAAGTATTCGTTACATTTGAGTGATTACTTGGGCGAAAGTAACGAGTGAGTATGAATACTCAGAAGTAACGACTTTTTACATCACTATCCGTTAGGTTTTTTTCATTTTCTTTGATCCAGTCCAGAGATATCGTGGTCACCGCAAGACGCCTTTTTTGAGAGGAGCTCCGGGAGATCAGCTATACCTATAGCAACCTTCAAAATTATTATTTTTACAAATAAAAAATGTTGAAATACAGTTAAAAGTTACCTGAATACATACATATGTGTAAAACATTTTACATTAATAACGACTTGAGATATTAAGTTAAATATAGTATAGCATTTTTACTGGATATTGAACAATTGCATTCCATTTAGTTTTGACATTAGTTAACATTCCCTTTGGTTTTAAAATAGATAAAAGTAAAAAAATAGACAAAAAGGAGCTCAATTTCGTATTCGTACACCGCTCGTTTATTCACAAAAAAATAAAAATTACTAATCTGTTCCTTGTCAAAGTTGTTTTTTGCATTGAAGTGTTATTTTTCAAAGTGAGATAATGAAAAAAAAGTTACTTTGTAAGGTTATTCGAAATTTCTTAGAAAAATGGGTAGAATGTAAGGTGAGATATCAAATTAACTGCGGGAACAGATAATCAGATATAACGGAGCAGGAAAATCTTATAGTGTGATATCAAGTTTGGTAGGTCGGCCAAGATCAACCATCGAAACAATCATTATTCGGTTGAAACATGAAAACCACATCGAAAATAAACCAAAAAATACATCTAAAAATGTATTAAGTGCACATGACATGAGAATATTTCTACGGTAAATTCGAAAAAAAACCTACATATTGTGCATCAAAACTGGCAGAAAACTTCGTCGAACAATTAATAAAGGTTTCTGAATAGAAATGCCAAGAAATTGCATCCGAAAACAAGGGTACAATTGAAGAGTTATGCGTAAGAAACCTGTCAATAGTTTAATGAACAGAAGCAAGAGATTAGAATTCACTAAACAGCACCAATTTAAGGATTTCGACTTTTGAAACACAATAGTATTTACAGACGAGTCTAAATTTAATGATTATGGGTCGGATGGCGAATAAATGGTTTGCCGAAAAACAACTACCGGATATCTTTCACATACCAAGACGGACAGTCAAACATGATGATGGTTCGGTAATGGTGTGGGAGTGTTTTTCCGCGGCTAGAGTGGGATGACCGCATATAATTTAACGAATAAATGGACTATAAGCAATATATGGAGATATCTAAGCCAAATCTGAAGAAAAGTGCTGTTCAGAAGGGGCTCTGGAACAATTTTACCATTTACCAGCATAATGACCCCAAACATAAAGCTTATCTATTTTGAATGTGGCTTCTTTATCACTCTCGAAAAGTGTTGGAAACACTTCCACAGTCATCGGATATTAATGCCGTAAAGAATTTGTGGGACAAGTTGGGCCACAGAGTAAGAAAATTTGGTATAAGGTACATAAATGATCTCAAAGAAAGGCTTATTGAAGAGTGGGTAAAAATTACCCTTGAAATTACAGAAATATTAGCCGAATCCATGCCCAGCCATCTTTAATAGGTCTTAGCTAACAAAGACTTTGATTCAAAGTATTAGTTCTTAGATAAAATGTGAACAAAAATGACTTAATATCAAAGTGTACGAATACGAAATTGACCACATTTTTCTTAATATTATGTTTTTTATGAAAAAATTTCAATACTTTATTTGAAATATTTGAATTAATTGAAGTTAATTTTTTCATTTTAATGTGTTCTTACTGAAATCAATAAAATTTTGCAGTATCTGTTCAATTTGTTTGGATTTTTCCTTAAATAAATATTACCACAGCAGGTGTACGAATATGAGATTAATACACTGTATTATGCAACCTTGCCTTTTACTTTGTTCTTTCTCTCACTGCGAAGCCCCGTAAAACCTCAAAATCTCCCCCTCGCTTACGCACTTGCTTAGAAAATAATAATAGGGTATTACACAATCCGTTACACATGTGTTATCACATTTTCCGGACGCTTTTCTTCAATTTATTTTACCTCTCCGTCTATAAATAAATAAGTTCAGATACATATAAAAGGTGGCATGTATGTACTCCCCGGTACAAAATCAACAACGATATCTACCTGAAAACTTTGTAAGCCCCCCTGAACAGAAACCAAATAAATATAACTTCCCACATGTCTCCTGGTATGGTACAACTTGTTGAGTATGAAATGTATGTTATTCGACCACGCCAAGGGCAAACACATGGCATGTTGTTAATTACAACAGTAAATCCACCGAATTAAGCTTATCAAATTGGCACATTTTATGTATGAACTGAACATACAATATGCTTGTATGTTTGTCTCTTTATCACCCTAATCCAGAAATGGAACTACAAACTGTGTGTGTGTGTGCCTGTGGTAAACATTAAGTAATTGGATTTGTGCGGTTAACTTATACACGGCATTTTGAATCTGATTTTTGTTTTGTGGCTTCTTGATGCTTTTGATTTAAATTTTCTCCCGTTTTCGAATTGATATTCAACGGCTGGACTGTTCCAACAGTGTGGAGCAATGAGAGACGTGAGTATAAATATTGCCATACTGATTGACCAGTTGATAGGAATATGTATGATTTATTCGGTAAATATCGAATATTAGCAAGACTGCATAATATGATCTTGATTGATGTTTAGCATTTTCAAATGTCAGGTTATTTTATTGGATATGCATACACAAACATTATGTACGAGCGATTTTATTTAAAAATTGGCAAAGATAAGATTCACTTCACTAATTTGATCTACGTGAACTTGTTTTCGGTATCACTGAATCCGCCGGATGCACTATTCTTTCGAAAACAGCTGTTTTGCATTTGTTGACAGTGAAAATATTTGTTATTTGCAAAAAAAAAAATTAAAATGACGAAAATAGATACTGTGGCTCTATTTTTTGTACTAGATGAGGAAAGTTCCGCAAGCAGAAAAGCTCGTGCGAATTTTAAAGTAACTACTGAGGATGAAGTGAATTTGGAACCACACGCAATTGAAGTGTGTGTACCACGAGATTAAACCATGAGAACTTTTGTAGTCCAACTTCGTTTTTTTTTTTTATAAAAAGCTACACATAAATAAATAAAAAAATAACACACTTCTTTTGTTTCAAAACATAAAATATAATCGACTTCATTTTGCAATAAAAAAAAAACATATTGTTAGAATAATTTGCAAAATATCTAGACTAGCAAGTAGTTGGGCTCTGTTTTTCCAGCTACGTGTCCTACCAGGACTACTCTCAGGAGCTCAAATGCATACGCACTGAGAGTCAATGGTATGTCATATGTAAATACTCCGCTATCTAGAAAAACGCACTTTTCGAAGTTTTATACTGCGGCAGCACCTAGGCTTTTCAATAAATGATCATTGCTAGTACACGTTGACGGCCTTCCTGGATATAGAAGGAGCCTTACACAATTTGAACACGGAAACCATCATATCCTCTCTAAAAGAACATGGCTCCAAAACCTTTATGACAAACTGGGTAAAGACAATGCTTAACAGCAGAGTCATCTATTCCAACCTGGGAGACAACTCAGTGAGGAAGACTGTCGGGCGAGGAACCCCACAGGGCGAGGTCTTACCCCCCCCCCCCCCACCCTCTTATGGAACATCTCACTTAACAAAATCCTCAAGTACCTCACAAGTAAGGGTATTAAAACAGTAGCATATGCCGACGACGTAGTCATTCTGGTAACAGGAAAATTCCTTTCCACAACTAGCGAAATCATGGAATCGGCGCTAGCAGAATTATCTAAGTGGACTGATGCCAACGGCCTATCGATTAACATCAACAAGACAGAACTATTTCTGTTCACAAGAAGATACAAAATCCCACCTTGGAACCCACCAAGAATGAAAGGCAAGGCCCTCCGGATTTCCACGGAAGCTAAATACTTGGGCATTATATTCGACTCCAAACTTAACTGGAAATGAAACACAGAAGAAAGAATGAAAACAGAACTTAATGCATTCTACGCCTGCAAGAACACATTAGGGGAAAAATGGGGGTTACAACCGCACATAGTACACTGGCTGTACACAGCGATTGTAAGACCAATCCTCACCTACGGGTCATTAATCTGGTGGGATGCGACCCATACCAAATCCTACCTTAAAAAATCTAAATAAGGTACAAAGAAAAGCTTGCCTAGGTATAACGGGTGCACTTAGGTCCACACCGCAACTTGGCCTGGAAACGCTTCTGCACCTTCCACCCATTGACCTTGCCATAAGAAATACGGCAACCAAAGGAGCTCTCAGACTAAGAGAAAATGGAAACTGGAAGCCACGCTCGTCTGGTCACACGCTCATACTGAACTTTTTCAATCAAAAGGGACTCATGCCCTGCACGGATTATGAAAAACCCCAGATTGATTTTACCAGATACTTCAAGGTCTCCATACCAAGTAGACAGATCTGGAACAACTCCGAAAATGCCATCATCGGAACATCCATCTTCACAGATGGTTCAAAAACAGAGTAAGGAACCGGAGCAGGCGTCCTCTCGGAAGAACTTTGCATAAGCCAGTGTTACCGATTAGTAGACTATTGCAGCGTCTTCCAATCAGAGATGTATGCAATTAAGAAAGCAGCACAAATTGTCCTAGCAATGGAACTACCCGCCACGGAAATCACCATATGCGTGGACAGCCAAGCAGCACTTAAAGCACTAGACTCCACATCGGTAAACTCAGAGTACGTAAAGGAGTGCCTCATGACGTGATCTGAGACCCGATATTGTAATCATCAGCGAGCAATATGGAAATAAGGATGGACTGGGCTGGTTCGCGGATTCAATAGCCACAGCTGCTATATGGATATCGCACGCAAACAGAGTGCCCATAAATGCCCAAGGCGCAGAAAAAGTCTTCGTCTGGGTGAAATGCGGTGGAGCCACGATAGTCAGCTGCTATTTCACACTAAACGAAAGTATATGTAAGTGACTTCCGAATAAAGCTAGATGTCACGGCGAGAGAAATCGGATGTACATTCGTGGTCGTTGGAGATGTTAACGCCAAAGCCATGGAGGAACGGAATGCCAATAGCAAACTCAAGCCAAATACTTGAGATAGCGTCCAGGCTGGGGCTCAACATAATGAACATCGGCAACACGTCCACCTTTAGGAGACCCGGACATAATGAAACGATCCCGGATGTAGTGCTTGCATATGAATCAATAGCTGGAGATATCCAAAATTGGAGAATCATCAAGGACTATACCGGCAGTGACCACTAATACACTGTCTTCGACATACAGACTAATCAACACTTCCTCTATAGAAATCAGAGACATGCACCGAAATGGAAGGCAGATAGGCTCAACGAAGAGCTCCTAACCCACGCTATCGATGAAGGAAAGGAGACAATTCTGGAGATGATGGGCACTGCTGAGTCAAAGGCCGAGGCAGCGAGGCGCCTCATACAATGTGCGTATAGGAAGCCTCGATACCCCGGTCCAGCAATACGATTGGAGGCAGAAAACCGGTGTACTGGTGTACTGAAGAGATCGGTGCGATCAGGATGAGGTGCTTACATCTTTGACGTAAGGTCACGAGAGATAGAAGAAGACACGCTGAATCCACAGAAGATATGCTAGTGGAGTACAGAAGCACAAAGTCTGAGCTCAAGAGGGCCACCGAAACGAGCAAAAGGAGGAAGTGGGAGGACTTGCTGGAAGAAGTGAACAGCGAACCCTGGGGGCTAGGCTATAAGATGGTAATGCTCGAGCTCGGCTCACAGACAAGTCAATGAATGCGGAAAAAAAAGGAGAAAACAGTGGACACACTTTTCCAGACTCACCCTACTAGGCTACCGGATAACTCTCCTGCTCAGCAGCTAGAGGTTCCAATTACTGCCGAAGACGGAAGTGCTAAAAGCGATCGCATGAACCCGTCCAAATTGCTGCTAAGTATGTATAACAGCTGTCTTGAGGACGAGATTTTCCACAACAGCTGCGGAAGACACAGCGGTAATAAGGAAAGGAAAAATGATATTCAGATCCCCATCAGCCTGCGGACCACTGTGCATGCTAGATACGGGAAGAACTGCTTGAGCAGATGCTAAAGCCACGACTTGCCATAGTGGTCCAAAGTGGTCCAGAGTGGAGATGATCTGATGAAAGACAACAAAGCTTCAGGCACGGCCACTCCACAATAGGAGCAATCGAGCTTCCTAAGGTTTGGAAACAATTGGCAAGAGGCTGGACTGTCAATACCCATATTCTCATCTCTGTCATCAGTACTGCCAGTGTAAAGTTGATAAAACTTCATTTGCCTGTGTACTCGAAGCCATGATTTGAACTGCATAGAGCTGTTATGGGATGAGCTAAACCGAAAATTCAGGAAAGTGGGCTCAACATCTATTGCGTAACATTTAGCAATCAGAATGGGAAATTCCACCGAAAACCCTATTTAATTTTTAAAGAGAATGACAAAACTTTGTGAGCCGGTTATAAATAGCTCGGAAAAATATTGGTTGTGTTGTATCAAGATACGAAACTCTATAAATGTCTTAGACGATCAAAAAAAGAACAATTCGGAGAAATGTAAATATGGAATATTTATCTGTAGATAGTAAAAGAAGATACAGGATTGTGCAGAACTGAGTTTCTGCTTATACAGTGACAGTCTCTTGGCGCCTTTCAGTGTGGTAGCACCACGGCCTTCCAAGAAAAAATATTCGCATATCCTATTGGTTTCGTATATCATTTTTGTTAAAACGCAATTTGTTGACATTGCAGAAAAAATCCCTTTGCAAATTATGTAAATAAAGTACGCTCTTAAGGGACCTGCATACAAATAATTTACTTTCTAAAATATTCATATTGAATGCGCGTCTTAACCAACTGATACGGGCTCTTGTCTTTACACCTATAGATAGATATACAGGGTGTCCCAGTTTACAGGTATAATCCGTTAACTGGATATTTCTGAAGTTCTAGCCAACAAAAAATCATACGGCAGGGGGGGGGGGGGGGTTCTATTGTCACCCCCCTCCAAGTTATAGCCCGTCAAAGTAAGAAACCTCAAATCAATGGTTGGGGCTAAATCGACCAACACCGTTCGTTCAATATTTCCTTGTTTTTCATGGTTTTTTTTATCATTTTTGTCCGATAAAAATGGCCTTTACTACAACTTCTTTTAATCTTACGTGAAAAAGTTGTTTAAACATAATTTTTAGAAAATTGGTCAGGGATAAAAGTTTTATAGAAAAAAAAGGTTTTTTATTAAGTAAAAGTTTTGAGACAAATGCACTTTAAGTACCTAATAAATTGGAGCAACGAATTTTCATAATTTTGGGTTTAAAAAAGATAAATAAATATACGGCGTCAGCAATCCTATACAGAACCAAGCCTAGCTTCTCGCAACCATTTGTGTGTGCGTGTTATTTTTTCCACGAAATGGAAGGGGCCTACAGTTTTTTGCCGACTCCAAATGGCGGGTTGAGAAGCTTCTCATGACAAATGATACTCTTTGATTGCTTGTCAGACATTCGAAAGAGGTGGCACCGTAAAAAACGTTTTGGTGTTTTTGCTATGATTGAACCCGGGCAGCATGCGTAGTAGCCCACCACGGCCACAATGACCACTTTTTGGGTTTAAAGCTCCATAACTTTCTTTTGACTGCATGAACTCTTCAACATTTTGTATGTGCTTCTAATTGCCTCTCGAAAACGTATACATTTACTTCTGTAGCTATAGTAGTTCGGAAGTTATATCATTCAAAGTGGTCCTACCACCGAATTGGAGGTCCCTGACTTCGACGGGCTATAACTAGGTGGGTGGGTGAAAATAGACCGTCCCCTGCCGTACGATTTTTTGTTCACTAGAACTTCAGAAATCTTTAGTTAACGGATTATACCCCTAAGCTGGGACACCCTGTATTTATTTTTTGTCATATCACTTTCCCAGAATTAACTTCAAAACAACCCACTTTGTCGGCATTTTTTAATATTGAATTTATTTTTACGACAATTGAATAAACGAAGGTTACACGTATAATACTATGAATCCTGAGTCTGAAGATGGATATGTTTTTCCAGCATCACCGTTGCCATCATCAACATCACACATTCATCGTAAAAGTCAATTTACGAAGATTTTATGTGCCCTACTCTTTGACAAACTGTGAAAGAAAAAGTACGAGTACGTTAGGCATATGTAATAAATCCAACATCATTACTTTCAGTTTACATAAATGTCTGACACAAATCCCCTACCATCCCCATCAGTAACCCCATAAATACCTTGTGTTCTTGAATACATTACCATCACACACACATACTTGGCAAAGTGTGTTCGTTTGGAAAACAAAAAAAAAAAAAACTGATAATAAAGCATAACACACAATGGAATGTAATGCGTTTCGTTGGTAAAATATTCGTTTCAACGAGTCAAATTAATAATCTTTTAAAATACCAGGAATAAAAAATCACAAACAAGCATGCAGGGTCGGTCATAAAGTGTTGAGTAGTAAAAAATGAGGTGACACGGAGTTAAGTAAACAAGAACTGTCAGATTTCCTAAAATACAACTCGTGTGTACTCGAAATTCATGCAGAAAACACGGAGAGAAAGAAAATTGTAAATTCAGCAGCTCAAAGTTGTCAAAAATAAATCGGTAAAAATGTTCTTTGCAAAATATTTATCAGCGCAAAAACTACTGTAATCGCCGATTTTAAGTAAATTTTGCCAATGAATTGGGAACACCGTGGCGTAGTGGTTAGTGTTTTGGACCAGGGATGTTGCAGATATTTGCATCCGCATCCGCATCTGCACCTGCAATAATCAATGCTGAGTTTTTGCGGATGCGGATGTTGTGCAAGTCGCAACAAGAAAATGTGAACGGGGATATTGAGTGGCACGTGCTGCGAGCTCAACGAGTGCGAACAGATACAGAACAACCACGGGCGTTCGGTACGGCTAGTAAGCCATGCTTAAAAAGCGATCTTGCCATGATACTGGATTCCTCAAGTGAAGATGAAAGCCAAGAGGAAGCATCGGACAATATTAGCACCGTCATTCTTAAGAAACAATTGCTGTCGTATCGGAATAAAAAAAGGACAAATGTATCTGAAAGTCCTCCTAACTGGTGGAGCGCTAATCATAGTGAGTTAAAAATTTTATCTGCCATAGCACGCAAATATTTGTCGCCCCCACCAACCAGTGTTCCAAGTAAGCAATTATTTAGCGCGGAGCTAATTTATGAACCGCTGCCAAATATGTCGGAATCTGAAAAATCTACGAAATTGCTGTTTATTAAATATGTATAATGCACCAATTTTTAAATTTTTGTGCTCAATGTTTGATTATTAAATAATAATTATTTAAAACTACATTTTTTCATTTATTCATGTTCCTAAAGTAAAAAAAAAAAAAATTGAAATCTGAATCAGAATCCGCATCCGCATCCGCGGATAGTATTAATATGTACGCATCCGCTTCCGCATCCGCAACATCCCTGCCTTGGACTACTACGCATGCCGCCTCGGGTTCAATCCCAGCAAACACCTCAACGTTTTTTCACGGTGCCACATCTTTCAAATGTCTGACAAGCAATCAAAGAGTATCTTTTGTCATGAGGAGCCTCTCAACTCGACGACAGTTTGGAGTCGGCAAATCCGAGATATACAGCTCATACAATGTAGCGGTAAACGGTTGTATCTTTAAAGACACACTGGGCATTCCGGCCTATTCTATGATTTCCGATATATTGTACTCGCGTGTTACTTTTTTTGAAATTCAAAATATCGTGTTGTTTTGAAATTCAAGTTAATTCATTTTGTGTATATGTAATTGTAAATCAATTGTTTTGTAAAATATTAAATATGTTATAGTACAAGGTATGTTTGTAAATAAAGGTATTTTGAAATGTTCAGAATTGATTTTTAGGCTTATAGAGTTAATTATTGCGTAGGAATGGTAAAAGATCAAATGACAGAAAACCGATTCGAAAACGTACGGTATTTCACCCACCTCAACGTGAAAACTAAAGCAGGTGAACAGGATAGGTAATCCTAATCGCGACCGCCTTCATATCATAAGAACTTTAACAGCACTTTCGGCAGCATTCTAAAATTACACAGGTTGTGAGTAGACAAGCAAATATCTTCTTCCAAAATCGGTGATTTTATGAAGCCATATTTGTCAAACTAACCAAAAAAGGAGGGTTTTAAACTATTCGTTTTGTGGGATACTAGCGGATATGCCTATAAAATTGAAATTCATAGCGGGACACCTGAAACACCTACCTTAGACAATCCTGATCTTCAACCGTCGGCAAATATTCTTGTAAAATTGCGAAGGGAAATACCGCGATTTAAAAACCACAGGAGTAGGGGAGTACCGATAATAATCGACTCCATTTGGTGACACAATGGACCTACTTAAGTGTCTAAGTGAATCCAACTACATGATGGGGATAGCCAACCAACCTAACCTAACGTAACCTAAAAACCACATGATTTATTTTTGATAATTTTTACACAACCACTCTTTTGCTGGTGCACCTTCGAACCTAAGGAAAGCTTTCCTTGGATGTAACTTTTTCATATACATATATGCATATAATTTCTTCAAATATCTAATCAGTCATAAATTACTCAAACAACAACAGTGGGTTAATAATGCCCCTACAAGTTCAAAAGGAGCGGTGGCAACGTGGTACATTCCCAGCAACCAGCGTCGTAGCTAGTGGCTGGTCAGGGGCGCAACCCTCAGGGGGGCGCACTTTGCAGAGCCACAAGCACACCAAATTAAAATATTCTACTAGGCTAACTCACATAAAATAAACTTGATTTTGATTACGATAGGCGCCCCCACAGATTAGAAATGGCGCCCTTTACTTGACACATACAATTTGTACAGAACACTTAATAAAAGATAAAAAAAAAATTACATACAAACCAAAATTGTGTCATTTTTCCACTCTCCGGAACACCGGGGCGTGGGTGTCTTCCCATAATTTCTGCCCCGAAATTCACAGATTCCAAAATTCAAGGAGCGGGGAAAATTTTTTCAGAGAGAGGTAAAAATGTGAAAAAGGACTGGAACATATTTTACAACAAAAATGGAAAAAATTAATTACTTGGGCTTAAATTTGGAGCAAGTGGAAATTTCTTACTCTCTTATTAGGTCTATTTTCTGTGTCAAGCTGCGAAAAATGTTCGTACGGGAACAGGATTTGACTGATTTTAGTAGAATTTCATAGTTTTAACAGTTTTGGACAGAGGTATGAGAACAGACCCCATCATCACTTGCCTTGTTAATTGTTTTAAATGATTGCAGAAAGAATCAAATAGAGCTGTGTGATTCAGCAAAAAAATCTAGTGAGCGAACTGTCGATAGAATCGTAATTTTCTGAAAAGCGTAAACGAAAGGTCTAAAAAATGTTCGACGAAAGGGCCAAGGATGATGTGGCTATAATGACACCACTTCAAAAGTTCAGCTTTACTGTGCACTAGACACACTTATTCCGCCAATGGGACGTAGATTTCAAAATTTAGCTGCCGTAGCTTCTGATTTTGGTTCCCTAACAGAACTTCAGATGCACGGAACCTCCACTTAAGACGCTGCTGGTCTAACATTAAAATTACAAAGATGATTTGAAAGCCAACTACAAAGTTATGTTTAGAGATAGAAGGACCATATTATTGACAAATTGGACTCAGAAAAAGCCTGAAAAGTAAGCTTTATGAGATTTTACAATGCTTAAATGAACGAACTCGTATTGTATTGTTTCCCGTACATAGTAGTAAGTAGGAACTAATTTTATGCTTAAATGTAAACATAATTTAAATTACTTTTTCAAAGTGATAAAATGGATTTCCTAAAAAATAAGTTTTGGGGGGCGCAAAATTCAAATCTTGCCAGGGGCGCTCATGACCCTAGCTACGACACTGCCAACAACCTACAAAATTATAATCTAATCCGGGCTTTTGCATTAAAAGCTAGTTCTGCTAATAAACGCACTATGTTAATATTTATTGCAAGAGACGGAAAAATTCATATTATTATTACATAATAAGTTTTGCTGATAGGAACTGGATTGTTCACCCACATTATCAGATGAATCGTCTTAGGTATCATTTTCCTCATCATATTTCTCCAAATAATAGTCTTTCCCAATTCCCACTACCAGAAGAATTATATACAGCACTCAGGTAGCCCTTCCATATAGAATCCATGATAATAATATGCTAAAGAAACCGCACACTCAATCAACACAAAACTAGCACGAAAGCTGATAATTCGTCGAACCGATGAGCATCCACGATATATTTCGAACGCTACTGCCATTCGCAAGAGGTGACATAATTAGTTAGCAAGCATACATACATTAGCTTTCTTGGGTTGAAGTTTCAATTATGCAGGACTATTCGTGTAAGGTGCTAGAAATTTGTTGATTTTACTAATTTTGTAGTTGAATCAGCAAAATCTACATATGTATATTATTTCTGTAGGTACCATTTGCGGCTCTCACAGTTAATCAACCTAAGCAAATGAGGTGTCTAAAGAAAGATAATTTCCTGGAGCAATGCCGAATTGTACTTTCACTTTTTAAATTTTAACAAATTAAAAAACCGATCAAAACAAATATTCTACCAAAAATGAACTCCCACAAGAATAAACAGTACCTACCCGTATGATTTCCATCTGTCAACTAATGGAAATGAATTCATTTTGGTTGATATATTTGCTATATGGTATATTTGATAATATTTGATGTTTAAAAAGTTCACTCATTTTGTATGATATATTTGCTACTGATGCAAATGGTAGTGGACAAATACATAATATATACACCAAAGCGAAGTTTCAAAAACACAAACACTTCCTATATGGTTTCCATGCCATATTTCTTTAAGTTGACGGATGGAAATCATATGGAAAGTTTGGATTTGGGGGCTAGATTTTCTCTTGCGAGAGTTCTCGCACGGTCACACTTATATGACACATATTTCAAGCGAGGAATTTGAGCGATATGTAGACTGCGATTCAAATGTTGAATGCTATGGCCAGCACTCGGGAAAAGGGATTTTGGAGGAAGTCAGGAAAACTTCTAGTAAGGTCGCCGAAGAACACAGTGATGATGATGAACAAGAGTTCGATACAGTTGTAAAATAAGCTTAACTATCTAGTAAAGAAGAAATTATTGCACTTTGTTCATTAAAATTTATTTTTATTTAAATTTCAAATTTATTTATTTAAACATCAATATAGCATTTTAAGACTATTCGTCTTTTTGAGTAACACTGCAGTACAAAAAAAATTAATATTAAGCTTTAATTTACTAGTGTCTAATCGCTAAGCCCTAAATCCCTACTGATATTAATTTTGTTATATGTTTATATGTATTATGTACATGAAGTCAATTACAATTTCAGAAGAAAAAAGAATAGAAAATAAAAAAAAAAAGTTAAGTTAATTACTGTCTATTATAATATTGAATTAGGTCCCTCTCGAAGCCGCCCCTGCCGTTCACTTTCCTTATATTGGAGGGAAGTGAGTTCCACAGTCTGATGGAATAGACAAAAAATTGCTTTTTAGTTATGTTGTATCTAAATCTTGGTAAAATCAGAGCCATACTTCTGCCCGAATTAGCAAACTGCAACCTTTGGAAAAGGTACTGAGAACTTTGGTTTAACTTAAGGTCGAATAAAAACATTGGAATCTTAAATTTTAAATAATTTTTCAAAGACATGTTGAAGACATTGTGCGTATATTCGGAGACATGATCAAATCGTCGTAGATTGTAAACAAACTGCACAGTATTGTTAAATGCAACCTCAAATTTACGCTGGCTTAAACTATCTAGGTCACAAAAAACAGGATGCGCATAAAAGAGAATCGGTAACAAAAGTGATTTTATCAACATAATTTTAGTCTGAACTGGAAGGCACTTCCCTAGCAGATAGAGAGAACGCAGTCCGCCATAAACTTTTCCTACCGAGTATGCAACGTGATCATTCCAACTAAGCGTTTGGTTAAAAATTACTCCAAGATTTTTTACGGATCGGCAGTATATTATTTCTGCGCCATTTATCTCAATTTTAGGAAAATATGATGTGTCAATAGCCTTACGAGAAATAACTATAGCTTGACTTTTTTTGGAATTCAACCTTAGTTTGTTTTTTTCTGACCACTGAGCAACAAGCCATAGATCTTCATTAATTCGTGCTGTTGCATCTTCAACTAATCCCAAGGGATAGCTTAGGTGAATTTGCACATCATCTGCGTACATTTGAATTTTACAATGTTTTAGTACTTGGGGCAGATCATTGTTGAACAGAGTAAAAAACAAAGGTCCCAGAATAGATCCCTGTGGGACACCTCCATTAGTTGCTATAAACTTCGAGTTAAATCCGCCTGCAGAAACAGCTTGAGTTCTACCACAAAGGTAACTATAGACTATTTTTAAAGCCGTAGCTTCAAAGTGAAAGTTATTTCTGAGCTTAAGTAATAGCAAATTGTGCGGAACAGTGTCGAAAGCCTTTGAAAAATCTAGTAGCACCAGAGATGATACCTGATCTTTATCCATTTCTATACGCAAGTCATCAACTAGATGAATGCGATAAATGTGTATTTGATTTAAAAATAACTGATCATTGTATGACCGGACTTTTATTAACAATCTCTAAAACTAGAGGTCGTAGATCCTCTAACTCCTCGCAAAGAAAAGTAAAAGTTGATTTTAGTAAGTTAAATAACAATTTATGTTATGAGTCTTGGAAAGATGTTTATGCCTGCATTGATGCATCTACTGCTTTCAAAATCTTCATTGATACTCTTAAGAAGCATATCTTGTCTTGTTCCTCACTTTTGCCCTCCAAAAAATTAGTTAAAAGACTTAAACCTTGGATATCTAGAGACTTACTTAACAAAGTAACAGCTAAAAACAAACTTAGATTAAAGTGCAATAAGTATCCGAATAATCAGGGTGTAAAAAGAAGGTATAAGAAATTGTGTGTCGAACTAAAAAAAGAGATTCCTATTTGCCGAGATAACTATTACCGTGGTCAATTTAGTTCTGCTCAGGGTAATTTGAGAAATGAATGGCGATTAGTTAATAACTTACTAAATAAATCTAATGCTTCTAAAAAACCTACTGTTTTACGTATTGATAACTCTGATGTGTATGACAAAGTCGCTATTGCTGATGCTTTTAATTGTTATTTTACTAATGTTGGCTGCTGTCTACAACCGAGTTCTGTCATATCGAATTCTTGTACTTGTCCTCCCTTATGTGGTAGTGCTGAACCGTTGCAATGTAGTAGTTTTGTCTTTCAGCCCATATCTTCATTTGAAATCTTGAAGGTTATTGGTACTTTACCTAATTCGTCTTCGTGCGGACCCGATGATATTTCTAATTGTTTACTTAAAAAAATTGCATGTTTTGTAGTAGATGTCTTGGCAGTTGTGTTTAATCGTTGCGTGTTTGCGGGTGTCTTTCCTGAAGATCTTAAATGTGCAGACGTCATTCCTCTATTCAAAAAAGGTTCCGCTATTGAAATTGGCAACTACAGGCCCATCTCACTTCTTTCAGTTTTTAGCAAAATTTTTGAAAAACTTATGAAAAATAGAATGGTGTGTTTTTTAGATAAAACTAGGTTCTTCAATCCAGTACAATTTGGTTTTCTAAAAGGCAAATCGACGGAAGATGCACTCCTTCAGTTTTGTTCTCAAATTATGTCACACCTCGATGGAAAAAAATGTACAGCAGGTTTATTTATTGACATAACCAAAGCTTTCGACATGGTCAACCACAATTTCTTGTTGAGAAAACTAGAAAAAGCTGGATTTCGTGGTTTCATGCTCCTTTGGTTTAGATCGTACCTTGAAAATAGATCGCAAAGAGTGAAGTTAGACGAAATAAGGAGCGAAACTAGATTTTTTAACCTGGGTGTTCCACAAGGCTCTGTTTTAGGGCCTACTCTATTTCTGGTATACATCAATTCACTCTTTGCTCTAGATTTTAAGGGCTCACCAACTGCTTTTGCTGATGACATCGGTTTCTCATATGGGTTAAACAGTCCTTTGGACCTAATTTCTGATGTCAATTGGGATCTAAGTTTATTGAGACACTGGTTTGCTGAGCATAATTTGGTTATCAGCTCCAAAACTAAGATAATGTTCTACAGCTTATCTTCATCATATAATCTGGATGCAAATGTGTACTTCCACGCACCTGAGTGCCCTAGATACAAACTACCTAGCTGTTATTGTTCGTCTGGTTTTTCCTCTCCCACCTTTTGTAATAATCTAAACTGTAGTGATAAATGTTTCTAAGTGGAGAGAGTTGACGATTTTAAGTATTTAGGACTTACACTTGATTCCAGGATGAGTTTTGCGAATCACATAGACGCTTTGAAAAAGTATTTCCGATGGACGCTTCGACATTTCTACAATTTGCGTAACTTATGCTCTACCAAGCTTTTAAAGATAATCTATTATGGTATTTTCCATTCCAAGTTACAATATGGAATCGCGTGTTGGGGGGGTGTGTATCGCAATAAAACACAACCACTGTTGATTTTACAGAAGTATGTCATTAGGAAAATTTGTCGTAAATCTGGTAGACATTCTTGTTTTCCTTTATTCTGTGCCCTGAATATTCTTCCTGTTCGTCATTTGTACTGTTTTAAGGTGTTAAAAATATTCTTTATGAAGTCCGGTAATCGTAATTTTCGTTTAATCTCCTTTTATAATCTGCGTGGAAACCTTTCAAACTTATCATCTGTTCCACTTTTCCGTACCACTGCATATCGTAATTTTTTTTCTGTTTTATCTTTTCGATTATTTAATGAACTCCCTCAGACGATCAGATCAATGACAATACCTGGAATGTTCTTAAAATGCGTAAAAAGGTGGCTCTTCAGCTTTGATTATATTGCTCTAGAATCCCGGATTTCTAATGTTTTGGTCTAATTCTTTGTTTTCATTGTTTCCTTTATTTTGTGCATATTATGCAGTTAATTTTAGTTTCTCGATTGGTTTTTATTTTGTTAATTATATCTCGATTTAATTTATTATTGATTATTTTTTTTGCAATGCTACCAGTTTAGTCTTACTTTTCTTAATTCTTTGAATTCTTAAGGGTCACCCCACCCATAAATTTATATATATTGTTTAGCCGATTTGAAGTGGCTTTCAACTCTATTTTTCATTTAAATACTGAATGCCACCAACCTTTCTTATATATTTTTTCTATTTGTTTTTCTGTTCTATAAGAACTCTAAATGTACTTTATTAATGTATAAGAAATAAATAAAATATATCTATCTATCTATCTATCTAGATTTAATATTGCTGTCGTACAACTATGGCATGCTCTAAAACCTGATTGAACATTCGTAAGCAAGTTGTCGTCATTAAGGTGATTCCAAATCTGCCAGCTAACTAGTTTTTCGAAGACTTTGGAAAGAAATGGCAAAATAGAAATAGGCCGATACTCTTTTGTGCGACAAGTTGATGTTTTCAGCAATGGGACAATTTTCGATCTTTTCCAGTCTAGGGGATATATGGAGGAAGTGAGAATGCTATTGTATATATATGTGATATAAGGCAATATTTGTTGAATAATAATTCTCAGAAACCTAGGATGCATGAGGTCTAGACCAATCGCATCCGATTTAATTCCATGAACAGCTTTCAAAACATCCAGCTCAATTACTCTATTGAATCGAAAACTATTATTTTATTCTATTTGCATCCGACTAGAAAATAATTCTTCACTAATATCGGGGACTGTTTCAGACGTAATAGAAGCACTGGCGAACAGTTCGTTTAATTCATCTAAATCAGATTCAACAGGAGCAGAGCATTTTTGTTTGCTGATACCTATGCTCTTTATATTGCTCCAAGTTTTTTTGGTTGACATATTAGGCTTAATCTTGGTAGCAAAAAACTTCTCCTTGGATTTTCTGATTTCCGCAGTTACTAAGTTTCGCAATCTTTTATATTCTGCGCGAAGGACGGGCAATCTGAATCTTTTCCACCTCTTATACGCAGTATTTCTATTTAATATAAGAGAGTGGATTCTGTTATTAAGCCATTCGCATTCTCGATTACGGATTACTATTTGTTTTAGAGGAACATGCGTCTCAAAAAGATTATTTATTGATTCAGTAAGAAAATGCACTTGTTCCTCAACAGAAGGCATAAAGTAGATGCTCAGTATACTCTACATCATCTTTTAAAGCATCTGAATCAATTGCTTTAAAATCGCGAAACTGTAACATTTTCCTATTTTCTCTTTTTTCGTGAGGTAAATTGTAAATTAAAAATATGAGATCATGTTTAGAAAATCCAGGGACGCTTAGTTGATTATAAAAATTAATACAGTCCCTTCTATTAACTAAAAATACATCAAGGAGCGTTGAGGTTGTTGCACTGAAATGAGTCGGATATAAGGTATTAACGGAGGAGATGTGTAAAGATTTTAGTGTATTCGAAAAATTGAGAACATATGTATCCCTATCATTTAACAGATTTATGTTTAGGTCACCGGCGACAATAATGTGGTTATAATTAAGTCCAATATTTTCAATAAGTCTTGTAACAATACTTGTATCGAGAATATTGGGTGGCTTGTATATCACCCCTAACAAACATTTACTAAAGCCGCACTGAGCTTCAATGAAAATAAACTCAGTATTGTCATTTTCATTTGATGTTATTATAACTTTAGATGGAATACATTCTTTAATGAAAATAGCTACACCTCCCCCGCGCCTACCAACACGATTAGCTCTGTATAATCTAAAACCGTCAATATTAATTGAGATGTTGCTTATGCTACAAGACAGCCATGTCTCCGAAACACACACAATATCGACTCTTGTCTCATTAAAGATACCCCTAAATTCATCTAAATGTTTTGACAAACTTTGAGCATTTATGTGGCAAACTGATAGTCCTGAGTACATTTTACAAAAAATATCCAACATTGTACGTGTACTATTAAACTCTTCATTTGTCTCTCCACTTGACATAGAATGCTCATTCTCCCACCTTTCAGGTCCATCACTCATAATTTATGAAACGAAAATATGGAAATCAACCTTATTTGAGAGTGAACAACAACAGCAGCTCCGAAAACAACCCTAACACAATTTACAGAATGTTGACTAGAGAAAACAACAATATAAAAACTAGCTAAACCTAACATTTTAAATTTTGTTAAAAAATTAAATTGAGTTAAGACTAGCTTAAGGCTATATTTTGCAATTAAAAATGAGGACACGAATCACATACATACATACATACAAGTATGTGGATACAACTGCTAATGTCATTAGCTTGCTACGCAGTTTGCATACTGTAAATTAAACAAACTGGTTATTGATTTTGGGTTCTATAAATAATTTAGATAACTATTATTATTTTTCATTTTCGAATGCACTTTACCCGATAAATTCAACAGATTGATAGTTGAATTAACAACTAAGCAAAATCGTAAATTCAACATTTTGTGCTATTAGCTCAAAATCAAGACCGGTAAACGTTGAATTGACTTCTATCGTTTTTGGTAATTTCAACAACTTCTTTTTTTCTCCGTTAACGTATGTACCCCATCCGTTGAGTTATTGATCTCCGTTCGCTGTGGTTAGGCACATCGCTTGTTTGGAACATTTTTTCTGGACAAATACACTATAAGCGCCCTTTGAAAGCATTTTTATTTTAAACAAACAGCAATTCCAATAAAGCTAAAAACCATCAACTGATAAGCTCTGCCTACATCGCCATTTACTTTGTATCCCTATCCACTCACCGCGTTGCTTGTATCGAAATCAAAAGTGAAAGTGATGGCTTAACCTATCTTTTTCAATTATTTCATCGACCAACAAAATATTTATAGACAAAAAAAAATAAATAAAACAGAAATCCTTTCAAACCCACCATCAACGCTGACGCATATCAGCACAGTGTAATTTTTTTCAAACACACAATTAATCCCGCTACATCACCTATATATTTACATAGATACTTAAAAAAGAATGTTTCCAAAGTTGTGTTTTGGGGTTGGCAAAATAAGGTTCGCTCAATCAGAAAACAGCCACCAAACGCAAACCACTCGATAGCAATCATGATCGCATAGCATGTAATAAGAGAGAACATTTGTGGGAGTGTGTGTGCTCGTTTGCGGTACCCATTGAATAAGTCGTCCATGGTATAATCATGTTCCCATTCGCGTTGTGTAAATCTGATTACAAGGAAGGGAGCTGAGCTAATAAAAAAGTATAAACACAAATACGAATTTAAAACTTGCAGTTGATTATATTCGCTGATTTTGAGTTTTTTTGTTGAGTACGCCATGGGAAACGAATTGAAAAGAAAATTGTAATCAGCAGTTTTTCTGAAGTTTATCGGAACTCTGGTAGCACTACATGACAAGAAATGAATCCATTTTCGTCAATCATGGCGAGATATTGAAGGACACTCGTTTTTTGTTAGCGGGGCAAATCAACATCACTTGTCCAGGAATTCGCGTTTGGTTGAGTTAGCGGACGGATGAGAGGTTACATTCTCATCACACTTCGGTCCATGTGGATATATTGTAATACCCATAGTGTATTTTCACCCGTGGTATTAATGTCTAGGTTCCAGCCATCCGGAAGCCCCTAGTAAATTCAAGTAGGTCCGATGGAGGTCCATCCGATAGCTCATCGACGTGCTCGAAGAAGAAATTGTCCAGTAGTCTATTTCTTAGTTGGCAGAGGTTAGGGCTGTATCCTCAAGAGCCCCTCCATTACCGCATCCCCTGCATATGTCCTCATCGTTCAGGCGTAAAGTTTTTTCGTGTGATATCTTAACATGTTGTGGCCAGTTAGCTCTTTTTGCAGTAGTTTTCTAGTTTTCGTTTTGTCGTAGTCTGGCCACAGATTTCTTGATAGTTCACATGTGATTAGTGATTTCCAGCTGTAATTCGCTGAAATTTTTGTTCAGTTTTGTCCTTTAGGAGAGAAGGCTTAACCAAGTCAGAAGCGACGAAATAAAATGGAGATATCTCCACTGACCAGGAAACACATTCCGAAACACGTAGAGTTCCAGGTAGGTCCAGAAGTAATTACGAGTAGTAGCAGTAGTAGTAGACTATTTATTATTCATAAGAAAAAATTATATACATATGTACATAAATATAGATACATTTACAATGTTAAAAACAATTTCTCAGTCCTTTTGGTTTGGCTGAAGGTGATCTACCAGATTAACATTTGAAAATTTATAAAGTAAATATTTATACCTATTCATAAAGTTTAGATTTCTTTTTTTTTAATTTAATTACGTAAGTAATTACGAGTATTACAGATCAAATCCGCATAAGAGTGAGCCGCAAAGGTTACCACGTCACTAAGAAGACTCTTAACAAATGTTGGCGGCCCAACTGAGAGTAAGCAAGCATGATCATGTCGATCACGTAACGCCATTCTCCTGTATGACTGCGCGATATGGACTGATGCGATAAAACAGGAGATATACAGGAAACTGTTTGCTGCAGTACAGAGACGCCGAGCGCTCAGAATCGCAAGCTCCTATCCCACAGTAGTATCGAAACAAGCCGCTTTCGTAGTCGCAGAAGTGACCCCATGAGACCTCTTAGCGGCAGAAAGAAAGTACGTTCACGAGAAGAAGATGGAAATAGGAACGGAAACGGCAGCTGTAGACGCGCACGGATTAAGAAGCAGAGGTTGCAAAATAGGTGGAGGGGCAAGGCTAATCAGTACAGTCACTGAATGGACGTAACAGAAACATGGAAAAGTAAATTATTACATCACATTACCGGTCACGGTCATTTCAAATAGAACCTCCCAAAGATGGGAAAATCAGAAGGCACTGCTTGCCAGTACGGCGATTTCCCAGACCTTCTTCACCTGTAACAGATAGACAACAGAGAGGAATAGGCTGGTGTCGGAGATAGGCATGTCCCAGAAAATGCAGTCAGAAAAATGATTGACACGTAGATCAAGATATCTTCTTTTATTGATTACTTAAAAGTACGAACATCATCGTTTCGTTTCGTCTTGTTTCGTAGTTTTTAGTAAGTGTTTCGTAAGGATAACGCCAATCCACTATCTTGGTGCGTCCGCCATATTGAACTTTAAATTACCGTTGTCAAACCTTTTCATTTGATACCCCTTATTAAGGAGCTAGTAAGGATAACGGTAACAAGGTCAGAAACCCTTCAAAAAAAGAAAAGATAACGGTAATCCGCCATCTTGGAGCGTCCGCCATATTTAATATCGAGTGACGTCATAGCGTATCGTATTGTAAAGAAAAAGAAAAAAATTTGCTCCGCCATCTTGCTTGCTGCGTCCGCCATATTGAATTTTTGTGTGACGTCACATAGCCTAGGACACTCAACGAATCAAGACGAGTTCAACGACACCTCATTTGTTGAAATCGGTTCCATAGTTTAGGCTGTACTAGGTGACATCCTTCCATACAAACAAACAAACATACAAGCAAACAAACCCAGCCTATCAACATCATAACCCTTCCTTTTTCCTAGTCGGGTAAAAAGAGAGAGGAAGACGCAAACATACCATCGTAAAAGGCCAAAGAGTCGATTTCGTCGATTGTCGACACACCTCAAGCCTCAGCCTCCTGACGGTGAACGAAGCAATTGCTCTACAAAAAAAGAGTTTCAGTGTAAACACAATGAAGTTTAAGAGTATTATGCTCGCAACATTAAAGCTACAACGGTATTAAAGAAAAACTAGTGGAACAGTGCGAGAAATCTCGCACGTAGAAACCCTACAATCATTTACGGTTTACGAATGAAAAAAAAAGAGAACGTAGGTATAGGTAGTAATGTTTTTTCGTAGTAACTGTACTCATAAGCACTTTTTCAAAATTGTTTATACTGATGAACAAAGTTCAGTTGATAAGCTTTCGATCAGTGTTAGAATCATTGAAATCGGTGTAAAAATCATCTCTCAGGAGGAATCACAAGCTCTTGCGCTAGCGATTTGATTATATAGAAGATAGATAGATAGATAGATAGATATCTAGATAGATAGCAAAGCTATTGACGAATCCCAATGCCTCTTCAGAATATGTCCCATTTTTGAGTTTCATCCAGGTTGTCATGGTCATGCAACAGCTGTTTACACCTATAGTGCCAATTTATATCGTATTAAAATGTCCTTATTGTGTGTCTTCATGGTTCACAGCACCAATTAACTAATTGACAAAAAAGTTTGGTTGTCAAAATTGTTTTTTTTTTTTTTTTTTCAAAAGCCGGAATTGATTAATGATCAAATAACTGTCATTTATGTAACCCACCCAGAGCTACATAGTTAACGTTATTAAGACGTTACTTTGATTGATGACTGCTGTTCACAGTTCATTTGACTTAAGCAACAATTAGCTGTTTGTCATTTTTGTAAACATTGAAAGGGGAGAAAAACATGGATGTCATTCTAAAAATAATAAAAAAAACAAATCAAGGATTATATCAACCAGCATGTAATCTTTCAATTGAACCATTTCAACTGTTCAACTATTTAAAATCCACTTTTAGAAAGTACCTAATGCAAAGCAAGAAAACATCCCCCAACCTCCTCAAGTAAGCGTAAATTGTCCATTAACAACACTCATTGTGGCCAAGGAGTTGCTTATCGTCCTTCTGGACCTCCCCCACAGCATTGAAATTGGTAAACTTTAAAGCAAAACTTCTGCCATGGAGTTCAAAATCAAAAGAAAGTATATATGTATTCTGATGACGTGTTCGTTTCATTAAAGTATATTGGTGGTGAGGGTGTAACCAGATACAACGCCCCTGAGTTTTGATATTTCGCTATCTTAAAGGATAAAGTTTCCTGTTTTATTTTTAGTCCCAAAACATAATGTAACCCCTAAAGGCGCGAAAATGCCTTTAAGTGTAATCTCTACCACGAAGGCGATATGAACTACGATCAGTAAAGGGTAAGAGTACCTGATGAATTTTTTAAGGATTGTCGAATGTAATTAGACTTTTCTTTTATGGGTGGCAATTGTTTTTTTTTTTTAATTTTGAACCAGTATCTGGTTATTGAAATGTACGCCAAATTGTATAAAAATAAATAAATAAAAATAAATATTTGGCTTCAGCAGTCCTAGGTAGAACCAAGCCTAGCTTTCCGCAATCATTTGTGTGTGCGCGTTATATTTTTGCACGAATGGAAGGGACCTACAGTTTTCTGCCGTCTCCGAACGGCGAGTTGGGAAGCTTTACATGACAGATGATACTCTTGAATGCTTGTCAGGCAATCGAAAGAGGTGGGCACTGTGAGAAACTTTTAGGTGTTTGCGGCGGCCAAATTGCATGGGAGTTGGAATTAATTCGTAGCGTTTTACCAGGGAAAAACGTAAAAGAGCTGTCATAAGGCGTCAGTTTCAGTATATGTCATTTGGTTGGAGCGTAAATAACAAAACAACACTTTGTACATAATCGAATATGTCGAGCTTCGTTCCGGATAAATTGTTTTTTGGGGAAGTTTTACCCCATTACTTTAATATGAACAAAGTGCTGCCAAACATCATCGTATTTTAGTGGAAGTCTATGGTGACCATGCTCGTGCTGAGCAAATGTGTCGGAAGTGGTTTGCACATTTCCAAGTGGTGATTTCGACTTGAAAGACAAGGAACGACCTAGCCAAAAAAGTTCGAAAATGGGGAATTGGCGGAATTCGCCCATAAGGACCCATGTCAAACAACTGGTGAATTGTCTGAATCGTCGGAAGTTGACTTGTCAATGTTAGAAAAATGCCTTAAAGTCATGAGAATGATCTAGAAGCAAGGATATTAAGTCCCATATGAATTTAAACAAAGTAACGCCGAAATGCGTTTTTTCACCTGTGAACAGCTGCTTCAACGGCAGAATAGGAAGTGATTTTCGCATCAAATTGTCACTGGCGATGAGAAGTGGATCCATTAGGACAATCCCAAGCGCAGCAAGTCATGAATTAAGTCCGGCCAACCATCAACATCAACGGTGAATCCAAATAGCCATGGGTCCAAGCTCATGCTAATGCATTTAGAAAGTTTGACGGATGTCAGTGGTGGTGAAGGTTAGAAATTAAATGATTGGCTTGAGTTTTGTCGAACATAGACTGGTTATAATCTAATTTTTTCCAATGAAGTGGAGCTACACACCCCATCCGCGTGATGTTTACACATAGCTCGGGAGTGTTGGATACAATCGCATAATTTTTTTTTTGACAAAAAAACGCTACAAATTAATTTCAACTTCCAATATAGATGCATAGTTCCATATATTCAAATGAAATTAATCCTTTTTTCTGGATTTAATTTAGAATACTAATGGCTTGGAAAGCATTAAAAGCATTTCGTGGCAAAAAGGCTTTTTGAAATAAAAATAAAAAAAAAAGGTATATGTATTATGTACATACTTAGCTATGTTCATAAATATTTTGATTAAAAGTTTCGTTTCGACAGGCACTGTCAACGACAGCTGAGAGAGGTGGAAGTTTCTAAAATTAGCAACTTACTCGGCGATTTAATACGTACCGTTTTAAACGAATAAAGGTAAGCAAATAAAATATTTATTCTTCCTTCCAAAGCTTTCAGATTAGTCTAGTTTTATTATTTTTAGATTTCATCAGAACGGAATTTTCACAGTATTGATAACCATCTTTTTCTTTCTCTTTAACTGTAGGGATCGTAGAAACCGCTTCAGGTCTCAGTCTCGTTCAAGAGAGAAAAACAAACAGAATGCAAGCAGTCGAGTGAAGTTGAAAGTGGTCCATCTAGACATGGAACTTGTTCTGGACGAAGGGTGGGTAATGTAACGATAATTTCAGTAGCACAGTTAAAACCACTGTGCAATATACTGATTTTAAATTATCAAATCAGTTGTTGGAAAAGTTTTTAAATGAAAAGTATTAAAGTATTCGAACTATCAGAGGAAAATTAAGAATCCTGTCCATTTATTTAGGTACAATACAGTGGTCGAATCCTAGTAAGAACTACGTAATAATATATTCGAAAAACTATGAAAAACCGTTCGCGAACGGAAAAATTTCGTAGTTTTTCGTAACAGAGGGCGCTCACGAGAGAATGAGAAATTGCCTTATACTGCGAGTTTTAGACCAAGACATTTCTTTGGGCAGCTTTATGAAACTGTCAAATCTGTCAAATGTCATACAGTTTTATATTTCTTGTTGTTCAATGCGTTCAATACTTTTGCACACTTTTACCTCTCTCTATGAAATTTTAAACCTCACTCCTTGAAATTTGATAATCCGTAAATGTTGGTGCAGAAAGTACGGGAACAGACCTATTTTTAACCCGCTGGTGTATATATGTACCACTAAAAATATAAACACTCATAACACCAAAACTTTTCCTCTGATTTGGTTGAAATCGGTACCAGATCATCTACCAACATTTTAGTAACGGTATGTTAATGTAAACTTTTCTCCGTCCCGAAAGGGAATGAACAACACGTTTTCATTGTTGAGCAATATTTTAAAAATAATGAAAGTTAGCCAGCTACTTTTCAAAGAAATAATCATCTTCAGCGATTTCATCTTGATAACTTTGTTAATCGTCAAAATTGTCAAAAGATTTAAGAAAATATACGAGTGATTGTTGGGAAGCAAATGCGTGTCACTGTTTGGTGCGGATTTTGGACTGTAGGCCTCACCGGAACATTCTGCGGTTGGTCGAGCAATATCAGTTAATGATGCTCGCAACGCGATAATCCATTTTTTGTGTCCGACATGCAAAATGTGGATATGGATGAGATTTGGTTTCAACAAGATGGTGCTAGATGCCATCCATACAGACCGAGAAACAATTCAGTAACCTACTGCATGAGTCATTTCCTGGTCAAGTAATGTCCCGTTTTTTTGTGACCACATAATACCGCCTAGACTATCCGATTTAACACCGTTGGACTTTTTTCTTTGCGGTTTTTTGAAGTCTAAAAGTCCAACAGGCCCACGGCCACCGACGAACCAAATATATGTAAAGTAAGAACTATAAGTTTTTTTTTAATTACTTAAGATATGAAGTGCCATGCGTTTTGGTGCTAGATTTATACTCCTTTTTGAAATCCTACAACTGTTCACAGATTACGAATAAAATGGCTTTCTTGTGGCGGTCACCTGCTGAGTATCTTCACAAATACGCGTCGCCTCGGGCGCAAAAAAGTCCAGACGATTTTTACCGACGCCATGCGTACGAAAACTTTTGACGAATTTCATAACTTTTAAAAATATCTTCTCAACGGCTCGTTTGCGTTTTTTCGTTTTTTTACTTCTTGTAATTTATAAATATTTTTTTGTCGATAAAACTAATTTTCTTAATTTAAACAATTTAAACACTGACGCTTGATTTGAAAGTTCGTAACGACTCCAAAAAAGTACAACGTATCTTGTTAAAAAGTAAAAACTATATTTGGTGCACAAAGTACGTGAACGGGTTGGTAAGTTCTTCTTCCGGTAACAGCACTTGCGTGCTCTTTATTTCCCAAACTCGACCGGAAAATCAAAAGTTCTTGAGCTAAATGTAGACCATCTAATCTAATCCCAAGTTGACTCGTTGACATTTTTTTGACTAACCACGCGTCCTCGAATGTATAGGTAAACATTTTTTTAACCTTTATACTATAAATTTGTCTTACCTAAATGAACTCTTCTAAACCCAACAAGTCGCCATTCCACTCTTAAACAACTCAGATACTTGGTAATTTACCTCCTCTTCGCAAAAATTCCCTAAAAAAATATCCCTTTTGAAACTTAAAACGAAGCTCTGACATTAAAACAAAATTCTTTTCGAATTCCCAAACTCAATTTTTATTTGCCCAAGAATTTGTACTTTCCCTCTCGCTCATTCCCTCTGATACTCGTGTCATCGCTATAACTCGCCTTTCAACCGCACGAGGACATTTCTGTAATGATAACGTCCCGCAGTGTTTTCCAATTCGATTCGCATTCGGAATTGGAACATTTAAATTTTATTGTCCATTTTCTTACGTCTGGTAGTGAGACGGAAACGAATTCCGAAACCCAATTGATAAGGATACTTTACCGCTATCGAAGCGTTCAACCGTATTGCACATTCTGTGTTTGAGATGTCATTCGAATTGATTTCATCGTTGCTTCCGTTTTTTTTCTGAGAAAATATTTGCAATCTCTCATACAAATGAGCCCCGATGAAGTGAAGTGAAATGGAATGAAGAAAATTCCTGGATGGTGGCAACGCGGCGCGCCGGGTAAATACCGTGAGAAAAAGTATGAAACGAATGTTTTGGGAATTTTCGGATTTATGTGGGAAGATCTTGGGAGGGCTTCTTATTTTGTGTGCATTGTATAAAATTGTAATGTTTCCTTGAAATGTTTTCAGTTGAATCTATTTTTAGAATTTGTTTTTATTAAAATGTCAATTTTATTTCATCCCCTATAATGTACTGTATTCGGGAATCTTGAACATGCCTTTGCTTAATATGGTTCATACATATGTACATATGCACATTAATATGCACATGTTCAAAAGAGCTCATGTCTGTAATTTATTTCAAAGCTTTTAAATCGTTGTTAAGCCCCTTCCTCTACAATATATGTACGTTGCGGTAAAATAATATTTTAATATCCACAGTGATAGGATTCTGGAATACGGCTTATTTGTGGTTGTAAGTCCTTCTTTCGATTTGAATCAAATATCCCTAAACTGGTTGACTTTAATACTCTAAATAAGCATCACCTAAGTTGAAAAACCTCACCTAGCTCAATGGTTACACAAAAGGATACGAAATCCAGATTGGGAGGTCGCTATTTGGCAAAAATATTATAGAAAATTACGTTTAATTTTGGGTAGGACTTATGTGCCATTAAAGGTTGTATAGCAAGAGGTCCAAACCCATCATTTCGTATGAGGCGTTAGTCTGGTGGCCAAAAGTACTCGGAAAGACTACAGCTAAGAAGCTTGAAAAACTTCAATGGACGGCTTGTCTTAGTATTACCGGTGCTATGCACACCTGTCTTTTAGCAGCTCTAGAAGCTAAAATCCCGCCATTACAGATCTTCATAAGGTCAGTCAGCTGCTGGAAGCGCTATTATTCCCCATCAGGACATGCTTTGAGCGGATATTATGATAAGTGAATACTGCTTTGGCAGAAAATTCTAAGTTCATATTGGGGAACGTACCACATGGTCAAACGGCCAAGACCCAAAAAGTCTAGTATGGTACACGGGTGGATCTAAAATGACCTCTAGTATTGGTGCTGTAATATTTGGGCGCAATACTAGAATCTCCGTGCCTCCATTGGAACATTTCTCAGCGTGTTTCAAGCTGAGGTCCACATCACTGAGATCTGTACTGCTACAGAGAGGCATTAAGGGCGCTAACATAAATGTCTTAACAGAGTGCCCCAAGCTTTAATTTATAGTCACACATTGGTGACTCGGAAAAAAATTATTTTTTTACTTTTTAGTTCATTAAAGCTTGTTTTTAAAAATATTTTTTTATCTTTATATTTATTTTCAACTTTTTAGTATCTGAATTTTTTTTACAAATTTACGTCTATCCGTATATTAGCTTGGGTGGGTTGGATATGAGAAAATTTACTCAATATGTTTGAGATTCTACTCGCCCTTTCATTTGATACCCATGCCATGGTGGTTGTGAAGAAAAAGGTAATTCGCCATCTTGGGGCACCCACCATATTGAATTTGGAATCACATCACTTAGCTAATCCCTTTCATTTGATACCCATATTAAGATGGTAGTAAATTTTAATGACGTTATAGCGTATTGTATTCTACTTGCCAAGCCCTTTCATTTGATACCCATATTTATGAGGTCGAAGATAACGGTATTCCACTATCTTGGGGCGTCCGCCATATTAGATTTACAAGATCATGAAATATACTATATTGAGTTGTCACCGGATACGAACAATTTCAGCATAATCGGATACCTGGAAGTGGGTGTAAAATCGAATCCCAGATTCTGCCCTCAAAGAAATTATAGTTAAAAAAGCGTCCGCCATATTAGATTTACAAGATCATCGAATAACCCATATTGTATTGTCTCCGGAACTATATACGTGTGCAAAATTTTAGGATAATCGGATATTTGGAAGTGGGTTTAAAATCGACTCCCAGATTCCGCCCTCACAGAAATGGAAAAGTTAAAAAAGCGTCCGCCATATTGGATGTACAACGTCATTAAATAGCACATATTGTATTGTCTCCGGAACTTTATAGGTGTGCAAAATTTCAGGATGATCGGATATCTGGAAGTGGGTGTAAAATCGATTCCCAGATTCCGCCCTCACAGAAAGTGAAGTTAATATAAAGCTTGTAAAAAATGCGTTAACCAAGGACTTCCATCTTACCCAGAATGACTCTGTAGATTTTTCCACAGTTCTTCACTGGCTGCGATTCCGATTTCAACGTTCTCCGACTCATGCTTAAAGTGTTTCACTGAGTAAGTTTAAAAACATAAACATAAAAGCGAGCGGGTAACTCAGTGGAATATTTTTTTTGTTTTTATAATCTACACACGCTAAAGGGGATATGAATACCCTTATAATGCTTACACACAGCACGAGCACATGAAGGACAAGAACGACAGACAGACAGATCGACGAAGTGATAGGAAACTCAGATGTTAGGTTTCAACTAACTCTATGGGTGGTGTCCAGGATAACTGGAGAGTTTTTTTTTTTTTTTTGTATTATTGAAAGTTATGCCATTGCTTATGATTCACAGAAGCTTTTTCTAGATATTTCCTATTATAGTTTGTGCGATTAATTTCTTCAGCGATACCATCCTACTGCCAGTGTTATGCCTTCGCAGTAGGTTTTGATATTAGCTTCTGAAACTGATCAACTTATTTTTATTTCGGCCTTCTCGAAAAGAATCTGTGGCTGCAGTCTCAATAACCTCTAAAGATTTCGTCAAATAATGCAAATTCTACAGCATGGTTACCTGTACAACAAGCTAAATTTCTCTCGATTAACAAGGTCATTCACGCTTATTCCTTCCCGATGCTTTTTAGTTAAGCTTTAGTTTAGTTTTAATTGAAATTCTCTCTCTTTTTTCTTGTTTTTTATTATCTCCGCCAACCTAAAGGATGGCAATACTTTATGAGACACTAGTCTGCCCGGCGTTGCCCGTGCTTTAAATCAGTCCCGTTGTTTGATTGTATTTAGTATGATAGAAAGGAAGTAGTAGGAAGCGATATTATTTAAATTAAGATTCTAAAGAATTCTGAAGTCAATACATTATAATCTGAACTTAGTGGTTGTTCCCTATAGATGAAACGATTACATAAAAAATTGATGGAAATGTAATATACATGTGTACAAACACATCTATACATATATGTATGTACATAATATGTATTTTATGGGCATCAAATAATGGTACTTTCTGGTTTCTTATATCTTATTCATAGTTAAAGTAACATTATGTTAACGCCGAAGATATTAGGCTTTGATGTAAGCAATAATCGTGGAGTAACTGGTAAGGTTTGTCTGAAATCAGCAACAATTTACTGATTTTAAAACAACGCCTACCTACCCCTACTACAATATATGTATTTGTGAATTGATATAAAAGGTGAAACTTTATTCTAAGGTATCCACTGACTCAACGACTTAATCTTATGGTAACCAAATACCGCTGTAAAGTGAAAAAAAAAGAAAGTAAAAAGAATCGTACATTTCCCCCATTCCGCCGGTATACATCCGCACGCTGATGGTCACTGAGCAGAAACACAACTAACTAAAGTCGGTAGCAAATATCAGCAAAATCATCCCTCCTCTACACAATCCCGCATAGTATTAATATTAACACGAACAACCCTCTCCCAACAGAATGACGATCAATGGCAATGGTTTACCCATCATTCAATGCGCGTATGGGTAGAAAGAAAATTAAAGAATAAGCGATAGCGATGGATTTGTGGCGAAGAGAAGAGCATAACATCTACAAAACCACCCTCTCCCAACAGAATGACGATCAATGACAATGGTTTACCCAAAAATAATGACCAAATAATAAAAACGGAAATTGGAATAACGCGAATTATGGAATCAAGGAATTGTATGTTTTATATAAAAAGTAGCCTAATCTCTAATCCAGGAAGTAGACTATCTATTCCCGAAAATTTCATTCAAGTCTGTTTAACCCTTAAGGAGTTATTGAGCAACAAACATCCAAACATCCAAACTATCACATTTATATATTAGTATGATTATATCCTACATTGTTATCGATTTGCTTATATGAAACATAATATAAGAAAAAAAGTCGGCAGGTTTATTTATATTTCAGCCTGTCTACTAAGTACATGTTCCGCCGTGATCCATTTGTTGATCACGCTGTCTACCTTTCCTCTTTCAATTGAAGAAAGTAGTTCCGGTCTGAGCAACTTCGATGTTGAACCCTCTTTTGCAAGGGAGTTCGCCCTTTCATTGCCCTTGATACCGATATGACCTCTTACCCGAAGCAGTGTCGTAATACCTTTGCTCATTAGTATAATGAAATAATATTCAGTTGATAAGCTTTAGATCAGTGTTGAATTCATTGAAATAGGAGAAGAAAGAAACTCTCAAGAGGAATCAGGACAGCTCTCATGACGGGACAAAAACTAAGGTCCCTTGTCTGTCCCTTGGAAAAGAGAGATTTCACTGTACTAGTAGATGGAAATCAATTGCTTGTGCTGTGTTTATAGTCTAACCTAAAAAAAAAACATGTAATTGAAACTTTAAAGGCTATAACTAACACAACTAAGTACATTTAGTACATAAATGTTTACCATTTCACCTTACGGCACTATTTTCCTTTTAAAGGATGTCTAATGGTATTAAGTGGAACCTCTTAGCTCGTAATTCTATATGCTCTCTGCGATGCGATGCCTTGCTGAAATGGAATTGCGTTCAATATCCTTTGGCGGTTGGAAACCTACGGGTAGATGAACTGGATTTTTTAAAAATCCTTAAATCCGTTAATGCTCTCTATAAAGTGGTGACCAAAGAGGGTGTTTCGTTTTTTTTTTTTTTTGAGAAGTCTATCTTTAGGCGGTTTTTTTTAAATTAAAACGTTGCAAGCCGAGGATTTATGTGCGTCGAAAATATCCAAAATATTAGATCCTTTGTCCTTTTTTTAAGATTTAACTATAAATCGGATTTCAAACCAAACAAATTTCATTCTGTGGTTTTCCATGAAGTAGAATTTGGTCAGTACGATGTAATACTATAGTGCAGTGCTATGTAAAAAATTCAGTGGTTGAACTACAACCAAACTCCTTTAATCCTTTGGAAAAAACCAAAGACATTTGTATTCCTTTGTACAAAAATGCGCAGTCCAAAAAGGATTATTTCACAAAGCTGTTTGATGCGGTAAAGGTCTACTGCATGCATTTTATGATTGCGAGTGCACTCGGTGAGGGTGAAAGAGAGATCTCCCTCGTCACGTAGGCCTCGAGTCGGGCCCGTTGTGTTCCCCTCAGGAGCTGAGCTGAGAAAGAAGGGGTTAGGGGCTTGTGAGTGAAAGGGTTAGTAATGGGGAATGAAAAGTTAATAGAAGGTACATGTGGATTCATAAAAAGCACTCCGTGTGTCATGTGAACTCCTGTTCTTTCAAGAAATCGATAGATCTAAGCGGTATTTGTGCCTTATTTGACATAAAGCATAACAGTCGTAGAGGGAGTGAGCGGGCCAATGCCATGTTGCACTAGCCCCAGTCTTTTTGCGTGTTTGTTTAATTTGATGTGGCCCATCATCAGTTTTATTTGTGCTCTTCCCAGACCCAGTACTTTCTTTGTCCGTTGAGAGTTCGGATTTTCTATCATATCTTTGGCAGCATTGGATGTTTGGATTTGACTCTAAATTTGCGAGTAGCGTTTTGCAAAGGACAGGCTGTAAGCGGTTTTCACTGCTTGTACCGCGTAGTGGTAACTGTGAGATTCTCCACGTCTGCAGCCCCTGCTCTTGCCAGTTCATCTACTCTGCATGTCGTTGTGGCAAGAATAGGTTCACCGTGCAGGATATTGCGAGGTTTTTGAGTTTTCCTTTGCATTCCTTTACTAGCTTAGTGTTAGTTATTTGATTTGCAAGTGTATTAAGCGTAGCTTGACTATCCGAGCAGATATGTACGCAAGTGTCTCTGGTCTTTCGCTTACGCCGCTGATAGTTGCAAAAACTTTCACCTCTAGAAAACAGTCACCAAGGGCTCTAAATGAATGGATATATTTATTGGAGGATAAGGACAGTGTGCACCAGCTCTTGGTTCTCTATTTATATGTGATCCATCCGTGTATATAACTATGCCTCCTACTTCGACAATTGCTGTGCCTTGTTTCCAGTTTTCGCGGCTAGGGAATTGTACAGCCAGTTTTGATATCTATGAGATCAAGATCACCTGGGTTGCTGAGAGGATCCTAAAACATCCCCCCAGATAGCTCTGTCTACTGTGAGCCTCTCATCTTTGAAGTGATCCAGGGACCGCAGTCTGATTGCAAAAAAAGACCTCCGCTGCACGGAAGTGCATAAGGAACATTAATATGTCTTTGTAGTTATTTTTTTTTAATAATTGTGAAAGATTTTGAGAAAAATTGAGAACAGGGCTACTATACTCTCAACATCATCGTTTCATTTTATCTTGTGTCGTACTTTTCAGTTAGTTTAGCCCATAGTCGGCAGTTCCCCTACTTTCCTTGCCAACTCTTGGATTTTAAAAAAGTGGTAGATTGGACAAAAAAATGTAGTGGATTTAAAAATATGGTTGTAGATTTAATAACATTAACATTAGTACACAAATATGTATGTACTGTACATTGCATCAAATGGTGTGCGGATGAGGATTTTGGAAAGGGTTTCCACACAAATAAATGAAAAATCAATTGAAACTGAGTATGTTTTGAGTTTGCGAAACAGATTGGAAAAATGTTTATACATATTTTCCAAGAGAAAAGAATTGGATTTGTTGGTACAATATGGGCAGCGCAGAATTTAAAAACGTGGTAGAATTTTCGCGGACCGTGGTAGATGTGGTTGATTTGAAAAAAAAACTTCAAAATTGTGGTAGATCTACCACAATTGTGGCAAAGTGACAACACTGCGACAAGCTTGCTGCTTTCTACAACAGACTCACCAGGCACCCAACATAGTCTTACCTGGTTCTGCATACTGCCCTTAGCATTATTCGGCAGTTCCTGACTATTCGTTGCATTATGAGGAACACTGGAGTGCTAAGAACGGTTAGACCTTCTGCCTGAAAGGCTGAAGGCATTCGGGAGTTTTAAGGATACTTTTAGCTCTGTGTTCATACAAAATATACCAGTCCCCGTTTCTTTTTACAGTTTTAGTTTTAGAGTAACTGTATTATTCGTCCACTCTTGCCATACAGGGTTTTATTGGCTTGCCATAGGCGGGTAAAAATAGAAAAGAAACAAAAAACAACAACAAAACCAAAGGAAACAGCTTTCTTTTCGATCATCACGATTGAAAATAGAACAAAAAGAAACAAAAAAAAAGTGCCCCGCCAGGAAACGAACCAGGAACCTGTTAGATGAGAAGCCGACACACCATATACTGAGCTACTGCCCATCTTAAATAAATGAGTATCCAATTTGGTATATATTTCTCTGGTAACACTTTTGAAGCGCACAAATCTCAGCAGAAACATCAAGCGGTTAGACATATTAATGTCAAAAGAACCGCTGTCTTTTTAACCTCAAGTTCCATAGGATGGATATTGGGGATAGTTCCCATGGCTGCCGTGGGTGCTCCAGGCCATTAGATGGGGAATTGCATAGCGTTCACAGCTGGCCACCATACTAACACTCCTTAGAGTTAGATGTATTTGACTACACAGGAGTAGATCCATTAAACTAGTTTTGGTTTCAGGCCCCACGTCTTGCCGAAAGCCCTTGGACAAATACAGAATTCTCTGTTGACTTTGTTAATTCTCTTTTCCATATTCTTTCTCCAAAGCAGCTTTTTATCAAGAATAACCCCAAACTACCTTAGTTCAAGTTGAATCCCCCCTAGGGACGGTGCGAATACACTTTAGCTTATACCTAAAAACCGTAGTAAAGGGCTCAGTATTCATCAAGTTTGTTTCCAAATAATGGAGGGTGGAGATGTACATATGTAGGTATGTACGTGTAATTGCTGCCAGAAATTACAGTCATTTATCACAATTGTATGTTGTTAACCGTGCACACCTTCAACGAACAACAAGCAAACAACCGTGGAAATTGCTTTAGGGGGAATAAACAATTAGAAACCCCAGTAACCTGAAAAACACTAAAATGGGCAGCAAATATAATGAAACGTCTCCCCTAGGCACGCGTATGATTGAATTTTTGGGGGGAAAGCTGTATTGAAATAGTGGAACAACAGCGAAGCCGCCAAAGCGTTGGTAATAGTGAGTAATTGGCTTCATATTGTCCCACGAGAGTGGACTTATTTTTACTAGTGAAGGGATATTATTTTCTGGGTTTGATCATAGCTATTAGCAATTAAATGTTATTAACAGGTACTTTGTGTTTGCCAATACTTACATCTTATTTAGTTGCCCAAGGTGTTTTATGCTTCAGTAGTTCCGTTTGTGTTGTGTAGTGAAAGGACACGCAATGTATTTGTTTAAATTTAGATAAAGAATTGTGAATTCTCTGTGAACTTTATCAGCAATATTTTGCCACCACCATTGGGCAACATGGACGGCCATTGGTTGTGAAATGTGTGTTTAGATACCTCGGTACCTTAATGTTGACAAACATATAGATGCTGGTCTCCCTGGGGATTAGACTGCCTTTGCTCTGACAAGAAGACTGTTTCACAGTAGCCAACTTGACTCCACGGTGAAAGGCATTTGCTACGTTTCCCTAATCAGACCAATTATAACATATTGACAGCATAACCAAATGGGGTATAAATAATAGAGTGGAATTTAATGCTTCAAAAACCCAATGCTGTCTTCTGTCGTTAAAGCGTAATCTTACCCAACAGCCATTATCCATGAATGGCTCTTGCATCATTGAAACCGAAAAGCTTTCCATTCTCGGTATGTGTGTTAATGCCAACCTACGTTGGAATGACCACATATTCGAAGTCGCCAAAAATGCCGCGAAATGCCTAGGTTTCCTCCAACGATGTAAGAAATTCTTCACCCCTTCTGATCTAGCTACAATTTATAAGGCGTATATTCGCCCCAAGCTCGAGTACAATGCTCATATCTGGTCGGGTGCTCCAAAAACATCACTGCACCTGATCGATAGAATACAAAAGCGCGCGATAAAACTAATAGGGGATAGAAATATCACTGAGTCAATTGACTCTCTTGAACACCGTCGTAATGTTTCCTGTCTTTCCCTGTTTTATCGCTTTTTCCACAAACAGTGCTCCAGTGAAATAGCCAGCTGCATTCCTCCCCTTCAACAATTTTCCCGCAACACACGTCTCGCAAGGAATGCCCATCAGTTTACCCTTAAGCCCAACTTCGGACGTACAGTAAAATATAGAGATACTTTCTTTAACCGCTCAACACGAATGTGGAATGCTTTACCAAACACGATTTTTCCCTCCCGTTACGATCTACAGGCATTTAAGACCAATGCGCATCGGTAGCTCCTCTTTCATCCTCCCTAAATTTCCCTTGGCCCGCGCTGTGCAAGACATTTTAAGGGTATTCATAACCCCTTTAGCGCGCGTGAATTATAAAAAAAAAAAAATATTGTGGTCCAATGTGGTTCAATATAGCGCGCCTTTCTAGATGGAAAAGATTCAAGTATTTGATGGGGCAGCGTATAGATTGCATAGAACACCAGAACACCAGTACAAAAAATATTATCCCAACAAGTCCCTAAACGATAGGCGATTCATGAGGATTGACAATTTTCTCATTGAGGCGATTTGAAGGCAAATTGCGATTGCAATGACCAGCGGCAGAAGCCTGATCTTCGAGTCTTATGGCCGTAATGAAATGCATCATGAGAAAATGCTCCGATCTGGCTCTATCCCCTAGAGGTATTTCTAGATATTAGTATTAAGGGATAGTAGTTAGTTCAAGAACGGTGTGCAGTGCAGCCACTTCTACTTCAATCGAAGTGATTTTACTTCCCTTTTTTTGATCTACTACCTCACTTCGGAAAAAAGTAAAATACTTCACTTTATTAAAACCGAAGCCTTAAGTATCATCTTTGGTGTAGAAATAAAGCTGCTAACAAAACAAAAAAATGTTCAATTTTAAACTTCTGAGAATGGCAGAGTGAAGCGTTGTGCTTATCAGGTAACCATAATTAAGTATATTTGGAATGCAAAGTGACATATAGGCTTAGGCTGAAAACACACCGGAACAGTCAAAATGATTTTAATATATAAGGTAAGAAAACGTTTTTATTTCAACATACACCAACCGAAACAAAAACAAATCATTTTACTTTTCTTTTCTTTTCTTAGAATTATCTTATTTCTGAAAAACAAATGCTCAGCTACCGACAACGAAACTTGTTTTCTGTTTCGCCTTGTTTTTTTGTTTCGACGTATGCGGTGTGTGTTGCGCCAAAAGCAAGTGTGCAACAATAACAACCGAAAAAGATGCTGGCTTGAACCATTTTTGTTTCATTCGGTGTGTGTTGGCTCTACCTATGCAAGTCATGTATTTTTGACAGTCGGTCATGAAGCGCATCGAAACAATAGCACGTGTTTTGTTTTGCCTGCTTTGGTGTGTTTTGTCTCATAAAAATCAAGGCACCACTGATGTTTCATTAGGCACAAAAAAACGTTTTCAGCCTAATTGGCCTTGTGTCGCTATGTCAAAGTGTTATAATGGCAAATGCTCGTATTGCGCTTAAACATTAACAAAAACTGCTTCGAAGTGGTCGTACGGGTCCGTTTATCGTTCAGAGTGAAAAATCGCGGCAATCATCACTTCGACATCTTTCTTATATCCAAATAATTTTTGAAAATGTTCTGCACCGGGTCATTTGAGATGCCTAAAGTCTCAGCAATCTCACGTACTCTAAGTCTCCGATCGCCCATCTCCATACCATGAATTGTATCGATCATTTCTGGTCTAGTGACCATAGCTGGATAGTGCACAGTTCCCATAGTGTTGAATCAACTTTTCGCCATGTTTGACAAATCACGACAAGTTGTCTGCTTCCAATCGCTGACAATCAGCTAATGACATATCTGTTAAATAGTTTGAGGCATCGCCACCTGTCAAGATTGTACGGAATAAGGTCCGTCGCATTCCACGACGACGATATTTCAACGGCGCCGCACCAAGCCTAAACAAATTTAATCAAAAACAAAAGAAAGGCATGAACTCAGTCAAAAAAGAAAAATGAAATACAATATTAATAACAGACAACTTTTTATTTTATGCTAACATTGCAAAGTTTTAATTATGTGACTTTGCAACCAATGTTCAAAATGACTTAAGGCTCTTCAACTTAACTGTTGTATACCTACAATCGTATCGTGTCCTTCTACTGAGATTTCCTTTTTTTTGTGCGTACAGTTTCACCATATGTATGCATATACTATACATATGAATATTTGTGTACCCTAAAGCCTTTGTTCTTTGAAACAATTTCTATTTAGTTCATGTGGAAGGTACGAGTATATTTATACATTTGTATTGTATAATTTTCATGGAAAAGAAATTCAAACTTGCAAGAAAATCGAAAATAGAAAAACTTCCAAACCATGAGTCGTCGCTTTTCTTAAGTAATGGGTTATACCTTATACTTTATACATACATATATATGCATTCACTTTGGTTTTTATGTCTCGAGAAGACTTCAACGGATCCTGCTTTGATAGGTTAACAATTTGGCGGTCTGTTTGGGCACTTGTTTTTCTTTTTCGTCCCGTTTTTTCTTTAACTTTTTGGGGTTTTAGGACATTTGCTACCGCATCGACTTTGAACACTTTACTATTCTGGCAATATTGACGATCCGTTGTTCGGCAGTACAACAACTCACAAGCCAACACACGAGGAACGATCTTTCAAAAGTCCGTTCAACTACTTGCATACGCCGACGATATTGACATCATTGGTAGAACACAGCGAGCTGTCACCGGTGCGTTCGCGAGTATAGAAATGGAAGCGGTTAAAATGGGTTTAGCGGTTAACGAGGGCAAAACAAAATATATGCTGTCTACAAAAAGGGACACCCAACATCGATGAATTGGACTGAACGTCGCAATAGACAGCTACAACTTTGAGGTAGTAAAGGACTTTGTCTAGCTCGGCTCTGCCATAACATCAAAAAAATGACATCTCTTCGGAAATCAAACGAAGGATTACTCTTGCCAACCGCTGTTTCTTTGGGCTAAGAAGGCAATTGAGTATGCTGGTGTTCCGCAGGGGTCAATCTTAGGCTCATTGTTTTTCACCATGTTCAACAACGATCTTCCATTGGTACTTGAGCATTGCAATATCCACATGTACGCTGATGACGTCCAACTTTATCTCAGCTACCCCATCGGATTAGTAGAAGATGCAACAGCTCGTATCAATGAGGACCTTCTAAATGTGGTAAATTGGTCTGAACGTAATCAGCTAAGACTAAATTCTGGGAAAAATAACGCCATAATAATCAGCGAAAACGTTATTGACACTTCTTGGCTGCCCAGTGTGGTAATAAATGACTCAAGACTCGAATACTGTAAGACAGTAAGAAATTTGGGAGTAACTTTTAACCAAACTCTGACGTGGAGTGACCACGTATCTCGAGTCGTGGGGAAAACATATGGAGCACTGCGAGTCCTTTACTTATCTGGAAGCTGTCTCCCAATTAAAATTGAATTAATGCTGGAAAAATCGCTTGTTCTTCCAACCTTACTCTATGGAAATCTAATTTTTTGCAGCCTTGACAGTGTTAGCCAAAAAAAGCTTCAAGTTGGGTTTAATAATGTTGTTCGTTTTGTTTATGCCCTACGCAGGTTTGATCATGTTTCCAGACACACCGATAGTATTTTCGGAATGAGCCTAAAGAACTACCTTAACTTCGGTATTTTAAACTTCCTTTTTAAAATAATGGAAACAAAAACACCTGAGTATCTCTTCGAGAAACTGTATTTCTCTGTCTCACAGAGAAGCAGAGTTATGATAATACCTTCATTTAGTTATACTGTCTCAAAGAGACAGTTCTTTGTCTAAGCAATCAGTTTGTGGAAATCACTACAAGCTGAACTGAGGAGATTGAACAGCAGTATCAGTTTTAGGAAGGCACTTTTAAGTCACTATGGAAGATAAATTCGCTCTTCACCATACTCAAAACATACACTATTTTCACTTTTCCTTTTTTTCTCTCTTTTTTCTTAACTTTACTTTTATTTAGTTTAAATTGTATTCACCTAATATAATTTTAATTTAATTTTTTTTTCTAAAAATATCTTTACATACAAACCTTTATTGTTACCCTTACCACAATTTTGTGTTAGGTATAGATTTAAAAGACACACTTCATTGTCTTATTAAACTTAATGTGATGAAATAAATAAATATCAAATATCAAGTAGTAAAGTCCTTTCTCGATCGACTAAGGAGACTCTATATTGCCATATGGAGCTGAAGCATGGACTTTATCAAAAGCGGATGAAGATATCCTTGGTCGCTTCGAGTGAAAAATCCTTCGTAGGAGATTCGGTCCCGTTTGCGTTGACGGGTTTTGGAAGAGAAGATTCAACCACAAACTGTACGAGCTGTACAGCGACATCGGCCTGGTCAATAAACTGCACATTGGGCGTTAAAGATGGCAAAGTCATGTAGAGCGTATGGATATCATTGTTCCGGCTCGGAGAATATTCGATTTAAACTCGGAGGGTCAGCGCAACAGAGGACGACCTCGCTTAAGGTGATGCGGACAAGTAGAAAAAGACCTCAACCAACTTGAAGTGCGCAACTGGAGGCGGTTAGCCAAGGACCGGGACAACTGGAAGAGGTTGTTGGTTGAGGCCTTGGTCCACCCCGGACTGTAGCGCCACCTAAGTACGTAAGTGATTTTAAAATTAAGTTTTAACCATTTCTAATGTAGTTTTTAGATTCGAAAATCAATTTGTTGAGTGAATTTTTTCTTATTCTGCATAAATTATCAACTTATCCTAAGGCAAGTGATAAGCACAATATTTTAGTCTTTAGTGTACTAGTGTACCTACTTATCACTTACAACTTACTCATCTTCTATTCGGTGCAGAGCTTATCTAAAAAATGGAGCACTTTTCACTTTTAACCGCTCAGATAGGTTCCTTAAAAATTATGATAAGATGCTAAGTAATAAATTATAAGTGGTTGATGCAATAGGGTCCAATAATGTGTTAAAGGTAATTTTTAAAGTGGCCTTCAAGCTGATAGAAAGGTTAGGTAAGGTAAGGTTGAATGGCTATCCACCGTAATTGGTAGGATTCAAATAAAGTAGATCCATTGTGCTGCCACATGAGCCGACTCTTATCGTAACTCCTGGAACCATTTTGAGAGTTGGATGAATTTCCGTATTTTATTGATATCCGTTGAGGAAATATCTTGAAGGTCTTCAAAGAAGTATTCTCCCAGAATCTTTTTTCTTAAGGAGGAGAGAGCTGGGCAACTGCGTAGTAGGTGATAGGGGGATTCTTTCTCCTCCTCATCCATGCAGCTGTGGCAGAAGTTCATTGGCGAGGATTCCTAACCTGTTGGCATGTCTGCGTATTGTGCAATGACCTGCCAATACGCCAACTATATGTGCTCTGCTAATTTTAAGCAGGCTGCATTTTTTCCGTTTGCTAAGCTGTGGCCAAGTCTGTCTGGCGCAGCTACACGTGTCAAGATTACGCCATCTTTCATTTGCCTGTTGCAGAGCTTGTATGGAGATTTTGTGTTTTATTGTTTCTATTGGTACATGGGGTTCACTTTCTGTGATAAATCTTCCCAGTTTTGTACCTTTTCTGGCTAGCTCGTCTGCTTCACAGTTACCTGGTATATCGCTATGATCAGGAACCCAGCACAGCGTGAGCAAGCATCTGCTCGATATCTCGTTTAGAGATGCGCGGCAGTGCCTAACCAATTTTGATCTTATAATTGGTGATTCGAGTGCTTTTATAGCTGCTTGGCTATCGGTGTAAATGTAAATGTCGTGATTATACATCGATTTCATCGAAAGCCACTCAGCGGCTTCACGAATAGCCATCACCTCCGCTTAAAAGACGCTACAGTGATTTGGAAGCCTCAAGGATAAGTTCAGGTTGAGCTGGCCCGAAAAGACACCTGCTCCTATACAATCACCTGTCTTGGACCCATCCGTGTAAATCTCCAATGCGGATTCGCCGTTTAGACAGATATTTCCTACCCATTCCTGTCGGTTGGGAGTATTAGTCTTATATTTTATGTTGAAATCTAGGAGCGGAGTCATGTAGTCCGTAATACCTGGATTTAAATTCATCCATTGATAGTATTCTGGCGTGCCCTAAGTTGGAAGATACCCACTGCGAGGTTTCTTTGAGTCGCAACGCCGCTTTTGTTGCTATGTCCCTACCATAGATGTGGGGGTGGTTCGCATGGCTCCTGTAACGCAGATGTAGGCCGTCTTCTGGATTTTATTAATTTACATAGCTAATTTTGTCTAGTGCTGTCCACCAGACTACAATTCCATACAAAAGTATGGGTCTGACCACCGCAGTATAAAGCTAGTGCATGATCTGAGGCCGTAGGGGTGGCTTTACTGTCACATAAAATATCAGAAGCTACACAGCTGCAGTTTGAACCGAGTTTTATTTTAAGGAGAAAGCAGATTAATAGAAACGTGTAAGCCTCGTCTTCAAATCCACCATCTACTTCTCCTTTCTATTGATTAAATTATTACATGCATGCATACGAAATTATTTATTCAAGCTTAACGCATATGTATATAACCCATAAACCAGTCAACATCTTTAAAATAAATCAACCATTTCAAAACACCCCAATTCTATTTCATTTTATCTCAACATCCAAACACACACATAACGTCTATCTTATCGCATCGTAAAATAAGATCCAACAATAGCTCCATAAAGGGTCTAACATTCTGTTTACAAATTGAGTACAAAAACCCTTTCAAATGAAGGTATTATCGCCTATACCCAAACTCGCTCTCTCATTGTAATTCCCTTCGGAGACAATCTCCTCAATAGACTGGGCTCATGGAAATTGAAGGCAAAACTGTAGAGATATTGATCCTTTAAGGGTTTAAGTTTGTTTGTGTATTATAAGACTTTGCAAGTCCTTTGAGGATTAAGCACAACTGCTGCCGCTAAGAGTAATAGAACGCAAATGTGTATATGCTCTTAGTATATTCACTATTCATTGCCAAACACATTTCAATTTATCGTTTCTGGAAGTTTTTAGGGAATATGAGTATGTATTCCGATAAAAAAAAGATACGCATATGCTCTGTTAATTTCGGAAATACATATAAATGTACATATGTACCTACAAATTTCCAAAATAAAAACATGTGTCATTACTACAGCGAAACCCCGTATAAAAGAAGACTTGTGACGTACTTTTGCTGATTTTGAGCGGAAGTAGATTTTATTTTTCTTGTATTTTTTTCACAATCATACAAAAAGGTATGACGCGTGTCCAACTGCTGTTATTGTGCATTTTAAAGATAATGGCCATAAGCACTTGGTTTCTCGAAACATAACTGCCATTGCTCTTCGATCAATTCCGACGGAGAGAAAAACGTTCGAGTAAATAGAGCGTTGGGCACGGCACCCTATAAAATTCTTAATATCTTCGGAAAACAAAAGTGTAAATGAAATGAAAAGGAGCAGATAGGATAAATAAACCCAGATTCTCCTGAAACTTTTTTTTTATCAGAAATTGATGAATTTTATTTATGTACCAAATATTGGTCTAAATTACATTTAAAAAATACAAACAAAATTATTGGACTTTTGGGTCCCGAATTATGGGGTGTCCCCTATAAGGGACAGTAGGAGTTCAAAGAAAAAAAAAAACATTTCGATATTAAATTTTCTTATGAAATATTTTAAAGCATCGTTCATAAAGTCCAACGTCGCATTTTTCGCATCGAGTTGGTGACTTGAGATGGCATACTCTACAGCGAGTTCGGTTCCCTTGCTCTACCGCGTAATGGTCTATGATCTATGTTGTCGAATCTTAAGTCCAAATTTTCCAATGTAGATGGACGTGAAGGACCTCTTTTCTTATAATGACAATTAGACTCTAATAACAATAGAGCAATTCTTCGTCGAAAGGCAAGTAGACACATACATATTACCGATACTTTGTTTTTCTAACTGCCAACAATTGTTGAAGTTTATATCGAGAAGATACGACACGACCGGACTATACCACTTTTTCCCCCTTATAGATGTTCGGTACATACAACGATATGTTTTGATCAGCACATCATATCCTTTAAGCAACAGTATTCCGAAAAAAAATTTCATTTCGTGTAATGAAACATTTAAACTTATGTTCTTTTGCATGGCGTAATACTGGTGAGAGATATTGCCATTTCGTAGAATTTGTCATCGAAAAATTGTTCAAATATCTCTACTAGCGTTTGATTAGTGAGCACACTGCTATATATCGCGTCACCTGTAGTAACATGGAAATCTCTTTTGGTCCAGGTTAGATTTTCAATTGCATTTAATTTTCTTTTTTTGGTAACAGCTACAGATAATGGAATGTCGTCGTCATTATCAAATACGTCATCATATATGCAACTTCAGCGCCCGCAAGTAGTTGACTGCGTGGTAAGTTGGATATAGCCACTTCATTTTTCTCCCATGAATCTTCATCCATCAATTCTCCACACGCATTATTTGGCGGTACCAAGGCTATTGTAGCCTGTGCTGGATTATTATAGATTCGTCTTCTTCCAAAAAAGCTATGATCTCGCCAAAATTTACGCACCTACAAAAAAAGCAGATATGAACTCAAATCTCCTACTGTCCCATATATGGGACACCACTAAAAAAATCTTTATTTTGCCAAATACAAGAAGATTTTCATAAATCTTACGAAGGAAATCAATAACTTGATATTCTAACATTGAATTGTTCAAATATTATGTATACACTTTTTTTGTAAAAATGGTGTTAAACTTACCTTTTTGAAGACATTGTCCTATCAGTTTACTTCCCTTCACTCAAATAAAGTGAATAAAAATAAAATGAGGGAACTATCGCTGGTTTTTTCTGTTGGTTACTAGGTAACATATTCAAAGGAATTAAATAGATTTCAAACATTTTTTGAATCTGGTCTGCTAATATAACAAACAAATTAAAAGCATAGGTGTCCCACATATGGGACAGTAGGAGAATCTGGGTTAAGGATAACTAGTATTTAGTCAAGCCGCGTTGGGCATAGTGCTGACTAGCTTGTGACACTGTTCCGAAGAAATATCACTCCACTCTTGCTGTAACACATTTCTAAGTGCTTCTTTTCATGTTATGGAGTGCTCCTCGATCCTACGCTTTAGAATACTCCATAGATGTTCTATAGGGTGGAGATCCGGCAACTGTGCAGTGCAGACCACTCGAGCAGGTCTATGATATTGCCTTCAAACCACCTCATAGTTAGGGCTGATTTATGGCCGGGTTCATTGTCTTCTTGGAATTTGACATTTTCCATGTTGGTATCGCCGAAAATGTTGCCAAGGGAAAGTTGAAGCACATTTTCCGACACATTTATGTACTTGCGGGAGTCCAACTGACCATCCATGCCATGGATCCCCAGATCCAGTCCAGTGGCGTTAAACGCATGATTGTAGACATTTACAGGGGAGTATTCTGTGTCTGAGAGGAGTACAAAAAAGAAAGAAAAACCTTTTAAAACTCTAAGAGCCCCCGCACACTACAGACTTTCTACCGGCCGATAGTTTGGTCGGGTTGGGCTAGTTAGTGCGCACACTTGGCCGATTAAATAGTCAGGTTGGTAGGGAGTGCGCACGCTAGACAAGAATCGACCGACTATTCTCGACCGATTTGCTATTGCTAGTCTTTCTGTTTAAACAGATTTTGCAGAGAACGGCCGCTGAATAGCAGTTAATAAAAAATATTCCAGAGATGTAATCATTGCTTTACCCAAAAAAATGTCCAAAGTTCCATAGTTAAATACGAAGAAATATCCAGGAACTTAGAGAAAATTCATTTAAAACTCAGAGCCAACTGAGCTATCGAAAAAATCGGTCGACTTTATAGTCGGCAGTGTGCACGCGTGGAAGAGTGCCGTACTGATTAAGTATTCGGCCGATACTTTGGTTTGAAGGCAATCGTGTAGCATATCAAACTTATTTATCGGCCGATACCGAATCGTTGTAGTGTGCGCACTCTCATATAGTTTCATACTGATTAAGAGCCCACGCACACTACAGACTTTCTGTCGGCCGACAGTTTAGTCGGGCTTTATTTTGACTCTAGCCTCAAGAAATTTTTTTAACCCTCTATCGGGTAAGACCGTCTCAAGACGGCCTTCGATTTTTGGCCTCCAGAGTCAAGTCTATTGTTTATTTTTGCTCAAAATAGTAAGAACCATCTTTAGGCTAGTTTGATTCACATTGTGATAACACATGATTGCAATCCGATCACATATTTAGATGCGGACATCTGTTAAGTGCAAAAAATCAAGGAAATGGCACCAAAAATTGCTCCGCAAAAAATTTTGTTTTAAATTATTAAACAAACATATATTTAGAATCAGGTGATCGAATCCATGATTTTACCTTATGTAGTTATTATATATTATTTGAGTTATATCTTATTGCTGAAGTGACAAAATAATATAAAGTGTGCTTTTGATACGAAAAATGCAAGACCGTCTCTAGACGGCCTTGGCGGTTTGTGTGTAAAAAATGCACCCCTCTGTTTCATTGTTATGCACGTCTCTTGTGCCAAGTAACATCATTGTTTACATATTATTTGTTGTTTTCCCCTTTTATTTAAATTTGGTGCTAGATGGATCGTTGTAAGCGAAATTATAATAAAAAATTCAACTTAGAAGAATTGTCGGATGATCAATTGGTCGAGTTCAGTAATTCTTTGATTGCTTGCCAGACATTCGAAAGAGGTGGCAACCGTGAAAAACGTTCTTAGGTGTTAGACCCGCGCTGGGATTGAACCCGAGCAGCCATGCGTAGTAGTCCAACGCACTAACCACCACGGCCATGGCCGCAATTGAAGAATGCATCCAGGAAATGAATAAAGCTGAGATAACAAATGCATTTGTACAGGCCAAACATTTGTCTATAAATATAAGTGAAATCGAGAATCCAGCAGCTTCTTCAACATTTGTTCAGGGTGTTGTGGGCGGCGAAACTGAAGAAGGACCGCCCACATCAACTACGATTATAACAAGTGCTTGTCTCAAACTGTTTGAGATTAAAACTATATTTATTGTATTCTAGTTATTTATTAATTTGAATTGGGAAATTTTGTTTTATATTAATTATTATTATCGTCATGAGTACTACGACGTCTGTCAACACTTGTTCTCTTTAATTTCCAATGAAAAATGCTAATTGTGAATTAACATATGAAAATTGTAAGGTTATGTGGAGGGCAAATTTTATATATATATTCCTCTTTGAAATTATAACGTCATACGAAAAGGTTGTGTTTTACTTTCCTTTGGCATACTCCTTTTTTTCGAATTAAGATTCTACTTTGTATCGGCAATCATTGGTCCTTCGAGCCGGATTATATTGAGCCAAAACCATCAACTATTATTCAATTGTTTTTTTTTATTATTATTTGGTTAAAAGAGCATACATTAAATTAAATATTAAACAATAAACCATTAACATTAAACATTTAACACTTAAATCTATTTGCTCGGAACTCTCGCGGCGGAAAAGGAGAACATCGTGGGAACCAGATAACCATCGACATCAAAATCAGTAAGTGATATTTAGTTGTTAGTGATCTGCTTACCTTGTCTGCTTACCTGCAAATAAATTATTAAAATAACAAAATGTCGTTCGGTGTTGCTCAAAAGGAACTCCTTGACCAAATTACCCGGGATCAAACAAATTTTCGGAAGACAGGTGAAGCACGCCGTACAGCCAATTACCTGACGGCTCGTTTATCTGTTTTAGAAGATAATTTTAAGTTAGCTAAACGCAATCATTTCGAAAATTTAAAGGGTACCGAGGAAGAAGCCGTGAAAAATGACATTAGAGTAGTTTACGATAACCTACAAGAAGCTTACTTCATGTATAAAGCAGAGTTAAAGGACGCCTTAGATAAGCTCACTGTTGTTTTAGAACCAGCTAAGCCCTCTGAAGAGAAACCCGTGAACGCATCTGCAGCATCAGCTATTAGAGATCTTAGATTACCGAAGATAAATATACCAGAGTTTGCTGGGTGTTACACCAAATGGAGATCGTTTCATGATGTTTTTATTTCGTTAATTCATAAGAATGAGAGTTTAACTAATATTCAGAAACTCCATTACTTGAAGTCCAGCATAACAGGTGAAGCTGCACGTCTTCTGCACCATTTAGAGTTAGATGCAGGAAACTACGCGAAGGGCTGGGAATTGCTAACAGCAAGGTATGACCATAAACGCACGTTGGTTAATTCACATTTTAAGGTTTTCTTCGAACAACACCCAGTGACTACAGAAAGGGCCGATGGTATGAAGTCACTGTTGGACACATCGGTAGAATGTTTTCATGCGTTGGAAAATTTAGGATTGCCAGTCAGCTCGTGGGATACAATTCTAATTTTTATAATGTATCAGAAGCTACCAAAACAAACGCAGCGTTTGTGGGAGGAAAAATTGGGTAGCTCCAAAGAATTGCCAACGTTATTGCAGTTTACTAATTTTTTGGAGTCAAGGTTCCGCATGTTAGAGACAGTTGGAGCGCAGGGTGTCGCTCAGCTAAATCCAAATTGGGTTTCCAGGCCTGCTATGGCAGAAAAGAAAAATGCGATGCATGTTAGTAAGAAGCAGTTTAGTTGTCAAGTGTGTGGTAAGGGTCAACATTCGCTAAAAACCTGTAGGAAGTTCATCGACATGAATATCGGCGATCGTGTAAAGGCCGTGGAGAAGATCGGGGTTTGTCAAAACTGTTTGGCGTACAGCCACAAAAGTTCGCAATGCCAAAGTGTAATTCGTTGCTATTATTGCAACGAAAAACATCATTCACTTTTGCATTTGAAAACACAAACCAACAGTCCGGTCACCAATATCTCTTCGAATTCCTCTTCTAATGTTAACACATCACCAAATGCCACTAATGATAACAAACAATTGTATCATGTTACCTCGACAGTCTCTAACAATAATGATTTATGTGCATCCTCTACACCGGAGCAGGGCATTATCTTAGCAACAGCGGTTATCAGGGTCAAGTCGGCATCGGGAAGATATCTCCACGTCAGGGCTTTAGTAGATCCTGGATCCGAGGCTACATTCATATCCGGATCGGCTGCACAGATGCTAGGGCTTCACAGAAAGCGTACACTTCTAGAAGTATCTGGATTAGGAGAAAATAGTAGAGGTTCATGTCAGCAATATGTTAACCTTACCTTTGGGTCTCTTAGCACTTCGTTCGAGACGAATACCCGGGCGTATGTGTACAAGTCGCTGACCGGTCTTCTTCCTTCAAAACCTCTGGCTTTAAGTGATTGGGATCACATCAAAGGCTTGGCGTTGGCTGATCCTCAATTTAGTAAGCCTGCCACGGTCGATGTGTTATTAGGTGCTGATGTCTACTGCGATTTTATTCTGCCATCTATTATCCATGGTAAGGATGAGAGATCCCCGATAGCCCAAGAGTCCGAATTAGGTTGGCTCCTACTTGGAAAAGTTTTTTCACTGCCCGAGAGGACAGTTCACAATTTTTTGCAGGTGCTCGATATCGACACACAACTCAGAAAGTTCTGGGAGATGGAGGAGTCACCATTTGCCGTTGCAGAAACTGAAGAAGACCGATTGTGTGAGCAACACTACACGAATACAACTAAGAGGTTGTCAGATGGACGATATATAGTATCGCTGCCGTTTAAGGATGGATGCAAACCTGGGCTTGGACCCTCGAAGATAGGGGCCTTGCGTAGGTTTCATCAATTGGAAAGAAGATTCCAAGAAAACCCCACACTACACAAAGACTACGCTAAGTGTCTGAACGAGTATTTGGAGCTGGGCCAGATGAGAGAAGTCGATGAGAATGATGCCGTGTTGGACACCCCACACCACTACTTTGTTCCTCACCATGCAGTCAGGAAAGAGGCCAGCACGACAACGAAACTTCGGGTCGTTTTTGACGCAGCTGCCAAATGTTCAGACGGATCTTCATTGAATGGTTCACTGATGATTGGACCCAAAATTCAAACAAATATCATTGAGCTTATTTTAAAATGGAGGATGTATCGATTGGGGCACCGTAGCGCAAGTGGTTAGTGCGTCGAACTACTGAGCCAGCGGTCTTGGGTTCGAATCCCGCCGCAAACACCTAAAAGTTTTTCACAGTGCCCACCTCTTTCGAATGTCTGACAAGCATCAAAGAGTATCATTTGTCACGATTGAGCTTCTCAACTCGCCGTTCGGAGTCGGCAAAAAACTGTAGGTCCCTTCCATTCGTGCAAAAATATAACACGCACACACAAATGGTTGCGAGAAGCAGGCCCAGGTTCACCTCGAGCTGTAGCGCCAACTAAGTAAGTAAGTAAGGATGTATCGATTCACTTTTACCGCAGACATCGAAAAGATGTATAGGCAGATTCGGGTAAATGAAGAAGACGCCAATTACCAGTTGATCTTCTGGCGTACACATCCAGCCGAAAAGTTGAATGTATACCGTTTAGAAACGGTTACGTTCGGTACAGCAAGTGCCCCATACTTAGCTATACGAACGCTTCACCAAGCAGCATTAGACGAGGCTCATCGTTTTCCTCTCGGTGCCAGGACGGTACGCGAAGAGATGTACGTTGATGACCTTATTTCGGGCGCAGACACTATTGAAGATGCCTTGCTGAAAAGAGATGAAGTTAGAAGTTTGCTCGGATCGGCGAGTTTTAACCTACGAAAATGGACAAGCAATTCTGAGGAAATTTTGCGTGATATTCCCCTAGACCAAAGAGAGGTAGGTTTTTCTCTGCCATTAGAATCAGTGCAGGTGATAAGGGCGTTAGGGATCTGTTGGATGCCAGGTGATGATTGTTTCTCTTTCAAAAATATCGTTACAGATGAGGCAAATATCACAAAGCGAAGCATGCTCTCAGCCATCGCAAAGCTATTTGACCCCTTAGGCTGGATTGCACCTTGCATCGTCAATTCAAAACGCATGTTGCAGGAGTTATGGTGCCGCGGAATTACCTGGGACGAGCCAATTCCACAGGACCTGAAGAACAATTGGATGGCGTTTCGAGAAGAACTTCCGCTTGTTGGAGAAATCAGCATTCCACGATCGGTCAACGTTCGAGCCTGCCAGAAGAACCTGGAAGTACATGGCTTCAGTGATGCATCCGAAAAGGCATACGGTGCTGCAATTTACCTTCGCAGTATGGATGAACATGGTACAATTCATGTCCATTTGTTGATGTCGAAGACTAAAGTGGCACCACTTAAGACGGTAAGTGTACCCAGGCTAGAGCTTTGCGGAGCTGTTATACTGGCCACCCTTCTCGACTTCATAGTTAAAACTTTAAATCTGGAGAACGCAAAAATCAACGCTTGGACTGACTCCAAAATTGCGTTGGCATGGATCACGTCACCCCCTAGTCGATGGAAAACTTTCGTAGCCAACCGCGTATCAGAAATTCAGCGACTGACAAACTGCAGCATATGGAAACATCTCCCCACCCAACATAATCCCGCTGATCTTGCATCTCGCGGTATGTTGCCTTCGGACTTACGGCATATGGAGCTTTGGTGGAAGGGCCCAGTTTTCTTACGCCAGCAATGGGACTATGATATTCCAGTTCAGCCATCTAGAGTCCATACTGAGGAAGAGAGACGACAGGAGCGAGTGAAAACATTGCTCAATGTTACTCAAGTCGGTGGAATCGAAGACGACATCGGAAAACTGATTCGCAAATTTTCCACGCTGAAGAAATTCCTTCATGTGCTGGCATATTGCCAACGCTTCTATTCTAACTGCAGAACGAAGCCTGGAGAAAGGAATTATGGCATACTCGAAGCTGCTGACTTACGACAGGCAATGAAGTTAGCGGTTAAAACGGCACAGCTACAAATGTTTCCGGATTTGGATCAAAAGGGTAAGATTGTTCCAAAGGCCTTAAAATCATTAAATCCCTTTATAGATGGACACGACATTCTGAGAGTGGGAGGTCGACTACAACAGTCACTTCTAAGTTTTGATCAACGGCATCCTGCGATTTTAAAACCAAACCACCCCCTCACTGAGCTCATACTTACAGATGCACATCAGAAAACAAACCATGGTGGCATACAGCAAATGTTGGCATTTGTTCGGACAGCATATTGGGTGATTGCCTTGAAAAGATATGTCAAGCGGACCATTCACCACTGCCTTCCATGCTTTCGACAAAAGGCCAAAGCGATGGAGCAGCTAATGGGTAGTTTACCAGCAGCGCGAGTTCGAATGGCCAGACCATTTAGCAGAGCCGGTGTTGACTATGCCGGTCCCTTCGAAATAAAAACATGGAAAGGTCGCGGAGCAAAAACATTGAAGGGTTATTTTGCAATATTTGTTTGCTTGTCGGTCAAGGCGATCCATTTGGAATTGGTCTCAGATCTGACCACACAAGCGTTTTTAGCTGCATTTAAACGATTTACATCTCGCCGTGGAATGTGTTCGGAGATATTCAGCGACTGTGGCACAAACTTTGTGGGTGCAGAAGCAGAGCTACACCGAATGTTTGAGAGAGCCAAACAGGATTGGAGCATCGTGGCTAAAACATTGGCAGAACAAGGTACCCAATGGCGATTTATTCCCCCTGCTTCTCCTCACTTCGGGGGACTTTGGGAGGCAGGGGTGAAGTCAGTGAAGCATCACCTGAGGAGAGTAGTCGGAACGGAGAAACTGACGTTCGAGGAGATCGCAACACTGCTGACTCAGATTGAAGGCTGTCTCAATTCGAGACCACTATGTCCGTTATCACAACCCAGAAGACCTGACAGCTTTCACACCAGCACATTTCCTCATAGGAGAACCCATCGTTGCAATACCAGATGGGGACACTACCTTTGAAAGGGTAAGCTACCTGGAAAGGTGGAAGCGGATTCAAGCTATGGCCAATTCATTTTGGGAAAAATGGAGTGGTGAATATCTTGCAAGGATGCAACAACGCCCAAAATGGACGCGACGAGAAAGGTCGCCAAACGTTGGAGACCTCGTCATCATCAAGGATGAACGACTACCACCGACTCAATGGCTACTAGCACGGATAACGCAACTACATCCCGGAAAGGACGACTTGGTCCGTGTAGTAACGATAAAAACGGCGACAGGAATGATGAAACGCCCACTTTCGAAAATTTGTTATCTGCCGTCAAACATTGTTTATACCGACGACAGTACCATTTAACAGAACAAGAACTCTACACTACAAGAAAGATAAACAACTATGAAAGCTATTCAAATATTAAAATTAATTACTTGCTAAGGGCAACCCTACACATACACACTCTACACACCCCACACACCCTACACACCCACACGACACAACATACAGTCCACTAAACATAAATTTACATACAGTACAACTGGGTTTAATCAAAGGAATTTATACACAAACCAAGAATAAACTACCCAAGATTCCCGACGTCATGACCCTGGTCCCTTTACCGACGGAATCACTACAGAACACAAATAAAAGGTAAGCAGCAGAATCACTAACAACACTAGGGACACCTAAGAACACCTGCAGCAAACCAACAAAATAAGCACCACACACACCCAACTAATTAAAATCATAAAAATCACAAATTATTTATATAAAACAAAAAAAATTTAATAATAAAAAGTCATCCAGAATTCGCAGAGACGTCCAGCTGAAGCTGATCTACAAAAAGAAAACTAACAAATAAAGAGGATTGAAATGAAACTGGAACAGAAATCAAAATTCAACGCAGAGCATCGCATATAATTTCGCACAATAATATTATTTTTCGTCTTGGTCCGTCTCTTTTATGGATGCCAATTACTGTAGTATAACAAACATACGTAAGATATACCTTGTCTTTGCACTGGATGTACACAAGTATGTTCATAATACATAATATGTGCAAGTAAATACTTACACACACGGTACAATTTGAACTAATGCATAACTTTTTATGAATTTTACACTGCACTGCATAATTTATTCTATTTAACAAACTAACATGTGGATAAGTCGAACATTTGTTTTTTCCCGAACGACACGCACGATCAGAAACCCATTTAACACGACGAGACCGTGAATCGATTAATAACACTCGAATTGCATTTTGAGTTTATCCCCTTTTTATGCCATCTTTGCTAATTATGTTTATATTTCCATGTACTCAACACGGAGCTAAGAAACAAAGACAGCTGATGAATAGAAGATAACAACTCACCACATTCGATAGCAAGCTACCTTTATGAAGACTCGATTTCGATTGCCACCACCAGAGAAGAAGGAGTTACCATTGCGAACTTACACATATGTACGTTCACCGGGCGGGAAAATGTTTGAGATTAAAACTATATTAATTGTATTCTAATTATTTATTTATTAATTTGAATTGGGAAATTTTGTTTTATATTAATTATTATTATCGTCATGAGTACTACGACGTCTGTCAACACTTGTTCTCTTTAATTTCCAATGAAAAATGCTAATTGTGAATTAACATATGAAAATTGTAAGGTTATGTGGAGGGCAAATTTTATATATATCTTTCTCTTTGAAATTATAACGTCTTACGAAAAGGTTGTGTTTTACTTTCCTTTGGCATACTCCTTTTTTTCGAATTAAGATTCTACTTTGTATCGGCAATCACAAACCTCTCATTGAATGTGAAACAGCTTCAAACATCAATGCAACTCTTCAATTACTTTTCCACTAATGAAATTATTAAATAAATTGCTGAAGAGACAAACCGTTGTCTTTTGATGAACTAGGACTGATTAGATAGTCTAACATTGTAGGACAAAGGGTTTCCAAGGCACTTTTGCCAGCACTAGACCCTAAAAGGACCAATGAAAACCTTAGATTTAGCAGGACACAAAAGAGAATAGCTATAGGAATTGTATCCGGTCATTGTCTTCTTGACAAACACGCCAAGAAACTTGTACTCATAGACGCGGATATTTGCAGATACTGAAATGATGTGTAGGTGTAGCAGAAGATATCGCACATATTCTGTGTAAATGTCAGGGTATACCACGTAGTCGCAGGACCATTATTTTAGGCTCCTACTTCTTCCGTAACCTGGAAGAGGTAGACCGAATCAACCTCAGACTCGTTCTAAAATTTTGCGGGGTAATAAAATGCCTTCCTGGGATGGATTCTAGCGGATCGCGATGGGTCCACTTTGATGCCTGGTATTTTGGGATTGCTCAGCCTCTCAACCCCTCTCAACTTTACCTCACCTAACTGCCCCCAAATTATTTTTTACATGCAAACCGGCAAGACAGTCTTGACTATTTCTTACCTGGCAGTCATTCCGGACAAAATGTTTACCTGAATTTTCAAACTTCAGCTTCTTTTACCTATATTTACTTGGAAAAAAAATGTCAGCTTAATCCGACCAATATTACGATCTTGCCCGTTGAAGGGTCAAACAATAAAACGACGAAGTTTTGGGTTTTACCTAACAAAATGTAACTCATGACTGTTTTTTCATCTCAAAAATCACCCCAATAAAAGCTAAAACCATCGAGACAGTTTGCCGCACTCTTCTTACAGTTACTGGAAGCTCCAGGTTGCGCCTTATCTGACCGGCATTCAGCACGTTTCGTCTGGCTTTGCGTGAAATGGCATTTTTGTTACGGACGCTAGAAGGCTTGGTCTACCGGATCATCTAGCAGAGCCATTATTTTTACCCAAATTGAGGAAAGGAAATTCTTTTACGAACTAATATTAAAATATCTCAAATTAATACTCCATTGGCTTTTTGCATGGAATATGACGGTGTACAGGTATTTGCAAATGAAATAACTTATACAGACTTTCAAACATTGTTACAGTGAATAATTTCACCTTCACACGAGGCAAAGCGCCACAAGCAAATATTATGAATGTATGCATCTCTGTTCACAGCATGGGCGCTTAAAGGATAAATGAAATCAGTTGACAGTGTTTATAATTTTATCGCGATTCTCTTGGTTTGATCAAGGACTACATGATTTTTTTTGCAAAGCACGTGGGAAGGCAACATAACAACATCCTATCCGAGGACACAAAATGTTTGCATAAAAGATCCTAATCTAATATCAGCAAACCCATGAAAAGCCCGTGTACATACAGACATACAAGTACAGGTTGTCGGGTTGTTCATATTTGAACTTTGTTTTACTCGTAGATTCGATATTAGATTTCAATTCAATTGCTTCGAGTTTTGTTCTTAATGCATACAAAGGTATTTAGTGAACGTGTATTATGTATGTACATATACGAATATGTACACATGTATGTAGGTAGATAAAATAGCAATTGGATTAAATGCGTAGATACCGCATTCTTGTCGTGTATTCACACACATTGTAGATACGCAAGAATTGGTGACTAAAGAGTATCTCAATGTTTTCAGCACTACAGTTTTATAAAGCTGTCTTCTTATAAAAAAATAGAACATAGAATACATAGAACATAGAAGGAATAGGTGTAAACACTAGGTATATCTGTTCTGTGAAAGCAAGGGGTCTCACTGGTGACTTGTAAAGATTTTTTAAGATCATGTGAACTCTTTAAAACATTTTAAAGCACATTTTGCCTTCTGAGGGAAATCATAAACAGCCCCTTGTTCAGAGATAAGGCTTTGACTATCTATTCACGAAAGTTTCATCTTAATCTGTTGAGCCGTAAAGGCGTGGTTGAATAACACACGTCCAAACATCCAAACTTTCACATTTCTATATTAGTAGGAAGCAAAAGCTTAACACATTGATACAGCATCTCATAAAATAGCGCAAGCTTCAATTATCATTTTGTTTTTCGCATTGTTATTCGCATAATATTTACACAAACAATCCTATTTAACAGACTCACGATCAATGACAATGGTACCGTGAGTAAGCAACGAGCAAAGAGCAACGATTTAGGCTAGCATTTGAGCATAGAGCAAGGTGCAAAGAGCAAAGTGAGAAACAAACAAGCAAAATTTAATTTTTTCCATTTGAATTGAATATTTGAATAGACGAAAAATCAAAGCGATGAGAAATCAAACATTTTTGAAATCGCTACTTTGCTCTGTTATCAACGCTTTGCTCTTCGGAAAACGCCGCACTCTGTGCGCTACGCTTTAATTGAATGTGTTTGATTTCATTGCTTTGCTCTTTGCTCTTTGCTCGTTGATCACTCTATGCTCCACTCTGTAAGCACACTTAGGTATATAATTTCAAAAAAAATCCTGTCTTAGCGGTTGTCTTTCAGTTGATTTTTAGCGTCATCTATCGGAAAAAAAAACTTTTGATTTTCAAACATTTCTTACATCATTACAAATATATTTCAACTATGTTTCAACTCAATCGGATGAAATCGAAATTTCGGTTTTCCAGCGCCATCTATCGAAAACTTGAAAACTTTTGATTCACAAACACTTCTTACATCATTACAAATATATTTTATAAGTTTCAGCTCAATCGGATGGTTAGTTATTGAGTTTTAAAGGCACAAACAAACAGCTAATTTAGGTATATATATATAAAATATCATCGTTATAAAAGGTTACATCGTTATATCCAACAAGTGATTGCAAGTTACTTTGAGTTAAACGAAGCTTTGCCTGGACTTTGAAAATGTATCGTTATATTAGGTTCATCTCTATATCAAGTATTGTTATAACCGATTTCTACTGTATATACATTTATGTAGATAGATTAGTTTTTCATTTTATTTTTAAAAGATTTAATTGAATGGTTTGCAGCCATCCCCACATACATTTTCAGTCTTGACCTAAAGGACCACCCCTTCTCGTCGCTGTAGCTGTCTATAAGCTAATGGATCCAAAAATGGAAGTTACATACCATTTGGGGAGTTAATCAAGTATCATCAAAACCGGCAGCCACCAATCTCATGGGTGAATGAATGCTCGATGGCACTAAAAGCCAGAAAACACCATACACCTGCAGTATTTCTGGGTATGTTAATAGATACCAAGTGAACTGACCACTTAAGGCTCGTACATGTATATAAAACTGGATGACAGACAGTTTCAATCTGCTTCCAACTCACCATTAGGGTCTTAAAACCGGTCACTGTTAAACTATCCAAATTACCATGCGAACATACTTCTGCTCTGTTCGAATTCTAATATTTAATATCCTTTCACACCTTTACTGCAGTGTTGTAGTATTTAACGGTATTATACTCGTGGGAAATCAAGATAAAGACGGGAACTATTCAATAAAATTGTCCGCATTGAGAATTGACAATTTCCATTTGTAACATAATGTGCATTTGGAATGAAAGCAGACATTTCGCTTCACGTATGAAGAGGACTGTCCTGAATGAACATACGCACATTTAATTAAACGACCAAGTTCTTGAAATAAAATTTTATGATGGTGCAGTTTACAGCTACAGTGCAGTAACTGTTTTACTACTCTTGGGATAGAGTGAATTAAAAAGCAAAAAAAGCAGGATTTTCGGAGAGGTGGCGCTGTAGAAAAAAATTGACGATTGACCGTTTGAAAGAGCTTTCGAGATAAAATAAATAATCTTGTAAATAATAATTAAAAACCTTAACAAGTCAAATAAGCAGACAAATTATACACACGATAAAGCATACAGAAGACAAAAGAACTGTTCTATTACAATATTTCCTGGGTAAAGCAATAAAAATTAATAAACAAACAGCTCCACCGCACAGTTAACCGCCGGAACAGTCACGAATGGAGGCATTTCTAGTGGAAATTGACAGAATGATAAATTGTTGTTTTTGTTGGTGTTGTACGAGTATACACCATATTTGTGATACTTTCTTATTTTATAGACATTATCGATTTATACCAGTAGATGTTTGCATGTCTTTTTCGTCTAAAAACTTAATAAGCACGTGGTTAACGATACTGTGTTGAATCCTTGGCGCAACCACCAATCTTCTCGCTAAATAAAATATTAGCTGTCTGTCTATCGCGAATGATCGCTTTCAAACGGACTACAAATCAGACCGTTAGTGTTAGTTCAAAATTACACTTGTGCCTTTATTAAACCACAAGTATCACGCTGCACTTAATAAAGGTCGGGACCAAATTCGAGCTCAAAATTGCCAAAATTTAAAAAAGTCATTGCGAAATGAAGTTTTGCGCATTCACTCGTGCAGCCATTTCCGTGGATGAGATTTGCATGATTTTGATGATGATTATTATAAATGAACTCGATTGTACTTTACCCCAAAATAGTTTTTTTTAAAGTAAAAGTTTTTATATGGCTCGGTGGGCAGTAATTCCAAACTACGATGGAGTGCGACAGGTAAGTTAGTGTGTATACATACACTAACTATTAATGGTTCTTGCCATAGCTAATATTTGAGCATATTTCTGGGAGCAACCATTGCATACTTTTAGGAGATAACACCATCCCACCAAGATGTTTACACTAGCGTTGCCATCTGTTCGCCTATGCGGGGAACGTCCGGGATAGTTTTTTCAAAATTGTCCAAGTTTTCCATTTTCATCAATTGAAATATTTGGCTCTTATTTATCATCTATTACCAATACAAAAAATCTATTAAGAAATGTGTGTTCCGAAATTCATGCAAGATTTGATTTTTTCGCTTAATTCTTGTCAACGGATAAAAATAGACAGCGTGACAGCTCACAGCTACACGAAAGAACAACGCATTTTCATTGTTGAGCAATATTTTAGAAATAATGAAGGTTTGGCAGTCACTTTTCAAACAAACTGATCTTCAGCGATTAGGCTTATTTTCATCTTGATGACTTTGTTAATCTTCAAAATTGCCAAATTAAGAGTTAAAAAAAATCCACGAGTGATTACTGAGCAACACATGCATCCACAACGTGTCACTGTTTGATGCGGATTTTGGGCTGGTGGCTTCAACGGACCATTCTTCTTTAAAAATGCGACTGGTCAGTCAACAACAGTAAATGGTGTTTGCTATTGCGACATGATCCATCCATCTTTTGTGATTTAATTGCAAGATATGGATCTAGACGAGATGTGGTTTCAACAAAATAGGGCTTTTCAATAAAGCAACAATCGTTGGAAAATATTGAAGTGTTTTTTTTTTTGTACAGTCTTTTTAAAAAGAAACCAACAGATGGCGCACCCTTTATTTGGATTGGGCTTGCTTGACGTATTCAGCGTTATGTGCATTAAATCTACTAACTATTACACAAAGAACCAGACTATTTCACTTCAAAAGTTGACAATCTCACATTCGACAAAAAACACTCACAAGTCACAACTGTATTGAATTTCATTTGACATTTCTTTTCCGTTGACAGATCTCACTGTAATAATCTCTTTTGCTCAATGAAACGTAGCTAAGTGTTAATACTCTTCAAGCTCCCTCATCGACCGGCATTTTAGACAATTTTCAGTGTTAACCATAAGACTATAAGACGGAGTTTTATAAAACGATAAAATAAATTGAATTACATTTCTCCACTCGCAGAAGGGGACACCAGATCACACTTAAGCTCCAATTATGGAATCAACGATGCGGGGGTGGTTTCTATTCAATTTTGTGTCAACAGTTTTTTTCAATTGCTCTTCACAAATTGTTAAGTATCGGATATATACGTATTGATTTACAATAGATTAACTTGAATTTCCGAGAAGGTATTTTTTAGATAAATGTACGTATAAAGGCAAAGGAAAATTTTAATTAAAACGAAATTCTTAAATCAAAGTAGCCAATCGATAATATTCAATTTAAATGATAATTTGTAAATACACCCAGCAACCAGATTCTAACAGATAACTGCTTAAATTATTAACCCAGATTTGCCTAGCGTCCTACTGGTAGGACACTTCTCATTTCTGCCATAAAGTCCAATGGTTAAAAAAAAAAGATTATAATTTACTAGAAATTAATCATAGTAGGTTCGGTAAACAGTGTTAGTTCAAAATATTTGAATTTGAGTTGAGTTAGTGCTTTTATGTGGTGATTGTTTTAATATTATTTTGAAAAAACAAAAATTTTATAGATGTCGAACAGAAGGTAAGTTTAAAATGTGTTTCTCTGATATTTTAGCAATAAAGTTATTAAATGATGTTAAATATGTATTAATATAACAATTTACTTCATTTCTACCACCAAAATGAGGTTTGGTAAATTTTTATGCTTAAAAAAAAAGTCACGATCTACCAGTAGGACGCTAGGCATATACCATACTACAAAAAATTATTATTACAGAGTACTTTCTGTAAACGAAATTTTGGATACCATCGAGGAAATTGACCGAGAAGGTGAAGTGGTCCCAGTGACAGGCTATGATATTCTCATTGTACCGGGAGAAAACGCAAACAATGAGAGCTTACAGATGAAGATTCAGGCGATGAGGAAAATGCGGTAATCGAAAATCTACCACCTGTACTTTTGGCTGGCGAAGCTACATTACGGACTAACTTGAGGCCAACAGATGACAATGATGAGGATACTTTTTCAGTAGCACACGTGTCAAAGCGACTAAAAGTAGTAAAGGAGAAACGTGAGTGGCATTGGACCAAAATAGATTTAGAAACTTTAGGTGTTGACGAAGAGGTTTTGTTTAACGAAGACACGGATCTGCCTGAGTTGGCCCCGCATTCAATTTTTCAAAGGTTCTTCGATGATGAAATTGTTTAAATCAATAACATACCACAGTGTTGAGTGACATTGCACGAGGGAAGAAAATGATCCTTTCCCCCAGTCAACTCAGCTAGGAAATATGAAGAGCTACCCCTCTCGGATAGAAGAGAGGGAGAGAGGCCAGCGATCGTGTGGTTGGAAGGGGAAGGACGAAAAGTAGTCATTCATCTTGGTCGCTGCTCGGATTGTTTTTTTTTATGTGACAAATAATATATATTTCCAATATTATATCTGAGTGGGATCTGAGATCCGCGAGTGGATAGTTAGAAAAAATAAAAATAATAACAAAATAATAGAAAAGAAATTCAGAAGTGTTTTCCCATTCGATCGGTAGAGAAAGTTGGGAAAATAGAAAGGAGAAAAAAAAAAAAAAAAAAACCCTTATATGTGCTTCTGGGTCCCGTGTGTGCCGTGACCCGTTAAAAGTGTGAATATCTGCGTTGCTGACGGTAGAAATAGTGAGAAACCCCCCCCGTTATATGTGCTTGTGTGTCGCCGTTGCCGGTTTCCAACTATCTCTTTTCCCGTGTGCGCCGTGACCCGTTAAAAGTGTGAATATCTGAATATCTGCGTTGTTGACGGTAGAGATAGTGAGAAATTCGCCAATTCATCCCCCCCCCCCCCCCGCCACCGCTATATGTGCTTGTCTGTCGCCGTTGCCGGTTTCCAACTATTCCTCATCCCGTATGTGCCGTATGAGTGAGCCGTTGAAAGTGATGATGTATTAAGAAATGTTTAGCAAAGTGTTCTCATTCTTTCCCCCTTCGAACGGCATTGTTGACGTTTGAAATAGTCAATATAAGAATAAATCTCTTATCTGTGTGTGTTGCTGCTGCCGGGTGAGTACACTCATAGTTGTATTGTTCTGTTTTGTTTTTCTCCTTCTGAATTTTTTTTTAAAATGAGCCGCCCAACTAGTTATCGTCGGAAGAGAAAGAGTGAAGAGTCGCGCTTAACCGAACTTTTGGAAGAAGTCAAACGACTCAAAGAAGAGAATTTGCGTTTAAAGGGAGGGAATGTTAGATGCGAAGAGAACGTGGACGTCATCAGTGTTACGTCAACAGCACGGCCGGATGCATTCAGAATGTCTCTAAATGAGGTAAGGGCATTAATTAGGGAATATGAACCGGGAGTGACGGCTCTAACTCCAACACAGTGGGTGGAGAGTATCGAAAGATCGGCTACAATTTACGGGTGGAGTTCACTTGAAAGTCTCTTCTTTGCAACGGCTTTGTTAAAGGGGGCAGCCAAGCATTGGTATGACAGCAAAGGTATAGAGGTCAATTCGTGGGACCTGTTCAAAAAAGGTTTCATAAAAGGTTTTCCAGAAACCACAAACTGTAATAAACTGCTTATTGATATATTAAAGAGGGAAAGAGCCAGAGACGAATCCATCGAGGATTATTTTTATGGTATGTCGTCTATGGCTCATCGAGCGGGGTTGGGGGAACAAGAGACGATGCAGCACATAATCTCGGGGTTGAAAGACGCCTCCTTGATTGCAGTGCTGGATGCCAGAAAACCGGAGAATCTGAGTGACCTGCTTCAGGAAATAAAGCATCAGGAAGCCGCTGTAGAGTACAGGGAGACCAGAAAAGAATTTCATATGCAAGAGCGCAATCCTCCAAAGCAAGGGTATTCACCATATTCGAGGGAACAACCGATGTGCCGGGTCAGTTATAACAAAGCTCCGTCCACCTCGGGTGTGTCACGTCCTGTCACGGAACGTCTATGCTACACATGCCGGAAACCGGGCCACATTTCGTATCAGTGTCCAACCACCAGAGTCAAGGATCCAGTAAACAGGAACTTCATGAAACGAATCATAGAAAGAACGAACGCCAACGAATGTTATCAGCAAGTATATGTAGATGGGCATCAACTGGATGGTTTGCAGGGTTTCGGCGGTGGAAACTGTAAAGCCACAGGACAGATGATACGGGAGGTGAAGGTTGGAACGGTGGTACTAAGAACGAACATAATTGTTGTAGATGATGAAGCCCAGGACTCCTCTATAATTATCGGCCGGACATTTCTTTGACCAACCAGGCATAGTAGTGACGAAGAAAAAGGGATCATTGGAAGTATCAAACATCGACGAGAACGCAAGGCCCATTGAACAAGAATCCCTGATTAGTGGTGAAACCAAAAAGATGATGAGGATCAAACGCCAAATAACGTTGAACGACTTGAAAATAGGCGATGCGGCTACAAAAGAAGAAATCGATCTTTTAGTTGTTTTGCTCAACAAGTACAGGAATGGGGTTGCATTGGATATGTCGGAGCTTGGAGTGTCAAAGACGAGCGAGATGACTATTCAACTGAAAACGGACGAAGTCATTCGGTACAAGCCTTACCGAGTTCCGTTTGGGCAGGTGGAGGAGCTCCAAGCGATTATCAATGAATTGAAAGCCAACAATGAATAATTCGGTCTGTGTTTTTTTTATTATTCTTTAGTTTTTCAAAACCTCATCTCACACATACGTACATTCATTTTAGTTTTTTTTTTAATCATATTTATGTAAGATTTTTTTTGGACAACGATACTGAATATTTTTATTTTTCGTTTGCGTGAAATTGTTTTTTTTAATTAATTAACATTAGCTTTTCTTTAGTTTTTGAAAACTTCATCTCACACATACGTACATTCATTTTAGTTTTTTTAATCATATTTATGTAAAATTTTTGGGCAAAGATACTGAATATTTTTATTTGTTTTTTGTTACTATGAATCTATGACTATATCAAAAATAATAAAAATCATTGCAATGGATTCAGGACTTTACATTAAATATGGATGGTTTTTCGTAGCAACAGGTGTCAGTAAACGATGTGGGAAAATCTGTGGTCCACGGAATGTGGAACAAAATCGGATAGGTCTAATATTAATCACATTTCTTTGTATTATGGTTTTCAGCAATTAAATATGTGTGAAAGAAAAAGGACTGTGTCCCTCACCTGTGTGGTGAGTACCTATGCGGGGAGCACATGTCGGTTGAATAACTGTATGAAGAGCACCTGTGTGGTGAGCACCTGTGTGGTGAGCACCTGTGTGGTGAGTACCTATGCGGGGAGCACATGTCGGTTGAATAACTGTATGAAGAGCACCTGTGTGGTGAGCACCTGTGTGGTGAGCACCTGTGTGGTGAGTACCTGTGTGGTTTGCACCTGTGTGGTGAGTACCTGTGTGGAGAACACCTGTGTGGTGAGCACCTGTGTGGTGAGTACCTATGTGGGGGTCACATGTCGGTTGAATAACTGTATGAAGAGCACCTGTGTGGTGAGCACCGGTGTGGTGAGCACCTGTGTGGTGAGTACCTGTGTGGTTTGCACCTGTGTGGTGAGTACCTGTGTGGAGAATACCTGTGTGGTGAGCACCTGTGTGGTGAGCACCTGTGTGGTGAGCACCTGTGTGGTGAGCACCTGTGTGGTAAGCACCTGTGTGGTGACCACTGTTAGGTTTTTCTTTACTTTAATAAAAGGAAAACTTTCGACTTTAAATTAATTATCCTTTATTCATTAATAATAAAATAAATTAAGAATGTAATAAAACAACTATAATTAATTCAATGGATAAGTATAAGATACTTAGAGAGAGGCGTGTGGTCGGCTTGACTGAAGTCAGGAGAAGAACTTCATTCTCGCTTTTCACCAGCAACTTCAGAAACGGAAAAAGGATGTAAAAGGAAAGAAGCCATTTTATAACACTTCACTTGTTTTAATGTTACAGGGTTGGCTTAAGGCCGTATATAACAACTCTCCCCTTCTTAAAAAAAAATAACTTCTTTCTTTTCATTACCTTTACAAAAAAACAAAAATATCAATTTAATATTTTTTCTTTCTACTAGTTTTAAATTCAGATATATATCTTTTAACAACTTTTCTTTCTCTATTAGATCTTCGTAATATTATTTCATCTTTACTTTTTGTCTCAGAAGGACTTTTAATATCTTCCTTTTCTTTCTTTACGAGATTTTTGTTACAATTTTCAAAGGATTTATTTTCATTTTTATTACATGTTAATTCATCGTTGCTTTTATCTAATTCTTTCACATTAATGTCTGATAAAAAAATTTTATTTTTTGAAGTTGAACATTTAATTTGGTTTTGATGTACATACTTTATCAAACCGTTTGCGTTAATCAAATATCTTAAGTTACTTAAAACTTCCATAATCTGGGCTGGTATCCAGCGTACAAAATGTTTATGTGGATTTTGATACCAAATTAAATCACCTTTTTTAAAATTATTTTTAACCATTGCAATTTGTTTTGGTGTTTTTGGTGGAAAAGAATTTTTATATTCACAAAATTTGTTGCTACAATCAAAATTTTCTTTAAATTTATTATTTACAATATCTAAGCTAGACCTAGGTTTATATGAAAAGAGCATTTCCGATGGACTTTTAGAAGTGGATGTGGACGGCATATTTCTATCATTGTATAAAAATTGTTCAATCTTATTTTGCAGTGAATTTGTGTTATTTTTATCCAAACAGAATTTAACCAAAACATTTTTGACAGACTGAACTCCACGCTCGGCTAACCCATTTGACTGTGGGTGGTATATTGGTGATTTTAAAACTTCTATATCTTTGTTTTTGAAAAACGATTTAAACTGAAATGAGTTGAACGGTGGACCGTTATCGGAAACAAGTTGTTTAGGATATCCAAAAATTCGAAACGTTTTATTAAGTGCATTTAGTGTATTCGAAACGTCTGTTGAACTCATTAAATGTATGTCTTTAAATTTACTGTGAGCATCGACAATAATAAGGAAACTTTTGCCTTGAAAATAAAAAAAATCGATATGAACTCGCTCAAAAGGAAAATGTGTTTCAGGCCATTTCGTAGTGACAATTTCTTTCTTAACATTTCCAGTTAAAGTGCAACTCTGACAGCTTTTCACACATGCATCAATGTCTTGGTCAATTAGAGGCCACCACACATATGAACGAGCTATCATTTTCATTCGATTAATACCACAATGGTTTTCGTGAAGCAATTTTAGACAAGAGTTCCTTAAACATTTGGGAATTATAATACGATTTCTATAAAACAAACACTTATTCTCTGTAGATAAATTATTGTGTATTTTTTTAAACAGGTTGGATGAAAACTCATATTTATATTCTTTATCAAGCAAGATTTTATACACCTCTGTTAGCTCATCGTCATGAGCCATGTGATGTTGTATGACGGATACTTTTAACATAGGACTTTCACTTTCAGAGAAATGATTTATCGGTATTTGTTCAACCTCTGTGCTTTTATTTAATGGTAACCTTGATAAGGCATCAGCAGGTGCCAAAGACTTTCCTTTGCGATATTTTATAGTATAAGTATATGACGACAGTATTATGCTCCATCTTTGAAGCCTAGAGACCGAAACGGCTGAATTATTTTTCTTTGGACTGAAAATTTCTTGCAAAGCCTGGTGGTCAGTGCATAAGGTAAATTTTTGTCCATAAATATAAATGTGAAACTTTTTTACTGCAAAAATTATCGCTAATGCTTCGCGATGAAGCTGGGAATAGTTTTGCTCAGCTTCATTAAGTGTGCTGGACACGAACATCACAGGTTTTTCAGCACCGTTCACTACATGCAAAAGCACTGCACCCACCCCATAAGGTGATGCGTCTGTAGTTACCACAATAGGTTTATTGGGGTCATACAGCTCCAATAAACTTTCATTAGTTAAAAATGTTTTACTTTTGTCAAAAGTTTCTTGACAAATTGAATTCCAAATAAATTTTTGGTTACCTAGGAGATCGTAGAGTGGACGTAATTTAGACGACAAGTTAGGGATATATTTTGAATAAAAATTCAATAACCCGAGATATGACTGCAACTGTTTAAGGCTAGTTGGCGCCGGAGCTTGAAGAATAGCTTCAAGTTTTTCTGGATTTGGGCATATACCCTTGCCCGAAATCACATGACCGAGATATTTAACAGACGGAACTAGAAACTTGGACTTTACGACGTTGATTTTAATATTGTGATTATTAAGACGTGACAACACTAAAAGCAATTTTTGGTAGCATTCATCTTTTGTCTTGCCTCCGATGATAATATCATCTAAGTAACAAAACACAGATTTAAGTCCCAACAATACTCGGTCCATGACGGATTGAAAAATGGAAGGAGCACTAGACACACCGTATGGAAGACGTGTATACACTAGAAGTCCTATAAGAGTATTTATCACTAAAAGTTCTTTACAGTTTTGGTCGACTGACAATTGTTGATAAGCTCCTCTTAAATCAACGACACAAAAAACTTCACAATCGGCTAACTCCGCGAAAATTTCATCCATTTTTGGTAGTGGGTAATGTTCCATCAAAATACATTTGTTGATGGTCACCTTGCAGTCCATGCAAATCCGTAACTCACCATTAGCTTTTGGAACTATTACGATAGGGGTAGCCCATCGGCTAAATTTAATAGGTTCTAAAATCTTTTCTTCCACAAGACGATTGAGTTCGGCTTTTACCCTATCCCTTAATTTGAATGGTACACTGTATGCACAATGAAAAATTGGTTTCTGACAACCATCTAAAACGATATTCGCGGTAAAACCCTTAATTGGATCGTTATTCTTGTCATCAACAATGTTTGGGTATTTTTCTTGAATCGACTTTAAAATGGGACACACAACTTCACTTTTTACACTGTTCATACCTGTTAAACTTTCCGAGTACATTTTGCGCCAGTTTGGAAACAAAACATCCTGTAAATCTCTTCCTAACAAGGGTTTTCTCGGCCAACTTCCTTTGACAACAATTATTTCACAATTCCAACATCCACCTCCAAACTCCACCGCAACGCTCATAATGCCTAGTTCTTCAATTTTATTACCTAAAACAGTACACAAATTATTACATGACTTTTTTAGTTTAATATTAGAAAAATAATCATAATAATGTATCTCTGACATAATAGTTACCGAGGCTCCGGTATCGATCTCGAAACCGGTTCTTACATTGTTGATAAGCAGAGAACACTCTGCTGGTTCTGGGTGATGACTTCTTTCTTTCTCTGTACTGACGACATTGACTGCGCCTTTTTGACCATGCGACTTTTTGGACCTGCAGACTCTGGACGTGTGACCAATTTTGTGGCAGGTAAAACACTCCCAATTTTCTCTCTTAGCTGGGCAGTTATCTTGGTGATGACTATTTCCACAACGATGACAAGACTGCTGCGATGATGAAAGCTGTGATACATGACGATTTTTTTGGTAGCTTCCACTTGACGTTTGATGCTGGTGTGTACTTGACGAATGACGATTAAATTTCTTGTTAGGCAAAGAATTTGTGTGTGCTTTAGACGGCACGTGTTTATTGTTCTTATGTTGAAAGACGGCATGTATATTTTGCGGGGAATGTAACGATTTTGTTGTTTTTTGCGAAAGCTCCATATTAAGTGCTTTCGTGGTGTACTCTTCGAAAGTAAGGTTATCCTCACCTAATAAAGCCTGTTGGATTCTTTCACATGTTAATCTCACTATAAAACGATCACTCAATACATCGTCTAACATTTTAATTTTGTACTTTTGGACGTCTTCTTTGGCCTTTTCTGGGATGATATCCCCGAAATTACAGAACTGAGCTTGAGCCTTTAGACGCACAATAAATTCATTAATAGGTTCACCCTCCTCTTGTTTCAGCTTGTTAAATTTATATCGCTCTGCTCGTTTATTATGCTTAGGAGCAAAATGAGCACGTAGAAGCGATATGAGTTCTTCGAATGGTTTTGCACTGGGCAAATCTGGCACTGTTAGCGATATTAGGAGCTCGTGAATTTCTGCTCCTGCGATGGTGATAAAAAGTGGCATAAGGGCTTCTTCTCCTTGGATGTCGTTGACTTTAATGAATTGACGAACCCGATCTTCATACGCCAAAAAATTTCCACCGCTGACGAACGGCTCCACACAGCCGATTAATCTTGACATTTTTTTTTTTTTTTTTCTTTTTTTTTTTGTTTCGTACTTTGACTTACACACGTGGACGTTTTTTTTCCTCGTCGCCAAATGTTAGGTTTTTCTTTACTTTAATAAAAGGAAAACTTTCGACTTTAAATTAATTATCCTTTATTCATTAATAATAAAATAAATTAAGAATGTAATAAAACAACTATAATTAATTCAATGGATAAGTATAAGATACTTAGAGAGAGGCGTGTGGTCGGCTTGACTGAAGTCAGGAGAAGAACTTCATTCTCGCTTTTCACCAGCAACTTCAGAATCGGAAAAAGGATGTAAAAGGAAAGAAGCCATTTTATAACACTTCACTTGTTTTAATGTTACAGGGTTGGCTTAAGGCCGTATATAACAACCACCTGTGTGGTAAGTACCTGTGTGGTGAGTACCTGTGGTGAGAGTCTGTATGATTTGGTCGTAAACTCTAACCTGTGTGGCAATGTTAACAAAGGCATCATAATCTGTGTGGCCCAGTGGAGAGGGTGAAATATGGACAGCTTGGGTTTTTTTTATTACTGCGTAAACAGAAGCAATGGGCTGAAGAATTCACCGAGACGGTGAATAAAGTAGGATGGCCGAATGTTGAGTGACATTGCACGAGGGAAGAAAATGATCCTTTCCCCCAGTCAACTCAGCTAGGAAATATGAAGAGCTACCCCTCTCGGATAGAAGAGAGGGAGAGAGGCCAGCGATCGTGTGGTTGGAAGGGGAAGGACGAAAAGTAGTCATTCATCTTGTAGCCACGAAAAGGTGCGGTCGCTGCTCGGATTGTTTTTTTTTATGTGACAAATAATATATATTTCCAATATTAACAGTAATATGTACGCTGCAGGAAAAAATGAAGTCCCTAATATAACAGAAGATGAAATTAAATGTTTTGTTGGTATTTTGATGTTAAGCGGTTACAGCGTTGTCAGTAGACGTCGTATGTATTGGGAAAGGTCAAGAGACACACACAACTCCTTCGTATCTGATGCTATGGTGAGAGATCGTTTCGAATTTATCCTTCGACACGTACACTTTGCAGATAACAATCGTTTAGACAAATGTGATCGATATGCAAATGTTCGACCGTTATTCAATGCGCTCAATGAAAATTTTCGTAAGAACTGTCCAAGGAATGATCTTCACCATAGTGTTGATGAACAAATGGTACCCTTTTTTTGACGTCACGGCTGCAAGCAGTACATCCACGGAAAGCCAATAAGATATGGGTTTAAATTCTGGGTTGGAGCAACATCTAAAGGGTACATAGCATGGTTCCAGCCATATCAAGGAGCGACAATAAGTATAGGGAAATGGGGTTAGGTGCAAGTGTTGTACTGACTTATGCTGATGTACTTGCTGTGTCAAACAGTATTGACATAAAGTTGTACTTCGACAACCTTTTTACCTCCCTACCACTTCTATTGGAGTTGAAAACTCGTGGGATCGGTGCAACTGGGACTATTCGTCATAACAGAATATTGGACTGCCCGCTTATTGCAAAAAAAGAACTGGCTAAAAAGGAAAGAGGTTGGCATGATTATAGAAAATCTAGAAATCATGATATAATCGTATGCGGCTGGGATGATAACAACGCGGTCATGGTGGCTTCTTCTTGTCATCCAATAGAGCCCATGAAAGGTGTGTCCCGTTGGTCAAAAAGCCAAAGCAAGGCAGTAGTCATTCCCCAGCCTCAATTGATTGCCAAGTACAATCAGTACATGGGAGGAGTTGATAGGGCGGACCAGAACATCGGTTTGTACAGAGTGTCAATAAGAGGAAAAAAATTGTATTTTCCACTCTTTGCACATTGCATTGATTTAGCGGAGCAGAATGCCTGGCAATACCACAAAGCTACCCGAGGTAAAATGGACCATTTATCATTTCGACGAAGAATAGCCGTTGTTCTCATTTCGACTTATGGTAGGCAGGCTGCCAACAGTAACAACAAGGGCAGACCTTCGTCATTATCCGAAGCATCCCGTTTCGATAAGACTGATCACTTGTTGGACGGAATCCCACGAAATCCGAATGGATCTATAAGGCAATTAAGATGTAGGCAATGCCATAAGAAAACGACTACACAATGTGTAAAATGTGATGCTCCACTTCATGTTGTGGAGTGTAATACGAAGTATCATACCATTGCTCAGTAGTAACTTTTTATCCATATGCTTGTATATACAGTGGCGAGCATATATATAGGAAAATTCAGTCAACATAGTTCAAACCACCATATACCCGCACTTAAGGAAATAGGTTGGCTAAGATGCGAAGTTTATCCTCAAAACAGATTTTTAAGAACTAACTGTAACATGCATAACGTATTTTGGTTTACGTTTCACGGTACAGATACAAAATACCAGGCCAAGTGTTAAATTGGTACGAGCACATAAATAGGGAAATTATATTGTTTTTAGTTTGTACCCAACTTCTGTGTGAAAATGTTTAATTTTTAGTATGTAATATTTACATAAATATTGCTTTGTTATTGTCTAATCGAGGTCTAGTCATAATAACTCGATTTGTGATGTTATAGGAATGGGACGGGGCAAACACATAACGGCTGAACAGCGGAGAGAAATATGTCGTTTAAGAAGTGAAGATATTACGCTCTCTGCAATATCGAACCATTTAAATGTTTGTCATCGAGCTTTGGAACAGGGCAAACGCTATGGTAGCAGTTTTAATAAACCTCGCGCTCCCAGACCACGAAAAACTACACCGCGTGTTGGTTGGATAATGCAGCGGCTTTCTAAAAACGGATCGTTTCAGGACCGCTGTTGACATTCACGCTGAAATTTCGGCACAAGAAGACTTGAATGTGAGTGTACACACAGTACGACGTCGCTAAGCGGTATTTGGATTAAGAAAAAGCCGATTATAAGTAAAAAAAAATCACAAGGCTACATTTCTGTTTCCGAAAGAACGTATGAATGGCGTTTTAAAGTTCTCCAAGAAATAAGTTCAATTTTTTCTGTAACTGATGCTATGATATACCTTCTAATATTATTAGATTTTGGATTCTGAACACCAAGGCACTATATCAGCAAAATATGAACAGTTTCCATCGCTTGAATTCGGTTTAGGCATATCTGGGTTAAACATGCTGATTCTTGAAGTTAGACGCACCTTTAACTTTAATCTCCAATTCCACTGACACCATCGGGTATTTTTAAAGTGTATGCGAACGTGAATCCAAAGATCAGTTTTCGCTATATTTTTGAACTTCAAATTACTTGACAGCTGTCAAATTAAATATTTCAAATTCAAGTAAAATTGTGGTTCCCGAACTTTTCGCACCAAATATATATTTTTTGTTAGATTTTAAAGAGTGGTTAGAGTGGTGCACTCAAAGATAGGAATCCTACGAAAAAGTAAACGAACGCGTTGAACAACAAAAACTTAAAACTGTGTGTGATCTGAAAGTTTCCATATATCTGGCCACAGAAATTTCTTGCGCTAAAATTCGTAGCATGGGAACATTTCTTACCCTATCGTGAACGCCCTCTTACGAAAAACTACGAAATGAACGGGTTTTTGTAACTTTTCGTAAATTTTCGTAGATTTTCGTAGTTTTGGGAGCGTACGCGAACGGACCTAGTATAGAGTTATTCAACAAGATCAACATTCAACTATTACTGCCATGACTTTTGGGTTGGAAAAAATAGGAGGTTTTTAAATATGGATCGATATATGTACGTTCCCACAACGCGTTTCGTAAAGTTCGTACTGCTTCTGGTCATCATCAACCGCCTTCTCGCCCAGCTATAGCGATTTTAATCGACAAATTTGAACGCCTCGCATTCTTCCAGCAAGGTCTGCTGAAAATATTACCGCTATAGCTGAGAGTGTGACTTATGGGGTTACATTGGTTTCATCGGGTAAAAAACGGCTTATTTTTTAACAATTCTTTTTATATAAAAAAATTAAATATTTCATTCAAACTTTTTACTGCGCATTCGACAAAGAGTTTCTGAAATTTTTGTAGAAAAATATTTAAAACTCTGCCATTGCGATGTCATTTCCGGTGACCAATCGGGAAAAGGTGCTTGAGCGTTGACAGCAGAACTCATGACAGGATCAACTGAAGTCAAAAAAAAAACAAAATACGTGTTTTAGTTCTACGGTGTTTGGTCAAAAAGACATAAGTCCATTTTTTGCGAAATTGAGTTGAGTATGTAGAACTATTCAGAAAAAAATCTATATTCGTTTGGTCTTAACAGCATAAGTTTCAGTAGCCCGAATCCAAAGTTATTGCGTGGTCCTAAAAGCACATTACAATTATTTTAAAAATTGTGTTTGATCAAAATGACATAACTCCTCATGTATTGTGTTGACTGCGCGAAAACATTAAATTTTCCAAATAATTACGTGATCAGAATGACATAACTCTACATGTGTTGTTTTGACCTAGCGAAAATTTTAAATTGTTCAAATAATGACATGGTCAAAACGACAGCTTACTCATGAAAAACATGAATAGTATTCTTTTGTTTCAACTACTATTCACGTTTTTCTTTTGTTTTTTATTTTTAAACTGAAATAAATGTATTTTTTTAAAAAAACTTGATACTAAAATTATTTTCAATCTGGATCTTATCTCAAAAGATCAAAGTATCGTTTGATCAAAACAACATATCTCCCTTAAAGCATGTTTTTGGGACGATTCTTTAAATTTAATTAATTGAATGTTGTACATCTTATAATATATATTATTATGGCACTACAATATTAGTTTAATACGTAAAACTGGATTTAGAAGAAATTATTGAATTTTAAAATGCATTTATCTCAAAACTAAGATTTAGGACTTATGTCTTTTTGACCAAACACCGTAGAGTTAATACCTTAAACTAGAACTTGGACGAAGGAGATACAAAAAAAAAATTTTTGGCAGACATTTTTACAAAAAATTTAAAAATGTCGGTAAAATTTGCTCTACATTTCTTTTTTATACATAGTTGCATTAAAGAAAAAAAATCCTTTGTCCAAGTCCTTGTCAATTATAGGACAATATTCTAGAGATGTTGTAGAATTTAACAAGATAATTTTTTGAAGTCGTGAAACCCATGTAACCCCTTAAATCCCTTAGTCGACTGGTCGAACGCGAAGGCGTTTACAGTCGAACCCGATGCATATGCTGTAAATTAATACATTATAACAAACACGCAGTACAAGTATATCATTCTCAAAATTTGTAACAACACTGCACTAAACTTCATCCCAGAAAGCGTAGGCAATGGAATACTGCGTGTTCTGTTCCTTCTTCCTGATCTGGGCAAAAGTGTGAGTTATCGTGCCCAAAACGGTGTAAGTATTTAAGATACCCACTGTCCCAAACGTCTATGCATCTGCCATTCGTAGTGGTGTCCCACCTAGCTTGCTCCCGGTCATTGAAGTCACTCTTTCTACTTCCTTGCTCCTTTTGTTGACCGTCGTTTCTTGGTTACTAGAAGTTCTCCTATAGACTCTTTGCATCGCGTCCGCAACGATATTGCAACGACTGAAGCCACTGATGACCCTTAGTGCGCGAAGTACATATGTTGACGATAACTTTCTCCATGTTTCCTTTGTCGCTAGGGCCCCCACACAAACCTGGGCAGCGAATAACATAACTGAGCTAACTAGCTTGGATACTAAGTTTCTTCTAACATATCCTTCGATTTTTGGCAGTGTTCCAGAAAGTGCTGCCTGAAGCTTTTGATGACTAGGTGATTCGAGGTTTGAAACTAAGTAACATATATTGTCGAGTATTTCTCGTAGGTATCTTACAGAGTTTTTCGATCTGATAGTTTGGCTTCCTACCCCTCTGTCCAGTTATTCCACATTTTTCCGGCTGATTATTAGGACAGCTTCCGTTTTGTGATCTGCTAATTCAAGGCCGGTGGATATTAGCCAGACGCAGATTGCTGCGTTCAAAGCTGACTGTGTCTCGAAAATGTTCTTTTCAACAGTAACAACGGCGATATCGTCTCCGAATTAGATTTTTTTTACTTCTGCGGCAGTGTTAATTACAGAACTCCATCGTACATGATACTCAAAAGTAGGGGGCCAGTACTGATCCTTGTGGGACTCCCGCGGAGGCCTTATAGTACCTACTTTTCTCGTTCTTCGGTTCCATATCAAAACCTTCTATTGATGAAATAGCTGGATACAATCTTTCGCAAGTAGTTTGGCGTATCCATTTTGGCTAGTGACCTTCTTATGATGTCTTCATATTTATATGTATTTAGGTAAGGTAGCACGCGTAACCAATTTCAGCGAAAATTCGAACGCATAGGCTGAACGTTTGGCCACCACTGGTAAAGAGCATAGAACTTTTTTTAAAAATAAAACAACAAATTCAATGGAAGGACCAACATTGTGGCTTTTTTAGCTCACAAATTTCATGGCATATAATATTTAAAAATAATTTCTGGCATATGGCCTCCGCGACTGCGCCTTATGAACGCCATCCTGTCGATCCAACTTTGCACCACTTTTTCGAACATACCCGGTCTTATTTCGTCAATAGTGCTCAAATGTTGGCTTCATCGTGGCTGGTTTATCAGCATAGACCAGAGATTTGACGTACCAAAGGTATCAAATCACACGAACGAGGTGGCCAATTCACGGGTCCATTTCTTGAGATGATTCGGTCACCAAACGTTTGGCTCAATAAAGTCATGGTTGCACGCGCTGTATGGCATGTTGCGCCGTGTTGTTGGAACCATTTAGTCTCCAAATGAATTCAAATGACATGAGGAATAAAAAAAATCACGAATCATTTGCCTGCAGCGTTCGCCATCCACGGTAATGTTGGCACCGGTTTCGAATTTAAAGACAAATGGGCCGATGACGCCTTCGGCATGTAAACCGCACCAAACAGTCATTTTTTCGGGATGTAATGGAGTCTCAAGAGTCTCATGAGGATTGTGCTCACTCCAAAAATTACAATTCTGCTTGTTTACATACCCGTTAAGCCAGAAATGAGACTCATCGCTGAAGATGATTTGACGATAAGAATCTGGTTCAACTGCCAGTTGATTCAGCGAACATAGCGCGCATTTTGGAAATAAATTTCCACGATTTGTAAACGTTGTTCTGGTGTAAGTCTTTGCATGGTGATTTGCCAAAGTATAATGAAAAAAAAAGTCAAACACACTTCATTAGTATGATAGCTAGTTTCACAGTTATCCCTTTCGGAAGTTCTATACCTCTAAAAAAACATCCTGTATAACTGTGAGCCCGCCTGAAGATTCAGATTAGTTTCCAAAACAAATCTGGCCTTATATCCAACAGAGGGCGCAGTGATAAGGCTTCCTCAGCCTCTTATTTAATCTACATCCTGTGGTATTTATGTGCATTGTCCTAGATTCGATGATTTTTTTCGCATGACTATGCTTTGTCATCGGAATCCTATGACTAAGTGAATTTGCCCTCTGCTGTTAATGTTCGCTATTAAAAATGTTTCACAGTCAATTGCTTCGAATTATTTAAACATTCCATTAAACTCTTAAATCGATTGCAATCATCAATATTTAAGGACGAAATTACGAAATTTCCATTTTCTCACGCCCAACATAAATGGAAATATGATTTCGTTAAATAATCCTCCCGTCACTTTTCACTCATTCTACTCACAAGAAAATGATTCTACATTTATACTTAAGTGCTTTTGGAAATAAATGTTTTTTTTTTTTGTTTGTTTAAAGATTTTATTGAGCGAACTGTGTTCACTCACCACCGCGCGAGAAGTAAATCAAATCGATTTACATAATAGCCATTTGCACCTGCTGTTGTTTTCCATTAGATATTCCCAATACGACGGGGAATGTGAAATTGTTTCACATCTCTTCGATTTCCATCAGTCCATTGGGTGGAAAATATGCCACTTAACGTGTTGATCGATGGGTGTTTAGACGAACAGCGAAATCTTTATTTTTTCCACAAAGATAAATTGCTCACCTTTTGGCAAATTGGTTTACGTGATAAAAAGAAAAGTGAAAAAAAAAAGAAATTTGTTTGATGTGGAACGCGTTTCCTAAAATAACCTTCGATTTCCCATGACAAAGCATGAGAAATTTTTCATTTTTAGGATATAAGGAGAAAATCTTTTTTTTAACATTTGGTTAATCCTTCAAATGGCTTTTAGGGAGCCAACTAGATGTCAGCCTACAAATTTTTTTTAAAACGCTGTGGAAGACGCCAGTAAAGTCGGGTGACCAAATCAGAATTCAAAAAAAAAAAAAAAAATTCAAATACTGGAGACTTTTCAAAACATAAAGAGAGTACTAATGTTTTAGTTTTTTAGCCTAGTTACTGTTGCTTATCATATGCAGTATGTGGAAAGAGCCTCGATCAGAGGTCTTGGAGGTCCTTTTGGCTGATATTAGTTTCATTATTATATGTCTTCTGTCAATTCCATTAAAAATCGAATTTTATTTCATCAAAAATACGTGTTGTTGGAAACCCTTTAGTGAAATTAATAATTGGCGGTTTTTTTTTTTTGTAATTTATGCAGGCTTGGAAAAAGTTCGCATAAAAAACGATTATCGCGGTTAAAAGTTCTCTTAATGTATATCTGGCAGCACTTCAGTTCTAGTATTAATTCTTCTTTGGATAATTAAACAAAAGGATATGTATTCAGACATTTTTCAATTTAGCTTTTATATTGATTATTACCTTTTCTCCTTCAACCCTAGAAAGATAATCATATTTAGACGTACAAAATGATTTGTTTTCATAATTGACATGACGTCTTGGTATATTTGATATTTTGTATAACACTTTTCGATAAAAGTAATTTGGAAGCACAGGTTTTATCGTGGCTTAACTCATAATACCCGATAGCTATATAGGTTTAGTTGTTATTGTATTTTACATTGAAAGTTTTTTTTAAAACCTATATAGGTTACAAAAAAATACGCCTATAATACTATATATGTATAAGAGTTTGCAAAAGCGATATCCGAAGTTTGAATGTTTATTGCTCAGACGATTCAAGTGGTAACGCTGTCATACATTGACGTTTGTGTTTTGTCATAGTCACCATTTTACCATAGAGCGCTACACCATTCAACAACCCGTTGAAAATATTAAAATTAATTTTAAAAATTGGTGCTGTGCTCGCGAGCTCTGAAATATTTACGGTCGAAATTATTGTCCAACCAAGCGAGCAATTCAATGAATTATCGCGAAATGTCTATTCAAATGCCACTTTAAAATGTTCCAAATAGAACATTATGACGACTGGTATCAAGCTGTGTTACGAATATGTACATAAAGGGTTTCTCAATAAGAGCGCTACAAAAGTTTTTTTAAATAAAACAAAAACGGTTTTGGATATCAATGAAATTCTTTATTCCTGTGAAAGTACGTTCGATGCCATGTATGGATCTCGATTTCTTTTGCATGGCCACCACGGGCACGCTTGCAGAAGTCCAGCCGCTGAACCCAATTTTCGACGGTTTTCAAGCATAAATCGGCCGATACTGCTGCAATTTCACGTTCGATATTCGTACGAAGTTCATCAATCGTCGCTGGCTTGTTGGCATAGACCATAGACTTGACGTAGCCCTACAGGAAATAGTCTAACGGCGTCAAATCGCACGACCGAGGCGGCCAAGCGACTGGACCATTTCGTGAGATAACACGTTCTCCAAACTTGGTTTCCAATAAATTGATTGTGACATTCGCTGTGTGGCTTGTGGCGCCGTCCTGTTGGAACCACATGTCCTCCAAGTCCATATCATCCAATTAGGGCCAAAAATATTCGGTTATCATTGAACGGTAACGATTCCCATTCACAGTAACGTGCCGGTCTTGATCATCACGGAAGAAGTACGGCCCAATGACGCCGCCGGCCCATAAACCACACCAAACCGTAATTTTTTCGGGATGCGATGATGATTCATGGAGTACGTGTGGATTGCTGCCTGACCAATACCGCATATTTTGTTTATTGACGAAGCCATTCAGCCAGAAATGAGCCTCATCGCTGAAGATGATTTTTCGATGAAAATCCGAATCATTTTCAAGTTGTTGCTCAGCCCAATTCACGAACATACGACGCTTCTGGTGGTCAAGCGGCTTCAGTTCTTGCGTCAATTTAATCTTGTATGGATGTAGGCCAAGATCTTTTCGCAAAATTCGCCACAACGACGTCACAGAGATGCCCAACGCTTGAGAACGACGTGTTAGAGACACATTTGGGCTTTCTTCAACTGAAGCCTCAGCGGCAGCAATATTCTCGACACTACGGGCACTTCTTTGTCTCACTGGCACAGAAACATTTTGTACTGTGCCTGTGGATTCAAATTTTTCCACTAGACGCTCAATTGTTGATCTGCTAGGACGATTATGACGACCATAAATTGGACGTAGCGCTCTTAACGTTGAGGCCACTGACTCCGAATTTCGGTAGTAAATTTTAATAATTTCGACTCGTTGTTGGCTCGTATATCTTTCCATCATGAAATGGCAAATCTTACTGAAGAAATGTCAAAAGAGCGGCAAGAAATATGGCGTCGTTTGCTGTCCCTGTCGCTCTACTTTTGTAGCGTCCCTGTTAAAAAACCCTGTATGTAGCAATAGTAGGTATGTGTTTGAATTATCTGTTATCATTATCTTTTCTCCTTGAACATTTGAAAACTGTAACACCTACAGTTTTTTGTCGGCTCTGAACGGCGAGTTGGGAAGCTACTCATGATAAAATGATACTCTTGAATAGTTGTCAGATATTCGAAAGAGATGGCACCGTGAAAATGTTTTTTGGGTATCTTGCTGGAATTGAATCCAGGCAGCATTGCACCGTCTGGCCTACTTACTAGAGATGGGCTAAGTTGTGAATTTGTATTCGCAGTTATAACTGCGAATGCGATTTCTTATTCACAGTGAATATAAACTGCTAATGTAAACTGCTAATGCGAATTCGCATTGAAGTCCTATTATACATACTAGTATCGCCTGTGCTCGAAATTCGATCAATTGTGCGAGAGGTTTTTACCTGGCTCAGGCAAAACACATTGAAAAAAAATTACACACTGCACTGCCCCTCTTCATTACCTTTCCAACAAAATAAAAATCAACTGAATGTTTTGTGCTTAAGGCAGTTAAAAAGGGTTTGAACTGTTTTGCCTTCGGCAATTTATATGATGCACATATGTATGTAGGTATGCGTTGCGTAGTGGATAGTTTACAACATTCTTTAGAAAAATCTTTAGAAACAAACTATACATCGATGACGTAAAGTTGAGACACAAATTAAACTACTTGTTCGTTTTTATATTTAATTTATTGAATAATGCAAAAAATAATGCAGTAAATTCTTAAATCCAATTTGAAGAAAATAGAAAATAATAAACTTCAAATATCTTTCTTGGCAGATAATAAAAAAATTAACCTTAATATGAACATATAAACATAAAGAATATATTTTTTAAAAAACGCAATCAAAGTACAATGAAAAAAGAAAATAATAAACTTAAAATATCTTCTTTGGCAGATAATAAAAAAAATAACCTTTATATCCGTAAGGCAAGTCTAAAAGAAAACATATAACACATTTATTTTTTATAACTACATATTACACATTTTTTGAAAAAAGAACATAACACATGTGTATTTAAGTACATACTCGTATAATAAATTAGGAAGAAAACGTGAGTAGGTACAAAAAAAACAACAAAAAAATCTTTGGCAAATAATTAAAAATAAAGGACCTCAACATCCAGATAGCAAGTCAAAAACTAAATCCATTTTTTAAGTTATATTCAAATTTGAATTGCTATTCAAAAAAAGCAACATTTTTAATTTTGTGCTGCTAAGCCTACTTCGCCTCTCTGTAATGATTTGCCCAGCCTTCGAAAACAGCCTTTCGCATGGTACGGATGTGGCAATTGCGCTGAGCCTTTCCTGCGCAACTACTGCAAGCTTGGGAAACATATATTTATTTTCCATCCACCACTTGAGTGGATCTTCTTTCCTAGGTAGCCTATCACAGTCTAGGAATCTCTGCACTTCCGTTATGGCTTTGCTTGTGGACGTTCCGTTTGGTTTATATTGGGCGGCTTCTTTGTCAAACTCAGTCCAAATATCATCTTCACTTTCCGATTCGATATTAGCGTCATTTGATGTTGATGGTATTTGATCATTTCGGGGATTTGAGTTTTGTTCAGCTAAAAACTTATATGCAACCAGCGATATTACATTTTTCTTTGCACATTCTGCATTTTTTTTGTCCTTGAAGGCAATTTGTTTAAACCTTGGGTCTAAAAAGGTGGCTATCGAAAGAGTATTACTATTCTCTAGTCTGTCAAACCGTTCTGCCATTGATTTATTAAGTTTCTTAAGGACATTTCTCGAAGTATCTTCAAATGGTTTGTTTTCAAATCCTTTGAAAACAGAAATCAACCCGTTGGCTACAGGAATGACTAAAGAAGCAGTTAGGTAATGCTCTCCCGACATTGTTTTTGTTACCTTCTCTAAAGGTTTCATAATTTGACACATCTGTCGGACTATATCCCATTCCCCCACAGATAAATGGCTGGCTGCATCCATGTTAATCAGAGCCATGGTTGTTTTTATTGCCTCCTCCAGCAAAACAAATCGCTCTAACATATAGTAAGTAGAGTTCCAGCGCGTGGATACGTCCTGCAATAATTTTAATGGATTTCCACAACCTTGGTTTTGCTGGTATACAAGAAGCTTTGTTGTAGCTATGTGGCTCCTTTTGAAGTGGCTAACAATATGTTTGACTTTGCCAATTGTTCTGGAAACTTCTTCTTCCTTTAAGCCATCATTAGCCACAAGATTTATCGTATGAGCAAAGCATCCAAAGTGTTTGAAGCCGAGCTCCCCCTGTACGGCCGCTTTTATATTGGCTGCATTGTCGGAGACTACCATTAAAAGTTGGTTCTTAACATCCCATTCTGTAAGGACCCTCTTAAGTTCACTTGCTAAATTTTTTGCCGTATGGTGAACTGGCAGACTTGCACATTCTAACAGAAGTGATACAAGTTGAAATTTATCACTCAAAAAATGCACAGTGACAGCCATGTAGCTTTCCATGTTAACAGAAGTCCAACAGTCGGTAGTAACACACACTTTTTTGCTATTCTCAGAATATCCCTTGTCTCATGAACACACTTCTCATACAAAGCAGGTATTAGCGTTCTGGAAATCATATGTCTACTTGGCAATTCATATGATGGATTTAGAGCGGAAACAAATTGCCGAAATGCATTTTCTTCGACAATACGGAATGGCTGGAAGCTATCGGCAAAAAGTCTTAACAGTTTCTCATCAATACTTTGCTTGCATTTTGGCGTAACTCGTTTTGGAATGAATGCAAGCATATCCGTTTGGCGAGGACGATTGATTCGAATTGGTGGAATTGGTGGTAGAGGTGGAGGTGTAGGGGGTACAGATGGAATAGATGAGCCCGTTTGAAGTTCCAGCTGCGCAGTTGAAGATACACCCAAGGCACCTGCAACAAATGATGCGGTTGCAACAGCCGATGAACTCGTATCAGTGCTAGTGCTTGCCGAGGGCTGTAGTTGAGCTTCCTATTAAAAATAAAAATGGTTAATTTACTAATAAAGCCGATGAAGACTCTATCTTTGTGCATAACCATACTTCACTCGCAAAAATGTGAGCACTGGCTTACATGAGCACCCTACCCGAAAACAAATAAATATGTATGTATCAGTGGCGTCGCGTGGAATATTTAGCTAGGTGTCGATTCGTGAAAATGTTAAAATTCATTTTAATTTCAAATTCGATCGATGTATGTATGTACCTCAAATCACAAACAAGAGAAATACCTAATACCTGTGTTTCTCTTGTCTGTGCTCAAATAAACCATTAATTCCCTTTTTTTCTTAGCAGATTAAACTGAAAAAACGATGCATACAATAGCCGTGTTTTATTTGTAGCCTCTAAACATGTTTCCACAACATGTTTTCCATGTAAAATACAATAACATTGAAAGCTTCTTTTTAATCATATATAGGCTTGCAAACAAAACACACCTATGAACTTTTTGTGTATTGAACCTGGCCGAATACTACACATTAAGTGCATAGTTAAGTTTCGCACGAGCTTGCGTTAGAATTGTTCAAAGTTGATATCGTGCGAGTAAAGATCTGCACAAGGAAATCAACTGCGAACTTTTTCTATGAACTTTTTGTGTATCGGGACTGTTACAACACACATGAAGTGCACAGTTCAGTTTCACACGAGCTTACGTTCAAAGTTTTCAATGTTTATGTCGTGCGAGTGAAGATCGGCACAAGGAAATCAAGTGCGAAATTTTTCGATGAACTTGTTGTGTGTAGCAAGGGTTGTTTTTGGTTTGATCTCATTCAACGAATAGAATCAATCATATACCAAAGTTATGATGTAAATACTATGTGTGTATATATGTATATACCTGTGCATATTTTGTCGGAGGTGTTGTGGAGAAAAACATTAAAAAATATTTGTATGGGTTGAGCATGTTTTTGACACATACCTTTCACACCCTGACGAGACGCCACTGGTATGTATGTATTGTATATGTACATAATATCCTTTGATTAAAAAAACTTACTTGCATAACTGGCGCCGATGATCTTGCTGAAACTAAATATATAGTAGGATGTTTTATTTCAATGTGCTTCTTTAAATTTGTTGTACTGGTTCTGTACGAAAATTTCAACCGGCACAAATTGCATTTCGCGAATATTTCGTCCACTTCTGTAAAAAAATTCCAAATTGAACTTATTTTTCTTCGACTACTCTTTGGTGTCGGCGGCATCTTTAAATTTTCAAGATTTTTTTTTAAATATTACAGCGGATTTATTTAACACAAAAGCGAAACTTTTTTGTAACTTAGGTAACACAATCAAACTCAACGGCTAAATTTTTGAAATGCATTCGAACACAAAACACAACTTAACAACTTGTTGGTTAATAGCCCATTCAGTGATATTACTCTACTCTCTACTGATAGAAAATCGCATTCCCATAGCAATAGCAGCAACAGCAATAGCATAGCAAGTATAACCTCTGCTGCTACCTGCTAGTCTGCTATTCCTTCCAACCAACCATACATACTTTCAGGTTTCAACCAGCTGCGACTGCGATTTCGATAGCAGCAATAGCACCAATAGCAAGTATAACCTGTATATACCAACCAACCACACTTCCAAGTTCCAACTTCCAAGTTCCAACCAGCTGCGATTGCGATAGAAAATATTCGCAACTTTCCGAATTAGTTTCATCCCTGTTGGCGAAAGGAAATCGCACTCGCAACTCAATAGCAAGTATAACTTGGGCTGCTACTGCTACCTTACCTGCTTCTGCTACCTTACATGCTACTGCTACCTAACTTGCTACTGCTATCTTACATGCTACTGCTATATACCAACCAACCACACTTCCAACCAGCTGCGATTGCGAAAGCAACCCTGCGAATTGGCTTGGTGCCTGTTGTCATATCATCAAAAGTTTCACAAACACAATGACACATGATCGGAATGGAAATTGGATGAAACTTTCAGCAAATTACGTGTAGGAGAGGGTAGTTTAGTTTTATAATTCTATATCTGTTATACCTGTCCTTCTTTATTTTTATCGTGTGAGATAAACAGACATTTGTGTGTAGTGTATGAAAAATGAAATTGTGACTCATGGATAGAAGAGAGACAAATAATTATAAGAAATAGCAGTTTAAGCAATAGCAGTTTATTTACAGGTTGTTAACAGATTGCGATTGCGAATATTCATTAGCAGTGAATGAGTAGCAGGTTGCGATTTTTTGCTCATCTCTACTACTTACTACTACACCACGGTGCTCACTCCTTCGGCTCAACACATCACAAAATTGTCCAAATAGCTCAAATTTCTGAACCAAGCCCATGTCGAAGCCCGATAGATTCTCGCAAAATACGAACTATACGAGTATTGGAATTCTGCCAGCTAATCTCCGATAGTGATCAAACCATGCATTCACTTGCGAGTGACTCTCAAGGAGTTCGAATGTCGAGAATAAAAAGACAATTCTCCGCGAGCTACTCTCAAGACCAACGTTGTCAGGTTTGAGTGGAACAAATTCGCTTCTTTCCATGAACTATTTTTTCCCCCATTTTTTGTTTCCTATTCCCTGTTTAGAAATCCTTTTCTCGTTTCCCATTTTGGGTTCAAAATCCTTGGGGGCAAATACCGCAATCTGGAAACGCTGTTCAAAACTGTGTCCCGGTCCGAGTCCACTTGCGAGTTTGCTTTCGAGAGCTGATTGAGATGGGATCTGCTCCGAACAGCATTTTTACTCTCAAATGAGAACCCACCTTTAAATAAGAACATTATAAACTTCACCTTTCGATTGTTCAATTTGCATGGACACATCTGCTTAAAAAGTTTCTTAATTTATAATGACACTCAATTGTTTTTCACGTCGCATCGCATTAAAGAACTGAAGCGATGCAGTTGACGTGTGCCATTATTTTCCAATTTTTACAGCATATTTAATTTTATCTATTTGCACGCAATATGTATATTCCTGTTAACCATTTGCAAGGACATGCATAATCCAAAATGACAGCTCCAACGTATTGCTAATATAGAGATATTAAAAACAATTTGCAAAATGTGACCCACCTCAAAACTGTCCGACGCGCGCTATCTCTCTCTCCCTCTCTCTCTCTCTTGCTGTCCAATAAACTTACATAATTGGAAAGCAATTTGGCTGTCCGTTGGCAACCCCAAAAGATATTGCGACAGCTAAAAACAAACCCCAGGGTAATGTGGCGTTTTGAGAACAATTATAATGTCCTGTTGATTTGACGTCATAATTCGAGTCACGTGCACACTTTTTGATGTTGCTTTGTTGTTGTTGTTGTCGTCGGTGGGTGGGTCGATGGCTATATAAATGGAAGCGAAACGTAGACTAAAGTAATTTTCCGCAATGAAAATGTTTTTCCCTCGATTTTCTTTTCAATTTACTGCCAGCTAACGTTTACTTTATATTTATATACGTGTACGTGGGAAGCCAGGGTAGCTGACTCTATGTAGAATGTAGAAGTTCAACAGGTTTAAAGGTGATAGTACGCGAATTGGGATCAGCGGGCAGTGGAGTAGGAAGCACAATTTGAAATAACCACAAAGAAGAATACGAATAAAAAGAGGAAGTTAGAAAAAATGTTGATGGCTTTTCTTCTATGCGGATGGTTAGGAGTTGAGATTTTGTTTTCTTTTGATTTTTATGTCTTTAAGGGTTCGGCCGCTAATAAATTAATTAATTATATTTTTTTCTAACTTTGAAAATAGTGTTTGTAAAGACTCTGACGTCGAATTTTAAACGCTGTAAACGGGAGGAATTGAGGGTATGTTAGTTAGGTCCCCACTGGAAATAGATTTTTAACTCGTGGTGACTAAAAACATTCCCAAAATAGCTTTGGACGTTAAGCTCTATTTAATGTCAAGCTAGGACATTGACATCAAACTAGACAGTTCAGTTTAAGTGCATCGTGCATCGTGCATCCTAGTAAAAGATTCACCTCAAGGACAAGGTAGGAACTTAAGTAAAAAGTTTTTATCAAAAACCGAAAGTACTTACGAAGAACGGTTCCAATGTGCTATTAAATTTTTTTTTGACAAAAGATGACTGTATCTTCTTCTTCTCTCCATTTAAACGACGAGGTTTTGACCAGAATTATAGGGATCACTCTCCCACTTCCCTGCATTCCTATACTGGTCCGCCTGTGGGGTTCGCCGGTTCGACCTCAAAAAATATCTGCAGGCCTCCCGATTTTGAATAACTTCGTCATTGAGGCCAATCAAATGCTGGTGTTTCTGCATTGGTGTGATCCAGGAGTTTTTAAGCCTGCCTCTTTTACGCGATTGTGAGAGAACGTTGAATGCCATTGCCTTTTTGACGAGATTCGTAGGATCTTTCATTTAAACATGAAGATACCAACTGAGCCGGTCGTGCTCCAGTTTCTTCGAGATGGGTTCATTGACGTGAAGACTACCTCGGATTTTGGAACTTCTTATTCGATCAAGTTTTGTTACTCCTGCTGTCATGCGAAGCATCTTCATCGCAGCTGCTGTCAATTTGCACTCATACTTTTCATACATTGTCCAGCATTGTGAACCGTATGTGAGCGCCGGACGCACAACTGCAGTGTAGAACCTTCCTTTCAGCTTAGGGGACATTTTTCCGTCACAAGACGGCAGAGTTTTCCTGCCACTTCATCCACCCTACGCTTACACGATGCTTGATGTCGTCATCAACGGTTGCTTCGCTGTTGATCCATGATCCCAGATATTTGAACTTTTCACATTTAGGAACCACCACTCCATTCAAATAAATGTCTGAAATGGGTTGGCTTGGGTCAAAGAATGGGCAATATTTCTACTTGAGGAAAATTGCATTCAATATCTAACATTCACCTATTACCGCTTAATAACATCTCTCACCATTCGAATGGAAGTGATCTCTATAAATTAATTAATTTTACGAAAACAAAAAAAAGAAACCAATTTAGTTTAAGAATAAAATAGGGTTATAGCAATGACAACCTTGTAATAAGTTATGTTCTCGCCTACAGCAAGAGTTTAGATGTACAGTATGTCAAGAAAGTGTTTTGACAAGGGGAAAAAAATTATAATTTGGACTGTTTCTTCATAAAAACAGAGCTTCTTTGATGTTTTCACTTAATTTTTTTAATTCCGTTTATTTTATATATGTATCTTCTAACAAACAGTATCAAAAAAATAGTACATTTTGAAAACAATAACAAAAAACAACAAGAAAAACAAAAACTACACAAAAATTAGTCTGTCAAGAAAGTGTTTTTGCATAGTGTTGTTTTTTTTAAGTGAAGGTCAAGAAACAAAATAAGGTAATTAATATTTTATATGGCTACAAGTCTTCTTTTCAGTGAACAAATTAAATTCTGCACATCATAATCGTCTGGAATTGTATTCCATTCCTCTTGTATTGCAGTTTTCAGCTCTGCTCGGCTTTTTGAGTGTCTTCTGGTAACTTTTTTTTTTTCAAATAGCCCCACAAATATTAAGGCTGGACTCTGGGCAGGCGTATCAAATACTTTGCTGCAATTTAGAAGAAGCTACATCCCCACCATATGCGCCTAATGTTTAGGATCACTGTCTTGGTAAAATTTGAATTGCGGTTTATTGTCACCATTGAACCCAAATTTATTTGCGCTATTCAACAAATGACTCCTTAAAATATCTAGATATTGTTGCGCATCGATGGTGTTCTCTATGAAGGCCAAATCTCCAACTCCTTTACTAGAAATGCACCCCTACACCATGACTGATTACTTACCGAATTTGACAGTTGGAATAATGTTACGATTTTCCAATGCTTTTAACGGCTGGCGCCACACTCTACTGGGTCAATTGTTGTAGTACAAGATAATTTTAGTTTCATCGCAAAATATGACGTCATCACAGTAGTTATCAGGATTGGCAATGTGTGTCGTAGCGAAAGATAATCGCTTTTCAATATGTAGTGCTGAAAGTAATGGTTTTTTGCGAGCAACTCTTGATTGGTACTTGTTTTTTTCATGACTTGCCTTCTTGTTTCGTGGCAAACCGCAACATCAAGCCCTTCTTTTAGTTCACCCGCTAGCCTCCTCGTCGAAATCTGTGGGTTTTTTACTACTTTCCGCAGCAAAATGCGTTCTGTTCGCTCCGATATTTTGCGCTGACGGCCGCTCGATGATTTTAACTCCAGTCTATTTTCTTTCCTTGCACGATTTAAAATGTTGTAGATTGGGACAACTCTTGGACACTTTTTCCGATGCGGTGATTATAATAAACCAACAGAGGCATTTCAAATGATGTTCTATTGCCAGGTATCTTGAATTAGGAATAAATTAACCACAACTGTTGTATTTGACGAACAAGTGACAAATGGAATACTGTTTTGGTTTATTTGCGACAGAAATGAACACGTTCGTGCAAAAATATCAAAATCATAACGGTGAATTCATTCTACAGCCAGAAAAAGGAATTGTAAAAACACTTTCTTGACAGACTAATTTTTGTTTTTTGTTATTGTTTTCAAAATGTACTATTTTTTCAATACTGTTTCTTAGAAGATACATAAATAAAATAAATGGAATTAAACAATTAAGTTAAAACATCAAAGAAGCACTTTTTTTATAAAGAAACTGTCCAAGTTACCATTTTTTCCCATTGTCAAAACACTTTCTTGACAAACTGTATGTGATTCTTCCATTAAAGTTAGTCTTAATTATTTTGCAATTAAATTGATCCAAGCACACATCCTGTTATCGCAATTAGGTTCGTTATTGTTCGCATTTAATTGGAAAACAAAACAACAAAGCAATTTGTTTCGACATCCAAGTACAAGTAAATAATTATTTATTCAACATAGTCGAAGAGAGTAATTAAAATTTACCGGTGAACTTGTAATCGTTATTTCTAAGAAAAAATGTCGGTACTCGTAGGTATATAAATAATAATATTGTATAAATGTAATTAAGTTAGATCGCTGCCGGTGCTCCGAGCAAGGGTTTTAGTTCAAAAAAAGTTCTCCCTATTCAAAGGGAGAAATGCCACGAGCTGATTACTAACAATAGACTTAACTTAATTTAACGATGAACTATTAAAGTTTAAAGGAAATTGGAAAACATCCATTTAAAGATGGAATTTGAAAATAGAGTTTAAAATGTTTTTCTGAATAAGGTTTGACACGATATTTCATTACATTTTAGATCATGACTTGAATTTTGTTTGAATTAAGATAAATCTAGATATCGCGCTAATAATACAATACTGTCGCAACTCAAAATATGACTTCTTTCTGAATCATCGAAAAACTGATTATTGTAACAACTGAGATAAATGTTTACTGAATGGGTTGCAGTGGCAACACAGACAGATCGCGATTGGTATTCAGAGAAGGAAGAGGTTTTTTTAGAAGCGAAATGAAATAAGTTGAAGTGTTCAACATTTAAAGTTAAATGTTCCTAATCAGTTATATTATTTACTTCCTGTAATAGGTTACAAAAAAAAAATGTATTAGGATTATCTTTATCTTTATCTTTACGATTATTATAAAGGGGAAAACTCTGTATATAGGAGGTAATCTCTGGAACTACTGAACCGATTTAAAAAATTCTTTCACTAGTAGAAAGCTACGCTATCCGGAAGTGCTAAAGGCTTTTTAGTACAATACGACCTCAATCAAAGCAACTAAATGCAGTTCAGGTAGTTGTAAAAACCGAGTCAAAATGTAAATGCAAAAGCGTGTACACACCATCAAACAAGAGTATCAGTTTTGAAGGATAACACGCAAAACTGATGGTGTGTACATCTGAAATTTGGGGTGATACTCAAAAATGATAATCACAAAAGTGTTTGCTAATGTGTGACACTCAGTCGCCATCTTTGTTTTTAGTCGATTTCATCATTCAGATAGATGCACGGGTAGAGAGGGTCGAAAAATATAGCATTTTCACTTTAAATTCGTTTTTTTGCAAATTAAATTCGTACTTTTTATTTTAACATTATGATTTGATACCAAATCGCTTAGATGAGAGTGTTGTTATGCGTTGTATACATATAAATATATGTAATAAAATTACTCGCACCTTCTTGCTTAGATTAAGCCTGTTCTAAGCCCTTAAATTTATGAGAAATTAAAGTTTCCAAAGTTCACCGCGGAGAGGTGCAGGTTTGAATTTGAGCTTCATAGGGTGCTGATTTAGTGTGAGATCCTTACCACCCACTGAAAAACATCTCATATTACAGACTTTAATGAGGTTCCTGCTCATTTGCTGTAGCTGGTATTTTTAACACCATAGTACTTAGAACAGTTAGATCTTGTTATCTGGCGATAGGCCTACTATATTACACTTGGCAAATTATGTTTTGATAACGGAACTGAGTATGTGTACTTGACGTAAAAAAACGATTTGGTAGTAAATTCCAGTGTTCCGAAGAGGAAACGAATTCAATTTGCAAAAAAACGAATTCAATTTGCAAAATTACGAATACAATTTGTGAAATAACGAATTTAAAGTGAAAATGCTATAACAACAACATTCTGTACTGTACACTCGCTTCAACACGCAAAAATTATATCAGTTTTGGGTGACACTCTTGTTCGATAGTGTGTACCCGGTTTTAGTTTCAAAAGTGGAAAACAAAGCTTAAATCCTCAGATTATTAAAGAAAAACATTTCTTATGCTGTTTAACAAAACATAACTGATTTATTCATTTTAAAAATGCAAAAATGCATGTTCTTTTTTGTAATAAAATTGAGATTGAGAAATTGAAATTTTTAATTGAAACTTTTTGGATGCTAAATTCTTTACCACGGCTAAATCTCCAAGTTTTCCAGAACTAAAATGTTGCACTAAAGTCTGTATTTTATTCAGCGCATTGAAGACAAATGTTAAGGGCTTGAATTAAAGCATCTCAGTCAGTTGGGGACAGCTTATGAAGCAAATCTTCATGCAATAATTTCGCCGTCGTTTAGGATTTGGTTCCTAATAACAGGTACTTAAAAGTAGCTTATCGTCTTCGTCGTGATTACTGTTGGATACATTAAATGATTCAAGCACTTTTATTTTTGTATTGCAATAGACTACATTAGCCACGAAGAATATGGCATGCTTTAAATTTGCTCCCCAGGTCTGAATCATCGCTTTTGACCACATGTGCTAATTAACTTTTTTCTGTAATAGAGTTACCCAAGTCAAGTTGATCACCTTTTGATCCATTGGCTAGAGAATTGCCCCGCATTTTGTAAAAATAACTGCCCAAACATAACAAAAGTCAATAGAGAAAGATGTAACTTTTTTGAAGAGTTTTAATTACTGAGTCAACAATGGTTATATTTTAGGTGTTGCTTTTATCGAGGAACGTTGAACGTTTCAAGGGTTACTTTCTTTGAGGTCGTACTGTATATAACATCTGATTTTAATATACGCAATACTCTTTCATTGCTGCTCAGGCGCACCTCAGGGTAGTCAGTTAAGCTCAATTTTCTTCATTATTTTGATAAGCAACCACCATAATGGTGTTAGAAGAGTATTTAGAAGGCCAGCAATATTATCAAAGCTATATGCTTTTTTGTAAGTAAAATGCGATGTCATTTCCGGTGCACTACTCAATATTTTGAAGGGCAGAGTTTGTGGCCAATTCGCTCTAAACAAGTCATCGGAATTTGATAACAGATGATGAACTATTTAACGCTTTTGGAGATTTGTACTTGAGATTACCTGAAGTTTGAAAAACTAGTCTAGCAACCAACAAACTGATTTCGAAACATAAAGAACTCGGAGTGGACACTTCGTAGATATTGGCATTTACTTTATGTCATGTTTTCTTTACTGAAATACATACATACATCCATAATGAATATACATAAAAATAAAATTTATTTGTTTTTTTTTTTTCTTTTTTTTTATATTTAGCTGTATTTAAATATAAAAAATACGTTAATTGGGTTTGGAATAAACCCTTAGAATCAAATGAGCACACAACTGCCTTGCATGTGTAAATTATTTGTACACACACTTTCATCCATAAGTTTTCGGGCAGTACATTCTGTTCGAAAAATTCATATTTAACTTTTTGTCATTTTCATTTAAATAATAAAAATTTATTCTTAAGTGTCCCCTAGACGCACAAAGTTATTGTGCAATAAATTGTGCAATATTATTTGCTTTGTGACCTACAGTACAAAATTGTTCCCAATAATTTAGTAGTCGGCTGATATTTGTATCGAAAACATGTTGAGTGATACTGAAGTTTGTTGTATGGCCATTGTACTGGCCGAGTGCTTAAAACAAAGAAAAAGCGCAGATGTATGAAAGAGTGGTATCTTCCTTCGTCTATTGTTTGCATACTGTTTTGAGACGTGCATGGTTCCTCTTGGTTTTTGAGAAACTGCATCGCTTTAAAGTACCACAATGTTGGCTCTACTACCTCGTCTCCACTCTTTTCAGAGCCAGAAATTCTTTTTAACTCCTTTCATTTTTACATTTTTTTTATATTGAACAATAAATATCAAAGCGATTTTGATTTTGCACAATATACTGTACAACCTCGCAATAATATCTACAGACGGTCAATAATATTGCGCAATATGTATTATTGCACAATAATATTGAGTGTCTAGGGGCCGCTTTAATATCTTCAGCTTTATGGATACGATCTCCAACATCATTGGAAAAGAAACATACCCAGGCTGTTGTTGAGCCACCTCCATGCTTGACTGTTGGGACCATACACGTAAACCATGACCAAACGTAAACTCTCCTTTTTGGTTCAAAAAATTTCGACTCGTCCGTCCATAAGACTTTCGACCACTCGATTGATATCCAATCCTGGTGTTCTACTCCCCAATATAGCCGCTTGACTTTGTTTTGAGGAAGGCCTGCGGTAGCTAAGCACCTTTATCGACCCTCAACGAATATGAAAGAATTTTATTGTTTAAGTCCTAACTACACAGATCGAATGACGTATAAAAAATGAGTTATCCGAAAACTTATGGATGGCAGTTTAGATATACATACATACATACATACATACATAATACATATATATACGTCTGTATAAAGGTAAGTTACGAACTAGAATTTACAAATGAAAAAAACGAAAATTACTGTGAACCAGTGCGTAAAAGCTTCGAAAATTCAGTTCTTTGGAACACAGAACTGAAAAGCATTTTTATGCGTAAAAGCTTCGAAAATTCAGTTCTTTGGAACACAAAACTGAAAAGCATTTTTATTTTCTAATATCTTTCTCAACTACTCCTGACATTAAATAATTGCTGAAAGCATTAAGAAAGGACTTAATGTAAAACGTTGAAGACATTTTCGCTCCATAAATGGGTGACTGTGGCGTAGTGCTATTCAACGTCGCTAAAGGTTTACGGTTGAAATCCAAATGTCTCCGAAAAATGTATTTCTTAATAAAAAATAATCCATTTCAGAAGTTTATATCAAAACATATAGTGAAGGCATAACAATGACAGTATGGCTGAAGAAATTAATTGCACAAACAATAAATAATAAAAAAACACATAGAAAAAAAACTTCTGTGAATCATAAGCAACGACAAAAACGTTCAATAGTACACAACTCTCCAGTTATTCTGGACACCACCCATATCGATCGTTGAAACCTAACAAATGAGCTTCCTACCACTAAGCTCGTTCTTGTCCTTCGTGTGCTCGCGCTGTGTGTAAACATTGTAATGGTGGCCATAACCCCTTTAGCGTGTGTAAATTATAAAAAAAATGCACAAACCTTCAGATACACCAACAAATAATTCGTAGAAAAGTAAGTGTGTTCATCGATTTGAATTTTAAAGCTTCCACAGTTGTCACCAACAAAATCACGACTGTATTACCAACACTACAAATATAAAACACATTTACATTATATGTAGGTGAAATAGACATGGAATTACATATGTATGTATAATTAAACTAACATAACCGACAACCATTAAATTGAACACACATATGTACACACGAATGTACGAGTACGAGTAATTGTGTCAATTTACATTCCCTAACGACTATTTGCTGTTATTTCAAATATTAAAAGTTTACACCTGTTACTCTAGCGGTGAGTTATAGTCATAAACGAAAGGTTACATACCTAATGCTGACAAGCAACCCAGAGATACATATATATATATATATACAAGCCACAGGATAAATGTGGCTGTGTGTCCTAAGCGAAGGGGTTCTATTAGGACAAAAAGATGCCACCCTTCACTGTCGCGTTTTGCACTTTCTTGTTGTGCAATAAAAAAGGAAATTAATTCCATTGTAGATTTCTATCTTCATTGTGCGTACCAGAGGACGATGATATTATACCCTGCAGACACGGTGTGTCCTTTGTTATCCGACGGAACGGAATATAATTGAATCTTTGGAAACATTTTCACGGAAATTTCCTTTTTGCTATCTATTGGCATTGAAAGTTGAAAGATGATTTTGCCCGAATTGTATTTTATTAATAAAGATGGTAACCAGAAATCCAGTGAGTGGGAGTCTCCCGACAACCTTCCTTTACTGAACGGCAAAAGGATTATTATCTGATGGAGAAATATCGAGTGGAAATTGAAAGTTTGTAGTTTGTTGGAAAACTTTATTATTACAGTTGAATACGTTAGGAAACTTGGTGATTTTTCAGATACTCGTAGTTTTAAAAACGTTGGTTCTTTTTATGCATATACCTAGCGCAAACTCAAAAGCGTGGGTTTATAATATCGAAATTATAAATGACAGTGTAATGTGTTGGAATTATGTCTTTTGTTTTCTATATCCGGCTCGAAGGACCAGGACTGGAGTGGAATAAGTCGATAGCATCAGAACTGAAACGAGAATGGACAACTTTTCGTGGAGAGTTACCAGCAATCGAAATGATCTAGATTCGTCTTTGGATATACACTGCCAACCACATCAAGAAACTGATTTTAGCGATGCATGGGCGAAGGCATACGCGCGCCGCGGCAGTTTATTTGCGAATACCAGTTGTGCTACCGATTTTATTTCCATCTTTATCTTTCCGTTTAGATTTGGTAATTTAGCAACTATCGAGTTTTTGAAGAAGCGACTTTGATTCATAAATGCCAAAGACAGAACAATTTGATGAAAAAGTTAAATTTCATATGTGTTTTCCCTCATTTTTATGTTTGCTGTGTTACGAGTAATTCGCTGACCTATTCGGATATAAATCGGTTTCGTAAATTTCTTGAATGATTGCGTGCATTAAATTTTCCCAACTTGACATATCCCTACGGTGACCATCCGTCCCGTATTTCCCGGGACTGTCCCGTATTTCAATAGCCTGTCCCTGTTTTATTTTGGAGAAATACGGGACGTAGAAATGTCCCGTATTTAGTTTTTAGTCCCGTATTTGCCCCGTATTTTTATGTTATTATTTTTTAAATATTATTTAGCATTTAGCCACTAAGCATTTAGTCGATTATCCGGGGTATGTAGTTACGACAACCCGTTTAGCTGCTCAGAGGCACTTATCCACGAACAAGACAAGTCCGCGAAAAGGCGAAAGATCGTCACAACCACCGACAGCCGTGACAGCGAAGAGAAAACGTCAAGGTCCTTCTAGAGTACTAGAACTAACCACATTATGTACTAAAATAAGTTTACAGCCTTTTTTTCGATTCTAGTGTTTTATTAAAAAGGGTATTTAAACGGGGAATATTTCATGCAAATTATGATGAGCGAATGGGAAACAAGGAGTACCTACTAAAACGGGGAATGTAGTTAAGCGATTAGTACTTAAAGGAGGATTTTAACAAGAATATTAATTTATAAACTTCGGGTTTCAAAAAACCGAGGATGCTATGTGGGTTTTGCACTTCAGAGGGTGGTTTTATACCAGGTTTTACTGTATGTACAATCACAGAAATAAAAACACCAGAAAAACGTTGCATATCTACAGGTGTTATATATGTTTAAAGCTCCGTACGGGACCCCTCACAAACAGACAAACAAGAAAGTGAGTTAATATTGCATTGCCATCCAGTTCTGAGCTATGTTTAAGGTTTCAAGTCTCTAACTCATCGGGAAGTTAGTGTAAAGTCAATTGCAAAATTTGTACCGAACATTAGAACAGACAACAAAACGACCTAATAGAAACGCAGAAAAATTAAGTTTTTGGCATTGAATTTGTAATGTCACAATGACTATTATTATTTATTATTATTTTCGCTTCCAGCATTTTATTTTAATAAGCAATTTATGAAAAACATAATCGAAAAGGAGATTTTTGTTATTTTTTTCTGTCTATGTGTTTATTTATTTTTCACTTTTTGTCCCGTATTTCGCTCCAAAAAATATGGCCACCGTACATATCCCGTGTTTTTTGAAACGTAGCTAGCCAGTAGTTGCTAGCAAAGTCGAATTTCACACGTAAAACAAATACAACAACCAGCTGGCTACAGCTCTTGATTCTATCCCCAGTCAAAAGCAGCTGGCTAGGAATTTTGCGATATCTCATGGCAAGGTGGCGCTGAAAGTGATTTGTAGAACATTTGACAGACTGTCGTGTACGAAAATTATGTAAAATCAATTGGGTACTAAATGATGTTTCACAAACATAATCAACTTTATTATGATTTCATACCACTTTTTGTAAATTATCCATTCAATAAATTACCGAAATTAATTGTTTTCAAAACAAATAACAAAACATCAATTTGGTTGAATGCCGAATACTTTGACAGTTCACATATAACAGCTGATTTCATATGACCGAAATCACACACACCAACTTGGAAGTAAGTCAGCTGGGTTCGGCTGGCTGGGGATCGTTTTAATGAACGACTGGCTCGCTACGTTTCAAAAAAAAACACGGCTATTGGCGGAACCGATAGCAGGTGATTCTACGTCTCATTCTACGTCGGCCTTAAGGCCCCGACCCATAGAATCCATCGACGTCGTTCCGTTGAAGGTTGGGATTGACGTTCTCGTATTGACAGAAAGAGCCGTCCCATAAAATCCGTCGCTTACCTACGCTGAAATGGAGCTGCATTCCATAAGAGTGCATGTATTCTATCAAGCTGTCCATTGAAAAAGCGCAGCAACGCATCAACGAAACGAATTCTATGTGTCGGGCTCGGGGTCTTTACAACGAAATATTCCAAACGAAAATGAAAGGGTGATTGCCTTGTACTTAACAGGAAAATCGCAGCCAACCCTTGTTCGTGGGTTGCAGAACTTGCGTGTGAATAAAATGTTTTTGTATCGACACATTAGCATCCCTAAAAGCTTTTAAGGTGGCCGTGGAAATACAGCATAATTATTAGAAAAAATTCGAAAGATAAAGGTTCAAATTCAAGGAAATCTACGTCGGAACGCAGAAAGATCTGAATCTGTTCAACTCAAGCATATGGCTTTTACTGAACAAATTAACTTAAATTGAAGCCCTACAAGATGCCAAAGATGGAAAGGTTTTAACACCAGCACAAACAACAGAAACAAAATTCGTGTTTAGTTGCGAATCAAGTCTGTCGATAATTTTGTTGCTGAACTTTGCAACAGGACTCAGCTGACACGAACATTTTTTACAAACTCAGGATCCGTTGGTCATTTCTTCTCTAGACTTGTATCCGATGGACTTCTTCATATGGTCCACTTTGGAGGCTAAGATGTTAACAAAATAATATGTAAGTATGGAAACATTGAAGTCAGCGCTTCATCGATAGACTAAGGACATCTGAAGAAAGTCATTGGTATCGCAAGTATAATGGCACACATATATGTAACTCAAACTGGCTTAAATATGACGGCCGTTACTTTATCTAGAACTATACTCGGTTCCAATAAGGGTTACCATACATCCCCCTTTAGGGGGGACAGTCCCCCTTTTTCATACCAAAATGCTGTTTGTCCACCCCATACAAATCTCTGTCCCCCTCATTAAGTAAAATTCAAAGAGAGAAAACATTCGATTCAAAACTGTTAAAATATTTTCATTAAATATTTTTAAAAAGATTCTCCGTAAACACATCCATTTGAAGTTCAAAATCCTTTCAAAGCTGAATGCATCCACTCAATGACCTACATATCACTTCACGCGCAAAAGTTTTCCTTCATCTGTCAATACATGATTTGTGCTGCTATCTGTCTTTTGTCAATATTCTTTGACAAATTATTTACAAATTATTTTCGTTTGCGTTTAATAGTACCTATAATGTCTGAAAAAGCGAAGAATAAAATAAAGTGAGCATATAATCAGTGCTGGGAAAAGTGTTTCGAGTGGTTAGCAAAAAGCAAAGAAGTTCCTGAATATGCGACATGTTTAATTTGCTTTAACTTTTTTACTTCACTTTTTTTACACTGGTGTTATATTTTTCAAAAACAGATTTTGTCTTGCGATGTCCCCCTTTTCGTCATTTTCAATCTGGTAACCCTAGTTCCCATAGAGTTGTCAGTACAGGAAAGATAGAATGTTTGCCTCTCAGTCTGGTTGCAATAGCTTGCACAACCCTGTCCCTTTTGTAAACTCTGACTGGGTTACCGTAGTATGCATGACAAATCTTTGCAAATCGGAGAGCAATACGCGTAGGGTTACCATTTGCTGATTTAAAAACAACGCAATTTGTTGAACATAATTGTGTGCAAAGTGGATACCACCTTTGATGAAATTTTAGAATGTTGTAGAGGGCATTTTTTCGATCATGTATTTCGATGCATCGATGTTATGTATCGCAAACGATTAGCTTACGAGATCAAAGCTAAAACTCAAAAAAAAACGGACTATTCGTTTCCACACCCAACATTCATCTCGCGCAAATAAACATTCATTATTAAGCACAAAAAGCGGTTTTTTTAATCGTTTCCCCGCAGAAAAACAAGAAAATGGAAAAACAAAAACCTAGCGGCAACAACCTCACATACTCAAATTCATTTATTGGTTCTCAAAGCACAAAATCCCAAAGCTCTTTGACGAAACGCACGGAAAACGCTGTAAAGATTTGCTCTGATTTAATAATGGTAACACTGCTTTGATGTTCACATTTTCCAAACACACAGCGATGGTTGATGGCGGGCACGCATGATCATCATACCGCCATCTATTTCGACGCTCAGGAAAAATAACACCAAAATAAATTAGTTTACACTGTTTTTATTTAGCAATAATTAAATGAACAATTTTAAATAAAAATTATTTATTTCGGTAGTGGCCTGTATAAGGTTTTCTGCTCTGATCTTCTTACTGCTCCTGCCGGCTGATAATTTACGAATGAATGCTCCCTCTCGATTTTCTTTTGCCTTTTATGCCCATTAACAGTGCGACGAAATCATCGATGCTGGATTTCGGTCGCAACCCCCGTTGCACAAGCGATGATAATATGCCTTCGTCGTTGCTGCTGTTGATGACATCGTCGATGCTGGATTTCGGTCGCAACCACCGTTGCACGGCAGATGATATTTTCCATTGTCGTTACTGCTGTTGGCGAAGGGATTTGCTTGCCCTTGAATATCATGGTGACGATGGGTAACGATATTCTGGCGCCGCTCGAGGTTACCGTTTGTTTGTTGCTCTGGGTTGTATTTTGGGTGATTTTCTGCCTTGTCGTAGACACCATCAGCTGTGTGGCAGGCTGGTCATGATGTGCGAATTTAAGGACATTTACAAAAACAAAACTTGTGTCAGTCAGTGGTTTGATTTTTATTTCAGTGGCAATTTTTCGAATTCAGTGCCCCGAAAATATGTACAGGCACCAGTGGTTAAATAAAAGCATAAGGCACTGACAATTCTATTGAAACAGAGTATAATCATATGTTTCCTATACAAATTTTAAGTAATCAAAATAAGTTCCAACAGTCGAATGGCAACTTTGTCAAAAATTAGGGTTGTTTAAATTAAATTGCGTTTCGTTTGATGTTCGCTTCTTACACTCAGCTATAGTCCACTTCCGTTCCATAAATCATTTAGACGTCCTCAAAACTCAAATGGGTAAGTCGTTTAAAATGCTGTGAAAATCTAAAAAAAAAAAAAAACAATTATAAATCTACTTAAAAAAATAACTTTGATGGACAGCTTAAAAATTGTTTCAGCAATATAACCCTTATTAAATCCATTTCATGTCCATCGTAAAGGACCTTCTTTCCAAAAAAAAAAAAAAAGAAAAAAATATTAACGGACAAGTCGACCAATCAAAATTCTCCCAAAAAATCCGTCTCTGATAGAAAGGGATGATTTGAGGTTTTTAATCCAATTACCAACTTCATTTCAACCGTAAAAAAGAATAACTGTGCTTTGTAGGAAATTTCATTCTCTTCCACTTTGTTTGACACTGGAAGTGTTTCTCGTTATCAGCCTTTCTTTTCGGTTAACTAAATCAATTTCCTGAAATAATGGGAAATGGGATTCCTTTTGTCGAAACGAGCTCAACCAGTTGCTGATGGGAGTTTTTTTTTCCTATCGGCAACACTTCCATCCTTCAACTGTCTCAACAAAAAAAAAACAACATTTTCGAAGTCATTGTGGATGACAATAAGGACATCCTCACCTTTCAATACACATAATCAAATCTTTGTTTGGTGAAAGTTTCGATTTGTTTTCAAGGTGGGTCAGAGGGTAAAAATGACTATGTCAAGTAAAAACTGGAAATGTATCCCAGCCGTACGTTCCTAAATTCCCTTTGAAAGTCTAAATAATCAAACTGATTAAATTTTTACTTGTGAGCTTTGCATCCAATTTCTATGCAGATGCAAGTTGAGGCAATATCCTATCTAAAAAAAATACATACTTGATTGCTGAAGTGGTGTATAGAATATGATAGCAGGGAATGAGAAAATCTCATTCGTCTTCAAGAATTCATCACAAAGAGTGGAAAATGATTTTGAGATTACCTTTGACAACACACAGAACACATGATATGAATCCTTTAAAAATGTAGGTATGCGACGACGACAACTATTTTCTTCTAATCTCGGGTGAACCTTTGAGCAAAATTTCCACAAAAATTTAACGTAAACCTCTGAAGTCAATTTATTTGAGAAGAATGTACAAGGTGCGACGGAATTGCGGAAAATGTGTTTTTTTTTTCTCTTATCTTTGTGAAATAAGGACCTCGTTTGACATTTTTTTGGTTACTTAGCAGCAAAGTTGTTGCCTTTTAATGCGAGTATAATATACGAGGAAGATTCTTCAGCAAAAGGAGTAATTAGGATATATGTAGGTATAGGTACCTAAGCTTCGGATATTTAGGAAATTGCCTACATTATTTTGCATAAGCAGCTATAGGATATTATAGTCATTTGTTTCCCCATCTGACATCACTTATAATTTGTTTTTCTTGTGATAGTTGGTCCAGTCTTGGCCTAGTACTTCCAAGACTTCTCTTAGATTTTAGAACCATCGACACAGTTGATTTCGAAATTCAAATGTGCACTTTTGTTAACTTTTTTCGGCAAAATGGTGCCGTTGCAAGTAACAATTCGTATCGTTCCTATGAGAGGGCGCCACTAGAATTACATGCATATCATTTCAAGTAAGTACCAACCTACAAAAGACACGTGTATAAATTTGACAGCTGCTGGACTATTAGTTTGTGAGATATAGCATTTTGAGTGAAGCAACTTTTGTTATTTTGAAAAAAAATTAATAAAAAGGAATTTCGCGTGATATGCTGCTGATACCAAAAAGTGGCTTGATGAGTGTTATCCGGACTCTGCGCCAGGCGAAGCAACCATTCGTTAGTGGTTTGCTAAATTCCGTACAGGCCATATGGGCAGCGAAGACGATAAACGCAGTGGATGTCCAAAAGAGGCTGTTAAGGACGAAAACATCAACAAAATCCACAAATAGATTTTGGATGACCGTAAAATGAAGTTTATCGAGATAGCTGACACTGTAAAGGCGAAGCAACCATTCGTTAGTGGTTTGCTAAATTCCGTACAGGCCATATGGGCAGCGAAGACGATGAACGCAGTGGATGTCCAAAAGAGGCTGTTAAGGTGGAAAACATCAACAAAATCCACAAATAGATTTTGGATGACCGTAAAATGAAATTGATCGAGATAGCTGACACTGTAAAGATTTCAAAGGAACATGTTGGACATATCGTTAATGTTATGTCGTCGCCCTAATATTTGGTTACCGTAAACGCCAAAATGCACTTTTTGAGTTTGGTATGCAGTCTTATGTTTTCGGGGTAGCTCTTTCCAAATCTTTTATCCGTTTTGCTCTGTCTCTTTCCATTGCAAAGATATACAGAATGGTTTTGACGTACATATATCCATCAAATTCATCAAGTTCACGTATTGTTTTGACGTAAACGCCAAAATTTGGCATATACGTCAAATTTTCCATACAATTTTTTTTTAAGAATTGCTTTAACGTACGTCCTATTGTCCTACAACGTACGCCATCAAACTTCACATGCTTGTTCAGTATTGTTTTGACTTATGTGCCTACAAAATGAGTGAATTTGCATAGGTATAAAACAAAATTCAGTGAATATGTTCCATTATTCAGATTTTACAGGTTTCCACCATTATAAGAGTGAGTTTGTACGAAAGAAATGTCCACTATCCAGGTTTCGCAAGATTCTTTTATTCGCAGATTCCACTATTCTCAAGTTTTACTGTATAAATAACGTTCTCTTTGACAAATATTTCAGTTGCTTCCCATGTCCCAACTTTTGTCGTATGAGGACGTGATTGAAGATCATAAAAATGAATTCTCCAGTACCCATTGCGGATAAATCCCTTCTCTCGTAAGAACTTACATATAGTCCACGTAGGTATAAGTTTTGATACAATGTTTCTAATCTTTTAAGTTTATTAGACGAGCTAGTCCCAAATGAAGCAAATTTCAGAGAAGAAATAAATAGTGCTTCATCAAGTTCATCGGAACAAGACTTTGGTAAAAAATTTCAAATCACCCTGAGTTTCTTTTTCTTAAATGTCGTTGTTTCATGTTTGTAGGGTCAGATGAAAGCGTAAATGACCCTGATTATGTTTATGAACCAAATTTGCCACAACCTTTAACAGAGAGTGTAAGAAGTGTGCCATCAGAATGTGATTTTTCTTGTAAATAAGATCTTATACAAACGTAGGAACTACTTCAATACACTAACATTAAATATTTTTTTAATAGGAAGTGATATAACTCCAAAAAGCTCTAACCGAAAAAGACAAAAGAATTCTGAAATGTGGAAACAGTAGCTTAGAAAACGTTTGCGAAAATCTGGAACTTTTGACGTACGTGTATGAGTAAAAGAAAATATTGATTTTAGTATACGCCATACGGCAAACTCATTTTGTAATAAATTTTAAATATCTTAAAGACTAAAAGTGTTTTAGGATAACTTCATACATTTTTTGAAAGAGGATTTCCGTATGAATATCATGTCAAAAAATAAAAAAATCTCAGCGGTTTGTTTTCATGCAATAGGTTGCCAAACCTTTAAATGCGATTTCCCGAAAACATTTACGGCAACCCAATGTTGACGATGTATATTAGAATTGGTGGTATTGCAGTCGAAAGCATGCAACTTTAAGAAATCTTTAACATATTTAATAACATAGCTAAATGCTTCTTTATCCAATCTAAATCTGGTTTTACAGGCAATAGAGTCGGCAGTTCCGTAAATGAAATCACAAAACACCATTGAATGTTTTCGAAACCGTAACATAAGAACGCTACAAAGACACAAAAGATTTTAAATCATTTCATTTTTTCATTTTTCATTTATTTTAATAAGAAATATTTTACATGATACTACAAGATATATTATCTTAAAATTAAGTATCTCTCTTTATATTTACTGTATTTTTTAAAGTTACTTTACAATACAAAATAAATAAATAAATAAATAAATAAAATACATACTCAAGTATAGTAACAACAATGAAGCAGCAAGGAAATAGCAAAATTAATTTTAAAAAGACGTTTTTAACAATGTGTGCGTGTACATGTATATAAAAGTTTCTTTACGATACAAAATAAATAAGTAAATAAATAAATAAATAAATAAATAAATAAGTAAATAAATAAATAAATAAACAAAAAAATAAATAAATAAAATACCTAAACATAGTAACAATAATAAAGCAGTAAAGAAATTGCAAAATTAGTTTTTTTTTTTTTTTTTTTTTTTTTAAGAATTGTTTATATTTATGTGTGCGTGTGTATGTATATATAAAAGTATCCTAAATCCTAGCTCGATAAAAGTGAAAACAGTCTCCTCTGAAATACGCTTGGTGACCCTGTTCTCTGCAATTCTGGCGGAAGTTTATTCCACAATCGAATTGCAGTAACAAGGTAAGATCGCTCTCCAATGGTGTGCAAGAAACGTGGCAGAATTAGCTTTAGTCCTCTGCGTGATTGGGCAAATTGAAGCATTTCGGATAAATAAGCCGGACAGTTTCCATGGATAACACTATGGAGTTTCAGTATGTTTCTGAAGTTAAAATAGTCATTAAGGCTTATTCCTAACAGAGAGGTTTTGACATGGGAAACACTAGTACTCCTAGAGACATTATAAATGAAGCGCAAGCAATCATTGAAAGCTACATTCATTTTACGTTTGCATTCATAATCTAGACATGGATAAACGCAGCAGTTGTAGCTGAAAAATGGTAATAATAAGCTTTTAACTAAACGCATTTTCATTTGTGGTAGTAGAAGCTGTGATGAAGATCTTAGATTACGTAAACCCGAATATATTTTTCTCAGAGTATCTGAGGTAGCATCACAGCAACTCAATGAACTATTAATAGTAAAACCTAGATATTTAACTTTATGTACATAAGGAACAATACTGCCGTCAAGAACAAGAGGGTGAAAGTCTTCAATGTTCACTTTATTCCTATAGCAAATCATTCCCAGTGACTTAAAAGGGTTAAGTTTTAGTTAATTGTTGGTTGACCATCGGTTTATAATTAATAAGTCTTCATTTATTCTAAAGATGCAGTCTTCCAACAAGCCCATAGGCCGAGCAAGATATATTAATACATCGTCCGCATACATATGTATTTGACAATTTGAAATTACATCAGGAAGATCATTAATAAATAGTGAAAATAAAAGAGGTCCCAAAACAGAGCCTTGTGGTACGCCAACATTAACAGTAAGTGGGTTAGAGGTTCCTAAATCGTCTTAATGGTCTGAACACGATTTCTAAGATATTCACAAAGAAGTTTAATGGACGTATTTCTAAAACCGAATTTGTTTTTTAGTTTCTGGAGCAGAATTTAGTGATCAATCAGATCAAACGCCTTTGAAAAGTCTAGTAGGACCAAAATACCGATTTTATTACTATCCACAGCCGTACGCAGATCTGAAGTAACTTTAATTACAGCTGATTCGCAACTGTACTTATTTCGGAAACCAGACTGCCATTTGGAGAGTAGACTTTTCGTTAATAAATAATTTTGGATTATTTTGGATAATTTTGGATAATTAAATCACTCAAATAAATCGAATACCTCGCTAGTTTCAAGACGTATCACACATTTGGAGCTTCGGAGATTGAAATCCCTCCAGAAAAATGTGAAAACTCTGATAAGTCAACAGTTTCGAAAAAATGCTAATGATTACTGGAAACGAAGAGCTGAAAGTACTGTAAAACAAAACTCGAAAAATAGGTTTTCCAAAAATAAACAAAATGTTTAAACCACATGACGTCCTCACTATTCCGAAACTGAGCTTACCACTATCTACGCAAACGCTTCTGGCACAGGCTTGGATTAATATCCAGGACTGCTCCATTAACGACAAGTAGTTTGCGATAGATGGTGGGGTAGATAAACTTAATCTATTAGGCTCTCATACAAAATGTATAGTTTTTAAGTAAGCTGACTAAGGCTCTTGTCTGTATTACTCTTATAGTCGCCATCTCCAGCTACGCCCAGTACAGTCAGTTTCGCTACATGTTGCACCAAAAGACCGCCGGAGATTTTGACCGTGGCCTTACGAACCTGTCCGTCGTTCGCAACAGTTTCAATGATTACTCCTCTTGGCCAACGCACCATCTACGACTATGGCCAAATCGCCGTTCTTAATAGATCATTGTCACTAAATATTTCCTACGGAGACCAACGCCGAGCGATGAAATTTCTGAGGCACATAATGAAGGAATCCGTGTTTAAACTATGGGCTATTTCTATATGAACTACGCGGCTGGCGGGGCAGGTGAAAGTAGCTCCCACCTTTTCTCGTTCCGTGTTTCAACAGTGACTACCATTGGATCAAAAAAATCTACTCCTGTGTACGAAAAAGGCTTAGCGAAGGCACTTAAACTTGTATGACGGAGATTAGTCATCTCTCGTAAGAGTGGTTGGGACCACTCATAAGTCTTATGAGCGCTCGTAAATACGCATTAATAGCGGTTGGTGAATAGGTTTATGAGGCTCTTAACTTATGAGCTGTCGGTAATTGCCGGCCAAAGTCTATTTAAAGAAATAAACTCAATTCTGAGAGAGAAAAGTGTCGTTGCCTTTATTGGTTAGTTTAGATACAAGATTTCTCAAAATACTCGTGTTGAATTCCGTTGACACCTTCTACTTCATTAAAACCCTAAAATTTCGCAACCGAAATCACTAAAACCACTCAAGTCTCTCTATTGACAGATATCGTGTCTACCCGTATTCCCGCAAATTGCAGACTTCTTTCAATCTAGGTATCTAGGAAAAGTGCACAAGTGCGATTTGAGAAAATGAATTACTTTTAATGGGATTGCATCTACCTACGTTATGTCCCATTGCACTCTACCTCCAGCGATTGAAGTGGTTTAAAAGAACAAAAACTGGTTGCACTGCAGTTAGTGACAGAATGCTCTCAAGTCGATTTGTGTTCACTTATATTTCCTGTGAGTACCGCACATCCTCTGAAGTTGTAAGGAGAGCCATTTGTCATTTCAAGCTGTCATCTGAAGTTGAGGAATAAAATTCCTTCTCGATATGTCCTCAAATGGTATCTGCTCATGGATTTCATTTAAGGTTGAGAATCCGAATGTCGTAAAAGCGGCGATTAAGTTAATTGGATGTCATGTTGGCAGGAATTTCCTTTTTACGATATCCTTTTTTTAGGTTCTCTTGGTAAACTGTCATTTATTTCATCGCTAAAAATACGATAAATCATGATGTGGTAAGTAGTGAAAGGATGTATAAAATGTTTTACGATGATGGTTGGTTGGTTGTAGGTTAAAGTTGTATCTAGTGAAATTGATCCAGCAATGTGTGCAATGAAATAAAGTTAAGGTGGGTGTGCAACTAACTTCATATGTTAAAAATGGTCGAAAAGACTCCACGTTACGAAGCTTTATTTTATTAAATGAAATGGGCTTGAGACAAGGACGAGAATGAACTACTGCTCCATTCCATCATCGAATTTAATACCTCGCATTCACATATATTCCACCTGATACCACTCACATCTGCCATTTTCTTTATATTTTCCTCTTTGAGTTCTCCTTCATGAAATAACGTATTCCGCTTTTTCAATTGAGAGTATTTTACAGATTCTATCTTTTGACATAAGTAATGGTGGACATGTACACAGAGGAGGTTAAGTTACCAAAGCTTTCAGACTTAAGGATTTATAAAACAGACGACATTCCATTTTCATTTACTTTGAGCCGACATTGCTCTTTGAAGGGAAATTAATGCTGGCAATTTCAAAAAGGGACTCCGTATTAATTCAAAAACTTTATGCATTTATTATCTGTGAATCAATTACGGTCACTTAAATGTTTTTCAAGTGATTTTGGGGAGTTCACTTTGAGATATGTTTTGTTTTTAAAGGGGAACCCGTAGCCAGGCTGCTAAATTATTAACTTAAAATGAATCTGTGGATGGAGAGCAAATGGAACAAACTTTTACCTTTACCTTTACATTGTAAGTTGCAAGGATCATGAATGGAAAAGGATGTTAATTACAAAAACTAATGGTTGCCATGTTTTGCACCACACGTGGTGTTACTTCATGTGTTTTCTGTTTTAATATACAATTTTGAGCAATTTTTTTAATTTTCAAATAGATAGCAGTTATAAGCTTTACTTCACTCTACGAATAAAACCTAAATGTGACCCAAAGCGTACCAATTTCCATGAAAAAAACAGTCGAACGTGCAATCGAACCCGCAATCGAACTTAAACATTTAACGACACTTCTTGACTTCGGCTGCGGATGTTATTAAAAAAGAAGCGCAGTGGGTTGTTGTATGTGTATTGAATGTAAAATCCTACTTCACTTCACTTCACTACGCATAGGTTTCCCACTAAAACAGGGGTATTGTATTTTTGACATAACATTTGTAATGCAAAAGAGGGTTGGTATATTCAACAAACACACATCTCTTGTCTCTTGCATGGTTGGGTTGAAATTGGAATTAAGTTCGATTGAAAAATTAACTAAAGAGCGAGAGAGCTTGAAACTTTTGAACTAGTTCATTTAGTTCACATCTCGGAGCGCGCTTTTGACCTGGCTCGTTCGTGAACTACACAAGACTATGTTGTACCATTTCTTCTGTGAAACGAAGGCTGACCTCTATTCTACTCGATTAGACTATTGAAATGTTTGCCTCTATACATTTTTATTGCGCTAGCTTGGCTGACTATCTAGGCTTATAATTTCGTATTTAAATTTTAAAGCCAGCCTAACAATTTTTTGGAATTTTATTGAAATTCAAAAGGTTTTGGCATATTGACTCTCGAGTCTCGACAGCTACTCGAAAGATTGGAACTGTGTTGGAATTCTGCGAACTAATCTCCGATAGTGTTCTTGAATTAAAAACATGTGTCCACCTGCAAGCGACTTTCAAAAAGTTCGAATGTCGAGATTCAACTCTCCGCGAGCTACTCTCAAGATTGTGACCACTTGCGAGTTTGCTCGCGGAATTAAATTAAATTAAAAAAAACTCACACAATTAATTTGTGCTGAAAAAACAAAATTTAGCAATTTAAATCTATTACACATATTTAATCACCCCTATTCTCTTAGACGACGTGACAAATTGTCACCTCACATTTTTTTGTCACCTCACATCTAAATGTATATTCTTGAATACAAGTGAGGTGACAAAAAACCATCTAAATTCTCTCCCAAGAAAATTCAAATAGTTGGCAAAAATGACATTCTATGTCACATTTTCATGAAATAATTGCCCAGGCGATTACGATATCTACGATATTACACCTGAGGTCACATTTAAGAGTGCCCCATATGTTCGCATTGTTTCTACTCAATCTGTCAACGCCTGACCGCGCGCACATGACATTATGATGTCAGCTTAATGGTCGCGCGTTGACAGATAGAGTAGAAACAATGTGAATGGACACCCACCTTAATGCTCAAAACAGACTCGCAGAAATATGCAAATGTTGTGCCCCAGTTTTGGCACCGGCGCGTGTCTCCGTTTGTTCACCTTGCAAGTCGTTGCACTATGGTACAAACAATATTGCTGTGTACTAATTATGTTATTGCACACTGCAATTACATTGCTTCGCTTACGCAGCAATATTGTTCAGTTTCGCAACAGCAGGTCAACCAACGGAGAAATGCCGATTTAGCTTCCTGACCCACCTCAACTTCCGACTGGAACTGGAGTTCAACGGCGAGTCGTGTTATAACAACGAAAGCGTGCGGTCGCGTTTTAATTTACATGTTTCAGTCTCAAATTCATTACACATGCAGCAACTTTGGTAGAAACCCACACAAATATAAATTCTGCCAAAAACTGAATCATGTCTCTATTTCTAATTGGACTATGCAGAAATAAATCTAGATATGTATTCGATATTCGACACAAAGCGAGAACCAATTTTTGGCACAGTTACATCTATTTTGCTTGCAGATACAATGGGGTTTCCATTCGTTTCGATATGTCGGGACATGTCACCATTATTCGAAGCCTTGTCCCGACATACCGACGAGCTTAGAAAAGTCCCGACAAACTTTAGTTCGAAACCAACCAAACCAACAGAATATTATGACGAAAGAATTTCGAGTTCTTAGAACAGTTTGACCTATAGCTTCGAAATAATTGGTAAAGTATATATCTGCGAAGTGTAGCTCCAAGCTCAAACGCGAGTACCCTTTCTTCTCGAGTCACTTTAGGTCTGTTTGGTGTGCTTTTCGTGATCCAAATGGGACATCTGTCAAATAGTAAATAATTTGAAAAGTGGGGGGGGGGGACTGAAATCGACCGCATCAGTGCGTTTCCAGTGCGCCCTAGTCCGCCCTAGGGCTGACATCAAACAAACCTACTTTCCGAGTATACTGTATTTGAGAAGCTTTTTCTGGACAGTTATTCTCTTGGTGGTTTGTAAGACGAGCGTGAGAGCGAGGTGGGCCGTGAACAACTATTTGGCGTTTGATCGCAACTGATGCGGCCCTTACACGGTCAACCAAAATGACATCAATCACCGTGTAGACGTGTAAAAATCAAACACGTTTTGATTTTCGTCAATCAAGCGATGTGACACATACAATCATGTTTTCACTAACACATATAAGTGATTGATGACATTTTGATTGACCGTGTAAGGGCCGCTTTGTTGGAATAGTTTTTTACACCACTGTATATTTTGCCAATTATTAGAAGTCTAACAGTTATTAATAAACACAATACTCTCTCTCTTAAATTCGAACTGAACTAATTTACATTACTAGCTTGTGTTCTATTCTTTTGCCCAAATCAATGTTCATTCGCTTTTCTTCTCTATTCAAATAAAGACTTACCCATTGTTTTAATATTGAACTCGGTTTGCGTTTTATTCTGCAACACGCTTGAACCGCAAATTTCTCCCGCATTAGCCCAGCGCACTTGCCTGTAGCCACTGTGCCACAGCAGTGCTTGATTACTTATAAAAATCAGCGTTCACCGAAATGTCCCGATGAGATTGCAGTAAAATATGGCAACCCTAGGATACAATATTCTGTTGTTTAAAGAGTAAAGTTACCTTTTCTGACTTGGAAGAGTTAACAGCAATCTCTAGAATCGATTTTGGAGTTTTATTGTATTCTCTATAACAACAACAATGGCTGCCTGAGTATCAATGTATATTGAGGTATTCTCCTGGGATTGGTCCAATCCCCTTTGTCTGCTTGCTCATCCTGCGAATGATGACGGTGGATATGGATATACCAAATTTACTTCAAGCTTTCTCTATTGTCCCTTCTTAGTCATACAAATACACTTTCAGGATGAGTCCCAAACCTTTTCGTACATTTTCTCCTTCCTCAAAATACATTGTACAATACTGAAACACCACTAAATAAGCTAAAACTATCAGGTAGCGCTTCCACCTTATTCCATAGTATCAGTGCCATAAGTCCATAAATAAATCGTTCCAATTTTTCAGGATTTTCCAGCCAACTGCACTGCAGCCTCAGGCTAAATATACAATTACAATTTAACACAACCACAGTTACATAATTTATTTAATTTTCACAGAATCTATGGCGAACCTTCATCAATGTCCAGTGCAGCATTTGTTTTGTGAATTCCAAGAATATTACTCGTTCACTGTTTTTGTTGTTTTTTTTTTTTTATCCACTGCCAAAGGGTTTATCGATCCATCCCATGGTAAACCCTACGTTTCATATTAATTAGCAGCATGGAACGGCAATTTTTAAACTTAGGGAAACTTTAAAAGGAAACAAAGAAACTGTATATAGATAGAAAATACAAACACCAAGGAATAATGCTGTAAAAACTTTTACAACCTACCTATCAGGGCTATGTACACGTTCAGCGAGCCTTGATTGACTTTCACTAAGCGCTTTCACCTGTTGCTAATACAAACGAGCATACGGCGCGCTTTGATGTTTGAGAAAATACGTTCAATGGTTGTTAGCTTACTTTTGGTCCTTGTAGTCACCACTAAGCCTGTGGTTCACCTGCCAACTGCAGGTGAAGCGATGATAGCTTTACACTCGTCCTCTTTTGTTCGATTTAAACGGATCTGTCTAAGTTAAGGAGAAACTCACTGGTGTACCCTAAGGGGATTAATTTTCTTATTACAGTTCCTCTATACTGCACAGTTTCGTTGAACATCAGAGAATAACCTTCTTAACGCAGAGCAGTAATGCTGGCTACAGATACGGATACCTAGAGCTTTGACTTAACTAAATTATACATTTGTTTAAGGTTAACATGAAAGTTATTTTCATGTAGATACAGTGAGACGAAAACTGTTGTATGGAAATGAATGAGAATGGTTACATCCTCATCACAGTAAGGTTCATGTGAACGCACTGTGATACCCATAGTACGTCCCCCCACTCGTGGTGTCAATCGTCAATGTCTAGGTTTCAACCAACCCGACGGCCTAGTAAATTCAAACAGGTCAGAAGGTGATCCATCCAATAGCTCGTCGATGTGTTCGAAGAATAATTTGTCCAGCGTTCTATTTCTAGTTAACAGAGTTTAGGGCAGTGACAGAGGAAATGTGGTGTGTCCTTATGTACCTCTTAGTCCTTGTCACCGCATCCCCTGCAAATATCATCATCATTCAGTCGTAGTTTTTTCATGTGGTATCTTAGAGTGTTGTGCCCAGTTAGCACTTCTATCAGCATTGACATGACGCACGTCCTGTCTTTTTGTAAGAGTCTCCTTTTTCTCGGTTTGTCGTATTTGGCCACAATCTTCTTGATATCTCGCAGGTGGTTAGTTAATGATTTTCACCTGTTATTTGCTTCAGTTACTGATCTTTGTTCATTTTTGGCCCTAAGGTTATAAAGTGGATGTTTAACCATATGCTTGTTGTCTAAGGCACGATGCAAATGTAAACCGCACTCAATTTGGAAGTAGTGATGCAAATGCACGGGGTGAGTATACTACATGCAACAACAGAAGATCACCTTCCATTTGGGAAATACACTCTTTTTATTTGATTTATTTTATCTAATCCTTACATAGTATAAAGCAAAGTCCCGATCGGTGTCTTCTGTTTTTTTTATAAGTTCTCAGCTTTTAATTTATTTCAACCGACATAATGTCATTGTCCAACTAGCTGACCCGTGCTCGCCTTGCTTCGCCACCCTGCCACTATTAAGGCAAAGCAAATTATGTTGGAGATGAGTGCCGAAGAGCATAATTTAAATACAAACAGCCCTCTCTCAATAGAATCATGAGTCATGAATCATGATCAATGACAATGGTTGACCGATGAAAATTTGATTTATAGAATTAAGATATTTTATTTTTCGGAATTCACCCACTTAGAGAGGGAATTTCAAAAAATCTATGTCATTATAGGAATGGTAGGTTCGCTTTTCAGCCCTTTATGTTCAGCGGTTTGGTCTGTGAGCTGTTTCTTATAAAGAGATTTGACAATACGTGGGCTTAAAAGCGGGTTAAACTGTTTTTAACCCAGGTTAAATAAATCGTTGACCCATCGAGTTTAATAATAAATTTAAATTTTTGAATCGTTTAAATTAACCTTTAACAGAACTAGTATCAATTTTGATACTATTTCGTGAAAAAATGTTGAATAACTTTTTTGCTCGCAGAGCTTTAGACCCGTACTTTAGTGAATTTTATTTTGTCATCGAAATATGTCGTTTTTCACTTTCGGTAGATGACTCCAATGGACGGGGTCGTAATCCTAGACCAAAAGTGTTTTTCTATACATTAATGGCCCCGTAGTATCAAAAAAGACCCTACCCTTAAATTCAGTACTAAATGTAAAAAGCATCAAACAAATTGAAGCTTTTTTTGTCTGATATTGGTGCGCATGATGATTAGCATAAGCCAAATGGATTTTTATGTGTGTGTATAGTCAGCCACATTTATGTACACGTTAAATTTTTGATTTTTCCTCATTTCGATTTCTTGCAAATTTTTTTTTATTCAAATAATCGATTTTCGACTCTCGTAAATTATATTTTTCCTTTTATTATTAACAATGGCTATTTGAAAATCATTCTGCTTAAGAATAACAAAGGAATGGCGAACAAAACTGCATCACTAGATTTTCTGATTTTGTTGTTTGCGTGTCTTCGGAACTGAGATTTTAGCTGAAGGGTCATTTCTGATACTAATCTGGATAAGGAAAACAAATTGAGGGTCGATTGAGGGTTAAATTCATTTAAATTTGATTTACACCAGGAATTAATAATATGGCCGTAAATTACACCAAATAATATCAAAAACATTTTTGAGTCATATTACCTTATTCGCATTAAAACTTTCACTCCACAGTAAAACTTCTAACCAACTGTATCTGTCATCAGATGATGACTTCATTATTTGTGTTTAATACAATTAATCATCACAAAACATGATTGCCGTGACACTCGTGTTATAAAGTGGAAACTACGATAAACCAAACACCTTATCCTAATATTAGCCACACAATTACTCCCAACACGGCGTAATATGATTGTTGTTTGTTTGGCTGTCGGCAGGCGAGTATTGAAATTAAATTCTTCACAATGTGGACATGATGCCGTACAACACTTTTTATTATATTTCCGTTAAAAGAACGCAATTGCTTCATTCTATTGAAGACTGCAAATAAAACGTATCCCACCAGCGGGAAATGAAATAAAAATTCTAAGTCTGCCGTTCATATTAACCCCAAGTGGAAATAATGCTCTCCGTGTATGTGCTGTGTCCTTTGGGGAATGAGTTGTCGTGTTGACGGCAAAACGAAAGAAGTAAGCAAGTAAAATACCGTTTATTATCTAATCCTACTGAAAGTACTGACAAAAAAAAAAGCCCGAGTATCTTTTGCAAGTATCTTTCTCCATCATCTCAGACACATGGTGAATTTTTGATAATCATCACAGAGTGTGCACACACAAAAAGGTTGAAATCTTATAAAAGATTCAGCCCACTCAGTTGTAGGTATCCTTTGGTTGGGACAGAAAATATGAGGCTGGTGTTTCGTTAAGGAACAAAGACGATAGCTTCAGGGGCCTAATATCTGGTGGAGCAAACATGATACGGATACTGTGAAAATTAATTTCCGGGTTTTGTTTACATCCCCATAGATGGGCTATCTACCTAACAAACATGCTATTGTACTTATGGCCACCGACATGTGTTGTGTGTGTGTGGTAAATGGTGTCGGCTGATGGTGGCACAATAGGTGAAACTTCATCTTCCTAAGTTCAAGATAGGGCGGCGGCTATTTTGGGAGCAAAACTAAAAGTCACGGTCGGTAATTGAGGATGATTTGTTTACTCCACCGACTGGCTTGTAGGATTAATATTCGCACCTTAAGGTGAGTCGCTAGTCTCTTAAGTAACTACTCGTACCATAGTCAAATTTGAAAGGGTTAATCATGGAGGTTGAGAGTTTAATATGGTAAATTTCACACTGTTCTTTGATCGATGAAGGTTAATAGTTTAGAACATATATCTTCACAACCACGGTATACTTAGAGTGAGCGTTGGTCTTGTATTCCTGTGAGAGTTGAATGCTGGCTCAGACCGATCTAAGCTATGTTTTTGTTTAACTTGTTAGACGACCAGTACTGCTTTTTCTAAAAACTAGCTGACCCTCGTCGAAAACGACGAACATTTTTACAGAGCTTATGGGGCAAGTTAAGAAAATAACTGTGTGAATCATATTTACCAATAAAAGCTCAGTGTAGTTAGAAGATTCAATGTCTACATCTGCAGATAAGTAATTCGCTATTCATAAGTACTCAACAACAGCACCAGTTGAACAAAAGGAAAGGAGGGTTCTTTAACTGCATTTTGCCATCACTTTCCATTTATTTGGCTTTCAGATTGCTGCAAATCATCATATATATTATATCTGTAGTATAAGTACCACTTGCGGCTCTCACACTTAACCAATCTTAACAAATGAAGTGTCAAAAGAAAGAGAATTTCCTGAAGCGCTGACGAATTGCACTTTATAAATTTTAATAAACTATAAAAGAAGGAAGTTTGGATTTTGAGGGTTGGATTTTCTCTTGCGAGAGATCTCGCACGTGCACACTAGTATATATTATTTCTATAGTATAGGTACCATTTGCGACTCTTATACTTAACCAATCATAACAAATGAGGTGTCAAATGAAAGAAAATTTCCTGGAGCAGTGCCGAAGTGTACTTTTACTTTATAAATTTTAACAAATAAAAAAAAAAATAAGAACAATTATTCCACCCAAAATAAACTCCAAAAAGAATAAAAGCTTCCTGTATGATTTTCATCTGTCAACTGATGGCAATGAATTCATTTTGGTATATTGTTTATCATATCATCAAAATCATATGGAAAATAATTGTTGTTTTAAGAGTTCATTTTGGTTAATATATTTGCTATTGATGCAAGTGGAAGTGGACATACATTATGTACATACATATAACATATATATCAACCAAAATGGAGTTTCAAAAAAACAAACACTTCCTATATAAGGTCCGTTCGCGTAAGCTCCCAAAACTACGAAAATCTACGAAAAGTCACGAAAAACCGTTCGCGTCCGCAAACATTTCGTAGTTTTTCGTAAAAGATCAATCATATACATTTTTCACTTTTTGTTGTTTAACGCGTTCGTTTACTTTTCGTAATTTTTCTGTCCTTAAGAGAATTTCACCCCCACTCTTCGAAATTTGACAGAAAACACATGCTTGGTGCAAAAAGTACCCGAATATGGTTCCGTTGAAGATCGACGTTGACGTTCACGTATTACCAGAAAGAGACGTCTCATACCTACATAAGATGACATCGACGGCGATGACCGTTTCTTAACATTCTCTCGATGCTTCCACCAATGAATGCGTAAACTTCAATGCGTGAAAGTGTGAACTGCCAACGGATCAACGGATTAAAAAAAAGAGTAGAAAGCAAACCTACTTTACCCGTCGATCCCTTGGTGATGAGCCACCTTCCATAAGTATGCGTGTCAGCTGTCAGTTAAAAACGACCACAGCCACAGCTTTATTTTCAAATCTTTTAAATTTTCTTAAGAAACTTCCTGCAATCTGTTGAATTTCACATTATAACATTTAAGTATGAAAACAGCAGTTTGAGTGCTTCTGAAAACTTAACGAAGTCTTGACTACAATCAAACAGGTGGAATGTTGGTTCTACAACTTCTCTCTCCTGATGCATGGAAAATGCTGCGATTTACTCGAAAAGCTTTCTCTCATGAGGCAAAGCTTTCTTTTTTTCTCTTCAATTCAAAGTAATTTCCTTTCGATTTGTATTTACGAAACCAGTTCTCATTTACCGCCTACGACAACAATAACGGTGATGCTGCAAGGAAATGGGTGCCTTAATTATTTATCTTTATTTTTACATTCGTCACTTAAAAGAGGAAATGTGTATGTATATATAGATGCCCGTATAATTTTGTAGACATTTTTAACCTTGAAATTGCAATCAGATACTCCAGCTTCAGAAGGTGACAGCGACAGCATCAGGACGCATATCAAAATAAATTAAAAAATGGAAAACAGCAAAATCTAAAGAAGCTACTTCTCATTCTCATTCTATTCAAGCACGACTTTCTTTAATGCATTAACTCATTAATGTTACAACAGAAAGTAATTACTGAGGTATCCTGGAAAATTCAATTAAATTCCCTATCCAGCAATATGAAACTTCTTTATTTCTGGAGGAATGAGTACCTACTTACTTATTTCTTTATTCGAATGGCCTAGAAGAGGTAAAATTATTACAAACTTTGTGAAATTGTTCATAAAATATTTACAGCATTTATTTATAAGTACAAAGGCCGTTTTGATACCACAACCTCAGGTGACTCGGTTATTCGGATGTAGTTTGAGATATTTATATCCACCCTTTGGATTTTATGAAGAAGATCAGGGCTCTCACCGACGCTTGACGACCACACGACAGTACAACAGCTAAATAGCTATCGTGCTATCACGCTCGCCGAGACGATTGTACTTGACAGATTTTCTTGTTAAGTGACGTAAACACTTACTCGATCGGTCGATAACACTGTGTAACAAAAATTTGTTTATGTTATTTTTTTGTTAGTTTCTGCTTCCTTATGATATTGCAAGCACATTTTGAGTAATCATTCGTTCTAACTGTTAGCTTTATGGCAACGGCATCGCGAAATGTGTTAACGGAGATGCAAGCAGAGCAAGCCTATCATTCGACCTCTGCAAGCTAATGTGAATAGTCTTAGTTGAGAAAATAAATAAAAATGATTTATTTAATTATGGAACAGTCGTGCTGACACCGACAACTATCGTACGAAAAGATGGCCGCTAAGAGAAGCCTTTATACTATACCTGATGCAAAAAAAAACGTGATGTTCCACCTATTGGTAGATTCAGGAAAATTACTTATGCCCCCGCTTCAAATCAAAGGAACGTAATGCTTGGACAGCATTCAGGGAAATAAAAGGAGGAAATATTAAAATAGAAAATTATGTAGAACTAGTAGAAAACTTAGTGGATAGGTTTAGTATATTACGATGCAGGATGTCGCTATAACTACATGTTCTTTACTCTCATTTAGATTTTGTTTTAGTGAAAAAGTGGGAAGCATTAGTGAAGAACATCCTGAGACGATTCTCTAAGACATCGCTTCAATGGATGGCCGGTCCCAGGGCAAATTGGATGCCAATATGATGGGCGAATACGTCTGGGGCCTAATAAGGAACAATTCCGAAATCCACAATAGGAAAACGCGAAAATTTCTGCACTTCTGAAAACATAGAGAAGTGTCAATATTTTTTTTGGTTAGATATAATGATAAGTTATTAAAATTTGGAGTACAATTTTGAGTTAAGTTTTTTTTAATATTTTTTTTTTAATTTACAAAAGTGCGAAAATGCTCAAAAATGCAAACTTTTCGTTCAAATTCCGAGGCAATAGCTAACACTTAAGAAGAACTTTTGGCATTTTTGAAATGAGCTGACATATATCAAGCATAAACAATCCAAAAATCTACATAAACAAAAATTTTTTGAAACTTTGTTACACAGTGTAATCATTTGGCAGAGAGAGGATTTTTTTGCCAACTTGAAGCATCGCTATCTTTAACGATGACGATTGTCTTACGTGATGAGGGCCCAGTTCTCCAATCCTCTCGTCGGATATCTCTTGAAAGTCGTCGGAAAAAGGCTTGCCCAGTATGTGTTGCCTGGCTCTCGCTAGAGGCGGCCATTTACACAGAAAGTGAATAAGCGACTCATTGCAACTTCGGCAGAAATTGTTGTGAGAGATCGCAGTTGGGCTGCATGGCCACTAGCCAGTGTCCTGCACTGACTGCCACTACTCTTGCGGTGTCTGAGCGAGTTCTTTGTAGCAGCTAATTTGTTTTTGACCTATTTGGCCATATCTTTCTGGATATGACACAGTTTGTCAGACTGATCAACCTGAGATCAGCTAGTTTTAAGAAGAGTGAGTGATCCTCGCCTGACTCGTTCGTTGGCTCTCCCATTCCCTTCTATGGCACTATGTTCTGGAACCCAGAAAAGAGTGACTCTAGCCTGATTGCACAGGCGAGTGAGTTTTTCTTGGCATTGATCAACCAGTATAAATGAGGTATAGATTGCCAAATGTATGGCTTTAATTGAGGCTTGGCCCATTGTACTTTGGTGAAGTACCACCCGTTCGCTGAATTAGCAATTTGTTGCAAATATTCTGCTCTAGATAGCTTGCTATCTCAATTATCTTGCTATTTGCCGTCTCCATTAGCTATTTTCATAGCATGCTAATTATCTTGCTATGAATTTTAGCTCGTGGAGACCGGGTGTTACCGCCTTTGGGTAGATTTATTTCTTCACGGTCTAATTGATACACAGCAGCTTTCGATTATTTTTTATTCCAGGTACGCTGTTTCCAATTCTCCAGACCAAGATTTTAAGTTTTTGTCTCAAACTTAGAGGGCGTGTTTCTTGATTCTTGGATAGATGCCTCTCTGTTTGTTGAGATGTCGTCACTTTTTGCTGCAACTCGTCTTTGTTTTTAAATTGAGATGCTATACCTATTCAACAACAAAGAACCTTCTACACAGCGTTCATATGTATATATGATATACCCACTCGTACGTATGTATGTATGTACCCACTCCTTAGCTAGTTGACAATGTGCCATCAGAAATACATTTATCTATCCCTCCCTCACAATGTTCTTAAATTAAATTTAATTAGAAAATAAATTACGTGTACACTCGTATTACATCGATCGGTTTCGCTATGCACACACATAACCACAATCGGAGCCACAACATGCTCAACGTAATGTAGAATCGCGTAATAAAAGCATCAGCAACAGGCATAGATACTTCCTCTATACCTACACATAAAGACAAACGGACAATTTGTGTAAACAGAAATAAGAAAGATATCAAATGAAATTGAGTTGTTTACTCCTAACTGTCGATGTAATTTCTGCAGTTTTAATGTCCTTAAGGAAGTTACATACACATACGAAAATATCTCTCTGCGAGTGTATAATGAATCTTCCGAAGGACACTAGAAGTAATTCAACGTCCGGCTACAGACGCGCGCTAGGAAGCCCTAAGGATATGGAAGATTAATGTTAAGGTAAGACGACTTGTTGAAAAATTATTGTTATTATTGTTAATTCCATTCGACCGAAGGTTTATTCAAGGGAATCGCCTTCGCTAACTTACAGGGGGGGTCTCCCCCGCTCGACGTGGGGTTTCAAGTTAATGAGATAGGAAATATAAGACTCCAATTATTACACTTATTTCTGTAAGCGATTTCAACATAATTAGTTCTCAAACATAAATATGTAAATGTTTTTCCCTGAACAACCAATGATTGCGTATGAATTCGCCTACTGCACAAGGATATCATATTTGCCACAAATTAAAATAGCAAATACGCAATCCATGAATATAACACTGGTCAACACTAGTTTTGCAACACGAACTCTAATAGGTAATCGTTTTTTGACAACATCTCCTCATTAAGTAATTGTACTTATTTTCATTTAATCACCCTTGACGGGTTCTGGAGGAGAAGGTTCAACCACGAACTGTACGAGCTGTACAGCGACATCAAACTGGTCAAACAACTGCGTCTAAGATGGCTACGATATGTGGAGGACGCTCCGGCTCGGAGAATATTCGATTCTAACCCGACGGGTCAGCGCAACAGAGGACAACCTCGCCTAAGGTGGCGCGCATAAGTAGAGTAAGACCTCAAGCAACTGGAGGTAGTTAGCTAAGGACCGGGCTAACTGGAAGGGTTTGTTGGTTGAGGTAAGTGAGTAAGTTTCACAAATTCCTGCTTGTTACCCCAACAACTTGCAACAATTCGCAAAAACAAGTCAAATGAGAGTGTCAAAAATGTTTCTTCTGATGATGTTGGTAGAACCTGTCAGAACAGTCATCTGTCAGTTTCTTCCAGTGAAATTAGCTGTCATAATTAGGTCTGTTCCCGTACCTGTCCAAAACAGCCGAAAATAGCCGGAATCAGTCAAATCCTGTTCCCGTACGAAGACTTTTCATATGTTTTGACAGAAGAGAGTGTAGTTTTCGGCTGTTTTCGACTGTTTGCAATAGTACGGGAACAGACCTATTGATTGTAAAGTGAAATATTAAAAAAATTTAAGGTTTGTACCTACAAAATGTCAAAAATGTGATTCAACGAGTTTAGTAATTTTCTTGCAAGTTTTTTACTCTCAGAGAATTTTCCGCCTCTTTTAAAATTTTTGACAGGTTTTACTTACTTGACTACAAAAAGTTACCAGACCTATTATGTACGAGTAGAGATCTTTCAAAACGCACCAAAACCAAATGTTTGACATTTTGTAAGCACTGATTCCTCGTTCCAAAAAATATAACTGGGATGAGTTGAGTGAAATTAGTCCGACTATTATGATTCTTGTTTTTGTTTTGTTTTTATCGAAAATCGGTAATATGTACAGTAGAATCTCGGAAAGTTGAGCTAATCCAAAAGATGAACTATCCAGAAAGATGCACGGAATTTTTCCACCATTGCAGTATTCTAAAAGATAAACGGGTTGATTTTTGAATACTCGAAAAGATAAACGCTCTACCCAAAAATTTGGTTTTTCTTCTTTATTCGTGTTTTAGTTATTCGTAGTACATTCATATAACCGTTATTCTTTGGAAAACTGTTATTTTCTGCTTGATTTTGAATTTTTGCACTTCATTTCGTTTGTTTGCATACTAGTGTGAAGTGAATTTATGTAGAGGAAAGATGCCACCAGTTAAATGCCGAGTTCAGTTTTTAAATTTAAAAGAAAAGTGCAAAGTGTTGAAAGACATTTTAACCAAAATTAGGTACCTACTCAGAATTAAGTACCTACTCAAAAAGATGAACGTTTCGAAAAGAAGAACAGGGCCTATTTTTTATTCGTTCATCTTTCCGAGATTCTACTGTACATCTAAATTTTTTATTTTTTTTTTAAGGGGCTCTGACCCGCCATTTGCAGAGGGCAGCGCGACCCAAAGGATCTATTATACCACAAAGTCAGTTGAAGAAACCAGAAGAGGATCAATTCTTTTGATGAAGTGGTGGAGACTGTACGAAGTTCCGTGGGAGTTAGGATTTCTCTGTGAAACTGTTGTGTCCGGGGGGCACAGAGTGCCATGCAGTCACATAGAATATGTTCCGCAGTTTCGTCGTCCTCCAAAGACGACATTCAGTTTCCTGAATAAGACCTACATAGTTTGTTTAGGTGATATCGAAGATGGCAATGCCCTGTAAGAAATCCCACTAATCTCTTGATATCATTTAGTAGTAGGAGTAGGTTTTTTATGGATTTACTTTGGAAGGGTTTAATAGCTGTTTTAGCCTGACGAAGACCCTGGGTATTTTCCAATAAGAGATACACATGCTGTTTTCCCAACTTTTGATTTCTCAGTAAATAGCTGAATTTGGAATGTTACAAAACGGCTCAGGGCCGATAAAGGATTCAGCCGAACCTTTTCTAGCCAGTTCGTTAGCTTTTTCGTTTCCATCAATACCCTCATGTCCGGGCACCCACCAAAGTTTGAATTTGTTTCAAAGGGAGAGGTCTTCGAGAGTATTAAAGCAGTTTAGGACTGATTTGGATTCAATCAGCCTAGTGCTTTTAACATCTAAATTTAGTATATGTACATATATAGGTATAAAGAAAACCTCCCTGCTAATCGTACTCGTATAATATAGGCTTACACAAAAGAATACCAAATTACTCGGTTATTGAACTTTCCATTGTTAACGCTGGCTGAAAATACAAAGAATCAACTGTTGCCGTGGCATGTTCAGCTTTTTTTTTTTTTATTTAAATAATGATGGCATTACTGGCGAATATGAAAAATAACACAATAGACATGTGTGTGTGACAATACCTCACAAAGGCGGGCGTAATGAGGCAAAAAGGAATACAAAATTGCTGGCTTTGTGTATTCGCGCTTTTCAATTCTGATGCGCGTCCATTGTTATTGCGCCCCATATGTGTTTCCTTCCTTATTAATTTTCCTTTTTTTTTTGTATATACTATATGTACAATGTAAATATTTATTTACATACAAAACATTCTAAGAAATTTGCTTGGTTTGGCTCAGGAAAATCCGTAAAGAAATGTATGAACATTGACAGCACAGGGAAGTATGTTAAAAGTTCCAACAAAGGCTAGTGTCAAAGTGTCAAGTCGAGTAATTGATACATTTTTCCGCTTAACTAAGTGGAAAATGCACGCCAAACATAGATGAGGAAAATTGAGCAGAAAATTGATGCCATCAGGAATGAGAGATAATGACAGATAATAACAGCTTACGGAAGTACAAGGATATGGAAGCTGCAGCGTGAGAAGATGACATTAATTGACGGTTTTATTTTTTTTTTTTGAATTGTTTTTTAAATACGTAAATAGTACAAAAGCTAATGCTATGCAAGAATAAATTTAATTCCCCTTCAATCGACCTTGGATTTCTTACAAATTTGACTTTTCCCAACGGATTATTATTAAAAAGATTGACGTTTTAATTCAAAAGGGTACATATACAAATTGCACCATCTATAGATGAGAGTGGTTCCTTGTCAAAAATCCGTTGAAGTAAAGTGGGTTTATTTACAAATGAAAGCCCTTGTACCGCTACCGATTTCACAAAAACTTGTTTACCTCTATAAGGTTAAAAAGTTTAGTTGTGTTTTGTTTTGCTTCTAACAGTTGTACTTTTATAGAAAAATGTTATTTTTAATAACAACAATAATTATAAAATAAGGCCGCTTAGGGACAAAATTGAGAATAAACTTTGAGAATAAAATTAAGCTACCAGATTACCCAGTCTAAATAATAATAAAAAAAACCGTATCACGTCATATCAATGTTTAGTTTTGGTAGGTAGTATTAAAAAAATGGAACGATAGATCGTAATGCACTAAAAAATTGGATTATATGTACCATTCCTTTAATTATAGATCCCGCTTCTAATTTTGTTTCATTTTATTTTGGGTACTAGCAATCTAGTCTGCAGAAGCTCAATACTTGCATAGCCGACAGGATCCCCTCCGTAACCAAGCCCTGGGTGGTAATCGAACCCACAACCTCTGCGTGGTAGGCTTGTGATATACAAGGTGGCCCAAAATGTATCAGCCTATTGGAAGCTGCAAATGGCGACAGCTGCTAGTTTTGTTTTGATATTTGTGAAGTAAACAGATGCACAATACACTCCTCAAGATCACGGAATACTCGTGACTATTTTTTTTTTTAATAATTGGTCAGTGATTTTGGTGCAGATTTCCCAAACTTCCTACGCCAACAAGTCAAACACTTGACACACACAAGTGAATACTTGTGAATGTGTAATGTGTAAGAGAAGAAGAAAGTTGTCTAGTACAATCGATAGAAAATGTGTAATAAAATTTAGTAAATATGTATACATATAATAATATACAGCTGATATTCATTTTGGTCAATTAATATAGAAGTTATTAACAATTTGACTCCAGCGCCAACTATCGGGGCCAGATATTGTAGTTTTATTTTTAAGCACTATACCAACATAAACTGTGACTATGAGTCATTCTGGTCAATTAATATAAGAGTTGTTAATAACTTGACTCCAGCGCCACCTAGCGTGCAGTTTCTTGACATATGGCCTTCCTCAGGTCCCAGAATAACTCTATACCAAGTTACACTGTGATTGGTTCAGCGGTTTAGACGACAGACAGGCAGACAGGCAGACAGACAGACAGACAGATAGCTGATGTTTTCTGTATACATATTTCTCCTGTATGGAACTATTTCCCCTTTATTGTAACACATTTATCGTAACGCTACACATTTTCAAAACAAATACATCGCTAGAGAAGTATTCACTTCAAAAAAAAAACCGCCTAGTTATCCGCAATTTTTGCTTTGAAAATTTTTGACAGATACGCAAGATACTACCCCAGATACGTGTACAGTGCGTTCTGATGACCATCTCGCTACTGTGGCTGAAGATGTAGCAGATGAGCCGTCACCAACGACGAGACGACTGGTGAGCCTGAACGCGATAAAAACCATTATCAACAAGTTTTTACTGCCGCAAAAGGATGAATTGGGACATGTGGTTTCAACAGGACGGTGCAACCGCAAAAATACAGCTAGCGCGACAATAGACATTTTGAAAGATGCGTTTCCGGGTCGCCTAAAATCTCGTTTTAGCGATTTGCATCTGCACCGTCCGGGAACATCACCCGATTTGAGCGCTCCAGACTTCTTTCTTTGGGGTTTGGGGGTTTTTTGAAGTCACGGATCTATCAGACAAGAGTGCAAGAACTTATCGCCCGAAAATTTCGCCTAAAACGATTGAAAATGCAGTCAAAACAGCAAAAATGGTCATCAACAATGGCGACGCCCAATTGACCGATACTTTAAAAAGTAGTAGAAAAAAACATTTAAAAAAATATTCTAAAGTTATATTCATATGTATGCATGTCATTTCATTTTAAAGATATAGCAAAACATCATCGGGTGAGGGTTTTTGGGTCACCCTATATATAACAGTTGGGCTGAAAATTTCGTATCGTTTTAAAGAAAAAAATTTTTTTTTTGCAAAATTCAATTTTATTATTCAATATAGTGGCCATCGAGGGCGATATACCGATTATAGCGATCTTTTAACTTTTCGATACCATTTTTGTAGTACGATTTGTCTTTTGCTTCAAAATAGGCCTCAGTCTCGGCGATTACCTCTTCATCGGTGCTAAATTTCTTTCCAGCGAGCATTCCTTTAAGGTCTGAGAACAGTCGCTGGGGGCCAGATCTGGAGAATACGGTGGATGCGGAAGCAACTCGAAGCCCAAGTCGTACAATTTTGCAATCGTTTTCATTGATTTGTGACATGGTGCATTGTCTTGATGAAACAGCACTTTCTTCTTCTTCAAATGGGGCCGTTTTTCCGCGATTTCATCCTCCAATAACGCTGTGTAATAGTCGCTGTTGATGGTTTTCCCCTTTTCAAGATAGTCTATGAAAATTATTCCAACCGCATCCCAAAATACAGACACCATAACTTTGCCAGCTGACTGTTGAGTCTTTCCACGCTTTGGCTTCGGTTCACCCAGTACAGTCCACTCGGCTGACTGTCGATTGGACTCCGGAGTGAAATGATGGAACCATTTTTTTATCCATTGTCACATATCGACGCAAAAATTCGGGTTTATTACGATTGAACAGCTTCAAGCACTGTTCAGGATCATCGATTCGTTGTTGTTTTTGGTCGATTGTGAACTCGCGCGGCACCCACTTTGCAAAGAGCTTTCGCGTACCCAAATATTCATTAACGATATGTCCAACACGTTCCTTTGGTATCTTTAGAGTGTCAGCTTTCTCGATCAACTTCACTTTACGGTTATCGGAAATCATTTTGTGGATTTTTTGTATGTTTTCGTTCGTCACAGCCTCTTTTGGACGTCCGCTAAGTTCATCGTCTTCGGTGATCATATGGCCTCTCAAAGGAACGAAACGAACTATTATGTACATATGTTACTAGACCACCCGGTGGCACACAAATACATTTGAAATCGATTTCTTGATTTTATTTATATCAATATCAACTAAATTATCAGAAAAAGTATTGACAAACCATACTTTTTTTTTAAGTTTGAAGTGTTCGTACATTAAAAAAAACCGAATTTTCCGGTAGATGGCGCTGAAACTCAAAAAAATTTAATTCACGGTACGATTGAGCTGAAACTTACACAATATATTTGTTATGAAGTGAGAAATGTTTGTAAATCAAAAGTTTTCAAGTCTTCCGATAGATGGCGCTGAAAACCAAAATCTCAAAATTATTACTACAGCAAAGGATTGTGACAGCTAACAGCTTACTTTTGATTTACGTGCACTTCTCGCTTCATAACAAATATGTATATTGCGTAAGTTTAAGCTCAATCGGATGGTAAGTTTTTGAGTTTTTACCACTTATGTACATAAATGAAGAGATTATTTGTATGATAGGAACTAATGATTATTGGGAATGTTTATATACCTATCCGTATAAATTTTTTATTTTTTTTTTTTTTTGAAATGGTTAAACAATTAAATAAAAGTATTTATTAACTGCAAGTAATGCACAGAGCTTAAAAAATATTTATGAATTTTGAAATGTTTGAGTTAAACTCGGTCGAAAAATTTGGATATTATTATTTGGACAGTTTTCTTAAATCCAAATAGTGTTGCCGGCATTTAATTGCTTCAAAATTATATCTACGCACATATGTAAATATGTACATCCAACAGACGAAAGAAAAAAGACTCGAAAAAATGTCATTTCATTTTATGGCATAAACACTTTTCTCATTGGGTGTAGCGAAGCGCACCGGGTAACCACTAGTAAGTTATGAAAATGAAATTAAAAAAAATCGATTTTTTGCAAATTCTAACTGTACATAACCCCTTAAGAAGAGCGGCAGGGAGGCATCCAAGACACCTTATCTAAGTACCTACTTATATCAACATCCACATTTATAATATAATTGACAAACTGACTCCATCAGCATTCCTGAATTGATTAAGAAAGTTTGTCGAAAACCAAAGACAATAAAAAATTCATTACCCTCTGTTTACATTCGTCTACACATATCATTTTGCTACTTACGCGCAGTCCTTCAATACTGCTACTAATTTTTCCATGGGGCAATTAAGTCTTTGATTCACTCATTTAATCAAGGTCAAATGAAACCACAAATTACCAATCTTACAAGGCGAAGTAAACGAACTTAAACGAAGGTTAAAGAAAAATTTGTAGTCTAGACATCAAACCACGAGCATTCACGTGGAAAAGAGGCAACATTCTAGTAACTCGCAAATCATGTAGAGATTATGTGAATAATAAACCTTCAGGGGTTGAAACATCACCACCAATGCGTCTCTACTAAACGAAGTGCTAAGGATAATCAGGTTGAACTCGTACTACAGCCAAGAACTAAGGGAAATACTCTCAAAATAATCAAAAACAAAAAAAAAAAACAACACCCGTGCGGCGCGGCGTCGCTTGAATTCATAAATAGATACGGGAGTTCCTGCCATAAGGAGCAAACACGAAAAGATTAAGATACCAAGTATGCTTTAGGCGCGTGTTTATTAAGATGAAAAGGTGAACTTCTTGTTCTTCTTTATAAATTTGTAAGGTCTTGGCGTGAATTTTTGAGGTAAATTAAAGATGGACCGCTTTCGCTACGCTTTAAAACAAAAACACTTCTTCTCTGTAAATCGTACTGAGACATTGAACACCATTAAATTCACTTTGACTACATTTTTAATTGGAAATTCCACGAGTATCTCTAACTTGTTGACATTCACGAATCATGACCCACACCGTAAAGTTATTCGAATGATTTATTGCAAAAGTAAAACTTTCGAGAAAGTATTGCCATTGTTTCTTTATAAAGTGAGCAGGTGTAAGTTTTTCTTTCCTTTGACCCATTTATATATTATGTGTGTATGTATAGGTATAACAATAAATTAAAAATAAATCACTTAGTTTAAGGAGAGGGCATGTACCCACTTGAACTGGAAATTTATTGAAATGTTACAGATAAATCAACATTCTACATACCTAAGCCATTAGTATGATGTAAAGGGGATTTTATTCTGACATATTTATGGTTTATTCTATTGACCTACATTTTTGAAGAGTTTGTTTTCATTTTACAAAGAATGCTCCTGAATTTTTCCAAAAAGGCTTAAAACGTATATGAATAACTTTTTCATCAAAGAAATAGTTTGAAACTGATGTATATTAAAAAAGTTTGAAGAACAATTTAACAGTACCTACCATGTCATGCGAATTTTTGCTAAATCATTGTTTAAAAATGTTGTTCAAAAATACATGTACATACATTACATACATATGCATGTGTATAACTGGTGATTCATTTAAATAATAAAAATTCAATTTTATCGAGTAATCTTTATTATCATACAAAAGAACCATGGTGGGAAATCACATATTAACCGTGTTTTTTTTTTCCACGCGAATATACCTATAGGTACGCTTATTTTGCAAATTTATTAAATATTATTTATTATTATTTTTTAAATTTATCCAAAGTTCTTTTGCGATGAATTGCCATGAAAAAATTCATTCTTTTGACAACCGGAGGAACCCAAACGTAAACAAAGAACAATCATCTCTTGTTTAACATATTCTTTGACGGCGATTCTTTAAGTCATAAATTGATTATTTAAGATTGTAAATAATTTTTATTGTTGGAACTTAATATATTAGGATAGGCGTTCGCTGAGTTTTCCATCTCTTTTATTATTTTATTCTTCAAAATATTTTTTTTTCAATAGATCTGTTTGGTGTGCTTTTCGTGATCCAAATGGGACATCTGTCAAATAGTAAATAATTTGAAAAGTGAGGGAACATCCTCTCAGAAACTTCTAATTACAGAAACAAAAATGAAGATTGACATTTCACGAATTGTCAGATGGCTGTTTGATAGATGTCCCTGAGTGACTACATGGATGTGGTGTAGCACGATTTCGTAGTAGGGGAAATTGTTTGACACTCTCATTTGGCTCTCTATTCTCTTGATTTTTGACAGATTCAGTAAATTTACGTAATTTTACTGCACACCAAACAGACCTAATAGGTGTGTTTGGTATCTTTTTTGGCACACGGAATTGAGATCTGTCAAATAGTAGAATCCTCTCAAAGAGAGAGAAATCCTCTCACAGACAGAAAACTTGCACAAAAGTAAACAAACGCTTTTAAAACAACACTTGGTCAAACCTATCAAATTGTTTTTGTTTTCCACTAACAATGAAGATTATGACATTTCACAACAAACTGTCAGATGGCTGGTTTGACAGAGTTGGCTCGGCCCACCCCGAGGAATAGGTCTTGCAGAAAATACATCGCAAGCTGAGAGCCAAATGAGAGTAAAAAAAATTGAGTGCCATGCAACTGTCATGATTATATGTATGTAGTTTACATAGAACTTTGGAAAACTAGCATGTTACCAAATAGACCTAATTTGAGAGCTGAGAGCTCAAGTGTCATTCACCACGTTTACATGCAGGGGGGTTGAGTGGTTTTTCGACCTGAGTATTTCTACACACCGAGTTGAATGGCTCAAATTCTCAAACGTGGTTAAACTGGCAGATAGCTAAACACACTTTAACCGGAACAAGCCATAATCGCAATTAAAACAAATGATTTCCCGCTCCAAATAAAGGAAAAAGAACACAAACATAGAGATCAAACGCACACAGACTACATGTCAGTTTGACCACTCAACTCAGGTATACATTAGAGGTGGGTCATTTTCCGTTTTGTGTAAACGAAGCGAAACAGTTATTTAAAAAAATATAACTAGTTTAAAGACTAGTTACAAAAACCGTTTTACTTTAATTATTGTAATTTTTTAAAGGTACACGTACATACGTGTTGGCTTCTAAACATGATCAATTGATAGACAAAACAATTCTTATTTATTTTATTTGTTTCAAATCTATAACATAAAGTTTGAAAACATTAGTTTCTCAATATTTTCAGTATATGTATGAATATAATTTTCTTTTTGCAAATAAAATGTAAATTACCCTGCATGTAAACGTTGTAATAATCTGTCATAAATATGTCTGTGCTGCCAATCGTTTATGATGAATTTGTTAAGCGGCGATATACGTTTTTTTGTGCATTTTTATATACGCGTGCACAAAAACACGGCTATTCTATGAAATGCGTGAAATTAATCGATGACCGAATTGTTCTCGCAATAATGCCATGGTTTCACAGGCTGTGTTGCAAGTAGTTTTGCTGGAACTAAATGTCGTCGAGATCACGGGCTTCAATTTTAGGCAGCAAATAGTCCGTTATCGTGGGCACCGTAGCGCAAGTGGTTAGTGCGTCGGACTACTGAGCCAGCGGTATTGGGTTCGAATCCCGCCGCAAACACCTAAAAAGTTTTTCACAGTGCCCACCTCTTCCGAATGCCTGACAAGCATTCAAGAGTATCATTTGTCATGTAAAGCTTCCCAACTCGCCGTTCGGAGACGACAGAAAATTGTAGGTCCCTTTCATTCGTGCAAAAATATAACGCGCACACACAAATGGTTGCGGGAAGCTAGGATTGGTTCTACCTAGGACTGCTGAAGCCAAATATTTGTTTTATTTTATTTATTTTTAAATAGTCCGTTATCATGGCGCGATTACAGGTGCCAGCCACAGTTACGTGCCGGCCGGCCTTATTTTTGAAGAAATATGGACCGATGCGATGTAATGGCAGCTCTTGGACCACTTCGGATTGCTCTTTAGACCAAATACGGAATTTTTAATTATTGACATTAAGCCAGAAATCGCTGAACAAAATTTTAGTCGAAAACAGTGGACATTCTTCAAGCTTTTCAAAAGCCCAAAGACTGATATTTCGGAAGGAAAAATTTTGTAAATCCCTACGTTAAATACGCCAAGCTGTTGCCGTTCGCAGACCCCACGTTTTCCCAAAAGCCCTTCGTTACTGCCAGATAGTGTGGGGCAATATGATTGTGGCAACTTTTCACGAATGCAATATAAACGGAAGTGAAAAAAACCTCAACAGCCAAGAGAGCCTTCAAATCCCAAGACCGCACACAATACGGCAGCAACTGCTGATTCCAGGAATTTTGATTTAGCGAACCGGAAACTCGATAAGCATGAATATTCAATTAAATGTTGAGTCCCTAGAGCAAACTCATTCACATCCGCCTTGGTTAACATTTGCCTACGTTAAGTGAACATTTGTTACAAATTTGTTTTTGTATTTTTTTTATTTGAAGATAACGGTAGGTGTACGAACAAAATTCAAAAATTTGATATTTTTTGCAGCCGCCCGTTTATCCAATACAAATATTGGCAAAACCTCCATCCCGCCCCCTTAAGCACAAACGCACAAATTTTAATTAGCATCTCCAATGTGTGCACAGATCGATTTTTACTTTTCCCCAACACGTGCTTGGCAAGGCTCACAAAAGCAGGATATTGCAGGTTGTATCTAATTTCAGATGATTTTTTTTTTTCACCTCATGCCCCATCGAAAGTTCCTTATTACTTATTTTTCGTTGTCATGTACACATTCCTTCCTATTCGTCGACCGACAATATTGAATGTGATTAAGAAAATCCTTATTGTAGCGGCAGGCCCATCACTTCGAGCAAATCGATTTTCTTAAGGACGTTGTGCCGTTACGGCTTTATAAAGCTTGAGTGGCTGTTATATTGTGCATGTTTAAATCTGACACTGCTATGTAATAACGGAAATACTGTCAGTACTGCTACTGGATGGACAGAATTGTATTGATTACGAAACGGTGGGCTGCCGATGAGGAATTAATTAAAAACTTTAAAATTATGTTTTATGATAATCTAATCACAGTCGAAGTATTCGGTTTAACGGATGACGTTATACATGGCGTATAGTGGTGGGCGTTTTGCTATAAATAGATTCGTTGAATGAAAATGTCTAATTTATAAATACACCTCCGGAATTATGTTTATTTCCATCAAAGCCAGTTCATTTCTAAAAAAAAATCCGAGCTTATTAATCCTACCTGAATGGTAGGACACAGTTCGTATGCATAAATGAATTATTATCAAATGCCATTCAAGTCACCTTAGGGGTATTACAAGGAAGTCACTTGGCACCAGGGCCACCCTAACCCCCCTTTCGTACTACAAATTATAGAAATTCATATTCCATTGTCTCCTGCAAATTGTTTAACCGGCTCCCTGCAAACATTAGAAATATAACAACTCTATTCACTTTTTTAAAAAAAATAAAACTATGGCTCTTATATTTCGACCATAATGAAATCGAAGTTTTGCTGGGTTATATTTACTATTTAATTGTTTAATTACGCATTTTCTAGTTTTAACTGTCAATGAATGATGTAATTGCTTTTTATTTATTTTCTCTCACACTTTAATTTTTCTTTTTCTAGACTAGTTATTCTTGATTTTGGTTTGTTTTATATTTTTCACTCTTTTTTTTCAAATTGTTCACCCCACAATGAATTGTTCCTATGAAGTGGTATTAACTCTATTTATATAAATATAAATGCCACTAACTATTCTCTTACATACTATCTATTGTAAATTTTGATGAAGTACCTATTAAAATTATATTATTTTGAATGTAGACATAGATTGTAAAATGAGAATAATGAATAAAAAAAAAAAAAATAAAAAAATGAGCTATAGCCCCAGGGCGCAAGCCTTTTGGGGCGGCATTCTTCATTGATGTTATATTTTTTTTTTTGTTATTATTATCTATTAGTTATTTAGTTATAAGTAATTTACCAAATAAATTGTTTTAAATGAAGTAGAAATATCATATCATTCATATTATATTTGTTTTGGAGTATTCAATACATGTTCCAATATCGGTGAAACGTCTCAAGAAACAGATTGTTTGTGATTTATCTTATTCAGTCCGTTCGCATTCGCTCACAAAACTACGAAAATGTACGAAAACCCATTCGCGTATGGAAGTAGTAGTTTTTCGTAAAAGAGAATGCTCACGAGAGAGCCCGAAATTTCTGCATGCTGCGAATTTTAGCACAAGTAATTTCTTTGCGCAGATGTATGAAAACTTTCAAATAACATGCGTTTTTCATTGTTCGTTGTTCGTTTTTTTCGGAACTTTCATATTTTTGAAAATTTCACCCGTACTCTTCGAAAATTGACAGAATACGAATATTTGGTGCAAAAGGTGCGCGAACGGACCCTATTTTTCTAGTCTGATATTTTTACTTTCGACGTACATATATTTATGTACCTAATGTTTTAACGAATCATTTTATTTTTAAATTCTACAGCAATCTTTAATTTTAAAAATAATATTTGATTGTATCGTGTAGCAAGGCTAATCATAGAATACAAACGTTAAGGTTATCTAGCTCCGCCAATCGTAAATTAGAGCAAGAGAGAGAAGGTTTCCGAAAAAGACCTACAATTTGCAAAAGAAAAAGTAAGAACATTAAATGTATAAGTTACTTTTGTTAACTATACCTACTTTTGTTTTTGTTCATATTTATATCTACTTTTTTTTAAGTTTTGCATGAATTTAATATTTCTGTTTAGTGTAATGGTAATTGACTATTTCTTGTTCCTATATTTTTGTATCGGTAACCCCACTCGCGCTCTCCTTCCCGGGTATTTCCTTACGAAGAGGGGCGCATTATTTTTAGTAGCACACGGGCGCCGAATATCTTAGGACGGCCCTGCTTGACACCACTTTTATTCCTGTTGCTGATTGACGATATCGGTGATTTCATCAAAAATGTTTTCTGATTAAAATCAACTCAGCTCTAAGGTTTGGTCAGATGAACGTATGTCTGATGAATGGACTCTCAGCATCGTTACCCCAATCCAGAAGAAAGGAGACCTCCTTAACTGCTTCAATTACAGACGCCTCAGTCTCCTCAACGTCGCCTACAAGGTCTTATCTGCCATATTGTGTGAACGCCGGAAACATTTCGTCAACAACCTGATTGACCCTTATCAGTGCGGTGTTAGGCCTGGAAAGTCCAGCTTTGACAACATTTTCAGACTCACTCAGATCCTGGAAAAAACTCAAAAAGTCCAAATCGTTACCCACCACCTATTCGTAAATTTCAAGGCCGCCTGTGACAGCATCTGGAGGGATGAACTGTATAGAGCCATGACTAGTTTTGACATCTCTGCCAAACTCATCCGTCTGTGCAGGATGACGATGAAGAAAGGTAGCTGCTTTTTCTACCCGACTAAGTAAAAGGATTTCCATAGGCTGGGTTTTTTTTTTTTGTTGTAAGAAAGATCGAAAGCCGGTGTGTGGGACTTAAACCCTAACTAAAACCATCTCTGCCTCCAACCCCTGTTCCCCCCGTAACCGCCATTAGGCATTTCATCATGAGGGGTGGGGGGTTTAGCCGTAGCAGCCTCTTTCTATCTCTGTCTAATATGGCAAGGTACATTATATAAATGATATTGTAACGGCATGTGACCACGGCCTAACTTTGAACATCATCGTTTCGTTTCATCTTGTTTCGTACTTTTTAGTTAGTTTTTCCGGAAGTCGGGTTTCAGTTTTTTTTAACTTAATTTTTTTTTAGCTAAGCCTCCAAAACTACAAATGTATCTCATTCAGAGTTGATGGATAGACCTTTTTTGAGAAATTAATTATCTTATACCAAAAGAATGACTAAAATCTGTTCAGTGGTTCTTAAGATCTTTGATCACAAACGTAATCTGACACCGACCGAGACTTTATACTATGTACAGATAGAAGATAAATGAATATTTGTTTTATGCGTGGGAGCATCGCTGATCCGATTGCGATGTAACTTTGACAAGTTGTTGGAAGAACGCTGGGGAAGGTTTCTGAACTGAAGCTTACTAACCACGCCCAGCGAAGAGAGTTCGTTGAATGGATGCTGATTCTTCAAACAAAATCATCTTAAGCGATGGCGCTCAGTTGCATCTTGATGATTTTGTTAATCGTCAAATTTGTTGAATTTTGGGATCAAAAAATCCACAAGTGATTGTTGGGAAACAAAGGTACCGGATTTTGGGCTGGAGACAGTATCGTACCATTCTTCTTTGTAACTTTGTAACAGGTAATGGTGATTGTTATCGCGACATGATAGTCCAGTTTTTTGTGCCAAAATCGCAAGATATGGATGTGGCCGACATGTGGCCGACAGCACGAGAAACAATTCAATTACTGCAATGAGTGATTACCTGTGTGATTTCCCGTTTTGGTGATCAGAATTAGGCGCCCAGATCATTTCTTTGGACTATTTTCTTTGGGTCTTTTTAAGTCTTAGTTACTCCCACGCCTTGAAGGAGCGTTGTTTTTTCTATCAAAATAACCTCCTGCGTGAATTTTGGGACTATAGAAATACTACCTATAGAAATAAATGTATTAGAAGAAGTTAGTTAGTTGCTTTCTTTAAAATCTGCAAGCGGGCGAAGCAAGGCGAGCACGGGTCAGCCAGTAAATAAATAAATAATTACTCTCAATCATCATTTTCAGTCACCCACATTACTCGGCCAAATTAGTACCGACAAATATAACCCAACCATGACAAACCCAAATATGTTCACTCAATTGCGAAGAGGTCTAAAAATACAGGCCACTCATCTCCAATGATCTCTTCGGCATCACATCAAAAGGCCAACTTTCGAGAACTATCGCTCGCATGAATCCAAACTCAATCAATTGATATGAAAGTAATCAATTACTTAATTTACAGGACGATGGTTCACTCTGTTCAAGGGGAACCAAACCCTGAATGGAGTATACCGAAACAGAACACGTTATTGGTTAGGCAGATGGGTAAATTGGCTCTTTTGGCTGGTCTATAGGACATTATGTCAATTGATTGCTTTCACTGCTTCCGTTTTATGTTGGCGTTCTTTGCTTTTGTATTCTTTTCCGGATTTTATTTATTTGTATATTGAAAACCGTACTGAATTGAGAATAAGGTCCATTAGGAAGGCACTACTGGGATAATCCAGTTTACTACAGACGACGACGAGATGTGGCAATCGAATGAAATCGATTGGCTGATTGGTGTTTGTGAGTTTTGTACATTTGGCGGAACGCAAAAGTGGAGCACGTAGAGTCTAAGATAGCTTATGGGATGATTTTTCCATATATTGTAGTACATCGTTTGTACGTGCTTATGAGTTTCTATGTATTCTTTGCAATAGTTTATCGTTTGTTAGTATTATTCAATGTGAATGTGTGCAGTTTGTCGTATGGGAAAAGCAGTCCTTAAAGAAGACCTCACGTAATAGTAATAAATTGTATCTATTAGCCTTAGTTATAGAATTTTTGAATTGAGCTAAGGATGTTTCATTTGCATTCCATTTTCACTTCCTTGTAATAGAGATTTGATCCAGTCTTTTAAAACATACAACGACATTGAAGTTACTTGAAGTGTAAATTCGACAATTCTATCAGACTACCTGCCCATCTCCTTGGACTGCAATTAAAAAATCTGAACAATTTTACTCACCGCTATTTATACTAAAAGTTCTCATTTTTCTTAATTTTCAGGCAAGTATTTTTAAAAATATGTAAACCCAAGGTAAAAATTTGCATTGATATCATGAAATAAACTTAAATTCAAAATTGTAAACGTATGAATAATGACGGTTATTTCGATGGAATAGAATCTCCAATTAGAAATGATGAATGAACTTTCGTTTCGTAAAACAAACTCTCTATTCCTTCGAATATCAAAAGGTGTGTTTGGTATCTTTTTTATGCACAAGCGAGTGAGACCTGTCAAAAAGTAAAATCCTCTCGAAGAGAAAGAAATCCTCTCAAAGACAGAAAACTTGCAGAAAAGTTAACAAACACACTTTTGGTCGAACCTATCAATTTGTTTTTGTTTTCCACTAACAATGAAAATTATGACATTTCACAAACAGTCAGGTGGCCTGGTTTGACGGAGTTGTCCAGCTCACTACAAGAAAAACATGTTGCGTAAAATGTCATCGCTCTTTATTTTTTACGCTCTCATTTCGCTCTCTGCTTGCGATGTACTTGTTTTTTTTTTGAGTTAACAAACACAGATTGATGTGATTTTCATAGTATTTCGAAAAGTAGTGTGTTACCAAACATACCTAAAATACCCACCGATCGACTTTTTCTCACTTTCGAATGAAAACAAATCTCAAAATAAGGCTGATTATGAATGAACTTTCGTTTCATAAGATAAACTCTCTAGTGCTTCGAATGTCAAAATACGAAAAAAAAATATTCGAAGGAATACCACAATCGAACGAGTTGACTATTCATTCGAATCTCAAAATAAGGCTGAATGTAATTTTTGGTAAGCTAATCAGCTTTTTTTTAAATTAATTTTTATTAGAAAGTGAGAAAAAGTCGAACGGTGGGTATTTCGATATTCGAAGGAATAGAGAGTTTATTTTACGAAACGAAAGTTCATTCTTCATTTCTATTTTGAAATTCTATTCCTTCGAAATAACTGTCATTATTCATACGTTTGCAATTCTGAATTTAAGTTTATTTCATGATATCCTTCGATAATAAACTTTATTCCTTCGAATGTCAAAATACGAAAAAATAATTCGTAGGAATAGACACAATCGAACGAATTGACTATTCATTCGAATCTCAAAATAAGGCTGAATATCTCTAAAACTAATCCTTTTCGATGCATAACATTGACGTATCAAAATTCTCGAGAAAATACCCTCTACATCTATGTATGTACATCATACTGAAATTTCATGTTCACTTTATACACAATCCTATCTTTATTTCGTTCAACAAATTGTTTTGTTTTAAAATCAGCAGCTGGTAACCCTACAGGTATTGCTCTGCGATTTGCCGCGATTTTTCATTCTACATTTCGCATACTACAGTAACCCAGCCAGAGCTTAAAAGAGGAGCAGGGTTATGCAAGCTATTACCACCAGACTGAGAGGCAAACGCCCTATCTTCCCCGTACTGACAATTCGGTTGGGTCAGAGTATAGAAACTGAATTCGCGGATGCATTTTTATTATTAATGATCAACCAACACTCCTCCATTATGACTCGATAATAAGAACTGTCACGTCAGCCTGTCCACTAGCGTTCATATACAGCGTTGCCGCTATGCGACTTTAGTCGCATTTTGACCCTTTTTTGAAGCAAAGAGACTATGACCCGACTTTTTAAAAAACACCTCTTTTTGACCCTTTTCAGATTTTTTGGAGACTTTTTGAGACTTTTTCGTACAAAAAATATATTTCCAATAAAAATTCCTTTGTTTCTCATTAATCTATTTTTTCCAATGTGTTCCTTTTGTACAAATTTAGTTTAATTCAATTTTTTTTTGATGTGTAAAATTCTTAGCTCTCGGTATGGGCCCCATGAGTTTCTCGCAGTCACGCATAACCAAACTTAGTATTAGTTCTCTTCTCTGTATATGATTCTCTTTATTCATTTCTCCTTCACACAGTGTAATAGCAATAGCATAGCAATAGCAACGTCAACGTTCTCTGTATATGTTTACACATCAAATTTCACGAGTACCTTGTGCATACTCTACTCACGTCTTTTTTATATAATCTAATGCGTTCCAGTTGTTGTTTTTTTGTTTTCTTTTGAAAAATAATAATAATGGATATGGAGGTCTGACGTCGTTACCATGTTTACATTAGGTCTGTTTCTTTACTTAAAAATTGTTACGAATTCGTACAAATTCTAGACCAACCGCGTTCCTTTACACAAAAAAAAAGTAGTTGAAAAGAGAAGCAACGAGAGAGTAAGCATTTCCCCTCTTTAAAAAATCTTACAAATTCTTACTTAACAAATTTCTGCCAGTATAAAGTGAACTATCTGTCAAACTCAGCTGTTTCAATTGTTTTAAATTATTTGCATTTTTTTATTTTAACGCAAAAAGTAAAATAATGAAAAGAAAAGGGACATATGTATGTATGTAGATGAAAGTTGAATGTTCTGAATGTTGAAATTTGCATTTCGCAATATACTATTGGATCTGGGATATCATGAAGAATGGACTCTGCTGTAAAATCCAAAATTGTACAACACCACTTTGTTTACGTTTATTTCACATATATATATGACATTTCGTTTGTTGCAACTTTTGTGGTTAAACGCGTTCCTTTACTTTTTCCCCACTCCATTTAATAGCTTCCTATTTTTGGAGCAAAAAGTAAACGAACAGACCTATTATTTGTTTTTTTTGCTCCATGACCCTATTTTTGCGACTTTTTCAAATTTTTCAGCGGCAACCCTGTTCATATATATATCAATTCACTATTTATTTATTATTTTATTTATTTATTTCATTTTGAAAAGGAATTTAACAAAATACTTCTAGATTTAAAATCTAATGTTAAGTATCAAAATAGCATTTACAAAGTTTATATTTAACAATTTCAAGTTAAAGATAAAGAAAATAAAAAAAAAAAGGGTAAAAAACAAGAGTAAATAAAGAAGAAAAGATAAACAAATGGCGAAAAAAAAGCCATGATAATTAGGCTTAATATAAAGGAATAGATATTATGTGGCTTCAATTATTGTTTGATAAGTGAGAGAATAGCCTCCTCTGAAATTCGGCCAATGAGCTAATTCTCTGCAACTCAACCGGAAGTCTATTCCACAGTCGAATTGCTGTTACAAAGAAAGATCGCTCAGCAGTAGTGTGTGCGAATCGGGGCAAGATTAGACGTAGACCCCTACCGGATTGGGCAAATCGTAGCATTTCATTCAGATACACAGGACAATGGTTATGAATAATCGCATGGAGTTTTAGCAAGTTACGGAAGGCATAGTAATCATTCAGACAGATACCTAACAGAGAAGTTCTGAAATATGAGACACTGGTATATCTTAGGAACGCTATAAATAAATCTGAGGCAGTAATTGAATGCTACATTTATTTTGCGTTTGCATTCGTAGTCTAATGTGGCATATACAGAACAGTTAAACAAAAAATAGGGCATGATAAGAGTTTTAACTAGACGCAGTTTCATGTTCGTTGGAAGGAGACAGGCAGAGCATCTCAAGCTACGCAAACCAGAGTATATTCTCCCAACTGTTGTCGATATGGCATCGCAGCAGCTTAACTTGTTGTTTAACGTAAAACCCAGATATGTATTTTACTTTATCCACGTATGGAATAATTTCACCATAAAGAACAGTGCAGGGAAATTCTGAAGCCTCCACTTCTCTCCTTGAGCATAACATTGCTAGAGTCTTAAAGGGATTAAGTTTAAGTTTGTTGAGATCAGACCAGAGTTGAATTCTTGCTAGATCTTCATTCATCCTTGCCACTAGATCCTGCATCAGTCCTACGGGACGACAAAGGTAAAGCAAGACGTCATCTGCATACATTTGTATATTGCAAGAACTTATAGAATCCGGGAGATCATTAATATACAATGAAAATAGTAGTGGTCCCAGAACGGAGCCCTGTGGGACCCCTGTATTTTTTTTTTTTTTAATTATTTTATTTAGCAAAAAACTGCTATTTAAATAAACATTTCTTACAAAATATATGTATCTTACTATCTAAATCTTTGCTTCACAAAAAGTATAGTATGCTTCTTAAATTCATTAAAATTTTCTATATTTTTGATTACATTTGGCAAACCGTTAAATATTTGCAAACCCTTGCACATAATCATGTTACCTGACCTGTAGTTCCTAAAGGATAGGACTCTGAAATCGTTCGAGTTTCTTAAATCAAATGGTTGGACTTCATTAACATAATTTATATTTTCACATAAATAAGAGGGTAATATATTAAACTTCATCTTATAAGTAAACACTAAAACATTAAATACAATTCGCTGATTTATGCTCAACCATGACAATTTACACAACATAGTTCGTATTGAAGTGAATCTATTACATTGAAGAATAATCCTCATGCCTTTATTTTGTAATTTTTGAAGACACTAGATCAATACTCAAAATGTGGTTTGATAATAGTATTATATACTTTAATTGCACATATTCTGGAAATATTCTTCCTGATTTTAGAGAAAAAATAAATTTTCTTCGCTATCTTCTTACACACATTTTCAACGTGAGGATTAAAACTTAATTTATTATCAATTATGACACCTAAGTATTTGATTTCTTCTACCACTTCAATAATTTCATTGTCAATAATAATATTATCAATGAGGTTTCCTTTACCGTTCAAAATCATAGCCTTTGTTTTATTAATATTTAATTTTTTATTTACAACAACTGGTCTGGAAGTTCCGCTGTCAGTATTAACTTCTTGAACCCTGTCTCCGAGATAGTTATATAGCAAACGAAGAGCAGTACTAGAGCAATTGAATTTATTCCTCAATTTTGATATAAATATTGAGTGATCAATACTATCGAAAGCCTTCGAAAAGTCCAACAACAATAAAAGACCAATGTTGTCTGAATCAAACTCCATGCGTAAGTTGGTAGTGACTTTAATGACTACCTACTGATTCACAGCTATGTTTGTTTCGAAAGCCGGATTGCCAGACAGAGATCATATTGTTGTTATTTAAGTAGGTAAGCATTTGACTATGAATGATTTTTTCAAAAACTTTCGATAGATAGGGCAGCAAGCTACTATGCGCTACTATGCGACTTAAACTATGAGTAATGCTAAAAATATCCGTAATCTTAAAATTGATTTTCAATTCCTCAGGAGCAGTATACCAGCTAAGAGAACGGAACCACTTTGCATATAAAGGGTTTTTCAAAATAAAACAAAAACGGTTTTGGATATCAATGAAATTCTTTATTCCTGTGAAAGTACGTTCGATGCCATTATGTATGGAACTCGATTTCATTTGCATGGCCACCACGGGCACGCTTGCAGAAGTCCAGACGCTGAACCCAATTTTCGATTCAAATTTTTCCACTAGACACTCAATTGTTGATCTGCTAGGACGATTATGACGACCATAAATTGGACGTAGCGCTCTTAACGTTGAGGCCACTGACTCCGAATTTCGGTAGTAAATTTTAATAATTTCTACTCGTTGTTGGCTCGTATTTCTTTCCATCATGAAATGGCAAACTTTACTGAAGAGAAATGTCAAAAGAGCGGCAAGAAATATGGCGTCGTTTGCTGTCCCTATCGCTCTACTTTTGTAGCGTCCCTGTTGAAAAACCCTGTAGTAAAAAAAAACAAGTATTTTTCTACTATCGTAACTGTGATGGCTGCCTATGACACCCTTAATGGCAATTGAGGTAACATCTTGTCATATTACAATAAGCTTGTCGTTAAACAACGAAGATATATTATCTCATCGTAGTGCAAATCCCGAAAAGTCGTTTGGTGTTCGTCTACGGTGGTGGTATTTTTAAATAAATGGAATGAATGATGAGGCATTGCTCGGATCTTCTTTCAGTTTAATTTTAGACAAAAAAAACAAAGAAACCAACAATAGTTACCCGCAGGTGGTAGACTTGAATAAATGCTGAAAACACCAAAAAGTTCACGAAAGTGCGCAACTCTTTCCCTAGCTTTACATTATTTAACAAATAATTACGACGGCAGCCTAAGGATGGGTAATCGAAATTTACGAACGCTCCTGAAAATGAGGACATTCCCATTTATGAGGGCAAAAGTAATTTCATTATTCGGTGGGTATCACCAAAGAAAAAATTAAATAATTATGTAAACAAAATTAAATAAATAATAAATATCTTTTAGGTGGGTAGACGTCAAGATTTTTTGCAACCCTCTTAGGACAATCAGAAAATGTCTACCTTGAGTTATTTTTTATGACGTATCAAAATTAACTGGTATCCTTAATTTCAATAACAAAACAAAATCATGTGCCATAAGGTCCTGGAAGTATAAAAAAGTGCGTCTGTTTCCGTGGTTGGCGGTAATCAAGGGCGAAGCATAGTATAGTCGTTCGGGACAAGAGTGCGCATTTTGGACTTCGGGCTTAAATTCTGAAAAATATACAATAGATAATCAACAATTATCTGGTAGCCCTATATTTTAGGAACAAGTTTATATAAAAATATTTTATATTTTTTTTAATGTTTCATAAGATTTGATCAAAAAACCAAAGCTAGTCAAGTTACGCACTCTTACCCCAAAGTCAGGGTAAGAGTGCGCAGAGGTGTGGGTAATACTACGTTTACACCAAACGAAACCCCGAGGTTTCGGCAAATTCATCCAAATCTCCGAGGTTTCGCCATACATTTTCGGGCTTTCGAAACCTCGAGATTTCGGCGAAATCTTCTTGGAATCTTTTTGAGTTCATCCGTCCGTGAGAGGTTGTCAAAGCGAACAAGTCTACAGCGTGAACTTCGTTTTATTTTGGTATTCATTTATAGATGTCAAAATATTAAATGCCAAAATAATTGTGGCCAATTGACAGGGCACAGGTAAATTTGCAAGAGAATATTTATTTTATATAGTTTGTTTATCTTTTCAGGCAATGGGCAACGAAAAAATACAAAAAAAAAGAACATTTTGGTCGCCAACTGAGGAATGTCAACAAGCAATTGTTTGCCTAGAGATGGGCAATTGCGAATAAAAACAATTGAATAATTCGATTGTTCTCCGCTCTGTCTCTGTTATATTTTTCCATATTTTATCCGTTTTTCTTATATTTTTATACTCTGAATGAGTCAAATAAAAGAAAATCGGATTTATTTTCAATTTCAATAAAATTTTCACAAAACATTTTGACAGGCGGTACGCGGTCAACGTAGCTTGCTGCGGTACAAAATTGTAAACCACCTCAGTGTGTGCACCTATATTTACGGCAATAGTATTTCATACCATTATACCGCTGCCGCGTAACGCTCCGATGTGTGAGCTCCTTTATTTGACAGGAGTCGATTGTTTTGGGCGATAGTTCGATTGTAAATGAGGTTATTCAACTTAAATTGAAACTGAAGAAAATCTTTTTATTTTAAATATCAAATTGCATGCGTTCAGATTTCAGATCCAAATTCAAAAGTCACACTGGTACCACGATGAATAAATTGAGATATACATTTCTACAATCGACTAATTAGTATACTCGCCTAGTAAAATAAATTTTCTGAAATACGATTTGATAGTTATTCGATTGTTTTCGGCTAACACCGAATTGTCTTTTTATTCGATTATGAAACTAATTCTCAATTGCCCATCCCTAGTTTTGCCAGCCACTTCAAAATTGACAGCTGAAACCTCTTCAACTCGGTGTAAACGGGTTACTGATGTTTCGGTGAATGTTCATCGAAATCTCGAGGTTTCGGCTCGGTGTAAACGTACTATAAGTTACAGTTTTCGTACTATAAGTTTTTGTACTATAAGTTACAGTTTTCGTAGTTTAAATGGTTTAAAACTTTGTTTTCACTCAAACTTAGTTCTTCGGCAGCCTTCCATGGGTTGCTTCCATTTTAAATCAGCTCCCTAGCCTCGCAGATTTGCTTTTGGGTTATCAATTTCCTTTCCGTTTGCCTTTGGGAGGAAAAACAAAAACAGAAAGATAGTTCAGCTACGAGCTACAACCTACCATCTACAACTATGATGTGCTCGTTGCATCTTACGACAGAAGGTAATAGCCCAAAATTGTTATTAGCCTAATTGTATTTTAATCAGTATATAAAAAGTTAAATGCCGGGTAAGAAACCCCTGCGCACTCTTACCCACAGAACGACTGCGCTGTCTTTCCCTAGACGCTATTTTTTTTCATTGTATTGAAAATCTAGGAATGAATAATATTATCCACTAAAATTGTATCCTAAATCAAACACACATATACACTGCTTATGCCTACATACTACTTATGGGGTATCGAGTTGCCACGCTTTCCCGACACACTTTTAAAAATTGACTTTTTTCTTAACAAAATTCGGCTTTTTTTTCTTGTTGTTTTTCTTTGTACTGTCAATTGGAAAATTTTCGTAGAAGTTGTTCTTCATTGGCGGTTAGTGAAGCACACATTTTCTTATTTACCGATTTCTGCTAGTTCTTTGACAGATGGAGGAAATGGCACTGCCTACTCTTACCCGCTGCGCACTCTTACCCCAAACGACTCTACATGCTGTCAACCAAAAGGGACACTCAATCAACATCGACAAATCGAACAGAACTTTACAATAGACAGTTACAACTTTAAGGTAGTATAGGACATTGTCTACCTTGGCTCTGCTATAACATCAAAAAATGGCATCTTTTTGAAAATAAACTTGCCAGTCGCTGTTTCTTAATAAAGCCCTTTCCCGATCGACTAAGGAGACTCTATAGAAGAGCATTATCATCCCAATCGAAAGCAGACAAGGATATCAGTGGTCGCCGTGGCCGTGGTGGTTAGTGCGTTGGACTACCACGCAATGCTGCCCGGGTTCAATTCCAGACTAGGTCTAACACCTAAAGAGTTTTTTCACGGTACCACCTCTTTCGAATGTCTGACAAGCATCAAAGAGTGTCATTTGTCACGATTGAGCTTCTCAACTCGCCGTTCGGAGTCGGCAAAAAATTGTAGGTCCCTTTCATTCGTGCAAAAATAACACGCACACACAAATGGTTGCGAGAAGCAGGCCCAGGTTCACCTCGAGCTGTAGCGCCAACTAAATAAGTAAGTAAGACAAGGATATCCTTAATCACTTCGAGAGAAAAACCCTTCGTAAGATGTTCGGCCCCATTGGTGTTAACGGATTTTGCAGGATAACGTTCAACCATGAATTACCTCGTCAAAAAAAAATGCGCATTAAAGGTTTGAGAAGGCTAGAGATGTAGAGTGAATAGACAGTAACGCTCCGACCCGCAGAGTATTCGATTCCAACCCCGAGGGTCAGCGCAGAAGAGGACGACCTCGCCTAAGGTGGCACGCACAAGTGGAAGAGGACCTCAACCAACTTGGAGTGAACAACTGGATGCAGTTAGCTAAATGATAGTATGTCTAATAAAACCCTCTCCCGCTGTTCTGCAGTCAAAAATTTGAATAAACATGAATACCGCCTTCAATTCATAAAATTCAGAGATTATCTCCATCCGTTCTCATAAAGTTTCCAATTCTTGTCAGTTCCTTACACATAAACCAGAACTAGTAGTCTCACATCACACTATATGGTATATGCAAATTTCCCTCTCCTGATGTCGTTCAGTAAACCCATTCTGCTCAAACTGTTTCACTGAATCATTATGGAGCTGCAAGCCCCTATGATCAACCTTGTTCGTGGTTACGCGTAAAAGTTGCAATTATGCAGATTCAAGGCGAGCAAAGGAAAGAAAATAATCGGACAGTTTTTAAAGGACACCACGAGGAAGTGTAGAGTTTTTATTTTGTTAAGAAGAGATTTCTTATAAAATCAGAAGGATCTGGAGGGCATTATCCGAGTATGAAACAATGTGACAAAGAATGTTAGTTGGGAAGCATTCAAGTAAATAATGCAAGCCACCCCATGATTTAATGCCAATCCGCTGGAACTTTTATGAAGAGTTCCATAGTACTTTGCATAATATATATCTATTAAAGAATTTTAGAAACAGGGTGCCCAATACGAGACCCGGAGGCCGCATGCCTATTTGGAAACACTTATGCTTGGGAACAGCTTTTTAGTCGCATGAAGCACATAAAATCATAAGTGAGAACACAAATTACTGATGTTCATTTGGAAAACTGTTTGCGTGTAGCGGCAACATCAGTCGAGATCAATTCTGATGCACTTAGTTCGGCAAAATAAATGCGGATGTCCCACTTTTAAATATTTTTAAATTGTCTAATAAAGCTGTCGCACGCTTGCTTGTTTACTTTAATTAACAAAAAACTAATTATGTGCGTGGCCGGTAGGAAATATTATTTCAGAAATTAGACCCGCCTGTTTAAAAGGTTGACCACCCCTAAAAGTTGATGTATATGTAGCATTCAATAGGAGATATCATTCAAATTTCTGTAACTGTTTAGCCAGCAATTTTAAAAATATTAGTAAAATAATTCTTGGAGCTACTAAAAAAAATTGGGATCGAGCCGTGCTGGACATACTTGAGATCTGGGTGTAAACATCTCAGCGCCGCAGTCCGGGTCGGTAATCGACGATATCCAATCCAACTAATTTGAATAGCCCGGACGTCCGTCAGTGACATCGATATTAGTTGTGACCAAATATGGTTGGCCGATGACCAAGCCACCCGTATTGTAACTCTTTCTTAGGTACTACTTAGGTACTACACTACTGTATCCTCTCAAACAGTCCTTCGCAGTGGGGACGACCATATCTGTTGCCACACTAAGCCGACTTCGATTATATTCGTTCATGGCCCTATTTCTCAAGAAAATTCTGACACCATTGGATTAACGTTCATCCACCTGTGCCTTGCAGAATAGAGACTCGATGGATTATAATCTGTTAATGTCAATGTGAGCACCGTGGTGTAGTAGAAAGTGCGTTGAACTACCACGCAATATTGCCCGAGTTCGATCCCAGCCCGGGTCCAACACCTAAAAAGTCTTTTTCACGGTGCCACCTCTTTCGAATGTCTGACAAGCATTCAAAGAGTATCATTTATCAATGAGCTACTCAACGCGCCGTTTGAAGTCGGCACAAAACTGTAGGTCCCTTCTATTCGTGCAAAAATATAACACGTACACACAAATAGTTATGAGAAGCAGGTCCAGGTTCACCCCGAGCTGTAGCGCCACCTAAAGTAAAGTAAAAAAAAGCGTGAGTACCAGGTACTCCTGAAATTTTATGTGTAAACATACGTTTGTGTGTGATGGCGGATAAACAGATCTCTCTAATACTTAGAGAATTTTTTTACAGAAAACGCATTGATACTAAGTTTGGTTACGCGTGACGGATAACGCGAAACATTTGCCCATATCGAGAGCTAAGATGTTTACACATCAAAAGTAATGTCAAAACATCAGTCAAGGTTTACATTTTTATCATCGTGATTCGTGAAGCTCACGAACGAGCAACGTTTGGAATGTGTACTACACCTGGAATAAATTTCGCCCCGGTATCTCAATTTTTCTGTATTTTATTTAAATACAATTTTTTTTATATATGTATATCCTTATTGAAAATATTTTTGCGATTGGCTTATAGCCCCGAAATGTCGAAATTCTCCGCTACAAACACGAAACATCGCCACACACCAGAACAGATCTTTGTTCGCAAGACACCTACCATTGGAAGTACTTACTAACTGTGTACACCGAAAACTATGCAATAAAAATATAATTTTCGTTGCTTATCCTGTAATAAAACAAAACATATTTCTAGGGCGCTGCTTTCTGTTACGGATTTCCGTAACATTTGCACCAAATTACTCCGGGGGGAGGCGAGCGATAAAATGTTTATACATCAAAAATGCTATACATGTATGTACATAATATACGTACTGTATGTATGCACGTACTTATATAAGATAAATAATAAAGATTTGTTTTACTTTTAGTAAACTCATGAGCTGTTACTAAGCAGTTACTTATTTCAAAAGAACGACATTCAAAATTGAATTCTTCATAAATATTATTTGTACGCTACCTTGCATAAGGAAATTAATTATACCAATGTCCTTGAACATTCAAACGAACATCAGAGAGATTCGTATTCAAGCATCATTGATAATTGAAATTGGATTAAACTTTTACATTTTGAATTCTGTACCACAGAGTTTGTATCATCATATCATGTGTACATATGCACACACATATGTATGATAATTTAAGTGTTTATATTGCCGGAAGAAATTTGTACTTTCTCATAGATGGTACTTGAAGTCCTTAAAGATCTCAAGTATGAAAAGAACCTTCAGCTTCAGATGTAAGTTAGCACACATGCCTTAAACATCGAAGCACACATACGACTCTCACCTTGAGATCGTGGAACCACTGCATACACCGGACATGCGACACTCACCTTGAGGGGACAACGACGGCACACACCGGACATCAGCATATTTGTATAAATGCATATTTGTAGGTTTAAGCAATTAGGCATTTAATTTGTACAAGGTAGATTTAAGAAAGAAAAAAAAGAAGACACTTCTAAACAAGTCGTAAAAAGGAGAAGACTTTATTTATCTTGTACATAAAGTCTTCCACTGTTTCAGAAGATGTGTACTTCAACACTTGCCAATTGGCTACGCAATTTCTTCCACTTACCATAACACGAGTATTTATAGCAATTTTTGAAAATATGTCAGCTTGGGCGTTTCCCAGAAAAAAATTATAAAAAAAATACCAGTATGGTTTTGTGTCATAGAGAGTTCTGTCAATTACCACCTCTGGTGTTATCTTGTCAGAAATTGTCTTCTGAATTATCGGTGGTATTGTTTTTATTTGAGGAATACTTGGAATTGAATGGCCTACTCGACACAAATATTAATGATCATCTTTCTCTGCTCTCATTTGCAATCCAATCCACTTGTTTGCAGACAATAGCACTCTGGAATGTGTTTTATTCTTCAGGATTCTACGAAAAAACTCCTGTTGATTCGCAGCTAATGATACATTGTCAATCGGAATTTGTTAAGCAAGTGCAATGGACTGCGTCAGGACCTAGTACAGAAGTCGCTTTATACATGACTTCAGTCAGAAAGTAGTACAGTAGTCGCTTTATGCACGACTGGTATAGTGTTTAATTTATTTTTTCATTCTTGGAAGATGAGAAATCTTTCCTGGATATTGAGCTTCCAGCTAAGTTCTTTGTCTAGGATGAGACCTAGGTACTTTGCTTTGTCGGTAAAAACCTGTTTGGTACCGAATAAAGAACGGGGGTTATCTGAGGGATTTTGTATTTCCTAGTGAAGAGAACCAGATCCGTTTTCTGAGGGTTGACCTCCAGTCCCTTCGATTATAAATATTATTTTTACTTGTCTATCTCAAAACTTAAGTAGCAGAGCAACCCACGTTATGTAAATTGTCATTGTTGATTCAGCGTCCAATTAAATTTGAGTTCATTGGAAAAACTAACTGGAAAGAGGTCTTATTTAAATTTTTAATCCATCAATGTCTGCTAAATTGCTGTCATCGATTATTTCGTTGAATGAGTGTAATATGCACGTCTACATTATGACTGTTGGCAGATCAACAGTTCACACAAATCAAGTTATGCAACTACAGTCGAACCCGCTTAAATGTAGGCTTGCCATATTTTTGAGCCGACTAACCGGGACACGCCACCTAAAAAAAAGGTTTTTAAATTTTTTAATTAGCACTATTCTATACTGTATACAAAAAAACAACGTAAGCGTAAGCGTAAGCGAGTACTGCGAGTGCCGAGAAGGTACTACGAAAACCGAGGAATGCCGATAGAGTTAGAAACAATTCGGAAATGAAAAAAAAAATTATTTCTGTGGCCACAAGGAAAAACGACATAAGTCGAATTATTTCTAAATTGAGTTTTTTACACCAACGGATGCGCAATATTCGATTCTATTTGCCATATGTTTTCCTTATGTTGATCTCTAGCGGTTGCTGAGTTATAGACCACCAAAAAACAACATGAGTAGTTTTCCCGCAAATGTCCTTATGGAAAAACAGCATAAGTAAAGATTATCCGGAAGTTTTTGACATATGTTCTAATGCTCGAACAGCTAACGAAACTAACGCAACCATAAGTGTATAAAAGTATTTTTTTTTCTCATCTTTATTTCTGTATCAAAAAATCTCTTATATGATGCATAGTTTTCTGTAAGATAACGTCAAATCTTTCAACTGCTCTACTGAAAAGTTGTAAAAATCGACTTATGCTGTTTTTCTTTGTTGCCACAGATTTATTAGTAATAACTAGAAACCGGATTATATACATTTGCATATTTGCATATTTTGACCATTCTGCCCGGTTGTTACAAATTTTTGCATATTATACTAAAAATCGAGTGGTATTTCATGCACCAAGAAGTTTCAAATAAACCAGCAAATCAAGAGAAGTGTTCATATTGTAGGATTGCAAAAGAAAGGCCCGCGAGAGCAACTTTTAACAGCGGCAAATAGCAGTAACTCCACCTTTACAGACCAACCAAAAAACAATTTTAACATGGATCTATCTAAAGCATTACTTGCAAGTATATATTCCTATTCACAAACTAAATCCTACCTTCAAAGCATTTCTTTGAAAATATTGCTTGAATCAAAATATACCAGATGAATCAACATTGCGTAAAAACTACATTCCATCAGTTTTTTGAAAGAGATACGCAATAAACTCAAGGAAAGCATTATTTGGATTTAAGCTGAAGAAACTACTGACAGTTGTGCCCGTTACATTGCAAATTTAGTTGTCGGTACGTTAAAACTAGAGCCTTCTTCTTCCTATTGGTGGCCTGCAAAGAGCTTGAAAATTCTCTTTCTACGATCGCCAGATTTGTGAATGATGGTACCAAACACATTTTTCCTGAATTATCTGCATATGAAAGAGTGTTTATATTTCTCTCAGATGCTGCTTCCTATATGATCAAGGCACCCAAAGCCCTCCAAGTGTCACATCCCAACTTGATCCATATGACATGCTTTACTCATGGAGTACATCGTCTCACTGAAGAAGTACGATCAACGTTTGACAATGTAAGTAGACTCATTTCATCGACAAAGAAAGTTTTTCTTAAGGCACCTGCTCGCATTAAAGCCTTTAAATTAAAGAAAAGCTACCAAATGCGCCTTTACCTCCTGAACCAGTGATAACTCGATGGGGAACGTGGATTGAGGCTGTGCTGTTTTACAGTCAACATTTTGAGACCATCAAAAGCGTAATTACAGACCTCGATTGTACGGAGGCTGTACCAGTTTGTCAGTCCAAGGAAGCGTTTAACGACCCCAGCATTAAAAAAAACATTGCTGTGATTAGTACTCATTTTTACCACATACCTGTGAGTATCAAAAAGCTCTAAACTCAGGGTATTGCGTTGAATCTGAAAAAATCCACCGAATGAACTCCGCATTGCCTGATGTATTCCCGCTAAACTTAAGGAGAAATATTAAAACAAATTGAGCAATAACCCAGGCTTTGAACCTTTGAGCCAAGTAAATAGTTTTATCAATGGGACGGATGAACTTTTGCCAGAAACGATAAGTGCAAACATAGCACCCCACTTCAAGTACTGAACAGTTCACTCGTACCTCAGTGGATGGGAATGGTCCTTTTCCACTAACAAAAAAATCTTTTTTTATTGAAGACACAACATTACCACTGAATATTTGGGGCTATACTTGATTGTCTACGTTTATAAAAGTAACAAATAAATTTAAGAACTGTTAATTGCATTCGTTTAATATGCTATTAATTAGCATTTCTATGACTAATACTATGCTGAATTAGAAATAAAAATCTTAAAACTAATATTTTTTTAGTTTTTTAATTAGACACTTTTCATGCATATTTTAAATATTCTTTACGCATACTTCAAGGTTTTTATGTTGCTTATAATCCGGTCTCTAGTAATAACATGTTTGTTTTTAGTTCGCGAAAAGGAAAACATAATTATTATTAATTTATGTAGAACTAGACGCACGGTCAAGTTCCAGACGGTTTGGCATTTTTTGTTTAACGTCAAAATACATTTTGATGAAAAAATTAAAAAACCGGGACCAAATGCCAAAGGCCGGTACGCCGGGACAGCAGCCTTGAACCGGGACTGTACCGGTCAAACCGGGGCGTATGGCAAGTCTGCTTAAATGAAATGAGGAAAAATCTTGGTTTTAATTTCAATTAACCGGATTTTTTAAAGCATTCAAAGCCTGCCTCATCACTTTTTTTTCTCTATTTTGTGATATCTACATTTTCAATTTATTCATCTAAGCGGAGCCTTTTCTAAGAATAACATTTTGTTTTGTTTAAATCTTTTTTTTAGTTATACGAGATTTTCATTTAAGCGGGTTTCAAATAAGCGGGTTCAAATAAGCGGGTTCGACTGTATTCAATATGAAAGCATAGCAATTGAAACATGAATATTAATTGCCTTACTCTTGAAATAACATGAGATTCTTTGATTTTACGTGTTCAAATAGATATGGATGCTTTAAAATGTATTACGACTGAGAATTCAAATTAGAAACAAGGTCAAAAATACTATCGGGGGAAAATGCAATGACTATTACATTCAGATCAGTTTAATCCATTCGTAAAATGTGTTTGAAACAAAATGCGTTGACATAAGATTTATGAGTGTGTGTTAATAAGGACCTTTATGGGTTTACGTGAACATAGTTATAAATCGCTCTTTTTAGTCGGAAGATTACCGTTGTCGAACATTAAAGTTATATATTTACTACCTGCTGCGTATCCCGCATTAGCTGATAATGAGATTTTTCTACCATTGGATTTCAATGTATTGGAGAATATCCCTTCGTGTACTGAAAAGGATTCGGTTAAGTTAGGTTAGGTTAGGTTATGAGGGTTGTTTGCAGTAAATGCAATTTCACCCATAGGCCGTAAAGGTCCATTGTGAATACCCTAGTTGTGCATGTAGAAACCATTTCGATCTTCTAATAAATCTCTTTAGGTTTGTACGCGGTATTTTAGCCAGGTCATCCAGGGAGTCGAAGAAGTTAAGATAAGCGCCGTTCTTGAAGAACCAGGCAGTGGCATAGCCAGTCTGCTACAGATTCTATTTCATCCTTATCCATGCAGCTTCTACAGAAGTCATTTGTAAGGATGCTGTGTCTTCTGGTCATGTTTCCTATTATACAGTGTCCGGTTATAACACTGACGAGTACATGTATTTGGGTTCTTCCCATAGAAAGTAAGGAAGTTGTTCTTTTCTGGTCGACTGCGAGCCACATGTTGCGGGTTATGGCACAATCGCTAGCATTGCGCCATCGGTCCTCGGCTAAATTAGTGATGATGCGGTTTATTAGATTGTTAGCTGTGTTGAAAACCGGTAAGGCCTGTCTGTCAACTAGTGTCATATCCATACGAGAGCCTTTCCTGGCCAGTACATCTGCTATTTCGTTCCCTTCTATTCCCACATGTCCGGGTACCCAGCATAAGACTGTGTGGTGTTTTATTGATCTAAGTGCCATAAGGCACTCCTTTACGTATTTTGAATTTACTTGGCTTGGCTTTCCACACAAACGGCGATTTCCGTGGCGGGTAATTTCCCTGCTAGGACAATTTGTGCTGCTTTCTTAGTAGCATATACCTCTGATTGGAAGACGCTGCAATAGTCGGCTAGTTGGGAAGACTGATTTCTTCAAAGACGCCTGCTCCGGTACCTTCCTTTGTTTTTGATCCATCTGTAAAGATGGATGTTCCGATGATGGCATTGTCGAGTTGTTCCAGATCTACCTGCCTGGTATGGAGTTTCTCGTAATCTGTGCAGGGTTTGAGTCCTTTTTGATTGAAAATTTCCAGACGAATGCAGCCTCCAATTGGCATTCGCTCTTAATAAGGATTTGGTTAAGACCATGCTGATCTAGCTGAGATTTTGACAGCTGCTATCCATGTAAAATGCTCTGGAATTGCCCGGCTAAAACTTTCCATACGTATTTGCATTTCTAGCGAAAGGCTGCTATATTTACATAGCTTTAACATTTGCTCTCATTTCGCCAAAATACCGTTAGGTACACAAAAAATGGGTTCCTTTGTCTGTATGGAAGAGAAAAGAAAATATTCCCATTCCATCCACATGCAGTGATTCCAAACAAAAGTCACTTCGAAACTGATATCATTACCGCACGGTATAGCAAAAACCACTCAGGACATTCTTAAAACTCGACGCATAACAACTCTTCACGTCAAAATGAACTCGTACCCATTTCATGCCAGCAGACACAAATTGTAAATATTGACACGATGTCAACACATATACACAAAATTATATTTACTCCCCTTGTGACTGAAACCCGGCAATCTGAAATAAAAAAAACTTCAAAAAGCTTCACCGCTCCGCCCCGCTTAGGTATCAACAATTTAATTGTACCTACATGTCCTTGAATATACAATCAAACATCGCTGTAGATTGCTTTCACCTTTCGCGCATCATTGATCATTGAAATTCGATTTAACTTTTCCATTTGCAGTTATGTCCCAAAGACTTCTCTCATCGTGTAGTGGAGAAATGAACAGCAAGACTCTGGAGTATGACATGTTGCCTGGAGACATTCGTACTCCCATATTGACAGAAAGGTAGAATGATGAATGGTTTGACATTGACTCCTTATGTCATGTGATATTAATATATCATTGGAAATGTGCATTGGAACATTAAGTCCATTGTGTGGAATGGATTGTCTCCCAACGGTGGTGTTCTGAATTTCATTTTTGAAAGTTGAAATTTAAAAGTTATTGAAATGAAACAAACACATAAAAAGCACCGTTATATTTGATTAATCTGTCCCATGTAGTACCATTTAGGATTGCAATTGTTTATCTAGCTGCATGAACTAAGCAAAGATATGTAGGTTAGGTTAGGTTAGCGAGCTGATGAGAATGGTTACATCCTCATCACACTTAGGTCCTTAGGTGGACCCATTGTGTAACCCATAGTGCGTTCTTACCAGTTGCAGTGGTGTGAATGTCAAGGTTTCAACCAACCTGACGCCCTAGCAAATTGAAACAGGTCAGATGGTGATCTATCTGACAGCTCTTCGATGTGTTCAAAGAAAAATTTGCCCAGGGTTCTATTTCTCAGTTGGCAGAGTTTAGGGCAATGACAGAGGAAATGGAGTGTGTCCTCATGTGCGTCTTTGTCACTGCATCCCCTGCAAATATCATCATCATTCAGTCGTAGTTTTTTCATGTGGTATCTTAGAGTGTTGTGCCCAGTTAGCACTCCTATCAGCATTGACAACGACTTCCTGTATTTTTGTAAGAGTTTCCTTGGTCTCGTTTTGTCGTATTCTGGGCGCAATCTTCTTGATACCTCGCAGGTGGTTAGTTAATAATTTCCACCTGTCATTTGCTTCAATTACACATCTTTGTTCAGTTTTGGCCCGAAGGTTACTGAGTGGAGGTTTAACCGTACCATGTGCTTGCTCTCTGTCTTGGGCTGAGCCACTGAGCTCTTTCTGGCCAAAAATCAAGAGAAGAGAGAGCCAAATGAGAGTGTCAAAAAATGTCCCCTCCTGCGATATCGTAGGTCCGTTCACGTACTTTTGTTTACTTAATATGTGTTATCTGTCAATTTTCAAAGTGTGGGGGTGAAATTCTCTCAAAGACAGAAAAATAAATTGAGAACGCTTCAAAATAACTCATTTTTTAACAGTGTTTTTAAAGGTGATAAAATAATTGAATCATTTTGAAGTTGTAACATCATTTTATTCGAACTATGAAAATATAAAAACAATTTTTTTTCACAAAATGGCGGCTTAGCTCAATTTCTTTTCAGGTGTCTTTGACGCAAGGTCCAAAAGTGCTGCATTTGTCAGTCTTTCTCTATTTATCTTTTTGCCAAAAAAAATTACTTTCTATTTCTGACACGTGCATGGGAAGGATAAACCTATAAAATCATAAAAAAGTATAAACTTAAAAATTATGTACGCTCTTTAAAAAATGTTCAAATTTTATACTGTTTTTTCGACATGTGTCATCCTCAAAAAGTAGTTTATTTAAATAAAATCTTTAAAACTTTAGGTTTATCCTTCCGGTAATGATATAGAGAAAGGCTTCACAAAATTTCAGCCAAATCGATCAATAACTTTTTAAGTTACGGCACGAGCAGTTTTTGAAAATACGGATTCGAGATAATCGCGTTTAAAGTTTCACTGTACCATATGCTGTATAAGTAACACTCCCATCTATCCTCTATTTCCAGGACTATCCTGTTTTTTCATACAAAATCCTGCTTCCTGTATATTCCTGTGAAAATCCTGTAAAACATTACACCTAAAAATTAATTTATACCCTGAACTCTTCCAAATTCCAATTCAAAATTTACAGAATTCGAAATTATTCTGTGTGCTTTTCATTAACTTGTTGTGTGTGTCTTCTCTGGGCCACACTGCTTCAGTCAAACAGGTTTTGCGGCAATAAACAAAACATGGACCAATCTTACGCTCAAAACCAATATCAAAATACCATGCCTAGAATTTCACAAATTCATTAAATCGACTCCAGATTTATGCTTCGCTCAATTGCATCGAATGAAAAATATAATGTACGAATAAGTGAAAGCACCGAACAGATCGATAACGACTCAGATGACGACTGTTAGAATTTGAACTCGAAGTTTGACAGTTGACATTCATTTGTATCCAATGTTAACTTTTTTCTTTTTTCTTTTGTCAATAAATAAAAAATATGCGGAAAATTTTGAAAATCTCTTTAAAAAAACGGTAAAATACCAAAATTTTCCCTATTTTTTTGTTAAAAGGAAAAATCCTGTTTTGAACAAAATATATCCTGTTAAATGGTGAAGTTTGGTCATTTTATCCTGTATTTTGAATAAAAGGAGATGGGAGCATTATGTATAAGTATAAGTATACTTTATGCGCTCAACTATGTGTGCGATAACTCTGTAAATATTTAATATTTTAATTTCTCCTCGGGTCAATATATTCTCCTCTCAATACATTATATTTTCGAAATATGGTTGTGGGCTTACCCTAAGCTCAACGACACTGACAACACAGAGTTCAGTGGCCACCACATCGAAAATAAGACGAAGAAGTGAACGAAAGAAAGAAGCGGACGACGACGACGGCAGACAAAGACGAGACGGCCAGCCATCAGCACCATTTTCGGGGGTAGAGTGTAATTTCCTGAAGTTAAACTACCATTATACATAATTTTCGCATTGAACTACCATTGTATATTTTAATTAAACCACTTATTCTAAATTTCTCTACTGAGTTGTAATACCTAATGGATTATATGTAAATTAAACAAATCAATATTAAATCCCACATGTATGAAAAAAAAATCGATTTTTTTAAATTTCTAAAGGGATTGCCCCCCTTAAGCAACACAAAATGAAAAATGTATGTGATTTGACAGATTTGACAGTTTTGATATATTAGCCCAAAGAAAAATAAAAGAAAATTAGTTTTTAGTGAAAATATTAAATAGTTAAAAAAAGAAGAAAAGAGGTTTTTCCCCTATTTCCAAATTATCTACTAGTTGACAGATGTCCCATTTTGATCACAAAAAGTCACCAAACAGACCCACTGACTGTTTTCCGTTGTAAGTTAACACATTCACGCATTTAAGTTCACACATTCACATAATGACATTCACGCATTCACAAACGTTTTTCACGGTGCCGCCTCTTTCGAATATCTGACAAGCATCAAAGAGTATCATTTGTCACGATTGAGCTTCTCAACTCGCCGTTCGGAGTCGGCAAAAAACTGTAGGTCCCTACCATTCGTGCAAAAATATAACACGCACACACAAATGGTTGTTTTAAAATAAATTGACAGGCTTTCGGGCTCATTGCGAATACACTAATAAAACCCCTACATACGCATATGTACATATTTGTGTTTCGATTAAACAAAACGCGTATTTCCCCTACTCGACTCATCGTTGCAGAATGTGTTTGACTAAAAATATTATTCTCGTCCTTGTTTGTTGAAAATCCAATAATACTTTGTTAAAATCTCAATCTTTATTTGCTGTAAAGCATAACAGAATTTGTAACGCAACATGATATTTTTGCACTCAAAAACTCAAAGGGCACCAGGCAACTTCATGCTGTTATCCTAGGTTGCTAACAAACTCGTGAAATTCAATTCCAAAATAACTGACTTAAGGCTCACCCCCATCCACACGTTAGTTATGTATTTCCCTTCAACGGATGTCGGCAGGTCGGCACACTCGACAACAAGGATTCCTATATATGTACATGTGTATATGTGTATACTCTTTCTACGTGTCGCTTCGTGAAGCATGCCATGAACATACATACATACTTCTGAATGCATTCTAGCTGTTTCTGTTTGCGCTAACAGTAAATTGAGAAAGCAACGTGAGTTGAATGTCAATCGATTCCAGGATTGTTTCGAATGCAATTTCTCTTCCATTAGATTCATACTCGTAAGTTATTGACTTTACCAGTGCCTGGGATTGTGAGGGACAATTGCTCGGAAATGCATGTGTTGTCATGCTAAATGCTTTTGTGTATCCTTCAATGGTCAATATGGAAATTATGTTTGCATATGAGTGACAGAAGGAATTATATGGTTATGACCTGAGGTTGCCAAGTGTCATGATGATGTGTTGGTAAACCATTTCAAAGAACCATTTTCATTTTCCAAAAACCACGCCGACAATGACTTTCCCTATGCGACTTCTATGTACTTAGACCGAAAGCTGTCCAGGTTAAGTAAATTTCCCAATTGGAACAGTTGTATTATATTCCGAGTTTGGGCCTAAACCACAATGTTGCTCAAAGGTGATTAAAGACTGTTGCTAAGTACATTTAGGTATAAACTTCAAATATGAGGGTATTTTACTTATTTCAACTTTCAGAGATATGCTTGTTTTGTTTGACTTTATTTCGGGCACCAATCAAATTTCATGAGTGGCATTGTAAATGGTTTTTCAAAAGCTATGTCCGAACTAGTGGGCACCGTAGCGCAAGTGGTTAGTGCGTCGGACTACTGAGCCAGCGGTCTTGGGTTCGAATCCCGCCGCAAACACCTAAAAGTTTTTCACAGTGCCCACCTCTTTCGAATGTCTGACAAGCATCAAAGAGTATCATTTGTCACGATTGAGCTTCTCAACTCGCCGTTCGGAGTCGGCAAAAAACTGTAGGTCCCTTCCATTCGTGCAAAAAATGTAACACGCACACACAAATGGTTGCGAGAAGCAGGCCCAGGTTCACCTCGAGCTGTAGCGCCAACTAAGTAAGTAAGTAAGTATGTCCGAACTTTGACAACTTATTCCTCTGACGTTAAGGCGTCATTCTTTGACGTTTGTGTTTTGCCATTTCAATTCAATTCAGTTTCAAAATATCGTCGAAATTGTTCAAATTTATTTTAAAAATTCGTGTTCTGTCTGCCAAGCTTTTCACGAGCTACGAAATATTTACGTCCAACCAAGTGAGCAATTCAATGAATTATCGCGAAATTCAGGGAAAGCGGTTCGGTTGCTGATAGAGCAGTTCCTGTATGATACCGAAATACCCGATCAAGCGAGAATATCGCTGCTTTTGCTATAGACCCAAACCTCTAGACTCCTCGTCGTAGACAAGGAGTTGGCCTTTCTGCGACCTCAATTTGGCGAATTTTGCAAAAAGACTTGGACGTGCATCCGTCTAAGATCCAATTCACAGAAGGGCTGAAATCAGTAATTCGCTGATTTGGGCTTTGGAGCATTTGGAAACAGATCCAGATTTTGTTAAAAAATCATCAGCGATGAAGCACATTTTTGACTGGACGGCTTCGTGTACAAGGAAAATTGCCGCATTTGGGGAAAAATTAGTCCACAGCTGTATCAAGAGTCTCCATTGCAACCGGAGAATCTTACTGTCTGATATGGATTTTAATCAGATGGCATTATTGGGCCATATATCTTCCGAAACGAGAATGGCGAACGGTATCGGGCCATGATAGCTGACTTCTTGTGGCGTTGGCCTCAATTGGATGACATGGACTTGGACAATATGTGGATTCCAATAAGACGATGCAACGTCACACATATCGGGCGTTTCATTGGAGTTGTTGCAAGAAAAGTTCCCAGGGCGATATTTCCAGAAGAAGCGATGTGGAATGGCCGCCAAGCTCGTGTGATTAAACGCCTTTAGATTTTGTTCTCTAGGGCTATGTTAAGTAACTGGTTAATGGCAACAAACTAATAATAATTGACCAACTGAAAAACATAATCTTTCAACCCATTGGTGAAATCCAGCCCGACTTATGCAACAGAGTCATACAAAATTTGACCTCTCGGATCGAGTCCTGTAAACAAAGCAAAAGTTACCACCGCGGTTCTTAATTAGATTACTATCGTCATGTTCGTTCACTCAGAACCGCGCGGTTTGAAAAAACGTATACACACAGTATAATTTCAAGTGTTTCAAACCGCACAGTTGCCGCCGTGTCTGAACGTCGTCCAAAGCGGGCAGACTACAGTGCATATTAGCGACATGTTTCGTGAGCATTTCAAAGTATAGAAAATCACAGTCGTAATTTTCATATAAATATACATAAAAAGACATAAAAGTCCATACCCTATCTTTAGTGGAATGCCTATTTTGCAATCCCAAGTAATGGCTTTGATGCAATCGCTAAATCAATAACTTTTCAAATACTTTTGATAGCACCAGATTTCAAAAATTTGGTCGATAGGAAGTAACTTTAATTGGCGACCTGGCCCTAACTGACAGCTAGATGAAATACACGTATTCTTAGGGAAGGTGGCCCATAACCAACAGATATATGAACTCTCTCCTTTTTTAGTCCGTTGATCCACTAGCACTCCACAGATTCATATATCAGGTCTGTTTGGTAAAGGCTAGTACGGTGCTCTCGCTAAACTAAATTTTTCATACAAAATTTGTCGTTGCTAAACGCAAAGTTAAAATTCCGCCGGGAAATTTATCCGAGTGTACGGTGCTCATGCTAAAATGCTCGCTAAATAGGTAGTTGCATAGAATATGTCTCCACAAAATTTTAGCCAGCTATTTAATGTCCGGGACATTTATTTAGCGGCGGAATTTTGACGTTTTGAATTCAAATAGAAATTTGAAACAAAAATCAATTATTCGGTTTGAATTTTTCGATGATTTTTATGAAAAGAGGTAAATAAGTGCATGTATACTGCTGCTGCTCTTTGTTTGTTCAAGCACGAGTATGAAAATGAAAGGGCAATGTCGGGGGAAGTCAAAGAAAAAATTAAAATAATCAGGAGCACAGAAAAAAAGGTTTACAACAAGGGTGGATTTATCAATTTCTACAACCAACACTACAAACAAAATTTATCTGGCATTAATCTTCGGTTTTCATGTGAATTTTTGGAGTCCGACGGAAATTTAGTTTAGCGCGAGCACCGTACTAGCCTTGACTTGTAAATTTGTACGAATTCCTGTTTGTTAACCAAAAAGTTCGTGACAATTCATAAAAAGAGAGCCAAACGAGTGTCAAAAGTGTCCCATCAACTCAGACTTACAAATTTTAACGAATACTTAAGCAGCCCATACACAATTCAATTCAATTGTCAATTGAGTTAACAACTAAATTGATATTCGGCCACACACCGTACCAACTGAGTTGAAAGACTTAGTATAAACTTCCACAAATATCTAGAATTTATATGTGCATTTAAAGTCATTTTACTGATTACGTTTCACTCACACACACTTTCACAGATTTCACAAGGCTAGTACAAATTTTCCTCAATCTGACAGCAAATCAAATGACTTCCCCACACACAGTGCAAATCAACTTCCAAATATCAAAATCTTTTAATTTTTCCTCAACCAACTCGCCAACCGTCAAATCGATCAAATGACTGCCCCACATACGGGTGTTGATTTTAATTTGATTTGACTCAGTTTACAATTGAATTAAAGTGTGTATGGTGCGCTTTACACCAACTTTTTTTTGGGGTTAATTGGGTAAAACCTGTCAAACCAGCCATCTGTCAGTTTCTTCAAAGAAATTAGCTGTCATAATTCATTGTGAAGTGGAAAATAAAGACGAACCAAAACTGACAGGTTTTACCCACAAATGCGGTTCAATGCGCTTGCTTACTTTCTTGCAAGTTTTCCACTCTCTGAGAGGATTTTCCCCCATTATTCAAATTATTTATTAGGTCTGTTTGGTGTGCTTTTTGTGATCAAAATGGGACATCTGTCAAATAGTAAATAATTTGAAAAGGACAGGGGGAAAATCCTTTCTTCTTCTTTTTTAGCTATTGAATATTTTCATGATAAACTAATTTTCTTTTATTCTTCTAACAAATAGTGATTGACATTTCACAAATTGTCAGATGGCTATTTGATAGATGTCCTTCGGTGACTCCATGCCCCATGGATGAAGATGAAGCACGATTTCACAAGATGGGAAATTAGATTAGATCTCATTACATTTTTTGCCACCTCATTTGGCTCTCTCTTCTCCTGATTTTTGACTGATTCAGTAATTTTACGTACAATTACCGCACTCCAAACAGACTTATAGACTATTTGACAGGTTTCACACACTTGATCACAAAAAAGTTACCAAAAAGGCTTATTGATGCATTCACAAATTGAGAGTAAGTACATTCATTGGTGGACGGACTGAGAGAATGTTGAGAAACTGTTATCGCCGTTGACGTCAATATAGGTAGGCGACGGATTTTATGGGAAGGCTCTTTCTGGCAATACTTGAACGTTAACGTCGATCTTCAACGGAACGATGTCGACTGATTCTATGGGCTTTATTTATTTTAATTCAAAACTGACTTCAGTAACCTTCTCGGTGTATAGTTTATTTTTATCAAAATGGTTTTTTTTAACTGTTTTGCATTGTTTTAGAATTTCTCTCCATGTAGATTGATTTTATAGCTTTGGGAATAGGGGCCTTCTCCCTCACACATCCATGTCTTCCATTTCTTGTACATCTTTCAAAGGTTGGAAAATTAGTTCCAAACCTGAAAATTGATTAGCATTACACATTCCTGAACACCGTTTTTATTGGGCAAAAACCTTGTTAGGTTGAAGCTTAAGTATAAGTTAAATTGCTTATAATTTATTAAATATCCTCTTTACTGTATCATAACCTGAGTGAATCCCACTACAACTTCGTCCAAAACATTACCTTAACAAATAATTAAAAGGTTTATCCTATTGCACCCTTTGCAATCAAATAGTCAGTTTTATATACGGACCAGTGCTTAATTAGTGCTTTCATCAAATTAAACCAACTCCCTATTATCCACGTGACTCCATATCCAACCAACAAGTGCTCATGGACTAACATGAAATTCATCCGATATTCTCCGGAGCTACCTATTGCCTCCAACACAGACTGCAACAAATATGTACCTTCTCCAGATGACTTGAGATTTAAGTTTGTCATTGTCAGAAAGTCCTCATCCGAACCCCTATTGTGTGTGTGTGTGTGTGAGCACAAGTGACTACGAGTACGAAACAGATATCCAAAATGTGCAAGAGAGTTGATTGTATCTGAAGTGAAGAAGTCCATGTTCTGCCAGTGTACGGGTGAGGGATCATAGAAATTGTAATATAAAATTTATTACCTCAGGACGTAATAACTTGTCAGGGTGAGCCATTTATTATTCAGCACTCAACTTCAGCAGCCCTTTTGGCTAAGGAACATAATGAAAGATTATTACATGACGTACAGTAAGTCTCAGTGGAGAGAGACTCCACAAGGAATTACTAATGACAGGAGTCGGGGGCCGTAATGGATTTTGAGACAAATCTTTGATTGATAATGAACTCCACGAATATGGATTAGATAATACGAATCGAGATGAATGATTGCCTGACTACCTTTGTGGTTTCAGGGTATCTTATGCAGAAATTAAAGAATATTGCTCTTCAAATGGATCAATGAAATTCATGGAATTGGATCAAAAAAGAAAATTATTTGATAAGGCTCACGTACTGTCAATCTAAAAAGGAACGTCCAATCAATTTGGGTATTTCCTGTCAGCATTGTGTATACACCTCTACCATAAAGTTTATCGGCATACGCAGAGTATCTGGAGAGATATTTCTGATATGTATTTTGCAAAAGATTCTCCGGTCTGTCTGTTGTCCATCTCAATGCTCAAAGCTTGAATAAGCACTGGGATGAATTTAAGACCATATTTCAGGGCGGGAAGGTTGATGCTATTTGCATCTCCGAAACTTGGCTCAACTCGGACTCGAAAGACACAATGTATGACTTAGAGGGGTACAAGATTTACCGAGCTGATCGCATTGGGCGAGCAGGTGGGGCTGCGATGTTTGTTAGGAAAAACATTCCATGTAAGGTAATTCATAAATCAATGGCTAATGATACTATTGAATACCTTTTCATTGAAATTCTTTGTGGTTTTGATAAAAGCCTCCACTGATAACCGATACAACTGCCATCACAAACCTACTTGAAAACATTGGGCTGAATTATAATCACTTGCTTGTTTCTGGAGATTTTAACATAAATCTCCTCGATAGTGTAGCTTCTCAGTTTAAAAACAGCCTAAACTCTCTACATCTTTTTCCGGTGAATACATCTAGTCCGACACTTTTTAGTACTACCAACTCTACCCTCCTCGATGTCATTTTAGTAAATAGAACAGACCGTATAAACTTCTATGGTCAGCTGGATGTTCCCGGGTTCTCACACCACGACCTAATTATTATTTTCTATGACATCTCTCTTCTAAGGTCAACTGAAACAAAAACAATAAGTTACCGAGATTTTAAGTCAATCAGTTTGAACTCTCTTCAAAATTATGCTATGGCCTTAGACTGGAGTAGTCTCTACCACATGACCTCTATAGATAACCAAGTTGATTTCTTCACGTCGGCAGTTAACGGCCTCTTTGAATCGTATGTTCCCATTAAAACTGTTGTTCTTCGTAATAAAGGCTGTGAGTGGTTTACTCCCAAAATCGAATTAATCATTGAAAAGAGGGACAATGCTATTAAAAGGTGGAAAAGTTTTAGAATTCCTGAACTAAAAGATGATTTCAAACGGTTGAGAAACTGTGTCAAGCAGGAAATCAGATTATCGAAATCGAAGTGTTTTGCCTCTAAATTCAAAACTGGGTTAAATACGAAAAAAGCCTGGAAAAATGTTAAAGAGTTGGGCATTGGCAGGGACCCGACTTCAAACGATAGTGAAATTGACGTCAGTATCCTTAATGCCAAATTTTCTGCTGCATCGACCATCCCAGGCTGCCAGCATGCAGGTGAAGTCGAAGAAACAGCCTTAAACCTATTGTTGACTCCCGATACGCCTCATAATTTTGCGTTTAGTAGAGTCTATCCACCGGACGTTCTAAAAGCTGTCTTAGCAGTCAAATCAGAAGCCATTGGATTGGATTTTATGCATCCAAATTTTCTAAAAATCATTATCATTGAAGTATTGTCTCCCCTGACGTATATTTTCAACAACGCTCTGTCCTACTCTACGTATCCGAAATCCTGGAAGGCTTCGAAAATAATTCCTGTTTTAAAAGGCACGGTCGCCAAAGAAAGTGTTTGAGAATCTAATGAGCTTCCAAATATACACATACTTGAACCGATTTCAACTCCTTTTACCATTTCAATCAGGGTTCAGATAACAACATAGTTGCACCACTGTACTGTTGAGTCTGGTTGACGAGTTTCGCTCTGCGATGGATCGTGACGATTTAACCTCGCTGGTTCTGCTCGACTTCTCGAAGGCCTTTGACTCCGTTCCGCATGAACTTCTTTTGCTTAAACTCAAACACTATTTCAACTTTTACGTAACTGCCATTAAGCATATAAGAAGCTACCTTACGAATTGCACTCATGCAGTGTCCTTTAGCGGTAGAATATCGGACTTTCTTGAATCAAAGGCCGGTGTCCCTCAGGGATCTATTATGGGACCTTTACTCTTCTCTCTTTTTAACAACGACATACCATCAATTTTAAGCAATTGTAAAGTTCAAATGTACGCAGACGATATCCAACTATTTCTCAGCTACCCCCTTGGCATGATTGAAGATGCTACCGTGCGCATTAACGAAGATTTAAAATCTGTTGTTCACTGGGCTCATACCAACCAACTTAAACTTAATACTGAAAAGAGCTAAGCTATCGTTATAAGCCGTACAAAATTAGACACGTCCTGCCTTCCCCCTATCGAAATAAATGGTATTCTTCTACAGTACTCTCCGAGGGTTAAAAATCTTCAACTTCAACCAATTTCTTACCTGGGACGATCACATTACAATAACTGTAGGCAAGGTTTATGGTGGTTTACGCGCACTGTACCAATCCGGACATTGTCTCCCAACCGGAGTGAAAGCTACATTGGTGAAAACTTTAATCCTGACAATCCTGCTTTATGCACATCCGGTCTTTTGCACTGTGAGCAGTCTAAATTCACGTAAATTAAGAGTGGCTTTCAATAGTGCTGTGAGATTTGTTTATAACGTACGTTGGTATGATCATATCTCAGGATATGCAAGAGACTTCCTTGGTCTGGAGTTCCAAAAATATTTGGATCTTAATGTCCTAGCGTATTTGTTTAAGCTCAAAGTGAACAGAATGCCGGAGTACCTTTTTCATAGACTTCAGTTCGCAACTTCCGAAAGAAGTCAAGCTTTCATCGTGCCCACCTTTAAATATGGCACAACCAAAAAACAGTTTTTTGTTTGCCGTTCGGAGTCGGCAAAAAACTGTAGGTCCCTTCCATTCGTGCAAAAATACAACACGCATACACAAATGGTTGCGAGAAGCAAGCCCAGGTTCACCTCGAGCTGTAGCGCCAACTAAGTAAGTAAGTAACATTATGATTAGGGCACTAGGGATTCTCTTCTTATTTTCTTTTCCTATTTTTTTGATTCTTGACTTAAAATAAAACTACTTTAAATTATTCCGCTGTATAATCTCTGCACAACAATGGATTTATATATATCTACGTGTATGATAAATGAAATAAATAAATTGAAAAATTGAAATAGAATTGATAGAGCTACTGGCTGTCTAAACTGACTATTATTTTTGTCTCAAGTAGAGACGCATTTACGGTAGAGCATGCAGCAATAGTATTTGCCTTAACTTCTCTATGACTATGAAGGAACACAAACGTCAAAGAATAACAACGTTGCCGCTTGAAATGTCAGAGAAATAAGCTGTCAAAGTACGGACATAGGTATTGAAAAACCCTATACAATGGGTGTAAAAAATAAGTTACCGCCAGCAGTTGGAAAAACTGTAGCTGGAAATCGAGCCTATTTTGAAGTTGACAAAATAAATTTTGATGATTTCTTGATTTGTGTAGTTTATTGACTCGGTCCCGGTTATATTCATCTCTACTTTGTATGGGAACTTTAAATGCATATATTTTCCAAACTAGAAACTTTCGGTATAGAAATACACTGAGTCCAAAAAGTCTCCGTACAGCAGCACATGCCCGAAATAAATGCTTCAATTAGATCTAAATACAATGATTAAATGAAAAAAGAAGCGTTTATATAAAAGAGAATATTTTCTTCTTTATTTCTACCAAATTTAATTTACTTTCACATTATAACTTGAAGTTTATGAACGCAAACGTCCTGTCTGTACGGCCGTTTTTGAAGAACAAAAAAGTCTCCGTACAGCTACCGTTCCAAGGATCTTACGGTGCTTTCTGTATTATAAGTCATGCTGAAAGTTGCTTTTCAGAAACGGTCAATTGTGTTTTTCCCATTTTTGGTTAAAAAAGTAAGTTTTTTTTTAATATGGAGGAAAAAAATAACCAAATCCATATCGCAACTAAAAAATATGGTTTATATAAAAGGAAAAGGCAAATCTCTAGCTAAAATTTCAAAAAATGTTAACAAAATGGGTTCTTCGGTGCAATATGTCATCCAGCTATTACAAAAAAAAAAAAAAAAAAACTATAACAAATAAACCAAGATCCTGGATGACCTAGAAAAATTTACCATCGCTTAAGAAGAGAATTATGAGGGTAGTGAACAAGGTTCCGAAAACAAGTACCTGTGCAATAGCTGAAAGTCTTCAAACAAGTGATGAAACTAATGTTTGTGAATAGATAATAAGAAATGTGTTAGCAATGGGTTGAAACGAAATGGTTTTAATGGTCGGGTCAGCAGCAGCAAGACGTAGAACTAGTAAGACAGATTACAGTACGCTATTGAGAATATTAACAGGGATAATTCGTTTTGAGATACGGTTATATCTAGCTCTGATAGTTAATTTAACATTTTTGAATCCGATGGTCATCTTATGGTGTGGAAAGAGCCCAATACTGAAATAGATATCAAACATTTAGCGCCCGCAGCAAAGTACGAATATGGATACGAAATGATCTGGGGTTACATGATCTCCTCCGTCGTGGGAAATCTCGTTTCTGTCGATTGCTGAATGGATAAAAGTGCAATTGTGAATATGGTCAGAGAAAATCTATATTTAAGCACAACTAAACTAAGGTCTGGCAACAATTTTCTGTTTCCAACTAGATAATGACCCCAAACACACCTCAGGTTTGGTAAGATATTGGTTACTTGGCAATGTTCAAAGGAAGCTGAAACACCCAGCGCAGTCATCTGATTTGAACCCAATCGAGCACTTGTAGAATTACTTAAAATAAAAGTTGCCAGCCTTCTATAAAGATAAGCAATAAAAATCAGCCAAAACAATTTTAATGTATGATTGGAAAAAAAATGGCCCAGACATCACATCTTACCTGGTTCATTCCACGTAAAACCATATAAAAGACATCATTCATAATAGACACGGACCAACTACGTACTACTTTTGGTATTTTTTTCTCATATTTATTTATATTTTTAAGAAAATTAACCACTGTACGGAGACTTTTTCAAGCATTGAATTTATTAATTGTTTTTTTTTTTTTGTATGTATATTTTATTAAAAAATTGTTTCTTTGTTAACTAACTACGACTAAAAATTTCATCAAAATTGGCGAGTAGGGCCTTGTTCTAAATAATTACATTATTTTTTTTTAATTTCCCGTTTGACCCCCCGAAACTAGCCTTTCAAAAGTCGAAATTCCGCTTTTTCAGTTCTGGTCTGTGTTCGGGCTACTAATTGCTATAACTGTTACAAATTTCAATAGTCTACGTTAAATAGTTTCTGAGAAAAAGACCTGTGACAGATAGACAAACCGACCGACAGACAGACAGACACCGAACTGATTCCATTAGTGTTACCTTTTGGTACGGACGGAACACTAAAAATCATTTCCATCTGAGAAACAATTCTTCGTTAATGCTCAGTAATATGTACACAGAAGTACAATTACTTTCCTTTGCACTATTTCGCACGTTTCAAAGTTCACAGTAAATCCCCCAATATCCCTGAAAATATCATATAAATAAATTCTGATTATCCTTGATTGTGTGAACACATCTACATACATACTCGTGTGTAGTTATGTTAATATTCAATTAATGCAACGCAGTAAAGCGATTCATTCAATTAACATTCTAAAGTCGACACATACCCGCACAACGGTATACGAAAATGAATACGTAAAATTGGAAAATTCTTATTACTGGGAATGGCACTACAGATCAACTGGGTCAGTTGTTATCGCATCCAAAGTCCAATAAAATGCAACTCGATGTTCCGCGTAAAATGCGTTAATTTAATCGGTTTAAATTGTCACAAATTGCAATTTAAATTCCATGTGAAGGTTGAATCCTTGAATGTCAGTGTGCTTTAAATAAACACAACGAATTCCCTTCTCAGTTTATAATGGGATTTTTTTTTTTTTGAAGCAATTCCTGATTTTTCCGGACGTAGAATTCTTTGTGACACCAGTTCATTTTATTCAAGAATTCTTTAAGCTGAAGCGTGATTTGTGTGCGAAAATGTTGTGCTCTGTTTGTAAACAACATTAGACATTATTAGACCTTCCAACGTTTTTAAAACAAAAATTCAAATAAAAATTCATCAAACACAATGTCTGCACCACAACGCACAAAAAGAACATCTCAATCCGGATGATAGTTGCACCTACCTCATTGAAAACGTAACGAGCTACAAATACCTGGGAGTAGAAAAGGAATGTTTCTTCAAATGGGATCTGCACTTGGGGCAACTGTGCAAACGTCTTAGAAAAGCTGTATATAGTATACTTTTCACTCGTAGAGTACTAAGATATGGCATACTAGCATGGGACAATACGACAGTCAGCTACCTAATGGATGTTCAACTGTTGCAAAACCAAATTTTAAAAATCTTAATACTCTCCAAATTCGGACCAAATTGGCGAAGAAATAACCAAACGCTTAATTCAGAGCTTGGACTGTTAAGTCTTAAACAACTATTTGAATCTATTATCATTGAGGAGTACTACAATGACCAACAATATAAGCGGCCTATCGAACATGATGTTAACACCAGACGAAGAGCACAAGATTTCCTGCAAACACCAAAGTACAACAATTGATATGGTAGACAACAACTATCTGTTACAATTCCTGATGTTTTCAACAGATTACCGAGGAATTTACACAACGTTTTATCAGAGAGAATCAGGAAAAAACTAATAAAGAAATAAAGAATATCTACAAAATACATAATATACGTAACACCTTATAAACTAATTAATACTATCAAATACATAACTATTTTTTTTTCTTTTTTTATGTAACTGAGCACTTAATTTAAATTTATGTATATACTTCATAGCACCAAGAATTATACTTAAATATAAATAAGCTAAGAAAACAACCTTCTGCAGAAAAGCCTCTTTAGGGCTTCGCAGATTATTATTGTAAATAATTTAAAAAACTATTAGAAGTAAATAATAATTGAAAAAAAAAAAAAATACTATTGCGCGAGCTACTCGAAATTAATAGTCTACATGAGCACCCTATTAAGATCTCGAAATATCATAAGAATCGAGGAAACCAGTTCAGTTGCAAATCGAGGAGTGCCTGAGTATCGCTGCAAGGCTTTGAAATGAGAATATTAATGCTAATGCTGAAAGTGTGTGCAGTTTCACACATTTCATTTGTTCACGAGATGTGCGCTTTTCTGAGACTTCAACAAGGAAAGACTAGGGGGTTTCATAAAAGATAAAATTTGCTCCAGAATTACAACCAAGAGACAGTCGAGAAGCTGGAAACGGATTCTAGTTTTAATGAAATAATCACCTCTAAGGACCAAGCCCATTTTGATCTAGAGGCTTTGTAAATGCCAAAGTTGATGAATCTGGAATGAGCCCAATCCAGAATAGATCAGGGGCCGAATTACCGCAGTCGATAACGAGTGAGTGAGTACGACTCGTTATCGAATGATCGAGTAACCTCATTAGGATGACGGCACTCGATAGCTAACGTGTCGAATAAAAATAAAATTGTACAAGGAAAATTCAAATAAATCGAGGTTTTTCCGGTTGATTGAAGCATAAAACTTATTTTATTTTACATAGTAAAATTCAAGAAACTAGGTGAAACTCACATAACTATTTTCATAGGCACTACACTGAACCGTAAAATTGTTTTTGAGTAAAATAGTACTCGATAACGTGAGCGGGAATGCCAAATGATCACATTCCGATAACGAGTAGCTCGTTAACGAGTGCAGTAATTCTAATTTCTATACAGCGAGGGACAAATTTAGAGAACCCGTTTCAGGTTATGTTATTTAAAGGAAGAGGTATTATGCAAAGATCGTAATGACAAGAGCTCGTAAAAATCTGCTCAAGCAGCAAAATATGCAGATTTTGCAGAGTTAAGATATTTGTAGACGTATGTACATGCATATTTAGGCGTTTTCCAAAAATCGAGCATATTTCACCAATTTTTCATAATTTTCAGTCTGAAAGTTTATTTTTAACCGATTTTTCAACATTAAACAGCGAACGAACGTACTACGAAAACGACAACACAGTAGACTCTCGATAACGTGCACAATTAAAAACCAAGCCAGTTCACGTTGGCGAAGGTTAATTTTTAACAAAAGAATCCCAATTTCAAAACGTTTTTATTTATGCATTTTTATTTAATTTGTTATATAACCGTATTTTTAGCTTTTTGACGAACAGTTATTGTAAAGGGACATAAAGTATGTACAAAGTTTTTGGTATAAAAAGTGAGATTAAATATAAAGCAAAAACGTGGACATAATGATATGGAATTTAGAAGAAAAAGTAGGTCATCTGTTTTTGTGTAATTTTTTTTCTCAAAAAGCTTTCCGACCACCCTTTCTCTAAGGCGTCTTAAGACATTTAAGACATTTTGGCTAACAAGCTCATCTTCAGCCCTTGTTCAAAATTGAAATATCACATCTCCAACATCACGCTCTCCATCACTTATGATGTTGGTACCTTGGGAGATTTTACAGTCTTCTATATTTTCTTTTCATTCATGGATGTCTTCAACTGTACAGCCAATCTACGCAACTGACTTGTAGCTCAAAACTCAAAACTGTACACGACGAGATGATTTACCAAGAAAAACTAATTTCAATACACAGCTTGCTTGAAATTTACAGTTATTTGGAGCGGAAATTGTTTTTCATGTTTTAGAGTGTTCATGATTCGTTCACGTTTTAGAGATGTCAATGTTAAAAAAAAATTAAATTTTTAACGTTATCCAGAGTTCACACCGTTGTTCACGCTTACGAGAGACTACTGTATTTAGGTAGGTAGGTAGGTAGAAGTGGTGGTTTCGATGGAGGGAAACCCAAATAGCGCGCGGGGCGCCGTTTTGATACCACAACCTCAGGTGACCCGTTTATTTGAAGGTAGAGTTGTGATATTTATATCCATCCTGTGGAATTTAGGAAGAGGATCAGCTCTCTAATACTTTTCCCAGATATATCTTTGAGGTCGTCGAAGAATAGCTTGCCCAGTGTGCGTTGCCTGGCTCTCGCCAGAGCCGGACATTTGCACAGAAAGTGAATTAGAGACTCTTTTTCGTTTTCATTTTTGCAGCTACGACAGAAACTGTTGTGAGGGATCGATAGTTTGGCTGCATGGTCTCCTATTGGCCAGTGTCCTGTACTGACTGCCACCACTCTAGCGATGTCTACGCGTGTTCTTAGTAGCAGTTCGTTTGTTTTAGACCTGTTGTAATTTGGCCATAACTTTCTGGATATGACACAGTTTGTCAGACTGGTCCACCTGAGACCGGCTAATTTTAAGAAGTGTGAGAGTATATTGCCCTTAACAGCACCTATGGGAATATGAACGTTTTCCGCTAGTGAGCTGTTAAGGGCTGATCCTCGCCTGGCAAGTTCGTCGGCTCTCTCGTTACCATCAATGGCGCTATGTCCTGGAACCCAGAGAAGCGTGACTCTAGCCTGGTTGCACAGGCGGCTGAGCTGTTCCTGGCAGCGATTTACTAATTTCGAAGAGGTGGTTGCCGAAATTATGGCTTTAATTGCGGCTTGGCTATCCGTAATAATAGCGATATTATGTTTGGGTGTTGGGTCATTTATTAGGTTGCGACAGGCTTCGAGGATCGCCAGTACTTCCGCTTGGAAGACGCTAGCGAAATTTGGAAGACGATAGGACTTAGATATGCCGAGCTTTTCCGAGACTACTGTATTTACTATGCTTCGATTTGTCGCCAGCTTCGGATTTGTATGTGTATTGAATGATTTGTTGCATGCGCATTCACTTCACATATAGTATGCTCCATACGAGTGAGCGAGTAGGAATCCTTGCTATTCATGCTTCGCTGTGTTCACCTGCAGAGTAACAAAACTGGAATCGCAAGGACTGAAATTAAACGGGAATTTTGAAGTAAAAGAATTCGTAGGCAAGCTGAAGGCCGTCCACGCACGCAATGTCGGCTACGAAACTATTAGAGAAATACGAAATGTGTTGTACGATAGCATGATCAGCGACGATGGGCATATCGAAAAACTCTCTCTGGCCGAGACGGCGATGTTCAAGTATTCGCCAATGACTTCTATCGACGTCGAACGTTCAGTCTCTGCATACAATCTGGTCAACACTGAAAGGCGCGTATTAAGTTTTGTTCAAAAACCTTTATTAGCATGTGACTGTGAAACGTAATCGTTTACTTGTTTTGGACGAAGAAGAATTAGAATAAAAATGAAACATATTTACCTTTTTTTAAATTTTTTTTAACATAGTTTCGAGCATTTTTTGAGCAGATTTTTACGAGGTCTAGTAATGACCTAGTCAATGGCAACTAACCAACAATAACTTTCTGGACAATAGAACATCGTTGGGATTAATGTGAAATAGCCATCTAAAATCGGTATCTCGAGTCACCTCCTGCAATGTTAATCTGCACTAAAGGTTCTTACCATACTGCACATGCAGCTCTTTTTATTAAATTTTAGTCGAACCACCTTACTGGAAGAGACTGCAAGGTAGTATCACGATAACCGGGGCGCCGAGGTTTGAAAATGCCATTTTGTAAATCTCGGTGAAATAAGCACAAAATACGGAATAAAAAGTTTTGATTAATCGCTTAGTTTAGGAGATATCGAGGTTTGAAAATTTAAGTAAAGAAATTTTATGAAATTGTAGTTTTTGAGGATCTAGTCCAGTGCAATTAGGTGTATACCTCGGAACCCAGCTGTAGTGAATGGATTTAGATGTTTCAGAATTTTTTGAGTCTCTTATACTATAAAGAAAAAAGTTTATCTTTTGAAACCTTCCGCTAATGTTTTTCTTTTTTTTAAGACCTGTCCCATGAAAATGATGCTACTTCTAGTATATAGTACATTCCTTTTACAGATTCCTGTGACTAGATTAACTTAATACCAGGAAAACTGTAAGCCTCAAGTAAAAACTTTGTATGGTGAATTTGTAGGTGACGTTATGGTACATGAAAATAATATTAATAAAAAAAAGTTATAAGCACACTTTTTCGAGAAAAATACAATTTTCACTAAAATTGGCTAAAGAAAATTATAAAAATCTGTGTTTGAAGACCAATATCTCGAAAATGAAACTAAGGATAGTAATAGTTTTTAACTGTGATAAGCACTAATTAATTGTCTATGAAACAATCCTACTTTGGTTGTTTTAAATTTGATACACTAGAAGTTGTACTAGAATAACTGTTGGTACCTACTATAATGATCTTTTTTAAACACCCTGTAGCTCAGTGGGTGTTCAAGATAGACCCCCTTCCCATACAATTTCTTTCGTAGCATGAACCAATGACTCTGATCCCAAAATACCCTGTATAGTAAGAAGAAAAAATTAATTTCTAATTTTTTGCTTAAATTTAAGGGATCATTTAAATTAATTTAATTTAAGCGATTAATCAACATTTTTTTTATTTTATATTTTGTGCTTATTTCACCTAGGTCTACAAAATGGCATTTTCAAACCTCGGCGCCCCGGTTATCGTAATAATGCCGTTTTTTCTTTAAAATAAACAAATAATATAAATAAGAAATTAATTAGTTTGTTGGATATAGACCCAATGTATAATATATTATGCCCCCCTTTTCTTGGAAACCCCCCACCCCACTTTTTTTAAGGTCGAAATTTACTCTCAAATAAGCCCTATGAGTGACCATAAGTAACATCAAACACATGGTCATTCTGGTTTTAGCTTGGGTCTCAGGAGGATAGAGTGTAAGAGACGAAGTTTCCTGACTGCTAATCGTATGCATTGTTCACAAAAGAAAAATTACGTATACGCCTCCTACTCGGAGTGGTGGGTATGGTGTATGGTGTGTGTGTGTATGAATTAACGCGTTGCCGTGTATCATTGCACCCAATTTTTTCTCCATTACGATGATTGACTCTGAAACTGGCATCATCAAGTGAAATAATGTCTAGAAATCGATTTTTATACATTTTTAATGTTCTCCATCTTCGATATAGGAAAAAATTAAGATACGAGTACATACACAGATTTGTATCATAGATTGACACAACCTACCTCAATGTTCTTTGTCAGCCAATGTATTCTAAGTGATAATGAACTGTGAAATTCTATTTTTAGAACTTTTACACGTTTAACCTTTTTTTGAATAAAAATGAAGTGTAAATTCGATTACTTCATAAATACACATAATTTAAAAATCAATAACACTGATATATGTATACACGGTATGATGCTTTAAGTTTTGTAGGGAGAAGCTCCCCTAAATGCACGCCTGGCAGGCATATACCAACATTTATACTTTTCCATTAGCTGGGAATTCATACCGGTAACCATATTCGCGGCAGGAAAAAGAAAACGGAACAAACTTTTCCATCTGGCAGTGTATTTTTAATTCATTTGAACTTTATGTGTTTGGTGCTGGTATACTGAATTTATGGGATTTTAATTTTGTTGGAAAGACGAGTACATACATGTGTATGTACAGATGTGTGTCTACTTTAGAAGGGGGATGGGAAACTCTCGAAATGGGTGGTTTAATAGCTCAAAGGGATAATTTCCTTTTTATGAAAATGAACATTATCTATTTATGCATGTTTGGTGTTTGTTACAGTGAACACTGACGATTGAATTGATTTAATTTATTTACGTAATTAAATGTTTTGAATCGTAACATCAGCGCTCACTGTGATAAAATTAGCAAATAAAAAATATGGTTGTTCTATTCTTATCGCTTCGTGTGCTTGTTTATGAGTTACATACGGCAAGTTTCACTAGATACCGAAGAGTATTTTTGTTTTACATTAAATCTCAATACTTTTAAATTTCGATTATCTGAGCAAATTATTGAAAAAGAAGTTTCTGTTGCACGAGCTAGATTATTAATTAAGTTGGATTCAGTTCATTAAAGCCGCAGCCACGAAGGAAGCCCTCAGACTGAGAGAATCTTATTTGCTGAAACAAATCACGTATAAGGAGAAATACAGCAACTAAGGAGAAGCAACCCCGAAAACCTAACCTAGACTTCTCACTACATTACTTCTCACTATGACTTCAGCTGAAACATACCGATCCTGTGTCCCAGTAGGGAAAACTGGCTGTCAAACAAGGTAATCCGAGACCAGGAAATTACACTCTTCACTGATGGTTCAAAATGAAGCCAGGTACTGGAGCAGGATTCTAATCAAATACACGAAATAAACGGGAATCTTTCAGACTACCGGATACATGCAGTGTCTTTCAGGCGAAACTACTGTCGATTAAAAAGGCTGCGATAATCATAAAAAGAAGCGACCTCCCTCCGTAAGAGATAGCCATTCTGGTGAATAGCCAGCCAGCTCCGTGGTATAGTGGTAAGTGCGTTGAATTACTATGCAATGCAGACCGGGTTTAATCCCAGCAAACACCCAAAAGTTTTTGCATGGTGTCACCTCTTGCGAATGTCTGACAGGCAATCAAAGAGTATCATATGTTCACGAGCTTCTCAACTCGCCGTTCGAAATCGGCAAAAAACTGTAGGTCCCTTCCATTCGTGCAAGTAGGAACTGGCTCACCTCGAACTGTAGCGCCACCTAAAGATAGAAGTCAGCCAGCTCTCAAATCAATAGGATCAAACCCAATAAAATCAATAAGCAATGCAAAAATGTCGCAATGCACTAAATGCCATAAGGCACCACAAGGTTAGACTGAGCTAGGTCTCCGGACATACTCGCAGCAATATCGAAGGTAATGAGATAGCAGATGAACTAGCTACAGTTGGATCAGCTATGAGCAACAGTGTTGCTGACACCTCCATGCTGCCACCGATTAAAACACTGGTTGACATTATTGACCACATAACCGGAAAAGATACCAATGCTCTGTGGCTCATATGAACCGACTGCGTCATGTCTCGTTCTTTATGGACGAAACTTGATCTCAATAGGACAAAGACGATGTCACATCTTGATAAGTCCTCCATATGGTTATTTACTGGAACAATCTCAGGACACTGTACCATATCGGCTCCCTCTGTCCAACGATATCTGTAGAAGCTGCAGAGATGCAGAAGAAAATGAATTGATCCAACATCCACTCAGCTACTGCCGTGCCATCCAAGACCGATAGCTCCGTACATTAGGCCATAACAGCAGAGAATATTGTAGCTACTGCTGGAAGTGTGAGCCTAAGCCCGAGAACTTCAACGCACTAGCCCGAAAAGAATTTTGCATAAAGATCTCGGATTATTCGCTTACAAGGTTCAATTGCCTGAGGAATTGAAGCAAAATGACCACCTCGTTATTGCTTCTCTATTTGGGCTTTCGAGCAGATCGAAATTGAAGACAATTTTGTTCAAAAAATCATCTTTTCAGATGAATCGCATTTCCATCTTGGCGGCTACGTAAACATGCAAAATTGCCGTATTTCCGGCTCGAAAAATCCACACGTAGTCATAGAGAAGCCAATACATTCTGTTTTGTGTAGTTTTTGGAGTGGTGGCAGTATTGGCCGATATTTCTTTCAAGAAAACAATGGAAGAAACGTTACAGTCAAAAGAGAGCGCTACCGAGGCATAATAACCTTTTTGTATGGCCAGAAATTGAGGATTTGGACTTGGGCGAGCTATGGTTTCAGCGAGATGGGACTATGGTGTCACACAAGCCGTCCAGCAATCGATTTATTGCACACTAAGTTCAATAATCATATATTCAATAATCAATAATCAGTCGCATTGTTGGTGATATTGCTTACTGCCAAGCCAGTCATTTGTGTGAATTGAATTTGAATGAATTAATACTCCATAAATAAATTGGATGGTTTACTCTTTCCGTACCAGTAACAGTAATCACCATTTACGTGGACAGCAAAGCCGCACTTAAAGCACTGGACTCCACTTTCGTGAATTCAAAGTGCGTAAAGGAGTGCATCACGGCACGGCACTTAAAGCAATAAAATACCACACCGTCTTACTCTGCTGGGTACCCAGACATGTGGGAATAGAAGGTAACGAAATAGCAGACGGACTGGCCAGGAAATGCTCTGATATGGATATAACCCTAGCTGACAGACAGGTCTTACCGGCTTTGAACACAGCTAAAAATCAAATAGACCGCATCACCATTAATCCAGCCAAGGACCGATGGCGCAACGCTAGCAATTGTGCCATAGCCCGCAACCTGTGGCCCGCAGTCGACCAGAAAAGAACAATATCCCTACTTTCTATGGGAAGAAGCCAAATCTATGTTCTTATCGGTGTTATAATCGGACATTGTCCGCCCTTTTCTGCATTCCACTTTTGGTGAATTCAACCACCAAAAGTGGAATTAGGTGTTCTGCATTCCGAGCGAAATTATGAATTGTGGATTGTATATTCGAAAATGAATATTTTGGTGTTCTGCATTCCACTCGAAATGACTGCTGTAAATTCCATTCTGAGAAATGAGAGTAGAATAATAAGATTTTCCATTAGTGTATTAAAACATTTCTCCTACTGTCCCATACGTGGGACACCTCTGCTTTTCATTGTTTGTTATGTTAGCAGGCTAAATTCGAAAAATGTTTGAAATCTATTTAATTCATTTGAACCCGTTCCCTAGTAACCAATAGCAACCAACAGTGATAGTTTGCTCATTTTATTTTTATTTACTGTTTGTGAGTGAAGCGAAGTGAACTGATGGGACAATGTCTTAAAAAAAAAAAGTTTCAGGAGAATGAGGGTTAAATATAGTACAACATAACAATTAGAGGTAACAGAGTATTCTCTTGAATTACATGAAAGGAAATCAAGATTTTGTTAAACGGGGCAAGGCGTATATTAGGGATTTGAGGAAGGAGTTAGAACAACGATTGAAGAGTGAAGGTCTTCAAACGATGGGATGGAAAACGATAAGAAATTGTAGTTAAGAATTTTTACTAACAAAATAAAACATTATATTTTTTCATTGGACGAAGTTGAATGCTTGTACCATTCAAGCAATCTATAATTCCCGGAATCTCTTATTATTAAAAAAAGATCATCTTTTTTTCTTTCATCTGCATACTTTCCAGTTCAGTCCACTTGTATTGTAAAATGTTTCATACCTCGCCGAGAACTTTACTGACTATGGATCTACCAAGGCGAAGATCAATCCTTTCCCACTGACTTTTGATAACATTTTTCAGCCATAAAACGGAGTGTTGCTCCGAGTTTGAGTGTGAGAGGAATTGAAGTTGGTACCATCTCTGACTCCACTTCTCGCAGGATGTCAACAGATATAAAGATACCCTAAAATTGTTTTTAAAACTGCAAAAATCATTTAATAAATTAGTTTTCTTTAGTTATCTAACTTCTGCTTACACTGTTTCGGGTAAAACTCTCTTCATTCGGTTTTCATTGTGGTTTCCACCAATCATAAAACAAAATTGAATCCATTTTCTTATTAAAATATATGTTTTCTTAAATGTTTAATTCACTTGCACAAAACAAAAACCAGGAACTGCAAATCTCCAATAAATTTGAAATGATTTGACAGCTGTGTTTGACATTTCAAACAAATGATTTCAAAGTGGATTCCAAAAATTCGAATTCACTCGGAATGCAGAACACTGAATTCTATTCCGAGTGGATTCCAATTTCGGTTTCAATCCACTTTTACTCGAAATGCAGAACAGGGCGATTTATTATAGAAAACATGGCCACGTTCTTACGAACGACTTCTGTAGAAGTTGCATGTATGAGGATGAAATAGAATCTGTAGCACACCTTCTATGCCACTGCACGGCTCTTCAAGAACGGCGCCTATCTTGTATGAGAGCACGGTTCTTAGACTGTCCGGATAACCTGGCTAAGATACCGCTTACAGACCTAAAGAGATTTATTAGTAGATCGAAATGGTTTTCTTAAATTCATTTTGCTACATGCACAACTTGGGTATTCACAATGGCCCTTTTCGGCCTCTGTGTGAAATAGCATTTACTGCAAACGACCTTTATAACCTAACCTTATATTGAACAGTGTTTTTTTTGTATACCCTATTTAAAAAGAAACCAACAGATGGCTCACCCTTTACAAATCGTATCTCATGCCAGCCTTTCACAATTCTGTTAAATTATCCGTGCATTATAATTTGAACACCTCATTCGAATGACGGTACAAGCGGACTCATTTCCCCTTCATTTAAAAATAATTCAAGTCCCTTTAATATGTTTTTTTAAAAATATGCAAATTGTCCACCAAACTTATTTTTTCTGGTAATTCTAATTATATAAAATTACCATAATACCCTATCAGCCTAAAATGGGGGTAACATTTTTTTAAAAATAGACTTTTGGCTACCTTAAAACCTTAAAAATTGTATATCCTTTTTTCCAGAACAGCAATGGAATGCAAATTAAATGAAATCTTATAATATCCAGTCATTCAAAGCCGGAAACAATAAAAACCCTTTCCAAGTAGTAAGAGACCATAAACATTTCGGGTCGACTTAATTAACCCTGACTCATTGAAAAGACATTACAGGTTCCCTTATTATATGGCTTTATATAAAGGAGACAAATCGGTTAATAAATTTGCGGTTAAAAGATGCCCTTTAGTCAAAGTTTGGTTAAATATTAATTTGACGTGTTTAAATTTTAAGTAAATGTGTGCAGAATATCGATTGCTACATTCCTTCGTGTCATGATTCAATTTTAAGTGTGTCAAACTTTCCTACTAAACCTCTTGTGGTTTTAAACTCATTATAAACTTTACAACAGCTTAAGCGTTTTGAATGGAGCCACACAATCGATTGGTTCGGTATGTATTGTATGTGAAGCATATTGGTAAACTTTTCGAGAAGGTGATCAAAATTTTTTGCAAAGTTTTCAGAAGTTATGGCATTTTTTTTTTTGTGCATTGGTGGTATAAAGATGGGTGGAGCCTAACTGGAACTCTTTATTATAAAATGTAGAGGTATAAATTGCAATAATAGTCATTTATGCTGATGTCAATTGTTGCGCTTTTTTCTGCCGCATACATCTCTTAGGTTGGGTTAGGTTAGATTGGGAGGGGTTGAATGACTGAGACATCCCGAAATACCAGGCACCAGAGTGGGCCCATGGCGATCTCTTAAGAATTCATCTAAGGATGGCAACTAAACCGCCACAATTCCTCAAAGCATTTTATTACCTTGCAAAATTAATAGAATGAGTCGATGGTTGATTCGGCATACCTCCTCCAGGTTACTAAAGAAGTAGGAGCCTTAAATGTTCCTGCGACTACGTGCTATGCATTGCGATATCTTCTGATACACCTATATCATATTTATAATAGTGTCTGCAAATATCCGTGCCTCTGAGTCCGAGCTTTGGCGTGTTTGCCCAGAAGACAATGCCCGGATAATATTCCTATAATTATGATCATTTGTGCCCTGCTAAGTCTAAGGGTTTCACTTTTACGGTCCAGACCTGGCCAAAGTGCCTTGGAAACCCTGTGTCCTTCAATATTAGACCATCTATTACCAGCCCTTCTTGTAACTATATCCTTAACTTTTGATTTAATGCAGCGAAATGATGGAGCTACTTCCACGGTTTCAGGTCCCCCCCTTTCCTTGCCAACTCATCGGCCTTCTATCCCGGAGTTGCACCCAACATAGTCTTACCCGGTTCTGCGTGCATAATGCCCTGAGCATTGTGCAGCAGCTCCTGACAAGTAGTGCCGATTTAACAGTGCACGATTCTAGCGCCTTTAGCACAGTCAAGCTGTCGATGTTAATATCAGTATCCTTACCGGATGTTCGTTTCATCTTCAGAAGCTCTGCAGCTCTAAGTACGGCTAGAACTTTTGCCTGAAAAACGCTGCAGGTATCCGGGAGTCTTAAGGACACTTTGAAATCTGGTTTCACACAGTAGATACCAGACCCCGTGCCGCTTGCAGTTTTAGACCCGTCCGTGAAGACTGCAGTGTCTACATGCCAAGTTACTGTGTTGTTTGTCCTTTTTTCAGGGTACAAGGCTCTGTATGTGTTAAAATTAAGTGTGAAGAGGGAATCTTCCGTTCTTATTGGATTTCCCATTTAGATTTCTGTAAGAATCTTAGGTTGGTGAGTCTTAGTGAACTTACTCGCCAGTTGCCTCAAACGCAGATCGAGGAGAACCATAAATTTTATCGATTATCCAAGTAACACGATGATCCCAACTTAGCCTAAAATTGAACCAGATGTTAAGGTTTTTAGCCTTGCCAATATACTCGATTGGATTTATCTCCAAGGGTACATTTGAGCATCATCTGCATATATAGATATGTGCTAACGAATGTTTAATTACTGTAGGGAGATCATTAATGAAAAGCATGAAATGGGCCAAGAACTAAACCTTGTGGAATGCCTGCTAATATTTCAAGGATTATAAGCCATATAACATCTTGAGTTAATTAATAAATATGAAACTCGGCAAAGGCCTTGGGAAAGCCTAATATGTAGCGTGAGAAATGTTATTAGATTAGAATGGAAGAGACCTACAGTTTTTGCCGTCTCCAAACGGCGAGTTGAGAAGCTACTCATGACAAATGATACTCTTTGAATGCTTGTCATACATTCGAGAAAGGTGGCACCGTGAAAAAACTTTTAGGTGTTTGCTGGAATTGAACCCGGGCAGCATTTACCACTACACCACGGTGCTCATTTAAAGCTACATATTCGCAAATCACCAGTGACCTTAAACAGTACGTTTATACAACTTAACATGTTCCTGAAACCAGATTGACTAGCGCAGTGAATCTTATTCCGTTGGACCAAAACTGATATCTGATTATGAATAAGTTTCTCCAGCACCTTTGATAGATAAGCAAGGATAGCAACTGGTCTGTACCAGGGGTGTTGAAGATATTCGCATCCGCATCCGCAATCGCGGATTATTCGCAATAATTCCAACATCTGCATCCGCATCCGCAAAAACTCCGCATGAGTTGATTCAATGTTTTTTTTTAAGTTTCTTTACTACCTGCACACAATGCATTAAGAAACAGATTGGAGTCGGAGAAGGCTGCAATATTATTATTTATTAAATATAACTCACCTATTTTTGATTTTAATTACTAAACTTTATTCTTATTCAATAAGAAAATGAAATTCAATAAATTTTCATTTATATTCATATTCAAATAAAATTTTATAAAAATCAATCAATTTTCATTTATTTATGTATTTAAAATGTAATATATTTAACAAATTCTAAAATCCGCATCCGCATCCGCATCAGTAGGTATTAGGATACTTTAGACTGAATTCTGAGCCAGAGCGAGAGGGAAGATGTTTGTGTGAGAGTGAGCGAGATGGAAGATGTTTGTTTACATAAGGAGGGGTATCGGGTTACATTTTTGTTTACATAAGCGTGGGAACATTTTTAATTGCCCATTAAAGTGTCATGGAATGTGATTGATGTTTGCCGCTTCCGGTTTTTAATTACCCCGGTTTTTTTTTTTTGTTGACATTAGCGTGGGCGAGGGAGAGGGGGGGAGGGGGAGGAAGGCTTTTGTTTGTTTATATTAAGAAGGTGTTGGGTTACATTTTTTCTTATGTCATGCTGTCTGTCTGTATGTATGTCTGTGTATGTATATACATGTGTGTATGTGTGTGTGTATGTATGTATATATGTGTGTATGTATGTATGTTTATATGTATTTGGATATGATGTGGCGCCATATGAGTCATCTTCAAAGCAGTCGCGTGTCATATATGTATGTATGTACATATGTATATCGGTGTTTTTGTTTTGTTTATTGGACGAAGGAAGTAAAAAGCGTCAGAGGGAGAGGAAAGATATGCGGCTGTTTACGTTTGTGGGCGAAGGGGGAAAAATGATGAGAGGGGGGGTGAACGATTTCCTGGGTCTACTCATCCAGATCAGATTGTTTATTTTGGGCAGCTGGGGGAACAATGGTGAGAGTGGGATGAGAGGGGGTGAACGGTTTCTCGGATCTATTTATCCAGATCAGATTGTTTATTTTGATTGTTGTCTGAAATAGGTACATTTTTGTTTTTCATTGCCGATTCTGGCACAGGGAGCCAGGAAGTGACGTCATCAAGGAGATATAGGGTTACATTTTTTGGGGGTGAAATCTGGGAATTCGGAGCAATTAGTGTCATGGAATGTGATTGATGTGTACTTAGTGTGTACTTAGTGTACTTAGTGTTGTACTTATACTGTACCTAGTGTGTACTTAGTGTGTATCAGAGAGTACTTAGTGTGTACTTAGTGTACTTAGTGTGTACTTAATGTACTTAGTGTGTATCAGAGAGTACTTAGTGTTTGTGTATACATACGTATGTATGTGTATATGTGTTTGCATAAGATCTGGCAGTATATGAGTCATCTTCAAAGCAGTCGCGTGTCATATATGTATGTACATATGTATATAGGTGTTTTGGTTTTGTTTATTGGACGAATGAAGTAAAAAGCGAAAAGGAAATTCTGAGTCAGAGGAAGAAGAGGGATATACGAATAGGGAAACAATGCTGAAGGGGATGTGAATGCTTTCTCAGGCCTACTCATCCAGATAAGATTGTTTATTTTGACTGTTGGCTGAAATGGTTAGTAGTTTTGACTATATTGTTTCAAGGAAAATTGTTTTTGTTGGATGGATGAAGTAAAAAGCGGAAAGAAAAATTCTGAGTCAGAGGGAGAGGAAAAATGTGCGACTGATTTATATTCGTTGACTGATGTGGAACAATGATGAGGGATGAGAGTGGGTGAATCGTTTCCTGGGTATGGTTTCCAAGGTCTACGCATTCAGATCAGATTGTTTATTTTAGCTTTTGACTGAAATGGGTAGTAGTGCTGACTGTAATATTTCAAGGACAATTGTTTTTATTGGACGAAGAAGTAAAAAGCACTAAGCCAGAGCGAGAAAGAAGAAGTATATTTGCAGGCAGATGGGAAACAATGATTAGAGGGGGGTGAACGGTTTTTAAGGTCTATTCATCCAGATCAGATTGTTTATTTTGGTTGTTGACTGAAATGGGTAGCGGGGCCAGTGGGATATTCAAGATCAACAAGTTATTGTTTCGGCTCATAATGTTCAAGCGTATGATCATATGGTATTCAAGGCCATTGTGTATGTATGTATATGTTTCTGCGCTTTCATAAAAAAACCGTTTGTATATCAAACAAAAAATAAAGGAATAGAGCAAAAGGTCGACACATCGCTGGTATCGAATTCAATCCATCCATTCGAATCATCATCATTATCATCAGAGACTAAGAAGAGATAAATAAATATTAAGTACCTATCAGAAGTTCAAAGAAGATAAAAAAAAAAATGTTTATTGTGATATCGATATGTAAACAATGTTGGAGTGTTTCTCATTCATTCGTTTGTATGATGAGGATAGAAGATTTGTTGAACGTGTAGATAAAAAAAAAAAAAAATAATGGAACTTTTTTAAAAATAATTGTGTTTTATTTAAAATTAATCAAATCAATATATCCATCTTTTTCAGTTATAATTTTAAATTCTTCTTTTATAATTAGTCCAAATCAATAACCCTTCTTTATTGTTAGGCAAGCGACCAAGATATCCCACGCCTGTTGTTCTTAGGACAGTACACTCTAAGCATTTCTCTATTTCCATGATGCTGTTGCTGGTGACTGCGTATTATAATTTTCTGGGGATGAAATCCATTACACTAGAATTTTGTTTAGCTCCATTCTGATCCATTTTGACAAAGACAACTGATGTCAGTCTCCAATCAGGGATCTCTTCAATTTGTATAAAACCAGTTAGCTCATAATTTTTCAAATGCTGCCAGTATTCGTAGTATGAAAGTCGTTTAATCTTGTTCAGCTTATCAATTGCAACTTCTCCCGATGCTAATATATGATATTCGATTCGCGTAGCTCTTCAGCAATTAAATTTATCTCATTCTGGATCTGAAGGTTATTATTTCTAGCTTTTTGAGTTGCGATTAAAAGTCTTAGTCTATTCACGAGCACATTTGGATCATACCAATGAACATAATCGACAGGATTAGTAGAGTATATCATATCAGCTGAATATGCCTTACCAATTTTACTTTTTACTTTCCGCGATAAATTTTGAACTAAAGGTTGGATAATTTGCTTATATTTCTAGCCCTTATTACCTTTAACCTGTGAACTGCCATCATGGTATTTCATGTGTGCATTTGTTTTTTTTTTTGCAGTATTTTCAGATATTGTTCCAAGTCTTCATTAGTGTATCGACCTTTTCGAGGATTTTTGCGTAAAATTAGCTCATGTAGGCCATCAGTTCCAGGGAAGACTTCATCGTCAATAACGAATTCATCTTGTTGGTTTATTTGAAAACTTGATGTACCTAATTTCAACGCATTCGATTGTAAATCAAGGTATGGCCCATAAATCTTGTCACGGTTTGAACTTGATAATAACAAACTGTTAAGTGGAGTACTCTGATCAAGGCTATTTGCAGATCTTCTAAATGGTACATCTCCTTCTTCTTCTTCTGTTTCCAATTGTGTTGATATTGAATCCACTGAGGAATATAAGTCAACGCTGTCTTTTGGAGATTTCATCTATTGAAGCGGTTCCTTCTGACGACTGACTTTTAAATTATAAGCGTCGTTGCGGTCCTCGTTCACTTGTATTCTCATTAATTTGATTAACTATTTCATCATTTTGTGCATTATCCGTTTTGACATTTACAATGATGAGAGAGGAAAAAATGCTGAGAGGGGTGAACCGTTTCCTGGGTATGGTTTTCAGGGTTTTCAGTGCTGACTACAATGTTTCAAGAAAAATTGTTTTTATTGGTCGATGGAAGTAAAAATCGTGTGACTGTAGAAATTCTGAGACATAGGGAGAGGAAAGATGTGCGAGTTTATATTTGTTGACTGAGGGGAAAGAACAATAGTGAGAGGGCGGTGAACGATATTCAAGGTCTTCTCATGCAGATCAGATTGGTTATTTAGGCTGTTGACTGAAATTAATAGAGGGGCTAGAGAGGGTAATACTCATAGAGAACAGATTAATTATTATGACTTGTTGGCTGAAATGGATAGCGGGGTTAGTTATTTCCAAGGTCTACTCATCGATATCGGATTGTTTATTTTGGCTGTTGGCTGAAATGGGTGAAGGGATATTCAAGATCGTTGTGTATATGTTTCTGCGCACGCATAATAAAACTGCGTATCAAATAAAAAATAGAGCAAGAGGTCAATACATCGTTCAATCATCGTCATTTATGCTGACAACAGATCGAACGTAGTTTATCGAAAGTGTGGCTCGTAAAATTTGGAATGATTTATCTGGTCGCCATAGGCCACTCCTGCTTACTTCATCCATTCGTATGTTCAGTAGTTTCTTGTTATAAACATATTTTGCTTAATCGACTATACTCATAGCTACGGTCTGTGCGGGGTCCTTATGGGAGTGCTTCGAATGTTCAGTTAGTTTCTTGTTATAAACAAATTTTGCTGATTCTTCAAATGATATGGTCCGTATGGTTCCCTCATACGAGGCTTCGAATGATAAGGCTATGGGTATCTTATGTATAAACAAATTTCTCCGATTCTCCTAGCTATGATCCGTTTGAGTCCGTTATGCGAGTGCTTCGAGTGGTAGGGTTATGGGTATATTTTGTATAAACAAAATTTTGCTGATTCGACTATATTCCTAACTATGTATGGGTCCTCTCATATGAGTGCTTCGAATGATAAGGCTATAGGTATCTTATATATAAACAAATTTCTCCGATTCTCCTAGCTATGCGAGAGCTTCGAATGGTAAGGCTATAGGTATCTTTTGTATAAACACATTTTGCTGATTCGACTATATTCCTAGCTATGATCCGTATGGGTCCCTCTTGCGAGAGCTTCGAATAGTAAGGTTATGGGTATCTTTTGTATAAACAAAATTTTGCTGATTGGACTATATTCCTGGCTACGATCTGTATGGTCCCATATGCGAGTGCTTCGGATGGTATGGAATATTCATGCTTTGACATGTTTGAAAGTCTTGGTTTATTTATCTTTTTGACCATATCGTTTATTGAATTCGTTGTGGATCATATCAAATTTTTGCTGATTCTACTATATTCCTGGTTACGGTCCGTAGTGGTCCCTTATTCGAGTGCATTGAATGGTAAGGTTATGGGTATCTTTGGTATAAACAAATTTTGCTGATTCGACTATATTCCTAGCTATGGTCCGTATAGGTCCCTCATATGAGTGCTTCGAATGGTAAGGTTATGCGTATCTTTTGTATAAACATATTTCGTTGATACTTCTAGCTACGGTCTGTATTGGCCCCTAATACGAGTGCTTCGAAAGGTATGGAATATTAATGCGAAGTGTTGAAAAGTCTTGGTTTATTTATCTTTTTGACCATTTCGTTTATTGAATTCCCTGTGGATCATATTTCTAAATAACTCACACACACACACATTTGACAAAACTTTGCTAATACCAAATTTGTCACATTGAATAACAGTGTCCCATATCCTTATAAATACGGTCCAACCAGCAGACAATTTTTAGTAATACTTAGACATGCTGTTTATCAAAGCACAAATCGAAGATTATCTTCAATTAGCTGAGGCATTCTGCTGGGATTGGGAGTTTAAATTGTTAATAGATGCTATACGAACAATTAACAACGACGGAAACCCTTCCCTCAAAAGGGTCCAGTCAACAATTATGTTGACAATTGTTCTGGCGGATTTATTACACGAGGGCGGTTTCGACATCCATCCAATAAATCCCATATTGACTGATATACTAACCCTTAGGGGTTAAAAATTATTATCCATCGCTTAATTTTTTTAAAAATATTGTAACAATTATTAATAAAATATTATTTGTGTATACTTAAAAATTAATTTGTTTTCATTTTCATTTCATTTCGCTTTTGTTGTTGCTGATTGTTTATGCACTTTCCTTCAATATCAAAATCACCACTAGGTAATTGCTTAAATCCTTTACCAGGAGGCCCTTGAGGACCATCTTCTGACTTATAAGACCAATTGAAGCTTCTTCCGAACTTATCCACACTCATATTGCTTTTGTTGATGTGCTTACTTAGAACTTGGATTAATATATGATATTCGATTCACATAGCCCTTCAACAATTGAATTTATCTCATTCTGAAGATTATTATTGCCAGCTTGTTGAGATGCGATTAAAATTTTAATCTATCAACGAGATCATTTGAATCATACCAAGGAACATAATCGATGGGATTTTTAGAATAGCTCATATCAGATGAATTATTATTATTGTTGTATGCTTTTCCTATTTTCGCTATCACTTTCTGCATGAGTCGTTGAAGTAAAGGTTGAATAATATTTTTAAATTTATGTCCTCTACTACCTTTAACTTGTGAGGTTTTACCATTGTAATTTTTCAAGTGTGCTTATATTTTTTTTTTTTTAAATCTTAAGATATTCATCCAAGTCTTTATTGTCATATCGATCTTTTTAGGGATTTTCCGAAAATTAATTCATAGAGCCCATCTGTTCCAATAAAGATTTCTTTATCAATATCGAAATCCTTTTGTTTGTTAATTGCAAAACTTGGTCTAATCAATTTTGTTGAATTTAACTGACTGTAAATCAAAGTATGGCCCATAAATCTTGTCACGATTTGAATATGATGGCGATGGTCGGTTGAATGGTGTACTTTGATCAAAACTATCGGTGTCGAAATTTTCGGGCGTTCTCAATGAAGCATCTTTGTCCAATGGTTGAATGGTTGAGTCTGGAGATGAAAAGTCAAAACTCTCCATTAGAGCAGGTTCTACCTCTTCAAGTGAATTTTCGAATTCCAAGTGTCTTGACTTAAGGAAAAAAGAAATGCAATATTTGACCATTAAGAAGGATTTACGAATGAAAGATCTTCTTCAACGAATCTGACACTTTTTAAAACTACGTAGTGAATCATTACGAACTCGGTAGGCAAACTTAGGATCTTAGGATTCCATTCTACCTCGCTTAGCTAGTTTTAGCTTAAAGTCCTACTAAGTTGGTAGGGTTCAATATGTTAAAATTGATGAATCCATTTTCTTATTAAAATATATGTTTTCTTAAATGTTTAATTCACTTGCACAAAACAAAAACCAGGAACTGCAAATCTCCAATAAATTTGAAATGATTTGACAGCTGTGTTTGACATTTCAAACAAATGATTTCAAAGTGGATTCCAAAAATTCGAATTCACTCGGAATGCAGAACACTGAATTCTATTCCGAGTGGATTCCAATTTCGGTTTCAATCCACTTTTACTCGAAATGCAGAACAGGGCGATGTATTATAGAAAACATGGCCACGTCCTTACGAACGACTTCTGTAGAAGTTGCATGTATGAGGATGAAATAGAATCTGTAGCACACCTTCTATGCCACTGCACAGCTCTTCAAGAACGGCGCCTATCTTGTATGAGAGCACGGTTCTTAGACTGTCCGGATAACCTGGCTAAGATACCGCTTACAGACCTAAAGAGATTTATTAGTAGATCAAAATGGTTTTCTTAAATTCATTTTGCTACATGCACAACTTGGGTATTCACAATGGCCCTTTTCGGCCTCTGTGTGAAATAGCATTTACTGCAAACGACCTTTATAACCTAACCTTACCCCTTTCAACAAAGCAACAATCGTTGAAAAATATTGAACAGTGTTTTTTTTGTATACCCTATTTAAAAAGAAACCAACAGATGGCTCACCCTTTACAAATCGTATCTCATGCCAGCCTTTCGCAATTCTGTTAAATTATCCGTGCATTATAATTTGAACACCTCATTCGAATGACGGTACAAGCGGACTCATTTCCCCTTCATTTAAAAATAATTCAAGTCCCTTTAATATGTTTTTTTAAAAATATGCAAATTGTCCACCAAACTTATTTTTTCTGGTAATTCTAATTATATAAAATTACCATAATACCCTATCAGCCTAAAATGGGGGCAACATTTTTTTAAAAATAGACTTTTGGCTACCTTAAAACCTTAAAAATTGTATATCCTTTTTTCCAGAACAGCAATGGAATGCAAATTAAATGAAATCTTATAATATCCAGTCATTCAAAGCCGGAAACAATAAAAACCCTTTCCAAGTAGTAAGAGACCATAAACATTTCGGGTCGACTTAATTAACCCTGACTCATTGAAAAGACATTACAGGTTCCCTTATTATATGGCTTTATATAAAGGAGACAAATCGGTTAATAAATTTGCGGTTAAAAGATGCCCTTTAGTCAAAGTTTGGTTAAATATTAATTTGACGTGTTTAAATTTTAAGTAAATGTGTGCAGAATATCGATTGCTACATTCCTTCGTGTCATGATTCAATTTTAAGTGTGTCAAACTTTCCTACTAAACCTCTTGTGGTTTTAAACTCATTATAAACTTTACAACAGCTTAAGCGTTTTGAATGGAGCCACACAATCGATTGGTTCGGTATGTATTGTATGTGAAGCATATTGGTAAACTTTTCGAGAAGGTGATCAAAATTTTTTGCAAAGTTTTCAGAAGTTATGGCATTTTTTTTTTTGTGCATTGGTGGTATAAAGATGGGTGGAGCCTAACTGGAACTCTTTATTATAAAATGTAGAGGTATAAATTGCAATAATAGTCATTTATGCTGATGTCAATTGTTGCGCTTTTTTCTGCCGCATACATCTCTTAGGTTGGGTTAGGTTAGATTGGGAGGGGTTGAATGACTGAGACATCCCGAAATACCAGGCACCAGAGTGGGCCCATGGCGATCTCTTAAGAATTCATCTAAGGATGGCAACTAAACCGCCACAATTCCTCAAAGCATTTTATTACCTTGCAAAATTAATAGAATGAGTCGATGGTTGATTCGGCATACCTCCTCCAGGTTACTAAAGAAGTAGGAGCCTTAAATGTTCCTGCGACTACGTGCTATGCATTGCGATATCTTCTGATACACCTATATCATATTTATAATAGTGTCTGCAAATATCCGTGCCTCTGAGTCCGAGCTTTGGCGTGTTTGCCCAGAAGACAATGCCCGGATAATATTCCTATAATTATGATCATTTGTGCCCTGCTAAGTCTAAGGGTTTCACTTTTACGGTCCAGACCTGGCCAAAGTGCCTTGGAAACCCTGTGTCCTTCAATATTAGACCATCTATTACCAGCCCTTCTTGTAACTATATCCTTAACTTTTGATTTAATGCAGCGAAATGATGGAGCTACTTCCACGGTTTCAGGTCCCCCCTTTCCTTGCCAACTCATCGGCCTTCTATCCCGGAGTTGCACCCAACATAGTCTTACCCGGTTCTGCGTGCATAATGCCCTGAGCATTGTGCAGCAGCTCCTGACAAGTAGTGCCGATTTAACAGTGCACGATTCTAGCGCCTTTAGCACAGTCAAGCTGTCGATGTTAATATCAGTATCCTTACCGGATGTTCGTTTCATCTTCAGAAGCTCTGCAGCTCTAAGTACGGCTAGAACTTTTGCCTGAAAAACGCTGCAGGTATCCGGGAGTCTTAAGGACACTTTGAAATCTGGTTTCACACAGTAGATACCAGACCCCGTGCCGCTTGCAGTTTTAGACCCGTCCGTGAAGACTGCAGTGTCTACATGCCAAGTTACTGTGTTGTTTGTCCTTTTTTCAGGGTACAAGGCTCTGTATGTGTTAAAATTAAGTGTGAAGAGGGAATCTTCCGTTCTTATTGGATTTCCCATTTAGATTTCTGTAAGAATCTTAGGTTGGTGAGTCTTAGTGAACTTACTCGCCAGTTGCCTCAAACGCAGATCGAGGAGAACCATAAATTTTATCGATTATCCAAGTAACACGATGATCCCAACTTAGCCTAAAATTGAACCAGATGTTAAGGTTTTTAGCCTTGCCAATATACTCGATTGGATTTATCTCCAAGGGTACATTTGAGCATCATCTGCATATATAGATATGTGCTAACGAATGTTTAATTACTGTAGGGAGATCATTAATGAAAAGCATGAAATGGGCCAAGAACTAAACCTTGTGGAATGCCTGCTAATATTTCAAGGATTATAAGCCATATAACATCTTGAGTTAATTAATAAATATGAAACTCGGCAAAGGCCTTGGGAAAGCCTAATATGTAGCGTGAGAAATGTTATTAGATTAGAATGGAAGAGACCTACAGTTTTTGCCGTCTCCAAACGGCGAGTTGAGAAGCTACTCATGACAAATGATACTCTTTGAATGCTTGTCATACATTCGAGAAAGGTGGCACCGTGAAAAAACTTTTAGGTGTTTGCTGGAATTGAACCCGGGCAGCATTTACCACTACACCACGGTGCTCATTTAAAGCTACATATTCGCAAATCACCAGTGACCTTAAACAGTACGTTTATACAACTTAACATGTTCCTGAAACCAGATTGACTAGCGCAGTGAATCTTATTCCGTTGGACCAAAACTGATATCTGATTATGAATAAGTTTCTCCAGCACCTTTGATAGATAAGCAAGGATAGCAACTGGTCTGTACCAGGGGTGTTGAAGATATTCGCATCCGCATCCGCAATCGCGGATTATTCGCAATAATTCCAACATCTGCATCCGCATCCGCAAAAACTCCGCATGAGTTGATTCAATGTTTTTTTTTAAGTTTCTTTACTACCTGCACACAATGCATTAAGAAACAGATTGGAGTCGGAGAAGGCTGCAATATTATTATTTATTAAATATAACTCACCTATTTTTGATTTTAATTACTAAACTTTATTCTTATTCAATAAGAAAATGAAATTCAATAAATTTTCATTTATATTCATATTCAAATAAAATTTTATAAAAATCAATCAATTTTCATTTATTTATGTATTTAAAATGTAATATATTTAACAAATTCTAAAATCCGCATCCGCATCCGCATCAGTAGGTATTAGGATACTTTAGACTGAATTCTGAGCCAGAGCGAGAGGGAAGATGTTTGTGTGAGAGTGAGCGAGATGGAAGATGTTTGTTTACATAAGGAGGGGTATCGGGTTACATTTTTGTTTACATAAGCGTGGGAACATTTTTAATTGCCCATTAAAGTGTCATGGAATGTGATTGATGTTTGCCGCTTCCGGTTTTTAATTACCCCGGTTTTTTTTTTTTGTTGACATTAGCGTGGGCGAGGGAGAGGGGGGGAGGGGGAGGAAGGCTTTTGTTTGTTTATATTAAGAAGGTGTTGGGTTACATTTTTTCTTATGTCATGCTGTCTGTCTGTATGTATGTCTGTGTATGTATATACATGTGTGTATGTGTGTGTGTATGTATGTATATATGTGTGTATGTATGTATGTTTATATGTATTTGGATATGATGTGGCGCCATATGAGTCATCTTCAAAGCAGTCGCGTGTCATATATGTATGTATGTACATATGTATATCGGTGTTTTTGTTTTGTTTATTGGACGAAGGAAGTAAAAAGCGTCAGAGGGAGAGGAAAGATATGCGGCTGTTTACGTTTGTGGGCGAAGGGGGAAAAATGATGAGAGGGGGGGTGAACGATTTCCTGGGTCTACTCATCCAGATCAGATTGTTTATTTTGGGCAGCTGGGGGAACAATGGTGAGAGTGGGATGAGAGGGGGTGAACGGTTTCTCGGATCTATTTATCCAGATCAGATTGTTTATTTTGATTGTTGTCTGAAATAGGTACATTTTTGTTTTTCATTGCCGATTCTGGCACAGGGAGCCAGGAAGTGACGTCATCAAGGAGATATAGGGTTACATTTTTTGGGGGTGAAATCTGGGAATTCGGAGCAATTAGTGTCATGGAATGTGATTGATGTGTACTTAGTGTGTACTTAGTGTACTTAGTGTTGTACTTATACTGTACCTAGTGTGTACTTAGTGTGTATCAGAGAGTACTTAGTGTGTACTTAGTGTACTTAGTGTGTACTTAATGTACTTAGTGTGTATCAGAGAGTACTTAGTGTTTGTGTATACATACGTATGTATGTGTATATGTGTTTGCATAAGATCTGGCAGTATATGAGTCATCTTCAAAGCAGTCGCGTGTCATATATGTATGTACATATGTATATAGGTGTTTTGGTTTTGTTTATTGGACGAATGAAGTAAAAAGCGAAAAGGAAATTCTGAGTCAGAGGGAGAAGAGGGATATACGAATAGGGAAACAATGCTGAAGGGGATGTGAATGCTTTCTCAGGCCTACTCATCCAGATAAGATTGTTTATTTTGACTGTTGGCTGAAATGGTTAGTAGTTTTGACTATATTGTTTCAAGGAAAATTGTTTTTGTTGGATGGATGAAGTAAAAAGCGGAAAGAAAAATTCTGAGTCAGAGGGAGAGGAAAAATGTGCGACTGATTTATATTCGTTGACTGATGTGGAACAATGATGAGGGATGAGAGTGGGTGAATCGTTTCCTGGGTATGGTTTCCAAGGTCTACGCATTCAGATCAGATTGTTTATTTTAGATTTTGACTGAAATGGGTAGTAGTGCTGACTGTAATATTTCAAGGACAATTGTTTTTATTGGACGAAGAAGTAAAAAGCACTAAGCCAGAGCGAGAAAGAAGAAGTATATTTGCAGGCAGATGGGAAACAATGATTAGAGGGGGGTGAACGGTTTTTAAGGTCTATTCATCCAGATCAGATTGTTTATTTTGGTTGTTGACTGAAATGGGTAGCGGGGCCAGTGGGATATTCAAGATCAACAAGTTATTGTTTCGGCTCATAATGTTCAAGCGTATGATCATATGGTATTCAAGGCCATTGTGTATGTATGTATATGTTTCTGCGCTTTCATAAAAAAACCGTTTGTATATCAAACAAAAAATAAAGGAATAGAGCAAAAGGTCGACACATCGCTGGTATCGAATTCAATCCATCCATTCGAATCATCATCATTATCATCAGAGACTAAGAAGAGATAAATAAATATTAAGTACCTATCAGAAGTTCAAAGAAGATAAAAAAAAAAATGTTTATTGTGATATCGATATGTAAACAATGTTGGAGTGTTTCTCATTCATTCGTTTGTATGATGAGGATAGAAGATTTGTTGAACGTGTAGATAAAAAAAAAAAAATAATGGAACTTTTTTAAAAATAATTGTGTTTTATTTAAAATTAATCAAATCAATATATCCATCTTTTTCAGTTATAATTTTAAATTCTTCTTTTATAATTAGTCCAAATCAATAACCCTTCTTTATTGTTAGGCAAGCGACCAAGATATCCCACGCCTGTTGTTCTTAGGACAGTACACTCTAAGCATTTCTCTATTTCCATGATGCTGTTGCTGGTGACTGCGTATTATAATTTTCTGGGGATGAAATCCATTACACTAGAATTTTGTTTAGCTCCATTCTGATCCATTTTGACAAAGACAACTGATGTCAGTCTCCAATCAGGGATCTCTTCAATTTGTATAAAACCAGTTAGCTCATAATTTTTCAAATGCTGCCAGTATTCGTAGTATGAAAGTCGTTTAATCTTGTTCAGCTTATCAATTGCAACTTCTCCCGATGCTAATATATGATATTCGATTCGCGTAGCTCTTCAGCAATTAAATTTATCTCATTCTGGATCTGAAGGTTATTATTTCTAGCTTTTTGAGTTGCGATTAAAAGTCTTAGTCTATTCACGAGCACATTTGGATCATACCAATGAACATAATCGACAGGATTAGTAGAGTATATCATATCAGCTGAATATGCCTTACCAATTTTACTTTTTACTTTCCGCGATAAATTTTGAACTAAAGGTTGGATAATTTGCTTATATTTCTAGCCCTTATTACCTTTAACCTGTGAACTGCCATCATGGTATTTCATGTGTGCATTTGTTTTTTTTTTTGCAGTATTTTCAGATATTGTTCCAAGTCTTCATTAGTGTATCGACCTTTTCGAGGATTTTTGCGTAAAATTAGCTCATGTAGGCCATCAGTTCCAGGGAAGACTTCATCGTCAATAACGAATTCATCTTGTTGGTTTATTTGAAAACTTGATGTACCTAATTTCAACGCATTCGATTGTAAATCAAGGTATGGCCCATAAATCTTGTCACGGTTTGAACTTGATAATAACAAACTGTTAAGTGGAGTACTCTGATCAAGGCTATTTGCAGATCTTCTAAATGGTACATCTCCTTCTTCTTCTTCTGTTTCCAATTGTGTTGATATTGAATCCACTGAGGAATATAAGTCAACGCTGTCTTTTGGAGATTTCATCTATTGAAGCGGTTCCTTCTGACGACTGACTTTTAAATTATAAGCGTCGTTGCGGTCCTCGTTCACTTGTATTCTCATTAATTTGATTAACTATTTCATCATTTTGTGCATTATCCGTTTTGACATTTACAATGATGAGAGAGGAAAAAATGCTGAGAGGGGTGAACCGTTTCCTGGGTATGGTTTTCAGGGTTTTCAGTGCTGACTACAATGTTTCAAGAAAAATTGTTTTTATTGGTCGATGGAAGTAAAAATCGTGTGACTGTAGAAATTCTGAGACATAGGGAGAGGAAAGATGTGCGAGTTTATATTTGTTGACTGAGGGGAAAGAACAATAGTGAGAGGGCGGTGAACGATATTCAAGGTCTTCTCATGCAGATCAGATTGGTTATTTAGGCTGTTGACTGAAATTAATAGAGGGGCTAGAGAGGGTAATACTCATAGAGAACAGATTAATTATTATGACTTGTTGGCTGAAATGGATAGCGGGGTTAGTTATTTCCAAGGTCTACTCATCGATATCGGATTGTTTATTTTGGCTGTTGGCTGAAATGGGTGAAGGGATATTCAAGATCGTTGTGTATATGTTTCTGCGCACGCATAATAAAACTGCGTATCAAATAAAAAATAGAGCAAGAGGTCAATACATCGTTCAATCATCGTCATTTATGCTGACAACAGATCGAACGTAGTTTATCGAAAGTGTGGCTCGTAAAATTTGGAATGATTTATCTGGTCGCCATAGGCCACTCCTGCTTACTTCATCCATTCGTATGTTCAGTAGTTTCTTGTTATAAACATATTTTGCTTAATCGACTATACTCATAGCTACGGTCTGTGCGGGGTCCTTATGGGAGTGCTTCGAATGTTCAGTTAGTTTCTTGTTATAAACAAATTTTGCTGATTCTTCAAATGATATGGTCCGTATGGTTCCCTCATACGAGGCTTCGAATGATAAGGCTATGGGTATCTTATGTATAAACAAATTTCTCCGATTCTCCTAGCTATGATCCGTTTGAGTCCGTTATGCGAGTGCTTCGAGTGGTAGGGTTATGGGTATATTTTGTATAAACAAAATTTTGCTGATTCGACTATATTCCTAACTATGTATGGGTCCTCTCATATGAGTGCTTCGAATGATAAGGCTATAGGTATCTTATATATAAACAAATTTCTCCGATTCTCCTAGCTATGCGAGAGCTTCGAATGGTAAGGCTATAGGTATCTTTTGTATAAACACATTTTGCTGATTCGACTATATTCCTAGCTATGATCCGTATGGGTCCCTCTTGCGAGAGCTTCGAATAGTAAGGTTATGGGTATCTTTTGTATAAACAAAATTTTGCTGATTGGACTATATTCCTGGCTACGATCTGTATGGTCCCATATGCGAGTGCTTCGGATGGTATGGAATATTCATGCTTTGACATGTTTGAAAGTCTTGGTTTATTTATCTTTTTGACCATATCGTTTATTGAATTCGTTGTGGATCATATCAAATTTTTGCTGATTCTACTATATTCCTGGTTACGGTCCGTAGTGGTCCCTTATTCGAGTGCATTGAATGGTAAGGTTATGGGTATCTTTGGTATAAACAAATTTTGCTGATTCGACTATATTCCTAGCTATGGTCCGTATAGGTCCCTCATATGAGTGCTTCGAATGGTAAGGTTATGCGTATCTTTTGTATAAACATATTTCGTTGATACTTCTAGCTACGGTCTGTATTGGCCCCTAATACGAGTGCTTCGAAAGGTATGGAATATTAATGCGAAGTGTTGAAAAGTCTTGGTTTATTTATCTTTTTGACCATTTCGTTTATTGAATTCCCTGTGGATCATATTTCTAAATAACTCACACACACACACATTTGACAAAACTTTGCTAATACCAAATTTGTCACATTGAATAACAGTGTCCCATATCCTTATAAATACGGTCCAACCAGCAGACAATTTTTAGTAATACTTAGACATGCTGTTTATCAAAGCACAAATCGAAGATTATCTTCAATTAGCTGAGGCATTCTGCTGGGATTGGGAGTTTAAATTGTTAATAGATGCTATACGAACAATTAACAACGACGGAAACCCTTCCCTCAAAAGGGTCCAGTCAACAATTATGTTGACAATTGTTCTGGCGGATTTATTACACGAGGGCGGTTTCGACATCCATCCAATAAATCCCATATTGACTGATATACTAACCCTTAGGGGTTAAAAATTATTATCCATTGCTTAATTTTTTTAAAAATATTGTAACAATTATTAATAAAATATTATTTGTGTATACTTAAAAATTAATTTGTTTTCATTTTCATTTCATTTCGCTTTTGTTGTTGCTGATTGTTTATGCACTTTCCTTCAATATCAAAATCACCACTAGGTAATTGCTTAAATCCTTTACCAGGAGGCCCTTGAGGACCATCTTCTGACTTATAAGACCAATTGAAGCTTCTTCCGAACTTATCCACACTCATATTGCTTTTGTTGATGTGCTTACTTAGAACTTGGATTAATATATGATATTCGATTCACATAGCCCTTCAACAATTGAATTTATCTCATTCTGAAGATTATTATTGCCAGCTTGTTGAGATGCGATTAAAATTTTAATCTATCAACGAGATCATTTGAATCATACCAAGGAACATAATCGATGGGATTTTTAGAATAGCTCATATCAGATGAATTATTATTATTGTTGTATGCTTTTCCTATTTTCGCTATCACTTTCTGCATGAGTCGTTGAAGTAAAGGTTGAATAATATTTTTAAATTTATGTCCTCTACTACCTTTAACTTGTGAGGTTTTACCATTGTAATTTTTCAAGTGTGCTTATATTTTTTTTTTTTTAAATCTTAAGATATTCATCCAAGTCTTTATTGTCATATCGATCTTTTTAGGGATTTTCCGAAAATTAATTCATAGAGCCCATCTGTTCCAATAAAGATTTCTTTATCAATATCGAAATCCTTTTGTTTGTTAATTGCAAAACTTGGTCTAATCAATTTTGTTGAATTTAACTGACTGTAAATCAAAGTATGGCCCATAAATCTTGTCACGATTTGAATCTGATGGCGATGGTCGGTTGAATGGTGTACTTTGATCAAAACTATCGGTGTCGAAATTTTCGGGCGTTCTCAATGAAGCATCTTTGTCCAATGGTTGAATGGTTGAGTCTGGAGATGAAAAGTCAAAACTCTCCATTAGAGCAGGTTCTACCTCTTCAAGTGAATTTTCGAATTCCAAGTGTCTTGACTTAAGGAAAAAAGAAATGCAATATTTGACCATTAAGAAGGATTTACGAATGAAAGATCTTCTTCAACGAATCTGACACTTTTTAAAACTACGTAGTGAATCATTACGAACTCGGTAGGCAAACTTAGGATCTTAGGATTCCATTCTACCTCGCTTAGCTAGTTTTAGCTTAAAGTCCTACTAAGTTGGTAGGGTTCAATATGTTAAAATTGATGATTGTCCTTTTAGAGTAACATCTGGTATTCCTTAAGGAGTCACCTTAAGTCATTATTATTTCTGTTGTTTATCACTAATCTACCACTAGTCGTCAAACATTGTAAGTACCTTTTTTTTTCTTTTTTTTTTGTCGATGATCACAAATTATATCACACAATTAAATCTGAAATTATATAAAGATGTTGCCACGGTCATTGACTGATCTGAATGGAATCACCTCTTTTTAAATTTATTTTTTTTTTTTTTTTTTTGAAATATTGATGTTTCAGTTTGTTTAGATCTAGTATATCTATTATATATCAATAACTTATAAATTCGAATCCTCTTACTAGAGTAACCTCTAAGAAAGAACCTATCAGTGCTGAAATAACAACTTATGTAGCTGTAGGTGGTAAAATAACATCTTACCTGTAGGTGCTGAAATAAGGACTAATCTGTGAGTACTTACCAGCCTAGGACATCTCCCATTATGATTATAAAATGGGAGATCGTTCCAAACAGGGCGGTTCCAAACAGGTTGGTTCCAATCAGATCAGTTCCAAACAGGTCGGTTCCAAACAGGTCGGTTCCAAACAGGTCGGTTCCAAACAGGTCGGTTGCTAACAGGTCGGTTGCAGATAGCGGTTAGCGGATAGCGGTTAGCAGATAGCAGTTAGTGGAGGCGCTCTTCCGACATGGTAGATCACAGATCAAGTTACATACATATCGATGATAGAGCTGACGTAATCGATGCTGAGAGGGGAACGATGGTGAGAGGGGGGTGAATGGTTTCCTGGGTATACTCATCCAGAATAGTTTGTTTATTTTGATTGTTAGCGGGACTAGAGGCTTAAACTCATCCAGATCAGATCGTTTATTGTATTCTTAGTTCTTTTTGTCTCTTTTTATTCTTTTTGTCTCTTTTTATTTTCTTTTTTTTTTTATTCTTCTTGCCTCTTAATATCTTTATGTTTTCTTTATAAGTATAAAAAGAAAACCAATGTACACTAAATTAGACCAGTAGGATGATTTAATAAAATATTGACTTCTATTCTGGATGAGTATACCCAGGAAACCATTCACCCCCCTCTCACCATCGTTCCCCTCTCAGCATCGATTACGTCAGCTCTATCATCGATATGTATGTAACTTGATCTGTGATCTACCATGTCGGAAGAGCGCCTCCACTAACTGCTATCTGCTAACCGCTATCCGCTAACCGCTATCTGCAACCGACCTGTTAGCAACCGACCTGTTTGGAACCGACCTGTTTGGAACCGACCTGTTTGGAACCGACCTGTTTGGAACTGATCTGATTGGAACCAACCTGTTTGGAACCGCCCTGTTTGGAACGATCTCCCATTTTATAATCATAATGGGAGATGTCCTAGGCTGGTAAGTACTCACAGATTAGTCCTTATTTCAGCACCTACAGGTAAGATGTTATTTTACCACCTACAGCTACATAAGTTGTTATTTCAGCACTGATAGGTTCTTTCTTAGAGGTTACTCTAGTAAGAGGATTCGAATTTATAAGTTATTGATATATAATAGATATACTAGATCTAAACAAACTGAAACATCAATATTTCAAAAAAAAAAAAAAAAAATAAATTTAAAAAGAGGTGATTCCATTCAGATCAGTCAATGACCGTGGCAACATCTTTATATAATTTCAGATTTAATTGTGTGATATAATTTGTGATCATCGACAAAAAAAAAAAAAGGTACTTACAATGTTTGACGACTAGTGGTAGATTAGTGATAAACAACAGAAATAATAATGACTTAAGGTGACTCCTTAAGGAATACCAGATGTTACTCTAAAAGGACAATCATCAATTTTAACATATTGAACCCTACCAACTTAGTAGGACTTTAAGCTAAAACTAGCTAAGCGAGGTAGAATGGAATCCTAAGATCCTAAGTTTGCCTACCGAGTTCGTAATGATTCACTACGTAGTTTTAAAAAGTGTCAGATTCGTTGAAGAAGATCTTTCATTCGTAAATCCTTCTTAATGGTCAAATATTGCATTTCTTTTTTCCTTAAGTCAAGACACTTGGAATTCGAAAATTCACTTGAAGAGGTAGAACCTGCTCTAATGGAGAGTTTTGACTTTTCATCTCCAGACTCAACCATTCAACCATTGGACAAAGATGACCATCGCCATCATATTCAAATCGTGACAAGATTTATGGGCCATACTTTGATTTACAGTCAGTTAAATTCAACAAAATTGATTAGACCAAGTTTTGCAATTAACAAACAAAAGGATTTCGATATTGATAAAGAAATCTTTATTGGAACAGATGGGCTCTATGAATTAATTTTCGGAAAATCCCTAAAAAGATCGATATGACAATAAAGACTTGGATGAATATCTTAAGATTTAAAAAAAAAAAAATATAAGCACACTTGAAAAATTACAATGGTAAAACCTCACAAGTTAAAGGTAGTAGAGGACATAAATTTAAAAATATTATTCAACCTTTACTTCAACGACTCATGCAGAAAGTGATAGCGAAAATAGGAAAAGCATACAACAATAATAATAATTCATCTGATATGAGCTATTCTAAAAATCCCATCGATTATGTTCCTTGGTATGATTCAAATGATCTCGTTGATAGATTAAAATTTTAATCGCATCTCAACAAGCTGGCAATAATAATCTTCAGAATGAGATAAATTCAATTGTTGAAGGGCTATGTGAATCGAATATCATATATTAATCCAAGTTCTAAGTAAGCACATCAACAAAAGCAATATGAGTGTGGATAAGTTCGGAAGAAGCTTCAATTGGTCTTATAAGTCAGAAGATGGTCCTCAAGGGCCTCCTGGTAAAGGATTTAAGCAATTACCTAGTGGTGATTTTGATATTGAAGGAAAGTGCATAAACAATCAGCAACAACAAAAGCGAAATGAAATGAAAATGAAAACAAATTAATTTTTAAGTATACACAAATAATATTTTATTAATAATTGTTACAATATTTTTAAAAAAATTAAGCAATGGATAATAATTTTTAACCCCTAAGGGTTAGTATATCAGTCAATATGGGATTTATTGGATGGATGTCGAAACCGCCCTCGTGTAATAAATCCGCCAGAACAATTGTCAACATAATTGTTGACTGGACCCTTTTGAGGGAAGGGTTTCCGTCGTTGTTAATTGTTCGTATAGCATCTATTAACAATTTAAACTCCCAATCCCAGCAGAATGCCTCAGCTAATTGAAGATAATCTTCGATTTGTGCTTTGATAAACAGCATGTCTAAGTATTACTAAAAATTGTCTGCTGGTTGGACCGTATTTATAAGGATATGGGACACTGTTATTCAATGTGACAAATTTGGTATTAGCAAAGTTTTGTCAAATGTGTGTGTGTGTGAGTTATTTAGAAATATGATCCACAGGGAATTCAATAAACGAAATGGTCAAAAAGATAAATAAACCAAGACTTTTCAACACTTCGCATTAATATTCCATACCTTTCGAAGCACTCGTATTAGGGGCCAATACAGACCGTAGCTAGAAGAATCAACGAAATATGTTTATACAAAAGATACGCATAACCTTACCATTCGAAGCACTCATATGAGGGACCTATACGGACCATAGCTAGGAATATAGTCGAATCAGCAAAATTTGTTTATACCAAAGATACCCATAACCTTACCATTCAATGCACTCGAATAAGGGACCACTACGGACCGTAACCAGGAATATAGTAGAATCAGCAAAAATTTGATATGATCCACAACGAATTCAATAAACGATATGGTCAAAAAGATAAATAAACCAAGACTTTCAAACATGTCAAAGCATGAATATTCCATACCATCCGAAGCACTCGCATATGGGACCATACAGATCGTAGCCAGGAATATAGTCCAATCAGCAAAATTTTGTTTATACAAAAGATACCCATAACCTTACCATTCGAAGCTCTCGCAAGAGGGACCCATACGGATCATAGCTAGGAATATAGTCGAATCAGCAAAATGTGTTTATACAAAAGATACCTATAGCCTTACCATTCGAAGCTCTCGCATAGCTAGGAGAATCGGAGAAATTTGTTTATATATAAGATACCTATAGCCTTATCATTCGAAGCACTCATATGAGAGGACCCATACATAGTTAGGAATATAGTCGAATCAGCAAAATTTTGTTTATACAAAATATACCCATAACCCTACCACTCGAAGCACTCGCATAACGGACTCAAACGGATCATAGCTAGGAGAATCGGAGAAATTTGTTTATACATAAGATACCCATAGCCTTATCATTCGAAGCCTCGTATGAGGGAACCATACGGACCATATCATTTGAAGAATCAGCAAAATTTGTTTATAACAAGAAACTAACTGAACATTCGAAGCACTCCCATAAGGACCCCGCACAGACCGTAGCTATGAGTATAGTCGATTAAGCAAAATATGTTTATAACAAGAAACTACTGAACATACGAATGGATGAAGTAAGCAGGAGTGGCCTATGGCGACCAGATAAATCATTCCAAATTTTACGAGCCACACTTTCGATAAACTACGTTCGATCTGTTGTCAGCATAAATGACGATGATTGAACGATGTATTGACCTCTTGCTCTATTTTTTATTTGATACGCAGTTTTATTATGCATGCGCAGAAACATATACACAACGATCTTGAATATCCCTTCACCCATTTCAGCCAACAGCCAAAATAAACAATCCGATATCGATGAGTAGACCTTGGAAATAACTAACCCCGCTATCCATTTCAGCCAACAAGTCATAATAATTAATCTGTTCTCTATGAGTATTACCCTCTCTAGCCCCTCTATTAATTTCAGTCAACAGCCTAAATAACCAATCTGATCTGCATGAGAAGACCTTGAATATCGTTCACCGCCCTCTCACTATTGTTCTTTCCCCTCAGTCAACAAATATAAACTCGCACATCTTTCCTCTCCCTATGTCTCAGAATTTCTACAGTCACACGATTTTTACTTCCATCGACCAATAAAAACAATTTTTCTTGAAACATTGTAGTCAGCACTGAAAACCCTGAAAACCATACCCAGGAAACGGTTCACCCCTCTCAGCATTTTTTCCTCTCTCATCATTGTAAATGTCAAAACGGATAATGCACAAAATGATGAAATAGTTAATCAAATTAATGAGAATACAAGTGAACGAGGACCGCAACGACGCTTATAATTTAAAAGTCAGTCGTCAGAAGGAACCGCTTCAATAGATGAAATCTCCAAAAGACAGCGTTGACTTATATTCCTCAGTGGATTCAATATCAACACAATTGGAAACAGAAGAAGAAGAAGGAGATGTACCATTTAGAAGATCTGCAAATAGCCTTGATCAGAGTACTCCACTTAACAGTTTGTTATTATCAAGTTCAAACCGTGACAAGATTTATGGGCCATACCTTGATTTACAATCGAATGCGTTGAAATTAGGTACATCAAGTTTTCAAATAAACCAACAAGATGAATTCGTTATTGACGATGAAGTCTTCCCTGGAACTGATGGCCTACATGAGCTAATTTTACGCAAAAATCCTCGAAAAGGTCGATACACTAATGAAGACTTGGAACAATATCTGAAAATACTGCAAAAAAAAAAACAAATGCACACATGAAATACCATGATGGCAGTTCACAGGTTAAAGGTAATAAGGGCTAGAAATATAAGCAAATTATCCAACCTTTAGTTCAAAATTTATCGCGGAAAGTAAAAAGTAAAATTGGTAAGGCATATTCAGCTGATATGATATACTCTACTAATCCTGTCGATTATGTTCATTGGTATGATCCAAATGTGCTCGTGAATAGACTAAGACTTTTAATCGCAACTCAAAAAGCTAGAAATAATAACCTTCAGATCCAGAATGAGATAAATTTAATTGCTGAAGAGCTACGCGAATCGAATATCATATATTAGCATCGGGAGAAGTTGCAATTGATAAGCTGAACAAGATTAAACGACTTTCATACTACGAATACTGGCAGCATTTGAAAAATTATGAGCTAACTGGTTTTATACAAATTGAAGAGATCCCTGATTGGAGACTGACATCAGTTGTCTTTGTCAAAATGGATCAGAATGGAGCTAAACAAAATTCTAGTGTAATGGATTTCATCCCCAGAAAATTATAATACGCAGTCACCAGCAACAGCATCATGGAAATAGAGAAATGCTTAGAGTGTACTGTCCTAAGAACAACAGGCGTGGGATATCTTGGTCGCTTGCCTAACAATAAAGAAGGGTTATTGATTTGGACTAATTATAAAAGAAGAATTTAAAATTATAACTGAAAAAGATGGATATATTGATTTGATTAATTTTAAATAAAACACAATTATTTTTAAAAAAGTTCCATTATTTTTTTTTTTTTATCTACACGTTCAACAAATCTTCTATCCTCATCATACAAACGAATGAATGAGAAACACTCCAACATTGTTTACATATCGATATCACAATAAACATTTTTTTTTTTATCTTCTTTGAACTTCTGATAGGTACTTAATATTTATTTATCTCTTCTTAGTCTCTGATGATAATGATGATGATTCGAATGGATGGATTGAATTCGATACCAGCGATGTGTCGACCTTTTGCTCTATTCCTTTATTTTTTGTTTGATATACAAACGGTTTTTTTATGAAAGCGCAGAAACATATACATACATACACAATGGCCTTGAATACCATATGATCATACGCTTGAACATTATGAGCCGAAACAATAACTTGTTGATCTTGAATATCCCACTGGCCCCGCTACCCATTTCAGTCAACAACCAAAATAAACAATCTGATCTGGATGAATAGACCTTAAAAACCGTTCACCCCCCTCTAATCATTGTTTCCCATCTGCCTGCAAATATACTTCTTCTTTCTCGCTCTGGCTTAGTGCTTTTTACTTCTTCGTCCAATAAAAACAATTGTCCTTGAAATATTACAGTCAGCACTACTACCCATTTCAGTCAAAATCTAAAATAAACAATCTGATCTGAATGCGTAGACCTTGGAAACCATACCCAGGAAACGATTCACCCACTCTCATCCCTCATCATTGTTCCACATCAGTCAACGAATATAAATCAGTCGCACATTTTTCCTCTCCCTCTGACTCAGAATTTTTCTTTCCGCTTTTTACTTCATCCATCCAACAAAAACAATTTTCCTTGAAACAATATAGTCAAAACTACTAACCATTTCAGCCAACAGTCAAAATAAACAATCTTATCTGGATGAGTAGGCCTGAGAAAGCATTCACATCCCCTTCAGCATTGTTTCCCTATTCGTATATCCCTCTTCTCCCTCTGACTCAGAATTTCCTTTTCGCTTTTTACTTCATTCGTCCAATAAACAAAACCAAAACACCTATATACATATGTACATACATATATGACACGCGACTGCTTTGAAGATGACTCATATACTGCCAGATCTTATGCAAACACATATACACATACATACGTATGTATACACAAACACTAAGTACTCTCTGATACACACTAAGTACATTAAGTACACACTAAGTACACTAAGTACACACTAAGTACTCTCTGATACACACTAAGTACACACTAGGTACAGTATAAGTACAACACTAAGTACACTAAGTACACACTAAGTACACATCAATCACATTCCATGACACTAATTGCTCCGAATTCCCAGATTTCACCCCCAAAAAATGTAACCCTATATCTCCTTGATGACGTCACTTCCTGGCTCCCTGTGCCAGAATCGGCAATGAAAAACAAAAATGTACCTATTTCAGACAACAATCAAAATAAACAATCTGATCTGGATAAATAGATCCGAGAAACCGTTCACCCCCTCTCATCCCACTCTCACCATTGTTCCCCCAGCTGCCCAAAATAAACAATCTGATCTGGATGAGTAGACCCAGGAAATCGTTCACCCCCCCTCTCATCATTTTTCCCCCTTCGCCCACAAACGTAAACAGCCGCATATCTTTCCTCTCCCTCTGACGCTTTTTACTTCCTTCGTCCAATAAACAAAACAAAAACACCGATATACATATGTACATACATACATATATGACACGCGACTGCTTTGAAGATGACTCATATGGCGCCACATCATATCCAAATACATATAAACATACATACATACACACATATATACATACATACACACACACATACACACATGTATATACATACACAGACATACATACAGACAGACAGCATGACATAAGAAAAAATGTAACCCAACACCTTCTTAATATAAACAAACAAAAGCCTTCCTCCCCCTCCCCCCCTCTCCCTCGCCCACGCTAATGTCAACAAAAAAAAAAACCGGGGTAATTAAAAACCGGAAGCGGCAAACATCAATCACATTCCATGACACTTTAATGGGCAATTAAAAATGTTCCCACGCTTATGTAAACAAAAATGTAACCCGATACCCCTCCTTATGTAAACAAACATCTTCCATCTCGCTCACTCTCACACAAACATCTTCCCTCTCGCTCTGGCTCAGAATTCCCAGTCTAAAGTATCCTAATACCTACTCGCATCCGCATCCGCATCCGCGGATGTCAAAATTTTTACATCTGTAACATCCCTAGTCTGTACTCAGCCATGTAACTAGCTGATGCCACCTTTTTCAGTATTGGAATCAGTTTTGCTAATTTCCATGAAGTCGGGAACGAGGAAGTCGTTATTATGTTATTGAAGACTTGAGTCACAACCGGAAGATTGAAGGGAAGTATCATTTTGACAAACTAAGGGTGGATACCGTCAATACCGATAGCTTATGCCGACTGTATGTTACGTAATTGAAATCTATACATAAAAGCTTCAGATGAAAAATTTGACTTTTTATGGATCTGTTCTTAAATAAATAATTAAATATTCGGCATCCACAGTCCTATGAAGAACCATGCCGATGGAAGTAACCCCGTACTGTCTTTTGCCGCCTCCGAACGGCGCGAGTGGAGAAACTCTACACGTAAGTATGTATAAAGTTACGTAAAGTCTTCCGAGAATAGGTTAGAGTATGTACGTACATGTACGCCGGGCAGTCGCTGTAAAACTCTTTAACACTAGAAAGACGGGAAAATTTTCTTACCAAGAAAGACGACAAGGGTCATTTGACCCCATACAATAAAAATGTAGATTTTGATATAGTAAATCATTTAAAAGTGCTAATCAATCAGTGAACAAACTTAAATATAATCATATTAACGTGTTTTATTAACAAGAAGTTTGTTATTTCTTACTACAATCATGACAAATAATTGCTTTTGACTGATTAAATTTTCCACGTAATGGAATTTTCCAAACATCGCACACACAACTAGATTTATTATTACAGCTGGAAATATAACAGTGACGTCTTTTACCAGCTGAAAGCTGCATCGGTATTGGTGGTTGTGTTAAAAATTAAAAAAAAAAAAAGTTAAAAAAAATTAAAAAAATGTGAAAAATTACACTATATGGGTCAAATGACCGGCGCCGGCTTTGTAGGTAGATGGTATGTTTATGCAATTCTTTATGAAGATATAACAATGAAACTATATGTAAATTTAAATTGACACTATTTTAATAAAAGTCACAAGAGAACATGCCATTAAAGTTAAAACTTTTAAAATTATAGAACGCTAAACTTCAAAATGGGTCAAATGACCCCCGTCCGTCTTTCTAGTGTTAACTTTACACTTTACAAATACACTTTAAAAATAATTACCAATTAAATTCATGCTCGTACAATTGCCCGTTCGCTGTGTTAAAAGCTTAAAACGCCATTTCCGGGCCTGCATTTCCTCGAAGAATTCCTCTTTTCCTGATTCCTCTTAATTCATGTAAATATATAATTAATGACTTAACCTTAACCTATTCCCTTTTTTAACTTTCGCCCAGGTAGAAAAATTAAACTCGTTGGAAATTCAAGAAGGATATAAAAGAAAAAAGGTCTCATACCCTCCAGTTATCGGATTGTTTTACTTAATTAAATTAAAATGCCGCTTTCGAGTATTCAGTTGGTTCTTGCTGGTGAAAAAAAATATCATTTATTTAATTTCATTTAAAATTCAAGGACGAATTAACGATTTATCTTTTTTTCGCTTTCTTATAAAAGCCTGCCACTGGAATTGATTTATTTATTATTGTACTTTAATAAAGTTAATATACATAAATACATTATGTATATGTATATTTCTAATAGTATACCAGCTGCATTATTTATATTTTGACTGAAAAATGAATAAGAAAGCGGATTTCCAAATTTAAATCACTTAAATAAAAGCGGCAATTAATTCGAATCTTTTTAAACAGAACAAAAAGTTGAGCTGAACAAAAATAGAGCCCTGAGTACAAATGCGACACTACTTTGAGCATTCATACTTACTTACTTAGTTGGCGCTACAGCTCGAGGTGAACCTGGGCCTGCTTCTCACAACCATTTGTGTGTGCGTGTTATATTTTTGCACGAATGGAAGGGACCTACAGTTTTTTGCCGACTCCGAACGGCGAGTTGAGAAGCACAATCGTGACAAATGATACTCTTTGATGCTTGTCAGACATTCGAAAGAGGTGGGCACTGTGAAAAACTTTTAGGTGTTTGCGGCGGGATTCGAAACCAAACCGCTGGCTCAGTAGTCCGACGCACTAACCACTTGCGCTACGGTGCCCACAAGCATTCATACCATTCAAATATTTTCCTTTAATCTTCCGTTATTTCAGGTAACGGAACGCTGATACAAACCTAACCTCTTTTTTTGGATTTCTTCGTATTCACGTGTCACTTACGCGAAGTAGCCGTTAAAATGAACATAATGTCAGAATTCAAGCAGCACAAATTTGATGATTATTTTAATATTGGGTGTAATAAATGTAATTGACAGTAAATAAAAGCGTTTTAAACTATCATTTAGTGTGTAAACATGATTCCTGTTATGTTTTATACTTGCTTAGTAAGCATTCGAATTGCACACATTCTCGATTTGCGCAAATGGCCTAAATTTTACCTTGTGCGCAAATCGAGTTTTGCCTGTATTTGGAAAAAACCGGATCATTCCCATGGCTGGCGTTTTCATACCGTTGACAAGTCGATTCACGCTCTAACCAAATGACATAGACTGAAACTGACGTCTAATGACGTAGGTAATACATGAAGAATGTACATACTACACGCCATCTCTGGTAAAACGCTACGAATTAATTCCAACTCCAATATGTCAGAGCAATGAACAAATAAATTCTTAAGTAGATATCTGATAGAATCCTTTATAATATTCGGTTCCACCGGTTGAACATACATATGTATATCACTACAGAAAAGCAACACTAATTTCAGTATACACTTAGCATTGCTCTTTAAATACTCATACATTTGCAGAGAAATAAATCTAATTGTCCTTTTATCTAACACTGCAAAAATCTTCTAAACGTTACGAACTTACTAACTTTTAATTGTTTAATATTTGTTTAATGAACTTAAAATTGGCAACCTCAATAGAATGGATGACATCCTCCTATACGAAACGCTGCACTATTAGTAGGGAAATCAACTACGGGATCCCGGACGATTTTTATTCTTAAACGATCCCGGGATTACCAGTCACCAATCTCGGTATTTTCGAGATTGAAAGCTGATTTTATTTGATACTCCCTGCCTCAGATAACATCACTTATTCAAAGACTTACCGCTACTAACCAACACCAAAACATTTCCAATAGTCATAAAGAAAAAGAAAATAGTGTGAATCTATTGAAACCACCCATCCAACTTACACTCAAGCAGCAACTACAAGCAGAAATTAAAAAAAAAATATGAAAACCATTTTACCAGAAACACAAACAGAATCGGATTTAACAGCGTGCCTAAGAAAAGTGTTAAATCTCTTTGAAAACGGAGGTACCCGAACGCTATTTTTTATTTAAAAAGATATGGCACTTACATATAATTGATTTCTAAATTTTGAGCAATTATCTAAATTTGATTTTTGTGTTTTTTTTTTTTTTTGCTAAAAAGCTAAATACGTTTTTGAGACTTCGGGGCAACAGTAGTAACATTCAGGCAGAAGTTCTGGAGGTACAGAGAGCGGCGGAGCTGCACCGTCTACATCGACAGTCAGGTCGCACTCAGAGCGCTAGAATCGTATATCGTTAAATCGGCGGGCACGGCTTTTTGACCGGCCTTAGTTCACAAAGGGACCAAAGTTATCCTTGGAATAAATAGGACAAAAGTTAAGATCTTTAATATGTAAACTTTTCGGACACTTTCCTTGGAAAGCATGCCAAATTAATGGGCATACTATGTAGTACGGACGAATGCAAGTACTGCAATGACTTGGGTTCAGCAGAGGATGTCGAACATATCCTTTGTGAATGTCATGTCATGCTCGTTCAAACTACTTTTTTTGATACATTGGAAGAAGCGGGCCAAACTGGCCACAATCAAATTCTAAAATTTTGTAGGGAAATCAAATATTTAGACGGAAATGTTTCGGTTTAGGTACCTCAATAGATAGTTCTAGGGGTTCGCGATGGGCCCACTATGGTGCATAGTGTTTTTTAATGGCTCAGCCTCATAACCCCGTTCTAACCTTACCTAACTAACTTTTTCATCGTCTTCCTCATTCATAGACTTTAAATTGTTTGGACAAATATTTAATACATTGCATTGATTTAAAACAAAAAACCTCTTAAAACCAATCGGACACTATATGTATATATGAATACATTTTAAAATCCTCAGTATAAGACTTATGTGTACCCGCTGGGAGTTGTCCTACATCCTTCTACTATTAGGTGTGTTTTTGAGTTATTTTTCGAACCTAACACCTTTTCTACAATTCAAATACTAATTGATTTCATATGTGCGAAACGGTATCCTTTCCAGCAACCTTCTGAGAAATCCATCCTAAGGTCCTTTTTCATCATGATGATTTCATTTACTGGAATTGAGATTTTGTTTATTTATTCACTTTTATCGTAGCCATAAATTATTTATGGTGAAAGTAATGGAAGACTCAGATACGAGAATATACCGTATTGAAAGGTTAGCGGCATTTTACATTTTAAGATGCACACACCGATAGCTTCAAGGTGACTTTTATTTCATGTTAAATTATTGAATAGCTCTCGTTGTTGTTTGCCGTTCTTATTTTTTTTTTTTTTTTTTGTTTTTGAAAACAACATTCGTCTTTATGATTCCCACTTTACGGACATTTTTATTATGCCAAAGAAAAGCTTACTTGGTGGTGAATTCTACAATAATTCGTCTATATAGGTTTTATACCTACGTGAATGTGGGTATTTTTAAATGCTTTTAAATGGAAATAGAAAATGAATTTTCCAGTGTAGCGACCATTACTAAAAGTTAATTTTCGGAATTGAAAATGAGAATCGTGTCGCATGTATTCCAAACGATTTCAATTGTCACCGAAAGTTGCAAAGTACAAGTATAATTCAATTTCAAAAACGGAGCAATTTGGCAAATTATATTTACTTAATACAATAACCACATAGGTATATGTTATGGTTGTACTTTACTTTTATGAATAGACTTAAAATTCTGTTCTCATTACTGAAGAAAAATCGATTCGTGATATTTTTCTAATTTTTTCTTCATTTAATTTCGAAACCACCATTCTGTGTTCGGTCAGAGATAGAGTAAGCACAGAATCTACAAATGTCCTGTTTTATTCCTACCACACTTTCTTTATAAATGGCCGACATACATACATTTACAGTGAGACAAATAAGTACTTATACACATACCGCCCTAAAATTTGCCGTTTTTAGTATTTTTAATTCATACAGGGGGAAACAAATCGTAGGGAAGGTATGTTCCCACACATAAAACTTGCATAGATTCACTCTTTAATTCTTAGGAATATATCCTCTCTTTTCCTTTGCAGTTGCTTATTAGGAAAATGAAAACAAAAAAGTACACAAACGCTGTCCTTGTTATGAGACTATTTACCGTTATCTTTTCCACTGCGATCAATTCCTTACTGGCTCATAAGTTCGGTGACATTGATAGGAAATGATTGTACGAGTTTTGTTTTTAAAAATACATAGATAAAAATTTTTTTTAAAACCAAGCTTTAATGAACTAAAAAGTAAAAATTATTTTTTCTCCGAGTCACCAATACGTGACTATTAATTAAAGCTTGGGACACTCAGGCTTGAGGTAAAATTTGTCTAAATGACGATGACAGGTTCTAATTAAACAGTTGCAGTGACACAAATTCTACCCAATTCACCTAATTCTTCGTCCTCGTTGCACATCGTGCATGTGTTGTCTTGTGTCTGAGTCCCCCAAGCTTTAATTAATTGTCATATATTGGTGACTAGGAGAACAAATTATTTTTAACCTTTTAGTTCATTAAAGTTTGTTTTAAAAAAATGTTTTTTTATCTACAGTCTTGTTTTTTTTAAGCCTATATAGAATAAACATGTTTCAGCAACATGTTTTCAATATAAAATACAACAAAACCTTAGCCTGGATAATTATCGAGGCTAAGGTTTTGTTGTATTATGTACCTATTGAAATTTTTATTTTTATTCTATATAGGCTAAGAAAAAACAAGACTTATGTATTTATTTTCTACTTTTTAGTATTTGAATTTTTTAACAAATGCACCGTATCACAGTATGGAGGTGTCAGCATCACTGTTGCTCATGGCCGACCTAGCTCTATAGCTAGTTCGTCTGTTATCCGGTTCCCTTCGATATTGCTATGTCCGGGTACCCAGTACTGTCTATCCTTGTGGTGTTCTCATTTCAATATTTTGTCTCCAGGATAGCTGGAGTCTAAAATAATAATTCCTAATTCGCCTACTTTGAGAGGTTGATTGTGATTTTTTCGAGTTGTGGCAGGGAAAAGTCTGTGATCTGTTTCTCCTGGTGAAGAGGACAAGCTCCGCCTTTTGGTGATTCACGTTAAGACCATTCTTCTTTGCCCATACCGAAAGCTCTTTCAGAGCAGGTTCCATAAGATCGCTGATCGTTGGCATAAATTTGCCTGAGATCATGATTACTAAGTCCTCCGCATACGCTATAATTTTTGCTCCTTTTTCTGAGAAAACTTTGAGGATTTTTTCAACGACGAGGACGTGGTTGTTTTCCTTAATTGGCTAGTTCCATTTTCCGAGTTGATGATTCTACTGCTCAGCATTTTATCAATCCTGTTGGACACTTCTTAGTCTTCCAGCGCTCTTCTACCGGTACTTATTTTTATGGAGGCTCCTTCTATACCTAGAAAGGCTTCTTACGTGTAATCCTTCCGTTCAAGTGTTTTACAATCACTCCCACAGCCTCATGTAGTGCGCTATATACTGATCTACCTTTAAGGTAGGCATGCTGTACACCGCTGAGATCCAGAGGACTCATCTTTGTTCTGATGTGCAGGTCCGGGAGTCTTTCTAGGGTTTTCAGGAGAAACGACGAAAAACAGGCTTGTAATCCTTTGCGATTGAGTGACCCGTTTTTCCAGCTTTGGGAATGAAAACTACTCTGACCTTCTCCAATATTTCGGTTTACTAAGTGTGGTAAACAATTGTTTAGGGACTGCTGTAGCATCACTGCGATAATCCTATCCGGTCCGGCTGATTTGTACGGTTGGAAATAACTGACCGCCCACTTATGATCTCGGAAATGGCTGCCAGTGCTGTGTGGTTAGCCGGTAACTCCGCTGTGTAAGAGGTAGTATCAGTGTCCTACCAGTCCCAGTGCTTCCTGACTGGATTCGGTCCATGATCCATCGGACTTCTTGATATAGGCTTTGACGTTTGGGTCTTTAGTTATATCTTCTGAAGTCTAGCGGCTTCATTAACGCAGTCCAGAGATTCGCAGAAAAGTTGCCAGTAGCGACGTTTTGCCACTTTTGTGTGGATTTTGTACATATGTTTTAAGTATAATCACTTCTTTGTTGTTAGCAATAACAAACAATAAACTTTTGGAGAATTTAAAAGCGTTTGTTTTTTTAATATTCTGAATTAACAATGAATTTATTTTCTTTTCTTCATTCATTTTAAATTTAACTTTGTGAATACATATACATATACTTTCAAAATTGATAAACTTGAAACAAAATATTGCTAACGACAAATATAATAGCAAAACATTATTTTTATTTTGTAAAATTACATTCTTTGATGCTTACATGATTTATGATTTTATCAAAGGCGAATACGTACATGTACTCGTATCTCTCCATATGTTATAATTTTCTTGTGTAAATAAATTGCTTGCTTTATGTTTATCTTTATGTTTAAACAGTGCGTTAAAAAAAAAACTAACAAAAAAACTTTCTAATGTCCTAATCAAAATAATCACTTGTGTCCTCCTCAGAGCTACCGTTTTCCTCGACATCGGCATTTTGCGATTGGTTTTCTGTGATGCGGAAATTCGATAGAAAATCTCTCATCGCATCTACAATAGAGGTCAGCGATTGGGTGAGTTCACGGTAAGAGGCATTGACTTCTACTCCAGCTGCGCCATCTTTAGAGAGTTAGTAAATCCGAATTTCAGCCGAAAAAAATCTAAGATTCACACTCACCATCTGCAGCAGCGTTCTCCAAGTTCATGTTTAGCTCTTCTAAATGTCTATCGACTTGTGCTACTTCATCGTCAGCGGCTGCGGGAGGGAGTAATGGTGCGGCTATGATGCCTCCTGGTCCTACTACTACTATCCCACCAGGTGCTGCTCCTGCTGCATTTGGTTGTCCGCGTAAATTGAATGATGGGAGAATCGATTGAAAAAACATGGAAATCGAACGATTGTTATCTGTTGTCGGGCTACTGCTTGATGATTTCCTAGTAAATAAAAGAAAGGTTGTGTTAAAAAAGGGCAAACTCCTGATAACAATAGAACCTCTCGTAAAAGTTGATTGAGTCCAAGGGTGGCAGTGGATCGTATAGATTGATTTCTTTTTCACCTGCTACAAACTGTGCTAGTGGAACCTTTCTGCCATAATCGGATAAGATCACATGGCGAAGAATAGCCCTTGGTGGTGAAACGTATCTAGAAGTAAGCAGCGCGCATTGCAATTATTTTTGTGTACGTAATCTGAGTTTTTATTAGATTTATGTACCTCTGTGATCGCTTAGAATTGTAGTCATTTACAATCTCATCCTTTTGGTCGACCTTATCTAAGGACGCATTAACATTCCGTTCTAGCCACAATAGAACGTTTGCGTCACGCCATACCACTTTGGCTCTACAAACATACAGCCATACCAATTGGTGCAGCGCTGGTGATTGGCTATAGGAATACATAAATTAAAAAGTTAGAATTTAATGATTTATGTGTAACAATACCTTCCAGAAATCCCAGAATTAAAGTAAGTATGTGCAATAACCCGTGAATCTGTCTGCACCGAGAGTTCATCCAAAAGTGGTCTAAGTACACCGGGAAACATGAGCAAGGCATACTGCAGAGCACTGTCGGCCTTCTCGCAGTCTGTAATGGGAAATTACAAAAATAAACTGAATTCAATGCAATATTGCCCTACCTCCAAGTAAGTAGAATAGTGCCAACGCATATGAGTACGCCATGTTCGGTAGCTGTGACAGATTTCTCTTTACGTCCCATTCCTCGTAGAATTTAACTAACCATGCATACTGCTTGCTTCGCAGTGCATAGTAGTCTATAATGAGGACCATAGCCAGCGGATCAACGTCAGGATTCAAGCTTAAAATCAACTTGGACAACTCAAATGCGGTACGGCAACAAGACCTTGCCTCCACATACTGTGCCTGTTTGAAGAGCACAATAAAAAATCCACGATTCTCTTGTCGCTTATAATCTAAGCGAGAATTGCCGGACACAAGACTGAAACTAGGATGCAGTGATGTTTCCAATACTAACACTGCTCTCTGAATGAGATCTGAAGCCATAGCGGTGTCATCCGTTATCTTGCCTATTAAAAAATAAATAAAATAAAACGAAATTAGTTCTTTGTTTTTTACACAAGTGGTCACAAACACCATACTTACACATTTCACTTAATTGAATCAAAGTATCCACATGATAGGGGCATCGCGTAAACAAATTCACAAGTTGGTCAGAATCGGTGGTCTCTAGAGCTGCCAAGAAATTGTTTTGTACACCCTGATAGAACTGACTATGCTCAAACGCAAACCACTGTGTTTTGTCACCGGGAGTGCTTGTATCTTGTGAGTCTGGTGCAGCACATGGTTTCATTGTTATTATATTCTTTGTTAGCGGTGGCCAACTCTCTTTAGCCGTTACCAGATACGTTGATTTCAGAGTGAGCTTCTGGCGACCGCGTTTGTTTCTAATATGAAATTTATTAAGAATCACTGATATTCGCTTGATGTTCTATAGTCTTACTCAAGTTTAACGACACGCTTGCCAAAAGTGCGACGCATTTCGTTCAGTGGATGCAAGTTCTTCAACTCAACGCAAAGTAAAGTTTTGTCCAAATCAACACGAGTTGCGGTTGCAGTGTTACCAGATTCGCATACTTTACCAATTAATGAGTCAATGTCGCTTAGATATTTATCCGTTAACTGGGAAGTGAGACGATATTGAAATATATATAAATGCAAGCATATTAACAGGTGTGTGTACGATGAATTTATTTCAGTATGAATTGATAAACGAGATCAAAGATTGAGGTTTTTGTATACTAAGCTAATTGCGATAAGATTCCGCCCGTTAGTGGCCTTGCCACTAAATACGCATAAATACATTAAGAACTAGAACCAAGCAGAAGATATCAAATCCATAATCATGACGTATTTGCTTAAATCAATTATTATGCAATTTATTATATTAGATATTAACCTAAAACAATGACTCATACATGCATTAATTGCGCAGTCATATCTACTAGTACAGTGCATTTAATACAGGATAACCACAAGTCTCCTTTTTAACGAACGAAAAACTCATTTGAACCAGGTGCCCTGAACTCATCAACACCGGCAGCCGGATGCAAGACAGACATAGGTATGTAAGTTTGACTAAACTGGGTCACTGAACCATCAACCTCAATATGTTCCAAAGCAAAATGTATGCACCTACAAAACTATCACAGAACTTACATCGTTATCCTCACTGCTGATGTGATTGCCATGATGTTTAGCGCTCTTCTTCTTCCTCTTCTTCTTTTTCTTCTTGGAAATTGGTCCAGAGGGTAGATTTGCTGCAGTAGATGCATGCTCCGTCTCATTATCATCCTCCTTGACTTCACTTTCGGAAAGACTTTGCTGATTCAGCTGTTTAAATATAAATATAGTCTCAATTATGGAAATATCAGGACATTCATTCGCTGGCAACACACACGGACACACCGCCGATGTTTTGTGTACCATATTTTTTGTATATGTACTTTCTCTCCTCGAGCATGCGAACTAATTTGGTAAACTAAACTAGGTTGAGTCGCACAATTTTTGTGTACACTTATAACTTTTTTTTCGCCACCAGCAGGACGTTATGGCCGGAGGCAAAAATTGAACAATTTAGTCAAATTGCATGTTCCAACCCAAATCTGTTTAATTTCCCTTGTCTGGTTCCTATCGACTAGAACTTACCAAATCAAAAGGATTTTTATTAGCTGGCCTGCGCTTATCATATGCTGCCAAATCAATCTCGTCTGTATCGTCGGATCCTTGATCTTCGATCCCATCATCAGGCTGTATTTCCAGGTCGTTGTCACCCTGCAGCTTCTTAAGAACTCTTGACGACATTACTGGCGAATTTGCAAAGAAAATACAAATTTATGCAACGAGGAATTATTTACAAATGTAATTAATAAAAATATATAAGAAATCGACAGTAAAATCGATAAAATTCTCGTTGGCAAAAATGTTTGCGGAAAATTCCTCGCACCTTCTGTTTCTCTTTTTACTACTGTCAGACAGAAAAAACGATAGAAAAAGAAAACATCAGCATTTAGCTTTGGTCCGTCGTCGCGTGGAGAGTTACAGAGATGTTAAATGGAGATGGAAATTTTGTAGTAGTTTTTTCATGTAAATATTCTAATGCGTAGGTAGTATAAACACAAGTCATTCCACGGCGATTTGCTTGCCAATTTTAACAATCACTCTCTCAATGGATGTGAATCTCTGCCACTTTCATTTCTATATTAGCGTTCTGAAGGTTGCTCAGTTCCAAGTATCTGGAATTCTGTTATTACATATGAGCTGACGGCTTGATAAGCTCTCCTAAGTGTAATCTGCATATTTTTAAAGAACCGTGAGATCATTTCTAAATCGAATGCATTGAGTTTGAGATTTAGCAGATATAATTTGTTTTTTTTTTGTCTTGGGCTGAGCAAGCAGAGCATATCTATCTGAGCAGAGTATAGAACTATAGTAGGCGTGTTTATTTTTCAAAACTGTATAGGCTTAGAAACATTTTTCCATTATTACACTAACAACTAAGCCTATATAACCTTACGAAACCTGGATAATTATCGATTCTTAGGTGCTTAGCCTGGATAGAAAAATGTGCTACCAAACTGTTTTTCGTCGATAGTTATCTAAATTTTTATAGAAATGTCAAATATGACATGAAAGTGATGGTGAAATATGAAGGCCGGTGGCTATCAACGGAACTCTGCTGTCATTTCAAATTTAGATTATTTCTGTTCATTTTAAAATGGGTAGAAAAGAAAGAAATACGAATTTAGCCGACAAGGAAAAGAAAATTATAATGAATTAAGTGAACATGTTCCTTATTTTACTATTTAATTGAATTAAATTTGACGAAAAAAAATTCTATCCACCAACTTATTAATGAGCGCTTGATAACTACCGGCCTTACTTTCAATGAAAACTATAGGCGTGTTTTTTTGAAACGTAGCTAGCCAGTCGTTCATTAAAACGATTCCCAGCCAGCCGAACCCAGCTGACTTACCTCCAAGTTGGTGTGTGTGATTTCGGTCATATGCGTGTGATTTCGATCAGCTGTTAAGTGTGAACGGTCAAAGTATTCGGCATTCAACCAAATCGATTTTTTGTTATTTGTTGTGAAAACAATTAATTTCGGTAATTTATTCAATAGATAATTTACATAAAGTGATACGAAATCATAATATAGTGGATTATTTCAGTGAAACATCATTTAGTAATTGAAATTACATAATTTTCGTACACGGCAGTCTATCAAATGTTCTACAAATCGCTTTCAGCGCCCCCTGACGATGAGTAGGCGTAAAATTCCTAGCCAGCTGCTTTTGGCTGCGGATAAAATCAAGAGTTGTAGCCAGCTGGTTGTTGTATTTGTTTTACGTGTGAAATTTGACTTTGCTAGCAACTACTGGCTAGCTACGTTTCAAAAAAACACAGCTAATGTCGATGTGAAACTGTCGAACGTCAATTAGCATAGTCCTGCCAATTCACTGTTCAGCGTTTCTTTTCTCATTTTCCGCTAAAGCCTATATAGATTTGAAAAAAAAAACACGCCTAGTATAGATTGATATGTTTGCTTCACTGCCGAAACTGTATTCGTAGCCTAGTTGGTCTTGCAGCACATCTAAAGCTTGCATCTGATAAAGTAATAGATTATTCTTGGTGCCGGTTTTGACACTGACATTCAGCAGTCTGACTATCAACAATTTAAAAGAAAAATGTCGTCTCCTGCACCAAAATCACCAGAATTATCCGATAAAAGCAGAAAATATGATCGTCAAATTAGGTAATAACCCACATACAAATTAAAAAATAGATTCTATAAAACCTTTTCTGTGTACAAGACTATGGGGTGAAAATGGGCAGAGCTTGTTGGAAAGTGCATCAATCTGCTTGGTCAATGCAAATGCAATTGGCTGTGAAGTTTTGAAAGGTCTTGTATTGCCTGGTATTGGAGGGTTTACCATTGTCGACGGATCTGTGGTAACCGAAGAAGATATCGGAACAAAGTAAATACAATGATTTATGTTTTTTGATAAATATAAATTAGAATCATATTTTATTTGTTACAGTTTCTTTTTGGAACAGAGTAGCGAAGGACAATCAAAAGCGTCAGAATGCATGCAGTTCCTTCAAGAACTCAATGCGGATGCTAATGGTGATTACGTTGATGAAAGTATTGAATTCATACTCAGCAATCGGCCTGAATTCTTTAATGCTTTCAACGTTGTCATTGCATCAAATTTGAATGAGAAAACCCTACTAAATCTTTCAAATAAACTGTGGGATACGAATATTCCGTTCCTCTATTGTCGTTCGTTGGGATTTTTCGGCTCGATTCGACTGCAGATAAAGGAACACTGTGTAATTGAGGCTCATCCAGATAATAGGCAATACGATCTTAGGTTAGAGAGACCGTTCCCTACTTTGAAGGCACATTTAGAGGTAAGATTAATTGCAGTGATGTAAACCACTAACAATGTCGTTCAATTGTACAGTCAACCACAATCACACTCAAAGTACCGTGGTTATTTGTTTTGAATAAATATCTGAGCGAATGGAAGGAGAACAATGGTGGACGTATTCCAAACACTTACAAAGAAAAGACCGCACTACGGGAAATGATTCGAACGGGTATGTGTGCGTTATGAAATGAGAATTGATCAGGCGATCATAATCAATTTTATATAAGGTATGTCCGCTGACGAAGAAAATTTCGAAGAAGCAATAAAAGCTGTGAACACTGCCTTCGGTGCTGGATTGGTATCCTCATCAATAAGAGCCATTCTCAACGATGATGCATGTGAAAATTTAAATAAACAGGTTTGTTTAACATTTTACAAGATGTACTTTAAAAGTTTTGCAGCTATTTGACTCACCAGAGCATTCCATTCTGGATAATGGCAAAGGCGCTTAGAGAATTTGTTTTCAATGAAAATGATGGCTATCTTCCTCTACCTGGAGTACTACCGGACATGACAGCAAACACCGAACATTACATTAACCTTCAGAACATATATCGCCAGCAAGCATTGCAAGATAGTGATAATATTTACAGGAAATGCCAGCACCATTTGAAAGAATTAGGTTTGCCTCCGGACACTATAACCGACAAATTGGTCCGTTTATTTTGCCGAGAAGCAGGGGGCATCGCGGTGGTTCGTGGAACAAAGTTAGCTGATGAGTACGAGAAGTCGAGTAAGATTACTTCTATTGGTAAACTATTTTGCAAGTTTAATTGTTGACTTTCAATGTAACCAAGCAATATGCGTCTACTGTTACAGTCGACGGCTTCGAAACGCAAGACACCCTAACCGAATATTATGTAGGACTATTGGCCTACGAACGTTACCAGACAGAGTTTGGCAACATTCCCGGTGAATGTTATGTTGAAAATGACACATCTAAACTTAAAGGTATTGCAAATAAAATGCTGGTGGAATGGGGCGTCCATAGTCAAGTCAGTGATGATCTTATTCACGAAATCTGTAGCTATGGTGGCTCTGAAGTGCACACTGTTTCGGCATTCATTGGTATGTGAATGTTAAATGTTTTTGAACACTCTAAACTAATCCGTTTCATTTAGGTGGATGCGTTGCCCAGGAAGTTATAAAATTAATAACCAAACAGTATGTCCCGATTGATAATACATTTTTATACAATGCTATTACATCTGAAACGACCACAATTAGATTGTAAATATTAATTTGTTTTGTTTTTGAAATAAAGAAAAAAAAAAACGTTTTTTATGTTTTATTTTTTAATGATTATATAAAATATAGACTAATTATAAATGATTGTGTCCAATACATTCCTATTCTCTTTACAAAACGAAGTTTATGCGTTTTATGAAATCCAATTGTTGAACTTAAAAACAATAGACAATTGGGCAGAAGAGTCTCAAATCATTGCGTACGCGCGTCGATCCTGTAAGCTGTTTAAAAATGTAGAAAATAGAAACGTCCTGTATAATCACTAAATGGCCAGCATTCCTTAACTGCAAGGTAACGTTATAACAATATTTGGGTGATGATGGCAATTCTAATTATTGAGAGCGTGTTGGCCCATTAAGGTAACCCTTGAAACAGGAAGTACGTTGAACATGCCGGAAATGACAATAAATTATATTGAAAATCGTGCCAAATAGGTGCCCACATTATTACTTCATAAAATCACTACTTTTCATACTTTAGAAAGTTTAAAAGTACCTACCTAAGAGCAAGTGTACAAATGAACGTACTCGCAAACACAGGTGCTTTGCTGTCAAAACTACGGCCGACAAATTTAAGTGTCAAAAGTGTACATTTATTTTTGAATTCACAGCGAAGTGGACGCGAATTTTCTGATTTGTATTTTTTTCCGGAAAATACATATCCTGAAATAAGTCGACGAAATTTAAATAATCAATCCCCGCGAACATCCAATAAACCACCGACCTGAAATGGTTCTAAAGTAAGGATTCTACAATGCAGTACTCACAATCAAACAATTGACATTTACGTAACTTTTCGATGGTGTACGAATTTATTTTTTTTATTTCTCCCACAGACTTGCAGTGAAATCCGGTCTAGCCTATGGTGCCATGCACTATGCTTGCAGCTTAGGTGTTTGGGGCAATAGTGTTCAATCGGAAAAACTTTATAATGACCTAAAAGCACAAGCTTGTCCGCACGTGGTTAAATTACAAAAACAACTGCCTTTTGATGTCCCAGAACTGCCGAAAACTGGAGAAGTACGTTTTCTAGCCAAACACTACTATAACTACGGTGTTAAAAGTACGTTCCTCTTTATCCAAATGCTACCATGCTATGCCGGTCAACTAGTCAAGAAGACCAAGGATACAATTAATAAAGCATTGGAAGCACCACCAGCTGCAGTGTAAGACCGAGAGGTAGGGTTTGGAGTTGCAGGGTAGGGCTTATGTGTAGATAAATGGGGATCCTCAAATATGTGCTATTATTGTCTCGTTCTTTGTTGTCCCATTGATTATGATTATGTGCTAAATAAATGAAATTCTTTTTAGTTAATTGTGGTTTATTTTTAAAAATAATTTGCAATTCCCACAATTTTACTACACATTTAAGTTAAGTGCAGATCCCTACGATGGGTGGTTTTGACCTTCTATTTGGTGACTTAACCACGCTACTAAGTGCTGATGGCCTTGGCGTACGGTGTTAGCCACTATCATAGCACAGATTAGACTTCATTCGTTAGCAATTAGTTGAGAAAACGTATTTAGAATGGTTGGGCATATGTATAGCTATAATTTTTATGTTTGGGTTTCTTCCTTCTCTTTGTGTTAAAAGCATCACGCGAACGCCCTTGTATTTTTTTTTTTTAGTATCTATTTTACCATCAAACAAAAGCCTCGTGAATTGTGATACTGGCATAGATTTCACATACAATTAGAATCTACACCCTGTTTTGAAATTACTAGTTCAATAGTTTCACATTTAATACAAGAATTCAAAAAAATACAACTAAATTAAAACTGAAATCGTTAACTTCATGGATTATTTCTTTTGTTATAATCATACATTTCTTTTGTCATCATCATCATCATCAAAGCCCTCATATCCAAAGTTGAACGTAGCCCTCTTCTAAAAGTATCCATCGGTTTCAGATTTTGGCTGCGTGAAACCATTTATTTTGTATCGATTACGAAAAAAAATTCAATATTCTTGTTTGTTGGATTTAAAATGTCCAAAAGTGTTTAACATTTTTTTTATTCCAGATTTGTTTTTACAATTATTTCAAACAACTTGTATTTTAAAAAAAAACAATTGTTTTAGCTGACTTGCACATTGTTATTAAGATTATTGTTATAATTGTAAAAGTTTTAAACTTTTCGTCGCTGGCGAGTTTATATTGTTTTGAAGAGAGTTCGCTGAATTTGTGTAGAAATCAAAGGAGAAAATAACGATGAAGAGAAACGGCTTTCAAACCATTCCTTCCCCAATTGAAAACTTGTTTGTTGTAAACAAGTGGTAACAATTATGCTTTTGTTTCAACGGCCTGTGTTGATTCCACTTTCGTTACCGCTTTTGCTGGTGTTGATTCAGAGTCGTTGCCAACCTTCTTCTTGGTGCCCTTGCCCTTCTTGGCGCTCTTAGGAGGATTTATTGGGGTGCTTACAAGTTCCTGAAATTGTATTAATTCATTAAATTTTATATTGAGGTAACAGAACTAGCTTGGAATGCAAGCTCGTTGCTTTAACATGTTTGAATATGCTTAAAACTCAAGTGGGAAGTTAGCCAATTAAAATTTTATTAGAGACCACAGTAAAATGTGGTCGCAAGATTCAATTTTTATTTAGCAAAGTGTCTGGACGTAAAAATTACTAAAACAACTTTTACGTAATTATCTTTGCAAAGAGGGTTACTTCGATTACTCAGATAGTTATTAGCATTACAACTAAAAAAGACAACTGTATTTTTTGTTCTTACTATCTTACTTCAATTAAAGTAGGAAGTCAACTTGGTGTCCCTTAACGAGCAATCTAATTATAGATATATCATATCGGAATGATATGGGGATTCCACTCTAATGTAATCTAATGTATGTAAATGCGCATGTCTCGTGTTTTGAAATATTTGAATTTTCGTAACATTTAAGCGGAAATTAAACCAACTTAAATTTTATTAGAGACCACAGAGTAAACTGTGATCATACGATTCAATTTTAATTTAGCAAAGTGTCTGGACGCAAAAACTACTAAAACAACTTTTACGTAATTATCTTTGCATATTTTAATCTAATAGTAGAACTGTTGAGTAAGGTAGGTATACATTACATGAATGAATGAGACCAATAGACACCGCGTCTTAATTGTCGAGTAACTGAAATACCTTCTTGGTTACTTAATTATTTAAGCTACTCACCTTGAGTTCAGGTTGAGCTATACTATGCTCGCTAGTATAGTTCTCTTCAGCGAACGGAGTTCCAGTAACCAAATTCACACCACTTGGCATTAGCAGGACAGTATGCTTGAACTGAGCCACATATTCGCCTATCAAATAACACATTTTAAACTGTCCAAAAAATAGAAAATCAATTTTTTTTACTCACTTGGTTTCTCATACAACACTTGGAAAGGTTCAATCATCTTGTGGGAAACACATTCAACCACACCCATTCGTGCCTTGGTCTCTTCATCAAAGTGACGCAGATTGAAAGGCATATTTCCGTATTTCGTCTTAACCTATAAAATACACAGAACTATATCTCTGGACATCTGCACACGATATAAAATGTTTTTGTATATCAATTTCAGCCTCAGATCTCATAATCTTGCAATCACAAGGTAAACAAGCAAAAATTTTCTCAGCTCGAACATTTCTCCACAGAATACCTCTAAAGCCGATTTCCTCTTCGCTTATTACCCTCAAGCGCGTGTTTTTAATCATTGGCAAGTGAAACGAATATTGTATAAAAAAAAAAACAAATAAAAAAATTACTTCGGCCAGAAGTGCTCTTGATGCTTTCAGCTTCAGTTGATAGTTTTCATCGGTCTTCTTGTAGATTGAAATTTTAGTGTCTTTTTCGCGACCCTTAAATAATAAGAATGTACACATTTAAAATGGTTCCGAGGATATGTATGCAATATGTAAACTTACAACTCCTTCTCCTGAGCTAACAATAACATCGATTGCGTAGACTTCGTGTTTTTCAAAATTACACTTTTCGTGCTCCTTGCGTTGAGCCTCACTTGGATTTTGAATAATTGTCTTCTCGCCATCGATTTTAAATTGTTTCAGTTGATGACTGAGCATACCTTCAATTGGCTTGCATTTATACGATTCGGCAACATGTTGTACGGCTTCAGTGATTGCATAGTTCTAAAACGACAGTCAGTTAAATTTTTGTGTTGCAAAGATTGTTGAGAATGTGATGATGCAATAGATTAATGATTGATTTCCCGATGGACTTAAGGCTCTTGTGCCAGCAAAGTTTTGACGTTAACCTAACAAATTATACCGGCAATGCCGCATTGGCATTCAAATGCATCTGTTATGTGAAACTCGCTGGTTGAATCACATACGGTTTTAATTGTTTTTTTTTGCGCTTAAAAAGTTGAACTGAATGAAGCAACACAAGTGTAAAGTAATTCCGAACATGTCAAACATTCTTAACAAAAAGTGTAGATATCGTCTACTGACTTTTCACGGTTGATGTTCAATATTTTTATTGGCAATTGTCAACAAAGTTTTAGAGAAATGACCTCTAATACGATTAGTTAGTGAGAAATCAAGCCCATAACATTTCTGAACGTAAAATAATATTCGATCCAATTCTACGACATTGACAAATCTTAATTTGATTGGCCTTGTACAACATTACCATTCAAAATGTTGTTTTTCTGCCTGATGAATTTAATGCAAAAAAAAATGTATGGAGATAATTAGGGGGAAACCTATTGACTAGAATTTCTCCATTGTGGCTCCCCAAAGGTTTCTCTTGCAAACAAATAACATTTTACTCGACAATAGATTGTCAAGTGAAAAATTTGTTAATTTCTTGCGGTAGAGTTTCCCTATACAGATTATGTTCTGTATTTACTTACACTAGATCCGTCTTTAATCAGCCTGAGTGCAGCTTGTACAGCCCAATATGCAGCGAGAATAACATCAGCCTTTTTACCCGTTACTTTGTTATCACTCGATGCTCCAACAACTATGGTATGAGCGGCAACAGCAATGAATCCATCAATATGTGCCCCCAAATCTCTGAAAAGGAAGTCAATTAAAATACATTCTAAGTTTATTCGAAAAGAAAAGCTTACATTTTAACAACATCACCGTCTTTGAGAATGTAATCCGGGTCATTCTTCGTTGGTGAAAAGTGACACACACAATTGTTTATGGATAAACATGTCGGGAATGCAATTCCTTTTTTCAGGTCTTTCTCCTTTTTGTAAACCTACAACGGAAACCAATACATTACACATCACTTTTATACCAATATCTACATATATGTATTTGAAATTATCTGCAAACAAGTGTCCTCAGATCTCATAATCTTACAATCTCTGGGAATCCGCTTCAATGTAAAAGTGCGCTGCCAAAGAGAATTATGACACAAAGTATTTTTTTCTCGCATCATCCCGAGGGAGAATTGAAAAAAAAAAAACACTTTCACTCTATCATTGTCACTTCAAACCCTCAAGCGCTTGTTTTTAATCATTGGACACAGCAGTTACTTTCAATGTAGAGCATTAGAATCCTGTATGATATAAAACAGTAAACTTACTTTGCCAGTTTCTTCAGTGATTTGGCTGTCACCCTTTGTGCAAATATCCCTCACAGAGGCGTCAGCAACACAGAGATCAATGACTGATTTTATGGTTTCTAAATAGAAAATAAAATAAAATGTTTAATTATTTGTACATAAATGCATACTCGTCAAATGCTGCGAGATAAATGGATGAAAGAATAAATAAAAACATCGAATAGCGGCTTATAGGAAGCATACACAAATAGATAATGTGTTTACGTTACAAGAAGGTTAAGTAGAACGACGTGAATAGAATTTTATAATGTCACAAGTGATAAGCCAAATCAATATTAGTTACTTTATTATAAAAATATATATTAATTATAAAAATATATATTAATTATAAAAACACGAACAAACACAAAACAAGGTCAAAAGTCAGACTAAGCGCTATAGGTACGTTCTTACTTCAATAGAGTTGCAACGCAGCACTTCAACGACCAGACTGAAATAATTAGTTTTCTAGTGCATAATTATGCATGTATGAACATATGTTCATATAAATAGAAGTGATAATTATCAATGTCCCGACCATGAAAAATAAAAAGAAAACCATACTTCAAATCTTAATAAGAGATTACAGCGTACACAGGCTAGAACACTATTGTTCTTCGAGTAATTTCAAATTCTGCCTTTCTTCTATCAAATGCAATTTCCAACACGACTATTCACATCAAATGTACACCACCATTTTTCCGTTTAGACATGAGCGGTATTGGAATCTTGACTGAATTGACCAGGCCTTTAGTGTGAACACCACGCTCAGGGTTTCATGTCGAATGTATAATAAATTTTATATATATAGATATATAAATTTATTTATTTATTTATAAACTTACAAAATAAATTTAATAATTTCTAAAGGGGCAATGCATTCGGGTAGCATAGACCATTTAATGCCGTCTTATAAATTATCTACATATCTGTGATTTTTAATGTCGCTAAACCAGTTGTGAAGTGATGTTGCAGTTTTTATATTTTCAATTGTTTGGCTATTTGTTGAGTTCAGGAGTTCCGCCAGCTTTTTTCCTGCTTCTTTTGGATCCATTAGATGGGGAACTTGTCTTTATATTGGGCAGTCAACGAACATGTGCCATATAGATAGCACTGTTCCACACTCCTCACATTGCTCTGCCGCTTCCTGGTCTGCTGCTAAATAATGTTTTTCCGACTCTTACTCGAAAGATTTTGATGCACTAATCTATTGTGAACTTTGTGTTGGATGGGTATTTATTTCTAGTACTCTTAAGTCCTTGTAGGATGTAGATCAAATATTTGTTGGGGGAAAATGTCCGAATGTGGAAAATTATTATTATTATTATTATTATTAACTTTATTAATAGGTAATATAATTACATTATTAATATACTTAAATGCAGCGCTAGCTACCGGGGCTTTCGGCTGACAATAGATAGAGATTATGTTTAGTAAATAAAGATGATTAAATTTAACAATTTATACACTATTTTCTATTTCTAAGTTTTTAAAAATATCATATACTAGATTTATATTTATTTCAGTGGGGGATTTTAGTAAGTCAGTTAGGTTTTCCCTTGTGTATTGGTCCATGGTCGCTTTTAATGTCGGACATTCAGAGGTTAGATGTTTTATAGTTAGTGTTGTATTTCTGTTGCAAAGGTGGCAGTTTGGTGGTTCACTTCTAGTCAGAAGGTATCTATGGGTGATATTAGTGTGTCCCAGGCGAAGTCGTATGAAAAGTTTGTTTTTAATGTTTGCGGTAGATGTTGGATATACCGGTTTTTCGGCCGTCTGGTTTATCGTTGAGTAATGATGTGAATAAGATTTGGAAAATATATGCTGAACTACATTAAAAATTCAGCATATTCTTTGCTTAATTAACAGACTTGCTTGTGATGGTATTATTCTGTCTTCCGCCATATCTTGATATAAATCGATAAAATCTTCAAAAATTCAGCGTGACCCACTTAATGTTTGTACTAGTTCTCAAAAGTTAATACTTCACATATGTATAAAGCTCACTAACATAATCGATACTCTTAATTTACCGACAAACTGACATATTAAATGTAGAATTTCCACCAGTGTCTAATTTATTACAAAAATGCCATTTTGAATCATACAAAACATTTCTCTGATCGTTCGTTACACCACAAGCAGCTATTTTGATGTTTATATATTTTAATGTTTGTGCATATTACAAGATAAAAACAAAAGTTCGTTTCCTAAAAATAACTAGCCGCGTGGCATGCAAATTTTCGCCGACCGACCGGTCTCTCAACCTTGCCCTACGAAATAGAATGTAATCCAGTTTTCAAAGATTAGAGCACTTTGTAATACATATCTGAAATCACATTAAGATACTGAAGAAGAAACCCCATCCAATTCTTACCCTCTTAGGTACTCAACTATCTAATTGCAATAAATACGATTCAGCAAAAACATAAGCCACTTTCGCTTTTCGACACAGAACCAATAAAACGTTCCGTGTTACAGAAAGGGTAATAAAAAAAATAATACTTCCATTTGGCACACCATCTCACAAAGCTATATTTCGCAACTAGATGAAGACGATTATGAAATTGCGAAATGAAAGGAAATATCACAAAACTTGAAATTAAAAATGAAATTTAAAAGTTTGAAGGTTAGAATTTGGCAATCATCCGCGTGGCTCTTTTCGGCCAAAGTGTGGAGGTGGACAATACTTTCTGCTGGATATTTGAACTGTGTTAATGAACATAATTCGGAAGTATTTACGATCGTTTTGGTAGCCATTTTATTTGTTCTACTTACTATTAACAATTTCACCAGCCAATTTATATTTGGTCACAACTAAATCCTCGGCAATGGTTTTCTCTTGGACTTCTACTTCGTCGGCCATTATTGTTGATTCGGTCAGTAAATTGAATCAAATACCGAAATTATAACAAAATAACGTAAATGATATTTATTATTTCAATGCGAGGAAATAATAAAAAGAATACTTTGAAGTAATACGACGACGAAGGAAAAAACAAACTCAAAAGATTTATATTTTTGTATTTTTACATGCGACGCGGCAGCAGTATTTTTTAACAAAAGAAAGCGGAGTGGGGTACCACAGAGCGCGAAGGATAGAAGAAAGAGAAAAAGGGAACGTCACAAAAAAGTTATGCTTTTACAGTTCAGTGGAATTTTAGCACAGTACATTATTTTGAGAATATAGATGGCGCTAATATATTTAAAGGGAATGTTATTAGGGAAATGTTTAAATAGGTACCTACTCCGCGCTTCGAATTTGCTGGCCGAATCACCGAAACAAATGACGTAAGCAACAAAATTTGCGCACTTTTTGCTATCCACAGGCGGACATGAATGCGCACGCCTGTGTTTACGTACGCATGTCAGTGGATTTCAAAAAAATTTAAAATCACACAAGCATCCGTGCGGAAACACACAGGCAATGCTATCCACAGGCTGGCGTGCTTGCACAATCATGAATTTGCGCAATCTTGCATGCCTTTTACTTATATCGGCTTTACGATATTTTCTGTCCAACCTCAAAATTTGCAACACGAAATATGACTTCAGACGGTCGGACGTTGAGAGGTTAAGGTTAGGTATATGGCCAGAGGCTCGGGCCTTTGCGAGATGTACCTGGAAGAAGACGAGACAGCTGAGCACTTCATTAGCGAGTGTCCGGCCTTTGCTCGAATCAGAAAGGCCACTCTAGGCAGCTACGTCGTACGTCCCGTTGAACTACTGGAGCTCAATCTTGTCCTATCGCTTTGCGAGAGCTACGGGCAGAATTAGATCGATGTATAGCTCAGCAACAAATCGCTAATTCAGCGAATGGGGTGGTACTTCACCAAAGTACAGTGGGTCTACAGGTCTACGTGCTTGTTGTCTCTATGGGATAAGGCCCTTCTAAATACAATACACAATAGGTATACGGCAGAATATAAGAAATGTTTCCTCAAATTTTCACTATTATACTACAAGAAATCGTTTTCTTTAATGATAGCTACATAGGTATTAATTTCTCCGCGAAGGATTTCCTTTTTTGCGAATACATTTGTATTTAAGCGCACGGAAAAAAACAATAACAAAACAACTGTATGTGGGGTGTCAAACGCACAACAAAGTAGAAAGTAGCTTTACTTCGGCGTTGAGGTTGAACTTTACAATATATACGATCAAACGCCTGAGGTCACACTTTTTGTGATACCATAAGACCACATTATTTCTACTCAATCTGTCACCGCACGGCCGCACCAACGCCATATTGTGATTCGGCCATAAAGCTGTGTCAACAAAAACCAAGATCTTGAAAAGAGATCCCGATAAAAAAGAGGATTTTCTTTTGTTCTTGTAATGCTTGTAAAGAGATGATCCAGATCCGATCATGTAGAATGTAGATAGTAAAACACGTCTTGTATTTCCATTAGTTATATTTTATACGAACTAACAAAGCTTTTTCTGGGTGCGTTTTATACAATACCCCTTTTTTGTCGATGATTTTCTTGGACGAGTCTATTATTTTATTTGTTGGTCAGTGGTTTTACCCAAATTCCACCATATAAAAAAATCGTTCTAAAAAATCTTCACGCTCCCAAAAAAATAGAGGAACGTTACTCAAGGAATTTGTTATAATCATAAACCTATCCTGTTTACTATTTTACTAATTTCGATAAGTACTGTATGAAATTAAATGTAATAGATTATTTTGATTTGACATTTTGCATTTTGTTTTGACATTTGTTTTGGACCAATTTTTGATTTGTTTTGCTTGCTTGCCTGCCGGTTCAATAATCTTTTTATAATCTTGATTGAGCATAGGTATAACATTCTATCTAGAGATAATGGCAACGGAAACGATTTCACCAAATGCTACCGCGAAACAATTGGATAAAAGATGGAGCAGCTTAAGGAGAATTTTGGAACGCCCAAGACCATTCTGTAAGGCTGACTTCACCCCATCTACAGATAATCTTGAATTCCTATTGAACACTTGCAAGATCCTAGTAATTGGTAAGGACAAATGTTCCTTCTTCCTGCGTTTTATTTATTTTTAAATATTTTGAATACTAAAGGCGCCGGTGGTTTGGGATGTGAATTGCTTAAAGATTTAGCTTTAATGGGATTCGGCAATATTCATGTTATCGATATGGACACAATCGAGTTGTCTAATTTGAATAGGCAATTTCTGTTTCGTCGCAAGGACATTGGTTTGTCTAAGGCTGAATGCGCCGCTAAGTTTATTAATGCGAGGTAAGTAAATTTAACTTCAAAGGGGACCATTACAACGACTGACCAAAGTTATATCCTTTTAGAGTTCCCACCTGTAAGGTTACTCCACACTTTATGAAAATACAGGATTACGACGAATCATTTTACCAACAATTTCACATCATTGTTTGTGGTCTCGATTCGATTGTTGCCAGGAGATGGATAAATGGAATGCTGATCTCGATGTTGGCCTACGAAGAAGATGGTACTGTTGATCCATCCACTATAATCCCAATGATCGATGGTGGAACTGAGGGTTTCAAGGGGAATGCTCGTATCATATTGCCGGGCTACACTGCATGCATCGAATGCACTCTGGATCTATTTCCACCGCAGGTCAACTATCCATTGTGCACTATTGCAAATACCCCCAGACTTCCAGAGCACTGCATAGAATATGTAAAAATTATTCAGTGGGATAAGGAAAATCCATTTACAGCAGCGCTGGATGGTGATGATCCTCAGCATATTTCATGGGTCTACGAAAGGGCTTTGGAGAGAGCAAATCAATTTAATATTTCTGGGGTAACCTACCGGTAAGCAGTAGTTTCCATTAACCTGTTGCATGTCTAAAGATCTTTTCGTTTTATAGATTAGTACAAGGTGTAGTGAAACATATTATTCCAGCGGTAGCTAGTACAAATGCCATCATTGCTGCTGCATGCGCAACAGAGGTAACTTTGTAATAGCAGTATCATCACATGCACATATGCTTATATTATTGTGCATTTCTTCAAGGTATTCAAGGTTACAACTAGCTGTTATGACAGCATGAAGAACTACATGGTCTTCAATGACTTGGATGGTATATACTCATACACTTATGAAGCAGAAAAGAAAGAAAACTGCTTAGCATGCAGTAATGTTCCGCAGACTGTTCACGTAGATGATCCGAATACAACAACTCTGGAAGATTTTATTAAAATGCTTTGCGAGAGTCCAAAATACCAGATGAAGAGTCCAGGTTTGTACTTGGACGGGCAATACTTCTGAAGTGACTTTAATATTTATTTTTTCACAGGAATTACAGCATATATTGAGGGAAAGAATAAGACCCTTTACATGTCGACTGTGAAGAGCATTGAGGAGCGCACTCGATGCAATCTAACCCAGTCGCTAGCCGAGCTATGCCTTCGAGATGGCCAGGAGCTAATGGTAGCTGATCAAACCACACCGAACACCATCACTCTAAAACTTAAGTACACGTTCAATGAAATTGAAATGAACTGAAAAGAGTTTTAAATAAATTATATTGTCTGTTTATTTTATAGATTTTTTTTTAAACATTTCTTTGTTTAGCTACAGGCGAAAATTTAAAGTAAAAAATCGACACTTTTTCAGTATCTATACAATCACCATTTCACAACTAGTAGATACTATTTCTATGAATAAGAGTGAGGACAAAAGTATTCACAAATGCAAAAGAAGGTCAGACTTTTATTAAAATTATTGAGTTCTTCCAAAAGAATTGGCAAATGCGTATATTAAAAAATTAAATAAATTACAAGAACACGTTTAACTAAACAAATTATAATTCCCACCGCTATTCACTAATTTCATCTATGACTGGAACATTTTGTAGTTCAGAACACTTTCGTTTCCACAAGGACAACTAGAAATTGTAAAGTACAAAATTAATTCACGGACAATGGAAGACGTTGTCAACCAACCTGCTCCTTAAGAACCTTCTCCTTTGCAGCAGCTCGAGTCAGTAGGATTTTTGCTTTTTCCAAAAGCTGTGTCTTTTTAAGCAGCTGATCCTTTATCAGTCGCATTTCATCGCTTGTAAAAGCTTCCATCTAAAAGGGATTTTCATACGTTTTCTTATTTTTTTTTCTTATTGAACTATGCATGAACCTTACATGTCCCTTATTTCCACAATTCTGGCACTTAGCCTTTAACTGTAGCTCAATTTGAAGGGCCGATATCTTGTCCAAAGATTCCGTATACATATGTTGAAGTCTCGTCAGCTCTGTTGGAGTTTCTTGATCCTAAAATAAAATCGATTTAGTAATAATTTTTCATTTAAAATTGTACTATCCACCCTTGAATCGTAGAATTTTCTGCCATCCTTTAAGTATTTATTATCCACCCGGAGCTTTTCGATGATGCTCCGAAGTGATAAGATCGTCTTTTCTGCTTGTCCAGGGGCATATTTTTTCTCTTGCTTATGATCTGAATCTAATTGCTTTCTTGCTTCCGCTTGTGCGAGTTCTTCCTTAAGGGCAATAATGTAGCTACGAGAGCATAACGAAAAATAAACTTAGAGATAAAAACCAATTGAAAGGTAGCACCGACTTACTCTTCTAGATGTTTAACCCGTTTCTGCATTCTTTCCGCAGAATCCCCTTGGCGTAACAGATCATTGTCCAGTTGCAACTGTAGATTTCTAGCTTCTAGCCGAATATTTTGCGCTTCTATGGATGAATATTTTTCATGCAACTTTTCAAACTCCGTTGTAAGGGCATTATTGCCCTTTCCTCCCGACTCCATGGCAATAATCTTCCTCTGCTGTAGCTCTATTCTGCTTTTAAGAGCTTCTATTAGATCACTATGATTGCTGCCAAGAAAATGTAATCCCCTCGTTGGGCTACTACACTCGCTGCCACCGGTGTAGGTCTCTGGAGTCTCGGATGGAGTGTATTTGGTTCCTTGCAGATTGGGGCACGATGGTGTGCGACAGCATTTCATGGTATTGGAAACTACAAAAAAAATGTCTTCAAAAGAATCTGCAACAACGAAAAACAAGTCCTTACCTTTTCCGACTTTAGCCTCTAAAATTTGTTTATCCTTTTCCAGGCGAGCTATAGTAGTCCTTGCTGAGTGCAATAGGGACTTGTGTTTTTCCAATGCACCCTCTGTCTCCTCCAGTTTAGCTTTGCACTTCTCTGCATTCTGTTGCCAACGCTTCTGTTTTTCCCAAAGCCCAACCTCATTGTTGCACTTAGCTCGCTTGGCATCGATTATGACCTGTTGACGTTTAATTTGGACATGTAACTCCTCAAGTTCTGCTTCCAGCTGGTTTACTTTCTTTTGTAGGTTCTCGGTTTTTAGACGAGCGTTTATTTCGGTTTTAATTGAGACTACTGGACGCTTGATCAATTGATTGCGAAGAGTATTATTGAGATCTCTAGCCTGCTTCTCCCGTTGATTAAGATTGGTCAATTGGCGACGCAAGGCTTCAAGTTGTGCTTGATATATTTTATTTGTTGCCTCGGATTGAGTTAAATTGGTTGCAAGTTTGGATATCTGATCGGCAGAGTAGGTGGTTGAGTCGTTTAGAAACCGTTGTTGATCATCCTATTGAAGAGAAATATATTTGTCAGTAGGCGCCAATACCTGACCTCATTGGTCATTAGATTATTAATAATAGTTATTCTCTTCTTTTTAAATAATTAATACAGATACTCAGTTTATTATAGCCCACGTCATCGACAAACAAATGGCGCCCAATAGTGGACTCCAGAGACAACTTCTATATTATCGAAAAAGACTTACATGAAAATTAGTCAGTGTATCCATCAGGTCATTTATATGCTTGTCTTTTTCCTCTAATAGAATCCGAAGCTGTTCCATTTCTGGATTCATTCCAGAATCGATCTTTTCCCTTTCTTGGTATAGATAAAGCCTATAAGTATACAAAATAAAGTGAGCAAAACGATTCTATGAGAGTAGTCCAAGCCAAATTCTTACTTCTCCTTCAAGAGCGTGATTTCCTCCTCTTTAACCCTTAATGTGTTCTCCCAGAATTTCTCTTTATTTTTCAAATCCCGCACATAGATGTCTTTAGTAGCTTCGACGGGCTTCCTCGCCGATACTTCGCTCACCCCATCATCATTGAACATCTCTTCGATCTTCTCATCAGATATTTCCTGCAGACTATTATCACCATTATCATCGACACCAGAGGCTGTTTCCAGCTTTTCCTTGCCAGTTCCACCAGCAGCTTCCATTCTTGTTTTCAATTCCATAATCTCTTCATCTTTAGCCTTGATGTTAGCATTAAGATCACTGATCGTGTGAGCTAAACTTTCGACTTTTTTGTCATAATTAATGCAGACTGCTTCGTTTTGATTTCGCTCAGATGTGAGGAGCTGTTGGTACTGATTGATAGACTTATCCTTTTCCGAGAGAAGCGAATGAAAGGACAAGATCGTTTTCTAAAGAAAATAGAAAATGAATAAAAAAAAAATCTATAAAGGGCTGATAAAGAAGCTTACTTCAACAATTCCAGATTGATAGTTGGACTTCTCTTCAGTTTCAATAAGTTTTTGTTTTCGCATTAATTCCTCCTGCCGTTGGATTTTCTTTTCCATGTCTTCTATTGATTTCTTCGATTCTTGTAACCTAGACGATTAAAAGCACAAATTACTATCAACTTCAGCCAACAAAAAGTTTATTTACCCAATCTCTGCTTTCTCAAGCCGTTCTTTCCTGTTGTCGGCTAAGGCAATAACTTCCTTTAACTGAATTTCTAGATCCTGAACTTTAGAAACATCTTCCACTGTCGGCTGATGTGTTGGTGATACGAACGGTGATGTTTGTACGCCTTGGGAATCTGTTGTTCTCTGCTGATCCATTACCTCTGAAAGAGTTTGAATACCCTGAGATTCTAAAGTTGCCTGACCCACATCCTCCTGTTGTTTTACAGGAGTTCCAATTGGTGATGTCTGTTTGCTGATCATAGCTGTGGCACTAGTTTGTGTCTCTGAATGCGAGATCGCTTTTGTTGGATCCTTTCTAGTTGGTGATCTTATTGGTGATACGTTTTTATCAACCTTCGTTACAACAACGCCCGCTTCTCTCTGCATTACAGTCATCTCCTCTGTATTTGTAGTCGAATCAATAGTTTCTAGAAAATAACCAAATTGTATAGTATTCCCAAATTCTAACCTTTAATCTTACCGATAGCTTCAGTCTGGACCTCTTGTTCTATCATTGCTTTCGAATCATCGCCACCAAACAAAGCTTCAATCATTTTCCAATGTTCACTGTCGTTCGCAACTGAAAGACGAAGTTCGTCCATTTCTATTTGAAGGGCAGTGTTCTTCTGTTGTATGGCTTGAACTTGGTTTTCCAAATACTTGGCTCTTGTTTCAGTCTTTATCAGCTTTAACAAATGCAACAGAGTTAGCTAATTAGGGTATAACCAAATGATTCTATTTTACTTTGATTTTATCCTGGGATTCGTTATCGCCACCGTTGGAAGCATCTATTTTGGAAGACATTATTTCATCTATCTGCTGTGAAAGACTGGCCTGCAGTTTCTCCTCGTCTTCTCTTGTGCGTTTTGTAAATTTCACATAGGCGTACACGAAGTTGGATAAAAATATTAGCGGAGTGAACTTGAAGTACTTTTGGCGGAGATTTTGTAGAGCTTTCTGAAGAAACCTGCAATATTTAGTTTTTAAGATTGGACAAGAGTCAGTTGTAAACATTTGAACTTACTTGCTCTTATATTCAACATTTTTTATCTGATTTTGGAAGCTCTGAGATGAGTCTTCAAGTTGCTTTTCTTTTTCTTTGATGTCACTCTTTAGAAGTTCTTGGTCTTGCTCGTATTTTTCTTTGTCCAATTTAAATGAAGAAATTTCCCGTTTTGCTGTAATACACAAAGTGTTGTTTAATAGATTATTTTTAGAGCAACATTTGAAGCCAACCTACCACTGTCCAATTCGCGTTGAATCTTTGCGATTAGGAACTTGTCTTCACTTGAACTTTGTAGATCAGCCACAAGATGTCGCAAACTTATGTGAGTATCTGTGATTTCCATGAGAAGCTTCTGTTGTGATGTGACCTGGTAAATTGAAAAAATAAACCGTTCACAGAATCGGTTATGAGATGAATGAGAACTCCCTACCTGATCCTTGGCAATCATTAGAAGACTCTCCAAATGGTCACATTTGATCTGCAGATTTGTTTCCCTTTCTAAACGTTCTGCATTTTCCCTTTTAATATCTTCATATTCCTGGGCTGTGATAAAATCGAGTTCTAGGTTCTCTTGAATTATTCCATAGTGTGTGCAAATTTCATCGATTTTTAGTTCTGGGATCTTTCCCGACAGAACTTGATCCATTAAGGACGCCATCTGTGACTGCAGATTGTACAAAGTTCTCTGCATATCTACATACTCATCAGCGTTACACACTGTTTTTTGGTTCACTAGAGACTCCTTTTCAACTTTCAGCAGACTTATGTCATGCTTTCGATCATTCACCTGCTTCTTCAGATCAGCAATGAGTGTCATGTTTCGCATTTCAGACGCCTTAGATTCAATAAGAGTTCGCTCGAAGTCATCCTTTAGGAACTCATAGGTTTTGCTCTTTGTGTTTAATTGAATTTCAAGAGCTGACAATTTGTCAACCAAGACAGAGCAATACTTGGTAAGATCATTTTCAGACGCGGCCATCTGTGAACTCAATTCTTCGAAATGTATTTGAAAGATTTGTAAGCGTTGTACCTCTTGTTGTAGGAAGCGATTCTTTTCAAGTGTCTTTAGAAACTCTGTCTTTATGGACTCATGCTCAATGTCAGCTTCTACGATGACTGGATAAAGTGATTGATCTAATGTCTGATTTGGTGTTGTTGGTCTTGTTGAAGAATCAAACGCTTTATGCGGAAGTGATGGAACTGGGCTATCAGGTAATTCACCTGCTTCCTTAATACCGTCGATAGATTTATTTGGTGATGATGATTCTTCTTTGCTAGCAACTGCATTGATCTTCTCGCGCAAAGCTAATTCACGCTCTTTAAGGGCTATAAGTTCATTCTGAATCCTCATCGCTGGATGATACCAACCACTGATGCTTCTTGCATCTAAGGCATGTAAAAGTCGTTCTAGGATCTCACAATCAATCGTAATGTGTTCAGAGGAAGCTTCCAAATTCGATATATTGTTAGACTACTGGATACGAAAAGTTTTCAAATGACTTACCATCATATTCACGAATCTTTTCGAGTATTTCATGCATTCCCACCCGAAGATTCTCATTTTCTTCAATCACATCGGAGTATTTAGTCTCCCAATCTCGAATTATGTCCTGCACTATGGTGTCTTTATTGGAAAGAGACTTAAAGGGCACATTGCATGAGAATAGTTATTTTTGCGAATACAAATTGTGACTTACTTGGATATTCTTAAGGCAGTTATCGCAGTAGATATCAGGCCTGGACTTTTCGGATGATTTTTCAACGTTCTTTTCTGTGGTGTTGTCCGGGAATTGCTCGAGATTCTTGGGTTTATTTTGAAGTTCTATTAATTGTTTTCTAGAAATAAATGAATAATGTGGGTGGCATATTTAAGTCTCGCCGGTAGATTCTTAAAGAAACTTTCGCAATTTAGAGTGAAGCTGAAATCCGTTCCCAGAAACTACACATAAGTATCTTACCTCAAATCGGTCTTCTCCAGTTTTAATTGGAGGCGCATTTCTTCGGAAGCCCTCAGCTTAAGTGTAAGCCGTTCGATTTGCTTTTCTTTGCTTCTCTCTTTGGCTACTAGATTCTTAGCCGTTATCATCACATCATCTGGGATGTTGAGTTTCTTCCTGAGCACTGTATTCTCATTCGATATCTCATGCATTGCATTGAGTTCCGTTACCAAGGCCCGTATATGCTTCTCGCGTGCACCTAATTTCTGTTCCAAGCTAGAAATCTTCTTTAAAGCCTTCGGAAGACCATCTTCTCCTCGTTGATAAGCATCTAAAGCAGCAAGTGCTTGTGCTGTTTGTTGTGATTTAAGGGTATTATCCTCTTCAGATTTCTCCAATAGTTCCGACAGTTCCCTGCACCTTTCATTACTTGCCTTTACCGACTCTTCAATAGTTTTGCAGCATGCCCGAGATCTTTTTGAATCCAACAGCCGTTCGTCTTCACGCTCTGCGGAAAGTTTGTTCATCAACCGAGTGGATGATATCATTTCTTCGGCCATTGCTTTAATTTTGGATTCCATCTTTTCAATAATCTTGTCACGGACTTCGATTGCCTCAAATAATAATAATAATAATAACACCTTATTGAACGATATTGAACGACAGCAAACTTACATGCATCATACGAGTTGACTCCTCAGTAAATCGTTCCTTATCTTCTTCGCTGCGCTGCTCGTCTTGGTCTTCATCTTGCATGGAGATTTTGCTATAAGATTCCATTTTCGATTTCAGCTTTCTTATCTCTTTATCCTTGTCCTCAATAGTGGAGCGCCAGGAGTTTGCTTTAGCCTCAAGTTTCTCAATCAATCGCTTTAAGTCAATTTCGGTTTTCTCCCGCTCATCTTCCAAATATGTTATGTTGCTTTCTAGTCTAGTTAACTCTCCATTAAGCTCATTGACATTTTCACCCAAAACCTTTTTCTCTCCACTTAAAATCATAATTTGCGAGTTAAGATCATTAATTTGTGTTCTAGCATGTTGATGACGCTTTTCAAGGTCAATAATAGATTTTGATTGTTCGATGTTATGGGTTTGCAGAGACTATAACATGAACTCATTTTGGTCGACGGTCTTAAGATAACTATTTCACAACTCACCTCAATTTCTCTTAATAATCTTTTTATATGTTTATTTTTAGTGTTGATGTTCTTTAGCAATTCTTCCTGGCGATCCAGTTCTGACAAAGGGTCGGAGGAATCCTTATCACTCTCAGCTGAATGCATTGCCTCTGCTAAACGTCTCTGCAAATTAACTGTCTCCTCATTCATCTGTAGGGAGTTTTATGTTAGAAAGTGAATAGTTTAAGTGTTGAAAGCCTACCTCCTTTATTTTGCTATTCAAAGCGTGTTTATCCTCTTCTAGCTTATTGACAATTCGCTTTAATTTTTCATTTTCTTCTTGAATTCTCTCACTATGGGACTCGTCTAAATGTAAAGCGCAAGTTAAAGGGTTGTCCAAAACACATATCTGATATTCGCTATATGTACATACCCGCGCTCTCAGGTTGAGTTTTTAACTCCAGCTGCTCCTGGAGATTTTGCACCTAGGATTGGAGCATACGAATTTTATCTTTATATTCCCAACTTACATACGTCACGCATACCTGCTTTCCTTTGTGCTTCATAATGACAAAACAAATAGCAAGAGTTCTACGTAAATTCTTTTTAGGAACATCATCTATATCCTCAATATCCGCCAGTGCATCAAACACTTCGTCCTTTACTTCTTCATTTATATCATCTGGATCTAATGAAATTATTTCGGACAGATCCATTTTTACTATTTTTCTAGATATTTTTATTGGGAACTATCAGACAAAGGACGAACAAATTTTTTTTTTTTTTGCTTTCATTTGTGACAGCACAACGCCGTAGTTAAGGGAACTACCCGACGTAAACAAATGGATTTTGTAAGGAGTTTCGGGTCAAGGTTGGTCATTGGTCAGCGAACAGTAACGGTTAATTCAAGGGAGTAAATCTATTACATTATGTAAACATCGGATTAAGACTGCAGTTTATTTTTTTTTCTTCTCTAAAAGCCATTACTTCCGGTCTGAGATGAATAGCGGAAGTGGCATCAAGTTAACCGTCATTCTTTGAAAACGGATGTACGCAACGTGTTCCGAATACGCAAACATTTTTTCATAAAAGAGAGTGCTCACGAGAGAGAGACAGAGACAATTCCCCATGCTGCGAATCTTAGCATAAGAAATTTCTTTGGGCGGGTACATGAAAAATTCACGTCTATCACAGAATCCGTCGTACTCGGAATTTTGCTACGAGCCCCGATAGAACTATCACAGAATCCGTCGTAGTGGAAATTTTTGCTACGAATTTCGAATTTCGTAGAAAGTAGTAAGTTGTTAAGTAGGGAAATGCACATTCGGATTCCACTACGACAGATGCTGTGATAGTTCTTTCGGGGTTCGTAGCAAAATTCCGAGTACGACGGATTCTGTGATAGACTTGATTTTCTGTTGCTCGACGGGTTAGTCTTTAGTTTACTTCGTAGTTTTCCTCTGAATGAGAGAATTTCACCTCACTCTTATATATTTGACAGAAAACGAATATTTCGTGCAAAAATTACCCGAAAAGACCTACTCCACAAAACACCTCATGCCAGTTATGATTTGAGAAAGCTCACTGTAGCATGAACTTATTCATAACGCAAACAAACTGTCATTCCAGAAAATTTGGGCTCTTGGTGAGTTTTACACAATCCATCATCAGGTATTATTTTATGGTAAGGTAGGTTTAGGTTTGAAGCGTTACTGAACGCTGTTTCAGTGGGTTACTTACATCAATTTGGACAGCTTATAAAGAAAGGTACTATGCTTACCATAGCTTGCAGCTGTCTTTCAAGTTCAAAAAAAATTTCCTAAAAATGAATAGTTTATTGCTAACAGAACTGTTTATTCCATATTATATGTAGGTATACTTAAGAGATAAGGAAAATTGACAAAAGAACTCGTTATGATAGCAAATTAAATATAATTTTAGTATTTGAGTAGTGCATACAAATAAAGTTTTCTTCTACAACAATTTCAGATTAGATGATAAAAAGCATAATATACAAAATTCTATTGCTTCGCTTTACGAAGTCTTTAGAGAAGTTGGTACTTTCGGGAGACCAAACTCGTCAACTTCGATTCCACCCTGAAATGTGATACAAATTAGAACACATTTTTTTCGTAAGACCTTAAAGATAACTTACGGGTTTAATACTGTCTGCACCAGGTTCTCTATCAGGAGCTGCCGGAGCTTTTACAACATCATCCAAATAACTGGTATCATCATCTAATGCAATCTCATCGCCCAAGGCCATTAGCTCGGACTCGAGCTCTTCATCATCAACATCTGGCATTCCGTAGGCAGTACGTCCAAGAGCCTCCTGTACATCTTCAGCTTGTTCCATCATATCAGCCATATCATCATGGATATCCTACGAATAGTAAAACTTAAATTACAAATATATGAGCTAAGTAAATCGCACTTCAATGCTGTCAATGTTGATGTGCTTATATTCCTTCTTCATTTGTTTAACTCCATCTTTCATAGCGAGAACAGTTGCGTTGGTATCCTTTAAAGTTTGTGCAGCATAATTGGCTTGTTCCATATTAAATGACTGATTGCGAAGACTCTCAACTTGTTGTTCATAGCTAAAAATTAAATATTTGTGTATTTTCATAAAAGAACAAATAAAACCCAGCTTACGCCTTTTTCTGTTTTAGCACACGCAAAGCCTTTTGTTTGACCGAATTCTTAGCGGGTCCCTCCCGCATTTTACCCATCTGCTCACGGTATTTGCGTAGTTCGTTTTCCAGTTTATTAATTTTTTCTTCAATCGAATTCGCTCGACTATCAACCTGGAAAAATGCTCGTCAAAACCATTGCTTAAAAATTAGTTTGTTTAAAACCATACTCCGCTAATGCAATCATTGATATTAGGTGGTGGAACTTTAGGTTTTGCTTTACCAAATAAGCGATTCATGCTGATTTTATTTTAGTTTAAACTGTAGACAAAAAGAATTAAATAAAATGTCTAAACTTATTACAATGTTTCAGAAGTTTATTGAAAAGATGACTAATTTCTCGTTCTTGTTTTGACAGACGATGTCACTGAAAATAAAGAAATCTGCGACCAGTATGGTGGCTTATCTGATCCTACCCTTTACCAGGGATGGCATTCGATTTAAAATTGCTGATGAGAATCGTTTGGTAATTTAGTTTCTGAGTTTATTTTCAATTAAATTTCTTAGTTCAATAATGTTGTATTAATTTCAAAACGTAAATAATTTTCAAAATCAAAACATTAATTCAAATATGCAATGTGATTTGACGGGTAGCCTGAGGTTGTACCGATTTACAGCAGTTACCATTAAGTTGAGCTGAAGAGTTCTTATCAACCAATATTATATTATAGGGCGTTTGACTACTTCGCATGTTTCACCAGGTCAAATCCAATAAACACCCGCTTTTTCACGGTGCCACCTTTTCCAAATGTCTGACAAGCATTCAAAAGTACCATTTGTCACGAGGAGCTTCTCAACTAGCCGTTCGGAATCGACAACAAACTGTAGGTCACTTCAATTCCTGCAAAATTATAACGCACACACTTAAATGGTGTTGCGAGAAGCAGGCCCTACTTCAGCCCGATCTGGGGCGCCACCTAAAGAAAGAAGAAAGAAGCCCGACCAACAGAGCTTGAGATTTTGAATATTAGATTAGCGGACAGAAACAGAAAATTAAAATAAAACTGACGAAAAACATATCCAATTGAGATTATGAGATACATATCTTAATAAATATTTTAAAATGATATTACATATTATAAAAAAAATTATTAAAACTTTTAAAATAAATACCCAGTTTATATCAACGTTTGAATGCTACTCACCACTCACCCTCATAACTGTTTCCACTTTAATCACCTGTGACCTGTCGTCGTCGTCGCTGCGATTTCGTGGCGAAGTGTCAAAATCTTAATTCGCCCATATACCCTCATAACAAAAATTCTCAATTGTCATTTTCATTCATAACGCTCTTCTTGATTTATCGATTTTCTGTTTGTCCGTGCACATTACTACTTTTTCTTTTTTCTTCGTTGCAAAATAAGTTTATCCAAATGATTTTATCCCAAGAAACTCGCAAATAAGTTCGCATTCTAAATACAAGCTATTAAAATCAACAGTAGAATTCATTTCTCACGTGATAGTTACTGTGTTACTAGTGTAGTGTTCGGCGAAGGGGTTCCTTGGACCCTTGATCAAATCAAGGTGTTCCCATATTTTTCCTGTATTTCCCCGAATCTCTAGAGAAATGCAAATTAATAAGGAAATTAACTCATGCTGTTAGTTGTATGCGTAATATCGTGGACAAAGTAATCACTCAAAAGCAACAAACATATTGCAAAACAAATCAAACTTTGTCCTTGACGTGAAAACCTTTCGGCGGCGGTTTGCGCAACGTAGTTATGTGCGGGTGAAAGTAAATAAATTTAACATTTTATCTAAGTTGACCAAACGTAACTGGGGTAAATCATATAAGTACTTTGCAATAAATTAGAGTAAACCGAAAAAATGGCAGAGAACTCGACATTGAATCCAATGTCATCGTCGACGACAACAGGAACAGATCCGGACGAACCATCGGTTTCAATGGACAACTTTTATCCAGCTTTAGTGCAGTGCTTTGGAATTATTATTTGTGGGTGAGTTTGCAAGGATTTTGTATTGATTTTTATATTTCGTAGAGTTGGTTGATATCCATCCGCCTGTCTAGCGTGGGTGTAACGCAAGAAATCTGCTGACGCAGGCACCGGATTAATCAAATAAATGTGATGAGGAGGCGGGTTGTGTTGGATTCATTACGATTAGTGTATGCAGGAAGTGAAACTTAAATTAATTTTGTTGCACTATTGACTATATAAACAATAGTAGCACAATATGTATCTACATATCTACAACAATATTTGCTATTTATTGAGAAAAGACTAGCGGTTCGTATTTTCACTTAATGCTTTTATATCACGTTCAGTGAGATAACAAATTTGAGGTCGGTAAAAGGAAATCGACATTTGACAAATATTAGGATTAAAATCACCTGTTGCCATCTAAAAGGGAATAATTTGTTATCAATCAATTTATTCATTATACTTATACCTGTAGATAAGATTTAACTCGCATGCTATCAGTCTTACTTGGGATTGGCGATATATGTTTGTTTCAAAGTACCATCTATTCTCATTCGATATACCCACATGAATATAGGTATATACCATATACTATATTTATTTTACCCACGAAGATAGAGTAGTTCTTTGTTGGATAATATTTACCTACATACATATATGGCGGTTCATTGACAGCAAATGATGACTCATGAAAAAGCTAAATTAAAGAAAGGCGACTCTAGATTAAGTGGAGGCTTTAATTAATAATTAAAATATCTGTTTTCGATCCAAATACTATTCAAGGGAATCATATTCGAAGTGAATACATATTAAATACCCAACACGGATGCCTGTGCTAAATGAAAATGAAACGATAGCTGGTACCTTACCTCATGAGTCATGAGTTCATCCTCATTACTACTCAATTATTTTCGTAGCGCAGCGATTGTAATAAATAAGTTCTTATACACACCACTCTTTGATGATTCGGATTCCATTTTTTTTCTACACTGCCTTTTGATTATATTTTATTCTGATTTATGTCGCTTCTGCTCTTAATTTTCAATTCGTCGATAGCTAAAATTTAATTTCCGAATCATGCTTACTTTATTCCTGGAAGATCTAGCAAATTCCGATAAAGACAATTGATGTTCAACTATGTATATCGAAATAAGTAGTAATGTAGTTGTAAGTTGACTCTAAAAAAAAGAAGATAATGCTACTTTGAGATAAATGCTTTCTAAATGAAAATATCTAACTCTCTTAAGATATGTTTTTAAAAACATATCAGAACAGTTTTTCGTACATCAATGGAGAGAATTATTATTAAAACGTAGACCTGATTTGTTTTATTGTCTCCGAATATTTTCTAGTACCAAACTTTTCGGATTCATCACTGCCGACAATAAGGTTTTAGTTTCCTCTAACGATAAAATCGAAGACAATTAAACTTAGAACTTTAAATCTCGGACATAAGGAAGCTTAATAATTGTCTTCTTTAAACGCAAATATAAAGTCACGTTAGGGAACCTCAAGCACTACATTATTGACATTCTTTAGTTAATTAATCATCGCAAATTATACAGTACCTTTCCCATCAATCTTTCAGCTACTTAATTGGAAACAATCGATGATTTCCCGCTTCTTAGCTGCATTCCTAAGTCCCGCCACATATAGTTTTTATAGAAATAATCGGATTTTTGACACGATTTCTTGTATGCTATAGCATGTTAAGAGGCATCAATGACAAGCTTCAGTTAAACTCTGACGAGATAATTAAACACATATATTTGCTTTAACTTTTGATAAGCGCTATTGAGCATATAAATAAATAGACGACGACATTGATAAGACGCGGTCAGTAACTGCGTGCGCACTTGACAGCCGTTTTAATGATTGCAATATTGATTCAATTAATAATCAATTAAATAGTTAGTTTATTTGATTGAATTTCATATCAAAACAAAATTGAATATAGTAGCTCCTTTATCAGTCTTGTCAGCGGAGGTCGCATATACAAACATCGTAGCGAAAATACCCGTATGTTATTATTCCGACCAGTTGGGGGTTTTTGTAATAAACTCATTTAATCAGACATGTATGACTAATCGTAGTAGTGCCCGCTAACAGAAAATTTAGTGTTATTGTGGTGAGCTGCGGTGAATTCGTAATTGGCTTTCAGTACATGAGACTGACGCTCAATCATCTGCCACGACAAAACATTGTTTGAGTGGTGTGCCTGTGCACTTTGTCCCAGCTACGTCAATGCATTTCTATGATAGGCGACACATCGCATATTGGGTAATGGACGCCGAATGGAAAAGATTCATAAATTAATGAATTATTAGTTTCCCACACCCGTTTAGATCAGCAGTTACAATTGCTTATTAAATCAATGTATGCATTGAGTTATTTTCTTGTTAAGTTTTTATTTGGTGACAAATAGCGTTAATTTGTTTATTTGCATGACAGCTTCGGGTTTCGTATATGTTTACCTTGCGATCTTTATATGAGTTAATTAAATATTCTGATGTTAAATTGGACCGAATTTCCGGAAAACTGATAAGTAGATATACATAATATGTGTACGGAAGATGCGATATATTTATCGTAACTAAGACATATTTTACGGTATACATATTAAAGCAAACTTTTCGGCAATACTCAAACTATAGTAGATGTGAGATCTGCCGCCTGAAGTGAATCAGAAAAACAAATCCATCAAAGGAGGCGATCGAGTTTCAAGAAATGCTTCGTAACAGCTATTTTCACAGGAGACCAATGAATTTTACGTTGAAACTCACTCTTGGTCGCATCCACATGACTTTAAATCTTCATGATATCATTCTTCCTTCTATATCTGTGCAAGTTAATGATTGACTACATCGCACGCAATAAACTGCATTTCCTGAACCACTCATTCTCAACTTGAGGAAGATAACAGCGGGAATACAATTTGATATCTGAAATTATGTGCTTGAGCAAGTATGGTGGCAGGCAGATATTAATACAAACAATACTATTTTCAAGTCTCTTTAGGGTAGTACGAGTATTTACATAGACGTTGATTTATACTTGCAAAATCGTATTTCGAAGTTGTTCAGCTGATTTGTGGTCATATGAGAAGAAGTTCGGAAGAAGAAGAACTGGGAAGTAGATAGTCTAACATTGGAGTACATATATTGTATATTTGATAAGCTTAGCTACAGTATTCAGCTACGAATTCGAATTGTAAATCATGATCGTTAATTGTACTATCGGACACCCAGACTAAAAGGTATCCAACGACAGAGCATGGCAATAATTTATAACATTCAAATACAAGATCCCTTGTTTCCACGAGAAAGGAAAACGTGGCGGTATAATTATTCCATGAATATCTAATCAGTTAGTAGTACCTACATTATATACATTTGTATATTTGATCATGTCCATCAAACCACAATATTAGCATAAACAATTCACGTTCTTACGCACCGTGCGGAATCAATCAAATACATTATGTACATGCGCCGTATGAACGAGTATGTAGTACTGACTTTATCTGCCTTGGAGTGGATTTACCAAGAACAAAATATAAAAATAACATTTCATTTATTTCGCGGTGCTCAGAACTCATCTGTTACTATCGCTTTGTGACCTTTTAACGATATAGAGAATATAAAAACTTATGTTAGTCAAAAATGCCCCAAAAACATTAGAAAGTCAACGGAACTCAATTTGCATCGATTACAATGTTCGTCATTTGGTGACCACCAGTGCGATAAGGTCATATTCATAATATAGAATAATGTATCTAATTTCCTTTCTTCACATTCGTTACGTTTAGAAGCGTAAAATGGAGACAAATTGATTGAGTTCCTGACAAGCCTTTAAGCGTTCCGTGCGCCACCGTCTTACAGTACATGTAGGTGATAGAAATTTATTACCAAACCTCTTATGTATGTAAAGTGACATTATGAGTGTTTAAAGAAAATAAGCGAACACATGCAATTAAATTGCAGTAATTCAATTGGATTTTTCACGAGGGAGAATTTATCAGCCTCCGTTCTAGATATAAGTATATAAGTTGTTTACGCCATAAGCAATTGCAAACTTGACAATTATTAGTGTCGTGCATTTAGCTCAGGGCGAATTTTGGCACTTTGTTAACTTTGTTCCGCATTTCCGCATTAGATGTTGACGCGTAGCTTTTAGCATTTGAAAAGGTGGCTAACTATGTAAGGTACACAGATGAAGGTTGAAGTATTTATCTATTGATTTTCTTTAAACGTTCTACTGCTTTAAGAGCGATTTTCACTTTAAAGAGCAGTCAGATCTTGTTATCTGGCAATAGGCCTGCTCTATTACAATAGGCAAATTATGCCCCTATAATGGAACTGAGTATGTAGCTATACTTGAAGTATTTATAAAGAAAAAACGATTTGATGGTAAATTCCAGTCTTCCGAAGAGAAAACGAATTCAAATTTCAAAAAAACCAATTCAAAGTGCAAAACTGCGAATTTAATGTGCAAAAAAAAAAACGAATTTAAAGTGAAAATGTAGTCCATTTATTAGACCAGGCCCTCACTATGGCTTCACAAGAGAAGACACCAACAAAGTCCTCGCAGAATGGACAACAAACCAACTTAAAAGTTACTGGAACAACATATAGGGCCTAAAGCACTCAGAAAAGTTCCTCAATCACAACAACAAAACAACAAATGAAATTCCAATACTAGACAGAGGAAATTTAAAAATTCTTTGCACGGGTCTGCAACAGCCACCTATATAAAAAGAAAATCTGCAGATTCTGTCAACAAGCAAAAGAAACTACGAAGCACCTGATCTCATAGTGCCATTCTCTAGCAAAAAGAAGAGTCAAGAAACTAGTCAAAGGGATTATCAAGTTTCCGTATGATTCCTAGACATAAAAGGGGGCACAATAGACCAACTCTGTTGGCAGTGCTATAGTGGACACCTCTACTGTTACCGAACTTAATTGAAACACAAAGTGGCTTCACAGATGGCGGTGGCAAATTGGCATCACACGCGGCAGTGGCTAATTGGCATCACTTCTGACATCGTTCTAAATGTAAATGCGTAAACGTTTATGGCGACATTTTGTAAAAAGGAAAGCAGCAGCAAGGAACGTTCAAGACCAAGGAAGAAATAAACGTAGGTTTAAGACTATATTTAAGCACCATTGTAATAATTTTCTTTTTAGGAAAATTTAGAATATTTATTAGGAATAAAATTCTCATATTTTGGAATTCCTTGGGCGTACTTATTTATTCGTTTGATTGAATCAACATCTACCGTACCCCAGATTCATCATATCATATCATACTTATGCGCGTTGTTGAAAAGTGTAGTGTGCACTGTATCCATCATAACTAGTAATCAAAAACAATATTCATTTGAACATTCACGATAAACAAACATCAACTCACCTAGCATTATTCATTCACAATTTATAATTTGTAGGAGCTGCTTAATTGCTTTGACGTTACCAGACACCTGCATTGACAAGACACCATGTAAATGTTTGACCCAGTTTTTTAACGCACGAATACCCCAAAGGTGAACCACCTATACATAAATGTGGTGTCAATTTGATGTATATACAAATATGAACTTGACAAATGCTTAGAGAATTTGTGTTCCGTCTATTGAATGAGTTCAACAGAGTAATCTGACCTTTTGAAAAACAATTATAATTCAGCATTGTATCAGCATGCATCTTATCACTAAGATCAGTATATAAGGTACACTCTTAAAACTCCAATCGAGCGATAGGTTTCACTTAAGTATCGGCGAACTCAAAGTGGATAGCCTGCCATTATAATTCGGCCTTCTAGAAAAGTTTTCCATTACAAAAGTTCTACCTACATACAGTACAATCCCTAAAAATCGTACTGCCAAGGGACCTAGAGTTTATTACGAATTATAGAGGTTTGCGAAATAGCGGGAGTACGAATTATTGAGGGTTTCAAGAATAAAAATTCGAATTAACGGGGTTATACATTTTTAGTTAAAGTTTTATGTTTAATAAAAAAGTATTACATACATTATACAATCAAAGAGTATCATTTGTCACAATTGAGCTTCTCAACTCGCCGTTCGGGATCGGCAAAAAACGGTAGGTCCCTTCCATTCGTGCAAAAATGTAACACGCACACAAAAGGTTGCAAGAAGCAGGCCCAGGTTCACCCCGAGCTGTAGCGCCATCTAAGTAAGTAAGTAAAGGCCGACAAACGGTGGTTAACAAATGTAAACGTCCTATCTTCAATAGGCAGCTTATTGACTGATCTTTTGTGCTGGGTTCCTGGTCTAATTGGCATACCATACAACTTTATGAAGTAGACGAACTACTACTTACTTACTTAACGGGCTCCCGGCCCGTGAAGGGTCTCTGCATGAGACACAGCTGCCTTCCACTCTCTTCGATCCAGGGCACGCTGCTTCCAGTCGTCTAGACCAAGCGCACTGTCATCCGCGGTAGCTTGGTCCTTAAACCGGAGGTTCGGTCTTCCTTGTCGTCTCGAACCTGGGGGCTGTGATTCGAAGATCCTCTTTGCTGGAGCATTGTTGTCCATTCGCTCGATGTGGCCGAGCCAGTGTAGTCGACGTGTTTTGGCTTTTCGGACTACATCCACATCTTGGTACAGCTCATAGAGTTCGCGGGACCGAATATCCGACGACGAATTTTTCTCTCGAAAGTGTTCAAAATCTGCTCTGCTTTCCTGCTTATCGTGGACACCGTAGCGCAAGTGGTTAGTGCGTCGGACTACTGAGCCAGCGGTCTTGGGTTCGAATCCCGCCGCAAACACCTACAAGTTTTTCACAGTGCCCACCTCTTTCGAATGTCTGACAAGCATCAAAGAGTATCATTTGTCACGATTGAGCTTCTCAACTCGCCGTTCGGAGTCGGCAAAAGAAACTGTAGGTCCCTTCCATTCGTGCAAAAATATAACACGCACACACAAATGGTTGCGAGAAGCAGGCCTAGGTTCACCTCGAGCTGTAGCGCCAACACTCGGCTCCATACAGCAGAACTGGCAGGATCAATGTTTTGTAGAGCATGCATTTTGTTTTTCGAGTTAGGAGTTTTGAACCCATTTGTTTTGCCAAACCGAAGTAGCAGCGGGTTCCTAGGGTAAGTCTTCGTCGAATCTCCACTAAGGTGTCATTCGTGGAGTTGATGTTTACTCCGAGGTAGGTAAACTCCTTAATCACTTCGAAGTTACTGTTGCCAACAGTGACGTTTTGTCCTAGGCGGTGGACAGATGCTTCTTTGTTTGTTGGCAACATGTACTTGGTTTTGTCCTCATTCACTTCAGGCCAACTCGTAGTAGACGAACTAGCTGGGGAATTTTACAGATAGTGAACCCCATGTACCAATAGAAACGATAAGGCTCAAGATCTTCACGCATGCACTGCAACAGGCTAATGAAAGATGTATACTAACCTAGATACATGTCTTGCGGCATTAACTAAGTGAATTCTACCGAGTACTGTGAATAGCCCACCAACCTTACCTAATCTAAGTGCAACTACAGTACCGCGTGAAATAAAAAGTTTCCAATATTTTAAATTCATTACCTTTTATCTGCGAGTGTTTCTTATATCTAAACCTCCAAAACATAGCGCTAACAGATCTCTAAATCACTTTCTAAGCACTTCGTTTAGTGCAAGTGAAATTATGTATTGTGTCTTTGCCTGCCAATTTGCAATGAAAGTAATTCATAAAGTAAATGTATTACTTCGTTCCTGGTAAATAGATACGTGATTTGTCACAGTAGTGACCCAAAATATATTGTCATCAATTATCATTCATTTATTATTGTTGTAAATATTCTTTATATTCTTACTTGCAATCATTTATTCAACTCAAAACTACTTAATGAACGCTATTGACAGAGCCAATTGAGCCACTGAAAAGTGATTTCCCCTCCATACAGCAGTAAAACCTATAAAAGTATATGAATGTAATTATTATCGACTGCTGAAGTGCAGTAATCTAACTGAAAAAATCTCTAACTAAGCTACAACTATCATTTTTATTTAAACGGTCTGCCCGGCTTAAGTCCACTTTATTGGTTTTCTATGCAAATCTATTTCCGAAGTCGCTACTGTCGACCGTTGACGTACTGGAGTAGTACGAGTTTAACAATAACAGTTGCTGGTTGTCGTGTTCCCAGCGCGATATGTTGTGACATTTTCTGTGGCTATTGCGAATAAATTAAATTGTGCAAGATTTAAATAACTGAGCGGACGATTGATTTGTTTGCAATCCGATGACCTGTGACCGACGAAATGTGTATTTTTTATTTAATTTTTAATGTTTTTTTTATAACAACGAGAAACATGCAATGATACATAGGTATAACAAAATTGCATGCAATGAAAGAATTTACTGTACCGCTATGTAAAAACGTGCAATCATATGTTACATACATTACATACGGATACATGCATTATATTTAAATTACAGAGTAGGTACGTCATTGTCACGACCACGAGTTGAGTTGACATTTTCAAAACATGCTAACATAAGCTGTATACACATGTACAGTATATACAAGTTCATTTGAATGTGACAGCAAATTATTTCATGAATTAAATTTACGTTTTTTTCAAAAGATAAATTTATTTTTGATTGCCAAATTACATCGTTTGTTTTTTTGATGCAAAACCAATAAATAACATTTTGAAAATAATCGTATTGCGTAGCATTTTATTCGTATTGTTGTCGATCACACAAAGCAAACAATTGGCACCTGGTCAATCCAGTTAAATCCGGATCATTTGCATCTACACATGACAAGTTAACTATGCCAAATATTGGCAAATATCACATGTCATTATAAGGTTTGATCTTTTTGACAGCGCAGTATGAGTCAACAATGGTTGACAACTATCAAAACAAGCGCATGCATGTGTTTATTATCAAATTCGGAACAACGAATGAGTTCTCACCTACATACATATGTACATTATGGCCTCATATTTTCAAAAATATTGCGCACTTGAATGAAAAAGAGTAAGAGAATGTAAATTGAAATATGACACACTCATACTTCGGTTAACGGCCTAGATACGTTCCAGAAAATTAGGCCGTAAAGCGAAATGCCGTATAACGGGTAATTGTTTTTTACATACAAAATAATCCATTAGATTGGTTCAAAATCGTATGCTTTACACCAATTTCTTGGTATCAACTGTCGATTCGCAGCGTAAAGTAAGAACATTAAAGGGAATTTTGTTGGTTTTTTCCGTTATGTATAACGAAAAATATTGGCCGTAGAACCGAAACAAAATAGTAAAAAAAAGAGGCCGTTATAGCGAAATGCCGTAGAACGAGCGGCCGTACGGCGAGGTATGGGTGTATTCAAAGCGAATTCAAAGCTTCCCATACACATATAGCTGCCTAAACTGTCGATCCCGAATTTACGATTTAAATAAAATAGCAAATATTATAAGACCATGACAATGGTTTACACTCATCCCAAATAAAATTGGGATATTTTAGTCAATGGATTATGCTCCATGCTCGAGATCCAGGAAACAACAGTATACGGATTCCAACTCTTCGAATATCTGACAGTGATGAACATTGGTGAGTATTGCCTTAAGACCCTCACTCAATTCGTGCATTGCTGATTGTTTGTAAGAACTAGGTACATATGTCGTCGCCTAACTACGACAGTGGCCTCTGTCGTCAAGTAGTCAAATAAACTGAAAGCTAATATCTGACTGGATAACCAATCAGATTGGAGGTTCTAAAAGGACTTTTACTGACAGTTGCAATTATTTCTCACATTTCAAATCGACAACCAAGGGCAGCGGACGTTTTTTTGATATTCAACAGCAATAAAGTGCAAATGCATAAAAAATACAATTTAAAAACCAAGTCAACCAAATGAACCAAATGAACTAATAAATAAATTGTTATACCTTTTATTAAGTGGATAATCTTTTATTTTGTCATGGACAACATACATAGGTCATCTACTAATAATTTTTAGAACAGTTCATAAAACACATAACGGGCATCATTCTCAAACCTTATTTAATATTCAAACGTTACATTAAAAAGTTCGTGCATCGTATCCGATAACTAAACAGTGATTGTGGCAAGGGCACCCATGCATAACAATAAGATTTATTACTAGCCAAATCAAATCCCGCGTATGACTTATAAAACAAATTGAATAACAAACAAAATGAATAATGTTAGTAATTTTTTAAATACAATATACTATAGGATAGGGTATATTAAATTCGGTACACCATTTGTAAAATACAGAAATGTCCAAATACAGTCCTGTGTATATAAAATTAATTAAAATTTGCAAAGTCTAAAGTCTTCTCCAACAGACTACACCTTTATGTAGGATGGCTCTCCTTGCCACACTTAAAAAACGTTTAAAAATTCTTCACCCCTGCTAATCTAGCTACAATTTATAAGGCGTATATATATTCGTATATTTTTCCCTCCCATTACGATCTACAAGCATTTAAGACCAATGCGCATCGGTATCTCCTCTTTCATCCTCCCTAAAGCAAATATTAAGGGTATAACCCCTTTAGGCGTGTATTATATATATATATATATATATATATATATACTATTGGTTACCCGGTGTGCTTCGCTACACCCTTTGAAAACTGTGTTTATGTCATAAATATAATGAAATTTTTTCGGGTGACTTTTTGTGAATAGTAATGACTCTGGTGGAGAATTAAATGCTGACACTCTAGTTGTAATCATTTTGAGATTTTGTTTTCATGGCCATCTATCGGGAAACTTGAAAACTTTTGATTTACAAATATTTCTCACTTCATAACAAATATATTCTGTAAGTTTCAGCTCAATCGGATTGTTTTGAAATGTTGGTGTTCCAGCGCCATCTATCGGAAAACTTGAGAACTTTCGATGTACGAACATTTCTAAATTCATTGCAATACTGTACAATCTAATTAGGTACTTTTTTAAATTTTGAAAGGGAATTAAAAATGTGTTAAAGTTGAAAGTCAATATCTTATAAAATTATTCTACTGGTCTTAATTTTTTACACATTGGTTCTTTTTTCTACAATGCTTTTGCAGAGGTTAAAGTTGAAGACTGTTAAACAATATTTTTCGTTTTTTCATACATTGCTAGGGTCTCGGATGCATGCTTCGCGGAACATTGCCGGTAAATCGCTAAAGAGTCAATTTTGTTACTACTAAATGGTTGCTCTATCTACTGTATGTATGTATACTAAGCTCACTTTTGTTTTCATGTATACATGCCTTTTAACTTTCAACAATACAAAGCCAATCGTTTTTGTGTATAACTATACACGCTACAATTCTAAGAGGATAGGGTAAATACGATCCATACCACACATATTGTAACTTTTCTGTATTTGCATGTAACTTAAGTTTAATTGTGAGTTATTTTATATCATATAATTAGGGTCTAATTGTCGCGTTAATTTAATCAAGTCAAAATAAATTAACAAACAAAAGTTTAACATATTTTGTAGAAGGTGTAGGAATACATTACACGGCATGAGAATAAAACAGTTAATTGAAACGGAAAATTTATACACTACTATAGTATCTGGCATCTTGAAGCAATTAAATTTGGACAAATTATAAAAATTGAAAACATGTGAATTAATAGAAATAACCGCCAGGCATGCAACGGTGTTTGACTTAACGTGCATATTTAGATTTCAAATACATAATTTTGATAAGGCTCTACTACAAATTATCGTAACGACATCTACGGAACACAACCAATTTGTCGAGTCCCAGCACACGGCATCATATGGGAACTGGCTTTTTGTAATTACACATTTGAATACATGTGTGACGGGTGATAGCCGCTGTCGCTACTCATTTGTATGTAATTTAAGTTTATAATTTAACAATTTGATTGCAATTACAGTTTAGCTACTTGTCAGTTATATAACACCTCGGCGACGTACTGCGGAAAGACATGATAATTATAAAAAAAAATATTCGTATGTGAGCAAATGAACTTTGCATATTATGTATGTAATGTAGGTGGCGATATTTTTAAGACACATTAAATCATTAGTTTAATGGTCACATGATGATAAGTGGTCGTAAGATATATATCGACCACGAGGGGATATTTTAAGTGATTCACCAAACTTTGGAAAGTGATTTGACTTAAATTAATATACAAATCATTTAACCCGAACTTTATGCTAATTTCACACACAGCGCGAAACGTGTTTACCAATCTCGGTTTATCGACCCATCAATAAATTTTATTTGCTCGTAATCGCGCTGATAGACTGAGTGCCGAAAGATACGAGTAATTTAGCTGATTCAGGTTCACTGTGTCCTTTCGCACGGGTCTTATAAATAAAGTCAATCAGTTGATTGCTGATATGTTTTGGTGAATGGTTTCCTTCCTATGTGTGTGCTCGATGGTCCAATGACTCTGGTCGGAAGAGCTAAGCACCAGTATACGAACAGATATGGACCCAAGACAGGGATTCGACTTATTGACAACACACTTTCACTACCTTGTAAGTTTCGATTTCAATTGTAAGTAGGTAGCTAGGTAGGTAGAAGAGGTGGTTTCGATGGAAGAAAACTCAAATAGCACATAGAGGGTGAAGTTTTGATACCACAACCTCAGGTGACCCGTATATTTGTGTGTAATTATGAGAAATTTATATCCACTCTGTGAAGTTTAGGAAGAGGTTTAGCTGTCCAATCCTTTTCCCAAATATCTCTTTAAGATCGTCGTAGAAGAGTTGGCACAGTATGCGTTGCCTGGCTAGAGCTGGACATTTGAAAAAAGTGAATAAGCGACTGTTTTTCATTTTCATCTTTGCAACTGCGGATCGCTAGTTTGGCTGCATGGTCCCCTATTGGTCAGTGCCCTGTACTAACTGCCACTAATCTAGCGATATCACGCTTGTTCTTTGTAGCAGTTCGTTTGTTTTTGACCTTTTGCAATTTGGCCATAGCCTTCTGTATATGCCAGAGTTTGTTGGACAAGAAGTGTAAGAGTATATTGCCCTTAACAGCACCTATAGGAATATAAACGCTGTTAAGAGCTGACCCTCGCCTTGCAAGTTCGTCGGCTCTCTCGTTCACCCCAAATTGAATGTATCCTTCTTTTACCAATTAACTTATTGTGTTTTTCATTTATTTACTTTTTCCTAGATATATTGCTGGTCGATTGAAAATAATCTCAAATGCTGAAACCAAAGGTCTGGGCACCTTTGTTGGGACTTTTGCCCTTCCATCGCTGATATTCCTCTCTCTGGTTGAACTAGATTGGGGCACTGTCAACTGGACGTTCCTACTGTCGATACTTGTCTCAAAGGCAATAGTCTTCTTTGCCGTCATAGTGGTGTCACTGCTTGTTGCCAGACCACTCAACTATGGCCGTGCTGGATTGCTGGCAATCTTTTGCACGCAAAGTAATGATTTTGCGATAGGTTATCCAATTGGTAAGATTTCTTTCAACAATTATAATATGCAGAATACTAACTCACACATTTGTAGTGGATGCGCTGTACAAAAAAGTTCATCCCGAATATGCCGCCTACTTGTACCTGATGGCACCCATATCGCTGGCAATACTTAATCCGATTGGCTACATCCTAATGGAGATCTCACAAAAGAAGCAGTTCAATAACAAGCTTGAACTTGATAACAATTTACCGCCTTGTCCAGCGGCGGTGCCACAAAACTCATCAAACTGTCTGCTAAATGAGAAGACACTGGCTGTCTTAAGGACCTTTCAATCGATTTTTTTTAATCCAATGCTGCTGATGACGTTACTGGGTGTTTTGGGTGGATTTGTCTTTCCCAATGGATTACCGGAGATCGTCGCAGGAGTTCTGCGTGTACTGGGAAATTCCTTCTCAGCAACTGCTTTGTTTTTGCTCGGCTTGAAAATTGTCGGACAGGGTACTTCGCTAAGAGGATCTGGATTTTTAATTCCCGGGATTTTAATTTTGGTTAAAATGTGAGTGACTCGTATGTTTTTTTCATGTATTAAATCTAATCCTATTTTATGGTCTTAGTCTGGTGCTGCCACTAGTGGCACGGCAAACTGTTAACATCATGCAAGCTGGAGAGAATTTCAATGAAACAACAGAGCTCAGTACCTTTGGATTTCTGTATGGAACATTTCCTGCTGCACCTGGTGCGTTCGTTATAGCAACGCAGTATAATGTGGAAGTGGAATTGGTAAAAGCTCTCCTTTTGCAATGGCTCCTGTTGTATAATAACTAATTATCCATCTAGATTGCTAAAAGCATGGTGGCCTGTACATTTATCAGTGCTCCTCTGATGTTTATCTCGGCGAAAATGATTTCTCTGACGAACTTAAATCCTGAGGATTATCTCCATGAGTTAGATGAGTTCTCCTTCGACATAAGTGTGACGGGAGTGGTAGCATGCGTGTGGATAATTCTTCTACTTGCATTTACCAAAAAACTGAGACGAATGCCCCACCGGATAACAGTATGCTTGGTTCTATCTCAGGTGAGTAATCCTATATTCCAAATGCAATGTTGTCTGACAGTATACTCTTGCACAGCTCTTCTGTTGTGTCGGTGTTATCTTCTGGTCCAAGTTCGATCATCTAAACAAATGGATGGTGTATGTGCAATTCTTTATGTTCAACATCGGTGCATATAGCAGTAGGCTTTGGACGGCTATATTAGCCATAAGTTTACTCTTTCTGCAGTGTCGTAGCCTTTGTTTTGTATTGAAGATGTGGCCTTATATGGTGAGCATTAATAATAATGCAGAAAAAGCTTCATAACTGATTGCCTAACATTTCAGATTATTTTCGCATGGGGACTTCCAGCATTAATTTCAGGATTGCTGATTGCTTTTGATGAAAATATCTTTACAGGAGGTAGACATAATCCAAGTTTTCAGTATGGCAACGCACAAGCTGCCATTTCAGTATTTATACTCGTTATGTGTTTTATTGGTAAGTTCAGTTCATACATATTAATTTTTAAAAATGTAATGAAATCGTGAATTGGGTTTTGCAAAGCACAGCAGCGTACATACTTCAATAGTTTTATTTTTAAGCTTCCGGTAATCAAACACAATTGTTTTTAGAAACCTTCACGATTTTTTTACGGCTTACCGTTTTTCAACACTGATGACTCAAAAGCATTCTGACAAGTTATGACAAACTCAATTCTATTCAATGAACTCATTGCCTTGAGTTTCAATTTATGACTGTCAATCAGACTGTGAAGTTAAAATGCAGGTTTGATTCCATCTAAATAAAAATTCGGCAAATGGAATTCATCAGAAAAAGAGTTTTTCAGTGATGACCAAGTTTTCAAACTGATGTTTAATCTGATCAGATTTACGAGTAGATTCATCTTCTTTCACTTTACTAATTTTGTCATGTTTGTTTTTGTTTACTTTAAGTTACCGTTGGTTGTTTAGTTATGCATCAAAGATACAAAAGACGTTTCGAAAAGTATTTGACCCTAGCCAGAGAATTGTCTAATCCTGACTCAGGTAGGAGACCTAAACAATATACATTCGAACTTCGTACAATGATTTTATATTCTTTTGTAGCACAATCTGATATAATTGGTTCATCGGTATCGACTGCAGATCTTTTAGCTAATGCATCTGATCGAGCGAGTCCAAATTCGATTAGAGCGACTCGGCACAGAAATGCCTCGTATTCGTCATCAGAAGATGAAGAAATGTTTAAAACTGAAGCTGGCTGTGGTAATGGCGATGTAAACTGCTGCTCTACCACGACGAACACTACAACTGTGGTGGATATTGAAGATATATTAAATCGAGCTGGTACTCGAAGTGGTAAAACCGATCAGCGGCATCAAAGCCATCAATTTGATGACGATGGGTGAGTTGAGTAGGCTTTATAACAGGTTGAGGTTTGACGTTGATTTTATGAATTTAGAAACTTTGGAATACGAGCAAGCATGTGCAGTCCATCGTTCAGCTGTGCTGGTCCATCTCGTCAGAATTGCCAGACTATAATTCAGCAGTATGAGGAGCAGGCTAGAAATGGTCTGGAGCCACTAGAATTTCCCAAAGATGGTGATGAACATCAGACACTGAAACATACTGTTCTATTGATTATTCTCCTTTGCTCCATGTTTGTGGTAAGTTGGCTGTTAAAACTGGAAAAAATTGTAGTTTAAAAAATACAAAACTTTAGGGCTTAGCTGTATCTATTTGGACTTTGGTGATGGAGGGAATGTCAGGAATATATCTGGAGCTTAGTTTCCTGGACGCCTTCCTCAATTTCGGACAAAGTTTAATTGTACTTGCTGTTTTTATCACAGACACTAGTGAGTTGCTTATTCCTCTAGGTAAAATTTGGAGGAAGATGTGGTAAGTAGAAAGAAAAAAACTAAAATACGGAGGTGGGCGGAGTAATTGTAAATTTAATTTTTCATCTCAGGTTTGGCGCAAATATATTAACTTTGCCCCATTGGGCCTCTGTCACAGCTGAGACAAAACACATTTGTGAACAATTTCGCAATCATCATTTGGAGAATTGCAAAAAGGACATCGCATCGGATAAAAGGTAAGGAAATTGAACGCATTGGTCAACTAAAGTTTACCTAAACATTTTGTTCTCGTAGATGGCGCATCAAAGTGTATCATAAAGTATTCTATGGTAGTGACTTCGTGAACTGGCTCCTAGAAGTCGGTCTAGCAAAGGATCGCCTTGAAGCAATTCACTATGCCAAGCATTTGGTGGATGGACGCGTGCTGAGGCATATTAATAATGTATACCACTTCGAGGACCGGAATTTGCTTTATACATTCTGTAATCGAATTTGAAGGGCAAACGAATGAAAACGTATTTTATTACCAATGTGGTGCTGTGATTTTGTGATGGATATATGGTGAATTATAATAGTATAATGGAATGATTGGTCTGCCTGTACAGCCATAGGAGATTAATCAAACAACGTTAACTATAATTCACCCGATGTCTTTAGATTGTTTTAGTTTTTTGGTTTTGTTTTTATTTGCTTATAGTAACGTGCTATGTAGTTCTTTTGAAGTTTTACAATCGTGTATAATTTTAGTTTGCCTATCCAGTCATTTCGAATTTGAAAGCTCTTCTTTTAGTTTTCGTTAATGTTTTACCGTTATCTTACAACTATACACTCAAAGTATTCTATTTGTTTTTAACTATATATTATTGAAAAAGTGCAAAAAGTTTAACTTTAATTTTTCATCACCTAAGAATAGACAAATAATAATAGTAAACGACCTGGTGCAACACTTTTTAGGGAAATAATAACAAACGTGGGCACCGTAGCGCAAGTGGTTAGTGCGTCGGACTACTGAGCCAGCGGTCTTGGGTTCGAATCCCGCCGCAAAAAAAACACCTAAAAGTTTTTCACAGTGCCCACCTCTTTCGAATGTCTGACAAGCATCAAAGAGTATCATTTGTCACGATTGAGCTTCTCAACTCGCCGTTCGGAGTCGGCAAAAAACTGTAGGTCCCTTCCATTCGTGCAAAAATATAACACGCACACACAAATGGTTGCGAGAAGCAGGCCCAGGTTCACCTCGAGCTGTAGCGCCAAAACTAAGTAAGTAAATAACAAACGTACAGCTAATTGCCTTGTATTATGTATGTATATATTCAAATTAATATAATGTAAAAATATTTAAACATTTTACCACATATAAAAGAAAGTTTTACTTTTCAAATACAATAAATATATTTTGGTCACAAGACCAATCGCTATATGAGCCTTATTTACGTAATAACTTAAATCAGTACAAAGTAAGTAGGTACCTATGTATTTATAAAACTAGTTTTTGGGCATCATTTAATCTTAATGACTTCCGTTGTACTGCCAAACAGTTTCCCCGACGCCACCCCAAGTAATGTGCGTGATAGATGGATTGGAGCACCAAGACGGCCAAAAAAATTACAAAATAATTTCCCCAGGTACCCGGCGCACCATTCAAAGCTTAAGATGATCCGAAAAAGGTTTCTGACATCTGTTTGTACCAGATCACCGAGCTTATCGAATAATGATCCCAGGTTGCGTTTCATTTTGCCGGAAAACGCTGGGCAGGTACCAAGGAGATAAAGAGTATCATCCTAGTCTCTGCAGGTCCTTCAGAAATCGTTGGATGCGATTCCAAGTCTAATTGCATGCCTGACTGCTATAAGGCATTTTCCAGTAATAGCACCTATCATTGCCCCAATTTGCAGTCTTATCAGCGACAGTAGGGCTAAACCCGTTTGGTGATGTGGCGGCAATACTATTGTAAATAAAGTTTCATTGCTGGCAACACTGTCTACACTGACATTCTTCTGAAGTCTCGAGTTCTCATTTTTAAATAAAAATCAGTTGGTAATCTTCAGTCAGACTCTACGCCGTGATTTCATCATCTTTGTATTTCATCACGTTTGTATTTTAATATTAGACATTTAATAAAGAGTTTCAACATTAATAGATGGATAGAATTTATTTATTTATTTATTGACCGCGCAAGGTTTCAGTAAAAGCTTACAAGTAAAGGCTGAACTAAAGGCTAGCAGCACTGCAGGTTAAACAGCCGTGCAGAAATTATTTGATGTGCATCGCATCGGCTGCTGTCACTTACTGCTACTGATTTAAAATCAAATTTGCTTTTGCACAAATTATTTTTAAGTGATTTGAGAAAAAATAGATAGTATTACAAAATACAAACAATTTCAGAATGTGATGTATCAGTCCTATTGGAAATTAATTTTCTTGTACAAATTCCATTTGTCTTCCATAAACATAAATAAACAATGATATTTCAAACATCGATGGAACTAAATACCTCAAACTGTATTTTTTTCTCTTTTGTGTTGTGTCAAGAGTATTGACTCAAGACGGTCGATTGCAGCGAATTTAGAAATAGAGACATCTTGCAGAAAAACGCTGCATGCAGAATTTCCATGTAGCTTCGCGAATTAAAATATGTATGTTCAGATTTCTCTGCATACAGAATTCTGCATGTGTGTTTTGGGCATAACTAGTGCTAGAGGCATGTCTATCTATCCTTCGTTCAGGTAGAATTGGTCTTGTGGTCTGGCGAGTTCGTCAATTTTACAATTCCTTGGAATATCTCCTTGTCCTGGCAGTCCGGCACCCAGGACAATTGCTTGCGAATTGAGAACAAATTAATGTAGTATTATGTGAAAAGAAAATCTTTCGTGAATAACAAAATATTTGAATTTCGAAATATATCTTATATACGTTAAAAAAAAACAGCAAAACAAAATTTTTTTTAAAAAAAAAATACCATTGTGAACTATCTATTTTCAACGGTTCGCCATCTTTCGGCAAAATAGAACAATCGCGCTGTCACATTGACATCCAATTGACAACCAGTTTTTTTTTATATCTTGAAATCAGTTTTTTTCAGACCATTTCTGCGCGTAGTTTTAAATTTAGTCGTGCGAAGGTTTTATCGACAACAAACAAATTGATTGTTTTTTGTACAGAGAATATCAGGTCATTAACTTATCTAGCGTGGTTGCTATCAAATAATACTCTTAATCTTCCTAGTGCAGTGCTACAATGAGTGAGTTGTGTAAACAATAGAAACACGTCTATTTTCTATACCCCCGCATATTCTCAAGGTTGAGTACTGCAATTTGTTGTGTATTAATTCTTGTGTTCTACTGTACGCTACCTATTACATCCCATTTGACATGCAAATACAAACAGTTCGTTGTCGTAGCTTCTATAATGTCGGATAATCTCGCTTTACGATGGATGCGCCGCTACAAGTTCTTCTTTCTTATTGGCTTGCTTATAATCGCATTACAGGTGTTTCTTGCCTACAAATCCCTCGGTATACCAGAACTGAGCTTCAGCGCTGGAAGCAATCTATTTTCTTCATCCGATAGTAAATCAAATATACAACTGAAACCGCACCATAACTCTGTTGCTGACGATGAGGATCTGAATGGAGCTCATGTGAAGCGGGATGTCAACTCCGGCGGACATAGTGGCAACCTGAATTTAGATCAGTTGGGCTTTCAACCACCCTGTGAGATAGCTGCAAAGGAAGCAATATCCGCGTTGCATCGGGCCAAAACGAAAGACTGTCGGAAACAAATCGCGGATGTAGCGTGTGCCATTCAATTAGGAGAGTTCTATACGCCTCGTTTGCCTAGTTATTGTGTTAATAGTAATTATACTGCGCACAAACCCCTCGGTTGTTATCGCGATGAGAAGGAATATCGCCTGTTATCGGGTTATTTCACGAATTTTAAACGAAACAATTCACCAAAGAAATGCATCCAAATGTGCCTTCAGTCGGGATTCCCTTACGGTGGTGTTCAGTACGGTACGGAGTGCTTTTGTGGAGCTGACATTCCACCAACTGCTGCTAAACTACCCGATTCTAGTTGTAACATGAAATGTCCTGGCGATGCGAAAGAAGTCTGCGGCGGGTACTTTAGTATGAATGTTTTTGAAACAGGGATAGCAAGTAAGTTCATTTGATTGTTAGAATTTGCATTTGATTTGTAATCCGATTTAGACATTGGGTATCTCTCAAATTTTAAAAATCCATCAACCATCTGTACAACGTTCGATTGACAAACAACAGTCGCGTGAGAAATTCTGTAGGATAAATTTAATCTTTATTCACAGCTGAAGTGACTGTCGGGATATAGGACACCCACATTCAATTATTAAGGCATCATGCTATAAACGTTTAACCCGTTAGAAAACATTAAGTTCGCATCAATTAAGATTTATGCCATCCTATTTAGAGACAGACTAGGATTGACCACCAATTGAAAGGCACAAAACGACAGCATATCAACGTATCCATAAAATGATCTTGTTATAAAGTATACTCGTACATTACCCTATTAAAAAAAACCTTATCATGATGTCGAACACCTTACGATAACAATTTATGACAATTATTTAACTTTTTGGAAAATTTCTCTTGTTAATAAATAATAATAATAATAAATCGCAATGAAAGGAGATGTTTTTATTATATTATGCATAGTTTTCAATATAGAAACATACAAGAACTTTTCCAGGCCTCAATATGTAATTGCAGTGTTGATGTGTTTAATACCACGCGAACGGGTTGGTATTTAGCGTTCTTATCATATTGGCAAAGAATTCAGTGCAACGGGTGTTGTTGGCAATGCCGCTAAAAGCACAAACGTCTACAAAATCTAAATGATAGTTTTTGAATAAAATATGTATTGCGATATTGATGTATATGAGTGCCGAAGAGCATATTATCAACACAAAAAAGCCCTTACGTGCGGGGAATCAAATCCGTCCACCACCGTAAAGTGCTATTATTTGAACAATAGAATAGAGAAGCGAAGAAATGCTTTACGGCGGTCCCGCGGGGCCATAAATCGGTCTGTGCGTATGGAGGTGGTTCTACCCGGTAAGAATCTGGCGCTACCAATGGTCGTCAGACCATACATACATCAAACTTTCGCATTGATATATTATTAGGATACGATAGAATAAGTAATCCAGAAATCCAGAATGCATATCGTTTTAATCGTTCCGATGTGTAGGCCTAGACATATTTGGAGGTCCATCTCCATATTAGTTTAACCTACACGACGACGTATGTCTTAAGAAGTGTAAAAAACAAATCATTTAGCGATCAACAAACTTTATCAAATAGTTTCGCTTACAATTTTTCCATAAAAGAAATAAAAAATATTTATTTTACTAAACGAATCCGTGTTCTATTTCTCTTCCTAAACATTTTCCATTTTATTTAATTGCCTACTTTCTAAAGATAATCGATTTTCCAATTTACTTTACAGAATTCACTCCACAAATAGCTGAGACTAGCCCAAAACCGGAAACTGAACGTGTCCGAATTGCATTCCTACTCACACTGAATGGTCGCGCACTGCGTCAAGTGCATCGTCTAATTAAAGCTCTCTACTCACCCAATCATGTGTTCTACATTCATGTGGATTCGGTAAGTACTCACATACAAAGTATGGCAATTTGTTAGCATCCAGTATCAAGTACTGAATTAAGAACGCTGCCTCCGGATCGGTGCGCACTCAGAATGCACTCACGGCTCACGCATGCATTGCGGATAGACAAAGTAGGGACAAACCGCCTACTATCTGGATTAGTAATGGAATTATGTCAAGTGGCGGCATATTGCCATAAGAGCGATTTATTTAAGCAAACTACGACAGTCACCGTATGTCCACCGACTAGCCTCTGATGAGTGTTGTCTGTGATTGTGCCCAACACGCGGTTTTCATTACCATAATGAAATGCAATTATATTTCACTCTCAGAACTTGATATGGGTGACGACAAATCGTAGGCAGATAGTCGAGTTTGGGAATGCCACTGTTTCGCGGACGCCCATCGAATTCCATCGTCGACGAACCTAGTATAGGTGCATATGCAAATAATTATCTTGATATAGTTATTACAAACGAGTTTATGTTTTGTGACCAGTATCATAACAAACCCATTACTTTCCGCTTAAACTCACGTTTTCCTCCAATCGATCCCACTTAATATGCACTTAAAAAGTACTATTGGCACAACGTTGTGTGATGATAGGGTTGAAATACTTGACACTGGAATTATGCCTAATTTACTTTAAGATGGAGAAACTAGCGTATCTTTTCGTAAACAATTTTGTGTACACAAATTTATCTTTCTATTATGAAACTACACCATGTTGAAGTGGTGAAACGTACAAGTATAAGAGTTGGCAACAATCCAAACCATATTTCATCTATCTCTATCATATTCTTTGGCCTAAACAAATAATATTATCATACAGTGTGTGTTACAAGTTGCATTTTTTTGTTTGTTTTTTTCACGAATTTCAATAGAGCCCGCAGTAAGTTTTAAAGTGGAATAATAAACTACACTGCTGCACAAAATTAGAGGAACGGTGATAGTTTTCTATTTATTTGAGGGTTTAATATAAACTAACGGTATGCTTTTTGTTACATGTTTTATGTTTGAAGGTACTTCTATGGTAGGTATGTGACAGATTTAAGCTTATTTGGCTAACGGAAATGCACTTAAAGAACTTTAATTGCAGCCAGTAGACATTTGGTTATTAAATGCTTGAGCTTGAGTGTTTCGCGCTTTTTTTCGGTTATTCTTTCGATTATCTTATCAAACCGTTATTGGAATATTAGTTATGATTAAAGTGAATAATTTACGTGAAGACTGTAGACTTATGTAACTGAAGTTCAGGTAGCCTGTGTCATACGTTGGATTGAAAATGGACAATCGTACCAGGAAGTGGCCTCAATCCAATCAATCAAGACCGTTATTTTTCGCGGTGTAAAGCGATATGGAGAAACCGGTTATTTGAAATGAAACCGGGGACAAGGTAGGAAAAGGGCCACGACGCAAAGAGACGATCGATTTCTGGTAAATTATTCACTCAGAAACAGGACCGCAACATCAACTGAGATTAGGAGTAGACTTCTGTAAGTGCGAAGTGTTCGGGTATCTTCCAAAACTGTAAGAAAAAGACTCAAAGATTCTGTATTAAGACCATACAGACTAGTAAAGGCCCCCCTTCTCACCAGACAATAGAGTGGTGCGTGTTGGCTTCGCTCGAAATTACGAAAACTGGTCTGAGGACAACTGGAAGCGAGTGTTTTTTTACTGATGAATCCAGATTTTGCCTGAAGCCAGATGACAGACGGGAAAAAGTTTATAGACGACCAGGTGAGCTTTATGCACAATAGAACATCGTTTCAAGAGTGGCTTATGGTGGAGGTACCATAATGGTCTGGGGTTGTATATGTTTAGGAGCACGCACAGAGTTACATGTGGTAGAAAATGGGTCCAGAGCGGTATGTAAGAGACATTTTAGAAGAAATTGTCGTGCCGTTTGCCACAAGTATCGGCTCTAATTTCCTTTTAATGCAAGATACCGTTCGTCCCCACACTGCAAATAGGATTTCGGAGTATCTTCGAGAGGCACAACTGAGCACCCTAGTCTGACCAGCTTGCACCCCTGACCTAAATCCTATTAAGCATGCCTGGGACATGCTTGGCAGACAGTTGAAGCAAATAAATCCGGACCCATCCACTTTTGAGGAGCTTAAAAGTGTTTTGTTTGATGCATGGGATAAAATACCCCAAGATAGCATCGATTACATCATCAGAAGTATGCCAAGGAGACTTCGTGCGGTAATAAGAGCAAGAGGGTGGAGTACACACACACACACCTCAAACCGCGCTGCAACAGGTCTACTGTACTAAATCATCCTCAATTTCGCTGAACTTTGAAGGTATACTGGAAATTTTATAAATTAAAGAAAACCATTAAATTTAGCAGAATATCCCTATTTCAGGTTTTGTGCTTTTTTTTGTTGTAGGAAAAGAAGTAACAGATTTTGTGTTTTTTAAAAATGATACAAAATTGAACAAATTATAAACGCTTATCAAAAAAGTAAAGATAAGTCAAAAAAATATTTAAATGTTTAACTTTTTGGTGTCGATCCTCTTATTTTGTCCAGCAGTGTATAATAATGAACGCAACAACTGACAAATTCTAAAAGAAAATTGCTAAATTAAATTGCTTATGTCGTGTAAGTGATAATTTTCTGCTATATATCACTAACATGACATAAGCACATTGTAAGACACACTGTGCTTTCAAAATAATTTTTAATGCAATTTCAAAGAGGCCGAGTACTTCATGGAAGCAAAGCATTTCCTATTCGTAGTGCTGGTTGCATTTGAGTGGCATCTTGAAAATTGGTTTTATCTTGTATAAACAAAACAGATAACCTTTTATTTGAAATTTAAGATTACGTGCTATTGATACTTGAATTCGAGATTCAATCATGGTATTTCGTCGGATGATATATGTAATGTTTTGTTTAACATCCCTTTTCTATTTAATTTGTACTAATTTGGTTGTTTTTCTCTTCTTATTTCAGCGTCAAGACTACCTGTATCGGCAACTGCTTAAACTCGAACCAAAGTTTCGTAATATTCGTTTGGCGCGAAATCGCTTCTCGACAATTTGGGGCGGTGCCTCACTTCTTACAATGCTAATGCATTGTATGAAAGACCTGCTCGAATCATCGTGGCGATGGGATTTCGTGATAAATCTAAGCGAGAGTGATTTCCCAGTGAAACCTGTAGAAAAGCTGGTGAACTTTCTCACCGCGAATAAGGGACGAAACTTTGTTAAGAGTCATGGTCGTGAAACTCAACGTTTTATACAGAAACAGGGCTTAGATAAAACATTTGTAGAGTGTGACACTCACATGTGGCGAATCGGTGATCGAGTTCTACCCGATGGTGTACAGGTTGACGGTGGTAGCGACTGGATCGCTCTGTCACGGCCATTTGTAGAATATGTAACGAACTACGAAGGTAATGAGCTTTTGGAAGGCTTGCTAATCATATTTCGTCATACCTTGCTACCGGCAGAATCGTTTTTTCACACGGTATTGAGGAATTCCCAATTTTGTCAAACCTATGTGGACAACAACCTGCATGTTACTAATTGGAAGCGGAAATTGGGATGTAAATGTCAATACAAACATGTGGTGGACTGGTGCGGCTGCAGTCCGAATGACTTCAAACCAGATGACTGGACAAGGTTGCAAGGTACAGAGCAGAAGATGCTATTTTTCGCGAGAAAATTCGAACCTGTTATTAATCAGGCGATCATATTACAACTGGAGGAATGGCTCTTTGGTCCGTACACGAGTGAGTATTCGAATTTAAATTCCTATTGGCAGAGTTTATATCATCATGATGATAAGCGATCACCCACTGACGATCTATTCCTCACCATCGCACACAGTCTGCTAAAGATAAACGGGAGAAAGATAAATTATGGAACGTTTTCTCTCTATGAGATTACGAATTTCCTAAGTAATGATGAGTACAAAGGATTCTTATTGCGCTATTGCACTCAGAAGACGTCATCTAATGTGACTGTTGAGTATGAAACTCGAATTCGACCGACGCAGTATGCAAAACTGGCGCGCTCCTCTAAGTTTGCCAAACGAGTTCGCAACTTCGAGATAAGCTCAGATTTTGATCAGAAGGAACAGATCTCCAGGAATTTCGCCAAATTTCTTGGTCCCTCAACAGACATAATGCTAAGTTTCACTTTCGCCGGGTCCTCAAACACAGATAGTCATTCGTACAATTTGACAGTTCTATGGATTGATCCATCTGGGACACTGCAAGACTTCAATGAAATCCACATCGAGGATACACAATCGGATGCGATAAATTTTTCCAAAGCAAACTTGAAGCACCCACTAACTCCTGGCATATGGACGGTGAAACTGATTGGTCGCTCCTCTATTTACGCTCAGACGAAATTCCTCATATCGCCCTTATCAATAGAGCACGGCAAGCCGATACGATACTCACGATCCCAGATATTACATTTGGGTAGTCCACAAGACATATCATATCCAACAGAATGGCAACAGCATTTGCCACCAGCAGAAGATGTAAGAATACTAAAGGAGCTCACACAGGCGAATGCCAAACGATCTGGCAGTAGCTTACTCAACTGGGTAGATGAACTAATAAGTAAGTTTTTCCTCATACGAGAGACGTGTATTGTCAGTGATGTGGCATCACCCCTACCACGCTGTAAAGATACAGACTGGAGTTCGCTAGCCCCAGATCCTAAGAGTGATGTAGACGCCTTACTACATCGTCGCAGATAGGATGACAAAGAATAAAAGAGGAGAAGCCAAATACTTAGCTTATTCATATAAACGTTTTTATTTTATCTGTTTTATTTTATTTAACTTTTATGTATGTCCCCAGACCTTGTAAAAAGCACCATCATCAAAGAAAAAAAAACCAAAACAAAGATTGCATTTGTTTGCACGCGAATTGCAATGTATTTATTTTTGATATAAAGATTTTTTTAAGAAGCGAACAATTTGTACAGTTAAAAAGTTATTGTATAATATATGTATTATCAAGTACGGAAAACGTTAAAAAAATATAAAATAATTTGCAGAGAAATCGGAATGCTCTAGTCTAGATCTATTAGTTGTACAAATTGATAAGGCACTGTGGAAGCGTGTTTTATGTACTCATTTGAAGAAAGTTGGCCTTAAGCTGAAGGAGCGCCTGATGGGGTACTGAAATATGGAGAATTTGTACAGGATAGTATTTAAAAGCAGTTGATCCAGAGTTTCTCAATTATCGTTGATCCATAAGTTTAGTCTTCGAATCCCAATCACTTGAGAATTTTTCTACAAAAAAAGTCTATTTTTATTTAAACCAAATCATAGTTTCGTTCTTTCTTTCCAGTGGCGGTGATAGTTTATAAGAAGCATTGTGGGTTGTCTCAGGTCTAAGAAATATGTTTGTGGGGCTTTCTCGTCTTTTCACAAGTTTTTGTTTGAAGATGTTGATAGCTACAGTTTGGCATTCAAGTTGTAAAAAATTGTCACGCTAAAGAATGTGAGAACGCGTTAAGAAAAGAAACAAATTGTGGATACTATGTTCTTATTGCTATTAATATTGGTTGTTCGTTGGCCAACTATTGTTGTTACTTACCTATGTGATTTTAGGTAACCCTTACAACTAGAATGGATTTCTCAGGAAACAGTTTAAAGTGTACATATATACTTAGCCGAAATGTTTTTTTTTTGGTTAAACAGATGCGACGGTGGTACATTACTATTATACACTGAAGAGAGTGTACTAACAATAATAAGTAGATGAAACAAAATGTTGTTTTTGTCATGTTTTCGATTTAATCGGTAAATAAAAACATTGATAACTTAAATTAATAAGCAAAATACCAACTTCAAGAGCAAGAAAAAAAAGTTGAGAAACAAAAAACGAAAGAATTCCATTGTTACAGTCTTGCACCAGATAAGAAATATTTCATAAATTTAAATTGTTCAATAATTTGTCCATAAACCTGTGGACTTTTAAGAGAATGGTTTTAAGTGAAATGGCATACCATTCTTCCTGAAGTCGGTCCCATAATTCGTTCATTCCTTTTGGGACATTTTCATAACTTGCCAGTTGCCTTTTCAAAAACGCCCATAGGTTTTCAATAGGATTCATGTCCAAGCTCTGTGCAGGCCATTCCATAGTTTCAAATTTTTGACTATTTAGCCAATTTTCTTACTATTTTTGAGGAATGTTTTCGATCATTGTCCTGTTGGAAAGTTATCATATCTTCCTCCATTCTGACCATATCGACGGCAACTGGCAAATGTTCCTGTAAAATATTGAGATATTGGTCCTTTCTCATAATAGCATTAGTTTTCACCATTGGACCGACACCATTAGGTGTAATACACCCCCAAATCATCAAACAACCTCCACCATGTTTTACTGTTTGTTTGACGTGACCAAATAACCTAAACAAATAAAATTACCATAACGAAAATAAGCGAATAACAAATTGAATATTACTCGACTCCAATCATCAAAGGTCCAGTGTTTGTATCTCTTCAAAAATGCATTTCTTGACAAGACCTTTTTGACTGATAAAGCCGGCTTCTTCTTCTTTTCCTTAGCCTTGTAACCCAGGGCGTTTAAAGCTCACGGAAGAGTCCAGACACTTGCTTTTTGTGATAACAATGGAAGCTTATCCTTGATGTAGATATTATATCTCCTACTAAAAGCCTTCCAATGTGTCTTGCTTCCCTTGTTCTCAATTTTTTTTTGTCTTCCTTCCTTGTTCACGATACCTTTGTCAAGATTGCTGCCTTTCTCGATCCTCGCAACGGACATATGGCTTATTTTTAATATTTTCGCGATTTGTCTGGTGTCCATCTTTTAATAAAATTACAACTTTATTTTATTTCTTCGCTTAAACTTCTCAATTTGAACTTATGGTTTCTACTACTGTACTGGTAGCACTCAACTGATGCCACTAAGTGATCAACATGAGTCACCCAAACACGAAAATAGAAGCTACATAGATTGATGAAGATGAACCTATCATTCATATTTCGATCGAACAATGATGATGGGTGTACGCACAACCAACTCTAAACCGTACTGCAGCCAAATAGCCACCCCTTCAACAGTTTTCTCGATGCTCGAATGCTCACAAAAAAATATAGACATTCTTTCATTAGCTGTAGGCCACGAACGTGGAATGCTTTTTCCTTTCGTTTCCTCTCTTTGTTCACCCTAATTTTCCTTACTGTCCGCGCTTTGTACAAATGTTTGGGTAATAATAATATTCCCTTGAGCGCGCGTAGATTATAAAAACAGAACATCCCATGTTAATGTAGGTTATAGACCCATCATTAATGAGCCGACACATGCCGATATACATGGTCATACGAACATTCGAGGTGAATATTCAAGTTTCAGGCGAATGTAGACTCTATCCCAATCGATGAACGTGCTTGTAATTGTGTTTAAAAAGATAAACGCTTTATCATTGGTTTTAAGACTTAAGGCTTTCGAAATTCTCTGCTGTATTTTATTAGTATTCAGCGCCATTTGAATAATGTGATATATACGGATATAAATATGTATATTCAATTGTATTGTAAAATAATATTCTACTTTATACGGAAAAACTAATTAAACAAAAATGTCTATACATAAATGTATTACAACTTTCATATTAATATTATTTCTACTCATTAAAGCATTATCATAAATATTTTAAACTATGCAGAATATTGGCAATTGCAAATCTGATAAATTATTCAATTCAAAACTGTCAACAATTTAATGAGAATTATTTCCAAACAAATTACAATATGTTCACCTAATTACTTTCAATAATAGAGTAAAAATAATAAATCAGAAATCCAAACCAGAGTAAAAGATGTTAACCCTTTGGGGTTGGCTTGAGATCTTTGAAACTTACACATTATTTGACAAAAAACAATTAATTTGATTAATCTTATTACGAGCTACTCCTTTGTATCCATGAGACATAAATTTAATATTAATGTATTAATTAATATATAAATTATTATTAATATATTTAATATTGACTTAAATATACAGCTCGTTATCACAGCTTTCGGCAGCAATTTTTTTTTTCATATTTTATTATTTATTTAAATTGAAAACGGTAGTAAAGACTCCAGGCCTGTAATTGTATTACTCATGAGTCTATTATCCCGTTCTTGGTTTTAACTAGATGCCACCGCCGCCGAAAGATTAATTTTATTTTGTTAGAATAACACTTACAAAAAACATAAAACGATCTGGACCCTATTACAGTATCAATTTGGGCCAAATTTCTAATCAAAGTTATTAAAATGTATTTCAAACGTATCCATCTTTACGGATCACTATTTTATTGTCATTCGTGTATATTATGTAGTTAGTAGTCTTCAGGAACGAACGAACGATTCATTTAATAATTTTAAATATATCTCCAAAACTCTTGTCGACTGCTTTTTTATTTGTAACTTATAAAAATGCATAAAAAATTAAATATTTTGTAAATATTTTAGTAACTAGATTCAAAGTAAGAAAAGGAAATAAAATTTATTTTTTGAATTGCTTATGTTTCATATTTAATTGTTACTCTTGAAAATTGAAATGTATTCGTTGTCCTATCTCTTAAGGTAGTTTACATGTTCTTCACTTGAAGTGGGGCGACGTGTAAACTTGTTAATTCTTATAATCTATTATATAAGCTATCCCGATATATACTTTGTCTACTCCACAAGCCTTTTTGGGTGCAAGAAGAAGAAACTTAAATAGTGATGCACAGTGGAGTTTTTTTTCTGACGGGTGATTAGGTATAAGCAGGAAAAGAACAAATGTGACGCATAAATTATTTGGCGCTATCCTTTGACCATAAAGGGGGACACAGCGGACACATTTCGGTTAAGCTCGATAGCAACTCTGGACACAATATTTTCGTTGTTAACAAAATTTAATCTTAAACACTAACGAAAACGTATCTTAAAATCTAAGTCGACTTCAATAGAGGTAAACGAAAAGCATGAAGAAAAACAAGAACGAAAAATGTATAATGATAATTCGGGGAGAGTTCAAGTGGTGAGTACGTGTGATATGTACGTCGATAGAAAGCGGATAAAAGTTCTATGAAACGTAGGGTATTAAAGAAAAAGTGCAGTTGCATGAGTTCATTGGTACAATTTAGAAAGAAAGTATAAAACACAACATGTTCTAAATTGTTTACAACTCAACAAGATTCAGAGATACTCGTCTTTTATATTTGTTTGAGTATGTTTCATTTCAATATTTACAACTATTTCGATTTTTTTAAGGTTTGTTAGCTTCCGTGTGCTATATGTACAAATCCTCATCGGGATCCTCTTCGTCGAAATCATCGCCTGTTTCTGGTGTATATATAATTTTTCCACCGCCACCATCTTGCTCTTCACTTGTTCTGCAAAGAAATCAATAAATACTTTCTCACTCAATTAAATATTCGTTTCTCTATTATACTTTTCATATGGCATTTTAAGAGCATTTCTTGCTACTAACTCATCCTCTTCAAGCTCGATTTTGAATGTACCTAGTTGCTCTGGTTTGATAGTAGGTTTCACTTGTTTTTTATTTCTTTTTTTTATCACCTCTACCTCAAAACTATTTTCAGTTGTAGTGTAAGTGTAATGCTAAAATAAAGAAGTCTACAATAATTGACTGAAAGTTAAGTGAATCAACTGACCTTATTTGTAACAGATCCGCCAGGTTTCTTAGTCAAAATCGATAAAGTCTGCTTGCTTTCGATGTATAGCACAAGATCCGCCATGTATTCAAGACAAGCTATTGTGAAATTTTCGAAGAGTAGCGGTGTTGAAGCCCACAGAAAGATCTGTTTAATATTTCGATTTTGCTTGAACTTATGAATCAATTGAAAAAGATCTGCCTTCCTGGGATTATATGCTCTAATATCACTTAGTGCTGGCAGAAGAACATTCACTTTCTTTTGACTACCAGTGCATTCTCCTAACAATGTTGTGTAACCAGACTCCGTGGGAGGATCCCCACCTGAGAGATTCAAAGACTTAACACACTCGTCTTGACCTTGTTCATGGAGCAATTGGTTGATCGTTGTTGAAAAAACTCGCTCCAGACCAACGTTATCTGAAAGCAGTAAAATAAGTTATATCAGATGATTAAAGAATTATTAAGATTTTTACCAACGATAAGGACAAATTTTTGAGTCGTTATCAGAAGATTCGATAGCATTTCTTTACGTTGTGTAGACATTTTTAAATTTTTGTTTACTTTTTACGACAATTTAATCCAGTTCAGATATTACACATGGTTGAAATGTCACTTTTCTGCTTAAATTAGAATGGGGTTTTGTAAATAGTTCACAATGATTTTTATTGCATTATAACTACTCAGATCACAATATAGAAATTATAGTAAGTAGTGCAGTAGTCGGGTTCAACTTACGAATCCCTGATTTTTATCCGCAGCCTCATCTGAGATTTTCCATTATTTCTTTATTTTAGCTTCGAGAGAATTTGTAAACATAAAACATATAACATTATTTTTTGTTGTTACTATTCTTACAACAAATTCGATGAGTCATCTTCGCTACGTAATTGGGATTTAAATACGACACGACGTATATGAACGCACAACAAAACTACTTTACTTTCTCATGTGGTGTGTTTCTACAAATTTGATCATTTTTTCCGGTTCTTGTTGTAATCGAACAGCTACATATAAACAGTCTGTTCAATGAAGCTGTGCTGGACAGAAAAGAACAGAAAAGTACAACGTTTATATGTTCAATGAGAAAAGTTTCTCTCCGAGACTGATCTGCTTTGTGTTCATTGACTCTGTGCTGGACAACTTTTCTGCACCTACTCTTGATGTAGGACAGAATTGTGAGAAATAACAAAATCAGCTATGTTGCACATTTCTGTGCAGACTGCATCTGACATTTTTTACAAATCTGTGCTGTTCTGATTTGCCTTTTTCTCATTGAACAAAGCTAAAATAAAAATTGTACATTCTATCAGAATTCTGTATCACCCTAGTGTGGTTTCGCCTTAATGAAAGAACGAAAATAAAATCACAATTGTGAATTAATCTCCTTTAATGACAGTCTAATCTAGCTACATCTTCCAGAAAATTTTAATTTAATTTATACGTGATTTCTTCGGTTTTAAAAATAAACGAAACAACTTTCTAGTTACCATATTTTCAATATTAGATTCTTTTTAACAAGCATGGTCGATCCAAATAGAAAAATTAACCGTCTCACCGACAAGGACATAGAATTCTTAGATGAGTGCGAAGAGGAATTTGCAAGTCGTTTTACAGATGCCGACGAGGAATTTGTTAAACACTGCAAAGAGCCAGTTCCTGAGCCTCCAGTTGTAAGCAATTGGGGGGAAAATAAACCATTCAATCGGAATGCGCATAACAATCACTATGGTGGCGATTATCGCAGTAATAGACGCTGGAATAATAATCACAGGCGCGGTGGCTATCGGCCTTACAATGACAACCGTGGAGAACGGAGGAATCATCATCAGGACTCGAGGAAAGATAACTGGAATAATTGAAAATAAAAATCACACAATGTAGGATTTAGTTTTTATTGCTTAAGAGAAGGAAAAAATACTTTGTTTGGTCACTCCGAGCAGGAGTAAAAGTGGACGATAAAATAAAAAAAAAAATTAAAGCTATTCCTTTGTTGATTTACTTTTGTGGTGCTGATGAAATGGAAATTCGTAAAATTGTCGAGGAAACCATGTTGGTAAGTACATTGTACAAGTGCGTCATCTTTATACGGTCGATTCTGCCAGTTCTGTGTCTTGTTGCGATCCCTCAGCATTGCCCATGCCTACTCCCATGGCATTCAACAAATTCGATGCTGGGCCGGAACCACCAATCTGCGACTTGTAGCTGTCCATTATGTTCTTTAAAGCGTTTACGTTGATGTCGATCGGTTTAAAGGATTCAATGTCGTCAAAGTCATCATCAGCTGAAGACTTGGGACGCTTCTCATCGCGTTTTTCGAAGGACTTTCCAACTGTAGTTTTGGCTAGTTCTTTATCCATCTGGTCCATGTATGCCTTGATATCGGACTCAATGTGCATCTCAGAATTAGTCATTTCTTCGATGTTCTTTTCGATGTCATCTTCATCCTCATAGTCACTCATCTCTGAGTTAGATTCCCAGTTGTCCTCGGGAATAACGAAGTCGAGGAAGTTTTTCACGTGCGTGGAAAACGCATCTGGATCAAAACTTACCGACTGGTCAGGAGAAGCGGTGATGGGATGTTCTTTTACAGCCTTCCTCATTGAGGCATTCTTTCGAATGTTCGACTTCCTTGGTGATGGCACAGGAATTATATCATCGACACCATCGAACTCTGATTGCCTTTCAAGGAATTCGGTGATGTTGGAGGTGAATTCCTTAGCATTTACATCGCCAGTTGGTGTGTAAAGCTTCTTTACGCCGTACTTCTGGGTAAGCATTGAATCTAACTCCTCCGATGTAATGTTTAGCCAATCATCACTGTCGCTGCGCTCCAGATTATCTTCTTCTTCGCGGAGCTGCTCCGAACTTGCAGTATCCAAAGATCGCAATGCATTAATTATTTCTTTGCCCACTAGTGGGCCAGTTCGGAACCTCCCACGGTTAGTTTTGAAGAAGGACTTGGCGTCCTCCAACAGCTGATTGTACTTTGCTGAGCCTTCAAGATTGTCATTGAAATAGCCCTTGTTTATGAGACTCTTTAAATAAATACGCCAGGCTGGATCGTTTTCCAGACATCCATTGTCCTTGGCCTGTGATGCAAGGATTTCAAAGCCACATGCAATCTTAACTCCCAATAGATCCTCTTTGTACTCTTCAGATCTGGTGGCCACTGGAAGATTCCAACCGGTGCGACGATCCGGCACGTATTCACTGTGCATTAACATGGCGTACAGGCATCTGGTGAACTTAACCTTGCTTCTCAGCCTATCCTCCGGTGGGAAAAACCTCATAGCGCGACATGCCTTCATATCGATGGGATCTCGCTCACAGAACGCCCTGATTGCGTGTGCAATATATGACGGACGGTCCATTAGGATAGCAGCCACGCCCATTGGAAGACGAACAATTTGTGTGTGAATCGCTGACAGGCGATGTTCTGCAGTGAATTCATCGAGTCGTTCGTCAATGCAGTGTTGGATTTCATTGGAGACACGGTAAAGCGTTGGATTTTGAGCAATTTTCGATAGCGCCGTGGTCACTGGGAGGACAGCCGCTGAATTTGATGGAGAGTTCTGCACTAGCTGCAAATGTCCTTCTGATATGTATACCTGTGAAAAAAATGGGAAGAGAACATGTGCATCAGACAACAAAAGAACCAAACCCAACCCAACCAACTTCCGCATACAACAAAGCAACACAAAGCCACTCATCTGCTGCACCCACTTACCCTTTGTTCGCACGTGTCGGGGTTCGCCCACTTTGGCAGATGGTCTGCAGCCTCTATAACTAGGAACTCTCCATCGGCGTCAATGACACGAGCAACTACTCCGGGGTTCTCACGTGTGATTTCGTATAATAAATAAACAATAAACCATTCGTCTTGAATATTGTCACCGTAATGGCTAATGCCATGCAGGTGAGGTGGAAGTGGTACTACATAAGAAAAAAAAAATATAATCAGGTCAAACTAAACAATCGTTCAAGCTTACAGTGTTTTTCGTTATTATGCTCCTCGATGAGCGTCGCCTGCGCATCGGTCCGAATGTTAAGATTGAATTCATCTTTGTGCCAAATATAGTCCCGAGTTAGCTCACTCAGATGTGTGTTAAACTTCTGTAGAAGACTTTTCAATTCTTCCTCCACTGTTGTCGTCGGAAAAATGAAGTATTCGACAAAGTCTTCATCCCGTACAAACTCCAAATTGGAGCTGGGTACAGGGGTGTCGGCGTTATTAGTTGGGGTGCTACTGGTGCTCGGAGTAGATGACATCTTTCGTGGAACTTCGTTTATGTTTTTAACACCCAAACACAAAAACTGTCGTTATTTCGTAGAGGTTCAATGAATGAATGGGACGAATGGAACTGAAAAGTTTACTCTTCGGTGAAATAAAAATGACTGTTCCGTGTGGGGCTGCCGTTTGCACTGATTTAGTATCAAATATAACATGAGTTAAAATTATACAAAACTACTCCACTATGTCTAAGCTCTTGAGCTGACAATGGAGATAAATGTTAATAGTCGAATTTTCGTTTTCTTTTTTTTTTAAGTGACAGAAGAGTGAAAAACATCACAATCTTCAAATACTTTACTACGACTACGAACAGATTCGCTTGGAAAGAGAAAGCTAAAGTGGTACTATTTTTAGTTGACAGTGAAACCAATTTGGTTATGGAACACAAAAAAAAATTCTGATTGCAGGGTTGGCTGTGAGGTAAGTCAGTTAATAAATGAAATTGGTTGATGTATCGGGTAAATTGGCGACATCTAGTGCGGTACACTGGAAATAGTTTTGAATTATAATATAATTATAGCCGTTAAATATAATGATTTAAAAAAAGGCGTGATTGAACCTGTTTATTTTTTTTTTATGCGAAAAGTTAAAACGAAAAGTTTGCTATTCACATCTCCCGTTTATATGATAACTGGTTCAATCCGCATAGAAAGGTTGGTGTTTACCTACATGAAATTATTCAAAACCGAATCCAAAATAAACGTGAGAAAATCGAGAGAGTTTAATAAACAGCTGATTAAACTGACAGTTTGATAAAATAAAAATTAATTAATTAAAAATTGAATTGCCTGACATTAAATGACAGATAAGAGAATGATGAGTGCGCGAGAGAGTAAAATGTTTCAATGCGATTTGAAAGTGTTTATATGATATTTCAATTCAGTTTCAAAATTTCAATGCGGTTTATAAACAGGAATGAACGAATGCGGATTGAGTATTTCAATGCGGTTCGAAGTGGTGTTTATATTTATGAGCGGATTGAACCAATGAGCATTGAGTTATCATATAAACGGGGTAATAGTCAGGTAAAGTAAAATTCAATAGTTTGAGCGAAAATAAACTGAACTGAAATTGATTTCTTGTTCAAAATTGGTGCGTTTGAGAAGTAGTTTTAAAAATAAAAAAGGCTTTAAATGAAAATAAATCGAAAAAGTATTCTATGTTTGCAAAAAGTCTTCGAACTCGTTGTTTTTTGCTTTCAGGCAACATTGTGAATCAGGCATATCTTCCAGAATCAAGATCATCTGTTTTGCGTACGGTTTGGCAAAGTTTGTTTCTCGTTTGTAAAGGGTTTTTCACTGAGGACATATCATTTTTGTTTATAAATAAAACACAGAATATTAAATTTATTCCAGGTGGAGAATATATATTAAATTTAAGCATGGAATTCAATCTTGTTCATATGACCACCGCGAGCAAGTTTGCAGCGATCAATTCTTAGGTGCTAATTTTCCACTACTCTTCCACACGCTTCGGTCGGAAGGTTGGCAATCTCGCGTTCGATATTGTTCCTCAACTCCTCTTACGTTTTTGGCTCATTGACATAAACCATCGACATAACGTTACCCCATTTAACGAAATTAATGAATCCCATGAGTGAGCTCGCCATTCGATCGGACCATTTCTCGAGATTACACAACTACCGACCTTTCACTTTGTAGTAAATTAACTTCTGTAATAAAATTAGTTAAGCGCAGCAGCACTCTGACCCACGAGGTGGAAGTTGTGCCGTGTGGTGAGTTTACCCCCGTTTTTATAAATTCAATTGTAAAACAACTGCGACATGTCTAGACATGCACAAATCAATCTAAAGTCAAGAAGTCGATGTGTGCTTTTGTGAAACAATTTAAATAATTAATAAAGAAAACATTTCTGTTCAACATTTTTAAAAGCTATAAATTTTGTTAGTTGTTTTTTTTTTGGAGATTACAACTCAGAAGTGGGATTTACCGAAAAAATATGAATTATCCAGTGCCTGTGGCCAATTTAAGTACACCAGAAGTCCAACTTGATGCTCAGTAAATGGAATGCGTAAGGAACGTGAGATGTTACTACTGCAGTGAGAAATCGACAATCTTCGACTGCTGCAGGCAGGCAGGCAGTTCATATGGACATTAGTGTCAATTTACTGCTGACAATACCTACGATATCCTCAAGTGGATTGATGAAATGGAAGATGCCTTCGACCTTCGATGAACGTGCTCGTTAAGTTTTTGTGTTACAGCGCAAATAGTGAAACAGAAAGAAAGAAAAGAAAAGTGCCATTGAGATCAGTAACTTGTGCCGAGATGGCACGCGCTTTGGCGGATGAGGGAATCCTCACGACTTATGCTGCTGTACCTGCTGTCACCACTTATTCTGCTGTTTCTGCTACTGATTTCCCTGCTGTCTCCACCACTGCCACCGCTTCCGCGAATGATTACACTGTTACGTACGTACCCCGTAGACCACAATGTCAACTTCTGTAAAGCCAAATTTGGCTTCTCGGGCAGTGCCTGCCGCTACAACCTCCGCTTATACTAGTATCGAGCAAGAAATGAGCTTCCTCCACAAGCAGAAAGAATTGTCGCAAATATATATTCACCGCCAGCTCTAGATGCGATTTCAAAAAATCTACAAATAAGGAAATAATCTCTGTTGATCTCAAGCGGATACAAAATTGTTGGTTTTGATAAATCTCCTTCGTTGAGATGATTTATCTACGTAAATGTATTATCCCTTTTGGGGTTAACTCGAATGTCTTCGACATTATCACGTAACTTGTGGCCAATGAATCCAGTCAGTTTTTTTAGGCCGTCGGGTTTTGCTGTACCAAGTACGCACTCATCTCTTGCGTAGCTTGAACCAGCATCCTGTCTATAGTTGGAATATGTAGTTTCCAGCTTCAATTTATACCCATTTTTCTGGCTAGGTCCTGTAAATTTGTCATAATTAGGTTCACCCGCTTTTCAAACTAGAGATTCCAAATTCGAGACGTTTTCACACTGAACTCGTCTTTTCATCGGCGAAAATGAACCCATTGCTTCATCAAGACTTTGTCTTTAGGAAATCAATTAAATCGAATAGGATTTTCACTGCCCACATTATTGTTATTACAGCTGAATACCTTTTTTTTTAAATTCTATATCTTCACTATACCTTCACAATTTCTGGCGGAAAATAATGGTTGATATGTCACCAGCGACGTCACACAGCTCTCAAAAATAAAAATTAACATGGCGGACATGCGCAAAGCATAATCTTGTATCTCTGTCATTCCGGCTAACAATATAAGCCTTGACTGACACGCAACGGGGAGCGGAAAATAGTAGACGTAGCCTCTGGAATGGACCCGAATTAAATGGACAAATCACTCAATTTTTTCCACTGCAATCCTAGCCATTCCTGTAACTTAATCTTTATTTTGATTTCCAAGCAATAAAAAACACGATTCGTTTGGTTTTTTCGGTATTATTTAATTTATATATTTATGTATATTATTTACAATCGTTCAAAAGTATTTATCAAGTTTTGTAGTTTTGACAAAAATACAATTACAAAACAAAAAAGAAAACAAAAAATGCGAATGAAAAACCATGTTGTTAATTTACAGATAAAAAAATACAAGAACAGTTAGTTACCCTAATTATTCAATAAGTACAGTTTGTATTTTTGTAAATAAAATTTACATTTTGTTACGTAAAAAAAATATATTAAGTTGAAACATATTGTTAGCTGCTGCTGCAAGTTATACAAATAAACTTAGTTCATTAAATCGATTATACATTAATTAATAACCTTTATTATCAAAACTGACTTAGACCCTCGGAGCACAGGATTAATAACTATTCTTATTCACTCATAGGGGTCACTCCAATAATCTAGCTACACACTCTATGGTTTCAAATGAAAATAAAACAACACCCACATTCCCGGCTATGGCATTTTGGAAATAGAGGCCTGCAACCTTTTCTTTTAATAGCGATTACTCTCCCTGTCTGAATATTTGCCACTCATCTTGCTTACGGAATACCGGTCGGAGTATCCGTCGTATTTATCAGCTTTGTAGTTGATTTCCTGAGGTGTATAACCAATGTTCTTCTGCCAGTGACGCGTCCAATAAAGGTCTTCGTTTCGCACTTGGGACGGTGTTTTGGCATCACGACAAACGTACACACAGTATACCATGCTGCCGATTAGGGTGAGGAAGCCGAAGATAAGGAATATTATTCCTAAGACCCTGGAAAGAAAAAACCATTACTTCAGCAACAGTCTGTGGGGAATTAAAATCAAACTTACCACACAAAAAGCGGCTCAAAGAACTGAATGACGATAACAAAGCCCAGCGTCACTAGAATAAGACCTAAGTTTAAAAGAAGCATCAGACAGCACACGCCTTTGACATTCGGGCAGAATGGATTTGGGGCTGACATCGCTTCGATTTTGGCACCTCTTTGTTTCTGTGATCGGCCGCTGCGGCCTGTTTTTGCTGTGCTCGCCACGGAGTATACACTACGTGGCCCGCCACGCGATTGTGGTCGATGACTGTAGCGGCTGTAAAAAGAAGAGAGCAATTCGATTAATTTAGACTTCCGATAACATCTATGAAATCGAGTAATAATCTAGGACTAGGAATGGAAAGTTAACAAGTCCTTTTTGGCGCAAATTCATAGTCAGCCCATGAAAAGTGCCTACAGCCGACTTTAGTTATAGCCGACAATAAATGAAAAGCCAGCTATAACTTTTCGTTATTCATAAACACATTTTTGCCTGTGTATTAGTTAGTATCGACTTTGGTATGTTTTTGTAAAGCGATTTGAACGAACAAACCCAAACGTCAAAATATTTTATGAGAAATTTAGAGCCGACTATAACTAAATATTTAAAGTGACGTTTGGATTATTTTAAATTTCGAGCCGGCTATACGTTTAAAGTTGAATATAAGGTGACTATGAATAGCATAAAGTATATTTTAGGTCATGTAGGTGAATAAATTCTTTTATTGTTGGCTTTATCTGACTATGAATTTGCGCCATTATCTTTAGCTTTTACTTTTTGTTTTTAACTGACAAATGTGGCTGAAAAGATGGCAAGTTAACAAAAATGGCGAACTCCTTATCTTGTTTGAATGAATGCGTTTAGAGAGTATCATCGGAGACGATTACCGACCGATTGCATTCTATACTTGAAACACCCTGAATAAGCGGTCTGTACTGTAGTAGGTAATTCGCGTTCGAGGAGAATTCGTGTTTCCATGGGTTATCGATATTTTGCATGGGAAAATCAAAAACTTCTATAGTACAGTCGAAACTGGTTAAGTGGAACCTGGATATGTGGAACCTAGATAAGTGGAATACCGAATACCTCTTTTAGTGGGCAAAATTGTGCTGCACCATCAGTTTTGCTACAAGAAACCTATTAAAGTGAAATTGTCTGACAAAAAGTCATATTTACAAAAAAAACCTCTGTAAGTGGGATGATAAGTATTAGAACCTCTGTAAGTGCGCCAGACTGGTGAAAAATTTTAATATTTGTTCTCCAAAAAATGCTTGCATATTCTCTGTTTTGCTCAAGCTAGAAACCGAGGTGCATGAAATTGTTTTTCTCCACGTGAGCAAACACAGCTATATATTTTACCCAGGAACCTGGATAATTGGAATACCTCTATAAGTGGGAGTAAAATAAATGGCCGGGGGCCGAGACTCACCATCTCTTCATCGACTTCAAAGCCGCATATGGAAGCATTCATCGTCTTGAGCTCTACAAGGCGATGGCCGAATTCGGGATCCCGGCTAAACTGATCCAGCTATGCCGCGTTACGCTGGAAAACACGCGGTGCAGCGTGCAATTCGGAGACAGTTCCTCCGAACTATTCCAAACATGCACCGGATTTCGGCAAGGAGATGCGCTGTCATCTGACTTCTTCAATCTTGTGCTGGAACAGATAGTGCGCAGGGCAGGTGTAAACACGAGAAGCACAATCTTTCACAAATCTGTCTACGCGGACGACATCGACATCATCGGTCGCTCCCAGCGCGCCGTGTTAGATGCTTTTACGGCAATTGAAGAACAGGCGAAACGAGTTGGCCCCGAAGTGAATGAGCACAAAACCAAGTACATGTTGTCAACAAACAAAGAAACATCTGTCCACCGCCTTGGACTGTTGGCAACAGTAACTTCGAAGTGGTTAAGGAGTTTACCTACCTCGGAGTAAATATGAACTCCACGAATGACACCTTAGTGGAGATTCGATGAAGACTTACACTAGGAAACCGCTGCTACTTCAGTTTGGCAAAACAAATGGGTTCAAAACTCCTAACTCGGTACACGAAATGCATGCCCTACAAAACATTGATCCTGCCAGTTCTGCTGTATGGACCCGAGTGTTGGACGATAAGCAGGAAAGCAGAACAGATTTTGAATACTTTCGAGAGAAAAATTCTTCGTCGGATATTCGGTCCCGTATGCGAGGAGAAGATATGACCGCGAACTCTATGAGCTGTACCAAGATGTGGATATAGTCCGGAAAGCCAAAATACGTCGACTACACTGGCTCGACCACATCGAGCGAATGGACAACAATGCTCCAGCAAAGAGGATCTACGAATCACAGCCCCAGGTTCGAGACGAGAAGGAAGACCGAACCTCCGGTTTAAGGACCAAGCTACCGCGGATGCCAGTGCGCTTAGTCTAGACAACTGGAAGCAGCGTGCCCGGGATCGAAGAGAGTGGAAGGCTGCCGTGTCTCAGGCAGAGACTCTTCACTCGTCGGGAGCCCGTCAAGTAAGTAAGTAAGTCAATCAGTAATGTCTGTTGTATACCTACATCCTGCATATACCTATGTGTATAGTATAGAAAAAGGTTGAGGTGGACACACTTTTCGAACCTAAAATAATATTTGATTTTTCCCAGAACACAGCTGTAAAACTTTCCTTGAGATGAATTCAATTTAATTACTTTGCTGGAATCTTTCTCGAGAAAAAAAAAATGTAATGAATTACAATACCCAGCAAAAGTGAAATCTTTCAACACGTCAGAAAAGGATGCGCCAAAGAAAACATCAAAAACTGCACATCAGGGAAAATCCTTCGTTTTGGCTCATTTCCCACCGAGCTCCAGTATCCCTGCTCATTAATTCCGCCAACACCAACACAATATTTTAATGCTGTCGCAATTTAGACCTTTGGTCGTTAATTTACTCGTTACACATGGCTCATTAGATGCTATGGTTGCACGTAAGCTTTTTGGAAATACATTCCTTAAATCATGTTTTTCTTTTATAAATATTAAGATACTTAACGTTTTTCTGTATATAATGATATTGTTTTTTTTTAATGCGGGAAATCTGATGAAAACTTTAAAGTCCCTGGGGACTCAATTAATTTTTTTTCTCTTCTTTTAATGTTCTGAGATCACAATGGAAGTGTTTTTTCTTTAAAAAAAAAACTATCACCATTATGATATAAGATAAAAAAAACAAAACAGTACATTAAAAAAAAGTCAGGTGGCCATGGCTACTTTCTGCTATGGAGGGACTCTCTTATATACAAGCTGGCACCGGAGAAATGTCCTTGAATATCTAAAGAATGGTACCTTTTGTTGGCCACAAAGTTAATTTTAGAGAACATCTTTCGGATTTGTTTGCACTTTACAGGATGCTGGTAGTGGCACAATCTGAAAGCTAAAAGTGAATGAAAGACCAGGAGTGCAAAAAAATGTCTTTAAGTTTGTTCGCGTCAACTATTTGCCCTTCCTAAAGACTTAAACTCATTATCCTTTAAGTAGATAGAGACAAAGATCAGGGAAATGGCAGTATAATGTTGTTTAGTCAATTGTCCCTTTGCGTCTGTTTTGATGTGTGGGACATAACCCAAAGGTTTATATTACTGCTACCGGCAGTCATTTTGATGAGGAACTGTCTCAAATAGATACATATACATATATATATTCCTACAGAACCGAGCGTTGATATTCGAATCACGATTTTGGAAGTTTTACTTGACATAAGGAATCGCCTTAGGAAATGGAGAAAATGTATGTATGTGTTGTCTGCAAAATAAACGTTTTCTTTTGCGATGCGGAAAGGACATACGTATACATACATACGAGTATGTACATATGGTGTCGGTCGGTGAAACAAACAAAAATTATTTAGACTTTACTTTAAGTTACTAATTTAAGATGAGAAATATTTAAAAACAAAATTATTCAAAAAGCTTTAAACAAATATAAACATGTGTAAGAGCGACATCTACCCGACAACTAATGGAGGCTAACCCTCTTGACCTGGCAGCACCCTAAAGGAATCAGCGAAGGATTCAAAGTTCATCGCCAGGCGTCTGAAGAAACAACGAAGTCAACAAAAAATAAAAACGTTGCAACGTTAATTTTATATATTTTGTTTTAAACAATCATGAACATATTTTAGCGCAAACATCGGTTAAAGTACGCATCCATAGTTTTATTCGTGGAAAAGTAAACAGTTTTTATTCCTCAGTTTTTGAAGTGAAACTTCTTATGGGGCTCGTGTGGCAGTAATTCCAAACTCCCATGAAATGCGATAGGTAAGTGTATAGGATTAATGGTTCTTGACGTAGCTAATATTTGGGCAAATTTCTAGGAGCAACCGTTGCATACTTTCAGAAGTTAACACCATCAAGCCATGGATGTTAACACACCAGCTACAAGTCAAGGAAATTGGCTCGTTTCTTTTTAGTGTTCTGTAGTTCCGTACCCGATTGGCAAAACGGAACACTTATGGAATCACCTCGGTGTCTCTCTGTATGCCTGTCCCAGGCGTTTTACTCAGAGACTATTGACGTAGACGATTGAAATTTTGAACAGTTGTTTAATAGTAATTAGTAACCCAAATATAGAAGTGTTTGACTTTGGAGGATTAGTCTTAGGGGGTTAAATTGGAAATTTACAAAAAAAGGATCCGTTTCAAAAAGACACTTTGGGTCGTATTCGTAGTGCGCAGTGACAGGAAAAGGAAATGCGGCTATAACACGGCGCGTCTCCACGAGCCGTCATTCATATCTGCTCACATGTCTGGCTTGGAAAATATCTAGTTCAGACCACATAGCATGACAGATTTCGCACCCCGCCATCTATGTCTGGATTTTCTTTTCGAAATCTATGCCTGGACATGAACTGCCATTTTGGTGCAAATTTTTCAATTTCGTGGATGTTTTCAAGAGAAGTGATATGAAAAGGCAAGACATAAAATGCCACACAAAATTTGACGTTCGTTCCACCATCTTGTTTTTGTGCTTTCCAGATATATCCGCCATGAATAATGGCTCGTGGAGACGCGGTGTAATGAACGACCTTCTGTGCCGGTAATAGGTTGACATTGCAAGTTGTCTAAAAATGTATATGAGAACACTAAATGAATTGTTGACCTCTGAAAATTAGACACCCCCTGAATCCTTATAATGGGTTAGGAATTCAGGGGTTCCCAAACTTTTTCAGTTCGCGGCGCACTTACAGGTTTAGTATTAAAAAATTATAAAATTTTTAATGCAGCATTCTGTCTTCCTTCAGGGCGTCGCGGCGCACACTTTGGGAACCCCCAGGTTAGGTAAAAGGGACACTCAAAAAATGTTCCTAAATTTTTATTTTTTTTTAGCAATTCAAATTAGCAAATATTGGTTTGGGCTTACAAGTTTTGAGATAGGCACATCTATCCGCCCTTCGTCAGGTAGAATTGGTACATATTATGGTACCTAGTCTGGTGAGTTCATCAGTCTTACAGTTCTGTATGCCCTGGCACCCAGGAAAGTTGAATATTGAATTATTTTACTGTCTCCATAAGAAATGGGCCGCATCACCACCTGGCTATGAAACCGCTTACAGACCTAATGAGATTTATTAAAAGTTCGAAATAGTTTTGTTAAATGCATATTTCTACATGCACAGATAGGGTATTCGTATTTACAATGGACCTTAACGGCTTCTGGGTGAAATTGCATTTATTACAAACGACCCTTCTAACCTAACCTAACCTTGAGGCAACAATTGATGTGTTTGAGACCGATTCCAGAGATTATTGAGTTGCTTGTCTACCCGTAGAAATGCTTTTATCCATAGCTGATATTACGTTCTACTGCAGCCTGGACAGGGCTAATATTTAACTTACTAGATAAAATACCGCCTCCTACCCTACCTCGTCGGTAAAGAAGTACACGGACTTGTATTCACTTATGCAATATCCCAGAATGATCTGTCGCGAATCTTGTCCTTATATTTCCTGTCAAAACTGAGCTTTAGTTAAACGTCAGATATCGCCATATATTTTCCTGCTACAAAGATAGTCTTTTAGAACAAATTGTTCCCTTGCAGCGTTTCCTATTTATACTCGTGTCATCCTAACAACTCGAAATGTATTCAACGCTCATGTACCGTTAAAAAATACACCACTTTACAAACCGCTCGACTCCTTATTTTGCAGTATAAATATTAAGATTCCAAGGGAAGAACGATTTTAGTCCATTTTATCATAAATGTAGGAAATAGTTGTTACTCCACTTACGAATGTACGTCTTGTCGCTTATTTTGACAAATAGGAGATAGGAGTGCAAACTGCAAACTCCATAAAAATTAAAGATATTGGAGCCCCTTCCAGTCACTCATAAAGTCTTGGCTTTAACAAGTTGTGAGTTATATAAAAAATTAACTTTAAAAAACATGCACTGGGGATCTGCAATCGGTGGACTAAAATCGTTCACCGTCTGGATCCTTCATACATATGCATATATTATGTATGTGTATGTTTGTAGTCCCTATCCTCACCTTATTTCCGATGGCGCCTTGTAAGCAGCACTCGTGACATAAATATCACTTCCAGCATCACCACCATGATCATAGCTCAGCGCAGACGGAGCTCTGGGTGGTATTCGTGTTGGTGGACCATTCATAGGACCAGGACCCAACGACCTTGGTCCACCATTAATTACCGAATTACCGCCAATACCACTATCTGTGGTGTGCACTCCATTCATTCGGGACTTTCGCGCTGAATTATAATGTCCTGGCGAGATGCGCTCGTTCGCCATCGTATACTCCGACATGGTGCGTTCCGATGGTGCACGATGTGACTCCTCACCATCGGTGGAGTAACCTCTATTCGAGTGCACATATGGTGGGTCGGGTGTTAGACGTCCATGCGTCGCTACATAGTGTCCACTTTTAAGTCTGCAAAAAAAAGGAAGTTAGGTTGAATAAAACGGAATTCAGATTTTGCTTACTTTTTCACGCGGCGTTCATGCATTTTCCTCTGGTTTATATTAATTTTACACCCAGCAGTGTTAATGTATATGACTTAGAAAGCAACCAGGATCAAAACTCGTTTAATTGTGATATTGGTTGGCCTGTTGGCTTCCGTCGATTTTTTTCTTTATTCAGCTTCAAAGTTCTTAATTGAATTTTATTACTGACATTCTATTATTTTCTCTTTAAGAAGTCCAAGTTAAATAGCAGCATAAACACACATTATGGAAAACTGCTAACGGAGAATGTCTGTGGACAAGTCCTTCTTATGGTAGTTATTTTCTTTTCTTTCCACTTGAATATCCCTAAGAGGATATTGTATTTTTAGGGCTTATTCCTGGACATTTAGCATCCATTTCCAACTGAAACAAGAGAGAGAGAGGGAGAAAGTGAACAAAAGAAATGTATAGAAATTGCAAGAATAAAATAAATAAATAATGAATTGAAATAAAAACACAACTACGTAAAAATACATATAAAATCGTTAGACAAAGTTGTGCACGCTTTTGATACTCGTATCGTATCGCTGTTGGATAAGGAATCGAGTTCGAAGGAATAACTACAAGAGAAAGGACAATAATCCGTTTTACTGTTGCGCATTTAAATTTCTGGAATTGCTATAAAAAGGACGAATTTTATACGGTATTTTTTTTCCAGGATCATGAGTTAGATGTCACTTAAAGCTTAAAATATAAGAAGACGAATGAGTATATTCGAAAACTCGTTATAAGGCGCGTTTTTTTTCAAATCTATATAGATTTCGAAAAAGCTCTCTATACAAAAATAAGCCTGGATAATTATCCAGGCTAAGGTTTTGTTGTATTTTACATTGAAAACATGTTGCGGAAACATGTTTAGCCTATATAGGTTTGAAAAAAAAAAACACGCCTATATTTAAGTTCGCTAGGGTTTGTTCGTTTCATTAAAAAAAACGGTTAAGTGACGTACTTGCGCAACAAGTGCTCCATACTCTCAGTTATTTTGCATAGGTACATATGTAATAGATTTATGTTGATACTTGCTAGATTCGTGATACAAAAAAACAACAAATAAAGTATAGGAGTCTCGTTATTCGTTGATTTGTATTAAGGGGGAATTCTAGTCTAGTGTAACAAATTTTGAGTGTTTTTTAAAATTCGATAAAAAAAAAAACTAAGAATATTTTTACTGGTCAGTTTTTTATTAGATTTTTCCCAACGTAGTAAATGTAGAGACACATGACATAAATGTATATTATAATGTATAGGAAACTGTCAGAATTCCATTGTGTGCATAAAATCAATGGTTTAAGTATAAGCCCAATGCTATTTTTTGGGGCATATTTCTAGGATCAACTGTTCAATTTTTACTCTGCATATACAAATTTCCCTATACGTATCCATTTCTATCTGATTGTGATAAGGTTTCGTCATTTCTGCATATGTAAACACCCAGTCGCGGTTTTGCAAGGCCTTACCTCTGGAACTACTTCTAGAAGTAGTGAACATAGAACTAGGCTGCATTACAGGCAATGAAATGTTTCAATTATAAAAGAAGTCCTTCCATAATGCAATACTGTTCATCGAACCTAGAACTAGTGAAATGGAAGGCATTATCGAACTAGTCAAGAGTAATGCAGGATGGAATTGGTATATGCTTAGGAAAAGTTGAGGGCATTACCGTACGAATGCGAGGTAATGCCGCAAGGAAGGACTCAACAAGTATACTTTTCTGTAAAATGATCTCACCCCGTTGTTAATGATTGTCGCCTGCTTGTCGCATTTAAAATTGCAATGCCAATCGAAAACATTCGATTGAAGATTTTAAGTGAGGATATGCTACGTTCTCGGTTCAAACTCAAAGTACATATATATGAAACGTTCTGGGTACATATATGCTATGCAAAATGATTTTTAATAAAACTCTGATGATTTACAGATTTTCAACTGAGTTGAAAAAAAAAAATAACCCCAAGAATAGAAAATTTTTCGAAAACTATGATCATAACTAAGAAGTGCAGGAAAAGGCATGAATGCACAACTTTCTTGTAATGTGTTCGAGAAGTACTTCTACGTTGACTTTTTCGAAGGCATGAATGCACTACTTCTTTGTTATGTGTTTGAGAAGTACTTCTGAGACAAATTCTGGGTATTGCGGAGTGGAGAAGAGATCGCTTCCGTCCTATGACATGCAATGCTAAATGTAATGCCTTTTTCACATGTGCTGGAATCGAGTTGAGAAGTAGTTCCGACTCCCTAGAAGTACTTCTAGAACTAGTTCTGGAATGCATGCCATCCGCGACTGGGCAGTTGGGTAATTGAAATCAAAAAAAAAAAAAAGAATTAAAAAATACTGTCGAACGTAGCAGGGCAAGTCCTGATAATTTTGGTTCAATCTACACTTTATTCTCAATGTTTGTGATTTTATTCAGATTTTTCTGAGCGCTAATTTTAGAGATAAAGTAGGGGACAGTAATTTTTTAAGGTTTTTTCTAAAAGCATTAAGAAAAAAGTAACACAAAAAATATTTCATACATTTTTGTATTTGTGCTTTAACGAGCTTTCATTTGACTTCCACATTTTTTTTAATATCTCAATTATCCCTCTAAAACTAGCTCCCCAGCGTACGGGTTGGAATCTCGAATACTTTGCGGGCCAGAGCGTTGATGTCCATTAGCTCTACATGTCCTAGCCATCTTAATCGTTTTCTGACTGTACTGACTGTCGATGTCGCTGTACGGGACGTATAATTCATGGTTGAAACTTCTCCTCCAAAATCCGTCAACGCAAATGGAATCGAATATCGTTTCTCTCGAAACGACCAAGGATATCTTCATCCACTTTCGATAAAGTCTATGCTTTAGCTCCATATAGTAAGACTGAGATGATAATGGTCTTATATAGAGTCTCCTTAGTCGATCGGGAAATGGCTTTACCACTCAATTGCCTTCTTTGCCCAAAGAAATAGCGATTGTCAAGAGTAATCCTTCGTTTGATTTCTGATGAGATTCTGCTATAACATAGCAGAGCCGAGGTAGACAAAGTCCTTTACTATCTTAATATTGTAACTGTGTGTCACCTTGTCTGAATCGTTATTTTGGAGGTCGGACAGAATCCCGAAAACTAAAATCTCGAAAATCCACCACCTGTCAAACTAAATGAAATCAACACAATTGAATGGACATTGCTAATTGTAAAATATTACAACACTAACGCCAAAGGGAATGGACAAACATTTCTCTATTTTCCTTTTAAAAAAAGCCCCGAAAACGGAATCCCGAAAAATTATATTAAATGAAAGATTTGCGCAATATATAATTTTTTTATATAATTTTTCGGGATTCCGTTTTCAGGATTTTAACTTTTCGGGATTTTGGGTTTTCGGGATTCTGGATTTTCGGGATTGTGGATTTTCGGGATTGTGGATTTTGGGATTGTGGTCCAACCCCCTTATTTTAAATCGAAAACTTTGATGGAGCAGCGAGATTTCTCCATATGGCTCTATACAGTCCATCTCTCCAGATGCTGTCATAGGTGGCCATAAAATCAATGATTTTGGGTATCGATTTGGAATTCTTGGGTTTTTTCCAGGATCTGCCTTATTGTGAAAATTTGGTCTATTACGGATTTTCCTGGCCTAAACCCGCACTGATAGGGGCCAATCAGGTTGTTGACGGAAGGTTTCAGGCGTTCACACAATATGGCAGATGATGCTGAGATTCCCTTAATCAGGCATACTTTCATCAGATCAAATCTTAAAGATCAAATCCACTAAGTCATATCTCCCGCTGCTCTAAATAGCTCTGCGAGTAAACCGCCAGGTCCAGCAGCCTTGTTGGACTTAAGCTTGGATATTGCTATTCTCAGTTTGTTTTGGTCAGGTGGATGGGAGTTTTGGCTATCATCATCTAAATTGAATTGTGCATTCTGACTGACAGTGGGGTGTTGGAATTTCAACGAACAATTAAGGAAAAATAAATGAAATTATAGAGGCAATAAAGCCATCACGTTCGAATTAGAGAGGTTTTCAAATTATTTTCGATAACAGTAAATTCGAATTAATGAAAGGGACAAATTGCATAGGTTTTCTCATGGGACTTCCCATGGTTCTTCTATATGTAGAGGTTATCGAATTATAGAGAGTTCACTGTTTTATTACAGAGAAATGCTTTATGTAGACTCTTGTTAACTTGAACACGTACGAAACTAGTGCCGTTCAGGTTAATGGATTGAAAAAAAGTAGTCCTTTTTTTAAATGCCTACATATCGAGTCTTAAAAATTCTCTGTCTGAATACCTATAGTGAATAAATTGTATGTTCAAGTTATTTGGTCGTACATATGTTTAAATTACCGAGAGTCCACTGTATATATCAGATGCTTACGATGACGTAAGAAATATATATGCTCATAGATTTGGCAATATGAAAGAAACCAGAATTAAGTGACAAATACAGATATGGATGGGCAAATGATGACATGAGTTGAATAACCGCGACGAATATAAATGTAAACTTCATTCAGCCATATGAGGGAGTTTTAATGGGGGTTCAGAAACTGGTTATACTGAAAGAGGTTTTAGAGGGAGTTCCTAATTTGTGAACAGAAGATTTTACATATTTATTAATATACATAAATATCTAAAGGGACATCTGGGTATACTAAACAAGGTCTATCTTGCCTCGCAAAGAATTACGAAACATTCAGGGACGACTGGAAAAACAGCCCAAATGGACAAGGACTGATGCTCAACAATAGGCGTTTTTCTTTTTTTGTTCAGAGCAGAGCCTGAGTTGTCAAAAAAATATTCGTGTTTCTTTTTTAGCTAAGAGTGTTCAGAGTGTGGATCGTAGTGAAAGTTGGAACGTGTGTTTCTTTATTCGCTCAGAGCGTGGGCTGAGCGTGATGGCTCAGGCTCACAACCTAACCTAAGGCTCACAACCTTACCTAACCTACTACTTATGAGGCAATATCCATGAATCCTACCGCACAAATTCCAAACTTACCGATGAACATGTTCTGCCACATAATCCTGGAGTATATATTCTTACTACGCCAGCCTTTGATGGCTGGCAACATGTGTATTCTAATACTAATTGTTCTCAATCCAGTACCTGTTATAAAAACCTATTTTAATAACCTTTTACAATTTATGGGTTCGCTCGTATAAATGAATAACTCCATTAAAGCTCACTTAATGAACCAATTTATTCGTACCTGCATTTCAGTACCGTATCTTCAAACGTCATAATCTCTGCTTCAATGCTTGTTGCAATAAAACGTCTTTCTAAGCATGCACTTGGCTTTGGCTGCCTTTCTTGTTTCGAGTCATAAAACAAAAAAACAAATTGATATTTATGTTGAAGTTCTTTCATAACATTCGAACGCCTTCGACGTGTATCACTGGTGTCGGTATGTATACTGCGGCTGCGGTGATTGGCCGAGTATCACACAGTTCCTTGGGTGAACATCATCATTATCACCCTCCAAGAAAGTGATAGTTATGTATTTTTGAACCCATGTTTGAAATTTTAGTACCTAAACTGTATGTTATCTTTTTTTTTATTGATACGAGGAAGCATAGAAACGAGTAGCTACAGATGCGGAAGTGTACTTAAAGGAGATCCATTAAAATGCTGGATATCTTAATCTAAGCCGTCAATCAGTGCCTGCTTCAAGTTAAGCGTACGTGCCTTGTCTTTGGCGGATTATTTAAATTACGAACAAATATACTCGTACTCGTACATCAGCAATGAAATCAAATTAACATCTTACGGGATAAATACAAGAGTGACAGTTTGAAGTTTAGAGAATTTTCCAATCGGGTGGGTGATGATTCCTTCGTATATGGAAACGGGATGGCTTTTGATCTAAAAAATGTTTTTATTTAAAAGATAAATTCTTTATTATTTCGGGCATATGAGTACCACAACTGGCAATTACAACACGTATCCTATCGGTCCAATTTTCGACAAAGCCCAAGCTTGTGTGTACGCCTTCGAATTGACAAATTCGGGTCTTCATTGGCTACAGTAGTCGTATATGCGGACGACGAGACGTCGCTATAGACGGCCACAGATAAAGCTATACATCGTAACAGCTTGGGGAAAGTACAAAGATTAGCTTTTCTCTGTATCAGCGGAGCATTAAGAATAACACCCTACACAGCACTAGACATCCTACTTCACCACTCACCCCTCGATATAACCGGCAAGCAAATTGCGGCCAATGCAGCCATAAGACTCAAAGCCATCTTACAGTGGTTAAGCAACTAGACCGGCCACTCTTCAATATCAATTCTCCGTGAGCACCGTGGTTTAGTAGCACCCGTGTTCAATCCCAGGAAACACCTAAAAGTTTTTCACGATGCCACTGCCACCTCTTTCGAATGTCTGACAAGCAATCAAAGAGTAGCATTTATCGATGAGCTTCTCAATTCACCGTTCGGAGTCGCCAAAAACCGTAGGTCCCTTCTATTCCTGCAAAATATATAACACGAACTGTATCGCCACCTAAAGTAATTCTCCGCGAAAACATAAACAGTTTCGATAGAAACTTTGAAGTTACTATTCCCGATAGGTCCTTTGGAGATGACTAAGCAGCTAAAACAGATAAGTCTGTATACTTCTACACTGATAGTTCTAAGATCAGTGTAGGAGGAGGTATTTTCTCTGGCAGATTAAATCTTAATCTCCCCTTCCGCCTTCCTGATCACTGCAGCGATATTTATATTTTCTCGGATAGTCAGGCGGCCTTGAAATTGGAACTGGAACTGGAACATTGGAACTAATCTCATTTACTTCTCTAACAACACTTCCAACGGTCGTTCAACTCTTATAGAGACAGACAGACATCAAACTCGCAACACAAAACCTATTCTACCGGAAAAGAAGAATATACGTATGTATGTCCCTTGCTTCTTACAAGCTATCACTCAAACTTGACACAGTCAATAAAACCGAAATTAGATGGGAAAGTGGATCTTGTTGCGTTGCCACCAGACAGATTTGGTCTAGACTGGATCTCAACCGGTCTAACTACCTTCTGTCCCTAAAAAGATTGCATATAAGCATGATCATTGGTATTATAACATGACACTGTAGGCAAGTATGCAACTAGGTTTGGCATCCTATCAAATAACTTGTGTAGAAGTTATAGAGACGAGGAAGAGGAAGAATGCCCAATACATCTCCTGTGTTCTCCAACTCTTTCCCGTAGTATGTATAGTAGACCTAGGAGAAAACATTATGAACGCACTTGACCTCTTCACAACCAAAATATATTCATATACATATAAACAGGCTGTTGCTAGCAAAACGTTAGCGAATAAGATTATATATATGTGTATTCCAATAGTGAGGATTCCACGGGATACTATTCTGCACCACTTTACAAGTGACAAATACTGCAACAACGTTTCGTTCAGGGGTGAACAAGTGCCTGCTTCTCGCAACCATTTGTGTTTGCATGTTACATTTTTGCATAAATGAAAGGAACCTACAGTTTTTTGCCGACTCAAATGATACTTTTTGAACGCTTTTCAGACATTCGAAAGAGGTGGCACCGTGAAAAACCTTTTAGGTGTTTTTCTGGGATCGAACCCGGGCAGAACTCACTAGGGTTCCCAACTTTGGTTGAAACAAAACGAGAACACCGATTTTAAGACATAAAAAATATAATATGTATAAAAGGAATTATTGGAAATATTTCAATTATTTGCTTTTATCGTCTTTTTCGATTATTTCATACCACAATCCAATGAACTGTAGGTATACGATAAACTGTGCTAAATATTGTGGAAAATATATGCAACATCCGAGACAATATATGCTAATATGTACTTCGGCAATATTTTCAGACGCGTAAAGGCTCTTGACTTTACAATATGTTGCTTTCGTTCTTGGTGCTCAGTCACCGAATGGCTGATCTAGATTAAATGCGCAAGACGTTTTAATTGAATAATTGCTAGTACCTGCTTCTCTGAAGGACATTTTTTAAACACCCTGTAGCTCAATGGGTATTGAAGATAGATCCCCCGCCTATACGATTTTTTCCTTAACATAAACCAATAAATCAGCTGCCAAAATATCTGTATCCCAAACCGGACCACCCTGAATATATTCCTTTTAACAAATGGAACTAGAAAACAGAAGCTTGTTGCACGTTTGTTTTGTTTTAAAAGTGACACTTGCTCGAAGTTTGGAAATGACAGATAAATGACATGAATGGTTACCGAAAAAGGGTGGGTGGGTGTGGCGACGTGGTAGTCGTCCTCGCTTGTCATGCTGAAGCTTCACGGTTCAAATCCACATGTCACCGAAACATTTATATCTCATGAAATAAAAGTAAGTTGATCAGTTTCAGAAGTCAATATCAAAACCTACTGCGAGGGCAAACACTGGCAGTAGGATGGATAAAACTTCTGTGAATCATTAGCAATAACAAAAAATTCAATAATACACAACTTTCCAGATATCCTGGACATCACCCAAAGAGTCACTAACCTTTAGCATGTGTAAAATTATAAAAAAACAGCCAAATAATCTTAAATGGTTTTTAATCCCGTTTTTGATTTTTGGCTTTAAGAGCAAAGGGAGGAAATTTTTACTTAAAGGAGGACGGGAGGACAAAGGGCTGAAACGGAGAACTGTCCTCCCAAAAGGAGGACGGTTGGGAACCCTAGTGCTCACTTATGTATGCACTTTAAAAATAGTTTAATTAAAAAAATTACAAATTACAAATTACATACAAAGCGTCTGCGCTGCCCAGCTATGAGTATAAGTAGCAGAAAATTAGAGGTCACATTTTGTATATATTATTATATTTTTGTACTAAGGTAAATTTCTACATATATTTGTACACAATGTATGCTATGTATGTCCATATTTTGTATATTATTTTCGGGAATTCATTGACATGATTCACAATAACAGAGGGAGGACCGAGTTAAAACAGAATTTAAAAAATGTATTTTTTTTAGACTTCCAAACGAGCAGGGTTATTTATTTCCCCTTATTGGCAAAACATCAGGATATCAAGATTGTTGTTGTTTTTTTCTTTTTTGATTTCTTTTGAAGTCACAATAAGGATACGCCGCGCCGCACAAGCTAAAAAGGTAGACTGCTACAACCAGCGCATAAGCATTTATAATGTTGCTGTCGTCGTTTCCTTCTCTGTTAATGGTGAACGGTGTTCATCTCAAAGGAGCTAACTAGAAAATACAAAAAAAAACACATCCCGCGTGCTTTTGAATTAAATTCGAAGTTTTTCGGTAGAATCGTGTCTTTAAAATTTACTGGATATTATCTAAGACTAAAATGCATAGTACACATAATGTCTGCTTCTCAAATGCAATACTGCTCCAGTACTGCAATCTTTACCACTTAAAAAAGGCAAACTAAAACATGTTACTTATGTACATTATGTATATGTTATGACGGACACATTCCAAGATTCAATGTGAACGTATCTACTCCATACACAAACAGCGCATTGTGACCGCTGTGATTTATGAATTTGCATTGCAAGTCTGCAAAGTCACAATCCTTTCAAACTACATATTAGAGGATTATTGATGTGTAAACATGTATGGGCAAAATGTTCGCCGTTATCCAAACTTGGTATTAGTGCGTTGTCTGTATATGATTCTCCTAGTACTGTAGATTAAAAACTGTTTGAACGCGCATCACGCGGGACCCACTGGACGAATTTTGATGAAGCATTGACATAGTGATTGCTTAATTCCTCCTCAACAACGTTTATAATTTTTATCCCGGAAAATGGCATGGTTTTTAGAAAGTTGTGAAAAAATTGCATATTTGAAAGGAAAATTATAATCATTCAGCCCTAACTCAATAACGGCTTATCGGATGGAAAAACAAATAAATAGGTCATTTGAGATATAAAGCATCCTCCTGCGTTGTCCTGAAGCTGAGCAATGTTCAAAACAATTATTCCAAGCATCGCCCACAATTTTCTTTCGGTGGAGATCACTGCCAGCAGTCGAGCAACAGTGGGTATCGTTGCAATAGTGTGTGTCTGAGTTTATGTGCGCGCTCTAACATGATCATATGCTTTGAACTTTAATATGCCACAATCATTATAACCATTTGCGGCTCTCACACTCAACCAATCTTAACAAATGAGGTGTCAAAAGAAAGAGGATTTTCTAGAGCAGTGAAATTTCAGTTTATAAATATTATTAAAAAATTAAAAAAAAAAACGATCAAAAACAAATATTCTACCCAAAATGAACTCCCGTTGTTTTAAGAGTTCATTTTGGTTCATATTTGTATGTATTTATGCACGTATATGTATTTGCTAAATGCAAGTCATCTGGGATAAGTATTTGTTGTTCATTAGTACGAAGCCAATGTAATTTTGCCATTGGCTGTGGCGTCGTCAGGGATAGTAGCTACGTTCCTGCCCGGTGGTAAAACTTCTAATGCAATATTTAAAAGGCCCATACAATTAGACCACTGAAAGTCTAGCTTACAACATTCCCTGAAATAGTGATAAAACTCGGGTTTTACGTGACTGATATCTGATTGTGTCGGACGAATTCACTATGGCATACTGTAAGGCAGTGGAAGCCGTTAACAGAATCTTACAGGGTATACGACAAAATTATGGACCGATGGGCGGCATTACAATACTTTTTTGCGGAGACTTAAGGCAAACGTTATCAGTAGTGGCACGAAGTACAAGAGTAGACGAAGTAAACGCCTGTCTGAAAAACGCAAGTCTCTGGTCCAGTGTTACTCAAATGTACTTGAGCGTCGATTCAATCGCACAATATTTCTCTGATTTGTTACTTAAAATTCGTGGAGGAACGATTCCGAAAGAAAATGGCCAAGTTAATTTATCACATTATTTGTGCCAAACAGTGTCTTCTACCGAAGAACTTATCTCATCCGTTTACGATGATACATATATCGCAACTAACAAACCGTGAGAATTCTTGGCTTTGTGAGCGAGCTATTTTGTCGTCTTGGAATGATCAGCAACTATATTAATAGCGAGATATTGGCATGTGACATGGTCAAAATGCAGAATACATTTCAATCAACCCTTATGGACCAAGAAGTAATACCCAGCTTTCTGGTCAAATTTTTAAATTCTCTATCTGCTCCAGTGGGCTATTTCACAAATTTGCATTTAGCTCTCGGTATGGGCAAATTTTTCGCCGTTATCCGTCACGCGTAACCAAACTTAGTATTTATGCGTTTTCTGTAAATAATTCTCTAAGTATTAGAGAGATCTGTTTATCCACCATCACACACAAACGTATGTTTACACATCAAATTTCACGAGTATGTACCTGGTACTCCCGCCTTTTTTTTTATCAGTTATAGAAACCCAGCACTATATCAATTTTGATATTGAATATTGGAATAGAAACACTTAACAGTAATAGTATACAAGTACAAAAGAGGCCACAATTTCTTAGAACACATTTAAAAGAAATGTCAATGACCATTCACGCGCAAAACCTCATCTATTCAAATGAAAAAGAAGTCAAAAGTTAACGTCCCCATTGAATCAGCACCATTTGACTCCAGCATCCCTATTTGATTATTCAATTAAACCAGCAAATAAAAATACCCGATCAGATGAAAACAAAAACACAACAACACACTAAAAGATGAAAACAAAAAAGCAGAAAAACAAACCAAGAAGCAAGATGATATTCTCGCCACGAATTCTATTTCATGCCGAAAAGGGATTCCATAGCTCCTGCACGAGCTATGTAAACATATGGAAAACAACCAGAAGAATAGGAAAACAAGCCAATTGCTGTGTAACCATGTGCAACCATTATACCGAGCGTGCCTACGCCGAGGCCAGAACCAGTATATATTTGTACCTTCCTACCCCTGTCCCGACTATCGGCAATACCATGAAACAACAAGGACCTATAAATAACAAATAAACAAGAACTACCACAAGCAACAACAACAACAACAACAAAAACAGTAATAATAATGTGCAAATTCATTGTTCTCCTTTTTGGCTACGCGCGTACACTGGAAACAACTGGAGAGGTTCTTGTTTGCAGGAACTGGCCGGAGTCAGCGGACCTTATCGCTTGCGATCAATACTTTATAGTTTGCCTTTTTTTAGGACCTCGTCTTTTTTTTTGTCAAGAGATATTTTTTAGTGGGCATCTGTGTCTACGTTCTGTAAAGTATTCTCTGGGTTATCTGGTTCCCTCAGCCTGGCCTATAGAGTGTGTAGTTGCAGTTGGAATGGGTAATAAGATGTTGGAGCAAAAATCTGCAATCATGTAACGATTTGTCGGCAAGCATTTATAAGGAAAGAGATGAGAACAGTATACGCGGAGCATTCCACAGTGGCTATGGACGTGTAGTTACCCATTATCGCACCTTCACCTATTTTATATAGAAAAATTGGTTATGGCTTTGGCCATAAGTAGAAGTTATCTTGAAAAATGCGCCTAATAAATAACGATGGAGGGAGTTCAATCGAACCGAATGAAGGCTTTCTTAAGGATATAAGGAAAGGCAATTTCATTCCACGGTACTACCAAATAAAACCGTTAAAACATTCCGAGAGTTTGAGAGTTGCCATGCTCAAATGAAAAAAATACCAAATCGACAAGATTTTCGAATGCATTTCCAATGTTCATTTTCGAAATTGATTTCACTGGCTGATTTATTGACCTTTCTACTAAAGTTCCCTATAACACGTGTACACGTGTACATGTATTTAACGTGTAAGTGAATTATCTGTATATGAACACGTGTATATTATTTACACGTGTTTTTAGTATTAGACGTGTATTCAATTGTAGATCGTTTTGTACGGTCGGCGTTTACTGATCTAGTAGACTTTAAAAAATAAATTTATAATTCAAAGTTAATGTTTTTAAAAAAAGGTCTTATGCCACAACATTTCCCAGTTGTTTCCCCTTGATATTTTTGGATGTGCTTATTACAAATCTAAGTCTCACTTATATTTATGTTTAAACTAATGATTGTTGGTCCAGTTCATATAACTGATAAGTTCATATATTGGAACTATACTATGTACATAATTATGTAAGATGAAATAATTTTTTTTTGAAACAGTTAACAAATGTAATTAAAGTATGTATGTGTATGTATTTACTTTTGGTCATGCAAAAAACTTAAAAATAATTTATTTTAAATTGTTTGGTTGCAAAAGTTAGATATTTTTATTTGGAGTTTTCTTAAATTCAAGTTCGATTGCTCTTTCACGTATTTTTGTCTTCGTAAGGAAATTCATTTTCTGAAGTCCAATTCATTCGAAACACAACAACTGACTTGTACAATGTATGTCATGCAGATACGAATAAATCAAAAGAAAACCTAAAACAAATTTTTCTAGACAAAGTAGATTATCAGTTCGAACTAATTTGCAGTACAAACATTTGGCGATTCATTCATATTTTGGAATAATTCATGTATGTACATAGGTAACTTAAGTGAGACTTCACTGTACTTCCTACAAAAACTTAAAAAATAAAGAAGACTTTATTAGATAAGTAAGAACTATGTATACCTATGTACTTCATACGTACTTCATACGTACTTCATTTAAACCCTACTTTAATAGACCAATTAAACTAAATATTATTTTCGACCTCTCCCGAACACTGCATATTGAAATTGAAAGCGTTCACCCGATGAACTGGCTTAGTCTAACCAGGAAGACAAAAAAAAAAAAATTAAAACCAAGTTGTTTAGCTTAGCAGTTTTGGTAGCCAGTTACAGCCGAGAAACTAATCGGCCAACTGGTTGACAGACTGGTTGTAATCATATCCCTACAGTGGCAGAGACCAATCTTCAAACTTCAGTAGTTATCCCAAACACAAACCGAAAAATTAAAACATTTTGATTTTTCAACGACTGGTTGGCAGACCTGATGAAATCGTTCAACTCATCGTCAGACTTGCCTACACACGGGTTATTTGCAATCAGTCCGTCAACCAGTTGGCCGATTAGTTTCTCGTCTGTAGCCGGCTTAACACTGCGGCTTAAGCAAATTTAGCTTTAATGCCGCCGGGATGGGCTTAGACGAAATGGCACCCGGTAAATTATGAAGCACCTTTTTTGTGAATACACGTGTATTTGTAATTACACGTGTATTTAAAACCTTCACATTTTTACATGCAATTAAATACATGCCTAAAACCGAGAGCCCTACTTTCTACCATATCCTACTGAGCTCCAAATTGCATACTTAAAGCGCAGGCAGTTTTGCATATAAAATGGGTCCGTGCCCGGTTTTACTCATTTTGGTTGTTAAATCTAAAATATAGACAATTTATCATGCTGTAGAGAGATTGAATATAAATTTGCATAGCATTATGATAATTTGAGTGCACAAGTTCTCGTTTAATGACATGCTAGCTAGCTATGGCAATTGAAGTTTTAATATAATAATGATTCAATTTGTTCTTAAAACAATAATTGCTGCAGGGGAGGCTAGTTGGTCAATGAGCACAAAATTTATACAACTTAACGATAATCAGGCCACGAAATAATACGAGTACCTACATAGAACATAACTTAGCTTTGATGCTTAAAAATCTAAACGGATTTTTACTTCGAATTGTGGCTGTATGTGTATATCTTCCTACTCTGACAACATTTTTTACTTATAATTTAAGGTCAGTGCAACAATCGATTAAATTTGTTAAGAATGAATGTTCATATGTATAAGTGGCAACCCACACGTCATTTTGCTAATGCCCATTGACAGCACTACTAATGACAGCTGTTGTCACTTTGACACATCGAAATTACCTCTTAAGCCCAATTCACAATATCGCGTTCGGACGATCTCGCGTTGACAGATAAAGTAGAAACAATGCAAACATATGGGGTGCTCCTAAATGTGACCTCAGGCGTTCTATCGTAGATATCGTAAAGTTCTGGGCAACGGCCGAGTAGAGCTATTTTCTGTTTCTACTATGGCCTGCATTGTGACAACTCTCAGCTGTGTTGACATTATACTATTCGATGGCTTGTTCGACTAAAGTACAATTTTTTAACATTTAATATATGTAAAAGATTTAAATGGCTAAATTAATTTTTTTCAACACAATTTAATTGTGTGGGGTCTTTTTTTTAATTTACATATTCTCACAGTCTTGTTAACAATGTAATTTCTTACATTTTGTGTTTCTTAATAAAACAATAAAAATAAAAATAAATACATTTGAAATCTTCTTTCTATCATAAATTCGTGAATGGCAGAATTGAGGAAACAGAACATATTATTTGTCAAATTCCTAACCTATGAACACGCCTGAAGCTTGAAGTGGTATTTAGTTTTGCAAATTCAAGGTTTGTGCGTTGGACAGAAATGATCATAAAGTCGACATAAAGCCCATTAACGCGAGAGCGCCCGAACTCGACATTGTGAATTGGGCTTTATTCTTACACATGTGCTTAAGATAACCTTTTCTTTTCTCCGTAACTTCCTTTTTGATTTGCATCGTCTTTCTGTGATATGAGTATACCTGTGTTTTGTTCTTCCTTTATTGACAAAAAAATTAGCTGTCAAAACATTAGTGTTTGTACAGTCCAAAACGAAAATGCCGCAAATTTCTTTTGCGATCACTTGAATTCCTAAGAATAGAACGGTGTGGGGCATATTGTGCCGACCCATGTAAGTTTAAGCGGAGGCCTCTCACTCCGAAGTGGATGGCAGCTAAGCTTGATGTGTCAATAAGTTCACTCAATTTGTGTGCGCATTGGGAACTCTGTTGGGATGTGTACAGAAGTTTTATCACTCTTCTTTGTGGGACGAGATCAATTACTTGGTCTTGGTCTTGGTCATGTGGGTCTCAAGTAGATTCTAACTTAGATGATCGATGACAAAGATTTTGGCTTGGAGTATGGAAATGAATTGGCGAACACTAAACGAGTATTTCGCAATAGTAGTAGACTCACGGTAACTTCCAGATTCAGAACCGGAATCGATCTTCGAAATATATACAAGATGGATGGGGCGTGAAATTATCCTAGTCGTCCCTTGGAGGCATGACATTAAGTGGCACGCAGAATTTACACTCTGATAGTGAGTTGAGTAAGCTGAGATGGCCTTCGTATTGGAGCTTAAGTGCAATGAAATGGTGGTGCTTAGTTTGGCCTAGGTTTGTGTAAATGTCCCAGTTCTTTCCGCAGGTGCCACAGAGACTAAGGCTTTGTGCGCCGTTGACGACTTTTGTTACATGTGAAAATTGTAAGGTTTCGCCATATGTTAAAGAGCGAATAAGAAGATCCAGTTTTCTTTGTAAACGGAACTGCGGTGGTCTTTTTGGTGGTTTGAAGGGATTCAGCACAATAGTGGTGTAGTGGTAAGTACGTTGGGCTACTATGCAATGCTGTCCGGGTTCAAGCCACCTCTTTCGAATGTCTGACAAGCAATCAAAGAGTATCATTTGTCAATGAATTTCTCAACTCGCCGTTCGGAGGCGGCAAAAAACTGTAGGTCTCTTCCATTCGTGCAAAAGTATAACACGCACACATAAATGGTTGCGAGAGCGAGATTCATTAGCCACCCTGTATTTGAAAACGTTTTCACTGATAAAAATGTATCCTGCTTTTATCCTGTTTTTCAGGAAAAAAATCCTGTAAAAGGCCGAATTTTCGCAGGATTATCCTGTTTTTCAACAAAAATGAGATACGAACATTAGCTATGCACCATCTCCGTATCTTAACAAGATGCATGGAAATAACGATTGAAAGTTCTTCTTTCTTCTTCTTATTAAACTCTTATTCCGAAGTGAAGATCATATAAAGTTCAGCCTTCTGCATGTACTTAATCGGGAAGGACAACAGCAAGATCTAGCGGTTTATTTGCGTTTTTTATGTACAGTACGACCTCAATAAAAGCAACCCTCCATACGCGCAACTCCTCAATACAAGCAACATTTAAAACTTTACCATTGTTGACTGAATAATTGCAACTCTTTGGAAAAAAAAACTCGGTATACGCAACTTGTGTTTCATAAATTCTTACATGTTTCATTATATGTATCTCGTCTTTCTTGTTCTCTTATTTTCATTTTACAAACTGCACCCCAATTCTCCAGCCAGTGGATCAAAATGTGATCGACTTGACTATACTCTATGTTATTGCAAAAAAAGTCTATTGGCACATTTGGTCAGGAGCGAAGGGTCAGATTTGGAAAGAAAAATGATGGCTATTGCATGGGCCAATGTGCAGTCTAGCGCAATACGAAAGTGATGGTACCATTTGATGTATCCAAACTCTGATAATGACAAAGACAAAATAATAATTGTATCAATTAAAGATTTGCAGCAATCTGGAAGGCGAAGAAGTCGAAAATTATGGTGAAATGCAGTTGAAGAACCCCCTTTTAGCTTTTTGTTCCACTTCTGATATCAATATTTTTTAACTCGGTTATTGCAACAATCTCAATAAGAGCAACTACCCGAATTTCTTTTAGTTGCTTTTATTGAGGTCGTACTGTACTTTGAAACTGAATAGCTTCGTCCAAAGTCTTTCACCTCATGTGACGAATTCATGAGATTAGATTAAAAATCTTCTATTTTGATAGATACAACGGTTTTCTTTATTACGTAGGTACATACATATGTACATACCTACAGTGAACCAAAAAGAAAGTTGGACAGGAAAAGGATGCAATTAGAAAATTGAATAAAATCGCAACCCGTAAAGCTACTAAATTCAATGAAATTGCAAATGAAACATAATTTTTTAAGCTGTCCAAATAGTTTTAATTAATTTTTCTTAAACATTTTTTTTTTATATTTAAAAAAACATAAAAAGGAAAAAACAGTAGTTTTCAAAGCCAAAAAAAAAACTTGGAATTCGTTATAAGAACCGAGTACATTAACAAAAATATACATTTTTATATTAAGTATGGTTTCGGGGCTTTTTTTTTTGTATAATCTACACACGCTAAAGGGGATATGAATACCCTTATGATGTTTACACACAGCGCGAGTACATAAAGGACGAGAACAAGAGACAGACAGATCGACGTAGTGGTAGGAAACTGAGATGATAGGTTTCAATTTCAACTAACTCTATGGGTGGTGTCCAGGATATCTCCAGTTGTGTATTATTTTTGTACTTGCTTATGATTCACAGGAGTTTTTTCCAGATGTTTCTTATTATAGTTTGTGCGATCAACTTCTTCAGCCATATCCAACATTCTACTGCCAGTGTTATGCCTTCGCAGTAGGTTTCGACATTAACTTCTGAATCTGATCAACTTATTTTTATTTCGTGAGAAATAAATGCTTCGAAGACATCCACCGTCAACCTTTCGCATGACAAGCGACGACGACTACCACTACGCCACGGCCACGGCCACGGCTTGTGGATGGTGGGGAAGAAAATTCCCAGGTTTGAGAGCAACCATCCCCGTAAAATATTGGACGCATGCTTTGGGTCATTATCATAAACAAAGCAACAACTATCGCTTATGCCTAGCTTAGTAGCCGTTGCTTGTAAATTGTTTTTGGGGATGTTAAGGTAGTCTATTACCTTCAACTAAAACTAAAACAATGTAACATACTCCACTCGAGGCCAATGCACCCTATACCATCGCACTGCCTCCACCGTCTTTAACAGTGGCATTCACATGCGCCGGATTTAAGGCTGTCCTCGTCTCGTCCAAACAAATCGGCATCCATCAGACCCAAATATGTTGAATTTCGACCCGTCGCTGATAATTACCGTGTTTCAGAACTCTAAAGGTTGACAAACATACATTAGGGCACATTCCAGGTGTTTCTGAATATTTCTTGCAGACATAAAGGGACTTGTTTCGGGGGGTGTAGGCTCTCAATAGTCTGTGGGTGCACCTCTACAATTGCATTTTTCCTGTAGGTCTCTAGCAATGTCTACCGCGGAAATTTTGGGATCGTTAACGAATAATCGAACAATTATTCGTTCTGTTTGAGGAGTCAACATTTGTTTTTGTCGTCCACGATCACTTAGCAAGAAACCATTCTGTTTTCAGCAATTGAATGATTTTTTAACAATTTTGGAAATTTCTCTCACACTTTTTGTTTTTTCCACTTTATTTGCAATTCCTTCGTGTCAATGGATGTTTGCTTTTAATCCATTTTTTTAAACAATCGGTATTGAAAATACGTCTTATCACTACAAACAGAAAGATTAAACAGTGACTCTTAAAAGAACGTAGAAAAACATGTTAAAATATGAAAATGCGTCAATTATTAAAATAAGGAAAAAACTCCAAGTTTTTTTTTTCGGTTCTACAAAATTACATTTTCGGTTAGTTATTTGTTTATTAATAACATTGAATAATTAAGAAAAAAGATATAAAATTATTTAGATAATTTAAGGAATTGAGCTTCATTTGCTGTTTATTTGACTTCAATATTCCTACAAACTGCAAGAATATTGAAGTTACAATTGCAGTGTACCTGCTGTCCAACTTTTTTTTTGGTTCACTGTATACAAACTACATTTGACTTAAGCTTAAATTGAACAGCTTGCATGTTAAGCTTTTGCTATGGACTTTTAAGACTAAAGAGGTTTTACTTATTAACGGCTAAATCGTAAACTCTCTTCGAATGCACATTTACAAATCTTTACATTTTATTACTCATAGTCTCAGTCAAGCACTCAGCTTTATCTCAAGAACATTCGAAGATACGAGTATTGTCGGCACTCGGCACCAGTTGCCGCACTTAATTCGTTCTTTTCAATACAAAAAGTTTATTACAATCTCATACCCTGGCCGCACAAGTTCGACTAAATAATTCAAAAGTCCGTACTATCGCGTGTCGAGAAGTTTTATTGTGCTACTTAAAAAATTTAGCACCTCTATTGCAACACGCAATTAACATAAAACTGTAAAGAAAGTTAACAGATTTGTGGCGGGGCTTCGCGTTTGTCCCACATACCGACCTAAAAGTTCAAGCACACATGTTCGTACACGTCCCAATGCAGAAGCCTCATCCTCCATCTTTAGCGAACAAAACAGCTTAACCCAGCAACAGGCCCAATTACCGAGACTACCGTGACCACAGCGATATCCGGTACAAGAGCACAACCACCATATATACCAGTTCCAATGTATGTCCCCAAGGGACGCACACTTTCGTGTCAAAAGTGTTTCGGAGCCAACCAAATCAAAGTTTATAGGATGGCTTTGGTTTTTATTACCAAAGCCAACAGCATGTTGGGGGCATGTAATTAAATTAGAAAATTAGACAAGGATCACAATTCGCATTAATTAAGGCGAATCAAAGTAGTGGGTCCGATAGACTATTGACTGACTAAATAGCCAGGTTGTTTCCGGACGAGCTTCAAATGTAAATTGCATGTTATGGTCGAATGCAAGTCGTAAAGGTATTCAAATAAACAAAGAAATCGGTTCATTCGTGTTTGGGCCAAAGTCTCTAATCAGCACTACAGGTTGTCGTGTTAGTAAGATTGTTACATTGCCTCTGGAAAAAATGCTAAAACAAAAATTGGTCGTGTGATGCAGCTATTACAGACTGACACTGGGGCAGAGGGAGGATAACAGTCGAGAGCACTTCCCACAAATGATTCCAACCGTGTTATGTCTTTCAAGTGCTCATGGTGCGTTTTCATTGCACAGTGGGGCATAGGCATAAATAAGGAGGTCTGATATAAAGAGGAACTTCCAGTAAACTTTTTAAGGATTAAATACATATTAATCAAAGGTTTTAAGAAGTCATAAATCCGCCAAATGAGAACGGGCCAATTGCAATAGAAGTGGTAAAACGAACTTGTTCCGGGAAGACTCGTCGTTCTTTTGTCGACGAGGCCCAAACAATCGCACAGCAGGTGACGTACAGATTATTTATTCCTAGCTATTGAGCTAATAGGATGCCTTGGAATGTCTCTGGTTTCCGTCTGCCCGCATTTAAGGACATCGCGTTGGTTCTTAATACCTCATTAAAAAGCCATTTTTCCATGTGATTTGTGCAACCGTGATTCCGTTCTGGAAAGTGCAGCCGATTGTAAAGGAACGATTGACTCCTAAATTTTATAGTGTACTCCAGCTCCTCCGCCGACGACCATTTTGGAAAATTCGCGTGGCTATAGAAAACTAGTTCCTCTTTGCTGGAGACTTGCTAATTTGATCAGTGATTTTTGTCAGGAATACTGATTGTCTTTCTTCTGTCAAAGACCAGCTGCCGGGCTCTGTAGTTATTTTATTTTTGCTAGTTTGCAGCCTACAATTGGGACATGATGAAGCTGTGGACCATAGAATCGTTTTACTAAACCGGATCCTCATCGGGCGCAGGAGATATTAAGGAATAATGAAAAAAGTTAAAAGGACTGTTCGTACAAATGGTTTGCGAAATTTCAAAATCTGCACTGAAACTTTATGTCTCGCTGAAATGCATGTGTAGCTTAACTTTTTCGGCCAGTATCACAAAGTGAAGATTTGTCATTTCAATTGTAAGCCCATTAGCTATGAAATCTGCCGCCCAAACAGTGTCTTAGGACCTGTTTCAGATTGTACAAAGCTCCAGAATCCCAGAACCTAAAAAATTATCCCAACAAGGCATAACTAAACAGGATTGACAATTTCCTCATTAAGGCGATTCGAAGGCTTATAGTAAGGGCAATGACCAGCAACAATAGCCTGATCTTCGGGGCTTACTCCTTCAATGAATTTGACTGCCTTCGTATTGCCTGTCATTTTCTTCATAAAAGGGATGGTATCCCGGTAGATAAATGGCTCATCCACATCGGGTTCGACTCCGTCGCTTAAGAGCTTCTCTGTTCTAGTACCAAAAAGTAATACGACGAGTTTTGGTTGCATGTTGATAAGAAGGGGGTCGAAGACGCGATCTCCCAGGTCGGTGCGTTATTTTTGTATCACCCTAGTCTTTAAGTTAGGTTAGTTATGTAGGTAAAGGTAAGCTAGGATGTCTGCGTGGAGTAGCCGGGCCCGCTATGACGAGGTATCATCTTGCTCAGGTCTCGGTGCCGCGAAGGGGTATCGTCATTGCGATGGCCATGCGCCCGAGGACGCAATCAGAATGCTGACCAGTCGGGGCACTAGGCAATTAGTTATATGAAAAAATTAATAAACAATGATTAGTCTCCAAGTTTTCTTGGAAGTAAATGTTACATAAGTTAGTCGTAGTATAATTAAGACATTAGGTCTAGGCGGAAAGGCAATAGTTTGTAGGAATAGTGTTAAAAATAAGATGCCCCCTGAGGGTCAGTAAGACATGGTTGTATGTTGCTCACCTATGTCTCCTTATATGTATATTGTATATGAATATAATGTAACCTTACAAGGAACTGTCATCACTGAATAAACGACGCTCTTGTACTAACCACGGACGTGTGAGCTTCTTCTCTCTCTGCTTCGTACATAACATACTGTCAGAAGTGGAACTGTTTTCACTATGAGCGTTCCGAAGGTTCGGAGCCAATACTTCAGATGACCTACGATTTCGTTGGAGGTGGATTGTTACAGCCGGCGAAAATCAAAGAAACTTGAGTATAGCTCTCGACGAAAAGGAGGTAATTTTCACCTCGGAATGTGATCATGTCAATAGCTACGATCTGCCATAGAAGTTCTGTAGCTTCTTTTGTTTTAATTAGTACCCAAAGATCTACCATTTTATCGATTTCTTTCTTGACAGAAACCCGCAATGCATGGGGAACCTTCATTGCAGAATGAATTCGTAATACGGGCTTTTCTACCATGTCTATATCGTAGACGTAGTTTCGAACGCACCCCACACCATCGAAAATAGAATCGTCGACATTCAATTCACTCACGCGCAATATTAAACTCAGCTCCTCACAAGCTCTTTTACCCAATATGGGAGATACTCCTTCATTGACTACCTTGAAGGTTATACCGTTATTTCGATTTAAGACTACGCAGTGGGCACAAATATCACCCAACACTTATACCTAGTTATGCGCAAACCTAACGAGGCGCTTGGTACTTGATGGTAGAGGTGGAGAAATATCGATAGTCAGTGCCATCGATAGTTCTCGATAGTTGGCTTTTGACTATCGATAATTATCGATTTATATCGATAGTTTTTCCTCTTAAAGGTTACATAGAAAAAGTTAAATGCACCATATTAGGTAAGCTCTTCCTATTCCTGAGTTGCCGATGCTGACTCATAAAACGGGGAATCCCCTTTTTAAGTTAACCCTACGAAGGCAAGACATAATTTTCACAAAAGCAGGCGTAACGTGCGACCCCTACAATGTCTGTAAGATACAAATCAAGATCTACCGCAGCATGCGAAAAGAGAGAACACACGACGAAATATATGTATGTGAAATGGACAGATTTTTTTCCAGTGGGGTGATGTGTCGAGTTCCTCTGTGAAATTTTAAATAAACTCCGTTCGCTAGGTATCGACCAGTTAGAGAAATTTTTGAAATTCTATATTTAAATGGCTATCGAAAACAATCGATAGTGGTCAAAAAGTATCGATTGTTTTCGATAGAGAAAACTATCGATTATAATCGATAGTTCTCCACATCTATTTGATGGTGCTATTCTCAATTGCAGCTGATCAACAAGACTCCGTATGATAGGTATTTACATACCTCGTATGTATTATTCGTAACTGTTTAGTGGCGATTTCGTCGCGATTTCGCCTGATTGATAGCAGCCTCCCTCGAACTGTATCTTTAAATATCTGAATCACCATTTTGTCACGTACAAGGTCATTAATTCACCGAATTCTCAATTTTGAGCTATTTTTTATTATTTTAGTGAAGAACTCATCAAATGTTTCGTTTTCTGCTTGTTCAATTTTATTAAATGTACATATATCTGTCAAATGTAACTTTCAATTTTTGGTTGAAAACTGCTGAAAATTTTGCTTGAATAATGCTCACCTCTTTCTTCTCCTCTTCTGTATCACCGTCCCTGTCGATTGGAAGAGGTCCCACTGTAATCCGGAAACTTGGGTGCAATATCACCGATTTTTTGTTTATTTACTCTGAGTTCCAGGTTCGGTTTTTCTTCTTTTCTTTTTGACACGAAATGTGCCAATTGCATGGACTTCCACATACACCCAATTTTTTTTATTTGCTTTTTGTTTACCTACTCTGTTGGACCCGCTCCCATGCCGAAATCAATGCGAGAACTGCAGCCAAAAACAACATCGGGGAGAGGTCAGATTATCAAGTCACGCTATTCTCTTATAAAACTTTTTTTTGCTTCAGTCCGGAGTAAGTACCTGTCCAGAGATAGTGAATTTATATACGTCCCTGTGGTAATAACAGTCAGAATAAGAGCGTATTCCGTTACCAGACGAGGAAAATGGAGAAGGGGAATAAAAATAAAAACCTTGCAACAGAAAGATACACAAAAACGGGATCAGTTGTAAACAGTGAGTTCTATGTGGTCGCGCTGTACAAACTCCGCAAGTTTACAACTTTGGTTTGGTATGGTTTTCTTCCTACCACCCCGCCCGGCCGGATTTTCTACAAGTTGACTGTTGTTTCATCTGTCCCGGAGTGGTTCAGATTCAGAGAGACATACTCGGCGAGTATCTGTTTGCAGTCATCTAGAAAATTGCTGGATAGCCACGAGACTCATCATGAGGGACTTGTGGAGTAAAATATGGGGGCTACATTATTTGGACGCTTGGTGGACGAGACGATGGAGTTTCCTTTGTTATGGTTGCGTTTTTGGGGAAAGGCGATTAATGATTAAAATGTTTTTTCTCTTTGATTAGTTTTCCATTTGTGTTTTCTTTGCTTCGCTATCTGGAGCAGTGATATTGTTAAGTTTTGCTTATTTTGTTTTGTGCCTTTGTGGTCATTCAACAGAATTAGATTTGATAGAAATTACGATTAAATAAGGTGCAGTCAAAGGATGTCAGTAGGTAAAATAATATAGTATCTGTATTGGGAGTAGGCTTTCGTGATCAATGGTTACTTTGTTTTTTTTTCGATTTTAACCCAGTTTAAAATAACACTTGACCTATGCACACAATATGGTTTTGACTTTTCAAACAGGTACAGGTACCCGTAGGCTGTCTACGGTTTGTTTTAGGTTAGAACTCGTATTGTGACTTGGTCTAATTGGACAGATACGGTGACATATCGAAACATAACTTCTCATCCTACGAAAGATGTCGCTTCATATGTATGAAGCTAAGTTCTGTTGTTATTCAGATTTTAATATAATACTATTTATATACGTGGATGTGAACATATGTGCAAGTGTGTTTTTTGTGACCCTAATACCTAGCAGGCTTAAACAAAGCGTTCAGAGTAAAATACAATAAGAACGAAAACTATATAGAACTATAGGTTAAAAATAAAAGCTATACTGAAAATTGTCCTTTTTTCAATTAGCCAAAGAAAAATAACTACTACAAGCGAAATATCATTATACCCAGTGCTGTCAGATATACATACATTAGGAGAATATTAAGCCACGATAATCTGGTAAGTTCAACTTAACTGCCCGAACACAATGAGGTAGTTGCCACATAGTATGCCGCGCTGTGAAAAGTAGAAATATATAGAAACTCAATAGTGCGCGGTGCGTCCATAATGAGGTACTTGCAGCGCTGCTACGTAGTACGAGTTGGCCAACTATTAACTTTAGCTGAGAGGCGTTTGATAGCTCGCCTAAATTCAAAAGAAATGGAAGGCGAAGGGGACGACTTTGAAAAAGTCCTTGAAAGTGTATAACAAAATGCAATACTGTGAAATTTGTGCCATTTACAATATAGAAATATTAGATTAAATTTAATATTTTCTTTTAGTAGCTTGTAAAGTAAATAAATAAATAAATAACTATTTGGCCTCAGCACTCCTAGGTAGAACCAAGCCTAGCTTCCCGCAACCATTTGTGTGTGCGCGTTATATTTTTCATGAATGAATGAAATTGTTAAAGAATAGCATTAAGGATTTTAAAAATCGTGCGATAGGCTCTTACCTAGAAAGTTTAACTGCGAAAAAAGATTCCAATTATTCCCTTTGGAAAGCCGTAAAAGGCACCAAAAGGCCCAAAATCCCCGCGCCGCCACTTAAAATAAATCAAAATGAATGGGCAAGGGAAGATAAAGAAAAGGCGGATATTTTTGCCGCCCATTTGGAAGAAACCTTTAAACCGAACGATGGTCAAGTGGTTCATGATAACATCAACATCACAAGGATAGTAGTTCCACCATCTGACGATTTAACGCGCAGATCTGCGACGCTTAGAGATCTCGAACGTGAGATCGCGGAACTAAAACCTAAGAAAGCTCTTGGTTATGATTTGATTACCGGAGAAATTCTCAAAACCTTACCTAGAAAAGCATTAATTAAGCTTCTCCATATTATAAATGCTGCACTCAGATTAAAACACGTGCCGAACCAATGGAAAGTTGCGGAAGTCATAATGGTTTTAAAACCAGGAAAACCGTCATATGAAGTAAAATCATACAGACCAATCTCGCTTCTCCCAGTCGTATCCAAAATTTTGGAGAGGATATTACTAAGGGGTCTCCAACCGGTTATAGAAGAAAATAATCTAATCCCTGACCACCAGTTTGGGTTCAGAAGTAAGCATTCAACGATTGACCAGGTGCATAGAATTACTAACGTAATCGAAAAAGCACTAGAAGAAAAAAAGATATGCTCAACCGTATTTCTTGACGTCTCGCAAGCCTTTGATAAGGTGTGGCACGATGGCTTGAAATGCAAATTACGACAAGTACTCCCCGTGTACCTATACGAGATTCTGGATTCATATCTCGGGAATCGACTCTTCCGTGTTAGAAATAGAAACGAATACTCAGAACTCAAAGATATTTCGGCCGGCGTACCGCAAGGAAGCGTTCTGGGGCCGCTTCTTTATCTGTTATTTACTCGTGATATACCGAAAGAAGATGGCACTATCCTTGCTACGTTTGCCGACGACACCGCTATCCTAGCAGTAGGTAAAACAATCGAGGAAACGACTGCCAAACTGCAAAACGCATTGAATAAAGTAAATTAATGGACAAGGGACTGGCGGATCGCCCTTAACGGAACTAAATCTGTTCACGTGAATTTCACTTATAGAAAAATTAATGACCTGCCAATTTTTATAAATTTGGCTCGAATACCCTTTGCAAATGAAGCCAAATACCTGGGAATGACACTCGACGCAAAGCTGAAGTGGAACTCGCACGTGAAAATGAAACGTAAAGAACTAGAAATCAAATATAGAGAAATGTACTGAATGAAATGATTTCCGACAATCGAAGCTGAAACTAGAAGCTTCGCGCGAAAACATAGAAACCAACTAATCGGACATGTTAATAATACAGTCCTACTTATTTTGGATGAGAGCAATTTATTGCGCCGACTACAAAGGACAAAACCTTTCGACTTGGCGAGATAAGGATTAACCGCATCTAAATTGCGGAATATGCAGGATCTTTCATTGGAAAGTAACCTGCCAAACGTTTATATTTCGTGATAGAAAGATTGCTTGATAAGTAGTATAACTTAGTTGCAGTATCTAACAAATTTATATCGAAGGGTGGTGTTTTTGGCCAATAAGAATCTGACACTACTATGAGCACGCGCTCGCTATTCTCATAGTGTCTATGGAAGATTTTCACCTACCGTCGGGGAAAAAAAAAAGAAAAAAAAAAATGAATGAACACAGTTTTCTGTTGGGAAGCTTTACATGACAAATGATACTCTTGAATGCTTGTCGGGCATCCGGAGGAGGTGGGTACTGTGAACAACTGTTTAGGTTTTTGCGGCGGGATTCGAACCCAAGACCGCTAGCTTAGTAGTCCGACGCACTAACCACTTGCGCTACAGTGCCCCCAGTAGCTTGTATGCAAGCAAAAATACAGCTTCTTTTTATTCATCCATTTTATTTCAGTTAGAGTTTAAAGTTTAATACATGATAAAATGTTTTTTACACACTATGTATATGTATTTTCTCAATCTACATACACAACAAAATTCCAACCAGCTGTGTTTCAAGTGCAATTAATTTGACATGCCGCGTAGCACCATTGTGGATGTATTTTTACTGCTAGAACACAATGCATGCCGTGAAACAATCGTAAAAAGGCTGCGCCGTCAAATTTCTTTCTTTCTCGTGCTATCCCACATGTCACATTTGACATTTTAAATCAGTTGCGGCATGTATGACAGATATCACATGAGAACGGCTCGACTTATTTGGGTGGTTTTTATTTTGTCATTGTCAGGACAAGGTTTGTATGAGCGAACATTTTTAGAAAATCCACTGGAAAATTGCAAATTTCTGGAAAAACTGAAAGTGCTTTTTTCCATGGGACGATTTGGCTCATTTCTTTTTTTTTTTTAATGTTCTCGCATGGTCAATTGTATGTCGCCTGATCCCGTATCGGAAAACCACAATTTTTTCGTTACGCACTAGAAAACAAAATAAAATGTAAATACCTTGAGATTCGTGTTGATTTCAAAGTTAATAGAAGAAAATAAATTATTTGGTTGACGAATTTTTTCGTCTCAAACAAATTCACAGATTTACCTAAAAAATACGATGAGTTTTGAAGTGCATTTCGGTTGAATTGTAATTATGTTATAAGTTTAAGTTTGGTGTTGCAAACTTAATTGATTTCAGTTCGTAGTCTATTTCTTAAAAAAAAAAATGCCACCATTGAGGCGTCGAAATATCGGTCGGCGTACGCGCAACGCATACCAACGCAATGCCAAACGGACTGACGAAAAAGGTGTTCCTGCAGCAGGCAAATCTAATAAGAATTTCTCAAGCGCGATCCATTGTGACCAGGGTTGGCCGAACTGTCACTTTTTCGAAAAACTACATATCGCACATGTATTTCAAAAGTGACACAACTCAAAAAATTTAGTTTTCCAGAAAAGGTGAAAAACTGTATTAGGAGCGTACTGGCAAATGAACCACCTTAACTGTTTCAATTCGAAATGTAAAGTGCACACTGTTTACTAATGATTAAGAAAAATGGCACAACACCAAGTAATGCACTTTTTATATAAAATATACACACCCGTTAGCTATGGGATCGGACCATAATTGAAAATTTGTCACTTTTTTCGAAGGTACTTTGATTTCGTTTGAAAAGTTTGGAGTGACATAAGTGTCATTTGCAGGGCTAATAATAGGTCTGTTTGGTGTGTCGATAGTTTCTGCAATACTATGTTAACTTTCATAGAATCATGACAGTTGCATGGCTCTCAATTTTTTTTACTCTCATTTGGCTCGCTCTTTGCGATGAATTATCTGCAAGTATCTGCAAGACCCTTTCCTCGGAGTGGACTGTTGAACTCTGTCAAACCAAGCCATCTGACAGTTTGAGAAATGTCATAATCTTCATTGTAGTGGGAAACAAAAGCAAATCGACAGTTTTCGTTTCAAAAGCGTTTGGTGTCTTTTGTTCAAGTTTTTCTCTGGGAGAGGATATCTCTCTCATTGAGAGGATTCTACTATTTGACAGATATCAATCACTTACGCGAAAAAGACACACCAAACAGACCTAATGAATCTAAGTTAATGCACTTTTTATAAATATGTTGGGTGGAAGTTTAACGTGTTTTTGTTGGTGATAACTCAGATATTGGGTTTTTTGAGTTGTGTCACTTTTGAAATACCTGTGCGATATGTTACATCTGCTACGTAGTTAATGTGGTTAAATGTACCCAATGTATTAAATGAAACAAATTGTAGCAGACGTAGTTTCAACTGTCAAATGATCTTTTAGTTGTCACTTTGAAGTTGGATTATTTGCTTCTTGGGTTGTGGTTTTCTTAGTTCATATAGGAAAACAAGAAAAATAAAAAAAAATAACATTAAATAACTAAAACTCAAGACGAAGTCGGATTTTAACTCCATTTCAGCTCTTCATTTATCGAAATTCTCGAATCTTGTTTACTGGAATTCTATTGTTTTTCTGTATTTACTACGTATTGAGCAGGCGTAACAAATTGTAGTAAATTAGGAGTGTAGTTTATTCAATTTACTACGCGTAGTTAATTATGTAGAAAATGTAGTGTAGTTAATTCGGCCAACCCTGATTGTGACGCCGGAATAACGGATACACATACACTCGACTTCGACTCGCTCTGTTGGAGTAGGAGGGGTTTACCACGATGTTTCGAAAAATAAAATCTCGAAAAAAAGAATCTCAAAAAAAAAATCAACAGCAAAAATCTAGACAAACAAAAATCTCGAATTGATATTAATTTTTGAGACAATGTTAATAATTCGCGCGCGAATTGAATTGAAAAATTAATATCAATTCTAGATTTACTTGTATAGAAAAGTGTTTGATTCACTCTTCATGCCTGCAAATGAGTTTACTCAATACAAAAATCTTCTAAAATCTGATCGGCGTGGACATGGTCATGCCTGGGTCATGTACAATATTACAAGCACAACTAAGCTTACCAAGAACACTAAATAAAGTTGACGCTAAAAGTTTTGAGTACACACATTGAAAGAAGAGTAAATAAATGAGTTATTTTAGTATTTAGGCATACACACATTTACACAATGTAATGTGAATGAATTATTCCTCGTATAAATAATTTGGGAACAAAAAAAACATTTTTTGGTTGCAAAAAGTTTGTTAAATTCTTATTATTTTCAAAAATGTTACAGTTTTAATTACCTTTGCAGTAAAACAAAGAGATTTAAAAAATTTTGAAAGCACATTTTTTTCGCGATTTTTTTTCGGAATAAAGTCTTTCAAGATATTTGTACTTCTTGATTTTGTCCATTCGAGATTTTTTGTTTTCGAGATTTATCAAATAAATTTTCGAGAATTTTTCGTTCGAGATTTTATTCGTTTGGGATAACGTGGTGATCGCAAGCAGGAGCCAGTAGGAAATCAATTATTATTTTAGTTATGGAGCATGGAGGTGACATTAAACTACATCTTAATTTGTTTAATGTGGAATAAACATATTTGTAAGAGTTACGTGTAAATATTCAAACGAGAAACCATTTAATGCACGGGAGTCCAAAAGGAGCTTATAACCTAAATGAACGACTTCGTATTGCTCTGCCCGTTTTTACATTAAAATATACGATTTGAGAGCCAAGCGTAGGTAAAGAACAATAACACTAACACAAAAAATGATTGCTCCTGTTGCTTTTACTACACTCTATGTGAAGCCAGTCACTTTCTGCAATGATTTATATCGTATAACCCCACTCCACACTAACAGATCATCTCATAAACAAACAACCACCAAAAAATGCCACACAACTCAAAGACGACATAGTCGAAAACCAAATTCACCACACCACCGCATCCATAACTAAGGAAACAATAATTTCTATAAAAATCAAATTGTTCCCATAAGCCTAACAAATTATGGCCAAAGCCTTTGCGAATTTTATTCGCTCAAATATAAAACGCAGAGAAATCATTACCCAACCCCGCCGCGCTGGCCTTGATGGAAATAAATCCACAGCCACCTTGCAGTTCACCAAGCCAAATTTGGAATAAATCTTTCCCACGTAACGCAGGTCTTCTTGCAGAAACTCCCAGCCATCTAACCAACAATCCGTGAACACATAAATTCACCCAAATTAATACGACACACTGAAGTTTTTATTGCCGACTCCGTAACAATAACAATGTAGCCGCATAGTACTATGTACAACTACCCTCGTATAATTCAGCGAACATAATTCCATCCATTAGGTTACGTATACGTCAGAGTGAATGTTTAATTTCCATGCGGGACGCGGTGGAGCTGGATACCATCGAAGAACTTCTATGGCAAAACTTAATTTGAAAATCTCCCGGTTAAAGTCAGTGAATTAGGATTAGGAGAGGAGGTCTTCTCCTAGATTATCCGAAGTTAACTATCCCCTTAGTTGAGGGAAATGATGTTCCTCGTCATTAAGTTTCGTCGAGTTACGTACGAGTTTCAACGTGTGTACAAACTGTTGCAATGAGCAGCAAAACTTTATGGACTCACTGCACTAGATAAGTCAGACTCGTACAAACATAAACTCGTATGTGTGTGCAAGTACTTCAGATTGTTGTGAACCACGAATTGCAACAACAACAACTATGGTCAGCAATTGGTGAATATTTGCGGAAGCAATTAAGTTTGATGGAACATCATGTCTGGTTACGGAGAATCGCGTAAGAGTTTCGATGTATGGTCTGCTGAAAGTAAGAGTCCTAAAATCATTTCAACTGAAGTAGCAAACACTTTGATCGAAGTTCGATTGTTTTGTTTTTTATTTATTTTTATTTATAAGTGGCCCCCGCTCATTTGAAGTTGTTTCTGGTTGAGGCGGATGACTTCCATTTATAGAAATTTGATGGTCGTTTAAAATTTAATCAAACAAGTAATATTGATGTTATCAAAATGTAACGAAGAAAAACATGTTTAAAACTTGGATGAAAAGTTGGTAGGTTTTTCTATAGCAGTTCTATCATAAAGGAAAGTTTGCTAAGTACCTAAAACCAGAAAGTTAACCCAAATTGTAGCTATTTAACAACTTTTATAAGACGACAAAGCCATGTCCATTATTTGGACTTTAAAGTTTAGTACATTACATCATTTGAGTGAAAATGAAGCTGTCACACAAAATTTCTCCGAAGATAAAAATTAAAACATGAGGTGATTAAGCCGTACCCTAAGAGTTACGCATTTTACTGCGATTCATATGCATTTTCAGTTCTAGATAAGTACGCTTCATTTGCATTTTCTGTTCTAGATGGCTGAAAGGGGCGGTATGCTGCTATTATGATTAGAAAACCAGGGACATTAAGAAGAGTACTGGAAAGATGAGGTTAGGTTAGGTTAGAACGGAGTTATAAGGCTAATCCATCACAAAACACTAGGCAGCATGGTGGGCCCATCGCAATCGCCTGGAACCATCTATTGATGACAGAAACATTTCCTTCAAAAATATTTGATTTCCCTGCTAAATTTTAAAATTTGATTGTGGCCAGTCCAAGTAAAACCTTGTTTTCTTTGTAATCTAAGCTCTTCCCTCTATTCCTGATCATCTACTGCCTGCCATGCCGCATGATGGTGGTGCTAAGTTCACCATCTCGGTTATTGGCAGTGTCCCCTTTTCTCGCTAGCTCATCCACGTGTTAATTTCATTCTATACCAGAGTGTCCTGGTACTCAACATAGTTTAACCCTGTTATATCTGCTTAGGGTATTGAGCACAGAGCGACAATTTTCTACAATTGCCGATTTAACGATATACGATTCTAGTGCTCTGAGCGCGGTCTGACTATCAATGTAAATGGTGATATCATTATCTGATAATAATAATAAGTTTCGTCACTAACAGCTCCGCAATTTCTGTACTGAAAGCACCTCTGCCTGAAAGATACTACCATCTACCGGAAGTCTGCAAGACGTATATAGCTCCCGTTCTCTTAAATAAATTCCAGAACCGGTACCACTGTCGGTTTTCGACCCATCCGTAAAGACCGCAATGTATTTTTTCCGTGAAGGCGTAATGCTGCCCCCTACCCAACATTCTCTCCCCGGATACAGAGTTTCGTACGGTGTATCGAAGTCCAAATGTGGAAGAACGTTATCCGGTCTATTCAGTTTGGCAATTTTAAGTTCATTAAGAATGTTCAGTTCGCCCCAGAGTAACTGCTGCAAGGGATTACCGATACTTGTTGCTTTCAAGCCGTCGGAAACGCCACTAAATCACAGACTTCGAACCGATAGAGGGACAGTTGTGAATGCTTAAATGGTGAGGCGGCGATTATAATGGAAAATGGCTTGAGAACAAAAAAACCTGCTCGTGTACCGAGACTCACGGTACAGCATAAGCATAAGTTGAATGAAATTTACTCGCTTTCACCAGGATTGGACAGATACCAACTGGGGTAGAGTCCTTTTCACTGATGAGTCCAGGTTTTGTTTTTGCTCACCAGATGGACGTATTAGAGTGTGGAGACGATCAGGTGAGAGATACCCCTCGGCAACAGTTGCCCAGCAGGAACATTACTGCGAAGATTCCATCATGGTGTGGGCAGGAATTTCCGTGCGCAGAAGGTCCGAGTTGGACGTACATCGTGGATTAGTGAACTCTACATATTACACCTACGACATCCTGGAGGAATATGTGGTTCCATTTGCACCTTTTATTAGGGAATACTTCTTGCTCATACAGAACAATGCCAGACCACACGTCGTTTTTTCCAAGTACTCGGTAACGTAGGTGCGTGCGTACGTACTTGCAAACAGTGGAAATCGACCTGATGGCTTGGCCTGCGATAAGTTCGGACACGGATCACATTGAATATGTTTGGGTTCTTTCTGCTGCGGCAAAAAGGTAAGGATGTGGTCTGCCCTTCCAAAGACACTCAGCGGCCTAAGATCTGTTCTGAACGAGGAATGTGACAATTTGGACGACACCACCATATCCATGGTATGCTCCGGCGAATTACTGCTTTAAAATTGGGTCTCACACAAATTAAATCCAAGGGGCGGCGAAAGGCATTTTACACCTATGGGAAGGGATTTTTGCATCGAATTGTCACTGGCGATGAAAAGTGCATCCATTACGATAATCCCAAGCGTAGAAAGTCATGGGTTAAGCCCGGCTAACCATCAACATCAACGGCGAAGACAAATATCCATGAATCCAAGCGCATGCTCTGTATTAGGTGGGATCAGAAGGGTGTGGTCTTCTATGGGCTGCTCAAACCGAATGAAACCATATCACTGGAGATCGCTACCGACTACAAAGAGCCGTGCATTGAAGGAAAAATGGACGGAATAGATACTTCGAAAGATACGACAAACTGATTTTGCAGCATGACAATGCTCGCCCGCACGTTGCAAATCCAGTCAAAACAATACTTGGAAACGCAAGTCTCTAGACATTACACCTTCTTCTTATCACTTGCTCCGATCGATAGCTCATGGCCTGTCTGAGCAGAGGTTTACTTTTTATGAAAATTGCAAAATAGATAGATAGTAGATTGCTTCTAAGGGTGTGGCGTTCTTCCAAAATGGTATTCGTATCTTGCCCGAAAGGTGGGAAAAACTAGTGGCTAGCGATGGGCAATATGTTAGGTTATGTTAGGTTGAAGTAGCTGCCAGTAACGATTACCAGCACACTTGGGCCTATAGATTGTGATACCAAGGATCTTGGGGATGTTTATCCCCGCTGCTCATTAGAACCATTTGGAGCTTTGTATAAAGCAAAATGGGGTACCAAGGTATTTTTGTGCTAGGTCACTGCGATCGTTAAAGAAATATTCTCGTAGGTGTAGTTTTGTGCTATGGGAAAGAGCTTCTTCCTCTTCCTCGTATCTGCACATTCTACAGAAGTCGTTAGATAGAACGCCAAGCCTAGTTGCATGCTTGCAATGTCCTGGAATGAAACAAATAATCTTACCTGTAGTCTTTTTAGGGACAGAATGTAGTTAGACGGGTTTAAATCCAGTTTAGGCCAGATCTGTTTCTACCTACAACAATACCTATTCGTAGTAGAAAGTGTATTGTTGTAGGTAGTTTAGCGATTTCGTCAACTTTACAATTCCCTGGAATGTCTCTGTGCACTAGCACCAAATACAAGTAAATAATAAACTGCTCAGCCATCTCTAAAAGAGATGAGAGACTGTTGGAGGTGGTCTTAGAAGTGACTGATTCCAAGGAGAATCCGAGAATATGCTAATATTAGCATTAGAAGATATTACATTCCTCCTGATCCAGGACAGTGGTTGATGGACAATACTTTGAATAATAAATGTTTTCAATTTCATTTTAAGTAAACAATTTTTTTTTTTGAATTCATTCCATCTCCCAATATTCAAGACCAACTTAATGAGTCCAACTTCCAACCCAGTATTTTGCGCATATTAGGACACAATCATAAAAGTCATTATTGTACGGCCAAAAGTATGTTCATTTAGTTGAATAAAATAAAATTCAACATGTCATTCAAGAAGTCAAACAACAGCATTGCAATTGCAATTCCAAAACCAAACAAGACAATCCAGGATGACTCCTTTCTTGATGGCTGTCATCGTTGGGTTTCGGTGTGTTTGTTTTCATTTTATATGATTTCTAATACGGACACTAGAATGCGAGACACGTTCTCGTGATACATGTCAATAAAGGCAGAAAGACAAAGAACACGACCAAAGTTATTCAACTCTTTCGGTTGTTGAAAGAGGGCGGATGACAACTACTCTGGCGCTCATATTTTCTTTGTCATCGTTGTACATGAACGAAAACAATGAAATCATTTAAATGCAAAAAAATATTAGACTCCGTCGTTGATTTTATTATTCTAAGAAAAAAAAAAAAAGACAAAAATAATTTTAAATTGCTGCAAACGGAGGTAAGGGACCTTTGGCTTGACTTTTGTTTGTGTTTCCAAAAGAGGAGGACACTGTTTGTTTTAATAATAATTCGTGACTGTGAGTACGAACCTTTGACAGAAGTCAGAGCCATCATTAAATTATTTAAAGTAAATGCAGATGATTGCGATTGGCGAGGACAGACCAAAATAATCATAATTTATTAGTGAGTAGAAAGGAAAATAAAAATGTCAGTAGGTACGTAATTATTTCCCAATATGCCAGCCAGTCTGACAAGTCGAATGGAATGAATGTGTCAAAGCCACGAAATCATGAGTTGGTCGGAGCCATTTTGTTCGTAGACTTTTGCTTATAACAGTGATAAGGAAACAAATTGGAAGCGTCACTACATTTAATGGACAGAGGTTCACTTCATTTTAATCTGGAAGGCATTGATCCTAAACCAGAACCAACTACAGCGGAATGAATAAATAAAGACAACATTGTAGAGGTCCTCATTGGGCTTTCGAGGGTGAAAAATAACTTCACATATAAAAAGTGAAATTATTTTCCACTCGAAGTGAAGTTATTTTCCACGTGAAGTTATTGCCCGTGAAGGTATTTCTCTGCACCCTCACTTGGTATGAAATTCCTTAGATCTGTGGATTGTATTACAACAATGGCAGTCAAACTCCTGCTGTCCGGTTATGTGATCACTATAATTTGCATTATGACCGACATTTAAAAACATTCAAGTGGCCAAAGGTAAAGTAGCTACATAAACATACCGACTCTCAGGAGCAAGATATGCAATTGTTAAGACCCTTTCAATGGCAAAGCACAAATGTAAAGCCCGTTGATTAAAGATAAACTAAAGTAAGAAAATCGGGTCCAGTCCAAGTCGTACTTGCGCAATAAGAGTTCCGTACTATCAGTTATTTTTACACCAGGATTGCTTTACGTGCATATGTGGTTCAAGTATAAGCTTAATGCTAATTTTGGGGGCATATTTCTAGGATCAACCATTTAATTTTTACTCTTACTCATCGAAGTTTCCCTACACATATCCGCTTTTATTTGATTGGGATAGGGTTACGTCATTTTCGGATATGTAAACAGTTGGGTAGTTGAAATTAAAAAAAAATTAATTAAAAAAACTGTCGAACGTAGAGCAGTCCAGATAATTTTGGTTCAATCCACACTTTATTTTTAATGTTTCCGATTTTATTCAGATTGCAATTTTTTAATGTTTCTTGAAAAAAGTAGCACAAATAAATATTTCATATAGTTTTGAATTCATGCTTTATCAAGCTTTCATTTGACACCGCACACAATGACACAACATTTTTTTCTATCTTCCCATTTGACCCCCATAAATATCCCCTTAAATTCGGAATGCAGCTTTTTAAGTTCTGATCTGTGCTTAGGCCACTAATTGCTACATCTTCCAAATTTCCATACTCTACGTTGAATGGTCTCTGAGAAAAAGGCCTGTGACAGACAGACACCGAACGGATTACATTAGTGTTCTGTTTTTGTGTACGGAACACTAAAAAAACGATCATAGAATAGATAGCTGGACCTAAACTAACCCTAAATAAACATCGAATTGAATCATTAAAATCAATCGTATTTGGGTAATTGGAACCTGTACGCGGCATTTTTACCCCCAAATTCATTTGGCACATTTCAACTTCATTCGATTGGTCTTTCAGCAGTAAATCTTATATTAAAAGGGACACCCAATCACCTGATTAGTGAATTCAGGTATAAAAATCCTTCCACGTGTGTCCTGTTGTCAATGAACATCACCACCAACAAATACCAGTTGAGTGCAACTGTCACGTAGCCTTTTCACGATGATGTTTTTAAAATTCCTCCAGCGCATTAAATTCCTCACGATTCATCTGACGTATTCTGTTCACGTAATTTAACGTTTTAAATCCTTTTATATCCACCCCGTTCGGCGCCGTTGTCTTGCACGAAGAAACCATTTAATCATTACTAATATTAATGCCTCTTTCAAGCAGATCCTTGCTGTCTGCCTCTGCGGCACGGTACCCACGCCTTATTCCATTTTATTTCCTTTTAATTCAAATTTAAATTAATTTCCATTACTTAATTGCTTTACGTTACGCAAATAAAAGCGCCAAACATCTGCTTTGCATAAATAAATCAACCAAATATCCTTACACCTGCTCCTGTCGTGTGGCCTCCAAAAAACTTTTCCTGGAGTCGACGCAGTCAAATCACGTACTAAATAACCGCACTGAATTGTTTGCCATCAAAATTGTCACAACTCATCGTTGCGTTTTTAATGAAAACCATTTAAAAAAAAAAACAGAAAAAAAATTCTGACAGAAGTCCACACAATCTACTACGTTCGGCTGTCAGATTGTGTCCAGGGAACCAAATCACCGTCGTCGTCAAATAAATTAAATTACTACGTTGTGCTGAGAGAGGGGATCTTTCGCAGCCCAGATCGGGGAGCCAAGTCCAGGCCAAAAGTAATAGCCGGGCCTACTCCGTTGAGGAACGCTAATTATTTTTCTCGACAAAGGAGGGAGCGCGAGTGCGAGTGGCGAACAACGAAAATGGCGATCCAAAAAACGAATTACGGTGGTTTGCTTGCTGCTGTTCCACAGTGAATTTAATTTATTTCCACTTCGTAATTGAGGCCATAATTTGAACGCGAATATAAAAATTTATTTACCACTGTTTTGGATGTTTTCCTATACTGTTTGGATTTAATTTCAGCGAAACAACCGGCACAACACACCCGAATATTTATCACTGCGACCGCCGCCGATGATGGTGGAGGAGAATTATTTAACCTCGAAGTAACGTTGGCGTCGCACGATGAGATACAAATTATCTGCTAAGGTGGGCTTAATTAATATCTTAAATTTGCAACTACCATGGTGATGGTGATGGTGTTTATATCATGAACTAATTACGGATTTTAAGCTGAAAATTCTGGTACACCAGCGATAATTTGCACTGGAAATTTATGGAAATATTTCGACGGGAATTTATGCACCCACCTAAGTGGGGGTTAATGATAGTTTTGGAAAGTACCGTTGTTACCAGAACTAACATTGAAGGTTAAGTAAGTTCAAGCTATGCCGAGGGTTATTTAGTTTAGTGGTATTTATTACTTTGGGCAATGATCTTGAATTATGGGTAAGGACTTAGAGAACGCCTTTCTTTACGAGTTTACAGATTAATGAATATGGAATTATTCAAAAGCGGTGATAGTCCAAATGTCAAGCGAGGTTGAAATGATACAATTTTTGTCAAATCTCTTTTGTTTTTTAAGACACTGGATCGTTTTAATAAAAACAAGTAATCACCTTAAACAAAGTCTCTGAGCAAAGTAAAGGCAATTAGCATCTGCTCGAAATTGGTATGCATAAAACTTAAGCTTACTTGAGCAAGTTCGAAAATTCGAAGTTGGTATTGCTTGACATTTGACAGCAAATCGCCCAACTGACATTTTGCAAATTATTAGGCCTGTTTGGTAGCTTGTGATTTTTCGTAAAATTTCACAATTTTTCAGTTCACAACAAATCGCAAATAAAGAGAGCCAAATGGAAATTGCGAAAATTGGGGATCACCACGTAATCCCGAACGAAAAGAATTTCGAAAATTTATTTGATAAACCTCGAAAACTAAAATCTCGAATGGACAAAATCTAGGAAGTACAAATATCTCGAAAAAAAATCCCGAAAATTTTTTTTTAAAATCTCTTCATTTTATGGCAAAATCAATTAAAACGGGTCCAAAATTTAAATTCTGTAACTTTTTTGAAAATAATAAGAATTTAACAAACTTTCTGCAGCAAAAAATTGTTTTTTTTTCTTCCAAATTTACTGTAGTAGGTAGGTACTGTTTTTTGAAACTCATGTTGTAGGCAATGCCCCTCAAAGCTTTTAGCATCAACTTTATTTTGTGTTTTTGGTAAGCTTACTTGTAATTGTTCAGTACATGACCCAAAGGAAGGCAAATTATACAAATAAATCTAGAATTGATATTAACTTTTGAGAATCCGCGCGCGAGATTTTGGTTTCGAGATTTTTTTTCTTCAAAATTTTTGTTTTCGAGATTTTTTTTTTCGAGATTAATTTTTCGAGATATCGTGGTAAACCCCGAAAATTGCCCCTCAGTTGAGAAACTTGTGATTTTATGCACCATCTTTTTTTTGGGTGAGTGTGCCAACGCTGTTAAATTAGCCATCTGACAGTCTGTGAAATGTCATAAATCTTTTTCTTTTTTTAAAAGTTTTTCACTATCTGAGAGGAGTTTCTCCCACTTTTCATATTAGCGACAAGTGTGAAAGGGTCACATACTTAGGGGAATCAGAAGAGCATCTTATTATGTGACAATATACTATCTGACAGGGTTCATTTAGGTACTTGTCGCAAAAGTGTTACCAAACAGACCTATTCTTCTTTCTTTCTTTAGCTGGCACTACAGCTTGGGGTGAACCAGGGCCTACTTCTCACAACCATTTGTGTGAGCGTGTTATATTTTTGCACGAATGGTAGGGACCTACAGTCTTTTGCAGAGTCCGAACGGCTAGTTGAGAAGTTCAATCGTGACAAATGATACTCTTTGATTGCTTGTCAGACATTCAAAAGAGGTGGCACCGTGAAAAAACTTTTAGGTATTTTCCTGGGATTGAACCCGGGCATGATTGCGTAGTAGTCCAACGCACTTACCACTACACCACGGTGCTCACAGATCTATTCAGGAGACATAAAAAATATTTCCTACAGAAATAGCTTGAGTTAAAAGTCAACAAAATATTTAGTTAAGTAACATTTTTATTTAATTAATTTTAAAAATGAGCATTTAAGAGTTATTTCGACATTAAGGCGTGTTGTATTGAAACCTAAAGTTGGACAAAATATCAGTTGTACATTATATGATCTCTATGGTGTCTGCATTCTATCGACAAATTGAACAAAATTGACGAGGACTGTAGTCAGCATGAAGCAAAACTGGGATATCCCGACGGTTACCTGTTGCCTTTGCTATAGTTTTTTTTTTTTATCGTATTTCATTTCTTCAGCAACGCAAGGGAATTTTATCCATTGTGTTGCCTTTCAACTATTATTTTTTAACAAAATAGCACAGCAAGTAGGTCGATTTATGGATCAAAAATACGGAGCAAACGCTTTTAGTCGGCTAAATAGCAGACTTGGAATTCTCCTAGCAAACGCTTAGATTTATATCTTTCATTCATTCGAATCTGACCAAGGCCATTTTCGAACTAAGCAAATACTTAAGTAAGTACTCTCGCATACGAATCCGAGCAAATGCTCAACATTTTTTGCAACTGCTAAGCAAATACTTAAGTAAGTACTCTCGCATACGAATCCGAGCAAATGCTCAACATTTTTTGCAACTGCTACGTATAGGGTATAGTATTTGAGTAAAGTCAGGTTTTATTAATACGACCCACTGTGGACTCTGCATACTCGCAATTTATGCTTTTATCACATCTTTGATGCCACTGCCATTCATTCACACATTCTCATTCACCCCAATTATGCAAGTCGTATCTCGTATCTCACTTCAAGTCGTACTCGCATCGTATTGTATTTCGTTTGTTATTATGCAAGTCGTATGCGTTGAATACGACTCCATATAAGTTGCTGCATGTTAGCAACGCATTACGTCGCACTTCAAACTGAACTTTTTCCTGTCAGTACTGGTTTCCTTGCCGGCGAGGTCCAGGAGATGTCTTATTACAACTGCTCCCGAAAGATGTCACCACAAACTCAATAGATTTATTCTTTAATGAGCACATGAAGGAATATCCTTAAAAGAAATTATATTCACAGATTGTTAAGATATAGTTGAAACGCAATAAGTGCCAAATTCATTGTGTATGTATGTATGTATATATGGATGTATTTTCCGAAATTTAAATTACAATTTTCTAACTAAAAAAATAATTGACCATTGCAGTTTAATAAAACTATTCTGTTGACAACCATTTGTTCATCTTTTAGATGAACGTGCAGCACACATCTGTCTTTTGCGATGCCGACATTAATCTACGTAGCATATACCAAAGCTTCGAATTGGTTGATGTTTTTAAGTTTTTTAGAAAGTAAAAGTAATTTAAGTAGTAAAATAACTTAGAAAAACATTAAATCGTTTCCATTCAAGAGTATACAATTGTTTATTTTTCATGTTCGTTGAATTTCGTATAGAGTCACTTAAGAAATCGCAGCCGAAGAAAATACCACTAAAAACGTTCAAAATACGACTAAATACGACTTGCATAATAGCTGATATCAGCCGAAAGTCGTATGCGATGGCATCCGATTCTGTTGACAGCTGAAAAGTTATTAGCGTACGAGTATGTTCGTAGCGACACGACTTCCATAATAACAAAATACGACTATGTTCGTATGTGACTCTCAAATACGACTTGCACAATTGGGGAATATGTTCTTTCGGCATTAGTGTTGTTGAATTCCTCCGAGAATAAACTTTTGATTTTAATTAAGCCCAACAATTTTCGATAGGGTTTCAGTTTGGGAAATTGCCGGCCCAAGGAACAATGATAATATTTCTTGAAATTATTATATTTAAAGGTTTTTTTTTAAGTGTGGCAGGGAGTGCCATCCTGCATAAATGTGTAGTCAGTTGGAGGAGACTGTAGATTTTGTAGTTCATTATTTTGTACCATACTTAAAAAAAAAGAGTGGAACCATAGCAGTGTTCATAATTTTTTGGCGGGGTACTGCAGCTATGGCTGTCATCTTTAAGTCTTACCTTAAAAAGCGAGGGTCATTATTACGTGTGCCCAACAAAAACTTTCGCTTAAAAAACTATGAAAAATTTCCAAATTTTATGAACTCATATTTTTTTCTTAACTTTTGAAACAAAACGAGCTGCGGGACTATATTAGAAGGGAGTCTAGTCGCCATTTTTATTTATAATTACGTGGTGCAACTTTCATTTAGTTTCTGCTCATATGCTCATATTCCAAACTAAGTCATCTCCAACTTTGAGGCAGTAAATGACTTTGTCTACCTCGGCTCTGCTATAACATCAAAAATTACATTTCATCAGAAATTTAACGAAGGATTACTCCTGTCAATCCCTCTTTCTTTGGGCTAAGAAGGCAAATGAGTAGTAAAGCCCTTTCCCAATCAACTAAGGTGGCTCTATTTAAGACCCTTATCATCATAGTCTTGCTATATGGAGCTGAATCATGGACTTTTTCGAAAGCGGAAAGAGATATCCTTGGTTTCCTCGATAGAAAAATCCTTTGTAAGATATTCGGTCTCATTTGCGTTGACAGGTTTTGGATTGGAGAAGATCCAACCACGAACTATATATACGAGCTGTACAGCGACGTAGTCAAAAAACTGCACATTGGGCGTTTAAGATTGCTAGAACATATAGAGCGCATGAACATCAAGGTTCCAGCCCGCAGAGTATTAGATTCCAACCCGGATGTTCAGCGCAGCAGAGGACGACCTCGCCTAACGGTTAAACTGCAAGTTACCACCAACAGGACAACGACTAACTTAAGTTGGAATTGCTACACTAATTGAATATACCTTAATGATATTGGTTTACCAATAACAGTATCTCTCCCACCTTGATATGGATCCAACAATCATGATAATTGCTACAACAACTATGTATATTATTAAGTACCTAGTTATACATACATATGAACATAAGTACCTTCCTCGTACGACCAAATTGAACATTAGGTGTCCCCAAAGGACATCGCTCCTTTGTTAACAACCACCACTACTGGTTCTGTTTGCCAAGAAAAGGACGTGTGCTATGCCAATAAAAGAGTAATTTCATACAACAATCCATGAAGTGACACTGTTAAAATAAAAACCCTTCACCCACTTTGCCTACAAGTGTCACCTTAACACTTTAGCCAGAGACAGAGGGAGAGAGAAAGAGAGTAAGAGTGCCTTGTAAACGGACTTGAAGTTTGTCTAAGGATATACTCGTAGGTACTTTTAAAAGTTCGTTGCACTGTTATAGTGTCGCATGTTTTAAGGGTTTTTTTCATTGTTAAGACTTCGTTTCAAAAGAAAATTACCACATTTACACATTCATACTCGTAGACGTGTCCTGCATGCGAGTGAATACACCATTAATCATTTACAGGGGCACAGGACAATCAATAGCATTTCGTTATGGCAGGCAAAATATAACTTGAGAAAGACATGGCGTTTATTATAGGGCAAAACGATGCTCAACTGGAAAAAAAACGTCCCTCCAGGAAGGTATTTCGCCAGCGCAAGCCGTCTTATTTATGTGGAGAGGTCCTGTGGAGATTCAACTTTGTGTGTTTCCTACTTCTTTGCCTTGTGTTTTTTTTTTCTTATTTCCTTTATCGAAAACTTTGAAGTGGTTTTCTTTTATGTCCTCATTATTGGATGAAAGATTATTGCTGCGATAAAATTAATAATCTATTTATTGATGTTTTCCACAGGGAAAGGCACTTTCGTTCTCAATCCCGAAGGCGAGGATATTTAGAAAGTTTCCATGGTGCCAGCAGATGTGATTAAGTTTATTTTGAAGGAGGACAGCGACAAATTGAAAAAATGAAAAAGAAATGGTAATTTAAATGTTGATTATGGAGTAGTCCTTGACTGTGTTGAGCTATTCAGTTTTTTTTCGCTATAAAATTTTACTATAAGTGATTTGCTTGTGGGACTATAAAGGAATTTGAGCGTGCGATTTGTATCACAAATTATTTATACAAATTTCGAGTGGTAGTGGATTAAAAATATTCAAGAGGTACTTGTCTTGTTCTTGGATACTAACAAAGGACATTGAATACACAATTGCTTCTTAATTCACAACTACACTCAGTTCGATTGGGTACTTATCGTCTCCATTGTGATTTAGCACAAGTAGCTTATAATTGGATTAGGCCTGTTGCATTTGACAACCTCCCCTCGATAAGGAAACTGGGAACTAATTGGGCGAAAGTAAAAAATACAATATTTGTTAAACTCATAAATTTGTCCGAAATTTGACAGATTATTGCTCTGACGTTTTTACTGGCAACGCGGGCATTCTTTGACGTTTGTGTTTTGTCATAGACATCATTCAACAACGCGTCGAATTTCGTTTGAATTTTTTTTAAAAGTTCGTGCCCTATTCGCTAAACTTTTCGTGAGTTACAAAATATTTATTATCGCCCAACCGAGCGAACAATTCAGCGAATTATTGCCAAATCCGAGAGAAGCGGTTCGGTTGCTGATCGATCAGCCACTGTTCGACGCCGAAATGCGCGATCAAGCGAGAATATTGCTGCTGTTGCTGAAAATGTGGCTGAAGACCCAAACCTCTCGAGTTCTCGGCCCTTCTGTAACTTAAATTTGGCGAATTTTGCGGAAAGGCTTGGGCATGCATCCGTATAAGGTCCAATTAACACAAGAACTGAAGCCCCAAGGTTACCAATCTCGTCGTATGTTATCTGATTGGGCTCTGAAGCAGTTGGAAATGGATTCAAATTTTGGAGAAAAAATCATCTTCAGTGATGAAGCACGGAACAAGCAAAATTGCTGTATTTGGACAGAAAATAATCCACGGCAGTATCAAGCGTCTCCATTGCATTCAGAAAAATTACTGTTTGGTGTGGATTTCAATTATAGCCTCATAGGCGGCGTCATTGGGCCATACATCTTCCGAAACGAGAATGACCAGATGGTGACTGTCAGTGGCGAACGGTATCGGGCCATAATAACTGACTTTTTGTGGCCTCAATTGGATGACATGGACTGGATAACTGTCCAAACTAAGGTTTTGTTGTATTTTACTTTGAAAGCTTTCAGAAGCTTTTAAAAGCTTTAAGAAGCTTTTGGAAGCTTTTTTAAGTCTTTATAGACTTGAAAAAAAAACACGCTTTCTATTTAATACAAAGGTTAGTATTCCCAATTCGTGGGTAAAATGTCACTATACTCTAATCCTAATGTATTAGAAGCAAATAATAATTTATTTTCCCAAGTTGCAGGTGGGCGAGCATGGGTCAGCTAGTTAATTATAAAGCACAAAAAGCGAAAAATTGTTTAACTGAATTTTAATGGTTTCCAAAGAAAAATAAGAAACTGGAAAAAACAATAACCAAGTGGCAGCACTTTAACATACTCAAATTATTCATTATCAAATCACAAACTCCCAAAGCTCTTTGACAAAAACTAAGGAAACAGCTGTAACAATTTGCTTTAACGCAACAATGGTAACACTGTTTTGATGTTCATATTTTCCATACACACAGCGAGGGTTAAGCTAGAACTCCACTTGTCTCGTATGGTGTGTCGCTGTGTGGTGTGTCGTGACGCTAGCTGTGCACACCTATCTCGTGTGGTGTGTTGTGACGCCAGCACACGTAGATTTCATTCTATTGTAAATATTTAAAAAACGAGTTTTTTTTTTATTTTTACATTGCAAAAAAAAACCTAATTGGGCTGATTTCTAGAGTAGGTGAATTTTTATACATTTTCATGACATTTTTCGAGTTTTTCCAACGCATTAAAAAATACCTTCTAAAAAAATTTCATCGATTTTAGCTCCAAATTTACGTAACAAAAACTCTGGTGATATACAGACAGACGGACAAACATGGCTCAATCGATTCTACTAGTAATGCTTATCATTTATTTAGCAAAATCTATAATTTAGCGGAACATTTTTGTTTCAACGCCAGTTCCGAATTTTGTTTCGAACTGCTATGACGCGACACAAGCCCAACCACACTTGTCTCGTGTGTTGTGACGCGCCATAGCGCCATAGAGCTCTCTGGCGCAAATCGAAAAACGAGTGATGGCGTCACGACACACCACACAGCGACACACCACACGAGACAAGTATGTTTCTAGTCATAAGAAATAAATGAAAGCCATAGCGACAGAACACACAGCGACACACCACACGAGACAAGTGTGGTTCTAGCTTTAATGACGGCCACATGATCATTCTGCCATCGACTGTGCGGTAGGCTGTTCGCCGTTGTCAGTGTCAGTTAAAAATGAACTAGACAAACTGTCACATTTTAAAATAATCAGCCAATTTGGTTTAAATTTTTTACGCGAATAAAAGCGATTATTTTCATGGTTAGAGATTGCGAAGCTTTCCATTTCCCCTTTGGAAACTGTGTTAAGATATTCCAAGGCACTACCCGAGGCGAAAAGTCATCAAAATCGCATAAAGTGCGGTAAAAAACATTAAAATTAAAACTTTAAGGTTATATCGCACAAAAAATACTACCACGTCACTTTCTTCTCCAGCAATCATGTGTCTCCAACTTAACGTACCGCAATACTGTCCACACTAAGAACTGCTTGGTTCGTTCAGTCACGAATCGATGTGGTTAAAAGGTTCATTTATTTATTTGAAGAAGAATCCAATTTTGTCTGGAATATCAAATTAACTTAAGTCCTTCAGAACAATATTGGTATACAGTACCAACTTTGCACTTGCATCCAATCCAGACAACGTATAGACCCGTCTGTTTCAAAAACTTTGTCTGCCTTTTTTCGCAAATGCAATTATTTTTTTTTTCCTATTTCGAACTAGGAGCGGAAGGGGGTATTCCGTATTCCGCATTAATGGAACGCATATTAGATACACAATTTGCTGATATTTTCTTTTGTAAGTCTACGAGCAATCGCGTATATACAGTGAAACAGTGAAACATACAACAAACGTAAACTTCGGTTAATTGGGATGTTACGGTTGGGCAGGTAAATTCACTTTTAGGCCTTTATCTAATTTTCTTTATCTTCCTTCTGTTCTGCGATTGGGTTAGTTTCATTTCGTTTTCCTTTGTTTCGACAAGGGACACGAGTGTGTAAGACAGGAAATGGTGTCGGCCCGTGAAGGTCTTCCTTCCTATTTAATTTGTCGAAGGTGCCAAGTCATTGAACTATCATTATAAATTAAATTGTTGTTTGTTTTTTTTTCTCCAATGTAATCGACTGGCAGTTGGAGAAAAAAAAAAGAAAAAGGTTTTCTTTTCGGCATTTTAATGAGTCTTAGAAAATTAGATACGTCTAATAATTGGTAGCGATAATTTATGTTGAACATGATGAGTTGTGATTAGTGTTTTCTTTGCACGGAATGGCCACTTTCGCTGGTAATACATAATGCGAAATAAATATTTAATATTGATGCGTTCGTGGCACGCGAAAACGCACCGTAATGGTGAGCAAAAATTTCTCCGATATTATTGTTGATTTATAATTTATAATTACATGCTAACGCATACAATTTGATAATCATGTCTGACGGATGTTAATGTGTCACATTTAACACAAAGCCACCGGAAGTGTATGCCACACTTCCACACAGTGCAACATTGCTGAAAGGGTGATATTAAAATTTAATTTGCTCGGTTGGGTACTCCTCGCTCATGGCTAGGAAACCGCATGTGGCTATGTCCGTAAATCGTAGCTTTCGGCCAGCCTCGGCGCTAGAGATAATTTAATAACTTTGGCAAGCATATGTATGTACATATGTAGGTTTAATTTGAATAATTCAAAAGGATAATAGCAGTATTTGTGGGAAAGGCTGTTGCCTGCCACATTACGACATGTTTTTTTAACTAGAAAATGGCCTGATTTTGCAAGTACATTGTTACTGAGGGACAAACTAAGAAAATTACAGGTCACAGTAACTAATTTATAAATGTTATCAAAGCTGTTCGCTTTTGACATTCGAAGTGAATGACAAAAATTCATGATCTATTTTATGGAACTTTTAACGGTGCAGGGAAATAACTCCACGGGCAATAACTTCACATGGGAAATAACTTCACTTCGAGTGGGAAATGCACTTTTTTTGATGTGAAGTTATTTCTCACTGAAGATGGGCAATAACTGCATATTTAATGAAAACTTGAAAACCATCATGACGCATGATTCACTCGTGCACTTTTAACGCAAACAAAGTACCGTAATTTGTAATATTCGGAATTTCGTTGGTAGAACTGACCATGCAAGCTAAAAAATTAAATATCTATTTTTTAAATGGAATCTTGAGCATAAAATATAATTACTCTATTACTCTATCTTATGCTCAAAAACTAAAGATTCCATTTAAAAAGTAGATATTTAAATTTATAATTTGTAAATGCAACCGATGTTACCCTATTATGGTGATTAAACTGATCGATTATTACTTCTTTCTTTTATTTATTTTTGGGGCCTTGTTTCCATTTTAGTTATAATTTCATTATGACAAATTACCCCAATTTCGGGGCCTTATTTCATCTTTACTTTTAGGGCTTATTACTTAGGGCCAAATTTCGCGGGGCGAAATGTGTAAAATATGTTATTTTTTATCTCACATTGTGTAGGCGAAATAAGGGCTATCTGCAATGTTCGGTTGAACTTTTGAAATTCGGCCTTATTTTCCTCGGTTTTATTTCACGGTACCCCGTGCATTTCGAAAAAATCATAGGTGGGAAATAATTTCACAAAATTTCTGGTTAAATTATTGCCCACCTTCAGTGAGAAAAAACTTCACATCAAAAATGTACATTTATTTCTCACTCGAGGTGAAGTTATTTCTCATGTGAAGTTATTGCCCGTGAAGTTATTTCCCTGCACCATATTTAACAAGTATGCTTTACAGGCTTTAACAGCGCTGTAAAAATTTCAATAATTCCAAAGAATAATCTGTTGAAAAATGTGCATAGTATTGCCAGATATCTTTTAACCATTTTTCCAGTTTTGTTACTAAAAGGTATTAGTGGAGCTCTAAGAACAACACTCTTCGCAGCAATAGGCATCTTACTTTATCTTCCACCCTTTGATATATGTAAAGCCCCATTTAGATGATCAGTTCAGTTTCAGTTTCAGTTGAGCTATCAGCAAAAACTGAAACTGAAACTGAGACTGAAACTTATGGAATTCCCATCAGTTTTCAGTTCAGTTGTCAGTTAAACTGCTCAGAAGTAAAATAAAAGCTGAAGTCTTAATGCACTACATTTTTTAACTGAAATGTAAACTGAACTGACAACTGAAACTGATCATCTAAATGGGGCTTAACTGGTAAGTAAATAGCAGCCAGCGCAACCATAATGCTCAAAGTTATCTCACAGTGGTCAAGTAACTACACCGGTACCTCCACAATATTGGATCACTTAACTCTCCCCGAAAACAAAGACTATATACTGGACCGCAGCCAAATACTTTAAAGTCTCTATTCTCGATAGGTCCTTTGGGGATACTTCTGCACCGAAGGCTTTAAAACCAACTATGGTGTAGAAGGAGGTGTTTTTTACTTACTTACTTAGTTGGCGCTACAGCTCGAGGTGAGCCTGGGCCTGCTTCTCGCAACCATTTGTGTGTGCGTGTTATATTTTTGCACAATAGGTGTTTTTTAAGACAGATTAAATCTCAATGTTTCCTTTCGCTTTCCTAATCAATGCAAAAGCATATTCTCGGATAGTCAGGCGGCCTTGAAAACTCTGCCCAATTTTCCGTTATTTTCTATAGAGATGGCTGAGCAGTTTAATATTCACATCTACTAGGTGCCGGGGCAAGGAGACATTCCAGCGAATTGTAAAGCTGACGAACACGCTAAACTTGGAACAATAAAACCTATTTAACCAGATAAGAAGAATACAGGTATGCTATTACTCAAACTTGCCACAGTCAATTAAAGCAATGCTAGGTGGGAAGGTGGATCTACCTGCCTTATCACCGGACAGATCTGGCCTAGACTGGATCTAAAGCGGTCTAACTACCTTCTGCCCCTAAAATGACTACATATAAGTACGATTTTGGTGTCATTACAAGACACTATCTTATAAGCAAGCATGCAACTAGGCTTGTCATCCTTTTACATGACTTCGTAGAAGTTTCAGAGCCCAACATATCTCCTCAGTTCATGCTTATCTTCTTCCCATAGCAGAAAACTACACATGAGAGAATGCTTCTTCAACGATCCCAGTGACCTAGCATAAAAAAAACATTAAAAGCCTTTCTCACTTTATACTAGCATCCCAAAGATGCTTGATATTACAATGGACCTCTATAGGCCAAAGTATAGTTCCGCATGTATGGCGTAATGTCCAGTTATTATACAAGAGACATAATGTGCGTCCTTACGGTTGAGCTAAATTCTACAGACCGATTTTTTCTTGTCGTGAACGGCCACAGGGTTTCAGAGGCTGATTGCTGCATTTTCAATGAGTTTGTACAGAGAGCCTATTAGAATTCAAATTAAGGCCTGCAAGATGCATTGCCAGCTCGTCCATTATATTGCTTGGGATATCCACTTAACCTAGTGACAAGCATAGGGTCCCCGTGTCGTGTTTAGATATCGCATTTAGATGTCTCTGCCAGTTCTGCGGTATGGAGCCGAGTGTTGGACGTAAGCAGGAAAGCCGAGCAGATTTTCAACACTTACGTGAGAAAAATTCTTCGTCGGATATTCGGTCTCGTATGCGAGGAGGGCGAATGGAGGTGAAGGTACAACCGCGCACTATATGAGCTGTACCAAGATGTGGATGTAGTCCGAAAAGCCAAAACACTTCGACTACACTAGCTCGGCCACATCGAGTGAATGGAAAACAGTGCTTCAGCAAAGAGGATCTACGAATCACAGCACCCAGGTTCGAGACGACAAGGAAGACCGAACCTCCGGTTTCAGGGCCAAGCTACCGCGGATGCCAGTGCGCTTGGTTTAGATAACTGGAAGCAGCGTGCCCGGGATCGAAGAGAGTGGAAGGCTGCCGTGCCTCAGGCAGAGACTCTTCACAGCTCGGGAGCCCGTCTTGATCTATATAATTATTGCGGAGTCCAAGGACTTAATAGCTAACTGCCATAGTATACAGTAATTACCTTGCCGACAATATTCTCCTCTGCAATGGTTATTACAGCTTGTATCCAAAATGATGGCTTTGAACTCGTCCATAAAAAAGGCTTCAATCGCTACCCCAGCCTCTATCCCGATGTGACAGCTAACAACCAATATGGATGTCTGGATGTTTCAAAAACATTTATTGACAGTTGTTAGCCCCTAGAGACTTAGAACAAAAACTTTGTGTATTTTGATTGAAGTTCAATGCATTTGGCTCATTGCTGACAGTTTTTCTACTATGCATCCATGTATACCTTCTACCATTTTGTCTTTGTCGGAAAAGTAAGCCGAAACTGCGTCCTTATCTTCTTCATCGCTTGAAAACTTTTTCCCACGAATTTTCTCTTTTAATTTCGAGAAAAGATAATAATTGCTTGGAGCCAGGTCACGGCTGTAGGCCTGTAGGGTAGGTGATCCAAAATATTGAAGCCCATCTTAGGCAGGGGGCGCGTTGACGCGTTGTCGTGCAGAAGGAGGATATCTTTGGTTAATTTTCTCTTTCATTTTTCTTTGATGGCTTTTTTTAACCGCTCTAGGATTGAAACGTGGTCTTCTCCGGTTATGGTCTTGGTCTTATAATCTATCAAAAGAATCCCTACTCAATCCCGAAAAACGGTGGCTTTGGTTTTTCCAGCAGACTGTGACACCTTAAAATTTTTTAGTGGTGGTGTGCGTTTTATGTGCCACTGCATAGAGTCTTGTTTAGATACAGGCTTATAATAATGAACCTAAGTTTCATCCCCAGTAACAATTCGACTCAATACTCCATCCCTATCTGTCTTCACTACACAGGTCCAAAAATGCGCGAGAACACTCCACGCGCTGTTGTTTTTGAGGCGGTGCGCGTGACCATTCTCGGCACCCACCTTGATCTTAGTCACTGCAAGAAGATCGTGAAGAATTTTAAAAATTATTGTATCTTGTACTGCAACCATTTCCGCGAGCTGTTTCCTCTTTAGTCTAGTATCTTTCAATATTTTTTTTTTGACTTTTTGAACGATTTCCGGAGTGGTCACTTGAATCGATCGACCGTCCTGGCCGTGGGTCATCTTCAAGTAAGTCCCTTTCTTGTTTAAAAAGATTGTGCCACTGTGTGTAAACGGATGCGATCTCTACCATGTGGCACACAATAAGAAGTACCAACATATGTACTTTCATCCATCGCAGAAGGAATAACGAGCTACTAGAGTATTATCTTAATCTCTGATACTACTAGTAAACTACCTTCACACCTCATTTAGGGAATGCCACTCCTCATTTCGGTCGCGTATCATCAATCAGCTTTACCAACGAACCACAAGCAGTAGAATCAAAGTTCAGGATTCTTTCAAGTCACCACTTTCCAGTTCCCTCTACCTCTTCCATGTCATCCCATTGAACGACCGCGCCGCGCCGCTGTAATCGACTGAATTAAGGAAAACGCCACAACAAAGGGTAACCAAACACAACCAGCGCAAGTAGAACTCGTTGCAGTGTCACAATCGATAAGAAAGCCGATTGACGGAAGCGTGTTGTACCGTCACCATGCCACATCTCTCCGCTCCTCCTCTGCTCCACTGGAGCGGCACTGCGCTTCGGTAGACATGCAAAGAGTCAATAACTACCAGTGATTCAAATCTAAAACATAAATTCTGTTGAGGCGACGGACGTCTATTTCACAGAAGGCTGCCGCACTCCAGGCGTGACAATGGCTTTCTGCTCTGGGACAAAATTTTCACGATTGGCACATTAAGACTGAAAGAATAAGAAAAAAGTACGCCCCGCAGAAGAGCGCCGGAAGGGAGCTGCTCGTCAGCGATCTCTCGTCATCTTGTGTCTTGCGATCTTTTACAATAGATGCAGCGACAGTGGCGGTGCACTGCAACTGGGAAATGTTTATGGGGCGCGATAAATTTCAATACGATGGTGAATGGCGATGGCAATTAGTGGGGGCCCGAGAGCGCGCACACGCCGACCTGGGACAGAAATGGGACAGTTTGCGGCTTCGTAAATTTCATTATTACCTGCAGGGAGATGGTTCCGCTGCTCTTGTTTAATGCTCATTGAGCAATGTTGGAAACAGGGATTATAAATAAATATCATGGAGCTGCTGTTCTCCTATAATCAGGGAGAACTAGGTCCTGGGATTGAGGAACGTTGTGCGGTATAATTGGTTCAACAGCGGATACAAGGGAAATGAAGAGGTTTGATAAAATTGATGGCGAGTGCTGCGGTTTTGTTTTCTTTTTGTCATCTAAGGAAGACTATTGCCAGGTCGTTGTGGTATAACGGTGTAGATAGTTATAGTGAATTATTCTTTTAACATTATGAGTACATTTTGCGCTACAATAAGCTTGCAATAATGACGTGATTAAATAGGGATTTTTATAATTCGTTTGTACGTGAAGTTGAACAATAAATGTTATTAGTGGGAAAATTCCTCAGTCTTGAAAGACTTGAAACAACAAGGATTTGACATATGTAAATGCACCAGTCACAACACGTGTCCTATGTCACGTTTCCGTAACATCAAAGTACGTTTGAATTTTTCATTCGTTATTGTGAATTGTCATTTATCATAAAAAATTCAGCAATTGTCACATCGCATTTAAAATTTATTATATTACAATGAAACCTTGGTAAGTTGGCCACCTTTGCTTTAGGTGGCGCTACAGTCCGGGGTGGACCAAGGCCTCAACCAACAACCTCTTCCAGTTAGCCCGGTCCTTAGCTAACCGCTTCCAGTTGCGCACTCCAAGTTGGTTGAGGTCTTGTTCTACTTGGTCGCGCCACCTTAGGCGAGGTCGTCCTCTGCTGCGCTGACCCTCCGGGTTAGAGTTGAATATTCTCCGAGCCGGAGCGCTGATGTCCATGCGCTCCACATGTCCTAGCCATCTTAAACGCCCAATGTGCAGTTTTTTGACCAGGCTGATGTCGCTGTATAGCTCGTACAGTTCGTCGTTGAATCTTCTCCTCCAAAACCCGTCAACGCAAACGGGACCGAATATCCTACGAAGGATTTTTCTCTCAAAGCGACCAAGGAGATCTTCATCCGCTTTCGATAAAGTCCATGCTTCAGCTCCATATAGCAAGACTGGGATGAACGCGCCGGTGACAGCTCGCTGTGTTCTACCAATGATGTCAATATCGTCGGCGTATGCAAGTAGTTGAACGGACTTTTAAAAGATCGTTCCTTGTGTGTTGGCTTGTGAGTTTCGAACAATTCTTTCAAGTATGATATTGAAGAAGTCGCATGACAGCGCATCACCTTGTCTGAATCCTTTTTTGACATCGAAGGTCTCGGTGAGGTCATTACCGACCTTGATGGAGCAGCGAGCTTTCTCCATCGTCATCCTGCACAGACGGATGAGTTTGGCAGGGATGTCAAAACTAGACATGGCTCTATACAGTTCATCCCTCCAGATGCTGTCATAGGCGGCCTTGAAATCGATGAACAGGTGGTGCGTATCGATTTGGACTTCTTGGGTTTTTTCCAGGATCTGTCTGAGTGTGAAAATTTTGTCTATGGTGGACTTTCCTGGCCTGAAACCGCACTGATAGGGGCCAATCAGGTTGTTGACGAAAGGCTTCAAGCGTTCACACAATATGGCAGATAGGATCTTGTAGGCGATGTTCAGGAGACTGATGCCTCTGTAATTGGAGCAGTTGAGAGGGTCTCCTTTCTTATGAACCGGGCAAACGATGCTGAGATTCCATTCATCTGGCATACTTTCATCTGACCAAATCTTAGAGATGAGTTGGTGTATGCTCACTACCAAGTCATCTCCAGCTGCTTTAAATAGCTCTGCGGGTAAACCGTCAGGTCCAGCAGCCTTGTTGGACTTAAGTTTGGATATTACTATCCGCACTTCGTTTTGATCAGGTGGATGGGAGTTTTGGCTATCATCATCTAAGTTGAATGGTTCATTCTGCCTGACAGCGGAATTTTGGTCGTCATCGCCATTGTACAGTCTGCAGAAGTAGTCTTTCCAAATTCTCAGCACCGACTGTGTTTCTACTACGATGTTTCCATCCGCGTCTCTACAGGTTTCTGTACGGGATATGTTTTGCTGGCACATTCTTTTTACCCTCTGGTAAAACTTCCGTACATTGTTCCTGGAGTAGCATCTCTCAATATCCTCGAATGCACGCTTCTCGTGCTCTTTCTTTTTCCTTCTAAGAAGCCGATGTTCTTCCCGTCTCTTTTGCTCGTAGAGCATGCGAGCAGATCTAGTCCTTCTTTGCAGCGCCGCTTTATACGCTTGTTGTTTTTCCGCGTTAGCTAGTCTGCACTCTTCATCAAACCAGGGGTTTCGTGGTGGTGGTCGTGTGAAACCCAGCACATCATTCGCGGCACTTATGATGGCTTGCTGGCACTGTTGCCACTGGTCTTCTGTACTAGCTGTTGCTGCGGTAGGACTCGTAGCAAGAGATCGGGATATGCGTTCTCTGTAGGCTCTGGCGGTGTCTTGCGATTGTAGCTTTTCGACATTGTACTTTCTCACAGTATTTCGTTGTTGTGGCGCTGTGGATATCCGCATTCGTACCTTGGCTACAACAAGGTAGTGGTCCGAGCCAATGTTGGCCGCCCGGAAGGTTCGGACATCCATAATACTGGAGGCATGTCTGGTGTCGATCGCAATGTGGTCGATTTGGTTGACGGTTATTCGATCCGGAGACCGCCATGTCCCCTTATGGATATTGAGATGTGGAAACTGTGTGCTTGCTATACTGACACTTCGCCCCGCAGCAAAGTCAATCAGCCTTAGTCCGTTTTCGGACGTGGTGTCGTGTAGGCTGTGCCATCCAACCGTCCTACCAAAGATGTCCTCTCTTCCTATCTTGGCGTTAAAGTCGCCCAGTACGATTTTAACGTCATGTCTAGGGCATTGCTCGTATGTTTGGTCGAGAAGCTCGTAGAAACTATCTTTGGTAGCGTCGTTTTTTTCTTCTGTGGGGGCGTGAGCACATATAAGGCTTATGTTGACGAATTTCGCCTTGACACGGATTGTCATAAGACGCTCGCTCACTTGCCGAAAGCTCAAGACTTCTTGCCTAAGTCTGCCGCGTATGACAAATCCGCATCCGAATAAGCGCTGTTTATTTTCTGTATAGCAGTCACCGTAGTAGATATCACAGTTTTCCATTCTTTTTCTGCCTGGCCCATTCCATCGAAATTCCTGGATGGCGGTTATATCTGCCTTGTAGCAGTTTAGGGCCTCTGCCAGTTGTTCGGATGCACCATCGCCGTTCATTGAACGAACATTCCAGGTACATATCCGAACGTCGTTGTCCTTATTTCGTTTAGCGTGGTTGTCAACAGTAGATCCGTCCTTTTCCGAGGCTTTTGGTTGTTTCGGAACAAATTTTTTTTTACGTGGTTAGGTAGTTAGCCTCACGCACAACCCCCAACCTGGAGGGCCAGATCCTTGTATACCCCTAGGACAAGGGGCCGGGTACACCGGTGTCAGTAACCCACTACGGGGGTGTGAGCGCTGCCGTTGGCCCACTAGGGGCTCATCCGCCACCAACTCTTTTCCAAGACCCTGACTAGTACTTGGAAATCCTTATCGACCTAAGCTCCGAATATGTCGGAGTAGCTCAGATAAGGTTTTGTTTCCGTTCTGGAAATTTTAGCGCCACCGTTGGTTCCATTGATGGAATTCATCCGCTGTCGTGAATTATAGTGCTGCTATTTTCCCTTGCTCAGCACTCGCGCTTATAAGTTTAGCAAGTCGTTGGCCACCTGGGATACAAGAATTTTTGGCCAACTAGACGAGTTTCACTGTATCAAACTTGAAGGGCAGTTAAAACTTAAAAGTAATTGACTGAATGCTGCAGTCTTTTTCAAGTTGAGGCATATGCCATCACAGAATGTTCCAGAATTGGAGCTATTAGAAATGGAAATGACCTTTTCAGTGGACCGTCAATCCGCACTAAACCCTCACCGACCCACAGCTGGTACCCGGGTACTTTTTGGAGATTCAAACCTAAATGTTTTTTTTCCACTGTTCCGATTTTTTTGAGATTCCATGACATCTCTAGAAAATTATATTTACGCAATAAAAACTAAAAGTTGTTGAAAAAAAGTGAGAGGAACATGTGGTTTTTTTTACCATTTTTCAAACCAATGGCGGAAGTGACCATGGGTGGTTCCCGGGTACCACCTAGTACATTTTGTATAGAAACTTTTTTTTTGGCAATATATATTGTAATTTTATTTGAGATATTGTTAGTACAATCCAAGAAAATAACCGGAGCAGGTGTAATATGCAGGTCGTAAACCGTATTACAACAATTTTGGCAACGTTTCCGACACTTTCTCTGATTGGGATATCAGTATAGCATTGCTTGCAAATACTTTGCTTCTTCAGACGACCGGTGCTATCTCATTCTTCGATTGGTTGTGGAAGTGAAATGGAAGTGCATACTTTCGATTCACGAGCCGAGTACGCTTCCCATGGCTGTTTTGATAAATAGAATCGCGTTGTCAGCGGACCTAAGCTCCGAACTTGAATTGATGGCAAGCATATGTCTCAAGCCAGTTATTTCAGGAAAAATTGCAAATATGTTTTCGGACATTTTCTGGATCATGCTGTCAATAAGGAACGTCAATTATATTGTAGAATAACGCCAAAGGCCACCAATTAGGTCTACGTTTAGTCGTATAACTCCATTATGATCTACTCCAACGTTAGTCGAGTTATACCTAATAGAAAATGATTTGTGGTTTTATTGATGCAGTTGTCGTATCGATTGCCCCAGTGTAATGCATGCTGGATATCATAATAACGGATTTCTTCTTCTTCGGAACATACGAACATATCGTTGCTTCGGCTCTAAAACCAAACAAAGTTGAATAGATTTCGGGATCTTTCGATGGCTGCTTCGCCATTGGGATTACGGTTCATTTTTTCGAAGCGTCCTCAGCAACGTCAATCCATTGCTCTTAAGATTATTTAGGAGAGGTAGTGATGTGAAGACGTTCTTTGTGGTGACAATCCGTGCAGTACAATTCACAAATTTGTTCCTTCATTACTTATAGACAATACAAACACGAAAGAAATTAAGAAATCCCTTACCGCAACACTGCAATTGACGATTGACAATACAAAAGAAAGACTTGACATTGACTCTCACTCTGTGATCGTTGATCACTACAAAAATTAAGGAGAGAAAAGTACCCAGACGTTATCATAATTAGTTGCTTTCGTTATTACGCACACTTTCTACAAATATGTTCGAATGATTTCTGTGTAAGCCGCACCGAAATATATGGTGGTACCCCGGTACCACCTATGGGCTTTTTAGTATGTAAAATTATATGGGTCGGTAAGGGTTAAAGCATTGAAATCCAGTCTTATAAATTAGAAATAGTATGTCGAAAAGTCTCATTCTTCTTGGTTCATGAACATTTTGGGATGAAAGGGAATCTTACATGGATTAGATGAAAAAAGATAGGTAACGCCAGCACCAACATATCCAATGAACGATCCTGTAGTAGTCGATCATAAAAGAGCAACTTCCGTGTCAACTTAGCATGATAACTGGACACTGCGAAACAGGTAACATGGAGATTAGGCATCTTCACAAACGAATTCTAAAGAAGCTTTTTGGTTAAAGACGAAATATAATCTGTAGTACATCGCCTATTTACAATGTCCATCCTGCAGATGGTTCCTGCACGATTCTTTGGTCGCTAAGACTTCCTGGCTAAGCCTCTAACAGATATTAATAGTTGCAATAAAAGATCAAAAGAGTTTAGCTGGATGTACATATGTCCTAGAATGTAAGTACATCAAGGATAATCACAATGAGCCTCTTTTCGCATGGGAAAATTGCACTTCTGCAGAGGAGACCGCCCCGAAACTTACCGAATACCATCACTACGTTCTATTACCAACCGAAATATTTGATTGATTCAACAATTAAAATACAAGAGTACGGTCTATTGCAATATGACCCCTTTTTGTTAACTTCACATTTAACCTCCTAAAACTAACCTAAAATTCAACTTTTGAAGTTAACTTCTGTGTTTGGGTTTACGTCAAATAGTCTCTGAGAGAAACGCCTATGACAGACAGGCAGACAGACACCGAGGTGATTCCGCAAGTGTTCCATTTAACCAATTTGGTACGGAACATTAAACAAGAACGAGCTAAACTCCTAAATTTGTAATTGGTATGTAAACATCTTTGCTGTGATCCTAAAAGTATGCAATGGTTGCTCCTAGAAATTTACCCAACTAATAGCTAAGGCAAGCACCATTTATCATATATACTTACCTGTCGCGTTTCCTCGGAGTTTGGCCCAACGAGCCATAAATTAAAGATATTTCATTCCAATTTTGTCTAGTAAAATAACTCCATCTACAGTTACAATTTTCAAAACTACACTACGGATAGATACCACTTTAAAATGATTGATTTTCCATCAATCGAATCTACCTCCCTGTGGCACCTTGTTTTCCAGCCGCTAATGCATTATCAGCTCAGTAATTGCGAAGGAGGATGTATCCACGTGAAATCGTGTTGTGTTTCTTTTTTTAACATATTCCTTAGCTCTCTAGAAAAGGAGTTTTTTTTTTAGATAATCGTATTCTCGCAAACTGTTAAGCTGTAATAATCGATTAATTGATGTATTTAAGATATTTTTAATTGCTCCACTTGTTGCCTGCTAATGAAAGCTTAGAACGCGATGTTCTCCAAAATACACACATCCGACTGTGTAATAATGCTCCCGAAGGAACATCCTCTTACATGGAAAAGCTAATGGGTAGGCATGTACTTTAGTAAGGTGCGCACAGTTTGCTGGCAGGTAATTAAGTGAACGACGACGACGCATGGCCATCTTATTCATTTAACGAGATAAACTGTAATGTGATTATGTGGTGTATCTTTGGACCTCACAAGTGATCAAGGGAGGTTCTTTTTTTTTTAATTATGATGCCTCCGTAATGCCTAATCATCATTGAAGGTGGAATTAACTCATTTTGTGAATGTAGATAGAGAGATGGGTATGTAGATTGATTGACAGGTAGGAACAAGATGTTGGTGCTAGCGAGAAAAGTACGAAATTTATGCTGCTGCCTGTTGAGAGTATTTTAAATTTACAAGGTGGTCATAAAAATGAGAGCAAGAGATTTATTACTTTGAATTAGCTGCGGAACTGGGATGTATCGTGGAAGTACTCCAAATACAACCTGCTGGTGTGGTGGTTTCTGTCGTAAACTGGCCTCATATGATTTGAACATTTAGCTAATCGTTTTTTAGGTATTTTGCATAGGACTATTCTATTGACCTTCGTTATACAGTGAAATCTCTACTTGCGAATAGCGTCGATAGTTTCCTTAAACGGACACATATTTGGGAACCAACTTTTTTTCTCTAATTTCCCATGTCCCGGTCTTATAAATGGACGCTCTTCTAAATAGAAAGTCTCTCATAAACGGACGCATTAATTATATAAAGACTAATTTCTGTATAAACAATTGAAACATAAGATGCAGAGGATCCCGTTTTCAATACAGTTTCTATCATCATATATGTTACATTATTCAAGTAGTATAGGTACCATTTGCGGCTCTCACACTTAACCAGTCTTAATAAATGAAGTGTCAAAAGAAAGGGAATTTCCAGGAGCAGTGACGAATTCCACTTTTACTTCGACTCAGACAAATACTATCATGACCAACTCCGTCAGGAATTTTTTTTTAGCCAGTACTTTTTAGTATTAAAATTAATAATACCAATCATTTAAGAATGTAAGTAACTGCTTACACGACAAGATGTAGTAGTTTATGTTTTCAATAACTAACTTTAATTGCTAAGTTAACTGATTCCCTATAAGGCAAATATTAAGTCCTTACACGCCAGGATGTAGTAATTAATGTTTTCAGCAATTATCATTCACCACGGAAATAAGTGATTACCAGTAAGGCAGTTGGTAAGTGCTTACCAACCTAGGACATCCGCATGTAAATGTAATCGATTCTGTAATAAGGAAAGTAAGCGCTGGTAGCTACCAATCAGCTCTTACAGAATCGATTCGGTAAGCAGTAAATTCCTACTGGGATGTTTCTGTTTTAGATCAGAGTGTTCAGAGCGTAGAACGTTGTGGAACCGGAACGTATGTTTCTTTTTTCGCTCATAGCGTGCTCAGAGTAAATTGCCTGGGCATTCTGAGTAAAATGCTGAGCGCAGTCAAGTTACATTTGACATGAAGGAAAATAAATGTAAGACTATTTCCAAAAGAATTGAAATAGCGGACGAGCATTTTGGCTATTGTGTAGCAGTTATTGTATTATATTGTATTCAAAAGGGGGTTATCCCGTAGAGACCACAAGCACGTAGACCTGTAGGCCCATTATACTTTGGTGAAGTACCACCTCATTCGCTGAATTAGCGATTTGTAGCTGAGCTATAAATCGATCTAGATCTGCCCGTCGCTTTTGCAAAGCCAAGCAATAGGGCAAGATTGAGCTTCAGTATGTCAACGTCCCGTAGGACGTAGCTGCCTAGAGTGGCCTTTCTGATTCGAGCAAAGGCCGGACACTCGCTGGTGAAGTGCTCAGCCGTCTCGTCTTCTTCCAGGCACATCTCGCAAAGGCCCGAGCTTCTGATTCCAATTTTGTTCAGGTGCTAGTTTAAGGGAGTGAACCCAGTGACCAGTCCTGTGAGGATTTTGAGGTAATTTCTACTAAGGTGTAACAGAAACTTTCTGTTCTGTTTGCCCTGGGCGCGTCTACTAACATTTTGGTTTGTCGACATGACCTAAGCTCGCGCCAAAGGTTATAGTGCTGTAGTCGCAGGAGTTCAAGAAGCTTGTTTTTAGCATTAGCTGAACTGCAGCCAATAATGGGCTAAGGACCGATAAAAGGGGTCGCTGATCCAGCTCTAGCCAGAGCATCAGCTTTATCGTTTCCCGGGACGTCAGAATGTCCCGGGACCCAGACTAGTGTGATATTATTACATCGCCCAAGCTGGTTCAGTTTATTGACAGCTTCCTCAATAATTTTTGAGTTGATCAACGCTGCTGAACAAGCTTTAATAGCTGTTTGGGTATCAGAGCAGATGTAGATGAACTTGCCTTTCCATCTCTTGTTAAGTGCAATGTGCGTAGCAGTTAATACAATTTAAAAATTGTATTATTAGTTAATTTAATTTTGCATAAACGATATTTTAGCTTTTAAATTGATGAAAAACATGGTTGAAACATGAGCTATGCATAGTGCTCAAATGTGAAATCTGAGCGCTCAGAGTCCCAGTTTGTGCTGTGCACTCAGTTCAGATCGCGGTTAATTCGCCTAGGCTCTGTTCACAGCGCTGCTTTGAGTCTGAACTGAACTAATAAAGAAAAACGTCTTTTATGGGAAGTTTGGATTTTGGGGGTTGGATTTTCTCTTGCGAGAGTTTTCGAACGGCATACTAGTAGAAATTTATAAAGGCTCTCTCAGATGTTCGATTGTATGTACGCATTCTGGAACAAGCAATAATGATCAAAATTACAATACAGATGGCACATGTACATAGGTATTTGTTAATTCTGCGGGGCAGTTGGTCCACCCGGCCCAACCCAGTTTGATGAACATATTTCGTTAAATTCTTAAATTAAATTCAAACGGATACTAGAATCTAATAACGTGACTCATGAAACTACTGTACTTTAATGTATGATTTGCACCTTTTCACCACTAGATTAAAAAAAATAATGAACCCATTTCTTTTTACTTTTTCACTTAAAAAAGCAAAAAATGCGTGTAGTTCCCCATCTTCTGATACAATGAAAAACGTTTCTGTAGTATTTCCGGTTCTTGAGTAATTCGCATGGCCCAACCAGCCCTGGCCTACCCTTATCCCTTATCCTTATCCGTATGTATGTAGATTCATCTCCCATCAGAGAAAGTATTAAAAGTAATTCCACCACATGACCACCCGCATACTCAACCAATTACTTTCCCTAGAAGGCTTAAGGTTGCGGCACAAGCACAATGCACATGTACGAGTATTACCCGCACGGTAAAAATCCATTCCATTGAGTGGATGTGCACAGTCCTTTTTGAAGAATTGCAATGTAACAGAGTAAGCGTGTGCACTCCATCACCACCTTCAACCCCAATCAATCTGTTTCCCTTGCGGTTGAATAATTTTTGCTGATTGTAAAATTTATGCTTCGAAAGAGATTTTCCATTACATGAATACCCATCATGTTCCAATCAACCGGCCAACAATATCCACAAATGGAAGTCCAATGCATTCCAGAGCAATCCGCCTGAGACTGTTACAACTTTCAGTCCCTTGTCGTAGAGGAATCCATGGAGACGGCCAGTCAGTACCAGTGCGTTCCTCCGCCGCGCCCTCCCAATTCTTGTGAGTTTTTTTTTTTTAAGGACCAGGGACGTTGTGGACTGTTTGCAACTTTTTCTCGATTGCCCCTCATTATTGTTCGCCACCACCATGCACCGACCAAGCATTGTTGTCGGCCTTAAAGTGATTCAATTGTTTATTTGAATCGATCGAAATTCATACACACGGGTACACATAACGTTGCGGAAAGGTAACAACTTGATAAATGCCTGCGCAATTGAAAGAGCCTCCATTCAAACCGACCGTCGACGTCGTCGGCCACGTACAGACAAATAGCAAAACGGTAGAGCGAACACAATGGCAGCAAGCAATCGAATCGTCGAAATCGAAACAACACTAAAGCAATCATACATTTTTATCGGCAACAATACAAGATACCTACACACTGGCCTGCCGCTCCTCCCCGGTCATGTCTTGTTGCAACTATTGCCATTGTTCTAGAACCATTTGATGTCTCTATATACAACTTTGTTTGGTTTATTCTAGAGCGATTTTCTATGGTGGTGTGATGTGGTAGTGACGCCAACGCCGACGTACACGCTGATGAGGATGTCGGCGATGCGAAAGAGACCAACCGGCTTTTTGAGCACTAATGGTTGATATCCAATTGTCCGGGATGTTTGAAACCGAAATTCGAGAGAACTATTTTTGTGATTTTATTTTCCAATGCTTACAGCTTATTTGGACGGTGACAATGACACACTCGCCTGCATCCAATATCCGTATCGAGTTTGCACAATTAGATGGGAAGCAAGATGAAGTCCTTAGATACGTCAGAACAAATGCTTCCGGTTTCAAGACCAACATTTATTTTGGATTAATTAGATTTCGATTGGCAGTTAATCTAAACATAGGCCATGCCATCCCATGGGTCACGTCCTTTTAAAGATATGCTCTACTCTACTTTGATAGCAGGTTTGTGATAGAGAGTCTGACATTTAAAACCTGGACTTAAGGGCCATTCAAAAACGAATGACATTTCGTAACATGAACATGACCTCTCTAACTTTGCGGAGAATCGATAAGCACACGGTACGTTTTCAACCATCAAATTTGACGGACATTTAAGAGATTCTAAAAAATATTTCCAATGAAATAAAATATTATCATTCGCTGAGTCAATAATCTATGTAAGTGCAATCTCAATCTCGATAAACGCTACAACAGACGCGACATAGAAATAATGTAAGCTGGCCAAGTAGCTGCCAAGGCAATGGTTGCGAGAAGCATGCCCTGGTTCACCCCAATTCGTAGTGCCACCTACATAAGTAAGTAAATATTTCAATGCCTTAAAAACTCCTTCCACGCATAATTAAGTTGGGCTACGGTGTGCTCAACTTAATTGAAGGAAGGTCTATGATCGGATCTATGCAATCACATTTAAAAAAATGTGAAAGTATAAATCGTATATTCGACTAAGAAAATATCAAACGGAACCTCATAGCCACCTTATACCACTATACCAGGATTATTAATTACTCCTTAATACACAATAAGCGAGGAGAGGAGAGCTTTCGAGTGCTAGATATGACATGGGGCCTTTGCTCTTTTTAGGGTTCCGTACTCATATGGTAATACGGAACTATTATAAGTTTGCTGTAACTCTAAAATGTCTGTCACGATTAAAACATAAAGAACCGTTCTTCCTAGAAACTTGAATTTTGGCACACTTATACATTACGGTGGTTCACGTTATATGAACGACATATCGAGTGCAGGACCTCGTAAACGCTTTTCGCATGTTTAGCAGAAATCAAAAAAAAACTTTTTTAAAAAAAAATATTTCTTTGCATGCACTGTCAATATTAGCTTTGAAATGTAGTGGGCTTACGAGGTACTGCTTAATTTTTTGGCGGGAAATATTATACGAGGTTTTGATATTCGTTTTTCCTGTAAAATGTTTAGAACAACATAAGTAAACCAAAAGTGCCAAGAGGTGACTCCGAAACTACTGAAGTCAAAAAATCATAGTAACCATTTAAGAAAAATATAGCGAGTTTCATAAGTTGTATCGTTTTTGAGAAATTCACGTCGTAAAACTCAATTTTATGTCGAAAAATTCAATTTCTCAACTGATCAGCTTGTAAACTACTGAACCATATTTAAAGATTCGATTAACAATAATTTTGGGAATATAAAAGGCTATCCGGACATGTGCTGCAATAAAAAAAATAAAAATAAATACGGACTTTGCAAGAAAACGAAGTAGAACCCTGAACTCAGTAGTACAGCGCAGAAAGGGTTAATAAACGCGCTACACACTCAGCCGCGTTCTTAATGTTTATGAGAAAACATTTATAAGATTTTAATAATCGATTTCAATGACAATTTCAAGAACAGCACCAGAAATGAGCTGACACTGTATCTTGCATCCATTGCTTTAAGCCCATTGATACAAGAAATTACTACGAGGGAAAATACTGTAATTCTAATAGATAATGGCGCAAATTTATAGTCAGTGCCTATAGCCGTCTATAGTTACAGCCGGCACTTAATAAAAAAGCCGGCTATAACTTTTCGTTATTCATAAGCACATTTTTTTTATTTATTTATCTGTCATCAAAGATTACACTTTCATAGACAGAAGCAGAAAACAAAAATACAAAAATTTATAAATATAAATGTATATGAAAAATGAAAGTTAAAAACAGGGCAAACAATTATGACTGAAGACCATCAAGTAATATTCTTTTTATTGATGAAATCGATAGGTTAAAGTCAATTAAATGGACATTTACATTATACGAAATCATCAATCCATTAATTGAGGAAGAACGACCGTAGTTTGTACGAGAGTGTGCTACTCTAAAGAATCTAGAGCTTCGAAGATTGACTGAGGGAACGTTTAAGTTGAGAAGGTCAAGAATTTCTGTAGACTCAATCTCACCTATTAAAACCCTATGAATAAAAACAACTCGTGCCACCGTTCTCCTCACCTCCAGTGATTCTAAATTAATTAATTTTAACCTGGATAAATAAGGAGGTAAGTGATATGAGTTCTGCCAAGGAAGTCCCCTAAGAGCGAACCTAAGGAATCTTTTTTGAATTGATTCAATTCTAGATATATGAACTCTATAATATGGATACCAGACAATTGAGGCGTATACTAATATGGAGCGCACAAATGCAACATATAACGATTTAAAGACATACACGTTAGAAAACTCACAAGCATAGCGCCTAAGCATTCCCCATGTTCTGTTCGCCTTGTTTTTGATGCAATCAACGTGATTGTTGAAAGATAGCTTAGTATCTAATAACACACCCAAATCTTTGATTACATTAACACGAGGAATGACTACACCATCAAAAGAATATGTATTCATGAGAGGAGATCTACAACGAGCAAAGCTAATGACGGAACATTTACTAACGTTTAAAGAGAGATAGTTTTTAGAGCACCACAGATTAAACTTTTGAAGATGAGAGTTTAAGAGGTGAAAACAATGCGGCTCACTGCCCGACGTATAAATCTTGAAGTCATCTGCAAACATTAACAAGGAGCATTCCGGGAGAAATTTTACAATATCATTTACAAACAAGATGAAAAGCAGGGGTCCGATATGACTGCCTTGGGGAACTCCAGAAGTGACAGAAATTTTGTCAGAAATATTGTTACGAAACCTAACATGTTGGAATCTATAGCTGAGGAAAGAAGAGAGCCAATTTAAAAAGAAGATAGGAAAACCCAGTCTCGTAAGTTTGTAAAGCAAAATTTGATGGTCAACTCGATCGAAAGCTTTGCTAAAATCCGTATAAACAGCATCAACCTGGTTACCTTTACCAATCTCTGAAATCACAAAATTTGTGAACAATATAAGATTAGTTACAGTTGACCTTTTTTTTACAAAACCATGTTGATTATTGCAAATAAGGGATTTGCAAAAGAAGTTTAATCTTTCAGTGACTAGCGAATCAAATAATTTAGGTAGAGAAGATTGCTTACAAATACCTCTATAATTCTCAATTTTATTTTTCCGACCAGACTTAAAAATAGGAACTATAAAAGAGGTTTTCCAGACAGATGGGAATAAGCTAGTTTTCAAAGATAATTTGAAGATATGACATGTGATTTTGTGTAAAGGATAAGCACAGTTCTTAAGAAAAACAGAAGGTAGGCCATCAGGACCAGGGCTTAGGCTGGAGTCAGAACCAGCTAACTTATTCAAAATATCGTCCTCAGAAAATTCAATGATATTGAAAAGAGGAGTGGGGAAGTCGCCAAGATAGTCAAACAAATTTTCATCAATCGTCGAGTCGTGATTCGAATATACTGATTGGAAAAAACAAGCAAAGTTGTTACAAATACTAGCGGAAGAGTCCGCTAAATGTCCATTAAAAGAGAGCGTGGCTGGAAAACCGTCACTTTTTTTCTTAGAATTAATAAAATTCCAAAATTTATCCGGTCTACATTTGAGGCTATTCTGGATGTCATTTAAATACACAAAATACCCGTGGTAGAGAGCAGATTTAAATTCAGATTTAAGCCTTTTAAACACAAGGTAGTCATCATCCGCCAAACTAGAACGCCATTTCCTATACGCACGATTTTTAAGAGTCTTTAGGTTACGAATAATTTCATTGTCCCAGGGACAGGAATCAATTACATTTTTGACGCGAACTACAGGGACAAATTCAAAAACAACAGAATTAATGACCTCGTAAAATTTGGAGCAAATTTCATCGATTTCTAGCGAAAGATAAGGACCCCAGTCATAATTGTTAAGCTCTTCACAAATATTACTATAATTAGCATTTTTGAAGTCGAATCTAAAGGAATCACAAATAAGAATATCTTTTAAATTTAATAAAGAAAAAATGTTTAAAGAAGGATGATACAATTTTTGCCTGTGTATTAGTTAGTATCGACTTTGGTATGTTTTTGTAAAGTGATTTGAACGAACAAACCCAAACGTCAAAATATTATATGAGAAATTTAGAGCCGACTATAATTATTTTTTATTTATTGTGTGGTCGCCGTGGCGTGGTCGTGGTGGTTAGTGCGTTGGACTACTACGCAATGCTGCCCGGATTCAACTCCTGGCCTGGTCTAACACCTAAAAGAGTTTTATCACGATACCACCTCTTTCGAATGCCTGACAAGCATCAAAGAGTATCATTTGTCATGTTTGAGCTTCTCAACTCGCAGTTCGGAGTCAGCAAAATACTGTAGGTTCCTTCCATTTGTGCAAAAATATAACACGCACAGAAAAATGGTTGCGAGAAGCAGGCCCAGGTTCACCTCGAGCTGTAGCGCCATCTAAGTATAATTATTTAAAGTGACGTTTGGGTCATTTTAAATTTCGAACCGGCTATATGTTTAAAGTCGACTATAAGGTGACTATAAAAAAAAATAAATAAATAAGCTATCACAAACAGATTTGGATAAAATTTATTCTTTATTATAATTTTTTGATTTATCCAAATTTATATTTTCCAACAGGATTTACTTCTTTGATAATATCATCCAAAAATAGGAATACGGAACCCTTTAAGCGCTAGTCTGACTTGCACTTCTTCGGTTTCACATGCCTAAATATAGTAAAACCTCCTAATTGAGACACTCTGTAATTGGGGCACCTCCGAACGGAACCGAAATGAACCGAACATGTATACACTCGGTTTTTTCATATAACCGGACCTCTCAAATCGGGTCACCTCCAATTTGGTTCGCATTTTCCTGGTCCCATGTAGTGCCCCAATAAAGAGGTTTTACTGTATTATAATCGTATTGCATACTAATATCTGTATACTGTACGAGTATACTAATCGTTTAGATAAAATGCATTTGTTTATCCTTTTCAATTTTAGATTACAAATGGTTCCAAGCAGCAATAATTGTTTTCATTAAAAAATTCGTAAGAATTCAGCTCTGTCAGAAAAAACAAACGTGCTGATGAAAGAATAATATTTGGAAAAGAAATGTACTCACATCTGCATGGAATTGGAAGAAGTTTTCCAAGTATACATATTCGGCTACCAATTCCGATTTCTTTTGTCTGCCTTTTCATCGGTAAATCGTCATACATTATAATTTGCTGTCAAGTTGCCACTTACAAATGTGTCGCTCACATATTTTCTGCACAATGATTGCTAAGTGCAGAAGTGCAAAGTACCACTAAACAAAGAAACGCCACTCTCCAAATCAGGACTGTCACCAAAGGACGTAGTCCGGATAAAACCAACAACAAATAAGAAATTCATGTTTGAGGACACCAAAGCTGATTGCCAGGCTAGACTTGCTTAGAAAATCGACTTTTGTGTCAAGCTAGGAATTTGTATCGATTGTATGTACCATTAAAAGTGACATATCATAACGGTAACACTGATATATGCCAGAGCAATTGAAAAGGTTTCCCCCAAATTTCTTATTCTGATTCTGACATTATGAATGAGTGAAGATTTTATCATTCCATTTCCATCACGCGAGCTACTCCGTTCTAGTTCACTTTGAGAAATGGGTGTTTAAGATACAAAAAAACTGCAAGACTTTGAAAAAGCTATCTCTGTCTTAATCATGATGGTGGTTATAAATTCGTTGCGTTGGAGGGTGGTGCATAATTCTGTTATGCTCTGTGGCTTTGCTTTCGTTTTCTTGAAATTTGCAGAGTAACATATCTGTCTAGCTTAAGACGTGCGTTGTCGACTGAGAGAGTATTTGAGTATCACTTAAGTTCTACACCAATTGTCTGTATAGTCACATTGTATGTGTACGTTGAAAAGGACGTCGCAAGTCTTTCACATTCATTCAACAAGTTGGAGGGTTGTTGTACTCGTAGGTGCAGTAGTTAGATTTAGGGGTTCATCAGACAGGGGTAAGAAATTGAACGAAATGTTAATGGAGCGTAAACAAAACAAAAACACACAGTTGTCTGGGTTCATAAGAAAAAGTCCTTTGACTGGTGCCATGGCCAACAACGAATTGCAGTGGCTGCCTGCTGAAGTATAGATAAGTGCTTTTAGTTTTTGTATACAAAATGGATAATGGAATTTTAAAATGAAGCCTAGCATGCAAATTATGAGTTTTATGAGTTGAGAGCACTTAACGAGTATGCCCCTATAATTGGATTAACAACTGTTAAACAGTTGAACTTAATCTCGAATAAGGATATTTTTAAGACAAATACTTACAGTCTTTCGAGCAGAATAATCTGTAAAAGAAAGAGAAGAGAGAATTATTAGTAAATAAATTGATTTTATGTGAATATTGATTATTTGTGATATAAGAAGAAGTTACATTTCATACCAAGAAATGTACTCGACAGATGCACTAAACGAACGCATCCCTTGAAATGTTTTCCTTGTGATGGACTTAAACGGGGCGTTACAAGTAGGGATTGCAGTCCCGGGAACTTTTTTCAATCCCGGGAATTTGGGTTTTAAAAATGTCAATCCCGGGATTTTATAAAAATTAAATAATAATTTTAAGCATATTTATTTATAAATTAGCATTATATCGATAATTTACAAAGTATATGCAAAGTGTGTTTACTACGAAGATGTAAAACAATATTTGTTAACAATCAACCGAAACAACAAGCTGGTTTTCGACCAGGATACTCCACTATGGATCACCTGCAGGCAATAAACCAACTCGTCGAGAAAACTAAAGAGTATAATAAGAAACTTTATACAGCATTTGTCGATTTTTACAAAGCATTCGATTCTATAGAACACGTCAAAATATGGCAAGCTTTACAAAACCAGGGTATCCCAAAACAAATTATCAGGATCTTAAGAACACTATATAAAAACAGCATATCGAGGATCATAACCCAGTCCCAACGTTTAAGACAAGGAGATCCGCTTTCGCCAGCACTTTTCTCTGCAATACTAGAACAAATATTCAGAAACATAGATGTAGAAAACCTTGGTATGAATATAGATGGAAGATGCAGGGGAAGTGGAGGAATTATTGAACAGACTATCGGAAGGATGTAAGTTAGTAGGCTTGGAAATGAATCAGCTGAAAACAAAAATAATGACTAATCACGATGAGATCGAGATCAAAGTAGGCAACGAAAAACTCGAATATGTACAGGATTACATCTATCTGGGACAAACAAGAAACAATATCATTCCAGAACAGAATGGATAAGGGAATATCAAGAAGAGTTTCAAATAGCTGAAAACAAGTATGGAATTTAAAAAGCTTAGTGGAGTCCAAAATAAGTGTGCAGTCAAGAAAATATTTCTTCGATACAACTTTATTACCAGTTCTAACCTACGTGTCACAAACTTGGAGTCTAAATACACGAATTATTAAAAAAAACTAGAAACTGCACAAAGATCTCTATTACATGTATCCAGATACCAAAGAATTCGAAATTACAAAATTTGCAATCGGCTGGCCATGTCGCAAGAATAAATGATGATCGATGGACAGCGAGATTTTTTTTTTGTTTTTCGCAAACAAACCATATAAAGCGTGTCGTTTTTGTGGTCGTTCTTCCTTTTGTCAGTGTTTGGCTCCATTCACTACATCTAATCATCATGGAAAGAAATTTCGCATGACGTGATCAAAAACTGTTTGAGTAAGGCTGGCTTCTGTTGGGCAGATGATCCTAGCCCAGATGACTCTGATATCCCATTGGAAAATATTGAAGAGTTAGAAGACTTTTCTGATGATGCTTCTGTTGATGATGACCTAGTTACAACTGGTTCCCGCAATTTAGAAGAACTCATCAGTGATAGCGCTTCAATAGTTGGACCAGGAGGAAGAGCTGAAGAAGAATCACCACCGAAACCTTCGGTGGCCAGTTCAAATGCACATGCATGTGCTTACTTACTTAGTTGCCGCTACAGCTCGAGGTGAACCTGGGCCTGCTTCTCGCAACCATTTGTGTGTGCGTGTTATATTTTTGCACGAATGGAAGGGACCTACAGTTTTCTGCCGTCTCCGAACGGCGAGTTGAGAAGCTCAATCGTGACAAATGATACTCTTTGATGCTTGTCAGACATTCGAAAGAGGTGGGCACTGTGAAAAAACTTTTGGGTGTTTGCGGCGGGATTCGAACCCAAGACCGCTGGCTCAGTAGTCCGACGCACTAACCACTTGCGCTACGGTGTACATGCATGTAACTTCCCATATAAAAGTAATGTACTAATGTATAATTTCAACTTTTGTCATAAAAAAACCTTTTGTTTAACTGGATGTTATTTTTTAGTTTTTCTCGCTTAACACACTATTCCGCTAAAGACGCTATTTTCTTTCTGTCCCTTGAAGAGCGTCTTCAGTGGATTCTACTGTAGTTAACTTTAATCTAATCTGTACTTTAATCTTAATTTATTATTGTTACATATATGCTAGCGTGAATAAAGCTTTATATATAATAATATATTAGGTCTGTTCGCGTACCCTCCCAAAACAACGAAAATGCACGAAAAATAACGAAAAACAACGAAAACCCGTTCGTGTACACAAAAGTTTCGTAGTTTTTTGTAGAAGAGAGTGTTCACGAGAGAGTCAGAAAATTCACCATGCTACGAATTTTAGTCCAAGAAATTTCTTTGGTGTGTATTATTAAAACTGTCAAATCTGTCAAATCACATATGTATATTCTTTATTTTTTGGTGCTTCATGCGTTCGATTACTTTTTCGTGATTTTTCTGTATTTGAGAGAATTTTACCCCCCACTCTTCGAGATTTTACAGAAAACCCATATTTAGTGCAAAAAGTACGCGAACGGACCTAATAATAATTATAATTTATAAATTTTATTAAATGCATCAGCATAAAAAAAAAATAATATTATGGGGCGTCTTAACAAAATTTGCTTATCGATGGTATTGTTTTTTAAACTTAAAATTATCTCTTTTTATCATACACCGCCATTTCATTTATTTCAAAAACAATAAATACATATTATATTTTACTTTAAGCTCGGGTAATTTTTAAGGCAACCACAGAACACATTTTCAAAACAAAAGACATTTTTGAAGATTCTCCAACTTTACAAAAATGTTTGTTCATTACATAAAACAGAAGAACTATCAGATCCTTTTTTGTTGCTGACAAATAATGCATTTTCTTTGGACATTTAAGTAGATTGTACATATAGTAACGTAAAATTGTAGGCGTAAAATATTATTTTTTGAAATGTTATATCCACTTAATTTGGATATAGGCAGAAATTCTTAAATCACGTTTACAAGTTTTAATTTTTTTTTTAATGTTTAAATATGTATGTATGTACATACATGCTTTATGTTTTGTTCAGAAAGAAATCGGATGATTGGTAACTAATTTTGTACACAAGATATAGCTGGATTGAAAACACTGACATGTTGATGGATTTCTTGAGTGAGCGATCTTGTGTGTGTGATCTTGTCTTAATTAAAAATGGCTGAATCTTAAATTATTATACATCAAATTGAAAATGCTCTTTCACATAACTGTCAAAAAAGGTATGTTTTTGGTGAAGATTTTTCAGAAATTAGTGATTTTCAAAAAAAAAAACTTTACTTTTAAAGTTTTCAGAGATTAATTGATTATTTTAGAATTAAAAATCTTAGACCCATTATGTTCAGGCCATAATAAATATAGTAGAATCACCTTCCATTTGATACTAAATACATGTATGTGCATCTTACGCTTCTAATGATATTATCATTTATAAGCATGTAAACGGACAAAAATCATCAGAAGATCTACTCCCAACACGAACTTCACACACAAAAATCTCAAAATCCCCACATACGATTTTCATAAAGCTTCACAGTTTTAATGCACTGAAACTCAGCTTTATTTTGATATCAACTTCATTGATGTACGCTCTTGGCCCAAGCTCCATATAATTTTGCCCCATCTCCTTTACAGTAAACTCGTAACAAATACTCAAACAAATGTATATGGCTGTCCACAATATTCTTAGATACCGTTTCAGGTGAAGAACACCAAAGGGTGGATACTTAAACCCCTACACGTACATATGTGCGTTCCTCAGCAAAACGCAGTTAATAATTTCACAATTCCATTGGGCATTATTCTTTGGTGTTTGATTCGGTTTTCCACGGATAAAAGCGGAGGCGCACGCATAAAATTCCATTTTGCTGTCAAAAAAAAAGTCTTTACCTGAAAATGGAAATTTTTTATTTCGCAGGATTTTGCAATGCTCTTTCCATAAATCTTCAGCTTTATCACCAAAAAGCAAACGCAAAAATAACAAAATAAAAGAAGAGGAAACGAACTGCTTTCCGATGCTTATGCGTAGGCGTCCTTTCACAGCGTATCCGTGTACTACAGTAGCACTTGCAAATGGAAGCACTGATTTCGCAGTTTTAGATTGTAAGGATTTTTATGTCATTAAAAGCATTTTATTTCCATCGGCATGAAAATTTACATCGTTGTCCTTTGCTTTAAATTTGAAATCCCTTCGCGACAGGAGTGGAGTGAGTAGATACTATATAAACACGACGATAAATTTATTTCCAAAAAAAATTTATATTTTATGAGGCTCTCTGGAGAGGATGACAGCCTTTAAAAGGAACGAAATCCTTCGCGGTTCAATTGTAGACTGTTTCTTTTTTTTTTCATTTTTATTTCTGTTTGTATTTTGATTCACGTAGGCAAGGTGAAAGGTAGCAGAGCTTCAGAAGGACCTATTCAATGGAAATGTAATAAGTAGCTACACATTGCATTGGCTATGGCCATCATGACCCGAGTCCCTTTAAGTTAGACATTGACCTCCCAATTAGTGAAACCAACAAGAGGTGGTGAAATATCACTTCTTACTCATGTTGGGAATAATGAATTTATAATTTAAATTCTTTTTTTTTTCCAGAATGAATTTTTATAGTGGCGTAAACTTTCTACACAAAAAAAAATTATTATTTTTTTTTTATTTCCAGAGAAAGCTAGCGGGCATTTTTAACTTCTGCTCTCAGGTCATCGTGATCATTATAGTTGCAGAGTTTCTTCTTTAAATATTTTTTCTGTGCAAATATAAACAATAAACCGTTGGTTGGAAGGAATAGTTAACAGAAGAAGAAGAGGGCACAAGAATTGCTTAAGAAAATCATTTGATTGACATCACGATATGGTTGGAAATAGAAATGAGTCGGTGTGGGAAAAAATTGTCAGGTTTGGTTTTCTAGAGCAGATGAGTTACTTCTTTCGACTAAGAATTTAGATAGAATTGTTTAAGTAAAGGGGAAAGTGAATATTTTTGAATATGACATCAACGTTGAGTGTCTTTCACCATTTTAAAGGTACGACCATCCGTAACGATGAAGATTTATAAGACATAAAGTAGGTACTTACTAACGATGACCAAACTAAGAATACAAAATGTCCTAACTCAACGCTGTGCACGTTATTTTTAATTTTTCATAAAAAAAATTATTATGACAGGGTGCTTTTTACATTCCAGGCAGCGTTATCCCCATTACGATGAATGAAAGCATTCCAAAATTGTACTCAAATAGTACTAAAAGTATGTAGTACAAAAATTAAAATTAATATGTACTTTTAACCGCAGTAGATGTACATATTTACGTCCAAGAGTCTATAATTAGATGCAACTTAATTTGCTGTTGTTACTGAAATGTCTTCAAAGGTATCTTGAGTTGAAAATGTCTTTTGTCCTACAAAACCAGAAATGAACATAAACCCCTTAGAACAGGCAATATGTAAGATGCAAATAGAAATGTCACCATTTCTATTTTATAAAAGAAAATATTCTTTATTACCTCTATGTTTAACCCGTTTTTAGTCAGTACAAGAAATCCTGTATCCTTGGACCTGATGTTCTCAAATACATACTATTTTGATTCATATATCAAATTTTAATAAAACAAATTTTTACAAATCTTGTAATTTGTGGGTTTTGGGCTGGTGCGAAAACGCACCATTGGCTGAAAACAATATCAATATGTGTGGAACAATTTTTTTTTTCGAAATATAAGGAATTTTTTAATTTAAAGTTTAAAAGATAGTTAGTTAGTAGGTACATAAAAAGAAGAAATAAGAAAAATTTCACTCATTTTTGTGGTACTCTGCAGAACATTTCAAATGCAGTGGTACAACATCGTTTATTGAGCATGTGTTGCATTTGAAATAGGTAACTCTTGCATTGCTGGCATCGTCTTCTAATGTTGCAACCAATTTTGCGATACTGTGAGGTTGTGCAGTACGGGCTACATGAATCAATAAATGTGATGACGCTGGACCAGTATGGCATGTTCGCTCCAGTCTCTAACGGTTGCGGCAACAACGAAAGTGCAATTTCACGGCGGACATCCAATAAATTGCTATGCAAATCATTCATTTTTCTATGTAAAAGCCATGAATTAGATATTGCTTTGCTAGGTCAATGCAGTTACTGAAAAGCGGCCACCACCATGTCTTGCCTTTTATGTGAATACGATATTGAGACATGAATCGATCCAACAAATCCACACCTCCCATGTATTTGTTATAATTTTTGAGTAGTTGTGGACATGAGATAGTGACATGTTTCCTTTCTTTTCGCGAAAATCGTTTTGTTTGATGGAGAGGGGCGACATTTTCAAAAGTTGAAAGTAGTGAGACAGCAGCATTATCGTTCCATTTGACTCCTAGGACTTTATTATTCTTGTCGAATTTATAAGCAAAAGTACACTCATTTTCATTCACCATTGCGTTGTCTTCGTGATCTTCGCTCTCGCTTACCCCTACTGTTTCATCTGGTGGTAAGATTACAATATCTGGAACTTCGCCATCATCTAAGCCTTCTAATATTGCCCAGATTTCATCCATGGTTTTGCAAATTTTTTTTGCCCTGCCAAAGTATTTTATATTGTTATTAGCCAATGGTGCGAAAACGCACCATCAAACATTTGTTCTAAAATTTGGAAACTACTGCAATTCTCAGTCTACTTACATTTAGATAAATGTTTTCTTTTATATAGTACATATATACACTTTCTAAAACGATAATACAATTCTTTTTAATTTTGTTTAAAAAACAATTACTGCCTCACTTTGTTGCAATTGCTTTGGAGACTCAAAAAGTTTGGTAAAATGTCATTTATTTTTTTTTAATTCAACGGAATCGCCTACTAGAATCGTTGCAGAAAATGTGCAAAAGACAGGTGAACAAAATAATGTTTACCACGATAATTGCTTTGTAGCTATTTAGTGGGGTTATAAGTTAGGGTGCGAAAACGCACCAATGGCTAAAAACGGGTTTTAATTGAAAATTGTAAAAAAAGTGGCAAAAATTTTATCCACTGGCTAATTTTTGACGTTTGTACAGGTGGATGAAATTTTAGCTTTTTGCTGTGTCGATTGAATTAAATGGGATTTTCTTAACACTTTTTTTGAAAATTGAAAATGTTCCCTTTCCTTAAATTTTATTACATATAACTAAAATTACCAAACTGTTTATAAATGATTTTATACGATTCAGCCAATATGAATTACATATTTTTTTATAAAAAAATGTTGAACTAGTTTTAACCTTTTAACATAGTTTTCACGAATGCTAGTTCTCCCATCGCATATGAACACTAGTGTGCTACATTTGTCCACCGAGAAAACCGAAACAAAAACTCAAAAATTAGCCACTGGATACATTTTTATGCAGCTCCAGAGCCGGCTAAATTTTTGAAGTCTATATTCATCAAACTAATGTCAAAAATCAACCAGGGGATACAATTTTAACGCAATTGACACGCAGTGTGAAATAAAATGGAAGCGGAATGTGGTGAAATTTATTTGGCATATGGCATAAGGCAGGGATCTGTTAATAGCCGTGTCTTATTATCCCCGTGATCTGATCCGGATCAGATCAACTCATGTTTGTGTGCATTACAACAACAATACGAGATCTTGCTTTTTATCAAGATCAATTTTCGTGATCCAAAAATTAGTTCGACTATTTCTCACTATGATACACTTTCGTTTGCGAATGTTGCTGTATTATCGACAATTGACAACGGTAAATGTTGCCAGATTAGAATATAAAAATATTATTGGCAATCCAAAAATCATTAATGTTATTTTGTTCGAATAAATTAATTTTTCTGCTCATAATGATATCTAAGCGATGTGAAACCGAAATTATAGCTACAAAATATTATTCCCATTCGGCATCTATGTTAATCAAAATAAACAATTTCCTCCTAAAAAAATAAAACAAGCGCATTCAATTTTCATTTAAAAGAAAATATTCATTCGCATGGCAACTTCGCACTAAATGTCAAAATGAACTTAGCTTAGGTGATTGTCACCGTAACCATAAGGACTTTGATCTAGTTTGTTTTATTATTCTGATCTGATCCGGATCAGATCAAGGGGATAATAAAACACGGCTAATGTAATTTAATGGGGGAGGGGGGGGGGGGGGGGGGGGGAAGACAACGGCTCGAATAACATACACAAGTCGGAATAAAAAAATTATAATGAAATAGTGGTTTGTCATACCATAAAAGTACTATCGTACTCAGTTCCCAAATTTGTACTCAAAAAGGACAATTGTAGTACAGGGGGCGACGACGCTGGTTCCAGGTCGATTTTGCAAGGCCGCCATTTCGGTTGGATGACATTTTTCAGTTGGCATTTGACGGTCGTAGGGAGTATTATGGAGCAGCTACTGACGCATCAATTGGAATGCTCGATTTTTACAGCTTAGTACAGACAACCACTATTTTTGAGTTTATGAGCGACAAAGCATACTTAGCTTACAGATATATTGGATACAAATGTTTTCTTAGCTTGCCTCAGAGTCTTAACAGATGGCAAATAGTTCTTTGATTGATAATTTATAGGACTGCGAAGAATGTAATACTTTCTTTCGGAAAGGTCAAGTTCAAAATATATGGCAAGGACTTGATGATGATTTAAAGTGGACTGATGTTGATTTATTGGTGTTGATCCTCTTGAAATGTCGGATGCGAAACTAAGCTCCTCAACGGAGCGGGAATTTATCAGTTCTTGAACTCTACGTCTTTTTGTCTTCATAGATCCTTCATCAAATTTGACTAAAGGCCTCTCGCGACGAGTTTCTTCCTGCAGATCTTCAGTGGATCTCGGAGGTATTGGTTGCATATCGCAATCGGTATCAGTACTTATTTTTGTAACCATTGTGAGTGTCGCTTGTGCAAATAGTTGCGGTTTCTAGAGCTCAATGCTAGACAGTAAATTTCGCTAAAGTGTCTAATCTTAGCAGCCAAATCATCAGAACACTAATTTAAATTCAAAAGAGTTTTAAGTTTCTGAATAACTTTATGGAGTTTTTCTGAATTTGGAATTGAAATTGAATTGTCGGGCAAATTGAAATTTCGAATAGTTGGATATTGGACTGGAACAAAATTCACTATTATCAGGGTAGCAATCTGTAGCAAAAAAAAAATTAAACAGGTATAAGGCCTGATATACATATGGCTTGTGCATTGCATAGCAATCCAATTTACAGAATATAGTGCGCCAATTTTTTTAAAAACTTACTTGAAGTGAAAACATATTCTTTTTATTTTATTTTAAGAAATTCACTTTAACACGCTATATATTTAAATATACTTAAAAAAATTTCATACTAATTAATAGCTTAACATACCTTCTTCAAAACCTGACATGATTTCAGTTTCAAATTTTCCACGCACTCAATCAAATCGAAACTTGTTCACAACAAACAAAATTGAAACTGAATAAATTGTAAAACTTTCGTTTTACTTTTTTCTTTACTCTTTACTCTTTTTACAAGTACCGCTATGGCCTGAAAAAAAGAAGCATGGTTATGTTTGACTAAGTTATTTCCCTACAAAAATAAACCGTTTATTGAGTTAAAAGTGAACATCATGCTTTCGATTTTTGTCCAAGGGCTGTCGCACTGTGCGGCGGCATCTCTCGGCCATATACTTAAGGCAATGCTTTATCAATTACTGGTGGCTGCTATCAGGACATGTTGGATCAATAAGGCCTACAGAACATGAGGTTCTAATTAGAACTAGGGTACCACATCACACACAGCTCGTTCAACGATGCCAATTTTGCGAGAAAATTTTCCCCGCCAGATAATGTCAAAAAGTGGTGATATCGAGTAGCTCCCAGGATCCCCTGATTTTACCCTCCCAGTACTTGAAGAAAAAGGTGGGCAACATTCGAAATTAAGTTGCTGAAAAAAACTGCGGAAATGTTATGAAAATATTCTTAAAAGAGCCCGCTTTTCCGTCACGACCAGAGGCGGCCATTTGACCGACATCGTATTCCATACAAATAATGTTAAAGACCACATATTCCATCATTACAATTTAAATTATAAAATTGAATTTCATGTAAAAGTTATTTACAAAAAAAAAACATAGACCTGGAACATAAAAGGCACCCTGTATTAAAAAGCTATAACTACGTTTTAGAATTTGGCACATTGATATGCTGTTTCCCTTCTAAATGGGCAGCGTACATAAATCACTACGTGGCGTTACTAATCCTCCACAGACCACAGAAAATAGCTGCGTATTTAGTTGAGCACATTAATAAAATGTCCGTGAAAATTTAGTATATTTAAGCATTGTACAGAAAAATAAAATAAACAATAAAGTAATTCAACTAAACACAACAATAGGGTAATAAACAATAAAGAATACAAAATATGCAAGTGAAGTAAAAACGAATGGAACACGCAAAAGACAGACTTTTTATTTTTGAAGGTGAGTCTGTTGGACTTCAGTGAACTGACAAAAAAAGGGGGAAATCTGTTATTTTAAAATTGCACTAACGGCGTTTTCTCTTTAACAAAAAAACAAAACAGAAAGTGGCTCTTATTTTAAATCAATATTCGAGCAGAAGTCGCACATTGTCGTGTTTTATTCAAAAGCCTTAAAAAGGGCAAAACTCGTTCAGGTCACTTTTTCTTTGTTAAAAAATGTTTGCACTGAATTTATTGCAGGCTACGTGCCAAATAATTGTTGATTGTGGACCCGCAACCGACAAATAAAATAGAATCAATAAAATTAAAAATTACATACGAAATAATCAACACACATACAAAATGTTTTCAGTTATTTTGTTTACTCGTGTCGTTATTTTAACAAGAAAAACAGGAAACAATGACTAATAATGTTGTAAAATTATGCGGACAGATTCTTGCCTGATCGCCTCATCGTAAAGTTTGACATGGTAATCGTACTCAGAACGTTTTGTCATACGAGTGCTATTTGCGTTGTTTACAGGTAGGGGGTTGAAGGGGATGCTATGAACGCGGGCCAGGTGTAAACAAATGATATTGCTCCTACCCAGTACTCTGTAGCAACAAACAGTATTTGCGAATACCTTTGAAAAACGAACACGGATACACTATGTATATGTATAACTAGTTGGCCCGGGGCAGACGTTGTCCTGCCTCATGTTGCGCGATGAGTTACATATGTATGTATGTTGTGAATATGAGTCATTTTGGTAAGTAAATATAGCATTTGCTAATAACTTGACTATGGCGCCACCTGTCGGATCCAGATTTTGTGGTTTTCTCTCTTAACACCAAACCAACATATGTTCTGAATAAGAGTCCATTTGGTCAATAAATATAGGTTTTGTTAATAACTTGACTTCAGCGCCACCTATTGATTTTTTCTCTCCGGAAGGACCTTATTCGGACTATATCGAACATTTGAAAAGAAAAATGAGCCAAATCGGTCTAGCCGTTCTCAAGATATGCACTTACCAACGATCATCATTTCATTTTTATTATATAAAATAACAGTTAAGCTAGGAGCTCAGTCAGCCTATTGACTAACCTATTTTATTTTAGAACATATTTTACTCAAAAACACCGACTGGAGCAGGTGTAAGCGCCGAAAAAAGGGTACTTGTATACGCACTTACACCTACCCCCTCCAAATTATTCCTAAAACTACAGCTATCAACTTGTTTCTATCTGGTCCGTACCTACAATAAAATTATGTTTTTCTAAGCGGAACTCAATGAGAGTATGGGAAAGGCAACAGAAAGTGGTCGGATGACCGCTGAAAGTTTTGTAGAAGCGCTAAGACGTTTTAACAATTACGTAGTGTTCCAAGGATGACCATAGTCTTCTTCTGCTTGATAAACATACGAACATACGAGTCATGTATCCTTTTGCAATCGCATATTTATTTGTTGCAAACGTAAATATGCTTATGTTTACAATTTTTGACAAATGCGTTTCGCATATCTTTTTTTTCCGTGTGCGAACTGGTCGCAGCCAAAGATTCCAAAGGTGTTATTTATCCTCTTCAAGGTAATGGCACAAATGCATGTTCGACGGCAGGGCAGACAATTTTGGGAAATGAGTTCGATATCAGAAGTCTTTGGAGTCGGGTCATAGGCATACTTCAGTTTTTGTTCGGAATTGATATTCTTGTTTATAACTTAATAAAGTATCGGTTATTGAAAAAATAATAAATACTCATTAATAAATATAACAAATTGATCACAAAGTATAAGTTCAATAAAATAAAATATAACAAAGTAAATGTTTCTATTCTTCTTAAAAAAGAACAGTGGAAGTGATTTAAAGACAACTTCGTTTCGTCATTCTGTCGTATCTTAGAGTATCCGTCGATGCCTTGTTTTGTTGACTATTGTAAAGTAACAACACGTGCATCGTTCCTCTCATTTTTGTTCAGTGTTTGCAAATAAAATAAAAATATATAACAGAAGCTATAAAGTACGGAATAATAATATTATCATTTCTACCCCACTGCAGTCATCGCCTGCAACCCCTTCATATGTCTGTACTAGTTGACCCGTGCTCGCCTTGATTAGCTGACCTCTTCTAAACTCAGACAAATAAAGTAGACTGCCAGTTCAAAACATCGATGCGCATCATCTCAGGAACTATCAGCTCCACCCCAACGAGATTTTTTTCGGTGTTGAGTAATATATAAACCCCCCCGGTGCACAGAGTAGAGAGTAGGCTCAAATCACGTCACCCTCTACTTACACTTGCGCAAAATCTTGCAAGCAACAACTTCAACGTAATTGAACTATGGAGAAGTGAGTGGATCTTTTCCTCCATAAACGATATGTGCCGGATAGATGACCCAACATTCATGCTTGCTGGCCATGATCTACGCAGAAAATCGTGGGTCAGCCTCAACCGACTGCGGATAAATCACGGTAGATGTGCCGCGACACTTTTCAAATGGGGAGCCATACTGTGATTGTGGAGATGGAATCCAAACCATTAGACACGTCACATTCGAATGTGTACTCAGAAAATACCCTGACGAACTGCATGACTTCAACACCGCCCACCCTGCCGCTGTCCAATGGCTACTCAACCTAGACATCCAGTTCTAAAGATCCGTGAGCAATATAAATATTTATGTAAATGTATTGATATTTTGTATTTTTTGTTAACATTATCTTACTGAAATGTATCTAAGCCATACGCTAAATAAAAATTATATCGTTAAAATAAAAATGCGATTTATGTTTTACTTTTTCAGATAGTGGAGATCAAGTATCCCCAGGTTCCACTAAATTGAATTGAATTAAATTTTGCATACGCAGTTCGGCTTACTTAAGACTAGCTATAGAAAGCACCCACGTTTTCTAAAATGAAGTAAAACTATAAAGTAATTAGTTGCAAGTCTATGAGAATTCCGGTTTGGCCAATTAAAATCGACTTTTCTCTTTTTTATATAAAGTAATCTTTTACTAATCCATTAAACGTACATAATATACGTTCGTTGGTAGCATACGTACGTACTTACTTTCACTAAAATTTATTTGATTTGATTTGTGTATTTATCTATTAACATTCACTTCTAAATATAATCTGCGCACTAGGTATACTAATCTAAAAAATAATTAGCACCTTTCAATTTGTGTATTGCGAAATACCACAGATGAGACTGATTTACTTTGAAATTCAAATTCAGCCGCAAGGCCGTTGCATGGTCAGTTGCTATTGTCCTCACATGTACATGTTCACTGGGACTTTGATATTCAATTAAAATACAAATATACACGACTATGTACATCTATATATAGTATGTATATACGAGTATGGTTATACTCCCAAATGCATTGAATTCAAATGCAGGTATCATGCTTTATCAAGTTGTTTCATTTGATTAAACGTCCTGCCCGAGGAGTAACATTGCTCTCGTAGATGTGAATGATTATTTCTGTTGTTAACCCTTTCAGTATTTTGATACCACATGGTTTCTTGTAACTCCCAAATCCCAATCTTTTTCTATGAGAATATTTTTTTCTTTCAAAATTCTTCCTATAACTTCGTGCTGTATATGTTCAAGCATTTGATGCTAACAAAATTCGATCCTATAAGCTCTCAGGGCGGATTGAGCACTCGCGCAGGGAAATCCTCCAAACTAAGATCGATATCTTTACAGTAGACGATTTTTATTATTTATTTTTTATTTAGATAATCGTCGAATTAATCAACATTTTTGATGTCATTTTGTAGATAGATAATGGGCGCACAGTTTTAAAATTAAAATAATCGTTTAAGTTAATTCTAGTGAATTCGACATCATTTTTGTGTTTTTAGGACATCATTTCCAAAAACTACTTTAGAACTAAAATTTAACAAAAATTGCTTTTCATCCTTGTTAGTATAAGCTTCGGTGACAGTACAAAGAAAAAAAATATAGTTTAACCCTTAAAACAAAAAAGTTTCACTGAAAGGGTTAATTTCGATATTATTCAATCAATTATTCATTCATTCTTCTATTCTGGTCCTATTTTTTGTGAAGGCAGATGAACTTAGTGCATTTTAACTTTGAGAGCGTCTAGCAAGGACTTGGCGACAAGTAAACCGTCTTGGACTTATGTGTTTATGTTTCTGGTATAACATCGTATGTTTTGGAGGAGTTTTGTGTGGTTGCACCAATTATTTCAGACTGAGTTATATGTTTTGTGTTTATACATAGTTAGAAAACATACTTTAAGCGATCTTCGATCCTAAGGATTCGTCTGGCAAGGACTTGGCTACAAGTAAAACGTCTTGGAGTTATATATTTGTATTGGTTACTCGGGAGATACTCGAAGCTAAGCACATACAACAAACTGCTTCTGTATAAGCAAGTGCTAAAACCGTCTTGGACATATGGTATACAACTTTGGGGTTGTACCAAACCAATTTTTAAAAGTTATGCCGAATTTTAAGAAGAGAAGAAAAGAGATTAAAAAGCACTTAATTCAATTATATTTCGTAAAGTAAAGCTAAACTAATTGCAATTTTTTATTTATTTAATTTAATTTAATTTAATTTAATTTTTGTTTTCTTAAACTTAAATCAATTGTCAATAATTTTTGGGATTCAAATCACTTCAAAACTCTTCAAAACTAAATGTTTTCTTTTTTACAACCACCTGCAGATAAGCACTTTGCTTTGCGGGTAAACTAATGTAAATGTAAAGTGAACGTCTAAATAAAATCCTTTAAACTAAACTAAACTAAGCAATATGGCTCTACTGCAAGCATTTCAAAACAAAATACTAAGAGCAATCGTGAATGCTCCTTGGTATATAAGGAATAGTGATATTCACAGAGACCTAGGAATTGCTACCGTGAGGGACGAAGTAACAAACTTTGCTCGCAAACTTCGTACCCGTCTTTATGTTCACTGCAATAATGAAATAATCCGTACTATGGACGTGACAAACATTGAGCGCCGACTACAAAGAACAAGACCATTCGACCTAGCGCCGTAAGGAAAACCGGGTGAGGATTAGCCCGTAGGCATATACTTACTAGCACTGATGGCATTGTCAGATATATGAATCGGGCATAACCAATGATACGGACCATTGGTATCTTTTGAAGATTCCTGCACCTCCAGGCGCAACCAAAAAAAAATAAAAAAATATTTGTAATCAGGGAGTTGAACTCTAAGTTCTGAAAAAAAAATCTTGGTGGTTGCATCAATTATTCCAAAATTCCATTTTGTGAATATTTTGACTTCGTCTGGCAAGCCCTTAGGGACACCCAAAACGTCTTGGACCTTCATATTTGTATTCATGTTGTAATATTCTATGTTACACGAAAAATTGATTGGGTTTTTTTTTAAACACTATCAGATCTGTGTCATGGTGTGCTTAATACAAGCAGCAGCCATAAGCAGAAATTTGCCAGGGCAAAATATGCATCAACAGACTCATCATTTAGTGCTGGTGTTCGTGGTTAGGCTACGCTACATTTTAACACTATCACTAGCAATAAATAAACAAATATAAGAACAAATATACATAATTGGAATTTATATTCGAGGAACTTATACTACGCAGGTAACGCGATCCCCCACGAAAGTTTAATTCTATACAGGATAATAAGTCAGGTGCATCAATCAGACCTGAGATCAGTTGATGCATAAAAATGATATCCATTATTCACCCTTCTTTTACCCAAAGGCTGCATTTGCAACAGTTTTATCCGATGCAAATGTGGGGGGAGGTTAAAAGGATCGTCCCAGGGAAGACCTTTCAATGCGAATCGAATGAAGTGTCACTGGACGGCTTCAATACTAGTATTGAGATTTTTCTGATAAGGTGTCCATACTTGTGAAGCATATTCGAGGTGAGGATGGACAAGACTGTTAAAAAGTGAGAGAGTGACATAAGGATTTTTAAATTCTTTACACCAACTTTTAACGAAACCTAACATTGAATTTGATTTATTCACAATGTGGTTTATATGCTCTTTATAATCAAGTTCAGGGCTAAAATAAACACCCAGGTCCTTAAAACTATAAACCCGACTGAGAGAGTGATTTTATATCAAGTAGTTGAATATAGTACCCCTTTCCTAGAGAAGGTCATGGACTGACACTTGAGTGGGTTAAGGACTAAACCATTTTTACAGCACCAGGTACTGAAACTATCAATATCTGATTGCAGAAGTCTACAATCATTTATGGTTGTAATTGCTTTACGGATCTTCATATCGTCGGCAAATATAAGAATGTTGCTATGTTTTATGATTGATGGAACATCATTGATAGCAAGAATAAATAAAAGTGGACTTAGGTGGCTCCCTTGAGGGACGCCGGCTCCTGCTAAGAAGGAGTCTGAAAGACAACCTCTAAATTTAACCTGATATGACCTCTGCTTGAGGTAAGAGCCAACCCACCAAATAAATATTGGGGGAAAACCTAACGCCTCGAGTTTATAGATAATAATATCATGAGAAAGCTGATCGAAGAAAGCTTTGGAGAAGTCAATGCGCACACAGTCCACCTCATGACCACTTTCTAAGGCATTGGAACAGTTATGGGAGAATGTTAATAGGTTTGTGACAGTAGACCTGTTTCTAGCGAATCCATGTTGTTCTGTACAAATAACACCCCGACAAAGAAAAGTAAGGCTTTCACACACAACTTGCTCAAATAATTTTGGTATGCATGACAACTTTGAAATCGGTCTGTAGTTCGTAATAATATTTCTATCGCCTTTCTTAAAGACGGGCGTAATAAACGATTGCTTCCAGAAGCTTGCGAAATGTCCAGTTGATATGGAGATCTCAAAAAGAGATTTCAACGGTAGAGCAAGGACATCACTGCATTTTTTCAGGACTATTGGAGGAACGCCGTCAGGTCCTGAAGAGTAATCATCTTTCAGATATGAAATAAATTTCGAAATAGTCTGCAAGTCTAAGGCAATGTCGGTAAAGCCAACATCAATACTAAGCGGCACATCGTTAAAAGATTTACGAAAATTATCCGCGAAAGAGTTGCAAATATCAACAGGGTCAATAAAAACGCTGTTATTATAAGAAAACTCTGCTGGATATCCATCAGACGTTTTCTTGGAATTAACCAAGCTCCAAAATTGTTTCGGGTTATTCCTAAGTGAGGTTTACATTGTGCTTATATAGTCATTGTATAAGCTGCTTGAAAGCAGTTTGAATTCTTGTATTCATATTGTAATATTCTATGTTATACGAAAAATTGATTTGGTTGCATTGATTGTTCAAAATTTGGAATTTTTACTCACTTCCGTCACATCTGGCAGAGTCTTGGCTGCACCTCAAATGTCTTGGAGACATGTATTGGTGTTGAGGGGGTCATACTCTATCTAATCTAATATATAAAAATCTCATGTCACGGTGTTTGTAGTCGAACTCCTCCGAAACGGCTCGACCGATTTTTATGAAATTTTTTGTGTATATTTGGTAAGCATGAGAGTTCTTTGTTAAGTATATTTCATCCCGCTAGGTGGCGCTGGAGTCAAGTTATTAACAACTTCTATATTTATGAACCAAAAATGCTCATATTCAAAATATATGTTGGTTCAGTGCCAGAGAAAATTGTAAAATCTGGACCCGCTATGTGGCGCTGGGGTCAAGTTATTAGATCTACATTTATATACCATAAAAATGAATGTACCTATGTATGTTTGCCTTTTATAGACTTGGAGACTACCCAAACCGATTTTGGTAAAATTTTAAGCGTACGATTTTCTTAATATAGAAAACAACATAGCATCAGTGCGGTTACTCAACAACCGGTGGTTTCGGTACCTGTCATACAAAATTTAATTTCAGGTGAAATGTGAATTATTTTGGTCAATTGATATAGACAGACAGACAGACAGACAGACAGACAGACAGACAGACAGACAGACAGATAAATAAATAAATAGATAGATAGATAGATAGATAGATAGATAGATAGATAGATAGATAGATAGATAGATAGATAGATAGATAGATAGATAGATAGATAGATAGATAGATAGATAGATAGATAGATAGATAGATAGATAGATAGATAGATAGATAGATAGATAGATAGATAGATAGATAGATAGATAGATAGATAGATAGATAGATAGATAGATAGATAGATAGATAGATAGATAGATAGATAGATAGATAGATAGATAGATAGATAGATAGATAGATAGATAGATAGATAGATAGATAGATAGATAGATAGATAGATAGATAGATAGATAGATAGATAGATAGATAGATAGATAGATAGATAGATAGATAGATAGATAGATAGATAGATAGATAGATAGATAGATAGATAGATAGATAGATAGATAGATAGATAGATAGATAGATAGATAGATAGATAGATAGATAGATAGATAGATAGATAGATAGATAGATAGATAGATAGATAGATAGATAGATAGATAGATAGATAGATAGATAGATAGATAGATAGATAGATAGATAGATAGATAGATAGATAGATAGATAGATAGATAGATAGATAGATAGATAGATAGATAGATAGATAGATAGATAGATAGATAGATAGATAGATAGATAGATAGATAGATAGATAGATAGATAGATAGATAGATAGATAGATAGATAGATAGATAGATAGATAGATAGATAGATAGATAGATAGATAGATAGATAGATAGATAGATAGATAGATAGATAGATAGATAGATAGATAGACAGACAGACAGACAGACAGACAGACAGACAGACAGACAGACAGACAGACAGACAGACAGATATACAGACAGACAGACAGATAGATAGACAGACAGATAGACAGACAAACAGACAGACAGATAAACAGAAAACCAGGACATGATAGATAGATGGACAGATAGATAGATAGACAGACCGACAGATAGAGAAAAAAATGGAAATCGAAGTTGAAAATAGAGCAGCAGTGATTGCTTCCTACTATGTACTTCCTTTCTATCATACCCAAATAACTATGTGCGCGGGCAAATTTTGAAAAGATAGGTGGAGCGAAGCGCACCGGGTTACAGCTAGTTATTTACTAATACATAGTTTCAAATGGTTGCACCAATTATTCCTGTTTTGAATAATAGCGATTTTTGGTATAGGGGAAGGTCATGTACCTTGGACCGGAATTTACTATTTTTACTGCAACTTTTGTTCGACGTAAATGTTTCCAATTTAGTTTGTTTATGTTAAAAGTGTATTATTTTGGATATTCAATAGTGTTAAAACGACATCTTAAGTATTTACCGTATGCTTAGAAAATGCTTTTTTGCAAGGAAACCTCAAACGTTCCGAGGTACATACACTGAATGTACCTTGGACTGTTAGTGTATGTACCTTGAACCGAAATCAATTGTGTTCAAATTATGCAGTGTAAATACTATTTTATTTCATTAAAAAAAATTCAATCCATTTATTAATTCATTAAAAAGTACATTTAAGAGAAAATAAAAGAACAAAGACCAGAAACAAATAAGAAAAAAAAAAACGTTAGAAATTTAATATTCTTTTTCTGGCAGCTGTGAGAAACTCCGAAATCGACCAATCACTTTGCCATGAGATCTTCTTCTTCAGGCGAAAATATTTGGCGGTGGATAATTCGGCTTTCATAAACAAAATCAGAATGGTTCGATGCTTTGTGTTTGGCGATGTTCCGCATTAAAGTAGTCTTGGAAACGTTGAACATATTTGCTGCAGTGTTTTGCATGGATTTTTCACTGTGCACTACTTTCTCCACAGCTCGCCGTAAAGCATCAACGTCAACAGTTGGTCTTTTTGATCCTGACTTACTCCTGGGCATTTTTTTTTGAGGAAAATGGAAAACAGAACTCTTAAAAAAATTCGAAAAGCATGTACCTTGGACCGGTCCAAAGTACATGCATGGACATAGATCCAAGGTACATTCACTACACTTTTTTTACAAATACAAAATTTTAACACATTATGTTGTATAATTGTAGCAAATAAAATATTGAATTTTGAAATATATACATATACTTACACATTAAAACCAGTAACTTGAAAGAAATATAATAACTGAATGAACATAACACTTCAAAAAAACATAAAAAAAATACTTTAGAGTGTGTAATTTATATTATGTTGTTTTGATTGCACGTCCGTCTCATGCGATAAATGAACACAAGCTGAAATGAGTCCCATAAACATACTGGAAAATTTATTGAAGAACTTGTTGCAACATGTTCAGCCAATTGCCAGGAATCGGCACTCGGTCCAAGGTAAAATCGGTCCAAGGTACATGACCTTCCCCTACAGTTAACACCCTTTAGCTGCCATTTTGTGCTGCCAGACTGGCGTATTTGAAATTTTTGGCATCTTAGCTACATATTAAAGTAGAATTCATGTGGCTGCCTCTCACGTTCAACATTTACTGCGAACTCTTGGTCTATAATGGGATGCATGCGAACTTGAGGAAAATTACATAAACAAAACTTGTGTAAGTCAGTGGTTCTGCTTTTATTTCAGTGGCAATTTTTCGAATTGAGTGCCATGAAAACATGTACAGGCACCAGTGGTTAAAAAAAGCTCGCCCATAAAACCCGTACTGACAGACAGTTCTATTGGAACTGAGTATAGTTGTGCTAAAATTCGTTAATCCAATAAAAAGTTATTCAAATTTAAAAATTTGAAAACCACTTAATATTTTTGCACCACCCTGTTAAGCAGATGTCAAACTAAATCAAGTATACAGTGAGTCACAATGTGAATGTTACGAGTATTTATTAGAAACGTCACCTTTTGAAGTGTGTGCGTTGCTAAAAGCCAGATGAACCTTCAGTTTATTTAATTAATGACATTTTGTGTGAATCGCGGGGAAATCTGTATTTTATTTGCTGAAATTCATTCATGCGATTGAGTATGAATATCAACATATCCGCGATTTAAATTGAATTGTAGAATAAATTTGAGTTTCATTTGATTTGAAGGTCATTCGATTTGAATTCATATCAAATTAATTCGTCTGAAAATCGACTGCTCTCAGCTAGCGACAAGTCATGCTCCTATTTATATTCTCTACATAAAAATCTAAATTTTTTAATTGTCATCGCATGTTGAATGTCGTCTTCAAATCGTCAACAATTGTCTTCATATACCTGTCGTAACAATAAAAAAATTACGTAAATAAATACAAAATTTTAACTCAAACACAGCTCTTCACGCTACACCGAGATTTAATAGCCAGCCGCAGCACATCAGGTCGTGTTTACCTTAATCCTCGCAATGCGATTAACACCTGAACACACAAAAAAACCGTCATTTACATGTCAACCTGGTTTCGTCTCCCGTGTAGCCGTGTAGCTGTGTACCCATCACCATCACCACTGGGTGGCTCGAGCTATGTTGTTTTTATTTTATTTTATTTAATTTTGATATTTCTGTGCGCCTCAGTGTAATTACCCAACGCGGTCCCCCGCACTCTCAGGAGTTATTATTTTCCACGTTAATATCCCCCTCGGACTGTTTGCTTTGATTTGGCTCAGGGGGAGTGACTTCTGGAACACAGGGTGTGCCCCCAAACCCCAGAATGAGGGGATGAACCATTTAAGAGCGGTCGTAAAATTTTACAACTTGTTGTTCTCTTGTTTCGCTGTTGCTATGGCTGTTCACTGTTGTTTTCCATCCTTTGTGCTGTTGCGTTATTTGTTTTATCCTGGCCTGGTGTGTAGTGAGTTAGTTGTGTATAGCCCGAGGATATTACAGGCTGTGCGACGACCGGTTTGATGGTGGTATACAAATTTGCATACACTCCACTATACAGGTTTATCTGCGACTTTATTTTCTGCAATATCCCTGAAATCAGATAAAAAGTTGAAAGGGTAATAAAGACGACGACGACGACGGCGACGTTGGCGGCGCAGCATAGAACAACACCACATAGAAAAATGGGAGCGCAGGGATGCCATTGGAATGTATGCCATTCTGTAATGTATTCCAAAAAAGGATAACCCAATGCAAAGCATGTTCAATCCGATAATCCCTTGGGAAGCACCTAGACCTATACGTACATTTGTGAGCCTACGACTAAAACAAATCAATTTTTTTCGATAAATTATTCATTGTATCTTTTAGATGTATCTGATGGTGTTTTTAGTTTTACAATGGCAACAACAACAGCACTGCGTGTGCAGTGAATTTGAATATCGGTTTTTTGTTTGTTTTGTCTGTGATTCAGTGTCCACTGATTTGTATGCGAAATGTGAAAAGGACTCTAGTGATTTGTGCTGAGTAAGCAAAAGTGTTTTCGATGTCCGTCGGACAATAACAACAACACAAAAGTATGTAATGGAAATTTAATTAGAGCCATGGCTTTGTTTTGGGAGTACATACATACATACAGTTTCCTTGATTGACAGATGCATTGGAATTTTTGCATATTTTTGCGATTTTTTTAACGGAAAGGCTTAGAGCTGTTAGTTATTTGGGCTTTGAAAGAATGAACACCAGGGCAAAACCTTCAAAGCGTTAAAAGAAACAAATAAACTCATTCCAGGCTGGTTGGAAGCACGAATTTGGAGTTAGATGGTTTGGATGGTGGTTTGCTTAGGTTTCGAATTTAAATGTCAAATATAATGTTGTTAAGTGTTTCAGGGGTTATTGGGCTGATTTCTAAATTTAAATATTTTGTATCAATTATTTGCAAAATGTTTAACTTATTCCAAAAGAAGTACGAAATCTGATAATAAATGTTACTATCGCAAATAGCCGTTTTACGAACATACAGTGCTGTTCGAAAAATTTTGCTCAAAACTTTTATTACTCTTTCGGATGGCAGTTCTTGGAATTTATGAGAGCTACGATGTTTTTTGAACTGGGTACCAAAATATCGTTCAATTAGTGAACAAAAGCCGATGTAATTATGAATGGGAGGTGCATTTAGCTCGAGATAGCCGTCCAAAACGAACCAAAGTGATTAAAAGAACAAAAAATGGGAAATGTCAGTTCTGAGTGCAAATCCAATATTTTGTGTCTGTTACGTCCAAATTCGGCAAGCCATCAAATTTCTAAGAGATTTAATATTGTGCAATGAACTGTAGCAGGTAATTTTAAAAATATCGTGAAACCGTGACTATCGGCAGAAGGAAAGACTCAGCGAGGCCAAAAAAGACGACCTCAGTTGAAGATAATTTTTTGGTGCTCCAAAGCCGCCGGTATCAGTTTAAGACTTCAGTCAATATTCAAAATTATCTATTTCGAGCTAAAAGATAAATAATTTCAGCAAGCTCAATGAGAAAAAGGGTCGCAAAAGCTGGACTTAGAGCACTCAAGCAAGTACTGAAGCCGGATTTTCCAATAAGAGCCAGAGAAAAACGATTAATTTGGGCTGAGAACTATCTTAATTGGATGTAAGACATGTGGAATAATCTTATCTTTTCCAAAGAATCCAAGTTTAAGCTGCATATTGAAGATGGGAGGATTCTTGCGCAAAGAAAACCAAAGGAAAGACGGAGCTCTGACTGCCACTTAGGGATGCCCCCCAAAACTGAAGGTGTAATGGTCTGGGGATGCTTCTCTGGAGATAAAAAGGGTAGATTGGCATTTTTAGAATCGAAAGTCACTGCAGCAATTTATCTACGGGTCCTGGAAAATGAATTAGAGCCCTTCGCTATAGAGCTTCTTGGTGACACTTACAGACTGATTTTCAACAGGATAATACTCCTTGCCATACAGCCAAAATTGTAAGTATGAACTATTTTTTATTTTTCAAATGAAGGATTAATTTATAGCTTTAAAATAAGCTACAACTTCTATGACTAAAAACTATATAAGTATTTTTTTTTTAATTTTTTAGGTTAAAAATTACTTCGAAGAAAACAATATCGATGTGCTACGCTGGCCTCCCTACAGCCCAAACCTCAATCTAATTGAGAATATCTGGTCAGGTATGAAACTTGAGATTGCAAAGGAGCGTCCGGAGCCAATTGAAATCCTGAAACATTTACTAATCCGGCTCTTGAAGACCAAATCTGTATCCACATGGAAAAACCTATCTGAGTCAATGAATCGCAAATGTGCAGCGGTAATAAAAAATAGATGAGGTTCAACAAAGTACTCATTGAATGAACAATGTTTCTGGGAAGCAATAAAAAAATAAAAAAAAAGCTGCAATTATAAAGCATTTTTCATTATTAAAACTGACGAAAGTTCCCAAAATTCCATTTCTCGGTCTAAGACCATTATGCTCCATTGACATTCAAACACTTTAAAAGTGTCATGAAAAGTTTGAAAATACTGAAATGAATAAACAAAACCTCAATAAAAAATATTTAGTTATTGCAACCAATTCGCCAAACTTCGAAAAAAATAGTTTGAGCAACATTTTTCGAACGGCACTGTATGCATGCGATTGTTGATGAAAGTATAGCTATATTGTTTCACTGATAAGTAAAATAAAGGACTCAGAACATAAAATGGAAAAAATAAAAATAAAATGAAAAGTCACATCACTGTTTTCGTAGGCAGCACATCCCTATCGAACACATACACCGTCATACATAAACTTGTGTCCAGTCAATGGATGAGCCACCCAAGACTAGTTATCGTGACATGTAATTAAGCTCTTAGGCCAATATATCGGACCCATAACCAAGTGCCCACAAAAAATTCTTCAACGCGAAAGTGAAAAGCACTGAGTTACACCATCTTCCCTCCTGCTGTCAATGTGCATCGCGAAGATGATAATAATCCTCAACCAGCCAAGTGGGCAAATGTCTTTGCAGTGTACTTAATATTGATTTAGAATGATTAGTTGGACGACTTGGAGGTGTACCCCCAGACAAGTCTTTGATCTTTCAAGGAATCCCGATGCTGGGTACATTGAGTGGCATCCAAAGAGGAATGCTTGACATACCCAGACAGTGGATAGTACATAATGGGTGTACACCTAGACTAGATCTTAAGCCGACTAATTGTTAAATTATGGCCGACTTGCCTCGGTGATATAGGATAACATTGAAGAATTAGTCGCAGGACTAATGGAGGTAATTAAGGATTTTTTTTAAGTCTTCTATCTACTTGCTTCAGTTTTTGAGTAGTTGTCGCCGACAAAGGGCACCGAAAGAGACACTTATACGATGTGACATTTGATGTGACTTCCCTGATCTGTACAATCCAACCGAGATCTGCAATAAGAGGAAAGGATCACCAGTGGGGTGGTCTTAAGACTACGATCTCCTGCGTAAATCATTATTGGAATTAATCATCCGCTGGATGAAAGCAATTACGCCTTATACGGTGGTGAAAATGTCAAATATTTCATAATTGACTTCCAACGGATGTCTGGAGGTCACTTCGAATACAATGTAACTTGTTCGTACTTTGAGGTATGCGTAGGGCCGCAGATACCAACGCAGTCTAACCGTGAGAATGCTGGGATTTTGTTGTGTTTATTATGTTAAAACTTTTGCTGTGCTTAATTTTAGGAATCTGTTGATCATAAATGATTTCCAACAATCAACTATGGCGGCAAACTCGTAGGTGGGGAGACCTGTCAAAGGTAATCGCGATATATAAGTTGCCCGTGGAGGAAGGAAGTCAAGCAGCAACGTACGAGCTTAGCAGTCCTTAAATAAAGTACTCAAGAAAGGTCTAAAAATACTTGGAAGTTACAAAAAGTGAGGACAACTAAACTATCTAACAGCCGATAGAAGAATATGGAAAGAATGCCCTTCCTTAGTCCCAACCCGGGTTGAAGGATAAATCAATCCGTCCGGAAAATCTAAAACCCTGACATATTTTGAACTTTTTGTAACCATGAAGACGAATGAACACTTGATTTGGAAGCGCAGAACTCATTCTATATTTGGATCCCAAAGACATTAATGTCACTGTCGGAGTAGGCCGAATTACCTACATATATTTTTCGCAGATGTGATGAAAACAAAAGAAACCGCTTGGCAATAGGAGATCAAAATATGCATCTAGGCGAATCCTTAGTAATTCTTTAAGAACGTACAGTAGCGAGCATAGAAAGTGCAACACCCATTTTTTACAGAATAATCACTAATAACTTTTAGGTAGCGGTTTTTTTTTAAATTAAGTTCATCCTTTTTGGGCACATAAGAGTGCTACAAGTAGTTCAGAGTCATTTTTGTTTTAAAGCGTTGTTGTAAAAATTAATAGTTTTGAAAAAATGTCAAATTACGAGCAATTGATGGAGGACCAAAAAATGTGCACGTTTTGAAGTGGCAGAGTTGGCTGTTACCAAAATAAGTAAAGAGGTTGGTTGCAGCAAGTCGATTCTTAGGAGATTAGGAGATTATTAGAAACAAAATACGTAGGAGCACAGTTGAATCGCAAAAAGGAACAGAAGGGATTTGTAAGACATCTAGCGCGGATGATCGAGTTTTACACCGGATGTCATTGAAGAACCGTTTTCAAACTGCTGTATGTACAAATAAGAGCAGAGTTTGTGGAGTCAAATCCAATTGCATTAGTGTGGATACAGTGCATCGAAGACTTAGAGAATTAGGCTTAACCCATTTCTTGCCACTGGTGTATTTTTGCACCAATGATTTTTATCGTCTTCTGAGGTAGAAATTTGTATCCTAAAATATCCTAATGGAAATGGTGCATTTTTGCACCATTATTTTCTTAAATATCGGATGATGGGAAAAAAATAAAAATGTCCAATAAACCTTCCCTGGGGCCTGAACAGAGAGTTTATGAAGTAGCATCAAAAATTTAAATTGATTTGAGTGGTGGCAAGAAATGGGTTAAGGGCTCGTCCACCCAAAAAAAAAAAACCGATGTAGATGGCTTAAAATGAAGAACACTCGGCCAATTTGGGCAAAAAAATATGAAAAGTGGACAGAAATTGATTGTAGACAAGTCATGTTCTCCAATGAGAGCAAATTCAATATTTACGGATCCGATGGAATTCAATACGTGCGCCGAAGAGCTGGAGAGCCCTTAAGGAAAAATTGCCTTGAGAGAACAGTGAAAGATGCAGCGCTCCAAATGATATGGGAATGTTTTTACTACTATGGAATCGGAGATTTATGCTTCGTTAAAGGAACTGTAAGCTCGGAAGTTTACAAATATATTTTAGTCAATCACTTTTACCATCAATTGAAAATCATTTTTCAGGCGCTATCGATGTGATTCTGTGCTCCGTGCCATCGTTCCAAAATGGTTAGCTATTTTGTTTTTTTTATTTCTATTCTAATCCCTTAGTAATTCTACGCAACGAAAAAAAATTAATAAAATTTACTTTCATCACAGATTAAAGATTTTATGATTGACAAGGGAATTTTCACACTTGACTGGCCAGGTAATTCACTGGACCTCAGCCACATCGAAAATCTCTGGCACATTATGGCATTGAAAACAAATAGCAAAATGCCTACCCAATGAAGTAATTGAAGAATGTTGGGATAAGGAAATATCCATGGAACATCTTCAAATTTAGTGGATTCAATGCCTAAGTGAAGTAAGGAGGCCTTGAAAAATAAAGGAGGCGCTACAAAGTATTAATATTCCACTAAATTCTATAAATGTAAATGCTCTTGCCTCAGAATTCCAAAATGTACAAGTTGGATGACCATAAACAATAAATAAACATTTAAAAGGATTGTCACCTACTGCAAGAAAATATATGGTTTTTTCAACACTTTCTTGGAAATTCTGATTTGCTCGGATTCTGTATCTGTAGAAAATGCTTTTATATGTCGTTTAATTGCCAACAAGTTGGTTAACAATTTATGGAAACCACTTATGATTTTATTGATTTTTTTCATTGACAAAAAAGGTAGATATGAAGAGAGATGTTGGTTTTTTTCGTGTTGCAGTTTCTATGCTCGCTACTGTACGTATATCCTTTATTGATTTAAGTCTTCTATATCAACATAATGCACCTTTTTGCCGTACAGTGGTCCGAGTAGTCGAGAAATTTGAGGATGTCAGTTCAAACCCAGATGAGATTTGTCCGTGTTCGTGTAGCTCGGTCTAAAGAAAATATTGCAGCAGTTCGTGACTGTGTTGACCGGAGTCCTCTCACCTTGATTCGCCATCGTTCTCAGCAATTGAGACTTTCACGAAACCATTTACACCGAATTATGACTAAAGATTTGCATTTGCATGCTTACAAGATTCAGTTGACAAAAAATGTCAAGCTAGTAGACCATGCGCAGCGCGGAACGTTCGCAGAATGGATCTTAGTGCAACAAGTGAATGGTTATTTTTCGAAGAAAATCATCTTCTCCGATGAGCGTAAACTTGATAGATATGTCAACAAACAAAATTGTCCCAGAGTGATTCATCAATGTTCTATGCATCAACCACGAGCAACTGTTTGGAGCGCATTTTGGGCTGGCGAATTGATTGAACCGCTCCTCTTCGAGAATATGGCTAGCAATGTGGTCACCGTGAGATGATAAACAACTTCTTTTGGGCTCAAACTGCTAAAATGGAGCTCGAAGTCATGTAGTTTCAACAGGATCGTGCAGCCAACACAGTGAACGAAACATTGGAATTGTTGAGAACGAAATTGAAGGGAGAATTATCTCGCGCCCCGGCGATGTGAATTGGCCACAAAAATCATGCGATTCGACGACTTTGGATTTCTTTCTGTGGGGTTTTTTGAAAGGAAAAGTATATGCGGTAAGCCACTAACCCAAGAACCGAAAGATGAGAATCGACGCGCCATTGATTAAATTGAGTCGGCACCATGCGAAAATGTCATCGAAAATTTCGTCAAAAGGACCAACAAGGTGGTCATTTATCGGATACTGTGTTCCATAATTACACTACCTTGTTTGGTCGCTATTTTTGTAAACATACATTTTGACTCTGCTTCACCCTTCACCACCAGTACCAACTGCACTCATTGAATATAAACGCGAACCTTAAAGAATGGTGAATAGCTTCACGTTCAGTCAGTTAACCTGCCCTGAAATGGAGCAGCTGAATTTAACATTGACCCAAACAAATTTTCGATCGCCACACTGCACATTGGCATGATTCAATGTGATCCTGTCCGCAAGCCTTGAGATGCTCCACCTTGTAATGGAAGAAACTGCTGATAGGACGTTTTTAAGAATGGCCAAAGAAGAAGTAGGAAAAGGAGCAGGCATTCGCCAGAGGCACCATGATATAATGGCTAAGAACTTTCACCTTTCAGCCTTTTCCAGAGACGATGTATACATTTAACTGGCATAGCAATAATGTCAAATAGTAAGGCAATTGGAGCTGAAATCATCAAATCGAGAATTGTCGGAGACCTACATACATAAGTCCTAGATAAATGTCTTTATTCTAGGACAGGCGAAGAAACTTTTGGGTAACTATAACTTGAAGAAATTCCGAGCCAGTATTAGTCTTGACAAACAAGAAACTCTTTCGGGGCACTGTAAGCCCCAGCGACATCTCAAGAAGCTGGACTCCTCGTGTACTAACCCAAGAAAGACTCAAATGCTTGGGGAAATGCCAACTTACGACAGAGAATCTGCTGTCACTTATAGCACTCAAGCCTCTACAGTGATTTCTCAGGGAAAGTGGTTACGCAATTTTCAGCTGGGAACTTACCAATTCTTCGTCTAGAACTCTAAAACTTGTAGGGCGGCTGGGCACAAAACCTTCAATAATAATAAAAATAATGAGACGGTATCCCATTCAATGACCATTGCCGAAATTCCTGAATTTAAAAACATCCCTTTTGAGACACATTAGGGAAGCGGGTAATGAGGGCATTAGCAGTGTAAAATTCGAAATATCTTCAACCCGTTCTTTATACAAATCAAAACGAAATCAGATACACCCTCGAAGCACGTTCCCAATATTTCATAGATTTGTTTCCCATCATCCCATCGATTGACTCGCCACGTGCCTGATCACACGAGAGTGCCTAGAAACTATTTACGCCTTTAGAATTGAAAAGAATCCCTCTAAATTACCGAAACCCAAATAAAATGTGTCACTAAAAGGGTTCCGCATGCACTGCCAAGGATCAAAGGATACCATAGCTGTGCCATTAAAGGGTTGCACACAAAGTGACCCTAGAATCCCCCCATAAAGTACTGCTCCCTGTATGAGGAGATTTAGAAGAAAACAACTTTAAAATGTCACGTATTTAAAAAAAAACCCTCTCGTCCTTCACTGGGGGTGTGAGCATCACGAGTGTAGTGAAAGGAGCTCCTTCGGACACAACACTTACCGTACTACCACCCCATTTCGTTTCTTTTGTTGACCTTTTCTTTGCCGTTCTTAGCCACCTTTTTCTGTTGGCCAAAACAGCCCTGGGAAGAGTCTTTATTTGATTTATTGTGAAAGAGTATCTTAACCTGGAAGTCGTGAGATGCTGAATGGAAAATTATGAATTTCAGTTTCCGGTCAATTGGACTTTGTCCGTTTGTTAGCTCGGGAATCAGTGGCTAATTGGTCACGTTTGGTGGCGGAATTATTATACTTCATAAATCATTGCCAGTTTGTTGTCATCCAAATGAAATGACCAAAATGGAACATTGATCTATTGGCCAAGTTGTTTGGTGCTCTATAGCTCCGTACACAATTTGCTCCTGTGTGGGAGAGCCAGAGTGGGCTTGGTATGTAGCTATGTGTGTACTTTGCAATAACTAACAATCAGCCACTTAATTGAGTTGTGAATTATTCGAAATGTCTTTTGGAGATTTATCGATGTTGTATTTGCCAAATGAGAGCTGTAATGAGGCCACATGTTGGGTGGATATTGCTTCTGACAGGGCACTTAGAAGTTTTGGGTTATTAGTGAGTGGCTACTGCGACTAATGATGAAAAGTAGTTCTTCGGCTGACAAGGTGACAGGCTGTCATTTGACATGTGGAACAGGTTTGAATACAAATATTGCGGGAGTGATGTAAGAAAATGATTACTAATGACTTTGAATTTACAAATACTATATGTACTGACCTTCGATGTACTTCGAGTAGCACCAACTGAAAATAGTTAAAAATAAAATAAAATTGATTAATAACTAAATATACAATGAAGGAGAATGAATACAAATAAGTTGAAGTGGCAGCTTGTGCCAGGCTTTTGGATTAAGTCACTGAGACTATTGGCTGTCTATAGATTTTTGACTTCAGACTTATGTGCGTTTTGAATGACCCAAAGAGTCTCGGAAAGTAAAGTACATTTACATGTCAGGTATGCCTTTTAAAAAAGTAGCGGTTCCTAAATCCGCTTAAGGTTTCCTTATTAGATAAGACCTTGTTTTTTGTTTTAACTCAGTACCAATTCAGAATAAACAACGTTCAGGCCGGGCCATCTAGGAATCTAGGGCGACTTTAGGAATCTATTAGATAATCGGATCGAGGCCAAACTTTTTTTTGCAATACGAGCTGTACTGATTTTTGAAGTTACGAAATGAAATGAGTTACGATCAATGTGTTACGATAGATTTTGATAAATGTGTTTCGATAACGGGGAAATGATTCCATACCGGGGAAATATGTATACTGAGAACATCAGCTGTCTGTCTGTCTGTATGTCTGTCTGTCTGTCTGTCTATCCGTCCGTCTGTCTATTTGTCTATCGGTCTGTTTGTCCGTCTGTTTGTCTGTCTGTCTATCCGTTCGTCTGCCTGTTTTTCTGTCTGGGCATCCGTCTGTCTGTCCGTCTGTCCGTCCGTTTGTCTGTCTGGCTATCGTCCTTGTCACGTCTAAGCCGCTGAACCAATCATAATGGAATTTGGTACAAGGATGGTCTGGGATCTGAGGAAGGACATATGCAAAAAAAACTGCCCGCTGAGTGGCGCGGTGTCAAGTTATTTACAACTTCTTTATTAATTGTCCAAAATGATTCATATTCACAGTATATATTGGTATAATGTCTAAAGAGAAAACTACAAAATCTAGACCCGATGGGTGGCTCTGGAGTCAAAGTATTAGCAACTTCTATATTAATTGACCAAAATGAATATCAGCTGCATATTATTATAATATGTATGTATGTACATATTTACTAAATTTTATAACACATTTTCCATCGATTGTACTAGACATCTTTCTTCTTCTCTTACACATTACACATACCCAACTGCTTTGGATTGGATACGTATTCACTTCCCCCGTGAGCTTATGTGGATGAGGCTCAAAAATTTTATATTATTACTATTATTCCGCAGCGGTCCAGAGCGTAGGTGATCTATCGGCTTCAGGCGTGGCAACTCTACAATAGGAGCAATCGAGGAAGTTGTTAAGACAGTCCAAACGGCAACAACTCCTCGAGAAAAGTCCTTTTACCGGTAACTTTAGATGTAAGAAATGCTTCGAAATCGGCAAGGTTGGCAGATATGCTGATTGTGCTGGAAAATAATTTCAGAATCCCGCAATATCTGCTACGAATGATAAAGGATTACCGTAAGAACGGAAAACTGATGTACGCCACAACGGAGGTCATTTTCGAAAAAGAAATCACGACAGGAGCAGCACAAAGCTCAATACTTGGATCTAACTTATGGAATATCTCCTATGATGAGATCTTTCGGATAGAGATGTCCGACGAAACCTTTCTTGTGGGGTATGCGGCGCAAGAGACACAGAATACGCAGAGAGAAGGCCTACACAAATCATGAGACGCGTGTCCACCTGGATGGCTGACCGTGGACTTAACATAGCAACGGAAAAAACGAAAATAGTTCTCCTGAGCAGGAAACACATCCCCATACACGTAGAGTTCCAAGTAGGCCCAGAACGGGCAAGGACTCAGTGAAGTACCTTGGCATAACTTTAAACTGCAAGCTGTCATACTGGTGGCAGATAAAATCCGCATCCGAGCAAGCCGCGAAGGTTACCACGTCATTAAGCAGACTCATGGCAAACGTTGGCGGCACAACTCAGAGTAAGCGAAGACTCCTCATGTCGATCAGGTATGCAATTCTCCTGTATGGCTGCGAAATAAGAGCAGATGCAATAAAACAGGAGACATACAGGAAACAGTTTTCTGCAGTACAGAGACGCGGAGCCCTCAGAATCGCAAGCGGCATGCCGCGGCAGAAAGAATGTACGTCGACGGGAAAAAGATGGAAATGGGAACGGAAACGGCAGCCACAGACGCGAAAGAGGTTACGAAGATAAGATGGCAAAACAGGTGGAATACCGAAACTAAAAGAAGGTGGATCGCGAGACTGACCAGCGACGTCATGGAAAGGACGGAACGGAAACATGTAGAAGTAAATTACTACATCACTCAGTTTCTTACTGGTCACGGTACTTCAAAGAGTAGGCACCTCCGCAAGATGGGGAGAACAAAGGGCGCAGCTTGCCAACGGCAATATCCCAGATTATGACGCCAACTTCACCTTCTTCACCTATAGCAGATGAGATGGACGACAGAGAGGAACCAACTAGTGTTGGAGATAGGCATTTTTTCCCCTGGAAAATGCAGTCAGGAAAATGATCTCAACAATTGACACGTGGAACAAGTAGAACAAGAACAAGAAAAAGGAGAGAGTAAGACGCAACATAACCACGTAAAAGGTCAAAGAAGAAGGAACCGCCCCCAGAGGCAAAAAAAGTGGCGCCACCCTGGAGTAATGCGAAGAGCGGTCCCAGGGTGGGATCTCGCCTGAAGGTGGAGAGTTTTTGGTCGATTACAGTTCGAAACACCAGGCGACTGTTCGGCCTCAGCATGAAGCATTTTTTCTTTAAAAAAAATTATTATTAACTTTTATTATATATAATCAAAATAACACGTTTTATTTTTTAACTATTGCAAATATATACAGTATTATGCAAAATATAAGCAACCGAAAGCAATTTGCTCAGGAGCATCTTGACTGGCCTAATAAAAAATGGAGAAATGTTTTATGGCCCGACGAGTCCAAGATCAAATATTAAACCCTTATTTTTAGGTAAGCACATGCTGTTAAATATTTACTTGTATTTATTAAAAAAACAACATTTCTTCATCTTTCTAAGGGACCACCATAATGCATCAATTTTTTGCAGTCAAAAAAATAATTTTTTTTGTTTATTAATTTAATCTCAAGTGCAAGTGCATAAAGTTTCTGTTCTGTATTAAAAGGCTCTTAAAAAATTTGAAACAAAAAAATCAAAATGTTGATATTGGGTTCATAATTGCAACTTTAGCGAAGGATTCAGAGGTTTTTTAGGCACACACATATTATTTTGCACGCCACTGTATTTAAACGCCGCAAAGTGTTTTACATGCGGTCTCCACGAGACATTATTCATGTCTGCGCTCACGTCTGGCAAGGAAAATGTCTAGTGGAGACCACAATCAGCGATACAGATATTCTACGCCTCCATTTATGTCTGGATTTTCGGCCCGACATCTATGTCTGGACATGAGCTGTCACTTTGGTGGAAATTTTTCAATTTCGTTGGAGTTTTCAATGGAAGTGATACGAAAAGGTAAGACATGAAATTCCCACCACACAAAATTCGACGTTCGTTCCACCATCTTGTCTATTCCCACATGCTTTTTACACCGCGTCTCCACGAGACATTTCTGATGGCAGGATTTTATTGAAAGAGAAAAAATAGAGCAAGGCATCGAAATAGCTGATGGAGACCGCCATATGCCGATAGCATGCCATCAATAGCAGGATTTTTCACATGCCATTGATGGCTTGCTATATGTTCTCTTTTCTCTTTGCTCTCTTCCAATTAAATCCTGCATGTGGTTATAACGACCCCCAAAGTTATGATCTCGTATTTTTTAAATAGTGCATTTAAATGCCTGTCAAAGGAACAACAACTTTTCCTATAAAATAATCTATACCTCTAAGTAACCATGAAGTTTTTCGTCACAAATAAGAAATAACTAAAAACTGCCACCGGCGCGGCATTCAGTAATTACCAGTTTTGGATATTGCCAACTTACATTCCCACAAGAAAAAGCCAAGAAATTTACGCAATCACCATCGGAGAAACTAGTCGTGTCGCGTAGTTGCTTGAAATGACTCATTGCTGGTCGAAGTCGTTCAAATTTAATATGCGCGACTAGACTCGAGCGGCACTTAAAAATGCGACTCCCTTGCAGCTCTCCAGAAATGTCCAAAAAGGAAAACCACAAGTGGGTTGATTTTGATTTGATGTCAGTCCTATCTAATGCCGTGTAAAATTGTTTTGTATTGCGAATTTAGAAACTTGGTCTACCACACAATAATGAAGGAACCGCACTTTGTAGCTGCTGTTTCCGTAGGAGCCTCCCGAAGGCGATAGATCATTTTCTACGCCTCGCTGAATCGACAATCAAGATGTTTGTTTTCATCGTCCGAAAACCTAAAAACCGTAACAGAAACACCACAACCTTACTACAGGTGGGTGATCGCACCTTGTGGCTGCTGGCGGCGCGGCGGTAGTCTGTCGCACAGGTAACGTCAGCATACCATGAAGCCGCAAGTCATTAAAACATAAACACTTGCGTAACATCAAATGCAAAATAAGAAACCAAGTCACGCTGCAAACAAAACAAACGCAGATAGAGCAAACGGATTTTATTCATATTTATCCCAATTAAATTTCACGAACTGTTTAGGTTCGTTCCTCCACTGTTAGAGGGGGGTGAAGAATGTTAATTGAATTAGTTCAGGCTGGTAGTCTCATAGCGGGCACCATCACATTAATTGTGCCCATCAGCTGGAGTACCTGCCTGCATCTGCACCTTCGGCTAACTGGTGTTGTAGTGTACCGTTGCATTGATGCACAGTGCGAAGAGAATAACCGTCAAACTGTGTATACCGGATTTATCATACGGTAAAACACTGTGGTGGCTTATTGGCATGGTTTCATGTGTGCAGTCGGTCATTACGGATAATCACATGCAATATGGTAAATGTGCGCAATTAGTTGCAACATCAACATATGCAGCCTGTAACATGTATCTGAGAGATACATTCGCAGATTAATTAGATTCAGTTCAAGCGCGGTGGCGAAAAACGTGGGAAAACAATTTGAATTCCACAAAACGGTTCTCGGTGCTCTTGTGAAATCGCCAGCGGGAAATCTATGGGAGTTGTGTTCTCGAATGGGTGGCACGATGCCCGAGGGGTGTTGCACTGCAAGTCGCTATCGTGAATAGATCACACGACCAAATTCTCGGTATCGGTATCGGTATCTCTATTGCGATGACTAGGGTGGGTTCAGTTGGAATTCATGGTCCATTTCTAAGCCACTTCTGTCTTGCAATTAACAAAATGTGGCAACTCCCACCGCGGAATGACTTTTTCTAATCCGGCCGCTGAGCACAAAAGTCATGGGGCACCTGACACTGCATAAATTACCATAGTACCGCGAATAAAGCTAGACAACTTCGTAGCCGTAGCCACACCGCACCCATTCGGTGGAGTCGGTACTGTTGATACACATACACAAATGAGGTACAACAAAAAAAAAAACAGGCATTTGTCATAGTTGTGGGTCAAGTGGTTGCTTAAGTTGCGGTGTAACCGACAGGTTGGTGGGGTCACAGACGAATGTATATTACGATGGACGTGACGTCTGGAACGCGGCGACATGCTTGCGCTATTCACGTCTTAGCTGGGTACTTTGCGGTTTATGACGTGGGAAATTCGTATTAGGCAAAGTCATGTAAGTTTCTCGTGGAATTTTGGGCATTAGCGATGTGAGAATGTATTTGTGAGTCAAATTTAACAGGAATTCGAGAAGGGAAGGAATTGGTTCTTCTAAGGTTAGTCAGCTAAGATAGAAATGAATGATTGTCAAAGTTCGAATCCGTCTTTGAGAAGCTTGATTTCAGGACCACTGCGAACCTATAAGTGACAATTTCATTTCTCCGAGGAATAAACACCCACATTAACTACTTCAATATCTCTCCAACAAAGTCACTTTCTAAAATCGAAGACATCATGTATGATTGACAGTTTAAGAATGAGGTAAGACTTAAGATATTGAAGATGTAAGACTGATATACAGTGTACTCTCTCCTTACGGACACCTCTTATAACCGGACAGATTTCAAAGAACGGAAAAAATACTCGATTTTTCATATAAAAAAACCTCTCATAACCGGAATCTCTCATAGCCGCACACGGACACCAATTTACGTAACCGCAATAGAATGTTACTCTCTTTTAAATGGACAAAACACATCTACGTATGGGAAACTTTTAACATACTTTATTTTGTTTTTGTCTTATTTTCCTCTTCTTAACACTGTGCAAAGAAACGAAACAAAAATGTAAACGGTGGAGTGTGCCTTTGCGCTATTATCCAAGAACTAAATGCATTTATGAATTCCGTTGCATTTTTTAAATAGGCTTGTATGATAAGTGTACCTAGGGATGTTTAATTTTAAGCTTGATTATGGGCGTACAGATGATCCGACATATCTGACAGACCGAAATCTGACAATGTGAACTCAAGAACAGTGCTGCCACTAAAGAAAAAATTCCCGTAGCAAAACCAAATTTTGCGTAGCAAAACTCAATAAGTCCATAATATGCCGTTTTTCATCGACAACAAACCAAAAACCGCTCAGTTCTATGTTAAAAATAAACAACCTTTAAAGGACTTGTATAGTTGGTATATTTTTTTAAATTATTGCAAAAACAGTCCGATACCGATTCCAGTCAAATTCAAACATATCCGAAGAAATGTATAGTATACTGCCTGTGTTGGGTACTATAGAAACATAAGTTGGTGTCGTAGAAGTGAATAGTAATAATAAAATAGTTCATTTAATTTTTTTTGATTTGTAATTGTGCTTGTGAGAGGTAATTCAAAATTCTTGTTGACAGTTCCTGTTTCATAAAAGCGTAGCAAAATGTGGGTATTTAGGGAGAGTGTGTAGCAGAGTAGCAAATTTGACTTTTTTGAAAATCGCGTAGCAGTTTCGCTACGATCGTAGCAAAGTGGCAGCGCTGCTCAAGAAACGAAGGGTCGGACAGACATGTCGGATGGTTTTCAAATATTTTTTTAATATTTTGGTGGTCGAACAGACATATCTGATAATATGTACGCTTGTTGGTCCTACATAGAGCAAATTTAATTTCTGAAATGTATTTCAAGGGGTGTGGTTGTTGTTGGAAATTTTGAATTTCGGAGAAAAACATTTTAAAATATAAAAAATTTTGATAATCGCCTGGAGAATTCAATAATTGTAATTCTGCTAGCAAATTAACATAAGAAAACTATGGTCGCTTTTCATCCATTACTGTACCCAAACTGTGAACGCTAACAACATCGGTCTGTCAGTCATTCATCCGACTATTGTCATAGACAGGAAGTAGTATTTTTCGATAATTTGCGTAATTTGTGTTTACCACATAAAAATGAGTTCCTGTATAAAATAAGATTAATGTCATATGTCTATTGTGTTTCTTTGTTAAAGGATTTTAATTTAATTTTATTTCCCATAACCGGACACCTCTCATAACCAAACAAATTTTTCGGTACCGTCAGTGTCCGGTTATGAGAGGGTTCACTGTTTGCATATTGAAGGAAATTAGGTATCTAACGAGCTTCCTCTCCGATCACTGCCAGCTACGATATCACCTAAACATGTAAGGCCTGCCGATTTTCAACTCTGTTTAGAGGAGGTCAAGACAGCCGAGCACATCATTTGTGAATGCCCAGCACTTTTTAGGGTCAGGCTTTCATAAAGAATTCCTCAGACCTTCAAATTTATGGTGATCATATTCCAGCTGAGCAAACGTGTCGGAAGTGGTTTGCACGTTTTAAGAGTGGTGATTTCGACTTGGAAGACAAGGAACGACCTGGGGAGCTAAAAAAGGTGCGTGAGACTCTCGCGCGACAGAAGTGAAACTAGTTTTAAATCCAATAAGCCATTGTTGAGTTAGGGCTGTGTAATGACAGAAAAGTTGATTTTCTGCCTCTTCGATCTCAAAATCTCAGCTCCTATAAGTAATGGAGTAGTCTGAGTACCGCCAGGAAATGCAGACCATAATAGTGAAAACCGCATCTAAATCCGTTTAGTGGTTCTCGGGATTAGCCAAATTTTGGGGAATTCCTTTTATACTATGTATAGATTTTACTGCCAGTTGAAAATGGAGAAGGGGAAGCGTTTCACTTTTCGTCTGATTCAGGCAAATTTGCTCTACCGCGGCTAAAAAAGTTTCACTTCAAAAAACTTCGAAACTGAAGAATTGGAGGAATCGCTCGACAATTCAAGAATTGTCTGAATCATAGGAAAACGCCTCAAAGCCATGGGAATGATCCAAAGGCAAAGAAATTGGGTCCCATACGTACTGAAACCAATGGACGTCGAAAGGTATTTTTTTTTACCTGTAGGAAGGGATTTTTGCATCGAATTGTCACTGGCGATGAAAAGTGGATCCATTACGATAATCCGTCAAGCCCGGTCGACTATCAACACCAACGGCGAAGTCAAATACCCATGGATTAAAGCTCATGCTCTGTATTTGGTGGGATAAGATGGGTGTGGTCTACTATGAGCTGCTTAAACTGAATGAAACCGTCACTTGGAGATCGCTACCCACTACCCAGCACGTTGCAAGACCGGTCAAAACATATGTACTTGGAAATGCTCAAACGGGAAGCCCTACCCCACCCGTCGTATTTTCCAGACATTGCTCCTTCTGATTATCACTTGTTCCAAACGATGTATCATTGCCTGTCCGAGCAGAAGCTTACTTCTTATGAAGATTCCAAAAAAACCGGTCGATTTGTGGATTGCATTTAAGGATGAGCCGTTCTTTCGACATGGTATTCGTATCCTGCACGAAAGGCGGGAAAAAGTAGTGGCTAGCGATGGACAATACTTTGAATAATACAATTTTTTAAATAAACAATTTTTTTGTTAAAAAAACATACAACAAATTAATTCCAACTTTAATTGATTCTTTTTTCCACGACTGTTGTCCTAAATACGAATAGCTCCTTCAGTTGGTCTTCTTTTGTACCTATAAACTGATTGCTAACTGCAAACACTCCATAAACACGAATAATTGTCAATTCCGTTGATAAGTACTTTGCCATAAATTTAAATTTTGGGCAACGCCTACCAGCGAACAGTTCAAAGCCACAATCGAAAAGAATTTCCTTTGATCACGACAAATGATTGCGCAGAACTTGTTTCTACTTCAAACACAGTCAGTTAAAATTCGGATCCAACACGCATATCTGTGATGACTTATCACATCGTGTACAGCGCCGCTATTTCCCATTCCGTCTTCGTAGGTACTTGATATCCAAAACAAACACTCTTTTGTAACATCAAACTTCTAGCGGTTAATCTGCCGATTTGCATCGTCCCGGAAATGAGACCGCAATTATTTTGCAAAAAAAAAGTACTTAACACGTATATCAAAGCTCAAATCACTTTATAACTGTTTATAGCGCTGAACGCCCATAGAATTTCAAATACATACTCGTACACATTTCAATCCGAATGCCATTTGCGTCACGTTACGTTATGTTAATGAAATGTCAATGGTGTATCTTTTTCAGTGCTATGTGTGGTATAAGTGTCTTGTAATTATTATCCAATTCAAATTCACTAGGTGGGCGTTTCTTGATTGATGTAAGCGGTTTACTCAAATGGAAGATTGGCTTGCTTGAGTCTTTTTGATGGTTTTGTTTGTTGAAGAGTTTCGGCCTTCGTTGTTAAACAAATTTATCCGATTAATGGGAATACAGACACAGACAACAGAGGAGTCGATTCATTTAACTTACATATACATAAGTACATTCACGACCTAGAGTTGGAGTGTATTTGCACGGAATGAACAATAAAGCTAATTGTACGAAACAATGCTATTTTTTTTAATGTGATCTGAAAACATTCCGCAATATTATACATAAATATTTATTACAGATGACTTCACCGCACAATGACAATGAAATACGCTTTACCTTTGAATTACATACTCGTACATACGTTAACTGGTATGTGCTGTGTGGTAAGTTTATCTGATTATTGTGAACTAAATGCATACGTGCCGCTTGCCTACTGGCGTTTGTGAACTTGGCACCGTAAGCCATTCCACGGTTTACTCTTAATTGTCTGGGGGATAGGAACTATTTTCGCATTCTTTAGCTCAATGAAATTACGCAGAATAAATTGAAAAAAAAAAACAACAAATTAATATACAGTCGTGATCGAAATTCTAAAAACCGCCTTAATGTCGGTGGATACATTTGTTCTAATCTACAATTTACTTTCCATTTTGACTTTGGAGTTGCTTGTGCGAATACACTGTTTACATTTTTTTTCATCTACACCTGAGCTCAGGAATATTACTATCAACATGATAAATACCGAAAAAGACGATAAATGAGGTTGCAAATGACATAGGAATAGGACGTTCCAGAAAATTAATGTTTAATGCAATATATTGCTTTGGAAAACAAAATACGACCGACACAGTTAGAAGGAAACCGCCCCCAAGAAAGACAAGCGCTGCTGAAAATCGAATAATTGCGGATTGCGCTAAAAAAATTCTTTTATTACTTCGACAGAAGTTTAATTTGAAGTCAGTCGAAAATACGGCACAGCGGTTAGAATCAGAACAATTCGAAAAGGTTAATCGAAAGCAATTTGATAGCGTACGTAGCCCAGCACAAGCCTTTGGTTTCGATGAAAATATCTCTGACAGACTCTACTTTGCTAAAATATATGGAAATAACAATATTTTTTGGAAAAAAAAAAAAACGTTTTATGGAGTGACGAGTCAAAATTTAATCGACTAGGGTCTGATGTGAAGCGATTGGGTGGTGAGCTTAATACACGCTATGCTGATAAAACGGTGAAGCATGGTGGTGGGTGCATAACGGTATTAAATGCTTTTCTATGACATTATGTAAGGAAAATAGTTAATACTGACGCAAAAATGGAGCAATATTAGTATTAGACAATATTAAGTAACAATATGGACCCTTTTCCTGATGAAAATTTGCCAATAATATGGACCGTCATGCACGACAATGATCCTTAACACACGTCTCAGCAGTATTTGCGGAGATCATCGGTAACAAAGTTTTTTGAAGTTACGTCTTTATATAATAGTAATGATAATCTGTTTTACAAGCTGTGAACAGTGAAACAGTAAGTGAGAACATTAGCAACTACAACGAAGGACAATGGTCACCGCAGAATCCCACGGGTAAGAAGCAGTACGATCGTGATCCGTTGTTGCAGCTGCGTGATGCTAAGGCGTCAAGAATATCGCCCGATGTGAGTACGATAAACGCTTCGATTCTGCCACAGCCTAACTTTTTGCCGTCGTTTGTTCGTGGCAATAGCAACAATAAACGTGTACAGTCGATGAGTGGAATTGGATCGATGGGCGATCGTTCGGGCATGGGAATGAGTGGCATGGCCGGAAACGCTGCTGGTGGCAATGCTAACTATCTGAAGCAAGCTTCTATGCCGGGTGTGAATCAACGCAACAGTGCCAAAGGTAGCAAGACTGCAATGATCCATGTCAATTTGTCATTTAATCAAGACGTAAAACTAAATGAGACAGACAACGCGTGGCGACCACGCGTTCTAGTCGCCGAACCAGGCCAGGAGGGTGCCCATGATAGTGAAGATTTGAAACGTCGTGTACGTGGTATTCTCAACAAACTCACACCAGAGAAGTTTGACATGCTAGTCGAACAAATTATCAAGCTAAAGATCGACACCAATGAGAAAGTGAAGGACGTAATGGAACTTGTCTTCGAGAAAGCTATTGATGAGCCAGTTAGGCTACGTTTTTTTTTCTTAAAATGTTGTTTCTTCTTAAGAAAATGTATTTTTTCTTATATTTTTATACCCATTTTTTTTAAGGTTGACCAACATATTAACTTTAAAGTAGTACATAGGTAGTTGGCAAGACAAAAATGTTTGCATAAAGTCTATATATGTATAGACGCAAATTTTAAGACCTTAATCTTTTCTTAACTCTACGTACATGCTGGGAAATAAATAAATAACTATTTTAAAAACATAAAACAATTCATGAAATCATTTTCAACAATTTTCCATCAGTTGAGACCAAAGCCAACAGCCATGCAGCAGTGGGTGACGTCATGGTGTGTGTATGTGGCATTTTTGAATTTCTGCGTATTTACTGAAATAGCATTATATTGATGCATTGTGCCCGGCCTACTATGATAAATATGATTGTAAAAGCAAATTCAAATTTAAAAAAAGTGCACGGGCAATGGCGGGCAGGCAACAGCTGTACCTACACTATAGAAATGTATTAGAATGAAACAATTTGTTTTCTATGAAAAGTTGCAGATGGGCGAAGCAAGGCGAGCACGGGTCAGCTATCTCTATGTATAAAACAAGTTCACTGACTGTCTGACAGACAACGCACAGACCAAACCGATGGACCTAAAGGGCTAAAATTTGGACAGTACATTGCTATAATAACATAAATATCCACTTAGAGAGGATTTTTTTTGTAATCCCACCTCTAAGTGGGTGAATACGGAAAAATAATTCGGCACTCATCTCCACTACAATTTGTTTTGCCTTAACATAGGCAGGGGGGTGGGGGGGTCGAAGCAACGCGAGCACGGGTCAGCTAGTTGATCATAAAGTTAATGTTTCGCCATGGCCCGCACAGATTCCTGATCTTAATCGGATCGAGAATCTGTAGAACGATGTGGAGTACAAAGTTGGTTTGAGAAAACCGAAAAATTTATCGGAACTTTGGTAAGCTACCAGGGATGGATGGAACTTCATTCCTACCTACCGCTGTCCATCTTTAGTGGAAAGCGTTACCCGGAGGCGGTGGGCACCGTAGCGCAAGTGGTTAGTGCGTCGGACTACTGAGCCAGCGGTCTTGGGTTCGAATCCCGCCGCAAACACCTAAAAAAAGTTTTTCACAGTGCCCACCTCTTTCGAATGTCTGACAAGCATCAAAGAGTATAAATTGTCACGATTGAGCTTCTCAACTCGCCGTTCGGAGTCGGCAAAAAACTGTAGGTCCCTTCCATTCGTGCAAAAATATAACACGCACACACAAATGGTTGCGAGAAGCAGGCCCAGGTTCACCTCGAGCTGTAGCGCCAACTAAGTAAGTAAGTTACCCGGAGGCCGTTATTATCCAGAGAGACGTCCAAAAAAGTAATAAAATAAAAGTTAAAATCAGAAATTATGTGTGATTTTTTTTTTCCAAGTGTGCTAATTCTGTGACCAGCGCTAATATGTTACCTTTTCATAAAAAGGAATGAATACTTTTGGAAAGGCATTCTTTTTTCCGGATTCATTTTATTTACTTTACTTTGGCTAAAAACAAAATATTTTCTAATTTATAAAAAAAAATTGCAGTAGTTATCACTACAGATGGATTTTTGATGAGCGATAGTACGTGTGCTAATTCTCTGTCCAACACTGTATTATGTACCTACGCCACCTCTGGTAAAATGCTACGAATTAATTCCAACTCCAATACAATCGTCAGCTACACATGTATGTGAAGGTGAACTACATACAACGAGGTACATTGTACTTCCAGTGGCAGAATATGTCCACTTACTGAATTCGACAGAAGAGTGGACGGTGGGAAATAGCTGAGAAGAAAGTGAAACTTTGCCAATGAATTGAAGGAACTCCAACGAGTGGGCAGGGGCGACTGAATGTTCACTGATACTCGAACATTTTCGCTAAGTCTCTCTCAATTGGATTAATACGATTCATTTGTATCACAATTATCAGTTTAGCCATTACGGTTCTGTAAAATTGTGTTCATGAGTTACCTACTTAACACGCACAGTTTTGGATGCATCGAATGAATGAATGATACGAGTGCGTATTTACCTACTGTATTCCATGACGGCCACTTTTCTGCAACCAGGAATTTGATATTCGTGTCGATTTTTATCTCAGGTATGTAACGCATCAGAACAATCAGTTGATGGTTGCGATGTAACCATTGGACAAGGATCCCCAAAATTTCATCCTGCACCGTTTTAAGTATCATCAATCAACATTTAACACTGTTTATACAGACTACACTAATCCCCTTTATGCATTATTGATCCTTGACCCAAATCACACCCAGGCCAGTAGTACTCAAGTGAAACTACCCGCATTTTCCTCGATGCTGAAATTGGCTAAGCCTTAGTGGTAATTGTAGGCAATTTCAAAAAAAAGTACGTATACTTCCCATTCTGTGTTCACTTGAGCGACATTCCATTCAATGTCCACCTACCACCCGTGTTTAGGTGCTTCGATTGTCACACCATAGCGTGGGCTCGATGCACATAAATCCGGTGCTAGAATTCACACACAATTCCATAAAAAGGAACAACCACTTCGCAATGGGTGTGTGGAGGCTTTCATTTTTTGTCTGCTATGTTTTTATTTGTAGGCAATACAAGTTCTCTTCTCTGCTGCCCACACACACACACACACATCACATCGAATCTGGCAGGGAAAAGTTGGCTCAACCTGTTTGTCGTCTGTCGGCAGTAAGCCCACAAATTTAGTATTTCCATATTCTGCAATCATTGCTCCTGAAGTGTGTGTGTGTTGGTGTGCGTATAGCTAAGCCTCTCGAGACTCTAGAGTGAGGTGCTAACGACGAGTGAATCATTTCGGAGTGTGTACCATGGGATTAGGGACTTCCATCCTGGGATTGAGAGGCAAAAATGCAAATGCATGTTGGTCAGTTGGCTGACAGATGCAAATAGTCAAACGTGACAAAGTTGCTTCCAGCACAGATGACAACGAACCGAAGTTGGCCCTCGTCATTGTTCCATTGCATGTACAGAAAGGAAGAGGGAATAAATCATTGAATCTCGTCCACCTCTGCAAGTCTATCAGGATGTGCATGACTCAAAGTGAAGTCCTAGACAGACATACCACGGTAGCTTGCTTGCTCTATACTCGAGGGGATATAATACTCGTACAACAATGTTGTGCGAAATAAAGGTGAGTATCTGTGTGTGCGCTGAGGACGGTGAATTTAAATTCAAGTGGATTGTGGGAAAATCCGCCGGTGATGAGAAGGGTGGTTGGGAATTTTCATTCAGTAACATTGCATATCCTTTCTCTAGACACAAGAAAAAGAAAAAAAAGGGAACAGAAAAAAAAACGCTAAAAGATGCGAATGAGATGCAGTTTACTTCAGATAGTGATGCTAATAGCTGAGGTAGGATTTTCTTCTTTGTAGATTTTTGTTTCAAAAGCTTCGGCACCACTATATCTACAATGCGATATGCAAATGTATACGAGTATTTCACTGCAGAGAGAATTCAAATGAAATTTTCTGAAGTAAAGTGGTGTATTTTTTCTTCTTTGGGGAATTCTCTTTGCTTCGCTCTGAAGGTAAATATGTTTCCTTAGCTGATTTTAGGTCAGATTTCAAATTAAGTTTGAGAAATTTACGACCTGAAAGTGCATACCTATATAATGGGAATAAGAGAAAGTATTTATTCGATATATCACAGAAGAACGGTTGAATTTAAAGCGCGGTTGTCCAGGGAAAAATAAATTACATTCACAGGGTGTTTTTTTTAGAGGTATAAAACGTCCGATAGGGATATCTGTCAAACCAGCTGTCATACTAATGAAGTGTGCTTACCCTTTTTTTTTAATATACTTTGGCAAATCACCATGCAAAGACTTACACCAGAACAACGTTTACAAATCGTGGAAATTTGTTTCCAAAATCAACTGGAAGTTGAAATAGATTTTTATCGTCAAATCATCTTCAGCGATAAGGCTCCTTTCTGGCTTAACGGGTATGCATGTATGGTTTACATGCCGAAGGCGTCATCGGCCCATTTGTCTTTAAATCCGAAACCGGTGCCAAAATTACCGTGAATGGCGAACGCCACAGTCAAATTATTCAATATTTTTTCATTCCTCATGTCACTGAAAATCATTTGGAGGAGAAAAGACGGTGCAACATGCCATACAGCGCGTGCAATCATGACTTTTTTGAGCCAAACGTTTGGTGACCGAATCATCTCAAGAAATGGACCAGTGAATTGGCCACTTCGTTCGTGTGATTTGACACCTTTGGACTACTTTTTGTGGGGGTATCTCAAATCTCTGGTCTATGCTGATAAACCAGCAACGACTGATCATTTAGAAGCCAACATTCGACGCACTATTGACGAAATAAGACCGGGTATGCTCGAAAAAGTATACATAGTAGAATAAGGCGCAGTCGCGGAGGCCATATGCCCAAAAATTATTTTTAAACATTAAATGCCATGTAATTTGTGAGCTAATAAAGCCAAAATATTGGTCATTCCATTGAATTGGTTGTGTTTTATTTTAAAAAAAAGTTTTATGCCTCTAAAAAAAACACCCTATATTTCACGCACTAAGCCGAGGTCGCGTGTCGAATGTGCCTCCCACAGAGATACATGCTTACTTACTGGCGCTACAGTCCAAACTAGACCAAGACCTCAACCAACAACTTTTTCCATTTAGCCCGATCCCTAACTAACTGCCTTTAGTTGCGCACTCCAAATTGGTCGTTTTCCACCTGTGCGCACCGCGCCATCCTAGTCGAGTTCGTCCTCTGTTGTTGCTGGTTAGATGCTGTGGAAAGAGGGTAGCCAGAGCCTTTAACCTGGCAGAGCCCAGTGTTGAAACTGCTCCCACACATCAATTGTGCTTATTTTACCTTCAAGCGGTAGCCATCGGATACTGGTCGCTGCCCACTCGAGCTCGGTTTGCTGAGCTTATAAGCGCGAGTGCTGATCAAGAGAAAGCAGCTGTATAAACCGTCAGCGGACGAATTCCCTCGATGGTGTTAAACTTTCCAGAATGGAAGCAACACCTTATCTGAGCTACTGCGATATATTCGAAGCCCAGGTCGATAAAGATTTCCATGTACTAGTCTTGATCTTAGAAAAAAGTTGGTGGCGGATGAGATGGGTCAACGGCAGTGCTCACGCCGCCGGAATTTGACACCGATGTACCCGGCCCCCTGTCCTAGGGAAATACAAAGATCTGGCTATCCATGTTGGGGGGCTGTGCGTAACATTAAATATCTAACCAAGTAACAAAAAGATGGTTCTGAAACAGTCAATAGCCTCGGAAAAGGACGGATATACTGTTGATAGAGAGATTCTCATTTTAGCTCATTTTAGTAAAATAGTCACAATGCTTTCCTCTTTAAAGTATCGAGTAGGTATATACATACATTATATTGGTAACAAATGCTGACAGCAGTCTTCTGAATAGGAGACAAACAGGCTTTTCGTAACCATATATGAATTTAAATAACGAAACTGCATTCGTAACTTTAGAGGTATAGTCGACTTTCGATAAATAAAACTCTTGATAAAATGAATCTCTCATTAAATTGAAGTTTTTCTTTGGTCCCTTGAAAATCTCTCAGAAAATTGAAGAAATCCTATGAATTTATGTACACTCGTTAATTTGAAGAGCTGTCATCTAGTGCTGTTTGCGGACGACGCGCTATTGTATGTTGACGGAGAAAACGTTGATGAATGCCACCGTAAGACTCAACAGGATTTGGACAGCGTACACCACTGGCTTTGCCAAAACAAGCTAAAAATTAACACTACGAAGACAAAGTGTATGATTATAAGAAATAGTTCCAATTTTGTTTCTAACCTTATAATTGAAAACGATTTTATAGAAAGAGTAGATGAAAAAAAATACCTAGGCATTGTAATAGATAACAAATTAACTTTTGAAAGTCACATTAATTATTTATGTAAAAAAATAGCAAAAAAGAATGGCTTTATGAAAAGAATACGAAGAGATGTGTCATTACTAGAGACCGGATTATATGCAACATAAAAACCTTGAAATATGCATGCAAATATGCATGAAAAATACTTAAAATATGCATGAAAAGTGTCAAAATATGCAACATTAAAAACTAAAAAAGTATTAATTTTAAGACTTTTATTTCTAATTTAGCGTAGTATTAGTAATAGAAATACAGTAGACGCTCGATATAGTGAACTAATATAAACCAGGCCTGCTCACTGAAGCGATATTGTTCATTGTAACGAGCGTGAACTCCTTGAAGCAAATTTTATCAAAATGTGTATGTTTTTACGTACATTTCATCTTATATACAATATAATTACAATTTTTCTTTGCGATTACTAAAAAACAAGCCAATATTTATAAGAAAGAATATTTTATTTTTAACAAAGACAACTCTTCCGTAAAAAACAAAATACATTCCATGTACTTAAAAAAACAAAAATACAACAAACTTAAGCTGTGCTTAAGTGACATTGTCACAAAGAATATCGTTCAAAAAATAACAAAATAAGCAACACGTATGTGTAGTGCTAATCACAGCAATATTTTTTGCTGGGGTTGCTAAACGTTTCCTTGGATTTACAAACTGCTACAGCCTCCGTACTATCGAAGTCTGTAATTACGCCTTTGATGTCCTCAAAATGTTCACTGTAAAACAGCACAGCCTCAATCCACGTTCCTCATCGATTTATCTCTGGTTCAGGAGGTAAAGGCACATTTGGCAGTTTTTCTTTAAAGGCGAGCAGCTTCCTTAAGAAACACTTTCTTTGTCGATGAAATGAGTCTATTTACACTGTCAAACTAGAGACTGGTACGTCTGCTCTACCTTTTCCCGCGTGAATCATGGTGCCGTCAAGTAGGTTTGTAGCGAAAATATGAATCTTCACTAGATTTTCAGTATAATATGCAAAAATATGCTACAAACGGGCAAAATTGTCAAAATATGCAAATGCATATGCAAATATGCAAATGCATATAATCCGGCCTCTAGTCATTACTAACAGCAATAAAAATCTATAATATTATTGTCAAGCCTCATTACGAGTATTGTTCTTCTATTTTATTTTTGTGCAATGAAGGCCAAATCCCAAGACTTCAGTTACTTCAGAACAAAGCAATGAGAAATATATTAAAGTGCAATAGGTATAACCCTCAACTCGCCGTTCGGAGTCGGCAAAAAACTGTAGGTCCCTTCCATTCGTGCAAAAAAATATAACACGCACACACAAATGGTTGCGAGAAGCAGGCCCAGGTTCACCTCGAGCTGTAGCGCCAACTAAGTAAGTAATAGGTATAACCCGATCAATTATATGTTAGATGTTTTAAAATGGTTAAGTATGAAACAGAGGATTGTCTTAAATATGTTGATTTTCGTTTTCAAAATTAAAAATAAGTTAATGCCAAAGTATTTAACAAGATTTGTTCAATATGTAAGTGATATACAGCCATATTTTCTTAGGAACGCAAGCGACTTTCGTTTGCCAAATTTTTTAACAGCATCTGCACAGAATTCACTTATTTATAAGGGTTTTAACCTATTTAATATGTTGCCAGTACACATTAAGAGCATAGGCAACTTAAGGGATTTTAAGAAATTAGCAATGCAATTTGTAAAAATGAGATTTGCATGAAATTGATATGTTAATTATTGTATAAGATTTAAGAAAGAAATCCATGGAGACAAAGCACTTAAGCTGCACAAATATGTGTATTTAATTTATGTAATGTATTATTGTATTCAATAGCTACTAAATTGCTAAATAAAAATTTCAATCAATCAAAATCGAGAGTCGACTGCACTTTCAATGAAAGCTCGACGACAAAAGGCAGTTGTTCCGTCACTGACGGTAAGTTTTGCTATGGAGAATAGATACTTTTGCGAAAAGAAAAATAAAAACGGTCATATCTCCTAAATTGTGAAAGAATTCTCTTATTTCAAAAGTTCAAGAACGCTTTCGCAAGGGAAAATTAAAATAGTGGTATTCGTCATCGCTTGTCGCGCTGAAGGTTCACGGTTCAAATCCAGATCTCCGAAAAATTTATTTCTCACGAAACAAATGTGTCGATCAAGGCATAACACTGGCAGTAGAATGGTGATATGGCTGAAGAAACTGATCGCATAAACAACGAGTAATAAGTAACATCTGGAAAAAAATACTGTGAATCATAAGCAATGGCAAAAATACCCCACATACAGTAATTCTCAAGTAATCCTGGACACCAACCGTAGAGTAAGTTGATATTGAAACCTTACATCTGCGTTTCCTATCACTACGCCGCGCCGATGTGTCTGTCTCTCTGTCCTGTCCATGTTCGAGCTGTGTGTAACATCATAAGGTTATTCTTAACCTTTCTAGCGTGATAAGAGATACGTGAGATAACCATCTTCATATCGTTCCTAATCTGTCGCTGCCGGTAGTGGTAACCATAATGTGCTCGGTATACGATCTAGACACCATATCTGAAATGGGACTCAACCAGACCAAAATAGAATTGCCGTATGACTGCTGCTGGGCAGAAATTTTCTAGATGGTAGAGAGCGTGCGTTCTTTCTTAGCGCTTCAAGATGATAACTCCATTTTAGATTTTAGTCAACTAGAAGAATACCTAGGGATTTGTAGACCGATACGTTTTCTATCATTTCACAGCATTCGTCATTGCCTTGTTTCCCTAAATGACACCTGGATTTGTGAAGGCACTTGCGATCTTGCATTTTAATTAATATTTGTGTTTTAGGAATATACGGACGTATGACCTTCGATTTCTTAGTATTGATGACAAGGTGCCATGATCATGGCACCACGCAGTGATTGCATTGAAATCTTTTTGCATTATTTCGACTGCTTCGTCAATGTGTTTATGGCTGTGTCGTCTACGTACGCATAGCCCGTGCTTTGCTGTAGGACCGAGAGCATATTATGAAGATGAACGGTTCCAGTTTTGAACCTTGTGGGACCCCATACTGGACCTATTTTTCCTCACTATACTCTTCATTGATCCTAGCTTCAAAATGTCAATATAGCTTTCAAACTAGAACAAAATACCACCGCGAACACCGATTTTTCGATCTGTTTTGAGATATTCTTGTGGCATAACGCATAACGTATCAAAAGCTTTCTTTTAAATCAATGAACAAGACGTTGGAGCTGTGGCATTTATTGAGGCTGCTGTACAACGTTTGCGAAATCTTCTAGCAATCGATTTATGCTTTTGTTTTATCGGAATCTAAATTGCTTGTCGTGCAGGATCTTATACTTTTCGACGCAGTCGTACAGCCTTTTTATCAGAACCTCTTCCAATACTTTATCCACAACTGAGAGTATCGAGATAGGCCTGTAATTGGTTATGTCGTTTTTCTTTCCGCTTTTGCATATTGGTCGGAAAACTGATGTTTTTAAAAGAGTTGGTACAGAGGAACAGATAGTAAAAGGCCTTATTGGTAATGATGCATATAACAAGAGGATTCTTAAGAACTAAAAGCATTTAAGGGACTGACTGTAAGTGAGGCTTTGATGCTCTGAAATAAGGCCCAATAAAATGCATTACAATGCTGAAGATGAAGCCTTCAAGACCTTATCACAAGCCTCAATCTAACAACATCTGCAACAAACTAAACCACCACCCATTACAACTTCCGGGCTGAATTTCAATTTCCCGGAGTTATTTTCCATCTCAAATCTTCCTAGATCTTGTAAAGTAAATATTTAATTAAATTATAAAATTCCTAATAATTATTTAATCCATTCCACTTGAAACCTATTCACCGGAATGCCGACCCATTTCCTTTCAACGAGTTGTCTATCCCATCGGTCGACTTCCTCTTTGAATATGTCAAGGCGGTACCTTCATCCAGCTTCTACCATTAACTTCTGCTTCATGAAATTCCCCTGACCATTGCCACATTAAGCTGTCACATGTGTGCCTGTGTCGTCACCGTACGAAACCCAGTACATCAAAACTTTAACTGCTCCCTTGTGTAGTTTGCCTTCCGTCAGCAGCATCTGTTTCCTGCAACAATAAATTATCAATAGCATCCCCGGAGTTCAGAGTTCTTAAGTAGCGCATAAAAATAATAAAATAAAAACAAAAGAAAAAAAAAACATCTCAACGAGCTTCGGAAGAATATTAAAACCTAATCGATTCGTATTACGTAAATTAACGTGTGGTAGCGTGGTACCACAATCTGACGTACCGCATTTAAGGCCATACGACCGTTAATGCCATGTCTTGAGATTGCGTATCCGTATAGAGAAAAAAACCGACATTTATCGGTAAATTAATTGCAACTTTTAATTCGCGCGCGCCGCGGTACAACTTGTCGGCACAGTTTTTTTTTTTTTTTTTGTTGTCTCGAGGAAGGAGTAATGATTGATATCCTTCCCGGAGCTACCCGATTATGCAATCAAGTGTAATTGCTTGCAATTTAAGTATCGTAAATTATGTAATATAGGTAAGTTTATTTTCTGTCGTTCTTCAGATTTATCGTTGTTGTAAATGTCCTTTCCTGTGTGGCGGAAGGAACAACCATGTAAATTGATGGTAAGCCATTAATTTCACAGGAATGAAATCGTATCCGAAGATGGATTTTAGGGGCACAATTCGCTTCCCTAGATGGAGCAGCCTTTTAATTACCATTTTATGGATTTCATGAATTTGCACATTCGGTACACATTCGACTATGACCAAATCGATTGACTTTGGATGCGGAAAGAATTGGCATTAAATCATCGAATAGATTTTAACAATGAGCACAGTGGTGCAGTAATAGGTTCAACACCTAACTGTTTTTTTTTTACTGTGCTACCTCTTTCGAATGTCTGCCAAGCAATCATGATCAAGAGTATCATTTGTCATGAGAAGCTTCTCAACTCGCTGTTTGGAGCAGTATTACCGCTGAGAATTTTCAAAAAGTCGAAAAAAAAGTCTCATAGGCTCACAAAAAGTCACAATATGAAAATTTGCATATTTATGAATGGGGATCTTATTCGGGATCGTCATAACGACAGTCAGGGTTTTTATTAAATACATAAATTAACAAATATTTGTTTCAGAATTGATTGTTAAATTACTTACATATGTAACAAAACAATGTAATTTAATATCTTTTCACCCACCCTCCAAGTTATTGCCCGTCGAAGTTGGACACCTCCGATTTGGAGGTATAAACACCTGAACTAACTTCTGAACTATTAAGGCTCTCACACAGCGCCGCGATAGCGACAGCGATAAATAATATAACACACCAGCGCGATAGCGATAGAGAGCGGTGGAAGTTTTGTCAGTGTCATTTAAGTTTTTTTTTTTTTTTTTTTTACTTTTTAAAACATTTTCAGTATCCATTTGCAATATTTACTTACATTCTAAACAAAAAATCCTCAAACCCAATTTAAAAACTACCAAAAATGAAATTTTTTAATAACCCAGAATACTACATACAGCGCTCTCGCTACATTATCGCACTCGGTGTGTGAACTGTGAATGAACAAACTTGAAAACACGTGTTGCGATATATCGCTATCGCTATCGCGGCGGTCACAGTGTAACGACTAGAGGACGAAAATGCAATTTTTTTTTTTTATTTTTTTATGTTTTCATATTTTTAATATATGTATTAGCCAATAAGCAAAGAATTCAAAAAATCCGTTAGACAATACACGATTCTTGTTTACGCAGTAAAAATGTCCGTTATTTTGAATGTAAATATAATCGCGCTGGAATTTCTGCATTTCATTTGCAATTGTCATTGCACCTTACAAGTTGAGTAGTGCTTCTTTGGCATTGATGTTATTCTTAAATCGTAAAGTGAACCTTCTTTTTTTTATTAAGTAAAAAAAAAATAAGTTAATTGTTTCAAATATGTCTCGTAAGCGCGGTTTTCTTAAAGGAACTTCGGTTTAAGTGATGTTACAACTTTGGATAAGCTTTTCAAAAACTGAGCTAAAAACATATCTCTTAAAATTTTTGTGTAAAAAAGTTGATAACTGTACATTGTATTATTACAAATTTTAGCTGCCGAAACGTGCCGATTCGGTGAATATATATTTTTTTCTGTGGATAAGGATATCATGACAATGCTTCTTCTTACGTCTGACCCAGGTCTAGGAAGGTTTCGAAAATGTACCAATACTCACGAAAAAGTAGTTTTAAATAAATGTACTGGGTATATAACTGAAAATAATGAGTCCGAAACACTTGCGATCAATTTAAATTCGGATCACTCATTTACGGACTCTGAAAAGCGAATAACTTTTAGTACATATGAACATATGTTACATATAATAAACTTTAAAATTTTGTAAAACTTCTTGATTAACCTTTTTTTGAAAAAATACAACCAAAAAAAATGAATAAAAGCAATATATTTTAAATTTTGATTTTTGTCCTATTTCTTCATACATTCGTTACACTGTGCGGTGTGTGAGAGCCTTTAAAAGCAATTTTTTACATTTTGGCGAGGCAATCAGTTGGGCATAAAAAATATTAAAGACTGTGCAATTTTATGCAGCCACACAAAAGTTATTGCTCCTTAAACTTAAGACCCAATTCCCTGAAGCTGCAAAAATGCCATACGATTTTCTGTTGGAGTCTCCACTTAAAGGATAACCTCTTAACTGGGACACCCTATATTACTAAACATTTCGCAATGGGATGCGAAGGATTCATTGATGTTGTTCATAATTTGTTTCCATGTGTTTGGTACCGTGAATATATTGTTATATACAAATTCAGAAGTAGGTTGTGCCTAACGAAGTATGATCGAGAAAAATTAGTAAAATTAATGTGTTCAAGAAATTTATGTATAAATGCATTTTAACAAAAGATTCTCAAAAAACTATAAAAAGTCGCCATATTTCTGTGAAAAGTCGCAAATTCGGGGTATTTTAAAAAAGTCGTATCAAAGTCTCAGGAGAGTCAAAAAAGTGCCAAAATGCGACTTTAGTCGCACAACGGTAACGCTGGTTCGGAGTCAGCAAAAACCTGTAGGTCCCTTCCATTTCGTGGAAAAAATAACACGCACACACAAATGGTTGCGAGAAGCTAGGCTCGGTTCTGTATAGGACTGCTCACACGCCGAATATTTAGCTATTTTTTTTTTTTGCTGAAATTTCCACTCTATTCCACACGGCAGATTGATTGCCTTCTTATCTATCGTCATTGTTGTCATATTAAAAGAGACTTTCAAGGATTCCAAGTTTTTAACAGTCTTGGGTTGGAGTTGGAGGTGATATTCTGAATCAATGAATTTCGCGTTAAGCAACTTTATATAAACAGCAAAAGTCCCAATCTCTAAAGGGTCAGTGCTAGTATAAGCTAACCAGTCAACAACCTTCTGTCCTCCTTGTATAGTTCAAGCTGATTTTTTTAACAGCTCTTATCGTCCAAACAATTCTGTTGCTGCGACAATTGCCTTTTGCAACGGTCTCGTCAATATCAACTTAGTCCAATACGTATTGAAGGCCCTATGAAAGCTACATGGTTGTCCAAGGAGATGTAGTAGATACAAGCGTATCTCATTTATCACTTATCGTTTTTGTTATCGTTATCGTTATTGCTGAAAGAAGTATTTAGAGTGAAAAAGGGCAACATTTGGTAAATAAAGCGTGATTAGTGGGACTTAAGAAGTCATCAGTAACTGCATTCATGAAAAAAAAATCGAGTCAACCGTGTTATTTGAAAGAAAAAGAGTTACGGCCCACGATAAACTAGCGCTGAAGATCGTTTTTTTTAAACGAATGAGCCAACAATACCAGTTTAAAACAATTGAATATTTAAGGGAAACGTTTGTAGAGGATTTAAAATTCGGTATGTGCGCAAGAAGGTTTGCGACAAAACCAAACAAATACGCTAAAAACGTCTTAAGTGGACGGAAGATAAATGGACCATAACGGATCGGCCAAATGTAATCTTCTCGGACGAGAGTCAAAATTGAACATCTTCGGATCCAATTCGTAAGATACCTAATATCCTTCTTATTGTGGGTTAGAAGTTCCCTGTGATGGGTATAAAGCCTAATCAACAGTTTGGCTTGCCTAAGCCTCGGGACATTTCTCCAATGAGAGAGTCGGAGATTGTGTTCCCAATTGTTAACTAAGGCTGAGATTGTTGCCCAGTTTATGCCACAAAAGGGTTCTGGACCTGAGAATTTAGCAGTAGAGCCTGAACGGGCCAGCTCATCCGCAATCTCATTTCCTTCAATGCCTCTATGACCCACCAAAGTTTGACCTTATTGTGGGTAGCGAGGGATTGGAGAGCATTGAAGCAGCACTTTTCCAGTTTTGAGTCCACAGAATAGGAGCTCAAAGCTTTGAGTGCGGCTTGACATTTATGTTAGCTCCCTTGATGCCTCTTTGTAGGTTAATCAAGGCGCAGATCTCAATGGCGTGGACCTCAGCTTGAAACACGCTGGGGAATGATCCAAGGGGGACGGAGATTCTAGTGTTGGGCCCGAAAACCCCAGCGCCAACACCAGAGACCATTTTCGATCCATCAGTGTACCATATTAGATTTTTTGGGTCTAGGGTGGGTCCTCCGTTTGACCACGTGGTTCGTTTCCCAATATGAAATTCGAATTTTCTGCCAAAGCAGTATTCACTTATCATAAAGTCAGCGACAGTGCAAAGCATGTCCTGATCGGGAATGTTGTTGATAATAATAATAACCTGGTTTGTACTTACGAATAAGTTGAAGTTTAATAGCGCTTCTAGCGGCTGACTTCCTAATGAAGATCTGTAATGGCGATATGCCAATTATAGCTTCTAGAGCTGCTGAAGGGCCGGTGCGCATGCGTTGAAGCTTATCAAGCTTCTTGGCTGTAGTCTTTTCGAGAATCTTAGGCCACCAAACTAAGGCTCCGTACGAGATGATGGGTCTGACCATCGTGGTATACAACCAGTGTATAATTTTTGGAAGCTCTACCATACAGTCGACGACTTGCCCATAAGGCCCTAGTTGCACGGTTAGTGCATGCCAATAGTTGAAGTCCATATGTCCAAAATGGTTTCATAACTTGCTTATAAATATATCAGTAGTTTGTTGTAGTTTGACAGTTAGGAGTATCTCCCAACTAGCCAATACATTTTATTGTAACGCATGTTCAGCTCCTCTTTTTTTTTCTTTACATGCACTATATATGTACATATATACATATTCATATATACATTGTACATTTTTATTAGTAAAATTTATATGAACTGACTTCAGGTCATTTAATTTAATTTGCCATTTTTTAGTCCAGTTAGATATTTTGTCTACTGCCTTTTGTAGCTTTTTTGTTGCTATTTCGACAGTTTCCCCCACAGCAAGTACAGCAGTATCATCTGCAAATGTTGCCACAGTTGCTTCTTCACATTATGGTAGATCGCTGGTGAATAGTAGATACAACACAGGGCCTAGCACACTGCCTTGTGGTACACCAGGCTTAATTTCTCTTAATATTGAGTATTCGACGTAAATAAAATAGAATTTAACTTATTTTCGTTCAAAAAAAGGATTCTTTTTTTGGTTGACAATGAAATGACTGCTAAAATAGAAGAGTAGAAGAACAGGTACAATGCAGGAATGCCGGGAGAGTTCCCTAATGAACTCACAATGAAATATCACTGGTCATTAGAGCGTCGCGTCCAGTTACCGGAGATTTTGCATGGATATGTCGTGTCCGTAAAAGAACGTATCTTGCACCGGAAATTACAGACGAGAGTTGGTTCCCGAAAATGTGTCCGTTTAAGGGAATTGTACGCTTATCGGAGCTGTCCGCAAGTAGAGCTTTTACTGTACTTATTATTTTTGTGGGCAGACTACCGTGGTTACAATAGGGGAACCGAACAAGTAGTAACATATTTTGGACATGCCGTAACTATTGTTTCCACGAAGTCCAGCTCCACGTGGTGGCTGCCGGTAACGATTTATCAAGTGGCTCATGTCTCTGCTGGTGGGTTGGCCAAGATAGCGGGCGGCAACTAGGTTAACTCCTTGGGTAGTCCGCAAAAGTCCCCTAATCTTAGGGTGGAACAGCATATGCCGATAGATGCGTGGGTGGGAGCTTGAGAATCGACAAAGATGCGCGCTCCGATAGCTTTCATACTTACTCAGATACTGACCATCCTGTCCTACGGTCATCAAAAAACACACATATCCACCTACAAAGAGCGTCCCCCGGCATTGCAAGCGCTTAGTTGTCTTGACTAAAATGACGAGGGTGCTTGGGACGCTAGAGACCACGACATTTTCAAGTGGGCAACGGAAGTAGTCGAAGAATGGAATAGTCAATCTAAAAATGGGTTGAATAATACTTTTTTCGTCAACATAACGTTTGAATATACCATTTAAACAAAAAGAAATGGCTTTGAAAAACAAAACATTCTATAAATAAAAGCAATAAACTTAGCATCACAACAAATCCTGACAACAGATTAAGTTGTTTATTTACACTTCGAAAAACAAGAACATAATATGTTTGTATGTAAGATTTAAAATGAAGCTAGAAGCCCTTCTAAAACTGGAAACCGGCTTTAAATGGCGCTTGGAATCTAATTTGAAGCGAGGCATCTAATCAACATAAACAAAATGTTGGAATGGTTCAAAAAATATTAAAAATAAAAATCCTCGATATACAATCACGTAATAGGCCATAAAAACCTACTCACAAACTCAGGTTTGAATGGAATCCACTTTGAATTCTGCACTAAACGTCACAGCAGGAGAACTTGTCGCTACAGAAAAAAACGGTTCCGGTCTCGCTGTATTACACTGGAATGGAATGGGTATCCAGAAAGGCGAATGAAATAAACGTCATTATGCATGTTCCAATGCAGAACGAAGCAATCGTGGCTAATACGAGTAAAGCAAAAACATGCTAAGACATGCTTTAAATCGGTTATACAAATTCACAGTTGTAGCTGTACACGGATAGTTACGTTGTGCGGATGATTTGTTATAGGAATGCGAGCATGGTAAATGTTAATTGAACAGGAATATCGGTACGAAGTATAACGATAAAATTACTCAGGTAGACGATAGACCGGGAATATTAAAATATTAATCCTGCAAAATACGACCGAAGCAGTCAGGGTGACGTTTTAATCGATGATAAACATGAAGCGACTAAAGTGATCATAGATGCCAATGAAACGGTTTGATTTGAAGAAAAGAGCCGACTCAACTGTAGTTGAAGAATGAAACCTGCTGACATTAGGAGCAACGAAAGAGACACTCAACATCGACGAATTGAACAGAGCGTCACAGTAGGTAGCTACAACTTTGAGGAAGTAAAGAACTTTGTCTACCTCGACTTTGCTTTAACATCAAAAAATGACATCTCATCGGAAATCAAACGAAGGATTACTCTTGCCAATCGCTGTTTCTTTGGGCTAAGAAGGCAAAAGAGTGCATCACTTAACTCTCTCCGAAAACATAGACTATACTGTGCCGAAGCCCAATTTGGATGAAAACTTTAAAGCTACTATTCCCGATAGATCCTTTTGGGATGACTTCGGAGCTAAAGCAGATATGTTAGCTCCTTGCTACTAACAACCTATCACTGAAATTTACACAGTCAATAAAACCAATATGAGACGGAAAGGTGGATCTACTTGCCTTGCCGCTAGGCAGGTCTGGCCTAGATTGGATCTAAACCGGTCTAACTACCTTCTGTCCCTAAAAAGACTACACATAAGTACGATTTTTGGTGTCATTACAGGGCAAGCATGCAACTAGGCTTAGCGGCATTTCAAATGACTTCTGTAGACGATGCTGAGACCAGGAAGAGAAAGAGGAAGAGGAAGAGAACCCAACACATCTCTTCTATCCATGCCCAGCTCTTTCCCGTTGTAGAAAACTACAACTAGGAGAATACTTCTTCAGCGATGTCAGTGACCTAGCATAAAAAGATGTTGGAAGCCTATCTGGCTTTATATAAAGCACCAAGTGGTTCTCATGAGTAGCAGAGATACGCATCCCAACTTATTCGTAAGTACAAACCAGGTAATCTTACGGGTCACCTAAACATTATCAATAATATTCCCAATCAGGACATGCTTTGCACCGTCGCCGTCGTCGCTGATGTTATGATAAGTGAATACTATTTTGGCAGATAATTCGAAGTTCATCTTGGGGAACGAACCACGTGCTCAAACAGCGGACTTACCCTGAACTTAATATGTCAACTACTGTACACTGATGGATCGAAAATAACCCCTGGTGTTGGTGCTGGAATCTTTGAGCCCAATACCATCTCGTTAGGTCCGTCTAGCGAGACGGATTGTCGACTCTGTTTGGAAGGAGGTCGAGTTAGCCGAGCACGTTCTTTGTGATTGCCCGGCCTTTTTCGGGATCATATGGCGTAGCCTACATACAGAACTCCTTAGACTTTATGAATTAAAAAATGCGTCAACCAAGGACATCCTATGATACAAGGAATCCTATGATACAATAGATCTTTCAGGTCGCAATATCAGCCTTAGGGCAGGAAAGGGTTCGGACCCTACTCCAATCGGAGTAGATCTGCTTCGCTTTTAAAAAAAAATAAAAAATCTACTCCGACACTCCGCTTCGCTCAAAAACTACTCCAATTTTTTCACACAGAAAAATTTAACCAAATAATGGAATGCCAATACTGATCATTTGGAAGAACTGTTTTAAAAAAATCTGTGCATGTTTAAATTTGAACAGAAAATAGGTTTTTTTTTTCTCGTCGTTTTCATTTGTATTTGTGTATTACTATTTTTAATTACTATGGCTAGTGTGTACAATTCTGTTTTGTTGTGATGCCTTGTACCTTCCAATGTCAAATACAATAACAACTAAACCTATATAGAATTAGTTTGGATAGCTATTGGATATTATGAATTAAGCCCCATAAGACCTGTGCTTCCAAATTACTTTTATCGAAAAGCGTTAAACAAAATATCAAAAATGACAAGACGTCATGTCAATTATAAAAAATTAGGCAGAGAAGAATGTCTTTAAAGGAGAAAAGGTAATAATCAAAAATAAAAGCTAAATTTAAAAAATTCTGAATACGAGAAAAAGAAAAATAAATACTACAACCGAAGTGTCACTATGCTCGGTGGTGCCAGGTGTATTGTGTATATTCAGAGAACTTAAGCCGCGAAAATCGTTTTTTATTCGAAATTTTTTTTAGCGTACAAAAAGGCTTAGGTTACACGCCTTCTGTCTCCTTTGCTTTTGTTTTCGAAGCTTTTTCTTTTTTTTGCATTTACAAATCTACTCCCCAAATTTTGTTTTTGCTCCACTTTTTTTCTTAATCTACTCCCAAATTTTATATAATATAATAATAATATAATAATAATGCTTTATTTCAAATAAAAACAAGATACAAAATTACAATTCAGTAAGTAGATTTCAAAAATGTGTGTATTATGTTTTTAAATCTGAAATAGTTAGGTGCATTCTATTGTCAGAAGGACAAGAGGCGAATGCACCATTATATTAAAGAGGCAAAAAAAAAAGTTTATGTTGAAGTGTCGTTAAGATTAAATGATATAAAATGAAGCATAACAATTTATTAATAGCAAATAAATATTAAATAAATGCAAAATACCTGAGTACGGACAAGTGATTGTTACAATGTTGGATTAATCAAATTTTCTATCATGTGATAATCAAAAGAGAAAAGCCAAGTACGAATTAGTCTTAAAAATATTGACTCGTTTCGCTCGCATCTGAGCCTTGCTGGTAGTTTATTAAAAAGACGGGTTGCAGTAACACTAAAGAATTTAGAATAAATTCATTTATTGATTATAGGGACAGTAACAAAATCCAAGGAATTGACGCGCAGATTATGACTGCCATACAGTTTAGCAGCTGATTTCTGAAAAAATATTTTGAGGACTTTATAAAAATAGAGGTGTCGTAGAGGAAGAATTTTTAGTTTAATGAATAACTCAAAACTTGGTGTCCTGCGATTTACCTTGCAAATAATTCGGATTGCATGCTTTTGTTTTAAAAGCAACGGTTCAATTTTAACAAAATGTGTACCACCCCAACATGAGATGCCATATTGTAGTTTTGACTGAAAAAGACCATTATATACTAAGCTAAGAATTTTCGAATTGCAGTAGAGGCTTAGGTGATAAATTTGCCTTACAACAGTATTTAAATATTTTTTCAAATGTGAAGTGTGATCTTTCCAACTAAGTTTGTAGTCCAGAATAATACCTAGATATTTGAAGTAATCAACACTTTCAACTATGAAGCAATTATCGGAGCATAAAGCATTTGCGTTAAACGTGAGCAAATCCGGATTATGATAGCAAGCATTATGTAGGCGGAATCTAGAACAACTAGGTGAATGATATTTTAAAGACATGTCTATTTGATTTTTTCCTATTATATTGAATAACATAAACTTTGTTTTATCACTTATCGCTAATTTGTGAGAGCTAAACCAATTACGAAGAACTCCTAAGTCGAAATTTACATTTGCATATAAATTTAGATGGTTACTATTAGAGTAGGATAAAGCAGTATCATCAGCGAAGGCTGTTATCTTCCCTTTAAAAGGTTGTATAAATAAGGAGTTTACATAAATTTAAAACAATATAGGACCTAGGACGGAACCTTGAGGAACCTAAATTGGTAAGGTTTACCGAACTCAGGCAAGATTTTATCTTAACCCTCTGCTTACGATCAGTTAAATAAGATGCAAAACAAAAATTTATAGACCCTCTAAAACCTGCATTATAAAATTTATGTAGTAGAAGCCCATGATCGACCATGTCAAAAGCTTTGGTAATATCTATAAATAGTGCGGCAGGAATTTCGGATTTATTTACACTGTTATAAATTTCCCCGCACAATTTTAATATCTTCATTAGATCTTCCACTTCTGAAGCCATATTGAAAATCACTAAGAAAGTTTATTTTCTCCAAAAACGATAATATCCGGGTTTTAAAGCCTCTTTCAAAAATCTTAGAAAATGTACTTAAGAGTGAAATGGGATGGTAATTATTTAAAACGGTAGTATCTCCTTTTTTGTGTAGCGGGATTACTACTGCAGTTTTGAGGGAATCTGGGAAAATTCCTTCTTGAACACTAAAATTGAATATAGAGCAGAGTATATCTGAAATATGAAAAGATATATTTTTTAAAAAACTGCTTGAGATGCAACCATGGGAAGATGAGTTAGATGATTTTAGTGTCATTATAATCTTGTGTATTTCCAATGAAGTAAAGGGTTCAAAGAAAAAAGTTCTTGTTTGTATGTTATCCCGCCTTAGCGAGTTATGACACTGGCATGAAGTGTTATTCAGCATCGGAGAGTCGTGAACGTAACTAGTGATATTAGTAAAAAAGTTATTAAATAAGTTAGCAATTTCTAGAGGTTCAGATATGTTTACATCGCTTTTAATTGCTGCAATATCAATGTTGGGATTTTTTCTATTCAAAATTTCGTTTACTACTCCCCATTCTTTTCTAGAGTTCCCAGTGTATTGTGCTAGTTTGCTCTTGAAATACTCGTCTCTGCAGAGGGGAATCTCGGTTTTCAGTTCACGACATAGTTTTTCGTAATACCGTTTAAGCCTGCTATTGTTTGGATGCTTTTTGACGTGAGCCCGAATTTGATTTTTTTTTTTTTTATTTTCTCTAGTAACCTAATGTTCATCCAGGGTTTGAGAGTTTATTTTATTTCTGGGGTCCGAACCCTGCAGGATCCAGTTTAAAAAAAAAAAACTTATACCAGATGAAATTTTTTTATTTGATAAATCAAGTAAGCAGCACGTTATTGCGCCGAATATCTTAACTTTATTTTTAAATTTAACACTCCTGTTAAATAATATGATAAATGCCAACTCAACTCTAACCTTTGGCGGAATAACATTCTCCAATTAATGACTCGGAAACGAGCCTATTTGCCGCGGGCAAGTTTACTTTCAAAATACTTAATGGCCAAAAAGTAATTCGACTGATTAAAATGCTTATTTATACGACACATCAAAGTCCGACCATTAAATCTGAACAATCATACGAAGTGAGAAATATGACAGGTTGACGTGTATAGGTATACGCTAAAGAAAAAACAAATTCCAACAGATGACATCACTGGGTATACGATTACCATTAAGCTGGCCGCTTTGAAAACTATCAACAGAACGAAAAATCATCCACTCAAAGCCAACAGATTTACAAATCAAATAATAGACTACTCGACAGAGTATATTTCTTGCTTTGGTGACAAGTCTAACACCGCTGACCTTGAAGTTGAACCCAATTTGTCTTAATTGAACACACCTTGAGCATAAATAATTCAACCCGACTGACTGCCCGGAATGACATGGTCGTGGTAAATATGTAGGTGACACATCGTCCTACACAATGTATTTTTGTATCTCTATCCGTTCCAGCGTGGCGTGGAGGTGACGCGCCGCGAGTACCTACCTACCACCCGCACATGTATGTATGTATCTACGAGTATGGATTTCAGAATTCTCTTTGTTCTATGAGCTGTAAAGTAAATATGTTATGTTTCCATTGAGAAAATTATCGGATCCACCATATGGTTCTGTTCCGATGCGATATTTGGGTAGCCTCAGTTAATCGGTAACGTGACGTGGACAACTACTACACTGGTAGAATATTAATTTTAGTACGAGTGTATTGGCATGGATTTCCTAAAGCAGACAAATGCACATGTGAGAGGGTCCTTCCGCTGAGAGTCGGCTCTGTTTGCTAAGTGTCACTCGATAGTCGATAACACCTGTGCGCATTCCAAGCGCGACAATATCATCGTCATCGTTATCGATGGAAACAGCCACCAGCAGCGCTGCCTACTGCATCCGCGATGGCGGTTATGTAACCGACACGTTGGTGTTGGAGTTTTTAACGCACAACCATTCAACCACAGGTGAGAGCTATCTATGTATGGTTATGTGAAGGCGGCTTCATACCGAGATTGGAACTGGCGAGACCGTACGTTGTCAGATTATGCAATACCTCGTGGTTTTTTTTTATTTTCATTTTCGACTGACTGTCGCTTTTCAGCTCACAACTGACGGATTGGGGACTTCAATTGGAAGGCAAATTGGCTTGGCACCTATGTGGTATGCCACTTGTGCTTTTGCCTATGCGTCTGCATTTTTTTTTGTGTGCCTCATTGTTGTTTCTTTGTTGTTATTCATGCGACTGAACGGCACAATGCGAGGTCGATTTTTGCATATCTATGCGATTGTTGAAGGTTAGGATTTTTGATTGAATGAGTGGTTTGCTGTTGAAGTGTAAACATTGATTTACTGTCACGTCGAAGGACGATTCATTGAAAAGGTCATCTAATGGACGTATCTATGAACACACACACAAAGTGGCATAAGGTTAGACCTTAACCCTTAATCTTTAAAAGGAATAGGTACCTAATGTGGTGGGCATATAAATAGCATATTTTCAAATTTATCATTAGTGTTCGGATCAGGATCTTGTGCTTGCCACCCTAAAACCTTTATATTTTGATCACTAAGGCAACACTATAGAAGGCGGGAATTGTGCTTAGGATCGTTGCCATACAGAAAATGCTATACTAGTGGCATATTGTCCTCAGCAAATAGGATGCTGTCCGCAACAGTGGGTTTGTAGATGTAATTGTGGGGTGGGACTGATACTGTCCCACCCCGTACCTCGAAAACCAGTCTACAGCATCATATATAGTGTATTCTGGATTTCTGTTTTTGGTTAAGTGGATGCCAAATGTATCTTTGCCATCCGATCCGACCCTAGACAACTCGGTCTCATTGCTTGACAGTACATTTTTCCAACAAAAACATCAGTTTCTGGAGGTATTCCGTTGCAAAAGCGTTTTTTTTTTAAACGTAGCTGGCCAGTCGTTCAATGAAACGATTCCCAGCCAGCCGAACCCAGCTGACTTACCACCAAGTTGGAGTGATGTGATTTCGGTCATATGAAATCAGCTGTTAAGTGTGAACTGTCAAAGTATTCGGCATTCAACCAAATTCATTTATTGTTATTTCTTGTGAAAACAATTAATTTCGGTAATTTATTCAATGGATAATTCATAATATAGTTGATTATGTTTGTGAAACATCATTTAGTAATTGAAATTATGTAGTTTTCGTACACGGCGCGGCGGTCTGTCAAATGTTCTACAAATCGCTTTTAGCGCCACCTTGCCATGAGATATCGCAAAATTTCTAGCCAGCTACTTTTGGCTGGGGATAAAATCAAGAGGTGTTGCCAGCTGGTTGTTGTATTTGTTTTACGTGTGAAATTTGCACTAACTCTGTAGATCATCATATTTTTGGCATTACCGAACACCCCCACCCGATGTAAGGCATTGTAGATAACGTTTTTGGAATATTGTAGCTGCTCAGAAATTGAAGCTGCTCCGAAACCGATAAGCCGTTAGCCTTCAAAACTGAAGATGAGGTGTCGTGATTCCTCTAAGCAATGTGGTCCTCTCCCCATATTAACCCTCTATAGCATTTTGTAGACTACAGCCAACATGCCGTTTTACCCTCCTAAATTCTCCAAGTAACTATTGATTCGCCTAATCAGGCATTGTAGTAGAATGTCGTCTACACTCTGTTCTTTCAATCAAGTACAAGCAAACTTCAAACTTCATGTTGCTACTTGTTTCAAACGAAGTGATATCGTTAGTGAAGTGAAAAATTTCAACTAGTCGGTGCGTGATAAAGAAATAATAATAAATAGTTATTACGTTTTTAGGTGCTTGTTTTTGTGAAAATCTATAAGGTGAATGTTCGAAGTTTACTACAATACATTACTAAAATTTTTTGATATTTTATCGTTATTTTTATATTCATTTCATTTCATTTTCATTTATTTTACTCATAAATTGGGTAATTTTCTTTATCTTGTAACTCATTGTTGCCTGTAAGCCGTACTCCCTTTTCTGTTATATTATGCACAATTTAAAGAATTTCAAAATTTAAAAAAATACGTATTGTTTTTACCAGCTTTATATTAACTTCACTTTTGTGAGCATCGAATCTGGGAATCGATTTTACACCCACTTCCAGATATCCGATCATCCTAAAATTTTGCACACGTGTATAATTCCAGAGGCAATGCAATATGGGCTATTTGATGATGATGTAAATCCAATATGGCGGACGCTTTTTTAACTTTTCCATTTCTATGAGTGCGGAATCTGGAAATCGACTTTACATCCACTTCCTGATATCCGATCATCCTGCAATTTTGCACACGTATAGTTCCGGAGACAATACAAGTAGGTATTAGGATACTTTAGACTGGGAATTCTGAGCCAGAGCGAGAGGGAAGATGTTTGTGTGAGAGTGAGCGAGATGGAAGATGTTTGTTTACATTAAGAGGGGTATCGGGTTACATTTTTGTTTACATAAGCGTGGGAACATTTTTAATTGCCCATTAAAGTGTCATGGAATGTGATTGATGTTTGCCGCTTCCGGTTTTTAATTACCCCGGTTTTTTTTTTTTTTGTTGACATTAGCGTGGGCGAGGGAGAGGGGGGAGGGGGGAGGAAGGCTTTTGTTTGGTGGTGGTGTTGGGTTAAATTTTTACTTATGTCATGCTGTCTGTCTGTATGTATGTCTGTGTATGTATATACATGTGTGTATGTGTGTGTGTATGTATGTATATATGTGTATATGTATGTATGTGTATATGTATTTGGATATGATGTGGCGCCATATGAGTCATCTTCAAAGCAGTCGCGTGTCATATATGTATGTATGTACATATGTATATCGGTGTTTTTGTTTTGTTTATTGGACGAAGGAAGTAAAAAGCGTTAGAGGGAGAGGAAAGATATGCGGCTGTTTACGTTTGTGGGCGAAGGGGGAAAAATGATAAGAGGGGGGTGAACGATTTCCTGGGTCTACTCATCCAGATCAGATTGTTTATTTTGGGCAGCTGGGGGAACAATGGTGAGAGTGGGATGAGAGGGGGTGAACGGTTTCTCGGATCTATTTATCCAGATCAGATTGTTTATTTTGATTGTTGTCTGAAATAGGTACATTTTTGTTTTTCATTGCCGATTCTGGCACAGGGAGCCAGGAAGTGACGTCATCAAGGAGATATAGGGTTACATTTTTTGGGGGTGAAATCTGGGAATTCGGAGCAATTAGTGTCATGGAATGTGATTGATGTGTACTTAGTGTGTACTTAGTGTACTTAGTGTTGTACTTATACTGTACCTAGTGTGTACTTAGTGTGTATCAGAGAGTACTTAGTGTGTACTTAGTGTACTTAGTGTGTACTTAATGTACTTAGTGTGTATCAGAGAGTACTTAGTGTTTGTGTATACATACGTATGTATGTGTATATGTGTTTGCATAAGATCTGGCAGTATATGAGTCATCTTCAAAGCAGTCGCGTGTCATATATGTATGTACATATGTATATAGGTGTTTTGGTTTTGTTTATTGGACGAATGAAGTAAAAAGCGAAAAGGAAATTCTGAGTCAGAGGGAGAAGAGGGATATACGAATAGGGAAACAATGCTGAAGGGGATGTGAATGCTTTCTCAGGCCTACTCATCCAGATAAGATTGTTTATTTTGACTGTTGGCTGAAATGGTTAGTAGTTTTGACTATATTGTTTCAAGGAAAATTGTTTTTGTTGGATGGATGAAGTAAAAAGCGGAAAGAAAAATTCTGAGTCAGAGGGAGAGGAAAAATGTGCGACTGATTTATATTCGTTGACTGATGTGGAACAATGATGAGGGATGAGAGTGGGTGAATCGTTTCCTGGGTATGGTTTCCAAGGTCTACGCATTCAGATCAGATTGTTTATTTTAGCTTTTGACTGAAATGGGTAGTAGTGCTGACTGTAATATTTCAAGGACAATTGTTTTTATTGGACGAAGAAGTAAAAAGCACTAAGCCAGAGCGAGAAAGAAGAAGTATATTTGCAGGCAGATGGGAAACAATGATTAGAGGGGGGTGAACGGTTTTTAAGGTCTATTCATCCAGATCAGATTGTTTATTTTGGTTGTTGACTGAAATGGGTAGCGGGGCCAGTGGGATATTCAAGATCAACAAGTTATTGTTTCGGCTCATAATGTTCAAGCGTATGATCATATGGTATTCAAGGCCATTGTGTATGTATGTATATGTTTCTGCGCTTTCATAAAAAAACCGTTTGTATATCAAACAAAAAATAAAGGAATAGAGCAAAAGGTCGACACATCGCTGGTATCGAATTCAATCCATCCATTCGAATCATCATCATTATCATCAGAGACTAAGAAGAGATAAATAAATATTAAGTACCTATCAGAAGTTCAAAGAAGATAAAAAAAAAAATGTTTATTGTGATATCGATATGTAAACAATGTTGGAGTGTTTCTCATTCATTCGTTTGTATGATGAGGATAGAAGATTTGTTGAACGTGTAGATAAAAAAAAAAAAAAAATAATGGAACTTTTTTAAAAATAATTGTGTTTTATTTAAAATTAATCAAATCAATATATCCATCTTTTTCAGTTATAATTTTAAATTCTTCTTTTATAATTAGTCCAAATCAATAACCCTTCTTTATTGTTAGGCAAGCGAACAAGATATCCCACGCCTGTTGTTCTTAGGACAGTACACTCTAAGCATTTCTCTATTTCCATGATGCTGTTGCTGGTGACTGCGTATTATAATTTTCTGGGGATGAAATCCATTACACTAGAATTTTGTTTAGCTCCATTCTGATCCATTTTGACAAAGACAACTGATGTCAGTCTCCAATCAGGGATCTCTTCCATTTGTATAAAACCAGTTAGCTCATAATTTTTCAAATGCTGCCAGTATTCGTAGTATGAAAGTCGTTTAATCTTGTTCAGCTTATCAATTGCAACTTCTCCCGATGCTAATATATGATATTCGATTCGCGTAGCTCTTCAGCAATTAAATTTATCTCATTCTGGATCTGAAGGTTATTATTTCTAGCTTTTTGAGTTGCGATTAAAAGTCTTAGTCTATTCACGAGCACATTTGGATCATACCAATGAACATAATCGACAGGATTAGTAGAGTATATCATATCAGCTGAATATGCCTTATCAATTTTACTTTTTACTTTCCGCGATAAATTTTGAACTAAAGGTTGGATAATTTGCTTATATTTCTAGCCCTTATTACCTTTAACCTGTGAACTGCCATCATGGTATTTCATGTGTGCATTTGTTTTTTTTTTTGCAGTATTTTCAGATATTGTTCCAAGTCTTCATTAGTGTATCGACCTTTTCGAGGATTTTTGCGTAAAATTAGCTCATGTAGGCCATCAGTTCCAGGGAAGACTTCATCGTCAATAACGAATTCATCTTGTTGGTTTATTTGAAAACTTGATGTACCTAATTTCAACGCATTCGATTGTAAATCAAGGTATGGCCCATAAATCTTGTCACGGTTTGAACTTGATAATAACAAACTGTTAAGTGGAGTACTCTGATCAAGGCTATTTGCAGATCTTCTAAATGGTACATCTCCTTCTTCTTCTTCTGTTTCCAATTGTGTTGATATTGAATCCACTGAGGAATATAAGTCAACGCTGTCTTTTGGAGATTTCATCTATTGAAGCGGTTCCTTCTGACGACTGACTTTTAAATTATAAGCGTCGTTGCGGTCCTCGTTCACTTGTATTCTCATTAATTTGATTAACTATTTCATCATTTTGTGCATTATCCGTTTTGACATTTACAATGATGAGAGAGGAAAAAATGCTGAGAGGGGTGAACCGTTTCCTGGGTATGGTTTTCAGGGTTTTCAGTGCTGACTACAATGTTTCAAGAAAAATTGTTTTTATTGGTCGATGGAAGTAAAAATCGTGTGACTGTAGAAATTCTGAGACATAGGGAGAGGAAAGATGTGCGAGTTTATATTTGTTGACTGAGGGGAAAGAACAATAGTGAGAGGGCGGTGAACGATATTCAAGGTCTTCTCATGCAGATCAGATTGGTTATTTAGGCTGTTGACTGAAATTAATAGAGGGGCTAGAGAGGGTAATACTTATAGAGAACAGATTAATTATTATGACTTGTTGGCTGAAATGGATAGCGGGGTTAGTTATTTCCAAGGTCTACTCATCGATATCGGATTGTTTATTTTGGCTGTTGGCTGAAATGGGTGAAGGGATATTCAAGATCGTTGTGTATATGTTTCTGCGCATGCATAATAAAACTGCGTATCAAATAAAAAATAGAGCAAGAGGTCAATACATCGTTCAATCATCGTCATTTATGCTGACAACAGATCGAACGTAGTTTATCGAAAGTGTGGCTCGTAAAATTTGGAATGATTTATCTGGTCGCCATAGGCCACTCCTGCTTACTTCATCCATTCGTATGTTCAGTAGTTTCTTGTTATAAACATATTTTGCTTAATCGACTATACTCATAGCTACGGTCTGTGCGGGGTCCTTATGGGAGTGCTTCGAATGTTCAGTTAGTTTCTTGTTATAAACAAATTTTGCTGATTCTTCAAATGATATGGTCCGTATGGTTCCCTCATACGAGGCTTCGAATGATAAGGCTATGGGTATCTTATGTATAAACAAATTTCTCCGATTCTCCTAGCTATGATCCGTTTGAGTCCGTTATGCGAGTGCTTCGAGTGGTAGGGTTATGGGTATATTTTGTATAAACAAAATTTTGCTGATTCGACTATATTCCTAACTATGTATGGGTCCTCTCATATGAGTGCTTCGAATGATAAGGCTATAGGTATCTTATATATAAACAAATTTCTCCGATTCTCCTAGCTATGCGAGAGCTTCGAATGGTAAGGCTATAGGTATCTTTTGTATAAACACATTTTGCTGATTCGACTATATTCCTAGCTATGATCCGTATGGGTCCCTCTTGCGAGAGCTTCGAATGGTAAGGTTATGGGTATCTTTTGTATAAACAAAATTTTGCTGATTGGACTATATTCCTGGCTACGATCTGTATGGTCCCATATGCGAGTGCTTCGGATGGTATGGAATATTCATGCTTTGACATGTTTGAAAGTCTTGGTTTATTTATCTTTTTGACCATATCGTTTATTGAATTCGTTGTGGATCATATCAAATTTTTGCTGATTCTACTATATTCCTGGTTACGGTCCGTAGTGGTCCCTTATTCGAGTGCATTGAATGGTAAGGTTATGGGTATCTTTGGTATAAACAAATTTTGCTGATTCGACTATATTCCTAGCTATGGTCCGTATAGGTCCCTCATATGAGTGCTTCGAATGGTAAGGTTATGCGTATCTTTTGTATAAACATATTTCGTTGATTCTTCTAGCTACGGTCTGTATTGGCCCCTAATACGAGTGCTTCGAAAGGTATGGAATATTAATGCGAAGTGTTGAAAAGTCTTGGTTTATTTATCTTTTTGACCATTTCGTTTATTGAATTCCCTGTGGATCATATTTCTAAATAACTCACACACACACACATTTGACAAAACTTTGCTAATACCAAATTTGTCACATTGTCCCATATCCTTATAAATACGGTCCAACCAGCAGACAATTTTTAGTAATACTTAGACATGCTGTTTATCAAAGCACAAATCGAAGATTATCTTCAATTAGCTGAGGCATTCTGCTGGGATTGGGAGTTTAAATTGTTAATAGATGCTATACGAACAATTAACAACGACGGAAACCCTTCCCTCAAAAGGGTCCAGTCAACAATTATGTTGACAATTGTTCTGGCGGATTTATTACACGAGGGCGGTTTCGACATCCATCCAATAAATCCCATATTGACTGATATACTAACCCTTAGGGGTTAAAAATTATTATCCATCGCTTAATTTTTTTAAAAATATTGTAACAATTATTAATAAAATATTATTTGTGTATACTTAAAAATTAATTTGTTTTCATTTTCATTTCATTTCGCTTTTGTTGTTGCTGATTGTTTATGCACTTTCCTTCTATATCAAAATCACCACTAGGTAATTGCTTAAATCCTTTACCAGGAGGCCCTTGAGGACCATCTTCTGACTTATAAGACCAATTGAAGCTTCTTCCGAACTTATCCACACTCATATTGCTTTTGTTGATGTGCTTACTTAGAACTTGGATTAATATATGATATTCGATTCACATAGCCCTTCAACAATTGAATTTATCTCATTCTGAAGATTATTATTGCCAGCTTGTTGAGATGCGATTAAAATTTTAATCTATCAACGAGATCATTTGAATCATACCAAGGAACATAATCGATGGGATTTTTAGAATAGCTCATATCAGATGAATTATTATTATTGTTGTATGCTTTTCCTATTTTCGCTATCACTTTCTGCATGAGTCGTTGAAGTAAAGGTTGAATAATATTTTTAAATTTATGTCCTCTACTACCTTTAACTTGTGAGGTTTTACCATTGTAATTTTTCAAGTGTGCTTATATTTTTTTTTTTTTAAATCTTAAGATATTCATCCAAGTCTTTATTGTCATATCGATCTTTTTAGGGATTTTCCGAAAATTAATTCATAGAGCCCATCTGTTCCAATAAAGATTTCTTTATCAATATCGAAATCCTTTTGTTTGTTAATTGCAAAACTTGGTCTAATCAATTTTGTTGAATTTAACTGAATGTAAATCAAAGTATGGCCCATAAATCTTGTCACGATTTGAATCTGATGGCGATGGTCGGTTGAATGGTGTACTTTGATCAAAACTATCGGTGTCGAAATTTTCGGGCGTTCTCAATGAAGCATCTTTGTCCAATGGTTGAATGGTTGAGTCTGGAGATGAAAAGTCAAAACTCTCCATTAGAGCAGGTTCTACCTCTTCAAGTGAATTTTCGAATTCCAAGTGTCTTGACTTAAGGAAAAAAGAAATGCAATATTTGACCATTAAGAAGGATTTACGAATGAAAGATCTTCTTCAACGAATCTGACACTTTTTAAAACTACGTAGTGAATCATTACGAACTCGGTAGGCAAACTTAGGATCTTAGGATTCCATTCTACCTCGCTTAGCTAGTTTTAGCTTAAAGTCCTACTAAGTTGGTAGGGTTCAATATGTTAAAATTGATGATTGTCCTTTTAGAGTAACATCTGGTATTCCTTAAGGAGTCACCTTAAGTCATTATTATTTCTGTTGTTTATCACTAATCTACCACTAGTCGTCAAACATTGTAAGTACCTTTTTTTTTTTTTTTTTTTGTCGACGATCACAAATTATATCACACAATTAAATCTGAAATTATATAAAGATGTTGCCACGGTCATTGACTGATCTGAATGGAATCACCTCTTTTTAAATTTATTTTTTTTTTTTTTTTTTGAAATATTGATGTTTCAGTTTGTTTAGATCTAGTATATCTATTATATATCAATAACTTATAAATTCGAATCCTCTTACTAGAGTAACCTCTAAGAAAGAACCTATCAGTGCTGAAATAACAACTTATGTAGCTGTAGGTGGTAAAATAACATCTTACCTGTAGGTGCTGAAATAAGGACTAATCTGTGAGTACTTACCAGCCTAGGACATCTCCCATTATGATTATAAAATGGGAGATCGTTCCAAACAGGGCGGTTCCAAACAGGTTGGTTCCAATCAGATCAGTTCCAAACAGGTCGGTTCCAAACAGGTCGGTTCCAAACAGGTCGGTTCCAAACAGGTCGGTTGCTAACAGGTCGGTTGCAGATAGCGGTTAGCGGATAGCGGTTAGCAGATAGCAGTTAGTGGAGGCGCTCTTCCAACATGGTAGATCACAGATCAAGTTACATACATATCGATGATAGAGCTGACGTAATCGATGCTGAGAGGGGAACGATGGTGAGAGGGGGGTGAATGGTTTCCTGGGTATACTCATCCAGAATAGTTTGTTTATTTTGATTGTTAGCGGGACTAGAGGCTTAAACTCATCCAGATCAGATCGTTTATTGTATTCTTAGTTCTTTTTGTCTCTTTTTATTCTTTTTGTCTCTTTTTATTTTCTTTTTTTTTTTATTCTTCTTGCCTCTTAATATCTTTATGTTTTCTTTATAAGTATAAAAAGAAAACCAATGTACACTAAATTAGACCAGTAGGATGATTTAATAAAATATTGACTTCTATTCTGGATGAGTATACCCAGGAAACCATTCACCCCCCTCTCACCATCGTTCCCCTCTCAGCATCGATTACGTCAGCTCTATCATCGATATGTATGTAACTTGATCTGTGATCTACCATGTTGGAAGAGCGCCTCCACTAACTGCTATCTGCTAACCGCTATCCGCTAACCGCTATCTGCAACCGACCTGTTAGCAACCGACCTGTTTGGAACCGACCTGTTTGGAACCGACCTGTTTGGAACCGACCTGTTTGGAACTGATCTGATTGGAACCAACCTGTTTGGAACCGCCCTGTTTGGAACGATCTCCCATTTTATAATCATAATGGGAGATGTCCTAGGCTGGTAAGTACTCACAGATTAGTCCTTATTTCAGCACCTACAGGTAAGATGTTATTTTACCACCTACAGCTACATAAGTTGTTATTTCAGCACTGATAGGTTCTTTCTTAGAGGTTACTCTAGTAAGAGGATTCGAATTTATAAGTTATTGATATATAATAGATATACTAGATCTAAACAAACTGAAACATCAATATTTCAAAAAAAAAAAAAAAAAATAAATTTAAAAAGAGGTGATTCCATTCAGATCAGTCAATGACCGTGGCAACATCTTTATATAATTTCAGATTTAATTGTGTGATATAATTTGTGATCGTCGACAAAAAAAAAAAAAAAAAAAGGTACTTACAATGTTTGACGACTAGTGGTAGATTAGTGATAAACAACAGAAATAATAATGACTTAAGGTGACTCCTTAAGGAATACCAGATGTTACTCTAAAAGGACAATCATCAATTTTAACATATTGAACCCTACCAACTTAGTAGGACTTTAAGCTAAAACTAGCTAAGCGAGGTAGAATGGAATCCTAAGATCCTAAGTTTGCCTACCGAGTTCGTAATGATTCACTACGTAGTTTTAAAAAGTGTCAGATTCGTTGAAGAAGATCTTTCATTCGTAAATCCTTCTTAATGGTCAAATATTGCATTTCTTTTTTCCTTAAGTCAAGACACTTGGAATTCGAAAATTCACTTGAAGAGGTAGAACCTGCTCTAATGGAGAGTTTTGACTTTTCATCTCCAGACTCAACCATTCAACCATTGGACAAAGATGCTTCATTGAGAACGCCCGAAAATTTCGACACCGATAGTTTTGATCAAAGTACACCATTCAACCGACCATCGCCATCAGATTCAAATCGTGACAAGATTTATGGGCCATACTTTGATTTACAGTCAGTTAAATTCAACAAAATTGATTAGACCAAGTTTTGCAATTAACAAACAAAAGGATTTCGATATTGATAAAGAAATCTTTATTGGAACAGATGGGCTCTATGAATTAATTTTCGGAAAATCCCTAAAAAGATCGATATGACAATAAAGACTTGGATGAATATCTTAAGATTTAAAAAAAAAAAAATATAAGCACACTTGAAAAATTACAATGGTAAAACCTCACAAGTTAAAGGTAGTAGAGGACATAAATTTAAAAATATTATTCAACCTTTACTTCAACGACTCATGCAGAAAGTGATAGCGAAAATAGGAAAAGCATACAACAATAATAATAATTCATCTGATATGAGCTATTCTAAAAATCCCATCGATTATGTTCCTTGGTATGATTCAAATGATCTCGTTGATAGATTAAAATTTTAATCGCATCTCAACAAGCTGGCAATAATAATCTTCAGAATGAGATAAATTCAATTGTTGAAGGGCTATGTGAATCGAATATCATATATTAATCCAAGTTCTAAGTAAGCACATCAACAAAAGCAATATGAGTGTGGATAAGTTCGGAAGAAGCTTCAATTGGTCTTATAAGTCAGAAGATGGTCCTCAAGGGCCTCCTGGTAAAGGATTTAAGCAATTACCTAGTGGTGATTTTGATATAGAAGGAAAGTGCATAAACAATCAGCAACAACAAAAGCGAAATGAAATGAAAATGAAAACAAATTAATTTTTAAGTATACACAAATAATATTTTATTAATAATTGTTACAATATTTTTAAAAAAATTAAGCGATGGATAATAATTTTTAACCCCTAAGGGTTAGTATATCAGTCAATATGGGATTTATTGGATGGATGTCGAAACCGCCCTCGTGTAATAAATCCGCCAGAACAATTGTCAACATAATTGTTGACTGGACCCTTTTGAGGGAAGGGTTTCCGTCGTTGTTAATTGTTCGTATAGCATCTATTAACAATTTAAACTCCCAATCCCAGCAGAATGCCTCAGCTAATTGAAGATAATCTTCGATTTGTGCTTTGATAAACAGCATGTCTAAGTATTACTAAAAATTGTCTGCTGGTTGGACCGTATTTATAAGGATATGGGACAATGTGACAAATTTGGTATTAGCAAAGTTTTGTCAAATGTGTGTGTGTGTGAGTTATTTAGAAATATGATCCACAGGGAATTCAATAAACGAAATGGTCAAAAAGATAAATAAACCAAGACTTTTCAACACTTCGCATTAATATTCCATACCTTTCGAAGCACTCGTATTAGGGGCCAATACAGACCGTAGCTAGAAGAATCAACGAAATATGTTTATACAAAAGATACGCATAACCTTACCATTCGAAGCACTCATATGAGGGACCTATACGGACCATAGCTAGGAATATAGTCGAATCAGCAAAATTTGTTTATACCAAAGATACCCATAACCTTACCATTCAATGCACTCGAATAAGGGACCACTACGGACCGTAACCAGGAATATAGTAGAATCAGCAAAAATTTGATATGATCCACAACGAATTCAATAAACGATATGGTCAAAAAGATAAATAAACCAAGACTTTCAAACATGTCAAAGCATGAATATTCCATACCATCCGAAGCACTCGCATATGGGACCATACAGATCGTAGCCAGGAATATAGTCCAATCAGCAAAATTTTGTTTATACAAAAGATACCCATAACCTTACCATTCGAAGCTCTCGCAAGAGGGACCCATACGGATCATAGCTAGGAATATAGTCGAATCAGCAAAATGTGTTTATACAAAAGATACCTATAGCCTTACCATTCGAAGCTCTCGCATAGCTAGGAGAATCGGAGAAATTTGTTTATATATAAGATACCTATAGCCTTATCATTCGAAGCACTCATATGAGAGGACCCATACATAATTAGGAATATAGTCGAATCAGCAAAATTTTGTTTATACAAAATATACCCATAACCCTACCACTCGAAGCACTCGCATAACGGACTCAAACGGATCATAGCTAGGAGAATCGGAGAAATTTGTTTATACATAAGATACCCATAGCCTTATCATTCGAAGCCTCGTATGAGGGAACCATACGGACCATATCATTTGAAGAATCAGCAAAATTTGTTTATAACAAGAAACTAACTGAACATTCGAAGCACTCCCATAAGGACCCCGCACAGACCGTAGCTATGAGTATAGTCGATTAAGCAAAATATGTTTATAACAAGAAACTACTGAACATACGAATGGATGAAGTAAGCAGGAGTGGCCTATGGCGACCAGATAAATCATTCCAAATTTTACGAGCCACACTTTCGATAAACTACGTTCGATCTGTTGTCAGCATAAATGACGATGATTGAACGATGTATTGACCTCTTGCTCTATTTTTTATTTGATATGCAGTTTTATTATGCATGCGCAGAAACATATACACAACGATCTTGAATATCCCTTCACCCATTTCAGCCAACAGCCAAAATAAACAATCCGATATCGATGAGTAGACCTTGGAAATAACTAACCCCGCTATCCATTTCAGCCAACAAGTCATAATAATTAATCTGTTCTCTATGAGTATTACCCTCTCTAGCCCCTCTATTAATTTCAGTCAACAGCCTAAATAACCAATCTGATCTGCATGAGAAGACCTTGAATATCGTTCACCGCCCTCTCACTATTGTTCTTTCCCCTCAGTCAACAAATATAAACTCGCACATCTTTCCTCTCCCTATGTCTCAGAATTTCTACAGTCACACGATTTTTACTTCCATCGACCAATAAAAACAATTTTTCTTGAAACATTGTAGTCAGCACTGAAAACCCTGAAAACCATACCCAGGAAACGGTTCACCCCTCTCAGCATTTTTTCCTCTCTCATCATTGTAAATGTCAAAACGGATAATGCACAAAATGATGAAATAGTTAATCAAATTAATGAGAATACAAGTGAACGAGGACCGCAACGACGCTTATAATTTAAAAGTCAGTCGTCAGAAGGAACCGCTTCAATAGATGAAATCTCCAAAAGACAGCGTTGACTTATATTCCTCAGTGGATTCAATATCAACACAATTGGAAACAGAAGAAGAAGAAGGAGATGTACCATTTAGAAGATCTGCAAATAGCCTTGATCAGAGTACTCCACTTAACAGTTTGTTATTATCAAGTTCAAACCGTGACAAGATTTATGGGCCATACCTTGATTTACAATCGAATGCGTTGAAATTAGGTACATCAAGTTTTCAAATAAACCAACAAGATGAATTCGTTATTGACGATGAAGTCTTCCCTGGAACTGATGGCCTACATGAGCTAATTTTACGCAAAAATCCTCGAAAAGGTCGATACACTAATGAAGACTTGGAACAATATCTGAAAATACTGCAAAAAAAAAAACAAATGCACACATGAAATACCATGATGGCAGTTCACAGGTTAAAGGTAATAAGGGCTAGAAATATAAGCAAATTATCCAACCTTTAGTTCAAAATTTATCGCGGAAAGTAAAAAGTAAAATTGGTAAGGCATATTCAGCTGATATGATATACTCTACTAATCCTGTCGATTATGTTCATTGGTATGATCCAAATGTGCTCGTGAATAGACTAAGACTTTTAATCGCAACTCAAAAAGCTAGAAATAATAACCTTCAGATCCAGAATGAGATAAATTTAATTGCTGAAGAGCTACGCGAATCGAATATCATATATTAGCATCGGGAGAAGTTGCAATTGATAAGCTGAACAAGATTAAACGACTTTCATACTACGAATACTGGCAGCATTTGAAAAATTATGAGCTAACTGGTTTTATACAAATGGAAGAGATCCCTGATTGGAGACTGACATCAGTTGTCTTTGTCAAAATGGATCAGAATGGAGCTAAACAAAATTCTAGTGTAATGGATTTCATCCCCAGAAAATTATAATACGCAGTCACCAGCAACAGCATCATGGAAATAGAGAAATGCTTAGAGTGTACTGTCCTAAGAACAACAGGCGTGGGATATCTTGTTCGCTTGCCTAACAATAAAGAAGGGTTATTGATTTGGACTAATTATAAAAGAAGAATTTAAAATTATAACTGAAAAAGATGGATATATTGATTTGATTAATTTTAAATAAAACACAATTATTTTTAAAAAAGTTCCATTATTTTTTTTTTTTTTTTATCTACACGTTCAACAAATCTTCTATCCTCATCATACAAACGAATGAATGAGAAACACTCCAACATTGTTTACATATCGATATCACAATAAACATTTTTTTTTTTATCTTCTTTGAACTTCTGATAGGTACTTAATATTTATTTATCTCTTCTTAGTCTCTGATGATAATGATGATGATTCGAATGGATGGATTGAATTCGATACCAGCGATGTGTCGACCTTTTGCTCTATTCCTTTATTTTTTGTTTGATATACAAACGGTTTTTTTATGAAAGCGCAGAAACATATACATACATACACAATGGCCTTGAATACCATATGATCATACGCTTGAACATTATGAGCCGAAACAATAACTTGTTGATCTTGAATATCCCACTGGCCCCGCTACCCATTTCAGTCAACAACCAAAATAAACAATCTGATCTGGATGAATAGACCTTAAAAACCGTTCACCCCCCTCTAATCATTGTTTCCCATCTGCCTGCAAATATACTTCTTCTTTCTCGCTCTGGCTTAGTGCTTTTTACTTCTTCGTCCAATAAAAACAATTGTCCTTGAAATATTACAGTCAGCACTACTACCCATTTCAGTCAAAAGCTAAAATAAACAATCTGATCTGAATGCGTAGACCTTGGAAACCATACCCAGGAAACGATTCACCCACTCTCATCCCTCATCATTGTTCCACATCAGTCAACGAATATAAATCAGTCGCACATTTTTCCTCTCCCTCTGACTCAGAATTTTTCTTTCCGCTTTTTACTTCATCCATCCAACAAAAACAATTTTCCTTGAAACAATATAGTCAAAACTACTAACCATTTCAGCCAACAGTCAAAATAAACAATCTTATCTGGATGAGTAGGCCTGAGAAAGCATTCACATCCCCTTCAGCATTGTTTCCCTATTCGTATATCCCTCTTCTCCCTCTGACTCAGAATTTCCTTTTCGCTTTTTACTTCATTCGTCCAATAAACAAAACCAAAACACCTATATACATATGTACATACATATATGACACGCGACTGCTTTGAAGATGACTCATATACTGCCAGATCTTATGCAAACACATATACACATACATACGTATGTATACACAAACACTAAGTACTCTCTGATACACACTAAGTACATTAAGTACACACTAAGTACACTAAGTACACACTAAGTACTCTCTGATACACACTAAGTACACACTAGGTACAGTATAAGTACAACACTAAGTACACTAAGTACACACTAAGTACACATCAATCACATTCCATGACACTAATTGCTCCGAATTCCCAGATTTCACCCCCAAAAAATGTAACCCTATATCTCCTTGATGACGTCACTTCCTGGCTCCCTGTGCCAGAATCGGCAATGAAAAACAAAAATGTACCTATTTCAGACAACAATCAAAATAAACAATCTGATCTGGATAAATAGATCCGAGAAACCGTTCACCCCCTCTCATCCCACTCTCACCATTGTTCCCCCAGCTGCCCAAAATAAACAATCTGATCTGGATGAGTAGACCCAGGAAATCGTTCACCCCCCTCTTATCATTTTTCCCCCTTCGCCCACAAACGTAAACAGCCGCATATCTTTCCTCTCCCTCTAACGCTTTTTACTTCCTTCGTCCAATAAACAAAACAAAAACACCGATATACATATGTACATACATACATATATGACACGCGACTGCTTTGAAGATGACTCATATGGCGCCACATCATATCCAAATACATATACACATACATACATATACACATATATACATACATACACACACACATACACACATGTATATACATACACAGACATACATACAGACAGACAGCATGACATAAGTAAAAATTTAACCCAACACCACCACCAAACAAAAGCCTTCCTCCCCCCTCCCCCCTCTCCCTCGCCCACGCTAATGTCAACAAAAAAAAAAAAAACCGGGGTAATTAAAAACCGGAAGCGGCAAACATCAATCACATTCCATGACACTTTAATGGGCAATTAAAAATGTTCCCACGCTTATGTAAACAAAAATGTAACCCGATACCCCTCTTAATGTAAACAAACATCTTCCATCTCGCTCACTCTCACACAAACATCTTCCCTCTCGCTCTGGCTCAGAATTCCCAGTCTAAAGTATCCTAATACCTACTAATACAATATGGGTTATTCGATGACGTTGTAAATCCAATATGGCGGATGCTTTTTTAATTTCAATTTCTGTGATGACGGCATCTGGGATTCGATTTTACACACACTATCCGGTGACAACTCAATATAGAATGTTTCATGATCTTGTAAATCTAATATGGCGGACGCCCAAAGATACAGGATTACCATTATCATCACGACCTCCTAAATATGGGTATCAAACGAAAGGATTTGACAAGAAGAATACGATTAGCTAAGTGACGTGATTCTAGATTCAATATGGTGGATGCCATAAGATAGCGGATTACTTTTTTCTTCACAACCCGCATGACATGGATATCAAATAAAAGCGTTTGACGAATAAAATCTCAAACAATATATGTAGTATATTTTATGACGTTGTAAATCTAATATGGCGGACACCATAAGATGGAGGATTACCGTTATCTTCACGACCTCCTTAATATGGGTATCAACTTAAAGGGATTGACAAGCAGAATTAGACTAGCCAAGTGACGTCATTCTGAATTCAATATGGTGGGTGCCCCAAGATGGCGAATTACCTATTTCTTCACAACCACCTTGGCATGGGTATCAAATGAAAGGGCGAGTAGAATCTCAAATATACTGAGTAAACTTTCTCATATCCAACCCACCCACGCTTATATACGTATGTATATACGTAAATTTGTAAAATACTAAAAAGTAGAAAATAAATATAAAGATAAAAAAACTTTTTTTTTTAAAACAAGCTTTAATAAACTAAAAAGTGAAAAAATAACTTTTTTCCGAGTCACCAATGTGTGACTATAAACTTAAGCTTGGGGCACTCAGGCTCGAGGTAAAATTTGGCTAAACGACGATGATGAGGTCTAACTAAACAGTAACAGTGACACATAATGCGTTCTGCTAATTCTTCTTCCGTCCTCGTTGCACATTGTGTGTGTATTGTCTTGTGCCTGAGCGCCCCAAGCTTTAATTTTAGTTTATTAAAGCTTGTTTTTTAAAAAATATTTTTTAATCTTTATATTTTTTATTAATAAACCTATCCGATTCTATGAAAAATATCTAATTTGAAGTATTTGAGTTATAGAGGGTTAAAATACATTTCCTGATACTTAATATTACCTAAGTTGAATATTAACAGACAGTGGACGTCCAGTTTAACGATTATCCGATTTAACGAATTTCCAATAAAACGAATCAGTTTTGTTTTTTCCATTGATGGCTTTATATTGCGAATGATGCAAAAAATGTCCGCTCAGTTTAACGAATGTTTTACAATTTTTGGTTAAGAAAAAATAGTTTGTCATTTTGAGCATTTATTTCTACTTCTGTTCTTTTTCTATGTGAATTTCTCATTTCTGATAATAAATACATTGGCAGGATTATTAGTTAGATAAAACGACAATGAATTTAACGAGTTTTTCGATTTAACGATAGGTTGTGCATTATATAATTCGTTATATAGGATGTCCACTGTACTTGTTTTCAAATGAATTATTTAATAATACACTCATACCTCGGTTAACGGCCTAGATACGTTCCAGAAAATCAGGCCGTAAAGCGAAATGCCGTATAACGACTAACGAGTAATTTTTGTTTTCATACAAAATCCGTTAGATTGGTTCAAAATCCTCAAAAGAACGACCAAAAGTTGACAGTTGACACCAATTTCTTGGTTTTAACTGTCGATTCGCAGCGTAAAGTAAGAACATTGTAAAAACATTTAAGGGAATTCTGTTTTTGTGGCCGTTATATCGAAAAATATTGGCCGTAGAACCGAAACAAAGTAATAAAAAAAAGAGGCCGGTATAGCGAAATGCCGTATAACGAGCGGCCGTATAGCAAGGTATGGGTGTAATTAAATATCAACAAAATATAAGTAAAACTGCGAACGAAGACTGTGTGCTATTTAATGTGGCCGGGAAAAAACACGCCTTTTTACACTGTGATCGATGATGTTTTTGATTGCTATCTCGACAGCGGGAAAAGGTATCCATAACTGTTTTTGGTATTATGGCTGAATGTGTGCATATTGCGATTATATTTAACGGAAAGGTAATTTGTAATACATACGAGAGAAGTGTGCGATTTATATGTCCACCACTATAATATGCCAGCTCCTCATCGCCAAAATATTCACTTTCGCTTTCGACTGTCTTCCGTTCCAAAATAAAGTCGCCTACACATTTTCAAAAGACGAAACAAATCTGCTGATGTTATGGTATACGGAGGCATTAACCGAAACACATCCAAATCTGAAGGTCGGAAAACCGGTGATGATGGTTTTTCGCTCCTTATTTGCACAGGTGGCATAATCATGTTTCTTGTGAATCAGCATGCCACTGTCGACACATCGATTCTTTTTAGCTTCGAAATAATCGAGTTGACTATTTATGGACAGATTACGATTCGGAGGGGTTTTGTTATTTTGGATATGTAAATAGGTTTTCTTTAGGGAAATGAGTATTGAGTGCCTATTTGAGATATGGGCATTTATTTAGCTTAGCATCAACATATGTACGTAATGCGCTTCTAGGTCGAAAACAGGCAGACTTAAGAGAGAGTTATTTGAAAGTTGCTGAAGCCTGGTTCAGTAATGGTTACGATATTCAAAAGCCTAACTGTTTCTCTTTTATGATACAATTTTAAACATTTTGCGGCAAAGTCATGCTATGCTGGCCATCATTTTGTTTCAATTAAAATAGCAAATATGGAGGGATGTTGCAACCTCAACGAACAACCTTTCCCAGTTAGCCCGGTCCTTAGCTAACTGCCTACAGTTGCGCACTTCAAGTTGGTTGAGGTCTTGTTCTACTTGTGCGCTCCACCTTAGGCGAGGTCGTCCTCTGCTGCGCTGACCTTCCGGGTAAGAGTCGAATATTCTCTGAGCCGGAGCGCTGAAGTCCATACGATCTACATGTGCTAGCCATCTTAAAAGCCCAATGTGCAGTTTTTTGACCAGGCTGATGTCGCTGTAAAGCTCGTACAGTTCTTGGTTGAATATTCTTCTCCAAAACCCGTCAACGCAAACGCGACCGAATATCTTACAAAGGATTTTTCCTTCGAAGCGACCAAGGAGATCTTTATCCGCTTTCGACAAAGTCCATGCGTCAGCTCCATATAGGAAGACTGGGGTGATAAGGGTCTTATATAGAGATGTCATTTGTTGATGTTATGGCAGAGCCGAGGTAGACAAAGTCCTTTACTACGTCGAAGTTGTAGCTATCTACTGTGACGTTCTGTCCAATTCATCGATATTGGGTGTACCTTTTTGTTGACAGCATATACTTTGTTTTGCCCGCGTTTACCGCTAAACCCATTTTTGTCGCTTCCATTTCTATACTGGCGAACGCACCGGTGACAGATCGCTGTGTTCTACCAATGATGTCAATATCGTCGGCGTATGCAAGTAGTTGAACGGACTTTTCAAAGATCGTTCCTTGTGTGCTGGCTTGTGAGTTTCGAACAATTCTTTCAAGTATGATGTTGAAGAAGTCGCATGACAGGGAGGTTGTAACGGAATTTGAAAAGACTGCGGGCTCTGTTCCAAAATCACCTGTAACGGAAAGAGAAGTCCTGATCCAGTGAAGGCTGTCTGAATCTCTGTAGCTAGATAAGACTGCCCCAATTTGACGAGCTAGTTAGTGGCGGGAGCAACCATGTCTCCACCTACAGAGATTCCGAGTCCTGTGGTCTTGGGTTCTAATGGTAGCGCAGTTTTAATTTGAAAAGAATGAAGCTTCGCTGCATGGCTTCAATATGAGTAGTGACGTTTGTATAATTAGGTGTCCAAACTTACGAAGCCTTTTCGAGGTGAGGGCGGACAAGACTGTTAAAAAGTGAGAGAGTGTCATCTTGGCCTTTTGAATTCTTTACACCATCTTTTAACGAAACCTAACATTGAGTTTGATTTATTCAGAATGTGGTAAGATCAAGTTAAGTGCTAAAATAAACACAGAGGTCCATTGATAAGTCTGAAAGAAAACATCTAAATTTAACTTGATATGATCTCTGGTTGAAGTAAGATCCAACCCACGAAACAAATAATGGAGGAAAACCTAACGCCTCGAGTTTGTAAAGAAATCTGTAGAGAAATCTGTGTGGACAGAGTACACCTCATGACCACTTTATTTTCTTTTATCTTTTATTAATAGTGATAACAATTTCATCGGCATAAGCTATTACTTTACGCCCTTGTTTTTTCCAGGGTGAGCTAAATTTCGGTCAGAGTTAAAGCCATAATTGTGGCGACAATACGCTTCATTGACCTTTAAGAACGTCGGATGGAGAAGTTTAAAGAATTGCAAGAGTAGGTTCTTCGCCATAGCTTTTAACTCTTATGAAACATCGACATTCCCGCGAACTTATTGAAGCCATAGTTTTTTTTTTTTTTTAATCTACACACGCTAAAGGGGATATGAATACCCTTATAATGTTTACACATAGCGCGAGCACATGAAGGACGAGAACGAGAGACAGACAGATCGACGCAGTGGTAGGAAACTCAGATGATAGGTTTCAATTTCAACTAACTCTATGGGTGGTGTCCAGGATAACTGGAGAGTTGTGTATTATTTTTGTACTTTCTTATGATTCACAGGAGTTTTTTCCAGATGTTTCTTATTATAGTTTGTGCGATCAATTTCTTCAGCCATGTCCAACATCCTATTGCCAGTATTATGCCCTCGCAGTAGGTTTCGATATTAACTTCTGAACTTGATCAACTTATTTTTATTTCGTGAGAAATAAATGCTTCGAAGACATCTGGATTCGAACCGTGAACCTTCCGCATGACAAGCGACGATGACTACCACTACGCCACGGCCACCCACTACAAATGTTGAAACTTATAATTTGAAACCCCGCTATTGAACATAAGCGCTGCGTGAAGGTAGTTTCTGACCTGCACTCTTGACAACTATGACATCTGCCTAGAACATAATCGGGGTGCGTTCGACTTGTCAACTCAAATCGAATTTAAAAAAGCAATGTGATTAGAATCAGAAACCATAGTAAATAGAACCTAGCACCTTCGCATTTAAGCTGAATAGATGGAAAAACGTTCAAACAAAGGCGTTTCATTCACCATATACAATGTCCCCTATAAGCATGATTCCATAAGCGCAAGCAAATTACAAAAGAATCATTCAAAGTGGTAATGCGATCGTGACCGAAAAACCGGTAATGATTTCAATTCAAAGTCAAGTGGATGCCCCCAAAACAAAGTAACGAATTTTCAGAATCAAGATTCACAAGAAGATGCCACCAAACAGTAATAAGCACATGGTCCTTCGAGCTGTATTCATAGTAACCTCGTACTTGAAATTATGATCTCGTGCATAATCCAAATGCATGAACATCTTCCATGGATTTCCTCATCCAATCTGCACATTTTGTGCACTTAACACACATCGCGATGTAAATTTTCCAGATACATTTAAGCGAGCAAAAAAAAACAACAACAACAACTAGAAAACCTCAATGAATACTTCACGTAGAATATAAATAACAAGAAAATTCAATTGAATCCGTCAGTGTGCGCGCAAGGTGCAGTCAAAGATACACAACTAAAAGTAACTGAATGCATTCATCAACTGTTTTCGGAGCGGCAGCAGCCAACAGCATCGGATTGAGATAGTGTGGAACAGCGAATGCACCTGAATGAATAAGTGCACTTGACACAATCGCGTCTGCTAAACAGAAAACAAAAAAACACACAAACAACTGGCTTTTCAACTTTAACACAAAAAATGTATCTACGACAGGAGCGGTACCCACACCAATACGTAGTTGTGTGTCACTCTTGTACAAACGATGCGGTAGTAGTGGTAGGTGGTGCTGCAGAATTGTGTCATCATTACGAAACTATCAACGACAAGAATCTCTTGGCAAGTTGACGTGTGCTTGTCACCATTGCCATTGACTTGCGATGCTATGCGATGGATACCAATTCGTAACTGCCGACATCAAGTTTTGTTGAAATTAATTGAAGTTTCTCTCTTACACGGATGTTTTGACAGTTTTCATTTCACTTGAAGTCTTCCACTGATGTGGTGAAATTAACTCACTCAAAGATTGCAATCTGCTTTTTTCTCCTGCGGAAATGCAACCGATTTGCTGAAAGGTGAACTCTCAATGAAACAGATCAAACATTTAAGGGATTTTGATGTTAATCACATGTGGTTTCTTGTGTCAACACTAAAAAAAAACCGTCAAAGCTGCGTTTGCAGATGAAATGAGCTTCTTTTGCATGACTTGATTGATTACCGTTAAGAGTTAAGACATACATATATGTAGTTAAACATCTATTATCTTGCAAGTAGCTGATGTCATAAAATCAATTACGAAACATATGTAGATGTGTGTGCGATTGTTTGCGGTACGTTTCCACTTGAATCATCATTTAGCGCAACGAAAATTGCGTTTCAATTATTATTGGATCTGTGCAAATATTTTCATCATTTTACACATTAAGATGGTGCAATCGATGGGGTAAATTCAAAACAAAAATATTTACTCTTGATGCAGAGTAGGGGTGAGTTCGTAAACGTCAATTGCACGACGTTCACGTTAAAGCTGCAGTGCTGTGACGCAACCGCATTAAAATGTCATCGAATGCGCTGTTGCACGATGTTTTGCGATCAGCTGCGGTGGAAATAGGTTTTCAAATTGTTGACGGACGTATCAAAACATTTTCGAATTCTTGATCGTGATCATCATCATGCAATTGACGTTTACAAATTCATCCCAACTGTTACAACCAATCAAACAGAAACAATTATAAGCTGCGTGTAAACCTAGAAAAAATCTTGCAAAGTTCCATTTTTTATTTCTCTCTTTATTTCTGGATCTTCAAATAAGTGGTCACGCTTTTGAAATTTAAATAAAACAATCCTGTTTTATATTCAGTCGAATCAAGCGCTTTTATTAGCCTATCAACGAACATTACTGGTCCTTCGAGCCGGATTTTAACCAGCGACGTATGAGGTGTATTTGGTAACCTGTTAATTTACGTAAATTTACATCCAACTGTCAAAAATCAAGAGAAGAGAGAGCCAAATGACAGTGTCAAAAAAGTTTCCCTCTTGCGAAATCGTTGCTAGATCTTTTTCATGGAGTCACCGAGGCACATCCTTCAAATAGCCATCTGACAATTTGTGAAATGTCAATCACTTCTTGTTACCAAAATAAAAGAAAATTAGTTTTTCGTGAAAATATTCAATAGTTAAAAAAGAAGAAGAGAGGATTTTCCCCCGCATTTACTATTATATTTGACAGATGTGCCATTTGTGTTAATAAAAATTAACAAACACACCTATGGATTCAAAAATCGATTGTAACATGAGAATTGCGCGATTTTTGAATGTCTGTTTGATATTTAAAAATTAGCACCAAATGCAAAGATTTAGTCGTCTTTTGCTGTCACTAAAAGAATTGATTGGCTTTGACGAAAAAAAAAAAAATACCCCAAGAGCCTCTTGGACATCACCCCGAGATCTAAAATTGTCTCCATCAAGGACTCCAAAACAAGTGTAAATCTGAAGGTGCTAAATCCTGAGAATAAGAGGGATGTACCTTTTTTCACAACTGAACTCATGATTGTACTGTGTGCAGGTGGTCTTAGCTGATGGAATAGGAAACCCCTTAGCTTAACCAGACCTGGTCGTTTCTGGTCTTGTGTCGACTTTAAGTTGTTGAGAGTAGACTTCTGCGGTGATCATTCGATTATGAGGGAACAGTTGAAAATGGATTATTCTCTCAACGTTCTACCATACAGATAGTAACACCTTAAGCGGGTAAATTCCATCTTTTGGATGTTGTGCTGTTCTGTTTTCTAGACTAAGCCATTGGTGGCGACGTTCAATTTCTAATCTCCGGTAACGATCTGGTCACAACTTAATATAGGACCCAACACCCAAACACATCCCTATTATTACGCTTGTGCAATCAGGCTAGAGTAACTCTTCTCTGGCTTTCAGGACTTAGTGCTACTGAGAGAAACGAGAAAGCCGACGAACCAGCCAGGCGAGGGTTGGCTCTTAACAGCTCAGCGGAAAATGTTCATATTCCCATGAGTGCTGTTCAGGGCAATATATTGTCACACTTCTTAAGACTCACTGGTGTCAGGTGGATATAGCCAAACTACTACAAATGTGCTCCTACAAAGAACTCGCGTAGACATCACAAGAGTAGTGGCAGTGAACACAGTGCACTGGCCAATAGGGGATTATACAGGCCATGAGAGCCAGGCAACACGTATTGGGCAATCCTTTCTTAGACGATCTTAAAGAGATATCCAAGGAAAGAATTGGAAAACTGATCATCTTCTTAAGCTCCATAGGGCGGATAAAAATATCTAATATTCTACTCGTAGAAGATTTAGTTTAACCGCCACTACCCCGATTGTTAAGGAAATTCACTTAGTTGCTTAGGCAACATTTTCAAATTATTTTTTGTTTTCATTTTTTACCAGAAAATTCGGGGGTTCAATACAATGGAACATTTTTGAAACGTCGAGGAGGATCATAAAAATGCCCCATATCAACAGATATCCCATCTTTAGAAGCATCTTATTTTCTTATGAGGTACCTTATCACATGAATAGAAACGTTATTTGCATTTGACACTACTTTTATGAAAGATCCAAAGTTCGTGATCCAATTAGTAACCCATAGTCTATAAAACTAGTGTTTTCGACTCCTCACATGCGGTCATCATTTGGAACATTTACATATAAACTAATCCAAATGAGCTCGTTTAAGACCTCAACCACCATAAAATATTAATTCCTTGGCCATTAAAAGCTCACACTGTTAAGAGAATTTTAAATTAGCGCGCTTTAGAGGGGTATGTATGCCTACCTTTTGGAAAGTTAATGTTTAATCTCTGGTTTTTTGTTAATTTGTTTTCTTTTTTCGTGTTAAAAAATGAGATCACTAAAGATTGTTGAGATTAACTTGTTTAATATGCATAGAGTCGTATGGGATACTTCTAATCCATACAACACGGAATGACAATAATCAATTTGTGACTAATTTGATATATTTATTTTTAAACATAAGCAGCAGGTGACTAATCCGAGAATAATAAACTCTTGAATTTGCAAAATGCGTTTTTTCTCCAAACTTTTTAAATTCGATGGACGAGAGTGAAAACGCCCTTGTTAGTTGAGTTCTGATGCAGTTCTTTGGAAACCCAACTAATTGTATATAAATATTTATCAAAGTTGGAAAATTGAGTGGAAAATAAAGAGACCAGGGGCCCTACTCTCTATTTCGTTCCACAAGTCAATCCTATTCGAAATTGTTTTTCGTTTCGCTTTTGAATTGGTGCTCTGTAACACTTTAGGAATGTCGAAAATACTACTAGATGATTTTTCCATTTAAGATTTTTTTTTCTCGAGTCTCGATACATTTCTTTTAAGATCTTTCAAATGAATAAATAAAGGAAAGGAATAAAGAAAAAGGAATAATTGTGAATTTTAAAGGAAGAATTTATTACATATAATAAAAAGGAAAATGGATTCTGTTGCACTTTGGATGGACGAAAGAACAAGTGAAGAGCGGAACATTATACGGGACAAATCGAATATTATGGAAATTCGTGACAAAAGGTAAGACTCGGTTGGTACCAAGGATTCATATCACCATTACTTATCATTTATTATTTCAGTTTGACATTAATATGTCTAACCGCTGTATGTTTGTACTGAAATCTGTGCACTAAAATCTATGCAAAAAAAAGTGTTACCCGAGAAATATATAGCAAATTCGATACTCATTTTTTAAAATTAGCAGTAGCTCAGTGTATGAGGTGTCGGCTTCTCATCACATAGGTTCCCGGTTCGTTTCCTGACGGGGACACTTTTTTTCTCGTTTTGTTCTATATCATGATGATAGAAAAGAATGTTGTTTCATTTGTTTTTTTTTTCTTTTCTATTTATTCCTTTGGTTTAGTTGTTATTTTTGCTTACTTAATATTTTTCAATAGTGGAGATAGGACTTACTGTTCTGATAACAAATATAAAACTGAGTTTGCAACAGTTCTAATTGTTGTGTCTTTTTTATTTTTCAATCGTGATGACAGAACAGAAAGTTGTTTCCTTTGGTTTTATTGTTGTTTTGTGTTTCTTTTCTAATCTTTACCCGGCTATGGCAAAGTCAGCAAAACCCTGTACGGGAGGAGTGGACGAATAATACAGTTACTCTGCATATACAGACACTGCAGTCTTTACGGACGGATCTAAAACTGTAAACGAAATGGGGTCTGGTATCTTTTGCATGAACACAGAGCTAAAAGTATCCTTAAGACTCCCGGATACCTGCAGCCTCTTTCAGGCAGAAGTTCTAGCCGTACTTAGGGCTGCAGAGCTCTTGATACTGAAACGAATAGTCAGGAACTGCCAAATAATGTTAAGCGCATTATGCAGAACCAGGTAAAACTATTTTGGGTGGCTGTTTAGTCTGTTGTAGAAAGCAATGAGTTTGCTGATGAGTTGGGAAGGAAAGTAGAGAAACTGCCGACTATGGGCAAAACTAACTGAAAAGTACGACACAAGATGAAATGAAACGATGATGTTGAGACTATAGTAGCCCTGCTCTCAATTTTTCGCAAAATCTTTTACGATTATTTTTATAAATGATTTAAGAAATAACTACAAAGACATATTAATGTTCCTTATGTACTTCCGTGCAGCGGAGGTCTTTGTCTTTTTTTGTTCAGAATTTCGCCTTTCGAGGGATGCTTGTATGTTTTGAATTGCATACGATATGAATTTCCTTCTTCTTTGGAATCCACTCCAATCCTCTAAATTGAAAATACCCGATGATGCATCATCAAACAGCATTGAACAGTAACATGGGGAACATAATGATGCCTACTCCAACATTGCTAAGTGAATAATACGGGAGCAAATCAAAAATAATTTAATAAACCAATCATTATTCATCATATCATTAAATCCGGCGGATTTATATGATGTTTATATGACAACTCAATGCGCATTGGAACAATCAAACAATCCGCTCATATAAACACCACTTCGAACCGCATTGAAATACTCAATCCGCATTCGTTCATTCCTGTTTATAGACCGCATTGCAAATTTGAAACCGAATTGAAATACAGTGGACGTCCAGTATAACGAATACCCGATATAGCGAATTTTCTATATTACGAACGCTTTTCAGATTTACATTAGCATCTGTTAATAGCGAACGATGGCCACGATTTGCTATCCGATATAGCGAACGTATAAATAATAAATAATGGCTCTCTTCAAAGGAAATCCATCCGTAAAGTAGAGTTTTCAAACATGGAAAATCGTTTGTACAGATGGTTTCTTTGGCAAAGGGAAAAACACATTCCTGTAAGTGATAGAGTAATAAAAGGGACAGCTGGTGCCATTCATCGAAACTTGTAAGGTGATGACAGTAGTGGCTTCTGTGATAGTGATGGGTGACTCACAAAGTTGAAGAAACGGTTCCGTGTTCGTATTCTCAAGGAATCCAGGGAGAAATTATCATCACGCTCTGATTTAGTTGAGCCGTTCAAAAAAGATCAACAGGATCTCATCACAAGCAACGGACTCATAATGGAAATCATTTTTAATGCGGATGAGTCTGGACTTTTCTGGAAATTGTTACCAGATTCTAATTATGTTCACGCCGGTGAAGCTTCAGCCCCAGGTCGAAAAACATCAAAAGACCGCCTAACTGTTTAGCTTGTGCAGATGCATCAGGACAGCTGAAACTAAAGCCATTAGTTATTGGTAAGAGAAAGAAGCCACGATCCTTTCTCAACAAAAGGTTATCGGTAGTCTATGATTTTCAAAATCAGCTTGGATGACTGCCACCATTTTCAAAAAGTGGTTCATGCACAACTTTGTACCACAAGGCATTTTCCATTTAAAAATTTCAAAAAATGAAAAATTAGCTAATAACTTACAAAAAAGGCTCTTTTGCTCCTAGATAACGCTCCAAGTCACCCATCAGCGGATGAACTTGTTAAAGAAACGGAATATGGTCGAATTTGGGTAATGTTTATGCCACCCAACGTTACGCCGTTAATACAACCGATGGACCAAAACACCATCCGCCTAACAAAGCTACATAACCGCAATACCTTTTCTGAGTGACATTTTATGTTCAAAGTGCAGAATTCAGAATTCAGGCAATTATCTTCCTGGATCGAGAAGGGAATAAACGAGTTTAATGCTTCAAAAATGTTGGAGAAATATTTTGATTATTGACTCAGAAGGTTTCGATGAGGAGGATAAATGTCCACTGTCATTACTACGGCAAAAACACGAAGTTTTGGCAATGCAGAGTACCTACCTTAAGTCTTGTTAACTTAATTTTCCCGAAGGTTTCGAAATGTTTGCATCTTTTTCGCTCAACACCGTGCTACCATCACACCACAGACCTAGAAACTTGGAACAATACTGAAAGAACAAGCATACGATGATACCATTGAACTAAACTCTGAAAGTGAAGATGAGGTAAGTGAAGGTATCAGTATTTTTGGAGCTTCAATAAAGCATGATGTGACATGTGACATGTTCACGTTGAGACGGCTTCAAGAAAAAGATTTGCAGTTGAAATCTCAACTTGAAGTAAAAAAAAAGTTATATCGGTGATTTTTTTTTTCAAAATAATTTACAAAACTTGTAAATTTAAATGGCAATTTATCATTGAATACAAACGTCTATATAAACATATTTTTTAATGACTTCTTTTAAAAAGAAAGTAAAAAAATCGATCGATATAAAGAACGCGCTCGATATAGTGAATGACCTCAAACATTATATCATTCGTTATACTGGACGACCACTGTATCATATCAACACTTTCAAATCGCATTGAAATATTTTACTCTCTCGAGCTCTCATCATTCTCTTATCTGTCATCTAATGTCAGGCAATTCAATAGTGTAATTTTTAATTAATTAATTTTTATTTTATTAAACTGTCAGTTCAATCAGCTGTTTATTAAATTCTCTCAATTTTCTCACGTTTATTTTGGATTCGGTTTTGAAAAATTTCATGTAAACACCAACCTTTCTATGCGGATTGAACCAATGCTCATCGATTCAATGCGCATTGAGTTGTCACATAAACAGGGTAAGTAATACATATTTTTTGCTTTTTTTAATAATTCATTTTTTGTTAGGTTGCGAAATTCTCTCGGGAGTTCGTTAAGGACCAATGGGACTGCGACATCGTACTTTCTTCGACCATACTCGTTCCAGTACCTTGGAATTTGAAAAACTTGCTGTTGTCGTCTTCTGGTGTTCACTGCCTGTTGCTTTGGTGTTCTATATGTGTTGTCGTTGTGAAAGTTTGCCAATAGCGTAAAGGATATAGTAGTTGCCATCCATAAGGAAATTTTGAATTTAAACAATCGTAGCTTTGTTATTTTTAACGCGATTTTAATATGTTATATGTTTATATATTGCTTAAAGAATTTTCTTTATACAAAAAATTTACTTTTTCGAGTTAAAGGGTTGCAATTAGCAATTAAATGAATTATAAAAAATGTCTCTTAAAAACTACAGTAGTTGGCACCCCTGTACAGTAGCTGGCACTTTACGGAACTACAGTTGTTGGCACCCAAAAATAATGATCAAATAATAACTAGCAAGCTAGCTACTGATTTATTAAACTGCATTTAGTGCTCCTTTATTTCAGATTAATAAAACTGAAATGCGATACGTTGATAAGTTATTATTTAAATAATATAAAAAAGTATAAATATAAATTTTTAAATACATAGGTAACGAAAATTAAATAAAACCAATTGTATTTAACAAATAAGATAAAAACCAAATTTTGAACACAGAAAAAAAGTAAATAAATTAGTAAAATATAATTCAGTTAACAATTGTTTTTTTTTGTATTTAACAACTAACTTGAAGACTTTTAAGGAACATAGCTAAAACAAATTTATTGCAAAATAATTTTTAAAAAAATGTAGGCAAAGTCTTACTAGAACATGTCTTACATGTAAATATTGGGATATGCGCGTGGTTATTTTTTTTTTCAAGCATTCAATGTGGTACTCTCTGCGGCAGCTGGAACATCGTATACCACAATTGTCTTGTCCGAGCAGTCATAAACTTCGTGCAAGTAAAGCACATCTCGAAAGAGCTAGTTGAAGCCGATCCTCATCATAACTTTTCTTCTGTTTAGGTATTTTCAAAAATCTAAAACAAATAACCGTCGTATAGTACAGTTGTTGGCACCGTCAAAAGTAGAGTTATTGGCAGTGCCCACAACTGTAGTCCCATATGAACAAGTTATTGGCACCCCCTGGCAATAATTGAATCTATTGCTCTTATTTGATACAGTTATTGGCACCCCTCTTTTTTAATATACTAGCAGGTAATTGGAATATTTAAACTTAAATTATCAATATTTTATATATTGCCATTTTAAATAACTAAAGTGTTTTATTTCGAGAATTTGAGAAAAATCCTATTCTAACCAATTTGGAAGTCCTTATTGAAATTCACAAGATTTTACACTAAAAAAAATTGAATTGATAGGTTTTTACACTTTGATTTATGAACATGGACTGAAGTGACCCTTTAATATAGAAACTGCAGGAAAATGTTACAAATTTATTATATTTTTGGGAACAAACATTTCTTCCTCAAAAGAAGTAACTGGAACAGAGAAAATCGCTATTGAACAGAGAAGTGCCAACTACTGTATCCAAAAAAAAGGGTGTCAACTACTGTATCCGTTACGCTACTTGCATTTTATAAATTTTGGAGATGTTCCAGAAATTCATCTCTCATCATGTTACCCTGCTCCGTATTGTGATGTCTTAATTGTGAGAATTTTACAACTTGCAGCGGTTGTATTTGCGATGCTGTTCCCCACGCTAGGATGCCATACCTCAAATGCGATTCTACTAATCCAAAGTAGCATTGCCTTAATACTGTAGGTGTGCAAAGATTGCTAAGATGGAAAAGGCGGACGGCAGTATAATAACGTAGGAGAGCTTAAAGATGCCATTAAACCTGAATGAGGCAACATTTAAACCCTTCCATCAAGGACATTAAACGTTTTAGGTAATGAGGGATATATCACTCATTACCAAAAAAAAAACAATAGTAATAAAACTCCAAATGTAGAATTTTATTTTAAATTGGTAGGTAATGCATTATTTGCAGTACATACGGAATACAGTTATCGAAATCTGTCTGTCTCAACCAGTTGTCGGCGAGTGTATGATCTGAATATTAAATTCTCTCAATTTTTTTTTTCTTATATCAAATATTGAATAGCATGTTTTTCTGACCTTCATACGAGTAAGTCGGGAAACACACGTGTGAATTTTTGAAAGCTCACAATAATGGATGATTGCCGCTCTTGTTTGACTACAAAGCTCGACTTAATCATTTTAAACCGCAAATTAATGAAAATCAATCACGTAGTTATTTCAAGTTTTCATACATATTTATTCTATTCTTTTATTTGTTTTATGATTGAATTGATAATTTGATTAAAGCTACAAATCAAATTTGCACAAATAAAAAAATCCATTAAGACTTAATTTGTCATCCTGTTCTAGATAGACAATCACTTCATAACGTATTCCTAATGAACTACTAGATAATTGCGGATCCGTATCTCATACGCATTTTAATAATTCGTTAAAAAATAAACAAACATTGAAAACGCATAAAGTTAAGTAAAGTTTGACCCTGAATTTTAAATTCGTATAGGTGTAGGTACCCAACCCATACTCATTCGCATACACATGCATTTAAACTTAATGGTACCACATTGATCGCCATATATCAAGTCATTGAACTAGTGGCGGCATTTTAAGTCTTAACTGTATGCGCATAACTAAAATTCATAACTACCCAATAACGGTGAACCTTAAATGCCATGCTAATGATTTAAGCATCGTAAAATAAGAATTAATTGAACGCGCATCTCGGCTGAAATAATGGTTAAGTAAAAGTTTGAGGTTTGACTCTCTGGTGGTTCCGCAAATGATTTTATTTTCATTTCAAAAACTAATCGATTTACCGGTGTATCTTGTATCTGTGGACTTGTGTGGATAGAGTTCATCAATAAGAAAATGTATTGATCACAGATTGATGGTTGGGATGCACGAGGAAGCATTAATAATTTAAATTAACATAATTAATTAGCATATTGTTTACCATACGACGCTGCCGGCTACGAGACAAATCGATTTTTTACTTTTTCCCTAAAAAAAATTGTATCTGTAGTCCAAAGCTAACGCTTGATTAAGTGGCTGAGTTTAAAGAGAACTAATGATCGTTTTGGGACGTTAAATACGTTCTTAGGGCATAAGAACGCGCACACAAGGCAGCCTAATCCACACGACATTTTACTAATTAATTTGATGAGCAGGGAATTTTTTTGATGTTTTGGTTTTGTGTGTGTTTTAATGCGTGTGCCACTTAATAAAGGGTGATTTTTTAGCTGGTTTGGTTTTGGCAACACTGGTTTTGACAGCTGACGTGTGTTTAGTACCTTGTGTCACTGTCAAACAGCTTCAGTTTGGTTTGCAATTTAACCATGGATCGTCTTACAAATGAACAACGCTTGCAAATTATTGAATTTTACTATCAAAATTCGTGCTCGGTTCGAAATGTTCATCGCGCGCTGCTTCCATTTTATGATCGGCATTCTCGACCTTCTGAGCAGTCTATTCGGAAGATTGTGACCAAATTTCGCACCAAATTTACTTTGTTGGACATTAAACCACCAACACGTTTACGTACTGTGCGTAGTGAAGAAAATATTGCGGCCGTATCAGCTAGTGTGACAGAAGACCGCGAAATGTCGATTCGGCGCCGTTCCCAGCAGTTAGGCCTTTGTTACAGCACTACGTGGAAAATTTTGCGGAAGGATTTGGGCGTAAATCCTTTTAAGATACAGCTGGTGCAAGAACTAAAGCCAGCCGACCTACCACAACGCCGAATTTTTGGTGAATGGGCTCTTGGAAAGCTGGCCGAGGATCCGCTTTTTTATCGAAAAATTGTGTTCAGCGATGAGGCTCATTTTTGGTTGAATGGGTACGTAAATAAGCAAAATTGCCGCATTTGGAGTGAAGATCAGCCAGAAGCATTGCAACAGCTACCAATGCATCCCGAAAAAGCCACTGTTTGGTGCGGTTTATGGGCCGGCGGCATTATTGGGCCATATTTCTTCAAAGATGATGCGAATCGCAGCGTTACTGTCAATGGTGAACGCTACCGAGCGATGATAACAAACTTTTTTTTGCCCGAAATGGAAGTTCTTGACTTGCATGATATGTGGTTTCAACAAGACGGTGCCACATGCCACACAGCACGCGAAACAATGGCGCAATTGCGAGGCGAGTTTGGTGAACAGTTAATTTCACGTTTCGGGCCGGTCAATTCGCCGCCTAGATCGTGCGATTTGACACCATTAGATTATTTTTTGTGGGGGTATGTCAAGGCTAATGTCTATAGGGACAAGCCCGCTTCGATTGACGCACTGGAAGCCAACATCCATGCATTCATTCGTGAGATACCGGCCGATATGTGTGAAAGAGTATGCCAAAATTGGACTCAGCGGATGGGCTACCTGAGACGCAGCCGCGGTCAACATTTGCATGAAATTATCTTTAAACATTAAATTGCAAGGTTCAAACTATCGATTCAAATAAATATTTCATTAATTTTTTCGAATTTTTTGTGTTTTTTTTTTTAAAAAAAGTTCTCAACCTCTTAAAAAATCACCCTTTACATTGAATGGGATCTAGCATCTGAGAATTATAGGTTTGTTGGTTGATCATAATAAATTTAATCTTTTCTGTTTAGAGGGTAAAATAGTGTTACAAACCTAGCCGTGCTGTAACTAGACAGTGAAGATGCAATAAAAGAAATGGCCAACTGTCGAATTTTAGAAGCGCTACTTAAGCTATTTGTTAACTAAGATGAGCGTGCCAAAAGCTTGATTGCTTTAAACTGCATTGATCTACAAAACGAGTTTTAGGTTACGACAACACTCAATTTAAATTTAAACTTTATAAAGACTTGGCTTACAGTATTCCAACCAGTACGATACGCCTCAAAATATCAGTACATACAGTTTATTCTCGATAATTCAAATCCCGTTAATTCGTAAACCCCGCTTATTCGAAATATATTGTCGGTCCCTTGAAAATCTCCCGGTTATTCGTAAAAAAGCAGTGCTTTTCGCTCCCCTCGGTAATTCGTAATGATTTTCGTACCCAAAATCATAAAACGTCTTGTAAATCATAGGTCTGTGTTGACAACAAGTGTGCTCCTGACGGAACTCTCACGCACTTAAGAATGTGTGTTATGTACACAATTTAAGGGGTTACATGGGTTTCACGGCTTCATCAAATCATCTCTAGAATATTGTCCTACATTTTCAAGTCAATCGGAGTAATGGTTTCGGAAATAGAGGCTCCGTAAGTTGCGCACTCAACGCCAGTTGGTCTAATTTTTATAGTCACTCAAAACTTAAAACGCGTTTTTCTCGAAACTGTATTTTCAAAGCCGGTTGTCAAAATTTCTCGAAAACTACTGAACCGATCTGATGAAATTATACACACGTCTTTGGGATATTATTGACAAGGACTGGGACGAAGGATTTTTTTTTAATGCAACTATTTTTAAAATAAAAATGTATAGCAAATTTTACCGACATTTTTAAATTTTTAATAAAAAATGTCTGCCAAAAATCCAATTTTCACTTTTTTCGTTTTTACTTCCAAGTTCTAGTTTAAAGTATTAACTAAAACACGACTTTAGTTGATCCTGTCATGAGTTCTGCTGTCAACGTGCAAGCACCTTTTTTTCCGAGGGGTCACCTGAAATGACGTCGCAATGGCAGAGTTTTCAATATTTTTCGACAAAAATTTTAGAAACTCTTTGTTAAATAAATAAATATAAACAAAATTGTTAAAAATAAGCCGTTTTTACCCGACGAAACCCATGCAACCCCTATTATAGATAGTAGTTAGTACCTACTTATTTGACGAAATAATGCGCTGTTTCATACATATTAGACAAACCTTTGAGTTACTTGTTGTCTCAAATGTTAGAGTTTCGTTTTTTGCTAAGCCTTCTTTATTTGCTTGCTATTTAAGTAGCGTCTTGGGTTACCTAAGAACTTTGTTTTAGAGGTTTGCCCTTGAATCTTTATCATCTGGCATTTACCATCATAATTGTTTCACTGTAGTCAATGTGGTGCGACCTCGTCAAATGTCATTAAGAATCTTAGGATCTCACTAGTTGCAAAAAAAAGCTGTAGGCTACTGCAATTCCTATGAAAATTTAGTACACCTAAAAACCTGGTAAAAGCTAGCTCCAGGTCTACCCCGGACTTAAGGGCCATCGACAGGAAGACACAGAAGAAAACATATGCTTTTTAGAGGCTATGAACTAAAAATATGCACCTACAAGCCGTATATTCAAAAATAAATCACCCGGACGAAGAATAAAGCCAGTTGCTATCGAAACTGGAACAGGAAAATCAAAAGAGGAGGCTTCCACCCTACCCTTTCAGGTTCTAATTGACAGTATGTTAAGCTCAACTGGAAGAAGCACACAGCGGAGGTTACTAAGAAAGCGACTCGTGCACTCATGATATGTAAAAGCATAGTCGGCAAATCATGAGGTCGACAGCCCACCTCATATTCTCAGATGGATGTATGTATATTGGCAGGGTGTGATCACCTATGGAGCGATGGCATAGGTAAAAAGAACCAGTCTGACTACTATGAGAAAGACACTGAATAAAGACAGAGACTAGCTTGGCCAAAGAAGGAAAAGGAAGAGGAAAACGCATTAGCCATCAGGATTGCGCTAAATGACTAATAACTTCCCTTCTGGCATTCCATAGGGACGATGGCATCAGGACATTTAACTGTTCAAAGAACTCCGACATTAAACTCGGTAACAGTATGAAAGACTGCAGCAACGAATCTAGAGTCTACAGGCTGAGTCCTTATACCATTATATGGTACTCGGATGGTTCAAGAACTGTATTGCTTGGTCCCGGAACTAAACTATTCGAAACACCAGAATTTTCCGAGCTTTAATCTGTGCTATCGACACTCGATTTTGATAAACGCTACAGCAGACGCGACATAGTAATAATGTCAAACACCCGAGCAGCTATGAAAGCAAACGGGGCTTAGATCCTCAAATCTAGAATTGTCTGGGAATGCCTAGATAAACTAAATTCAACACCTGGAGATAGAAGGTAATGAAGAGATCCTTCTGGGGCATAGGGGAACACACCATAAAAGAGGAGATCCGATCACTGGAGAAGACAAAGTCCTGTACATAAACTCAGGGTCTAAGACAGACGAAGAAAGTTTTGAGTAATTACAACTGGAAGAGATTCAAAGCCTGCACCAGCTTTAACAAAACAGATTCAGCATCCTGACTGCGTTCCTCACGGTACATCTCAGGAATCTAGGTCTATCAGATGAAGGCTCATGCAGATTTCGCAATGAGTCCAGTAACTGTTTTGATATACAGTCTATTCAAAACATGTTTCTCTCTATGATTTATTTACGTAATTAAAAGAGTACAAAATGAAGCCACTGTCAAAATTGACACAACTAATAAAATGGAGTCTTCTACGAGATGGCGCTGTAGCTTAACCCTATTCACCAAGTTCAATTATAAAACTGTCAATCATCGTCAAATTTAATTAAAACAAATCGAATTCCCTTAGCCTTAAAAAATAAGACAAATGCAAAAGTTCTAGTCTACTTAGACCTGCAGAGCTTCTGAAAATGAAACGAATATCTGGACACGATATTGATAGCCAGGCGTTTAGTAATCTAGGTTCGCATAGACTCGTTCTAAAATCTAGCAGGGTCAAATGCTTTGTGGAAATTGTGGCAGTTAAGGTGCCATCAGTGTTGCCATGAAAATATTTCGACAAATCTTCAAATATGAAAAAAAAAAATTTCTATGGAAATAATCTGACTTCATAAATATTTTTCATTTACATATACAGTACTCAATAAAAGAAATTTAGGTAATTGCTTTTATTGAGGTTGTTGCAATAACCGAATCAAAAAATGTTGGTGCTAGAAGTGGAACAAAATGCTAAAAATACATTTTAAAAATTCAAAAATTCATACGTATACGTTAAAATAAAAACCAAAACTAAAAATTTAGTTTTATCTGAGATTTTTGGATCTAAACTTCTTTGCCATTGCTGACTATTAAATTTTGCAGAACTGACATGTTGTCTAGCCCATTGATGGCTTCAATTGCAGCCTCCGCTTTCGATTTATTCGGCTTCCAGATTTCTTCAAATCGGTTCGGGATAATTTCATTTTCGGTGAGCTAAATGTTTATGTCCTCGACACAGCCAGTTGGGGATAGCTCTTTAAGCAAATCATTAATTGATACAGTTATTTCTTCTTTGTCTTAATCTGTGTTTGGGATACATCAGCGAAGACAAATGAAGAAAGAGGAATTGTTGAAATTATTTTTTAAAAAGAAAAAAATATATTAGTGCGTATACAGACAAAATCTGCCGCGCCACTTTAAAAGGCTGCAGCTGGGTTGAAAATCTGCAAAATGCAGACAAATCTGCACATATGGCTACGCTGGGTGCCATTTTGTGATGGATGTTTCGGGGATCGCGATGGGCCCACTCTTCTGCCTAGCCTCACAATCCCTCTTAAACTACCCTAACCTATAGCATTAAAAACGAAATAATCGAACAGCAAATCATAATCAATTTTTTTAAAAACTGCAACTTTTCATATTATCCTGTAATATGAAAAAAAAAGTGAAATGTTTCCCCTTCGGAGCGCTGCATGTATTGCACAACTTGCAATTGCAATTGCAAGGCACGACCAAAGAACAACTTCCAACCGAACTCAATTATCCCTAATTCGGAGCAACTACTCTCGTTTAAGACACAAAACTCAACCAGCATACCAGACACCAACCAGGTCCCAATTTGGTTGAACAACATCTCGTTTTGTACGAGTATGAGTAACTCTGCGACGAAGATTCGTCGCCAATGCTGTAATCCAGTTCCAGGCCCAGTTCGATGCATTTGGTGCATACTCAACTGCTGCTGCAATAAATTTCACTTTCACTGCGTAGCGCAGCCACCGCGTGACTTGAGTTGGTCTTCCCATTTTTATCGTTGCATTCTCGCTGTAAGATGATTTCGTAATCAAAGGCACTTTTCAGCATTTTCCCATAACTGGAACTGGAGTTTTCCATTTTTCCAAACTTTTCTTGTCACCTCTGTTCCGCTAAGCTGGATATTTACTGTCATCGCGGAGACTCGACAGAGTTTTGACAGTTTTCTTTTTCTTCGCTTTAATGGCCAACTCGTGATATTAGCTTTTTTTTTTATATTTGCTTTTGTTAAGAGATGCTGCATGTTCCCCGCAGACAGTCAGAAAAAATTCCGTCCACAGATGACATCAGTTTTTGACGTCACTTTTTTGGTCGTTTTTTTTTTTTGGTTCTGTCACCTGCCAGTGGTTTTATTTGCTTCATCCCAAGAGAATGCATCTCAGCTGTGTGTGTGTTTGTGTTTTTTTTTTTTTACATTTTTCTGCTTGAAAACAAGTTTTTGATGAAATTTGGGAGAAACCCCGAAAGAACAAAAGATTCCAGATCCACAAACTAAGCCCAGAGAGAGATTCGTATCTTTTGGGCAGAATTCAAGGTTTCCAGTTCACGGTCATGTGGTATTCGGTCGGGTTCGCGTATATGCTGTGATATTCACTTTCTCGCGATGTTTTTGTCGCACCCATGAATGTGTGTTTTATGAATATTTTGATTGTTTCCATTGCTGAGACAGAAAGAGAGGGAGATAGAGAGAAATTCATATTTTGCTGGGAATGTTGATTAAATCGCGAAAAAATGTCTTGAAACTGGTTTATGGAATGAAAGAATTATTAATTGTTGTTTTAACCAAAATTGGAATAAAAGCTGCGGCTTTAGCTACCTATTGTAACAGGTTTACCAAATTGTTTTACAGAACTAGTTTTGCCGTGCAAACGTATTCACAGTTCGTCGATGTAAAGATGCAAAAGTTGTCACTGGAACGATGACCGAGTTTGACTCTGGTTTAATGGAATTCTTAGAATGTGCCAAATTTTGACCTCTGTTGTTTTTTTTTGCATTATTAAGCATGGGAATGTGTGAAGCTAGAGAAATTCGGTAAAATGTATGGATAAAGTAACATATTCGCAGGTTATGACCCAAATGTAGGATCGACAGAGAGAAAGGAGTGAAATGTCAAATCAATTGCATTAGTAGAGTTGAGCAGATATCAGATCAGTCAAGTTTTGGAGGTTTGGAGGTTATAACTTATCAACTAAAATAAATTAATGAGAAACAAAGCAACAAAAATAAATTACTTTTTCCTTTGTAAATAATTTGTAATCAAAAACTGACAAAGGACAGATAGCAGCACAAATCATAAACTGGCAGAAGAAGGAAAACTTTTGCGCGTGAAGTGATATGTAGTTCATTGAGTGGATGCGTTCAGCTTTGAAAGGATTTTGAACTTCAAATGAAGAATCTTTTTAAAAATATTCAATGAAAGTATTTTAATAGTTTTAAATTGAATGTTTTCTCTTTTTGAATTATACTTAATAAGGGGGACAGAGGTTTGTATAGGGGGGGCAAACAGCATTTTGGTATGAAAAAGGTCTGGTAAACCTATTCCAGGTATAACGACTTGGTTAATTCAAAGCAAATTGTGTTGAGTCAGTTTTATTGCTTCATACTGCTTTGTTAACCTGGCCAAAAAACTAGGAACACCCAGACATAATAACAAAAAACACAGGCTCAGTACATTTTTTGAAATCTATTTTTAATAAAACGTTAATACTTTGTTATAAAACCTTTATTTGTAACAACTGACTCTACTCGACGGCTCATATCTAGTTGTTGGCATTTTTCGGAAGAAATTGAATACCAGACTTCTGGAATGATTCTCCAAGGATCCGCTTTTTTAGAAGGGTTCCGTTTGCTAACTTCAATCTTTAGCTCGCTCCAGATGTTCTCAGTCGGATCTAGATCCGGAGATTGAGAAGGCCACTGCAAAACATCAACATTGTTTTGCTCAAGCCACAGCTTTGTCAGTTTCGCCGAGTGTTTGGGGTGGTTATCCTGTTGGAACCGCCATTTCAGAGGCATATTTTCTTCGGCCCATGGCAGCATTACACTCCGCTATATATCCACGTAGCTTTTTTTTTTGTCATAATGGCCCTCGACAAGATATACTGGACCAATGCCCCACCAAGAAAAATATCCCCAAACCATTACACTGCCACCTCCATGCTTCGCAGTGGGTTTCGTGTACCGTGGATTGTACGCTTCACCTTTTGGGCAACGAACAAACTGTTTACCATCCATCCCAAACAGATTTATTTTGGTTTACTCGCATTTCTCCACTGCTTTGTTGACTGGAGGGGATCGTGTGGCATTACCACATGCCTTAGCAAAAGTAATGCGTTTTTGTACATGTACTTTTTTTTAAACAATGGCACATTCCTTGCGGCTCGAGCGGGCAGCTTTGCATCCACTGACACTCGACGAATTGTCATGGCACTCACTTCAGGTGATATTTCATGTTTCAGGTCTTTGGAGGACATAAAGGGGTTCGCCTGTGCTTTCCTGACCAAACTTTTTTTGTCTGTAGCAGACATTGTAGGCGGACGTCCTCTGGATTCGGGCAGTTTTTTAGCTTCCAAAGCATTGAATACCATAGTCTGAGCGCACTTACTTGCTTTTGCAATCTTTCGAGTGGATTCACTCTGATCGCGTAAGACCATAATGCTTGCATGTTGAGCATCAGTGCAGTGTTTATTTCTGCCCATATTATTATATTATTGAAAATAATAATATCTAAATAAAGAAAACTTAAATATAAGGACACTGTTAAGGTATCCACAAAATTAATTATCACCAGCTCAACAAATTGTTTTCTAAAATTTACTTAGAGTGTTCCTATTTTTTTGTCCAGGCGGATCAGTAGCTGTTAATACTTATACTATGTCTTTCGACGCAAACTAACTTATACTGGTGTCCAGTGTTGCATTCGCTATATCGAAAAATTCGTAAACATTAAACAAATGCACCTACAAATACTGTTTCTAGTTCATAACACTTTATTTAATTTATTCATATTCATACTACTAATATTAATATCAATTTTAATTGTATATTGATAATGTAATGTAATAAATAAATAAAATTTATTCATAAAGTCAACAAAACAAGTTAAAAAGTAGAAAATTAAGAAAAAGAAACTGAAACAAAATTAATTACTTTCCTTTCCAAAAAGCAATCGCCGATCCTACTAATCCTATCCTATCCTATCCTACTCCTACTAATATATAAATGTGAAAGTTTGGATGTTTGGATGTTTGGATGTTTGGATGTTTGGATGTTTGGATGTTTGGATGTTTGGATGTTTGGATGTTTGTTGCTCTATAACACTTTAACGGTTTAACAGACTTGAATGAAACTTTCGTGAATAGATAGTCTACTTCCTGGATTAGAGATTAGTCTACTTTTTAAACAAAACATACAATTCCTTGATTCCATAATTCGAGTTATTTCAATTTCCGCTTTTATTATTTGGTCATTATTTTTGGGTACACCATTGTCATTGATCGTCACTCTGTTGGGAGAGGGTTGTTTTTGTAGATGTTATGCTCTTCTCTTCGCCACAAATCCATCGCTATCGCTTATTTTTTATTTTCTTTCTACCCATACGCGCATTGAATGATGGGTAAACCATTGCCATTGATCGTCATTCTGTTGGGAGAGGGTTGTTTCTGTAGATGTTATGCTCTTCTCTTCGCCACAAATCCATCGCTATCGCTTATTCTTTAATTTTCTTTCTACCCATACGCACATTGAATGAGGGGTAAACCATTGCCATTGATCGTCATTCTGTTGAGAGAGGGTTGTTCGTGTTAATAATTAATTCTCCTTTTTGGGATTGTGACTGAAAGTAGAGGAGGGATGATTTTGCTGATATTTGCTACCGACTTTAGTTAGTTGTGTTTCTGCCTCATCAGCGTGCGGATCTAGATCCACAGAAAGGGGGAAATGCACGATTTTTTTTACTTTCTTTTTTTGTCACTTTACAGCGGTATTTGGTTACCTTAATTCAATTCACAAATACATATATTGTAGTAGGGGTAGGCAGGCGATGTTGAGTCTTAAAATTAGTAAATAGTTGGTGATTTCAGACAAACCTCACCAGTTACTCCACGATCAATGCTTACAACAAAGCCTAATATCTTTGGCGTTTACATAATGCTATTGTACTTTAAATATGAACATTAAGTACAACTATTAGAGACAAGAAACCAAAAAGTACCATTATTTGATGCTCATAAAATACATATTATGTACATATGTGTGTAGACGTGTTTGTACACAGGAATATTACATTTCCATCAATTTTTTATGCAATCGTTTCATCTATAGGGAACAACCCCTTAGTTCAGATAATAATGTATTGGCTTCAGAATTCTTTAGAATCTTAATTTAAATAATATCACTTCCTTCTACTACCTTTCTATCATACTACAATCAAATGACGCGACTGATTTAAAGCACGGGCAACGCCGGGCAGGCAACAGCTAGTAAGGACATACTTCTGCAAACGTTCAACGCAGATATTTATAGCTATTTCCCGTAGACTTATTAGAATGCTGTTCTATTTGGTGCAGTTAATATACTCTCAACGGCCTCGAGTGGGCTGATACGCTTATCTTCTCGAAGAAACATTTCAGTATTGTTCCAAGATTCCAAATCCTCCACTTAGCTTAACTAAGCGAATGGTGGGATCATTGAGCTTACCTTCGGTTGCATGTACAACACCCAACATTTTTCATCGACCGTTACCTAAACATTATTGTATTTCTCTTTCTATTTTTTAAAGCATGTACACAGATATTGTAGCAACATTCATTTTATCGAATATCATTTTTTTTGTTCGATCGCTATATATATTTTTGTTCAGAATTGTTTGACACTTTATCATGGAAAGACTTAGCCCGGCACATGGTCTACAAATTATTCAGATATATTACGAGAATTAGCGTTCTACGAGGAATGTGTTTCATACGCTTAGAGCAACTTATGGTCCAGATAATCGGTCTACCGAACGCACAATTCGCTATACCATCGAAAAATTTGAAGCAATTTTCATTATTGGATAATACGTGATCAAATGGACTACACCCTACAGACTACAGCAGAAGAAAATATAGCGTCGGTAGCTAAGAGTGTACGCAATGACCGTGGTGATTTGATTCGGCGCCATTCTCAACAGCTTGGCTTGTCGTATCCGTACGCAATAACTTGGCGTATTTGACATAAGAATCTTGGTTTAAAAGCAACAAATTTTAACTGTAGGCGGCCGACCTTTGGAAACGTCACCATTTTCAGTCTTTGGGCTTTTGGAAAGCTGAAAGAAGATCCACTGTTTTCGACCCGAATTTGGTTCGGCGATGAGACCCATTTCTGGCTTAATGGCTACGTCAGTAAGCAAAATCGTCATATTTCGGCTAAGAGCACCCCGAAGAGGTTCAAGAGCTGCTATTATATTCAGCCAAAAAAACAATTTGATGTGGTTTATGGGTTGGTGGAACCATCGGTTATATTTCTTCAAAAATGAAGCCAGCCAGAGTTTAGCTATTGATGGCGCATATGATAACTAACTACATATTTGCTGCCAAAAATTGAAGCCCGTGATCTCGACGAAATTTGGTTCTAACAAGCGCCGTGCCGTCTTGTTGGAAAGCCTTTGAAACCATGGCATTATTACAACATTACAACATTAACAATTCTGTACATAGTTAAGATAAGCTTAGATCATGTCATATCACACCTCTAGACTTTTTCCATTGGGGCTAAGTGAAGTCCAAAGTCTTCATGGCTACTATTGAGGAATCGGAAGTCAACATTTCTGACGTCATTCGTCAAATAAAACTCGAAATTCTCGAACGCGTCATCGAAAATTGGACTTCAGAATGGACCGAGTTAGCTTAAGTTACGGCCTACATTTAAAATCATTAAAAAATAAATGTAAAAAAAACCCGATAACATTGGACTTTTTTTATTTTTTTTTTATATATGAAAATGTAGCTCAAGTCTAAATGAATCACCCGTTATTACAAAGCAGTATTAGCAGTATGAGTTTGTGGATTTATTCCAGCACGCCAAGATACCTATGATAACATCGAGTTAATGAATAAGAGTATCTTTAAAGTGCACCCTCTAGCCTTGAAACTGCAAGGAAGCTTATTTTAAAGACCATGTAATTTCGGATACAGCTCCGCATAAATCTGGTATGTGAGTGCATATTCCCATATGTATGTATGCACTTCATGGATTCCATATAATTTATTGATATTTTCTGGCTTTGTTTCTGCTAAATCCTCTTCATAATCATTTTGAGGAACCCAGTTGTTTGCGGTGGCGACTGGCGATGTCCAGATATAATTCCTAGATACTGGTTCTACCTAATGCTGCTCCAGTTCTCATGGAATAGTTTGCCACACCCATTAGGCGCTGCATGTAAATCCTCTTACAAAATTAGGTAAACCGCACCACAAGTGCGTCTTAAAATGCATATGGTATGTACAAATGTGATATATAACAGTAGCACGTGCTTATAATGCAGCATTACGTAAGCTATGTACTTAAAATCTTAAATGTATCATTAAACAATCGTACAAGTACACACCTATATGTATACCTATAGAGTATTTGGGGGAACATAATCTGGAGAGATTATTTCAAGTGAATGAAAAGCAAACAATACTGACAATAAAGTGAACTCTTCGTGACTTGTTGAAGCTATTAACATTCATTTATAATACTCGTACGTAATTGTAACAGCGTATTAAGTTACACTCAAGTGTTTTCATAACGATCATCTTAGCGTAATCCGTGTATACCCGAACACAATCTGCTGACGTATGTTATATTCATTTTTAGGGTTCCGTACCCATATGGTAATACGAAACAATTAGAAGTTCGCTCTAACTCTAAAATGTCTGTCACGATAAAAACAACAAGAACAGTTGTTCCTGGAAACTTGAAATTTGGCACACTTATAAATTCCGGTGGTCCACATATTTGAGACTCAAAAATATTGTGCAATACCTATACCAGTGGCCTATTTCACCAACTAACAAATTGTAATTTACAAGCACTTTTTCAACAAATTTGTAGAATAATCGGTTTATTCTGTTTCACAAAATATTTGTGCTACAAAATCGTAGTTGTAAATAGTTTACAAAGGGAAATTTGTAGAAATTTCATTATTTCCGTTTCACCAAAAGTTAATTTTCTTTGTTGCTAACAACTACAAAATTGTTGAAATTCATATTTTTTGTAAGTTTGTGTTTCACGAAATCAAGAACTTTTACAAATTTGAATTGCTGAAAATTTCTTACAATAGAAAGACCGTGTGTCGATTTAATAACAATTTGTATTTTTCGAACCTTAAAATGTCTTTACGTCGATGGCATAGTAGCACCGATAGTGATATACATAAGAGCAGACTTTGTGCTTAGTAGTCCAAGGAAAATATATCGTCCGCGAATTAACTATGAAATTGCAGATTCTTTTGTTTTCAACGAAAAGTTTCGGTTAAAACGAGTTAAGGCAGAGGAAATAATAAGATAGTTTGGACCTAGGATTGCAAATGAGTCTGAAAAAATCTTTTCACTGACACCGACACAGCAATTTCTTCTTATCATTCAACCGGTGATGCAAATTGTGTTCTGTTTATTCATTTTTGTCCTTGATGAAATCAGTAAGTGTGAACCCACACTGAATGGAACAAAACTGTGTTAGATACACATATTTCAATGCGAGCACCCCCATTGAATAAAGCAAAACAAAGCAGACTAACGCAAACGATTTTTCTTGACTGCCTAAGTCAAATATCGCACGTGTGTTTATGGGACTACGTACATTGAAGTAAGCAAAAAATTATTTTAAGCAAAACAGTCAAGTAAGGCACAGACACGAGAAGACATTTTAGGCATAAAAAGGCGAAACATACATGAAATCAAATGGGAGCGCCCACTTCAACTCAGTCAAACAGACAAAATAAACAAAATTGATTAAAACATGCGAGCGATGACTTATCGGGATTAATGCTTTATTCATTCAATGTCTGTAAAGCCAAGTCTAGTGTAGTATCAGCTCGACGTGTTGTAGTGGAAAGTTCATGTAATTCGTTGTAAGAATCCGTATATTTTCCATTTTTAATTTTTATAAAATTGTGAAGAACGCAGACTGTCATTGTTATAATATCCACTTTGTCTGAAGATACTAACATAACTTTTTCCAAAAACCCGACATTTTTTTTGTAATCATACCAAATGCACACGACCAATCTTCTTCCTCTCGATAAACGGTAATTAAAGTATTGAAGTTAAGTGGGCCAAAATCTCATAACTGTTCAAATTAGAACGATTGACACAGCTCTGAACTTGTATTCTTTGCTCTTCAGTAGGAGAAAACTAATAAATCCTGCCTATCAATAACCCACACCAAATAACAAAAATGTGTTTTTTGACGTGCTACAGGCTTTTTCGTTTTGTTTGTGTCTGCTTTATTTTGTGTGGGTTCGCCCTTAGAGAGCTTACAAATTTGTGAAAAATAGTTGTTGTTTACAACTTTGCATAGTAAATGGTGACACGGCTTTTTTTTTTTATTTGTAAATAACAAATACAATTTCCCTTACATTTTTTCTATTTTTAACAAATTTGTTGGAATTAAGTTTGAAGTTTGTGAAACAGAATATCAATAAACAAATTTGTATATGTAATCAACAAATACAAGTTTGTAATTGTACTTGTAATTTGGTGAAATAGGCCACAGGTGGTAAACTCGAAAAAAAAATTCTGAAAATAATATCATGTGGGATATCATTCGAAAGCGGTCTGAGCAAAGACTCCAAAAATATTTATCTCAATTTTTCCGTTATAAACTTTGGGAGTTATTGCCAAAAATGTGTGAAATATATCATACCAAAAGTACCCCTGCCTCATCTCCTAGACTACTGAAGTCAAATGAAAAATGAAAAAATCATAGTTTGTAGATGATAAGCTATAGGTTAGGTTAGGTTGAGTGGCTATCCTTCGTAATCGGTAGGATTCACATAGACCAAAGTAGGTCCATTTTGTTGCCAAATGAGCCGATTCTTATCGAAACTCCTGGAACCAATTTGAGAGTTGGATGAATTTCCGTATTTTATTGATATCCGTTGAGGAAATATCTTGAAGATCTACAAAGAAGTATTCTCCCAGAATCTTTTTTCTTAAGGAGGAGAGAGCTGGGCAGCTGCATAGCATGTGATAGGGGCATTTCTCCTCCTCTTCATCCATGCAGCTGCGGCAGAAGTCATTGGCGAGGATTCCTAACCTGTTGGCATGTCTGCCTATTGCGCAATGACCTGTCAATTCGCCCACCATAATACCGATATGTGCTCTGCTAATTTTTAGCAGGTTGCACATTCTACGTTAGTTTAGCTGCGGACAGGTCTGTCTGGCGCAGCTGCACGTGTCAAGATTACGCCATCTCTCATTTGCCTGTTGTAGAGCTTGTATGGAATTTTGTGTTTTATTGTTTCTATTGGTACATGGGGTTCACTTTCCGTGATAAAACTTCCCAGTTTTGTACATTTTCTGGCTAGCTCGTCTACTTCACAGTTACCTGGTATATCGCTATGGCCAGGAATCCAGCACAGCGTGAGCAAGCATCTGCTCGATAATTCCTATTATGGATATTCTTCCAAAGTTGCGCTTTAATATATATACATATAGATATGTATATAAAATAAATATATGTATGTACATATGTACATGTTATGTTACATATCTATGTATTTAGAAATATCCCAGTAAAATATGATGTATTTCACATAATTTTTAGCTATCACAAATAAATTTGTTTCCAATTGAGTTCGACGTTTTTTCGTTTATATCATACAAAATAAGGCTTCGGAACCCTTTGAGTGCGAGTCTGACTCGCACTTGGCCTGTTTTTTTTTTTTTTATTTTTAAAATTTGATTAAAGCCCCTTATTCCTAGAACAAAAATCGTTGCGAGAAAAATAATCGTAGCGTATAACGTCAAAATTCTCGCACCTTCACTGCGAGAAACCATTCTTTCTCGCAACGAGAAAATGAATGGTCCGGACCATTCTTTCTCGCAACGATTTTTTGACATTGTTTTCAATGAAAGGGGAAACAATTGTATTAATTTTGAGTAGCATAAAGGGAAACTACACATTTTCGCGCCTTCAAACGTGTCATTTCCTCTTTTAAAAAATATAAATTGGCTGTTCAAAATACTCTTAATTCAATATGAGTGATAAGAGGAGGAAAATAACACAAAAAATAAAGTTCTCAAATGACGAAGAAAAATGTCAAAACTTGTACGTCAAAAATCTCGTTGTGAAATTTGAAATTCTAGGAATTTACCCTCAAAATCTCGCACCACAAGCTACGATTTTTGTTTCGCAACGATTTTTGCTCTGGGAATAAGGGGCTTTAAAAAAAAACAAAAAAATAAAAATGCATTCGCACATTTATCTATCTATTCCCACAAATCAACATGCTCTGAAGCCCAGGGACAACTGCAAATTGAGCTGTATCAGTGTAATATGGCTAGGCCCACGCTTGAACAACACTACCAATTTATCGAAATTTAAGATGAACAAGATCAACCAAAGGGAAGCCCTCCATCATACCACACTACGTCAATATTTAAGCGGCTTTTATATTTAGTGCCGGCTGTAACTAAAGTCGGCTCTAGGCACTATTCATGGGCTGACGATGAATTTGCGCCATTAATTCGACAATAGTTATTGGCTTGACAACTCTCTTTGATTTTACTAAAGCTGGAAGCACAAAACGTATTCGATGCTTTTAATCTTTAATTTTTCATGTGTTCATTTAACCGGAAGATTTTGTATGAAGTTTTACGAAAAGCTTAACCTTTTTTCAGGGTAATTAACCGGGTAACAAACAGTATGCATATAAACGTTAAAAGTTTTGTAATTTTTTTTGGAATCTTTTGTTTGTTCAGTTTTCCGAATCAATTATCCGGGGATCACTGTTGCTGCAAAATCTACAGAGCCCATTTTACATTTCTCATGTTAACTGTATGCATATAACGCACCTACTATAAGTTGTGTCTTAATAAAATGGATCTAGACCAACTCCCTAAAAACAACGTGCAATTAAAAGATCTCCAACTGCAATAAGCACACATATGTATGTACATAAGTAATAAGGGAATACTTCCCATCATTCTTTTCTATTTAGCGGTTTTCCCTCGGAAGCAACACAAAAAAAAAAGAGAAACCCAATTACCATTGTGTCATAATAACAATAATAAGTGCCCGTACTTTAATCTAGAGAGGAACTACCAACAAACGGGAAAAAAATGACCAAAAATAGCGAATTTGTTGGAAACCTCAACAATACACGAAGAATGGTTGAAAGAAAAATACAAAATAAATAAAGCAATCTGTAAATCAAAATAAGAAAAATAAAAACAAAAAATTAAGTTGTTCACCTTCTGCGGTCGTTCGGTTCGATTGTTGTTGTTGTTCGTAGGGTATACATATACATACATACGTATGTATTTACTTACTTCTATTTTTGAAATTTCGTTTATTGTTCACGCTACCCACTCTTCCTAGAGACAAACTCATACACACACACACGCGCACACATACAAAAAAAAAGTACTACTTGATAATCTAAAAGTATCTCGCTGCTAACTTACTGGTCCGGCTTTAAACGGCTTGTCCGTGTGTAATAAGAAAACACCCCTCACCGTAGAACGCCGCCCACCTTGAGTGTGTTGCCTATTGTGACCGAATAAGTGCGGCTTACTCCACCATACACAGCAGTAACAACAGGGCGCGCACCACACACTCGGCACTACTCCAACGAACGATTGCAATCTTTTTCTGATTTTTTATTTTTTTTTATTTTTTGTATGAAATTGACACAAGATGATATAATAGCACAGATACAGATACTTTTTCTCAACTGCCGCTTCTTTAACTCTTTTTGAGATTATTTATTTTTTTTCCGCTTCTTTACCACTTTGCTTTTCTTCTTATTGGGATTTTCTCAGCTTTGTTAACTGATATAACTTTTCATTTCATTTTTCATGTAGGTAGGTAATTTATTAAATTTCTTTTTTATATGAATTTTTTTTTTTTGAGGAAGTGATACTTGAGTGAAGTATCCCTGACAGATACTTTCAGGAAATGAGTGTGATTTTTTTATGTACACGCGAGTTATGCAATGCGTATGACGGGATTTAGACACACGATTTTTGTATAATTTTTCTTTAACTGTAACTTTAAGAGTTTACGAGTAAATTTGTAATTTGTATTTTATTTTACCACAGCCGATGGGATTTGCACTTCGAATCGGACTTAGGTAAACCGCACCTAAATAAATAACACACAAAAAAAAAAACAAGATAAACCGCGTTCCGCTTTAACCGCCACAAGTGTAAAACTGAGACTAAGCCCAGTCGGGGAGTTAACGTCGGCTTAGACCCAGATAATTGCGGTGAGGCAAATGAGTTTTTTTTTTCTTCTGTTTTTGTTGGAGTTGGGGAAAGAGAGAATGGAGCTACGATCTGACAGGTTGCGGTCATAGTCTCGGAGTGGCAAAGTTGGCCGATCTGGTTTTGCAATGGAGTACAGCTTTTGAGAGAGAGAGAATCAGAAAACGTGTGTTTTGGGTGGTCAACTTGGGAGTTACTGGTAATGGGGAGCATCGACGTGGAGCTTTGGTTGAGGGCAAAAGCTTTATGTGGCTTTTGGAGAGTAAAGTGGTTTGTGCCATGAATACGATCGTTAAGTTGTGTTTCGTTAAATTAAGTTTATCTGTTGAAAGCTGGGATTAAGAGAAGAATCAGTAGTGGTTCGACAACGTGGATAACTGAAGCAAATATTCAAAGATCCGACTAATTTCGAAGCAACAGTTATTAAAATTTCATATTTTCTGTGTAAGAGATGTAACGTCTGATACTACTTACAAGTAGTGAACATAGTATATAAAGTGGTGGAAAACTACATAATTAGAAACGATTCAATTTCGTTTATTTTCTCTTCTTTATTTTCATATTTACTTACTTACTTAGTTGGCGCTACAGCTCGAGGTGAACCTGGGCCTGCTTCTCGCAACCATTTGTGTGTGCGTGTTATATTTTTGCACGAATGGAAGGGACCTACAGTTTTTTGCCGACTCCGAACGGCGAGTTGAGAAGCTCAATCGTGACAAATGATACTCTTTGATGCTTGTCAGACATTCGAAAGAGGTGGGCACTGTGAAAAACTTTTTTAGGTGTTTGCGGCGGGATTCGAACCCAAGACCGCTGGCTCAGTAGTCCGACGCACTAACCACTTGCGCTACGGTGCCCACAATTTTCATATTTAGTTGCGAGAAATCTGCAGCAGTAAAATATGCACTTTTAATTTTACCTGTATCGATCACAAAAATTGAATTCAAAAATATAGTGCGTCGTTGAGATTTGTAGGTGAAATTTGCTAGTTAAATATAATTCGGTAAATCTTTACAGTTTTAATAATTTTCTATCAGCAGATTTTATCTTTACTCGTTAGTAAATATAAAAAAAACAAGAAAAAACAAGTGTCAATCAATAGATACAACTGGCAAGGATCTGTTGTGCTCCAAAAGAGAGAGCATATAAACCACATTGTGAATTATTCGAACTTAATGTTAGGATTCGTTAAAAGATGGTGTAAAGAATTAAAAAATCCTTATGTCACTCTCTCACTATTTAACAGTCTTGTCCGTTCTCACCTCGAATATGCGTCGCAAGTATGGACAGCTTATCAGAAAAATCTCATTACTCGAATTGAAGCCTGTCAGCGATGCTTCATTCGTTTTGCATTGAGAGGCCTTCCTTAGGACGATCCCTCCATATTTGCATCGGATAAAACTGTTGCAAATGTAACCTTTGGCTCAAAGAATGGTCAGTAATGATATCACTCTTATGCATCAACTGATACACTCCTCGCCACTTGAATAGGACACATCTAAGGTCTGTTTTCGATCGCCCATTGCTCCCAAACCAAGTATGCTAAAAACTTAAATTTTTTTTAAATTAAAGCTCATTTAATTGTTGTTATTTGACTAGATGGAAAATTTATTGATAAAGCTTTAAGTAATAAGAAAAAATTATTAACCAAAAACCGGCAAAATGCCAGGTCCCAATTTTGCGCCACTTGAATAGGACACTGTAACGAAAAATGCATTTTAAAGAATTCTGATTCTTTTTAACACAATCATTACTTACATTTATGGTAATTGGAGTATTTAAGATAAAAAAAAAATTGTTTTAATAGTGCTCCAAAACTTCACATATCCTGTTTGGAAAGGATGTATACAAATTGCCCAAATAATTTAACGAAATCGAGCTCCAAGCTAATTCGATGACTTGGGTTAGTTCAGGTATAATCAAATATTGTTTTCCTGATCCATACACTTGACGTGTTAACCATACCCAAAAATTTTCGATGATATTCACATCCGGTGAGTAGGGCGGCCAGCTTAATAGCTCCACCGATTGGCGAAGTAGCTGACCTACTCTTCGTACACCAATTATTTATGGGTAGAAATCAATCTCAGCGTAGTGATAGAAAATTCAGATGCAAGGTTCCAACTAACTCTATTGGCGGTTGGTATCTAAGATAATTGGAGATTTGTGTATTATTAAAAGTTTTGTCGTTGCTTATAATTCACAGAAGTTTCTTTCATATATTTCTTATTATTCATTGTTTGTTGTTCAGCCATTTCATTTAAAAGTTATTAAAAAAAAACATTGACCTGGAACATAAGAAGCACCCTGTATAAACACTGAACTTCAAATACCCTTAAAAACTCTTTTGTTAGCCTGAGACCAAGAAATCGTAAATTTCAACATTTTCTTAACAAGACCAAGGCTAAAACCATCCTTCCGTTCAACATCCTTGAACTTCCACCCAGTCGAAAGTTTTACTCTCTGCCATTTATAGTTTATGAGCAACGCCTGAGTTGCATTTAATGCATGTCAATACGTCCTTTATTCACATGTCACTATTAACCCAGTAAAGTGTGTTACCATAGAACTCATAAACACACAAAAGCTTCTTGTGACATGTCCTTCGCGTATCGCGTAATATAATTTGCATAAAACCAGTTTCTGCCGCCGCCACAATACCACAATACCACTACACCGCGACACAGTTGAGTCGTCTTCAATTTTCTTAAGTGAAGTTTTACGTTTCCTTGAAACGCTCTGTCAGGTCATGATAAACAATAAAGGACAAAGGAGCCTCCAAGCCTTTCTCTTCTATGGCTTCCATTCACCCATACAATGGACGTGAATGTGTGTGTGTGCGTTCTAAGTTGTAACCACTTCACTGAGTGTATTTTCCGGCATAAAGTCCTGCGACATTGACTGATAATGTCCACAGATAATGGAGAATCGACTGGCAAGTAGTACCGTAGCAACAACAAAGGCGGCACACAACACTTCTACGAGTACACAATACAATAATTCAAGGTAATGTCGTCACAGTCATTTGTTACTGCCGCTGTTGGAGTTGGGACTTCCTGGCCTCCCGACAAGAACTGGTGACTACGATATTCCGCGGTGACATTATCGCCGGAGTCATCTGGCACTGGGTTACACTTCACCTCTTCACTACACAGTGGAAATAGTCACAGTAGCGTAGTAGTGGCAATCCAGTTTTGAAGAGAGCGCTTGTCCGGGCCTGGGGGGTGCACGATAGTAAGCATCTTATCTGCAGACGTTGTTTAGGTTCCGCACCTTTCCCCAGATGAAAGGCGCTTACTTCAACAATTTGAACGGGATACGATTCGAAGAGATACCTTGTATCTATTAGATACAACACGACTGGAACTCTTCTGGACCGGGTGTGTTGGAGGAGTTTGTTTTTCTTCGTTGTTTTTTTTTAAGGACATTCGTGGCGCTGGCAAATTGCTTTGTTTAATTTAGATAAAAGGTTTACACTTGCCACTATCCATTTCAATTTGTATTTTTATTGCTGTCTCGTCATGTGGAGGCTGGAGGTCGAAAGAAAAATGCGTTGCTTTATTCTTGGGACCTTTTAGGTGCGTTCTTGCGATCTTGTGATAGGAGCTGTAATTCTCCTTTACGCACTCATCGACGTTGACGGAAGTACATATCGAGCCCTAACCGCAAGTTTATCGTAAGCGACAAAAGTTTAATTTTACAGGAGACGTATTTTTTTGTTTTTTTCTGTATATAATAAGTAATTGGGCCCAATTTCTGCATTCAATCATGTTTGGGCGGTTTGAATTGGATGACATTAAATAAGATATTATTTTTCAGTAATATATGCAGTTTTTGTCGTTTGCGATATCTTCGCTGTCATGCTCCCAAATTTGTGAACAAATTTGTGGCGCTTACGATAAAATAAAAAAAAACAATGAGGATTTTAATGGAAACAAAATAACATTTTATTTATTTCTGTATGGAATAGAATAGCACAAAAATCAATACTGGATAGACATTACTTACTAAAAAAAACAAAAACATTATTGTTCTGAAAGTAGTTATCTAAAACAAGAGAGTTGATTTCCATACGCTCTACATGTCCTAGCCATCTTAAATATCCAATGTGCAGTTTTTTGACCAGGTCGGTGTCGCTGTACAGCTCGTATAGTTCGTGGTTGAATCTTCTCCTCCGAAACCCGTCAACGCAAACGGGACCGAATATCTTACGAAGGATTTTTCTCTCGAGGCAATCAAGGATATCTTTATCCGCTTTCAATAAAGTCCATGCTTCAGCTCCATATAGCAAGACTGCGATGATTAGGGTCTTATATAGAGTCTCCTTAGTCGATCGGGAAAGGACTTTACTACTCAATTGCCTTCTTAGCGCAAAGAAACAGCGATTGGCGAGAGTAATCCTTCGTGTGATTTCCGACGAGATGTTATTTTGTGATTTTATGGCAGAGTCGAGGTAGACAACATCGTTAGTACTTCGAAGTTGTAGCTGCCTATTGTAACGTTCGGTTCAATTCGTCAATGTTGGGTGTCCCTTTTTGTTGACAGCATATACTCGTTTACCGCTAAATCCATTTCTATACTCGGTGAGATCCAGCCCGACTTATTCAATAAAATTGGACCTCTCGAATCGAGACCTGTAAACGGCGAAGCCGCGGAGGCTATTTGAATGATAACAGTTTTAACCCATGTATCTTATCCACAATAAAGGTTTCTGTCATATCTCACACAAAACTCTTTTTATTGAATTTTAAAGTTGATATGCTCAATGCAAAACCCTTTACATACTCGGTTGCAAGTATACAACAAAAAAAGCATCCACCAGGGTCTCTGTACTGATTTCCAATATCTCGAGAGTAAATAATGTCAAAGTGACAGTTGTCTAAATTTTTAACGATAAGCTCGGTAACAACTCTGAGAACTCGCCGCTGTGACAAAGATAACTTTTTACGAATAATCACCGTAAGTATATAAGAAAATATCCTCGTTGATAAAGGAGGTGGCTATTCCAATAGTTTAATTTCCAAATCAATCGCCACTTTGGCCTTTAAGTGATATTTAAACTTGAATATACTTTCATTAAAATTAACGAGATGTGTGTGTGTCTTTAAAAATAAGGCTTCTGTCAGTCAGAACCCAGCACAGCCACCTTTCTCAGTGTAATTAATGAAAACTCGTGAAATCCTTACCCGAAGGCTCACTGAATATCAACACTTTTATTCGAGGTATTATTACCACGCGCACATGGTTCTTAAGTTCTAATTGCACTTAACAGTAACAGCAGCAGCCCACGGCCCCATTGTAACATTTTAAGTGATGCTGTAATTTCATAGGGAATCCGAATCCGAATACGAATCCGTATCCGTACCAGCGCTGCGGCACCATTATCATCCTTCGGCAAAGGTTACCCCCGTACGCCCGTACCTACTGATTGTGTGCACGCCATAACACATTCGTATGTGGAAATGTGGAAATGTGGAAATTATTCCTAATGCGCTTCTCTCCAATTTGCCATTGAGCGCCTCGAATGGACTGTGCTCTGGCCATGTCCCGGCTGCAGATGAGGCGTGAAATTATTGCGACTTCGAATGCATCCAGTTTATGAACAGAGCAGACTATGATTACGTTAAATCGGTGCACAATGTGTTTCCACGTTTAACGAGTCGATCCAAAGATTCCGCCTTCACCTCGCAGCTGGAATCATACGAGCAGAGCCGTAGCGCGCGGCGCGGCGTCCCCCCCCCCCCCCACACACAACAGAAACGTACCTATTCACCTATTATTTCAAGGAATCATTTAACCATTCACAGAACTCCGAGAGACACTTATCCGTGTTGTTTTACGATTATTTCGAGGGCAGATACAGAACGGATTGATGGCCAGAGCGCGAGCGGCATGTTAAAGTGTTCACTGAACTGACGCCGCATCGCGCGCCACCGGGGGGAACTGAGCGGCGAATTTTAAATTTCTCGACTGGAGGAGGAGGAGGAGGCCTCCCCTCATTATAATCGTCGACGAGTTCGCTGTTGCCTTTACTGTCTATGCCTACCTCAATAGAAGTGACCCATTTGAAGACGGCGCGCGGGAGTGAAGGGAACCCCGGATGACGACTTCGCGATGAAATTATGCAAATGACTGGTAATCCGTGATTTTGCAAGTCCTGAAGTTCTTGTGCGCGTTTTGTTGTTGGTTGGGTGATGATTGGATGGGTGGTTTGGATAGATGGATTGGTGAGTGTTCTTGTTGTTGTTAAATGGCCTTAACGGGGCATTTCGAGAGAGAAAGAGCCCATTGTAAGGAGGCGCTCTAAACAGCACTTTCATAATTTGCACTGACGAATGAAGCTGTCTGTCGAGTGGGGAAGGTTGCATAAATTCCTGAAGTGACTTAAGGAAGAAGTTAACCACGAACGATAGAAAATGGGAGGCAAGACGAGATACCCAGGCGGTAGGTATGGTGTGCAGCTGGTCATACAGCGATATTCTGCGGCAAACTAAAACCATTTCGTTGCTGAAATCTGTGGCTGCATAGATTTCCTGGAATTCCTTGGAATTCGTTAGCCAAAGTTGGGAGTGACTGTAACATTAAATTCCTGCAGCTGGGTGAAAATTAGAGTAATGGGCTACACGTGGGTTTTTGGTTTATTTAAAATGAAATGCATTCGTAATTAGGAGCTAAGCGGTTGCGTGGATAAACACAAAACGTAACAAATAACCGAAATAATATATTTATGTGGGTGTGACCGCAAATTGTTGTTCTAATAGGATTATTAATTTAATTGATGTTCCATCAGGTGGATGTCTGTGTTTGAATGCCAACCACTGACCTTTGCAGTGAAATAAGTGAAAATATTCGAAACTAATAATGTAGATATATATTTCCATTTTTTAGTTAAATATTTATATTATCTTTTTAGTGTAGATTTAGCACACAGATATTAAAGTTAATACTGCAATAAATTAATGAAACTCTACTTAAAGTACAAAATATTTAATCAATAAATATATAAATAAATAGTGAAAATTCATAAATTAAGGTTACAGGGTAAAAAACCGGCCAAGTGAGAGTCAGACTCGGGCTCAAAGGGTTCCGTAGTTTTAAAACTAACATACATAGTTATATTCTGTTTAAATAACTGTTTCGTTTCGTTAACACAAAAAACGAAAACGACCAACTCTATATTCACTTTACAAACCTAACAGTTGCGGTCAAAAAAATAGTAGTGTAAATCAAACCTTAATTTGTAAGTTGTTTTTTTTCTGTTTAGACTGTTTTTTATTGCATTGATAGTTGAAAATAGTTATAAAATGAGAGCATCACATATTTTTTTACAACTGTATATTCTCACTTTTATTATTTTTGCGTAGATTTATGAAATGTGCATCCTTTATTAAAAGAAGTTAAAAGGAGGAGTAGATTTCTGCCGGTCAAAATAATAGTAGTGCCTCGCGTCATTATAAATAAAATTTAAATTTTCCTATTTTATAGCGTCGAAAAGTTCTAAAGAATTGAGCATTGTGTTCTCTGATTAATTGGTAGAAGCATGTATCCAAAATGTCTTTAGATTTCCGTCAACAATGGGAAGAGGTAGACATTGCACACCTGAAAAGCGCGCCCTTATAAAGAGCTAATTTTGAACGGTAAAACTTGAGACCTTGTTGACTGCTCACCAATAACGATAAGAAATACGATAAAGTACTTACCAAAGCTAGATAGGCGTGGGCGTAAGCCGGTTATTTATTCGAAATTAAAAAAACGGGTGGTCGGGCATTCACGGCCCAGTCCTTTTACTCCAGCAGCGCAGCTTAAGGTCATATTTAGCGCTGATGCTGGTATGGAAAAAGTTAGTAGACGTTCGCGAGAGAATGATTTAGCAGCCCATAGTCCGCGGAAAGTCCCTTGTTGACAAAAAAATATGTGACCAGGAAAATTAATTTTGCCAAAGAGCACCTAAGGTGGGCGGTAGAGAAATGAAGGAATATTTTGTGGTCAGACGAATCCAAAATCGTGTTGGATGGCCGAAAGGGATCACGTCTATATGTAAGAAGGCCTCCAAATACCGAATATAATTCACAATTTACAAAAAAGACAATAAAACATGGAGGATCTAGCATTATGGTTTGGGTATGCTTTTCGTTTTATGGTGTTGGTTTCATCTACTGATTCGAAAAAATAAGGGATCAACATCTACAGGTCCAACTCATGGAGGAAATCATGCTGCCTTATGCTGACGGCGAAATGCCTATAATATGGGTCTTCCAACAAGACAATGACCCGAAGCATGCTAAAAAAAACTTGCTAAGTAGTGGTTTATTGGTAACAGGGTTGATGTATTGGAATGGCCCGCACAGTCTTAAGATCTCAACCTGATTGAGAACCTTTGCTGCGACGTTAAGAAGGATGTTGCTTGTTTTCAATCAACTAACAGGAATGACCTTTGGGCAGTTGTGCAGCAATAATGGAGGTCGAGAACGGCAGAAAGGTTAGAAACCTGGCCAACTCCATGCAACGACGTTTTGCGGCAGTTATCTTAAATAAAGTTCATGCAACCAAGTATTAATTTTAGGTAAAATACACGAACTCTTTTAATGATTGAAATTTTCAACTAAGTTTGACTTTTTGTCTTTTTTAGAGATAAATGTTAAATGCACTACTATTTTTTTGACCGGCCGTTTTTCGTACACATTTGGATATGTTTTCAAAATTTATACTGAACGTTTATTTTTTAGTCCAAATTTATTTCTAAAAGTTTAGTTGCAAAAGCATGAATTTCAGAAAAATTAATATTTGTTTATAAAAAGTCGATAGTGGGCACCGTAGTGCAAGTGGTTAGTGCGTCGGACTACTGAGCCAGCGGTCTTGGGTTCGAATCCCGCCGCAAACACCTAAAAGTTTTTCACAGTGCCCACCTCTTTCGAATGTCTGACAAGCATCAAAGAGTATCATTTGCTCGTTTTAGCTTAATCGCTTGTCGCATGATTATTCGGTTGTTCGGGGTGAGACTCTCGTGCAAATAAATATATCGGTCGGAGTCGAAACCAACATCACGCAAGCAGAAATGCCGCGAGTGCGTTTTTCGAAATGACGACATAGCTTTCAGTGCCAGCATCTTGTCGTGGGCTGAGCAGAATTTGATTATTACCACGGAGTCGGATTTAGGCTTCACTCGAAAAATTCGGTTTATGGTGATTTGTGGACAGTTTATAGCAAGGCATATGTTGTGAAAGACTGTTTCAAGTTTTTCATCCGGAAAGAAAGGTACTCCCACTAACACAATATCGGACGCGAGATTTTTAGTGTGTAGTGCTTCAATTTGTGCTTTGATAACCAGAAGTTCGGTATACTTTTCGTGTTCTGGCTGTTTTAGTTGCACTAGCTCTTGTTGTAGTTGCTTCTTAATATATGCAACTTCCATTTGCAAGTGACTGACATTGCTTGAACAATCTTCCAATGCAGAAACGCGGTTTTTTATAACTTCCACTTCCATCTCAACCACTGTAAGTTTTTCGCAAATATTCTTTTCTATAGAGGCGATTCTGGAGGATAGCTTTTCCTCTAGATCCACAATGGTCTGTCGAATAAACTCACCCTGTTCCGTGATCTTTTTGTGCAGGCTGGAGAAACATTCTGACGTCAGGGTTTTGAGTGATGGTGATTGGAGACTTTGTGATGAAGGTGAGTCCGTCGGCTTTTTCTCTTGCAGCTTCTGTGTATTAAATCGGGTATTCTTGTTCATGGTTGAAAATTGCGGTTGTGTGAGTGATTTATTTATTCAAGTTAACGGCGCGAAAGCAAGTTTGAATTTGAATTGAGTGGTTTTGCGATAGATGAAATCTTAAATTTTAAATGTTAAATTACGTAAAATCTTGTGACGAGAACTTTTCGAAATTTATTGAAAATACTCGTTGGTATGTTAGCAAACGAAAATAACAGTGGTCAGTAGAAAAAATCGATCAGAAATATATTTAAAGCTTAGTTATTCGACCCGCTAGGAGAAACACATCTACTCCATACTTTAGTTTGATTAAGCTTCGCAACTCGCCGTTCGGAGTCGGCAAAAAACTGTAGGTCCTTTCCATTGCAAAAAATATAACACGCACACACAAATGGTTGCGAGAAGCAGGCCCAGGTTCACCTCGAGCTGTAGCACCAATTAAGTAAGTAAGTAAAAAGTCGATGAATCAATTTTTTATTCGTTTTTCTTATGCTATAAGTAGCACTACTATTATTTTGACCGCAGCTGTATACCGTAAAATGGGGTGACAAGCAACTTTTTTTTTCTCGTTTTGTCTGTATTTTCTTGAGTTTTTATCGTACTCTCAATGTGAGTATACCACAACATAAGTCACGGGTCCTATTTTCATTGGCAGTCACCCCGATGCTATACAACAAGCAGTTCTATTTAATTTTGGCCAAAATATGCCTTGTTGCGAGTCACCCCGCCGCGCCGTTGGGATGACAAGCAACTACACTGGAGTGAAAAAAACTACAAACTTACAAAAATTGAAGCCTAAAAGTTTTAAAATACACTTTAACCTGCAATCTGAAAAAAATTCAAAAAATAATACAAATAATGCAAGCAAATATTTGTTCGTTCATAAAAGCGCAACTTAAATAGCTTTGAATAGTTATAAAAACAAAAAGAAAGAATTCAATTTAATTAAATGATGATTGCGTTCTTCATCCTAGTGTAGTCGCTAGTCACTCCTTTCCCGCCGCTAGTCACCCCCTTCAAACTTTTAACTAAAATATATGTTGTTTTTAGTAATCCACTTACTTTTTTTTATTAATCTTCTTAGTAAATAAATGGGGTCTGCCGCAAATATGAGATAAACAACAAAGCTTCACTTTTTCATACCGAAAATTATAGAGTTTTAAGAGCAATAAAAATCGATTCAAAATTAGGTATATACCACACTCAAACCCAATTTTGGCGCGAAAGTAGGTTTGACACTTTGTGTTGGAGCTTCCATTTTGCATAAACAATATATTCTTTCTTAATCTGACCAACAAATATGTCCCTGTGTGGCATGATGTTGAGCATAGAGTACGATTTGCTTTTTTATTGGAAATTGTTGATAGTCACCCTGCAGCTGCTAGTCATCCCATTTTACGGTAATAAGTAATATTATTCACTATAATTATTCACTGAGTGTATAGCGCCTCCATTAACATTTTTTGCGCTGTGCAACTGAGTTCAGGGGTCTCAGGTTCGTTTCCTGGCAAAATCCGTATTTTACTTTTTTTTTATTTTTCATTTTACATGGCAGCACAATTTCGGATAACACTTGATTTTTCCAAAATTATTGTTAACTAGCTGTTGCCTGCCCGGCGTTGCCCGTGCTAAAAATCAGTCGCGTCATTTGATTGTAGTATGATAGAAAGGAAGTATTTAGTAGGAATCGATATTATTTAAATTAAGATTCTAAAGAATTCTAAGGCCAATACATTATTATCTGAACTAAGTGGTTGTTCCCTATAGATGAAACGATTGCATAAAAAATTTATGGAAATGTAATATTCCTGTGTACAAACACGTCTACACACATATGTACATAATATGTATTTTATGAGCATCAAATAATGGTACTTTTTGGTTTCTTGTCTCTAATAGTTGTACTTAATGTTTATATTTAAAGTACAATAGCATTATGTAAACGCCGAGGATATTAGGCTTTGTTGTAAGCATTGATCGTGGAGTAACTGGTGAGGTTTGTCTGAAATCACCAACTATTTACTAATTTTAAGACTCAACATCGCCTGCCTACCCCTACTACAACATAATATGTATTTGTGAATTTAAAAAAAAGGAAAAACTTTATTCTAAGGTGTCCACTGACTTAACCTTAAGGTAACCAAATACCGCTGTAAAGTGACAAAAAAAAGAAAGTAAAAAAAATCGTACATTTCCCCCTTTCTGTAGATCTAGATCCGCACGCTGATGAAGCAGAAACACAACTAACTAAAGTCGGTAGCAAATATCAGCAAAATCATCCCTCCTCTACTTTGTGTCACAATCCCAAAAAGGAGCATTAATTATTAACACGAACAACCCTCTCTCAACAGAATGATGATCAATGGCAATGGTTTACCCCTCATTCAATGCGCGTATGGGTATTGGGTAGAAAGAAAATTAAAGAATAAGCGATAGCGATAGATTTGTGGCGAAGAGAAGAGCATAACATCTACAGAAACAACCCTCTCCTAACAGAACGACGATCAATGGCAATGGTTTACCCATCATTCAATGCGCGTATGGGTAGAAAGAAAATGAAAGAATAAGCGATAGCGATGGATTTGCGGCGAAGAGAAGATCATAATATCTACACGAACAACGCTCTCCTAACAGAACGACAATCAATGGCAATGGTTTACCCATCATTCAATGCGCGTATGGGTAGAAAGAAAATGAAAGAATAAGCGATAGCGATGGATTTGCGGCGAAGAGAAAATCATAATATCTACACGAACAACCCTCTCCTAACAGAACGACGATCAGTGGCAATAGTTTACCCATAATCAGCGTTGCCGCGTGACTTTGGATAAATGTAGCCCGAAAAACCATGAAAAGTAGTAAAAGTAGCAAAATCTCACGTTCTGAAAAGTAGCCTAAGGTAGCAAAGGCAAAAGAAGAACGTTTATAAGAGCAATGAATTTATTTTAAGCAGCAAATACACGATACAATCGTTGTACAACGGTTGTATACAATTTGCGGTTGTATGCGACGATTGTATCGTGTGTTAGCTAGCTTACGACGGTTGTACCGATATCGCACGGTTGTACGCTTTGATTCGAAAACCTGCGGTTGGATGCGCCGTTGTATGGAAATCGCACGCAGATTGTATAGTGTGTGTTACAACGGTTGTACCGATATTGGTACAACCCGCGGTTGTACAACGATTGTATCGTGTATTTCCAGCTTTACAGAAACTTTGATTGTTTATAATACTTGTCGTTTTCATTCCAACACAAGTTATATGTTGTACTACATTGGAATCAGGAAAACACTTCCTTAAAGCTTCCATATTGGACCGCGGAATATGGTTTACGTTGCAAAACATGACCAGGCAATGCTCTTCAAAACTTCCATACTATCCATATTTTTTTTATTTGTTTATTTTTATTTTCCTCCTCCTTTTCGCTGTCTTATTACGAAATTGCATAAATAACATAAAGTTGTTGAGCTTTCTATAGCAATTTATAAGTACAATTTACCATCTTTCTGATCCAGTTTAAACTTAGCAGAAGAAATGCAACAATTTTCCTGTTTGCTTCAGTTAACACAGTTGGCAGTGTACCAGTTTTTGAACTCTGACAGAATAAATAAACGGCGGAATGCAGCGCATGTTTTGGATGCACAAAACAGAAAACTCAGCAAACAAAACTCACCCTGAAACGAATTAGCTTTGTTCAATGAGAAAAAAGGCAGATCAGAACAGCACAGATTTGTGAAAAATGTCAGATCAAGTCAGCATAGAAAATTACATACAGCCATATGTTTGTTGTCAAAAATGACAACTGCCTTGATGATTATTTCACTTAATGTTTTCCAAATTATTTATAGCATTTTACAGTAACTGATTGCTGTTTTTGCGATTGAACTTCAATTTCTCCCATTTGGTAAACTTAAATCTCGTCGAAACACTTTTCACTTCAAATAAAAAAATCAAATGTGCAACACAGCTGATTTTAACATTTCTTACAAATCTGTTCTACCTCACGAGTAGGTGCAGAAAAGTCGTCCAGAACAGAGTCGTTGAACACAAATCAGATCAGTCTCGGACAGAAACTTTTCTCATTGAACACAAAAACCTTGTACTTTTCTGCTCTTCTCTGTACAGCACAGCTTCATTGAACAGAGAGTATTGGCAAACAGAAACAAAATATTTTGCAGGAATTCGAAAAAAGGTCAATGTGATTTCAAAAATAAAATGTAGCAAAACGGGCCAAATTTTAAAATTAAAGTAGCAAAGTAGCAAATTGAAAAAACTGAAAAATAATGTAGCACTTTTGCTACGAAAGTAGCATTGTGGCAACGCTGCCCATAATTCAATGCGCGTATGGGTAGAAAGAGAATTAAAGAATAAGCGATAGCGATGGATTTGTGGCGAAGAGAAGAGCATAACATCTACAAAAACAACCCTCTCCCAACAGACTGACGATCAATGACAATGGTGTACCCAAAAATAATGACCAAGTAATAAAAGCGGAAATTGGAATAACTCGAATTACGGAATCAAGGAATTGTATGTTTTGTTTAAAAAGTAGCCTAATCTCTAATCCAGGAAGTAGACTATCTATTCCCGAAAGTTTCATTCAAGTCTGTTAAACCGTTAAGGTGTTATAGAGCAACAAACATCCAAACATCCAAACATCCAAACATCCAAACATCCAAACATCCAAACTTTCACATTTATATATTAGTAGGATGATATAGTGGTAGTTTCTTCAAAATTTGTCCATGAGTTAATTTGTTGAGAAAACAAATTTTTTCGACATAAAATTTAATTTTTCGACGTGAATTTCTCAAAAACTATACAACTTACGAGATTAGCTATAATTTTCTTTAAATATATAGGTAATCATCTACAAACTATGATTTTTGCATATTTCTGACTTCAGTAGTTTCCGAGAAAACCGTAGGGGACATTTTGGTATGATATTTTGCACACATTTTCGGCAATTGCTTGCAAAGCTTCTAACAGAAACAATTAAGAAAAACATTTTTGGAATCTTTGTTTCGAGCCCTTTCGAATGATGCTCCACATGATATATTTTTCAGAATTTATTTTTTTTTAGATTACATTGAGTTATTTCACAATATTTTTGAGTAATATCTTGTCCATGTACATATGTAGACCACCGTAATGTATAAGTGTGCCAAATTTCAAGTTTCTAGAAAGAACGGTTCTTGATGTTTTTACCGTGACAAACATTTTTAAGTAAGAGCGAACGAAAAAAGGATAAATAAATACATATGTACATAAGCATGCACGAGATGAACAAGTACGTAAAAAATATACCAAATAAATAAATTAACAAATAAATAAATAAGTTACTTCGTTTTATTTATTTATTTCATACGGATTGCTTAATGCTGTAAGTTACGGTATCTTTTGAATAAGTGATAATGATAAGCATATAAAGAGCACTAGGTGTAGCGGTAAGTGCGTTGGAATACTACGCAATGCTGCCCGGGTTCAATCCCAGTCCGGGTTCAGTACCTAAACGTTTTTTTACGGTACCACCTTTTTCGAATGTCTGACAAGCAATCAAAGAGTATCATTTGTCAAGGAGCTTCTCAACTCGCCGTTCGGAATTCTGTAGCTGTAGGTCTATTCCATTTGTGCAAAAATAAAACACGCACTTGCAATTACTGAGCCAACAATGGTAAGATTTTAAGTGTGTTTCGAGGGTTGCTTTTCTTGAGGTCGTACTGTATATGTTGAAATATCTGCATTTTGAAATATGTCTTGGACCCTTTACCCATCCTCAACTTTAATCCTAAAAAAATATTCCTCCGTTTACTGTTAACAACCTTGTGCGTTGTACGAGTATAAAGATTATGTCCTATCAAGGTGATAAGATAAATCAATTGGTGTTTCCAATTATTCTAAATGTCTTAAAAAATTCCATTTACTGTCACTCATGTACCCAAAACTGCATGCCAACATTTTCTCGAAATTTCAAAATCACCAATTATACAATCTGGTTCCATTTTCCTAATCCTCCTGCACTACCATCAGCAGCCATACATCACCTGATTTCAATCATCAAAAACTACAGTAGCACGACGTAGCACCTTCTAATTTGCTTTAGATACAACGGTGTTCTCTGCACTGACATTGCCAAATCGTTTCACATTTCACTTGCATCTCGAGTTGGAACGGGTCACAAAACTGCTGGTTTCCGTCCGTATCGTAGAGAAAACCACAAATCTTAGTCAGTCTCACATGGCATGTGATTGAGTGGTGTGTTTACCAAAATGGTCATATGCAAGCATGTAGTAGTGGCCAGGATGTTCCTTTCATTTATAGGGTGTTCAATTTCGTTTTCCACCTGGTCACAATGATTATTCGACTTTACACTCGCTTGACATCCTTCTACACTTACGAGTATAGCACCGGAACATCGATTTTCTCAGCCAAATTGACACAATTTTCCCAACCATCGGTACAGGTTTCCATCCGAATGTGCACCAGAAGGAGCATCAACACATCAACATTACCGAGATGAGTTTTGAACATAAATTGCAAAGGATGCTGACTTTTAAGAGGAGTCTTCAGAATTTTTGAAGCGAAATATGGCCGACAGGAGTTGCCATACATTTTCTCTAACAAAAAACATTCTTCAGTTGGAAAGAAGAAAACTCACTTCATGGGACATTGCCATGAATAATTAGTCTAACGGGATAGGATGAATATGGTTGGATGGAAAGAATGGGTGAACGCGAGAAGAGTGGAGGTTTAGATGGGTTGACATACATACTTACTTACTTAGGTGGCGCTGTAGTCCGGGGTGGACCAAGGCAAATACATATTGGTTTAAAAACTAGATGGCGTTTATTTCAGTTTACTTGTGGAATTTGGATTTGACACAAAAACAGTTCATTTGAATTTTGTTTACAACAAAAAAGGCTGAATTTAACAGAAAATAAGTTGTTCTAAATAGTGTATGTATATGCTTCGGTATATATGTATGTTACTTTGATCGATTGGAAGTTAACAGTAATAAAATTATAACAAAATATATAAAGCTAGATAAACTGAAAAAATAGGATAAAGAAACTTTCATGATCTGACAACTAGTCGTATGTTCGGTACATAAACAATAGATGGCGTTCGAAGCTGAATGGAAAAATTATAACGATTTGTTTGTTCGTCAGCACATTAATTATTGTAAATCTTCAGTTTCTCTAAAGGTGTATACTTCGCAAATTGTTCATTTCCCTTTGAAAAAGTGGGGCCAATCGATCTTTTGCTCGATTTTTTCGAATTCTTGCTAAGGAAACTTATAAAAGCAAACGTTAACCCAGAAAAAGTCAGATTTAGTATTCACTACTCTCAATTTTTAAGTGCTGCCTTTGGTACATTGGTGAAGGCAATTTCTTTCTTAAAGGAATGATCCTGCCCCAAGGCTGATACTGCGGCCTAAGAGATCTATTGTATAACACTGAAAAGTGACGTCTCGAACTCCTCTTAACAGAGTGAACAATCGGTGAGCCCATCTTATTTAGATTGTATCGTAACTGGCAATGGCCGGAGAGGAAGCTTGTTAGAATAGTTAAAGAATCAAGGATAACATTACACCAACAGTACTGACACTGTTTAGTACTAGTCACGGTTTTGAAAATTGAGTTCCGATTTTTGCGCATTATTTTTCAACATTTCAAGCTTGCTAAGATATCGCAATTATACGGTAGGTGCTGCAAAATGTCCCAACTAAACGAACTCAGCTTTTGCTTTGGCACAAAAGCTGTGTGTGGTCTGTCGTTGTCATTTTGGAAAACAGCCCAATCCAAGCATCCCCCTTTTTTTATCAAGCCCATTCAGTTTCTGCGAAACAATTGTATGGGTGGTGTTTAACCGCAGAGCGATCTCTCATGTCGTCAACTGCCTGTTAACACTAACTGCTGACAAGATTTTATCTTCGTCTGTGGTGGGCGAAAGGCGGCAGCAAGGTCTTTATTTCCACAACGAAAACGTGAAAACCAACGCTGATAATAATCACAAGCCTTGCATGGAATTTTCCAATAAACAGTGTGCATTATCATAAGAATTATATCGACGCTGATCGCATTACCACTTCTTCATTTCATTAGATTTCATGTCTAGTTCGATGGAACAAAGCGAAATCAGCAATTTTATATGATATGAGCTAAGACCTTATTGTACGAAAAGAAATAAGGAGATAGAAGTACTTATCCCACGGAGAATCCTCTTTTTTTTCTTGGTCATCAATGAGCAACCAGCAGGAGAAATTACTCACCCGAATAGAAAGGGTATAACTCCTTTTGCGTTTATAAGGCCCAATTATTGATATCGTTGCAACAAGGTCCCGAGGTTCAAAGCGGGACTCCAGCATATGGAATTATAGCATTTTGAAATCTATAGACTGGAAGCATATATAAATCTTCAACAAGGTAATTTATTTACTGACGCAGGCTACCTATCTTTAAATATTTTGCAGCAATCAGAAATACTTCAATTCGAAAAGAAAACGTCTACAACAATAGCCATATATGTACAAGTAGCAGCAAGGAGCAAAATTAAATACTTAAACGGAAGCCGAAATTTCGTTTGATTTCTCATATAAATTTAATCGGTCTTTAGTTGGTCGTACTCCAGGTACTAAGATTTTATAGGGACTCGCCAAATTAGCTTAAAAATCCCTTTATCCACCCCTTCCAATACTTTTAGGGAAGAGGTAATAGAGGTAATCCTAAATTTGCTTTTTGTTTTATCTAGGATCTGGATTATGAGTAGTTAGGCCTATCAAAGGTAGTTGCAGGTTTTATGTTTTTGGTATGTAGGGTGTCACCTTTTCGAACAGAGATATCCATTTCGGAAACATGAAACTACTTTTCTACTGAATGAGAGAAAAGGGTGTTAAGCTCTCCTTTAATATGGATTTTGGTTTGAGGGGATTCTTTTCTTTACAACGTCTTATGTAGTGTTATAAAACAGGAAACAACAGGGCGTCAAATAAACACATATTCTTAAGAGCTGTCGTAAAAAAAATGTTATGGATTTGTGTGTATGGCAGATTTAATATTTAACTTTTAAGATTCGCTTAAAAAATAAGTCAAGATCATCATCGACGTGCAAATGTTAATGTTGAAATAAAATCCATGAAAATATAGGAGTACACATTTTCTCTCTTTTTATACCCTTAAGGTGTTAATTACATTATTACCGCCTACATAGGCTCATAACTCAACTTCTCAGGGCACATTTGTCACTCGACATGATGAAGTAATTAACCATTTTAATGCGATTCTCTGGATATGCACACACACGCAATATCATCAAGATACTCAACTCATCTTCTTGGCGTGCCTCATCTTATAATTATCGTTAAATTTTTTTCATTAAAATACTCGTACTTTCATTTCAAATTCGAATCAACCCAGTACACGTTCCAATTAAAACTTCTAATACTCAAAACACACATGTATGTACCCATAAAATCCACTTTAAGTTGAACTCAAACATCAAACGAAGACCATTATACAGTATAACACCCTGCAAATAGAAGGAGCAACCGAGGCAGGTATTCCTTTGGAAAATACACCCCATGTCATAGCTATATAGCCACTGTCAGAAATTAAATTGAAACCGTTGGAAAGGATAAAAATAAAAATATCTTTCAACCGAAATTCAATTCAATTTCAAGCAAAATAATCAGGTTATGGAGAGTTTCCTGCAGAATTTCTCTCCAAGCTCTTTCCACAGCCGGTTGTAAGTTGGTTAACTGATGAATATTGCCTGTTATTGCCGTAAATTCTATGGACCAGAGTTCCCCATTTTGATCTGGTAAGCACGCTGAGCTTCAATTTGATTTTGTTGAAACCATAGTTTTCTAGCCTTGCTATCGTGTATCGATGCGTTATCCTGTTGGAATATGAGGCTTTCTTCCCGATGTTGCTGCCAAAATGGTACCAAATTTTGTTGAAAAACTCCGATGTTAATTTTTGCTGACGGAAAAGCTAATCAAAGTTTCCCAATGGATGAAAACGCATCCCAAACCATAAGGCTGCCACCACTGAAATTGAAAAATACATCGAATCCTTCCGTAGATCCCTCCAATGGCACTAGAAGCCATCCGGACCATCGAGGTTGAACTCCTTCACGTCAGAAAGGATGACATTGAAAAGGAATAGTTTGTAATTTTGAATTTAAAAATTGAACATTATTAGACCCTTTTGCTCACCTTATTCCAATCGCGGCTTAGGTATATCCGATCGAATCCTCATCCAGCTTTGTGACTAGCAGTTAGCTTTGACACTAGCTCAAACTTTTAATGCTTTAAAATTCCAGAACTAAAAATTGTTCGGTGCACAGTAGTTCTTGATACATTAAGCTCCAGCTCAGCTTTTAATGGCTCTTGTCTGTCTGTCTGTCTGTCTGTCTGTCTATCTATCTATCTGTCTGTCTGCCTGTCTGTCTATCTGTCTGTCTATCTGTCTGACTGTCCATATTAATTGACCAAAATTATTCATATTCACATTTCGCCTGAAATTACGAAATTTTGTATGGCAAGTACCAAAACCACCAGTTGTTGAGTAATCGCACTGATGCTATGTTGTATTCTATATCAAGAAAAACATACTTTGACAATTTTACCAAAATCGGTTGGATAGTTTCCGAGTCTATAAAAAACAAATAAACAAACAGACGGGTGTACAAACATACATTAATTTTTATATAATAGAAGATATCTTAAAAATATATATTTTTTTTTTACTCTATAATGATTTTAAAATAAAAATATTAGCAAATAAATACTGTTATTATATTATAAGCAAAGATTTTAAGGTGGCTATATAGTTATGAACTGGGGTGTAGTGTGGGTTTGGATATTTGAAGCCCGCCAGGTGTTAGTCTGCGCTTTCATAAATTATATCGCGAGGTATTCACTCATTCGTTTGTACATATAGTTATCTTCACTTGGTGTATTCGCGCACGCCGTCTGGATTATGTTGTTTGTTTTTATGAACACAAGTCCGTATACTATACACTTGCTCCTTTGGCATTTGTGTGATGATGGAAGGATTCTGCACACTGCACAAAATACATCAGCACAGACTTCTTCATTCTCTTTAAATAAATTGCCTGCCAAATTTTGTTTACACCATCAGTTGAGTGGTCCCTCTGCTGCGCCGCTCCGCGCCGGAAGTCAGCCATATTCTATTAATTAAAATGTGAGATAAATTATATTACTACAGGGAGTACACTTACACAGTATGTACTCGTACTACTCTGGATGGTGATTGGTGTATTGAGTTATTATGTGTGTGGCGACCGACGTGGGTAGGATTAGGCTGCCTGTAATCCTGATGGATATCGATTTCTGGAACAAACGAGTAGGTACACGTATCACAGATCACACAATTGATGTGTGAAAAGGTTATGCGTTTGATTCTGTTTGCAGATTTCAATGTTCGACATCGACATTTATAATTAAACTTGAGTGAGTGGAGCGAGACATTGATATACAGTGGTGTGCATAGAATTCTGCAGTACTGGGAAAAGAAAGGAGGAAAGGGAAGATTCAAGAAAAGCAACGTCAGCGTAAGACCCAACTTCATCTGACAATGAAATTGTCGAAAATAGCTCTTAGATCGATTTTGGAGGACATTGCGATAATGGACAGCGGGACATTGCGACAAAAAGTAAGGCTTTTACATTTAGAAACACTTAGATTAAGGTCATTATGGCACCAAAGCGAAAGATCCTTTTGTAAATGAGTACAATCCTGCTCTGAGTTGATAGGCAGGAAAACTTTTAAATCATCGACAAACATTAGACGCTTGGAATTTAAGAAAATGTCGTGAATGTCATTTAAAAATAAAGCAAAAGTAAAGGGCTGAGATGACTGCCCTGTGGTACATCAGAAGTTACATAAATAGATGCCGATATTATGTCTTTAATGCGGAGGAGCTAACCCATTTTAGGAGGTTAGAGTTAAATCCAAATTTAGTTAGCTTGCAAATTAAGATATCGGGATTATCGCGGTCAAATGCTTTAAAGAAGTCGTTGTAGATGACATCGTATTGTAAGCCTTTCTCAAAGCCATTCAGAATTAAGTAACAACAAATCGAAAGATTGCTGGAAGTAGACCTACCAGTTAGGTTCCGGGTCAAATTTGGTTTTTATTAATCTGCGTTCATAAGCCTGAGTCTTTCAGCGCGTTGTGGAATCGGTTCCAAGATACAACGCCATTGAAAACCCCCCGAAGACCGGGGGGTCTGGGAAGTAAGGACCGTGATACACCGTAAATACCGGTAGGATCTATTTTGTTGGCTTTTTTGTTGCCACACATCATTCACACCACTATTATGATCCGGCCCCATCGGACCTTTAAATAAATCCGCGGAAGCTATTTGAATGATATCATTTTTAAAACAAAATGGTATTAAGGGGGGAAATAGATAGACGATTTAAAAAATAAATTTTTTTTTCATAAATCGATTGTAGAACTATTCAAAAATATCTCTGTAAATTTCAAAGCAAAATTTCAAGCCGTTTAATATTTATAAGCGTTTAAGTGAGTAAGTCTTAATATTACCTGCCACTCTTAGTTTCAAACGCGTTTTTCTCGAAACCATTTCTGTCGACTTTGCGTACACTCTAACTCGGAGAATTTTTGATCAATCGTTATCAAACTTGGCACATATTTTCTTTATATACATATATACGCTCCATGTGAACTTGAATAATTCTAAACAATACCTTTTTTAGTTTTTTTTTTTTTTTTGCAAAAAAAGTACAAAAAATGGTCAAAAATTGTACTTAATTTTCACATTTCTTAAAAACAAAAATGTTCATTTTTTTTTAAAGATTAAGGCTGAATTCCAAAACGCAGTGCTGCCGCAGCACTGCAATGTCCAGCGTTCCAAAACATCATTAGATTACGGTGATGCAATGTATACAGTTCCAAAACACATTGTGAATGCATCCACTGCGCAAACAAAAGCAAACAACGCATCGTGAACTGATGTGATGCAAATGTCATTTCAGCTTTGTTCTCCGCCAAAATGGACATGGAAGTGTCTTCGCCAGAGTCGTAAGCAATAATTGTTTTAAATTATTTATTGTTAATAATTGGATTTTGAATTTGATTTGCAGGAAAAAAAATGGACAAATGAATTGATAAAAGTATACATTTTTTCAAGACTCAATTCGAGGCAGAGTTTTTGGCCAAACGGAAAAAGATAACTGTCATTTGGCGACAAGTCCTACGCGAAATAATTCAAACTGTTCCAGATTTTAAGTTTTCATTGGATGAAATTATACGAAAATTTCTTAACGTAATGGTCACATATAAAAGGATAAAAATGAGAAATCGCACTTCTGGCGAAGCGGCAACATCGTGGGATTTTTTCGAAATTTTAGATGCCCAGTACGGGGCAAAACACTCAATTTTAGTGCCGATAGCCAACATCGATTCGTCCATGGACGATCAAGAAAATGAGGAAGCCGCCAACATCACAGACGATATGGTTCCATCGTGTGAGACCTTGGAGCCACAAAAAAATAAAAATAAGCAAAAAAATAACGAGGTTTTGGAATTCTTGAGGGCAGAGTCTGACAAAGACCGCGAATGTTTAAATCGATTGATCGAAATCGAAAATTCAAGATTAAAAGTGGACCAGGAGAGAGTGGAAGAGATGAAGGAACTCAAACTTCTTATGAAATCCTTCTCGGAGTAAGGGTGTTGATAGTGGAAGCTTCGTATTGAATTATTTTATGCTGTTTTTTTATGTTATGTTTTTGAATGCATTTAGTTTCTGTTTTGGGACTATTACGATAACCGGGGCGCCGAGGTTTGAAAATGCCATTTTGTAGATCTCGGTGAAATAAGCACAAAATATAAAATAAAAAAAATTGATTAATCGCTTAGTTTAGGAGATATCGAGGTTTACCCCCCTGTTCTGCATTCCACTTTTAGTGAATTCAACCACCAAAAGTGGAATTGGGTGTTCTGCATTCCGAACGAAACTATAAATTGTGGATTGTATGCTCGAAAGTGAATATTTTGGTGTTCTGCATTCCACTCAAGATGACAGCTGTAAATTCGTGTTCTGCATTCCGAAAATCCTGTGATTTTAGTGAATTGAATTCACTTGAGATTCTTGACGTGAATTGAATTCACAGGCCGTTGTAAAGTGAATTAATTAATTAATTTGTTGATCAGAATCACTTTTAAAAATATGAGTAGAATAATAAGACTTTCCATTAGTGTATTAAAATAATTCCTTTGTTTAATATAATACAACACAAAAATTAGAGGCAAGAGAGTATTCTCTTGAATTACATGAAAGAAAATCAAGATTTTCCAAGATCAAGATTTCTCTGACTCCACTTCTCGCAGGATATCAACAAATATTTTCTTACTCACCCTAAAACTGTTTTTAAAAATGCAAAAATCATTAAATAAATTATTTTTCTTCAGTTGTCTAACTTCGGGAAGATCCAGAATGTTAGATTTATCTCGGAAAATCTTCCTGTGAACTCTCTCCATTCGGTTTTCTTCGCGGTTTTCACCAATCATTTAAAAATTTTGTTTTCCATTTTTTCCATTTTTTTAATAAAATATATTTTTTCTTAAATGTTTAATTCACTTGCACAAAACAAAAATCAGGAACTGAAATTCTCCAATGATTTTGAAATGATTTGACAGCTGTGTTTGACATTTCAAACAAATGAATTCGAAGTGGATTCCAAAAATTCAAAATCACTCGGAATGCAGAACACTGAATTCCATTCCGAGTGAATTTCAATTTCGGTTTCAATCCACTTTCACTCGAAATGCAGAACAGGGGGGTTAAAAATAAATTTTTCCTATGGAAATTCAATTGAAATTAATTCTTTTCGCTTTCGGTACAAAAAAAGTGTTACATACATCTAGGCGTAAAACTATAACAATTGTTTTCTTAGCATTTGAGTAAAGAAATTTTATGAAATTCGCGCGATTTTTTTAGTTTTATTTTTTCAAAGTCTGATCCTCAAAAACTACAATTTCATAAATATCTTTACTCAAATTTTCAAACCTCGATATCTCCTAAACTAAGCGATTAATCAATTTTTTTTATTTTATATTTTGTGCTTATTTCACCGAGATCTACAAAATGGCATTTTCAAACCTCGGCGCCCCGGTTATCGTAATACAAAAAGTTCATCGCATCATCAAAGCGTCGCAAAATGAAAGCACCGTAACATGGCATCACAATGGTAGTGATGCATTCACGATGCGCATTTTTTTGATGTTTTGGAACTCAGCCTAAAGTTCAAATAGAAGAAACCCTTAAAAAAAAAGTTGATTTTTTTAAAAATTGATTTCAGATAAATATTGTGATCTCCAGAAGGTACGCAAATTGCCCAGCTGGGTGGCGACTTATGCGCGGCAGCCTATATCTCCGTGATTTTACAAGGAAAATGTTCGAAAATTTCAAGAAATATTGTTAAATAAATTTTTAAAATAACCCCAAAATTGCAATAAAATATATAATATTCCTTATATTTTAAAAAAAATTGATGAAAATTACCCAAAATAGACCTTCCTACACCGATTTCCCCACTTAAATGTACTAATCCGCAATAAGTGAGCACCGTGGTGTAGTGGTTAGTGCATTGGACTACTACGCAATTCTGCCCGGGTTAAATCCCAGCAAACACCTAAAAGTTTTTTCACGACGCCACCTCTTTCGAATGTCTTAGAAACATTCAAAGATTATCATATGTCACGGGAGCTTCTCAACTCGTCGTTCAGAGTCGGCAAAAATCCGTAGGTCCCTTCCATTCGTGCGAAAATATAACACGCACACACAAATGGTTGTGAGAAGTAGGCCCTGGTTCACCCAGAACTGCACCGCCATCTAAAGAAGAATCCGCAGTAAAGGTTTCTGTCACATTAACCTCATACACAACTCTTTTAATTCAATTTAAAAGTTAAGGCACGCTTAAGGGATTACATTGTCTTATTATCTTATTCTACAACATCTCTAGAATATTGTCCAAAATGTTCAAGTCGATCGGAGTAATAGTTTCGGAGATAGAGGCTTGGGAAGTTGCGCGCTCAACGCCAGTTTTATTGTCACTCAAAACTTAAAACGCGTTTTTCTCGAAACTGTATTCTCAAGGTCGGTTGTCAAGATTTCTCGAAAACTACTGAACCGATTTTGATGAAATTTTACACACGTCCTTTCCCAATGACTAGGACTTGGACGAAGGATTGTTTTTTAATGCAACTATTTTTAAATCAAAAATGTAGAGCAAATTTGACCGAAATTTTTTAATTTTTGTAAAAATGTCTGCCAAAAATCCAATTTTCACTTTTTTTGCTTACCTTCGTCCAAGTTCTAGTTTAAGGTATTAAAGTTAACTACGTTTTTTTTTTGACTTCGGTTGATCCTGTCATGAGTTCTGCTGTCAACGCGCAAGCACCTTTATTTCGAGGGGTCACCGAAAACGACGTCGCAATGGCAGAGTTTTAAATATTTTTCTATAAAAATTTCAGAAACTCTTTGTCAAATGTGTATATTTAAGGCAATACAAAGTTTGAAGGAAATATTTAATTTTTTATATAAAAAAAAATAAGCCGTTTTTTATCCGACGAAACCCATGGAACTTCTTAATGAAAAACCTTTTATATTTATGTATTTTAATTTTTTTAAACAACTAAAACGTTTATAGAAAACCAATTATTTGGAGCAGTTTTTTTATGCACACCACTGTACAGATATAGATATGCACCTAACTAAATATCTATGTATGTAGTTTAACAAAGTTATCGATAAAGTTTCCGTGGGTATACAATGAATTCTTATAAGTTAACAAAAGGACTAAAGTTTCATTATTTAAGGAGACGGCATCGAATGTTCAAAGCTAGATTGAAATCATATGGGGATTATTCTGCAGTGCGGGGGCTGGAGTAAGGTTAAAGTTCTGATGGAGGTTATTCATTGAAGCTCAAAGCATTTATGGTCTGTGGGGTGGATTTTCATTTGTGCAAAGAAGCACTTAAGAAGCGGTGAGACACTGGGTAACCTACATACAACTTTCTTTTCGTATTTCCAAAGTTTAATTAATAATATTTGGCTTCAATTGCTTTGCTTTTACTTTATTAGCTTCGATCGATTTTCCAGCGAAGGGCAATACAAGGATTGGATCCCTTTATACCTACAATTTGTTGGAAGAATAGTAAAGCAAAAGATTCAAGAGAATGCGCCGTTTAATGAACACTTTCAAGCACTCAAATACTAGATGCACGTTGGACAAGACAGCTGTGTATTAAATTTGTTGATAATTAGGAAAACCGAGGGCTCTGGCGACTACGGGGCGCAAAGTTAAGCAGCAAAATGAGCTACAAGAGGATATACCTTCACATAAATTATAAAAAGGATTATTGGTCTGGTGACACGCTGCCATTAAAACCAGCAACCTTATGACAGGGGATAGCATACAGTGGAACAACCAGCGCGATGAGAACAATGACAACAGCTGATCATAACCGTATGCCTCTAGATCTCTACATGCAGGAGGCCGCAGAAAAGAGCGCTCTTAGAATTAGACAGTCCAAGTACTGGAAGCCGAATGCTTTGAAAGACCCTTCTCGCAGGGCTTTCCAAGCGGAGAACATCTATCTATACCGATGGGTCAAACATTTGATATAGGTATAGGAGCGGGTTGGTTCTCGAAGGAATTAAGAATAACTTGTTGAATATCTATAACGCTCACGCATATGCAATTTGGCAGCACAGAGATGCATTTCATACTCTTCTATTTTCTTGTCTTTTTTCTTTCTCTTTTCTTTCTTCCCTTCCGGAAACATCTTTAATAATTGTCACTTTCCAACAAGATGAAATAAACACGTGAATTAAAAAGGTGCGTTTTATACTTTATTTCAGAAAAAGATATTTCAACAGGTTATGGGCCCAGTACCCGTGAAATAAAGTATAAACACAAGAAATAAAGTAAAGATAGTATAATTTGACAATTTATAAAGTTAATACAGAAAAATTATTTTTTGTTCTTAAAATGGCGGAGGCAAAGCAGAGTTTTGCCAAGTTAAATAATGGTAATTACGCAAATTGGAAATTTAAGATGGAATTGTTGCTTCGAAAGCAAAACCTGTGGAAGAAGGTTATTCTCAAGGAGCGACCAGCAGCTATTATAGAACAAGGCATCGTGAAAAATCAAGGTGTATTAGAAATCTGGGACGAGAGTGACGATGAAGCACGAGGTACTATTGGTTTGTTGGTAGAGGATGACCAACTTCCCCATATTCGTTCCATAAAAACAGCAAAAGAAACTTGGGATGCACTAAGGACATATCATGAAAAGAACACCCTCACAAATAAAGTTTACCTGATGCGATCAATTTGTTCTCTTAAGCTTGAAGAAGGTGGCGACGCTAAAACACATATCAATTGCATGCAGGATTTATTCACCAAGCTGCGAGATATCGGAGAAGAGACCTTGACCGACAATTGGAGCTCTGCAATGTTGTTAAGCAGTTTACCTGAAAGTTATAGCACTTTGATTACCGCTTTAGAGTCGCGTAAAGAGGAAGAAATAACCTTTGCTTTGGTACAACAGCGTGTTATTGCGGAATACGAGCGGCGTTCTCATGCGGTCGGCATTTCTAATGATGCTGTTTTGTCAATTGTTAACAAGAATAGCATTTGTTTCTTCTGTAAAAAGTCAGGTCACTTTAAAAAGAATTGTTCTAAGTATAAAGAGTGGAAAGCCAAGCATCATAACAATATGGGCAGAAAAGACAAAAGGGATGCGCATAAAATCAATACAGTTGGAGAACAAGTTACTTCCAAAAATATGTCAACCATCCGTAGTAATGATTTTTTATTTTCAATAGGCAAAAGACACCATTCTCGCTGGATAATTGACTCTGGGGCAACTCGTCATGTTGTTAACAACAAAGATTTCTTCAGCTTTATTGATGAGTCGTACAAGAGTTCCGTCGAGCTGGCAAACGGACAATCAGTTTCTGTTGAGGGCATTGGTAAAGGAATATTAAATTTCTTGAATGACAGTGGTTGCGTACATAAAGCAAATATTTCTGAAGCCCTATATGCACCGAATTTAGTTGGGAACATGATATCCGTCAGGCGACTAGTTAAAGATGATTTTCAAGTACATTTTAGCGGCGAGAATTGCAAAATCATATATAAAGGGAAACAAGTTGGAGTTGCTGATATTGTTGATGACATGTACATACTTCGGCAACCATTTTCAGTATACACAGTGCAGGAACACAACGATAGATGTATTCATCAATGGCACAGAAAGATGGGTCATCGAGATCCAAATGCAATCCGCCAAATGCACGCAGAAGATCTGGTACAAGATTTGAAGCTTATCGACTGTGGAATAAAAGAGACGTGTGAAACCTGCATGAAAGGAAAAATGACGAGAATTCCTTTTCCGAAGCAATGTACAAGCGAATCATCTGCTCTATTGGAATTAATTCACACCGATGTATGCGGTCCGATGCAAACCAGGACGCCAGGTGGTAAAAGATATTTTGTTTCATATATTGATGATTATTCCAGATTCACAGTTATTTGTTTACTAGCTCACAAATCCGAGGTTTATGAAACTTTAAAGCAATTTATCGAGTTTTGTAAAAACAGATTCGGCATTAAGCCAAAAACGATACGCTCAGATCGTGGAGGCGAGTATACTGGGAAAGGTACTAGCGATTTTCTCAAGAATGAAGGAATAGAAGTTCAACTCACCGCAGCATATAGTCCACAGCAGAATGGAAAAGCAGAACGGAAGAACCGAACGCTGATGGAGATGGCTCGCTGCATGCTTCTTGATGCAAATTTGCCAAATACCTTCTGGGGAGAAGCAGTGGCTACAGCAAACTATATCCAAAATCGTATTGTAACCAGGGCGACAAGCACAACACCTTATGAAAAATGGTACGGTCAAAAACCAACTGCAGAAGAATTACATATATTCGGATCGAAATGTTTTGTTCACGTTCCAGCAGAGAAAAGAAGAAAATTAGACAGCACCGCGATTGAAATGATATTTTTGGGATACGATGAAAAATCCAAAGCATATCGCTGCTACGATTCAAACACAAAACGAGTTGTCATCAGTCGAGACGTCAGGTTTAGTGATTTTAAAAGAAATATCGACAGTGAGGTGACAATCAAAGTGGATTCTTCTGAGAACAAGGATCATAAGCATGAACATTCATTGTCAGCTGAGTATAAGGAAGAAGAGCTTCAGGAGGAGATCATCAAGAATAAAGAATGCGAAGAAGATCCTACCAACCCAGCGAAAGTCATAGAGCCAACAAGAACATCACAGCGAATCAATAAGGGAGTGCCACCAAGACGTTTGATTGAAGAAATATTTGTTACACGAGAGAACACCGAACCGAAAAACTATGAGGAAGCTATTTCGTGTGATGAAAGGGAACACTGGCTAAGTGCTATGCAGGATGAAATCGAATCATTACGAAAAAACAAGACATGGGACTTAGTCAACTTACCTGAACGAAAAACGGCAATTGGAAGCAAATGGGTCTTCAAAGTGAAAACCAATGCGGATGGTGGGATTCAACGATACAAAGCTAGGTTAGTGGCGCAGGGATTTTTACAAAAATATGGTACGGATTATGATGAAGTCTTCGCACCAGTTGTTCTTCAAACCACTTTCAGGGCTTTGTTGTCAGTCGCAGCCGGACGTAAGCTTATAGTTCATCATTTTGATGCAAAAACTGCATTCTTGAACGCACAGTTAAAGGAGACCATCTACATGAAGCAGCCTCCAGGATACGTCAGCGGAGATGAGAATAAGGTATGTTTGCTCAATAAAAGTATATACGGTTTGAAACAAGCGGCTAAATCGTGGAATATGGCACTTCATGATGTACTTACAAAGGCCGGTTTTGTACAAAGTTTTAATGATCCATGTTTATATTCTGAGAAATTCAACAACACTTTCTGTTACGTTATCATTTATGTCGATGACATCGTAGTTGCTTGTCCCACATTGGATATAATAAAGAAAATTGAACGAATGCTTTCATCACATTTCGAGATCAAAGACCTGGGACCAATCAAAAACTACTTAGGGATTGAAGTGACACAAGACGAGAACGGTAACTATGAATTGTGTCAAGAGGCGTACATCATAAAGACCATTTCTGATTTCGGACTTAAGGATGCAAAACCAGCAAAGACCCCGATGGACGTCAATTATAGTCGAACAATGTCTTCTGATAATTTGGATAATAATATAAAGTACAGGCAGCTAATTGGATGTTTACTGTATCTGTCAGTGAATACAAGACCTGATATCTCTGCTAGCGTAAGTATTTTGGCTCAAAAGGTTTCAGCGCCAACAAACGAGGATTGGGTTCAACTAAAACGAGTCGCTAAATATTTAAAGGGAACGTGCAAAATGAAGCTGAAGTTGAGCAACATACAGCAGCAGCAGTTATCATTAATCGGTTATGCAGATGCAACTTGGGCAGATGACAAAATCGAGAGGAAATCAAACAGTGGCCGAATATTTTTTTTCAATGGAGGAACAATCAGTTGGTCCTGTCGTAAGCAGAATTTAGTAGCGTCTTCGTCCTGCGAAGCGGAGTTCATCTCATTGAGCGATGCAGCAAAAGTGGTTGCGGCAGTTGCTGGGCGATTTCCACATAACAATTGATGAACCAACAATGATTTTTGAGAATAATCAAAGCTGTTTGAAGCTGGTGAGTGACGACAAGTTTTCGTATAAGACTAAGCACATGGACATTAAATACAAAATGGTGAAGGATCTGTTCAAGAAGGGTATTATTCAATGCGAATATTGTTCCACTGAAGAAATGGTTGCAGATATACTCACGAAACCCTTATCAGCGATAAAGCATCATAACCTTCGAAAAAGATGCAACATTGATGAGTGATCGAGGAGGAGTGTTGAATATCTATAACGCTCACGCATATGCAATTTGGCAGCACAGAGATGCATTTCATACTCTTCTATTTTCTTGTCTTTTTTCTTTCTCTTTTCTTTCTTCCCTTCCGGAAACATCTTTAATAATTGTCACTTTCCAACAAGATGAAATAAACACGTGAATTAAAAAGGTGCGTTTTATACTTTATTTCAGAAAAAGATATTTCAACATAACTAGCTCAATACGACTCTAGACCACAGCAGCGTTTTTCAAGCGGAGGTTCTAGCAGTGAGAAAAGCTGCCCAGTTGGTGTCAATGATGCAGAAATTGCGAGAGGCTATCAGAATTTATATTGACAGCCAGGCCGCCATTAAATCTTCTCCTCCAAAACCCATCAACGCAAACGGGACCGAATATCTTACGAACGATTTTTCTCTTCAAGCGACCAAGGATATCTTCATCGGCTTTCGATAAAGTCCATGCTTCAGCTCCATATAGCAAGACTGGATTGATAAGATCTTATATAGAATTTACATTGACAGCCAGGCCGCTATAAAAGCAATAACTGCTTCGCAGATAACATCTAAGCTTGTAAAGTGTTGCCGCGAAGAACTAAGGGTTTTCGGCACGTAGCGCAATGTAAAACTCTCCTGGGTTCCTTGTGACAGCGGGATACCAGGCAATGAAGCAGCGGAGGAATTGATAAGAAAGGGCTCAGCCTTAGACAAAGAGCAAGCAGATGGTATGGTTAAACCTATACTCTGTAACCTTAAGGCCAAAATTGAAAAAAAATTATTAAGTGAAGCAAATAACAGGTGGAGGTCACTAGCCACCTGTGAAGTATCAAAAAGGCTTTGACCAGCATATGACAAAACAAGAACAAGAAAACTCCTACAAGAAGACTGGAAGCCGCTGTCAATGCTGATAGGAGTTCTAAATGGCCACAAGACGCTAAGATAAGAAAAGACTACAACTGGATGCTGATGACATTTGCAGGGATCGGAAGTGGTGACGAAGATGTACCTGAGGATATGGCCAATTTCCTCCGTTACAGCCCTAACCTCTACCAATTGAGAAAAAGACATCGATGTGCTGTCGGTGGATCACCATCGGGCGATCGGATGGTTGGAACCAAGAAACTAATACTACAGGAGGGTACACTTACGTATGAGTATCACAATGGCACCACATGGTTGTAAGTGTGGCGAGGATGTGAACGTTCTCATCAGCTCGCAAATTGATCGAGTAAATTGAGTTCACTTTGCTCTGCACAGCAAATCGTGGCGCATTCGCATCTCTGACGATCTGAGGTATTTGCTTTTCCACAGGAGTGCTGTTAAAGCAAGATGTAATTGGAGCGCTCTTATCTGGTAAAAAGTTGATATGAGTATTTGATGCATTGCCCCAAGCAAGTGCCCCGTACCTCAACTTGGATTCGACTTAAGCATAGTAGACTTGTTTCTGGGCCTGAAGCGTTAAATAGTTTTCCAGATGATACAGAGCGAATATTGCCATTTTGAGATCTGAGCGAAGTTCGTCAATATGCTGGTGCCAACTAATATGGCAGTCGATGGTGACTGCTAGGTATCTGTAGCATTCAACTACTTCTATGGTCTGAGTCGGCAGTGTGCTTTGGCAGATATTGCTACGAAAACTGATCCTTTATTGAGTTAGCTTATGATGTGGCCCGCGAATGTGCATCATCTTGGTTTGGGAGGGTTTGAAATTGTAATATATGTAATTTTTCTGTCGTTAGTACCAAGACTCTTATGTTTGACGACTAAGGCTGTATCATCTGCGAATGCAAAAGGGCTGCTGTCTTTGAAGACACGAAGCAGCTCGTTTGTTAAAAGAATGAACAATATTGTTCTCAGTTTCGATCCTTGTGGTACTCAAAAAATAACCGGTGTATCATTGCTGTAGTTGTGTCCCACCTTCACCCTGAAAGCACTTTTACTTCGGTAGTCTTGCAACCAGTCAGCCAGTATTTCTCAGATGTCTAATCGATTAAGGGTTGTTATTAGTTTGGTTCGGCGTATAAAATGCTTTTTTAAAATCCATGAATAAACAAACAAGGACATGGTCGTTTTTGGTTAAGCTTCCATTGATGGTATTTGCGAATTCATCCAGGCTTTTCAGTGGTTTTGATTTTTTGAAAGCCACACTGCTTTTCATTTATAAGGCAATGCTTTTCAACAATGCCTTGGAGCTTCATTGTAACTAATTCTTTCATACAGTTTTCAATAGCAGGAAAGACTGATATCGATCTGTAATTATTATACATTAGGAACTTTTAGTACCGCCTTTATAAATAGGGCATACAACCGCAGTCTTAAGGGTTCGAAGAACTTAAGCTTGACTTAAACTTAGATTATCGGGGCAAGCATATCTGCGTTATTTTTAATATCACGCACTCTGATGCCATCGATTACCGCTGATTTATTTCTACCCATAAGCTTTGTCTCAGTATTTATTTCAGTTATAAATATTGGCGCAAGTTTATAGTCAGATGAAGCCGACATTAAAAGAATTTATTCACCTACATAACATGACAATTCTTGAGCGCCGACTACAAAGAACAAGACCTTTCGACCTAGCGTCGTAAGGAAAACCGCATTTAATGACGGGATTAGTAGGTGCTTTCACTGGAAAGCTACCTACCTAACGCGATTAACACTACAGAAGCGTAAACTACTTGTTAAGGCAACTTAGTCGTAGTCACCACAAAAAAAAAAAAAAAAAAAAACCTACATAACTTAAAATGTACTTTTTGCTATTCATAGTCACCTTATAGTCGACTTTAAACTTAAAGCCGGTTCGAAATGTAAAATGACCCAAACGTCACTTTAAATAATTAGAGCCGGCTTTAAATTTCTCATATAATATTTTGACGTTTGGGTTTGTTCTTTCAAATTACTTTACAAAAACATACCAAAGTCGATACTAACTAATACACAGGCAAGAATGTTCTTATGAATAACGAAAAGTTATAGCCGGCTTTTTTACTTAGTGCCGGCTGTATAGGCACTATTCATGGGCTGACTATAAATTTGCGGCATTGTGTAGGGTAGTATTGAATTGGTATGATTGGAGGTATGTATTTGTGTAGCAGTTGTGTACTATGTATCTGTAGGATTTGATCTAAGAAGATCTCAGTGTATATGTATCTTGGATAATGTCAGTAGGCACTTCTCTAATAAAATGGTTTCGTCTACATTTGGCTTCCTTCAATTAGCTTAGCGCAATCCATTCACCGTAACTGTTGATCCAACCTCATTTTCGAAAAAGTAAGGTCCAATGACCCCGCCGGACCATAAACCGCACCAAACAGTCACACGTTGAGGATGGAGAGGCTTCTCAACAATAACTCTTGGGTTTTCCGAACCCCAGATGCGACAATTTTGCTTGTTGACGTAGCCACCGAGGTGGAAATGGGCCTCATCAGTCAATATGATATTTCGATGGAATTCCGGATCATTTTCATGCATTTCAAGGACCCAATCAGCAAAGACACGACGTTGTTGATGATCGGCCGGCTTGAGTTCTTGTGTTAACTGAACTCTATAAGTCTTTATGCAAAATACGGTGTAATGACGTTTGTGGAATGCCCAATACCAAAGAACGACGAGGAATGGACAAACCTGGGTTTTCTTCAACACTTTGGGCTACAGCAGCAATAGTCTCAGTTGTTCTTGAGCGACGTGCACGGGTTTTATTCTTCACATCACTAACTTGTCCCAACAGCTCGAATTTTTCCACCAATTTCTGTATTGCGGTCCGACAAGGTGCTTCACGACGACCAAAAAATGCTTTAGTTTTGCGAACTGTGACTGCAAGATTTTCACCAATTTTGTAGTGAATTTTAATGATTTCAATGCGTCGTTGAAGCGTGTATGGTTCAATTTTTAGTAATGGCGTAGTTTCTACTTGTCAAATGTCAAAGAATAAAAGCTTTAAAAGTAACAGCTACCGAAATAGCGGGCCATTCACAATAACACCTCTCATTGGAAAACCCTATATTTAGAATATTAGAATATGAACCAAAAAAGTCATGTTAATTGATGAATAATGGAAAACCCGGGCAAACCCGGACGATTTAGAAAAACGCATAGGTAAAAAAAAATACACGAACACCCAGACAGATGGCAGCCCTACCTAAAGCAGATTCTAAGATCAGATATCGCCATAGATACATGTGGATATCCACACGTGTGTACACTTATTTTTGGCTACCAAAAATTCCAAAGTATTTATCCTTTTAACTATGACATGTCCTTCTACCGACACACCTTCTTTAACATTTCGATTGATTAAAAACTAGTGACAAAGTCATAAAACAAAACATAATGATTTGTATACTCACAAGTAAACAGAAATCGCATTTAATAGCAACCAACAGATAACAAGAGTACGAGTGTATATGTGTGTACGTATATACTCCAATGCACGACGGGGGGACTCAATTAAATTACCATTGAACTCCTTGCATCACCAAAACAAACACTCTATGAAAATCTCATATCCAGTACAAACACGGACTTAATGAACGCATAAATTAATGTCTGACTTTAAATCAACGCCGCGCCGATACAGAGTCTATCCAACGGTTCTGGTGCTGCTGCTGCTGCTGCCGCGGAGGATTCCAGAATTATTAAATACCAATCAAATAAATTTGCATAAATTCCGCATACGCCACCGAAACGTGCATGCAATCAAAACGTATCACAATTTCAGCAGGGAATTTCCAATACCGGCTGAGTTGGGAATATGAACGTACATATGTGTTTCAGATTATGGGGGTGCGGGAGCTGATGCTTGAGCCAGAAGCAATTGTGTTTTATGGATTCCATCACTGGGAGCTGACACCAAAGCAAATCTGTTCTTGTACTCGTCATGCTTTCCCCTTGCAATGTGCTTACGTCGACAGTCTGGGAAATTCTGGTCACATCCTGATTGGAGGGTGGGTACGACAAATACTTGTATCTACGACTATCAATAATGCATGCGAAAATGTTACTTTCGTCGAAGCGTTTCGGAATGTTAGTATTTGCAGGATCTTCATCGATAACAACTACGCGGAGAGGCTTAGCGAACGCATAAAAGTCCTTGTGAGGTCGTCAATTGAATCATACTCCTGGGAGCAATATTGCACGATGTGCGAAGTCTTTTCAAACGTTTCTATTTCTATTGTATAGCTATTGTTGTATTGTTTGGGCATTTTTACCCATTTTTCGGTTGCTATGCCAATAATGGAATGTACATAAATCCCTTTTAATTCACCAAACATTGAAGGATTAGTTAGTTGCGAAGGAAAAGATTTAATTTGCTATTGGCGCGAGCAGGGAGGGGCTCTGCACTTCTTATTGTCCTTGTTGGTATTGCAGAACTTGGATGCGCAATAGAATACTCGTTCTGTGTTGGGAATTTCCATCCCTTAATGTTTTCTAAGAAGATTTAGACTGAGCGTACACGTACGAGACATTTTTAAATGGATTAGGGAATAACCTGAAGAGCTTTGCCTTGCTATTTCTATCGAATGAGGTTGCTGGAAGTGATGTAGTTTTCCTCACATGGCATTTTGTGTTTTAAGTTGGATAACGTATTGCATTTGCAATTTCTGTTCTTTCCTGGAGAATGCATTCACGTAGATGCTGGGCTTTAGTTTTTATTACAATATTAATTTATTTTTTTATTTTTTAAGGCGCACTTGTAATATCTGAATATAAGGAGGACTTTTTCCTCACAACAATTCCTAATATGTTTTATAATTAAATAACTAAAGTGCAAGTATTGTGAGATGCTTTTTTAATACTAAAGCTTTAAAAAAAACATTTCGGCTTTCTAAGGAGGAATTTAGATTAGTTTTGGGTTAAACTATTCCAAGTGCGGAGACGTTGTATTGCAAGATATCCTGGATCTTGTCATGGATTTGTTCATATGAACGAATTGTGACAAAAAACCGTTCCTAGAACGATTTTCGGAAGAAGAAACAATTGCAATTCATTAGAACTACCGCATTCCTGGTATGTTTTAAAATTAAATATCTAAAGTGCAAGTGTTGTGACATGTTTCTTTTTTATATTTAAGCTTTTTAAAAACATTCGGTTTTCCAAAAAGCACTTTAGATTCGTTGTGGATGCAATTATTCCAAGATTCGGAGACGTTATATTGATGCAAGACATCCTGGATCTTGTCATGATTCGTTCATATGGACGAATTGTGACATAAAGCCGTTCCTTGAATAAAAACAACAAAATAAATTAATCATTCAATGTGTATATTTCAGGCGATCCAGGATACTCCATTTGGCTACGATTCTTCACTCTCCTGCAAAATTTACATATATAAATGTGGCGGTGGGTTAAGACCCCACGAACAACATCAGCTGTCAACACCGTACTTCTAGCTGTCAGTTTTATCTGCCGAAGATCGACCAATCAAAACGCAGCTTCTATCGAGTTTCGGCAGTTTGTTTTCTTCTTCGCATCAGTTCGCTCGCAGCGTTCTCATCGTACACATCGTATCAGCTCGCTCGCATCGTTCTCATCGTACACATCGTCCACATTGCGCGCATTAGTCCAATCGCATTCATCGTACACACCGCTCGCATAAGTCTAATCGCATACATCGCTCGTACACATCGCTCGCTCGCTTACTTGTAAACGTTTTGTTGTTAATACATTTTTTTATTTGTAAAATCGTAATTTGGTGTTGTGCGTTTCATTTCATCATATCATCATCATCAACAACGCCAAATAAATATGGAATAGTAATAAAAAACTTTAGTAGATATTTATTAGTTCGAAATAAATCTAAAAAACACATTTTTGAATGTAAAATTATTAATTAGTTTACTTACATTTGTTTTATTTCCATTTTTTTGTAGTAAAAATTGCAACGACCCGTAGTCAAATGAGCTCTCGACTATAATGCGCCACATATTCGAGCAAAATACAAGATTGGGAATACCAAGAGTCGAATGCGATGCTTTTCTTTTGACAGAAGGCAATTAGACATGCGAGTATGTTCGCATAGTACGCCTTTCGGAATAAGAACATTCGACTGAAGTCGAATACGAGTAGGAAATATGACATTGGGAATTGGGGTGAGTGATACAGATACGGTTAGAGAGACATGTATTTGTATTTGATACTTGAAATGAATACCACATGACTCACTGCCAGTAATTCAGTTCTTTTGAATGGGAAATGGCAGGAAACAAATCTTCCGAAAACAATATGGTTACCATTTTTAGTGGTTGGTTGACCGGGGACCGATTATATAGAGCGGTTAGGTTAGGTTTTTGGGTTGACACTAAGAAGCTCTCCTTAGCGTGACGCTTAGATCAGTGTTGATCCATTGTGATACCTGTTTGATATCGTGTTCCTTGTTTGCGTGGATAATTTGCCCAATGATTTCTAAGCCAGCCCGATGCTTTTATGCAGCTCCAGATATCCTTTAGCGGTTTTCCGCAAATGTCCTCTAGATCTTGTAAAAAATACATTCCTATATTTTTAAAGCGAGTTTGGTACAAGGGAACTGGGGTGTCCTCATAGACTGCTTCATCGCCGCAGCCACTGCACAAGTTTTTTTTCGTTAAGCTTCAGTTTCACGGTGTGATGCCATTTTAAGTTGTGCAAATGTGATTATACATACCAAGCTTGATAAAGAGCCCCAATCGTTGAGTAGGATATCGGAAGTTCAGTTTCTATCACACCATGGCCATCGATGATCATTCAATATTTATACATGATCCCTTGGGGGTATTAAGATTTTAACTTACATAGGTAGGATTACATTGAAAAGGGTGTGTGGATCATTTCCACTCGGAGACCCGAAGGTCCATTGTGAGTCCCTTCATAGTTTGGGAGTAAATCCTTTTTTTCTTACCAACCAGTAAACCTGTTTGTGCTCTTGGTGAATCCTAGAAAATCTGTACCCTTAATCCTTATCCGCCCACTTCGTCAACCTCCCTCAACAGATCCGCAAATCCATCTCATTTATATCATAGTACCTAACCCTCTTCCACATCTCCGACCGCACATCCCATTTTCGATCCTGCTTAAACTCACGTCAAAATGTAGCGAAAAATGTAGCGTAGCCTAACCACTAACACCAGCACTAAATGATGAGCCTGTTGATGCATATTTTGCCCTGGCAAATTTCTGATTGTGGTTGTTGCTTGTATTAAGCATACCATGATACAGATCTGATAGTGTTGTGGTTATGGTGTTGTACCACACAATGAAACACACTTCATTTATTAAAAGTACATTTTATTACTAAGTAAAAGCTTAAACACTAATTGTACAGTTCTGGTATGCGCACGCGTGTAGCTCAAGATTTAGACTTAGACTAATTACATTTCTTTTCTACAGCTCTCGGGTTCGATACGTCAGGTCGTCAAAGTCAACGTCGCGTGTCGTCGTAAACTTCGTGCTTGTCTTGTATGTCGGTCTATGGGATATGTGAAGTGCACTCGCGAACTTTCTGTCTGTATGTGTTGGTGCGTGATGTGGTTCGCCACATTGTTTTAAAAATTAGCAGATCCCACGTCAATGAACAATGACCTTGATGGCCGCTACATTCTGTCAAGACCGCGTTATCATGATCATCGGCTTTTCGAAAATGTTCACCTCTACCTTGCCTATTTATATGACAAGCCTGACTCCGTCTACATCGACGGCAAGTCATGGCCTCGATGCAAAAAGAAGGCCTCCCAACTGACCCGGTGACCTTGAGAAATATCTACAACCGTTTTCATGATAGTTGTAACATTTCCCACTCCACAGTGGCTTAAAACTTTTCAACCATAGCTTCACATATTGGCTCTAAACGTCCCCCATATATCTCCAAAGAACTCTTAAAGTAGGTTAATAATTATTTTCGTCCCTAACTCCAATCCAGTCGCCCCATCTTACTCTGAGCTTTAGCAGCTTGGCGATGCACAGTGCTTCGCTTAGAACAAATTTTGGGACAAAAATCAAAAAAAGATTCTATGTTTCTGTTGTTCTGTAGTTTTGAATTTTAATTAATAAGCAAACATTTTGGAACGCATTTGTTATAAATATTTTACAATTATAGATTATGACTAATGCCTGTGACACATCTAGTATAGATACTAATGTATGAAAATGAACCACATGTCTGTCAAGGTATACGACGTTAATACCAGCCGAGCAACATGGTATACGGCATGGTATCTATACTAGGGTTTTTTGCGTAGTATAGCCATCTCTCAAGCGAACCCAGCGCCATTCCCCTAAAGTAGAGAATAGTTGCCCTTGAAAGAGTTGTCAGTTTAATTATTTATATGAATAATTTTGATTTTGAACATTCAAACAAATATGGAATCATTGCCTTTTAAATTTGTACCGGCCAATAAAATCACTTAAAAAGTCCATCACAAGACTTAAATAGCTTAGGTTGACAGAATAACAATTGTGTAATTTTAAAAATTCAAAAAAAAAATGACAACCTCTCAAACTATACTAGGTAGTGCAGTGTGTCACCTAGCATGGTATTGAAAATACTATGGTATTCATACCATAGTGTCTATACTAGGTGTGTGTCCCAGGCATAAAATTATATCAGGAAATATACAGGGTGTTTCCAAGTAACTCGCCAATACTTTGGGAACTGATTCTTGGGTATAATTGAAGAAAAAAATCGTTCCACAACAGGGGTCTATCTCCAATGTGGACATCATTTATCGAACATTTAAGAAAATGCCTACTTTGGTGTACCTTAACCCATGCTAACACAAATATCTCCACTAATACCTACCTACTACAGAAACTTCATTTAGGGCTTCAATTTTAGAAGAAATAATACTCTTTTTAACTGCGCTTAAATAAACTTGATAACTTTTTTGTAGGTACCAACTTCTAAAGGATATTTTTTAAAACAAAAATAGACACCCCTGCCCGTACGATTTTTTTTCATAACATGCACCAATGAATCAGTTCCCAAAATATCTATACGCCAAACCGGATCACCCTGTATATTTCGAAGCCATTTCAAAATGACAAAGTCGACATTTAAGGTAATTTTACATTGCATAAATGTTATTGTACATAAACAAAATTTCTGGTTTTCTTTTTCCTGCCGAAAATCGCCCTCCATATATGTACATGTACATAGATCTTGTTGCAATTAGCAAATTTGTGTCCTGGAAATTCCACTTTTTATTATCCCCCTAAAGAAATGTACATTCATCAATTGAATTAAAATAATTTAATGTTTTAAATCACATTACATGCCTACATTATTTCGTAAAACTAATTTGCCTGCTTTCGTGCAGATGTTTTTTTTTTTGTCTACAATAGGCGTGTTTTTTAGAAACGTAGCTAGCCAGTCGTTCATTAAAACGATTCCCAGCCAGCCGAACCCAGCTGACTTACCTCCAAGTTGGTGTGTGTGATTTCGGGCATACGTGTGTGATTTCGATCAGCTGTTAAGTGTGAACTGTCAAAGTATTCGGCATTCAACCAAATCGATTTTTTGTTATTTGTTGTGAAAAGTATAAATTTCGGTAATTTATTCAATGGATAGTTTACATAAAGTGATATGAAATCATAATATAGTGAATTATTTCTGTGAAACATCATTTAGTAATTGAAATTATATAATTTTCGTACACGGCAGTCTGTCAAATGTTCTACAAATCGTTTTAAGCGCCACCTTACCATGAGATATCGCAACATTCCTAGCCAGCTGCTTTTGGCTGCGGATAAAATCAAGAGTTGTAGCCAGCTGGTTGTTGTATTTGTTTTACATGTGAAATTTGACTTTGCTAGCAACTGCTGGCTAGCTACATTTCAAAAAAACATGGCTAATGTCTGCCCGACGCCAACTTGTTTACTGCATATTTTGGACGTTTACGAACGTACTTTATTTTTTTTTGCCTGCGTAAGTTCGATTTGTATTTCGCTTTATGAACGCAAATAATGCAGTCAGACGTTAGTCAGACGTTTACGAACTCGTCCATTTTATTTTTAAATCATTTTTTTGACTTTCAAGTCGCTTTTCTACAAAAAATGCGTAATAATTATACACTTTTATTATTTTTTCCTTATGAACGAAACAATTGTTAGCAAAAAAAATAGTTATAAGTATGCTGGAAAATCCACGGATTTCATGTTTGTCATATTTTTTCCATATATGTATACCCCATTTCCTAGAGGCCAGCATGGAAAAAATTAAATTTTTTTTGTAAAAAATGCCGTTCATCTTTCTCAGAGCATTTCAATTCATCATAATACTTGAAAATATATTCATGGATTTTATTTGACTTGGCTCCCGTCGCTTCTTTATGCCATACCTTAAGAAAATCGGCATTTGTAAAAGTTTGACCTGTCCAAAACAAAAATAGTGTTCTTATACTTATGCGATGGAACAATCCAAATAAGAAGTGCATAGATCGACAGGTAATTGAATAAGCAATAACATAGAAAAAAATCATGTTGTTTCCAACTGACAGTTTTCTTAAAAGCCTTTGAGAACTTAGGAAATAAAAACAAAAACACTTTATTTTTTGTTCTTTGTTCTGCTTTTTCTTGTAAAAAAAAACTAAAGCAGTACAACAAAAAAATATCAGCTGAGGTATTTAGTACATACCTTCATTATTATTCTCCATTGATTACACTACCAAAAAGTATTTAGTTTTAAAATAAAAATAAAAATGTAAGATGACTGAACTCAAGCTAAATCAAATGCACTTTGTCTACGACACAATCACTCAACTTTCAACGCATGTTTGTCTTTCCTGATGACAGCGACTAAAAGATACTAACGGAATAGTATTCTTTGTCTTGTTGTGATAACAATCCAATTCACCGTAATTTTAAGTTAACAACTTCGTTTTTTGGATTTTTGTCCCAAAATCGGTACTGAACGAAGCACTGTGCGATGGTTAAAATAAAACATCATTCATTTGGGTATTTTCAATCATCATTTATTTATTTTTTTTATTTTATTTTAGTATTTTTGTTTGATATACACTTGTATGTTTTTTGTTTGTTTAAATATTCACATTTATTATACATATAATATACAAATAGATTGATTTTTGTTCCTTTCTGTGTACATATGTTTTTTTTTTTACTTTAAACAATAATAATTAACATAACAACATTTTATTAATTTTTTTTATCTTTGTTTTTCTATATATTTTCTGCTCCTTCGGCTCTTGTATATGTATGTATCTATGTATATTTAAATACACTTATAGTATATTTTTGGTTCACAATTAATATTTAAACATATGTATTCCATTTATTCAATTTCAAAAAAATTGTGGGTGTTTTTTTTCATTTTATTTAATTTTTTTTTAGAAATTAACGAAGCGATAGTTTGTCATTTATTTTATAGTTTTGTTTATGCAAACACATATTTCATTATTAATTAGTATGTACTCGTATATGTATAGTAATTGGTTTTGATAGTGTACATGTATAGAAACGTTTTTGGTTTTCATATTTTACTTCACTAATAAATATATATATATATTTGTATTTATATCCCTTTTTTGTTCCATTCAAAATAATATCTTAATTGTGTGGTGTAAAAATAAACAAAAAAAAATGTACATTTTTTAAATAAATTCTTTTCAAAAATATACATCTTATATATTGAAGTTTTTTATATGTTTTAGGTTTGTTTCATTTTTTTTGTGTGTGATTATGATTTTTGTAGGAGGGTTCTGGTTTCTTTTTACCTTGTGGTAGTATCGTGTAAAATAAATTGTTTTACAAAGAAAAATAGTTTACTCTGTTTTTTGTTATAAAAAAAATAAATATTAAGTAATTAAAAAATAGTTAACGCATTTTTATGCTCTTGGTTGTTTGTTGTAAAATGATAGGTATATATTTTATATTTTATTATTTATATTGTAAGCTTTATTTAAATTGTTCTAGTTTTGATTTTATTTATTTTGGTTTCCTGTTGCTGTTTCGTATGTAGTCACATAAATTATCTTATTTGTATTTTATTATTATTTTTTTTTTTTTAATTTTAAAGAAACATTAGTTTGGTTTCCGTGCGGAAGAAGTAACAGTTACTTTTGATGATTATTTATGTTTCTTTGTATAATATATTTATATGAATACATTTGTATAGTATGCGTGTATGTTTACATATATAAATACGTCCATAAGAAAGGTATAAAAGTTTTAAGCTACGTAAGTGTTGTTGTTCTAGGGCAAAGATTGTTCTAGCGTGGTGAAACGCATTTGTTCAAGTTCTACTGGCGTTAGCGCTGTTTTGATGTTTTGATTTGGCAAAGTGGAGGGAAAGGTAGAACCAAAGTTTTGGTTTGTCAAAAAAGACCTTCTTCAAAACACAAAAAAAAATCAAGAAAAGGGATTCTCGAAAATTATTCCAATATAACCTCACTGAGACATAAAGGGGTCTACACTCTACATTGCTGGACAAAATTAGAGGAACGATGATAGTTTTCTGTTTGACGGTTAAATATGAACTAACGGGATGTTTTCTTTTACATGTTTTATGTTTCAATGTACTCTTATGATATGTAGGTGACCTATTTAAACTCATTTGCCTAACGGAAATGCACCTAAAGTACTTTAATTGCAGCCAGTAGACATTTGGTCATTGAATGCGTACAAGCAAGCTTGAGTGTTTTGCGCTTTTTTTTGAGTATTCATTCCTGTGCCATAGTTGGATTGAAAATGGACATTCGTACCAAAAAGTGGCTGGCCTCAATGCTAAATGTGTCCAAGTCCGTTATTTTTCGTAACTAAAAGAGATATAGAGAAACCGGTTCACGGAGAGGACAAGGTGGGAAAAGGGCCGCCTCGACGCAAAGAGACGACCGATTTCTGGTAAGTTATTCCCTCAGAAATAGGACCGCAACATCAAATGAGATTAGGAGTCGACTTCTTGAAGTGCGAAATGTTCGGGTATCTTCCAAAACTGTAAGAAGAAGACTCAAAGATTCTGGATTAAGACCATATAGACCAGCAAAGGCCCCCCTTCTTACAAGACGCGTGTTGGCTTCGCCAGAAACCAAAAAAAAAACTGGTCTGAGGCCAACTGGAAGCGAGAACTTTTCACTGATGAGTTCAGATTTCGCGTGAAGCCAGACAATATACCGGGAAAAGTGTATAGATGACCAGGTGAGTGATATGCACAATGCAACATCGTTCCAAGAGTGGCTTATGGTGGAGATTACATAGTGGTCTGGGGTGGTATATGTTTGGGAGCACGCACAAAGTTACACGTGGTAGAAAATGGGTCCTTAATAGCAGAGACATTTTAGAAGCAATTGTCGTGTCGTTTGCCCTAAGTTTTGGCTCCAATTTCCCTTTAATCGAATATAACGCTCGTCGCCACACAGCAAATAGGGTTTCGGAGTATCTTCAAGAGACACAACTGAGCACTCTAGTCTGGCCAGCTTGCTCCCCTGACCTTAATCCCATTGAGCATGTCTGGGACATGCTTGCAAACAGTTGAAGTTGAGAAATTCGGACCCATCCTTGACCCTGGAAATATAATCTGCGTCAAAATGACTCACTCGCGAGCGAAATATACCGCTCTTTTGCTAATTATTATGAAAAACGGGATGGGCGTCCGCGACTTTAGAGCCAGTATCCAGAGCAGAAAACTCACGTGTCATTCAGTTAAGTCTCATCAATTTGGAAATACTCACAACCCAGTGAGTAAATTTTATACTTGAGTGTCATTATATACAACAAAATATGATTATCTTTCTAGGGTTAAGGAGGAGCTTAAAAGTGCTGTGCTTGATACATGGGGCGAAATACCACAAGATAACATCGATAGCATCATCAGAAGAATGCCAAAGAGATTTCGTGCTGTTATAACAGCAATAGGGGGGAGTATCAAGTACTAAAGCATCCCCAATTTCGCTGAGCTTTGAAGGTATACTGAAAATTTTATAAATTAAAGAAAACCATTAATTTTGGCAAAATATCTTTATTTTAGATTTTGTGCTTATTTTTCACATGAAAACAAGTTAGATACTTTTTTTTTCTTAAATATGATGTAAGATTTAACATGTTATAAGCACTCATCAAAAAAATAAAGATATGTATGTTGAAAAGATATTAAAATGTTTAACTTTTTGCTTGCGTTCCTCTAATTTCGTGCACCAGTGTAGAAAAACAAACAGATAAGGCTTTATACACTTTGACTATGAATATAAGACCCGAATATTTTAAACTGATAAATCAAAAGGTAGCTTTATACAACCGCCATAGATAGAGCTCAGGACCGATCTTTAGTCCAGAGTGATGAGTTTCGATATACAGTACGACCTCAATAAAAACAATTAATAGAAATTTGAGCAGTTGTGTTTATTGAGGTTTTTTCCAATAACTGAGTCAAAAAATAGTTGGTCTTAAAAGTGGACCAAAAAGTTAAATACAGTGGAATTTCCATTAGGCCGAGAGTGACGGTGACAACGTTTTCGTACGACTAGAGGAATTGTCCGTCCAAGGGATGGACACAATTTTATTTCAATAAATTGTCTTTATTTATCAAAACATAAAAAAAAACTCTACTTTATTTGAAATGATTAACAAAACAAAAAACGAAAACAAACAAAGATTGAGAATCCTCATTGGGAGAATATTTCATAGACTTTCAAGACATTTTCTCAACGACTTTAAATAGAATACGGAAATGTATCAAACTTTCATTAAGTTCCAAGAGCACCGCTCTAAGTGAATCCTACCGAGTACGGTGCCACCGTACCTAACCTAAATACGCAGGCTGTCTGTGTCCACGATATTTGAAAATTTCTGATTTCTGCACCGTGCTTCTGTGTACTCAGTACCGCCGCACCGCGCCGGCCGCCCAGAGAGTACTGTACTAAATATGATCGGTATTTCTGTTCTATTTTGTCTTTTCGTTGGCACTTGTTTGCGACTTTGAGCAAGTCACAAAAATTCAGTGTGAAGCTACGGAAGATTTTTTTATTTTTGTCCGTCTAATGGAATAAAATTGAATTATTTCTAACAGATATGCTTGTCCGTGTCCGATCAAGGGAGTTTCCGGCTAATGGAACATAAAATGTATGCAATCTAAAACATAAAACCTTGGTTATGAAAAACTGTCCATCTAAGGGATCTGTCCGTAATGGGATGTACTGTAAAAATATTAAGCCCCTTTGGATGCGAAATTCTTTTCCATGGCTGATTCTTTTTATTTTGCAGTGTTAAAATATTATCCAGTAAAGCTGGATTTTCTTCAGCCCATTGAACCCAAATGTTGAGTGTCTGATATGCGTCTTTTGCTTTAACTGACTTAACCCGTCGTACTCTTCTCTGAGTTCTGTGCATATGCCCAGCTCAAGCGAGAGCCAGGCAACACTTACCGGGCAAACTATTCTTCGACGACCTTATAGAGATATCTGGAAAAGGGATTGGAGAGCTGATCCTCTTCTTAAACTCCATAGGCTGGTTATAATTCTCTCAACATTACATCCGAATAAACGGTCACCTGAGGTTAGTGGAATCAAAACGGCGCTTTACGCGCTATTTGGGTTTTCTTCCATCGAAATCACCACTTCCATCTACCTACCTTAACTCGTCATAATTACTGCTTGGAAACATTAAAAGGTGCCAGCACTTCTGTATTACCGTATACAATACCTTGTCCCATGCAAGAGCCAAGAGATATATGGCATGGCTTAAATTAAATGCTTTTATTTTACTCTCTAAAACAGACCCTTCGGTACCGACCAAATGTGTTAATAGAATCTTTTTTATAATAAAGTTAAGCAAGTTGATCACACTTTGATCCATTGGCTGGAGAATACTGTAGTTTCTTGGTACAGTAAAACTTGCGTATAGTGGAATCTGCTAATAAAGGAATCTCGCGAAACCTGGATAGTGGAAATTTTTTGTTTTTCTTCATACAAACTCACTCTTATAGAGTGGAATCCTACGAAATCTGAATAATTGAACATTTTTTATATGAAAACATATTTATATGTATGCATTTTCACTCTTCAATAGAAGAATCGAGATGTAAATGCGCCTAAAATCAGTTACATTTTGTCAGCTTTATTACCCCTTCCCGAGAATTTTGACCTTGCGATTGTTTCTTTCCGTTTGCGTCTCATTTACTAGCGGCTACCTTCAACACATACATATTCTCAACTCTAATAACAAAATTGATTATAAAAGAAACAAGGTTTGCCGATTTTGGAAGCAAGTGCGAATAGTAGAAATGTTGCGAGTAATGGAAAAAAGTGCACTATTGACAAGTTTTACTGTACCTTTACTTTTTTATCTACCCGTTCTGTATATAGGTACATGTGTATACTAGTTCCGGAAAAGCTGTAAAATATCTGCCCAGACATAGCAAAAGCAAACAAGAAGGAAGAAAGGAAGTTGCGTTTATCAAGTCAATTTTTTTTGAAGTTGCAATAACTGAATCAACAATGCTAAGATTTAATGTGATGCTTTTATTAAGGAATTGCGCATATCGAGGGTTGCTTTTATTGAGGTCGTACTGTAGAGCGTTACGTTTAAATTTTTTGAAAAGGACATGTCCAATATTAAATGACAGAACCACCGAAATGGGATTTTGCAAGCCTCTAGTCTTATCATTCCCTCCGTGTATCTGTAGCGCCAGTGTTTGTGAAAGAATGCGTTGGTATAATCTTATATGATCTGATTTCATATACAAATTGATTAATTTTAGTTTAGGTGATTTTTTATTTGTAGAAGCTCAAGTCACAGATTAGATATTAATAATTTTGTCATTACGTTACACTTAAAAGATTTATTTTTATTATATATTTATTCCTTACATTTTTTTGTATTATTTAGAAAGTATAAAAAGCAATGAGTGGTGAAGATTAGACACTTGTTGCTTTTACAAAAATAGTTTTGATCGTAATTTGGTAGATCAGGAGATGTGCGCTAGTAAGAGAAATTGACGGCGATTTTTTTCATAAAATACTTCTTTTTTTTTTTCAAAATACATTACATATGTAGAACATAATAACATAAGTATTATTTCTTTACACACAATAAACATATATAATCAGTTTTTATTTTACTATATTAAACTATGTAATTATTTTTATGTTTGAATATACAATACAAAATTTGATAGTCTTAAATTCTTTTTTGTTTTTTTTTTTGTTTTTTAGAAGACAAAATAAAAATAAAATAAAATTAAAAGTATGAAATTCGATAGAGAGATTAATAATAATTTTATTTTATTTCTCACTGCTTAATATGATTAAAACTGAATTAAATATGTAAATTGTTTTAACAAATAAAAAAAAGTTATAACTCACCACACCGTTATACATATGTATAAATATTCCAACGTGTTCACAATATCCATCCCGAAAAAAAAGATGGAAGAAATAAAATAAAAACAACAACAATAATAGGGCGTAGCTTGTTTTAATTGGATGTGAAATTTAGCAGAAAGCAGTCTGATTATGAGGATAATCGGGCTTTTTGCTTTCGCACAAAGTCTAACGCCTGCTTATCCATGGCTCTGGACTCTAAAATTTGCAATATTGGATGATCTGTAATGAGAAAATTAGATGATGTAAACAAAAGTGTTTGTTAAATAGTTTTTCAGCCTAAAAGTCAATAAATTTCTCTAAACCTGCTCTAAGAACCTAAAAAATCCAGTGAAGTGCAAGTTGCACTTGCGCAATAAGTGTTCCGTATTATTAGTTACTTTTACAGAGATATGTAACAGATTTACGAGTATGTTGATAGATTTATGGACACAAGTTTAACCAACTTAATAAAATTACATAGTTATCTGATGCCCTTTCTCATGTCAAAAGAATAATTATACATCCACACAAAACATAAAATAAAGGATACAAGAAATTTACGCATGTGTTTCAGTTTTCATTTTTCGTCACGTTATTCGTTGAATTGTATTAAATGCGTGGAATTTTTGGAATTTGTCTCTCTTTTTGTGAAGTAAGAGGAGACACCTATGCATATTATTGGTATCGAAAACCATTAAGATGTTTATTTAAATCAATGGTTTAAGTAAAGGCTCACTGCTGATTTTTGGAGCATATTTCTAGGATTAACCCATTAGTGTTTACTCTCACATTTACAAGTTTCCCTTCACGTTTTCACTTTTATATGATTGTGATATGATTATGGATACGTCACTTCAGGACATGTACACAGTTGGGAAGGTGAAAATACAAAAAAAAATATTAAAAAAAAAACTGTCCATCGTTATGCAATCCTAATAATTTTGGTTCAATCTACACTTTATCCTCAATGCTTCTGATTTTATTCAGATTTTACTGAGCGATATTTTTGGAGATAAGGTAGGGGACAGCAATTTCTTAAGTTTTTTTTTTCTTTTGAAAAAGTGTTAAGAAAACAGTAAACCAAAAAAAAATATTTCAAATACTTTTGAATTCGTGGTACAGGCTTTTATTTGATACCTACACGATGACCTAAAAATATTTTTTTTCTAACTTCCCATTGGACTAAATTCAACTTTCTATGTTCTGGTCTGTTTTTGGGCCACTAATAACTACAACTGTTCAACAGTCTACGTCAAATAGTCTCTGAAAACAACGCCTGTGACAGATGGACAGACAGACAGACAAACAGACACCGAACTGGTTCTATTAGTGTTCAGTTGCTGGGTACGGAACACTAAAAATCACACAATCCCGTTCACCCGTTTCCAACCATAGCATGATCAATTCCAAAAAACAAAGGAAACAACCGCACATAGTCCACTGGCTATACACAGCGATTGAAATACCCATCCTTACCTATGGGTCCATAGTCTGGTGGGGTGCGACTAACACAAAATCCTACCTTGAAAACCCGGAAAAGGTACAAAGAATAGCCTGTCTAGGCATAACAGGTAATTTCGAGCCCACACCACAACTTGGCCTACAAATGCTTCTGCGCCTTTCATCAATTGATCTATCCATAATAAAAACGGCAGCCAAAGGAGCACTCAGATTAAGAGGGAATGACAACTGGACATTTTCAACCAAAATGGGCTCACACGCTGTACAGATTACGAGAAACCCCAGCTTGACTTTACCATGTAAATCAAAGTCTTCATACCAGATAGACAGATCTGGAATAACTCCGACAATGCCAATATTGGAACATCTATCCTTACAGATGGCTCAAAAGCAGAGGAAGGTACCGGAGCAGTAGTCTTCTCAGAAGAACTATGCCTAAACCAGTCTTACCGACTAGCCGACTATTGCCGCGTCTTCCAATCAGAGATATAAGCTATTAAGCAAGCCGCACAAAGAAATTACCCGCAACGGAAATCACCATTTGTGTGGACCAGCCAAGCCGCACTTAAAGGACTGGACTCCACTTTCGTGAATTTAAAATGCGTTAAGGACTGCGTCACCACACAGTCTTACTCTGCAAGGTACCCGGACATGTGGGAATAGAAGGGATGGAAACAGCAGACGAGCTGGCTAGGAACGGCCCTGATATGGATACACAGTCAACTTCGCTTAACTCAAATTCCCTCTAACTCGAATTTTTTTTCGAAAGCATTGTGGCATGACAAAAAAAAAACATGCAAAATATGTTCCCTAAGTCGAAATTCCTTTTATTCGAAGAAATTTGTTGGCGTATGGCGATTCGAGTTAGGGGAAGTTTACTGCAACAGTAGCTGTCAGACAGATCTTCTCAACCTTCAACACAGCTAAAAATTTAATAGACCATAACTCGCAACCTGTGGTCCGCAGTCGAGCAGAAAACCACAGTCAATGGAAAGAAGCCAAATCCATCTGTTCGTCTGTACTATAACTGGACAACAGGATAGATGATCCTTACAAACGACTTCTGTAGATGGATGGGGATGAAATAGAATCTGTAGCACACCTTCTATGCCACCGCCGGTCTCTTTAAAAACGGCGCCTATCGTGTATGGGAGCTCGGTTCTTCGACTGCATGGATGACCTGGTTAAGATACCGCTTACGGTGTGTGTGAAAAGATTTTTTATGGCTCATGTATCAACATGCACAACTATTATAGGGTCTTCACAATAGACCTTTATGGCATCTGGATGAAATTGCATGTACTGCAAACGACCCTCCTAACCTACCCAAACCCTAACTGTATTGAAAATTCAGAACCGTAATATTTGAAAAGAATAAACTTACTTTTATCATATTGCTGCATCAACGCCAACTCGACCTGTTTTAGGCCATGGAAATTCTCAACACTCGTAGTGTATTCCGCAACGCCAGGGATCGTTCCCAATGCAAGGAAAGCCTCACCAGCGAAATCATTTGCCGTCAGCACATCATGATCCATAGCGGTGAATGCAATCATTGCACCATCAGTCTGGCACTGTTCCAGTGTGACTGAGAACTCAAAACACTCATCAAATACCGGATTCAGGGTTTTCTAAAAGGAAACAGAGAAAACGGGGAAAATCACATTAGAACTGCCTTCCGAATGAATCCACCCTCCGTCCCACCTTATGCACATTAGTCTGCTGTTCTGTACAATGGGCGAACACCCTCCTTGGAAGTAATTCGATTATGACAAAAGGATCACTGAAACCATTTGGATCCAACGGAATGATATCCCTCGCATGTAGCACCTCAACACATAGCGAGTCGTGATTGAAGTACGCCCTCACCGACAGCATACCATACGGTCCCGGTGGTATAGTCATTAGTTGCTCCTGCAACCTTTGCATGTAGAACATATCGATAAGCTTTTCTGTTTCGGTCTTGTGATACTGTAAGCGTTGTTCCACTCGCCAGAATTCACCCGAGTGTAGATTCTCCATCGACAGGCCCAGGCCCTCCGCGTGGAAGAATTCCACAAGTAGCTGCAACGCCTCATAGAGTCGATTGTGAAAGTTAGATGGCCGATCGCCTTCCGCGCCGGTGTCCATTTGACGTGACAACTCACTCAGCACCGTGCTCCAGATGAGGTTGAGGGCTCGATTGAAGTTCTTAGTTAGCAGGGCGCTATTTAAGGCAGAAAGGTGGACATCGAGATACTCTAGAAGGGGAACAATAGCCTGGTTAGCTGGCAGCGAGTCCGGTGACCAGGCCAAGTGAAACACAGCTTTTTGCAGAGGAACTTGCATAAGGGGTGCAAGTTTTGATAGGACACGTTCAGCGCGAGTTTCCAATTGAGCGAGACTAGATTCTAGCAGAGCCTCTGCATTATCATGAAGCAGCTGTCCGTCTGGCCTGAATTCCGACAGAGAGCGTCGAACGTATTCTAAATTATTCACAGTCACGCACATGTCATCCGAGCAGCGAAATGGGCCTTGCTGCTCATAGTAGCCACTGTCGGCCAACGCCTGATGAATCAGATCACTGTAGTGCATTGCTGCCGAGCAGACCACATCTATCAGCTGTGCTTCAAAGTGCGGTGCTGTATTATAGTCTGGCCACTGTAACATCTTCCAGAACTCTTTGACCTGATAGAAGCAAGACGCGGTGTCAATTGACGATGTGCTGTACCGAACTATCCGTTCACCTTCGCAGATTTGGTCCATGCCTATGGCGGCGCGTACTCTTTGCAGGGCTCTAGCCTTACTCACCATCATCCAACGTTCGACAATCGGAATAAACCACTCATGGTAGAGCTGAAGGGCTAAGGGCTTCTCAGGTGGCTGTGGCATCACCGAAAGATGTTGCTTCAACGCAGAGAACTCCTGTAAGGCGAGGAACAGCTCGAAGGGTCGGATATCTACAGGCTCCTTGTCTCCCTCCAGAACTGCGAATTGACTTAAAGTTTGAACACCAGGCACCTGGCCCGTCTCCATGCGTGACAGCACCTCTTCGGCCAGCATTGCGTCGAACTGCTTGTAGATAATGCTGAAGTACTGAATGCCATTCGTTCTGAAATGAAAAGAAGTTGGTTGCCAATTACAGGTTAGAGATTCGAGAGGGGATATGCATTCTACATTCTATTAACGACCGTTACCTTCTTGTGAAACTGAACCTGCTGATGTTCGAAAAACTAAGAAATTCCAACTTGAAAACACCTTTGTAAGGTTTTTAACTTTTCAATTCGTGCGAAATTCATTAGCGGTTTTTCCATTTCATTTGCTTTTCAATGCGGTTTACATTTTTGCGCATTTTATTTCAGGAATTTATCCACATCAATGTTTTTTCGGAGAAATCCCACAATTTCAACGAAATGAGAATAATCAAATTTATCTCTGCCATCGAAGCCACTGTTCGACGCGACGCACAGTAAAGTTCATTCAATTGTTCTCATCGTAAAACTAATTAACAAAAGCCACAAAAGTGAACGAAGGACTTCAAAAGCAGGACTAATTTATTAAATTTACAGGACAGATGGTGCGCAGCCAAGTGTATCATATGTCCTTTCCCCTGTAACCCATACAAATGAAATGTGCCACAAATCATTGCACAGCACACTGAAGGTTAAAATGGCACGCAAGCTTTCAAAGGACGATGTATAGCAAATTGTTAATGAAATAATTGTCCTGGAGTACCTACAGGGGACCTAAGGACCTATTTACACACGGGACAGATGAGGCTTAAATACGAAGTTTAATGCAAAGTGTAGAGAAGGAGTGATGAATTCGCAACTAAATTATTTACAAGTTTGGGCTTACATCCTGACGCAGCCCAATGAAACGATTATCATTGTGTGGATGGAGATGAAGTGAGACGATCTCTTATCATTCAAAAATTAATAGCATGTCATTGAATGGAACGACACGGGAGCTTAGACGTCATTGATGGATAGATTTGGAATTTATTTAATGAAAATATCGCGGAAACGTTTCATAAAGTTCGTACTACGTTTGGACATCCTGCTGCACAGCTATAGTGAATTTAATTGATAAATTTGCACATTTTGTTGATATTTGTAAAGTAAGTAGATACAAAATACATGTCGACGACGCATTGAATGCTATACTCCTCAAATTTGCGGAATACTCGTGACTATTTTTTTACGAAATAGTTTGTCAGTGATTTTGGCGCAGATTTCTCGACCATCCTACGCCAACTGGTCAAACACTAAAGCGTTTAGCCGCTTGTCTTAAATAGTGGAACAGCACGTGACAGAAGAGGTGCGGGAAGGCCAGAATACTGCTGCTGTGGCTGAAGATGTCGCCGATGAGGTTACTGTGGCTGGTGAGCAATACAGAACCATGATCCACCACGAGTTTTTATTGCCGCAAATTGATGAATTGGCATTTGAGGACATGTGGTGTAACCGTCGCTTACTTAATAAACACTGCTGCTAAAAGTTCTGATGTTTTTCTTTTAATAAAGAGTTTAGACTTGGATGACCGCCTCGTGACTGATGGCACTAGTTGGTCCAATGGCGCGTCGAATCTCGTCTTTCAGTTCGGGAATTGTTCTTGGGTTAAAAAACCTTTCAAAAAACCCCAAAGAAAGGAATCCCATGGCGTCATTCACATCGCTGCGAAAGAACTCTCACTTCAAATTTCGTCGGTTTCGCCTGTTGACACCACATGTCTTAGAGCTCCATTTCCGTAATTTGAGCCAGAAGAAGTTGCGTAGCATCGTACGATAACGAACGCCGCGCCGTTAAAGGTGACCACATAGCCAGCCACATTCTCGAAGAAGAGCGGTCCAATCACTGACCACCAAAAAGTTGGCTAGTGGTAGATGCAGGGGACGTTGATGGATCACTGTTGGATTCGCAGCTCCTCAAAGGTGACAATTATGTTTGTTCACATAGCCATCAAGTTCGAAAGGAGAAGATAATTCTCTTCAAAATATCACCATTCGCTTGTTGTTGCATTCTGCGGAAGTTCGGCGCTGTGCATGGTCTAGGTACTGGTTTCAAATCTGTGTCGACTGAGTCTTGTAAGCCTGCAAACGCAAATCTTTAGTCAAAATTCACTGTAATCTGCTTCGTGAAAGTCTCAGTTACTGAGAACCATGGCGAATGGAGGTGGAAGGGTCCTGGTCAACACTCCCACGAGCTGCTGCAATGTTTTCTTTAGACCAAGCTGCACGAACGCGGACAGGTCTCTTCTGGCTTTGAACTGACCTACTTACTTAGTTGGCGCTACAGCTCGAGGTGAACCTGGGCCTGCTTCTCGCAACCATTTGTGTGTGCGTGTTATATTTTTGCACGAATGGAATGGACCTACAGTTTTTTGCCGACTCCGAACGGCGAGTTGAGAGCTCAATCGTGACAAATGATACTTTGGTGCTTGTCAGACATTCGAAAGAGGTGGGCATTGTGAACAACTTTTAGGTGTTTGCGGCGGGATTCGAACCCAAGACCGCTGGCTCAGTAGTCCGACGCACTAACCACTTGCGCTACGGTGCCTGAACTGACCTAATTGCCTCAAATTTCTCGATTAAACCATCTTCGAAAAAATCTCACAATAACGGTAATGGATTTGCGTTGTACATCCATGTTATTTTCCATGACTTCACCTATATTCACATATGACAGCTGTCAAACAAAAACGCTGTACGACCGACAAAACAAAAATGGCGCTAAATTCAAAACAGGCTAGTTTACATGAAATATAAGCGTGGATCAGATTTTAGTTATTAAACAAATTATTTATGGAATAACAAGTACTTCAAGGAATTCAAAGTACATACTTAAAAGGGATCGTAAGGTAAAATAGGTACATGGCAATAATTGTCCTTAAGTTGAACTTCAGTCCTTAAATACTTTAATATATAACAGGTCGGATGGGTAAGTATCATGAGTTTAAACACATCGAACAGGAACTTAATGGTTTAGGTCAGATATCCAATTCAGGTAACCTGGACTTAACAATAATCGAATTGAAATGTCACAAATAAAATAGAAATGTATTTTTTTTTTTTGTTTCACTTTCTGTTCTCTATCTTTCATAACGGTTGGGCTCTGTAAACCTTCGGCATTTGGCAACCCTATAATTTTGACATCTGCTTTCAGATCGGATTATGACAGCCCGCGCTCGGATCGACAGTCCAAGCGAATTTATATCATAGAACAGTACACGCCACCACAACGCGCTGTTATCGTACTGCTTTACAATCAAAATATGTTTTCAATAGTGAAAAAACATCGTGTGTATTGTGCAAATTATCGAGTGAGGGAAGCGCCCTCAGACCACCTCAACCTTCAATTAATTTACAAAAAACCCCGCCACAACCAACGCGTGATTGTTTTGGCCGGAATTTATGTGGAAAGAATCATTGGTCCGTACTTCTGTGAAGACGATGTTGGAGCATTAGCGGGCTCTGATAACGGATTTTTTGATACAAATTCTGCCTGATAACGCCATGGACAACTTTTAGTTTTAACAGGACGGCGCCGCAGCTCATACAGCATGAGCCGTAATCGCTTTATTGTGTCCTTTGTTCCTCGAAAGCCTAGCTTCAAAAAAATGGCGATTTTGACTGGCCTCAGCGGTCACCCAACCTAATGCCTCCAGACTTTCTTCTGTGGGGTTTCTTGCCACTGACCATAGAAGCCTTAAAAGACAATATACGATAGGAATTGGGCGCTATAAAGGCCGAAACACTACGAAAAGTGATGGGAAATGCTAAAAAATGACCACATTGCGCTATTCGCGTGATATCGCATTCAAAAAGTGATCAGAACAAATTTGCAAGGCTCAAATTAAACGAAAAAGGACTACAGCAAATATTTTTTTTTTAATTATTACCACGAAACATCCCAAAGGTTTAAATGGCCCACCCTGTAGTTGTCGTAAAAATATAAATTGTAAGAACTTTGATTTGAACAGGAGGGCAACAGGTGTCTTTTGAAAGAAAGATGGCATTAGTCGTGAACTTAGTCCTCCTCGGTGTAAACTGAATATGTGAAAGTCTAAAATATGTATGTACATAGCGCCGCCAGTCCAAATATAGTCCTTGTGTAAACAACTCCATTTTGATGCATATTCTTTGAACTTCCAACTTCAAACAAAGTTCAAAGAACTTCAATCGAATTTAATAAAACATTAACAATACCGTTGCACATCTTAGAGTCGATTTATAGATGTTGACGGAACAACAGAACACTATCCACGTACGTCGTTCAGCGATTTACGATGCGATAAATACCTACACGTGTCTGCTTTTGGGTCGTTTCCTTATAAAACTACCCCATAAACCCCTCTAAAAATGGAGAACAAGGTCATTCCATGGACAATGACATTTATAGACCACCGCATGTTTATCGCTCAAGCGTGCTAGGTCACGGTCGATTAGTGAAAGGAAACAAAAAAAATAAAAACCACAAAAAGTAGCTCACTACTTAGACTTACGTATCGAACAGCGAATGGTAGTAGGTGAGTCCCAACTGGATGTCCGCTATCAGGGTGGTGGTGAAATTGACTAAAGGATTCGGTGAGCGCTGTGAGTCCCGCAACACCAACTGGCCCCATTGTATGGATCCCTTCCGCAACGAGCCAACAATCTCGCCTCGCACACCCTTATTGAACGGGCATACCTGCCGGAATGCCTTCATAGAGCCCAACAGACCGAGGCATCGCAACAGGAATTCCAATCGTATCAACGAGGGTGGATGCAGCGACGGGAAGATGTCTCGATGACGCCGGATATGGTTAAGTGACCGCTCCACCATGCTCGTCATTGCCTCCGCCAACCACTGCTCTAGTTCACGGGTTAGTGCTTCCTGATTGGGTTGATTCCACAACTTGTCCACATCTATCAGCAGCCGATGAATGAACTTTGGATCGATGGCAGTGGTGCGGTTCAATTTCACAGCTGCCACAAACCTAGAAGAAAGGGGGCCACAAAACAGTAAGGATAATTAATTATTTGTCGATGGTGCCTGCTGCTACTAGCTCACCTCGCCATTGCACAATGCAGTTCGACCAAATCCGCTTGCACAGCCATTTGATGGAGAATGGTTAGTGCGGGTCCGGGCAGATCTCCGCCCCATGTCCATGTCGGCTCATGTGAGGACAGTTCGTGTGCCATAAAAACCATTTGTAGCTTTTCAATTTTGCTAATTTCGATTTCGTTATCCTCCTCGGAGGTGCCATGATCCTCACGGGTCGAGAGCCAAAGTTTCAAGCGTATTCGCCCCTGCACCGTGCTCCGTTGGCTACGTGCTTCCAATTTAAACCAACCATCCAGGCCGGTTGATGGGATGTCAGCAATTGGTATGTTTACACAACCAAGGAAATCGTCCTGTGATCCTTGGCGGGCGGATTGGCACACCTGTTTGAAGAACCGCCCCAAACCGCGAACGCCGCGCACCTCGTTCAGGCGAGACACTGCGTCCATGACACAGCTCTCATCATCGTGGTCCCATATGTCCAGGTGGAAGGTGTCGGTGTTTATGTCATCGATGTCACTGCAAGGAAAAAAAAACACACACAGTTAATCCCGTAATAGAAACAAATGTTGGGGGGGGGGGGTGATGCAATTTTTCCTGATTTCTCTTTGTTCCCACTCTGAACGCAAATTCAATCCCGAAATCCAGGACAGGTTGTACTTCTTCTACCGTGGGTGTGTGTGTCTGTGAGACTAAGATGGAGTGGGCGCTATGAGCACAGACCCAAGGTGTCAGAGTGAAATCATTCGGAAGTAACGTCATTGCTGACATAAGTAATAGCTCGTACCCGATGTAAGCTGGGACTGGGAGTGATTAATGAATTTCGGTATATCTTGGTTGGATTCATTTTCATTTTCATTTTCACAACCTGAGAGGTCATTGGGGAACGTTGAGAAATGGCTGCTCTGTGCGCACCACACCGTCCCTTTGGTCCGTGTCGTCGGAAGCACTCAATCATAAATCACATTATTAGGCGTCAAGTCATAAATTTTTGGTGAATTGGCAGGCCGATAGGCGGCGTTTTGTATGGCGTGCGGAGACCGCATTTTTTATTTTATTTTTTTTTTTTTTTTGTTTCAAGGAGCAACTGATGTGGGAGTTAACAAAATGTGGCGACAAACAAAACTCGGTGTTGAGTTATATTGGTGCTTAGTATTCTTTGACATTTTGACATTTTATTTGCATTTTTTTTTTGCAGAGGTATTTCTATTTTTAGAATTTGAAGGCGCAGGACTCTCATGCCATTTGAAAGGATAAGTGTACACAGTCACTTTGATTGAAATTGCTCATATGGCAAAGTTAATATTTAGTATCATTCTGAATGACAGCTGTCAGCTGGAAAATAATAAGAGCAGAGTGAAAGATTTTTGAATGTAACAGTATCCTTGAAGGCAATATAAAGGGTTTTTCAATTAAGCTATGTCCGAACTTTGACAGATTATTTCTCTGTAAAATGGCAACGCTGTCAAACGCTTTGACGTTTGTGTTCTGTCATAGTCACCATTTTACCATACAGCACTACACCATTCCATTAGTACGGTGAAATACTTGGGTATCCTGTTGGACCCAAAACTAACCTTCCTAGATCACCTGGTTGCAAGAACAACTAAGGCCACTAACATACTCTGGCAATGCCGTAGAATGTTCAATAGAACATGGGGGCTTAGCCCAAAAATGGTCTACTGGATTTATACGAGTATAGTCAGGCCATATGTTGTATATGGCTCGATAGCTTGGTGGTACAAAGGGAAGCCTCTCAAACGTTGTCTTGAAAAACTACAGCACCTAGCGTGCATTAGCATTACCGGTGCCATGAGAGGGACACCTACCGCCGCCATTAAGATACTTCTGGCCTTGCCTCCACTGCACATCTTCATTGAAAACGAAGCTAGAAAAGCAGATAGGCGTACGTCTTGGAAGGCGAGTTATCTTCAGTGATGGTAGTAGAGGTAGCAGGGTGGGGGAGCTTCTCGATTCAGTACCAGGAGCCTTGGGGAGAGCTCTGGACACCACAAGCTCCAAATACAATTTCGGGCGAAGGTTCCAATGTCTCCTTCCAGATTGCTCTGAATGGAACAGCGGTGGTTGGTCTGGTTTCTCATCAGAAAGTATAGTCTTCTATACGGACGGGTCCTTAATGGATAAGCTCTCCGAGCTGGTGTCTACTCAGAAGAATGCCACGTTGAGCAATCTATTCCACTGGGCAGATTTACAACTGTCTTTCAGGCAGAGGTGTATGCTTTCGCTAGTACAGCGCACATTGCACTTAACAAGAGATGCAAAGGCAAGTCCATCTACATCTGCTCTGATAGCCAAGCAGCTATCAAAGCCTGTTCCGCAGCGTTGATCAACTCAAAAATTGTTGAGGAAGCTGTCAATAAACTGAATCAGCTTGGGCGATGTAATAAGATCACACTGGTCTGGGTCCCGGGACATTCTGATATCCCGGGAAACGATAAAGCTGATGCTCTGTCTAGAGCTGGATCAGCGACCTTTTTTATCGGTCCTCATCCTGTGATTGGCTGCAGTTCAGCTTATTCTAAAAACAAGCTTCTTGAACTGCTGCGACTACAACACTACAACCATTGGTACGAGCTTAGGTCGTGCCGACAGGCCAACATTTTAGTAGACGCGCCCAGGGCAAACAGAACTTAGCTTCTGTTACACCTTTGTACACGTGACCTCAAAATCCTCACAGGACTGGTCACTGGGTTCACTCCCTTAAACGAGCACCTGAACAAAATTGGAATCAGAAGCTCGGGCCTCTGCGAGATGTGCCTGGAAGAAGATGAGACGGCTGAGCACTTCATTAGCGAGTGTCCGGCCATTGCTCGAATCAGAAAGGCCACTCTAGGCAGCTATGTCCTGCGGGACGTTGATCTACTGGAGCTCAATCTTGCCCTATTGCTTCGCTTTGCGAAAGCGACGGGCAGATTTAGATCGATGTATAGCTCAGCAACAAATCGCTAACTCATCGAATGGGGTGGTACTTCACGAAAGTACAATGGACCTGGTCTACGTGCTTGTTGTCTTTATGAGATAACCCCCTTCCAAATACAATACAATACAATACACCATTCCACATCGCGTCGAAGTTGTTAAAATTACGACCGAAATGATTGTCCAACCAAAGGAGCAATTCAACAAATTATCACGAAATTCTGGCAAAGCGGTTCGGTTACTGATCGAGCAGTCCCTATACGATGCCGAAATGAGCGAGAATATTACTGCTGTTGCTAAAAATGTGGCCGAAGACACAAACCTCTCGATTCCTCGTCGTGCATAAGGAGTTGGCGTTTCTGTGACCTCAGCTTGGCGTATTTGATAACAAGACTTGGGCATGCATCCATATTCCGTATAAGATCGAATGGAAATAAGAACTGAAGCCTCAAGATCACCAATCTCGCCGTACGTTCGCTGATTGAACTCTGGAGAAGAGGGAAACGGACCCAAATGGACGGCTTCGTGAACAAGTGAAATTTTCGAAGTTGGGGAGGGAATAATCCACAGCAGTATTAAGAGTCTCCATTGCATCTGGAGAGATTTTCTGTTTTGGTGTGGATTTTTGTCAGGTGGTGCCATTGGGCCATAGAGAATGGCCAGACATTTACTGTCAATTGCGAACGCAATCGTGCCATGATAACTGACATTTTGTGGCCTCAATTGGATGACATGGATCTGGTACATATGGTACAGTTCACAGAACGCGTTATTTCCAGAAGAGGCGATGTGGACTGGCCGCCAAGGTCGTGCGATTTAATGCCCTCAGACTTTATTTCTCTGGGTCTACGTTTAGTCGATAGCTTATTGCAACAAACTAACAGCAATTGACCAACCGGAGAACAACATCTTTCAAAATCTTAACATACATAAATCCTGGAGTCTTTTTGTGATAACATTGAGAATATTTCGGAAACATTTAGAATCTCTTCTAGTCCAAACGTTCCCATCTATCTAATAAAATTAGACGGCTCGTAGACCTCCTCAAATGATTTTTTCAAGACGTGGAGTCCCTCGTATTAATTGACCTCGAACGACTTACTTCGGCACATTTTTTTAACAGTGGATATGGAACATTGGGGGAGTCCAAACCTGAAAATCGAAGTAGCAAAGACCTTCGAAAGCAGTGGAAGCAGCGGTTGCGGTTTTAAGCTGCATTCAAGAAACGATGGTATAAGGATTATTTGTACCAACTCCGATCATTGCATCACATCGAAAATTATGTGGGATAATAGAACGATTGGAGATGTAGTACTGGTTGAAGATACCTCACTTCCCTGAGCCCTTTGGCGTTTAGCTGTGATTGAGAATAATCCCATAGCTGGTCTGATCACAGAGGACAAGTTGCTTTGGGCACTGTAAAGTGTGAAGCTTGAAACCATGTCGAGCTGCGGGACCTCACGGCATGATACCTGCTGACTTCCAGTCAGATACAGACATCATAATGAAAAATATCTTAATAAGTTATGTAAGCAGTATTCCCAAATTATGGTTGGAAGTCAAGCCCTCCCAAAAAGGGCAAAAGTACTCGCTCCAGTCCAAAAGATCTCAGACCCATTAGTTTACCAACCTTCTTCCTAAAAACTCTAGAAAGACTGATCGATACCCACCTTCGTCGTAGCATTGAATCGATATTGCTATCAAAATCCCAACATGCGTACTGTAAAGGCAAAACAATGGAAACTGCACTGCATTCCCTGATACACAGCATTGAAAAAAATATGCTTCACTGCAAAGCATACATAACGGTCGCCTTCCTAGATATAGAAGGTGCCTTCAATAATGTTAAATCGGAAGCTATAGCAGATGCCCTCTTAAGCAGAGGTAACCCCCAACGTGGTGTCCTATCGCCTCTGCCTTGGAACCTTATAGTAAATTAACTTTTACTACTACTGGAAGGTGTGGGATGCAAATTAATCGCATATACTGAAAGCCAACGCCGCTGTAGCTATCTCTGGCAAGCATCTTCACACGATTAACGAACTCATTCAAGAGCTCTCGAAATGCACCGAAAAATGTGAACTGGGGGTCAACCGTGAGAAAACGGAACTGGTTCCTTTCACTACGAAATACAAAATCCCTTCGTAGATCACACCAAGGACTTCCGGAATTATAATCGAAATAGTACCTATTCACTGAAATACGGAAAATGTATTGCAAAGACCGAATATTGTCGTCAGTGCACAAGAAGCGCAGCGTCAGCAACAGGCGATCTGACGCGGGAATGCTTAATCGCATGTTCGTGTCCGCTTTTTGAATCCGCGGCTTTACCAAACTAAGTAGATCGATCAAAAATTATGACATTTCACAAACTGTCAAAAGGCTGGTTTGACAGAGTTGACCAACACTAGGCCTGTTCCCGTACTGTCCAAAATAGCCCAAAACTACAAAAAGCAGTCAAATCCTGTTCCCGTACGAAGATTTTTCGTAGTTTTCGATAGAAGAGAGGCTAACCAGAGAGTTAGAAATTTCTCCATGCTGCCGAATTTAGCCCGAGAAATTTCTTTGGGCAGCTTTATGAAACTGTCAAATCTGTCAAACGTCAAACATTTTTCGTTTTTTGTTGTTAATGCGTTCCTGTACTGTCAATAGATTTTTACCCCCACTCCTTGAAATTTGAGAATCTATAAATTTTAGTGCAAAAAGTACGGGAACAGAACTACAAGAAAAAGATGTTGCATAAAATCACAAGTCTCTCAATTGAGGGGCAATTTTGACACTCTCATTTGGCTCTCTTTTTTGTGATTCGTTGTGATTTTTTTGGGTTAACAAACACCAATATGTAATTTTATGAAATTATACGTAATATTGCTAAAAATCAAAAGTTAACAAACAGACCTCATATGTCCGTACTTGAAATTGTCACAAATCACCAACACAATACAGACAATACAAAATGTCAAAAGATTGATAATGCTCGCAAATCTGCATATAATTGAAAATATGTGATCTGCAAATTGTATCGCATATCGTGTGAACACCTCGCATATAGGCCACAACATTTGCAACCCCATTTGCGACCATATCATATGCGAACACCATGTTCGCTGATACATTTGCGAGTTTTGGGACAGCGAGCAATCTTACATTATAGAATTTGCGATAAATTTGCTAGTTTTTTCGTGACGTCAGCACTTTTGCACATCGTCTGCTCGTAGATTTATGCCTAAGGGCAAACTATCTAAGGTCAAATTGGGATGAGTTCCAATTTTTAAAACCAGTCTAAAACGCTGATATTCAATATCTGGGATACAGCTCGGTGAACTGCGATCAATGGGATCTTATTGGGCATCATTGCTCTTTCTAAAGCTAAGCTAGAGAATTTGGAGACATTTGATGTCATGGGTAGAAATTCTTTAACTCCAAAAAGCGCTAGAAGTTCACTACGGTCTCTTTGGAAACAGACGTTGACAAAAGCAAAGCCTGTCCAAATCGACTCTAATTGTAGGCTACAAGTACCTTTTTACCTTAGAATGCATAGAAAAAGGATCCTGGATTCCCTGATTTTTCGATGATGCACGCGATGATATTAAATGTTACCCGTTTATCCACGACACCTCAGCGGCTTTCCACAAAGTAAACAAAGCTTATAATGTCTTCGAATTGCCATTATTTCCTCATTATATCCCACGAGCCATCTAATTCAATATTAAACACACAACTCTCCCTTCAAAGTACTCTGACAGATTACCAAATCCCTAATGAAACATTCTGTCAATTTAAAAATAAAAATAAAAATAAGAAATGCTCGTATCTACCTGTGAAAGGAATAAATCAAGTTTAACTTCAAATTTTGTTAATCCCAATGCGAAAGGGATGAACGGGAACTTTTTCCGTATATTCTAAAGACCCCGTCCACTGTTGATTACGAAAGAATTGCAATCCTCTCAAGCTTAATTGAAATCAAATCCACATTCAGGCGCACGGATCCCCAAAGAGTATTTTATTCCAATCAATTGATGTAATCCAATTAAGTCTCCTTCCACAGTGTCATTGAATATCTTCCATTTCCATGCGCTCTCCCTCCTACTATACGGATAAAATTTCTAAATCGAAATTGAACCCTCCCAACCCAACCCATGCAGGAGTTGTTGGCCATACCAGGCGATAGAAGGACCAATTGATTTGGAATTTAAATAAACGTGATAGACAAAATTAAGCAGATAGTATCTCATTAAATCATCGGTATCTGTACCGGTACCGGTGCGCGCTACTTCTCCCAATGCAATCGTGTATACAGTACACAGGATACCCCAGGATCAGGATACGTGTAGACTGTCACCAAATGACGAAAATAACAAATTACCTCATTTCAGATGCGCATCTCTGCGTTCATTTTGTATCGCATGGAATAATGGTGGCGATTATTTACGAGAGATTTGTGGTTTCAAGGATCGTTCCGGAATATACACAAACATTCGTAAGTAGCTACATGTGTGTGAATGAAAATTTAGGTGGATAGATGAGTTTCATGTTTTCGCTTATTTATGTAAACTGGATCGGAGATTTAACGGATTAAACCAAAAATTAGCGGCGGAATATAAAAAAAAATCGGGTCAAGTGCAAGTTGTACTTGCGCAATAAATGTCCTGTATTATCAGTTATTTTTACACTTGATAAAATTACCTATCTGATGCCCTTTCTCATCTGCTCAGTAGGATAATTATACATCCACACAATAAGACTACAAGATATTTACGCATTTGCATCATTAAATGCGTGAAATTTTGGGATTTGTGTCTCTTTATTTCTATTTTTAATGTTTGTGTTTTTATTCAGATTTTTCTGGACGATATGTTCGGAGATAAAGCCAGGGACAGCAAGTTGTTAACGTTTTGTGAAAAAGTGTTTAGAAAAAAGTAACACAAAAAAATATTTCATACATTTTTGAATTCGTGCATTAACTAGCTTTCATTTGACACCCCACATGATGACCTCAAAGTTAATTTTTTAAATTTCCCATTTGATCCCCCAAAGTTGAAATTCAGCTTTTTAAGTCCACTAATTGCCACAACTGTTTCCATTAGTGTTCCGTTTTGGTAAGAACGGATCACTAAAAATACTGACAGTGCCATCTTGCTGAACGTGTCAATATTACATGTGTACGGCAAAGTCGTTGGACCTTGATGTCACATAAAAACTTTTTATCTTGATTCTGGGTACATGGTCAGAACAGGCAGACTAGCGAGACCTTTGATACATATGTAGTACAGTCGAAATCAGTTATATGTTATTACAATACCTGATATAGCAATGAACCAGATATGACGATATACCATATTTTCAAAGTCCAGCGACGTTTAATTCGAAGTAATTTGCAATCGGTTAACAACGATGCCGGATGAAACGGTTTTAAGTCGAAAAACTGTTTGCAGCAATGGTAACGTCATTCCTACGTCTTGCCGAAAGCCCTCCGGCATATCCAGAAAGCTCTTTTGGCTTTGTTAATTCTGTTTTCCACATTCTTTCTCCAAAGTATCTTTTTTACAAGTATAACCCCTAAGTAGTTTACATGGTCCCTTAGGTCTAGTTGAAACCCCCATAGGGACAGGGCCCTGAGTTCTGGAATCTGAAATCTTTTAGAAAAAAGTACCATATTAATCTTTTCTGGGTTAATTCCTAGTACCATTTTAAAGCTTCAAAAGCTACAAAGACTGGCTTGTCTCGGCACTGCAAGCGCTATGCGCATTTGCCCCATAGCCGCTTTAGAAGCGCTCATTGGCCCAACACCACTCCACCTTTTCATAAAAAGGTTGGAAATTAGCAGCTCTGTCAGACTACTACAAACGGGGGAGATAAATCACATAGATCACACAGATCAGATGAATCTTCTCTCCGAAATCCCAGAGCTTGACATGATCTGCGCGGTAAATGACCGCTTACCAAAAACTTTATGCTTCGGCAGGAGGTTCGATTCAGTGATCCCAAGCCGTGAAGCATGGAACTATAAAAATTCTACTTCAGACCTTAAAGGTAACAAGTGGTATACGGATGGATCAAAGATGGACACCGGGGTGCGTGCTGGTATTTTTGGACCAAACACTAGAATATCAATATCAATGGGACAATTTCCCAGTGTATTTCAAGCGGAAATTCATGCCATTCAAGTGTGCGCCAACGTCATCCTTAAATCGGGAAAAAAGTGTCCTCATCCATATACTCACGGATAGTCAAGCAGCCATTAAAGCACTAGGCTCAAACCCAATTGACTCCAAATCAGTCCTGAACTGCAGCAATACTCTCCAAGACATCTCCCACAGAAACAAAGTCAAACTTTGGTAGGTGCCCGGACATGAGGGTATTGATGGAAACGAAAAAGCTGACGAACTGGCTAGGAAAGGTTCGGCTGAATCCTTCATCGGCACTGAGCCGTTTTGCATCATTCCGAATTTAGCTATTAACTTAAAAATCAAAAGTTGGGAACACAACATGTGTATCTCTTATTGGGAAAATATCCAGGGTCTTCGTCAGGCTAAAAGAGCCATTTTACCCTTCCAAAATAAATCCAGAAACAACGTACTCCTCAGTAGAAATAATATCAGAAGATTAGTGGGATTTCTATCAGGGCATTGCCATCTTCGATATCACCTAAACAAAATAGGTCTTATTCAGGAAATTGAATGTCGTCTTTGCATGGAGGACAACGAAACTGCGGAACATATTCTATGTGACTGCATGGCACTCTGTGCCCTCCGGAACTCCCACGGAACTTCGTACAGTCTCCACCAGAGAGATCCTCAAATTCAGCAAAAGAATTGAGCCTCTCCTGGTTCCCTAAAACTGACTCTGTGGTACAATAGATCTTCTAGGTCGCGGTGCCCCCCGCAACTGGCGGGTCAGTATCCCTTTAAAAAAAAACTCCTAGTACATTGCTGTCTGCCTAGGTTTTGGTGAGTTGCAGAGCGGTCTGCATAAATTCTCCTAATGTGCTCTCGTTAGCAAGGCGCGGGCGGTCATCATCGTTTGCTATACATTTAAAACCGTTTGTTGCAGGGATATTTAAGAGTTCGTCTACGACCAGTACCCATGGCAGAGGAGATAATATTTCCCCTTGCCGGATCCTGTCCTGGACGTATCCAATCCTGCTTTCGGTGAAGAGGTCGGAAAAAATGGTTCGGTTTGTGAGTATATGCTCAATGAAGTTAATTATCGTTTTTCTTTTGCTGTACAAAGTGAGGGCTCGGATTCATTATGTTATTGAGAGCGCCCTCCATATACAGAAATCATCTTCGATAATACTGACTATATCTTTTCTTCTGTACAAGTTAACCTGTAACGCTCATATTGAACCCGGATGCGCGTGGTTGGCATAATTCACCGCTGGGTATTTGCCCTCTGAAAGCTGACATCCAATTTTACCGGTCATAGACCCAGTCGCCAACGGGGGACAACCAGCTGCATCCGGATTGGAGTACGAGCGCGGGGCGCAAGCTCAGCATTTCCTGCCGCTGCATTTCCTGCCGCTACTAGGTAGGGCTTAGCAATTAAGTAATTGGGTTTTTAGATTTAGATTTAATTCAGCATTGAACTAATAAAGTCTCCGCGCACTTTGTGCCGTAAAACTTGTCTTTTGTTTTATTGCTGTGCCCTTCCGCCAGCATTACGAATACGGAATACACATAAAAATAATTTACATACCTGTTAAAACTAAATTTGTTTTCGAACTTTGACGATTTTTACGAAACCAATACTCGCCCGTAGTTGGAAATTCATTGTTTCTACTGCCTGCATGCATGCTTACTGCGTAGGTACATATGTATGCATGTGCAAAGTATGTGTGTTGCCAATATTTCGGGTAAGCTACTGACTAATTGTTGTTTGCCTACACACTCGATTTGCATGAAATCACTTGGATAATGCGGACAAGGATAAGAGTAACAAATCTTTGCTGAAAACTGTTAAGGACTTACAATTTGAATTTCTCATTCCATTTGGGGCACAATGTATGCGGCTTGATTGATGTGGCCCGTATGAATTTAGCTGGCACCGGGCCGCCTAATGAGTCCCTTTGTTCTCTCCTGGCTGTTGCCTCTTTGCGCTTAAAACTCAGACGAAAGCTGTGCTTACGATGTGTCGGAGAATCTGTGTTGTTATCGTATCCACCGCCCATGCCGCCACCCAGGCTGATATCAGATGTAAGGGTTCTCGGGGTAAGAGGTAGTGGCTGTGGTGATACTGGTGGACCTCCGTCTGGTTGAATTCCCAGCATACAATATGGATCACTGAACCCTGTGAATAGAAAACAAAAAGGAAAATCAATTGTATTTTGTTTTCATCAAATACGCTTAACTGTATTTTCTGAGAATATGGACTTATCAATTTCGTATGACCATGGGAAATTTTGTTGTTGTGGTAGGGTAACTTAATCTGTTCGATGGCACTGATGGAAGAATAATTGGAAAAGGCTGAACTTGCAAATTTATTTGTAACGGTTTCATTGAAGACATTACTTTATTTAAGGAATGTCTGCATAATTGAAGTGTGGACAGAGCATCACAATAGGCAGTTGGATCGGAGAACTCAACGTACTATTACTGAGCTTTTAGGAGAACATACAATTCAGCTAAAAAGGATGAGAAGTAGACTTTTATGTTGCAACTGTTCTGAAAGACATACCAAGGGTGGCCATCTAGACAGGTTTTACTGTAAAACTAACTGGAAACACTCCGAAATGAGTCATTTGAAAATCTTACATTTGGCGCTAGTGAAAACCTAGAAGTCAACAGGACATTTGTACATTTTACGAAGAGAAAGCTACTCCAATTTTAATGACAGCCATCTATGTACAGCTGAGGCCAAAAAAATAGTACATTGCTTTGCACATTGCAACACAAAAAGCGTTTGTTTTGTGCGATTGAAAGGAAAACATTGTTTACAGTCTTGTTGTCAACAGTACAAAAATAATACAAAAAAAGGAAAATGATCAATTATTGCAATGGATCTGATCTGTCTGTCAGACGAAAATATTGCAAAGTAGCTCAACGTGAAGCCGTTTTAGCGTTACAATAATCGACGTGAGTCCATCAGAAAATTTCACCAAGTTTCACCTTACAGATATCAAGGAATTGTGGAGAATCGTCGCCAAGGAATGTTGCCATTTGATACCATATATATATATATTATATTTATTTATTTATTTATTTATTTTTATACTATTTAAGCGTGTTTGTTAGTTAATCTATCTATTGCTATTATTTCGTCCAGCCCATTTTACAAACTGTAACGTTTAGCTACGCCTGGTTAAATATTCCTTTGATAAATCAAGTGATCAGTTAAAAAATGTATTGAGAACACATTTGCCATCACATTTGCATATAAATTATTTTTAAAATTCGAATAAAACAGGAGTTACAACTCCTTTTATTAAAAAGTGTAAGGTGTTGCTATTATTTTGGCCATTGCTGTACATACATATGTGACAACTCGAAGTTGTCTTATATTATTCGTGATTTTATAACTCAATAAGTAAAAGTGTGTGTTTGATATCATTACTACTGTAATCTGATGATCATCTAACACGTAACGTAATTTGACATTATGTCCTCCATCAGTGGGTACACTTAACACAGAAAATTACGACCTGTCATTCGAAACATTAGATGAAAATGTAAATGAAATGAAAACAAAGGTATTTAAAAATGTTATGCCTTCATTCGTCGGGTGTATGACGATATTATCATTTTATTGCCGATACCACTGCTCAAACACGCGCAACATTCCAATAAAGCGGCAAGAAGGAAGAAACCTTGGCAGCAAGCTGCGTATTTTCGCCATTGCGAAAACACCCTGAACAACTTCAGCAAAATGACAGACAGCTTCTAATACGGGAGTTTAACGTCAGGAAGTGCAAACGTGAGTCCAGTCTTGGCATGGAAAACAAGGAATTATTACGGGAGTCGGACAGAATCCCGAAAGCTCAAAGTCCCGAAAATCAAAAATCCCGAAAAAAACAAAATCCCCAGAATCCAAAATCCCGGAAATCCAAAATTCCGAAATTCCACAATCCCGAAAATCCAAAATCCTAAAAAGCCAAAATAAATATAAAAATATAATATGCGACCCAAATGCAAAATAGTTGGTCTACCTAGCTATTAACCGAAAAACTATTTTGCATGCCAAAATTAATTGATTTCTAGTAATCATTTATTTGAAAAACGATATAAAAATAGTAATTTAGTATTTTTTAAGTAAAATTGGAAGCAAAAGAAAAAAAAAAAAAAAACATACAATAGTATTGACAGTTTTACTGAAATAGAATAAGAGCATAATAGTTGGTCTACTCTCTTGTGGATGCAAAATAGTTGGTCTAGTACTATTTTAACAGTGATCTGGTAAACCGTTACGAAAAAAATGGGAGAGACAATTTTTATTATTGCAATAGCAATTTGTTTCTGAAAGTTAGTTACAGTTTTTGGTCAACCATGGCGCGTGGTGTTGCATTATCGCGAAACCTTAGGGAATCAATTATTAAGGCTTTCCAAACCGGATTATCTAGCTATAAAATTGCCAAAAATTTTAATTTGCCATGATCATCAGTGCAAAATATAATTACAAGATATAAAAATTCGGGAAATGTGGAAACTGGTAAAAAAAAACGGGACGCCCAACGATAGCAAAGCATCGTGATTGTCGTGTGCTAAAAAAAAGTTATTAAAGAAAACCCGACGCCAAACTGCCGCTGCAATAACTGTTGAATGGAAAGGCCGAATAAAAAAAAATATTCCCGTCGATACCTGTAAAAGAACTATAAAAAAAATGGGATACAGTTTTTATAAGGTTTGTTTTATAATAATTAAGTTTTATAGGTTTCAAAATAACTTCTTTCATGAAAAACTCAGGCGAAGGAAAAGCCGCTTTTGACAACTGAACATAAAAAAAAAACGGATGGAGTGGACGAAGTCACGTAAGAATTGGACATTAAGTCAATGGCGGACCGTTATATGGAGTGATGAGTCCAGGTTTGAGGTTTGCGTTGGCGACGAACGCAAACGTGTGATTCGCACATCAAAGGAAGCATTTCATACGGACTGCTTAAAGCGGACAGTCAAGTTTCCAGCATCTCTCATGGTATGGGGATGCATGTCAGGACGTGGTGTTGGAAATTTATGTTTCGTCGACGGTTCGATTAATGCTGCGAGGTACCAACACATTCTGGAAGAGCAACTTCTTCCATCAATACCACAGCTTCAATCCAGTGAAGGGACATATGTTTTCCAGCAAGATGGCGCTTCTTGTCATACAGCTAGGTCCACGATGGGATGGTTATCTGCTGAAGCCATTCCTTTAATGGAATGGCCTTCCAGCAGCCCTGATCTTTCCCCTATCGAGACTGTTTGGTACAAAATGAAGCAGAAACTGCGACAAGAACCAGCTAGGACTCTTCAGGATCTGAAAACTAAAATCACTAATATTTGGCAATCCTTTACTGCTGAAGATTGTCAAAAATTAGTAGATACTATGCCACGACGAATAGAAGCAGTAATCAACAACAAAGGTGACGTCACACAGTGGTAAAATTAAAAAGCTAGCTTAAATGGTTTTGAGTGAAAACTTTTACAATGAATCTTTCGACTTTTGGCCTACGATGGAACCACTGTGCAATGTGTGAAACTAAAATCAATTAACTGAAACTAAAATCTAATCTATCAGCTATCACACTGAATGAGATCAACACAACTGAATGCACATAGCGGATTGTAAAATATTACAATACTAACGCCAACGGAAATGGGCAAACATTTGCCTACGTTTCGTTTCGTTTTAAAAAAAAGTCCCAAAAACGAAATCCCGAAAAATTATATGAAATGGAATTTTTTTATTTTATTATTTTATTTAATTTTTAGAGAATTTGCCAAAGATAAAAGATAGGTGAAAAAAAAAGTTTTCTATTTTGTAAAAGTTTTGAAGAAAATGCATTTTGTAACAACCTAAATATTTTGAACACATATTTATGTACAGTACGCCCTCGGGAAAAGCAACCGCTGAAAATTCGAGCAGTTGCGTTAGTTGAGGTTGTTGCAATAACCGAATCACAAAAAAGTTCAGCCTTGAATTAGAATTTAGCGTGAAAACCAGAGTATGAAAAATAAAAGAATATTGTTCGTCGTAAAAGAAAAGAAAAGTAATATATTTAATTCATTTCAAAAAAATATTTACATAATGTAAATACAGTTTTTGGTTAAATTGATTTAAAAAATTGGGAAATGTTCGTTTGCTTTTTCTTGGGGGATACTTTTTTGTCGACGGTTTTTGAAAAGTCAAGGTATCTTCTAGTGAAACCGAGTTTTCTTTAGCCCATTGAAGACAAGTGCTAATTGCTTGGATAACATGCTCCGTTTTGATTTTTGTCCGTGGAGGACTTACTCTTGCACCTGCGCTTTCTTCTTCAATCTCGAATTCTTCGACTTCTAAATTGTTGCAAACAGGCGCCTGTTCGATATCGTTTTCGGCAAATCAATTGCTTAATTCCCCGGTGACAAAAGTTTCAGTGGAAAATAACTCTTGAAGCAAGTCATTAATGGATGTCATCATTTCGTGGTCACTAATGATTTTATCGCTTATGACCCTCAACGGTAGCTCATTCTCATCACATTCCACTGACTGTCAGGAGACATCAAAGGCTATAGCCGAAGACTTAACCTTGTCCCATGCAGTATCCAGGAGGCATATGCCATGCCTTAAACTAAAAACCTTTATTCTACTCTCCGAATCTGAACCTTGGCTTCTGACTTAATGTGCCAAAAGTCCTTCTTTACGATAGCCATGATTTCAATAATAAAACTAAGCAATTCTGTACCGACCGCGAGAAAATTAGCTGAACACTGGTAAATTAAAACGCAAATATAATGCACCTACGATCTATGTACGGGTGTAAAAAATTCCGAGAGAAGTAACTGTGAAATAACTGCCCAGTTACAGTAAAACCAAACACTGATAAATAGAAACAATGATAAAACGAAATAAGAGATCATGGATGGAAAGTTGCGTTTACTGAGTCGCATTTTTTGAAAAGTTGCAATTATTGAGTCACTAATGGTAAAAATTTGGGTGTTGCTTTAACTGAGGTATTGCGTTTATCGAGGGTTGCTTTTACCGAGGGCGTACTGTATTTCATTCAATTTAATAACGTAAATCATTTATTTTGTTTATTTTAATTTCATTTAATTATTGAATTACTTTTCATTTAATTTCATTACTGAATTAATTTTCTTTCACCTTGAAATGTATTTAACATAAAATATTTGATAATATTGTACCAAAAACCAAATTAAGAAACAAGTGTAAAACCATTGTAAAAGCTTTATCAACTGTGGTAAGAAAAAGTTTTACAAAAAGCTTCCCACAGAGTAGTATAAAAAGACCACCTGATCGCAGAAGAAGAAGAGTCACTTCTGACTTCTGAGGCAATCCGGAGTCTAGCAAGTTTCTTACGTGCGGAAGGTATACTACCGCGGCCGCCTTCTGATTGAAAATTGCTACACTCTCTGCGCGCTCTATTTTGTTCAGTTTCGTTGTCTTCAGCGAGTACTGCAGTTTTTGGACAGCATACTCGTAGGACGAAAAAAAAACAAGAATATTGTTAGAAAGCCCACCTAAGAAAAGTTTGGACTAAATAAAGAATTGCATTTAAAAGTAAAAGGTAAAAGTACCCATCGTAGTTCTGATTTCGCTCGGAACCTTTTCAGCTCTACCGACACCAGTACGCTACAATTTTAAGTAAAAAATTGGAACAATGAATTTTCATAATTCTGAGTTTAAGGAGTCTTAACTTTTTTTGCCTGCATAAAATTACATGAAGTCTATAACATTTTTTATGCGCTTCTGATTGCCTTTCAAAATATACAAAATATTCAGAAGTTATATCATTTAGTCTTCAGGAATCTCCACCCTGTATAATCCGTAATTCCAGTACTAAGGTTATTCATTGAAAATACTCTGGCATGCCCTAATTAAGAAAATTCCCGTCGCAAGGTTTCTTCTAGTCGCAACCCCGTTTTTGATGCTATGTCCCTACCATAATTGTACAACGGAAGCATATTTAACATTGTTTCAAGAGCAGTGGTGGCTGTGGTTCGCAGTTGCAGGCCATTTTCTGGATATTATTAAGTATATTCACGTAGCTAACTTTGTCTAGTGCTGTCCACCAGACCACAACTCCATACATAAGTATGGGTCTGACCACCGCAGTATAAAACCAGTGAATAATCTGAAGACGAATTCCCCGTTTATAGCCTTTGACTTGGGGGATGCTGTGCTTCTTAGTGAATATCACAAGCTCCGTTTTTGTCGGTGTAGCTAGAACTGCTTCCATCAAGTCGCTAATCGTTGGAAGGTATCTTCCGTTAATAGCGATACCAATGTCATCGGCATAAGGTATAACTTTACACCGTTGTTTTTCCAGGGTGAGCAAAATTTCGTTCAGATTTAAGACTCACAATTGTGGCGACAATACCTAGTTGTAGTAGTAGTAGTAATTAGACTTTATTTAAACATTTCCATTTCACATTGCATTACAAAATTCCAGTCAAGTGCTCTATATTCATTTATTGATAAATTGTATCGAATTAAAGCAAATTGTATTTTTGTTCTTGACCAAACTCATTTGTATCGGTATACACCAGAGAACGTAGTGTTCTGTATGTTCTATGATGAAAATGTCAAAAAATTAAACCTAAAAAAACTCTGGAAAATACTTCCGTTTCTTAGCCCACTCCAAATACTTCAGTTGTTGAGTGAAACATCAATCCACCCACTTACTTACTCATGCACACACATACATATGTACTTTAAATGTTAATCGCGACGCACCAAACCGAACCATCACAGCTTATTTATGATTCAGTATAAAATCCCACCTGAGCTGCCTTTCGTATTGGTTTACCAACAACACTGATATTCTAATTTCATTCCATAAACATGTTAAGACGTAAATGCTTCTAAATATCATACATCACCATAAAACGTAATTTCCTTGCACGATTCTTCAATTCCGCTAAATTCGCTTTTGTTCCACAGGTAAAACTCAATTTAATTTCCTTGAAAAAAAAAAACACATTTAATATCCGGTTCCTGTCTCCCGAAATTATTCTCAAATCGATAAGGAACAGAATACAATACGAATACACCCACAAAATTCGCCATTCGCCAGATATACGTGCCATCAGTTTCGGATTCCGTTTTCGAATAAAAAAAATATTAATCTTCCTTGTCTTCTAACTCCTACCGCTCACCTGTCAGTCGGCTATTGTGTCAAGTCAACCCCCTTCACAGTCGTATGTCCTTTTGGTGACTTGAAAGGCTTAAGTTATCGCGCAATAACCTCTAATCGCCTACTTATCAAAATTAATCCACAACACACCCGCACACTCACACAGAGTGTATCCTTTGAAATTGATGGGAGGCATCCTTACCTTCGGTATCGAGTTCGAGTCCTTTTCAAATCGAATCTGCCAAATCTGCCACAGGAGCAAACAAATAGGGATTCAAACTACGCTACGCAAAAACATATAAAATAATTCGAAACCCATTCGATGCTTGGTCCGCACCAAAAAGGATAAACAAATGTATACACGGGAAGCAAAAACAAAACAGATCCTTTTCCTGAATATATGTACAGACATACTATCTAAAATGTTCGTCGTCATTGGCTACGTTATCGCTTTGGGCCAAACGAAACCATATGAGAGAAGTCAGCTTCGTAAGGCTTATCTGTCGAAATACAATCGAGTCCCTAGTACCTAACCAACCTACCGCTATTGCCGGGTTAGAAATATGAAAATGAGTTTTTTTTTTTTTTTTTTAAGGTATGCGTGCATGAGAAGCTACAACCTACCAGTAAAAGGATCACAGGAGATACCTCGTGTGCATTCTTCCGTTGTCAATTACAATTATTATCTGACGATTGCTTTTGCTAGGAACCAATCGACCATACTGTTGGGTGTTTCTTGGCTTTCTGTCCTTGGAATTTGCCTCTGACATATGTTACGTATTGTAGAAAAGGAAGAAAATGGTGCTTCACCCACAAATCCGGATTAATAGGGCAATTAAACTGGATGGTGTGTGGTTAAAGTGGCTTTAGCCTACAACTACCATCATACATCATGTATGTACACACACACATACTCTTATGTAAATCTCATGTGAGGTGGCAAATTTTCAATTTTCAGTTTCTAGAGATGAAAGTGGAAACCATACCACCTGCTAAGTGTGGGTTTCGCATTGTATCTGAGATTTATCCGATACTGTTAGGAACATTATATTATTGCCTTTCAATATTAAAATTGTGTGTGTGTTTTTTTTTTTAACTTCTCAGACTTGAAGCCCGTACTGTGGGATTCTTAATGTCGGTTGGGCTGGAACCATGTTAGGCGCTCGCACGAATACTTCGAATCATGTAACTTGAGAAACGAATTTTCTTTTGTCCGTGGGAAAAAAAATAAACGAAAGCCTTTTTGTACATACATATTTCATTTACATACAGGGTGCTTTTTATGTTTCAGGTCAAAGTTTTTTTTTAATAACTCTTTAATGGCTGAACAACAAACAGTAACAAACGATAATAAACACCTGGTAAAAATGTCTGTGAATCATAAGCAACGACAAAACTTTCAATAAAATACAACTCTCCAAATATCTTAGACACCAACCGCCCATAGAGTTAGTTGAAACCTAGCATCTGCGTTTTCTATCACTATCTCGTTCTTGTTCTTCATGTGCTCGCCCTCTGTGTAAACATTATAAGGGTGTTTATAACCCCTTTAAAGTCTGTGAATTATAAAAAGAAAATTAAAATTTGTGGAGAGAATTTCAAAGGGGGTAGATATGTACTGGATTGAAAGTCAAGGGTGTTCTGTGCGTTGTTGGCCAGACGTAACATTCTGGAGATTGGTTCGAAATGGCCGTTGGTGGTAAGGAAGACGAAAGAGCGGTGCAGATCTTAGACCACGTTGGCTGGTGTGAAGGGAAATCATTTCTAGTAGCGCGAGGGAATCGATGGTACCCATAAATAATTGGTGCACGAAGAGTATGTCAGCTTCTTCGCGACAAGGGTTCGCAAATTAATTAATTTTAGCCAATTTTCGTAGGGTAGTAAGATATAGTTGCCAGCCCAAGGGCGGTCTCCAATGCAAAACGGATAAACCTGCGCTGCACAGGTTCGATTTTAAGGGAATGAGTGACGTGAAATGGTGACCAAACTTGGCAGGCGTATTCAAGGAGGAATCTAACAAAAGTTCAAGAATTCTAAGGACCAGCGCAGCGCAGCGTTTTATGAAATGGGAGAAGAATTGGCCCTCTGTACAATTTGATATGTGAGAATGGAAACTTAGCTCCCTGTCACAAATAATACCAAGATCTCATATCGAGGAGACTGAGGGAACAGGCTCGTTACGAAAGTAATAAGTTCTCAGGGGTGCGGGGAGGCGTTTACGCAATAAGGTTATGGATTGCCATTTACCGATGCTATATTCTAAGAAGTTTTTGTCGCACCATGTGTAAAATGAATTTAGGTAATTTTGAAGAAAAAGTGAATCGGTGGGGGTAGATATTACTTTTATGATTTTCATGTCATCCGCCTAAATAGACAGATCTGAGTCGTTTATGAAGTGACCAACATAATTTATTGTTAAGACAAAGATCAGTGGACCAAGATGACTACCTGGAGGAACACCTTGATGGCCTTGATTGTGACAGTGACTGAACCTTTGAAACGAACGCTGTACTGGCATTGCTCTGGGTACGATCTTATCCATAAAGTGAAAAAGGGTAGAAAACCGAATTCTGAAAAATGTCATTCGGAGTGGGTGGGTGCTCGAGCATTGCCGTTTGACCATCTGTGTGGCTTTAATTAATAGTCACATATTGTTGACTCGGAAAATAATTCTTTTTTTTACTTTTTAGTTCATTAAAGGTTGTTTTTAAAAATTTATTTTTGTATCTTTATATTTATTTTCTCCTTTTTAGTAATTGAATTTTTTTTTTTACAAATTTACGTCGATACGTACATATATTAGCTTGGGTGGGTTTGACATGAGAAAGTTAACTCAGAATGTTTGAGATTCTACTCGCTCTTTCATTTGATATCCATGCCATAGGGGTTATAAAGAAAAAGGTAATTCGCCATCTTGGGGCGTCCACGATATTGAATTTAGAGTGATGTCACTTAGCTAGTCTAATTCTGCTTGTCAATCCCTTTAATTTGATACCCATATTAAGGAGGTCGTGAAGATAACGGTAATCCACATTCTTGGGGCGTCCACCATATTAGATTTACGAGATCGTCAAATAATATACTATTTTGAGTTGTCACTGGAGATTCAAAATTTCAACATAATCGGATATCTGGAAGTGGGTGTAAAATCGATTCCCAGATTTGGCCCTCACAGAAAGTGAAGTGAAGAATATAAAGCTTGTCAAAAAAAAAAAAAAACACTTCCTATATGGTTTCCATGGGATTTCCATGAGTTGGAGGATGGGTATCATAATATGGGATGTTTGAATTTTCTGGGTTAGATTTTCTCTTTGCGAGAGTTCTCGCACGGGCACACTAGCAGCAATTAATGAACATGTAGCGAAGATAATGCGATCGCACCCCAAGGTTTGCAAACTACCAACAAATACAATCCACAAAATAAGTGTGGATTGTATTTATATTTTGAATAAGTGACATTTCTTTAGAATGTGGTATTCGTAAGAGTGTTTTAATTTTGAATTGATTTAAGGAATATTATGTATAAATTGTATTAAAAAGTGGTCTATATAGTCGTTCGGAGTAAGAGTGTGCATTCCGGATTTCGAGCTTAAATTCTGACAAATCTTCTATATAATAAAAATGAAATGACGATCGTTGGTAACTGGAGAACGGCTAGACCGATTTGGCTCATTTTTTTTTTCAAACGTTCGTTATAGTCCGAATGAGGTTTTAACGGAAAGAAAAATTCGATACGTGGCGCTGTAGTCAAGTTATTAGCAAATTCTATATTTATTGGCCAAAATGACTCATATTCACAACATACATATTATGTAACTCATCGCTCAATAAACAGGAAAAAGCAGGACAACGTCTGCCCCTAGGCCAACTAGATTACAATAGATAACAAATAAAAGAGCCTGTTATTTGGTAGCTCTAGATAGATGAATTATTTTTATTTCAGTTAAATATGCTGCTTACAAAAAAATTTACAATATTACTTAGCAGTGGCTTTTTGCCGTCAGCCAGGTGAGAAAGGTTTTTAGTTCTGTGTTACTGTTAAATTCATTCGTATTGTTAATGTTGTATATTATATAGTAAATAAATATTTGAACTAAATTAAAATGCTTCGTTTATTATTTGCTGTCCATACTTCCAAGCATTCTTCATGTAATTGAATAGCAAAGTCCAGTTGTTGCCATTTAAAATATCTTCCACTTCATTTTCCTGTAGAATGACTTTTCCCCAGTGAGTTCTTCGAATTACGCCTAATATGGGGCAAGTTCCAATAAAATGCCTTATGTCTTTCCTCGACCGTAGGTTACACATAGTACATTCATAATTTTGTCCAGTTCTGTGTGGCATGTAGTTGAGCTGGAAAAGTTCCCCTCTGGCTTTAAAAATGTGCGAAATAGACTCAATAGTCATTAAAATAGTTTTTTTCCCCGAGATCGTGCTGAAGAGTTTTATAAGAGCTCCTGGATTCGCTTCGTTGCGCCTCTTCTTTAAATTTTGCAAATATGGATGCCTGAATTTTGAAAAGCAACCTCTGCGTAGCACTTTTCCAATAGGCAATATTCTCATCCAGTACCTGCACGCTATGTTCATTGCTTAGCCGCCGCCATTCACTAAAAAACTGTAGGTTTCGGTCAAACGAATATGCCGCGACTATGTTTGGCAGCCGGTGCCTTGACAGTGTCATCACTTTCATAATATAGTTGAAATGCATTTTTAATGTGAAGATATACAACGGTGCTAGTCCAGTTTCCAGATGAACCATATAGGTAGGCGTACTTTCCGGTAATCTGAACATCTTCTTAACAAAGTATCGCAGCAACTTTTCAACCTCTTCGTACTGGAAAATACCCCAAACTTGGGCCGCGTAACACATTATTGACCTCATCACTGCTTCAAAAAGTTTATATTTAGCGCTGGACGGGACATCCCTTTTTGAAAGAAAACTTCTCCAATTCGTGTTAATTGCTATTTTAGACTCCTTGAGCTTTGCCTGTAGGTGCCTTTTAAACGACAGACGCGGCGTAATGATGACTCCAAGATACTTGTACTCCGACACTTTCTCCAAGTCTTCATTTCTCCAAGTCCACTTTTCTTCGCGTGCGTACCTTCCTGTCCCGTTACGGAAAACCATTATTTTTGACTTGTGGTGTTTAATTGTAAGTTCCATGCGGTACAATACTGTTGTAACTTGTTAATCATTATTTGCATCATGTTCGGTGTCTCTGCTAGCAAAACAATGTCGTCTGCGTACATAAGTAGCTTGATCCTGACACTATTGAACATAATACCCCCAGGTAGCGAGTCTGACAGATCATTCAGAAATAATGAAAAGAGAAGTGGACTTAGAAGACAACCTTGTTTTACTCCCGCCTTCGATTCGAACCAGGGTGATACGTTTCTCCCATTCCACACCGCAGTAACATTTTTTTCGTAGAGACTTTGTATGACCTTTAGCATTTTTGACGACAGCCCAAGGTTACTTAGCTTGTAGAAAAGCGAATTCCTATCGATCGAATCAAAGGCTGCCTTAAAATCAATGAAGAATGCGTATAGTTTTTTCCCATTTCCCAAGTATGATCGAGCGATACTTGTTAGTACGAATACGTTATCAGCTGTCGAGTATTATTTTCTAAAGCCAGCCTGAAATTCGCTGAGTAGGTTATTTTCTTGGATCCACTCGGTCAAACGTTCTAACATTATCCCCGAAAGTACTTTCATCACCGTGTTCATAAATGATATGCCTCTACAATTATTCGGTTCCCGTGCATCTCCTTTCTTCAATAGTGGGAAAATAATATTTCTCCTAAAACTTTTTGGGGTCTCTCCTGAATCAAATATAAAAAATTGTATGATTGTATGGTAGCTCTATATTTTAGGAACAAAATTTATACAAAAATATTTTATATTTTTTGAAGGTTTCATATGTTTTGATCAAAAAACCAAAGTAAGTCAAGTTGAGCACTCTTGCCCCGAAGTCAGGGTACGAGTGCGCAGAGGTATGGGTAAGAGTGAGCAAAGAGCTTAAGTTAGGGTTACCAGACGTCCCCCTTTTTCATACCAAAATGACTTCACTTTTTTACGCGCCTGTTATATTTTTTACATATTTCAAAAACATATTTTGTCTCCGGATGTTCCCCTTTTCGTCATTTTCAATATGGCTTAAGTCACAGTTTTCGTATTTTAAGAGTTTTGAAACTGTGCTTTCGCCTAAACCAAGTTCTTCGACAGCCTTTCATGGGCTGCTTTTACTTTAAATCAGCTCCCTAGCCTCGCAGATTTGCTTTTGGGTTATTATTGGTAGATACGAGGCATTTTTCTGGATAAACAAAAACAGAAAGAAAGATAGTTCTATGATGTGCTCGTTGCATCTTGTGACAGAATGTAACAGCCCAAAAATTGATATTGTCATAAAATGTTAAATGCTGTACTGGGTAAGAAAGCACTGCGCACTCTTACCCACAGAACGACTGCACACTCGTTCACTAGACGCTACTTTTTTTTTTCATTGTATTGAAAATTTAAGAACGAATAATATTATCTACTAAAATTGTATCCTAAATCAAACACACATATACACTTTGGCTTTTTGAAGTTAATACTTCTCTAGCGACGTATTTGTTTTTGAAAATGTAGCCTTACGATAAATGTGTTACGACAAATGTACGATAAAGGGGCAATGATTAAATACAGCGGAAATATGTTTAGAGAAAACATCAGCTATCTGTCTATCTGCCTGTCTGTTTGTCTGTCTGTCTGCCTGTCTGTCTACCTGCCTATCCGTCTGTCTGTCTGTCCGTCTGTCTGCCCGCCTATCTGTCTGTCTATCCGTCTGTCTTTCTGTCTGTCTGTCTGTCCGTCTATCTGTCTGGCTATCCGTCTGTCTTTCTGTCTGTCTGTCTATCTGTCTGTCTATCTGTCTGTCTGTCTGTCTGTCTGTCTGTCTGTGTCTGTGTCTGTCTGTCTACCTTTTCACGTCTAGACCGCTGAACCAATCATAACGTAATTTGGTAGATATGGAGATAGTCTGGGATCTGATGAAGGACATATGCAGAAAAACTGCCCGCTAGGTGGCGCTGAAGTCAAGTTATTTACAACTTCTATATTAATTGACCAAAAAGATTCATATTCACAGCTTACGTGGGTAAAGTGCCTAAAGAGAAAAGTACAAAATCTGGGACCCGCTAGGTGGCGCTGGAGTCAAGTTTTTAACGATTTCTATATTAATTGACCAAAACTAATATCAGCTGTATATTATTATACATATGGATACATATTAACTAAATTTTATTACACATTTTCTATCAATTGATTTCGACTTCAATCAACCTGTAAACTCAGCACAACCAAATGTGAGGCTTGAAGATTTCGAGGTGATCACGGAAAATGATGTTGCAGAGTGTATAGCTGCCATAAAGTCCGACTCCATCGGAGAGGACGGTGTGCCAATACGCTTTGTTAAACTCATTTTACCAGTTATCATAACCCATCTCACCCATGTTATCAACTGATGCTTTATAACTTCAACTTTTCCGGACTCTTGGAAAATTGCACGAGTCCTGCCAATTGGTAAAAAAATAAACCCTACCTCTACAGCTGATTACAGACCGATTAGTATTCTCCCCTGCTTGTCCAAAGTTTTAGAAGGCCTTATATCTAAGCAGCTAATGAGATATATTTCAAACAATAGCTTGCTAAGTTCTCGACAGTCTGGGTTTCGAGCTAACCACAGCTGCTCCACGGCTATGGTCAATCTACTGGAGGAAATCAGGCTTGATTATGATAAGAATAATATCACGTTTCTCTGTTTATTGGACTTTTCGAAGGCCTTTGATAAAGTGAGCCATCAAATTCTGCTTTGGAAACTTAAACATCTTTTCGGGCTCAGTGACAGAGCTGTCAAACTTATAAATAGTTTTCTCTCCGGAAGGTTCCAAAGAGTTATCACCAATGAAAATCATTCTCAGCTGAAGCCTATCATGCAAGGAGTTCCACAGGGATCAATTTTGGGACCGCTCCTATTCTGCATTTTTATAAACGACCTTCCAAATGTCTGTAAACACACATCAGTTCATTTGTACGCAGATGATGTTCAACTTCATGCTGCAAGGTCGTTTCACAACCTAACCGAACTGGCTGTCCTTGTCAACGAAGACTTAGAGCGAATTTACAGATGGTCTCTAGTGAATGGACATCAATTAAATCCAAAAAAGTCGCAAATTATCCCCATCTTATACAAAAAATTTAATCTTAATCTTGTACCGGATATATGGCTGAACGACAGTAAAATTGAAGCAGTAGAATATGTCACTAGTTTAGGCTTCGTAATAAACCGCAGCCTATCTAGTTACAATCACATCAACATGGTTGTTGGTCGAATCTACGGATGTCTTAGAAAATTCGAAATATCGAAACTCGGCGTAAGCTCATAATTACCTTAGTACTACTTCTCATTACATACGCTGAGGTTGTCTACTGCACTCTCGACTCATTATCGCAACGTAAACTCCAGGTTGCTTTCAATGATGCGGTGCGATATGTACATGGCCTTCGTAGAAGTGATCACATTTCCGTTTATTCTCGTAGGCTACTGGGTTGCTCTCCGCAGAATTATGTAAACGGCAGGAACTGTATATTCCTCCATAAAATCATATACAACCAATGTCCTACATATCTGTTCACTAGGCTGAATTTTCCACGATCTTCCAGAACCATGAATATTATCACCTTTCGACACACGCACCTTAATTCGTCACGTTTATTCTTCATTCACGCTGTCAGACTATGGAACTCTTTGCCTACCCGTATCAAATCAATTTCTAATTTCAAAAGATTTAAAAGTGCTGTTCTTCTTCATTTTTCATCGACTACCTCTCGCATCTAATACCATTCAATACCTTTCATCCTTCCTTATCTTCCTCCACTCTTTTTAAATTAATTGTTATTTTATTTCATTTAGTTTTAAGTACTTGAAATTATATAAAATTAATTCTAAACTCTAAGTACTATAAAAGACATTCCACTTAATGTACAAACCAATGAAATTTAATAAAATTGAAATTGAAATTAAAATTGAAAAAAAAAAACAAAAAAAAAAAAAATTGTACTAGACAACTTTCTTCTTCTCTTACACTTTACACATACACAACTATTTACTTTGGATTGGATATAAGTATTCACTTCCCCCGTGAGCTTATGTGAATGAGGCTCACACTTTTAGCCCAAACGATTTTGCTTAACACATACTTTTAAGTTACAGGTGTTGTGTGTAATAGTTTTTGTTTTTATCGGTGCGGAAGTTTGACAGGTAAAAGCATGACATTCGCCCCCGTGATGAATTTCGACCGGTTTGAAAACGGACGGAATTACAAGGGATGAATTCGGAAAAATCCGTTAATTTTGAATTCTTCCCTTGTAACTCCGTCCGTTTTCAAACCGGTCGGAATTCATCACAGGGGTTATTGAGATTTATATATTTTTATGATTATGATTATGATGATTATGACTATGCAGATGATGATGATATGATGTTACAATTGTTATGTCCCTATCGAAAAACCCTTTACTTATGTATGTATGTACTATATCAGAAAAAAAGATGGTGGTAGTGTGGATCCCTGTGGCCCACCAGCAATACTTTCGAATGGAACAAAAGTGCCCGCAGTAATACAATTTAATGATTAACTTTCGAAATTAATATTTTCATTGATTACACTTAAACAAAAGCCGTTAAAATGCAATCAGTTTGATCAACTTGTTTGATTACTTTTTATTAATGCGCCAAAAGCATGTGCGAGTTTGTATGTAATTCTATTCAATTGTGATTGATGCTTGATAATTTATATAATAAACCAGTATACCGCTATAATTTTCCATTTGTATTATTTTATTTTATTACACATTCAACCTCATTAGTTGAGGTTCAATATAATAGCCACAAAGAGACTCACTATCGAAATCAGATATACGTAAAAGCAAAAGGACTCTGCCGCCGGCCGCCATTATGGATTAATTGTGAATGCGTGTGGGGTGGGGGAGTTAACCGTTTTGCTTTGTGCTATCCATTGTGGAATGGTTTATTGTTGGTCAACATATTGGCAGGCAGCAATTAAATAACAGATGGTGGTTATACACGGGTTAATTTTAGTTAATGTACTCGTAGTAAGCCAGGGGAGAATAATCGAGATTAAATAATTTATTCTTATCTCCTGCGAGCAGCAGTTAAACCTTAAACCAATTTAATTAAATTGCATGTGTTGTGTGGGCGGGACTTTTACCCACCCACCTACCTAAGGATAATATTCATACTCATACCGTTGTAATATCAATTAATGCTCAGGATGAGGATTTGAATTTAAGATACAACCCAGGCACACACGTGTATTTAGTTATTCAACGGCTGATGGACCCAGACAGACGAAAGGAAGTCAGTTAAGAATGACCTTTTAATTTAATCGCTAATCACATTAGTCGTTTGATTAAATCAGTCGGGCAATTATCCTCGTTTGGTGGGCGGACATCCTGTTTGTTGTCCTGCGGCGATTTTTTCTCTCCTTTTTCACTCCCTTCCGGCCGTTTATCATTCGTCTTGTAATTGTGGTGATTAATATAAGTAACTGGCGGTATACTTATAAATATATCTATAGGTATATGAATTTCCAAGAGATGTGGCCATGATAAGCCGATCCTTTTCGCCAACCCCCGTGTGACGAGCAATGAGCTGTACGCATAGTGCTTTATCATTATCATTCGGGGACGGGCTGATGATGCTATGCGGTAGTGTTTTGGGACATCACGCGAAGATAAATCACGCAGAATTAATGTTCCCTTTTATGGAAAGTGAGTCAACGAAATGAACGAAAATGTTTCGTTTTAATGGCGGGTCGACCGGTGGAAAAGAGTCCTAAAGATGAGATTGACACGAAGATTTATTTGGCTTTTGCGTTGATCTTTTTTTTTTTGTTCATTCTTTGTTAAGGATGAATGGGAAACAAGGATTATGATTTGTCACAAATGTATATACTGTTTTTGGTTGTTTATTGAATTTTTCTGGTTTATCCTTTTTTGGCAGCAGAGCTGACTGTGCTTTTGAATACTTGAGGATGAGGGTTTGATAAGGATGAACAAAGGAATAGACTTTATATGATTATCTTTTTTTTGCCGCTTTTGTAGGGTTAAGTTGACTGTCACTCTTATCGCAGGGAAAAGTTTCAGCACGGTTATGCAATAAAAATCGTATCTTTGCTTTGGATTGTGAAATGTTTTGATGAATTCAACATTTATGTTTTATTTTTGTGCTTAAGAAGTGTGTCAGGATTCAACTGTGTGAATACGCTACGCTGCTCTTCAGCATACTACGTGAAGGCAATCTAAGCTACTGGCATATCGCCTGTTCGAATTCAGGTCAAGACCCTCAGATATCAGATTGTATGTATACTTTTCTCGCGTGTATTACAAATTACATTTCCGTTAAATATAATCCAAAAACAACAGATAAGGATATGCCAGTGCAGTTGTTCGGGAATATCAAAAATGTTATAACAGCTCCAATACCCAGAAAAACCACTTCCAAAGTGGACAACCTGATCTACAAAGTAAGTGCAACCAACCCAGCTATAGAGGGAAATCTTATGAATTAACATTCCATTCCATATTTGACAGAATCATTAGAAAGCGTTTATAGGGCAAATAAACTTGAGAGGGTGCATAGCCTACAGATATACGCTTGTGACAAAAAAAGGCAAGAAAAACCTTTGCAACGGATCGCCTCCAGAAATGGAAAATGGAAAAATGTACTGTGAAGTAATGAATCCGAGTTGTCTAAATTCGGGTCGGATGGAAAAAGGTGCATTTGGCGTCAACTTAACCACATACACAAATCCAAAATACACTATCAAAATGGTTACAACAGTGGAGAAAATATGATGGTGTAGGCTGGTTTTCGAGGCACGAGATGGGGCCGTTTCTGAAGATTATCACAAAAATGGACACTTACGTCTATGAACCCATTATCGCGGACAGCATTGCTGAGGATAATATGCGACTGGTATATCGTTTTATGCATAGGAACAATACTAAGGGCACTTCCGGCCTTGTACAGCGTTGCTTTAGTGTTCAAAATATAAACGTTTCAGGGTGCTAGAACAAGTTCCTGATTCGAACTCGGTCGAGAACATACGGAACGACGTCGAGAAACACAAAGAAGCAGTCAAACCATGAAATGCTGCAGAATTGTGGGAACAAATACAAGTCGCCTAAAGGTCTATCCCAAAAACAAATTGTGAGGCTTTATAGGAGAGTCTTCTGATGTACAGCTGTGCTCAAAAATAAAAGTTTTGCAACAAAACACTAGATTTTAGGCTTGATAATTTGCTATTTATGGGACCAGTGGCCTATTTCACCAACATACAAATTTACATACATTTGTAAAATATTTGATTAATGTCGTTCCACCAAACATTTGTACCGTGCTCAACAGAACGAAAAGAACAACTTTGTAGTTTTTATTTACAAATACAAAATTGTGGTTGTAATTTGTAGTTGGTGAAATAGGCCACAGGTACATGGTTTAGCAAATATGTGAATATTTTTTTTTTTTATTTTCAAAAAAATCATCACATTTTTTAATTACAAAATTTGAAAAAGTGCTATTTATATGTCCAGCACTGTATACTATAGCCCCGTTACCGATAAAGTGGTTCAATTTGTACCGGAGCTTGGAAACATTTCCTCTGAATTCTAACAAACGTTGAGCAAATTTCTAAAATGGCGGCTTTTCTGTTCTTATCGGACATGAAGGTTTATTGCTCCTTATTTTCACCAAGCTGCCAAGAGCTGGGGCCATGGCTACCTTGAGTAAACACGCTTAAGGCGATATGAATACCCTTATAATGTTTACACACAGCGTGAGCACATGAAGGACAAGAATGAGAGACAGACAAATTGACGTAGTGATAGGAAACTCAGATGTTAGGTTTCAACTAACTCTATGGGTGGTGTCCAGGATAACTGGAGAGTTGTGTATTATTGAAAGTTATGTCATTGCTTATGATTCACAGAAGTTTTTTCCAGATGTTTCCAATTATTGTTTGTGCGATCAATTTCTTCTTCATACCATCCTACTGCCAGTGTTATGCCTTCGCAGTAGATTTTGATATCAACTTATTTTTATTTCCTGAGAAATAAATGGTTCGACGACATCTGGATTTGAACCGTGAACCTTCAGCCTTCATTCAGGGAATGAGCTTCAAATATGAGAGAAATATTCAACCTCCGTTTTAACGTGTGCAAGCGTATCTATAACAGCGCTTGGAGTTAGGCTAGGTTAGGTTAGGTGCTTATCCACCGGACTCGGTATGATTCACTTAGACCAAAGCGGGTCCATTGTGTTGCCACCTAAGCCGATTCTTATTTCTTATTGGTGCTCTTAGAACAGTTTTGGAACTTGAATACATTTCCATATCTGATTGATATCTGTTGAGAAAATATCTTGTAGGAATATTATGTAGAAATATGTATGTGAATGTAGAAGTATTCTTGCCGAATGTTTTTTCCTCAGGAGGAGAGTGCTGGGAAGCTGCCCAGGAAGATAGAAGTCATTGGTGACGATTCCCAATCTACTGACATCTCTGCCTATTGCGCAGCGACCTGTCAATACCCAACTAGGGTGCCGATATGTGCTCTGCTGATTTTTGGCAAGCTATGTTTTGCGTCGATTTAGCTGATGCTAAGTCTGCTTGGAGTGCCTACACGTGTCAAGGTTACGCCTTCTTTTATTACCCTGTTGCAGTGCTTGCGTAGAGATGTTGGTCCTTATTGTTTCTATTGGTACATGGGATTCACTCTCTGTGGTAAACTTGCCCAGTTTTGTACCATTTCTTGGCTAGTTCGTCTGCTTCACAGTTATATGGTATGTCACTATGGCCAAGAACCCAGCATAGTGTGAGTGTGCATCTGCTCGATATCTCGTTCAGAGATGCGCGACAGTGCCTAGCCAATTTTGATGTTATAATTGGTGATTCGAGTGCTTTAATAGCTGCTGGCAATCGGTGTAAATGACAATGCTATGTTTGTGCATCGACTTTATGGAGAACCACTCAGCGGCTTCACCAATAGCTATAACCTCCGCCTGGAAGACATTACACTGGTTCTAAAGGACAAGTTCAGGCTGAGCTGGTCTGGAAAAATATCCGCTCTTATACCATCACCTGTCTTGAATCCATCCGTGTAGATCTCCAGGACGGATTTGTCATTAAGATAGATATTACACACCCATTCCTGTCGGCTGTTAATATTAGTTTTATATTTGACATTGAAATCGAAGAGCGGACTTATAAAGTCTTTAAGTCTCTGACGTGTCCTACGTACAACGTTTCCCATTGTGAGGTTTCCTTTCAATCTTCACAGATTTGGACACAATAGCTCGCCCTTCTACCCAGAATTTCCAGAGGAAGAGGACGACGCAGAGTACGCAATGTTTCACTGTAGACTCTTCGCAGAAACAAGAATAGACCCCGGAGCTTTTGGAAAGCCATATGATAAGCTTAGGAGACTACTAGTTGCAGATCTGCTCCTTCATAACGAGAGTGCAGAACAAGCTAAGACTAATTAAAAGTTTAAAAAAAAAGTTGAAACGGTAGACACAGAGCACATAGGTGCTAGCCAACGCCGCGAAGTAATACCTAACGTCAGTTTCTCGAGGAGAGTGGTAGAAGTGTGCACGGTATAGATTAGTATACGTAGGCATACTCCCAACATCGAGTATTTGGGTGTTCAACTCGTGCATGCTGATAGTCCAGGCAACAAGTATCTTTGAAAAATTACCACATCCTTTGGCGGAGCCAAAAAAAACCGTAACGCCAACGCCACACGAGCTCCTTTTCCGCGCTCCCATTTGATCGCGCGCCCTGGGAAAAAAAATGTACACAGGACGCCTTTTTAGTCGTGGACGCTCGTGTGTACAGCTCTATGGGTTTTCTATATACGGAAAAAGGAGCTTGTGTGGCATTGGCCTAAATGTCCGACAGAAGCATTTTCAACATTGTTTCAAAAGCCGCTGTGGGGATGGTCCGCATGGCTCCAGTAACGCAGATACAAGCTGTTCTTTGGATTTTGTTGAGTCTATTGACGTACATAGCAAATTTTGTCCAGTGCTGTCCACCAGACTATAATTCCATATATAAGTATGGGTCTGACTACCGCAATGTAGAGTCATTGCAAAATCTGTGGACGGATTCCCCATTAACAGCCTAAGGATATATTTCGCCAGTGAATTTTTCTACTCGTTCAAGAGCATTTAATTTCCAGCTCAGTTTCCTGCCTATAGAACCAAACCTATACATTTGGCGTGATCTGAATATCAGAGGCAATGGCACATCTATGGCTAAAAACAAATCTGAACAAAGAGTATATTTTGAACCTATTATTTCATAATAATGTTAAAATTCGAATCTAAGCCGGTACAAATGTCCACGGATATAATATCTCCTGTCATCTGACGTAAAAATGTCAGCAAAAGCGATGAACTTTTTAAAACGAATTTGTCTGTCTGCCTTTATTTCAAGAGAGAGAGAGAAAAAAAATCAAATTTCCTTTTTTGAGTTCGCCGCAGCATGGACAAAGAAAATCTATCATCCACTGACATGTGTATAACTCACAATAAATGATCTCCCTTTTCATGTACTGCACACGACAGGAATACATGAGCTCCGCTTTGAATCTACATCTAAATAAAACGAATTGCATCCACACTCTCGTTACTTCCACTCTCCCTTAACTACAATAACCAAAAAGAAGAAAAAAAACCAAAACACTTACCATTGGCATCCTTCGCTTCGAGTCCATCGCCTTCCTGCACAACAACCGAAAGGACGATTATTTTTGGCTTATCCTCGGCAGCAGCATGCAACAGACGATAATGTCGATCCGGATTGACACCGAACGCTCGCTGTGCATGTAAATACATTTCCTCCTTATAGTGTGCGAACTAGAAAAAAAATCAAAAAGAGAAAAAGAAAATTGTACTAAAAGGACACATAGGATCATAAAATTTACTGCAAAATAAAGAAACGATAAAAGGCCATCACCGTGGTATTGGAAATAGATTAAATGAAATAAAGGGCCGACTGTAAAATGCATTAGATACTCGTAACTCAATTTGTATCCCACCCACCCACACACCCACCCACCCAGCCATTCAGCCCACAACAGGACGAAATAGTTGAAAATAGATTCACCCGTAGAATGTAACAATTTTCAGTGTTTCAAAAGCCGCCATTAGGATTCCAATTCAATTAACTAAATAAACGAAGAGAATCCTTCCGGTGTGCCATGGGCAGAACGGTCCTTAAGGACGAGCAGAAAATACCAGCAATTGAATTAAGCAGGTTGCATTGTTAATATTTTCCGCATTGAGTATAACAGTATCCTGTTTCGTAAGTAAATTTTAAAACAAAACATAAATTCGAATGAATTAATGCTGCAGGGCAAAGGAAAACATGAATACACGTTTATTAGACAATTCTTGCTCCCCCAATCAGCTGGTTGCTTGAGGAAAGGTTATAGAAGTGGATTTCCCGGAAACACTTTATTAGTTTTTCTTTATTACGTGTGCGACAAGTAAAATTAATAGATCCAACTTGGACCTTATGCAAGTCTCCGGTTGCCAAAGGACTCTGGCTGTGTATACAAAATAAACAAATTGAATCAAGCGGAATGTGAAACAGGTCCCTAGAAATCAAATTACTGTCTCTTTGTATTTGTATTTTCATAGACAAAGAATAAACAAAGACAAAAGAAAATATTCTAAATCGACCCTGATAACTGTGTTTGCCAGAAGAAAAGTTCATTATAATTTATTTGGAACCATTTTAAGGATCTTTTCACATGTTTATAAGCCCCGAGGACGTGAGTACATAAAAATGAAAGAAAGATGTTCACGTTGCACATGGACGAAATTTTAAAATGTTTCCCAAAATAAAAATTAACAATAAACATAAACTGTATACGACTGGGTTGCGAACACGGCTCGTAAATGCGAATTTAATCTTAAAAGGCCTGAATGTTAGCTTCTCGTATTAAAAAAAAATAATGTCATAAAATAAAAAGCGTTTAGAATATCGCGGAGTCATTCTTTTGATCTATCAATAACGTAACAGATCCTTTACGGGCTTAATATTAGATCGAGATTCTTGCAGCCAAAAAATGGTTCCTCGTAGATTCTAGAACGCGATTATAAGAAACGAACATCCAGATGACAGCTATCGAAAATACAAAAAGTCTCCGCTAAGCAAAGCTAAGGAATGAAAGAACGCAGTTCAGGTTCACTGTTCGAAAATGGATGGCGGAGTAGGCGCGGGCATTTTCTCGGAAAAGCTCAACATTTCGAAATCCTATCGGCTACCGAATTTCGCTATCGTTTTCCAGGCGGAGCTACTAGCGAGGCTTGTAACGATATAATAAACGACTCAACACCATTTCGCCATCATAACAGATGGCCAAAAAACAGTTTCTTTAACCGACCGGACAGCTCTCATAGCCGGACAAAGGCTAGGGGGACCTCTCACTTTTAAAGTTAAACTTCTTATGGCTCTTTGGGCAGTAATTCTAAACTCCGATGATACGATTAATGGTTCTTGCCGTTGCTAATATTTGGGTAAATTTCTAGGAGCTACCATTGCATACTCCTAGGGGTTAGCCCAATCACGCCAAAGATGTTTTCACACCAATTACAAGTTAAGGAGATTGGGTTATTCCTTTTTAGTTTTCCGTGCCCAATTGGCAAAACGGAATACTTATGGAATCTGTCTGTTTGTCACAGGTTTTTTCCTCAGAGACTATTTGACGTAGACAATTGAAATTTGGAACAGTTGTATAATATAAATTACATACAGAAATGATCTTCAAAAGTTGAATTTTGACTAGATAGTTAAATGGGAAGTCAACGACCACGCTACGCTGAAGACATCGGTTCTCGTTAGATCACCGAAATCAAGCAGCGTCGGGCGCGGTTAGTACAGTACTTAGATGGGTGACCACTTTGAAACACCGCGTGTTGTTGACATAGGAGTAGGAGTAGGGGAGTTTCGATAAACGCCTCCAGGTAACACAATGGACCTACTTTGGTCTAAGTAAATCCTATCGATTACGAAGGATAGCCACCCAACCTAACCTAACCTAACCTAAATGGGAAGTTAGTTCAGTTACCTAACTCACCGGAAAATGTCCCAATAATAAAAAAATTATTTCTTTATTGTGGATAGGGCCTTTTCGAAAATAGCGGCAGAATAGGTTAGATTACAGTAGTGCTTGACAGATCTGGCGCCGTTGAAGCGCAAATCAAGGTATGCGTTCATCTATTTTATTTGTACTCGTATTATGGTTTCTTTAGTGCTTATAGGTTCCATGCACCACGCATGCATGCACTACAGTTATTGCGCATACGAACTTGAAGTGTATGTAAGAATTTCGAAAACGCAATTACCACTTCCTAGACTCACGAAAACCTGTTTATCAGAAAAGAAGAAAGTATTCGAGGAGAGGAAAGTTTTATTTCCAAAGATCGGATGAAGACCAAGATCAAGAATAAATACGCCCTTACATTTTTTCACTATTTTTTTATGGACTTGGGAATTAATTTTTTTTTTGTAAACCCCTTGAATTGAGGTACATATGTGTTTTTTATTTATTTCTTTATCAAAAATTATCATCTTTAAATTTTTTATGGAGTTTAAATATTTGTTTGTTTCTTTCATCCTCCCTAAATTTCCCTATGGCCTGCGCTGTGCAAGACATTTTAAGGGTATTCATAACACCTTTAGCGCGCGTGAATTATAAAAAAAAAAAAAAAAAAGCAATTAAGTTTTTATTAATTTAAATAAACTTCTTAAATTTTGTTCCTTTTGATTCATTTTAATAATAAAAAAAATGCAGAGCATAATAGTTACGCTGTATTTTATTTAAAAAGATAAGGCACTTATAATTAATTTCTACATTTTTGTGAGTAATTATCGGAAGTTGATTTTTTTTTGTTAACAACATGACATCAATTATTTGACCCGCGTATCGATTTTTGGTTTGATTTCTTTTATTTTTTTTTTACAAGAAAAAAAAAATATTCTCTTCAATTACATCTGAATTCAAATAAGTCTCATGTTATCCCAATAACGAGTAAAAAACTAACCATCAACACCTTACCTGATGTCATGCTCTCTGATAATGAGCTAAACGTTGTTCAGACTGTAACTAGTTTGGGATTTGTTATCAATTCGAACTCATCAGGATATGACCATACAAACTATGTTATAAGAAGAATCTATGGATGTCTTCGAAAGCTGTGGGTAACTGCAAGTTTTACACCCATCGACACCAGACGTAAGCTTGTCATAAGTCTTATCTTACCCTTAATTACATATCCTGAGGTTGTATACTGCAACGTTGATTCATTATCCCAACGCAAGCTACAAGTAGCATTTAATGACACGGTAAGATACATTCACGGATTACGCAGATATGACCATATCTCTCAATAGGCAAAAAGCCTTTTAGGCACAACTCTTAAACATTACATTGATGACAGAAATTGTATTTTTTTGCATAACTTTGTTTTGCTCGTTCCCTTAGAACTCTGTCTAATTCCATCACGTTATCACTATCTAAATTCGTCTCGTTTATTTTGTATCTATGCTAAATTATGGAACTCTCTACCAATAAATATCAGAACTATTTCTAATGCCACTCGCTTTAAAAGTGCCATCTTTCTTCATTTCTCTCTCATAGCTTAACCTCTAACTCATCCTACTTCTCTTTTTTATCTTCTTAAATAATATTTTGTTAAACTTATTTACAAAGACTAGCACATTGTTTAATTTAAAAAAAATCGAATTACTATAAAAGATTTCTATCTTAATGTACCTTATAATCTATAAATATTATAAAACTGTAAAGGTTTTTTTGTTGGCTACCTAATGGCGTGAAAACCGCTGGACAAATTTCAATGAAACTTTGTTGAAAGATTTTTAAAAAGTTTCCTGAACTATGCATGTTCTGTAACGAAGCAATATTGATAAAGAAGGTCCCAACTTCGTTCACCGTTCAAAATTTTGATCGTTTTCTCTAAATTAAGCGTGGCTACACCAAAGAAGCGTTTACGGAAATCCTTGAGTATTGGGCAAAGTCCCAGGAAATGGAACACATCCTCCCGTTCTTTACGATTGCACAAGTCACACAATAATGGTAGCTCTAGTCGATGTGGAATGTAGTTCAAACTAAGGAGTTCACGTCTTACGTTAAATAACAAACTGATTTTTTTAGAAGTGTTGTCAGCTAAGAAGTAGGTTTTTTTGCTTTAAGAAGTGGTTTACTTTACTGTAGTAAGCCCTGTAGATTGACGATTCGGCTTCTTTAATGTACCTATCATACATCATATTACCAGCTTTCTTCAGCAAGTCATCAAATTTTGTTTTAAATGAATCGGGGTTTTCGTCGGCTGATATTAAAAATGTTGATGAGCATTCGATTGCCAGTTTGTTCCACTCATTTACACATGTTCCACCCGAATTTATAATTTGTGTTAGACATAGTTGCCACATAGTTGAAATGCATTTTAAGGGTGTCCAAAAAGAGGGGCGCTATTCCCGTTTCAAGATATAGCATATAGTTTGGTGATATACTGGGCAGTGTGAAGGTACTTTTAATAAAATAACGAAGGAACTTTTTCACGGCTTCAGAAGAACGATATCCCCATGCCTGTGCTCCATAAAACAGAATTGCAATTGCGGTTGCTCTAAAGACTTTATACTTAGCTATGTGAGAAACGTTATTCTTAAGGATGCAACTTCTCCACACGGAACACATAGCACGCTTGGCTTCCGCTAATTTGGCTTGTAGATGCTTATGTAGACTTAGGTTAGAAGCAATCAAGACTCCCAGATACTTATACTCCTTGACTATTTCTATTGACTCCTCTTCGAAAGTCCACTTTTCCCTTCTGGAGTATCTCCCGCCGCCGTTTCTGAATATCATCATTTTTGACTTGGAGAGGTTAACCGATAGATTCCAGGTTTTGCAGTAGCGCTGGAGCCTGTTTATCATCAGCTGCATCCCGTCTATAGTTTCAGCTAGGAAAACTATATCGTCAGCGAACATCAGTCCTGGAATATTCTTTCCTCCCATGGCAATACCACCATTCACCGAGTCAGCTATGTCATTTATGTATAAATTGAAGAGAAGGGTACTTAGAACACATCCTTGCTTAACGCCCATCAACGTACCAAACTCTTCCGACAGAGATTTTCCGTTCCATATTCGCGCATGATTTTCCTCGTAAATTGCTCTAATGACAGATATAATCCTTGTTGTGATTCCATATTTGTAGAGTTTATAAAAAAGTACTTCCCGGGGTATTGATTCGAAAGCTGCCCGAAAATCCACAAAAAAAGCATACAGCTTTTTTCCTTTGCTTTAATAATAGTCGGCTATATTCATTAGCGAAAAGATTTGGTCCACTGTCGATTGGTTTTTTCTGAACCCCGCTTGAAAAACGTTTAAGATACTCTTGGTTTAGACCCATTCACTGAGTCTATTGTACAATATTGAGCCAAAGAGCTTCGACGCTGTATTTAAAAATGTGATGCCTCTATAGTTTTTCGGATCGTCAATGCTCCCTTTTTTGTGTAGCGGCAATATAATCGCCTTTTGAAAGCTCGAAGGGACGTCAGCGGTCTCGAAAATTCTGTTATACTCCGAAGTAATTAGTCGTATGAGTTCTGGTGTAAGATGTTTAAAGTATTCAATCGGTATTCTATCTTCCCCGGGCGCTTTACCTTTTTTGGCATTTTCAATAGCCGTTTCTACCTCCGCTTTGGAAATTGGTGCATCTAGATATTCATCAACTATTAAAGGTGCTGCATACTGAAACGACGGTGATATTTGATTTATATTTAGCAGCTTCGTAAAGTGAGTTTTAAGCTCTTCAATGTGCAGAGCCTTGGCAGTTAAAATATTTTTTCCACTCACAAGCCTTATTGCTTTCCAGAACTCCATTGAGGATTTCGCTTTGTTTATTCTTTCAATGTTTCTTCGATCAAAATTAAGTTTTTTCACGTTACAAAGCTCTTTGAAGTTTTTGTTTGCCGTTGCGTAGAGGAATCGAAAGTTAGTATTGTTGGTCGATCTGACTAATTTCAAATATGCAAAAGATAAATTCCTAGCTTTCAAGCATTCGCTGTCAAACCACTTTTGTTTATTTTCCAAAATCTTCCTTCCTGATTTCTGTTGAGGAGCCGCTTTCTTGATGACATTCATTAAGGTGTCCATGTCAAGATTACCTGAAGCGTTCATGCCCAACTTTAGTTTCAAGCTGCCTGTCTAGATTATGTTGAAATAATTCTCTAAAGCTGTCTTTCCAATGTAATTTCGGAAGGAGCCCAAGCGTAGGCTCAAAAATTTCACCACCTGATGATCTAATTCTAAAAGACACCTCTAAGGGCATGTGGTCTGAGAACGTTTTTACTGCCACTATAAATTCATCAAAAATGCAGGCCCAGTCTCCAGACAAAAAACAATAATCTATCACAGAGCAGGCTTTTCCACGGATAAACGTGAATTCTCCAAAACGATCGCCTTCGCAGCTTCCATTTAGTACCCAACTATCCAAAGCATCTGCTATTTCAAGAATTGTATTCCCCTTCGAATCGCACACCTCGTCCTTTGATCTTCGATCGCAGTCAATACGGATTGTGGCCACACCGCTATTAAAAGTGTTCTGTGACAAGCCTATTCTTCCATTAAAATCGCCGATTAGCATAAGATTTGATGCTCCTAGCACAATAACAAGATCACGTAGTTTGTCGAAGTCGCGCTCCCAATGGCTACAGTTCAAATAAATAGGTACAACGTAATAAATCGTGCCTTCCATTTTAATTTCAAATATTCGGGATTGCTCTATGTTCTTAAACTTAATTACAGCATCTTTGAGGTGTTTTTTGAAGCCGAACAGCTCGCCTCCAGATCCATTACCAAAGATACTAGTTTTAACAGCTGGTATGCATTCTATTTCGTGGCTCAGAAAATATTCTTAAAACTAGTTTCATCATAATTAATAATATGTGTTTCCAATTAAATAAATATATCGAATTGCTTAATATAATTAAAAAATTCAGTAAATAGACTTTTGTTTTTTAGCCCAGCGACATTATAACTTAAGATTTTAAGCGTTGAAAAATTAACGGTCGCCTGGCAGACGGATTCTTCTCAGTTGGATGACGTTTCGTGTAAACACCCACTTGTGTGTCCACCCTCAGTTCGCACTGCAGCTCCAGTCTTCATTCTGTTTGCTCCATTAATAACGGGCGTTGCCCGTGCTTTAAATCAGTAGTAGATTGTAGTATAGTTGTTTGATTGTAGTATGATAGAAAGGAAGTAGTAGGAAGCGATATTATTTAAATTAAGATTCTAAAGAATTCTGAAATCAATACATTATAATCTGAACTTAGTGGCTGTTCCCTATAGATGAAACGATTACATAAAAAATTAATGGAAATGTAGTATACCTGTGTACAAACACATCTACACACATATGTACCTACATAATATGTATTTTATGGGCATCAAATAATGGTACTTTCTGGTTTCTTATACCTAAGAGTTGTACTTAATGTTCATAGTTAAAGTAACATTATGTAAACGCCGAAGATATTAGGCTTTGATGTAAGCAATAATCGTAGAGCAACTGGTAAGGTTTGTCTAAAATCACCAACTTTTTACTGATTTTAAAACTCAGCAACGCCTACCTACCCCTACTACAATATACCAATGTATTTGTGAATTGAAATAAAAGGTGAAACTTTATTCTAAGGTATCCACTGACTCAACGACTTAACCTTATAGTAACCAAATACCGCTGTAAAGTGACAAAAAGGAAGAAAGTAAAACGAATCGTACATTTCCCCCATTCCGCCGGTCTACATCCCCGCGCTGATGACGCAGAAATACAACTAACTAAAGTCGGTAGCAAATATCAGCAAAATCATCCCCCCTCTACACAAGCCTACAAAGCATTAATATTAACACGAACAACCCTCTCTCAACAGAATGACGATCAATGGCAATGGTTTACCCATCATTCAATGCGCGTATGGGTAGAAAGAAAATACAAAATAAGGGATAGCGATGGATATGTGGCGAAGAGAAGAGCATAACATCTACAAAAACAACCCTCTCCCAACAGAGTGCTGATCAATGGCAATGGTTTACCCATCATTCAATGCGCGTATGGGTAGAAAGAAAATAAAGAATAAGCGATAGCGATGGATTTGTGGCGAAGAGAAGAGCATAACATCTACAAAAACAACCCTCTCCCAACAGAGTGCTGATCAATGGCAATGGTTTACCCATCATTCAATGCGCGTATGGGTAGAAAGAAAATAAAGAATAAGCGATAGCGATGGATTTGTGGCGAAGAGAAGAGCATAACATCTACAAAAACAACCCTCTCCCAACAGAGTGCTGATCAATGGCAATGGCTTACCCATCATTCAATGCGCGTATGGGTAGAAAGAAAATAAAGAATAAGCGATAGCGATGGATTTGTGGCGAAGAGAAGAGCATAACATCTACAAAAACAACCCTCTCCCAACAGAGTGCTGATCAATGGCAATAGCTTACCCATCATTCAATGCGCGTATGGGTAGAAAGAAAATAAAGAATAAGCGATAGCGATGGATTTGTGGCGAAGAGAAGAGCATAACATCTACAAAAACAACCCTCTCCCAACAGAGTGACGATCAATGACAATGGTGTACCCAAAAATAATGACCAAATAATAAAAGCGGAAATTGGAATAACTCGAATTATGGAATCAAGGAATTGTATGTTTTGTTTAAAAAGTAGCCTAATCTCTAATCCAGGAAGTAGACTATCTATTCACGAAAGTTTCATTCAAGTCTGTTAAACCGTTAAGGTGTTATAGAGCAACAAACATCCAAACATCCAAACATCCAAACTTTCACATTTATATATTAGTAGGATTAGTAGGATTATTCTATTTTGATTTTCTATTTGTAATTTGTGTAATAATGTTAATAAAGAATGAGGAATTTCTCCGATGTACCGCCCCAATATGGCTAGACTGTCGTTATTGCTTCCATTCTTGAATCCCATTTAAAAACAGTGTCTTCCACATGTAGCCTATCGTCTCTCAAAAAGATTTTCAATTTAGGTTTCGACTCGCGTAGCACCTTCATTATGGATACCAACTTGCTTCTTCTTTGGCGTGCACTATGTGGCAAATCTTTGTTGATGCTTATATTCGTTCCTTTAAGTTTCTTCGCGTTTCGTAAAACATTTAAAGCAGTTGTTCCGGACCTCAATTTGACGACAATTACCGCCGTGGATGCACTTTGGTAGTTTACTCTGTGCGCAGATTCAATGTCAGTGTTGTTTTCATTCGTGTCGAGCAGTCCAGCGCATACGTTTTTGGCTTTCTCAACTGGATCGGTGTGGAGGTCTGTACGAAAACGTACTACCACATTATCTTCAACACTCTTTTGCATAAGTCGTTCAATTTGTGCCTCCAGTAACTTGTTTCGGTTTCCTAAAAAGACAACTTTCGCAGAAAGCTCATTCTGCGTCGCTTTAAGGTTAGACAAATCGGCATATAGCAATTTGAGGTCTGACTTTGTGACAAGTTCTGAGACAAGCTTTGAATTGTTGTCCTTCAGGATTTCCTTCATTTCGTCTACACTAATGCCTGATGATGTCATTTCGACTAGAAATTTTGAAGGACCTCCTTTAGGATTATTATAATGGACAGGGGAAGTTTGTTCAAGGCCTCTTTTGCTCATAAGTTGGGTTATATGTATTTTGCGGCATCTTTACTTTTGATTTTATGTGTCTTAAGAGCTATGACTTACAGATATTTCACTCCGCTGATGTAAATATTGCGTTTATTTTAAGTTTTTGCTGCGATTTTTAAAGAAACAAGTTTGAATATATTGACTTTTTATTAATTTATCACAGAGCTTTTCTTAGGCAAAACCACTTTTCAGAATAACTGTATATCGGTGAGGAATATTATGATTATACAGCCCTAACTCAATAATGGCTTATCGGATTGAAAAACAAAAAAAAAAATAGGTGAAATCAATAGATTTGTCCGTCAATCATTTGAGATATAAAACATCCTTCTGCGTTGTCCTGAAGCTGACCAGTTTTCAAAGCAATTATTCAAAGCATCGCCCACAATTTTCCTTAAGTGGAGACCATTGCCAGCACACGGGCAGCAGTGGGTATCGTTGCAATAGTGTGTTTGTGAGTATATGTGCGCGTTCTAACGTGATCATATGACTTGCACTTCAATGTGCTGTACAACCATTTGCGGTTCTCGTACTCAAGCAATCTTAACAAATGAGGTGTTAAAGGTACCCCGGAATCCCGGGATTCATTTTCCAGAATCCCCGAAACCCAGGATTGAAAATTAGCTTCGGGATTGAAATCCCTGATTAACACATACTGAATAGAACAACAAAACCGTGTTGGACAAAAAAAAATATTTTATTATGTTTTTCAAAGCTTAAAATACACACATTTCAATGCAAATGCCCCCATTGAAAATGAAATATGTTTTGTAAGGAAGATTTATGAATGTTTTATTTAGAGTATGTACATTATCTGTATTTTTTTTTTAGAAAATTTAAGAAGGAACTTTGATGCTAAGCACCATTTGCGATTGATACGCCCCTGGGTGAGCATCCTCATTTTAACTATTTATCGTGTTTTTATCGCCTAGCTTTCTATGATGACCATTTGTTTTTTGTATAATACACATTTCCAAATTGTCTTTACTTTATTTTGCTTTTGAAGAACAGCTGTGTTTTAAATGAACATCATATTAGACAGAACACAAGTCCCCTTGTGCTTTAAATTTTCTTTTTAATTAATTTTATTGTGCTGTAAAAGTTGTTATCCTTCCAATCGGATAACACAAAGAAGTTACTTCCCTCTGTGCAGTTTTGTTATCGAAATAAATCTCTTCTAAGTACTATCCTCAATAAGCACCTACAATCTTCTAAAAACATAAAATCCTACAAAGGAAAGTATAAAGCAAAATAAATAAAGAAGAGGAAAATTCGTAAATATGCATTTTCCCTCCCGCTTCGGGGTTTAGTGATGTCGAACGAGTGAATAATGTTCAAAATCTATCAATAGTTTTCCATTAATATCCTTTAGGGATGGCTGCACGAAACAGTGCTTTTTATATTGTTAAAGAAAAGGAACATAGAAAACGTGTTCAAAGAATCCCTGCAGGAGATTCATCGAAACCCTCCCCATGGACTGTCTGTACTATCAATGAAAAGAACTTTAGGGATATGATAAACTGAATATTGGTTGCATAGTAACACTGCGCTGCTTGTGATAAAAGTAACGGTAAAATTCCATCCATAGTAACATGGATATGAACTTACCTGGCCCCCAGGCGCTGGTGCTCCAACTGTATTCGCAATCGTATGCAGAACCTCAACGTAGAGTTTTTCCTTCTCCTCGAAACGATCTAGTATCTCGTCGACGGGCTGTTCACGGTCGTTTTCTGGTAGAGTTTCGGCACGTGTCTCGGCAGCACGTACCGCTGACATACGTCGATTCTCACGCTTCCACGCCAACGATGTGAAGCTTTCGAAATATGAGCCATCTGTCTCCTGAACACTGCAATGAGAAGAAAAACAGGAAAATAAAAATCTATTGTTATCGCTACGCTGTACGCTAAGGGCTTACATCTGAAGTGGTGGATATTTAAAAGATTTAAGGAAAAATGCACGGATTAAGGTTAAGCTTCTCCAAGGGTCGGGTGGAGAAAGAAAGCAGTGCACTGGAAAGTAAATACCAACTCAATGGGATGGGATTCTAAATATGAGCACGGAAAACCTGGGCATGCTTCGAACAAAATCGGTTTCTGAAATGATTCCTGGAAATATCTACAGAAAGGTTTAAGCTCTTTGAAAAGAAAATTCGCTTGTAATGGAAGGATGAATACAGTAAAAGATACAACCGGAAACGATGTTAAATAATTGTTGTTGGTTCCCAACAATAAACTATAATCAAAACTTTTATTGTTAATTTTTATTGTTAACTTAACTAACTTTGTACACTTTACACCTAAAAAACACGTAAGAACACATTGAAAACATCGAGGAACTCGGCACAGTTGAGGACGAAAACAATGATTTGTACAGTGGAGAAGTTGCTGCAATACGAAGAGATAATAAATAAGCCCAGACATATTGGTTTTAATTAATTTCAATGTATAATCACTTAAAAACATTAATGTCGCATGTTTAACAACAATTAAAAAAAAAATACAAAATTCGTGACAACTAAACTTCAACGAGAGCTTTCGAAATGTGTCGAGTATTGATCCTATAGTCCAACTCATAACAAGACTAGAAATCAATGATGGCCGATTTAAATCGAGAGAGAGAGAGATCGCTTTAGGTAAATTATATGTGCCATCCCATTACCCACCCCTAACAAGAAACTCATATTTGTCCCTAATGATAAATTTATGGGGAAACAATTTTATGCAATTATTGTTACGTAAAAGAGGTCAATGATATAAATCAGTTGTACTTAGTTAGTAGAACCGAGATTACATTGTAATAAGAAAAACCCATATCGAGACACTCGCCATTAGATCGTCACGAGGACTAGCATAAAAACTGTTTATAACGTTTGCCAAACGAGTTTTGTTTCTTTGTCATATAAATATCTGTTATACAATACAATCCACTTCAAATTAAATAAGTAGCTTCGAACTTTGCCATCAGTTCGGAATATGGTCCTTTGAGCCGGATATATACCAGCGACCAGCGACGTAGTTTTTTATCTGGTATCTTAGCGTATTGTTGACGGTTAGCACTCCTATCAGCATTGACAGCTGTTATAAATATTACTTCGACATTAATACCGCTACTCAGCGAGAAATTGAAAATGACATATATTTACATATGTCAGACGTAGAAAATATTGAATTTTGTTTGATGTGCATTCTGACATTTTATTGTAAATCAGAGCTCACAAAACACTACGCTCTGTATGTGTACTGTGCTCTCAGTATCACTTTACCCAACTGTTGTTTGTCACGCAACTAAGGAGGATAATCTACCGATCTTCAATCTTATAGACTACTACAAGTAACACAGAAAGTTAATGCATATATGCAATTTTTGAATTCATCTCGAATGTACGTATGCAACTTATAATTGGTTAATGCTATGCTCAATTTGCTCCTTAAAGGCGTGGGCGTATTGGCATAAACATTAACTTAAAAAAACTCCAAAATTCCAACGGCGCGACGTGGCATGATCTTGGCGGCCAATTCTGGTCACCAAAATGGGAAATTACACCGTATGGCATGTGGCACCGTCTTGTTGAAACCACATGTTGTCCACATCCAAGTCCCAATCCAACTTTAGGCACAAAAAACTAGATTATAATATCGCGATAGCGATCATTATTAGCTGTTATTACCTGACCAGCCGAATTTTGAAAGAAAAATGGTCCGATGATACCTCCAGCACAAAATCCACACCAAACAGTGACCCGTTGTGGATGCATATTGGTTTCTCAACAATCACTCGTGGATTTTCAGAACCCCAATAAGCCTCATCGCTAAACATTATTATATTGCAAACTGAAGCTGCCAAACCTTCCCTATTTTTAAATTAGTGATAAACAATGAAAACGCGCCGTTTATGACCCTAAACTGTCAGTTCGCTGTCACGCTGTCTTTTCCTTCGTTGGCAACACTTTACCGCACAAATGGCGAAAAATTCAAATCTTGCGTGGGCACCATAGCGCAAGTGGTTAGTGCGTCGGACTACTGAGCCAGCGGTCTTGGGTTCGAATCCCGCCGCAAACACCTAAAAGTTTTTCACAGTGCCCACCTCTTTCGAATGTCTGACAAGCATCAAAGAGTATCATTTGTCACGATTGAGCTTCTCAACTCGCCGTTCGGAGTCGGCAAAAAACTGAAGGTCCCTTCCATTCGTGCAAAAATATAACACGCACACACAAATGGTTGCGAGAAGCAGGCCCAGGTTCACCTCGAGCTGTAGCGCCAACTAAGTAAGTAATGAAAACGCGCTGTTTATGACCCTAAACTGTCAGTTCGCTGTCACGCTGTCTTTTCCTTCGTTGGCAACACTTTACCGCACAAATGGCGAAAAATTCAAATCTTGCGTGATTTTTGGAACACCCTTTATGTTCAAAAGATAAACCAAATTTTGGTGAATTGAAATGCTAACTAAGAACATCACAAATAAACAAGACAGAAGCTGCATCGCGACCGAAACTTTTCTTCTAATTCTAATTAGGAACCTCATCAATTAGGAACCTCATCAAACATTTACAATTTACGAACAGCGTGACTCGTACATTGTTTTTGAACTTTTTCGAATCTTAGTCTATGAACGGAATTAACTTTGCGGCTATATTCTATGTAATGTACATCTCGAAAGTCCTTACTATTACGTTTAAGAAAGCCCAACAAAGAGCAAGACGTGACAATAGTATGATTATAAAGCAAAGATGACACCAATATCGTTCACTTCATTCAAATTCTGAAGTGTTAGATCATTATTGATAAATTAGATAAAAAGCACCGGCCCAAGATGGCTACCATGTGGACCCCCCAACAGGTTCTTTACTAACTCGAGAAGTCAGACTTTCGACCATTTAAACGATTTAAGTCTAGCCAAAAGTAATAGGTATATGACGGACTCTATTCAAGGCTTTTGTAAAATATTAGTTGGTCTGTTCATATCTCGTCTTTTGAAATAGTGACTTTATTCAAATATGAAGCAATTGCTCAAATTTTGAGCATTTGCTCGGATTCGTATGCGAAAGAACTTACTTGAGCATTTGCTTTGCTCGAAAATGACGTTTGCTCATATTCGTATGAATAAAAGGGAAAAATCTAAGCATTTGCTAGGAGAACTCCAAGTCCGCTATTTAGCTGACTCAGAGTGTCATAGTCCTTGTCAAATATTTTGTTAAATTCGTCGATAAAAATTTCTAATTCGATTGTATTTTCTTCGCAACAGACGCACTGACATTTTGTCAAAATTTAGGTGTTTCAATACGACACCCTTAGTTTCTGAAATACCAATAAATACTAATTTTCAAAATGAATGGGTCTCTTCACACGGGATGAATTCCACCGGTGGAAAATGGTGAGGGAAACGGAGAGCGTGGAAGAAACGGCATAAAATCTTCCCCCTATGTTGAACTGGAATAACGAAGATGAAAACACATAAATGCTCAAATTTTCATATTTGAGGTCTGGAATAAAATACAAATACAATGATGAACGGTTTATATATACACATTCTTCCCCCAGTATAGATCATCTCGTGCGTGTTTGAAGTGTGAAATAAGACTGGTTTTTCTCCCCGTAGAATTCATCCCACGTGGTTGCCGTGGCCGTGGTGGTTAGTGCGTTGGAGTACCACGCAATGCTGTCCGGGTTCAACTCCTAGCCGGGTCTTACACCTAAAAGAGTTTTTTCACGGTACCACCTCTTTCGAATGCCTGACAAGCATCAAAGATTAAGCTTCTCAACTCGCCGTTCGGAGTCGGCAAAAAACTGTACGTCCCTTCCATTCGTGCAAAAAATATAACACGCACACACAAATGGTTGCGAGAAGCAGGCCCAGGTTCACCTCGAGCTGTAGCGCCAACTAAGTAAATTGGAATACGCTATGGGGTGTTGGGGAGGAGCCTACCTCACAACAATTCATCCACTCCGTGTCCTACAAAAATGTGCAATTCGGAAGATTTATGGTGCATCTCGCTACACCTTTAGATCTCTGCCAGTTTTTCCTGTCAGACATCTGTATTATTACAAGGTCCCAAAAATATTTTTTTATAAGATACCTACAGACCCCAATCTCTAACGCCAACAATCAGGGACCTCTATAAATATATCTCCCTTTCGCACCACCCACTTAAGAGACTTCTACTCCGTCGTTTGCTGCAAATTATTTAACAAGCTTCCTGGATCGATTCGTGTTGTTAGAATTTTGCCGTTATTTTTGAAAGTTCTGCTGTCCTAATATATATTGCTTGATTTTAAACTTTTAAAAGCTAAGCATATAATCTTGTGTTGGTTATACTAAGAATAATGGAATAAATAAATAAATAAAATCAGTAGAAAGTTTATCAAATATTTTTTTTTGTTTTTAAAGGTTTTGGCCCGCTAGTTCCTTAAGGTCACTACGACCTGGGAGATCTTTAGTTGAGAGAACAGATTCAACTTGACCAGAAGAGGTTCAATTATTTTGAGGCAGTGGCGGATTAACCAGTAGGCTCATGAGGCTCGAGCGTAGAACGGCGACTTGTAGGTGGGCGGCAAATTTTGTATGCTATTTTATTTTTATTTTCAAAGAAAATGAAGCAAAAAATATATTTTATATTAAAAAAAATTAGCAATTGAGTACGAAAAGATACGTTAAATTAACGTTTAAAAGTACCCAAAAGGATCATTGGGTAATATATAAAAAATAAAAATATAATTATTCATCAAACGGAAACATCTTAATTAATGGCAGCATTCTTGAATCATATTCACAACAATCAATCACCATTTAAGTAACAACAGAACTGCATGCAGAAAACCTTGAATATCCCTGTCAAACAGTTTGATCCCCGAATAAATAAAAGAAAACATATTTACACTTAAAATAGTTTTTTTAAATTTGCCATTACCAATTACGTATACATAGATAACCATATGTATATTCTACGATAAAACCGTGGTATAGCTCTTCAATTTGTATAAAAAGGTTGACACAATATGTCCATGGACTATTTTAAGGGTAAGGATGAAAAAAATGTCCAATTCTGAGAACCCTAATCTTCATAACTCTCATATGCTGATGAAATACCTGAACCAAGGACAGAAACAACGAATCCCATTCTAGTTGCATTATCCACAACGAAGTTATGGAACTCATTAAATGCAGAACCGCAGTTTAGATTCTTAGCAGCAGCGTACCCCATCTCCCACCCCTACTCAGACATTGTTCTGGATTCATCAGATTATTCACCTGTGTATGCATAATAATACGCCACTCCCACTTGATTTACGCGAACAGAACCGGAACGTACATAGGTGCACAACCGCAAACAAAAAAAAAACAAAAAAACTTGAAACCTAATATTGAGAGTTCGAAAGGCACCCACCCTACACCACTGGAACCATTAAGCACATCCTCTTCCATTACAACGAGGGTGTGTAGAATAAATTATTCTATCTTCAACGCGCGCACCCTCTGCTCCGCTCAAACCCGGCACCGCATCCGAACTATGAATACACAGCGCGCCCCCGTTTAGAACAAAAACCTTCATTAGCATTTGGCTCGTAAAGGAGCTCAAGCTCAATCTCAATCTCTGCGGAAAATTACATTTTTGCAAAAAGGTCCTTCGGTGGTGTGCTTTCGCCATTTGGGAGGCGGGTTATGAAGCTTGTTGTTTTAGTTGCGTGTAATTGAGTAGAGACGCAGAGACGACACGGTGTGCACAGAGGAAGCGCCTAATGGAGCGCTACGAGTCTCTGCGGTTGAAACACCTGCCCGAGGCTATTCCAAAATAACGGCCAATATGCGAATTTAATATACACGTCTCCGGTGAATAGCTTAAAATTCAATTTATTATTCCAAATTTATAGCAACACCATCCGCAACGACAGCAAGAAGTACCTATTTTCAAAATACAGCTCGGATACTTATATTTACGAGTAGACACGAGTATTTTGCTCCAACAGCACATTCGTTACCTGACTGTCACAGGAGAGCTGGCGCAGTTGACTTTCTATGAGCATACACACAAACACACACACATAACAATTGTCGGTTCCAGAAAAAAGAAAAACAAAGAAAATTACATCAAAATAAGAAGAAAAAAAAAACCGGGAGATATATAACTTTTTAAGGACACGGTCTGGTGGTATTCTTCTTTAAAGGACCAAAATTCAGGACCACCTCTGACTATTTTAAAAGAACAAATTTTACACCTTAACAATGCTCGCACATCCTTCACGTGACTCGAGTACGAATGTGTTTCGAATAGTTTTAGCCGGGTAAAAAGCTTTCACCAAAAACGACAAAAATGAAAACCGGGACTCCCAGATGAGACAAATTTGTGCAAATGGAAGAAGGATTACGATGCGCGATAGGATGATGGAGGATGGAGAACCCATATTGCAGATTTAACGAACGTGTGTCGGGTTGATATTTGCAAGTTTATGTCCCTTTTCGTATGTACTCGTATGTAGTTAGATTTGTTTTGCTGTATTCGGGGAGTTTGGTTTTGCACAGTGGTGGAAAACTAATTAGAAACAAGGGGGGAGATAATTCTTGTTTATTTTTGCCTCATTATTTTTTTTTTTTTCAATTTCAGATAATAATAACAGAAGTATACATTGAAACATTGTCTTCAGCAAGAAAAACGTATTTGAAGTTGCATCTAAAGGGTTTTCCAATAAGAGGTGTTATTTTGATATTCAAGGAAAAATTTTTTGAGATAAATGACCGGATGTTTATTTCATAATAAAGAGGAAGGTATGCCGTTAATAATGAAAAACAACATCAGCCAAATGGCCACCACGAGCACGTATACAGGACCATATCCTTTTCATGAAATTTTCCATAACCAAATCGCAAAGTGGCTGCCCTATGTCCTCGATAGCCTCACGAATTTTATCTTTGAGGTCTTGAATCGACGCTGGGCTGTTGGCGTAGACCTTATCTTTCACGTGGCCCCAAAGGAAGAAGTCGCAAGGTGTTAAATCACAAGATCTCGGTGGCCAATTGTGATCACCTCTTGGAGAGATAACACGGTTCGGAAACTTTTCCCGTAAAAGATCAATGGTTTCGTTGCTTGTGTGGCACGTAGCGCCGTCTTGTTGAAATTAAACGTTGTCCAGATCAATACCATCAAACTCCGAGCAAAAAAAATCATTAATCATCTCTCGATATCGCAATTCATTCACCGTAACTGTTGATTCAACCTCATTTTGGAAAAAGTAAGGTCCAATGACCCCGCCGGACCATAAACCGCACCAAACAGTCACACGTTGAGGATGGAGAGGCTTCTCAACAATAACTCTTGGGTTTTCCGAGCCCCAGATGCGACAATTTCGCTTGTTGACGTAGCCACCGAGGTGGAAATGGGCCTCATCAGTCAAGATGATTTTTCGATGGAATTCCGGATCATTTTCATGCATTTCAAGGACCCAATCAGCAAAGACACGACGTTGTTGGTGATCGGCCGGCTTGAGTTCTTGTGTTAACTGAACTTTATAAGCCTTAAGATAAGACCCAAGTCTTTATGCAAAATACGGTGTAATGACGTTTGTGGAATGCCCAATACCAAAGAACGACGAGGAATGGACAAACCTGGGTTTTCTTCAACACTTTGGGCTACAGCAGCAATATGCTCAGTTGTTCTTGAGCGACATGCACGGGTTTTATTCTTCACATCACTAACTTGTCCCAACAGCTCGAATTTTTCCACCAATTTCTGTATTGCGGTCCGACAAGGTGCTTCACGACCACCAAAAAATGCTTAGTTTTGCGAACTGTGACTGCAAGATTTTCACCATTTTTGTGGTGAATTTTAATAATTTCAATGCGTTGTTGAAGCATGTATCGTTCCATTTTTAGTAATGGCGTAGTTTCTACTTGTCAAATGTCAAAGAATAAAAGCTTCAAAAGTGACAGCTACCGAAATAGCGGGCCATCCACAATAACACCTCTCATTGGAAAGCCCTATATTTAAAAACAAAATTATCGCGAAAAATAAAGTTAAGAGTACAGGTAAGACGGTGATTAAGTTTTAAAAATTTTGTAAAGAAATATTAAATTCCTTAATTCCGTGTACCTAATGCTGGAGTGGGCACTGTGCAACCCAAAAAAGTGTGGAAATACGATCATACCTGCGTAGCTGGTGCACATATCTGGTAGTGGTAGCATCATTGAAAGCTACTTGAAGCTTTCGAAAAGATTGCTGGTCCAGGCTACTCTGTTACCTACTTCAGTGTAGGCTACTCGTATAAGTGGCATTATGAGGGTTTGCACAAGTCTGCGACGTGTCTCGAGTAGAGTAACACTAGCCGAAATCCACAATTTTGGCAAGCATCCCTAAATACGACCATCGACCAATTACTATATTTACATGATTGCAACAAGAATTGTTGCTGTTTCGACCAACTTCAGCTTAGTGCCTGAAAGCAAAATATCGGGAACAGTGAGCCTATTCGGAAACGCAAACTTTGCAAAGCAAACGTTTTGCAAAGCAAGAGCAACAAAGCAGTTGAAACGTCAAAAGCATACGATTGCAAAGCATACTTTCGACGTTTACGAACAAACTATTTGCTTTTTTGCTTAAAAAAATTACAATGAACATTTTGAATGTTACTCTGTCTTAACACTTTATTGGATGGTTATATTAAAAAAAGGAATAAATGGGTTTTAAGAAAACTATTCCTCTTTTCTTAGAAATTCCATGATTTCGTTATTCCTCGTTTTTTTTTTTTATGCGCTTAGCATATCTTAATGGCTGCGATGTAGAGGCTGGCGAGTCCTCACCATCTTCGGTCTCAGGGTTATCTTCATACCTACCTTCCAAAGTCGAAATCAACAAACTTCTAGGTGGATCTATGAAGGGGTTTTTTCCCGTAAGTTTCATAGAAAAGCTCGAAATACTCCCACCTTGTTGCATCCAGTCCCGCTTTTGAATTCCTGTCATTAATTCGCTTGTACGTCAATAGCAGATTGTTCCATTTACGAAAAATTTCAACTTTTGTATAACGAAACTCCAAATCAAACACCACAAAGTCTACAAATCAAAAAAGCAACGCGATTTTGACATTTGCTTAAATTTGCATATATTTGAAAAAAATATTTGCGCTACTGCGTTTTAGAATTGTTTGCTTTATCGTATATGCATTTCCGAATGATAGGCTGAATTCCAAAACGCAGTTCTTCCGCAGTACTGCAAAGTCAAACGTTCCATATCGTCAATATATAGCAGTGATGCAATGTATCGCGTTCCTAGACCAATGTTGCCGTTCTGGTGACTTTGTCACTATACCTAGTGGAATTTTCACTCTTTTAGTGACAAAATAAATTTCCATGTCACCAGATTTCTAGTGCTTTTTCTAGTGACTTCTCAGTTCTCAAGCAAGCATTTTTGTGGTATGCAAAAATTTATTTTTTTCTTAATATTCCTTCTCAAATTTCAAATTTATTTATTAAGTAATAGCTTACACACATTAAGATACAGTATCTTATTAAATAGCGGGAGCTTCAATTGTAATTTTCTATGTATAAACTTGAGTGGAAAATTAATAGTAAGCGTTTCAATAATTACATCACTTTAAATAACTTCATTGAGAAAAAAGAAAATAATCTAGAAATACAATATCGAAAAAGAGAAAGAAACAAAAAGGGCACAAATTTACAAATCTCATCATCATCATCGAAGTGTTTCCAAGTATCGCTTAAGTCTCATCCTGAATAGGGTCGTACAACTTATCAATCGGAGAGAAATGGGAAGAGAATTCCACAACCGGACTGCATACACAAAGAATTGTCGGGTAGACACTAAGTGCATACAGCGTACTGGTATTAGGCTACATGATCTGGTAGAGCGCGGTAGACGAATCTTGTTATGAAGGTACGACGGCCGATGTGTCTGCATAACATTATGAAGCAGCACTAATGTTCTAAATTTAAAAAGATTATCAAGCGTTACGCCATTTATTGATCTCTTTTCAACTAACTTAAAATCAAGCTGTCTGCTGAACACGACTTTGAAGTTTCAATTTCAATCTCAGGAACATGCAGCCCTCCATTTTTGTCACTGAGCTGATTAACATTTCTTTCAAAATTTCAGTAAATCTAGTGACTTTCGGAGGTTGGCCTAGTGACTTTTTATTTCAGCTAGCGGCAACACTGTCCAAAACGCATCATAAAAACAACCACTGCGCAAACAAAAGCAAACAACGCATCATTGTTTATTGTGATGCGTTGTGATTTGAAGTTTTTTTTTCTTATTGCGATAAACCAAAATAAAAAAAAAAACACCACCATGTTTATTTTAACCCTAGAAAGATAATCATATTTTGATGTATAAAATGACACTAATGTATAAAATTTACTCACAGGGTTGTGAGTATTTCCAAATTGATGAGACTTACTTCAATGACACGGGAGTGTTCTGCTCTGGATACCTACTGGCTGAAAAGCCACGAACGCCCATCCTGTGATTTATAATAATTAGCAAAAGAGCGGTATATTTCGCTGTCGAATGAGTCATTTTGACGCAGATTATCTTTCCAGGGTTAAGTTAAGTTATTTGTTATTTTGATATTTTCTTGAAAAATATTCAGAAAAAATGGACAGAATTTCTTAGACATTTTTATTGATGAAATTAAATGGAAAAACCGTTCCAAAAAGTAAAAAATGTTAAAGCATCATGATGCATTGCAAAATGAAAGCATCGTAACATCGCATAACAATGGTAGTGATGCATTCCCGATGCGCATATTTTTGTTGTTTTGGAACTCAGCCATATACTTTGCATAATTTGCGCAAAGTTTGCGTTTCCGAATAGGCCCAGTAGCAAGGTCAAAGGGTCTATATGAAATCGGTATAGCTTGGCATTTCGTTGGATACAAAACTAGTCCGTTCCTGTTTGCCTATTTATTTATTGCAAGTAGATCTGCATTCAACGCTGTAACCAGATCACTCATTTTATCAATCGGCTGTTCATCACTCTTCTTTCATCTTTCTTTACATGGCGCTACAGTTCGGGGTGAACCAGGGCCTACTTCTCACACCCATTTGATGAAAATGTCCTGATTCTTTCATAAAGATAAGTCGGTTCGTGGTTTAGCAAATCATCAGAGAAAAGACATAGTGCGTACGAAACTGAAGAAGACTTCCAAATGACATATTATATAAATGAGATGAGAAATCAGAGACACTATCATACCTCCGAAAGTCGAAAATATAATGGTTCAAGACAACATTAAGCTTGCGCTTATTAGCGTAGTTACATTTCAAATAGATTTCAAAACCAAAGATTAATACGAGTATAATCAGCGTATTCGCGATAATAATTCTAGTAGCCAATGGGGTGAAAAATTGCGTGAAGACGGAAGGCACTATCTTTCACAAATCTGTCCAGCAGAGCAGACGACATCGAAATCATCGGTCGCTCCCAGCGCGCCGTGTTGGAGACTCTTACGGCAATTGAAGAACAGGCCAAACGAGTTGGCCTTGAAGTGAGTGAGGACAAAACCAATACATGCTGTCAACAAACAAAGAAACATCTATCCACCGCCTAGGACAAAACGTCACTGTTGGCAGCAGTAACTTCGAAGTGGTTAAGGAGTTCACTTACTTCGGAGTAAATATCCAATCCACGAGTGACACCTTAGTGGAGATTCGACGAAGACTTACCCTTAGGAAACCGCTGCTATTTCCGTTGGGCAAAACAAATGGGTTCAAAACTCCTAGCTCGGAAGACGAAATGCATGCTTTACAAAACATTGATCCTGCCAGTTCTGCTGTATGGAGCCGAGTGTTGAACGATAAGCGGGAAAGCAAAGCAGATGCTGAATACTTTCGGGAGAAAAAATTCTTCATCGGATATTCGGTCCCGTATGCAACGAGTGCGAATGGAGGAGACGATACAACCACGAACTCTATGAGCTGTACCAATATGTGGACGTAGTCCAAAAAGCCAAAACACGTCGACTACACTGGCTCGGCCACATCGAGCGAATGGACAACAATGCTCCAACAAAGAAGATCTTCGAATCACAGCCCCCAAGTTCGAGAAGACAAGGTAGACCGAACTCCCGTTTTAAGGATCAAGCTATCGCAGATTCCAGAGCGCTTGGTCTAGACAACTGGAAGCAGCGTGCCCGGAATCGAAGAGAGTGGAAGGCAGAGACTCTTCACGGATCGGGACTCGGGAGCCCGTTGAGTAAGTTAGTATAATGCACGGAGAATACCGCAGGATTTTCCAGCAACTATATTTATGTGATTTTCCCAAGTTAAAGGTTACCCTAAGCTTACGAGCCGTACCAACATAATCGATTGGAGCATTGTTCAAGTTGATAGTAGGGAAATAAGATAAGTCCAACGGTTTTCTGGATATGGCTAGGCATTCAAATTTAGATGGGTTTATCAAGAGACCGTTTTTCAGTGACCAACGCGCTACTGCAGCAAGATCATCATTTGCCACAGCTTACAGATACAGACACAGTGTGCAAAAAATTAGTTTTAGTTTATCAGAGCGCTCGCTGTTAGCATATTTTGTAGCAAAGGTACCTGTGTGTCTAATTAGTTTTCCACCACTGTTTGTCACGAGGATAGGTTAGGTTAGGCTATGGGGTGGCGGCTTAGCCTCACATAGAACAGTGTTGATCCATAGTGATACCACAACTCCTCAGAGTAATCAGTTAATTTCTGTTGCTTTGTTTAAACAAAATGAGTTTGTCTGTTGAGCAAATTTAATAAGAAGGTGAAGTTTTATGTCTGCCATTTCTACGAGTGACTTGAAATAGAATTTTCCCATTAGTCTGTGCCTTCTTTTTGCCAATGCAGGACAAGCGCACAGGAGGTGGTCTAATGTTTCTACCATACCCGGTTCATTGCAGTTTCTGCATATGTCCGACGAGACTAGTTTGAGCCTACGAGCGTGATAACCTATAAGGCAATGCCCTGTGATGACGCCTAGTAGTAAATTGCATTCCACTCTTGATAGCGAGAGGATGTATTTGGATCTATGGCTACTGCAGTGCGGCCAGAATATTTTCGTTATTCTGCAAGAAGTGGATTGATTCCACTTATTGTCAGCTGTGCTTTGTAATTTAGCATCAATTTTTGAGAAGTAGTGCTGGATCGGTGCTACTATGATTTCGGGTTCTGAACTAAGTAGAACTCCCTGTTTAGCCTGTTCATCAGCTTTTTCATTGCCTATGATACCTTGATGACCAGGGACCCAATATAAGCAGACTGTGTTACTTCTGCTGAGTTCCTGAAGTAAAGCGTAGCAGTTTAAAACTGTTTTCGATTTTATCACATTACTTTTTAGTGCTTTGAGCGCAGCTTGACTGTCAACATAAATGTTAATGTAGGAGCCTGCTTCGCAGTTCCTTAGATGCTCTGCTCTGCTCTCTGTCACGAGGATAATTAATTGTTTTTTTAAAGCGGAAGTTTTATGTCTCAATTTAAACTTAAGAATTTACTCGTAAATTATATGATAATATGTTCCTAGAGTAGAGTGGATTAATGGGTAAAAAGGTTAAATATTCGTCAAGTGCCAGGCGATAAATTAGAGAAGATTCATTATCTTCTACAGAGAGTTTGTTTGAAATTGTTTAAAGGTTGTGTAACCCTCGTATAGACGCAGCTTTATGGGCGATTACATGCTCACATATTACGAGATGACATTGACACTTGAAATAAGAAGAATGAAGTGAGCCAATAAGCTATCTGACAAAATGTCAAAAATGTTACCTTTCTAAATATTTGACGTGCACAGCTGTTTAAGGTATTCAAAGTGATTGTGTCAACCTGTGTTACATTTCATTTTGTTTTGTGGCATTTTTTCTATTCGATGGATTTGGATAAAATAGTCGAACAACAAATACAAAGTAAAAGTATACAAGACTACTTCAACAGTGGTTTATATGCGGGGAACTATTAGCTTGTTATCGAAAAAATGTGAAATTTGACAGTAAAACAAATGGAAGCAGTACAACCGTATACAGTGTTGACAAATATACTCAATTGTTATGTACTCGTACTGTTTGAAGGATTTAAAACTTCACGTAAGACAATATTTTTTATAACGTTAGTGGTAAAACGCTTAAAAAAAATGTGGCGAAAACTCCGACTCATCACGTGACACTTACAGACGGTGGGGTGGTGAGGAACCGAGAACGAAGTAATATCGTATATACTAGCTAGATAGCTACAAATCTAGCGGTCACTGCTCTCGATCTGCTGATCAGGTCGTGTGATTTATTTTTCTTGTAAACGGGCCCAGGCTTACCTCTGAAAATTTTCGGAAAGGGTCCAAAAAGGGGTACTTGGCAAAAAAAAGAGAGGTCCCATATAAAATTAAAGAATAAGACGGGATAAGTATTATTTTATTAGTTTTTCTATTTGTAGTCCAGTTGCTTAAAAGTATATAAAGCTTATGCATAAAAACTCTTAAAGAAAACAAAAAAAAATAAGTTCATTTAAAAAAAAGCAATTCATTTAAAAATAAAGTAACACAAACAAAAGAAACAAGAAAAGTATTTGAACAAAAAGTTATGATTTGGAAAACCTAATTGTTAGGAATGAAAGCCCTAAACTTCTGAATTAAATTAACAACTAGTTGAACCCGTACTCGCCTTGCTTCGCATTCTAAGGGCTTTCTCATTCATACAAATATGCAATTTCAGTGGGAGCGAAGAAACGTCAAAGTATTTGTCTAAGTCCACAAAAATGTTTAGGAAATTTTGTTGATTAATTGCGTTTTATCAAAAACGTTTCAATGTGTAACTTTCAGCCCCTAACTGCAGATTTCATAGTTCTCAAAAACCGCACCGCACCGTAGCCCGTCAACACTTCCGCCTCTACCAGATGTCATTGCAGAATTGTAACTCTACGTCCGGTGCCATTACATTATTTTGGTGGGCTCAAGTTTCTTAGAAGAATAGTAGGTACACCCACTTTTAGTTTTAATTTATGTGATGGCAGCAAAAGCGAGAGTTTAAAAATTCGACCAGATATCTGGTTGTTACTTCTTGGTCCACAACCCGGGTGATTGAAATACATTCTGCACTTTGACCATCAGCACGTGAAAATATCTCGCTGTTAATTGCTGGAGCTTAATCATTCCGAGGCAACAAAATAGCTCGCTCACAAAGCTAAGAATTCTTACGGTTTTTTAGTTGTGATATATCACCTTAAACCTTGTGATAAATTTACTTTTCCATTTTCTTCCGGAAGCGTTCCTCCACCAATTTTAAATAAAAAATCAGAGAAATGTTGTGCGTTCGGATGTGCCTCGTGGCACTACTGATAACGTTTGCCTAAAGTCTCGGCAAAATAGCACTGTAAACCAAACATCCCAGATGACTTCCGCATAGCAAATACATATGTGTATACATATATGAACCAAAATTAACTCTTAAAACAACAGAAGTTCACATTGGGTAGAATATTTGTTTTTGATCGTTTTTTTTTTTTTTAATTATTAATAATATTTATAAACTGAAAATGCAATTCACTGCTCTAGAAAATTCTCTTTCTTTCGACACCTCATTTGTTAAGATTGGTTGAGTGTGAGAGCCGCAAATGGTGATAATGATTGTAGCACATTGAAGTACAAAGCATATGATCATGTTAGAGCGCGCACATATACTCACACACACACACTATTGCAACGATTCCCACTGCTGCACGACTGCTGGCGGTGGTCTCCGCTGAAGGAAAATTGTGGGCGATGTTTTGAATAATTGTTTTGAACATTGCTCCGCTTCAGGATAACGCAGGACGATGTTTTATATCTCAAATGAATCAGCGACAGATTTACTAATTTCACCTATTTTTTTGATTTTCAATCCGATAAGCCATTATTGAGTTAGGGCTGTATAATGATAATATTCCTCTCCGATATACAGTTATTTTGACTACTATGTAAAACCCAGTAGGCTGAGCAAAAAATAACATAGCTTGTGATCATCCCGGGTACTTAAGAAGCATTTCAAGAGAGGGATTCATCGAAATCTGTCCAGCGGTTTTCACACCATTAGGTAACCAACAAAAAAACCTCTACAGTTTTATAATATTTATAGATAATAGAAGTATGACAAACGAAATGCACCAACTATTTGAATGTGTCTGTTTAGAGGGGAAATTCACATTTCGGCGTTAAGAAACACATTCACAGATAGAAATCGGGTTAACTCAAAAGTGTGATTGCTGTCGGTGACAATGGGTGGTGTGAATAAAAACTGAGGGTGAGTGTTCCCTCAAGTTTTTAAAGGGAACCCTCCATTTGGGGTGAATAAAAATATTTTTCGTTAAGTTGAACGAAAACACTCCACTCACCACATTTTGACATTAAAGGATTCCCTCCATTTTGGTGTGAATAAAGTCGCATTTCATTAAGGGAACACTCGAGAAAGTTGAGAGTGCTTGTGAGGTACTTTAGAAATAATTAAACATGAATACCATTATTAATTTTTTTTTTTGCAAATTTTTTTCAATCGGTTTATACCTCTTCTCCTTCTGACGACAGCTCTTCCAGCGTTTCATTCGAAAGTTCCATTAATATCGGTTGCTTATATTTAAGTATCTCAGATGTTGAAACTGCCCTTAACTCTTTGAAAGATGAGGTACAATCTGGTCCAGATGGCATTCCACCTATCGTTTTGAAAAACTGCGCTGTTGCTCTTTCAGAACCATTAAAACATTTATTTAATGCTTCATTGGAAAGAGGTACTTTTCTTAGCGATTGGAAAGTTTCATTTATTACACCAATTCATAAATCGGGACCTAAGCAAGAAGTAAGTAACTATCGTCCAATATCTAAAATGTCGTCAATTCCTAAACTTTTTGAAATTTTTTTTAAAAAGTTGAGCTTTCTTTTAAAAGAAATCATTTCACCCAATCAACACGGCTTCATGTCAGGTAGATCTACGACATCAAATCTAACCATTTTCTGTAAACTTGTATCACAATCGATTGAAGATGGTTATCAATGCGATGTTATTTACACTGACTTTGCCAAGGCCTTTGCCAGAGTCAGCCACGATTCTCTTATAAGAGAGCCTCATTGGCTTTCATTCTAACATGCTACAATGGTGTAAATCTTATTTACATGGGCGGACACAGTTTGTTCGTATAAACGGTATTTTATCTGAACCTATTCATGCAACATCTGGCGTTCCACAGGGTAGCCACCTTGGTCCCCTGTTCTTTCTAATTTTTCTTAATGACATTCCAAATATACTTAAAAACTCTGATTGCCTTATGTTCACGGACGATATTTAAATATTCAGAACCATCAAGTCCGAATCTGATAGTGTTCTACTTCAAGAAGACTTACAGAGGTTGTCACAGTGGTGTGACTGTAATAAACTATATCTGAATGTCTCTAAATGTCAAACAATGTCTTTTTTCCGTATCCTTTCCCCTGTTATTTATTCTTATAAAATCGAGGACCTTTCTCTTGCCAGGATAACCTCCAAAAAGGATCTCGGTGTAATGTTTGATGCCAAACTAAGTTTTGTGTTACATATTGATTTAATTGTTGCTAAAGCCAACTCAATGCTCGGTTTCATAAAGCGCAACTCTAAGGAATTTTCTGATCCTTACACTCTCAAAACACTTTTTTCCTCTTACGTAAGATCAGTTCTTGAATACTGCTGCGTTGTTTGGAATCCGTTCTACAATATTCACTCAGTTCGGATTGAAAAGATCCAGAAGCGCTTTACTTGATTTGTTATTTTTAGGCTCCATTGGAATATCCGAATGCCTTCCTACTTATCTAGATGTAAATTAATTGGCCTTCAGCAACTTGACATACGCCGCAAGTATTTCTCAATAATTTTTATACGGGATGTATTAAATTCCCATATTAACTGTCCATTCCTATTATCATCAATAGATTTGTATGTTCCTGGTAGAGATCTACGACTCCGTAATCTATTCCGTGAACCCTTTCACAGAGTCAACTACGGACTAAATGAACCTCTTACTAGATGCCTAAGAGAATCAAACTTAGTTTGTAATTCTATTGATTTTCATCAAAATTTGAGTAGGGATGCATTTAAAATTAAAGTATTGAATATTATAACTGCTCAAGTAATAGATTAAATTAAAATTAAATTTGTATTATTATGATTATTAAATTGTTACACTTATATTCAATGTTATTATTCTGTAGTCTATAAGATATTATATGTAAATGTGTATCTGTTTGATGTAAATAAATAAATAAATAAATAAATATATTATGCGGACGATGAAAATATGGATGAAATCGAAGAAAAACCGACAAAAAAATAAGATTTGAATGGAGGAATACGATTTTGTTAAAAGCTCGCAATTTTATCCATGTTTGTTTGAAAAAAGCCAAATTCCAGCGATGAAAATTAATAAACAAAATGCGCTACGAGCTGTGGAAGAAAAAATAAAAAAGTACATGTGCCATTGAACTGAACAGCTCCAGTTGAATTATTATTAATAATGTTAAAAACAGCTGAGTTGCGCCAAAATAAAATAACCCATGTGACCGAAACGCCGAGAGCTATAATTTTTAATTTTTCGCGTTTGTACGTTCCAAAAAATGATTATTAATTTTTATTTCAGTTTTGGTGGTAAATCTCAAGTACCTAACTTGGGAATTGAATTTGACAGTTCTAAACTCAATTTTTAAAACTTCAACTTGAGTGGAAGTGCCTACTTGAAAAAGATGTTTATTCACACCAAACTGAGTGAACCCTTTCAAGAAAACACTTTCCTCAAGAGGGTTTACTTCAAGGGTTCCCTCAGTTTTTATTCACACCACCCAATGTCTGCTAGGAATTTCGGTTGAGTGTGTCAATTGTTTCCTAATTTACAAAAAGGGTCCGAAATGGGTCCTTTTATCAATAAGGGTAAAACATCGATGATTTTCAAAAAGGCGGGGTCCTGGGGTCCATGCTATCAAAAAAGGATTAATTTGACCCCAAATGGTCCCAAAGGTAACCCTGAACGGGCCATGTCTTCCTGGATATGGCAAAGTTTGAGTTCGAGGTTTTTCCACCTCGAGTTGGATTCAACTAAAAAGTTGTTGAAAGATTTTACCCTTCCACCGCAAAGAATTCAGCAAGGCTTTAAATCACAGGACAGTTCTTCCTTGCACTGTTCTACCAATTTAGAGGAAGTGGTGGTTGGGTGAAGGGCCTTAATGGCGGACTGACTATCCACCAAGGTTGTAGGGCTGAGATGAAGTTTCCTGCATGCACTTCCGCCTGAAAGACGCTAGAGCGGTTTGGAAGGCGAAGGGATTTAGCAATTCATAGTTTAGCTGAAAAGATACCCGATTCGACACCACAACACATCTTGGATCCGGATCGGTGAAGATCGTTATTTAGTATTCTAATGTGATAGGGTTATTTTTCCATTCATATCTGAATCTGGAAGACTTGGATGGATTAGTTGAAATCGAGTTTGGGAGTCGTGTAGTCAGTGGGGGTCAGGGCAAGATCTCTTGGTAACATATCGAGCGCCTTAATGTAGCCATAAGGCTTCGTAGACCAGTATCCTGATTCTCAGAGTCTTATTGTACTACACGATACCAAATATTTGATATGGGTAGGCAGGATGTGAAGGAGCACGTTGAATACTTCGATCGAGATTGACCGCTTGGTACCAGCGTTGGCACTTTGATTTGGGTAAAGTTAAAGGTTTGTTTGTCAGGGTCTGGTCTGGTTCGTTGGCTCTGGTAAATACAATTTTTAAATAGAGATCTAATCCACTTTTTGACCTAAGTTCTTGCTATAAAAACAGTGCATAGTATACCCACATATATGTACATGATGCCGTGACATAAGACCATGCGACATAAGGCCATATTTCAAAATATGTTATTATGGCGCTTTCACAAAGTGACTTAAGACCATATTTCAGGGTATGGCTATTAAAAAGTGACATAAGATCATATGGTTTCTCACTATTTCTTTATAGGAGCAGCGGAATAAGTCCGACTTAAGTGGGACATACGACCCAAATTGAATTAGGGACTTATGTATGTAAGTCCAAAATTTTAAGTCGCGAATTTCTCACTATGCCCCGAAATATGGCTTTATGTCGCTTTATTAACGCGTAATAAGGCCATATATTGAAATATTTTAAAATATGGCTTTATGTCACATGGCCTTATGTCACGACACCTATGTACGATTACATATGCAAACGTCAATTACCTACTAAAATGCGCAGTTTCCTATTACCGAACAATTTGGCACGCCAATGTCTTTGTCTTCAAATTGAATGTGGAACCTTCAGTATTTAAGTTTTTTTTGTTTATTTGCCTTCCGTCAATGACATACTATTTGTCCAATAATTTGTCACATCACAAAACAAAAACAAAACACGACAATAACGAGCTTCAAAAGTCCCATCGCTAAAAACTTGACACGAACTCACGTTCTGTAACCACATAAACACTATTTACCAGGAAACCTACTCTACTCTCTCCCAGTCATGCAATCCAATCTGTCAATAGTGGACGCGTTAATAACCACCAGACAATACAATGATTGTAATCTAAAAGGCAGCCTTATTTCCATAAAGCCTCAAAGCTGTAGTCACCAGTAAGCCATCAGGCTACGTAAAACAATTTGCATTGCATGCAATGCCGGCACTTTTCAATTTCCAATTTCCTCAGCACTGAATGGAAAATCCCGGAAAAACATTTTCACATCCATTAAGGCAATTTTGAATAATTTTCGAAAGAGCACAGCGCTTCTGTTATCAAGACATGAACATAAAAGTAAAACGAATGGCGCATTCGAATATGACACAGGCACGCGATAAAGTCATCGCATTCCCTAGCTGATGGTAAAATATTTTATTGTAACTATTATCCTGTGGAAGCCACTAATCAGTATAGGGAAACGTGCTCTATATATAGGCTGTCAGTCGAGCGCCAATTGTGCGAGAGAAATTCCAAAAACGATTTCCCTCCAACCAAGGAGAAGGAAGTCCTTTAAGTCAAAACCCAAAACCATCACGTTGTTCATTTTTCATTATGCCTTTCGCACATTGTCTGCTTCAAGTGCTTCCTTGCAGGATTCGTTCGAATTGCGCAGGCAACAAGAAAGGACCTACTACAATAATTCTGTTCGAGAGAGTGAGTCGGGCTCGAGCTGTTACATAAAATAAAGTACATAACTCAAGTATTGGAATTTTAAGTGGTTTCAAATCCTCCATGTCGCCTCCCATCATGAGGCATGAATGTAGCAGGATTTTCGAAATATGTAGTTCCGTTACAATCATAATTGTACGAATGGATTCGTTATTTTTTTTTTTTTGGGAAAAAATATTTACTTACAATGGCCAAATGGAAGGCGACTTGTTGAACTCATGCCCGAAGCATAGAACTAACTTGACCTTGTTGCAGCACAAGCTGTTCGAAATTGATTACCACTGGCCTTCGGGAATGTTTCGACAGGAAAATGAAACACAATTTTCGGGGAAAAATTTGTTTTCCAAGTGAATGATGGTATATTGTAGGATATCCTTCAGTGGAATGGGTTTTGAATGGACTTTTGTGTCGGCGGCGGCGCGTTTGGGAAATAAATGAATGTGACCTTGAAACTTCCCTAAAAGGGTTACGAGAATATGTCGCCAAGTATGAAAATTTATGTAAACATTATTCAGAAAACAAAAATATTGAAAAATATTGCGGATGGGGAAATGTTTCCAAATTTGTTTACTTAAATAAAACCGAGAAAAAAAATATAAAAAGTAAATGTCCTGTGGGTAGAATCCCTGTCAGTCAGGGAAGTTTACTTAGTAACTTGCATGAAAGGAACAACCGTGTGTAGGTTTACTGTTAATATTTGCAGTTTAAACTGTCAGTGTTTGAGATTATTGCTGTTCTTTTAGTGGCGCGTTTTGGCGGTTGTTATTTTTTTTTTAAAGGGCTGTGTATTTATTGCTCGTCGGAGGGCGTTGCATCTTGCCCCCTTTCGGTCAACAAGCTAAAGTTCTGGGCAGTCTTATGCGTTCTGGTGTTCTGACCATGCGAGATATTTTATCCCTGCCTTGGTTACTGTTCTCACCTCGTAACTATCGTAAAAAGACTCAATACGGAAATAGACTGGGAAAGATATAAATCCTGTAAAAGGAAATTTAAAAGTGCAATAAGTAGTGCTAAGCGCACCTCATGGCGTATGTTCTGCAGCAAAATTGAAAACACAACAGAAGCAGCGAGACTAAGAAAGATCATGGCAAAAGAACCGTCAGTACCAGGTTATCTTAAAGATACCAATGGTAATTGGACGCAATCTTGTTCGGAATCCCTGGAACTCCTGCTTAGCGCACATTTTCCAGAGTGTAATCAGAGAAACAGAAAATGTAGAAATTGGCTTGTCTACACGTGTCTAAAATTTTAAAACTCTATGCAAAGTGTAACCTTTCACCTTTATTTTCTGTTTTTTTTTTTTCTTTAACCTGAGTGGAGATCGAATAAAAAAGTATAAAAAAATTAAAAAGAAATAAAATATACTTACTTCCACGTAAAGTGTAAATAAATAAAAATAGATATACAATTTTTGTTAATTTTTTTCAAAACCACTCAGGATTTAAAACTGGAATATTCAGTATATTGTTTCAATTAGCTGAAAAATTCTATTTGTAATTTTTTTTACCGGAAAAGTTGTCTTTAACGACTTCCTGCACAAAAAATTATGCAAATTTACAGCAAGAATAGGCTTTATCAAACGGTTCGTTATATTATGAGCTGAACAATTTTTTGAATTAAGTTCCGCTAGATTTTGATTATTTCACGCTGTGCAACGTCAAATGGGGTAATTTTTTTAATATTAATTTTTTTTTAATTCTTTTATTAAACACTAATAAGTTATAAGTTTTATTAGCTGTTTCTAATCCGTGATCTAATCCGGATCAGATCAGAATAATAAACTAAATTGGCTCAATATTATTACAAAGCTTTTTGAAATTTAGCGCGAAGTTGCCATGTGAAAGAATATTTTTTTTAAATGAAAGTTTGATGTGCGCTCGTTTTAATTTTTAAGGAGGGAATTGTTCATTTTAATAGCAGATATCTACCAAATTAGAATAGTATTCTGTAGCTATAATCTTACTATTACATCGCTTACATAGCATTATGAGCAGAATAATATTTAATACATAAATAATATTTGGATTGCCAATAATATTTCTTATTCTAAGTAGAAAGTAAGTAAGTATTGTTGTTGTAATTCATACAAACCAATGATCTGTATGGATCATCGGCGATAATAAAACACGGCTTTAGAGATAAGATCTCTCCTTCACAGATTTATTCCAGGGAATTTTAAAGCTCACTTTACCCTCAAATAAACTATACTCTGTTCCACAAAAATTGTCAGTACAGGCCTTACGAGGGAGCTCTTTTTTAAGCACTGGTTCCTCTACATGTTTTTATGGTACTCAAATAACAAAATGGCCACTGAAATAAAAATCAAACCACTCACTTACACACGTTTTGTTTTTTTAATTTTCCTCAAGTCCGCATGAACCCCACCATGACCAGCCTGCCACACAATCGATAGCACACTGATTACACTGTGTAACAAAATTTGAAAAAATGTTGGTTTATGTAGATTTTTGGATTGTTTATGCTTGGTATATGTATGTCAGCTCATTTCAAAAATGACAAAAGTTCTTCTTAAGTGTTAGCTATTGCTTCAGAATTTTAACGAAAAGTTTGCGTTTTTGGGCATTTATGCACTTTTGTAATTAATTAAATATATAAAAGAAAACTCAATTCAAAATGTTACTTCAAATTTTAATAACCTTTCATATATACGAACAAAAAAAAAATATTGGCACTTCCATATGCATTTAGAAGTGCAGAGATTTTCTTGTTTTCCTACTGCGAACTTTGGAATTGCCCCTTTTTAGGTGCCAGACGTAGTCGCCCAGCATATTGGCATCCAATTTCCCCTGGTATCGGCCCTTCATTGAAGCGATGTCTTAGGGAAACGTCTCAGCATGTTAGTCACTAATGCTCTTCACGTTTTCACTAAAAATAAAATCTAAATAGGAGTGAAGAACATGTAGTTTTAGCGACATCCTGCATCCTAATATATTAAACCTATCCACTAAGTTGTCTACTAGTTCTACATAATTTTCTATTTTAATATTTCCTCCTTTTATTTCCCTGAATGCTGTCCAAACATTACGTTCCTCTGATTTGAAGCGGGGGCATACAAATTTTTCCTGAATCTACCAATACGTGGAACTTCACGTTTTTTTGCATCAGGTATAGTATAAAGGCTTCTCTTAACGGCCTTTCGGCTTTTCGTACGATAGTTTTCAGTGTCAGTACGACTGTTCCATAATTAAATGAAACATTTTTATTTATCTTCTCAACTAACGACTATTCACATTCACTTGCAGAGGTCGAATGATAGGCTTGCTCTGCTTGCATTTCCGTTAACACATTGCGCGATGCCGTTACCGTTACCGTAAAGCTAACAGTTAGAACGAATGAATACTCAAAAGGTGCTTGACATATCATAAGCAGAAACTAACAAACAAATATCTTAAACAAATTTTTGTTACACAGTGTTATGCGTGGACGCCATCAACTCTTGCTATGTGTATGGAAAATATGAACATCAAAGCAGTATTACCATTACTAAATTAAACCAAATCGTTATAGCTTTTTATGTGGTTTTTGCAAAGAGTTTTCGGATTTTGTGCTTTGAGAACCAATAAATAAATTTGAGTAGGAGAGGGTATTGCACCTTTTTTGTTTTTTCCATCTTCTTGTTTTTCTAGAGAAAAATTTAAAGATATTTTCGCGTATTGTGCTTTATATTGAAGGTTTATTTACAAGAGGTAAATAATAGGTGCGGAAACGAATAGTGAGTATTTTTTTTTTTTTTTGGTTTTTATGTTATATGTATCTCGGAAACTAATCGTTTTCGATGTAAGGCATTTTTACATAGAAATACTCGAAAAAATGCCCTCTACAATATTTTAAAATTTCATCAAAATTGAGGTGGTGTGCACTTTTTGAACACAATGGTGTTTTTGCGTTCAATAAATTATTTTGTTTTTAAATCCGCAGATGGTTATACATATATGGGTATTGCTTTCCGATCTGCGGCGATTTGTCATGCATACTATATTAACCCAGTGAGAGCTTAAAAGAGGGGCATATTTATGAAGCCATTGCAACGAGAAAGAGAGGCAAACGGCCTACGTATCTTCCCTTTACTTACAATTTTTGTGGAACAGAGTATAGTTATTTACATATTTTACTTATATTTTCAGTACTTAATGGAAAAAGCCTAAAAAAACGAAGCTTTGTTGTCTGATATTGGCGTGCATAGTGTTTGAAGTCAGCTGCGCATTTGTACACGTTAAATTTAAAAAATGTAAGCTTGAGTTCAGAAAAATGTTGTTGTTTGAAAACGAGCCGGCGAAATCGGCCACAATTTGAAATTAAAACGAAGCGGCGGCGTTATATTCATGTACTCCATCTGAATGCAGTAATTTCAAAGATGATTCATGAGAGCCAACAGCAGTACAAATTGCAGAGGCCAAAGAGGGACACTTTTCGAGCGGCAGTGCAGAAAGTGCAGATGATATGGATGAGATAATGTTAAATGCTTCTGCTCCTGATCCAATTGTATTGCATAAACCGAAAGATGGCAAAATCTAATACACCTCAGAGTCAGCGGTTTCGTATATGTTGGACATATGTACCTGCCTGGAAATACGTACACATCCTTTATAACAAACGTATTCCATTATTGAATACGAAGAAGATAGCATGGGAGCTATCCAGTAACAATGCATTCTAATGGTGATTCGGCCACATCTAGCTTTGAATACAAGAGCAGATGGTAAGCTAAGGCGATACCTAACGAACGGAGTATATTTAAAGTTTCACAGCGGAACCCGATCTTATAAGTCAACTTTCAAAATGGCTTTAACTTAAAAGCTTTTTAAAAACTTAAACTTTTTTTATTGTTACCCTTAAGAGGAAAAAACTATCGATATATAGGTATCGATAACTCTCGATAGTCAAAAGCCAGGTATCCCAAGCCACCAAGTGAGCATCAATCTACTAATTTGTCTTGTAATACTTAGAAACTTCATCAAAGTTACACTAATTTGAACACAAATGGAAACCCTTACCTGAGTCAAAGAGGAAAACTCTTTCAAAAAAAGGTAGATAGGTACTCGTTCAAAATACATATAAATGTATTTTTCAAATAAATAAAAGCTTCACTCTAAAATACCAGGCACGTCACGGGCAGCAGTCCCGCTGTTATTTCCTATCAACAAAAGAACAACAACAATTGAAACAATATTTTCAATATAATCCTCTCCTAAAAAAAAAAAATAAAGTAAACTGCACATCATAACATTCACAACACACACGATGTTGAAAAGTAAAAAAAAAAAACAAATAATATGTAAATTGGTCCTTTCAACGCTACATGATTCAAGGGGATATAAAGTGGGTCCTTTTTTTTATATTTACTTTGCATATTGCAAATATGTTTGTATGTGTGAGTAAATCATCAATGAGACCATTCCTTTCAGGACTGAATTTATGCTAATAAAATTGTTTGTTTAGACCGACCGACGTGAAACGATGTGTACACTCGTATAACGGTCCCGCACGTACCAGGCGATGGAAGTTTATTTATTTTAAATTGCTTCATTGGTGGTATTGTTATTCCCTATATGCTCCTTATGTTATCAAGGAGCGCACATATGCTGCCTCCTTTCCCACTCGAACTGTGGATTAAGGATAATTATGACGCCCATTGAGTTGAAAACAGCATAGCAGTACATATACACGTGGAGGATCATTCTACACAGAGACATCCAATTGATTATGCATCGCCCTAATGGGACGCATGATTTGGAGCTAATTGCGACTGATAGTGTGATGGGGACACCATTTATGCAGAGCAGATGCGTGCCACTCTTGGCATACAAATGGCCATCGCGTCTGTGGCATATCCGTAGCGCGCTCTGTTCCGCAATGAAAAGGAAATAAAATTCTTATATGAGTATAGCGGCGGGCGCAGGAGCAGGGCCACCGCCAAGGAGCGAAATATACATTTTCCGGCTGAAGTTCCCCCCTATTGCCCCACAGGGAGCTGGTGAAAGTTTAAGCATTGTAATCTCTTATCTGGATGATGGAAATATGCGTGGGTGGCTTAAAGTATGTGATAAAAATGTGAAACCGCTCGGATGACTTTTTAATGTAATAACTTCTGACGCAGGAAGCCACAGAAACGTTGAAGCGAATTTTCAACTGAATATGGAAATTTTTACGACATTTCTTTATTCGGGGTTTTTCTTCTTTTTTTTGTCGTTGAATTGATTAGCAAGCAGCAACTAAGCACCACACATATGCTTTGCGAATGAAAAATCCAATTTTACTAATACCGGTGGTTACCAGAGAACCGTTTTAGTGGCTTCGAAAGTAATTGACGAAAGGAATAAGATGACGCTTTGAAAATTAAAAAAAAGCTATTATTTAAACTTTGTTTCAATTGAGGATCTAAATATCTGTTATATCGTCAGTTCTGAAGCAGAGGCGATAGTGCATCCTTTTGAAAGAAAAGTTCCTCAACTGAGCTGAGCGCCAATTTTTTATAAATGCTATACGTCTGTGGAACTCTCTACTCCGATCTTTAAGGATGATAAGCCGCACTAGGCTATTTGGGAGGAGGCTCAGGGAGTACTTGGAGACTTTAAGGTAGTGATGATTTTTATTTTTTAATATAACATATTAATATTCTTTATTTGTTCCTTTCAAATAATGAAGTTCTAAATATTTAAGATTTAATTTTTCCTTTTCATATCGATGTTTTTTTGTTACTTAACTTATCACATCATTTAAATTAAATTATAAGGTTTATACTATCTAAGAAGATATTGTATCTTACTGTATAAATCCATACGAATAAATTGAATTGAATTGAAAAATTTAATTGAATTGAAAAATTGAATTGAATTGAACTGTTTTAAGAAGGTCAACGGAAGCTTCAATCAAAGGGATTTCCAAATCGCATAGCTCATATCCAAGAGGATAATAAACGCCATTTTTTTAGGACCCAACAGTCGCAGTTGCCATATTATTTTTGTCAACAATTAATGATGTGGATTGTATTATTTTAAACTCTAATTAAACTATCTACCCCGATGATATGAAAATCTATAGGTTCATTAGGTCTCCCGCCGAATCTCACCCGCTGCAAGACAAGCCGAACAGATTTTCAACTTGGTGCAAACACAATTTCTTGGAGCCTAATATCAGCAAACACTAAGCTATCACTAAGCGCCTTCCACCCCCTTCTGGGACTAATTATATGTATATGTGATGAACGTGTCTCCTCTGTCACTTCTTTGCATGATCTGGGTGTTATTTGCGACAGTGAACTTAATTTTCGCTACCATATATGTGGATAGCATAACACTGTGTGACATTTTTCATATGTGAAAAAAGTGCGAAACAAACCGACCCAAAAAACTGCATCCAGGGCCTCAAAATCGTAAAAATGCCCAGAGAAAGAATAAGCGTCAGAAAAAGAGCGAACAATGAAAAAAAAAAGAAAAAAAAATTACGTATACGCCACGTTGTCCACAAATATATTGTAACAATTATGTTTCAATTCATTTACATAGAAAATATGTTTTTTTTTTTTGTTTGTCAACTAAATGTAAGAAAAGGCTTGGGCTGATTTTTTTTTCAAAAGATGGTGTTAGTGCAAATCGTACGAGTTATGGGCCAAAAATGGTCGAAAAATGGTAAAAAAATGGTGAATGGTGAAAATTCGGTTGAGAGCGAGAAGTTCTCTTGGATATCTTCTCTCTCACCTCTATGTATTTGATACGGCTGATACAAGAGATATCAGTGGAGTTGTAGTGCCCACTGCAATTCGCACATTTTAAAGTTGCATTTGCAGCACTTCCAGCAGCTACTTAATGGGCATCAGGTAGTGAGAGTGATAGGGCAATGAGAGAACCCGCATTCAGTCAATGAAGAATCCCTCCCAGTTTTGAAGAGGTCGGCTCAGCTATCAAACAGCTGAAGAACAACAAGGCCGCCGGCTCTGATGGTCTACCAGCCAATTTATTTTAAGAGCATGGAAAACAAAAGGAAACAGACAGACATTTCACCAAAAAACTTGTCGTTAGATTCTATTGTGAAGGTAATTCTTTGTGGAAAATCTCTGAAGTTGTTGGGCTTACACATTCTGTTGTTCAGAAAATTATAAACACATACATATACGAAGGTACGCTATCGAATACAGCTGGAAGTAGAAGGAAAAGATCTTATCGACAAATGATGAACGTTTTATTTTCCGCAGAACTAAGTCCAATCCAAAGGCCAGCGTCCCAAAGTTAACTTTGAAAGTTTGTCTGATTATCGAGAAACCCGTGTCATTAAAAACCGTTCGACGCGCTTTACTCCAAAACAATTTATGTATATGAAAGAGCAGCACTTCAAAAACCATACATTTCTGCTGTAAATAGAGAAGTGCGTTGGTAGTTCGCCAAAACCTATATTAATGAGCCACTATGTTTTTGGTTAAAAGGGTATGTTTACCGCTTAATCGAAAATAAAATTGTTTGGTTTAGATGGCAAAGAAATTGTCTGGAGAGCACCTAATAGGGCTGAAAATGAACAACAGTAAAACATGGAATATGATGCATTATTTTATGGAGTTATACTCTAGCTAGTTGAGCAGGGGGATTTGGAATTTATGAAGACCACAATGGACAAAATAAAGTCTTTACATATTCCCAAAAGAGATCTGCACAATTCCACAGAGAATCTGAGCTGGCCTTTGGATTTTTATGTTCGATAAGATAACGATACAGAAAATACCTTACATTAGTAGGCAAATAGTTGGTGCAATCTATTTTAAAACAGCTCAAAACTCCTCCACAAGAACCGGACCTAAATCCTATAGATCATTTGTCGATTCCCGGCTGAAAAATAGAAACTGTTCAAACAAGAATAAGTTAAAAAACAAGGCCAAGCAAACGTGATAGCAAACTCCCCACTCTATCGCAAACAAGTTAATGTGCAAGTACGACAAGTACGACTTACACTTGAGCGGATTTTTTTCGAATGTGTGTTGAAGTTTTCATTCTTCATCCAACGAAAAAGTGTACATTTCGGTTATCAACTCCAAACAATGTAGATTTTATCTAATCAATGTCCTTTCTGTGACACTAAAATGACATAACTCTTCTGTTGCGTCAGAGCTAGCATGCAATGCATCCTTAATTAAGGACTTTTCCAGTTCTACTCATAAAAACAAAAAGCATCAGTGCTATCACCCACAGAAATTCAAAATTTCAATTTCCTTTCAACGACATCCGAATAGACAAAGTCCCAAATCACTCAACTATCTCACATCTGTCACTGACAGATGAAGACCATTCATCACTTAAGTCCAGAAAATGAAAAAAAAAAAACACTCGAAAACCATCCACAGCACACTCAAACTTTGCAATTTTCCGCTAATTCCGTAAATTTTTGTTTTGCCAGAAAAGTTTCTGAAAAGTTAATCCTCTTGAATACTCCTCTCGAGTTCGGTTCATTTGGCTCATTGTTGGCACATCATCGCCAATACTGTTACTCTCGCTGGAAAAAGAGACGATACACCTTCTGCTCGTGACAGAATACAAAAACTCCGGTTTTCGAGACATCAAATTCTGACCAAAGGGGGACGTACACGGGCGGAAAGGAAACTTTCCGAAATGTCTAAATAAATTAAGTCCCCAAAATGATTTCAAGCATTTTAATCAAACAATGAGCTTAGATTGGGGGGTGCCTATCTAGTGGTAGACTTTCAATCAACCCACACAGATAAATATTTAGAATGTCAAAGCCCCTATATTTGAAATCTCATGGAAATATACCTAATCTACACATCAAAAGGATTCTGGGAATACCTTAAAGTAAAATACCCACTATTACGCAAAGCTAACTAATTAATTTCCCTCTTAAGGTCTATATAGTCAAAGGAAGTCTGTTTATCTATTATTACCAAGAAAAACAATCTCAGGAACTCTGGTATCCTGCAGTCGTCCTTAGAACTATACTCAATTAGGGGCGACGCTGCTATCTGCCTATTTAAATATTTAAGCAGCCAATTGAAATAATGTAACCGATTCGTTGGTTGGAAATCTGTCAATTGGCTACGAAATACCTAACCATTTCATCTTTTAATTGGCTTTTAGGCAAATAACGGTAAGAAACACGAGTAGTGGGAAAGCGCCCTCCAAGGAGTTGCGATGACGAGAACGACAATTACACAAACAGAACAATCATATTAATTAGTAGTCGAGTGGATGTATACTCGTACTTATGTACTTTGGTGCTTAAAGGACACAAAGGACTACTCGACAAAATTCAAATAATCTGGTTAATGGATACACCTGAGAGTGTACCTCAGCGATAAGTGTTTCCTTTAACCAGACACACAAGTAAAAGAAGGCACACAGTTAACGGTAGAGATAACCACCTAAAGAGACCGGAATGACACCGGAATTGTTGCCTAATGGACATCCTATGGATGTAATGAATTTAACCCTGCTAACTGGAGCATGGCCAGTTCCATAGAACATGGTAACATGCCAATGATAAGGTGAGAATGATGATAATGACAATTTATGTCGGGCGGAGTTATTCGTACTAATGTCCTTTCTATGAATAACAAGTGGTGGGAGATTGAGTTGTGTGACATGTCAATACGGTTCTTGAAATAGTCGTTTTGTTCCATTAGCTAAAAGATGAGGAAGCAGATATCTTTTATGACCTCCATCGAGTACAAAGCTCAGAATAGGTTGTTTCCTTGACAGAGATTGGTAGCTACTAATTTCATTTTAGTGTGGAGAAAGGACAAAAAAGGGACTCAATTATCGCGGGGTAGGCGCTGCCATTTTCTGGGAAAAACTTGAGACATCGACATCCTATCGCATACTAGCGGTCCTTGAGGCTTGTCAAAATTTAATAAACGACTCAACACCATTTCGCTATAATAACAGATTGCTAAGCCACAACTAAAGCTATAAATTCGGCAATCAGCTCATCGAAATTCGAAACTCAATCGCCTGTATAACCAGGCTGGAGTCACTCTTCTTTGGGTTCCAGTGAATAGCGTAATAAAAGGAAACAAGAGAGCCGACAAACTAGCCAGGCGATGGTCATCCCTTAGCAGCTCACTAGCGGGAAATGTTGCTGTTAAGGGCAATAGACTTTCACACTTTTTAGAACTAACTGGTCTCATGTTGACCAGTCTGACAAACTGTGTCATATCCAGAGAGATACGGCCAAATTACAATAGGACAATGACAGAGGAGCTGCTACAATGAACTATCCTAAGAGCTAAGAGTAGTGGCAGTACAGGGTATTGGCCAATAGGGGACTATGAAGCCAAACTAGCGATCCATCCAAACAATTTCTGCCGGAGCTGCAATAACGAAAATGGAAAATGGGCGCTCATTCGGCTCTAGCGAGACCGAGACAGCGTGTACTGGGCAAACCTTTCTTTGACGACCTTCAAGATATATCCGAGAAAAGGATTGGAGAACTGACCCTCTTCTCAAACTCCACAGGGTGGATATAAATAGCTTAACACACTCACGTCTGAATAAACGAGTCCTCAGAGGTTGTGGTATCAAATCGGCGCCCTTTTTGCGTTCTTTGGGTTTTCTTTCCACCGAAACCACCACTTGTACCTACCTACCCACTATTGGCTTAGTTTTCTCAAAGTTTTAAAGAAGCAAACAAAGAAGAAGTGGGCACCGTAGCGCAAGTGGTTAGTGCGTCGGACTACTGAGCCAGCGGTCTTGGGTTCGAATCCCGCCGCAAACACCTAAAAAGTTTTTCACAGTGCCAACCTCTTCCGACAAGCATTCAAGAGTATCATTTGTCATGTAAAGCTTCCCAAATCCCAACTCGCCGTTCGGAGACGGCAGAAAACTGTAGGTCCCTTCCATTCGTGCAAAAATATAACGCGCACACACAATTGGTTGCGGGGAGCTAGGCTTGGTTCTACCTAGGACTGCTGAAGCCAAATATTATTATTATTATTAGTATTAAACAAAGAAGCCAGCATTGTATATCATGCAGGGCGAGATCTTTAGCAAAATGCAGTGCGCGTCCAGGGGTAACTACTGTGAACTTGCAATAGATTTTTGCCTGACGCTTTCAGTCTTTTTCAGTCGGTCTGGCTTAGTGTTGTCGACCGCTTGATGGGTCCGAGCATCGCTGTACATATTTGGACATAGAGATGCCTGTTGGTGTTTACCTTTTCTTTTGATATTTTCTTCAAGATCATATGGAATTCTCTTTCTCAAGTCTCAGCAGGACATGTGCAGAGTATATGTTCTCTTATTGTCTTCAGATAGTGGCATTTTTATGGACCCTCAGTAGCCAGTACCCTGTTAAGCAGTCGATTGAAGAAAATTTGATCTTCTTTGTTTAAAGAACTTACTATCTGAAGAAGCTGCACCGAGCTGCGTTAATTCAATTCTTCGAAACAAATGATGCCTCCAAAAATTTGTACTAGATTCTTACTCTTGTTGCTCCATAAGAATATTATAACTTATATAAGTGATAAATGAAACGAAGGTAATAGTCAGGATTCCAGGGGGCTTTGAAGGCTTTTCTATGATACATTTGTCAGATAAGATTAGATTGATTACTTTAAGGCCCTCTAATCGATATTTCTTCCTCTTCATTGCAAAGTCGACAAATATTGTCTTGAACAGTACTCATGGTCAGAAGGTGTTTTTGGTTCTGGTCAAGAATCTATATCTATATCGGTATCTTCCCTCTGTAAGAGTCGTTTAGATATTTTAAGAGAACCGGTTGGTAGAAAGCGTTTCAGTAAACGTCCTGTAATGAAATGTGTTTGCTTCTAACAATTTTTTGATGGAGAAGGTACACCGTACACTTGACATCCCTACTATAATAAAAATGTAACTTTTTTCGACTGCAAAGACTTTGTTCCCATTTATCTTAAAAACTACTGCAAGAAATTAAATTCGGTTTTCAAAGTTGGATTGCAAAATGTCTGGAATACCATCTGCTATCCAGAAGCGGAAATCTAAGCTGATATTTGGGCAGAGATTATTTTTATGAATACCTTTAAACTCCTAGCTTTAGAATGCATTGACCGATGCGAATGGAATTTCTTTTATTATAAAGTTCAATTTTGTACAAACATTTTAAGATATAAATCATCTTCCTACGTTATACAGAAGTTGAACAATAAGCATTAAATTAAAATTAACGATCATTTAAAAATGACATACGATTCAAGAAATGCTTAGATCGTTGGATTTAACCAACGACCAGTAGGGATGCAACATCGTTCTTAGAAACATCGATGTTTGAAAACATCGATGGTTCCACGACAAACAAACAAACAACGATACATCGATGTTTTTCCGATGTTTTATTTATCTTCTCCATTACACAAATTGTTGGCTATATTTACGACGTACTGTACCTAAAAAACAAAATATACTAGACTTACCAGTTTCAACCCAAAAACATTAACTAATTTCCAGTCAACTAGACCACACAACAATAAAATTCATCTGTGAAATAAAACATATTTTCTCAATGGATTTATTTATTTAAACGTAATTTTGAAATTAAATTAAAGCCCCTTATTCCCAGAACAAAAAAATCGTTGCGAGAAAAAAAATCGTTGCGAAACAAAAATCGTAGCTTGTGGTGCGAGATTTTGAGGGTAAATTCCTAGAATTTCAAGTTCCGCAACGAGATTTTTGAGGTACGAGTTTTGATATTTTTCTTCGTCATTTGCGAATTTTTTTTTGTGTTATTTTCCTCTTCTTATCACTCATATTGAATTAAAAGTATTTTGAACAAGAAATTTAAATTTTTTAAAAGAGGAAATGACGTTTAAAGGCGCGAAAAAGTGTAGTTTCCGTTTTTGCTACTCAAAATTAATACAATTTTTTCTTCTTTCATTGAAAACAATGTCAAAAAATCGCATCGAAAAATAAATCGTTGCGAGAAAGAATGGTTTCGTTCATAAACATCGATGTTAACATCGATGTTTTGATAACCGATACATCGCCGATACATCGACGGGAACACTGAACTATCAAACATCGTTCATTCATTTCGTTAAACATTGCCAAGATGGGTTAAATATAAAATGTGCTTGTATTTGTGTAATAGCATTATACGTAAAACCATTTCATAATAGGGTTGTCTCCCTCACATCCGATAACTTTTTTCAGTGTTCCGGACAGTTAAATTTTTCACAAATGTGATGGCGCATGTAAAAAGCATCATTCAATTCTTTCGTTCTTTGCCGATTGCATCCCTAACGACCAGTAGAGATAATTTCGTGTGTGCGCAGGTTTTTTTTTCGGTTGTTTTTAGTGTTCCGTCCGTACCAAAACGGAACACTAATGGAATCAGTTCGGTGTCTGTCTGTCTGTCTGTCCGTCTATCTGTCTGTCTGTCTGTCTGTCTGTCTGTCTGTCACAGGCCTTTTTCTCAGAGACTACTTAACCTAGACTATTGAAATTTGAAACAGTTGTAGCAATTAGTGGCCTAAACACAGACCAGAACTTAAAAAGCTGAATTTCGACTTTGGGAGGGTAGTTTCTTAACAAATTTTCACAAACGTTACAACTTGCTGTCCCGAGCTTTTTCTCCGAAAATATCGCTCAGAAAAATCTGAATAAAATCACAAACATTGAGAATAAAGTGTAGATGGAAACATAATTCTCACGACTGCCCTACTTCAACCGTTTTTTTTTTAATTAATTTTTTAATTTCAACTACCCTACTGTTAACATACGCAGAAAAATATCACAACGCCTAAAAGTAGATACGAGAGTAAAAATTGAATAATTGATGGCAAAAGTGTTATACCCGCAGCGAATTTCCGTGGCATATTTCTACCGGATAACTATTGACCTAAGACTTAAGCCAATGATACATAATATAACACATAAAGGAAGCTTGATGGTTTCCTATTATAATGTAGGTGTCTCTACTTTTACTATATTGGAAAAAATTGAATTTGTGTATATACAGCCACAGAGAGGGAGACAAATCGCAAAATACGCAGTTAATGAAATTGAACGAATAACGAGACGAAAAATTAAATCTGATGCACAAGCGTACATTTCTTGTAAATACATATACATATGAACATACTATGTAGGTATATATGTATGTATGTATATACATGCTTTATTTGTTGTTTTTTTTTTTCTTTTACTTTGTGTGTGTGTATAACTATTCTTCTGAGCAGATGAGAAAGGACATCAGAGACATATGTACATACATACATGCATATGTAGGTAATTTGTTCAACTTACTTGTTGGTATACATTTATGTAGGTACAAATTTGAATTTATTTTTCGCAAATTGTGCTCAATTTATTTGTATTGAAATGTGCTGTGCACCATAAAACTATGTATGTAGGTACACATGTACTTTCTTGTGTCTGCAGATAAACAAGTGCATATGTACATATATGTACCTATATATGTTTTTATGTTTGTACATATATGTGAGTATCGAACAAAGTATCATTGTATCTTTAGTAGAAATCGTATCGTAAAGAAAGGGTTCATATAGATCTATCAACATAAATCTATGACATACATATGTATGTAGTTAAAATAACTGATACAGTACGGAACACTTATTGCGCAAGTATAACTTGCACTTGACCGGATTTTTTTTTTTATTTTGGAACTGTTTGAATGCACATAACGCAGAAACTAATGGACGGATTTTGATGAAACTTGACATAGTGATTGCTTATGTCCTTGGTCAACATTTTTTATACTTTTTATCCCCCAAAATGATCTGGTTTTAGCAAAATATTGAAAAACACTGCATATCTGTAACGAAAATTATATTTATTCAGCCCTAGCTCAATAGTAGCTTATCGGATTGAAAAACAAAAAAACAGGTGAATTTAGTAAATTGTCCACTGATTAATTTGAGGTATAAATCATCCTTCTGCGTTATACTGAAGCTGAGCTATGCATGAAATGTTCGCCAGTAATTTTCCATCAGTTGAGACCGCAGACAACAGCCGTGCAGGGTGCAGCTGTGGGTGACGTCAATAAGTATGAACATTTATTTATTAACTTAATGCAAGCAACAACTTAAACAAGCTAAGACTTAAAAAAAACTAAAGACTTAAACAAACTAAGACTTAAGCAAACCTAGACTTAACCAAACTTAGACTTACACAAACTAAGGCTTAAAACTAACATATAGAGGGTAAGATGGTAAGGCGGTAAGTAGATCAGGAGGAGGTATAAAGTGCGTTCTGTAGTGTTAATCTACTGCAATGAAAATTAAAATGGTTTGGAATGCTGTTGGCCTTTTGCAGCATTCTAGACATTGGTTCGTTTAACCCATAATTGGTACGATGAAAGACAAGATGAAAGAGGGGAACGGACCTGAGATTACGCGGGTTAGTGTTAAGGGAGATCATTTGAAGGAGTGCGGGACAGTCGATGTTACCTACTAAGAGTTGTTGAATAAAGAGTATATCGGCAACATCACGACGTTTTTCGAGAGACTGAAGATTGATCAGTTTCAATCGGTCTCTATAGGGTGGAAGGTTGTAGCGGTCAACCCAAGGAAGACCGCGAAGGGCAAACCGTATGAGTACCAGGAAGTTTTTTTGGCACCAGATAGAAAACCTGTTTAAGTCTTCTTGAAGTGGGCGCGAGTCGGCGAGGGATAAAATGTGCCTGTAGATTTTCATGTCATCAGCATAGACAGAAATATAGGAGTCTCTGTTGATACAGTCGACATCGTTGATTGTCAAGATGAAGATCAGCGGTCCGAGGTGGCTTCCTTGGGGAACACCAGAGGTAGCTTTGAATGGATCTGATATGGAAGATCTAAAAAGGACTTTGTATTGGCGGTCTTCCAGGTAAGATTTAATCCATGTTATAAACCACGGTGGAAAAGCGAGGTATATAGGTATGTCGTATGCATATTAAAAGTAATGTTTGTGTGTTCGACTTTCATGCGTTCGCGCATCGCTCATCCATTTGCGATAAAACTTGGGGCATGTGCAAAAAAAAAAACATTGTTGTTGTGCACACCCAGGGGAAGGTTCCTTCTACGTTGGGGGAGGGTTTCCACTTCATTGCAATTCCGTTTTTTTTATTTTTTTCCAAAAGCAAACGCATTCATCATGATCTCAAATCTGCACTCGGTGGAGACAATAATATAATGTACAGTCGAAACCCTTTATGTCGAATTTTCACGGGCGACTTTTCATTGGTGCAAGTTAGAGGGATTTTTGATAAAATTCGAGCTAGAACGATTAGCTATCCCTTTTTGTTGAAAACGCATTTTTTCATAGATCATAGTGGAAGTTAACAAAAAAAAAGAAAGAAAAAAAACCTTTAAATGAACATTAATTAATAACAGAATAATTTGTGATACAAAGTAGGTACCAGTCAGTTTCCGATTTCCTGAGTGAGAAAAGTTAGAAAGTTAAAAACATGTTTTTTCTTAACACTTCAGCTTCGAAAAATCATTTGGAATTACCACATAAAGCATTTAAATACGAGGAAGTATATAGGCCAAGTTTTGAAAATCAGAAAAAACATGGGAGGCGGGCGAAGCAAGGCGAGTACGGGTCAGTCAGTCATAAATAATAAAGCACACATCCTTTTCTGGCTAATTCGTCGTCTCTTCCGTTGCCATCAAAACCAATGTATCCTGGCACCCAGATTAAGTGAACTCTTTAATTGCTGGGTTTGTGTTATGAGCAGTTTGAGGCAATCCCAGACTATTTCAAAGGCGTGGCCACTCTAGACTCTACTATCCGAGAGAATATAAGTGTACACTGGTCCCTCGCTGTGCGCGACTTCTTTTTGCGTGGTTTCACTTTTGCGCGAAATGCATTTGCCTACCAAAATTCCATTTGCGCGGCTTAAATAACTGCTTACATTTAATTTTTCAGGAACGCATCACCCTAAATTACATGAAATTCATACTTCGCTTTGCGCGGTTTCGCTTTGCGCGATTTCACATTGCGCGAGACTTTTCATTCCCTTAACCCCCACGCAAAGCGAGGGACCAGTGTATTTGTTATACGAATAACTGCTTAAATTCTCTCTGCTGCAGAACTCTATCGCCTGGAGTTCGGTTTGAAAAAAGGACTAATGCTGGAAATACATGTGCATGTGTGTGTTTTTCATCTGAAATTTTTTTGCTTTATTTGCGACAGTCAACTCAATGAAAGAATTGTCAGAAAACTCTGCACATCTATTTCAGATGCAGATATGGACGCGGCGCCACGTGCAGACTATCTGCACATGTATTTCAAGCATAACTCGTGAGTGGCCGTGGCGTAGTGGTAGTCGTCGTCGCTTGTCATGCGGAAGGTTCACGGTTCGAATCCAGATGTCTTCAAAGCATTTATTTCTCACGAAATAAAAATAAGTTGATCAGATTCAGAAGTTAATATCGAAACCTACTGCGAAGGCATAACACTGGATGTAGTAGGATGTTGAATATGGCTGAAGAAATTGATCGCCCAAACATATGGAAAAAACTCCTGTGAATCATAAGCAAGTATAAAAATAATACACAACTCTCCAGTTATCCTGGACACCACCCATAGAGTTAGTTGGAATTGAAACCTATCATCTGAGTTTCCTACCACTACGTCGGTCTGTCTGTCTCTCGTTCTCGTCCTTCATGTGCTCGCGTTGTGTGTAAACATTATAAGGATATTCATATCCCCTCTACTTCTTCTCTATACACGAATAGTTTTAGTAGTCGCTCCATATGCATATGGATGTTTATTTTGGATACATCCGTTATACTATACAAGTGAATCTTCAACAAATGTAGGTTTAATCTATAGTTTTGGAAATATTCAATTCAATTCCATAAAAGAGTTTCATTCTCGAGCGGCTCGACTTTCGAAAGAGTTAGTTATAGGTGAACCAAAGTTCGCCGGGTCATCTAGTAAAAAATAAAAAAAACTTGGCGCTAAATTTAAAATGAAAAATAATCCTACTCAACAAACGGACGGAGAATAGCATCCTTCCTACCCACTCATCTAAAAAAAAAAAACGTCAATTTAATAAGCCTAATGCTCAACAATCACATTTTGCCAACAAGGGGTTCAATGGGGCTTACTTTTCAACTTGAACCTGTTGTGAACGCCTCATTATTCATAAAAGTGGTAAGCTTTTCAAGTCCCCCCTCTTTTTGCATCGCACTTCATCACCAAGCAGCTAAGCTCATTATTTTTATTCCATCATTATCATAGAAATACTTTTAATATCCTGGCAATAAAGCAACAGAATAGACATGAAACAACAACAAAAAAATGTAGGTTTATACTACTGCTCGCATTCGTTTAATTCCTGGCATGCTCGCAGCAAAACATTTGTATGTACAGCAAAACAAAACCCAACACTTTAAGAGCTAAAAGATACTAAGCGAGTGTCACAGATACATTTCTCCATTTATTTAAAAAAAAAGAGAAGAAAAACAATCTCCTTGTTTTTGTTTTTATTTGTGTGTAATATTTGTCTGCACGCTTCTTCATCAAAATACCATTAAATGTTTATTATGACAGCCCTAGGGGAATTGCCACTCCACATTGAAGTTTCTGCATACCATCATCCTTGCGAATGTCATGTGTATATAGCCGCCCCGCAGACAGACCATGGTATAGGGTACGACAACTTTGGCGTTCACACTTAAGTGGAGTGTGTGCTTCGAGATTTTCCATTCGAAAGGATTGGTAATTGCCTTAAACTCTTATCATTGGAAAATTTATTTCCACCTCTTGTACACAAAACACAGGAGACATCGAGTAGGTACTCTCCTGCTCCTCCTCTAATCGCATTCAACAGAAGTACCTCCCTACCCACCCACTCAACGTGTCATGTGAACGGAGGCATGGCGAGCACTTTCTCGTATCTGGCAACAATTCATTCTGATTTTACAATCTGCAATCGAAATACCAATCTCCTACCGATGGATACGGATTTTATTTATTTTTTTTTATTTCCTTCGCTCCTCCAATGGGATCCTGTTACACACATACGCCTACAGAGTAGACTCATCGCTGAGCGAGTTTGAAGGACCAAGTGAACTTTTACAAGTATTAGGTGAGGTAAAAGTGGCAATTATTCATCCTGTACTCATATCTCGGGGGAATTTGGAGAGACGCCAGTCAGGATACCCAAGCGCCTGGCTTTTTTCTTTCTCCCTATAGACAGCAGTTTAGATAAATTTACCGTGGTAATCGATTTCTAGTAAATATTTGTTAAGCCTCCTTGTCGAGAGGATTGTTGCGAAGAATCAATACTCCCGGTCGTTGCTTTGTTGTATAGCGGTAATAACACACAACCGACCACAGTGTCAACACATGTGTATGCGGGATTGAACCCAGCGCGGCGAGAAAATTACAAGGATTATGTGTTCACATGCACGACCGCAGTGATTTACAAATGAGTGTCAATGGCATAAGGCGCTGCCGATTGTGGGGATGGTCGTAAGATTGTTGATTTAGTAGTCGCTAAATTAATTTCGCAAAGTTATGAGTATATATGGATAGCGAGTCTGTTGCGGTATCAGTACCAAGCAAAGCAAGTATCTGTGGTTACACGTCGATTCCTGCGAAATTGCTTTACACTCAAAAATACGGAGCCAGAGACAGGCCTTGAGCTAGATAGAATGATGCCAACCAAAGATCTCGGATGAATGGCCAAATGCTCAACATGTAGAGGGTGGGCAGATGAGGACTATGTGTTTTGAAAAAATGCGAGTAGATACAGTCCCGATGCACAGTGGTCCCACTCTCGAACAAAGGCGGTCATAACTACTTGCTCATTGGAAAATAACCATACTGGATTCGTGTTGCAGTACTTTGGGGGAGCTGATTTCGAATCTGCAATCCGTTTTCCTCTATCACGTCACGTTTTCGAGATAACCGTACGGTGCGGTACGGTACGGTACGGTATACAGAGAGGTCCGGGTTGGGATAAATATATCTTGGAATCTGATTCATTGGTTCATGATATGAAAACAATCGCATAGGAGGGGGAGTCTATCTTGAACACCCACTGAGCTACAGGGTGTTTAAGAAAGTTCCTTCAGATAGGTAGGTACCAACAGTTATTCAATTATAACTTCAAACGTGTTAAACTTAGAGCAACCAAAGTAGGCTCGTTTCGTAGATAATTGATAAGTATCTATCACAGATAAAGAACATAAACATGCATACTTTCATTTTCGAGATATTGGTCTTCAAACACAGATTTTTTTAATCTTTTTTTAACCAATTTTTGTGGAAATCGCAGTTATCTCGGGAAAGTGTGTTTATAATTTTTTTTTATTAGTGTTGTGTTCGTGTACCATAGTGTCGCCTACAAATTCACCATACAAAGTTTTTACCTGCGACTTACAGTTTTCCTGGTATAAAGTTAATTGAAGCACAAGAATCATTCAAAAACGGGTGTTACCCTGTATGCCGTGTCCTTCATGAGACTAAATGCCAGGCTATTAGAAAAATCTGGCGAAAAAGTTTGCAGATACATTTTTTTTTACTCAAGCAGACGTCTGGCTGTATGGTCAAATAGAAGACGGTTTATATTCTGTAACATATATGTAAGAGTACGATGCAGATATGCAACGGTATGCATTAAAGGATTAATTGAAGAGGTAGTCTACGAAATGATCTGAAGACTTAAAGTTCAGCTCGACGCAGCTAATTTATTATTTTCAATAAACTGCAGATTCTCAGCTTTCTTTTGACTCTAAACATATCATCGGTAGAGGCCGGCAAAGTTTTTAAAAGTCTTATCGTAAATCGAAAACAATTTTATTTGATATACTTAAAAATAAGTTTTTAATTTCCGTCATATATATATTAATAGTAGGGTTATTATTAAATTTTTTGTATTAAAAGAAAGCACATATCCTGTTCTTTGAACTGCATAACTTAACACAACCAAAACTTTACACAGAAGCGTACGCGATCGGCAAACTTGCATAACTAATTGAGTCGTATTGGCATATCAGCTCAGCAAGCAAGTTGATGCGTTCACTTTCGTTACCAAAAACAAAAGTACCGTTAGGGTTACATAGTTATTTCTTATCATTCTATTTAATTTGGACATTTGTTGTCACAGAAACATTAATAATGTCTCAAAATTTTACTATGATTTTTTTGAGTTATGGCTTATGGCGGGACCACTGTGCGATGGCAGGTTTTTATTAACAATTTATTTATTTAGTCAGTTTTAGTGGATACAGTCGTGCTACAGTGTGGGCAAAGCTTGTGAAATGCGTGAGCTATACCCTGAAAATCATCGTTTCGTTTGGTACCTACGTTTTAGTTAGTTTGTTTCATAGTCCGGTTTTAGTTCTTCAAATTTAATTTTTTATGCAACATTGTAGTTATAGTTGTTTCAGAAAATATTTAGAGTGTATGTAGGTAAGCAATGACGTATTCTACTTGTCAAACCCTTTCATTTGATACCCATATTAAGGAGGTAGTAAAGATAACGGTAATCCGCCATATTGAATGTTTAATGACGTCATAGCATATTGCATTCTACTTGCCAAGCCCTTTCATTTGATACCACTATCAAGGCGGTTGTAAGAAAAAAGAAAAGAGGTAATCCGCCATTTTGCTTGGTGCACCCGCCATATTAAATTTTTCTGTTACATCACATAGCCTAGGACACTCTCCGCATCAAGACGAATTCAACGGCACATCATTTGTTGAAATCGGTTCCATAGTCTAGGCTGTTCGAGGTGACATCCTTACATACATATGTCCATACATACATACATACAAACCCAGCCTGTGAAAATCATAAGCCTTCCTCTGCGTAGTCGGGTAAAAATATATCAGACTTCGTTAGCCCACCCTGTATTCTCCAATATACTTCGCAAAAACAAAACTCAATGTCGGGACCAACATTGAAACCTAGTTGCCGTAACCGCTTTAATGGTATATCACAGCTCAAATTTATAATTTCATTAATTTTAAATGAAACCTCTGTAATGAAGGACTCTATGTCTTCACATAAATGACATAAGAAACACCTGGGCAACTGCTAATTGTCGAAGGGTGAAGGTAAATCACGTTGGAATTTAATGAACAATCACCTGTAGTATGTCCTTAAAAGAGCAAATAGCTTGATAATCCTTTTCAATGATGCCTCCCAAGTGCAGTTCAAGCAATTACAGTTACTAAACTATTGCAGCGAACAAAAATTAAATTTCAACTACAGAAAAAAAATAATAATAAACTACCAACAACTTTTGAATAAAATAAAAAAATAAAAAATTGCACTGATAAAACTTCGTCCTTAAATTGAATTTAATTAAAAAGTTCAACGTGGTACTTCCGTTGCTATCCACCAATTCTGCCAGACAAAAAGCCAAAAAGCAACCCTTTCCATGAATCGCCATGAGTATACGGGTTTCGATGTGAATAAACCGGGCAGACCAATTAAAATTTCAATAGTTTCAACGAGCAGATCTTAGAAAAGTTTCAATTCAACCCAATTCAAGGACACTTGACGCAACCCATACACACATAAATAATTCAAGGCAAATTCCTATGCCTAACTCAGGGGTTGTCTTCGTTTCGGCGCGTGAACAACGTGCTAACATTATGTAAAGTGCGTGCTTCTTTGTGATGAAAATTTAATGGGGTACATCTGCATGCAAAATTAATTGAATCAAAGTGATTCTCGAACATGTGATCCTTTTCCCTTCTGTTACGTCGTCGGCTCTAAGGTTCTTTGGATAGAAAAAAAATCCGACCAATCGAATCTAATTAGATAGGAATTGATGAAACATCTGAGAAAAAGGATTCAACCTGGTGATGAATCACAATCGTATCCGGTATCCTGGTAGTGAGTGGTGAGAGTATACTTCTGTCAAAGTGACATAAAAGTCGCCCACCACTTGTGACAATTAATAAAATTCCGTTTAATTTGTACTCTTTGCCTCTCTATCCCTTTCGGTGTGGAGAGTATATTCATACATCTCTCTCTGGGTAATTTCATTTATATCAGAGCAATGAAAATAGGAAAAAAGGACACTCAATCCATTTTCATTTGCGGTGAGTTTCCTCCTACGAACTAAAGTTTTTGTGGAACTTTTTTTTATGCCGTGTGGCTGGCTGACAGTTGTCCTGATGGCCGAAGACGACCCACCGAGATATAGTTTCCTCGAGATTCACGCAGTGTAACTGGGCAATTTCGGTAAAATAATTTCATTTTATTGGATTTTGTTCTTCTTTTCCTTTTTTTTTTTTTTGTGGGATTTATTTCCGCACGGGTGTTTTTTTTTCTATTTTACTCTGCGTGGGAAGACGATGTTTCGCAAGAATGGAAAGCATCTTCGTCCTGTCGGAGGATATACGATTTATTCGATTTAATCAGATTTGTGCGTGCGTTGGCATTACAAACTATGGTGAGTGAAATTAGATTCGCTCACTTAGACAGAAGATTACCCGATGTGAGGAAAATTGTACTTTTTATTTGTTCTTAATTATAAAGGACGAGTATGTGGGTTTCATGGGAAGTGTCCATCTTTATTCGCATTATTTGTCTAAAAGTTAGAGTGCAGATGAAGCGGAAAAGGGTTTTACGATATTTTCCATATCTGAGGTTTGGTAAGATCTCCCACAGATGATTATTAAATTACAGTAAATTTAGTACAACTTTCAGGTGGTAGAGGACTTTATCTACCTCGCCACTGATATAACATCCAAAAATGACATCTTATCGGAAATCAAACGAGGGATTGGGAGAGACTGGGTACGGTTGCAACAAAGGGTGGCTGAAACAACGCAACTTAAACAAAGATGCTGTGTTTTTTTTTTTTGATAAATTAAGATAATCTATTTAAAAACTAGCTGACCCGTGCTCGCCTCGCTTCGCCCGCCTGCAACTTTTTTTATATTTTGCAAGACCTCAAGAGCGATTCAAATGATTTTTTTTTAGAAATTCTAAATGATTCTTCAAAGCTGAAGTGTTAAGAAAGTATGTTCTTTAACTTTCTAATATACCAGGAAATCGGAAGTTTTAATAGACTGGTACGATCACAAATTATTCTGTGGGCCTATGCTAAGGTATCCACAATTACAAACAATTTTATTAATGAACTACCTGAATCCGTGCTCACCTTGCTTCGCATTCAGTGGGAGCGAAGAAACATCAAAGTATTTGTGCAAGTCCAGAAAATATTGTAATACATTTTTTTGATTAATTGGATTTTATCAATGTCGTTTCAATGTGTTTCAGCCCCTAAGTGCAGATTCCATAGTTCTTAAAAACAAACATGCACTAAAATGTTATAAAACATCATCTACTATAAATAATTGATAATACAGTAAAACCTCCTAATTGGGACACTCCGTAATCGGGACGACCTCCCAATCGGGACAACCCATTTGCCAACCCTAAAAGTTTTCATACAATATACCCTCTGTAATCGGGACACTGAAATCGGGACACCTCTCAATTGGAACACTCAATTTAACTTTCCTAGAACCTCCATAATTGGGCCAAACATCCGAATTGGGACATTTTATTAAAAAAGTCAGGAAATATGACTTCTCTAATCGGGACAATTCGAGTTGAACCTCTCAATTGGAACACTAGACTCGAAAAAAAAAGCAATGGTGACTTCTCTAATCGGGACAGTAAAATTCCATTTAATAAATGTTCGCAGCTGAATCTAATTCTACAAATTCTCAAATCGTTATCATTTTACAGAAGGGTGGCTATTGTCTTTCCAGGATGAGTAAACAGTATAAAGAAGCCGATTTAACCCTGGAAGTACAGGCTTATTTTTTGTACGTAAAGGATATGCTTCGTCGAATCGACGACGGCATTATACAAAGTAGTTTTACAAGTGAAATATGCTACAATATCTTTGAAAATCGATTGTAATTAGTTATTTAGTTCATTGCGCATAAATAAAAGCAACAATGGACATTTTTTCTTATAATATTCACTTAAAAAAATTATTTTTAAATCTGTATGTTATTTGGCATATTTTACAAAACGTAAAAATGCGTCGCCAATACGACGAAGCATGTACTTCCAGGGTTAAAGAAAAAAGTGGAGATCGTTAAATTGTACGAGGAACACAAACTAAGCCTGAGGACACTCGCAGAATTGAAAATATCTATATTTTTTATACCAAATTCTATAATTGGGACATCTCCTAATCGGGACAGGAAAGAGTCGGTCCCATCAGTGTCCCAATTAGAGAGGTTTTACTGTATATATATTTTTATATATTATGGAAATATTTTTTTTACAAAGTTTAAGGTTGCGTTGCCTGGTGCATAAACAAATACATTTTTACTTTCGCTGAAATAGGAAAGAGACACGTATAATTTACCGTGTGAGAAGCAGCCGGTGGTGAGGTCCACGCTCGCGGTACACAGTGTTTGTCCCTGCGCCTTATTTATCGTCATCGCGAAGCAGACGCTGATGGGAAAGTGTACACGCTTAAGCTTGAACCTGGGCCTGCTTCTCGCAACCATTTGTGTGTGCGTGTTATATTTTTGCACGAATGGAATGAACCTACAGTTTTTTGCCGACTCCGAACGGCGAGTTGAGAAGCTCAATCGTGACAAATGATACTCTTTGATGCTTGTCAGACATTCGAAAGAGGTGGGCACTGTGAAAAACTTTTAGGTGTTTGCGGCGGGATTCGAACCCAAGACCGCTGGCTCAGTAGTCCGACGCACTAACCACTTGCGCTACGGTGCCCACTACACGCTTAAACTGGACTGGGAAAATGTTAAGGATGATCGGAATTCGAGGTGTTAATACATGTTCGCCGGCACCGCAACCCGTCAACACTTTCGCTTCCACCAGATTTCTTTGCAGAGTTGTAACTCTAAATCGGGTGCCGTTATATAACTAAGGTGGGCACACCCATTATTCTTCACGCCTTATCACTATTTCGGGGAATACTGCAAACTAGACTTTTAGTGGTGTCTAATTGCATGGCACTTTTACCACCGACCAGGCAGTAACGTAACAACTATCGTAACTACTGACGACGCCACAGCCAATGCCAATTTTACCTTGGCTTCGTACTAATGAACAACAAATGCTTCCCAGATCATTTCCATAGAGCAAATACATATACATTCATACATACCGCACTAATAATACAATACTGTTGTAACTCAAAATTTGTAAGATTTGAGATATCATCATATGCAAACGTAAAATAGTGCAAGAAACAAAATATTTATTAATAATCCTAATAAGCTTATTAAAATGTCAGTTCCAGCAAGTAAATCGATGAGAAAACCTAGACTTTATAAGCAAAAGTGGTATGACAGAGAGTGCGAGAAGGCAAGAGAAAAATCGTTTGCGTTTTTAAAACTAGTGAGGAAAATTAGCACAGACATCTTAAAATCACTCTATGGAGAGGCAAATAGGGACTTTAAGCGCACTTGCCTTGCAAAAAAGACAGCCTATGAGCAGAATAAAATTGCTGTCATTAATAACTTGCGCTCCTCTGCAGAGTTTTGGAGGGCTGTTAAATGTTTGAATGGACAAGTGAATGTTATTGCCTTATCTTTAAACGCATTAAAGTTAAAAGACCACTTCAACAAGCTTCTTAACCCGGCTATCTCGTCGCCACCTTTTCACTATGCTACGCCTCTATTTGTGGATGAGGTCTTGGACGCACCGTTTTCATTGTTTGAAGTACAAGAAGTCATTCGGAATGCCAAGACGAAGAAAGCTCCAGGTGAAGATCGAATTTCTTTTGAGTTCTACAAAAACTGTACAAATAATTTCATGTCTGCGCTCACCATAGAATTCAATAAAATTTTCGATACCGCAGCTGTTCCTGAGTGCTTCAAGAAATCAATTATATTTCCGATACACAAAAAAGGAGATCGCAGTAACCCATCCAATTATAGAGGAATTTCTTTTTTAAACACATCTGCTAAGCTATTTGCTGCTCTGATATTTAATAGACTTACCCAGTGGGTCCATAATAAGAATGTTTTGTCGGAGTTCCAAGCAGGATTCAGAAAAGGGTATTCCACAGTTGACCAAATCTTTTCGCTTATGAACATTGCGGAATCGTATAAAAACAAGCATAAGAAATTGTACGCTTTTTTCGTCGATTTTCGTGCGGCTTTCGATTCTATATCACGTGAAGCACTTTTTTACAAATTGTATGTTATTGGAGTGTCAAGTAAAATCATCCGAATTTTAAGAGCGATGTATGATAGCAACATAGCCTATGTTTGGGATGGTAATTCAATATCTGACGAATTTCCAACTTCTATGGGTGTGAAGCAAGGCTGTATCCTGAGTGCCCTGCTATTTATACTGTTCATTAATGATATAACTGATACTGTTCGAGGTGGTATAGAGTTTGGCCAAACAGTGATTCGCGCATTGATGTATGCAGATGACATTGTCTTTCTTGCGGACTCTATTGTTGGAATGCAGCTAATGATGAACAGGTTAAAGGAGTATTGTAAATGCTGGAATCTGGTTGTTAACCTGGATAAATCAAAGATGATGGTGTTTAGAGGAGGTAGTGGGCGGTACTGCCGAGACGAAAAGTGGACATATGATGAAAAAGCTGTGGAAATTGTACGGGAATACAAATATTTGGGAGTACTGGTGTCTGCCAACTTAAATATGAATAAACACCTCGAGTCAAAACTTTCTGAAGCCAAGCGAGCTATATCTTCGATTTGGAATAGATGCATAACAAATAGATATATATCCCATAGTGCTAAGCTAAAACTGTTTCGCTCAACAGCAGCCTCAATTCTTTTATATGGAGCCCAAGTATGGGGATATTGTTCCTTTGAAGCAGTAGAAAAGTTTTTCCGTTACTTCCTTAAGAGAATTTTCCGATTGCCGAGTAACACACCAAATTATATGCTGTACCTTGAAACTGGTACACCACCTTTGATTTTAGATACACTTAAAATGCATTTTAACTATGTCATTAAAGTGATGGCGATGAAAGATGAAAGGATACCGAAAGTAGTTTTAACACATGCCAAAAGAACGAGAGGAAAAGTAGTACAAGAGTGGGAACGTCTTGCATGCGACTGCGGCCTAAGTTTGCTCCTATCACAAAATGACCAACCGACTACGTTAAGGAACCAATTTGACATTTTGCTTGAGAAAACGGCCCACATCTTATACGAAAAGTACGCTAACGAGGCTCGGTCCTCACAGTTTAGGTGTTATTACAGCAAAATGATCCATCACCTTCAAGATAGAACTTATTTTCTAAACAATAGCTCAATAGAAAGAATTAACACGATCTTTAAGCTAAGAGGAGAGTTAGTAAATCTAAATTTCATACCACACCGTTCAGACCTACCAATCCTGTGCAGCATCTGTGACCTGAAAATAAGAGAAGACGTGTTCCACTTTATAGCAATTTGCCCAGTGCTTAAGGAATTCCGTATAAGTTACTTTGGGAAACCTGTGCTAAATGAGGATGAAGCAATCGGAATCTTGAATGGAGAGAGGGGGTGGAACTCATTGTACGAATATGCTGTGGTTTCGCTCAAATACAGAAAATGTATAATTGATGAAGATTTTTAAGTTTCACTTTTTAGAAATTAATTTATTTTTTAAAACTATGTATTATGTATAAACAAATTGTCAATCTGGTAGACGGTCATAGACCAAACCTTATAGACTCAGGGATAGCTTTTTATGTACTGAATTTATGTTGAAATAAAAGTCACTAAAACTAAAAAAAAACTAAAAACTAATAAGCTTTTATTTTTTTTTTATAATGTGTTACAGGAAATAAATACTCAGTTTTTCGATGGTTCAGAAAGAAGTCATATTTTGAGTACCGACAGTATTGCATTATTAGTGCGATATATAGTATGAACCAAAATTAACTCTTAAACAAACAGGTGTTAATTTTGGATAGTTTTCGGTATTTTTTGTTTAGATTTGCTAATAATATTTAAAAGCTGAAAATGCAGTTCACTGCTCTAGAAAATTCCCTTTCTTTTGACACCTCATTTGTTAAAATTGGTTGAGTATGAGAGCCTGCGGCTTACGATGATTGTAGCACATTAAAGTGCAAAACAAATGATCACGTCAGAGCGCGCACACACACTATTGCAACGATACCCACTGCTGCACGGCTGCTGGCAATGGTCTCCGCTGAAAGAAAATTGTGGGCGATGCTTTGAATAATTGTTTTGAACATTGCTCAGCTTCAGGACAACGCAGAAGGATGTTTTATACCTCAAATGAATCAGGGGAAAATTTACTAAATTCACCTGTTTTTTTCTTTTTCAATCCGATAAGCCATTATTGAGTTAGGGCTGAATAATTATAATTTTCCTTTCAAATATGCAGGTTTTTCAATATTTTCTTAAAATCATGCCATTTTCCGGGATGAAAAGTATAAATGATATGGTCCAAGAACATAAGCAATCACTATGTCAATGTTTCATCAGAATCCGTCCAGTAGTTTTAACGTGATGCTCGAACAAACAGATTTTGATCTACAGTTTTATTATATGTATAGATAATTGTGTCTATCCCTTGGGCGGAAAAACCCCTTAGACGGACAGAAATCCTGTCTCGCTGTCCGCCTAAGGGAGGTTTCATTGTAGTTTGTATGCAATTTGTGAAAAAGTACACGGGGACAGAATGAATTTTTCATAAAAACGGGTTTTTCAAAACCGAGTTTCAAAAAAGCGGGTTCGACTGTATAATTTTTGAATTTAACCCTATTACTGCCACGCTGTGACTGTGAGTCACTATTCAATTTCAATTCAATATAAATGATTTAAAACATATTTTAACGTACAATCAGTTTAATGTATTTTATTATTGGTCATTACGTTACTGATATAAACAATTAATTCGTTTTTATGTTTTGGTAATATTTACTTTTTACGCAAAATATTCAAAAAGAACATAAACTGCCACGTAGTGACTCCAAGACACTATAACGACGGTGAATCTCTGCAACTATTGATCGATGCTAGATTACGTAGATAAGGTGGTACGTTCATGAAAACTTCTGGCATCCTTCATTTGGAAGTCCAATTTATCGGGCTTGCATGCCGAAAATAGATTCATTGCACTATCGCGTTCTGATGACAAATCCACACGATCAACTCGCAGAGCTCAAGGTCAAGATATGTAAATTCGCGCCAATAAAGGATATTTGGTATATTATCAACAAAGAATTGCGAAAGCATTACATGCCAGGTAGTAACTTGACAATAGATGAACAACTAGTCGCCTTCAGGGGAAAGGTATTTTGCCAATGTATGCCTTCTAATCCGGATAAATATGGAATGAACATTTGGTGAATTTAATGCCAGCACCAGTTATCCGCTATATGGCATTCCGTACCTCGGAAAAGAATTAATATCTCTACTCAAGTTGTCGAGATGCTACCTTTTGCAAAGACAAACAGGGACGTGACATTCGACAATTATTGCTATCGAAGGGACTAACATGTGTCGGCACATAACGAAAAAATAAAAGATGCTTTCCAGCAAATATTCTACATCATAGAATAAAGGAGGTTGAAAACAACGTGTTTGCCTTTCGTCGAGGCATGACAATGGTTGGCTTCATACCGAAGCAGAGCAGATCAGTTATACTTCTGTCAACTATCGAAATATACATTCAAAACAAATTCGTATGCACTATAACCGTACAAAGGGAGGAGGAGTACACTCGCTAAATCAAATGTGGCTGTCACGCTTTTAGTGTAAAGCGAAAAACGAGTAGATGGCCTCTCGCACAATTTTATAATATCGTTGATGTGTGTGCATGTGTGGTATTGCGGCAAAAGCTGAATTTATACTCTAACTGGAACCAGGCGAAGCTAAATTCTAGTCGAAAACTTTTTTTGAAACAACTCGCCAAGGCCTTAGTCATTCCGAATATGTACATATGTCATGTATGTCGAAATCTAACGTTGCTGAGATAGACGAGGTTTTGGAAAACTGATCATCAAATCTATCTTCAACTGTATCACTTTAGCAGTACAATAACATAAGAGGCGACGCTGTTACTACTGCCCCTATGAAAAAGGACGACCTTTTAAGCAATACAAGTGTTGGTCAGAAACCCGTGTGTAACGAGCATTCACAGAAAACTGTAGTTTGCCTAATATGTACAAATAAATAGTTAAATAACAATCGCCACATTATTTGTATTAGATTTCCTTTTTTTCAATAAATTAAATGAATTATCTATGTATTTTCAATTAGTGTCTCTAAGTCATACCATGGCAGTTTACGTTAGTCAGATACCATGGCAGTAATAGGGTTAATTTTAAATAATTAATTTTTTTTTTTTTTCTTGATAAAAAAAAATTCCTACATATGTATCCGCAGTGACTCACAAATTAATACAAAGCTTATTTTTACTCATCTCTAATTTTCTTCAATTTTTTGACGAATTCACGAGAAGTTTTTTTTTGTTCAAATTGTTCTGTAAGTCTCTCGAAACTTTCTAAAGTTCAAATTCTCCCTAATTTTAAGCAGACTTGCACAAATTTGTTCCAATCTTTTCTCGCAATAACTTTTTATACCTATAATCGAATATCGAATGGCAGCCCAAGAATCTCGAATCACTGGAAAGAAAAAAGGATACACAATGCTCCTCTTCATATCACGGTATCAGTTTATACTTCATTGCACCTCACGTCAAAATGTGTGTTCATATCGTATACCTATAGGTACTCAAAATCTCTACACGAGCAGCAAGTCAAGCAGAAAGGAATTTTTGTCCGCAAAACACATTCCATTCCTCATCCTCGCCCATTTGCTCTATCTCTCTTCTCTTTCTCATTTGGAATTCATTTAATTTCAAATCTTCAAATTTTTCTGCCATCAGTTTTCCGTTATTCACGCACACATGCTCTATCCGTACATGATATTAATGTTCTCACTACAAAAAAAAAAAGAAGAAAAAGCATCGGCAGTGTAATGAAAAGGAAATTTAAATTTTCATTACCTTCCTCTCTCCAGTTAGTGGAAAGATAAATCACCAACACACGTCGATGAAAACAAAACTTGTACGAGTCCTAGTCCTACATCGACAGATCGACAGGCGCATCGAATTCTTTGAATAGCTCTCGTGATTCACATTACAGGATAATGTGCTATCCGATGCGAATGAAGGCATCCCGATACACGGATGTTCAACTTACAAGCTTTATTATAGGCAATGGCGTTCCTCTTCCGCGCCTCGTGCAGGTATGTGCACATCCTTCCGCTTCGTCATCGCATTCCGTTTGCCATTATTATCACCTTCGTTCGAGCAAACACAAAATGATGTGAGTCCTGGTACCAGACCTCCCAATCAGCCCACCCATACAGTGGCGAAATTATTTTTTACGATAATAGCTTTTCGGTGCGAGGATAATAATTACGAACAATGCCACAACGTATTCAGGACTCGCCCCATTAGTGGAGGCAATCATAAATTGTAACCAGGTAAGCAGGCGGGCGGTTAAGGTGGACGATGACTCAGCCGCTCGGTGTTTTGTGGTTAAACCATCAACCACAATATCCTCCCTGAATCCTTCCTGTATACGAAAGCTTTATGTTTCTGTAATTAAAATCCGATGCCAGTACATAATATTTCTGTTGTCGTGGTAATAAATAATTTTTCGGATGAAAACGCTTCGAAATGTGTGTGTGCGATCGAGTATTGAAAGTCGGTTAGGGTGGGCGGCTGGTGGGAGGGTCGTTACAAACATGAATCACCCGGGCGTATGGGGCATATTTGTATGAAAGGATTTTTCCATCTGAGATTAATTTTGTTAATTAATGAAATATTTTTTTGTTCAATATGCAAATCATCTGTTGGCTTTAACGTTACGCATACATTTGAGGTAGATTTGAAAAGTAGATTAACTTGATTGGCAGTAGATGGGATAGATTAGGGTTGGAACGCACATTTTTGTAGCTTAAACAAAAAAAAGAAGAAAACAAATTTCCATTCATTTTAGATGGATTACGGTAAACACAAACAGGGTTGACGGAGTTGACAGGGCTGAACACTCAATCAAGTTGTGTACGTGTAGAAGGTATCATAAAGTGGAAGAATATTTTTAGCGATTGTGGTTAAAGCGTTCGTTATAAACAGCCACGTTTGAGGGGTTTTTTTGTTTTGAGTAAGATACAATATGTAGTTACACAATTTGTGTAATGGAGTGCTTTAAAATGAATCAACAATTCGATTTTTTTTCTGAGATAAACCACTCAGAGAGGCATCAAGGGCGCTTGAATAACTATCTTCTCAGACAGGGAAGCTGCACCTGCACTCAAAGCTCTGCATTGTATTGTATTGTATTTAGAAGGGGATATCCCGTAGAGACAACAAGCACATAGGCCCATTGTACTTTGGTGAAGTACCACCCCATTCGCTGAATTAGTGATTTGTTGCTAAGCTATATATCGATCTAAATCTGCCCGTCGCTTTCGCAAAGCGAAGCAATAGGGCAAGATTGAGCTCCAGTAGATCAACGTCCCGTAGGACGTTGTTGCATAGAGTGGCCTTTCTGAAATTCTGATCCGAACAAAGGACGGATACTCGCTAATGAAGTGCTCAGCTGTATCTTTCTCTTCCAAGCACATCCCGCAAAGGCCCGAGCTTCTGATTCCAATTTTGTTCAGGTGCTCGTTCAATGCAGTGAATTCAGTGACCAGTCCTGTGAGGATTCTGATCTCCTATTCTTTGGACTCAAAATTCCTAGCCACTCACAATAAAGCAGGAAAATATTAGAATACCTTACCATACAGGTTGGATCCTGATTAACTTCAAAGAACACAGGATATATGCAGATGAGAAAACCTACCGGGCAGTAGCGGCGCTATCCAAATGAATGCCATATATTGGAGGACCCAGGCAAACAATTAGAAGTCTGCTAGCAACGGTGAGCAAGTCGATGCTTATGTGTGGGCACCAGCGACCGATGTGAAATCTTACATGAGACACACGAACAGGGCACACAGCTGTGTCGGCGGAAGCAATCACTGTAATCTCGGGCATGCCCATCGAAATATGTAGAAGAGGAAAAGACAGCAGCGCAACGCGGAAGCGAGAAAGGAGAACCATCGGCGAGGCCATGCAGGCGGTTGTGGCAACACAGATGGAACAGTACAACCGAAGGAAGATGGACACATACACTGAGCACCATTATAGAGGAGTAGACTAGCAGAGGACGCGGAGCGGTTTATTATTTTCCGCGACCTTAAGATTTGTTATAACCAGCCAGAAACATACTAGACACGGAAATAGGCGGACAGGTGACGCCAAGAGGACTGATAAGCTTCATGCTAGAGACAAGCGAAGCATGGGAGACTGCGAATGAAGTCATGACAAGCATAATGCAGCAGCTACGACGAGAAGAACGGGCAGCTAGAAACGACGAATCTGCAAACTCCGGTAATTGACAACAAACCAAATTCGAGCACATATTATAATCTATGTACAACCCACATTGTACATACAAGCACGTATACGCCAACAAACAAAGACCTATACATACAACAAACTGACATTTATACGATTACTTACTGCTACCTCCGGATGCAGATGAGCTAGTCCATTCAGGTTCAACTGTCAAATTCTCATGCACGGAATAGTTAATAAACAAATGAGAACATGATCTTCGACTCTCTCATTGGAGAAATGTACCAGAGCTCAGACAAGCCAAACTGTTCATTGAGCCTGATTACTACTTAACTTCGTGTTAGGAGCTAGCTACCACTTTCTTTCCAGTACTCAGACGAAGAGAATCCGATTTGCTAAAACAAACCACGCATGGACATGCGGCGATACTCGGAGAGATACTGAAATTCTAACCAAGACTTCAGACTACATTACTTCTCACTATGACTTCAACTTGAAAGTGCCAATCCTATTTCCCAGTAGGGAGGACTGTCTGTCAAACAAGGTGGTCAGAGACCAGGAAATAGCACTCTTCACCGATTGCTCAAAAATGGACTTAGGTACTGGAGCAGGGTTCTACTCAGATACCGGATACATGCAGTGTCTTCCAGGCGGAACTACTGGCGATTGAAAAGCTGCAATATTCATAAAAGGAAGCGACCTCCCTCCTTCGGAGATACCCATTCTAGTGGATAGTCAGCCAGCTCTAAAAGCAATAGAGACCAACGCTCTGTGGCTCACATGAACCGACTGCATCACATCTGGTTCTTTATGGCCGAAACTTGATCTTAAAAGGACAAAGACGATGCTACATCTGGATAAATCCACCAAACGCTTAATCACCGGAATAATCACAGGATACTGTGCCATAGATCATATGAGAAGCAAATGGCTACCTGAGTCCACCAATTATAGATATCTATGGAAGCGGCGTAGATGAGGAAGAAAGCGAATCGATCTCTGCTACTGCCCGCCCTCCAAGAACAATGCCTTTGTATATTAGGTCATAGATTCTTGGCAGACATAGTAGAGGTCGGAAATTTAAAGATCCGATCATGGTGAAAGTGACCAAAGGACGGATTACCTTAAGATTGGATTCTTCCTAGGACTAAAATCTAGTAAACGAATTTGTCTTTTCCTAAAGCCGGTAAGGGATTCATCAGTAAAACTAGCTTCCACACCCATTTTGAACCTCCTGTTCTCGTCCAGCTATGCCAGCGTAATAAATTGCTGACAACGAGAACGATTTCGGAAAATTCCATAAAATGTCCAGAAATTACTCTGAGCGGTCCTGAAAATAAAAGTTCGGTACTTATTTTCATCTCGAACGTTGATACGTTGTTTCCATTTACCAGGTTCACCTGAAACAATATTATTGGCCACAAGTTGAACTGTGGATGATGAGTTTCCACTTAAAATTAAGGATTTTACAAAGAAATGTTTAAAACCATTAGTATGGCACATAGAAAGGATCTAGTATGCAACATCTAAAATGGATTTTTGCGTGGCAGCCAACGCAATGGTTCGTAGAAAGTTCTAGTAAAACTATTCGCGTTCGAAAGGTTCCCCAGACAATCCTTTAAAACTAAGCTACTTGGCAGATTTTTAGTTTTTTTTTATTTTTTCGCAAAGCTCCGCCAACCTCTTTCGGCAGACATATGAACTCTTTCGATTTATTTTAGAATTCGAATTGGGAAACAAACAAAAAATCCATTCAAACATCTGAAAAGAAACTCACCCCGATGTTGATCTGGGATCAACTTCTGGCCATGATAATCTCCGTTTGCAAAATGCCAATGGTGGTCGATCCTGTGGCGCTGGCTGATGTACGGGCGAGGTTCTCTGACGAAATGAACCGGTTCGTGGTGGAGCTAAGCATTCCAGTGCTCGTGATTGTCGCCTTGAACCTAGATTCTGTGTTGGGGTGGTACCAGGTGGTGGAACTACTTTTGGGAAACCTTGAAGAAAAAAAACATAGAAAAGAAAATTCCTTTCAAATGATGTCCTGTATGCAAATTAAATGTGATTCTTGATAAAAAGTTCCATACCCATGCAAGCATTCATTCAATTTATTCATCCAGCAAATTCGTGTGTCCTGGTGTACATTCTTATGGCCGACAAAGGAAGAGATCACAGCATACATCTTGGAACCACACACACGACAACCACCAGCTCCTTTCTACGAGAACGTAGACAAGTCAGGACCAAGTTGCTGTTTTGCTGCATCAAAATGCTACGATGACAAGTATATTGGATTTTGCGAATTTCGCCCCAATCACTTATGTTCTGTCAGATGCCACATAAAACTAGTACAAGAGGATGCAATAAATGTATTCATGGTTACGTGTATCCTGGGTTTCTGTGTGTATATTTATTTTCCTTTTTTTTTTGTTTATATGTTAACCCCGAGCGAACTACTTGAACCAGGATAACCACGAAGAACTAACGACCCCATGCAAATGCTACAAAGCAAAGGAAATGTATTTACTGTGCCGAGAGGGCGGTCTCGCATGGCGAAGTTGAAGTCTACCATCATGTGTGTCGACTTGTAGACTATATCAGATGCAGAGGCAGGCCGCATTCGGGAAAGTAATACTTTTCGTTGCGGGCCAACACAAAGAGTCCTGTGACATGCATGAGTTTGAGATAATGTGTGGTTAGAATGAGGATGATGTCCTTTTATTCACAAGTGAATGGTGGAATTAAGTTATATGAATTATATGAGTTGACATTAGACTGATATATTGCTTGGCAATTATTCAAATAAGTCAATTGGATGAAAGGGGTGTCGTTTGAGGGCATTAAAACGACTTGTTGGTTGCCATTTGGTGGTTTAGATGGAGCCGTTTTAAGGATACAACTTTTCAAAGTAATGAGAGATCATTACGTTATAAAGCAGGGGAGCTTGATAGATGATCTTTTGTCGAGGCTTCGCTTCAGATTTAGCCGTTTTTTTTTAGACTGTAAAACGAAAACTGTCATTCGGTGACAGTTGTCACAATTTTAGAAAATGGAACGATACTTGCTTCAACTGGAGAGATTTAAAAATCACTTTCAAAATATGCTAAATGGAATCGGTGGAGATATTCTGAAATGCTTTGAAGAATGCTCCTCCATTGCAGTAAGAAACAAACTCAGTACCACACTGTTACTCGTTGTGGATGGAATGGTGCCTCGACCGAGTTTTGTAGAGTTTCGAACTTTGCAAATAAGCCTCATTTCCATGCAATTTCGAAAATCTTAACGTGCATGTTCTTTAATTGAGGACCGCAAAAGCGAAATGATTAATCTGAGAGAGAGAGAGAGAGAGAGAGAGAGAGAGAGAAATCAAAAACTCCATTACCCACATCTTTTCAGACAATCAAGCTCAATAGTTTCTCTTCTCAATTAAATACAGGAATTACGGACTACATGACTCTGCTCCTAGGACTAATATTCCCAGCCGATAGGAATAGGTTAGGTAGGTATGGAATATCTGTCTAAATGACAAATCCGCATTGAAGATTTACACGGATGGGTCCAAGACAGGTGATGGTATAGGAGCGGGTCTCTTTTCGGGCCAGCTCAGCCTAAGCTTGTCCTTGAGGCTTCCAGATCACTGTAGTGTCTTCCAAGCGGAGGTGATGGCTATTCGTGAAGCCGCTGAGTGGCTTTCGATGAAATCGATGTACAATCGCAACATTTTCATTTACACCGATAGCCAAGCAGCTATAAAAGCACTCGAATCACCAATTATAAGATCGAAATTGGCTAGGCACTGCCGCACATCTTTAAACGAGATATCGAGCAGATGCTTGCTTACGCTGTACTGGGTTCCTGGTCATAGCGATATACCAGGTAACTTTGAGCAGACGAGCTAGCCAGAAAAGATATAAAACTTGGAAGTTTTATAACGGAAAGTGAACCCCATGTACCAATAGAAACAATAAAACACAAAATCTCCACGCAAGCTCTACAACAGGCTAACGAAAGATGACGTAATCTTGACACGTGTAGCTGCGCCAGACAGACTTGGCTACAGCTAAACCAACGAAAAACTTGCAGCCTGTTAAAAATTACCAGAGTACATTTCGGCATAATAGTTGGCGTATTGACAGGTCATTGCGCAATAGGCAGACATGCCAACAGGTTAGGAATCCTCGCCAATAACTTCTGCCATAGCTGCATGGATGAGAAGGAGGAGAAATATACCTATCACCTACTATGCAGGTGCCCAGCTCTCTCCTCCTTGAGAAAAAACATTCTGGGAGAATACTTCTTTATATACCTGCAAGATATTTCCTCAACGGATATCAATAAAATACGGAAATTCATCCAACTCTCAAAACGGTTCCAGGAGTTTCGATAAAAGTCAGCTCATGTGGCAACACAATGGACCTACTTTGGTCTAAATGAATCCTAGCGACTACGATGGATGGCCACCCAACCTAACCTAACCTAAGCGCAATAGTTCGTAAGCTAATGGACTCAAGCCTAATTAAATGCACAGCCAGCCACAACAAAGTTAAACTCTGGTGAATGCCTATTCACCGAATAAAATAAGATCTCAGAGGAGCTAACCAGAATATCTTCAGTCATAAAATTCTCAGTTTGGTATAAGATGGGCATCAACAAAAACCATGAAAAAATATAAATACTTCGACTTTCGCTTTGGGGAGATATTCTGGGGCCTTGATGAGCCAATAGTGTAATCAAATTCAAACATCTCACATATGGAACTCCTCACATTCAATAATGACGATATATGTATAAGGAAAGTCAGACACAACCACCTGTGACACCATTTAAACAAATTAAACTGTTTGTCTAGAAGAGGATGAGATGACTGAGCATATCCTTTGTGAGTTTGCGGCTCTCATCTCAGCAGCCTGCTACTGCGACTGCGTGCTAATCCCTGACATTCGCATAGAATATGTTTGATATCTTCTAATACATCTATGTCATTACAGTAGCTGCAGATATCCGTGTCTGTGATTCCGAGCGTTTTGGCATATTTGCCCAGGAGACAATGTCCGGATGATATTCCTATAGCTATTCTAGTTTGTACCTTAATAATTTTAAGGATTTCACTAGTCCTTTTAAGGTCCAGTGCCGGCCAAAGACCCTTAGAGACCCATGTTAGACCATCTTTAATCAGCCCTTCTCATATGACTTTATTTAATCCTTGATTTACTTCTACCTAGCGGTGGGGCAACTACTACCGCCTCGGGCAGTGGCAGGTCCGCTTCATTCTTAGACAGCCATCGGCATGCTCGTTGCCTTCTATCCCAGACACCCAACATAGTTGTGCGGCAGCGCCTTACTAGTGCCGATGGGCAGCTAGTGCGTATTCCTTGTGATGCAGACTATCTTCAATCTTTCCTACCATATCGTGTAGAGGAGTTTCTACCGATTAACCTTTCAGCTAAACGTGTTGAGCTTTATCAAGTCGCCCGTTGCACTTTCCCCGATTATGGACATCCAGAAGTCTCTCGGGTGTCTTTAACAAAAACGATGAGAGACTACTGGTTCTCCATCCATGCCAGGGGTACATATCCGAATATAAGGCAGAACTTAAAAATGTCCATAAGCCTTACCCTGACTATATCGGGAGCTTTTTGATGCACCATGGATATGATGCTGTCCGGGCCGGGAAATTGTACGGAGCGAATCGTTTCTTTCTCCAGCTAACTACCTTGTTAATTTTTCCTTGAGTGATTTGCAAAAATTCATCAAAACTGCATCCAGTTGGCTCGGTATTCCCGGCGTTACTACACCCTGGAAAGTGAGTTTCTACCAAGGTTTCTAGTACTTGTAGACTGTTTTCAGTCCACGTGCTATCACTTTTCCTCATAGAGCTAGGAGCGTTTGCCTCTTTCGAAAGCAATTTTCTTAGCCTAGATACTTCTCCTGTCTCTTCTATCGTTTTGCAGACCTGCCTCCAAGATTTTCTTTTTGCCTGCCTGATGAGGGACTTAAACACCGCTATTGCGAGTGTCAATTATCATTCAATTGACAATTGATACAATTATAAATCAATAAAATGTTCGGTATTGTGTAACTCAATTGATAAAGGTTTTGATCATTGTGAATGTAATTGACTGTTGTGAATGGAAAACACTTTTTGACATTTTTCATTGACAATTCCGCATGAATTTTGTTTATTAAAATGTAGAATTGGTTAGGATATGTGGTGCAATTTGGCCCGGGTTCAATCCTAGCCCGGGTCGAACACCTAAAAAAGTTTTTCACGGTTGCCACCTCTTTCGAATGTCTGACAAGCAATCAAAGAGTATTATTTGTTAATAAGCTTCTCAATTCGCCGTACGGAATCGGCAAAAAACTGTAAGTTCCTTCCATTCGTGCAAAAATATCACATGCACACACAAATGGTTGCGAGAAACAGGCACATGTTCACCCCGAGCTGTAGCACCACCTTAAGTAACCTCCTTTCCCTAAGCATCCAGCTCTTTGCTCCACCATTTCGGTTGGATTCTTTTAGGTGTTCTGCTAACCGAGCTGGCATTCTCAAAAGCCTTGTTAAAGGAGTCGTTGAGATATTTTATCGTCCTATCAATTCCAGGAGAGTCATTACTAGAGTCGATCTCTTCCCTAAGATATTGCCTGACTAGTTCTGTACAATTTAACCAGTAAGCTTTCTTCTATAACTATGATTCAGCAAAACCTTCAGAACCTCATTTCTTCTGAGTTTATCCTAAAATCACTTGCAAGCTCATCATATCTTCCAAAGCTGTGTATTAAAAGTGCATCTATTTTTGCTGACTCGGTGTGCAACTTTATATTTTCAAAAAAGTCCTTCAAGAGAGATAATATTTATTCTATGGAAATGCAAGCAGGTTAGCACACCCGTACCTGTAATAGCTTTGACTTTATTAATGGAAAAAAAAAACAGCTTTCCTGTCCTTTTTGCTGCAGAAATAACACCCGTGGGATTTTATTATCACACAGACTTTCAATTTCCATATCGTCACCGCACTACTTTTGAATTTAATTAAAATAACCCTCCCTCTGAATCCGCTAAATACTTTTAAAAGTTATCGCAACGGCAAAGGGCTTGCAACTCTATTATCCCATAGAAAATGTACACCAGTATTTCCGTATTGCGTCGCTGCTAATCTATTTCATTGCGGCGACGACGTCCACACCACTTATCCAAATAACAATCCCCCGCCTTGTGCAACCACTACGTACTATATGTAGATACTCCAATCACTTACCATGTACATGAGGTGCACCAGTAGCATTAGCAGAACTTCCACCGGATACCGACGTTCCACCACTTGTATTGCCACCCGTGCCTGAGGATGCTCCTGATCCGGAGCCGCTTTTATCCTCGTTCGAGTCTTGTCGCGAGAGTGAAAACCGCCGGCTACCCAAACCAAGACCGGCCACCCCACTTGTTACGTACTGCTGCAGCGAACTAAAGAAACTCATTATCGCGCCGACCGAGAGTAATCGCTTGGAAAATCACTTTCTTTCCTTCGTCCTTTTTATTAAAAAAAAAAAAAACAAAAAAAACACAACAAAACAAAAAAGGAAGAAAAAATGGCTCCTTTCTAGTATGTGGTGCGCGTCTGCTGTTTGTGGGGCTTAAAACTTCGCCTCTTAGTTTGTTAGACTGCTGAGATGGTGGCACATGCTAACACTAACACCACAAACGAGTCCCGAAATTAAGTAGTCTATAATCGGCGAAGTTGTTGATCCTGTTCCCCTCGCCTTCGTAGTTGGTATTCCTATGATGCGGAAGTACTATGGGGAAGCAATAAAAGTATTCCGTGTTTTTTTTTTCCTTTGCTCCTTTTTGCTGATGGCGCTCGTTTATTGCGACATCAACGAACACAAGAGGCAATTTATACTTTGCTTTTCTTTTTTCTCGATGCTCTATATCCTTTTATCCCAAGAGCAGGCTTTCTTACTTTTTTAGGATATGCGTGTGCGTATGCGAGTGTGTGTGTGTGTGTGTTAAGCCTGTTTGGATTAAGTTTTGCTCTCTCGTTTCGTTAAGTTCCCATCGCTAAGACGAATGACCGACGAAATTAATCCTTGTCGAACTGTACAACATTTTACATTACTCAGGTTAATGCCGCGTCCCGATGGCAGTAAGCTGCGTTGGTTGCTGTTATGCGCATAAATCGGGTGGATTTCATTTGAACTGTAAATAATATCTGAAATGAAAAGAAACGAGAATAATGTGAAAAAATGAAATGTATTTTATTTCGCTATAACGAATTAACTTTTAACATTAAGGACTAAAGCGTTTCCATTAAAATAACAAACGTGTAAAGTTTTGGAAAGTCATTTCTCGAAATATTGGCCTTGGGAAAAAGTTAAAGAAGCATTGTAGAGAGCCTAGTATCCCGTGCGAGCTTAATTTCAGCAACTCTAAAGGCCATATTATTCACTCCGGGTGTAGATCAAATTTAAATGAATTTTAAACCCAATCTCTAATCCGCATTTTTTAAACCCGAAAATTTAAACGTATGTTCATTATATTCACTCAAAAACGTTTATTAAACCCGATGGGTTAAAAATTCATAAAATGATAAATGCCAGTTGAAATTAATTAAAAACTGAGAATACTCTCTCTATGCTTCCACCAATGAAAATGGATACTCTCAATTTGTGAATGCGTAAACTTCATTATGTGAATGTGTGAACTGACAACGGAAAAGAGTCAATCTTATGAAATTGCGTTTTAACCCGGGTTAAAGTATTTAAACTCATTGCCAGAGGCAGTTTAAGTTTATTCTGATTTAAAATTTTTTCCGGTTAAAGTGCGTTTTAAACGAGTGAATATTATGGAGTTGGGTTTAATTTTCAGTTTAAATTTACTTTAACCCGGGTTAAAATGAGTGAATAATATTGCCGTAAGAATTACATAAGTGTGCGAACTAGATTCTGCTTTTCTAAGCTGCAAACACGGATGGCTCAAAAACGGAGGACGAAACGGCGGCAGGAGTCCTTGGGCCCGGAACTAAACTATTTGAACCCATGAGCAGCTACACCAGCATTTTTTGAACTGAAATCTGTGCTATCGACAGATGTGCCGAACTCAATCTTGATAAACGCTACAACAGACGCGACATAGCAATAATGTCAGACAGCCAAGCAGCTATCAAGGCAATCAGTGCTCAGATCATCAAATCTAGACTTGTCTAGATAGACTGGACAAATGAACCAACGTCATTATCTACTGGGTACTAGGACACCTGGGGATAGAAGGAAATGAAGAGGCGGACAAACTTGTCAGGAAAGGGAAAACTTTGTGGGCCCTGAACCTATCTACAGCATAGGGGAATATACCAGGAGGAGCTCTGATCACTGGAGAGGTCAGGGACAAAAACTCAGGGTCTAAGACAGGACTTTTGGGTACCTAATTACAACATGAAGATATTTTTTTCTAAATTTACACACGCTAAAGAGGTTGGCGACATCTGGAGTTGAACCGTGAACCTTCGCCGTGACAAGCGATGACGACTACCACTACGCCACAGCCACCCACTTCAAAGCTTGCATCAGCTTTGACAAAAACGAACTCCGAATCTTGACATTTCTTTCGGGACATTGTAAAAATCAAGGTACATCTCAGGAAGCTATGTCTATCGTTTTTCTATGGTTTTGGCGTCGGTAAAAAAATCGCTGCCGAAGATGAATCTTCTTCTGGGCACTTTCAAAATGTGATTACGAGTTATATTCTTTCTTCCGTCTAAAGTTACATCAGTACGGGAGATTCGAGTGTGTGCGCAAAAATGTCATAGTGGAGCTGCAAGACAAAGAGGACGCAGTTTGCGTTTGAAATAGAAATCAAAAATCCAAGGATTTCGAGTTTCTATTCACAGGGACTACCCACAGCCACAACCCACCTGTAGCAAGAGAAAGAAGGAGGCTAAAGCCACAAGTCTCTACTAAAATAAGCAATGCACAAAGTCTCTATACAAATCAACAGCAAAATATTCCGTTATGATGTATTTTTAAATAGAAACTTGAGCCCGTGTAGAGTTCCATTTTTAAGACAACCATTTGGAAGGCTATGCTAAGCGCGTTAGATTTAATAGAAACTTGTTGCCACTAAATGACCAAGCACTATAAAATAGGAACAATACAATATTTTTGAGTGTGATTTAATATTTATTTAATTCGAGGGAAAATTTAGTTCCAGATTTGTTTTTTTTTTTCTTCTTAAAACTTTAAAATTTAAGCTACCTAAAAATACATCAAACCAATTAACGTTAACTAACTTTAATGAGGGTGTTGCTCAATGTCCCGAGTGGTAACCACTCTGATTGCGTCCTCGGGCGCTTGGTCATCACATCACCATTACGACGCCCACTTGAGTGCTTAGCCAGCGAGACCGCAGCATATCGGTCACCTCTCGGAGATGTTGAAACTAACGCATTAACCATTGGCCCACGACACCTCCATGTTTGTCCTTTTCATGTCAATCAGTTTCATAATCCCTATGAACACTGAAAGAGTTTTATATGCGATTAAATCAAACTTTACACGTACAATCGTATGTACGTCAAATTTCTTATTAATATTAAACAACATTACAAAATTCGAATCCCCGTGGGAGAAAACATGATCCTTTGCCAAACTTCATGTTCACGTCATACACGAGTATAAGCTGCACTAAAGTTACAACCGCATTTTCAAACAATCTACGAAGTGAAAGATATTTGAAATAAAATACGTTCTACAAAGTCCCCATTTAATTGAAAACAAAAGTTATTAAAAGTAGGTAGACTTATACAAGAACGAACATATTGTACGTTTACCTGAGGTTACTTTGCAGTACTTATTAAAATAATCCAAAAAGTTTAGTTTAAAACTTTTTGGATTATTTTTAATAGGCACACACATAATACATGTACCCCAGGCATCATTTCGAGGTTCAACTGTACGAGTACATATATGGAAACCTTGAAAATGGTTTATATAATACAGGGTGGCATAAAATGTTTCGATTTGATGTTTAAAATAAGTAGATAATTATTTTATGATTAACCCTTAACTACCTAGCAGCTATTATTGTCACACTAACTTAAGTAGTCACTACATTAAATAGTCAACATTTCTTATTTTATACTTATAAACTAACATATTTGGAAAATTCGTCGGGGTCTGTGAGACGTATGCTAGGTGGTTAAGGGTTAAATATTGCATTTGAAATACAATATTGGCTTCTGATTCTTAAAAACACATGTTTTTGACATGCTTCTTTTTAAATTCATCAGTTATAATCTCGTTGGCGTAAATATTATATACTCACTAGCTGACCCGTGCTTGCCTTGCTTCACCCCCCGCCACTGTTATGGCAAAACAAATTGTATTGGAGATAACTGCCGAATTATTTTTCCGAATTTACCCATTTAGAGATGGAATTATAAAAAATACTGTCTTAGTGGATATCTATGTTACTATAGGAATGTACTGTCCAAATTTCAGGCCTTTAGGTCCAGCGGTTTAGCCTGTGCGTTGTACGTCAGTCAGTCAGTGAATTGTTTTGTATATAAAAGCTGTTGGCCCGCCCGGCGTTCCCCGTACACTTTTTTAATAATTTGAATTTGCTTTTACAATCATATTTATCGTAGTAGGCCGGGCACAAAACATCATAGAATTGTATTTCAGTTAATACGCAAAAATTCAAATGTGCCATATACGCACACACACCATGATGTAACCCACTGCATCATGGCTTTTGGCTTCGGCCTCCACTGATGGAAAATTGTTAGCAATGATTTCATGAATTGTTTTGAGCATAGCTCAGCTCCAGGATAACGCAGAAGAATGATTTATGCCCCAAATGAATCTTAAAGGAATTTACTACAATCAATTTGTTTTAGGTTTAAATCCAATAAGCCATTGTTGAGTTAGGGCTATGTAATGACAGAAAATTTGATTTTCTGTCACTTCGTTCTTAAATTCTCAGCTATTATAAGCAATGGAGAAGTCTGAGTACATTCATTAATTCCGCCAGAAATTCCGCAGATCATAATAGTGAAAACCGCATCTGAATCTGTTCAGTGGTTCTCGAGATAATCCTGTACATACAGACACACACATTTTGGGGACTTCTTATTATCTATAGATGTAACTGTTTCGGATTGCAGGTAATTTTTCCAAAAATATTTACGACAACTTTAATGAAATGTTTTGACAGTTATAATCAGGGAACGAATTTTGTTGACTTTGCCTTTTTTTTGCCTTTTTTAATCCACACAGCCTTTTTTTTGCCTTTTTGGTTCTATTTGTCAAAGTAGCTGTGCACTTTCTTCTTGATTATATGATTTATCCTTGCTCACATGAAATAAATTTCAGTGTCCACACGTATTAGAGCATTTTTATGGTCAATAAAATCCGAACCCTGATTATAAGATTTTTCTTAACACGTTGGGTCCCAGTGAATCCCCTGCGATCATATCAAAATTCAGCCCCCAGAGGCCAGTATATCACGGGGCTTACACTCATAGGCCTCCAGAATATCGATTCTACCACAAAAAGAGTTGTTTTAAATTTATAATTTATAATAATCTACATTTACATAATATTGAAAAAAAAACTAAAACATATGTTTTAAACACAAATGTATCACCGGTGATCACTATATGAGAACATGGTCAAGCATGTCCTGACTAACCCACTATTGTTTGCACAAAAGATCTCAGCCACAAAATCATCCTTACATGTGTATGTATGTGACCTGGGGAACGATTTTTGATGCACCGGTGAAACACTGGCCTCTGGGGGGTGAATTTTGATATGATCACCGGTGATACACTAGGAGCCAACGTGTTAAGCGAATGATAATCTATAGTAAATTGTAATAAATTGTAATAGAATACAGTCCAATATGTCTGTCAGATGATAAATGGCGGATATTTACAAATCAAAATGGTGGCCAGATTGCATCAAAGAATTTGTGAATTTTAATATATTTACTTTTTAGGTTTGATACATTTTTAAAACCTTAAAAAATAAATCCCTAATAATATAAAACAAAGTGAAAATTCCTTTGCATGGACCTACACAGCAAACGGCTAAACGGATTTTGATAATTTTTTTTGTGTTGATTAGGTTTTGATAAGGAGCAGATTCGTGCATAAGAAAATATCTGTTTTTAAGTGCGAAACCAAGAAATTCAATAATTAGACTTTGAACCTAAAAAAGGTAAACTTCTCCTTTGTCTATTTTATTGAAATTCAGATCAGCTTTAAGAGCTTTAAAATACGCGTCTTTTAAGTCCAAAATTATATTTCTACGTGCTCTACAAGCTGAGCAATAGTAATAACATCTTTGTAAAATGCCTTTTTTAATTAATTTTTCAATTGATCACTGTTCTGAAACCAATCTCAGTGGTGTTTTCTTCTTTTGGTTTCCTTTCGATCTCTCTTCGTAATTTGTGTTTCTCATTTTTCCTATAAATACGCGTTAAATCTGAGTGGAATGGATTTGTGTATGTGTCTGCCCTGCTCAGCGTCAGCGCTCAAGCGCAAAGGTTTTGTTGGTGCGTATTTTTTTCTTTCTGTTTTGTTTACATTATGTTCATGTATGTATGTATGTGTGCAATTTTAAGGTTATTGAGTTGGATTGGAATTGAGTTCTAATCTTTTTTTGCAGGGTTCTTCTTCTTTATCTGTTCTGATTTATCTTTTATCATTTAGTTGGCATTGGCAATTATATTTCAAAGCGGAATATAGTCAATTTTTCAGCGAAAATTAGTTAGCGATCAAATCGGCCTGATATTTGGCGAATAAGTCGAAATGCAAAATTAAAATGAAATGCTCGATTACATCAAATTGATACACCAAGTGGCCAGCAAAATGGTCCACATGGGATTATATCGCTACCCATGGTTCCGGCTTTCAATATGAAATGTGTATTGTTTTGCATAGTTTTTATAATTTTTATCTGACGAAAAATGGCTTTTACTACCACCTTTGTTTGCCGTACGTGAAAAAGTTGTTTAACATAATTTTTAGAGAATTCGCCAAAGATAAAAGTGAAGTAAAAAAAGAGCTTTTTATGGGGTAAACGTTTTGAGAAAAATGCATTTAGGGTAAGAAATTGGAACAACCCATTTTAAAAATTCTGAGTTTAAGGGGCCATAACTTTTTTATGACTGCATAGATGTACATAAAGTCTTTAACATTTCGTATGCGCTTCTAATTGCCTCTCCGAAATTTAAGAAATTGTTTTTGTATCTGTAGTAGTTCAGAAGTAATATCATTTAAAGTGGTCCTACCACCGAATCGGAGGTCCCTTACTTCGACGGGCTGAAAATATACCCCACTGTAATACGATTTTTTGTTCGCTAATCTGCAGGAATTTACAGTTAACGGATTATATCTACCTCTAAACTGGGACACCCTATATTCCTATTACTGCGGGCTCTTGGTCTATTAAGACAGCAAAGTAAATCAAAATTCCATCAACTACATCCCATAAATGTGGTAGGCAGGCGAAGCAAAGCGAGCACGGGCCAGCTAGTAAATAAATAAACCTCTTATGCCCAAAACACATGTGCAGAAATTCAGAAATGCAGTACTGCGCGCAGCAGATGTGCAGAGAATCGGCCACTGTCACTTACTGCTACTGATTTAAAATCACAATTGCTTTTGCAAAAATTATTTATGTGATTTGAGCAAAAATGGATAGTATTACAAAATACATAAAAATTCAGAAAGTGGCATTGCTTTTATGTGTGTATCAATCCTATTTGAAATACATTTTATTTTACATATTCCATTCATCTTTCATTTTGAAATATAAATAAACAATGAAACTTCAAACATCGGTCAAACTAAATACCTCAAACTGTATTTTTTTTTACTTTTGTGTTGTGTCAACATTGTCGATTGCAGAGAATTTAGAAATAGAGACAACTTGCAGAACAGCACTGTATACAGAATTTACATGTAGCTTCGCGTATTGAAACATGTATGTTCTAATTTCTCTGCGCAGAGAATTCTGCACATGTATTTTGGGCATTAAGCTGGCACTGTGAAACATCAAAATGAGTTAAATCGTATCTTAAGCTCCAATTGAGGCTTAAGCTATCACTGTGAAACCGATCATTAGAGTGAGTAATAAAAATCAGCTACAACTCAATAAAAAGTATACATTTTGGAACCTTACAAGAAGCAACTAAAAAAAACGGTGGTCAAGCCAGAAACTCAATTGTTACACACAAAATTAAAGTCACAATTAATGTCATTGGGAATTCATAAACCAACATAAATTGTAATAGATTTCTTGCACTTAACATTTTTATTTCTAAGAATCGACAATGGTTTCATGGACAATGGAGTAATGCTTGGAACATACAAGATATCGGTTAAAGTTGTGTAACGGTTTTGTTTATACTGACGCCAACGCACCCGATCCCTAGAATTTTTAGTCATCCTCTCCCTGTGGTATGCCGGGGATGGCTCGACGAATGTTGACTTCCAAATGATCCAAAGTCTGTGGATTGTCGGCATAGACTTGTGCTTTGACGAAAAGTCCCAAAGAAAATAATATGGGGGTCGTGATTTGATCTTATCTTCAAACTTATCACTCAGCAAATCGAGCATACCTTAGGGCTACCATTCATCCAGTCCCGTTACCTCAGGACATATCACCGTTAGTAGCAGCCTTGTCCCGGAGTCCCCATGAGCTTTAAAATGTCTCAACAGATTTTAGTTCTAATCCAACTAAGCTAACAGAGTATGGAAAAATAATTTCGACTTCTTGGAACAGTTTGGCTTATAGCTTCGGAATTATTGGTGAAGATTATCTGCGAAGTATAGCTATAAACAAAAACGCGAGTACCGTTTCTTATTGAATCACGTTATGCACAAACTTTCCGACTAGAGGCTTCTTCGTGACAGGTATGATCTCGCAGGTTTGTTAGACGATCATTAGAGGTGGGCCTTGTGAAAAACTGTTCGGTGTTTGATCGGGATTGAACCGCAAACTTCTCGCGTAGTAGTCCAGCGCATGTAACACTTGTAGGTTGTTTGTTAACAAAACCAAGAGAAGATGATTTTTGGCTCATATTTCACATGTTCAAGTGCAAACTCCCGACGCAATCTGTGATCGTTAGGCTTCAGCTCTTGATTCAATAAGACTTTGTAATGACTTATGTATACCCAAATCCTTTCACAAAGTTTGAGAACATTTTTGCGACGATCATCGGCAATACTGCGATATTCTTCTCACTTCCAGGTTTTTCTTGTCTTGTTGGTGACTTATTGTCCTGTAAATTGAACTCACACTCAAACTTTTCCACAGTGGGGCGTATAGCCCGTGCAGAATAACGGTGATGGTGACAAACTTTGAGCACCTACAACTGAGCTTGAGCTTTGGTAATATTTTTTAATAATTTCTAAACGGACAAGAAGTGAAACTGCAATCTATACTGAAAATTTGGACACCTGGAAGATCCAAAAAAATTCTATTGAAAAAAAAATGGACAGCCTGGAAAGCTAGGCGATAGAAGTGAAACTTCATGAAGCTCGTTAAATAGTACTTCCTTTGATAAAGGTAGCAATTTTTTCATTATTGAGGAACTTCTTTGTTAATTAGGTTACAGAAAAAAAAAGCAGAAATAGTGGCCTATTGAAAACTAACCCTTTGTATTTGTTAACTTCCCATTAAACCACCCAAAACTAACCCACCAATGTCAAAATTCAACTTTTGAAGTTCACTTCTTTCTGTATTAGGGCTACTTATTACTATTATACAACTGTTCCAAATTTCAATTGTCTACGTCTACGTCAATAGTCTCTGAGAAAAACGCCTGTGACAGATAGACAGAGAGACACCGAGGTGGTTCCATAGCTATCCGTTTTGCTTATTGGGTACGGACAATTAGAAAGGAACCAGTCAGTCTCCCAAACTTGTGATTGTCGTGTAAATATCTTTGGCATGATGGTGTTAACTGAAAAGTAACTTAAAAGTATGCAATAGTTGCCCCTAGAAATGTGCCCAAATAGTAGCCATGACAAGAACCTTTAATCGTATATACTTACCTGTCGCGTTTTATCGGAGTTTGGAATTACTGCCCAACGAGCCATAAGAAGTATCACTTCAAAAAATTATAACCCCTATTGGAAAACGCTTTACATACATTTTGATTGTGCATATGTATGTATATTCATATATACTTAGTTTGATTGAGGCAATCAGTGTTGTCTTCCATCTGTCAAATAACTGTCTACACACTGTGATGCGCACTTTAATTATTTATCGTTTCTCTGTTAATTCATGTCAGCAATATTTGTGGTTTAATCTCTTAGGTATCACTCCTCCCCCCGTTTCAAACTAATTAAATGCTTCAAAGAATCTCAGTCGAATACCTTTCTCCCATTCTCCCCGACAAAATTTGAGTGAGCAAAGTGTACACAATAATCGTGAATCCTTAAAGATTTATTACTCCTTCGAAGAGACGTTTTCATTCCCAACTTCGTTCTCTTTACTCTTATCTCAGTTTAATCAATCTTTTCAATTAATGAATGGTTTGTAATTAAACATCGGCAACCCTAGGTGGTCTGTTTGGTATTATGCGCAGCAACATGTTGCTACGCGTACTTTTTTAATATTCTCACTAAAAAATTCGAAAAGTACTGAGTTTGTATGGGGAGAGATACAAATGTTTAGGTGGGTTGTGTGTGTGTGTGTTGGAAGGTGCCCTCCCGAGGGCTAATATTAATCTTCATTAAACTTAGATCAATCCTCAACTACCAAAACTTCTGACACAAACAGTATGTTCGAGTGGGGTTTGTATCTATATATAAAATTGCTCTGATTCCTCCTGATTTGCGGAGCAAACAAAAAAGTAAATCTAAAACAATCGTCCTGTTTGCAGATATTGGCGGACGTTTAATGCCAAAAGGAATTAAATTACTTTATACACTTCTGCCAGACTTGCGACTCCTACTCCGCGATCCATACTTTGTCACATCAAATTAAGTTTTATCTTAACTTCTGACAGCAAAGCGTTACCGCCGCCGCCGCTGCTGCTGCTGTTGCTGCTTCAATTGAAATCCACTGCTGAATCGACACAGCCAAGCAGAATGAGCAGAGTACTGTGAAGGACCCATCTACGCGTATGTGTGTGGGTACGCCTGCAGCGCGCTCCACATCAATGTTGAAATTCGCTTAAGTCTTCATTTTCGTTTGTATTATAATTTTCGCTTGTCTTCTTTTTCTTGGGCACCACACCCCCCCGCCCTCATCGCATAGCTTCATCCCTTATCATCGGGAAAATTTTCTTTTGTAATGAATTTTCCACGCCAGCAAATCTATCTTTAGATTTTGCCGGATTCTTTTGGCCATGTTTTTTTTTTCTGTATTTATTGTTGTTGCCGTTTCTGGCGGATACGATATTCCTGGAGCATGCTCCTGTTTCTGGGTTCAAAGTGCTTGCGAGTTGATTGAATATACATACAGATACATATGTATAGATTTTTTTTTTTTTCCATTTTCATAGAAAAAAACTGAAGTGAGCGGATAGAAAAAAAAAACAACACAAAAGAAATGAAGGACGAATGATTGTTGCTACTTGGCATCCACAGTTCTTCACATTGTTGTGTATCCGCTGGTGATGTTATTCAATTTGTGAACGCTGCTGGTCCTGGGGGCGGCGGCGGCGGTGGTGAGTTCTCTGGAGTTAAGTCTTTCTTTTTGGAGATAATGGAATAGAAAATGTTATGGGTTGAGTTTTGCCAGAAGTTAGCTGAGAGTTGTTATGTAGATTAACATCATAATGAGGAGAGGGGTTCTTAAAAATTCTAAGGAAAAATATGAATTGTGTCTTTTAATCCATTCGAAAGAAGAATCGATTTCAATACAAAAGCAAGGAATGCATCTTTTATTTATATCTTTTTCGAATGATGAGAGACACCTACATACAGTGCCGTTCGAAATAATTTGCTCAAACTCAAACCTTTTCTTACTCTTTCAGATGGCAGTTCTTGATATTTATGAGAGCTACGATGTTTTTTGTACTAGGTAGTAAAATGTCATGCAATTGGTGCACAAAAGTCGATGTAATTATGAATGAGATATACATTTAGCTCTTGCGTCCAAGATGAACAAAAATAAAATAAAAAAATGAAAAAAATCTGTTCGGAGTGGAAATCTAATATTTTGTGTCTGCCATGTCTAAATTTGACAACCCGTCAATCTTCGGAAAGATTCAATGTTGCTCAACAAACTGTGGCATGGAGTCTAAAAAAGATTCGTGAGACTGGGACTACCAGCAGAAGGAAAGGCTCAGCGAGGCCAAAAAAGGCGGACCAAGTGGAAGATGTTTTTTTGTGCAATTCAGGACTTCAGTGGATACCAAAAATTATCTATTTCGAGCTACACGAAAAATAATTTCAGCAGACTCAGTGAGTAAGATGCTCGTAAAAGCTGGACTTAGAGCACTCAAGCCGGATTTTCCAATAAGAATCAGAGAAAAATGATTAATTTGGGTTGAGAAACATCTTAATTGGATTCGAGGAATGTGAAACAATGTTATGTTTAAGCTGCATGTTTGAAATGGGAGGATTGCTGCGCGAAGAGAACCAAAGGAAATACAGAGTTCTAATTGCATCTTACGGATACCTGCAAAACTGAAGGTGTGATAGTCTGAGGATGCTTCTATGGAGAAAGCAGCAGTTTATCTAGTCCTAGTGGGTCCTAAAATATGAATTATAGCCCTCCGCGCTAGAGCTTTAAGGTGACACCTGCAGATTAATTTTTCAACTGGACAAGGCTCCTTGCCACACAGTCAAAATGATTAATATGAACTTGTTTTTTTTTTTAATAAAATATTAATTTGTAACTTTTAAATAATACAATTTTTATTATTGAAAACTACATTTGTATTTTTATTTTATTTATTAAGTTAAAAAGTACTTCGAATGTTGATGTGTTAAGCTGGCCTTCCTACAGCACAGACCTCAATCCAATTGGGTATATCTGGTCAATCTTGAAACTTAACATTGCAAAATTCGAACACTTTAAAAGTGTCATGGAACGTTTGAAAATGGCTCTAACAAAACAAAACTTCATTACAGAATATGTAGTTATTGCAAGCTATTCGTCAAACTTACAAAAAAAAAACTAGTTTGAGCCCAGTTTTTCGGCACTGTACAGTGTACACTATACACTCACTATAAATTGCCACAATTTTGTCCTTTAATTTAAACGATTTTGTCATATTTTGCAGTTTTGAGAGGACATGAAAATGAATGACTAACGAATTCGATATCCGAAAGAACACGATGCTGCCAGACTACTCTTCATAAGATGTAAGCTTCTGCTCTGACAGACCATGAGTATGAGTCCTTAATCGAAACAAGTGATAAGCAGGACAGTAGAACTTCCCATATGAGCGTTGCTAAGTACGTGCGGACGAGCAATTTCATGCTGCAAAATCACTCTGTCTTTCGAAGTATTCCGGCAGTTTTTCCTTCATTGCACGGCTTAAGCTTAAAGTCGATAGCGATCTCCAGTGGTGGTTTCACTCGATTTGAGCAGCTCATAGTAGACCTTCTGAACCCACCAAATACAGAGCATGAGCTTGGATCCATGGATATTTGGGTTCACCGTTGATATTGAAAGTTGTCTGGGCTTAACTCATGACTCGGAATTGTCGTAATGGATCCACTTTTCATCACCAGTGACAATTCGATGCAAAAATTCCTTCCTATTCTGCTGTTAAAGGAGCTGTTCACAGGTTAATTCGTCCTTGCTTTCAATTCGTATGGAACCCAATTTCTTTGCTTTTGAATCATTTCCATGGTTTTGAGGTTAACAAGTTAACTCCCAACGATTCAGTCACTTCTTGAATTGTTTGACATCGGTCTTTATCGAGCAATTCTCCCACCCAATTTCTCATCTTTGAACTTTTTCCGCTGTTCAGGTCGTTCCTTGTCTTTCAAGTCGAATTCGCCACTTTTAAAAAACTTCCACTAAAATACGATGACTTTCGGTGGCGCTTTTTTCATATTAAAGTAATGCAGTAAAACAATTTATTCGGAACAAATTTCGACATATTCGATAAAGTACAAGACAAAGTTTTATTCACGCTCCAACTAAATGACATATGTATACTGAAACTATTTTTGTACGTCCACGCCATCTCTGGTAAAACGCTACGAATTAATTCCAACTCCCAATATCATCAACAGCAGATTTTTCATTACATTCGCTGTGTTGTCAATATCTTTATGACGAGACGATGATTCTTAGCGCCAATGTCGTGTTAGCGACTGCAACTACCATAACCTAGGCAGAGTGCTGGGTATCCACTGTACCTTTAGTGGATACCTTCACGGTTACCACAATAGGCACGGCTATAAGCTTCAAATAGAGAATCTGTTACCGTAGCGAGCAAGGAAAGTACTTAATCTCGTCAGGGCACAAATAAAACTCGTGATTGGCCTATGTAACATCAACTTATTTGTAGTTTCTGTTCAGCTCTGTGTTATGAGCTTAACATAGAATGACAGAGAACAAGCACCGCTCACATGCAGATGTCACTTACCACACTTGTCTTCGAAATTCTACAACTTCGAAAAAGAACCTGACAGAAGCGATTTCCGGCTATATGCTTTCTTTTGCACTTGAACTCCCATCAAACTAAGAACTCTTAAGCGTCACTTATTAGAATTAGAGTACTATAGTTTTTAAAAAGCTTAATTAATTTTGTTGTGCTAAGATCACATATAGACGATAAATAATCGTATAAGTTGTACCACAGTGAGATGAAATTAGGAACAAGATAGCAGTGTAAAAGGTAAGAGTTTGGATACAGACCGACATTTTTTTTTGGCAATTGGCTTAATCATGCGTTTCCGTAGGATCTTTGTTGGTGTGCTTGGTTAAGCAATTTATCGAGTAGTGCTTGTGTTCATCGAGGCTTTACAGGCATCCTGAACATCATTCACGTGGGGAATAGATGAATTGTCCACTTTGTTCAAGCACGTGGTACGTCATTTGGGCACAAAATATTGACCAGTAGAATCACCAAAACCTCAACAAAGTTCATCCTAACCTGTCCAGCACGTGGAGCCATCAGCAAGCTCCCAATACATACAACAATCAGTCGACAAATGTACATATGCGTGTACAACTCCACGGATAACCAACATAGCCAAATCAAGCCAACTATAATCCCAGTCTGCAAGATAATCATCAGCAGCTGTATATCATTTATATAAAGTGCATTTCCTAACCTAAATTATCTAAAGTCCCGTCTCGAAAATTCTAATCCTAAAGTACATAGTTTTTAATTTGAAATACCTACCTAAAAAAAAAAAAATTTGCCTACCTAAATTCTAATACATATATATTTGCTACCTAACTATATAATTTGTTCATATAAAATACCTTTTTGTTTGAATTTGTTTATATACCTAATATCTTAAATTTAAATATTTCATTATACTACTAAAGTGTTAAAATCAGTGAGATAGTGGTTAGAATCATTTTAATTAATAGCAACAGCATCATCATTACCATCAAACAAGCTTCAAGATGTTCCTGACATGTCACGAAAATCATCGAGCAGAAATAACAGGTAACAAGTCATCTCAATTTACAAATTCACCACTACTACATTCAAATAAAACACTTTAACCGTATAAATTTAAAATACCTTTGCACATACATTTCTTTATTATATACTTACATTTAAACTCAATCATCCCTCTATAAAGCATACGTATATACATTCACATTCATAACTTGCATTCATTAACTAAAGAAAATACATAAATTCATACAGTAAATAGCAACAAAAGCTATTCGGAACATATCGAGTAAACATTAGGTACATATGTATATGTACACAAGAGATTCAATCTTTGTTTTTTTTTTGCTATCTACAACTTTTGGAATCATTAATAAATTGATTTTTGTTTAGACAAAATACTTGTCACACAGTACAAATTCGGAATTTTGATTCACAGTTTACATATAGGTATAGTTTACTATATACTTTGTTAGTCTGAATTACAGACATACAAAGTGCATAGCATTCGTCACCTCGCATATTTTTTTGGTTTGCTATATCAATACCTGAAATCATGGTAATCTCGAATCTCGATAAGAGAAGTTTCGAATTAATCATGTACTAATTTCCCCCCCCCTTCATCGGTCATCTTCATCGTCAAGATCGTCCACATCTTCTCTTAGGCATGCGATAACACCTTGCATGTCACTGCACAACCGGTACGACACAATATGCCTCCACAAACAGACACAGTCATTGAACAAGCTGATTATAATTTGAATAATGAGTTCTCTTCTCAAATGCACTTGTCAGCACATAGCTGTTCCTCATGAGGTATTCCCCATTCACCTCACATCTTAGTGAATACTTCTGGTGACCTGGTGTCTGGTCTGACGTATGTTGTGTCAACCGTTCGATTTTCTCTTAAATCTCTTTAGTATTCTATTCCATCATTCATTTTAATTTTTAAATTTCAATAGTCACCTCTCCCCATGACCTAACCCTGAGCAGCCGGAAGAAAACCGTTAGTAAGGGAGCATTGGAGGTGAATTGAATGGGAATGTGTGTAACACTCTTAACATGAAAGTGTAATGTCATCGTTGCTTCCTTCATTTAATAGCAGTTGGCATATGGACGCAGTCGCAACCACTTGTACTGCGAACATATGCTACACCTATACACTGGCGACATTAACTTAAACCAACTCGCGTGCAGACTGGGACTAGAATAGCATAGCACTTGTACGGGTTGCGAAGAAGAGGGCGAAAGCATTCCATATTTCCTCTATGAATTCCTCGCTTCATGCGTAATCAAGCGCAAATACCTGGGAATACACATCCTGCGTGCAGCGTTGCCGCAGAACTTTTTTTTCCGTGCCACCACTGGCAAACTAAGGTGCCATTTTGAGCCATTGAGTGCCACCAGATTATCGGAAATCTTATGAGTGAATGCAAAAAGTATTGCCGCGTAAAAAATGTGTTCTTTTAAGGAGTATTTTTGTAAATCCACCATTTTACTTTACTTATACCAAATCAATGTGAAATGGTGCCATATGAAATCCTAAAGTGCCACCGTGCCATTTTTATTAAAAAGTGTCATAATGGCACGACCGTGCCACATTGGCAACGCTGCCTGCGTGGGCTTATATCGTTTAGCTTAGATCCATCGAATTTGCGAAAGCCCTAAAATTCACACAATCGTTCTCACTAATCCATATACCCCTTCTGTCTTTCCATCCCGTCATAACAACCAATCAGCTGCACAATTTCGAACCCCTATTTCTCTATATAGTATTCTGGGGGGGAACACACCGGGCCCAAGACGAGTGCTACTTGAAGAGGAAGATACTCTCTGATCGCCCTGCAGATTTCGATTAATCGATTTTTCATATATAAATCTATGAAGGTTCCCAAACTTAATTAGTTAATTCCATTTCTGGGAAAAAGCATACCTGACTGGAAATAAAAAAAAACAAAGACCTCCGCTGCACGGAAGTGCATAAGGAACATTTAATATGTCTCGTAGTTATTTTTTATTAAAATCATTTATCAATCAATTAGGTATGTACATATTTATTTGACAAACAGTACTATTTTTTTATTTGTTACCAGAATAGTAAGCTCTGTCGTCACGATTGAAAAATATTAAGTTAGTAAAAAACAACAACTAAACCAAAGGAATAAATAGAAAAGACACGAAAAAAATCCAAAGGAAACAACTTTCTTTTTGTATGATCACGATTGAAAATAGAACAAAAAGAAACAAAAAAAAAGGAAGTGTCCCGCGCCAGGAGACGAACTGGGAACCTATGAGATGAGAAGCCGACATACCATACACTGAGCTACCGCTCATCTTAAAACATATAAGCTAGCAGAAGACGACCTAGTTCGTCTCTTTGACTCCCTCGGACCTAATTTTGTCTTAGGTGGTGACTTTAACGCGAAACACACTTTCTGGGGTTCAATATGTAATTCGATAAAAGGCAGATTATTGTACAAAGCCAGCATGAAACGTGGGGTGAATTTTATTTCGACAGGAAAGCCAACTTAATGGCCAACTGACAAAAATAAAATCCCTGACCTCGTCGACTTCTTTATCGCAAAAGGGTTAGCTAAAAATTTGACGGAAATCAAAGAATGCTATGATCTATGCTCAGATCACTCAGCAGTCACTCTGAAAATAGGTGGAAGTTTAGTTAAAAAAGAAGGACCGCCTAGGTTAACGAGTAACAAAACTAACTGGGACACTTTCAGAAGAGACTGCAAGGAAAATGTTGCTTTAAATGTACCGCTAAAGACACCGTTCGAAATTGAAGAAGAAATCGACAAACTCGTCGAAGCCATCCAGAGCTCAGCGTGGAAAAACACTCCTTTGCAGCACGGAACAATAAAGTCAAATACCCGCCTGAAATCGAAGACCTTATACGAGAAAAGAGGAGAGCGCGCAAGAGATGGCAACAATCCCGCGCGCCACCGGATAAAACTTATTTGAAAGTATTCAAACTACTCTCTATGGAAAGCCTTGAAGTCCATAAGGAAACCTGTAGTGCACTCGCCGCTAATTAGGAAAGCTAACGGGGAATGGGCAAAAGAAAACAAAGAGAATGCAGAATTATTTGCCGATCACTTAGAGGAAACGTTCAAGCCGTTCGATGGGCAACCGTTGATCGAGGATCCGAATGATAATATGGCACCCGACAACTTTAAAGTAAAAACTGTATCCCTGTCCGATCTTCGAATGACAGTAAAAAAACTGAAAAATAACAAGGCTCCGGGATATGATTTAATTACTAGCGAAATTTTGAAAGAGCTACCGAAAAAAGTGCTGGTTAAGTTGCTCTACATCATAAATGCTTCTTTAAGACTATTATATGTCCCAAGGCAATGGAAAGTCGCCGAAGTTATTATGGTTCCAAAACCGGGGAAATGTGCAAATGACAAGAAATCATATAGACCCATTTCACTTCTGCCAATAATACCTAAGGTCCTCGAGGAACTTCTGCTGAAACGATTGCAACCAGTAATTGAAGAAAGACACTTGATCCCGGATCATCAATTCGGCTTTCGGGTCAAACATTCCACAATCGATCAGGTGTATCGAATAACGAACGAAATTGAAAAAACTTTAGAAGGGGAAAAAGTATGCTCTAGCGCTTTTCTCGACGTATCGCAAGCCTTCGGCAAGGTATGGCACGAAGGCCTAAAGTATAAGCTAAGGGTAATCTTACCGGAAAAGTTGTACAGACTATTGGAATCTTATCTTGAAAACAGACTTTTCCGTGAAAAGAAATCTACGCCGGTGTTCCACAAGGAAGTGTTCTCGGCCCAATTCTGTTCCTTCTCTACACAAGAGATATACCACAAGATGAAGGGACCGTTGTAGCAATGTTCGCAGACGACACGGCTATCCTCGTAACGGATGAGTCAGTCGAATCATCAACGGGAAAACTCCAACGAGCTTTGAACAAAGTATTCGAATGGACAAAAACCTGGCGAATAGTCCTCAATGAGACAAAATCAACGCATGTAAATTTCACGCTAAGAAAGATAAACAACTTACCTATATACATTAACTCGGTGCAAATACCGTACGCAAACGAGGCAAAATATCTAGGAATGACCCTAGACGCAAAACTTAAGTGGAAACCACACGTTAAAAAGAAGCGCGAAGAGCTCGAAATCAGATTTAGAGAAATGTATTGGTTACTCGGGAAATACTCGAAGCTAAGCACATATAACAAACTGCTTCTGTATAAGCAAGTGCTAAAACCGTCTTGGACATATGGTATACAACTTTGGGGTTGTACCAAACCAAGCAATATGGCTCTACTGCAAGCCTTTCAAAACAAAATACTAAGAGCAATCGTGAATGCTCCTTGATATATAAGGAATAGTGATATTCACAGAGATCTAGGAATTGCTACCGTGAGGGACGAAGTAACAAACTTTGCTCGCAAACTTCGTACCCGTCTTCATGTTCACTGCAATAATGAAATAATCCGTACTATGGACGTGACAATTCTTGAGCGCCGACTACAAAGAACAAGACCTTTCGACCTAGCGCCGTAAGGAAAACCGCATTTAATGACGGTATTAGTAGGTGCTTTCACTGGAAAGCTACCTACCTAACGCGATTAACACTACAGAAGCGTAAACTACTTGTTAAGGCAACTTAGTCGTAGTCATCACAAAAAATTAAAAAATGAGAGGGACGAATTTCCTACTACTATGAGTAGGCGCAGCCGGTTCTCATAGTGCCAAAAAAAAAATAAAAAAATCTTAAAACATGAGTATCCAATTTGGTAACACTTTTATAGCGCACATTTCTCAGAAATAATTTATTTATATTTAAGGCCACCTCCTCAGAAGACTTCGACTGATTGAATATATTGGTTGACCGTGACTATACCTAGGTCGTAGTACAGGGTGCTTTTTATGTTCCAAGTCGGTTTTCGTTGGCCGCCATTTTAGTGGCGATGACATTTGTCAGAGCTGGCATTTGACAGCCGTAGAGAGTGGTGGATAACGATTTATTATGGGGCAGCTAACGTCGTCGCAACAACTGTAGTGTTCGAGTTTTACAGCTCAGTAGAGTCGTTTGGGGTAAGAATGCGCAGCGGGTAAGAGTACGCAGTGCCATTTTCTCCATCTGTGAAAGAATTCGCAGCAATCGCGAAATGAGAAAATGTGTGCTTCACTAACCGCCAATGGTGAACAACTTCTACGAAAATTTTCCAATCAACACTACAAAGAAAATCAACAAGGAAAAAAAAGCCGGATTTTGTTAAAAAAAAAAAAGTTAATTTTCAAAAGTGTGTCAGGAAAGCGTGGCAACTCGATACCCCATAAGTAGTATGTAGGCATAAGCAGTGTATATGTGTGTTTGATTTAGTATAGAATTTTAGTGAATAATATTATTCCTTCTTAGATTTTCAATACAGTGAAAAAAAAAGTAGCGTCTAGGGAAAGTGTGCGCAGTCGTTCTGTGGGTAAGAGTGCGCAGTTCTTTCTTACCCAGTATTTAACTTTTTATAATAATAACAATTTTTATGCTATTACGTTCTATCCAAAGATGCAACGAGCACATCACAGTCGTAAGCGGTAGGTGGTAGCTAGTGGCTGAACTATTTTTCTGTTTTTGTTTTTCCAGAAAAATGCCTCGTATCTACCAAACACAAACGGAAAGGAAATTGATAACCCCAAAGAAAATCTGCAAGCCTGGGGAGCTGAGCTAAAATGGAAGCAGTCCATAAAACGCAGCCGAAGAACTTGGTTTGAACAAAAGTGCAGTTTCAAACCATTTCAACTACGAAAACTGTGACTTGCGCACTCTTACCCATACCTCTGCGCACTCTTACCCTGACTTCGGGGCAAGAGTGACTTACTTTGGTTTTTTGATCAAAACATATGAAACATTAAAAAAAATATAAAATATTTTTGTATAACTTTGTTCCTAAAATGTAGAGCTAGCAAATAATAGGTTCTTCTGTTTGTTAACTGATGTAAATTTTTCAGAATTTAAACCCGAAGTCCAAAATGCGCACCCTTGTCCCGGACGACTATATATATGACCACCATTTTTGGCAAAAAAAAATCATTATAAGCGACGAAGCATATTTCGACTTGGCTGGCTTTGTTAATAAACAGAATAACCACTTTTGAGGCACCAAAAACCCTCAATTGATACACACTACTACACCCTCGTAGAGTAACTGCATGGTGCACCATTTGGGCCAGCGCAGCGGCTTCATTGGGCCAATTTCTTTTGGTTGCTAGAAGCAATGTTGTAACAGTTACTGGTGACCGATATCGGGACATGTTGGATCAATTAAGCCTACAGAACATGTGATTCCAATAAGATAGTGCCACATCAAACAAAGCTCGTGCTATAATGCAAATTTTGCCAAAAAAAATGTGCCGACCGAATGGTGGTGGTGATATCCAGTCCGATCGATATCGATCCCCTGAATTAACACCTCTCGATTTATTCCTATGGTAGTACCTCAAGAAAAATGGTACACCAACAAAACAACCACAACCTTGATGCATCACGAAATGATGTTGACATTACAGCAGGGCTGAAAACTTACTTGATAACATGGACTTATCGACGTCGAAACAATTGTGTGTAAAAATTATAAGCGTGTATAAATTACAAAAAAAGGCGTTAGAACTTAGCACAAGGTTAAAGCAGCTCTTTACATTAAAGTTACAAAAACAATCACTATTTTTTGTTACTGCATCACTGCGGTGTGGTGTGATATGGAGGCACCCGTTTAATTGTCTTCCCAAAACTCCACTTTTATCTAAATAGATACATAATTCACTTAATATACTTTTAGTCCTCGTATAGCTGATGTGTGACGCACTTAAGAGTCATTATTCCGAATGGGCTTATTTAGCAGTAGGTTGCACAACATCCACAAGGCTTCCCCACATCATTTATTACGCGCCGTTCAAAAAGTCCTCTTTCATGACGGGTAATAGGTGCAAGTGCTAAAGCAGTAATGAACAGCCACTGTCAAACATCTGTATCACCCCTAATGCTGCGCTGAGTATGTGATTGCTGTAAATTGCCACATCACCTCATCAAAAGCCAGTATAACTGCATTTAGAGCATCGTTTTGTATTTCGACTAAGCCACCAATATCATTTTGGGCCATCACATAAAGCAGAATTACAAGCAAAACCAATGTTAACCGTGATTATGTTCATTTTGGCCATTAACTTGGTTCAATAACTGTCTGAGCGCGGCACCTTAATTGAATTTCGCACGAACGTTATAAACAAAAACACATATACTTATACTTATACATACGTCATAAATGCTGTCAAGTATGTATCTATCTTTGAGCACTAAGTAGGTCCTTAAAATTCACCTTCTGCACAAATACACACCTTAGTGGGGTGTGATCTCGAAGAGACAAAAAAAGAGGAAAAAAAAACAAATGGAGATAAGATGAATGATGAAGCATCCTTTTCCGCCACATTCCCGTGGCAGAAAATTGCACATCCTTCCAAAATGTTTCGTCATGCAAACACCCGATTAAATTTCCAAAAAAAAGAAAACGAAAGAAAGAAAAGTGTGAATTAAATTTAAGGGCTCTCCTCTCGACAAGGATCAACACAAATGGCAATGGCTATGTGGCAGACACACATACACACAACACAGCAAAGCGGCATGTTTCTCTTATTTTACTTAAATTTTTCGACTTATTTTTCCTTTCGTCCTTTGTACGCTGTGTGCGTGGGCTTCTAATGGTGAAACAAGAAGAAGAAAGCACTTTTTTGTTGTTGTTGCATTTCGTACTTTCCGTGCTCGTAAGCGTCCTTTAAATTCACACGAATCGTTTAAGTTAAACTCACTTTATCGCCCTCAGTGGGAACAAACGCATAAGGAGAAGGAGTCTTCATGCTTTATCCCACCACTACTACCACCCACAGTTGTTCGTCCTTGTTTCAGCGTGAGTATGCGTCTATGTGCTTTACGTGACAACTGACTAAGCCTTGGATATCAGGTTTTGATATTTTCATATCCGGGACAAAAAAAAAAACGCATACTCATCCTTTGATAGGGATAATGTAAGAACACAAGACAAACTTTGGCAGAACACTTGAGCGGAAGTGACAACACGGTGTTCATTCTCAATTCGTTCCTAAGGCCACCGTGTAGCTTCGTCATCACCAAACACCACATGACCATTTTATTATCGTGTTTCCATGGGAAGCACTTGAAAACTTTTAATTAAAATAAAATAAAGCGACACACACACACACAAACAAAACAAAAACAACAACGCCATTGAGGCGAAGTTGACATGAACTTAGATAAAAGTTTCTTCTCATTCGAGGTCTCTCAATGTCTTTTTCGGTCTTTCGTCCTTATTTTTTTGTAAAGCGAAAAGGTGCAGTGAAGGAAAATTTTTAAAACTTAATTTAAAAGGATATTGTGTAACCCTACATACACATACGTATGCATGTAGGTGTAGATTATGGGGAGCAAACAAAAAAAAAAACTTCTAAGGATCGTAATCAAAACAAGTGAAGTTTGTTACCAGCAACACCTGCTTCAAGGGGAAAGAACAGACAAAACAAAGCCCAGAGTGCTTATTAAAATTTCTTATTTGACTCCAAGAAGGATGTGTCGAGACAACACGAGAAAAGTTTAAGGTTTTCCTCTTTGTGGCACAGAAAAAAAAACAGGAAAGGTGTTCTCCAAACTTTGTGTATAATTAGAAATAATTTGTTTATTTTCTTTGGGCGCGCTATCGAGTTTCGAAAGAGAGTGTCAGCGAAATGTATTTTGGGAAATAAATTGGAAATTTCTTCAAGTTCATCTGAAAACGCTATGAAATTTGTGGCTATCTAATTTTGTAAGTTAACGAAGGTGTTTCGAGATGCAACTTTGTCATTCAAAATCACTGATGCGGCAACGAAATGTTTTTTTGGGGGATAGAAGGGTCATCTTACGAGGAAGGAATGAGATACAGAGTAGTCCTTGTTGGCCCGAAAAACTCCGCAATAAAATTTCTCCATCTTGTTCTATCTAAGGCAATCCTTCATATTTCATGCCATGAACCAAAGGGTTGGTGTTCCGAGTGTGTTGACCTCAGCCAGGTAATGCGAGGGCATCCAGGACATTGGGATACTTGTGGATTCCACTCGAAAGCCATTTCACGTTCATCCTTAGTATTGGTCTTTGCCTCCAAAAGAACTTTGTCGGAACCTTCGTCAGATTGCTATTAGCAGTAGAAGCGATAACGACTGCGCTTTGGACCCTGACGTGTTAAGTAGTTATTTTCTGGAAAGCGATTCGCTACCAAATATTTTCGACCTTGATAGCAGCCTTGATTTTGACATCAATGTGGTAAGGCCAGCCGATTATGAAGTAGTGACGGAGAATGAAATATAAAATGAAATGAACTTGGTTAAGACGGTGATTTTACCTGCAATCATAAGACCTCTGATACTGTATGTATGTATGTGTTTATTTATTTAGTATATAGTACCAGTATGAACATATAAATAAATATTAATAATTAATATAGTAATAAATAATCCTATCCTATCCTATCCTATCCTATCCTATCCTATCCTATCCTATCCTATCCTATCCTAACCTAACCTATCCTATCCTATCCTATCCTATCCTATCCTATCCTATCCTATCCTATCCTATCCTATCCTATCCTATCCTATCCTATCCTATCCTATCCTATCCTATCCTATCCTATCCTATCCTATCCTATCCTATCCTATCCTATCCTATCCTATCCTATCCTATCCTATCCTATCCTATCCTATCCTATCCTATCCTATCCTATCCTATCCTATCCTATCCTATCCTATATAGATAGATAGTATACTTCCTGGATTAGAGATTAGGCTACTTTTTATACAAAAAATACAATTCCTTGATTCCATAATTCGCATTATTCCAATTTCCACTTTTATTATTTGGTCATTATTTTTGGGTAAACCACTATCATTGATCGTCAGTCTGTTGGGAGAAGGTTGTTTTTGTAGATGTAATGCTCTTCTCTTCGCCAAAATCCATCGCTATCGCTTACTCTTTATTTTCTTTGTACCTATACGCGCATTGAATGATGGGAAACCATTGCCATTGATCGTCATTCTGTTGAGGGGGGATTGTTCGTGTTAATTAATGCTTTGTGGGATTGTGGCACAAAGTAGAGGAGGGATGATTTTGCTGATATTTGCTACCGACTTTAGTTAATTAGTTGTGTTTCTGCTTCATCAGCGTGCGGATCTAGATCGACGGAAAGGGGGAAATGAACGATGTTTGTTTACTTTCTTTTTTTTGTCACTTTACAGCGATATTTGGTTACCTTAAGGTTAAGTCAGTGGGTACTTTAGAATAAAATTTCACCTTTTATTTCAATTCACAAATACATATATTGTAGTATGGGTAGGTAGGCGTTGTTGAGTTTTTAAATCAGTACATAGTTGATGATTTTAGACAAACCTTACCAGTTACTCCACGATTAATGCGTACATCAAAGCCTAATATATTCGGCGTTTACATAATGTTACTTTAACTATGAACATTAAGTACAACTGTTAGATATAAGAAACAAGAAAGTACCATTATTTGATGCTCATAAAATACATATTATGTACATATGTGTGTAGATATGTTTGTACACAGGTATACTACATTTCCATCAATTTTTTATGCAATCGTTTCGTCTATAGGGAACAACCTCTAAGTTTAGATTATACCCTATTGACTTCAGATTTCTTTAGAATCTTAATTTAAATAATATCGCTTCCTACTACTTCCTTTCTATCATACTACAATCAAACAACGGGACTGATTTAAAGCACGGGCAACGCCGGGCAGGCAACAGCTATTAACCAACTTCATATAAATGGTGTCGATATTACTTGGGAATCCTTTGTGAAATATTTAGGTATAATTCTTGATAGGAGATTAACGTTTAATGAACACATCACAAAAACAATTAATAAAGTCAATATTGCGATTAAATGGTTGTACCCCTTTATAAATCGGAAGTCAATGCTATCAAGTGAAAATAAAATCATTATTCTGAAGGTAATTTTTCAAGCAATTTTGCTATATGGCTGCCAAGTATGGGGAGACAGTGCCAAATGCCATATCAGAAAATTACAAGTATCGCAAAACAAAGTGCTGAAAATGATGCTTAATCTTCCTTGGCATCATTCCACAATTGATCTCCACAAAAAAGGAAATGTTGAATTGATCTTCGAAAGAATCCAAAAACTTAAAACTAAATTTATAACTCACTGTGCTTTTGCAGATAATATTCTGGTAAACCAATTAGCTACATAAATCGAAAACTATTGTTACATGTTTTATGTTATTTGTTGTCTATTTATTTACTTATTTATTTATTATATTGAAATTTTGTATTTATTTTATTTATTAATAACTTATTAATCTTTTTATTTATTATTTATTTATATATTTATTTATTTATAATTTATTTATTTAATTATTTATTTATTATTAAGTTTTTATTATTTATTACTTATTATTCATTAATTATTTTTATTATTTATTACTTATTATTCATTAATTATTTATTTAATATTTAATATTTTTGTTTATTAATTTATTATTTATTTATTTATTTATTCATTATTTATTTATTTATTATTTATTAATTTATTTATTTATTTATTTATTAATTTATTTATTTATTTATTTATTTATTATTTGTTTATCTGTTTGTTATTTATCTATTATTTATTTATAGTTTACTTATTTATTCATCTTATTGATTTTCTATATTTATCTAACATTAATTAAAATGTATTAACTTTTTACCTATTTCATTTATTTATAACCATAAAGTAATGGATTGATTTTTTATTTTTTTTATTTGTATTATATTGAAGGTTTTTTTGGTATTTTTCCTTCAAATTACTTATTTTCTTCTTACTAAACTGTTCATATCATGTTGATAATTTTTCAGTAGAAAGATATTAGAAAAATATATCAAATCTCTGTATTAAGAAATGTGCGGTAACAAAACAATATTGTAAATTTATGATACCAAATAAAGATATATATATACATATATATAAGTAGTTTAATAATATAGTAAAGTTAAAATCTCAATTGTACAAGTAAATTTAAATTAAAGAATATTCATATTAGACCTCGTCTCTTACATATTTAATGAGTAATTTTTTAAAACGACTGAAGACGGATTAATTTTTAATATTATTTGGTAATTCATTGAAAAATTTAAGTCCCTTATACATTATCATATTTTGTGTTCTAGAATCTCTAAACAATTGTTGTCTAAAGTTAGAATTTGTTCTTAAATTATATGGTTGAAAATCTTGAATATACCGTAAATTGTTAGATAAATACTCTGGGACCATTTTATGTTTCATTTTAAACACGAAGAGTACTGCATTGTAGGTGATTCTCTGCTTTATATTCAGCCACTGTAGACAGGTTAGCATTAGTTGTGATGGGGTATAAAAACTGCATTTCAAGATGATTCGCATCGCCTTGTTTTGGAGGATCTTTAATCTATTTATGTTGTCCATATTACCCATATAGAGTATTGTTGAGCAAAACTCGAAATGTGGTTTTATAATCGTGTTGTATATATTTATTGCACACATTGTTGTTATAGTTCGTCGAATTCTTTTTAGGAACCCGATCTTTTTTGATATTTTTTTGATGATATAGTTTAAGTGGTTATTAAAGTTAAGTTTGTTGTCTAAGACAACTCCAAGGTATTTTATTGTCTGTACCTGTTCTATGTTTTCATTTTTCACTTTGAGATCAGGGTTAAGTTCATCGTTTATCACCATACACCTAGATTTATTTCAATTTATTTTAAGTTTATTGAAGCCTAACCAATTTGACAAATTATTTAAATTATTTTGCAAATTTTCATGCAGGACATTGACATTTCTACCGGATACAAACATGAGGGCATCGTCTGCAAATAATGACATTTTACTATACTCAAGCACTTTAAATACATCGTTTATATATATTAGAAATAAGAGCGGACCAAGTATCGTTCCTTGCGGTACACCAAAGGTTGTTGATTGTTTGTCAGATATGGCATTATGCACTTTGGTACGTTGAGTTCTTTCACTTAGATATGTGCGAAACCAGTTGAGTTCTGTATTCTTAATCCCATATTTATACAGTTTTCCTAAAAGCAAGTTTCGATCCACTGTTTCAAAAGCTCGTTGAAAGTCAAGAAATATAGCAATTATCTTATTTTTGTCATGTACTTGTTCTTTAAGAATCATAATCAACCAGTTTAACGATGTTTCACATGAGTGTCGGGGTCTGAAACCAGATTGGTTTTCTACTAGTTTTTTTTGAACATACTTATAAAATTGAGTATAGGCCACTTTTTCTATTATCTTTTCGAGAATCGGTAACATATTTATAGGTCTGAATTTGTCACAAAGGATAGTGTTGGTTTCTTTAGGTATAATTCGCAATATTAATGGCCCAATTACGTCAAAGCAATCTAATATTATTTTAATGTTCAATTTTATGCCATAATTTTTTTTATTTATTTTCTTGCATATCTATTCTATTGCGCTAATTTGTTCAAATTTAAAGATTGATTGCACTTCTGTAACCCTGTCGTTATTTGTGCCAGTAACCGAGATTGAATTGCTTATATTGTTTATGCTTTCAATAAAGTAGGAATTGAATTTATTTGCAATAGTTGCATTGTCACTTTCTTTCTTGTCGTTAAATTGCACTTCTTTTCCTCTTGCTTCTTTTTTAAAACTAACATACATATAATCAATGTTAGCATCACAACCTCAAATTTTCCTCAGGCCTGGAAATCTGCAAGACTGATCCCTATTGCCAAAAAAAAGTCGATGCGTCTTCTGCCAGTGACCTCCGACCCATAAGGAATCTGCCATGCGTGTCAAAGGTCATTGAGAAGATACTTCCTAAATAAGTCGTTGACGCCAAATTTAAATAAATTGAGAGGAACTGGCTTCGTGAGACCTTTACTTCCTTATTGCATCCCTCCAATTTATGTTATTCACTTCAGAAAACATATGATAGCGGTCGCCAATTGTGGTATACGTAACGAGTGCTTCTCAAAAGAATTCCACTGAAGTCCGACACAATCAATGACAGCGTCCATATCCCACAAGTCCTTCTGTTACTCCTTAGGAAGAAACAAAAATCCGTCACCTCCTCTCAATCAATCCACACTTAAGGAACCTTCATCATTGATAACATTCTCTCCTTGAAAATATCATTTCCACTTGTCCTGCCACTTCAGATGTCAGAATATATTTCCTAAATGTATCCCATTCAACAATCATCTGCATCCATTGTCATGCTTAATCCAACACTTTAACAATGTAACACTCTTATTTCAAAAGAGCAAGTTATATCCTCTTACACTGCTTCGCCTCTGTAAATGACAGGACAACAATGAAATTATCACATCCACTCCTCTGGCCGTATAATTACGTAGCACAATAATAACCTGCTTCTGGGTCTCCCGCCTCCGAGGGACAGACACCCACAGCAGGCGAGGATGACAGGAAGAAATTTGACTCTGAAGTTACCACCTCACCTACCCTATATTCAAAAAAACACTAAAACGTAAGTGTAAAGGATAATGCGAGTACGTTGCCGGCAACAAACAAGGACAAAGGCCCCAGGGAATTTATTTAATTAATGCGAAGCACAGAGCTCACCCACTGGTGGTGTGTCCAGCAAAATCATGAGTTCCCCAACCGGACTCGTGAATAATGATGATATCCAAAACTTTTGATGGTATGCTTCGAACGTATTAGACCTCAAAACATGACCCCGAATGTGGTGGCTATTCGTGAAGCCAACCCACTAAACCCAGCCACGTTGCAACGTGAAACGTTGATAAGGACGAAAAGCTTAATCATGCAATGTAATTAGCCTGATTGTCAGTGGCTGAACTGGGTCAGTTTTAGTCGACTTAATTTCACCACATTTTGCGCTCGTAATTCAATCGGAAGCATGGACATGTTCAGCAGAAAGGACAGCTGGCAGGCAACAATTGAATACCCGAACCGGAAAAGCCACAGCCTCTAGTATTAATGGTCATTTATTTTTAATCAAACAACAAGGATGTGTATTAAGTGTCCCTCCGTATTTCAATTTTTCCAATCCGTCGCATCCTCATTATTGTTTTTATTTATGACATATTTTACAGTTGCTGAGAATGGGCACTGAACGCTGCCCACATCGAACGGTAATCTCTGACATTTGCCTGACAAATTGAGCTGACATTCTATTGTGTGTGGATGCTTAATGCTAAATCATATGAGCGGGAGGGAAGAAGAGGGATTTTTTTCTTAAATAACTAGAGATGTCTTCCTTTTTGTTATTTGGCTCGTGATGAATTTCTTTTTCTTGTTTTTCTTAGAGTCGTTTTGACAGCAGTTGCCTTAGTAATGACATGTCATTGTGGTTGAGTTTTTGTTTTTTTTTTTTCAATTTTCATCTCAAGTGGAAATATGTTATTTCGTTCAAGTGACAAAGAGGGTGAAGGACTTTCTTGGAATTTTTAAAATCAAGAAATGCAGAAAATCAGTAGGTATCGGAAAATAATTTTTAAGTTTTTTAATGCGATTTTGGATTTGTTTTCAAGAATTCTCTGAGCATTTGCAGAGCGTTCTATAGCTGTTAAGGATGGACTAGGTTCCACGTCCTATGTAATTTGATTTACAGAACTCTTTCGATATTAGAATTCGATACCCATATGGAAATATGGAGCCATTATAAGTTCGCTCTAAAATGTCAGAAACTGTTTAACCTAGAAACTTGAAATTTGACACAGTTATACATTTCGGTGGTCCACATAAATGTTTCAACACTTGTCACTCAAAAATATTGTCAAATGTACATGAAATCAAAAAATTAAAATTTCCGCAAAATATGTCATGGCACCTCTTTTGGAATTAAAGAGTTCTGTGAACTTTTCTTGCAACAATTTGAATATAACACCCGATGTGTGGCACATTGCCCTGACTTGGTAGAACCACATGTCGTCCAGGTCTATGTCATCCAATTGAGGCAACGAAAAGTCAGTTCTCCTTGCCCGATACCGTTCACCATTGACAGTCATCGTCTGGCCATTCTTGTTTCGGGAGATGCATGGCCCAAAATCGAAGCCGAACAGTTAGTATCTCCGGATGCAATAGAGACTCTTGATACTACTGTAGATCATTCTCTCCCCAAATCTGGCCATTTGCTTGTTCACGAAGCCGTTCAACCCACATTTGGATCCGTTTCCAACTGCTCCAGAGCCCAATCAGCAAAATTGGTGATCTTGGGGCTTCAGTTCTGGTGTCAATTGGATCTTATACGGATGCATGCCTAAATCGTTTCGCAAAATTCGCCAAGTTGAGGTAACAGAAGGGACAACTTCTTCTGCACGATAAGGAATCGAGAGGTTTGGATCTTCAGCCACAATTGCAGCAGCTATATTCTCCCTTGACCACCTTTTTCGGCATCGTACAGATTTTCGCGATAATTCATTGAATTGCTCGCTCGGTTGGACGATCATTTCGGCCGTTAATTTTTCGTAGCTCACGAAAAGTTTGGCGAACAGAATACGAATTTTTATAATAAATTTTAACAACTTCGACGCGTTGTTGAATGGTGTAGTGCTCCATTGTAAAATAGTGACTATCCCAGAATACACGCGTCAAAGAATGACAGCGTTGCCACTTGAAACGTCATGTCAGTAGATAATTCGCCGAAATCCGAGCTTAATATCGCTTTTGACTGGTTTATCTACATATTATATAAAAATTAATGTGTATATGTATGTACTAGTGTGCCTAAATCCTACCCCCAAAATTCAAACTTCCCATCCAACATCCAGTCCGAATCTTTCAACTGATGGAAATCACATGGAAAGCATACGGGAAGTGTTTTATTCTTTTGGGGGTTAATTTTGGGTTCATTTGTTTTGATCGGTTTTTAATTTATTAAAATTTATAAACTGAATGCAATTCGTCAATGATTCAGGAAATTCTCTTTCTTTTGATACCTCATTTTTTAAGATTGGTTAACAGTGAGAGCCGTAAATGGTACTTATACTACAGAAATAATATATACTAGTGCGAGAACTCTCGCAAGAGAAAATTCAAACTTCATTCTTTTTTAATTTGTCGAAATTTTTAGAGTGAAAGTGCAATTCGCCAATGCTCCAGGAAATTTTCTTTCTTTTGACACCTCATTTGTCAATATTGGTTAAGTGTGGGAGCCGCAAATGGTACCTATACTACAGAAATAATATATTGATGTATGTTCGTACCACATGCGAGGGCGCATCGCGCATCCGATAGTGATGAAACTTTGGTAAGTTGTTGCGGGCATACCATCAAAGATGATAGGATAAAAACCCGCCCGCTTGGTGGCGCTGTAGTTCAGTTATCAACAACTTCTATATTTATGAACAAAAAAGGTCATATTCACAATATATGTTGGTTCAGTGTAAGAAGATAAAATTATAAAATCTGGACCCGAGAGGTGGCGCTAGAGTCAAGTAATTACTGACTTCTATATTTATAGACCAAACAGGCTCATATTCACAAAATGTATCTGATGATTTTCGGATTTTGGTTGTCGGCAGTGAAGGTTTGGTTTTTCGTGCTGTATTGAATTGAAAACCTTAAAAAAAATTTATAAAAATATGTTTATACATGAAAAACTATATGCCCCTGGGAAAAGCTTTGTATGGTGAAACATTATAGCATTTAGCACACTTTCCCGAGATAAATGCGAATTTCACTTAAATTGATATAAAACAAAAAACACAAAAAGGTATGTGCTTTTGAACTTAGCCTCTATAGACGTCAAACAAAAAATATAAAACAAAGGTCAAAAATGTAAATATTTGAATCGAATATATTAAATATTTGATATTTAGATAATATATTAATTAAATACATAGGTATGCATCTATATTTTCAAACTATTGACGACCAATTTGACATGTGCACATGTCAAGAATTGACAATTTGAAATTCACAAAACAGCTGTACAAAAAGTGAGTATAGAAATGAGTATATACCCGTTTTTTTTTTTTTTGTGATTGATAGCCGTTTGGCTACCACAAAATAATGTAATCAAAATTCAAAATTAATTTAGTAGGCATAGGCACCTTTTTTTCGTCTTCGCCTACTATGCTTTTGCTCTTCAAGTAGGTACATATATGAAAGTTTTCGTAAAAAAGCAGTTGAATTTTGTATTTAATTTCGAATTTTGTATTTTTTTTTATAAATTTCTTAATCTGGGACGGAAAGGGTTAATAAAAATAAGCAATTTTGTACTTCAAGTAAAAACTCTAAGCAAAGCATTTAGCATTTGCTCGAAATTAGTATGAATAAAATTTAACCCGTTATGGTGCAAGATCGTTAAAACATCAAAGTACTAGTTGATTTGATAGCTTTTCGAATTTAATAAAACACGTATTTCTTAGAATTACAAAATTTTATTCATTTTTTGAAAAATACTTAACAAAGGGTTTTTGACACTTTCAGTCACAATGTATTATAACGTATCCCTATGATGTATGGAATATTTTGAAGCAATTATTTTGCTTATTGTAGCATAATGCACCGAACTTACTGAAATTTTTACCCAAAAATATGCACTATTTTTTCAATTGCATAACCATATTCACACATGTGTTTTTTCACAAGTTTCGCGATAAGTGAACTGCAACTCAGAGATGAGCACCTGACGCAATCTCTTTCAGCTGAAACTTACTAAAAAAATAATAGAACGGTATATATGACAATACTGTAAAATTGAGTTATAATAGACTTAAAAACAGTTTTTCGTTTCTGTGAGCTTTAAACGGTATGTAGCATCTTGGCGCTGTAAAAGGTTAAGTTTACTCGAGAAATTTGGAAAATTCAAAGTGAGCATTTGCTTGACACTTGACACTTGTATATGTTGGCACTAACCACCACGACCACGGCCAGTTTTTGTACCTGTCATACAAAATTTCGTAATTTCAAGTGAAATGTGAATATGAATAATTTTGGTCAATTAATATAGACAGACAGACAGCGAGACAGATAGATAGGTAGATGGACAAACAGATGGACAAACCGATAGACAGACCGACAGACAGACAGATAGAAAAAAAAATGGAAATTGAAATTGAAAACTAGAACAGCAGTGGTTGCTTCCTACCATGTACTTCCTTTCTATCATATCCGAATAACTATGTGCGCGTGCAAATTTTCAAAAGATAGGTGGAGCGGGTTACGGCTAGTAGAAAAAGAAAAGAGCTACATCCCTCTACGTTACTTCAAGAATACGATAACATACATCTAATGTCGGATATTCATGTTAAAGAAAATGAGACTTTCCTCCAGTTGACTTTGCACCAAAGTGTTTGTTAAAACATCATAGCAAATAATACATCTTTATAGTTCAGCTCCCTTAAGTCCTCGAACCGAAATTCAAATGCTTCCTGCTTGTTGGTAGTTTCTCTATTTAACGACCAGTATCGGTAGAAACTTGGTCCAATTCCTTTGGTTGCTTTAAATGTTCACATGCGTGCACACTGCCACTGCCATAATATGTGCTCCTATGTAGTTTCTTTTTCCAACCCGGTTAACTTTTTATCCAACCGAACGTACATAGATGATGTTGAGCAAATAGGAAATACCAGCCAACATTAAGCAAATAGTACCCCATTACGAAGGATTCCATTGAGAATACTTTGCGCACATTACCACTGTGGCAATGAAAGTTTCGCCACAGCAAAGTCCTGCGGGACACAACACATGCCCGCTAGAACTTTTGTCCAAATAGCATAAATAAATTTGAAGAGATGTGTGTGTGGCCCACACTCTGGTGTATTTGCCTAAAAGCCTTTTGGCTTAGTACCACCTCGACCTCGATTTCATTGCCAAATTTATGGTGAAACTTTACTGCAACAGGTAAAGGCATCGCCGCCGCGCTGCGCCGTTAGAAAAGCAGCGGTGTCAGCAGAATTTTCGTTTTTCCTTTTATCAGTCAAACTTGTAATGCGTCCTTAAAGGCGTAGAGACAGCGGTATGCTCCATACTCATACAATGTCGGGACTGTGATTTTATGGCCGCGCACCGTTGAACAAGGCGTCAGTTTTCTACCCCATCTTGTCACTATACCTACAACGTTACGTTACGAGAATATTCTTCAATCGAGCGTACATTAAAGCCCCTAACGCTTAATGGTGTAACTGCCATTCCATCGTGCGCTGGGATTAGAGGTTCACTCAAAGGGGTTGGTTAATGGAAAGTGGTTGGATGGATGGCACAGGAAGGTGATACCACCCTCCTGCGGTGTTCACAACGAAATTGAAATTTACGGCATTGGTGCTGTTTCCCTCGCAGAAACAAAGAAAACAACAACAAATCTTGGTTCTTACAAAGAAAAACACACACACACACTCGCAAACACATCATGTAATCCCTTCGTCTTCGATTGATGGTTAAAAGTTTGTGTGCTCAATGAGCGTGAAATATGAGCAACCCCGACGCTCCTGTCATTTCAAATAACAAAAAGAAGCGAAAAAGTGATTTCGTGAAGATATGAGAATATTTCAAGATTTTAACTCAATAACGGTACTCGTTAGATTTCATATTTCGCCGGTGTAATGAGCTTTGGAAATTGTTTTTGCGACTGTTTGCGATGAGGATTAACGGAAAATGACTGAACGTTAGCAATAAAATGGAGTTTTTAAGGCTTCATCTGAGAGGTAGTGACAGTTTAAGTGTCAATGAAAATTCCTCATGACTGTTGCACGGTACTTTCAGAATCAAAGCTGATACTTCAAATTTTAAGAGTAATTTATTTTTTATTTTTTTTATGGGGCATAACTACGAATTTGCAACTTCAGTAAGTCCAAATAATATACAGGGTGGACCAGTTTAGGATTCATTGGGTTCATATTATGAAAAAAATCGTATGGGAGCGGGGGTCTATCTTGAGCACACAATGAGCTACAGGGTGTTTAAAAAAAATTGTCTTCAGAGAAGTAGGTACCGACAGTTATTCAATTGCAACTTCTGGTGTATTAAACTTAGAGCAACCAAAGTTGCAGAGTTGTAAAAGAATAAAAAAACTAAATTTGACATTTCTTTGTTTCAGTGTTTGACAAATTCAACCACGGAGAGGTATACCATTGAGCAGCGCATTAAGATTGTTGAAGCCTTTTACGAAAATGGGCGTGTTCAAATCAAAATGCATATCGTGCACTTCGTGATTTTGTTTGGTCAGCATAATCGACCAAATGTGTCCACAATCGGTAGAATTGTGCGTAAATTTCAGCAAACTGGGTTCGTTTGGTCCGGTTTATGGGCTGGCGGCGTCATCGCGCCGTACTTCTTCGAAAATGAGGTCGGCCAAGCAGTTACAGTGAATAGTGTTCGCTATCGCGAGATGATAACGGACTTCTTGTGGCCAGAAATTGAGGATATGAACCTGGGCGATATGTGCTTCCAACAGGATGGTGCCACTTGCCACGCAGCCAACGAAACAATGGCTCTTTTCGCGCGAGCAATTCAATGGCCGTGTTATCTCACGTCATGGCGATGTTAATTGGATCGTGGCGATCATGTGATTTGACACCGTTGGACTTCTTTCTTTGGAGATATTTAAAAGAAAAAGTGTACGTCAATAAGCCAAGAACATGTCAAGAGCTGAGAAGGATGAAATAATTCGGCACATTAACGAAATTGAAACACAATTATGTCTCAGAGTCATTGAAAATATGGACTATCGGATAGAGGTATGCCACCGAAGCCGTGGCGAACATTTGGGCGATATTTTGTTTCACAAATAATTGTAATAGATCCTTCTATCATAATAAAAAATATTAAGAATTCTCTGAAAACTTTTTGTTTTATTACAATTAACATCATGCGTTTTCGTTGGACCAACCTTTATATTGTATAAGGTCTTTCGTATGGTTCCTACTTTATCACCTAATTAAAAAAATGCAAAAGAATGCAAAATACTGCAAATTAATGCAAATGAACGCAGAAGAATTTAAAGCATTCAATTGAAGTCACAAGTGATTGCATTCAATGATTGCATTCAATTGAATGGTAGAAAAAAAGAATGCAATCTTTTGAATGCTTAATGAATGGTGATTGCATTCATTTCTTTAAAGTTTTAAAATGAAGTCAATGATTGCAATCAAAAAATTGAATTAATGGAATGACTTTGAAAGAATGCATTCCAAAATGATTGCACTCTGCAAAGTGGGCTCGTTTCATAGACAATTAGTTAGTGTTTATCACAGTTAAAAACTATGACCATCTGTACTTGGACTTTCGAGATCAGACCAATCTTTGATATGTTACTATGTAACTACGTCTAACTATTGATCGAGTACATCCACAAAGTTATTCGTGGCCTGGATATCAAGTTTTTCCCAAAGAATCTGTTGCAGGTTTAGAAGGCAACTGATGCCTTTTTACCCTTTCCTCAAAGTTCAGCTTCCAATTAAGCTTTCTGTTGAGTATGAGATCTAAGTATTTTGCAATCTCTGACAACTGGGAGTGCCCTCAGCCTCAAGGCTGGTTTCGTTCTTTTGCTAGTGAACAACCCTAGTTCGGTTTTCTGAGGATCTCTGCACTAGTTCGCTAATAGTGGTTAGGAATTTGCCCGTAGCAAGTAACACTACAACGTCTGCGTATGTAGTTGCTTTTATTCTAAGTTTCACCAATAGTTCATCAATAACCAAGGTCCAAAGAAGGGGCATATACATAGCACCTCCTAGCGTTGTGCCCCCGGTTTCGATTACCTTTCGACGGGTTATCCTGAGTTTAACGATTATAAGTAGCTCTGTTTTCATACCTTTGCCTTAAGTATAAGCAACCCCCCCCCCCCTCCCACACTCCGCTCATTCATTTTTAGATTTTCAATAATTTTACTAATTTGGCTCAACCTGGTGTGAAATGGCTCGGAAAATGGCTCACCTCCGACATTTATCCGGAACAACGCTGGTAGACATATTCATATGTCTGAGCTTGGCGCGTCTATACGCACGTCGATTAGCTTCTCCAAGGTCTTTAGCATAAAAGACGTAAGGCTAATAGGTCTGTAGTCTTTTGCAGTAGTATGGCTGGGTTTCGCAGCTTTACAAAAACAACTTTCACTTCTCGCCATGCTTTGGGTATGTGACCACATCTAGGACCACTTTGAAAAAGTCTTTGTAAAGCTGGTGCCATTAGGTGCTTAGTTTTCTGCAGCCTGACCGGAAAAATCCCATCAGTTCCTGGTGATTTGAAGGGCTAAAATGATTCAATTGGCCACACGATATTCAGTCACCTACTGGTACCCTCGTACCATATAAATAAAGAAATTGATTAAAACTCTTGGATTGAGTTCTTCTGTAAGGGTTGGTAAATTAAGGCACAACAGCATCCTGGAAAATGTGTGTGCAAATGTGCAGGAGTTCCAGGAACTCAGAACAGGATTGCGTCAAATTCCTATTGGTGTCCTTAAGATATCCTGGTAACATACTGACGGTTTTTTTTTGCAAGGATCTTTCTTTGTATCCCTGCTTCTGTATTGTTCTCAATCTTGCTGCAGGAGATAACTCATGAGGTGCGTTTGGAACTGCTTGCTGGGCTTTCGAAAGGTCTTTGGGGAGAATTTGGGAGGGGCAAGCAGGCGATTGTGGGGGCCACCACTTTTGGACATTATTCGGCCGGGAAAAATTTGCATCGTAGCATGAACTGTATGTGATCTGGCACCGTCTTGTTGGAACCACATGTTCTGTTTTAATTGGTCCAACATATCCCGATAGCAGTTACCAGTAACTGTTACAACATTGCCTCTAACATCCTCAAATAAATATTGCCCAATAATGCCGCCGGTTACTCTACGAGGGTGAAGTGTGGTCTTTGGTGTATCAATTGAGCGTTTTCGGTGCTCCAATAGCGGCGTTTCTGTTTATTTACAAAGTCAGCCAAGTCGTGGCTTGAGTATAATGATTTTTTGCCAAAAATGCTGGTCGTCTATACTATACACACACTATACTGAGCTGTAAGACTCGAGCACTCCAATTGTTGCGACATTAGCTGCTTCATAATAAATTGTTATCAACCATTCACTGTCTAGACTGTCAAATGCCAACTTGCAAATGTCATTACAACCGAAATGTCGGGCAAATAAAATTGCCTTGGAACATAAAAATCCTATATTTTCAGTCTCAACTAAACACAACCGTAAAATGTTTCATATAAATCTCAGTTAGGCACCAACATACATGTGTACATACTCGTATACTATACTTATTTATTTATTTCTCAAAAATTGCGAAATTATCACGTAACATGCCGACATCCAGCACCTGGGCTTAAAAGATGGAACAAAATGAATCGATTTCTATGTGTTAACATAAAAAACGAAAAAACAAACCGAAAAATCCCTTTTCAGCACGTATTTTCAGTAACCGGGACGATGCTGTGTTATAAGGCAACATGTTATGGAAGAACATTCCCCTTCATCTTGTAGCATTAGTAAATTCCTGGCAAGGGCTGGAATACAATCGTAAAACATACATTCGTCTGTATCTACATACATATACATTTCTAACTCTATTTCGTTTTCGCAGAGAAAATATTATATAACAAACAAGCTACTCGGTTGATTCGTACACTCAGTGACCGACCACCTAAATACGAAAATAAAGGATTCCACAACAACGTGGCACAGAGATTTCAAAATGAAATTCATCATACACACACTTACATACAAAATAACATTTCAGTCCTGTACGGTGACGGGACCACTTTTTAGCTTTTGACAGCGACAACCGACAAGTCTTCTCCAAAACAGACATTTTAAAAATTAATTGGCTTACGAATTTACGTGCACGGAGACACTGATGCGATTTGATATTTTTGTTTAAAATCAAATGCTTTTCAAACTTTCAAATTAAAATTTAACATTTCGTCACGTTTTATGATATAACTTTTGATCTTTTCAAAAACAAAATTAGTATAGACTTCTGGCCGATCAGGACACTAAAATAAATGTCTTTTCAGACAGTCAAGCTGCACTCAAAGCACTGAGCTCCCACTCTTTGGACTCAAGACTGGTCAATGGCTCTCTAGCCACTCACAATAAAGTCGATCTTTGGTGGGTGCCTGCCCACAGAGGCATTGAAGGAAATGAGATTACGGATAAGCTGGCCCGTTCAGGCTCAACTGCCAAATTCTTAGGTCCAGAACCCTTCTGTGGCATAAACTGGGCAACAATTTCACTTTCAGCCTTAATTAACAAATGGGAACACGATCTTTGACTCTTTCACTGGAGAAATGTCCCAGGGCTCAAACAAGTCAAACTGTTAAGCTTCTGAACTACATTAAGAAGGATATTAAGTTTCTAATCCTAACGGGAAGTATTTCTTTGAGGATGCTAGAGGCAATATTATAGCAAGTTACTGGTGACCGCTATCGGAACACGTTGTTTCTTGTACCCGAATTGGATCAACTAGGCCTACAGAATATGTAGTTCTAAAAAGACAGTGCCACATCACACAAAGCTGTGCTACAATGCAAATTTTGCGCGAAATGTTCCCCGGCCAATTAATGTCCCACGATCCTCACTCCCTATTTTGTTCCTATGGGTTACTTGAAGGAAAATGTGTATACCAACCACAACCTAAATGATTAAGAATAACATTCGAAATTAAATCTCTGAAAAAAATCAGAAGTCTGCAAAACTGTTATGAAAAATGTCCTTAAGAGAGCTCATTTTTGCGCCACGGCCAGAGGCGGACATTTGACCGGCAACAGATTCCATACAAAATATAGGGTTTTCCAATGAGAGGTGTTATTGTGGATGGCCCGCTATTTCGGTAGCTGTCACTTTTGAAGCTTTTATTCTTTGACATTTGACAAGTCGAAACTACGCCATTACTAAAAATGGAACGATACACGCTTCAACAACACATTGAAATTATTAAAATTCACTACAAAAATGGTGAAAATCTTGCAGTCACAGTTCACAAAACTAAAGCATTTTTTGGTCGTCGTGAAGCACCTTGTCGGACCGCAATACAGAAATTGGTGTAAAAATTCGAGCTGTTGGGACAAGTTAGTGATGTGAAGAATAAAACCCGTGCACGTCGTTCAAAAACAACTGAGAATATTGCTGCTGTAGCCCAAAGTGTTGAAGAAAACCCAGGTTTGTCCATTCCTCATCGTTCTTTGGTATTGGGCATTCCACAAACGTCATTACATCGTATTTTGCATAAAGACTTGGGTCTTATCTTAAGGCTTATAAAGTTCAGTTAACACAAGAACTCAAGCCGGCCGATCATCAACAACGTCGTGTCTTTGCTGATTGGGTCCTTGAAATGCATGAAAATGATCCGGAATTCCATCGAAAAATCATCTTGACTGATGAGGCCCATTTCCACCTCGGTGGCTACGTCAACAAGCGAAATTGTCGCATCTGGGGCTCGGAAAACCCAAGAGTTATTGTTGAGAAGCCTCTCCATCCTCAACGTGTGACTGTTTGGTGCGGTTTATGGTCCGGCGGGGTCATTGGACCTTACTTTTTCGAAAATGAGGTTGGATCAACAGTTACGGTGAATGGATTGCGCTATCGAGAGATGATCAATGATTTTTTATGGTCGGAGTTGGATGGTATTGATCTGGACAACGTTTAATTTCAACAAGACGGCGCTACGTGCCACACAAGCAACGAAACCATTGATCTTTTACGGGAAAAGTTTCCGAACCGTGTTATCTCTCCAAGAGGTGATCACAATTGGCCACCGAGATCTTGTGATTTAACACCTTGCGACTTCTTCCTTTGGGGCCACGTGAAAGATAAGGTCTACGCCAACAGCCCAGCGTCGATTCAAGACCTCAAAGATAAAATTCGTGAGGCTATCGAGGACATAGGGCAGCCACTTTGCGATTTGGTTATGGAAAATTTCATGAAAAGGATATGGTCCTGTATGCGTGCTCGTGGTGGTCATTTGGTTGATGTTGTTTTTCATTATTAACGGCATACCTTCCTCTTTATTATGAAATAAACATCCGATCATTTATCTCAAAAAATGGCATTTTTCTTTGAATACCAAAATAACACCTCTTATTGGAAAACCCCTTATTAGAGATCACGTATTCGATCAATAAAATATAAATTATAAGATTATATTTAAAAGTGGGCCTTATTGCATAAAAAGCGAACCGGCAGTGGCAGATGCAACTTGGACAACAAATAGACGAGAGACATATTTTCCAAATTTGTATTGACTTCATTTGTTTGATGGCATTGCTTACACATATGTATGTACTGTAAAAATGTATCTAGCTTGTTGTCATTCAGTCAGAATGCAGTCATTCTTGTTCTGCTTTTTCTTCTTTCCATATTCAACTCATAAGGCAATTTGCATTGTAGATCCTATGCTAAAAATCTAAAACAGAGTTATTATTGAACGCGGATAAGGATAATCTAGTTCCAAATAATGTTAACTTTAAATTATTAACTGAGAATATATGTAAGTATGTACTTCTACGACACAATCTGACACACAGTCCAGGAGTTCCGATTATAATCATTTATTAGTCCACCAGTTTGTGTGTCGAAACCATAAGCGATACAATAACTTTTAATTGAATTTTCAAATAAACAAGTGTACTGTTGATGTACACATAGCTGCTCATTGTGGAAAAATAAAATAACAATAACACTCCAGAGGAAAGTTTCTATTGTACATACTTTGGGTTTTAATTAAAACTTCAGGGGCGGTCTGTTTGATCAGTTTGATGTGGAATTTGTTTAATTATTTTTAACTTACTGGTCGAGTTGTATATAGAATGTTGCTATGTAGTATAATATACATACAAACTATGTACGTACATACAGTGCTGGAAGAAAGTATAAAAATTCATGTACAGCAGAATCCGCTTAAGACGCTCTTCAAGGGACCAACGGAAATACTCTGAAAATCATTGTTTCGTTTCATCTTGTTTCGTACTTTTTATTTGGTTTTTCCGGTAGTCGGATTTTAGTTTTTTAAACTTAATTTTTTATTTACAACTTTTTAGTTTAAAAAAATATGTTGTGTATGTATAAGTAAACAATGTCGTGTTCTACTTGTCAAACCCTTTCATTTGATACCCATATTAGGGATGTGGTAAAGATAACGGAAATCCTTCATCTTGGGTGCTTCCGCCATATTGAATTTATAATTACGTTATATCGTATTGTATTCCACTCGCCAAGCTCTTTCATTTGATACCCATATTACCGAGGTAGTAAAGATAACAGAAATCCGACATCTTGAGGGCGTCCGCCATATTGAATTTAGAATTACGTTATATCGTATTGTATTCTACTCGCCAAGCCCTATCATTTGATACCCATATTACCGAGGTAGTAAAGATAACAGAAATCCGACATCTTGGGGGCGTCCGCCATATTGAATTTAGAATTACGTTATATCGTATTGTATTCTACTCGCCAAGCCCTATCATTTGGTACCACTATCAATGCGATTGTAAAGACTAGTCGGGCAAAAAAGGAAAAAAAAAAGAAGAGGTAGTCCGCCATTTTGCTTGGTGCGCCCGCCATATTGCATTTTTCGGTGACGTCACATATCCTATGACACTCTCCGGATAAAGACGAATCCAACGACACCTCATTTGTTAATAGTTTAGGCGAGGTGACATCCTTACATACATACATACAAACCCAGCCTGTTAAAATCATAACCCTTCCTCTGCGTAGTCGGGTAAAAAGAGTCGATTTGCAGAATAGTGGAATGACGCAAAGACAAATGGCCAATTTCGCTCTCATGGTGTAGTAAAGAACTTTCTACAAACTGAAGCTGGTATTGAAAATAACGGGACAACTAAGCGATCTGAGAGATCAACAAAATTTTCGCCGACGGTAAAACGAACCGTTCTTCGTGAAATGTCCAAAACAGGAGCTTCTTCGTCCCAAATGGCTCGACGTTTTTAAATTGAATTGTGATTCCAGACTCATAAGAAAATGGACAACACCTTCAAACTATGTACTCAAAGTATCGAAACTGCTTGTGCAAATTACCACTCAAATAGTGGCATAAGGGAGCACGCATTGAATTCGCTGAAACCCGCCTCCAACACCGCGAAATATGGTCTTATGTGATCATCTGTGATGAGAAACAATTTAACCTGGGCATCCCCGACGGCTTCAAGTATTATTGGCGTGATCTCAGACAAAAAAAGAAAATCATATCACGAAGGCCTTTACGAGGAAGAGGAGATATGGGGTGTGCAACTTTGAAAACTTGACAACAGAAACTGTTTTTATGAACTGACGCCAAAAAGTACCAGGAAGCAGCGTTGCCACTTTACTCCAATTGCAGTAGATCTACTGCATTTATTTCAAAATTTTAGTCTGCTGCCAAGAAATCAAATCTATTGAATTTTTTTTAGTATGCTTTGTGTGGACTTCAAGATCAAGAACATCCCTTTTAGCACAAAATTTAACAGCAAAACTTTTCGAAAAAGTTGAATTCCTTATCTCAAGGCGATCACTACTCACTACCCATAAAGAGAATAGGGTGGATGAGGATGCAGTTCAAGCAATTCAGCCAGCTTCTGCGGACGAATGAGCCGTTGCATTGTCGTGATGAAAGAGCACTTCTCCAAATGGAGCCGTTTTTCCATCAATTCTGCATTAAATTTATCTAGTAAAATGGCATAGTACTATCCGGTAGTCCTTTTTCCCATTTCCAAGTAGTTAATGAAGATTACACCGTGGGAATCCCAGAAAACCGTTGCACTGACTTTTCCGGCCGCCGAACCGATTTTTGCCTTTTTGATGCACGTTCGCCTGAAAGACTCAACTATTTTGATTGTTACTTTATTCCTGGCGTGTAATAGTGTATCCAGGATTCACTAACTGTTACGAACCGGTGTAAAAATTCACTTGAATTGCGCTTGAAGAGTTCCTAATTCTGCTTTGAGAACTTAACCTGAATTCATTTTTAATCAATCGTCACCAAACGCGTCACCCATCTTGCCCATAATTTGTTCATGCCCAAAATTTTCATGCAGGATTCTAATGACGCTATCATTAGATCTGTCTAATTTTTTATGCTTGCCTAGAATGAAAGAAAGATAGCGTAAAAAAATCAATGAGATTTAAAATTTAATTAAAAGTAGACATGCTGGTACGGTTGAGGGAAATAAAAGCTTAAATGAACCAAAGTACAAAATAATAAAATTTGGAATTGTCTTCCTGTTGAATTGCAGACGATTACTTCACTACCCACGTTCAAGAGGAGGATATTTCAACATTTATCTTTTTAGATTTAGTTTCAAACTCTACATTTAAAAATACTATTTCAATTTTTTTCTTTTTTTTTTAGCTCTATCTTTAAAATTCAATGTATTTAATTTAACTCTTACCCCCCTGTTCTGCATTCCACTTTTAGTGAATTCAACCACTAAAGGTGGAATTGGGTGTTCTGCATTCCGAACGAAACTATGAATTGTGGATTGTATATTCGAAAGTGAATACTTTGGTGTTCTGCATTCCACTCAAGATGACAGCTGTAAATTCGTGTTCTGCATTCCGAAAATCCTGTGATTTAAGTGAATTGAATTCACTTGAGATTCTTGACGTGAATTGAATTCACATGCCGTTATGAAGTGAATTAATTAATTAATTTGTTGATCAGAATCATTTTGAAAAATATGAGTTGAATAATAAGACTTTCCATTAGTGTATTAAAATAATTCCTTTGTTTAATATAGTACAACACAAAAATTAGAGGCAAGAGAGTATTCTCTTGAATTACATGAAAGAAAATCAAGATTTTCCAAGATCAAGATTTCTCTGACTCCACTTCCCGCAGGATATCAACAAATATTTTCTTACTCACTCTAAAACTGTTTTTAAAAATGCAAAAATCATTAAATAAATCATTTTTCTTCAGTTGTCTAACTTCGGGAAGATCCAGAATGTTAGATTTATCTCGGAAAATCTTCCTGCGAACTCTCTGCATTCGGTTTTCTTCGCGGTCATTTAAAAATGTTGTTTTCCAGTTTTTCCATTTTTTTAATAAAATATATTTTTTCTTAAATGTTTAATTCACTTGCACAAAACAAAAACCAAGAACTGAAAATCTCCAATGATTTTGAAATGATTTGACAGCTGTGTTTGACATTTCAAACAAATGAATTCGAAGTGGATTCCAAAAATTCGAAATCACTCGGAATGCAGAACACTGAATTCCATTCCGAGTGAATCTCAATTTCGGTTTCAATCCACTTTCACTCGAAATGCAGAACAGCGGGGTTATTCACTTAATTTATTATTATAGTTACTTATACTCTTTCCTTTTTTGTCTTATTTGGCTATAACTAGATACTTAATCTTAAGATTCTAATCTTGTAGTATCATGTACCAATGATTTAATTTTACAATAAATTACTAATTAAATTAAAATTAAACAAAAACACCAGCCAATTTGTATTTATAGACCTTGTTTTTCTGTTGAAATAAAGATCTACTACGAAAAAATTCAATCTACTGCATTTTTCAGAGAAAAAATAGTCCTAAAGTGGCAACGCTGCCAGGAAGTGTTGGAAGAGCATATTCTTTCCCTAATAACCCTAACAGAGGACGAAGATGTCATATTTTAATAAAACAACGCTCCTATTCATGCAGCACGAACAACAACAACAACGTGCTTTCGAGAGCATTGAATTAATAATGTTTGTGTCAAATTCTATGTCCCAGACTGAGGAGGGATCTTAAAATGATCTTATCTGGCCGCTTTACGAAATACGTTCTTGTTGATTTTGCAGAAAGTTAAATCTGCCAAGCCATTCCAGAGTTCATCCGGGGTAAGACTCCCATCAGACTAATACCAATAAAAAGTTCCGGACTCAACGGATTAAAGTCGTTAGTTTATCAGATGCCTCGTGACATTGAACTTATAAAAAACAGACCCGCTTTCTGTCTGTACTTACATTCTAGGACAATGGTCAAGCTATTAATGGGAGCTTCAAGCGTTTTGAATGCGGCTTGGTTGTCACTAAAAACATGCCAATGTTTTTTGTGACTCAGTAAGCCCACCTATAACAAAATTTTCGTATTTAATGAAAACAACAGAGGTCCTAATATGCTTCCTTGTGGTATAGCACATAACAAGTAATAAAATTCAGTTTTATATTAAAATGACTTTGAAGTATTGGGAGGTCTTACAATCTTCTTAAAAGTAGTTCAATGGCATTACTTTCAACGCAAACAACAGCATGTCCTACCTCATACTACCGAATGACTAACATTGGAGAACCGTTCTTATGAGATTCCAAATACAATATAAAAAAAAAAAAAAAACATTTTATTTCATCATAAATTCTCGCAAACTCCTGTTCATAGATGAATGTAGTATGTATGTGAAATTTAATATTATTTTCACTGCCAGACCAATTTCTCTTCCTTAATAAGGAAATCGGACAACCCACCACCCACCGCCGCATGTGCGATAATAATAATTCAATTTCAGTAAATATATTTTTTTTTCCTTGTATCCTATTGATTTCTTCGTTCTCTTGTGGAGGATATAAAAAAAAAACAGGATTCAACGAAAATCCTCAAATAATACCACAATCAATCACCAGGATATTATTTTACGCTATTTATAGGTGTTTATCGGTAGAGAAAACAACAACAACAACAACAAAAAATGAATATAAACGCGGCGCGCTCAATACAAACAGCAAGTAAACAGACCGTTAATGGAATGACAATGATAGGGAGGAAGGACTTTCACAAAAAAACACAAAAATTATGAAACAAAAATCGTTTAATTTGATTCGCAAGTTCTCCTCCTCCCCCCAGATAGTGACAGTCACTCCCCTGTGGTGCCATTAAATTCCTCGTCTATCTTATCTAGATCGCGATTGATGTTCATTGTTAGGTAAACAAAGCTAAGATATTGGGAAAATGTACAAACTATAGATGTCGTCCGTTCAAATGGATATTTTTATGAGGGAAATGTGATATACTCGTACTTCATTGCATACTAAACATTTTGACGCATAGTGAGAGTGGGATAGGATTTGTGCTTGTGCGACCTCAATTGACGCAGGGCGACAGTAATGGAAGTTATTTTATCTTTTAATAAACATAGTACCTAACCTATCTAGATAAAGTACTCGTATGCTGTTGTCGTAAATGTACCTACATACTCGTACATAAGTGGCCAATCTGGTGGTGTTTGAACATTGACACAAAACATCATGTGGCTATGTGCGATTATTATTGCTTGGGTCACTGCGTTCTGTAGGTACATTTGTATCGAGCTATAAACCAAAGAAAATTAGTCAAGTGAACAGGGAGATATATTCAGTGATTCACTCTGCAATGAATTTCACCCGAAACTTGACATATGTATAGGCACAGAGCAAGGTCCTAAACTTTTCGAAAAAATAATTTTTAAATGACAACGTATTCATTTCACCCAATCAACAAGGTAAGTGCATTGTGGGAAAAATTAATCTCATTGGCTTTCATTCTAGTACGCTACAATGGGTGCAGGGAAATAACTTTACGGGCAATAACTTCACATGGGAAATAACTTCAACTTGGGTGGGAAATAAACCATCTCTAAACCATTCTGTGGGCACAAGTAATTACTTCTCTAGTCGTCTTGGTCCTGGCCAAATAAGTTTAATCTTTAGGACCCGAACTGAATTACTGAAGCTTAACTACAAAGCTTATCGACAAGACACGCAAGACTCATGTATATGTAGCATTTGTAACTTGAATGCAGTGGAAGACGTCTACCATTTTATAGCAGTTTGTCCCATTTTGTCGGAACTACGCTTGCTTTACTTCACCAAGAGAACTTTAACACTTGAAGAAACTTTAGAAATTCTTAACGATTCACAGCGTTGGAAGCTGCTTTTTCGGTACTGCCTTAAGCTATAGAAACTTTTATAGTAATATATAACTTCGTCTTTATGTATATAATTGTATAATTATTTCTAGTAAGAGTACTACATTTGAATCCTTTTTTTAATTTTGTAAGAGTTAACTATATTCTGTTCCACAAAAATTGTCAGTACAGGGAAGATAGGACGTTTGCCTCTCATTCTGGTTGCAATAGCTTTCATAAATCTGTCCCTCTTTTAAGCTCTCACTGGGTTACCATAAGATGCACGAAAAATCACCGCAAATCGGAGAGCAATACCCATAGGGCTACCATCTGCTGATTTGAAAAAAACACAATTTGTTGAACGGAAAAAAGATAATTGTGTACAAAGTGGACACCAGCTCGACTTTTATAAAATGTTGATATGTTGTTAAGGGCATGTTTTCGAGTATTTTGGTGTATCAATGTTATATATCAGAAACGATTAGCTTACAAGATATAAGCTAAAGACAAAACAAAAGTCACTATTCGTTTCAACGCCCAAAACTCATCTCGCTCAAATAACGTTCATTATAAATCACAAAAATCGAAAAAGCGTTAAAATTAATTTTAACGGTTGCACCAGAAAACAAGAAAGTTGAAAAAACAAAAGCCATGTGGCAATACCCTCACATACTCAAATTAATTTTATTGGTTCTCAAAAGCACAAAATCCCAAAGCTCTTTGACAAAAACCACAGAAAAAGCATTAACGATTAGCATTAACTTAATAATGGTAACACTGTTTGATGTTAATACTTTCTATATACACAGCGATTCACAGCTACAAATAATCATTCAGCCACAGAGTATAATGTTAATTTTTTTCGACAGACGGCACTTATTCTCCATGTTCTACATTTCTTTCTTAAAATCACGTTTGTTAAACATTATACAATAAAGAAATAAATAAAATAATAATAATAATAATAGCGTGAAAGGTTGGCCACAGCTGGCGTACCACAGGGTAGCAACCTTGGTTCTGTCTTTTTTCTAATTTTTGTTAATGGCACAATATACTTAAAAGCTCTGAATGCCTCATGTTTGCGGATGCTATTCAAATATTCAGAACCATTAAGTCCGAATCTACTACAAGAAGACTTTCAGAGGCTGTCACAATGGTGTGAATGTAATAAACTATATCTGAATGTCTTGAAATGCCAAACAATAATTTCTTTCTTCCGTATCCTTTCCCCTTTCATTTATTCTTATAAAATCAAAGACCTTTCTCTTGCCAGGATAACCTCCAAAAAAGATCTCGGTATATTGTTTGATGTCATAACAAATGTAGATTCAAACATACAGCTGTGTCCTTCCCGACAAGTTGTCAAAGAGATGCTCTTTTCATGTTTAACCAGTAAAAATAAAGTGTTTACCTGAACTCATTCATCATTTTTTCCAGAACATCGTTGATGGTGCTGTCATCTCGTCATGATTTATTAACCATTATTTGTACGAAGAAGTCCACTTTGAAGTGTGTTTTTTTTTTTTTTTTTTTTTGTCTTATGTCCTGAATTCCATATTTTCTCAGAACACCACTCAATTCGTATGAAAAAGAATCCAAAGCGTTCCAAATTCTCTGAAGGTGTAATTTCATATGTAAAGCCAATTTAATCTGAAACTGTTGACAAACGTTTTTGGATACAAAAAAAAGTGCAAATGTCATAAAAGATATCATTCCATAGATAAGATAAAAAAAAAATATTGGAGTTTTATTTTTATACCAAGATATGTATTTATTTAAATATTGGTATACTAGCTGACCCGCTCAACTTCCTACGTATACACAGGGCTGGACGAAATGGAAAGGCGTTTTGGAACGAATAGTACACGCAACTGGCGCCAATTAATTCTAGAGCGCTTACCGTTCATTATTTGGATACGAAAGCATCTTGAGTTTGCAGTTGAAGAGTATATAAAATCGGGCAGGTCTGTTATTGTCGTGCAGCGGAGCTTTTGCCACTTTTCAGTATTGGTCGTAACGATTCAGTTCCGAAACGTGACACAATCGACAAATGGGTATATAATCTTAAAACGACGGCATCCGCAATGAATCCAGAATTCCAGGTCGTCGCCGAAGTGTAACGACAAGCAGTAATCTAAAGTCCAAGGCGTTCTGTCCAAAAACAAAGCGGACTGCAGCACTCTGAATTACTAGTCGAACAGTTTGCAGAAGAGCACATCGACTTTTGTGAGAGAGTGATGCGGGACTTTGAGGAACGACTACAGCAGTGCATGACGAAATGGCGAGTTGCGGAGGGCACCGGGACCTAAAAGATCTATTGTACCGCAAAGTCAGTTTATGGAACCATGGTTTCTACTGCATAAGACTCATTTGATGAAGTTAAGGATTTCACTGGGGTAGACCTTGTGAAATTCCATGGGAGTCCGGATTTCTCTATGGAAAAGTTGTCTCTTGAGGGCACAGAGTGCCATGCAGTCAAATAAAATATGTTCCGCAGTATAATCATCGTCCATGCAGAGACAACATTCAGTTTCCTAAATGAGACCTACATATTATACATATATTGTTTACGTGATAAAAAAATGATTTACTCCCAAATTATGAAGAGATTCACAATGGAGCTTTTAGAAGGTGGAACTATTTATTGCCGGAAAAAACATAGAAATATTCGGTCAATTTTATAAAAAAAATTAGCTAACCCGGCGAACTTCGTACCGCCTCAAAATTAATAAATATTGTGTCAACTTATAAACTGAATTAAATTCAGTTTTTTATTAAGGTAAAATAAATACTCAAAATGAATTAATTTTATAAATGTACAAAAATCAAAATGAAATGTCTGTCTGTACATATGTCTGTATGGCTGTATATCTGCCTGTCTATCTGTCTGTCTGTCTATATATCTGTCCGTCTGTCTGTATGTCTGTCTGCCTGTCTATCTGTCTGTCTGTCTGTCTGTCTCTCTATCTATCTGTCTACATGTCTGTCTATCTGTATGTCTGTCTATCTATCTATATGTACATCTATCTATCTGTCTGTCTTTCTGCTTGTCTGTCTATCTATCTATCTGTCTGCCTATCTATCTGTCTGTCTATCTGTCCGTTCACTAATCCAATCGAGATTTTTATAATTTTGTGCAATGCCGGGGAACACTTTGGTGATGAGTTCCCCTTTCGGCGATGTGAACTCGCAAAAATTTACCGGGAACGATATGAATCCAATCGAAACATCAACAGAAATTTGGCCATTGCTAAGCGCCAGCAGTTGTCTCGAGAATTCAGCAGCCGATGGGTCGTTCTGCAATACGATACTTCTTGACATGCCGCCACAAAGATGACGCATTAAGTTCATCAGCAGCAGTAGATTTCGGGATGACGGGAAGCGTTTGACGATATACTACTATCCGGAATCATTGTAATAATACGCAAATCTCGAATCAATTGCAGCAAGAAAAATAGCACATCTGCTTAGTTGAAAATGACAATGCGAAAAGAATAGCTGTCAAATTGCGCACAACCTAGATCAACGAATAACGCCATTTTTCGAGTTGAGGCATTGATCGCAGCACAGCGCCATCTATTATTTGTCTCGTTAACTTCTCCACCCAAAATGCACGCAAAACGTCTTTTATCACAATGAATTTCAAAATTATCTGAAATTTTCCAAGCTTCACAACGAATTTTCCACCTTTACATCAAATCATGCGATGAAATGCAAAATTTCGTCGAAAAAAAAAATTATAATTATAGTTTCCGGGATTTTCCGAGTTTTCCACTAAGAATTTTATATTTTTCCATTCGAAAAGCCATACCGGAGTGATTGCACACAAAATTCCATACATTTCCAATTTTCCGACTTTTCCGGTGGATTTCCCAAAATTTTCTTTCGTAGAAACCTTCTCCTGGCAATTACGAACAACTGAAAACAAATTTGAGCCAAATCGGCCCCGGCCGTTCTCAATTGATGAATCACTATAAATTTTTTTACACCATTTTTATATACATACATATATAAGATTTAGATTGACGACAGGCCGCCCGATATGTTTCGGTTTTGTAACAAAACTGAGTTAAATAGTCCTTAATGATATAAAATAAATGGTTAACCAACTTCAACAACATTTTTAAACGGCGACTTACTTCGATAAATACTTCGCAATAAAAGCAAACTTAAGCTGCGGACTTATCCAACTGGAGCCACTCAGAGCCCAACGCAAACGTAGATCTGAGTAGATCTTATACCTATACAAACACATACATATACATATGGCGATATTCACCTTTAAAAAACGATTCCATTTTGTGCACAGCAAAATAAAGACCTTTCGTTGATATACATATAATCTTGATATTATCATCGTTAGAAATAAAATAAATGGAAACAAAAAACCAATAAAGGCTCCGCCATCGCTCATAATACGATAAAACCTGCTACCTTGCTGTAAGCTTGTTCAATTTAAATTCAACATTATTTTATGTAATCCCTGCGATAATAATCTCCCTTCATTACATACCTTTACAATGTTTTAGTATGAAATTAAAAAGAACCCAACTGCACTCAAAAAACAATTTTAAAAATTCCATTAACATCTGCATTCCGCCATCGAAAACTTTGGCTTTCCTTTTGCTCATTTTCTTCCGCTGCCATAATATCTACAGTCTTTATTAAACGAATCAGCTGTACACTATAGCTTTAGACTTATACACATTTCCATGATAACCTAATCGCAATTTCCTTTAACCAACGAGAGGATGACTTTAAAAAAAGAAAAACAAAGCAAATCTCGACCCTTTCAGGGCGATTTAATTACTGAACTCTGGGCAAAAAGGATAATTTCCCGACAGCCCAACTCCGGTTAAAAAAATACAAAATTTTTCACATCTACTCCAGGACTTTGTGCTGACATGAAAGTCCTCTGTCCTTCCTCCATCTGTCCCCAAAGGCAACAAGATTAACGCCAGCCAGCTAGCCAGCCAACCAGGAAAACCCCGAAAAAAAAATACAGAGGGATGATTTTATTGCAGAAAAACTTTCCCCAAAGTCGAACAAAATACTAAAAGCTACAAAAAAGAAAAAAGAATACAAAACTCGAAAAAAAAACCAAAAACTTTTCGAAACAACTTACACCACAACGACCAACCCATTGTCCACCCACAAAATCAACCGCACATACATAAACGCTGACGGGGGTAGGAATTTGTATATTTCCATAGGATCTAGGAATCCTTGTCCATGTTTATCCGAAATCTTTTTTTTTTTTTGTTTCATTAAAAATCTGCTACAAAAGTACAAGTAGTCAGTACTTACAGTTATAATGATGTAAATATTTCCAAATCAAAAATTTCGCAATTAGTGAGAGTAACTGAGTAACAACATACTGATGTTGGTCCTTCGAGCCGGATGTTGTTACTATGATACGAAATGATGTAGAATAAGGCCAAATTGTGGCTGGAATATAATTTTGTTTGCATTTCCGTAGCGAAAATAACGTAATGGTAATGGCGGTAGTCGGTTAATTTGCATTTTTTTGTTTTTGTTTACTTTGGCCTGTCACCATAGGACATCTGTCAAGTCGTCAATTATGTCGACACTCATACGCTGTCTATATGGAGCGTTGACAGTTAAAATTTGTTTTCCCTATCACAGAGTAAATTGTGTGTGTTTTATGGCTTTATAGCTAGCTATATGTGACCAGTGAATGCTTAATTTTTTTTAAGGGGCTACACAAAGTGCTCGCAGATTAAATTATCAAAAAAACAAAACCATTTATTATTCTGAATACTAATACAGAGTGGTTAGCGACCTTTTAGCAATTATTATGTAATTGGGGAGATGAGATTATATTTTCAGCAATTAGGACGATATTTTTCGTGTAAACAGAAAAAAAAGGAGATAGATAAATAAAGGTTATGGGGTTTACCTCTTTGGTTGTTTGTTACGTATGAATGTGGACATGGTTTTGAAGATGTCTTAATTGTAGTAGGTACATGAGTTTTGACAACTCATGTAATTGCTGGAGGGATTTATAATAATTGCTTAGACCTGACACGGATTTATTCAAATGAAGTAACACATGTACAAATTTTGTATTTCGAGATGCGTTTTAGAGTTACCCTGTAGACAGAGTAGCCAGGCTTGGTGTTAGTTTTTTTTTAGTAATGTAAATGTTAAAATGCGTAAGTAGTTTTGAATACGAGTTCTGTAGCATAACCAAAACAACACAAACAAGCCAAACTGTAAGTCAGATAAATAGCGAACAATTTTAAGAAGCTCTTCTGTCAATTTTGTTCTGCGAAATAAACCATATGGAGTGGACGCACTTATTTAATCAAATATATTATTATGTATCATTTGCGATTCTCACACTTAACCAATCTTAACAAATTATGTTTCAAAGGAAAGAGAATTTCTTGGAGCAGTGACGAATTGCACTTTCACTTTATAAATTCTAACAAATTAAAAAACCGATTAAAACAAATATTTTACCCAAAATGAATTCCCAAAAGAATAAAAACTTTCCGTATGCTTTCTATCTGTCAACTGATGGAAATGAATTCTTTTTGGTTGATCTATTGGTTATATGGAAATCATTTGGGAAGTATTTGTTGTTTTAAAAGTTGACTCATTTTGGTTGATATATTTGCTATTTGGGCATCATATGGAAAATATTTGTTGTTTTAAGAGTTCCTTATGGTTGATGTATTTGCTATTGATGCGAATGGTAGTGGACAAATACATACATACATGTGTACATATATGGTTTTTGAATGGCGCTTATGACCAAATTACCCTAATAGCTGCAAAACTGTGAGCCCCAGGTAAAAACTTTGTAAAGTGAATTTATATTTATAAAAACAAATTGTGTTTGAAAACAAATACAGTGAAATCCGCATATAACGACCTCGGTTATAACGACCATGCGGATATAACGACGCAAATTCTGAGTCCCATAATTTCACACCTTAGTTTCCATACAAATTCATCCTAATATAACGACTTCGGATGTAACGACGATTCCGGATATAGCGCCCGAATTTTGCAAGATTTTGAGTTTTTGCCTCCGGATAAAGCGACGAAATGATAACCAACTACATTTATGTAGGTAGTTGCCTGTGCAGAATAGAAACATAGGAAGCAAATTACCGTTTGTTTCGTTTCGAAAGAATACAACAAGTTTTTCAGTCGAATTCTTTAAAAATGAAAAGGAATGTAAATCCGAACATGAAGACATTGAACACTCGCTTCTCAAATGGTTTAAATTGCATCGAATTAAAAATATCGTTGAACAGTCATATTTTATAAGAAAAGGCTAATCAATTTGGCATCCTACTAGGGAAGAAAGATTTAAAGTGTTCTGAAATAGAAATGATAACAACAGCATGGGAAAGAGTACACCCAGTGACTATAAAAAAATGTTTTGCACATGCAAGCTTCTGTGACTCTTCTCTCTTTACCATTATCTGCATATATCGAGGATACTGATGATGGACTCGATAGTTTGCCACTAAAATTTGGTCCAACAAAGAAAACTACTGTAACTGGAAGACTTAAATTGATATAGATAACCATGTTTTAACGGCCGTTGATTCTACAGACATTATTGAAAGTGTAGCAAAGAGTGTTCTTTTTTGAATTTTTCTAACATTCGGTTATAGCGACATTCGGCTATAACGACCATTTTGGCCGGTCCCTTCACCGTCGTTATATCCGCATTTCACTGTATCTTCTTCACTTCACTTAGGTGGCCCTACAGTCCGGGGTGGACCAAGGCCTCAACCAACAACCTCTTCCAGTTAGCCCGGTCCTTAGCTAACCGCTTCCAGTTGCGCACTCCAAGTTGGTTGAGGTCTTGTTCTACTTGGTCGCGCCACCTTAGGCGAGGTCGTCCTCTGCTGCGCTGACCCTCCGGGTTAGAGTTGAATATTCTCCGAGCCGGAGCGCTGATGTCCATGCGCTCCACATGTCCTAGCCATCTTAAACGCCCAATGTGCAGTTTTTTGACCAGGCTGATGTCGCTGTATAGCTCGTACAGTTCCTCGTTGAATCTTCTCCTCCAAAACCCGTCAACGCAAACGGGACCGAATATCCTACGAAGGATTTTTCTCTCAAATCGACCAAGGAGATCTTCATCCGCTTTCGATAAAGTCCATGCTTCAGCTCCATATAGCAAGACTGGGATGATAAGGGTCTTATATAGAGTCTCCTTAGTCGATCGGGAAAGGACTTTACTGCTCAATTGCCTTCTTAGCCCAAAGAAACAGCGGTTGGCAAGAGTAATCCTTCGTTTGATTTCCGACGAGATGTTTCACTGTATCTCGAAAACGGAAATACGGATGGTAATAGTTTTTATCACACTAGAAATTATAATTGAAGAACTGTTGATACCAACTATTCTAAAGGATCTTTTTTAAACACCCTGTAGCTCAGTGGGTGTTGAAGATAGACCCCCCTTTTAATACGATTTTTTTCATAACATGAACCAATGAATCAATTCCCAAAATATCTGTAACCCAAACCGAATCAAAATTTGGACGACTTATAAGAAATTTACATGGTGATACTAAAGCTGCTGTATGGGATAGAGATGGACTATCGGCATGGTTCCAAACGCACTCGGGAATAAAACAGGGATGTGCGCTGAGCCACAATCTCTTTGCTTTGCTCATTGACAGTCTGGCTAATTGTTTGACAGGAGGTGTAAAATATGCGGGTGAAAGTCCTTTTTTTTGCAGACGATGCGATGTTGTGTTCTTCGAGCATGCTCCCTGGAATCTTTTTAACTCATTTGCATGAGTACACCAGATTATGAAAGCTAGTGATCGACCTTAGCAAGCTGCAACTGCTCATAGGAAAAATGGCACTTTAATGAGGAATCAATCGAAGTTGTTAAGGTATACAAGTATCTCGAGGTATTCATAGCTAAAAATATGAACATGGAACGAAACCTCAAAGAAAAGCTCGTTTAATCCAAGACGGCCATTAATGTAGCTTGGAAAAATGTTTTCAACAGTAAATATATTCGTCATAGGTCTAAATACAGGGTTTTTGAAGCTGTGTCTAAATCGTTTCTGTTATATGTCGCGCAAGTATGGGGCGGAAAACAATATGAAACCGTAGAAAAGGAGCTGGCTGGTACAGGGAATGGCTGGATCTAGCTGCCGGATGTGGAATCGAGTTGAACGAAGGCGAGAAGTGGAAGCCTAAATTGTATGAAGCTAAACTAGCAGGGTAGAGTGAGGTATGCTGAAGAAGCAGCGGGATCATTGCACAGGGAGAGAAGCAAATTTTGATAACCGACGAGGCTCATTTCACACTCTCTCTCCCCGTTAACAAACAAAATTGCCGCATTGAGAGAACGGAGAATCCACTCGAGAGCCATGAAACACCATAGCATGACCAAAAAGTGACTGTTTGCGTCAAAACCATCATTGGTCCATTTTTCTTCAGAGAAGATGAAACAGTCCATCGATATAGAATCGATATCGGTGGATGTTGGCTCATTATGTCTGCCCACAAATGTGTGAAAAAGGTCTGGACGGTTACTGGTTTCAAATAGACGGTGCGCCATGCCACACTGCAAATCAAACAATGGAGTTTCTGCAACGAAAATTTCCTGGCCGTGTGCTGTCAAAAAATGGCGACATTGACTGGCCACCCAGATCTCCAGTTTAGACTCCCTGCATTGCTATCGGGAGCCCTGTGTTTGTATGTTACTATGACCTATCATAAATACGTGTAAAAAATCGTGATTTCGTTATATGTGAGTAAGAATTGTCAAATTTCTTGTTAGTACGGGTTATAACACACATTACTAGGTTGGTATATTGGTCGATACGAGCTCAAAGCCTAGTTTTTTTTTTTTTTTTTTTTTTTTTTAAAAATAGTAGATGCCTAAAAAACACAAAGAGGAAAACCGCACGTTAAAATCATTATCTATTGATCAGTCATGTGCAATTTGATTACTTATGAGTAACGAATGATTACTGATTACTTTCATTTCAGTATTCGGTATTCAGTATTCGGTACTTAGTACTTGGTTTCCCAATTAGAAGTCTGTATTTTTTTAGAGCAAATAGTAGGCGTGTTTTTTTTAGCCTATATAGAATAAACATGTTTCAGCAACATGTTTTCCATATAAAATATAACAAAACTTTAGACTGGATAATTATCGAGGCTAATGTTTTGTTGTATTATGCATTGAAAACTTTTTTTTTATTCTATATATGTAGGCTAAAAAAAAAACACGCCTAGTAAATATCGCTCCAAAGACGATAATGAATGCAACAAATAATCAAAGAAGCGCTATAAGAAAAATCGGTCGTTAATATAAAACAAATTATAATTCATCTATTTAGGCTTTTTAAATACTATATTTTCGTATTTTATAAATGTTCCTATTGGTTTATGTTATGAAAAAAATCGTATGAGAGGTTTCTATCTTGAACACGCTCTGAGCTACAGGGTGTTGAAAAAAGTTCCTTCAGGAAGAAGATACCAACTGAAACAAATCCACAAATCCACGTTGTAAAAAAGTGACATTTCGCTAGCAGTCCATATACCTGTGGCAATAAGCTGGAGTAGCTTATGTAATGGAATGTAATAGTAATGTAATGTAATGTAATTCATATTCGAAAAAAATTTATTTTGGGAGGTAGCTTAAAGCCGTGTTCAGACGATTGCCAGATCTGAGAATATTGTCAGGTCTACCAATGTGCTAACAATTAGCTGCGAACTAACTGACAATGACAGACTACCTCACAACGTTAAATTGCCAGTTCACACGGTTGCCAGGTTTTGTCCCAATTCCTGACAATGCTCTGACAATGTTTTCTCTGACAGTATTGTCAGATGAAAAATTGTCAGTTCACACCGTTGGTAGATGACTGTTAACAAAAAATCTACAAATTCATTACCAGACGTTGTCAGACTCATAGCATTTGATAGAAATTTTTTCTTTGTGCTGAAATACCTTTATACATATGTATGTACATGGAAAACTATATGCCCCAGGTAAAAACTTTGTATAGTGGATTTGTAGGTAACATTATGGCGCACCAAAATGCAAAATAAAATTATAAGCACACTTCCCGAGATAAATGCAATTTTCACAAAAATTGACTAAAAAAAATGTAAAAAAGTAGTGTTTGAAGACCAATAACTCGAAAATGAAATCCCATGGTAAAAGCCGCGGGTAACCGTACTACACATTCATTAATTGTCTATCGAACAAGCCCACTTTGGTTGCTCTGGGCTTAATACACCAGAAATTATAATTGAATAATTGTTGGTACCTGCTTCTCTGAAGGAACTTTTTTAAGCACCCTGTAGCTCCGTGGATGTTAAAGATAGACCCCCCCTCCCCTACGTTTTTTTTCTTAGCATAGACCAATGGATGGTTCTCCATAATAACTTTTTTCAGCACCCTGTAGCTCCATGGGTGTTGAAGATGAACCGCCCCTCCCATACGTTTTTTTTCATAACATGGACCAATGAACCTTTCCCCATAGTAACTTTTTTCAACACCCTGTAGCTAAAACTAACTACCTACAGTCATGATACATACTTATATAATATGTGAATTTATTTTCTGTATCTGCCTGAGTCACTGCAATACACACCACAAATGAAAAGTACTCAAATACTCATTTGATTACTTTTCGCGTATCAGTACTCATATACTTTTTGCAGTATTTTGAGTACCTAGTAATCAAAACCAATGACACGAACCAACAAAGAAAAGAAACGGATAGTGTGTGTGAATTATGAGAATACAGCCGAGTTGAGTATGATTACTGAATACCGGATACTGAAAAATGAGTATTCGTTACGTGTACTCATTTCAAGTAACGAATAATAAATATCGAATAATTACTTTTTGCACATCCTTACTATTGATGAAAAATTACAATTTATACATATTTATATCAATTTTGTATTTTTCTTAATCACTCGAAGTCTTGATAACTCGAATTTTGTTTGCAGCAAGTGATAGTTCGAGTTATCGAAGTTCGACTGTATGTACGTTTGCTAATAATTTTCTTTAGAAATATCGGTTTAAATAATTAAAGAAATAATAGCAAAAACTCGGAGTACTCTTCTAAACAGACTTGGCATCACTTACGTCTTATGACATTGAAAAAGAATAGTATACCAACTGAAATAAAGTAAGAAAAAAACTACGTAGGCAAGAGAATTGAATGAAACGAAATATCTTTTTATTAAAGGAATTTATTTCTTCTGCTCTTCTAAGAAACCAATTACCTTCGTTTAATAGTTTTTTTTTTTTTTTGTCGAAAATCGCTGGTAGCCAGCATCTTCAAGATAAAGCGCAGATTCATTTTTATTTCCTCAAATTAAAAAAAAAGCAATAAAGAAATAAGCCATCATCAATGACAACTAAATAGATATACATACGTACGTTCGTACGTACAACACCATAACCCTCATCATGGCCGGTACGTGCCACGCACAGGTGTCACAGGATCATGAGTTATTTCACAGTTCTGCCAAATGAAATTTTGTTTGCTACTATGGTCTGAAAGGTCAAAGACGAGTTACATACATACATAGAGATACAAGAAGTGTATAGTTGAAGGTAGAAATGTATTTGGCTTTAACGTAGTAAACGAGATTTTCGGGTTTAGGTCCTTTGAGTGAAGCTGTCGATTGAAAGAACATTTTTTTTTTGTAAATATACAAAATTTAAAATCACGCCGCAGTGTGGAGACAATCAAGAATAGTTTAGGTAAAGTTGGATGCATATCTACCGTAGGTCCTCGCTAGGATTCACTTTTTAGACCAAAGTAGATCAATTCTGTTGCCTCGTGAGCCGATTCTTATCGGAGCTCTTACTTTGGAACTTGGATAAATTTACATATTTTATTGATATCCGTTGAAGAAATATCTTGTAAGTCTATTAAGAAAAAAAAAATTGTCAGCTTAGAAAGCTAGACGATAGAAGTGAAACTTCATAAAGTTCGATAAATAGTTTAATTGAGGATGCTCACCCTATACCACAAATATTTTATTTAAAAACTTTTCTGTGATAAAAGCAGCAATTTTTGATTATTGAGGAAATTTTCGGTGAGTTGCTAAAAACAAATGTATCGATTGTGGCCTATTGGAAACTGTCCCATTTAACCCCCCAAAACCAACCCCCCGTGGTCAAAATCCAACATCTGAAGTTCACTTCACCAAATTGGTTCCATAAGCGATCCGTTTTGCCAATTGAATACGGAACACTAAAAAGGAGCTCGCTTCTAAACGTGTAACTGTGTAAACATCTGTGGCGTGATGATGCTAGCTCCTAAGAGTATGCAATGGTTCCTCTTAATACTTTGCTCAAATACTAGCTAAGGCAAGAACCATTAATCTCATACATTTACCTGTCGCGTTTCATCGGATTTAGACCCAACGAGCCATAAGAAGATTTACTTAAAAAATCTTTCTTCTTAAGGAGTAAAGTCCCGGGCAGCTGCATAGGGTGTGAAAGGGGGATTCTTCTTTCTCCTTATCCATGCAACTGCAACGGAAGTTATTGGCGACGATTTCCAATCTGTTGGCATGTCTATCTAATGTACATGTCCACCACTCCAAAGCGGCATCCGCTTCACTTCTTCTCCGACTCCAACAACTAGGAGAAGATGTCGTCCTGATCCAGGAACCTTGGGTTAATGGTAACTCGATACTTGGACTCAGGACTCCTAATTATACTCTTTACCACAAGAGGAATGAAGGTAAACCAAGAGCCTGCATTCTCGCAAAGAGTAATCTTAATATATTCCTACTCTCTAATTACAGCGATCGAAACACAGTAGTGGTAAAACTGGAGACTGGCAAGGGCAAAATCTGGCTGGTCTCGGCCTATCTCGCCCATGACGAAATATGCCCTCTACCTCCGAACAATCTGAGGGAGGCGATCGCGGATGCAGAGAGGCGCGAGGATGGACTAATCCTGGGTAGTGACGCTAACGCGCATCACTCTATTTGGGGCAGCTCCGACACCAACAACAGAGGTGAGTTACTTTTTGATTTTTTTCTTAATACAAACCTCACCTACTGCAACAAAGGTTGCACACCAACTTTTATAACCTGCAATAGACAGGAAGTTCTAGATATTACACTTGTATCTGATAATATCTCCCAATCGATCAACAACTGGAAAGTTTCGGCTGAACACTCGTTCTCAGATCACCGATACATCCAATTCTCGTTAGACGACCATCCCCCAGCCAAACCAGAGTTTCGGAACTACCGAAAGACCGACTGGGCTAAATACAGGGGAACACTACAGGGGTTAATCCCTTCTTCAATACCCCCGGTCCCGAGCAACACACAAGAGCTTGACTGCATGGTAGGAAAACTCACTTCCGCCTGCAATAAAGCATTAGATGTGGCGTGCCCTACAATAAGACCAAAGGGGAAACCGAAACCTCCATGGTGGAACTCCGATATTAGCAGCACAAGAAAACACTGCAGACTGCTATTCAATAGGGCCAAACTCACAAAAAGTGCCCTAGACTGGACCTCTTATAAGGAGGCCCTCGCAATATTCAAAAGTACTCTTAGGAAAGCCAAACGGAAATCCTGGAGACTTTTCTGCGACAACATTGAGAACTTCTCGGAAGCCTCAAGGCTACGAAAAATACTCTCCACCAATCCAAGTACTCCTGGCTATCTGATGAAACCAGATGGCTCTTGGACCTCTTCAAGCGAAGAAACAATAGACCTACTACTGGATACACACTTTCCTGGTAGCTTCTCTTCTCCACTTAGTAGTTCGTCTAACAGTACACAACCTACTCAACTTACACAAACTAGCACAAATTGTCTGGTCACAAAGGACAAACTGCTTTGGGCACTACGCAGCTTCCAACCATACAAATCTGCGGGACCTGACGGCATAATACCTGCTGAATTCCAGTCGGCAACTGACATTATTCTGCCTAGGCTGAAAACTATACTTACATTTTGTATAAACAATATTTACATCCCCAAATTATGGTTGGAAGTTAAAGTAATCTTCATTCCCAAAGCGGGAAAGAGCTCTCACGCTAGTCCAAAAGATCTCAGACCTATTAGCCTATCATCATTCTTCTTAAAAACCTTAGAAAGACTGATCGATACCCACCTTCGGAGCAGCATCGAAGCAAGACTGCTATCAGAATCCCAACATGCTTACTGTAAGGGTAAATCAGTGGAAACTGCACTGCACTCCCTGGTACGCACCATTGAGAAGACGATTTACTGCAAAGAATACACAATGGTTGTCTTCCTAGACATAGAAGGTGCCTTTAATAATATTAAATCGGAGGCTATAGTAGATGCCCTTTCAAAACTCAAGGTCGAGCACTCGCTTCGCAAATTGATTAATTTACTACTTACTAGTCGAATTATCAACACCAAGCTGGGCGAGTCCTCTTCCAGGAGATTTGTCAGCAGAGGCACCCCCCAAGGTGGTGTCCTATCCCCCCTTCTTTGGAACCTGGTAGTAAATGAACTCTTGCTACTCCTAGAAGGCGTGGGATGCAAAGTAATCGCATATGCTGATGACGTCGCTATAGCTATTTCCGGCAAGCATCTTCACACGATCAATGAACTCATGCAAAATGCACTAAATAAGCTCTCGAAATGGACCGACAAATGTGGACTGGGGGTTAACCCTCAGAAAACGGAGTTGGTTCTTTTTACTAGGAAATACAAAATCCCTCAGATAGACCCCCCTTCTTTATATGGTACCAAGTTAGTTTTCACCGACAAAGCAAAGTACCTAGGTCTCATCTTGGATAGTAAGCTTAGTTGGAAACTCAATATCCAAGAAAGAGTAAAGAAAGCTACCATAGCACTCTACTCCTGCAAGAAAGCCATCGGCAGCAAATGGGGTCTTCAACCCCGCATCGCCCACTGGCTCTATGTATCTATCATCAGACCGATTCTGATGTATGGCGTAGCGGTCTGGTGGACCGCCCTAGATAAAGCTATACATCGCGACAGCTTGGGGAAAGTACAAAGATTAGCGTGTCTGTGCATTAGTGGAGCATTAAGATCAACACCCTCCGCAGCATTAGACATCCTACTATATCTCCCACCCCTAGACTTAATTGGTAAGCAAATGGCAACCAGTTCTGCCATAAGACTCAAGTAACTACACTGGCCACTCCATAATACTAGACAATCTTACCCTTCCCGAAAACATAGACTACACTGTACCCAAGCCCAATTTTGACAAAAACTTTAAAGTCACTATCCCAGATAGGTCCTTCTGGGATGACCTAGGTGCTGTAACAGACAAGTCGATACACTTCTATACTGATGGCTCTAAAACCAATGATGGTGTAGGAGGAGGTGTTTTCTCAGATAGATTAAAACTAAATCTCTCCTTTCGCCTCCCTGATCACTGTAGCGTGTTTCAAGCGGAGATCATGGCGATTTCGGAAGCACTGTCCTGGATCAAGAGGAATGTAATATCCACTAACGATATTAGCATTTTCTCGGATAGTCAGGCGGCGTTGAAATCTCTGGAATCAGTCTCATCCACTTCTAAGACCACCTCCAACTGCCGTTCATCTCTCATAGAGATGGCTAAGCAGTTTAACATTCACCTTTGCTGGGTGCCGGGGCACAGAGACATTCCAGGGAATTGCAAAGCTGACGAGCTCGCTAAAATAGGAACAACAATACCTATTCTACCCGATAAGAAATATAAAGGTATGCCACTCGCTACTTACAAGCTAGCACTCAAACTTGACACAGTCAATAAAACCAACGCCAGATGGGAAGGTGGAACCACCTGTCTTGCTACAAAGCAAATCTGGCCTAGATTAGATCTTAACCGCTCTAGATACCTTTTGTCACTAAAAAGACTGCATATTAGTACGATTATCGGTGTCATCACAGGACACTGCCTTATAGGCAGACACGCTACTAGACTTGGCGTCATTTCGAATGACTTCTGCAGAAGCTGTAGAGACGAAGAGGAGGAGGAAAGTCCAACACATCTCCTCTGCTCGTGTCCAGCTCTTTTCCGTAGTAGGAAACTTCACCTTGGAGAATACTTCTTCGATGATCTAAGTGATCTTACACAAAAAGACGTAGGAAGCCTTCTTCGCTTTATACAAAGTTCCAAATGGTTCACTTGAGTAGCGGGGTGATTATCCCCAAGATCCTTGGTATCACAATGGGCCTCTATAGGCCCAAGTGTGCTGGTACTTGTTACTGGCAGCCACTGCTACCTAACCTAATGTACATGTCAATCTCAATACCCCAACTAAGTTGCCGATATGTGCTCCGCTGATTTTTAACTGGCTGTAAGTGCCTGAACATGCCTATAGTCATTATTCCTATTGGAACTGGTTAGAGAGAGTTTTGCTCACACCTAGCACTGGTGAGAATTGCCTAGGTCATAGCACCTCATCCAGGCTAATTTCCCTGAGAAATCGCAACAGAGGACTGGGTGCAATGAGTGGTAGATCCTTTGCTGTTATTTGGTAGCACTTGAATCTTCTCTGGGTTAGTGCCCCACAGCCACAATCCACCTATGTGTTTCGAAGTATGGAATGGCAGAATGGTTCAGGCAGGACCCACGAAGGGTGTAACTCTTTTCTGACAAGTTTGTCTACCTCTTCGTTACCTTCCATCCCCAGGTGTCCTGGTACCCAATAGATGGTGACATTGTTTCCTTCGCCCAGTCTATTTAGTATATCTAGGCATTCCCAGACAATCCTAAATTTGATGACATGAGCTCCGCTTGCCTTGATAGCGGCTTGGCTGTCTGCCATGTCGCGTTTGTTGTGGCGTTTTTCAAGATTGAGTTGGGCGCATATCCGTCGCAGCGCAGATTTCGTTTTGATTCTTGATTGATTGATTGGTTCTTACCGATGCTCTTGGAACCACTATCGTCAGTGTAGTGATGCTAGTTTTAAAGAATCCTTGAACTGACGTCTAGTTGAGTGCATTGTGAAGAATAAACAATAGGCGTGTTTTTTTTTCAAAACTATATAGGCTTAGAAAATTTTTCCATGTTAATTACACTAACAACTAAGCCTATATAGGCTTACGAAAACTGGATAATTATCCAGTCTTAGCTCTAAGGTGCTTAGCCTGGATAGAAAAATGTGCTACCAAACTGTTTTTCGTCCATAGTTATCGAAAATTGTACCAAAATGTCAAATATGACATGAAAGTGAGGGAGAAATATAAAGGCCGGTAGCTATCAACCGAACTCTGCTGTCATTTCAAATTTAAATTATTTCTGTTGATTTCAAAATGGGTAGAAAAGAAAGAATTATGAATTTATCCGACAAGGAAAAGAAAATTATAATGAATTAAGTGAACATGTTCCTTATTTTACTATTTAATTGAATTAAATTTGACGAAAAAAAATCCTATCCACCAGCTTATTAATGAGCGCTTGATAACTATCGGCCTTACTCTCAAGGAAAACAATGCCGATGTGAAACTGTCAAACGTCAATTAGCATAGTCCTGCCAAGTCACTGTTCAGCGTTTTTTTTTCTCATTTTCCGCTAAGCCTATATAGATTTGAAAAAAAACACGCCAAATGTTTTCAAAAATGCCATCTACATATATGTGTCAAAATGTATTCGAACTGTTTTTCTTAACAATGACATATGTATGACAATTTATCTGCAGAGCTAAATGACATTTTTAATGACATTTCTAATATCTTTTAGATAATTGGACGCATTTTTGATGACATTGAAAATGCCCCAAGACTCCTTTTTCTGAATATCGGAATAGGAAATTATTAAAGTCACAGACCCTATAAAATGTATGATTTTCGGAACAATAGTGACGAAATACATAAGTGACGATTTTAATTCAAAAGCTTCTTACTAAAACCTTTAGCTTAATGAGGTCCTTGCTAAAGCAAATATTTTCTTTCGCTGAGTGAATGCAACTCATTCCAACGGATGAAATATTGAAGAGACTCTTAAACACTTTCACAGAAAATCAATGCACAAACATAATTTAGCTTAAGTGGAATTAATTCCTTTATTCATATACACATACAAACATATCCACATAGATTTGTTTTCCAAGATTTCCCTTAAAGTTAATGGCCCCAGAGTATTACCGTATTACTTTACGCTAAGAACTGGAATGGCACACCGGGGCAAAAAAAAAAACAATTTTGATTGATTATGGCAGAAAAATAGACCACGGACGAGTTTTCATTTCCCTAGCTTCCTTCCTCCTTAGCGTAAATCCGTTTACACTGATTCTATCCCCAAAACAACAACTTTTTGTAATTCCTGTCGAATGAACATTTTTTAACATGACAGGATATTTTTTTTAATTTGTAGTTTTTTTTTTTTTTTTTGCAAAATCTCTGAACAGACATTCTCGACGCAACAGAGAGAGAGAGAGAGAGAGAGAGAAGCCCTGCCTATGCCAATTTGTAGCCCATTGACCTTCTAATGTCATTGACGAATCGATATGCTTTGACTTAGACATTTATTACTATGTTGAGTGGTAAGAGGAGAGTTCAAGTACATTATGTTACCAGATAAGATGGGTATTTTGAGATTAATGATTAATGGAGCAGCCTCTCGAGACTGTGGTTTTTTGAGGAGATTGACTTTTCAGATGGAAGGAAGGAAGTAGCCTGCTCTTCTCTATCAATATTTTGGGGCGAGGGGATCAATCCTTTAAAATGGGAGATCTTTCGTCATAACACCAAGGATGGGAGCAGTTGAATAACCGCACTCTGAGTGTCTGCGCGATACTTGGACATGATCTTAAACTCTAGATTGAAATGGAAGGAGATCGTTGATGATCACAGCATTTATAGAACCGTATTCCGACTTTGGTTATGAGACATATTCTTATCAGTTTCCGAATGCAGTTCCAATGATGGTTCTCAGTGTACTTGATCTTTACCGTAATAGCATGGCGGCGAAACCTTCAATCAGACTAAGGAAAACTAGATTGTGGTTCACAGCACCCTATGCTCGCGCCCTCATCTGATCGTGAAAGGAGGCCAAAAACAGGCAGATAGACTCACTATCATTGACACTAGGAGTCAAAAGATGAGCCGTTCCTCTTGAATTAACATCGATTTCAGCATTCTTCAAGCGTTCAAAGTGAAAGCCATTATTCAGACAACTACTGTCTGCATTGACAGCTAGGCAGAGTCATTAAAGCTCTGGACCCTGCAATTTTATCAGACCAAAACATCTGCAAGCGACATCTGAACGAATAATGAAGAATCAATGCGTCGATCCAATGCTGCCAAGCCATGTGGATATCTCCGATTATGAAAGAAAAGCCGGAGTTGCAAGGAGCGGAAAGTTCCATCTGGATATCATAAAGGGAAAGCCATCAAGGGTAACACACTATGGGCATAGTGGACCGAACTGAACTGGCACAAGAACCCATCTTTAATAGCATATAGGAAGAATCCTATGACCAAACTCTGATAATTTCCTCAAATCGTCAAACCAGAATTCTATCGAAACACTTTAAACGAGGTCGGGCAGGTTTTTAACGGACCTGAGAAACCAGCGAATGGTGCGGAAGATTTAACGTGCTGTACCCGACATACAGATGTTCACCCACTGTTCCAGTTCCAGTCGACCTTCCAACTCATAAGCTTCCCTTAGAACCGAAGACCACAGGACTCCTTGGGCCCGTCCCGTACTCTACGACAAAGTACGGGCTAAAAGGATGTACGATTCACAAAACCGAATAATCGAATACGCCTACGTACTAACCCACATCCTGCACACTTCAACCACTCTTCCTGTAGCACTGCCGTTAAGTATTACTTCGCGGGGCTGGCTTTCTCATAGTACGTCCACTTGTCTCGATGTATTTGCAGTTGCAGGCTCCTGCACCGCACTCCGTTATCGATCTTCTTATCGCTGCTTCATTATAATAATCATCGCGACGACGTTGGAACTATCCTCCGAGCTAATACCTGGCTAATCATATTTTCTGCGGTTAAAACTTCTTCCAGCCTCTGTGCAAGTACATGCCGTTCTGCTTCGTACCAAGGGCAATAGAACATAACATGTTCAGCATCTTCGATTTTTCCCGAGCAGGTTGGGCGCTCAGGATTGCCGTCGTATCCAAACCTTTGAAGATATGCCCTAAACTCCTAAAGCATCAGATTTCAAATCTCCATATTTTCTATTGATCTCCACTTCGATGTTGGATATGATTTTATGCGTCCAGCGTCTTTTTTCAGAACAGCTCCATCCAGTGACGTTTACTCTAAGGTGCGCAGGTGTTCTCCGCACACCCCAACGAAATCCATCTTTATGAAAAATTTATTTGTTTATATACATGCGCTAACAATATCTAATTGAGTTACAATTCAAAAATACTTAATCCTATCCTTCCTATCCTATCCTATCCTATCCTATCCTATCCTATCCTATCCTATCCTATCCTACTTCCTACTAATATATAAATGTGAAAGTTTGGATGTTTGGATGTTTGGATGTTTGGATGTTTGGATGTTTGGATGTTTGGATGTTTGGATGTTTGGATGTTTGGATGTTTGGATGTTTGGATGTTTGGATGTTTGTTGCTCTATAACACCTTAACGGTTTAACAGACTTGAATGAAACTTTCGGGAATAGATAGTCTACTTTCTGGATTAGAGATTAGGCTACTTTTTAAACAAAACATACAATTCCTTGATTCCATAATTCGAGTTATTCCAATGTCCGCTTTTATTACTTGGTCATTATTTTTGGGTACACCATTGTCATTGATCGTCACTCTGTTGGGAGAGGGTTGTTTTTGTAGATGTTATGCTCTTCTCTTCGCCACAAATCCATCGCTATCGCTTATTCTTTAATTCTCTTTCTACCCATACGCGCATTGAATGATGGGTAAACCATTGCCATTGATCGTCATTCTGTTGGGAGAGGGTTGTTTTTGTAGATGTTATGCTCTTCTCTTCGCCACAAATCCATCGCTATCGCTTAATTCTTTAATTCTCTTTCTACCCATACGCGCATTGAATGATGGGTAAACCATTGCCATTGATCGTCATTCTGTTGGGAGAGGGTTGTTTTTGTAGATGTTATGCTCTTCTCTTCGCCGCAAATCCATCGCTATCGCTTCCCAGCAGGAAAAGGTAATCTATTGGAATCGAAAGGGGAATCAATCGCTAGTATAGAATATTGATTCCAGAATGCATTATTCTTAACACAGACTATGTCCTAGGAAAAGAATCGATTACCTGAAAGTGTTCTAAGAATGCATTATATAATTCATTCTTTGTAATGTATTATATAATAAATGCATTAATAATTAGTTATATAATTCATTTCTCCGACATAAATTATAGAATTTATCCAGCTTTAAATGAAAAATAGACAGTTTATTTTAAATATTTTATTATCAAACAACAAAAAAACAAGAATAAAAGTAAATAGGATTTAAAACACAAAAACATATTATTAATCAAAATCAAACTCAACGTAACTAATTCAAAATCAAAACTAAAAAAAAAACAGCTCAACTCATTTTGCTTTTTTCTTATCAAAGTGGATTTTTTTTAACTGCCGTACTTTTATAAGGTGAAATGCCTTTTTAATCTCGGTGGCATATTCTTTCTGGGTGTATCCTTCACGTTTTAGGACCTCTGCAATTGAAAATAGACATATGTTAATATAATGGAGAAATAAAATATGTGAACAATTAAAAGGTGTACGTACCATACATTGCCTGGTTTAAGTTTTCGAAAGCTTTAAATTTCTGTTGTTAAAATTTTTAATAAATCGTCGAAACAATTTCTCGAAACATTATAGTTCACTGCCCAATTTTTTATTTTATCAATAAAACTTTCTTCAGTTTCAGCACTTTCTACACAACTTACTTCTTGGGAAATAGAACTTTCTTCTGCACAATTACTATTAATACATATATTTTCTTTTAACAGTTCACTTGCACAAAGTCTTTTTTTGGCCAATGCCGTTTAGAATACATTTTCCTTATTTTATACTACACTCTTTACTGTCTCGCGTTGCAACACACAATGAGTTATTCATGCGTTTTTAAATAAAAACGCAAAATTTGAGGCGACATGAAGGCGCCGACAGACAACTGTAACCAAAAAATCGTTAAATTCAAAAAACACTACATTACATTTTCTGCAGATATGGGAATCTAGGTGGTAAACAATGTGCTTTATTATTATATGGTATTACCACGTCGATTCTTTTGGAATGCATTATATTTCTCACCTTTAATAACTAATTATGTATTCGATTCTCAAAGTAATACATTCCGTATTTTCCTGCTGGGTTATTCTTTAATTTTCTTTCTACCCATACGCGCATTGAATGAGGGGTAAACCATTGCCATTGATCGTCATTCTGTTGAGAGAGGGTTGTTCGTGTTAATAATTAATGCTCCTTTTTCGGATTGTGACACAAAGTAGAGGAGGGATGATTTTGCTGATATTTGCTACCGACTTTAGTTAGTTGTGTTTCTGCTTCATCAGCGTGCGGATCTAGATCCACAGAAAGGGGGAAATGCACGATTTTTTTTACTTTCTTTTTTTTTTATTCACTTTACAGCGGTATTTGGTTACCTTAAGGTTAAGTCGGTGGATACCTTAGAATAAAGTTTTTCCTTTTATTTCAATTCACAAATACATATTATATTGTAGTAGGGGTAGGCAGGCGATGTTGAGTCTTATTAGTTGGTGATTTCAGACAAACCTCACCAGTTACTCCACGATCAATGCTTACAACAAAGCCTAATATCTTCGGCGTTTACATAATGCTATTGTACTTTAAATATAAACATTAAGTACAACTATTAGAGACAAGAAACCAGAAAGTACCATTATTTGATGCTCATAAAATACATATTATGTACATATGTGTGTAGACATGTTTGTACACAGGAATATTACATTTCCATAAATTTTTTATGCAATCGTTTCATCTATTATAGAGAACAACCACTTAGTTCAGATAATAATGTATTGGCTTCAGAATTCTTTAGAATCTTAATTTAAATAATATCGATTCCTACTACTTCCTTTCTATCATACTACAATCAAATGACGCGACTGATTTTTAGCACGGGCAACGCCGGGCAGGCAACAGCTAGTTAAAAATAATGCTTAAACATCCACTTTTGTTCACTCTGTTATGCCGCACCGTCCATGGCCAAATCAACCAAACCAAACACCGCAGTCAAAATCGCAATACCAAAATGTATATAAACCATTCAACACAAATTGACGTTGAACAAAATGTTCTCCTCTTTTCGTAAGTAAATTGAACGGTGCGCGCCGTAATACTTACTTTCAAACCTCTATCCAGCAACCTATCCAAACCAACTTTTTATTAAATTCATTCCAAGTCGACTCGCCCGGTTGTTCTCCACTTACTAGCGCACCAACCCAAAGGAAATATCCATATAAAAAAAACGTTCTACCACATTCAAAGTCCCAACAATCGTCTGTACAATAACATGAATTTGGGTTCTCCAGCAAACTGCGCACCCGGGCTCGATACAACACATTTTCTTTAGCGATGAAGATGTTAGTTGTGGGTATTATGTTGCTTCTCATATTCTGTTTTATTTCGCATCAACTTGAGTTCTCCAGCAAACTGCGCACTGAGGCTCGATACAACCCTTTTCTTTAGCGAGGAAGATGTTAGCTGTGGCCTGTGGGTATTTTGTTGGTTTTCATATTTTGTTTTATTTCGCATGTTAACGTTTGTTTGGTTGAATTTTGTTCGATTATCTTCTCCTGATATTAGTTATTTGTTCGATTTCGATGTACTCTATATTTGTAGAACATAATCGCCTGAAGCGAAAGCAAAAAGCAACACAACAATACGCGTGTTTTTTTTCAAATATTTGCATTGAAAACATGTTGCGTAAACATGTTTATTCTTACATCATCATTGATCATTAGCATTTTGGCAACAGTTAGATATGCATGTCGTTCTTTTAAGCCAAATCGTATAAGAGAAAAATGACCTGTCGATGCGCTATTGAAAATTTATTGAAGAAACCATTTTCTCAATTAAATTCGGAAGAAAGACTGGAAATAATTAGTTTTGGAAGGCCAACACCGTCTCTTCCGGATTTGATTTGTAAGGTTTACCTAGTAAAGCTTTTACTAGACATTTTAAGATTCCTAACTATGAAAGAAAATTTTGGTTGTGTGGTTGCCCCGTTCTTAATAAATTATTTTGTTGGCCTTGTTTACTTAACATCCTCGTCGTGGTCCTGGAGAAAACTGAGTATATACATATGTACGTTATTATTCAACAAAAAAAAAGTAGAACACCCTGCTTAGAACATCACGCCACGTCCCTGGCTCCATCTCTGTTACCATTTCCTTAGGCTTTCCGCTCTTGATGGATTCGAGCTGTCGATTGGCGTTGTGGTTAATGTCTCCGTTGGTCTTCTAGTAAGTCGATTGGAACCATACCAGCCACAACAATCGCTGCATCATAAACGTCGTTCGGAAAGCGTTACTCCATTGTTCTTCTATATAATTTTTTTTTCCATAGCATCGGTCCACATTTGAGACCCAAAAAACATTATTGACTACGCGACTTTTGCTCCTGGTTTCTCTGTTCTTCTCCTTTCTGGCAGAAGATAACCCTCTATCGATGAGTAAGGTAACCCGAAGAATCGGATTTAAGGTCTTACACAGGCAATGCGTTCATTTCATCATTAAAACTCACGCAGCATTTGAGAATACAGACATTTCTCCTGTCTGGAAATTCTAACAAATGTTAGTCAACTTGACTAACATCCTTACGGCTTTTGAATTGCTTCTTAAATTTTTTAGCTGCAGAATCTTTTTGAGTTCACATTCCAATTTCCCAACGAGTGAGAAATAAATCACTCGAAACAATTTGTTCTAAGCAAACTGCTGGTCAACTAATGATTCTCCCTCTAATCCTTCGGCTTAGACAAAATACACTTTTAACGGACAACAAATTGTAACCATTATCCTGTCCAATTCAATCTAGAAAATTGCAGATTCCACGTACGGATATAATAAAACAAGAAGGAAATAATTTTGATCCCTCTTATCATTAAGTCCACATCGGAGTAAGAACCACCACAGCTGCTACCTTAGACAGGACAGACCGAACCCCAATAATTGAAGAGAAAAAACAGCATTAAATGAAAAGGTAAAGGATACCACAACCATAAACCGTCTAATAGGGGGCGCATACAGCTAAGCTGAACCCCACCAAGGAGTTTCCTATCCCACCCAGTGGCGATTGTGTATCTCCCAAACCTTAACCCCAACCAAATGTCCATCACTATCAGCCGCTGCTAGCCGACTCACCTACCTGCTAGCAATGGAAGATGAACAAATGGGTGTGGTTGTCATTGTCCTGACGGACGTATCGCGCCGTTAAGCCAGTTCACCAGTTCGTCCTCATGTCAAACCGCAGCCAGGGCAATGTCAATGGACTATTTACTGGCTTTATCAAATCCATGACTGGAAATCCATAAAAATATAAAATACACGCAGAAAGTTGACCTAGAAAAGAGTGTACCCTCGTATGGGGATGGACGCGTAGCAAAATACAAAATAAAATCGATACGAGCAACACAACGGGCGGGATATTTATTTTCAATAAATGTCCTTTTCTTTATCATTTGAGGTGCTCATTAGGGATACGTGAAGCGGCTTTTATCATTCAGCCGAACTCAATAATTAACTACTTCGTCATTAGAGGGTTCAGCTGAACTAAAGCGTTATTTGACAGTTAGACAGGAAGGACATGCGGCTACGCAGAGACGATGAAATATTATAAATTATGCACTTACACTGATTATTATATTTTTGGCCATTTATTACACACCGATGTATCACCAGGCACCGCACTATATCATTGCGGATAACTTTGGCACTTATAGGCGGTGAGAGAGAGACAGTTATAGCGCGCGTGATAAGTGCTAAACCGTTGTATCCTGATGTGACATTTGAGGTTAAAGGTTTCATCGAACAAATAATAATTCTTCTCGGAGGACTTATATTATACCGTAGGTGGTTTAAGGATATAAATACTCATATGCAAATGACAAAGAAGGAAATGATAAATGCGTAGGCAGATCCATAAAATTAAGGCATAGCTACATCAACTTAGTAGAAGCCTTCCTTCCGCTTGGGTTCTTATGATGGATGAGCTAACTAATTTTCCTGCTACGAACAATGTACAATTAATGGTTTTATCGAGTTGGGTTTACGAGCGCATAAAAGGGATAGTAGTTATGTAACGTAACTACCCTTTGGACCTTTTGCCGTTATAAAAGCTTCAGACAAACATATAAATTCACAGACAGTCGTTAAAAACCAACGCAGACTTAACCTGATTTGGTACAATCTTATCCAAGCCAATTTGTTGCTGGCTGCAATAGTTAAGGGGTGATTATAATTTAAGTCAACATTTATCCATGTAGGATGGGATATAGGCAAGGACATTGTATACACTTCGTACCTTTACAATTTAAAAACTAGTTAACACTTACATATGGACCATATATATATACATATATATATATATGTATATACGGCGTCAGCAGTCCTATACAGAACCAAGCCTAGCTTCTCGCAACCATTTGTGTGTGCGTGTTATTTTTTCCACGAATGGAAGGGACCTACAGTTTTTTGTCGACTCCGAACGGCGAGTTGAAAAGCTTCTCATGACAAATGATACTCTTTGATTGCTTGTCAGACATTCGAAAGAGGTGTCAACCGTGAAAAACTTTTAGGTATTGGACCCGGGCTGGGATTGGACCCGAGCAGCATGCGTAGTAGTCCAACGCACTAACCACTACGGCTACGGTGACCACGGTGACATATCAGCCTACCATCCATTTTATTAAAAACGATGGAAATGCTGATTGAGCACTATCTGAGAACAGACACTCTGAAGAGTGCACCATTGCACTCGCTACATTTTGCATACCAAACAGGAAAATCAACTGTAACTGCAATGCAATACACAAAATCACAGATGATATAGAAAAGGTATTTGAATCAAAAGATATAACCCTATACGCATAATAACCTGGGTAATCAGGTGGACAAAGAGTATGCTCGAGTACAGACATAACGGTGAACATCAAAGCCATCAAAGGACGCCCACAAGGAGAAGTTCTACCTCCCCTACTATGATCAATTCTAGTGGACGAATTGCTAGTTACTCTCAATAGAAAAGGCTATAAGACGATAGGTTATGCAGACGACATCTCAGTCGTAATAAGAGGAAAGAATGATGGTATCATCGGAGACCTTATGCAAGCTGAACTAAAGTTAACATGGGAATAATGTGTCAAGGAAGGTCAATCCTCGGTCCAACCAAAACCACTATACATATAGTCCATTTTACAAAAAGAATAATAGTGAACTCCCGAACATTTAATATCAAAGGCATTACAGTCACTCCAAAAACAGAAACCAAATACCTAGGACTGACTCTGGATAGAAAATATTAACATGGAAACAACACCTAAATTTCATCTATAAGAAAGCAATAAACGCTCTATGGAGCAACTAATACGAACATCCTGGGGGCTCAACCTCAAGACGACCCTGTGGATCTACACACAAGTAGCCCAGTATACTGTACGGCGGTATGGTGGAATAAAACTAAGCAGAAAATTGCATTAATAGGTTAAACAAGATCCAGAGACTAGCATGTTTAAGCATAACAGCGGCAAGGTGAACCAAACCAACTACAGGTCTGGAATCACCTCACTTCACCTAGTAATACAGGAAGAAGCAGCTAAACAAGCTCTAGCCCTTCATAAGATCTATAAATTCAAAGACGGGAACCCTCGTAAGAAACTACGAAACATTCTTCCCGAACAGAGACAAATGGATAAACCAACCAGAGTGGACCAGGAGCGATGCCCCTAACAATGGTACACAGATGGGTCGAAAACAGAGAATGGCGCCGGAGCGGGAATAGTGGGACCAAGATGTCACACACATTATGTCCCCCCATAAAGATGCCACAATTTTCCAAGCGGAACTATCTGCCATCAATACAGCCGCACAAGTCCAACTGGAGAGTAACTTAAATAAAACAAAGATAAACATAATGTCTGACAGCCGACCTGTACTAAAGCACACAAAGAAGCCACAACTACAAATCAAAGGCCACATTCGAATATCACTCAATTCTTAACCTGCTTGCAAAGAAACACATAGTTAAACTCATATCGGTCCACGGCTAATATCTTGGTCAAAAAAGGAGCCAACAGTCAATTTATTGGACCACTATGGCTTCACAAGAGACACTAACAAAGTCATCACAGAATGGACTACAAACCAACTAAAAAGTTGCTGGAACAAATGAGAGGGCCTGAAGCACTCAAAAAAGTTCCTTAATCACAACAACAAAAGAACAAATGAAACCCTAAAACTAAACAGAGGGAATTTAAATTTATCGAAAATAAAACAAAATGTATAAGAAGAGTACAGAACGCTGACTGCTCCATCTAAGCCTAACTAACGGTCTAGGTTAATGCCGAACTTCAGACGTGTCTTACTCGAAAAAGAAATAAGCCCCCGAATCTACAACACATAAACCTACAACTGGTTCTCAAAAGGTTGGTAGGCAGGCGCCAAGAACCAGCAGGCTAATAAAATGAAAATGAAGGCAGCAGGAAGTCTTGGCCGATACTAATACCTACAACCAAAAGTTATTACCAAAATTTGAATTTCAACTTTTAGTGAATTCGCTACTTGATAAACATACTGTAATGTAAGTACTTTCACAGAGCACATAACACATAAATAAATTGCTCTCATTGTATAGGTTCTTAAAACTCGATTAAAATTCGATAAATTCCAAAGAAGATTGCAAAGTTTTGTTCACTTTTTATATTACATACAAACACACAACACAGCCTTTGGGCGTTTTAGAAGCACATTTCCAACTCCAGTCGCGCAGTCACAGATCCTGTGTGCGTGGAAACAGAAAAATCCATTTGCATTATAATATTTGATTTACGAGTTACCATTGAATGCATAACAAACGACGTTGTTATTTGAAAATTTAAATAAACGCTACACACATACACACACACACAGATACCCTTCCGTTTCCTCTTTCAAGTTAACACACAAAATTTTTGTCCGCAATAATAAAAACAGACACCACATAAAGTATCCTTAAATTATATGAGAAATTGAATACTAGATGCGTACGCTATACGAACCAGGAAACCAGGAAAAAAATAAAAATAAAAAACCGCATTTCATTCGAAAACACCAACTGCCCGAAACAGTGTGGCAAAAGAACTGAAACCAACTGGAAGTGAATTGGAAAGAAAGAAATATAAAATATTTATGAAAAAAAAAAGAGAAGAGAAAAAATCCTTCGTAGACGTATCATAAAATAAAGGTGCAACCATACCCTAGTCGCCTTTAAATTTGTTTCCTTTAATAAAATATTGATTCGAAAACTCTCCGTAGAAAGACAGCTTTATGGGTTTTTGAGAAATTATGTATCAAAGGGAAGATGACTGGAATCGTCTATAAGTGGGGGCAAGGGGTGTTGTTTAGGCGCCAACTGGCAGCTGCTCCTCTGCCCACTTTTGGTGCGCGTCCAAAGTCATTCGATTTGTTAAGGAAGCAAACGGAATTTACGCGCAGTACATCAAAGTGGCGGTGGCGAACATTTATGAAGTATTCATATCCTTTTTACTAATTTGAAATTCCACAAAACAGAAGGCGGATCACAGTAACAGTAGACGGTGAGTGGAAGGTAAGCTGTTGAAAGTCGTATACTAGAAAAGAAACACATTAAAACGGGGAAAATATTTTATCCTAAATTTAGTATCTTTTGACGTGTGTAGGTGCATGTAAATAACTGAAAGGATTCCCGGGAAAAAATGTTACAAAGTTAATGCGATCTCTACTTTTGAGTATTTTAGGAGCACTTAGGGCCAATAAATACTTCATCAGATCACTTCCAGCTGCCGCATTTTCTGCGAAGGATTGGAATGGTTGCCAACAATGGAAATAATTTTGACTTTTGCTCATCCCTTAGGGGGCAGTGGATTTTTATTGTGGACTAATTGAAAAAGAAATCATTTTAAATCGTAGACATCTGTGGGTGGCATGAAGCAACTTGCTCATTACAAGCTGTTCAAAGAACGTTTCATACACAAATAGGAATTATTGCTCCAGAAAAACTGGAGAATAGGCGCAATTAGTTGGCCTTGAAGTAAAAAAAAAAAACATTTTTCAACAAAACAGCATCTGTTCACTGCTTAGGACAAAACGTCACTATTGACAATAGGCGTTTTTTTTCTAATCTATACCTACAGGCTTAACTAAATATGAGGGAAAAAACGCTCTTCAGTGACTTGGCAGCACTATTTTTTTTTTTGTTTTTTAGGGTTCCGTACCCATATGGTAATACGGAACCATTATAAGTTCGCTCTAACTCAAAAATGTCTGTCACGATAAAAACATCAAGAACCGTTCTTCCTAGAAACTTGAAATTTGGCACACTTATACATTATGGTGGTCCACATACATGGACAAAATATTACTTAAAAGTAGGCTAAAATGTGAGCTCAAAAAAAAATATATATCATGTGGGATATCATTCGAAAGGGCTCGAAACAAAAATATCCAAAAATTCCAAAAATATTTTGCTTAGTTTTTTCTGTTAAAAACTTTGGAAGTTATTGTCAAAAATATGTGAAAAATATCATACAAAAAGCACCAGAACTTTTTCTCAGAAACTATTTAAGTCAAAAATATGAAAAAATCACAGTTCGTAGGTGATTAACCATATTTTTGAAGAAAAATATAACGAGTCTCGTAAGTAGTAGTTTTTGAGAAAATCACGTCGAAAAATTAAATTTTATGTCGAAAAATGCAATTTCTCAACCGTAAACTACTGCACGAATTTCACTGAAATTATCACTATTCGATTAACAATAATTTTGGAAAAATATAACGAGTCTCGTAAGTTGTATAGTTTTTGAGAAAATCACGTCGAAAAATTAAATTTTATGTCGAAAAATGCAATTTCTCAACCGTAAACTACTGCACGAATTTCACTGAAATGATCACTATTCGATTAACAATAATTTTGGAAAAATATAACGAGTCTCGTAAGTTGTATAGTTTTTGAGAAAATCACGTCGAAAAATTAAATTTTATGTCGAAAAATGCAATTTCTCAACCGTAAACTACTGCACGAATTTCACTGAAATTATCACTATTCGATTAACAATAATTTTGGAAAAAGGCTATCCAAAATGTTGCTGCCATACAAAAAAAAATTAAAAAAAAATTAATAAAAATACGGATTTTGCCAGGAAACGAACCTGAGACCCCTGAACTCAGCTACACACTCAGCCGCGTTCTTAATGTTTATCCAATTTCTCATAGTGAATAATATTACTGATTATAAGTTTGTAAAGTGAATATAGATGTGGGTCGTTTTCGTTTTTTGTGTTAACGAAACGAAACAGTTATTTAAACAAAATATAGGTATGTAACTAGTCTTAAAACTACGGAACCCTTTGAGCGCGAGTCTGACTCGCACTTGGCCGGTTTTTTTTTTATCTTATTGACTTCAAAAATATAATACCATTTACATTTTCTTAACTGTAAGTTTGACTTAAGTCTTTAAATGGTTTGGCCGAAGGCCGTCTACCAGACTGACATTTATATTAGAATTTATACTATTATACATAATAAGAAAAAAAAAAAACTACTATTAACATTTATTGTTTACTTTCTGCAAATACATTTTTGATATTTGATATATTGATATTGATATTTATTGATAGATAGATTTAACATGGCACTACAAGACTTTGATCTTATATAAAGTACCTAAACTAAAATAACAAGTGAGTTAATAATTTGGTAATGTAAATACAAAAATTTTAAAAAAAGAGACAAGAAATAAAAGAGAAATTAAGTTAATGAATTTAAAAGCCAAAACAAAAAAAAAATAGAATAAAAGTACGTGTACATAGGATTTAAATAAAAAATTAAAATTAATTTCTAAGTAGAAGTAGAAATATGTGAAAATAGTTTCTTCCGAAATACATTTCCTCAGCTTATTCTTTGCAACTCAACAGGAAGATTATTCCAAAGTCGAATTGCCGTCACAAAAAAGGCACGCTCTGCAATGGTGTGCGCAAAACGAGGCATTATTAATTTTAGTCCCCTGCGGGTCTGAGCAAATTGTAACATTTCTTTTAAATAATTAGGACATTCATTATGAATTATGTTATGGAGTTGAATAGTGTTCCTGAATTTATATCCAAATTAAGCCCCGTGATTGACCGTTTGAGGTGTGAGACACTGCGATTTCTTGGGATATTGTAAATAAGACGGATGCAGTCATTGAATGCTACATTTAGTCTACGTTTGCATTCTGCATCAAGTCCAGAGTATATACAAAAATTGTATGTAAAGAAAGGTAAAATCAAGCTTTTTACTAACCGTTTTTTTAAGTTATGGGGTAATAGCTGTGAAGATGATCTCAAGCATCGTAGACCAAAATAAATTCTTTTCAGGCTTTCTGAAGTAGCACCACAGCAACTTAGCTCGCTATTAATGAAAAAGCCTAAATATTTTACTTTAGGAACATAAGGAATAATAGCATCACCAAGATACAAGGGTGGATAAAACCACTGATCAATTGTAGTTCTGGAACAAACTAGGCCCATCGACTTCAGTGGATTCAATTTCATTCTGTTGGAGGTGGACCATGTTAGAATGTTGGAAAGATCTTCATTAATTCTAAAGACGCAATCTTCCATCAATCCAATTCGACGATCTAAATAAATTAGGACATCGTCTGCATACATGTGTATCTGACAGCTGGCTAATACATCAGGTAAGTCATTAATGAATAAGGAAAATAAAAGTGGGCCTAAAACAGATCCCTGTGGTACGCCCAAATTCACAGTAATCGGACTTGACGAGCCTTTATCTGTTTCAATGATTTGACATCGATCACTCAAGTAATGCATTAGCAGCTTAAGTGAATAATTAGAAAAACAGAAATTATGTTTCAGTTTATGTAGGAGAACTGCGTGATCGATACAGTCAAATGCTTTTGAGAAATCTAGCAGAACCATAATGTCTAAAAAACTCTTTAGATCTGTAGTAACTTTTAATACAGCAGACTCACAACTATGCTTATTACGAAATCCGGACTGCCATTTAGAGAGCATATTATTTAATGTAAGATGGCTTTGTATTTGGTCAGACATAATTTTTTCGAAGACTTTTGCCTGGAAGGGTAATAAACTAATAGGTCTGAAATCTGAAGAACTTGTACGATTAGCTTTCTTAGGGATAGGCAGAATTTTAGCGAATTTCCACTGCATTGGAAACTGACAGCTGTATATACAGAAGTTAACAATGTGCAAGAAACAAGGAAGCCATAAGGGCATAATTAACTTTAAGAATTTAGGTGATACACCATCAGGTCCTATAGTGCTAGATTTAATAGAATTGACTGCATGTTTGACATCATTAAGACTAACACATTCAAAGGAAAAACTAACTTCCGAATCAGTCGTGGAATCTGGAATTGAAACTGCAATTGGGCAGGAAATTGGTGGAACTAGAACCGAAGTCATTTCCTCAGCAGTAAAAGGACACTTACATACATTTTTATCTTTGGACACACCTACTTCTCTTAAATTCTTCCATAATTCCTTTGAATTCAGACTTGGGTTCAACTTACTTACAAGATATAACCTTTTACTAGATCGAATTAGAGCTGTTACCTTATTACGGGCAACCTTGTATTGTCTTCTATTAAAATCACATGGATTTCTTTTAAAATGTCTGTAAAAGTGTTCCCTTTCATTTATTTGACTTTTTATCAGACTATTGAACCAAGGGCAGCAATAAGGTCTTATAGTTTTAGTACACAAAGGGACAAAAGCATCAAACATATCAGTCAGTAAATTATTAAACAACATAACTTTATTATTTACGTCAAGTGAATTGTAAATACTATTCCAACAGAAATTACGAGCGTGTTCTTCGACAACATAATTATCTATTTGATGAAACGATCTGAACTGTATTGTTTTAAAATTATTCGTATTAAGAGTACTAAACATAAAAGAGCAGAATCACAGATCATGAATAAATTCAGACGTAAGCATTACCTGATCATTACCAATTATGCTTGGTTTTGAATTGGTTAAGAACATGTCAATAAGTGAAGGATTTTGAACCGATTGAAAGCAAGTAGGCCACCGAGAATTCACAGTTATGTATGTATTTACAATTTTCTGAGAAAGATTTTAAAAAGTTTCCTGAACTATGCATGTTCTGTAATGAATAGCTCTTGAGCAATATTGATAAAGAAGGTCCCAACTTCGTTCACCGTTCAAAATGTTGATCGTTTCCTCTAAATTAAGCGTGGCTACACCAAAGAAGCGTTTACGGAAATCCTTGAGTATTGGGCAAACTCCCTTGAAATGGAACACATCCTCCCGTTCTTTACGATTGCACAAGTCACACAATAATGGTAGCTCTGGTCGATGGGGAATGTTATTCAAACTAAGGAGTTCACCTCTTACTTTAAATAGCAAGCTGATTTTTGTAGAAGTGTTGTCTTGGCAGCACTTGGCAGCACTATGATAATTGACATTTGTCTGTTTAACTGCGCTTTCATATTCATTAAATTCATAAATATAAAAGGAATCTTTGAACACATATTTTTTTTTAAAGAAACAATAAAATGATGGACTAATCATTAGTTTTAGCCTCCATTTTGTTAATTTTTTACATTTTCTCTTTGGAATCCATGTTTTCGTCGCCGCAGTTGCTTACAAATGTCCCACTTACATGTCATATTTGAATTTCGATAACATTTTCGATAACAATTATAATTACGTTTTCAAATAAGAACACACGATCACTTTATAAAAATTATTTATTAAGCTATCTTCGCTTTATTTTACTTTTTGCTCGTAGCCAGTCGTCAACATAATGCGCCGACTTTACAATCTTTTTCTTATATATACTTAGGTAGGACAAACATTCCTACTCCTACCCTTTTACATCGTACATACTAGGATATACATAAGATCCTTACGGTTGTACACAACGATCGTTCGTTGGTGTCCTCGTACTGTTTACACAGCTGCGATCTATTGCGTATGAGTATGCACTTTGCATCGCAATCGTTGGGCTGCGTATTTTATGGCGAGACGTACCCTTTTTGTGTACCGCTAGGTAGTCTGCGGATTTATTGCTTACAGTTCGGCCACGCTATATTGTTCAAGTGTCCTCACTGAACCCTTGTACGGTTCTGCTGACCGTCCATCGTAGTTAGGATTATCGGGGGGGTGTACTTTACACCTTAACAACCACCTCTTCCGTGAGATGTTCAGTGATCGTTATAAACTTAAAAATAGAACAGCGTGTCCTTTTATATTTTAATATTGTAGTGTACATTACACAAATAACTGCTTATTGCAGTTGGAACACGATGTCCTTAAATGTACTTTACATTTACTAAACGTGAGTGTACGTTACACAAATAGCTGCTCGTTGCAGTTGGAACACGATGTCCCTAAATGTACTTTACATTTACTAAACGTGAGTGTACGTTACACAAATAGCTGCTCGTTGCAGTTGGAACACGATGTCCCTAAATGTACTTTACATTTACTAAACGTGAGTGTACGTTACACAAATAGCTGCTCGTTGCAGTTGGAACACGATGTCCTTAAATGTACTTTACATTTACTAAACGTGAGTGTACGTTACACAAATAGCTGCTCGTTGCAGTTGGAACACGATGTCCCTAAATGTACTTTACATTTACTAAACGTGAGTGTACGTTACACAAATAGCTGCTCGTTGCAGTTGGAACACGATGTCCCTAAATGTACTTTACATTTACTAAACGTGAGTGTACGTTACACAAATAGCTGCTCGTTGCAGTTGAGAATCGACTTACTCAATTCTCTAATCATTGCTCTCTGTTTGCATTTCACTGTCGCTACTATCCTGCACCGCATAATGCTTCATTCTGTCGGATGCGGACACTCCAATATATGGTTTCTGAGATCTCTCAGCTCCAGGCATGTCTCGAATGACGTAACGATCATTCTTGAGAACTTTTACTATCTCATACGGTCCGCTATACCTCGGCATCAGTTTTCGACTCGTTCAGTCATTAAACCCTTTAGGCTTTTTAACCAATACAAGCTGACCAGTGTCAATTTTTTTGCTTTCGCTCGTTTAATATCATAATAATGTTTTTGTCTAAGCTGATTTCTTTTGATCTTTTCACCAACAGCTTCCCTAGTATCTGTTATATTAGAGTCGTAACTATCTTGGCATACCTCCTTCGCAAGGAATGAATCGACAGAATTCCGAGGAATATATCCTAATAACAGCTCGTAGGGAGATTTTTTCGTTGTTGCGTTAACACTACTGTTAAGGCCCAGCTGAATTTGTGTCAACGATTGATCCCACTTGGATTCACATTCAGTGGATGCCGTTAGTGATGACAATATCGTTCGGTTATATCTTTCTGCTTGTCCGTTGGCTCTTGGTGTCGCGGTTGCATTCAGAATACGTCTTATTCCTTTGCCTGCACAAAACTGAGTGAATTTCTTGCTCGTGAAGCAACAGCCACGGTCACAAATTATTCTGTTCGGTACTCCAAATAACTCAAAAATTCCACAAAACGCTTTAATAACAGGTTCCACTTTGGTATTTGGGACAGCTTTAAGAAATACAAATTTAGTGAATCCGTCAATTACAACTAGCAGGTGCGTATTCCTTTTCGTACTCTTTACAAAAGGACCTAAATGATCGACGTGTAAGGTATCAAGCGGTACCGTCCCTTTTTCAATCAAATGAAGTTCTCCGCTCTGTTTGCCTGACGGAACTTTGTTGTACATGCATCCAAGACAGCATGCTACATATCGTTTAATGTACTTTCTCATAGATGGGAACCAATATTTTTTTTGAATCATTTCCAGAGTTTTAACGTCTGAGAGATGGCCAGCTTGGTCATGATGACACATGACAACTTCTCTTCTCACAGTTTTTGGAACTACCCATCTTCTTCCACTTTTAATTTTCCTATACAATCGACTGTTATGTGAAGTGTATTCTTCATGGATATTCACCTCTTCTTTATTTGTTGGAGCCTTTGCCAGAACCTCTAAAAGATATCTACACCTATCATCTCTAAGTTGAGAGGCTAGAATCCAATCTTCTGCCGTTATGTTGACTATCATTTGTTCAAGTTCGTCGCTATCGTCGGCCTCATACACTGCATTTCTGCTGAGTGCATCTACATGTGCCATTTTACATCCAGCTCGATATTCAACCGTAAAATTAAATTCCTGTGTAGATAACCGCCAGCGACCAATGCGTGGTACCAAATCTTTTTTTTTAAATGCAGTTCTCAGTGCATTACAATCGGTTATTACTTTAAAATTTAACCCCAGAAGGTAAACTCGATATCGTTTTAATGAACACACCACTGCTAGGGTTTCAAGTTCATACGAATGGTATCGCTGCTCTTCGGCAGTAGTTGCTCGACTGAAATAAGCAACTGGCTTCAATTCGCCATCAATCTGCCTCTGCAGCAGCATGCCACCTATTCCTAATTTAGATGCATCTGTATGTAACTCGGTTTCAGCGAGATGATCGTATAAAGCCAAAACTGGACGATCTGATAGCTTTTGCTTCAGTTCATCAAAAGCCGTTTGCTGGTGTTCACTCCATAAAAATGGTACATCCTTTTTGGTAAGCATAGTTAATGGTTTTGCAGTTACCGCAAAGTTTCGTATAAAACGACGAAAATAACTAGCAAGACCTAAAAATTGTCGTACTTGGTGCACACTCATTGGCACTGGAAACTCTGCTACCGATTTGATTTTGCTTTTACCAGGCTGAATGGTATCAATACTGATATCGTACCCTAAGTAGTCAAGCTGTTGTTTCATAAAATTACACTTATTCAGCCGTAAGGTAAGCCCAGCGTTTCTCAATAACTTTAAAACTTCTTGCAATCGGTGCAAACCTTCTTCGTAAGTTTTGCTTAAAATGAGAATATCATCCATATAGGCCATTGCGCTGGTGAACCGTAAAGGTCCCAACATCTTGTTAATCGTTCGTTGAAACACAGCTGGAGCATTCACCAGCCCAAATGGCATTCGGACAAACTCGTAATGCCCATCTGGTGTTATAAAGGCAGTTTTCTGAATTGAATCCTCTGCGAGCGGAATTTGATAATATCCACTTGCAAGGTCGAGACTCGTAAAATATTTCGAACCTTTCAACCGATCAATTTGGTCATCGATTCTAGGCATCGGGTATTTATCTTTGACTGTTACGGCATTTAGAGATCGGAAATCGATACACATTCTAAACTCCCCATTTTTCTTCTTTACAAGTAATACCGGACTTGAAAATGGTGAGGTCGATTCTCTAATTAAATCATTTTCTAGCAGTTCATCCACAATGCCACGAAGCTTTGCACGTTCGTGGAATGACATGCGATACGGCTTGTAGGAAATAATTTTTTCTTTATCCAAAAATATGGACATTTCTTCGGTCTTTGTTTTCCCTAATTCCATCAGATTTTGAGCAAAGCAATCTCTGTATTCATTGATCAGGCTTAGTAGTTTATCTTTATCGTCTACTGAGATGGCCATATCAATACTATCTTGAATATCTGAAATAGTAAATGGAACTAAATTAGAGGTACTCACAGTCTTTACCAAAACATTGTCTCTATCTGAATCTGCTTCAATTCGTTCCCCTCTTAAAAGCAATTGGTTGGCTTTAAATTCCAGCGGCGTTTGGGACCAATTATGCACTAAAGCTGCTCCGTTGGTTGCATTAATTATGCATCTGGGTATCCAATACTCTTTATTTGGTATAGCTCGTTGCTGTAGTTCAATATATACGTCGTCAAAACAACGATCTTTGTTGTACACCTCTACAAAACCAGCATGATTAGGTGGAATAACCGTGGTTTCACTTGCCCAGAGGCTCACCTTTCTAGGAGGTAACACTTCAACCTCAGACAAAGGAATAGCATCTTTTGCAAATAACCGCACTTCATTATTACGCACTACCATTGTTATATTTTTGCCGTTAACAAATGGTTGGCCAATCAACACGGCTACATTTTGGATGGAATCTGGCACTATTAAAAACTCAACATTCGCACTTGCCAGGTCAACTTTAAGACTAGCTCTAGTTTTGCCAATAACGCGAGAAGAACCACCGCCAAAGCCCGTCACAGTTAGCGTACATGGTTGCATTACCAGACCTAAGCTTTTCGCATCCGATTCGCGAATGGTAACCGCACAGCATCCCGTATCAATGTATCCTTTTACTAACACATTATTGACATAGCAGTCAGCGAAATAGCACTGATGCGGCTTTGTATTTGGTGATACATCCAACGCACCTTCTATCACATTTCCGCGAAGACACTTTTCACTTGTATGTCCCAAGCGATTACATTTTTTACACTCCATTCTGGGCTTAGGACATTTCGAAGAAATATGACCGCGTTGGTGACAATTAAAACAAGAAATCACTTTTGTGTCGCTTCCCGAACTGACTCGATTACCTGGGTCGTGTTTACACTCCTTTCTTGGCTTAGGACATTTCGAAGAAATATGACCGCGTTGGTGACAATTAAAACAAGAAATCACTTTTGAGTCCCTTCCCGAACTGACTCGAGTACCTGCGTCGGGTATACGTACTTTCACTGAGTCAACAACCACTGAGGACAAATACTCGCTGTATAGTTCCTCAGGTGTATTAAACCTTCCCGCTTTCGCATTGTTTTTCAGCACAACACTTCCGAGACCATCGATTAAACACGACACTGCATCTTTTCCCGATATTTTGCAAGCGTGTAGCAAATTCATTTTTGCAAAGTAGTACTCAGTCATGTTTTCAGTTAGTAGTTTAGTACGGTCAACTAACTTTCTTAATGTCGTCGCAAAATCATGAGTGTCTGGAAATGATCTTGAAATAAGTGATTTCCACTCAGTCCAGTTCAAATCGTACGACGACAAATTGTTGTACCAGTCTTTACCGAGACCACTGAGTCTACTCTGCATCTGGTACACAGTTGTTTTATCGTCCCAATTATTAATTGCGACTAATTGGTCGATTTTGTGTAGCCACTTTTCCGCACTCATATTGGGATCACCGGGACTGAATTCCGGAATGCAGTCGCTCTTTAAAACATATTTCACTACGGGTTCGCGATTAACCGAGTTAGAAGAACGCGCATCCGAATTCACTAAACGTTCCACCAACAATTCGAGACGTAATAATCGTTCATCGTTACAGTCACTGTCTGCGTTTTTCGACACTTTTGTTTTGGAACGCGATTTACTGTGTCGCTTATGTTTTCCCATTTCGACAGGTAATCTCACCGCTGCACTATAATTACGTTTTCAAATAAGAACACACGATCACTTTATAAAAATTATTTATTAAGCTATCTTCGCTTTATTTTACTTTTTGCTCGTAGCCAGTCGTCAACATAATGCGCCGACTTTACAATCTTTTTCTTATATATACTTAGGTAGGACAAACATTCCTACTCCTACCCTTTTACATCGTACATACTAGGATATACATAAGATCCTTACGGTTGTACACAACGATCGTTCGTTGGTGTCCTCGTACTGTTTACACAGCTGCGATCTATTGCGTATGAGTATGCACTTTGCATCGCAATCGTTGGGCTGCGTATTTTATGGCGAGACGTACCCTTTTTGTGTACCGCTAGGTAGTCTGCGGATTTATTGCTTACACAATCGACAAAAAACAGTTTGGTAGCACATTTTTTTATCCGGGCTAAGAACCAAAGACTGGATAACTATCCAGATTTCGTGCCCGACCACATAAGGCAAATGTACAAAATATTGCTCCAGCTTGGAGGATCTTCGAATCCTATCCCCAGGTTGGAGGTGACAAGGAAGACTGAATCTCCGACCGAACGCCCCACGAGTTGGAAGCCCGCTTTTAAGATGCCAGAGCGCTTGTCTGAAAAACTCGAAATAGAGAAGGCATAACACTGGCAGTGGTGGTATGGCTGATGAAATTGATCGCACAAACAAATAATAGGAAACATCTGACAAAAAGCTCCTGTGAATCATATGTAAGCAAGGGCAAAACTTTGAATAATACACAAAAACTCTCCAATTATCCTGGACACCACCCACAGAGTTAGTTGAAACTCAAGATCTGATTTTCCGATCATAACGCCGGCCGATCTGTCTGTTTTTCGTTCTTGTTCTTCATGTGCTCGCCCTGTGTGTAAAAAAAATTGAGAGTCTTAATGACAAGTCCGCGTATTCCGTAAAAAGAAATTAAGACTGTTCTTTAGGAAATTGCAAACAAGCAGATCTGTTCTCCAACTCTGTGTTACTTTCTAAACATTGCAACTGCAGTCTTGTGGTGAAGGGTTACTTAAGTATTCAGGACGTTAGGATTTAAACAGGTAACAGCAACTTAACCAAATTTTTAAGCAGAGAAATGCCACAGGGAAGCGTTATCTCACTTCTTCCTTGGCAAATGGTCATGAACAAGATCTTAGTGAGCCTAGACAATGATAGGGTCAAGACGTTAGTTCGGCTTAAACCGAAATAATGCTTTTTGCCATCAAAACCAAAGTACAAACCTTTGACTTCCCGAAATTGAACGAACAAACACTCGCATTATACTCCAGTGCTTAGAATTTGGGCATTGTCCTCGACTCAAAACTCAGATGGAAGGAGAATATACAACTACGGTTCAAGAAAGTATGCCTGTAACAAAACCTTTGGTAAAAAATGGACACTTCAGCCAAAGATTACACTATGGATGTATGCAGCTGCAGTGCGTCAGATTCATACATACGGTTGCATAGTGTGATGGCCCACCATAAGCGAGAAATAAGACGTCAACAAAACTAGCAGAGTCCAAAGAACGGCAAGCACAGGCATCACAGGTGCATTGAGGTCATGCCCAACTGATGATCTTACTGTGCTATTGCACCTTCTGCAAGTTGACTTCCATATCAAAAGCAAAGCGCTGTGCAGTCCAACTCAAGGAATCTGGGTCTGGGCCTGTTAGACCATATAGACAGGGTAAAGTCCTGGGAACACTACCAAATGCGCTCGTAATGTCTCCAACTGATTTCAATATCCCCAAGGTTAGTTTTAAAAAGTTCTTCGCTGCCAGCATTCCAAGCAGAGAGTGACAAATTTCGATACAGCAGTAATCACCGATGGTTCGAAAATAGACTGCAAATTAGGCGCGGGAAAAACTCGGGAAACTGGGAAAAACTCGAAATATGAATATCCTATCGACTACCGAGTTTCGATAGTGTCTTCCATGCGGAGCTCCTGGCGATGCTCGGGGCTTGTTACAATTTAATAAACTACCCAACATTGTTTCGCTATCATCTATTACAGATAGCCAGGCCGCAATTAAATCCATAAAATCGGAATTGTCTCATCAAAACAGGTTGATCAATACCAATAAAAACTCAATCGCTTGTGCAACCAAGCTAGAGTTACTTTTCTCTCAGTTTTAGGACACATAACGACAGAGCCGACGAACTAGCCAAGCGAGGGTCAGCCTTTAACAGCTCACTAGCGGAAAATGTTCATATTCTTATACATAGGTGCTGTTAATGTACTCTTATACTTCCTACAACCAGCTGGTCTCAGCTGGACCAGTCTTACTAACTGAGTCATATCCAGAAATATATGACCTAATTACAACAGAGCAAAAACAAACCAAGCTGCTACAAAGAACCCGCGTAGATATCACAAAAGTAATGGCAGTTAGTAGGTACAGAGCACTGGCCATTAGAAGACCATGCAGCCAAACTAGCGATGAAAATGGAAAAGAGTCGCTTATACATTTTCTGTACAAATGTCCAGCTCTACTGAAACTCAGGCAATGCATACTTGGCAAGCTTTTCTTCTACAACCTTAAGGAGATATCCGAGAAGAGGATTGGAGAACCGATCCGCTTCTTAAACTCCACAGGGTCGATATAAATACCCCAAACTACATGCGAATAAACGGGTAACCTAAGGTTGTGGTATCAAAACGGTGCCCTTTCTGTACTATTTGGGTTTTCTATAATCGAAACCACCACTTCTAGCTAGGACTCAAATTCATGTCACTTTCTGTATATTTTGATGATGGTATCAAGTAATATGTGAACAGCTGAAAAAGTTTCATTTTATGCAAGTTAACACACACGAACATCAAGCATCCAACACAACATAACCGGACACCGGACACCTCCGTACTTCCCTTCCTTTCCCATATATTCACCCCAAGCTCATTCACCCATTCACCTTGATGCAATTCACTGTCAGCACTTCCCAGCCGTTCACCCATTCACCTTGATCAAATTCACTGTCAGCACTTTCCACTTTACCCCATGCACTAACCATTTCCCTTACTTAGCATAAGAAATACATTGTTAGAATTAAGTAAATAAGAATAATAAAGAACAGACGGTCATAGACTGCGCAACCGAAAAGTCATTTTTTCATAAAAAAACTCAAAACAATCAGTCGTAGACTGAAGAATCAGTACTAAAATAACTGGCGCCCAACTTAATAAGAACCTGAACAAGCAACTCAATAAGGATTATTTACGACCTCACCAATCAACAAAGAAGGAGACTCAACCCAAAAGGATTAACCAACGAAAAAAAAAACAGCAATAAGAATGAAATTTTTGTGAGTAACCAGAAAATTAGTGATTATTTATTATTTGAAATATTGTAAGAGTTAAAATAGAAAGTGTAAATAGTAAATAATAGTGTAAAGGTATTCCAAAATGAGCATTACAAAAGAACAGATTATTGAACTTGTTCGTGCTACCGTCGAGCTATCACAGAAACAGTTCGCGGAAAAAATAAATGATTTGACATCAGCAATCGGTCAATTACAACCGCCTAGTGTTGAAACTTATGTGCCTGTATCTATTCGAAGCGGTGTTCTAAATCGTGGTGGTGGTCTCGATTTAATAAAATCATTACCCGAATTTAAAGGCGACTCCGCCTCATATCCTTCCTGGCGTACAGCAGCACATTTTGCCATGGGCTATTATCACGAAGGCTCTGAAAATTATTATATTGCAATGGGAATTCTAAGAAATAAAATAACAGATTCTGCAAACGCAACCTTATCCGCTTTTAATACTGTGTTAAATTTTAATGCGATTATTGCTCGATTAGATCAAGTGTATTCGGACAAAAGGCCATTACATGTTCTCGAAAACGAACTTAGTATTTTGCGTCAGGGTAACTTATCCATTAGTGAGTACTACGATGCAGTCGATAAAAATTTGACACTTATAATAAATAAAAATATTATGACACATAGTGGTAACAACGAGGTTATCGTCGCTCTCAACGAGCGTGCTAGAGAGAATGCTTTACGTATTTTCATTTCCGGTCTGCGAAAACCCTTATGCGATATATTATTTTCTGCTCGCCCACTAGACCTACCCACAGCTCTTGCGACGGCACAAGAGCTGGAAACAAACCATAAACGATACGAATTCGCACGTACGTTTGCAGCAGGCAGCTCAACAAAAATTAACGGATCACAGTTTCGAACAGATTCTGATCCACGTACTCGCAATCACCCACAGTATAGTCGTGTCCAAAAAAATGAACCAGTTCCTATGGAAGTAGATAATCGTACTTCCTATTTTAGAAAGCGAACTCCCGCACAAAATAATTTTCCAAAACAGCATTCTAGCAGAAACTTTACATATGTAGACCAACAACAAACCACGATGGCTAAACGCCCACGCGATGGAACACATTCTAGCCAATCGCCTATTCAAAAATTACAAAAAATTAACGCAATGCCAATAGAAAATTCCGAAATAAGAAGCGAATTATGTTGGGATAATTCTTACGAAGTTCAGTCGGATAATCAAATTTATGATGAGATCAATTTTTTAGGGTAAAATCACTCTTGCCATTTATTACTAAAACTGCAATAAATGGACAAGAGATACGAATTTTAATCGACACAGGAACTTCCAAGAATTATATTAAAAAACATAATTTTCTTAAAGCAGTATGTTCAGTAGAAAGCCCCTTTCATGTTAGGTCCCTCAACGGAAGTAACTTGATTACAGAAAAATGCAAAATGAATATCTTAAAAAATACTTCAACCTTCTTTTTACTCCCTTCGTTGAGTACTTTCGACGGTATCATAGGATATGATTTCCTTAAGCAAATAGAGGCAAAAATCGATACCAAAAATGAAATTTTATTTTATAAACATGGCGAGGAAAAACTACACCATCTCATTTGTCAACAGGTTAACTTAATTATTACAGACCAAAAATCTGTCCCTGATTATCTGCAAACACAATTTAAACAGTTAATCCAAGAAAATGCCTCTGCATTTTCAAAGCCAGACAGGGCATTACCTTATAATACGCATATTAAAGCCACCATACGCACAGCAACTGACGAACCTATCTATACTAGGAGTTACCCATACCCTATTTCAGCAACCGAGTTCATAAACACCGAAATAATGTCACTGCTGCGTGATGGTATCATTCGAACATCATGTTCACCATATAATTCCCCAATTCACGTAGTTAATAAGAAAGGTTTAGACGAAAACGGCAAACCTAAATTACGAATGGTCATCGACTTCAGAAAAATAAATGAGAATACCATAGCCGACAGGTACCCCATCCCGGATACATCGGTCATACTAGCAAATTTGGGTAAATCTAAATACTTTACAACCCTGGACTTAAAATCCGGGTTTCATCAAATTCTTTTAGCCGAAAAAGATCGACAAAAGACAGCTTTCAGCGTGAATAATGGCAAATATGAATTTTGTCGCTTGCCATTTGGCCTTAAAAATGCTCCCAGCATTTTCCAAAGAGCTATTGACGATATTTTAAGAGAAGATATCGGTAAAATCTGTCATGTTTATATCGATGATATAATCATATCTCCCCAGACGAGCAAACACATATTACACACATAGACAGAATATTGAAAAAACTGGAACAAGCCGGAATGCGTGTTTCCACGGAAAAATCAAAATTTTTTAAAACCGAAGTAGAATTTTTAGGTTTCCTAGTTTCACAAAAAGGTATCAAAACCTGCCCCGACAAAGTTCAGGACATTTTAAACTATAAAACACCAGAGACACTTCGAGCATTACGCTCATTCCTGGGATTATCAGGATACTATCGTAGGTTTATAAAAGACTATGCGAGAATAGCTAAACCTTTAACGAAATTCTTACGCGGAGAAAATGGTCATGTAGGAACTAATCATTCAAAAAATATAAAGATAACATTTGACACAGAGGCCTTACAAGCATTTGAAAAACTTAAGAAAATCTTAGCTTCAGAAGACGTTTTACTACAATATCCGGATTATGGGAAGCCCTTTGAGCTAACTACAGATGCCTCTTCGTCTGCTTTAGGAGCGGTCCTCTCTCAGAATGGCAAACCAATTACCATGATTTCACGAACGCTTTCCAAAACGGAAGAAAATTACGCCACCAATGAGCGCGAACTTTTGGCAATAGTATGGGCATTACAGAATCTCAGACATTACCTATATGGTACAAAAGGCATACACATCTACACAGATCACCAGCCACTTACATTCGCAATTTCAGACAAAAATCCAAATTCAAAGATCAAAAGATGGCGTGCGTTTATTGAGGAATTCTCGCCTAAAATCCATTACAAACCTGGGAAAGAAAATAAAGTTGCGGATGCACTTTCCAGACAATTCATTCATAACTTTTCTAAATCAAACACAGAAACGGAAACAGTACATAGCGAAATTTCACTAACCAGAACAATTCAAACAATAAAGTTCCCCGTTAACCAATTTAGAAACCAACTAGTAATATCCAGATGTAGCCATGACCATAAGAGTACAAAAATTTTATTTCAGAAATGTATCCGACATACAATAAACTTTAGTACTACTGCTGTATTAATGCAATATCTGCAAGAATGCGTTAATCCTAATGTGGTTAATGCTGTTCGATGTGATCTTCCAACTCTGGCCCAGATTCAAAATGCTCTAATATTAAATTTTCCAACCGTGAAATTTGTTCACACTGAAAAACTGGTAATTGACCTTTTAAACAAAGACGACCAATTAGAGACAGTTACAATGGAACATAATCGTGCACATCGATCCCTTCAGGAAAACTTTCAGCAAATTCTCAATGACTACTATTTCCCCGATATCAAGAAAATGCTCAGAACTATTATTATGAATTGTAAAATATGCTTGGAAAACAAATACCAAAGAAAACCTCCTAAGCCCGAGATAGGCGCGACACCGTTGCCTAGTTTTCCGGGAGAAATCCTACATATCGATATCTTTATTACAGATAAGCAGCATTTCTTAACATGCATTGATAAATTCTCCAAATTCGTAATAGTAGTCCCTATAGCCTCACGTTCCTCCATTGACATAAAAGAAGCATTACTTCAAATCTTAGGAAAATTCAAAAGTCCAAAAATAATAGTTTCCGATAACGAAAAAGCATTTTCATCAAGTATTATTACAACGCTCCTCAGAGATCACTTTTCTATTGAACAATTTTTCGTCCCGACACTCCATAGTGAGAGTAATGGCCAAATTGAACGATTCCATTCAGCGCTTTTGGAAATTTCACGTTGTATCAAAGCGCAACAACAAATAAGTGATACAGTAGATCTGGTGCTTTTAGCAACTCATAAATATAATAATACAATCCACTCTATTACGAACGCAAAACCAACCGATATACTGCATGATTATCAAACAGAAAAGCTAGAGTTCATAAGGAAAAAACTAGCCACTGCTCAAGAAAAAACACTTGGCCGAATAAACAAAAATACATCCAATAAAATCTACCATCCCGGCGAAATAGTTTTCGTCCGTAGAAATAGACGCTTAGGAAACAAATTTGAAAAAATCTTTATTGAAAAAAGCAATAGAAAAAGATTTAGGCACCACCGTTTTAATAGACGGCAAGAAGATTCATAAGAGTAACCTTCGTTAATACTATATTTTCAGTTTGTCACTCATCATCCTTCGGATATCGATAGCCGAAATTCACAATTACTCAAATGCACACTTCATAGCGGTAACGAAAGGAAAAACAGTCACCTTCAACGAATTCTCATATCTTGTCCATGTCACAAACCTTTCTGAATATAGGAACATTGCTTACGAAAGCAAACACGTTCACATTACGGCCCTGCAGAAAGGAAACGACATCCTAAATCAACAGTCTGAAGAAATATTGCACATCATTAGTACACTTGAAGTCCCAAGAAGATTCGCAAGGTCTATAGACTTTATTGGAAGTACACTAAAATTTATAGCCGGAACACCTGACCACAACGATTTTGAACTCCTTTTAACGAAACAAAATACACTTATTGAAAACAATAATAGGCAAACAAAAATAAATTCTCAAATACAAGACAAAATTAATGAAATAACAAATCAAATCAACGCAATAATTTCACAACATAGTGATATAAGTAAATCATCCGAATCAGAATTATTACTTTTGGAATACCTATCTGTAAGAAATAATCTTGTAATTAACCATTTAAATAATATAGCGCTTTCAATTGTGTTAGGAAAAAATAACATAATTAACCCATTAATCTTAGATAATATAGAAATAAGTCACTTAATTGATTCTCAAAACCTTCCGATAAGTATAAGTAACTTACTTTCCGCTGCTAAAATTAAAATACTTCAAAATTCAGATGTCATCCACTATGTATTGAAAATTCCTAAAATTGAAAACTTTTGTGATTTTATTGAAATTTATCCGGTAGTCCGTAATAAAACTATTCTTAAGCTAGATAGAAGTCAGGCTGCAAGATGTAAAGATTACATACTACCCGTAAAAGAATGCATTTATACGCCAGATGTCTACATTTGCCAACCTACAACTTCAGAATGCGTCACACAGTTGCTCAATAACAATACGGCTCTATGCACCTCCCAAAACGCATACCACGTACCCCTCGTACAACAGATTGAGGACGGAGTTATAATCCTCAACGATGTACCAAAAACAACAGTCATCGACCAGGTTCAGTTAGAAGTCCAGGGAACATATCTATTAACATTTTCGGATTCAATAAGGGTTAACGACACCCTATACCGGGTAAAGAAAATAGCTGCCTATGTCATACCGCATCCACCGAAGACTCTTTCTATAACGCACCTTGAGCATGAAGAAAAACTATCGCTTCCATATTTGCACCATATTCATATCGACAACACAAACCACATCAAAACACTTAGAGAAGAAATATCGACTCAAAAACTTCTCTGGTGGACCACTATTTCGTCAGTGGCAATAATTGCTTGCACAATAATATTAATTCTCCTTATACGCAACAGGCAAAATACAGTCACCTCAAACCAAATTGACTCAATAATTACGCAAGTCAAATGTCGAAACGAGGACGTCTCGATCTTATCAGGGGGAGGAGTTAACACACACGAACATCAAGCATCCAACACAACATAACCGGACACCGGACACCTCCGTACTTCCCTTCCTTTCCCATATATTCACCCCAAGCTCATTCACCCATTCACCTTGATGCAATTCACTGTCAGCACTTCCCAGCCGTTCACCCATTCACCTTGATCAAATTCACTGTCAGCACTTTCCACTTTACCCCATGCACTAACCATTTCCCTTACTTAGCATAAGAAATACATTGTTAGAATTAAGTAAATAAGAATAATAAAGAACAGACGGTCATAGACTGCGCAACCGAAAAGTCATTTTTTCATAAAAAAACTCAAAACAATCAGTCGTAGACTGAAGAATCAGTACTAAAATAACTTGCACACTATTTTGGATTAATGCATTACAAGAGCACAAGTAAACAAACAACAAATAAAAGGAACGTAACAGCTTATCTATGAACACGTTTCAAGTCAAACTAACGGTAATTCCTGCATATTTAAATGACCTTTAGATTGTCATTAGCATATCTAATACGAACAAGTTTCATCCAAGTTTTTTGAATACTAATGCATCTCATCTACCCAAAACTTGTCAAAGTCAAATATTAACAGCTACAGCAAGTACAATACAGGACTTTCAATTCTCAAACAACCCAGAGACAGAACACACATCCTTTAAATGGAAAATTATTCAAATTGAAATTGAAACTAATTCTCAGATGTCATTCAACAAGTATTTGTCGCTTCCTGTTGATAACCTGTTCCTGTTTCTTAAATACATATGTATGTATCTTGTCCAATCAATAATGTCAACCCGTTCACAAATCAACTCAGAACTTAATCGGTGCTGCGTTCATGATGATAGATGATGGATGGTTGGGTTACCTAAGTGATTCAATTTCTGTTGATGTGTCCCTTTGATATCGCTATCTCCAGCTATCATTCAATATGATTGCATCAAAATACACACACAAACAAAAACTTTCCCTAGCAGAAGAAGAAGGGTATAACTTTGTTAAGTTTCTCATTCAGGGATGAAAAAAATAAAAAAAAATTGTCTTCAATGATGGATAATAGGCTGGCTATAGACACAGAGAGAGAGAGAGAGATGAACTATGAAGGGAAGCAAAAGTTTCAAGTTTTGCAGGATATCCGATTTGGACCCAATGACCATTCTGTTTGTAAAACTTTTCCTATTTGAACTTGTAAAGTGCCTGTAGAATGAGTCAATTTAATACCCGGTCGGGTATTTTGTTTGATTAAGGAAACTTAAGATCCTGCATTAGTGGCGCGCGGATAAGACTAAGGCGGGGAATAAAAATGAACAGCTACCAGAAGCAAATTCATTCAATTTCAATTTAAGTTGCTTGAATTTTTGGCACAGCAATATGGCACATACAAAATGTTTCAAGGCCCAATGCACACGGAGCAACTGGAAAAAAACTAAACCGGTTAGCAACTCGGGATACAGACCAGTTACGGACTCAGCGGTGACTTGACTCCGTACACGAGGAAACTCATCGTCATCAGCAGGGCTCGGATTTTTATGCGCTAAAAAATACAAAATATGCGCATAAAATATGCGCTTAAAATGAGAAAATATGCGCCTAAAAAATGAAAATATGCTTTGAAAAATTGAAAAATAATAAAAAGACGTTGAAAATTTAAAAAAATGCAGTGTTTTATTTAACAACAATAAGGAAAAAAACTTCAAAAATAAATAAACAAAATAAACTTCATTTAATTGAAAAGAAAATTAAAAATATTGCATATCAATCTCATTTTAATAAGGTCCAAATTCATTGAATATGCCTTGTTAACATTTATGTACCATTGTTTTTTTTTTTTTTAAAATTTTCAAAAAGAGAATACATCTGCATTATGTGAAACATATTTGCACAAATAACCGGCCACAGAGGTCTTAACTTTCGACATTTTATCTAAAAAAAATAACTCACTTGAAGAGAATTGAGAATTGTAAACAAAATATTTATTGAAATAAATTCGTACCGTTAGGATATACAAAATTTTAATGTTTCTCATTCCAAGTTACAATTTTTTTTGATCAGGTAGAAATAGCAAACAGCACGGGAATGGCATTGGAATAACATGACAGCTGAAATTGTGTTTAGTGCTGCCAAGTTATCAATAGAATTTTTTTCCAGATGAAAAATAGAATTTTTAAGGTTCGTTTGCATTTCGGTGAAATCAATTTTTTAAGTGTTTACAGTTAATTTTTTTGAAATATGCACGAAAAATATGCATTTATTGTTGAAATATGTCAAAATACGCATTTGTACCAAAATATGCAGAAATATGCGCTAACGATTGAATGCAATTTTAAAGCAAATGTCTCAATTCGAAAAACCATCTGATTCATTTGCTTCTAAGGATGTCCAAAAAATATATGCATTTGCATAGAAATCCGGGCCCTGGTCATCAGCAATCAAAATCTCTAGTTCGTTGAGTGTCGTCATGGATACCGGGCGTGAAATGTCTTCGGAAGACATACAGTCGACTCTCCCTAAGTCGAATTTTCACGGGATACCAAAATTTGTTGAAGTTAGAGAGAGTTTTGGAAAAATTCGAGTAATAGAGAGAAACATTTATTTTTGTTTTAAAACGTTTGTTTAATAAAAAAACAAGGTTAATGTACTAAACAAAAAAGTTAAAAAAATATATAGCTTCCTCTTCTTAATTAAAAAAAATCTAGCTACAAACATGCACATAAAGACTACATCAGCAGTGATCCCGATGCTGTGGCAATGCGGTTGTTGAAGTTGAACTACATGATGACGACCTTGGAGGTGGTTGTGGGGATGGTGATGGTAAAGGAGTTTCTGATGGTAGGTCGTCATCATCCCCACCATTCCCTACGGAATATCCTTCTTCCTCCTCCAGTTGTGGCTGCGACAGATTTCCGGAAGGCTTTCCCTGTACCTTGATGTAAGGAGCAGTAAACTGCAATGCGTGTGCCAGATAATAACACCCCCACCAGCAACAGGTTGGTCTGTGGTTCGCTCATATTCGACAAACTAGAAACTGAAATCAATAGGCAACACGACAGGCAAATCAGCAGCCGACTGGTTACAATCTGGTTTTTGTGAATCGCAAACGAGTTTTCAACTAGTAGCGTCGTGTGCGGCGTCCCATTTGATCACACATAGTATGACTCAAAGCAAACTAGTTGCCAATTCGAATCGCTGATCATTTTTTTTTTTCAGTCGCTCCGTGTGTATTGGGCCTTATTGAATACAAATGCAAATGAACATAAAACAACTGAATGATTCTCCATTTCCACATCAATTCATAGACGGTGGATACACGGTTAATGGAATAATAGGTTTTGAAAAGTTCGCCGTGGCTACACACAAAATGTGTTGAGGGAAACGCTTTGAAAACAGAACACACAACCTCCGTGCTCCGTCCCACACAGAGAACTATATTTTTGAGTTTTCCGTGATGTGAACCCTCCGACGGTCGGAAAAAAATTAAAAATATATGAGAAATGAAACGCTTTGAGAAAAGAACATGCATCTTCCACCGAGAATTCATATTCAATGTTAGGTTTCGTTAAAAGATGGTGTAAAGAATTTAAAAATCCTTATGTCACTCTCTCACTATTTAACAGTCTTGTCCGTCCTCACCTCGAATATGCTTCGCAAGTATGGACACCTTATCAGAAAAATCTCAATACTCGTATTGAAGCTGTCCAGCGACGCTTCATTCGATTCGCATTGAAAGGTCTTCCCTGGGACGATCCTTTTAACCTCCCCCCATATTTGCATCGGATAAAACTGTTGCAAATGCAGCCTTTGGCTCAAAGAAGGGTCAATGATATCATTTTTATGCATCAACTGATATCAGGTCTGATTGATGCACCTGACTTATTATCCTGTTTAGGATTAAACTTTCGTGGGGGATCGCATCACCTGCGTAGTATAGAGTTACTGCATGTTCCTCATCACAGAACAAATTACGGGATGCATGAGCCTATTAGCCGCATGAGTAAAATCTATAACTTAAATGTAAACATTCTTGACTTTAATCTTAACAAAATTACACTTAAAAATGTCTTGCGTAATGTAGTTCCTCGAACATAAACTCTAATTATGTATATTTGTTCTTATATTTGTTTATTTATTGCTAGTGGTAGTGTTGAAATGTAGCGTAGCCTAACCACTAACACCAGCACTAAATGATGAGCCTGTTGATGCATATTTTGCCCTGGCAAATTTCTGCTTATGGCTGTTGTTTGTATTAAGCACACCATGACACAGATCTGATAGTGTTTTAAAAAAAAAAAAAAATATTGAAAGTGTATTTTCGGTACGCTTTTGCTGAAATCAACCCTTCTCGTTTTAACTCACAATGTACATACCTATCTCACTGAAAAGAATCGGTATGGAATTGATCGTGTAGCCAGCCACATAGGGAGCAACGAAATGACAATCGATTACAGTGCTGCCAGTTGGCTACAAGAAGTTTCCAGATTTTGATAAAGTTTTTATAACCCAAATTTGGTTTGAAAATTTTTCGTATTTTAGAAAAAGAAATTGACTTCTTTGGGATAACCAAAATCCTTACATTCATACGTTTTCTTTGCTTTTCTGTAACCAGCGCTACGAACCTGCCTGCGTCAGAATTTTGCGATGTACACAAACAAATCAAGTATGCATCAACAAAAAAAAAATCCAACTTTCAATAAATTAGGGGTTTATCTAGGGCTGCCATCTGTCCAAGTTTTTCGGACATGCCTTCGGTTCGGGATAGTCTTTTCTAAATTGTCCGCGGGTTTTCCCGGATTTTATTTAGTCATGTGTGTCCCAAAATTCACGCAAAATTAGATTTTTCGCCATTAATGCGGTAAATTGTTGTCAACGAAAAAAAAAATAGCGGTCAGGGCTATTAAAAATAGAGTGCTGCACGAAAAAACAACGCGTTTACATTGTTGAGCAATGCTACTATGATTTATTAATAGGTGGCGCCACTAGAAAATTATCATGACATATTGCGAGAGGCTCATCTGTCACTAGTTTATGTATGAAGTTTCATGACATTTCGTTCATTCGTTTGCAAGCTACAGTCGTTTGAGTGACGCTACTTTCGCCGTAGTAAAAATAATGGAAAAACAGGAGTACCGCATCTTAATCAAACATTGTCTTTTGATGGGAAAAACTTCCAAACAATCATTGCAATGCTATCCCAAATCTACTACTTCGAGAAAGATTTTGACTTCTGTTTTCTGGAATGCGCATGGCCTAATCATCATCGATTATGAGAGTATAATGCGGCGTTATTGGACAAAATGAACGAAGAAATAAAGAAAACTCGGCCTCATATGGTGAAGTAAAAAGTTCTGTACCATCATGATAACGCACCGGCACACACTTCTTTGAAAGCGATGGCCAATTTGGACCAATAACGATTCGAATTGATTGCTCACCCACCGTATTCTGCAGACTATTATCTGTTCCCAAACCTCAACCGGTGACTCCAGGGAAAGAGATTCATATCGAATGAGGAAGTCATAGCGGAAACCGTAAAAAAAAATCATCTTCAACGATAAGGCTCAATTTCATTTTGATGGCTTTGTTAATCATCCAAATTGTCAAATTTGAGGTTCAAAAAATGCACCAGTGATTGTCGTCAGTTACTGCGTGAGTCATTTCCTGGTCGCGTAATTTCCCGTTTTGATGATCAGAATTCGGCGCCCGGATCATGAAATTTAACAACATTGGACTTTTTCTTTGGGATTTTTTGAAATATGTATAAGATTTATGCCAACAAGCCCACGACCACCCACGAACCAAATATAAAGTGAAAACTATAAGTTTAAGACATAATTTTTTTTTTTTGTAATAAATATTACATGCGTTTTGTTCTTAGTTTTGAACTCTTTTTTGGATCCAATTTTGCCCGGGAAAATCCCGGACTTTCATGCTCGATAGCTAGTGTAAAATATTTCTGGCAGCCCTAGATTTATCCATTCATCTACATAATTTTGTTATTATAAATGTTTTATTCCAATAACAAATGAACCTACCACTCGTCCTTACATTTCAAAAGTTCTCTTCAATTGCTGCTAAGTACATAGATGTTTTAGTTAACATGGTTTCAGGTTTTCTCAACAATTTAGAAAAATAAAAATAAAAAAATTACACCTTCCAAATGGCAACACTGCGTGATTGAGACTCTTCGGTCAAGTGAATAACGGCATTGTACATGTCAGAATGAAACTTTTAAGTGCACACGTGAATTGTTAATGTAAAAAAGGATTCAATGAGGTATAATACCAGCTTAAATTTAATTCAATAAATTGACATTGAAAAAGGCTTCTGATTTAAACAATTTTAATTTAAATTTTATGGCAAATAACCTTTTTAAATTTCGGAAATTAATGATAAATGAACGAAGTTGATTTTCTGTGTATATGTATATTGTTTGTATAGCATGTATGTATAGCATACGCAGATGACCTCGCTTTGCTCACGAGAGGCAAACATTTAAGCACATTAGGGGAACTCATGCAAACCGCTCTGCAGTTAACCAAATCTTGGGCAGACAGCAACGGCCAGGAGTAAACCCAGAAAAGACCAATATGGTGTTGAACTCTAAAAGACTTAAAATTCAAGACTTCAAGGCCCCGTCCCTAGGGGGAGTTCAGCTAGACCTAAGGGACCACGTAAACTACTTAGGGCTCATACTTGACAAAAAGTTACTTTGGAGAAAAAATCTAGAAAATAGAATTAACAAAGCCAAAAGAGCTTTCTGGATTTGCCGGAGAGCTTTCGGTAAGACGTGGGGTTTGAAACCAAAACAAGTCCAATGGATCTACTCTTCTGTAGTCAAACCCATATTACTATACGGAGTGTTAGTTTGGTGGCCAGTCGTGAATAACAGCTACGCAAAAACACTACTAACTAACCCCCAGCGTATGGCCTGTCTAGAGATAACTGGTGCCCAATCCAGCACACCCACAGCAGCCATGGAGACTATTCTAAATATTCTTCCTATGGAACTGGAGGTCAAAAGGACAGCGGGGCTTTCTGCAATCAGATTGCAGACCCTGGGTCACTTTAAAGACGAGAGCCTCACAGGACACAGAGCTATCTGGAAAGATGTTTCAGCATCCTCTGGACTTGTCAGCAATCCAAGTGATGTCATAGAGAAAGAATACATATTCAAGACCGACTATTCAGTCGAATTCCCTAGCCGTGAAAAATGGCTACAAGGCACAATGTTAGCCGAAGTAGAAGGCATTGTATTATACACGGATGGATCACACATTAACGGAGAATCGGGAGCTGGTGTACACTGTCCAGATCCTCCGATAAATATATCCATTCACCTAGAACCCTCGGTGACTGTTTTCCAGGCGGAAGTCTTTGCAATTCTCAGGGGCGTAGACGAACTCGTCAATGCCGACACTAGAGACACCTGCGTGCACGTCTGCTCGGACAGTCAGGCTACACTTAAAGCACTTGCGAACCCATTAACTAATTCCAAATTAGCAGGGGCGGAAGACGTAGAAAACCTCACAGTAAATAATATTGGTACGGCGGTACAAGCAGTGAAAACTGCCTATAGCCTATCCTTTGCCAAACGCCACGCACTAATGTGGAGTCAGATCCAAACTTGCAAGGCTGCCAAAGAAATGATGGAATTTCCAAATCCACGGCGGGCTAGGAAAGTACTGAATTTGGGCAGAGTACAAATAAAAATGGTGATTGGCTCATATACGGGACACATCAACTTAAATAAACATGCTTACCGACTGGGACTAGTGCAACACAGCACCTGCCCGGGATGCGAAGAAGAAGACGAAAGTATCAAACACTTCCTCTGCGATTGTCCTGCTCTATGTTCAATAAGGCAAAAATACCTGGGAAGACACATCCTACGCGGGCTAACATCGCTCAGATCTATCGATTTCTCGAAGACACTGAAGTTTCAACGACACACAGAGCGTTTTTCTTGAATTCACATGTTCCTTCCAACCTTTCTATTCCACTACACTACCCCTTTCTCTAACACACACCCCAGCCCTTTTTTCTTAGCTCAGTTCCAGAGGGGAGCACAACGGGCCCGACTCGTGGCCTACGTGAAGAGGAGCAATCCTCACCCTCATAAACCAACCAACCAACCAACCAAGCCTAGCTTCTCGCAACCATTTTTTGTGTGTGCGTGTTATTTTTTCCACGAATGGAAGGGACCTACAGTTTTTTGCCGACTCCGAACGGCGAGTTGAGTTGTTTCTTATCAGCGATGCCAGATTACAAGATATATCTTTTTTTCAAGATTTTTAGGCTCCAAAAAATTTACAAGACTTTTAACCTTAAATTAATCAAATGTCAAGATATTTGAAATCAAAAAATAATTTTATATGTCTACCAAATTAAATCCACTACATAAATGTCAGTTGAAAAGCGCCTATGCACAGCTTCTGTTATACTTTGCTTGGAATGTAGACCAGATTAAAAATGTCAAAACCATATTTAATATTTTGTGTAGTCCCATTACGAAGTTGTATCTCTTTTTTTTTTAAATTTATTTTACTTTTTATCAATAAATTGACTAAGGTATGTCAAAGTGAAGAACCAAACATTCATAACATTTATAGTGATATCCAGCAATTATTATAACATTGACTAGACCGATCTATTTTCTACAACCCGTTTTCTTGAAACGCTTAACCTCCTCCCACTCTTAAGGATGAATATAGACTACCTAAAAGCACTAAAAGTATGCTGAACTTAAATGAAATTTATCTAGGGGTGAAAGTTTAGCAAGAAGTAGAAATTGCAGGTTTATCCGATGGTGAGGTGAACACATTTAGAAATAATTGCTTAGAGTTTAGTTTTACTTAGGGCTATTAGAGCTAGTACGTCAAATATTAAAAATATTTGATTTTAATAATCACATAGTACAAAGTTTGTCTCTGATTACGTTATATTATTGACAAAAAAAATCAGTCTTTCGCGGTGCTCTATAAACATTTTTCAAATTTAGTGCCTACGACACTTGAAAGCAGACATGGAATTTCGTCAAATTCGAAACATTAATTTCAACGAATTTGATAAAAAAAATCTGATGTAATTTGTTTTTGGAAAAATGTTTTAGGAGTTAAAAACTAAGCATATCCAATCTTAAAAAATTTTATTTTCAATATTTTATCGCTTCCGCATTCCTCTGCAAATGTTGAAAGAATATTTTCTGCTGTAAACTTGAAAATTCGAAATCGTCTGAGTACTGAACCAGTTGAAAGTTTAGTCTTTACAAAGGATTTGTTGCGCTTTAACGAAGCGAATTGCTATGATCTTGACATAAGCAATCAAATTTTAGGCCATTTTAATTCAAATATGTATAATTAAAAAAAAAAAAAATACAGTGTGTACAAATAAAAATTTCAAAATATAAAAAAAAAACAATAACATGAATTAATATGACTAACAATTTTTTTTTTTGGAAATTAAATTTATGTAGGAACATTGTGCACCGTAGCGCAAGTGGTTAGTGCATCGACTACTGAGCCGACGTTCTTGGGTTCGAATCCCGCCGCAAACACCTAAAAAGTTTTTCACCGTGCCCACCTCTTCCGAATGTCTGACCAGCAATCATCTCTCGGCCAGGATACGAATACCAGGTCGGAGGAAGAACGCCTCATCTCTAGATGCAATCCATGAATCGATCAACTTTTTGCAATCTTCATAAGAAGTAAGCTTCTGCTCGGACAGGTCATGATTTATCGACCGGAACAAGTGATAAGCAGAAGATGCAATGTATGGAGAATACGACGAGCGAGGTAGGACTTCCCATTTGAATGTTTTCAAGTATGTTTGCGATGTGCGGACAAGCATTGTCATGCTGCAAAATCACTTTGTCGTATCTTTCGAAGTATTCCGGCCGTTTTTCTTCAATGCAAACCTCCTTGTAGTCGGTAGCGATCTCCAGTGATGGTTTTATTCGGTTTAAGCAGCTCGTAGTAGACCACATCCTTCTGATCATTGCAAATATAGAGCACGAGCTTGCATCCATGGACATTTCACTTCGCCGTTGATTTTGATAGTTGGCCGGGCTTAACGCCTGACTTTCTGTGCTTGGGATTGTCGTAATAAATCCAATTTCCATCGCCAGTGACAACCGCGCTGGGAGCGGTTTTTTGGGTATGATTTGCCACCTGTTGATTACTCCAAATTCGGTATCTTTCGCTTTGGCAAAAGGGTTCTGGTGACTTAAGTGAGCATCGTGGCGTAGTGGTTAGTATTATAGTCTGAGAGCCGACAGCAAATTTTGGACGTGGAGGTATAACCAAAATGTATGGGTATCTATGTAAAGGTATTATCGTCGTGATATCGAATTCAATCGTCTGGCAGCGTTTTTTTTTCAGCCATGGCTAAATATAGAGGGCTAAAAACGTTAATTTTTCAGATTTTTTTCCCGAGGGTATAACCACATAAATGATATACCAAAAAATCAGAAAAAAAAACCCTGATTACGAACATCTACGTCCCAGACGTTTTGCTTTCAGCGTACCCCCTGCCAGACGCCCCCCAAAGTAGGTAAAAAATCAGATTTTTATTTTTAAGGTATAGCCACATAAATGATATACCAAAAAATCAGGAAAAATCCCCTGATTACAAAAATTTAGGTCCCAGACGCTTTGCTTTCAGCGTTCCCCCTGCCAGACGCCCTGAAAGTACGCCCCAAACGAGCTTTTTACTAATAATGTCTCGAAATCTAAATATAAAGTAAAACCAGCATTTACCAAATACATCTACACACAAACATACATATGAGCATATGTATAAACATACATACATTCCATATACATAAACATATATACATACATAAGTCCCAGACAAATAAATTATAGTTTACCTTCTATCAGACATTCTTATCCTGATTGTGTTTTTGACAAAAAAAAAAAGCGGAAACAACTTTTCTTATATTTTACAATGCATCAATCACTTAGTACCAAAGTCAATACTGTCACTCTCTTTTATTATAATTGTTTAATTCAAAAGCATAATAATAGCCTGGCACTACAGTCTAGAGCGAACCTTGGCTCCTCTTATGACAACCATTCGTGAGCGTGTTAATAATGTGGTACCGTAACTTATTTTTTGGGTTTTTTTTTTTGTTGGAGCTTAAGCCTGAGCGTACAGTACACGCTTAGCAAGTTAGAAGTTCACTTCATCTACGGCTGAAAAATGAAATTATCTTAAAAGACGAAAGCAATACATCGGATGGTGAGGTAGACGAACTAAATGCTTCATCTGACGAGTCCGATGAAGAATAATTCTTTTATAATTTTCCAAAAATCATATAGTGATGAAAAATTTTATTTTTTTTTTATTTGAATTCACTATTATGTTCTGCAGTTCAAATATTGAAAATAATATTTTGTATATTGGCACATTTATTTTTTATTACTTCTATCAAGCCCCTTATTCCTAGAACAAAAATCGTTGCGAGAAAAATAATCGTAGCGTAAAACGTCAAAATTCTCGCACCTTCACTGCGAGAAACCATTCTTTCTCGCAAAGAGAAAACGTCATTTCCTTTTTTAAAAAATTTAAATTTTTTGTTCAAAATACTCTTAATTCAATATGAGTGATAAGAGGAGGAAAATTACACAAAAAATAAAGTTCTGAAATGACGAAGAAAAATGTCAAAACTCGTACGTCAAAAATCTCGTTGCGAAATTTGAAATTCTAGGAATTTACCCTCAAAATCTCGCACCACAAGCTACGATTTTTGTTTCGCAACGATTTCTTTTCTCGCAACGATTTTTGCTCTGGGAATAAGGGGCTACTCACAGAAAATTATGTCAGAAACACATTTCAGGATACTTCAAGTATGTCTGATAGATTGTAAACTGTTATTGATTTGTCTGTGACTTATGTATTTGTAATCATGCAATGGTTTAGATGTGTTTGGGATTGAAATTTTGGTTTTACTTTATATTTAGATTTCGAGACATTATTAGTAAAAAGCTCGTTTGGGGCGTACTTTCAGGGCGTCTGGCAGGGGGAAGGCTGAAAGCAAAGCGTCTGGGACCTAAATTTTTGTAATCAGGGGATTTTTCCTGATTTGTTGGTATATCATTTATGTGGCTATACCTTAAAAATAAAAATCTGATTTTTTACCTACTTTGGGGGGCGTCTGGCAGGGGGTACGCTGAAAGCAAAACGTCTGGGACGTAGATGTTCGTAATCAGGGTTTATTTTTCTGATTTTTTGGTATATCATTTATGTGGTTATACCCTCGGGAAAAAATCTGAAAAATTAACGTTTTTAGCCCTCTATATTTAGCCATGGCTGAAAAAAAAACGCTGCCAGACGATTAAATTCGATATCACGACGATAATACCTTTACATAGATACCCATATATTTTGGTTATACCTCCACGTCCAAAATTTGCTGTCGGCTCTATTATACTTTGGACTACTACGCAGGCTGCCCCGGGTTCAATCCCAGCAAACAGATAAAAAGTTTTTTCACGGTACTACCTCTTTCGAATGTCTGACAAGCATTTAAAGAGTACCATCTGACACTATGAGATTCTCAACCGGTGACGGCAAAAAACTGTATGTCCCTTCCATTCGTAAAAAAATACAACACGCGTACACAAATGGTCGCGAGAAGTAGGCCCTGGTTCACCGCCACCCGTCGAACGTAATGCAGTCCTGATAGTTTTGGCTCAATCTGCACTTTATTCTCAATGTTTGTGATTTTACTCAGATTTTTCTGATCGATATTTTTGGAGATAAGGTAGGGGGACAGCAATTTTTTAAAGTTTTTTTTTTTTTTTTGAAAAAGTGTTAAGAAAAAAGTAGCACAAAAAATATTTTATACATTTTTGAATTCGTGCTTTAACGAGCTTTTATTTGATACCCCACAGTATGACCACAAAATTCATTTTTTTTTAGCCCTTCATTTTAACTAGCCGAAAATCAACTTTTTGAGTTCTGGTCCGTTTTTGGGCCATTAATTGCTACAACTGTCTACGTTTTTGGGTACGGAACACTAACAAGAATGAAAGTTAGAGAGAAAAAAATTAGACTTGCGGACAACAGCCCAATTAAAAAATAAATATAAAATGAAGAACTTCAACAATGTATATTTTTCTAAAAAAAATTTAATGCGATAAGAATATTGAATTTATTTTTGATATTTTAGTCCACAAAATTATTCCAAGAACTAGTCGTACATACAATTGGCTAGTGTGTCCTGAACTTTTGCATAGACGTATAAATCACCATAAAATACAATCTCTGGAGCTGTCAAGTCCGCTTCTACATAAATGCAGGTCAGCGCTTATCTTCAAGTCAATGCATTATTCCACAGATAAAATTTTATTTTGGTACTCGTTTAACACACACGTGTGGTGTTCAAGGTGGGATTAAATGATATAAATTGCTAAATTAAAAAATATTGAAAACAAATAATAACGAAAGCATTATATGTAGAGTAGAAATCGGTTATAATAATCACTACTTTTATAAAATGAAGTCCAAAAAAAACTATGCTTATGTATGTATGTGCCGTAAAAACAAAAAAACTACTCAACGGATTTGAATGCGGTTTTTTGCTATCGATTCTGGTTGGATTAAATCGATAAAATGGATTAAAAAAAATCAATATATTTCAATAAAAAAACTTCTAAATGAGAAAAAGAAATGTTTATATTTTACTTTTGGGCATTTGCTATTCCATGTAATGCAATTTCGAGCAAAAAGCTGACGAGTCTCTTTACGAGCCGTAGTAAGAGGGGGTTTTGTTTCAATTTTAATCATTTCAGATATTCAGCTCTTCGTATTTATCGTTTTACCGTGTCAACACTTGCTTGATTTGTGAGACAGAACAGTCAGAGTTCGAGGCTTCTCTGACAATTCGTCTGCCTTCAGTAGATGTAGTTGCTTTTTTGGTCCGACATTTTATGTTATTTTCATAGTTCGACTTATTTTTAAGAAAGTTGCATGCCACCGACTTAATTTTTTTAAATTGTTTCCTATTTTTCGGCAATATTTCTACAGGTGAGGTAGCCCTCTTTATTTTGCCTTTCTCTTCTTCTGTAAAAAATTTACGCCCACCCATTTGCTTTAAAAACGTTTAAACTTAACGGGCACACTAAAACAACACTTTTAGCGTCAATGATTTAAGCCTCACGAAAGAAATTGCCCTTGTCCCTATTCAAGTGCTGCAGAAAAAATTCACATTTTTTTAACTACGTTTACAAAACCATTTGTATAAAAATAACGGAAAGAGTTTTAACCATAATTTTTTTTTTCCTCTGATAAAAAATTGAATCCCTAATATTCTAGAAATATATTCCTGTCCATGTGTCTTACTCTTTTATTGGAAAACCGCAAAAGTTAAACAAAAAATCTTGTCCCTATTCAAGTGCATGGGAGTGTATTATGTAGATGTAGACAATTGTTAAATTTCATGTAGCGACTGCAGTAACCGCCCTAGCCCCAGTGATGGTAAACGTAGGGGAAAATCCCTACATGTAGGTATTTTCAGCTCAAAAATGAACGCGTAGGGAAAAAAGGACAGATTTTTAAAATAAGCGAATATGTAGGGACTTTCAATATTGAAAACTCCCGGCTATTTTTTATGTCCCTATTTGAATTCTTCCAGAGTTTTAATGATTGCAGGAATGCCTAAATCTTATCTTACCCTCAAAATATGTACTCATGTAAAAGTCTCGCAAATCTCAGTTCGATTTGCATCATTCGGTCATACTTGTAGGATTCAAGCTCGAATTGTTAGTTTCAAGTAATTTTTCATTGCATTTGTCAGTGCAATATGATTTATTTCAATTTTGATTTTGTGCTGTTTTTGGTTTGTTATGAAAAGAAATAAAATAAACTTAAGCATTTTAAGCTTTTTTTTATTTCATGAACGCATTGTGTTAAATTCTCCCTTTTGAAAAATCACATATTGGGAATTGTAGGGGAAATTTTGCGAATGAGTAGAGCAAAGTAAGGACTTTTGCCATCGTTGGTAGTTACTTCTATTTTTTTTAGTTACCATCACTGCCTAGCCCTTTTCCATGCATATTCCTCGATCGTGCGACCATTACTGTAACGTGTAACGACCCAAGGTACACGAATGTCCGCTATGCCTTTTACAAGCACTGTACTTGGAATTTCTTTTTCTTAATTGTTTCATTGCTTTAATTGAATATTAAAAAGTAAGTAATTATTAAATTTCAACCTTATAGCATATGTTTTTATTTTTCCTAGCTTGAAAGGGCTGGGGCTAAAGTAAATTTCATCACATACTTTAGGGGGCCCTACAGCTCGGGGTGAACCTGGGCCTGTTTCTCGCAACCATTTTGTGGGCGCCGTGGCCGTGGTGGTTAATGCGTTGGACTACTACGCATGCTGCTCAGGTTCAATCCCAGCCCGGGTCCAACACCTAAAAAAATTCATCACATGCCCTGTTTTAATTCCATGTCTCGTATTTGCAGAGTTCATTAAGTGTTGATGTTTGTTTGAAAAAAATAGTGCGTTTAGATAGTTCTTAAGCTGATGACAAGCAATAAACGAAAATCATTTTCCTTTGCCCAAAAATATGGTATTATTTCAAGAACTTAAAGTGGTGAGAAAATGTATTGTTCCAGATATAACAATGAAACGGTTATAACGATCAAATTCTAAGGTCGCTTCGATATTGTTATAACCGATTTCTACTGTATTCTTTTTATGACAATGTTTTCATATTTTATTTATAGGATTTTGATCCCAGAACCGTCAACTCTGTCAAGATCAATTATATCAGGGGCTAAACTCAATATATATTCAGGGCGATTTGTACCGAATCTTATTCGTCTGAGGTTCAGTGCTCACATTGTGTCTCCACACTGCCGGACAATACGTTGCCTAATTTTTATTTATTTATTTTTTTAAGTATTTATATACGTGAGTGTGCTTATTCTAAATAAATTAGTAAAAGACTTAATAGTATTCTTTTATTATTTCACCACTTACCGTTGACTACTTAATTCCACCGGAAAGATTACGTCTACCTATTCTTTGGTTGTTTTGTGGACAATATTAGCACGGGCTAAGGATACCACTTATGTAAAAGTTTGCATTTGCAAATTGATTGTAATGATTTTTGTTTAATTTAATTTTTGTTCTCTTCCTAGATTGAATCATTATTCAGACAACAGTATCAAAAAAAAATTGAAAAACATAAAATGAGTCCGGACCGCTGGACCAACAAAAAACTGGTGCCCATAGCTCAACTCCTACTAGTTGCCCAACTATCAGCAATCAGCCCATCGTCGATTAACGAAGACTGCAATGATATATCAAGTCATTCGCAATGCAACTGTTTACCTGTATCGCATGGGTTTGAAATTTCTTGTCCCGGGGAGGAAATTAGTCCCGAAATCACAGTGCGCACTCAGAAAAACCAAGAAGTCAAAATCGAATGTCGTGGGATGGATCCCCTTGAGTACAGTCTTTTGCCAAGGATGAGCATCGGAAATATTCTAAAAGTCCGAATGCATCAGTGTCAACTGCCACTAGACCAACCAATTCAGACTATTCTTCAGAAACTTGGAATCACTCGCGTAAATTCTCTGATTTTCGAACTGAGTGGATCTCTAAGGCGTCTTCATTTTCAAGGCCTTGACAATCTCATTGATCTGAGGCTTAATATCTCCAATGCTTTGTCCACACTGTCAGTTGACGTATTCGCTGAACTGAAGAATCTCACCTATTTCCATTTGTATAACAATCGAGAGGAATTGAAGCACTTGCCAGCGGGTCTGCTCTCGAATTTACATATTCTGAGGAAAGTGCTTTTAAACTGTAATTTGGTGACCATTTCTTCTGATATCTTTGCAAATTCCACGGCCATTCGAAATATAACGATTTCTGAGAATAATCTAACTAAGCTGCCACGGATGCTCTTCGCCAATCAAAAAACGTTGATTTATTTGAATCTCGCCAGGAACAAGTTAATTGCATTACCCAAGAATATATTCCAGAATACAACGAAATTAATTGTGCTGCGGTTATCCCATAATAGGTTGGAGAAGGTTGGAGAGTAGGTTTTGAAATGTAGTTTTATATTTTATTTAAGTTTTGTCTTATTTGATGTTTTCCTCTCTATTTAGTTATATTTTTTATTCTCCGGAAAATCTCAAAGAACTTTACATGGATAACAATAACCTTGTAAGGATTAGTGACATCACATTTTTGTATACTAAGGCGCTGACCTACATCAACATGGATAACAACCAGTTAGATGTTACTGGTTCAGTAAATAAAATGGGTAGAGTATATGAAACTTTGCACGTATTTACAGACCTTAAGAATCTTACCATACTTAACTTAAGAAATAACTCATTTACCTCCATTCCGAGGGTCGAGTCGATGTTGCCGAGTATTCTAGATCTAAGCTTTAACAACATCATCATGTTTGATCACATAGAATTGGTCTCTGTAGGAAACGACATCACTGTAAATTTGACTCATAATTCTATTCGCACCATCAACTTTGATCGAATACATGCGGCAATCCGTAAAAATTACCGGATTCACATAGCCATTGGCGAAAATCCAATCAAATGCGACTGTGGGATCGCTTCGTTTGTGATGTTCTTAAACGGGAAGCTAGGACAACATCGAAGAGGCGCTTTAACAGTTTCTAACGACAAACTTCAGTGTAGCGCCCCTGCGAACTTAAAGGGCCGGCTTATTCCCGAGCTCTCACATAAGGATTATGCATGTCCGCTCGATGAGTCTAGTACGCAGCAGATATGCCCCACTGGATGTGTTTGTTCGGAAGAAAGATTTGGTCGTATTCTGATCGTAGGCTGTTCAAATGCAGAATTGACTCAGATCCCAGCACTGTCCACGATGGAGAAATGGAAAGGTACTGAGCTGCACATGAAGAATAATTCCTTTACCCAAATATCAGCCGATAATCTGCCCGAAAATATAGTACTGTTGGACATCTCTTATAACAATATACAGCAATTGAACAGCAGTGTCTTGAGGGCGTTGACAGCAAACACAAACCTCTACTCCTTAGCTCTTAGCCACAATCCATGGATGTGTGACTGTCAAACAGAAGAGCTATTCTAGTTTGTCCATTCATACCATGAACGCTTTCCAGATCTGAACAAAATGCACTGTGCGAGTGGAGGAAAACTTCTGGAGATCTCCGTTTCCATCATTTGCCTTGTGAAGCAAAGACCAGTGATTGTAGTGGGTGGGATTATTCTCGTGATTGGGCTTTGTGTAGCTACCGTCGCAGCCTTGTATTACAAATACCAAATTGAAATAAAGGTTTGGTTGTATGCGCACAATATGTGTCTATGGTTTGTCACAGAGGAAGAGCTGGACAGGACTAAGAAGTACGATGCCTTTATTTCATTTTCGAGCAAGGATGAAGACTTTATCATGGATCACTTAGTTCCAGAATTAGAAAATGGGACAACACCTTTTGAGCTTTGTTGACACCATCGCGATTGGGTGGCGGGTGTATTCATTCCCAGTCAAATAGTACGGTCAGTTGAAGAATCTCGACGAACCGTTATCGTACTTTCACCGAATTTCATTGAATCCATTTGGGCCCGTATGGAATTTAGAACTGCGCACACTGCTGCTTTAAATGAAGGACGTGCCAGGGTGATTGTCATAATCTTCGGCGAAATTGGTAACATTGACACACTAGACCCCGAACTGAAGGCCTACCTGCAAATGCATACCTATATCAAATGGGGCGATCCATGGTTCTGGAAAAAACTACGTTACGCTTTGCCGCATAAATCAAATAATATCTCAAGGCGTAATAATGAAATGGTGGTCCACCAACCCCAACGGGAAATGGAAATGACAATCAACCCTACTATTTGAATTAAAAGCTAATGGACAAATCTTTGGCGCTATCATTATCAATATAAATATCAAGCAAGGTGATCTACGATAGACGAAAAATCCACCAGAAGTTATGAGCAAATACCGAGAAAGATAGAAAGAGAGATGGACACAAACAAACTCGATCCCTGATGTGAATTATTTACAGAAGGAGAAAGAAAGGTAAGAACCTTTAAATTCTCGAACAATTATGACTTCTCTTCTCTTAAAGGCTTCAAAAAATAAAAACGAAACAGAATGAGATGAGAAGACCTTAAACTGGAACTGCACGCCTCTTGATTTTAGAAACTTATTAAGTTCAGTTTTTTTTTTAGTTTGTTAAAATTTATAAAGTCAAAGTGCAATTCGTCACTGCTCCAGGAAATACTCTTTCTTTTGACACCTCATTTGTTAAGATTGGTTAAGTGTGACAGCCGCAAATGGTACCTATACTACAGAAAAAATATATATGATTACATAGTCTTCGTAGTTGTATACTTGATGCACATTTCTGGTTAAATTCGAAGGTAGGTTGCATTGTTTTCCAAATACTAATTCAAAAGATGTAGGCCTGTTTCTGAAGGTACTGACGTATTGTAACAGAAAATAAAATAGAACAGCCATGCGCTCCAATTTGAATGGTTATCTGATACATAAGCTCCTACAACTTAATGTGAATTTTTCTAATGCTCCTATACTTTCGTGATGGTAAGCTATGGATTGCAATTGTTCGATTCTCAACAATTTGCATATATCCTTTAATACTTTGTTAATAAATTTGGTACCTTGATCAGATGCTATAGTACCGGGAACTCCAATTTCAGAATGAAAACATTCTTCTTATCCTAGCAGGATTGCCATGTAAAGTCCGCGGCTCCAAGGCCTACAACTGGATCCTGAAACTAGTTATTGTATTAGCGCGGACTCCATCAGTTGCAAGAAAAATAGGAACAAGAACAAGTCATTGTTAACGAAGGTCAATATTAAATATTGACAAATTAAACAAATCTTGTTCTTTGATCTATTGAATTCATTCATTATGTTTCAAATAAATGAGTTTTTTGAGCAAAAAAATCGACGATTTTCGTTTTTCAGTCAAATGGGACTTACTACTACGTCCCAGTTTGATCGAATTTGCTCGAATCATACAAAGACATGATGTTCTTCCAAATTTTGTTGGTTCAACAAGTTGCTTTTGGTTTTTGCTTATTTTTTGTTCTTATACCCCTGTTTTAATGGGAAACCTATGCGTAGTGAAGTGAAGTGAAGTAAGATTTTATATTCAATACACATACAACAACCTACTGCGCTTCACTTTCAATAACATCCGCAGCCGAAGTCAAGTGTCGATAAATGTTTAAGTTCGATTGCAGGTTCGATTGAACGTTCGACTGTTTGTCTTTGTTTTGACAGCTAATGTCACCGTTAGCAAACACATAGTACCAAATTTTAAAAATAAAAACCAGGCAACTGCGGATCGTTTTATTGGGAATTTTTCACTTCACTATTTATAAGTTCCCAATAAAACACGGCTAATGTTAAATTGTCAGTTCACACGGCTGCCAGGTTTTGTCCCAATTTCTGACAATTTATTGTCAGACAGACGGCTGGCGGGATAATGATCTGACAAGTTTTTTCTGACAATATCTTCAAAATGAAAGCACGGACAGTAATAGTTTTTAACTGTGATAAACAATAATCAATTGTCCATCGAACGCTCCCACTCCCATCCTGATTGCTCTGGGTTTAATACACCAGAAGTTATAAATGAATATTTGTTGGTACCTACTTATGTACTTCTCTGAATGATTTTTCATTCTTCTGTTAATCGTACGTGAAAAGTTTTTTAACATCATTTTCAGAGAATCGGTCAAAAACAAAAGTTTAATAAAAAAAAATTTCTTATGTTTAAGTTTTGAAAAAATGTGTTTTAAATAAAGAAAATTGAAACAACGAATTTTCATTATTTTTAGTTTAAGGAACCATATAACTTTTTTGCGGCTGCATAAAATTACACAAACTCGTCAACATTATTTTTTGTGCGTTACTGAATTGCCTCTCCAAAATGAAGCGGGGTGAAAATAGAACCCCCCATTGCCATACGATTTTTTAAAAATGTTTATAATATGAAATAGATGTACAGTACTTTACGGATATAAAAAAGTCTTTTATAAGAAAAAATCCCCGTGTATTTTCTCTTTATTTCTCTATAAAATATAACTCATATAAGAAAAACGCTTATAAGACAAATACTGATATAAGAAATTTATTTGCATGCGCAAAATACTATCATTACGCTGAAAAACACACGTATGTATGCAAGAAATGCCAATTTTTTAAGGTCTTTATGTGAACGTAGCATAGCAACGAACTGTGGAAGCGGCAATGTGAGCTACACGAAAAATAACAGCGACAGCAACAGAAAAAAAATCGTTTCGTCTGTACATTCACAGTAATTTCAAATTTCAATCCGTTTATGTAAATATTTTTCGGTTTGGTAGTGAATAGAAGAAATACCGTCACGCTTAAAACTAAAGTTAATATCATCGAGCACATAAGGTCGGGTATTGCAAGGAAGGATATCGCAACACAATTTAATATTTTGGAAAGCACCTTTCGCAAGATAATTCAAAATACAGTTGAAATTGAAAGTCCAAAGTTTCGCTGCAAAAAAATGGATAGAAAACCGAAACACGAAATTTTGAACAAGGCAATGAGCAAATGGTTCGAGCAAATGCCCGAGAAGAACGCTAGAATCACAGGACCAATATTGCTTGAAAAGGCACAGCAATTAGCTCTATAGTAGGGAATTACAAATTTTGAGGCGAACGAACGCTGGCTTCATCGCTGAAAAAAAAACGAAAACATTCGTTTCATTCCATGGGGATGTAGGTTCCGCCAATACTGAAGCAGCCGATAATTTTAAAGAGCATATCCTACCGGGTATTTTAGCAAAATACGATCTCGAAAAAATATACCTACAATGCTGATGAAATTGGCTTACTGTATGCCTGATGGTACATAATTATGTAGATCCTGAAATAGTGAGTGACGAAAAAAAAAGAACTATCTTGTGATACAAGCCTAAAACAATGATTCAACAAAGACAAACTATTTCAATTTTGGAGCAATGTATCCCAAGAATATTCTACTCTCAGTACTCAATACCTTTAGCTGCGTCATACTTCTGTGAAAATGGCTTGTCTGCAGTTGCAGTAATTAAGTCGAAATACGTGCCACAAATCAATTTAGAAAAAGAAATGAGACCAGCGATTTCAAAACTTCAGCCCCAATTTGAGTTAAGTTATGCTCAGCAAAGCAAGTTCAATGTCAGCCTGAGCTACACGCAGGTATCTTCTTTTAGAAGGGCGTCGAAAAAAAATTACAGCCTGTAAAGGGAGTCGCAGTATAAAAAATATTGAGAATCGCTGAGTTAGATGATAAGATAGGAAAAAAAAGAATATCTTATTGGTGATTGATAAGGCTTCGTGCCACAAACTGTAGAGCGACAGGGACAGCAAACGACGCCATATTTCTTGCCGCTCTTTTGACATTTCTCTTCAGTAAGGTTTGCCATTTCATGATGGAAAGATATACGAGCCAACAACGAGTCGAAATTATTAAAATTTACTACCGAAATTCGGAGTCAGTGGCCTCAACGTTAAGAGCGCTACGTCCAATTTATGGTCGTCATAATCGTCCTAGCAGATCAACAATTGAGCGCCTAGTGGAAAAATTTGAATCCTCAGGCATAGTACAAAATGTTCCCGTGCCAGTGAGATAAAGAAGTGCCCGTAGTGTCGAGAATATTGCTGCCGCTGAGGCTTCAGTTGAAGAAAGCCCAAATGTGTCTCTCACACGTCGTTCTCAAGCGTTGGGCATCTCTGTGACGTCGTTGTGGCGAATTTTGCGAAAAGATCTTGGCCTACATCCTCACAATATTAAATTGACGCAAGAACTGAAGCCGCTTGACCACCAGAAGCGTCGTATGTTCGTGAATTGGGCTGAGCAACAACTTGAAAATTATTCGGATTTTCATCGAAAAATCATCTTCAGCGATGAGGCTCATTTCTGGCTGAATGGCTTCGTCAATAAACAAAATATGCGGTATTGGTCAGGCAGCAATCCACACCTACTCCATGAGTCATCATTGCATCCCGAAAAAATTACGGTTTGGTGTGGTTTATGGGCCGGCGGCGTCATTGGGCCGTACTTCTTCCGTGATGATCAAGACCGGCACGTTACTGTGAATGGGAATCGCTACCGTTCAATGATAACCGAATATTTTTGGCCCCAATTGGATGATATGGACTTGGAGGACATGTAGTTCCAACAGGATGGCGCCACAAGCCACACAGCGAATGTCACAATCAATTTATTGGAAACCAAGTTTGGAGAACGTGTTATCTAACGAAATGGTGCAGTCGCTTGGCCGCCTCGGTCGTGCGATTTGACGCCGTTAGACTATTTCCTGTGGGGCAACGTTAAGTCTATGGTCTATGCCAACAAGCCAGCGACGATTGATGAACTTCGTACGAATATCGAACGTGAAATTGCAACAGTATCGGTCGATTTATGCTTTAAAACCGTCGAAAATTGGGTTCAGCGTCTGGACTTCTGCAAGCGTGCCCGTGGTGGCCATGCAAAAGAAATCGAGTTCCATACGTAATGGCATCGAACGTACTTTCACAGGAAGAAAGAACTTCATTGATATCCGAAACCGAAAAAAATTTTGTAGCGCTCTTATTGAAAAACTCTTTACAACACTCATTTAACATTTAACCAACAATAATTTAAGTTTGTATTTATTTTCTCTTTCCTTATAGGGTTAAAAGAAATATTTTTTCTTATATCCGTTGTTTGTATATAAGAAACACACTGATATCTATCTATACATGTAATAAAACTGTAGATTAAAACTGTTTGTTCGCGCATCACGCTAGAACTACTGGACGGATTTTGATGAAACATTGACATAGTGATTGCTTATGTTCTTGGACCATATCATTTATACTTTTTATCCGTGCCATTGGTTTTAAGAAAATATTGAAAAAACTTCATATATTAAAGGAAAATTATAATTATTCAGCCCTAACTCAATAATAGCTTATTCTATTGAGAAACAAGAAAATAGGTGAATTTAGTAAATTTTCCACTGATTCATTTGAGGCATAAAACACCCTTCTGCGTTATCCTGAAGCTGAGCAATGTTCAAAACAATTATTCAAAGCATCGCCCACAATTTTCTTTCAGCGGAGACCACTGCCAGCAGCCGTGCAGCAGTGGGTATCGTTGCAATAGTGTGTGTGTGAGTATATGTGAGCGCTCTGACGTGTTCATTTGTTCTGCACTTCAATGTGCTACAATCATCATAAACATTTGTGGCTCTCATAATCAACCAATTTTAACAAATGAAGTGTCAAAAAAAGAGAATTTTCTCGAGCAGTGAATTGCACTTTCAGTTTTTTATAAATATAAATGGATTAAAGAAAAAAAAAACGATCAAAAACAAATATTCTACCCAAAATGAACTCCTGTTCTTTTACGAGTTAATTTTGGTTTATATGTACAACTGTTCATTAATACGAAGCCAAGGTAATATACCACTGAAATTCCAGTTTGCGATATTCCCCATAATAGTCATAAAGCTCGAATTTTACGTGACTGTTGTCTAATTGTGTGGAACGAATGCACTATGGCCCACCGTAAGGTAGTGGAAGCCGTTAACAGAACTTCACAGGATATACGACAAAATGCAGACCGATGGGTGGAATTACAGTGTTAGTTAGTTAGTTTTAACTGTCTTTTAAAATCGGGCAAATGGCAAGAAAATGGAACACGTCTTCTCTTTCATTCAAATTGCACATATTGCACAAAATTGGTAGATCTGGGCGGTGCGGTGTGAAATTCAGGTATACCAGTTCCCCTCTCAGTTTAAATATAGTGCTTATTTTATCAGTCGAGTTGGAGTTGAGAAAATATGTACTTTCTTGCAAATTATATCTCAGCTTACTAAAATATAACCGATGCGGGGATGATTGGGCTTCATTAGTATATTTCTCGTACAAACTATTCCCTATTTTTGCTAACAAATCTCTCTACGTCACTTTCGTTAGGCCTATTCTTGAATATGCTAGCCAAGTATGGTCGCCCTATCAAGTCACCCATTCATCCAGAATTAAAGCGATTCAACGCAGATTCATTCGTTTTGCGCTACGAGGCCTTCAATGGAACGATAGGTATAACCTACCCCCATATGAGAATCGTTTAAAACTGATTAATATGCAATCACTCGAAAAACGTCGTCTCATAGCGGACACACTCTTCATCCATCAGCTACGAACCGGTAACATTGACAGCCCCACGCTCCTCCATACCATTTCCCTTAACACAAACCCACGCAACCTCAGATCTTTCCCACTCTTCCGCGTTAATCTCCACCGTACCAATTATGGGTATAACGAGCCTATATCTAGAATGCTCCGCACGGCAAATCGTATGCATAGGTCATTTGATTTTCAATGCAGCAGGCTTACACTGAGAAGCTCCCTCTACTCAACCTAATTCCCCTCCCTTTCTTAGATGTTAAGCATTCTCTTGTTTCTAATTGTTATATTTCTTATTGTTCTTATTTAATTTTAGTTCCTAGTTTATATTAGTTTGTATTATTATTAATTTGTATTAGTTGGCTTGTACTAAGCAGAGAATAAATATGTTTCCTCATGAACGCAGGCTGGACATCTGGAGTAATGCTTAGGGTTAAGCCGCAGTCGGCCGCGAGATTCTGCCACTCAGTCAGAAAGATAGCCTTTGCTGCTAAAATGTGTGTAAGAATAATTTTCGGCAGCCTTTTTCCATCCATCGACATTACTTTGATTATATAGTCAAAGTGGATTTTCAAAGTTTCTAAACACACAGGTGGCATCGCAGTTTCCAAGTTACATTGTTATTTTGCGGAGACTTTAGGCAACGGTATCAGTAGTCCCACGAGCCACAATTCTGACGAAGTAAACGCCTGTCTGAAAAAGGCAAGTCTCTGGTCCAGTGTTATGTGTTACTGAAATGTACTTGACCGTCAATCCAATCGCGCAACATTTCTCTGATTTGTTACTTAAAATTGGTGGAGGAACGGTTCCGGAAGAAAATTGAAAAGTAAATTTATCAAACAAACAGTGTCTTCTACCGAAGAACTAATAAGCCGTGAGAATTCTTGGCTTTGTAAGCGAGCTATTTTGTCGTCTTGGAATGATTGTAAAATTTATCCGGAACTATTTAAATAAAAGAAAAAAGGTCCTTTAATTACTTTTAATATTTGTTAAGGCGACGTAACGCGATTAGAATTTACACGTTCGGGTTGGAAGCAAAAAGTAGACTGCCCATGTGCATTATTCAAACTCATATATACATGTATATGCTGATTTAGTATATAGAAAATAGTATAAAAATGTATGCAAAAAGAAGAGAGAGAGACAAAAATACTGATTTTAATGTACAGCGTTAGGTTTGTTCACTTTGAAATATGATTTAAGGTTTTGGCACAGCATTATTTTCAACATCCTCCGGGCCAGCCTGCCGCTGAATCTCCAATGGGTACAGCAACTGAATCGGATGCCTCATTTTCTTACCATTTGCGAAACGTAAATTGACATCATCAACTAACTCCAAAGACTGCAATGAATGTCCCTCGAAATGGCCGGCAAGAAAACGGCTTGGGGTAAGGGGCGTCAAATTCATCGGATCTTCACTGAGATAAGTAAGCGGACGCATATTTATGATACTTTCCGCTTCTGTAAGCAAGGTGTAAAGTTCATCATTCGTCAGCTTTGCCTTCCACACCGTCACCTTCAGCACATCCTTAACGCTTTTGCCGAGGCGTTCCCAAAACCCGCCCCACTAGGGCTCTCGTTCGACACTGAATCGCCAAATGATTCCACGGTTGCTCAAAAATCCATAAAATACTTCACTGTCGAGAATATTTCCTAGGCACCTTAGTTCATCTGCTGCTCGCTTAAATGTTTTGGCGTTGTCCGAATAAATAGTTTTGGGGGCGCCTCGGCGAGTCACGAATCTCCTAATGGCTAGTAGACAGTTCTCGGTAGTCAAGTTTAGCACCAACTCCAAATGTATAGCTCGAATAACAGCGCAAGTAAACAGCATAATATATACCTTACTGGTTTCTCCCTGCTGACATGTGTAGAGTGGTCCATCGAAATCAATTCCAACGGTTTCGAAAGGTTTGGAGGCCATCATCCGTTCTTTTGGCAGTGGTGCAAAGGGATTAGAGGCTGGCTTGCCCCTAAACCTTCGGCAAATTCTACAACCATTGATAATCCTTTTAATGAGTTGACGCCTACCTGGCAACCAAAATCTCTCTTGCAGTCTTGTTAAAACTATATTGACGCCACCATGTAAGGTCATCTCATGGAAGTACATCACCAACAGCTTACTCAAATGACTGGATCTAATCATGTTGATTGCGAGATATTGGTACGTGTTGATGGTCAAAATGCAGAATATATTTCAATCAACCGGGTTATGGACCAAGAAGGTATTAACCAGCTATCTGGTCGAATTTTTGAAGTCTCTATCTGCTCCAGGGCTTCTATCTACATAATTATATTCTTCATAAATTAAAACTAAAAGCGTGTCCGATTTCCCACCAGCGCCAGCTTCACGATGGCGATAAATAAGGCGCAGGGACAAATACTGTGTAGGTTCCGCGGGGGTGGACTTCACCTCCGACTGCTTCTCACGCGGGCAACTATGCACGTGTCTCTTTCCCGTTTTAGCGAAAGTAAAAACGTGTTTTTTTTAAACTATAAAATTTGCACTTTGGCTGAAAGTTACACATTGAAACGGCATTGATAAAATGAAATTAATCAGCAAAATTTGCTACACAATTTTGTGGACTTAGACACATACTTTGATGTTTCTTCGCTACCACTGAATGTTACATATTTGTATACATGAGAGAGTCTTTAAAGTTCTGCAAATTAGTAAAAAGTTGCAGGCGGGCGAAGCGAGGCGAGCACGGGTCAGCTAGTAAGAAATAAATGTCGTGCATTTTTCAAGTTTCTTATATCCCTAAAGTACTGTATTTACATATTGGTAATATATTCTGCGGAAGCGTTACTCCAGTAATTCATCAACCAAAGTTAAATCAAATTCATATTTTCTTAATCAGAAATAAGACACCAAATGTAATTAAGAACTCAAACTCATCGTGCCAACATACCGGAAAGCATTTTATAGAAATTTAATTTAAATTTACACAGGAGTCATTAACAGATATCCAGTCATGACCGCATCAACATGACAATATTTATATTTGGTACATTAAAGGATAGGTCTGTTCCCGTACCTGTCCAAAACAGCCGAAATCAGTCAAATCCTGTTCCCGTACGAAGACTTTTCATATGTTTTGACAGAAGAGAGTGTAGTTTTCGGCTGTTTGCAACAGTACGGGAACACACCTGATATATCCCCACTTTGTGTTCCTCAACGACACAAACTATAATTTTCCCTAGTGGGATATACCAGGATATAAAAGATATAAAACCCTATTAGTGACAGCTGATTGTTAAATTTATTATCTAGTTACCTAATAAATAAAAATAAATGAAATGCATACCTGGTACTTGTATTTTCCCACGGAACTCGCAAATTAATATTCCAGTGTCAAAGGATATGTTTGTTCCATATATCCCTGTAAATACTAGGTGCTTCCGGTCTGTTGTCCTACTGCTTCTTGGACTTAAGTAGTAAAGCAAAAGTTACACTCCACTTTGCAACGAATTCAATTTGATGTGATTTTAATTAGAACAAAAAAAAATTAAAAATATAGATAAAACTTGGAACAACAGGTCCCGACGAAGAAGACGCACAATTATAATCCTTCCACACAAAACCATAAAAAATGCAACAGATTGCACTTATTCACATCATCAAACTTTGACTACCATTTAACACATGCACATACAACGCATTGGCATACACATAGCGCGTTATAGCATATACGAGTCCTTACACGACACTCGAACGAAGAGCCAAAGCAGACGCATTAAAACCGCTCGCTTGCTTGCTTGTATTATTATTGTTGGCGATTATTTTATCCTTTTATTATTCGTTATTGGCGAATGGTTGCTATTTTGTTTTTATTTATTTATAAGGACGCGCTGATAACAAGACACGACTACTATACCACAATTTAAGTTGCGAATTGTAATAAAGAATGTAAAAAGGACATTCCTGTGAGAAAAGCTCTACAAATTGGGTGGAATTTTCACTTGAATAGAATCTCTTGTCGAAGGTGGAAGTATTTAAATAAAAAGTAAATCCATTGCTAGTAATCGTCCTTAAAGGACGACGAAACGATTGTTAGTAAATATTTTTAAATTTCTATTTTTTAGTTAGTGAAGGGTAGAAAAAAATGTGTATGTAGATGGAAGGATGTCCATTTAAAATAGTCGCCGTTTTGAATCCCGTTTACTTTGAACAACCGATACCGAGCGTAGCTAACTGAATACTGAACTTGATAATCAAAGCTCGTTTGCCTTTTGTATTTCATATCGTCGAAGGTCCTTTTTGGAAACACACATTCATTGTGATGTTCAACTGTTATCACTTCCATGGGTTTTCGCTCTCTTTTCGACAATGAAGGAGGATTGGGGATGATTGCTGTTGGAAAGGAAGAGCTTTTCTGAGACACAAGTGTATTGAATGAAAAACTAAATTAGAGACAAACAACAACGACGACAACATGAAAACACCTACAGAAGGAGTGTTTGTTTTTTTTTTTTTTTTTGTTTATGCCATTTTGATGTCTGACCATCGATTGTGGATATTTCTTCGTCCTTTGGTGATAGTGATCGGGTGGGTGGGTGAGGTATGCGAAAGATCTGAAGATGCTATCGCGATGAATGTATTCGTACGTTCTTTACATGGGAAATGTGAATACGCTTTATGTTTTTGGTTTTCAGAGACAAATTGCTACAAAACCTGAATACTTGTGGGTAGGGTTACCACTTCTGTTTTTTTGAAGGAAATAGAAATGTGAATGGTGAAAGGAGTAGAAAAGTTAGCAGGTTTTAACTTAATGCGTGTTTTTTTTTAAACCTATATAGGCTAAACATGTTTCTGCAACATGTTTTCAATGTAAAATACAACAAAACCTTAGCCTGGATAATTATCCAGTCTTATTTTTGTATAGAACGCTTTTTCGAAATCTATATAGGTTTGAAAAAAAACGCCCCTTTAGTCAATGGCATTTAATGACACTATGAACTTTTTGTCGAATTGAAGCTTCCATATTCAAATTCTCGGAGCAAAAAGCTTCAAAAATATGTTGAGTAATTAATATTTAATATGCACTAGCTGTCGCCCGCCCGGTGTTGCATGTGGACTAAAACAGTCGCATTATTGACTTGTTATATATTAGAAAGGAAGTAGTAGAAAGTAATCAACTAATCTCTCCAATTTTTTCTGGGAATTTTCCGAGATTTTCCTCCATTGGCCCAATACGAATCCATCAAACCCAAAATCGTGAAAATCGAATCGAATCCGTTCTCGAGTTATGAGTGTACACACGGAGCACAGTCTCTTTTATATACATACACTAGCTGAACCCGGTGCGCTTCGCTGCACCTTTCTTTTCAAAATTTGCCCGCGCACTTAGTTATTCGTGTATGATAGAAAGGAAGTACAGAGTAGTTTGCATCACTGTTGTTCTATTTTCCAACTTCAATTTCCATTTTTTTTCTATCTGTCTACTTATCTGTCTGTCTGTCTGTCTGTCTGTCAGTATATCTATCTGTCTGTCTATCTGTCTATCTGTCTATCCGTCTATCTGTCTGTCTGTCTCCTTGTCTGTCTGTCTGTCTGCCTATCGGTTTGTTTGTCTATCTGTCTGTCTGTCTGTCTATCTGTCTGCCTGTCTTTCTGTCTCTGTGTCTGTCCGTCTGTCTGTCTGTTTGTCTCTATCTATATATCTGTCTCTGTCTGTCTGTTTGTCTGTCTATCTATATACATATCCATCTGTCTGTCTGTCTATCTATCTGTCTGTCTGTGTCTCTGTCCCGCCCGACTTCTTACTTACTTAGTTGGCGCTACAGCTCGAGGTGAACCTGGGCCTGCTTCTCGCAACCATTTGTGTGTGCGTGCTATATTTTTGCACGAATGGAAGGGACCTACAGTTTTTTGCCTACTCCGAACGGCGAGTTGAGAAGCTCAATCGTGACAAATGATACTCTTTGATGCTTGTCAGACATTCGAAAGAGGTGGGCACTGTGAAAAACTTTTAGGTGTTTGCGGCGGGATTCGAACCCAAGACCGCTGGCTCAGTAGTCCGACGCACTAACCACTTGCGCTACGGTGCCCACTTCGCCCGACTTCGCCCGTGTACTAAAACAGTCGTGTTATTTATTAGGTAATACACTGTTCTAGTAATGTGGTTCTGGATAGATGTTCCTCAGGCCCTAGACTATCTTCTTGCAAAACTATAGATATTATAATCGGTTCAGCGGCTTAGGCGTGAAAAGGTTTTGTAAATGACTTGACTCCAGCGCCACCTATTAGGTAGTTTTAATGCCTACGTCATTCCCCAGGCTCCAGACTATCTCTTTGCCAAATTACATTAAAATCGGTTCAGCGGCTTGGGCGTGAAAAGGTTTTGTTTATAACACCACCCAGCGGGCGGTTTTAATGCCTATGTCCTTCCTCGGGTCCCAGACTATCTCTTTACCAAATTACATTATAATCGGTTCAGCGGTACTGGAGCTATAAGTAAACGCACAAAATATCAACTTATTTTTATATATATAATATATATGTACATTGTACATATAAGACTTTTTTGACGTTAACTTAATAATAGTCACCCATAGTTATATAAAAATATACTGGTAAGATTATCGGCGGTACAGAGAACAGCAGGTGTTGCGTCACATGTGCCCTTCGTATAACACCTACGGCGGCACTGGAACTGTTCCTCTACCTGCTGCCTCGCGATCTGCATTTGAGACAACTGGCAAGTAATAGTCCACTAAGACTCACCAACCTAGGTCTTTTCAAGAATAGCGGCAAAGGACACTGTTGTACTATTCTTACAGAAATTGAAATGAATAAACCACACTCAGAAAAAAATGTCCTATTAATATTTTAATAGGACAGTTATTGATTTAATAGTACGGTTATTAATAGTGTTTTCCTATATATTTAATAGTTTTCTAATTAAATCAATAGTTGTGCGTATTATTGATTTAATAGTATAGACATTATTATTATTTTAAAAGTATACAGAATTAATCCAAACAGATATACTATAGATTTGATATTATTTCTCTTATTAAATCAATAAGATGGTCCTATTATTTTAATAACCCGAAGTAGTAAATTATTAATAGTACCATCATATTAAGTTGATCACATTGGTTTAATAGTATAATACTATTATAACACGTTTTGTCTTGTTTTCAATAAGATATACTATTGATTTCATGTGGATATACTATTGAAGTAAACAGTTTTCCTATTAAATCTGATATGAATCTCATTTTGCTTTATGAAATCGAACAAATTATACTTGTATGTAAGTCTGATATTTACTTCATATGTAGACAATGGAATGTTAACTACTTTAGTGAGCATTTCCAGGCATACGTTGTAGGTAAAAGCACCAATTCATTGTCATTGCACTCAGTTCTCGAATTTGACGGACCGCCAATTCACTTGTATCTTCTGAGTAATGGAGAAAGGGTGTTCAGAGTAAAAAAATATTAAAAGTTTTGTAATATTAATTCTTATTTTTTTTATTTTTAATATTATATAAATTATGTTATATATATTTATTAAGATCTTATAATATGTTATAAAATATATCACATAAAAGAAATAAAGAGAAAAAAATAAATCAATAAATGAGTTGTTTTATTTGAATGTATTTTTTGTAGCTCATTTTCAGCCAGTAAAATAAAAAATATGGGATATCAATCGGAATAGCCACATTAATTTAATAAGATGTACTATTGATAAATAATAGTGTAATACGTTTAAAATAATAGGACGATCCATTTAAATAACAGTGGTTGTTAATAGGATTTTCACATTATTTTAATAGTTTTTCCCATTACTTCTTAATGTTCTTTATCACTTTAAATTAATAGGACGTATATTTAAATTAATACTGTATACTATTAAAGATTTATAGGACATACCATAAATTTAAAATGACAATCGCATTGAAATAATAGGACGAGTACAGTATTGATATAATAGTTTTGAAAGTATTAATTTTAAAGTACGAATCCCATTGACCAATTTTAATAGTAAAAAACTATTAAAGTAATAGGAAAAATCATTGATTATATAGGATTTTTTTCTGAGTGCATTAAGAACGGATGATACCCCCTTCACACTTGATCATAACACACCGTAAAGAACCTTATACTCTGTGCGTGAAGTGTGGACAGTTACTCGGTAAACAGACACTGCTGTTTTCACGGACGGGTTTAAGACTCCAAAAGGCGCGGGGTCTGGTATCTGAAATCAGATCTTAAAGGTGTCCTTAAGACTTCCGGATACCGCAGCGTTTTTCAGGCAGAAGTTCTAGCCGTATTTAGAGCTGCCAGACTGCTCTTAGGGCGCTAGAATTGTGCACTATTAAATCGACACTAGTCAGGAGCTGCCGCACAATGCTCAGGGCACTATACACGCAGAACCGGGTAAGACTATGTTGGGTGTCTGGTAAGCCAGAGCTGCCACTACCCAAGATGATGGAAGTTGGCCCACCGCTATGCTGTATTAAATCAAAGGCAAAAGATACGATTATGAAAAGGGCTGACCATAGAGGACATAAGGTTTCCGAGGCACTTTGGCCGGCGCTGGACCCTTAAAAGACTAGTGAAATCCTTAGACCTAGCAGGACAGAAATGATTATACCTATAGGAGCTTGGCCACATTAGGCATGGATATTTGCAGATGCTGTAATGATATAGGTGTAGCGGAGGACATAGCACGCAGTCGCAGGAACATCTTAGGCTCCTACTTCTGTAGTAGCCTGGAGGAGGTAGGCCAAATCAACCATAGACTCGTTCTAGAATTTTGCAAGGTAATCCTGGGATGGATTCTTAGGGGGTGGTGCTTAGTGTTTCAGTTTGGCTCTTCCTCTCAACCCCTCTCAACCTAACTTAACCTAAAATATCCTCTAATACCTTTAATACCGTTATACACTCAATTCTAAACGTGTTAGTTTAGATTATAACACCTCAAGTTTGTTTCCCAGTCTTGTTGGCAATCAATTTCACTTGTTGTACCAAAATAATATTGCTACGCAAATTTAATGCGAATAGTGCGTGTTTAGGACAACACGTTCGTGTAAAAATAAATTTCACCTTCCATACACATGCAAGGTGAGCAGCCTTGAAATCTGGTAACCCTTTTACAATTGATTGCTTCTTCTTGCTCTCTATTTCTGATTCTCAATGAAATGAGTATCATGACAAAGACACAAAAAAAAATCAAAACCAGAATGATAACAGCGAAATGACGCGTTTCGAGTAAAAGCTACCGTTATCTGTTATTCTCTCTCTACATCCGGCCAAGAAAAGAAAGAGAGAGAATTTTTTTCCCAATCCTCTTTTGAGTATAGAAAATGGTAATAGGAAAAATAGAAAAACTTCTCAGCTACAATGAAAATGACAACAACAATTTCTGTGTAATGGAAGAGGGTGTTGCACCGACAATCACCCTCCTGTTGAATATGAATGAATTTTCTGGGTGAATTATCGTCTGGGGTTGTATGTAACTTGGCTAGCATAGCCGAGCGACGACGCTCTTACAACTAGGTCCAGGACTGTCAATGGAGATGAACATACACAGTCACATAGGATGGGAAAAAAGCTCTTCCAGTGAACAGCTGGAAATACCCATTGCGTGCGCGCGATTCCCATAGGGATAGAGCGAAAGGTGTTCCCGTGTTGGATATACCTTGTTAACCCAATACTTGTATACCCTTTCAACCCCTCTCGCTCACCAACATTTCAATCCATCATCAATATTTCCATTTTGTCTGATTGGTGTTGGTGAGCGCCGCCTGGTGACCTATTTTTATCATTCTACATTCCCCACCTGACCCAATTAAGCAATTTTTTTTTGTTATCGACATTTTTGTTCCCCCCTTTGGAAAGTCTCTACTTCTGGAGGCACCTAGAGCCCCAATCCAATCAGAAATTTTATACCTCTGTCTCTTAACAAAACATTTGTCTTTCTTCGCTTGGTAAACTTTGAAAATTAATTGAAACATCCACAAAAAAAAAAAGACGAAGAAGGAAATTTCGAAAGAACGTAGGGCGGCGGCGGGAGAAGTAAAACGATTTGCACACGTTCCTTCAGCTCTAGCAGCACAAGGAAGCAAGTGTGTCGTCTACCCAAACCCTGTAGATTGGACTATTTGTCCTTCGTTCATTGTCGTAATATAAATTTCTTTATTCCTTTATGGGCATTTCGTGTTTATGAGTCTTCCGTCAGTGGAAGAACGTACCCTTACACTAGGAAGGAGCCATTCACAATCACACAAAAAGGATATTTCTAAGTGGGGGTGGGTGGTTGACCGTGGTGGAAGAGAAACCATTGAATTTTTGTTTTTCATGGGAAGCAGCAAAAATGTCCAACAAATTAATGTTTCACTCTACTCTGTGTGTGTGTGTGTTTTTTTTTTTTTTTTGTTTTTGTTGAGACAGTCGGTTGGCCTTGCACCCAGAAATATAACAGAAGGCGGCAATGGTTGATTAGGTTCGTTTTCGGTCTGTGTGTGCTATCTCTGTGGTTTATCATGAATAATAATTTTGAATAATACAGTGGTGATGGTAATAGCGACACTAACGCATTGAAGCCTTCTTAATTAAGAAAGAGTTAAGCGAAAACGTCAATCGAATGATTACAGAAAATTTATATTCAGCCTTTGGCTACAGTGTGACTGGAAAGAATGGGCACTGTCACTGTCAGTGATTGGGCTTTGAATTTTTGTAAACTTTGGAAACTTTGGAAATTGGAAATTATTTCTTTATAAATACATATTAGGTCCATTCGCGTACGCTCCCAAAACTAGGAAAATCTACGAAAAGTTACGAAAATCTGTTCGCGTACGCACAAAATTCGTTGTTTTATCGTAAAAGGGAGTACTCAAGAGAGAGTAAGAAATGTTCCCATGGTACGAATTTTAGCATATAAGAAATTCCTTTTTGGGCTGATGTATGACAACTGTCAAATCTGTCAAATTACATATGTACATGTACATACAGACCTACATTTTTTCTGTGATAATTTCACTCCCCACTCTTCGAAATTTAACAGAAAACACATATTTGGTGAAAAAATGTACACGATGAATTGTTTGACAGTTCTTACTGAGAAATGAAATTTTGACATATCGACTGTCATTTCTGTGACAAGAAATATGTATGTACATACATAATGTCAAATCTATAAATTGTGAGCTACACAATCTTTTTAAGTGACAATCGATCTGCAGTTTTACTTTTTATATTATGTACTACTTTTCTAAAAGAAAAGGACTACAAGCTACGTTCCAACTTCCAAAGGAAACAGGAATTATTAAAAACTTACTTTTTCGTAATTTTACCTCTCTCTGAGAGAATTTTTCCCTCTCTCCTTGAAATTTAATAACTTGCTATTTTTGGGGCAGAAAGTAATGGAACAGACCTATTCCGTCTGAAGTGACACTATGTTTATGTCATCAGTACAAAATTACTGAGGCCAAAAAATTGATCAGAATATAGCATTCGAAGGACATCATCAAGGAGACTAAAAAGATCAAAAACATTGGCACACAAAGAGTTCGTTCTACCGGGCCAAAACGTAAATGCACAATTCTATCTTGGTGTTTTGAAGAGTTTGGTGCATTATATTCGTCGTATTCAGCCAGAATATCATGCAGAAGGAAGTTGGCGTTTGTTGCACAACAATGCGCCATCTCATCGATCGACAGGTTTGACCGATTTTTTGGCTAAAAATCGCATTTTAACTGTCAACCACTTCCCGTATTAGCCTGATTTGGCACCGTACGACTTTTATAATACCTTTTCGAAAAAATGCATTTGCCGTTTAAAGGAAAGGTAGAAACCATTCAAAAGGCTTGTACCGACATCCTGAAGGGCACATCCCGGCCGACGATCTAAAACACTCATTCGACAGGCTATTAGACCATGCACATCGCTGTATTGAGTCGGAAGGGGACTTTTTTGAATAAAATAAATCGGTTTTGCCAAAAAAGAACTTTTTTTTGTTCTAATTTTTAAAAAGTCCTGTTTACTCTGGAACGTACTAGCTGTACGTCAAAAAAATAGTAACACGTCTTCAGAAAATGGTTAAAGTTTATATGGAAATTGGTAATAGATACAATTGGATAGAATAATAAGGACACTTAACCAGTTAAACGTTTCCGACCGCTATGGGGTGTAAAATGATCTCTAAATAAAGCTGGCCAAAAAATTAGAAACATTTGGTTTAAACAACAAAAATCTTTTCATTTTTTGAGAATTGACTAAAAAAATTATAGTAAATAATTGAGATTTGATTCACTTGCTAATATTTTGTTGCAAAACCTTTATTGTTGATGACCGCTTTTACTCCATTCGGCATCGACTCTACTAGATGCTGCAGTTTTTAGTTCAAATGGAGTGCCATTCCTCCTGAACGATTCTTCAGAGATCTTTCAAATTTGATGGGTGACGATTACAAACATTAATTTTCAGCTCTCTCCAAAGGTTTTCGATTGGGTTTAATCCCGGTAACTGAGAGAGCCATTGCAAAGTCTGAAGGTTTTTGTCCCTAAATCAATGTTAGGCAACTTTTGCCAATTGCTTGGGATCGTTATCTTGCTGAAACCGCCAGTTGAGTGGCATGTAGTTGTCTTCGGCCCATGGTAGCATCACGTTCTCCAGTATATCCACATACCTTTCTTTCGTCAATAAGGGAGATGGGTCCCACGCCGCACCAAGAATAGCTCCGACAAATCTGTCTAAGACGTCGATTACACCCGACTCCTTTTTTCATACGTTTCGAATTTTGTCTTTTTGACAGAAAGGGTGAGGGGCGTAGGCAAAATTCTAAGATATTTTCGGGTTGATCTTTGGTATTTCTCGTTTGACAACCAAAAACAAAGCAAGGAATTTTGTTGATTTTGGAGGAACATATTCCCTTCCAAAATATAATATGAATTTCAATAAACGTCAGAATCTCGAATGGTCGTATCAGGAACTATATAATCAGTACCGTACGTACCTGTCAAAAAGACGAATGACAAAACGTACCGAAAAAAGAATCGTGTAATCTTGGTCCCATCGCAACATTGATGTCTGTCAGACAAATCTGACATTGGATGGCATTTTCTGTCTAATGTGCGACGGTTTGTTATTTGTTATTATTTTCTGTATGTTACGTACATATATAATTTTATGTTTTGAATAAAATTTTTGTTCCTTGTTTTTCGTTAATGCCTTGAATTTAATTTTTTTTTACTAAGGCAATGTTTTTTTATAACGATATATTTTTATTTCTTTTAAAAATACGAGTTTGTTCCTTTGTTCAAATAAGGCGAATATTGCGGTGAAAATAGACAGAAAAAATGGCGAAAAATGGCAAAATGCTACAAAAAAGGGGAAACTGATTTAGAAAGTCTGGGAACACTGATCCGGTATAACTTTCTTGAAAGCGAATCCTTCCTGGGAGCTCGGGCATAGAGTTTTGCATCAACTAGAGTGTGGCGAGTGGTTCTGCAACTGACTGCAACTCCTGTCGATGTTGGAAGTGTAAACGCATAAATTAATGTAGGTATAAAATAACCCACTACTATTATAATCTGGCAAAGTGGCAGCTCGGGCATTTGAGTAGTAGGAAGAGACTGTTGAGTTCAGTATCTTTTTATGGCGAACGAGGACGGATGCCCGAGTTCACTGAGTGTATAGTATTATTTTAAGTTAATAGAAGGTTCTTTGATGACAAAAAAGGTTTTGATTTGGCTGCTCTCAATATAACTTTTATGTCGGCAGTGGTCATTTTGCATGGCCTTCCTCAGCGCTCCGGAACTTTTTGGCATTCAACGCATTTAATACCATATGGAGAGATCATCCCACTGATTTTTATATGGATCTATGTGATTCGCCATGCTCTCGAAGGGCTAAAATAGTCTGCCTTTGTCCATCAGTGCAGTGTTTACCACGACCCACGTTTTATACTGTTTCGAAAGATGCCCAATATTTTACGTTTGTTTTAAATTTTCCTCCATTACATTTTTTAGAAAAACATTTATCTATATATATTTATATGTATATTTATATTCACCCGTTTCTATTTTTTTCTGTCCAATTCGAATGCTCTGGACGTCATCTACGAAAATAAAGCGCCGCCAAGCTTTGCAGTAGAACCCTCAGGAACCACAAAACCATGAAAATAACTTCCGGTGAGACATGAATATAGAAATCCTTGTTTCAGGAAATCGAAATTATTTTACATCATAGATTTTTTGATCATATACTTCCCGTAACTTTTAATAACCATTCTTGGAAGCCCTTGTGCATGACAGAAACTAGTTCATAGGTCCTTTCGTGTATTAGTATAACAATAATTATCAAATGCTATTCGTTTTATTACCCGCAACGATTACTCGTTACCACTAAAAGGACACTCGTACTTGACACAATATTTCCTTAACACAAATATATGGGGTACGAGTATACTCTTAAGTGAAAATTAGTGCAAGGACACACGAGTAACAGGTCTGGGAAATCACTCAACATGGGGTAGGAAGTAAGTAAGAAATGTTAGTTAGTAAGTAGTCGTAAATCCTGGTAACCTACAGAGACATGTGTTTTGCAGGTTAAGGACTGGAATATAGGAATTGCAGAAACACTGTATGGTGCACGCTGAAGGACAGGGCTTTCTTATTCTTTCTTCTTCTTGGGTTCAGTTTCATTAAGTTTTATGTTACCTAATGGATTTTTGCACTTAAACTGTTTTAAATTATATGTGGTGCCTTTATTACTCTGTGTAAAAGGCTTTTCTGATGAATTCATTGACATTTACGATGCAGCACTGTGGTTATAGTGATAATGATGAGGATATAAATCCTTTCTATATGAATCCTAGAATTGAATATATACTCTATGTGTAATTTATTGCAGTCATAGTACTCCTATAAAAAAGCAAAACAATACCCTATTATCTCTACCATCAAGACTTATTACTCATCACTCTTTTGTCATCACTTATCTGTCAAATAAAATCTGAATAGTATAATGGTGTGACTCTCATAATGTAGAGTCATACGTTATTCTTTTAAGGGTTCCGTACCTCAATAACCATTATAAGCTTACTCTCGTTACTGTCCATCAGTCTGCCATAGGAATTTATCCCTGAAGTCGCTTGACATAGAAGCTTGAAATTTGGCATAGCTATGCAATGTTGCTGTTGTTGTTAACAAATAGAGGAAGCTGACCTAGATCATCATTCCTCAAGCAACCCAGTATAAATGCGTGATGTTGGAGCTCTGCTTTCTAGCGTCATCTCAGGCTGAGCATCTGGTTAGGTGATCTTCATTTTGTAATTCGTTTCTATAACATAGTGTGCAAACGTCTGATTCTTTGATGCCAATCTTTTTCAAGTGAGTTGCTAGGGAATTGTGTCTGGTTTTTAATCTTAAAAGTTCTACTGCATCTGTCCGTGGTACTTGAGGCATGTTAGGATAATGTTAAATCTAACAAGCAGTAGATTTAACACGGTCCTTTGAGCCAGATGAGTCGGCTAATTACCGACAGCTATCCCCCCACCAGTGGTAAGGTTGCTATTCAGTTTAATAAAATCTAAAAAGCTGTAGATTTAACATGGCCCTTCGAGCCAGATGAGCTGGCTAATTACTAACAGCTATCCTTCCACCAGTAATAAGGTTGCTGCTCAGTTTAATCAAATCTAACAAGCAGTAGATTTAACATGGTCCTTCGAGCTGGTTAACTACTGACAGCTATCCTCCACCAGTGATAACGTTACTGTTCAATTTAATACAATCTAACAAGCAATAGATTCTGTATGGTCCTGGCTAATTAATGACAGCTATCCCCCACCAGTGGTAAGGTTGCTGCTCAGTTTAATAAAATACATTTTAACAAGCAGTAGATTTTACATGGTCCTTCGAGCCGGATGAGCCGACTTATTATTGACAGCTATCCCCCAGCAGTGGTAAGGTTGCTGTTCAGTTTAATAAAATCTAACAAGCAGTAGATTTTACAGATAGAGCCTAGCGATGTTTTCATATCTCTTTCCTTCCATAAGTCTGCGTTTATTTTGAGTTTCTTTGGTTGTGAGCGAGGTTTTCATTCTTTGCAATCTGCTTAGTTATGTTATAGATTCTGGGGTTCTGTTCATGATTTTTGGCTAGAGCATCATTTTGGAGGGACATATGTGTCCATATGTATGGGTATAAGGCTAAATTAACAGTTTGGCTTGTCTGAACTCTTGGGTATTGCTTCAATGAGAGAATTGAAAATTATGTTCCCACTTGTTAACTAAGGCTAAAATTGTTGCTCAGTTTGAGTCCCAAAAGGTTTCTGTAGCCGGGAATTTCGCAGTTCATCTGCAATCTCATTTCCTTCAAAGTCCCTGTAACCAAAGTTTGACTTTATTGTGAGTGACTAGGGATTGGAGAGCATTGAAGCAGCGCTTTATCACTTGCACTTGAGTCCAAAGAGTAGGAGCTCAGAACTTTGAGTGCAGCTTGACTGTCTGGAAAGACATTAATTTTATTGCCTTTGATGTAGCTCTGTGGATTTATCAAAGCGCAAATCTCAATGGCATATACTTCAGCTTGAGACACACTTGGAAATATTCCATAGGTCGTGTGGGGAATTATTAGAAGGGACTAGGAGTAAGGACTAATATTTTTTTCCATTTTCGTTTGAGTAAATGTACGAATTCTTCTTCAGGTGGCGCTTCAGCTCAGGGTGAATCTGGACCTACTTCTCGCAACCATTTGTATGTGCGTGTTATATTTTTGCACGAATGGAAGGGACCAACAGTTTTCTGCCGACTCCGAACGGCGAGTTGAGAAGTTTAGGTGTTGGACCCGTACTGTGATTGAACCCGGACAGCATTGCGTAGTAGTCCAACACACTTACCAGGAATTACTCTGTGCAAAAGTATTATACCCATACTGATACTTTCCAGGATGAGAGTTATTTTCAGGATCTTAACTAACACTACCAAAATGAATGGCATTTGGAAAACAACTTTTTGCTTATGCGAAGTTTTACTTCACAACTAGGTACGGGTATACCGTATACAGGATTTTCAACAAACAGAAAATTTTCATCTCAGTGTCAATCCAAATTAAAGTTTTGTTGCACCAAACCACCAGAAGTAAATAATTTTCTGCAATTAACAGCGAAGAATATTAATTGGTTTTGTTTGCGAAACTTATGAGCAGAGTACCTACATATATTTTTTAATTAAATCAAAATTCTCTACTTGCTGTTGTGTATGGCATCCTGATGACAAATGTACTGCAGGTGTGAACCCTGAACAAATGGAAAACTCTGACATAAATAGTAGGTACTAATGAATGGCATTTGAACTGAAATGTGAAGCATTTCTCATTACTATAATGACAAATGGAGTTCTAAAGGACATTTTTCTTTTTTTGAAATTCATAGAAAACTGGTATTTTTCTACGAAATAAGCAATAATAACAGGTACTATGGGATTGCGTTTGGATTGCTATGCTTTTATGTTTATTACGGAAGAATAATGCAGCTTTAACTTATGTAGTTAATAAGTGTGTGACTGTATTTGTCGTTGTCGTTCTGAGTTGTTTATTTCAATATCGTAGTGTTCAAAATACAACATTTTTAGTTGGAAATATGTTTTGCTTATTTGCAGATACATATATGTATGTATGTCGTATGTATGTATGTATATGTATTTGAACAACTTTTTCCGAAATTATAGTAGATTTGGTGTATATGAGAAATGTTAATCCCTTTATTATACGTAGGTAAAGGGTTTTTCAATAGTTACTTCTGTGTCAGAACTGTGACAGCTAATTGCTCTGACGTTTCAAGTGACAATGCTGTCATTCTTTGACGTTTGTGTTCTGTCATAGTCACCATTTAACCATGCAGTGCTACAACATTCAACAACGCGCATCGAAATTGTTAAAATTTATTATAAAAGTTGGGCTCTGGAGCAGATGGAAATGGATCCAAATTTTGGCGAAAAACTCATCTTCATTTTTAGTTGAACGGCTTCGTGAACAAGCGAAATTGCCGCATTATGAGTGAGAAAATCCACAGCAGTTCCAAGAGTCTCCATTGAATTCGGAGAATTCCAGCGGCGGCATTGGGTCAAAAATCTTCCGAAACAAGAATGGCCAGACGTTGAATGTCAATGTCGAACGGTATCGGATCATGATAAGGCGATTAAACGCCCTTAGACAACAAACCAGCAACAATTGACCAACTGCAAAACATCATCATTCAAACCATTTGGTGAGATCCAGATCAAATGGGAACATCTGTGCTCCTTTTGAAACCGCTTTAATACGCCTGCCACTGCCGACAAAAACCAATAACCCTTTTCCGCTTTCAGAATTTAAGTGAAACTCGTCTAGTTCCTTATTTCCAGATCTAGCACGGTGTGATTCTCAGCTTTTTCTGAAAACTATCTAAATCTTTACATCTAAATCCCTACGTACATCACAACTTGTAGCGTGTTGTTTGTCCAATTTGATTATTTAAATGGTTCGCAGATTGATTATTTGGTCAAAAGTGTGCCATTTCATTACCTCTTTGGAATTGTTTACTTGCCGGACTACCAGGGCTCAACTTTCGGCTTATGGAACATTTTTGAACGTTACGTTACATAAACTAACTTATTTTGGCATCATATCATTTGGGCGTTATGAACAGGTACGAAATTATATTCGATAGCCTTAGCCATTGGTATTCTCTTAGAATGGAAAAAAAGAGTGCGTGCAGAAGTTACGCGCACCAGAAGTGAAACTTCTTAGCTGTAATCGTGGACAAAGGAAGAGTTTGTGAGAAGACGGAGATATTCATATAATTTTCGAATTTATGGAATTCACCATATCGAATCGCATAAAGCACTTTAGATATAGAATACACTGTAAAGTCTCTAAAACACAACTGAACAGGTAAGGCTCTCCAAAATAATACATTAATATTAATACACCATGAAAGTAACACCATGATTTGCACAGAAGCGTTCAGTATTCTCGTGGTGCTACATATTTTTATTTATTTTTTTTATTTATTTCTTTATTTATCAAATATAAGTTTTAACAATGAATTATCTGCGAAGCCAAAGGGGCTTATCTGCAGAAGGCTGATTTTCTGATTAATTTAAAAGTAAGCTTATGTTAATTAGGGATAAACGAAAAATTCAATAGAACTCATAAGTTAGATCAATTAATTTTAAAAATGATAGAAAATAAATTTTAATTTAAGACAAAAGTTATATTTAAAAGAAACAGACTATGTCATAAAAAAATTGTTTACCTTTAATTTTCTGGTTTTAGGGTTAGCAATAGTTTTAAGTGTTTGGGAAATTTCGATCAGAATCGTTGGTACGCTGTACTTTAATTCTCTCTTCCCGCAAACATTGGAGAATCTTGGTGTTTGAAACATCCTTTTGGCACGCCTCCTTGTGTTGAATCGATGGTCTATTCTCCTTTGGAACCTGTCGTCATCGTAGTACCCGAGCGTTGTAGTCATCTTGAATATTTCTCGGATGCCAAGTACTTTGAATGTCCTTTCACCATGTATACTTCGTTGAGTTGCTTCATTTATTTTTCTAACTATGGTGTTTTGAAGTCTTTGCAGTTTATCTAGATGGGTATTAGATGTATTACCCCAAGCAAGTATACCATACCTTAGTTTACATTCAACTAGAGCATAATATACCTGTCTTAAGATGTATGACGTTGAAAAGTTCTTGAGATATACAACTCCAAAAACCGCCTTCTTGAGATCCGACCGTAGTTTGTCAATATGTTTATCCCAAATAAAGTCGCTATCGATGATAATACCCAGATATTTATATTTGTTAACTATTTCGATCTGCTCGTCTGGAGATGCCCCTGAACAGGAGTTGTTCCTTAGCTGTATAGTTTGATCGGTTCCTTTGTGGTGTGGTACACGTATGTATGTGCATCAACTTCGTTTTTGATGCATTTCTTATTAGACCGTTGTCGTGGCACCAATTGACCGCCTTGCTGAATTCTTCTTGCATGATATTTGTCACTGCATCAAGACATCTATGACGAACGACTATCGCCGTGTCGTCAGCATATGCATGCCTTTTTTGAAACGCGAAGCAGCTCGTTTGTGTACACAATGAAAAGAATTGGGCCGAGCTTTGAGCTATGAAATGCTATGAACATACGACTGATGTTTCATTTCCCTTTCCCAATCGATTTTCGCCGTTTCTGCTTTGCTCCCCACGCTCCTCACGTGAGCTTTAAATGTTTAACGCAACCATTTGACGTCCTAAGTTTTGTTTCATATCCAAAATGCAGCGATTGTGGCCTATTCGGAACTGACCCATTTTTTGTTAACTTCCCGTTTAACCCTCCAATACTAACTCACCAAGGTCAAAATTGAACTCTTGAAGTTCACTTCTGTATTTGCGCCTACGTCAAATAGTCCCTGAGAAAAAAGCATACTGCCAAACTTCTAAACTTGTAATTGGTGTGTAACGATATAATAGAACTTTTAGGTCGCAGTATCAGCCTTGGGGCAGGATCACTCATTAAAAATTGGTGTGTAAATATCTTTGACATGATGGTCTCCTAAAAGTGCAATTGTTGCGCGTAGAAATTTGCCCAACTATGAGCTACGGTAAAAACCACATTAATCTATACTTACTTACCTGTCCCGTTCATCAGATTTTGGAATTACTGCCCAAAGAGCCAAAAAAAAAATTAAGAAAAATGATTGGATGGGAATCTAGGTAACTTGCTGGGTTTTTTAAGAGGCCAGGCTTAAGCAATCTTCTGCAAAAGAAAGTAGTTCATCAGTGTTTCCCAGGCCCAGTGAGTGAAACAAGGTTGTGTTTTCAATTTCCAAATTACCAAGATTTCAATTCACATAGCGACCACATGATAAATATTTTCGACGGTGTATAAGAGGTCTGTTTGGCGTGCAGTAAAATTACGTAAATTTACTGGATCTGTCAAAAATCAAGAGAATAGAGAGCCAAATGAGAGTTTTAAAAAAATTTCCCCTACCACGAAATCGTGCTACACCACATCCATGTAGTCACCCAAGGACATCTATCAAACGGCCATCTGACAATTCGTGAAATGTTAATCTTCATTTTTGTTTGTGTAATTAGAAATTTCTGAGGGGATTTCCCCCCACTTTTCAAATTATTTACGATTTGTCAGATGTCCCATTTGGATCACGAAAAGCACACCAAACAGACCTAAGGTTTCCCTTTAATTCGTGTGATTGACATTTGCTTGGCATTTGCTTGACACTTGCTTGACATATAACTTAACTATTGTTTTAATCTCCGCATTACTATACAGCTGAATGTGGGGCAGAAATCGGTAATCGGTAATCAGTAAAGTAATCGGTTCAAGTGCCAGCTATTATTGTGTACCTATCCTCTTGCCTACGCTTAATTCCATAAAAACATTTGCCGTATATTTTACTCAAAACTCATAACACGGTAATATCGTGTTCCAATAACAAATTTTAAAAGTTAATGAAACACGTAAAACTTTCTAGACGAATAATTACGGGAGTGTCAAAATTGTCCACACAAACCGTGGAAATTTCTAGACAAAAAGTTCAAATTTCAAACAACAATCAGTGTTTAGGTAATGTGATCAAATAAACTCCATTAGCGCTCCGCCCCACTTGTCGCAACTTGGAAACCATTCAATCAGTTGAAATGCTTTTAGAGAATATTCAATATTCCATCATACCCCCCCAAGCAGTCACTATTACCAGCCAATCCTTAGATTCCTCATCCTCATCCCTTGTCCTTTGTGGTGACTAGTGAGTGGTAAAACCGAAAAAAAAAATGTAAATCTTTGACATTTTAGGCCGCATCTGTTGGGATGTCATCGATTGCGTGTCGACGACATAGCTTAGATGGAATGTCGTGCTATTTCAAGGATCAACCGCTGTAAGTCGCGGCTCCAGTTTTTTGTGTTTTGTCGAAAATATTTTTGTAATTTAGAAATAAATTTTATGATGACAGACTATCATCATCGGTCGGGCGTAAAGGACATCGTTTGGTTAACGCGTCCGACAGGCAATTTGCAGCCCGAAACAAACAGGAGGGCATTCTATCAACCGTAGGAATGTCATGAACACATTCCAATTGATACGAGTGTGTCCTCTTGTAATGAATGGGTCTGGGGAAAGACGTATTTCAGACGTGAGAGGATGAGTTATGGGCTAACTCATTTGGTTTTAGTTGGTTTTTGTCTATTCCTCGGGTGTACCAACAAAAGGCTTTTTATATGACAACCTAGCAGCAGAGCAGAGTGTATCCTGTGGGGCAAAGAAAAAAAACGATTGATGTGTGGAAGCAACTTTAAAAGGTGGAAATAAAATACTTGTACTGCCCTAAGCCCCATTCTTGTCATTGTTTTATGTCCTTACATGTGTTTGTCTTGTTCTTCGGTTCTCGAGTGTTTGTTTGATTTTGGGGAAAGTTTTTTCTTCTTCTTTTTATGGGCAGAAGGAAATTGCTTTGTTCTGATTATATACTCGTATTTTCCTAGAGGGTGTGGCTGTGGTTGACCGACATTATGAGATTCTAATCCATGTTTAATGACATACTTTTGCAGGTATACATAAGTGTTATGAAAGTGTTAAGCTTGGGACTTGATTAGGCGGTCGGGTAACAACGTTTGATCCATAGCCTCTTTGTTAGTAAGAAATACAGTATATTTACTCAGGAAGAAATGATTATAATCAAAAGAAAAGGTCCTATGGATTAATACTTGCGGTCTCTCTGGGGAGAAACCACAGCAGTTAGCTCTTCTCACTGAAATAAGCTCATAATCGGTTGGTTAATCAATTAGAATGTAGCTATTGTCTTTGCTAAGCAATTACCAAAATGACATGGGGCTTATCTGAGTCAGGAAGTCATGTTTTGTGGTTACAGGTCATAAAAAGATTTTACTGCAAATTTACAAAGTCTTAAATTTGAAACAAGAAAAAAATTCATAATACTGAAATTATGTGTCTATTTGTTATAAACGAAAGCTAAGTCTAAGGTAGAGTCATTATGTTTCCTCATACTTGAACTAAATTATATCCACTAGTCCGTTTACCCTTAGATATTTCAATTTTTGAAGTAAAACTTCTTACAGCTCGTTGGGCAGTAACTCCAAACTTCGATGAAACGTGACAGGCACATGCATAAGATTAATGGTTCTTGCCGTTGCTAATATTTGGGTAAAATTCTAGAAGCAAGCATTGCCTACTCTTAGGAGTTAACATTGTCATACAAAATATGTTGACACACTAATTACAAGCTTAGGAGATTGGCTTGTTTCTTTTTAGTTTTCCATACCCAATTTGGAAAACGGAGCACTTATGAAATCAGCTCGGTTTCTGTCTGTCTATCTGTCTGGCACAGCCATTTCTCTCAGAGACTATTTGGCATAGAGGGTAGACAATTGAAATTTGGAACATGTTGTATAACAGTAAAGGCGAAATTTTGTTTTTGGTGGGTTAGTTTTGAGGGATTAAATGGGAAGTTAGCAAACAAAAGGGTCGGTCTCCAATAAGATACTATTGCTACATTTTTAAAGTGAGACTTCTTAAGGTGTGTACAGACCGAACGAAACATTTCAAAAACATTTCAGAAAAAAAAATATTTCTGAAATGTTTCTGGAATGTTTCTTTTGGTGTGTACGCTGATGAAACATTTCTGAAATGTTTTCGAAATGCTTCTGAAATGTTTTTTATTTCCCATGCGTAACGGAAAGTTATTTTTGTTTCTCAATGCATAAAATGTGTTTTTTATGAAGAAAAAAACTAAAATTTCATGAAAGGCGTGAAGTTATGAGGATAAAATTATTTTAAATAATTTTCTGACACATTTCGTGCTCTGCTTAGCCTATGTATACAGTAGAAATCGGTTATAATAATACCCGATATAGAAATTCATATCACTATTTGATGTTTCTATTTAAAATGTCAAAATAAAGCTATAAAGGGACTTTTAGTGTTGTGTTTTTGGCCGTAGTAGACTCATTATATTCCTATATACTATAACGAGTACATCGATGTTGGCTGGTAAACACCGTATCTCCGATGGGGGCATTCTGAAAAACAGTATGCTTTGGGCGGCTCTCAATAACCATTGTTTTACCATTGCTATTATACAATCAGGTATGATTTATTGGAGCAGTTCGTTATTACTTTTACATTAAGTCAGGTTTAAAGAACGTCGTTTTGGTAAACGATCAAAATGTCACCATATAATGGCAGACACAAAAATTTAGTCATAAAACAGGCCATGTAATGCAAGTCAATGCCTCACTTTCAGACATCTCAACATTTGAGCCTGCGTAAAGTCAATATGCATTTCAAGCTTTAGCTTCCAAAGAAGTGGCACTACTCCAGGATGCAGGACTCTATATCTAACATCATAAAAAAACAGCTAACAGCTATGAAATATTATACATATCTAAATGCTTAAGTGTTATTCGAATCGCGACATTCGGGTGTCTAAAAACGCCCAATTGTCTGTGTACAACAACTCATAAAATCGTGTAGAAGCTACTAGCGTCAAGCTATTCTCAAGGTACCGCTATATCAGGTATTGTTATAACCGATTTCTGCTGTATACATAAGCTAAGCCAGAGCACAAAATGTGTCAGAAAATTATATAAAATAATTTTATCCGCATAACTCCACGCCTTTCTTGACATTTTCAATTTTATATTCACTAAAAAAACAAACTTTCTGCATTGAGAAACAAAAATTATTTTCCGTTGCGAATGGGAAATAAAAAACATTTCAGAAACATATCAAAAACAGAAATATTTCATCAGCGTACACACCAAAAGAAACATTTCAAAAACATTTTTGAAATGTTTCTAATATGTTTCTGAATCAAATGGGAAACAATCGGGAAACATTTTTCAAACAATGTTTCCGAAATGTTTCGTTCGGTCTGGACAAGCCTTTACATACATAGATTAGCAAAAATGTTTTTTTTTTCTTTTAAGGTAGTTTAAATATTGGTGCTTAAAGGTAATAAAATACTTTCAATTAATTGACCTTTAAATATTGGTAACATTCCAATTGGACAAATAGACAACAAACGGAACTGTTGATCAGGGTGATGAAGGAAAATCAAGAAGTCGCAAAAGGATTTTTGTCCAACAGAATCGGTACCGAGCGATTTTGGAACTCGTTTTTCTATCTGTATGTCAGATTGACATCTTTATATTTTAGAGGTGTTCAGAAAGTCGGGTAGTGCGCCAAGTCACCACACAGCATCTCGCCCTAGTGGACTACCCACTCGGTTCCATGATATTTCGTAGACGCCTCCGAGATCCATCTCGACATAGTCACAATGGTTGTTTGTTTTTGCTCTACTACTTTTTCCGCGAACGATGCTTTCCGCGGTAAGCGGGTGGCCGTGGCGTAGTGGTAGTCGTCGTCGCTTGTCATGCGGAAGGTTCACGGTTCGAATCCAGATGTCTTCGAAGCATTTATTTCTCACGAAATAAAAATAAGTTGATCAGTTTCAGAAGTTAATATCGAAACCTACTGCAAAGGCATAACACTGGCAGTAGGATGTTGAATATGGCTGAAGAAATTGATCGCACAAACTATAATAATAAGAAACATCTGAAAAAAAAAACTCCTGTGAATCATAAGCAAGTACAAAAAAATAATACACAACTCTCCAGTTATCCTGGACACCACCCATAGAGTTAGTTGAAAATTGAAACCTATCATCTGAGTTTCCTACCACTGCGTCGATCTGTCTGTCTCTCGTTCTCGTCCTTCATGTGCTCGCGCTGTGTGTAAACATTAAAAGGGTATTCATATCCCCTTTAGCGTGTGTAGATTATAAAAAAAAAAAAAAAAAAAAAAAAAGCGCCGTGGTCCTCTTCTACCTTGTTTGACGATGGTGCGGAGGTACTCGTTCCCATGGCCTGGACTTCGCTGCGACCCGTCTCTAAGGGAACTCCCTCTACATATGCAGGCCTTAATCTGTCGATGCTTATGTTCACAGGCTTTTCTTTTATTGATACCGTGAAATAATTTTCATTTCGATCCACCACCTTGAACGGCCCTTTGTACGGTACCTTGAGGATTGGTCGCACACTGTCGCTTCTTACGAAAACCTGTTCGCAAGACGGTAGATCTTTAAATATAAAGGATGTTTGCTTGGGATGATGGTGTCGTGGTAATGGCCTTATGTTATCAAAATGCTGTTTTAGATCCGTCACGAATTCCGTTTGGTGAGGATTCTTGCTGTCCTGTAGAAAATCACTGGGTAGTCGTAGGCTCTGGCCATAAACCCATTCCGCCGCTGACGTTTGAGGATCTTCCCGAAACGCTTTGTGAAGCCCCAGCAATACGAACCGCAATGATTTGTTTAACGGAAACTGAAGGTCGCAGACATTTTTTTACCAACCGCTTCCCTTAAAAGAACTTCCTTCAATGGCAGATTCACACAATTACCGGATTCTTGACGGAGCACTACAGAACCAAAAAAAACACCTTCTGAATTGTATCTGTTGAATCTGCAACGTATATCTCTACCAAGACAAAAGATTCAGTCAGGGAAGAGGGCGGGTGGTACAGCGTTTGGTTTTGGTAGAAATCTACCATAAATTTCCCTATAAACACTTGTAGATAAATTTTGTGGCAGAGAATAAAGTTTTCCCGTAAATTCTTCGCCCAAAATCATAACGAAATTGTTCGCCAAAGAAAATACAATTTAATGAGTTATAAGACATAACGCATAACGCACTTTCTACGAGTATACCTCCTCCGTGTTATTTACGTCTGATTGTAATTCAATTTGTTTCGCTACGCAACCATAATAATTCCACCGCGCCATTAAATCATTATACGATGAATTAAAGTCTCATAAACTTTGATGCTCTATCGAAATCGAATGAAATATAAATCACTTAAGACACAAGTCATCTTAAAAGCGATAGCAGATAAAAAACAACAAAAACCGAAACGTCTGGACTCTCCAATTATAATTTATAGCACCTACCCGCCGAGTGGGAGAAGATTGGTTCCTTCCCTGGATTCATTATATTTTCCTTCGTCTCGTAACGATTACAACAAAGCGTGTATTCTCCCTGAAGATACAATAGCATTGAAACCAGGACCAGAACCAGGACCAACCAAAAAAAAAACGTAACTGATGGAAATTAATGATCTACCAGCCGCTGGTGTCCCTGTGGATGCACAGAGACAAGGAGGCAGATTCAACACGGTGGCGGTGGTGCATAGTAATTACGGACAAAGGTCGGTGGGTGTTCCAACGCGCTATGTCAACCAATTAATGCTTTCGATCGTAAAGTGCACACCAGCGTGGGATACTTAAAATCTAATTACAGGTAAAAAAAAAAAAACCACAGATGGTGGCACATGGTGGATGTCGAATATTTCACCTGCCCTTTGGTCCTCTATGGTAGATGTGCGCATAATTAAGGCCACAACGGTAATCGAAAAGAAATAAGGTCAAAATAAACTTTTTTAGAAGGCTTCAATGGCGTTAATGCAAATGACAAACTTACACACAAGTTTCTTGGCCTTTTTAAAGTCAAAGGGGGGAGGAGTTACTGTGAAAGGTTATTTCCATAAAGGATAGTTCAATAGATGGCAAAAAGGACTTTGGGTTTGGAAAGATTTTTGTTTTCTTCTCATATAAATAACGTGAAAAGGTCGACATTCTTTATCTTAAGTTTAACAAAACACAGATAATAATTAGATATTAGATGTTTAATACATTTGAAAACCGCCCAACTGCTGAGATATGGAAATTTGCTGAATAACTTTAAGGATGTTATGTAAGCATATGCTGATGTAACGGCTGATAATTGGGTTAACTTTTGCAGGATCAATGGCAACTTGTTGGCTCATTATGTTGAAGGAAAAAGAAGTTTGTTGGTGGGTGATAGTCCCAGGGCGAAAATGGAAAGTTTCAATGAAAGGACGAAAAGACAAGCTTATCTTTTTTTAATGGAGATGTGACATAATCTGTATATCTTATAATATAGTTTACTAAGAAAGGACTTTTCTACCTTAACCTCGATGTTATAGTGCGCTGTTTGTATTAATAACTGAAACAAGGCAATATCAATCACTCAACGTCTTCTCCTCGGCAGTACCTTTTTTCTACGTCGAAGCATTTAATTGTTTCGGTTGTGTCCGATGTCGAACCCATGTCTATCAAACAAATTCTCTTTACTAACGCTCCAACATCAGTGAGGCGTAAAGAAAAAAAAACATGGATGACTATTTCAAATAATGACAATGCGACCGAAGTGGGTGGAGTTAAAGCATCGAAGTCGATAACCCGATGACAAATCCAATGACATGGGTACAGGGGCGAATAATTTGAAAAGTTTTCCTTTTAGATTCTTCAATATAATTCTTTGACATTGTTTTGAACAACAAATACGAGTAAATACAGATACAGAATGTTTATCTGAGAAAACAAACACAACCATCCTATCACGTCGCGTTTTCGACGTCCGGCGTGGATACAAAAGGAACGCACACCGCAGGATAATGTATGCTATGAAGGTATACAAACGATTTCCATCACGAAGTCGGTTTATGTTGTTTCATGGAAATATCCAGAGCATGTTAAACACACAAATAGATATTCCATTATGGCCCATCACGAGAATGGCCTGAAGTTATTAATGGCAACAGAATCATCTTGTGAAACCAGAAGGCATATCCTTTCGACCGCTGTGGCGAAGGCTTTGTGTGAGAATTTATTACCAACACCTCGGAGGCGATAAACCGATTAAACTTTGTTTCTTAATAGCCTTTGGAGGGCAGTGCTTTATTTTACTTTCTAGTGTATCGCACAGAGAAGGGTGAAAAACGCCAGCATGCATTTGTCAAAAACAAAAGTGGCGTTTGAGAATTGAAGTCGATAAATATTTGGTTTCTGCGTATGCCATCTATTTATCGATTTGTGATCGATTTTTGTAGTATGCATCGGTTCAGCATTAAGTCGCCTTCCATCCTCTTCGATTCGAGGTATACTGCGTCCAGTTCTATAAAGTGAGCGCACTTTGATCCGCGATAGCTTGAGCCTTCCAACTGCACTTTGATCTTCCTTGTCTCATCGAACCTGTGGTCTTTTTTTTGGATAAGATTGTTCGTCATATGAAGTGCTACCAATTCAAAATACTGTAGTTTCTTCTTTCCAAAGTTTGTAATTACTTAAAGACCATTTTAAACTCTATTTTATTAAAACCCTGTTACAGTTCGATATAGGGTAACTTCGGGCATTATGGCGCACTTTTTTTTATTTCTCAAATAACTTCAAAAGAAAAACAGTTAATAAATATATGAGAAAATCGGAACAATAATAATATAAATAAATATAATAATTTGATTGAAGTTAGGTTAAAAATTTCTTACAAAAAACAAATAATGCCTCTTGGATATATGGCCTGGTGTTGTACTCGCGGTTTGATTTGCCACAGCTATCACAAGTGTTTTTGAATGAAGTACACGAGTCGTGGGACCACTTGCGACTTATTAAAATTGTGACTTGGCCTGTATTTGTCTGCCTGTTCAAAGCCCATATGGAACAGCTCTTTTCTGTTAAGAGCGAATCCATACGTGTGTAGTTTTCTTACATGAGCCACAATTTTCTGCGCGTTTTCTACTCCTAGGCATGTGGGAGCACCTAAAACATGCTGCCTGTCGACATCGTTCTAGAGGCTTAGCATACAGTTTTTTTTACATAGGGTAGGGCGAGGAGGTTCTGACACGTTAACGGATATTGTCAAAAATTAGGTACATCCGTTTAAACTATATTTGTATATGTAAATTTTACTTTATTAACATTTAATCTATTACGAAGCACCGTAGCGCAAGTGGTTAGTGCGTCAGACTACTGAGCCAGCGGTCTTGGGTTCGAATCCCGCCGCAAACACCTACAAGTTTTTCACAGTGCCCACCTCTTTCGAATGTCTGACAAGCATCATTTGTCACGATTGAGCTTCTCAACTCGCCGTTCGGAGTCGGCAAAAAACTGTAGGTCCCTTCGATTCGTGCAAAAATATAACACGCACACACAAATGGTTGCGAGAAGCAGGCCCAGGTTCACCTCGAGCTGTAGCGCCAACTAAGTAATTAAGTAATCTATTACAAGAACAACTTTAAGGGGCTTATTTATTAACCGTCTTAGAGTTTTTGATGAATTTCTAAATAAGGAAAAAGTGCAAGAACCTCCTAGTTTGTAGAAGGTTCCGACTTTTAAGAAGGAGGTTTCAACATACTATGCTTTTACTGCTGCTTTCATGGCTTTCTTGTCAAATGTCTTTTCAGGATACTTTCTTTTATAAATGTTATGCATTTTGATTTAAACCTATAAAATTTCGGTATAAAAAAAACTGAAACTAGGTAAAACAGTGAAAGGAGGAGGTTTCGACAATTTGACTTAAAAACGAAACAAAACGACTTAAGCGAAACGTGTCGAAACCTCCTTCAATGCATACATTATATTTACGCTTTAAAAAAGATTATTATTTTATACTCACGTAAAAGGGTCATAACTAATAAAAACACTATTAATCTATTCGTTTAGTTTTTGTATTCTCACTTTCAGACACTTAAAACAAAAAAAGTTATAGCTTAAGAGTTCAGTGAAAAAAATAACATGTGAACTTACGAAAAATGAAAACACGACTGAACTTGTTACACGCTGATCCGAAACTGAACTCAATAAGGGGAAAAGTAGAGGTACCTTTAGACTGTGGACATAAGAAAATATCATATCTGTCATATTTATAGGGAGTGAAAAATTTGAGTTTGATGCAACCTCCTACATATCGAAACCACCTCGCCTTACCCTACATACATACTTTACATGCGAACTCCATAAGGGCGAGAGTGCGCCATAATGCCCCTACGGTAAGTGCGCCATATTCAAAAAAAAGACGCATTTGCACAAAACTTAAAAAAACGTAAGAGTTTCTTTTGTTGTTGCTAATCAATGCCAATACGCTTCACTTCACTTCACTCTGTACTGTACACTAACCCCGTGCGTTTTATACTTACGGAGCCACACGCAAATGATTATTTATTTATTATTTTTTTCACTTGTAAAGAAAATCGCAACAGCTTTACAACTTGACATGACACAGAACAAAGAAGACTCAAGTTTCCTCATCGTTTTATTTTCTATAAGCAAATCGGAAATGTGGTATTTACAAGGTGCGCCATAATGCCCAAAGTTACCCTATGTAGATAGCTCCCTCTAGCGTGGATGACGGCATCCATCCTTTTGATGAAGGCATTGCATACTGTACAAATGTGGTCTTGTCGGATTCCTGACCATTCCTGATGATGCGCGGACTTGAATTTTTCCACACTTTTATACATTTTATTGACACCATAGCATACAAAATAGTCCATATGGAGAAGTCCATCGAATTCAAGCATGGCGAGTATGGAGGCCACTGCTGTAAACAAATGAACTGCGAAACGCAATCGTGAAGAAATTGTTTGTCAGACGAAATTTATGAGACGGAATCGAATTGTGGGACCCTTTGTCAGTACAGTTTCTGATTCACTTTAAAAAGTCGAGACAAACGAGAAAAGAGAGTCCGTTTGTGTTTCCAGCAGTCACTTGTTTACGAACATCAAGTCGGTTTTGTAAATTATCATTTTAGGTAGACTTATTCTTCAACCGCACGATCATTTTGTTTTCTTGCATATCTTGTTGAAAAGTAAAATAAGTTCATCAGAAAATAACAAACACCGATTTCAATGATTCTAACACTTCATCAGTATAAATAATTCTGAAAAAAAAAAGCATATAAATAAAGTTATTACGGAAAAACATTATTTCAACGTAACATTCACAAATGAGGTATCTAAGGAAAATATTGTCTTGGAGAAATGACGAAATGCACTCTGATTTTATAAATATAAACAATTTGTTTACACTTAATCTTAATATTTATCAGGATCTCTATCACGAAAAGTAGCTCTAATTTTTTGGAACAAGATGCCACTAGGACACTAGAGGCCAGTAGGTAGCCATTTTATTCGTAAATAGGTTGTAGGTTTTCTACATGCGAGATTGTTAATAATTAATAATATTTACCAAATCACTGCTCTAGTGCTCTTTCTTTTGACACCTCATTTGTTAAGTTTGGTTGAGTGGGAGAGCCGCAAATGGTGATAATGATTGCAGAACATTGAAATGCAAATCATTATGATCATGTTAGAGCGTGCACATATACTCAGACACACACATTATCGCAATGAAACCCACTGCTGCACGGCTGCTGGCAGTGGTCTCCACTGAAAGAAAATCGTGGGCGATGCTTTTAATAATTGTTTTGAACATTGCTCAGCTTCAGGACAACGCAGGAGGATGTTTTATACCTCAAATGAATCAGGGTTTGTTTTTCAATCCGATAAGCCATTATTGAGTTAGGGCTGTATAACTATAATTTTCCCTCCCAATATGCAGTATTTTCACTATTTTCTGAAAACCATGCCATTTTCCGGGATAAAAAGTAGTATATAAAAGTTGACCAGGGACATAAGCAATCACTATGTCCATATTTCATCGCGCTGCTATAAAATTTGAGTTCCACATTTCGTAACCGTTCGGAATTCCGTCTCCGAAAACGCGGAATTATTCCCCGAAATCACGGAATTACTCCACTAGAGATTTTGCTAACGCGCGCTTAGATGTTTACACATCAAAAAGCTTTCAATGTATAATACAACAAAACCTTAGACTATGAATTACTTGCGAGAAAAGATTTGGCAACAAATAAAAAAAGAAAGGGTTGCCCAATACATTTGGCCAAGGCTGTATATTTATAGTATTGTTTCAGCGGATTCACCTCCTGTTCCGCAGTAACAGAAATATCCTTTGCGCAATTGAGTGAGTATTTAGTGATTTTGATTAAATTGTATTTTTTAAATGAAAGACAAACTACAAACGAGAACATATTCTGCTAAGATATTAATCTGTATCAACAGCAAACTTTGAATGTTTTTACATGAATAAATGATACGCTGACTTGTCACCTCCATCCAAATAGAAACTTTCTCATTATCTTTCGTCGGATCATGCACTTCCAGGTTCACCCCTCGTTATAATTAAGTTTTCGCAATCAGATAAGAGTACGAACTTCCTTTGATAAAGGTAACAATTGCAAAGCAATTACATTACCATTAATTTCTATGACATTCAAACCCATAATTTATGCGGAAAGTTGAAACGTTTTCCGCTAATGGATCGATTTTGTCGTTCGTGTGCTATGAGGCAGGAAAGTTTTATTTGCATTCATTATTCAGGGTGAAAAGTCGAATCTTTTTTTTTGTTATATCAACCTTTAGGTTAGTAAATAATATCTACTCGTAATAGTTGAGCCTTGTTTGACGATGCGATACGTTTTCTATTATTTAAATGCAGTAACTCCAAAGGCAATACAAGAATTCCACGGTATAACCGTAAATCAAATGCGAGATGCAATATCTTTTTTACCCGACTAGGCAAAAAGGAAGGTTTATGATTTTAACAGGCTGGGTTTGTTTGCTTGTTTATTTGTATGGAAGGATGTCACCTCGTACAGCCTAAACTATGGAACCGATTTCAACAAATGAGGTGTCGTTGGATTTGGCTTCATCCGGAGAGTATCTTAGGCTATGTGACGTCACAAAAAATTATGGCGGACGCAGAAAGCAATAGAGCGGACTAAATTTTTTTTTACAACCGCCTTGATAGTGACATCAAATGAAAGGGCTTGGTGAGTAGAATACGATACGCTAGGATGTCATTGTAAATTCAATATGGCGGACGTCCCAAGATGACGATTTACCGTTATCTTTACTACCTCCTTAATATGGGTATCAAATTAAAGGGCTTGACAAGTAGAATACGATAAGCTTAGTGACGTCATTTAAAATTTCATACGCTCATATCTATTTTCAGACCAAAAACAGTATATTCCACCCAAAAATATTTGAAAGAACAGTACTTTTCGCAGTAAAAATTGTATTCAATAAAAATGAACGAAGAAAGGTAACTAACCACCGAGCTTCAACGGCTCAAATGGTGTTGTATATTGATGGAGATAGGAGAGTGCAGCGACTGCGAAATTAGTTTAAGCTAGCATTGAAGTTGTACGAAAGCAGGCAAAATTAGCGAAAAATTCGTTGCATATATTATCTCATTCGAATTGTATCGTTAATAAGTTTTTGCTTTTTCGTCACTGCAGTTGACGATCTTGACGCATTTCTAGCGTTTTTTCGAGCTCATTTAAACAGTGTGCAACTTCAATAGCCGTGACATCATGCGTTCAATTTTGCATGTATTTACCGAACAAGCCGAAAGAGATGTCTTATTAAATTGAATTGTCATTCCGAACCGATTTTTCAAAACTTACCAGTCAGTCACTGCTAATTGGTATACTGAAACTTGCTTACCACAAGTTTTCCAAAATTGACTAGGTCACCGAAAAGAAGAGGAGCTACGCCGCCATTTTTGAGTTTTACTACTCAATCAACTAAGCCTGTTAGTCCCTATATGTGCACAAACACATCCGACACCACTGCGTCATCCCGCTGTATTCCAAAAGATGGGCACCGTAGTGCAAGTGGTTAGTGCGTCGGACTACTGTGCCAGCGGTCTTGGGTTCGAATCCCGCCGCAAACACCTAAAAGTTTTTCACAGTGCCCACCTCTTTCGAATGTCTGACAAGCATCAAAGAGTATTATTTGTCACGATTGAGCTTCTCGCCGTTCGGAGTCGGCAAAAAACTGTAGGTCCCTTCCATTCGTGCAAAAATATAACACGCACACACAAATGGTTGCGAGAAGCAGGCCCAAGTTCACCTTGAGCTGTAGCGCCAACTAAGTATTCCAAAAGATGAAAGATGTGATCATCTACAGGTATTGATTATACGAAAATATTTCTGCGAGTTGCTACAAAATCGATTTCTTGTCATTTTGTCCCGTATTAAATCGCTCCAACTCAAAAAGGTTACTTTTATTGTGGACACTTTTTCCAATTGCCAAGTTACTACATATATACATATATACGACAACAAGTATGATACCTAATTTCCCTTTACTTTTAAATATCGAAAATTCTACGTCCATACATTTAAATTTAATTCCTCCGTAGACCTTTACCATCTCACTCCACTCCCGAAAGTGATTGCGATTTAAATTACTTTTGGGACCAAAAACGGGACCAAACAGCTTTCGTATTGAATATTACTCCGAAGTTTAAAAAAAAAAACTATTTAAGGATAATCCCTCATTCGTTAAATTACTTTCCTGGGATAAAATAAGGTTCAATGGACTCTGGTTACTTAATTTGAACCTGGAAAAGTTTAAGTGCTTTACAAAATCGTCCCTTCACACCCACAGAACATCGCCCCAACCAACGACAAAAAAACACAAGTCTTCGAATATGTATTACCAGTGGTCATAAAAAAAAGGATAACCACTGACAAAACGATGTCGTAAATCAGCACAGAGCGGCATAAAAAACAACTCTCTCTCCATATCTAAAGTATGTATAAAAGGCTTAATGTCCCTTCACACAAATGTGTATATAAGGCAAACCCCAAAACTAAACCAAAAGATGAATATCAATCAACAGCAGCAAAGAGGGTTGGGGGCCGTAAGCGAAGAAACACGTTTGACGAAGGACATACTCGTAAACATGAAAATCCAATAAACGTAAATCCAGGAATTCCTTCGCAGTCCCTCATCTAATCTTCGGCCCCTTGTTGGTTGATGTCCCAATTTAGCATATGGTCCAATTCAAAAACATCAAATGGGAAATGGATCATTTTGTTTATGACGTGGCGGGAGCATAATAATTCTATTTGGTTGCTGAATGTTGTCAGTAGACTGTCCGTAGATAATTTACGAACTTGGACATTCTGATTAGCTGAATCGAAATTCAATTAAAACTGTAATTCTGACAAAGAGTGGGCCCCAAGTAAAGGGGATGAATATAATTGAGGGCGAATAATTAGGTTATCTCATGGGGTTAACAGTTAACCATCGGTATGCTAAAAAAAAGCGAACGAAAATAAAAAGAGAAAAATGCAATTAACCTTAAGCTGGCCATTATTTTGCTTTTTTTTTTAAATGCCAGCGTAGGCCACCCACTGTGCGTCTAATCGCCACTGTTCAATTTAATTAAACACTAATTTGGTCCCTTTTTCCATATTGCCAGGATAATTGATAATATTAGGAAGATAACCGTATTTAACAAATTTTATGGCTTTTATTTGGTAGCTTAGCTGTGGGTTCTGCAAATGAGTTTATGCTTTTTTTTCTACATTTTCATTTTGCATATTGCCTACAAGGATTGTTATATACCGTAAGAAATATTTCTCTCCAACAGAATTGGAAAACAAAATCGATAATTCTTTTTTGAATTTATTCAATAAAAATACATAGATAAAAAACATTTTTTAACAACAAGCTTTAATGAACTAAAAAGTAAAAAAATAACACATTTTGTGTCACTGTTACTGTTTAATTAGAACTCGTCCTCATCATTTAGCCAAATTTTACATTGAGTCTGAGTGCCCCAAGCTTTAATTTATAGTCACATATTGGTAACTCGGAAAAAAATTACCTTTTTACATTTGTGCGTGAAATATACTATATTGAGTTGTCACCGGATACGCAAAATTTTAGCATAATCGGATATCTGGAAGTGGGTGTAAAATCGATTCCCAGATTCCGCCCTCACAGAAAGTGAATTTAATATAAAGCTTGTAATAAATAAGTTAAATTGCCTGAATGCCCCAATTTTAGCCCTAGGAATTGAGGATGGAATTTCTACATCTGCATTTACGATATACAGTTAAAGCTCTACTTGCGGACAAACGGACAAATTTTCGAGAATCGACTCTGTTCTCTAATTTTGCATACAAAATGTGTTCTTAAAAACAGACATTCTCCAAAACCGACGCGGGCACTTCGTTTTACTTATCTCAAATAAAGGTCTCTCATTATCGGAGCGGATGCGTTAATTTAATAAAGTGTAGGTTTTGTATAAACAGCTGGAACCGAAGGATACGGAGGATTCATTTTCAATACAAAGCGATTTTACGTTGTGAGTTTCTTATGGGATTCCCACTGCATTTCTGCAATGTACTCGTTCTACTGCTCTTATATTTTCGCATGTTTTTATAAAATGCATGATTCTACGTGCAAAACTAGGGTATTCACAATGGACCTTGATTGCCCCTGGGTGAAATTGCATTTACTGCAAACGACCCTCCTAACCTAACATAACCCTTGTATGTTTTTTTGTGATTCGGTTATTGCAGAAACCTCAATTACTTTACTACAACTGCCCGAATTTTTATCGGTTGCTTTTATCAATGGCACATTGGCACACTGTTATTACTCCAATATGTTTTTTAAGCGGCAAATACACGATACAATCGTTGTACAACCGCGAGTTGTACCGACATCGGTAGCGTTCGACCGTACGATATCGGTACAACCGTCGCACAGTGGGACGAATGGTGTAAAAATTGCGACAGGGGTCGAAATTACATGTATCTATCTAGTACGGCTTTCCAAAGTCAATACAGCTGTTATATAGACACTGGTGGACATGTTAATTAAATTTTGGCACCACCGGTCTCGTTTTTCCACACGTTTTTTTCAATAAACAACCTCAAAAACGAGTATAAAAATCTACCATTTTAACGAAAATTCGTGATAAATTGGGTTTCGTTTATCGCAATATAATCAAGTCGGAAAGAATGTTTGAGTCTTTTTTTTAATATTGTCATTTTGCATAGTTTAGTAGTAAATAATGTCAGGAAATAGAAACATTCTATGTTCTTCAGTAGCCAGGGCATGTAATTTATCATGGAAATAACGTCTTTTTTGACAGTATTTTCGAGAAATTCAACCCGTACAAAAAAGATCCGAGCTGTTCTGAAAAACGGACTTCACAGGTGTTTACCTTAGGTATTCAGTGAAAGATATGTGAAAGAATTATATCCTACTTAGTCCTACTCCACCCGCTATTCATGTTTGAACAAGTGCCTCCCATCGTAAAATTCAACCATAGGCAGTGCCTGTATACAGGGTATTCCGGTCTGGGATACAGATATTTTGGGATCTGATTCATTGGTTCATGATATGAAATAAATCGTATGGCAGTGGGGGTCTATCTTGAACACCCACTGAGCTACAGGGTGTTTAAAAAAGTTTCTTCGGAGAAAGAGGTACCAACAGTTATTCAATCATAACTTCTAGTGTATTAAACGTAGAGCAACCAAAGTAGGTTTGTTTCAAAGACAAATGATTAGTGCTTATTACAGTAAGAAATTATTACAATTCGTACGAAATATTATTTCATATTAAACTAAATAAAACCGAAGGTGGGCTGTCGCTTCTTTTGCGTTACTCCTACAGCCAAACAGATTTCACCATTCAATTCAGCGTTAAAAAATACATAAAATATGGTCCACGGTGAAATTTTTTAGTGTAAATAACTAAGTGAAAATGCCATGTCCATGAAATCTACCATTTCGTCCCACTGTGCGTCGTAAGCTTGCTTACATACGATACAATCGTCGCATACGACCGCAAATTGCTTACAACCGTTGTAAAGGGTGATTTTTTAGCTGGTTTGGTTTTGGCAACACTGGTTTTGACAGCTGACGTGTGTTTAGTACCTTGTGTCACTGTCAAACAGCTTCAGTTTGGTTTGCAATTTAACCATGGATCGTCTTACAAATGAACAACGCTTGCAAATTATTGAATTTTACTATCAAAATTCGTGCTCGGTTCGAAATGTTCATCGCGCGCTGCTTCCATTTTATGATCGGCATTCTCGATGTTGCCCATGCACCTCTCCACTTAACAGCAGCGGAAGTATAACCGGCCTTTCTGAACGCGCCACGATTGCCATCTTAATACCCGTATGTGACAACTGAAGAGGTCTTTTTCTTTTGGCATCGAACCTCACCATCGACTGGACCACTCTGGGTAAAAGAAATAAATTCAAAGGATAAAAACTAATTTTGTAACCCTATACAGGTGAAATAAATCGCCGAATTAATCTACGTTGTTTTAAACTTGTATTGCGTTTTATTTTGTCGGTTCAACAAAATTCTTCCCAACAAATTTACAAAATTATTTGACGCTCTGGAAAAATAAACAGCCCAATCCAGTATCATCGATGGATTCAAACACGGTTAAAGAATATAATTGCCAATTATGCAGTGAACCTGATTCAGAAGACAATATGGTGGCGTGTGACAGATGTGAAAACTGGTTTCACTTCATGTGTGCGGGAGTCGACAGCTTCATAGCCAACCAGGATTTTTCATGTGGAGCCTGTACTCAACAATTGCCAAAAGGGCACTCCACACCCACATTACTGAACACCGTTACTACGACTTCAATGCAATCACCTACGGGCGATGGTAACGCTCCAATGTCCTCGGCGCGCTCGGGTATAACCCAACCATCAACAAGTAACTTGTACGAAGAAGCAGCAAAGTCAGCGCAAACATCTACGATGTTATGCCAACCCGCTATAATGCCAGCGATATCAGCCGAAATGTTATTCAACGGTGCTTCAGAGTTGTTGTCGAATATGAGAATTGTTCAGCCATCGGGTGCATCAGGTGCGGAGCTGAAAAAATCGGTAGGGAGCGGTAGTCCACTTACTGTAGTGTATCAGAGTGTAACGGGGCCGTTGTCATCGCATACACATGCAGAATCTACGAATAATTTATCAACAGTTGTGAACACAGCACCTACTTTGGTAAGTGTTCCATTACTGTCGGAGCATATGAAAGCTGCTCCAAAGTCATCATCAAATGCATATTCAGCGGTCAAGGGTAATGTACGCTATCCAGCTGTCACTGAGACAAAGCATTCAGCGTCGAATGTCAATCAGTCATTGAAGGCACAGGGCGTTACCATAACCTCAAAACGAAGGAGTTCAAAGTCATCTCAAAGCTCTTCATCTGTAAGGCGATTAAACATTGAGCTGCGTAAGTTAGAAGAGGAAAAAGCATTGGAAAAAGAATTTCTCAACCGTAAGTACCAAATTTTAAGTGAAATAGTAGAGGACGATCCTGGTACCGAGGTCGATGACGATATTTCCACATCTACCAATAGTAAAGTTCAAAACTGGTTAAAGGACACGCGTTCATCACAAATGTGCAAGCAAGGTGGACAGAAAGTAGTTGATGAGCCGTTTAACCCTAAAGGCCATGGCTCAAATGTGGGCTACACATGGCTGGGTGCAAACGTCAATTCACACATGCCAAAACAACATCAACCACTTCAATTGTCTACCAACCCCTGGTACCAGCCAATAACCACGTCTCAACAGACATTTGTGCACTCATCGGTTCTACCACCAGTAACTTCATCTCTTCCATTCAACCAGCGCCACCGACAGTGCGAAGAATCAGTCAACATCCAGCAGCGTTCGCCAGGCCGACCTCATAATCCGGAAACAACTTTCGATGTCCAGCATACACCATGTCAGCAGCAGCCTGGCTTCATTGAACCACAGACGTCTATGCAAAGAGTAACAAGCAACCAAATTGCTGCGCGCCATTCGATCTTAAAGGATTTGCGTAGTTTTAGTGGTAATCCAGAGGAATGGCCATCATTTATAGCAAACTTTAATAGGACAACGAGATTGTGCGGCTTCACTGACGAGGAGAATCTACTTCGACTTCAGAAGGTGCTCAAGGATAAGGCTTTTGAAGCAGTACAAAGTTTAATGAACAACCCAAATTGTGTGCCACGTATACTTGGCGTGCTGGAGATGCTGTTTGGAAAACCGGACAAGATCTTGAATTCCCTCATACTGAAGATCCAATCCACTCCGACACCAAAAGCTGATAAGTTGGATACCCTCGTACAGTTTGCGGTTGCGGTCCAAAATCATTGCGCCGCCCTGGAAGCCGCTGGACTTTCATCACATCTCAATAATTCTTCATTGTTACAGGAACTAGTTGCGAAGCTGCCAGTTCCCATCCAGCTTAATTGGGCAATTTACATGCAAACACTACCAGTCTGTACTCTTTCAGAGTTTAGCGTTTGGATGTATCGAATTGCAGAGGCCGCCAACTGCATCATACCTGTGCCACCAAAAATGTCAACAATAGCTGGTGGAAATAAGGCCGGAGTACTGGGCAAGAAAGGAGGAAGTTGTTTGCACGCACATTCAGAGGCTACAGCAGGAACAACAAGTCTCAGGTCTCAAGAAGGTAAAGAACATAAGTGTTTAGTGTGTGGTGGCAACTGTGCCTCCGTTGAGAGCTGTGTAAAGTTTAGGGACCTAAGCATCACGTCCAAATGGGAAGTCGTCCGAGAATGCAAGCTGTGCCGATGCTGCTTAAGGAGACACAATGGCTACCGTTGCCGATCAGCTACCCAATGCGGCACAGGTAATTGCACCTTTAAGCATCATAAACTTCTCCACAACGACAAAACTAACACAGGTAAATCACAAAATGTCAGAGACTCTGTTTCGCCCATTATAGCACAGCCTACCAATGCACATATTCAAAACTCGACAACGGTGATGTACCGCATTATTCCTGTCATTCTACATGGCAACAAAGTTCAGATTAGAACGTATGCATTTCTGGATGACGGCTCATCTTTGACGCTAATGGATGAGGATGTTGCTGCTCAACTCAACATCAAAGGAACTCCTGATCCTCTCTGCATCAGGTGGACCGCCAACACTCATAGATACGAAGATGACTCAAGAGTAATGAGCTTTAATATTTCCGGCACAGGTAACGAAGGTAAGAAGTTTCCACTTACTAACGTTCATACAGTGAAAAGTCTCCAGCTGCCACGACAATCGTTGGACGCACTCGCGCTGCAAGGACAGTATAGACACCTAAAACATCTGCCTATCGAGTCCTATTCCAACGCAGCTCCTCGCCTTCTCATCGGCCTTAACAATTGGAAGCTGGGACTTACTCTTAAATGCAAGGAAGGAAATATTGAAGAACCCGTGGCAGCCAAGACCCGTTTGGGATGGACAATCTACGGCTGCTGCCCTCAACCAAAATTTTTACCAGCCCTAAAGAATTCAGATGCTCACATCAATTTCCATGTATGTGAATGTAGCCGTGAAAGTGAATTCGATTTGGAACAACTTGTGAACGAGCTCCTGTGCAACGAGAAATTTGGACCTTCGGATTCTAAGATTCTGCAGTCTACCGATGATCAGCGAGCCTTAGAGCAGCTCCAGAACTATACTCAGCGTAAAGATGGTCGTTTCGAGACCGGACTGCTTTGGAAGTATGAACAGGTTCAACTTCCCGACAGTTATTTGATGGCCAAGAGACGTTTGTCATGCATTCAACAAAGGATGAGTCGCGATCTTCAACTAGCAGCGGAACTTCACAATAAAATCGAAAGCTACATTACCAAAGGGTATGCAAGGAAACTCTCATCAAAGGAAGCTGCCGAAGATCGGTCACATACATGGTACTTGCCGATATTCCCAGTTCACAATCCGAACAAGCCTGGTAAGTTAAGGCTGGTATGGGATGCGGCAGCTAAAATTGGTGGAGTTTCCCTTAACTCGGTACTTCTTAAGGGCCCTGACCTACTAACATCTTTAATGTCCGTTATTCTAAAATTTCGTGAAAAGCGTTTCGCAATATGTGCAGACATTCAAGAAATGTTTCACCGAATCTGGATACGAAAGGAAGACCAAAACTATCAACGATTTCTGTGGTTCAATCGGGACAGCAACGAAGTGGAGGAGTATATTATGCTGGTCATGACCTTTGGCGCTACGTGCTCCCCTTGTTCGGCGCAGTTTATAAAAAATAAGAATGCTGAAGATTACGAAAGCGAATATCCCAGAGCTGTAAAGTCAATTCGTGAAAACCACTACGTTGACGACCTTATGGACAGTGTGGAATCCGAAGCAGAGGCGGTAAGACTTGCTAAAGAAATATCCTATATTCATCAACAGGGGGGGTTCCACATCCGAAACTGGATCTCCAATTCCAGTGCAATCGGTGAAACATTTCAATCTTGCTCCCCAGTAGAAGTAAGCCTCGACACAAAGATGGAGCTTGCACCAGAGAAGGTTCTCGGGATGTGGTGGTGTACCACTGCAGACTACCTTACATTTAAAATCACGATCACTTCGTCGAATACAGATGTTTTTCAGGGGCGAATGGCTCCAACCAAACGCGAAGTACTGCGTATACTGATGAAAGTATTTGATCCGCTGGGACTGTTGTCGAATTTCCTCATGTATGGAAAGATACTTCTCCAAGAAATCTGGCGTAGTGGAATCGGCTGGGACGACCAAATTCAAGAAGCTGAACATAGTAAATGGCTTCGCTGGATAAGCTTTTTACCACAGATTGAGAAGGTACGTATCCCTAGATGCTATGTTTCAACAAAATTTGTTTCTTATCCAGACTTTGAGCTCCATGTGTTCGTCGACGCCAGCGAGAATGGTTTCGCAGCGGTAGCATATGTTAGGATGATTTCATCTGATATCGTTGAATGCACTTTGATTGGAGCCAAGACCAAAGTCGCCCCGCTGAAGAGTCTTTCAATCCCCAGGCTCGAGTTGCAAGCTGCCGTTCTCGGAGCTCGTCTTGCCAAGAAGATGTTGGAGTCACACTCAATTTCGTTCCAAGGGCAGTTCTTTTGGTCAGACTCAAGGACTGTTCTGAGTTGGTTAAGGTCTGATCATCGTCGATACAGACAATTCGTCGCATTCCGCGTTAGCGAAATACTCGATATCACCAAAATCGACGAATGGAGATGGGTTCCCACTAAACTAAATGTTGCTGACGAGGCGACTAAGTGGCAAAAGGGTCCAAACTTCGACACATCGAGCCCGTGGTTTAAAGGACCTGCCTTTCTTATGTCACCTCCGGAATGCTGGCCAAAAGAGGAAACCACAAAATGCAGCACCGCAGAGGAATTGAAAGCTCAGTTCGTTGGTGTACACAGCTTTCTAGATCGGCACCTTTTCCAACCGGAAGATTTCTCTCACTGGTTTCGGCTTCTTCGCTCCGCTGGATGGGTTATTCGCTGCGCCTTTAATTGGAAGATGATTCAGAAGCAGAGAAGGAGAAAAGCTGGACCACTGACAAGCGAAGAACTACAGCAAGCAGAAAGAATTCTCTTCAGACAGGCTCAATATGAAGTTTTTTCCGACGAAATTGAGGTTTTGTCCTTGAAAGGTATAATTAACAAATCGAGCGCAATTGTTTCTTTATCTCCTTATCTAGATGACTACGGAGTTCTTCGTGCTAACAGCAGAATTCAGAGATATTTGCAAGCGTTCTTGGATGTCAGATGTCCAATCATTCTTCCCACTCAACATCGCATAACAACTCTTATAGTGGAAGAATATCACCGGCATTTTCATCACGCAAATCACGAGACCGTTGTGAATGAGCTACGCCAGAAATTTCATATCGCCAGGTTGCGAGCTGTACTTAACAAGATTCGCAAAAACTGCCAAACCTGTAAAAACGCTGCAGCACAACCGCACCCACCAATGATGGCTCAACTTCCTGTCGCTAGGATATCGACATTCGCGCGTCCATTTTCGTTCACAGGCGTGGACTATTTTGGGCCTATTATAGTCGTCAACTTGAGAAGAAACGAGAAGAGATACGGAGTTTTGCTCACATGCCTCACCACTCGAGCCATTCATATCGAGATTTCTCATTCGCTGACCACCGACTCTTGCATACTTGCTATTCGAAACTTTATAGCACGACGAGGAACTCCTATCGAACTGTTCAGTGATAATGGAACGAACTTCAAAGGTGCTGCGACTGAATTGAAGCAGGCGTATCAAAGTATCGACAGCGACAAGCTTATACGAACGTTCACTTCACCCAACACTAAATGGACCTTTATCCCGCCAGGATCGCCTCACATGGGTGGAAGCTGGGAACGCCTTGTGCGTTCGGTGAAAACTGCGCTGAGCCAAATTACCACCATCCGGAATCCATCAGACGAGTTGCTGAGAAGCATGCTTCTTGAAGTAGAAAATATTGTCAATTCTCGGCCTCTGACGTATATTCCTATCGACAATGAAAATGAAGAAGCTCTTACGCCCAATCATTTTCTTTTGGGCTCATCTAATGGATCCAAACCGTGGGCTCTGTTCGATGACGAGAAGGAAGTTCTAAGGAGAAATTGGTTAGTTTCTCAAAGATACGCTCAGCAGTTTTGGCGCCGCTGGGTCACCGAGTATCTTCCAACAATAACTCGACGCACAAAGTGGTTTGCTCCAGTTAAGCCAATAGAGAAGGATGACATCGTATTGATCGTTGATCCTGGAAGTCCTCGTAATTGCTGGCCAAAAGGACGAGTCATAGAAACGAAACTTTCTAAGGATGGACAAGTAAGAAGTGCTACTATTTTAACTAAGTCAGGTATCTACGTAAGGCCTGCTGTTAAGATAGCCGTTTTGGACGTCAGGAAGGATACGAAGGTAAGCCCATCAGTGGACATACCAGGAGGGGGTGTTGCCCATGCACCTCTCCACTTAACAGCAGCGGAAGTATAACCGGCCTTTCTGAACGCGCCACGATTGCCATCTTAATACCCGTATGTGACAACTGAAGAGGTCTTTTTCTTTTGGCATCGAACCTCACCATCGACTGGACCACTCTGGGTAAAAGAAATAAATTCAAAGGATAAAAACTAATTTTGTAACCCTATACAGGTGAAATAAATCGCCGAATTAATCTACGTTGTTTTAAACTTGTATTGCGTTTTATTTTGTCGGTTCAACAAAATTCTTCCCAACACTCGACCTTCTGAGCAGTCTATTCGGAAGATTGTGACCAAATTTCGCACCAAATTTACTTTGTTGGACATTAAACCACCAACACGTTTACGTACTGTGCGTAGTGAAGAAAATATTGCGGCCGTATCAGCTAGTGTGACAGAAGACCGCGAAATGTCGATTCGGCGCCGTTACTGTCAATGGTGAACGCTACCGAGCGATGATAACAAACTTTTTTTTGCCCGAAATGGAAGTTCTTGACTTGCATGATATGTGGTTTCAACAAGACGGTGCCACATGCTACACAGCACGCGAAACAATGGCGCAATTGCGAGGCGAGTTTGGTGAACAGTTAATTTCACGTTTCGGGCCGGTCAATTGGCCGCCTAGATCGTGCGATTTGACACCATTAGATTATTTTTTGTGGGGGTATGTCAAGGCTAATGTCTATAGGGACAAGCCCGCTTCGATTGACGCACTGGAAGCCAACATCCATGCATTCATTCGTGAGATACCGGCCGATATGTGTGAAAGAGTATGCCAAAATTGGACTCAGCGGATGGGCTACCTGAGACGCAGCCGCGGTCAACATTTGCATGAAATTATCTTTAAACATTAAATTGCAAGGTTCAAACTATCGATTCAAATAAATATTTCATTCATTTTTTCGAATTTTTTGTGTTTTTTTTTTTAAAAAAAGTTCTCAACCTCTTAAAAAATCACCCTTTACAACGATTGTATCGTGTATTTTCAGCTTATTCTAGTTTGTGAACAAAAATCAATGCATACTCTTAGGTACATTCTACAGCCCACCTTCCCTACTTTGTGGACTTTAATTGTAGTTTTAAGCTGTACTAGTGGACCAGTGCGAGAAATCTCGCATATATGTACATATAAACCCTACAACAGTTTGCGGTTTACGAATGAACAAAAAGAGAACGTAAGTGTAGGTAATAATGTTTTTTCGTAGTAACTTTACTCATATCCACTTTTTCAAAATTGATGAACAAAGTTCAGTTGATAAGCGTTCGATCACTGTTACTGGCCGAACACAATGGTGAAGTTGTAGTGGAAGTAGAAAGTTGAAGTTGAACTTTGCGCTTCACCATACAATTTATACTACAGCAACAGCTTCGCATTGTGTTCACGCTATAGGGTTTACGTGTATTTTAACTTTGACAGCGCTGCCTACTTCCACTACAGCTTCGCCATTGTGTTCGAGTAGTTAGAATCATTGAAATCGGTGCAGAAAAAAACTCTCAGGAGGAACCACAAGCTCTTGTGCTAGCGATTTAATTATTTAGATAAGAACTGCTTTTAACTGGATAACGCTAGAAATGTTGCTTCCCAATCATCCTCTATCTAAATGATAAATCGAATCAATCGTCCCCAAAATGTATATCCTTCCTACGCAGACCAGTAATAACTTCCAATTTAAGTTCCATTCTCTGGAACCAAAAAAAAAAAAACAAATTATTTCACCGGTATGGACTGAACGTAAACACTTTGAGAGGCAAAATTAATACGGAGGCGGTTATGATTTTGGTTTACGGAATTTCACTCAGAACATCGCCTCGCCACCAGTCAATAGGACATCACAGTACCCAATTCTGCCTGCCAATATCCACTGCCGCCAATCATGCAGCTGTCCAAATCGATGAAAGTGCTTACCTTCTCATTGTCGTCCTCGCCCTCATCCTCGTCGTCATAACACTAAACTCGGCCCTATGCTAGTCGTTAAAACGTGACCAGAAACCCAATGAGCCATTTAATATTCGCCCTACATGCCCACATTACACCGAAAAACACTTTTTTTTATATTGATTGAGTCATTAACGCAAATCCTTTGCACTACATTTACCTTAGTTGCCTGGCAGTGACCGAAAATGTCTGCCTCCCTCCCCAAGCGAGGTACTGAAGTATAGGTAGACATCTGCTATGACGATGAAGTATCCTTACACCCGAACAAGTTTCCTGATTAACCTGTCAGCTCGCATATTTCGGATACGACCGTCAATTTTCCGAATATTATATTTACAAGAAAGAAATAATAATAGGGGAGGAACGATCAAGGACAAACAGGTTGAGGTTGTTATTCATGATGGTGCACGAGTCTGTAACTCCTCCAACAAGGGTACATATTTGTATACATTTAACTATCTATCCAGCCATGAAAACCTTCCAAAGGTATTAAGGTCTAGAAAAGGGATTTGTTGAACCAGTCTGCGAGGTCGGTGGTACGCGACTATGTACGCGACTATGACTATGTAAAATCTGTAAATTTGAAAACATTGCTGCCGTACGTTAAAGTGCGACCGAGAGCCCAATCAAATGAACTCGTCATCGTGCACACGAATTAAACCTTTTAAGAACCACGTTTCGCGGCCCTAATTGGATAATATGGATATGAACGATGTGTTGTTTCAACAAGACGGTGCCACATGCCACACAGCCAATGCGAGAAAATCTTTATTGCACGAGAAGTTCCCGGCTGCATTATCTCGCGAAACACTGAGATCGTGAACTTTGATACCCTTGGACTTCTGTCTTTGGGGTTATCTCCAATGTTAGGTCTATGCCAATAATCCAGCAACAATACAATATCTGGAGTCGGAACCGGAAGAGAAAACCAAAAAGGAACAACATACTACCTATTATGTGACTATTTTCACAAAGATCTTGTCAGTTGTCATACCCTTACTGCGGAGTGTAAGCGTAAAGGTTATTGTGAATTAAGCTAGATTAAAAATGATAAAGAAAGATCAACGATCAAACAAAAAGTAAAATTAAGAACTGCTGATAGACGGCATAAGTAGTCATTTGGCGACTTTTTTTCTGACAGGATTTTGGGCCCTTTTTGTAATTATTGAGAACTTTGCGACCAAATTTCTCGCAGCAAAGCACTTTAAATAGAATGTTGAAATATAAATAATATTTATGGCTCTCCAATGTTATCGAACCTTCCGTATTTCTGTACAGTTATTGTATTATACATCATATTTTATGGGAAGTTTTTTTTGGCATAGACTTAGAGAAATATCGATTGTCAATGCCATCGATAGTTCTCGATAGTTGGCTTTTGACTATCGATAGTTTTCTAATCATTTATACCATTTTTCCTAGTTAAATTTTCCAACTAGGCCTACATACTCAGTTAGGTTTGAGTCTGGGATGTTAAGGGGGAAAATGGTGTGGAAATTAGGGTTTTGACGGGTATTCTAATAAATGAGCGTACCTTAAAACCTTCGTAAAGTCATACTTTATTTAAAAAACAAATTGCAGACTTATGATTTAGTTAGAAAATCGCACTAATTGCCAACTGTAGTTAAAAAAATAGGTAAAAAATCATTTTTTCGCTTTTTACCTGCTGCGGTTTTTTCCAAGTATCATAAAATCTGTGAGTTTTTCAGAATACTTACTACAGATTTTTTTGTCTACAATTGTTATGTTCACAAGAAAAAAATAATACAATGGTATATTTAATACGCATTTTTTGTAGAAAAGCCACCGAAAGTCAAAAAAATGTATGGGCAAGATTTAGGTTATTGACTTAAAAATAAAATATCTGGAAAGCAAAAAAAGTTATTCAATTTATTTAAACGCAGTTAAAAAGGGTGTTATTTCTTCTAAAACTAAAACCCTAAAAGAAGTTTCTGTAGTAAGTATTAGCGGAGATATTTGAGTTAGTATGGGTCAAGGTACACCAAAGTAGGTGTTTTCTTCAATTCTCGATGAATGATGTCCAAATCGGAGATAGACCGTTGCTGTAGAACGACTTTTTTCTTAGAATAAACCCAAGAATCAGTTGCCGAGGTCTTGACATTCTACTTGGAAACACCCTGTATAAGTCTTGTTTAATTATTAGATAATACCTCGGTAGAAAGATAAAACAATATCGAATCTCTGTAAATTGTGCGGACAACTCCAATGTATATTTATTACGAAAATAAAATCTATCTATCTAAAAACTTGGAACTATTTCATCGCCGTTGTGAAAGGATTCTAGGAAACCTTAAAACTATAAAATATTAAAACATGAATTTCCTTACTCCTAACAAGACTTAGGATGCAGAATGTCACTTGATTCATTTTCTACATTCTCATCTCAACTTTTCCCTAGTAACCTTGGTCCAAGGAGGAAGGTTTCATCAAGATGTTATAAATTATGTATTAAATTGACTCTTGAAGACATTTTTCTTAGATAATTTTAATTAAATAAAATGTACCTACATATGTATAAGTAATTGAAAATTGAGATACATTTTTTATTATTTTCCCTTGTTTATTATTCGGCTTTCTAAAATACGGTCACCGTAGTCATATCCCTCTCCGATAGTAGCTGTGCGTCTGTGCTACAAGACTCGAATTTTGTTGGTGTTATCAATATTTTGTATGGAATGTATGAAAACATCAAATCTGACGTGTGCTGATGTAAGTTGCATATTTTTTTTTTGTTTTTTTTTTCCTCTCTTTTGAGTTTTCCATTATTACATATTTTTAAAAGATTATTGTTGCACAATAATTTTATTTTTAATTGAGGTACATATTAGACTCTTACTGGCCGAACACAATGGTGACACTGTAGTGGTAGTAGAAATTTGAAGTTGGCTGAACTTTGCGCTTCACCATACAATTTATACTACAGCATCAGCTTCGCATTGTGACAGCGCTGCCTACTTCCACTACAGCGTCACCCTTGTGTTCGGCCAGTTATTTCGCGGTACAACTACGCTTTTTCTTGTGGCTTGTGTTAATGGGGGCATTCCGAAACTTAGATACTTGCAAATGCAAGTAGTTTAAGCCCTCTGATTGGTTGAGAGCTCGACAGAACATCTAGTCCACTTTCATTGAGGTCGAGGACTGGATTTTAGTCAAGAAATTCTTGACTAAAAGTCGAAAACAGCTGACTTATTTGTTTGAATATACTGCGTGGCTGTTGTTTGCTTGTTACAAAAGGCGCGTTTTTTTGCAAATCTAGGTATATAGACTTCGAAAAAGCTTTCCAAGTAAAAATAAGACTGGATAATTATCCAGGCTAAGGTTTTGTTATATTTCACATTGTAAACATGTTGCGGAAACATGTTTAGTTTATATAGATTTGAAAAAAAAACACGCCTATAAAATAACAATTTAAGTAAATTATGAAGGGGTATTTTTATTTTTTTAATTTTTTATTCAGTTCACATACAATCGATGAGCTCTGCAAATTTGTAAATTGTAAGTTTGTTTTTGTTCTTACTTTCTTTAAAAAAATTAATTTGTTGTGATGCAATCACAATTCTCCAAACAATTTCAGAGCGAAAAAATAGAAAGTAAATTACGTTTTTGACATTTGAACTGTCGACTAAATATTTTGTCATTGGGGGCGTTCCGAAACTTAGAAGGCCGTAAACTACTTGAATTTGCAAGTATCTAAGTTTCGGAATGCCCCCATTAATTGATTGAGTTTACGCCTAATGATGACTTTAGAATGCAATCTGAATCGCACAAGGAATGCTTAGACTGACACAGTTTCAGAATAAAGCCTGTTTTTTTTTAGCTCCTTTTTTCAATATGGCAACACTTAGGCAGCTAAAAGTTAATCTGACAGCTGACACCATCTTTTTATTCAGCACCCATATTTGGCAAATTATCATGGAAATATTTACGGCGGTTACAAAATGCGGAAATTTATTTTAATTTCCCATAGCTCTTTAAAAACAAAACCATTATTTGCAATAAAATTGCCATTGAATTTATTAGGCGCGTTTTTTTCAAACCTATATAGTTTTTGAAAAAGCTTTCCATACAAAAATAAGACTGGATAATTATCCAGGCTAAGGTTTTGTTGTATTTTACATTGAAAACATGTTGCGGAAACATGTTTAGCCTATATAGGTTTGAAAAAAAACACACCTATTGTTAAATAGTACAAATCTATGTAAACGCTTTACAAGCATTAAGTTAAATTATACATTTTTTTATTCAAATACTTATCCTCCATATGAAAATTGTAAATTCTCCCAACTTGGCATCACTTTTTGTAGTTGATTTTCCTGCAGTTATTTTGACTTATCAAGTAAGCAACGTCTGTCCATATTTGAACTTTTTTTTATCAAATAATGAATGTCGAACGCATTATATTAATACCATTCAATATAATTAAATGATTTTAAATCCTATAAACAAAGAAATTTCATATAAATAATAAATCCACCGCAGCATTGCCCAATCAAAACTTTGCCATAAAAATTCGTCAGGTAAACACATCGTCAGCCATTTTCGAAAACCAATTTTTTTTTTATTTTTATAGCATCTAGCATTCTGTCTTTTTCAGTTCGTTCAAGTACATGTGGTCGGGAAAATTTTCTCGTGTTTTATTACGCAAATATAGTAAAAATTCGCGCGAAAATATGTAAATCCCGATGATGAATAGTGTCCCAAAAGAATTTCATTAATTTTAAATACAGGGAATCAATAAATGAGTGAATTTCGGAGTGCGTGTCAATTCGCATGTTGATGACGGTGAAATTGCAACACGGAAGGGACCACCATCGTCGCCGCAGTGCGAAAGAAACCACAGACAAAATCAAAGAAAAAAAGAACAATTGGTGTATATTAGGAAAAACTAAATAACAAGTGTTCAGTGTTTGCAAACAAGAAAAACTCCTAGCAAAAGGGTGTAAAGCAAAAAAAAAAAAAAAACAGCTCGTACGTATCTCCTCACACTATAATGCCTGTGTCGGTGGTTTGTGAGTCGGCATCGGCTAACGTAAATGCCGCCATACGTGACTCCCTTGCCAATTCTTCATACGTTGGTTCGTCTGGCGGATCAGGCAGCCAATCATCCATAGGCAGCCATCATCATCATCATGAAGAAAGCTTACAAAATAAATTGATGGCATCTGCAAAACGTGTACTCCTCTCTAAAATCGAATATGAAGAGGTGAAAAATTACAATCAATCGGTCCTTGACACCTTGAAGTCCAAATATATCGTACTTAAGCCCACACCACCACCACAATTGTCTGGCAATAGCGGGAAATTAATGCACGCACCTGCAACAACAACAACATCGTCTTCCACTTCAACGGGCATGAATGGAAGTGATAAAGATTCAAACCAAAGTCCAGCGATGACATCCACCGTTCACAATTCAACGTGTAATTCTTCATTGGCGACCTCTGGTGAGTGTTTATCAAAAATATTTTCGCAAATGTCACTGTGACAGTGAAGTAGATGTTTTACAAAATAAATTTTCTGTCAAGAAAGGAATAGAATGACCCAAGTGTTCGATTTTTTTTTATACACAAATATGTAAGCGTAACATGTTAAACTTGTTAGCTCAATGAATGGCAAACACAGGTACATTAATTGACTTATTTTCGCGGTAGAACACCATCCTCAGTCATTTAAATTTACCTTCCGTGCTTGTCACTTTCGATAGATTTTAGGTCAAAATTTACATCAAATATTCGGCAAACTTTTGCTAACTTTACCATCTTATCTCGTGTATAGAAAAATCACAAAGGAATTCCAATGAACTGCCACAGCCTAAACGTATACTGTTCCCACGGGAGAACATTCAAATCGGTTGGAGAAGCTCTAATCGGAAATGGCATGTTGGCGCCGGGATGATGAATGTTGGCAACACGTGCTACCTGAATTCCACGCTACAGGCTTTATTCCATGTACCAGCGATCGCAAATTGGCTCATGTCTGACACGATTCATATGGAACGATGCGAAGAGGACAACGGCACACAGGGTGGCTGCATTATCTGTGCCATGTCCAAAACGCTCATCTCTTCCCAACAACAACAATCAGCCATTCGGCCATACCTCGTGTATTCCAAGTTGAAATCAATCTGTAGACATTTGATCATGGGCAGACAGGAAGATGCCCACGAGTTTCTTCGGTACTTAGTTGAAGCAATGGAGAAGGCGTATATTTTGCGTTTCCGTCACTATAAGGAGCTGGATCAGTTAAGCAAGGAAACGACGCCGCCAAATCAAATTTTAGGTGGTTATTTAAAATCTGCCGTGCGGTGCCTTGCCTGTGGTCATGTGTCGACAACGTTCCAACACTTTGAAGACCTACTGCTGGACATACGCAAAGCGGATACAATCGACGATGCGCTGGACGGGTATTTCTCACGAGAGAGACTTGAAGACATGGGATATAAATGTGAATCATGTAAAAAGAAGGTGAGTTAGCGTCATGCTCGTTTGTACAAAACATAATTTTAACCAAATTATTACTTTCTAGGTATCGGCCACAAAGCAGTTTAGTTTGGAGCGAGCTCCAATCGCTCTCTGCATTCAGTTGAAACGCTTCTCGATGCTGGGTACAAAGCTGAACAAACAAATAACCATACGTCCACGACTGGATTTGTCGAGATTCGCATCGAAAAAGAACGGCGAACACCTGACGTATAAACTTGTAGCGATGGTTACCCACCTTGGAGCTTCCCAGCACTGCGGACACTATACGGCGATTGGGCTCACAGAATCTGGTACCTATTACAGCTTCGATGACAGCTACGTTCGTCCAATCTCAGTCCAGAGTGTGGTCAATACAAACGCTTACATTATTTTCTATGAACTAGAAACGGGTCAGCACAATGGCCAGATTCCGAATAGCAACAGAACAAGTACACAGGTCAATGGCAACCATGATCAATCGAAGGAGAACAAACAAAAGAATGGCAGCGCCTACAACAGCAATGGTGGCGGTAACGATAACCGCCAGTGCTTCTATGGAACGTCTACAAACGGCCCAAAGGTGATCAGCAAACTTAGTACAGAGCCAAATATTATCGGCCCACAACTGCCAGACTACTACAAGAATGGTCTGTCGAATGGTTTCCCCGGAAATGGAAACAAACTAGTCAATTCCCCGAGTAAATTGAGCAATCGGCCCAGCTCGCTGCCAACAAACAGTTCCAAGATAATGATACACTTTAAGAATTCGGCTGCGATGTTGAATGGTACTGCTACGGCCACTTCTGTATGTTCTTCATCAGCGACAGCTAGCGCAGCCACCAGTTCAACAGACAAGATTAAGAGTGCCGCCGGGACAAATGAAAGCGAAGTGGACAACACAGCTGTGACTACCAGCTGCAAACAGACAGCCAACAATGAAGTAAGTTCCACAACTACGACACTGCCAAGTATGCCTAAGCTGGGCTTGGGCTCACCAATGCATTTAAAGGACAAGATGATTGTAAGCAAACTGCAGCCACTATTGTCACCAACTGCCACTGGAGTTTCCACATCGACAACAACAGCTACTACAAATGGTGGACTGGTCAAGAGTCCATTGAAAAGCCTGGTTCCCTATGAATCAGCGTCGGAGGATGATTCATCGATGGCAACGGGATCTGCAGGATCTTCCAATGAGGAAGATAAGGATGTCGATAAAAGCCAGCCAATTACAGCAACCAACGCAACCCAAACCAGTAAACCTCCGAAGAAGAAGAGGAAGAAAAATGAGTTTGATTCATTGTTTAAGAGAAGGGCAACTTGTCCAACAAATGGCAGTGGAATAGGTAACTCCTGTGTCTCAACTGTCACCACTACAGGATTGTGTAAATTGTCTAAGACTCCATTGGACAGTGATATTAAGGTGACCGCTAACAATTTCGATGATAGCTCCCATGATTCGGTTGAATCTTCAGCATGTGCAGTTACCTTAAAGAAGACACCACCAACACCACCATCGCCGCCGGTGATAAAAACAAAGACTGGCCTCTGGCAAGTTACAAACGTGTCCACTCCGTCTGATAAGAAATATAGGAATCCATTCGCAGGGGACAAATCGACATCGCCAGCAAATCGTCCCGTTAAGCACGCGAATTTCAGTTCAAAATCATTCAATGGCTCCCAGCAAAAGATGGAGGGTGAGAAAAGTGAAGTTGTCAATGAACTGATGAAGCAATCACATCGGGGCTATGGAGCACCTGTGATCAGCTGGAATGGAAACAAAACTGACCTGGAAAAGGAGGTAAGCATTTCGATTACAAAGAAAAGTTTTAATGTCTTTTGATATTAATCTCTCTCTTTCTTTTAGATTTCAGAAGAAGCTCGTTTGCAGCGCAAACGCGAATGGGAGGAAGACGATGAAAACGACATGGATCGTGGCCGACAAAAGAAAGTTAAAGCACACAAACAACCAACAAGTAATCCCGGCTATAATCCATTCCAAGAGCAACAATGCCAACAGAATCAATATCAACGCCGTTGGAAACTGGTGAACAGTGCAGCCACTCATCGCTATCAGAACACATCCAGCGGTCGCTTCCGCATGGGCAACACTTTCAATCGAAAGGTAAACAATTTCAAGCGTTTTGGCAATAAATTCCACCAGAGATCTCACCACCAACGAAGCAACGGCGGTGACTTTCACAGGCGAGATTCTTAACAGAGTTATACGACCAAGCATAGAGCCCCCTAGCGACAACTACAATTAAGAGTATACATACATTTAAAACATTTTAGCATTGTAAATAATTTAGTTCAATTTGCGATAATCGTGTTAACACTTCTCGCCTCGTTTTATGTCAACGATCTGTCACCAGACACTTCCCTGCGGTTGTTATGCTAAGAAGTTTACGTTTACAACTGGAACCACTTTTTTTATATATATATATCAAACCTTGTTTTTTTCGCATAGGCAATTAGAACCAATTGAAATTTGTTTTTAATTAGTTACACTTTGTACAGTGTAAGCCACCAATTACTCTGACACTGAATAGAACAACTCCATCCATATTCATCGTCGTATTGTATTATAATAATCAATTCATATAGCATGCAGCAAATCAAACAAACAAAATACCTAACTAAAAAAAAAAACGAAATCTAGATGAAAGCGTTTAGTTACTAAGATCTTAGTTTGTAAAAGAAACCGTAAAAAAACACCGGACACCTATTTGAATACATTTATAATTTCACTGCTATATTATAATGCTTTTAGGTGATAAGTCTGTTAGCACTTAGTAGATATAATTAACCAATTTTGTTTTCTTAGATTTTAATAATATAATGCAATTTAGTTTTAGAACTTTTTATAAATGAGACCCAGACAAAAATCTGCAAAATTCTTGATTATGAAAACAAAAAGAGATTAAAGAATCGAATAGACGATCCTCCCTTCTTCTCCTCCTCTCCTTCTTCTGCCTGTCTGATCTGGCGTATGCATTTTAATTTATTGTATAAGTTGTAGAACATTAGAGAAACTTGTTTTATCCACAAAAATATAACCGCGCTGAATGTTTAGTTTGTTTATTTTTCTTTTTTCTACAAAAAAAGAAAACACAAAATATATAAATATAGATATATGAATTGTAATTACATTATTTAAAACAAAAATAAAATTAATGAATCAAACACACAAAAAATACATGGAACTATTATATATACAATTATTAATATTATTTAATATAGAAGAAATATATACCAATTTATGCTGTAGTCTTAAGTCAGTGTGCGTCGGATCTCGTGTGACTGCATTCAGAAAAAAATAAGAGCGGTAAAGATGGGGGTTCGACGCAACAAAAAAAAAAAAACACAAACAAACAAAATATAATTGAAATAAAAATATATTTTGAAACGAAATCTTTTAAGTTTAATTAAAATTAAAATAAAATTCTGTGTAAGACAACACGCAGAATAACCAATGAACCGGTAAAAACTTAGATAAGGCTTGCTATTTTTTGTGTCTACTTTGTGCCCACTGAGTATAAAAAATTAACTACATATTTAGTATATGTACTATACTTGACAGCGTACACGTACTGTACAGGGTAGTGGCGGGTAAAGTTTTTGAGCTTGCTGCCACGGGCAAATTATGGGTTGAGACTTTCCAATACGATGGCATGGAATGCCCCATTCGATTAATTTGCTTAATCATTGAATTCTTGTTTTCCTGGCACATGGAAGCACCTTATTTTTAATTATGCAGTGACTCAAAATGGATCAGATGTTTTCAAAGATTACAAACTAATCAGGGTTTTTCATAAAATAAAAAAAAATTAATTATTTTGAAAGTTAACAAATTTGTTGAGCGTTAAAGGTAAAATAAAAAGATAGAATTAATCACTGAATGAATTTTTCTGGAAAAAAATAAAAGCAAATATCTATAAAGAAGCATGTGATCAATTTTGTGAGTTAGGGTGTTTTCATAAAAGTCATACTAACAAAGAACTGCGTTAACTGCGTACAAAAGCAGTTTTATTGCAGAACTGCCGCAGGCAAACTTTATTACATCGTGTTCATAAACGTCATGATATGATCGTTGCCGTGCAGATTAGTTAGTAAAATCAAGAGACTGCATAGAAAGACGTAAAGGTTGTGGTTGACTAAAGTTGAAATTAAAGAAAAAAAATTAGTATCTTGTATATAGACGTTTATGAACGATGTTGACATGAAAATTGTGCTAAATCAGTTCTTCATCTTGACTGCACATATTCTGAAAAGCAGTAGCATTCAAAAACGCTTAAGAAAAGTAATGCGGTTGTACTTGCCCAAATTGTTGACGTTTATGAAAACACCCTTAACCTTACGCTAAGATCGTTTATCGTACTAATTTTGTTGTCCTCGTTTAGCAGCCGAACCATTTTTTACTGTAATTGGCGTACAGTTAACTAGGTCCGTGCATACCTTTGGTGAGCTCCGGACTATAATGCGCCCATCGTCTTAACCGAAACATCATCGTTCGACAGTTGCCTTTTAATGTGGCCTTCAAAAGATTCCTATAGCGTTTAAAACTGGAGACTGAAAACCCCACTCCAGAACTTCAGCCCACTGAATTTCTAGCCAATATTTTGTGAGCTTGGCTATGTGTATCGAATCTTTATCGTTGTAAAAGGTAACGTCTAACGTCCGATTTGACCTATTTTTCTTAACCTGGCTCTAGACAAGATCTAAGCGGACATGCGTGCCATTAACAGTCATGCACCCCCAAAGCATAAGGTAACCTCTATCGAACTTGGCCATTTCTTTAACCAACCCCTCTGATAGCTGCCATCTCCCTCATTTTCCAAACCCACTTGCAGGTTCTTGTACCAAAACGGTCTTTGTTGGTCTAATTTGATGAAGTATTGAACTTCAACTGCATACATTTTTTAATGTCGTTTTCAATGCCCTATTTCACCTGGATTGGTACAGCCCTTATCTTGCAAACCCTCCTCTAAAATGTTGTCTCTTACACCAAAATGCGCATAAATCCATAAATTGTAAGCTGTTCAGTTAAGTCTACTTACAAAAACTTTTGTGTTTTTATTTTACACTTTACTACTTAATTTTTGAAATCCAATAATATCCTTTAATTGTAAAAATGTCACAAAATTGATCACACCGAAGGTCGTCCCAACCGCCCACACAACATGTCTGGAGCACTCTACTTTTCCGATTACTATAACAAAATTACCAGTTGCATACTTGAGCATATGAAGGATCAAGTAAACGGAACTTTAAAACGGACACGTGAGGGAAAAACGTAGAAATTTGAAACTTGATCAATTATGGGAGTATGTACAGCTGCGAGCAAAAAAATAGCAGTGCCACTAAAGAAGTTGCATTCATTTAAAAATACAACAATTTAAGCAATATTTTTAAAAAAAAAATACCAATAATATAAACTGCGTTATTTTCTTATAATATCTACATTATTAGTTTTTGATTTAATTAAAATAAATTAACATAAATGCATTTTATCGAAAGGAACTTCGAAAAACAGCGAGCAAAAAAATAGCAGTGCTCTTTCTTCGCCAGCTTACTTTATCAAAAAAGTAAAAAGAAAATACTGAATTTACATAAATTAGTATGAGGTGTTATTAAGGATATACCAGTCCTAAGTAGTATGCCTTTAATAACTTATTAAAGCTGCGTAAAACCGTTTTACAGAGTTTACAAGATGCTGGCACCTTTCGGATGGTATTGATCTCCAAGACTGCTAACTACCCCTCACAACTCGTTATTTTTTGTTTTTTTTTGTACAGTACATATCTCTTTTATATAGGCCTATAAATTTTCAATAGAATGGAGATCGGGATATTGAGCAAGCCACTCCATGAACTCAATCAATATATCCTGACACCATTGTTTAACTGTTCACGTCCTGCCTTTCGGGTCGTTGCCCTGCTAGAAAACCCATTTTAGTAACATTTCGCCTTCGGCACATGATAACATGATGTTTTGCAATATATCAACGTATGAGTGCTGGTCCATTATACTTTTATGCCAGTATATGGGACCAATACCATAGTATGAAAAGCATCCCCAAATCATGATATTAAATCCACCGAGTTTTTTAGTTTTTGTTGTGAATCAAGGATCATATTTTGTATTGGGTGGATGTCTGACATACTGCTGAGATACGTTTCCGCTATACAGGAAGGTTTTGGTCTCATCAGTACACATTATATTACTCCACTTCTCAGCGGGGCAAGACTAATGCTTTTTCGCAAACCTCAGCCTTTTTGATACATCCATTTTCTTGAGAGGTGGAACTTTTCGTGGACTTCGAGCACTAAAAAAGTGTTCCCTCAGCCGTCCTCTAAAAGTGTGAATACCACATGTTAAGTTAAGCACACCCACAATCTGGGTAGCTGCTGCAGAAAGATGTGTCCCAGAGTGCCTTACAACACGTTTCACCATTGAAGGATGCAAAATTTTGTTCCGGCCGCGAGTTTTAACCTTCATTTTATATTTTACAGCATTGCTTATCATTTAAGCGTTACACCCAGAAGTTCCAGAATTTGTTTGTACGTTTTCCCATCTTTTATAAGCAATTTAATTAGCCCGCACCTCTCTGGTGTGCAGTGTAGTCCACGACCCACTTTTATCGAAAAAAATTAATCGGTTTTACTACAATTTGATTAAAAATAAAAAGAAGGAACTTTTATCTTACTTTTCTATAAGTTAGATTCCAAAATCAAGTAAAAACGAAATTTGTATACCGAAATCTAATAAGCACTGCTATTATTTTGCTCGTCTCAAAAAGTATGAGATGCACTACTAATTGATATTTTAAAGCAGAAGTGAGGATTTACCATTGCAATATGACGTCATGTGAACAACATATTGTTGATAAGTATAATATTACAGCAAAAGTCACAAAAAATATTAATACAAAAAAAATATTAAGGAAAATGTTGCTTTCAAGGTAGCACTGCTATTATTTTGCTCGCCACTGTAAGTACATCAAATGGACTTACATCGATTTCTTCAAATTCTTGAAAACTCACCCAGACTTGCTGTCTATAAAATACAAGCCAGAACCGTTACATTATATACGACTTGAACTAACCCTGGTGCAGTAACCGTTGATTTAATCCAAGATCAGTTTAGTTCGCAGCCGAAAACTCGGTTTCAGGGTTGAATGGATTTGATTTCTAGACCTTTTACGTTTGATATAGTTTTATGAAATAATTAGTAAAATATAACGCTTAAATAAAAAAAATTTATTTGTATCTAAGTTTACAAAAGAAAACGCTCCCCTCTCCGGCTATTTGCTTCCTTTCTTCTTTTTCTTGCTAATCATTCTTCCCTTACTAAAACGGTTTATTTGACCCTTTTTGGCTTTTCGCAGACCACTTTTTGGTAAGCTCTTCAACGTATTATTCTTATCGCGTCTAATTTTTTTCTGGTTTGCTTTCTTGTCTAATCGCTCTTTCATTTTGAAGGCTTTACTCTTCTTCAGCTTACTCAATGTTTTTGTCTTCTTTATACGATCAATATCCTTTTTACTTTTTAACTCGTTTGTTTCTGATTTATCCTTACTATCGCCTTGTTTAGAATTTTTGCCTTTTGGTTTTGTCTTCTTTTCAATCAATTCCATGCCGGGAATTTGATTTACTGACATATCATTATCATCCTCCTCTTCTTCCGACTCTTGTTCAGCTTCCGAGTCACTTGCTTGTGTTCGATTCTCTCCGATTAGATTGTTTTGAACTGCTAAATCATTCGATGTAAGTTCCACAATTTTCACCTTCACGTCGTCATCTTCGTACTCATCTTCAAGTTTGTCCTGCTCGGTGAGATCTTTCAGCGGTTCAAATGATTTCTTCATGTGCTTAAGTCCGTCTTTGATCTCTTCGCGAATACGTTTGCGTTCTACCTTGAGCGTGTTTTCTAATTGTTCTTTAGCCTTCTTCCTGCGTTCATTCTTGCGTTTACGAAATCCCGTGAGGAAGTCCCTATAAAAAATCAAAAACTATGTAAAAAGGTGTTGTCTGTAGTGGAGGGTATGGTACCTTACTTTCTTTTCGCAGGATCGAAGACAACTTCTAGCTTCCTTTTCTTCGGAAGTCGCTTTTTAGCCATGCTTTTATTATATTTAAGTATAAAAGTTAAAACAAATTCTAAGTTTGTTTTGCTACAGCAGTATATAGTATATAGTATATAGTACAGCAGTAACCACAGACGTCAAACATGCGGCACATGTAGCTATCAAAATTTAAATGTCAAATTAGTGGTTCTATCGAAAAGTCGATAACATTTGGATTTATTCACATAAAGTGCTGCCAATCCATTGAAAATTATAGGTCTGTTCCCGTACTGTTGCAAACAGCCGAAAACAGTTCGATATGAAGCGAACTCGTGGTATCCAAGATACGGTTGATTCGCAAGAGTTCGCTTTATATCGAACATTCGATTCGCTATCCATAATAGGGCTGATAATCAGCCTATAAATTAACAGATACATTTGTAATTTGTATGCAAGTTTCTTTAAAATACTGTAAAAGATTGTTTTGATTAGAACGATTGTGGGTAGCTAGCATAGGGTTGGCAACCTCTACCTAGATTAGTCAAACTCCTGGCCCTTTTAAACAAAGGCTGTTGGCTTTTTTTTATTAAATAATATCCGTATAGGTTCAACTATTCACCAAACGTACATCTTTTTGAACATAATAACTAACGATTTATTTTCTTTGTCATTAAGTCACTTATTACAATTACATGCTAAATTAAAATAAAACGTTCACAGTTAAAGCATTATATTCCATTTGTTTCATTTTTTAAAAACTACAAAAGCTTATCAAGCAGCAGTGTCTTCCCGGAGTGAAAGTTAGGCTTAACTTTTTTCGCCACATTACCGCTTTTTGCGTTCTGCACTTCTTCTGCCTTTCTCTTTCGAAGCTTTAAATAAATATATTAAACTATATTCGCATACCACTTAAACGATTATAATCATATCTATACTTACTGCTTGTTCCTCCTCTGATAATGGAGCAAAAACAAAATTACCACTCTTGCTCGCTTTAATTTGCATTTGTTCGTCATCATTCGGGACACCCGATTTTGTTACTGTTTCTGCTATCTTAGCAAGTGTCTGTTTGTCGTAATTTAGAAACGAACCTCTCATAGATTTAACATCGCATTGTGCTATTAAAAAAGACGGAGCCTTATACTCTTTCTCCTCGAGAACTTCCTTTCTATATACAAGATCAGTTTTCATATCCGGCTCCATACTGGAAAGAAGTGTTCTGCCTAGGGTCGTTGCGGAAACTGCCGCAAGAATCTAGAAAAAGGTTTGTTATTTTTTCTATCAGATATAAGCAACTAATTAGCTAACCTCTTCTTTTGTTTTCTGTTTGAGTAGTTGTTCCCGATCAAAACGCATTTTTCGCCATTGTATCTCCTCTTCGTCGTCCGCACTATCTATCTCCTCATTATCACCACCACCGCCGGCATGGTCATCCAAATTAAACCCATGTTCAATGTTTTTCCAGCGAAACTGTCGTTGCCGTCCTACGCCATCTGCTTCCTCATCATCAAAAAGCATTTCTTGGATTTTTTTTACCTCACGGATATCTTCGTCGAGCACTTTCCGCCTGCAACAACAAAATTAATACCTAGATACCTACTAGCATTGAGTAATGCAACATAGAGAAATTTCGGAGATTCGTCGTCCCAGATTTTGACTCAGTTGAGAAGAGTTTAATTTTAATGTGAGTTACAAAATTGAACGTATATAAACATAGAGAAATTTCGGAGATTCGTCGTCCCAGATTTTGACTCAGTTGAGAAGAGTTTAATTTTAATGTGAGTTACAAAATTGAACGTATATAAAAGAAGAAAAGGGTATGTAGATGTGCAGGTGATGGTTTTAGAATGATTTCCATGACTAAAAAATAGTGAACAAGTTAAGGCTGTCGGTATGCCTTTCTACCATTAAAAAAAAACATTTAATAATGGCCAAAGCAAACGTGGTTTCTCTATGTATAAATACTCAACTACACTGTGGACGGTAAGATATACTCACATGTGAATCTGCTCCAATTCTGCGTGAAGTTTTTCTCGGTCGAACTCATCCTCATCACCCAGTTCAATGTCATATGTGTCTAAATTTTGTTCATCCTCATCGGCGCTACCCCATTCCGATTCAGACAGTTCAGCTTCGTTCTCCAGGAAGGCGTTTGCTTGCTTCAGACACTCTTTTTTCGACATTTGTACTTCAATTTCATTCTCCTCCGAGTCGTAATCAATAAAAGTTTGTGGAATTTCCTCTTCTATTTCTTCAGATGAATTTTGCTCTTCTAATTCTTCCTCTTCGTCATCTTCATCATCGGAAAAGCCTAGCTTTGTCCGTTGTTTTTTCTTTTTCTTGAGTTTTTTGGTTTTCTTCGTCTCAGATGTGGATTCTGCATCATCTTCTGCTCGCTCTTTCTCCTCGTCCGATGATAGAATTTTCATTATTGTCTTTTGTTTTTCTTGAGTTGCCTCCATTGGTTGCCCAATCCCTTTATCAAATAAACCGGAGCACAAATCCATCAGCTCTGCGTCATCAACATTTCCAGGGGTTTGTGTAATGGGTATTTGGCTTATCAAAGGTGTCCTTTGAGACTCTTCGAACTGACCAGAACATAAGCCTAGAAGTTCGCTTTCCACTTCTTCGGGATTCTTTTGTTTTTCTTCCTCGAAAAGCACGCTAGTACTCGTTGTATTTAGACCTAAAAATGAGAGAAATACTTCGCTGCATTCGGGCATTTGGACAGGCTTCATTTTGTTCGCCAAGAGTGGCGCCCACTCTATGATTTAAAATTGAAATTTTGAATTTTCTTACCTGCGTCCAGTACGTCTAGTTCATCGTCGGAATCTTGGAAACCTTTGATAACACGGTGCTTCCTTTTTAACTGATCTTCATTTTCTTGTTCTTCGTCACTTTCACTGCTATCTTCGTCATTTCCATCGTATTCGATTTCAGATTCTTCACCACCATCGTCTGGTTTGTCACTTTCATTAAGAGCTGCGACTTCTTCAGTCGCTTCTTCTACCTCGTCGTTGATAGCTTCGTCTTCTTCCTCAAGTTCGATCTCATTTTCTTCATCGTCAATCTGGATCTAGATAAATAAAAGCATTTTGTTAGAGGTGATTTGTTTTCGCTAGCTTGGCTTACTTACGTCCTGTTCCACAATTTTTAGTTTTCGCTCTTGATCTTCTTCCTCGTACTCATCATCATCAAAACCGCAGCACTTGTTATATTCTTCCTCTTCCTCTTGCGTCTCTTCCATCTTCTTTTGGAAATCTTCTTTGCGCTTTTTGGTGATCAACGACCGAAGACTCTCCTTCAGCATAACGTAACCAGCACCTGGTTTGGGTTCCTTTTCTTTATTTGGCTCCTCAATAGCACAGACTTTAATCATGGGAATTGCCTGGCCGAATTTTCCTGATGATAAAGGACTAAAAAAAAATAGACGAGAGATAGAGATCTAATCAATTTTGACTAAAGCTTTATTTACTCTGTTGGTTTCTTTTTATGTTGTACATTCGACTTAACGAAACGTTGAAAGAGCGATTCTAGACCTGTTGGCTTGGGTGGCACCATGTCTCCAGTCTCAAGGTCAATCATCATATTGGGATCACCTTTAAGAGTTGGTACCGCAGGAAGGTTCTTCTCAGCGATAAGACGACGTTTAAGTTCGGACAAAGATTTTGACATAACAGGTTTCTCTGGACCGGCTTTATGTCCAACTGCTGCACTGGATGTGGATGAAGTTGGTAGTTGTTCAGGTTCGTGTTCTTGAGGTAAATCGACATCTATTAGGTCTTGAGTTGTAGGCAATGATGTTCGTTCCTGATCCAAAATGTTTGTAATTTCATCAGCCTCCATCGACTGTGCTTGTGACGCTTCGTTTTGGTCCATGGGTTGAGCAACGGGTGTCTCTCTAACCTCTATAGAATCATTTTTTTCTTGTTGTTTAGAATTTTCACTATCTTCTTGAACGTTCTCTACTAACTCATCATCTGATTCACTTTTGAAGAACTCTTTTGCTTCCTTTGCACGTTCTTCGAGATGTTTGCTGGAAAGATTGAAACAATTCTAACTTGATTCTCTTTAAAAACATGATTTGTACTCACGCATATGCCTCCAGTTCTTTGGAGGACATCTTCAGTTTCATCCCGGATCCACTCTGTCCAATTTCTGGCTTTTCAATAGTGCTTCTGGTAAGGAACTCCTTGAGTGAGAACCGTTTCGGTCTATGGTATGGAATACTAATTGAAGAACAGAATTAATATCAAATTGTTTAAGTAACTGTTTGTTCTGTGCGTTACCTGACTTGAGTCTCACGATATAGCCTCTGGTTTTCACTTTGTATTGCTTGCATTTCATCCATAGCTTTTTTAGCTGACGCCTAAGTAGATTTAACAGAGATTTTAGACATCTTAACCCAAAATTAGCTTGGAAAACTTACTCTTTGTGGCTTCTTTCGAACTTTAACAGGCAAGTTTGTTTCTTCTTTTTCATCTTTGGAAGATTCGCTATCTGAGTCAATTAAATCGGATACTTTTGACTTGTTTTTGCTCTTAGATTGAGTCGATTCTTCTTCTTCCACCTCATCTGCACTATTAACCTGAGTGATAACAGATTTTGATTTATCTGTGTCCTTTGACTTCTTTTTTTTACTCTTCTTGGTCTTCTTTGACTTCTCTTCCTTGTGCACTTCCTCGTCGTCACTGTCCGAATCAATAAGATTGGATATCCGAGATTGTCTTGCGGCCTCCTGCTTCTCTGTAGATTCTTCCTCTCCGCTATCAGAATCAATTAAATCAGAGATCTTTTTCGGATTATAAGCAACATGATCTGACTTCAGATTTTCTGTTTCATTTTCTTTATGATTTCTTGGGGGTTCTTCATCTTCGTTTACCATCTGATGGTTCCCATCTTCATCTTCACTATCCAACAATTTTAGAGTACGTTTCTTACGACGTCTTGGAGACACCTTTTCACCATCTTCACCTTCAGAGCCAGACAGTCGAAGAGTCTCAATACCCAGTTGATCTTCATCATCTTCATCGACTAAAAGGGATTCCATGTTTTCTAATGAATTGTTGGCACTTCCATCTGTTTTTGATGCTGAGGTTTCCTTTTCCAGATCATGAATATCATTTTCTATAGTGACCCCCGGTTTGTCAAATTGGTCTACTTCTTGCCCCACTGGCATATTTATTTGTTCCATTGTGTATTGATGTAATAAATATTTTTATAAATTGCTTCGAATCTTAAACAAATAAAATAAAACCAGTCGCTTCCACTTCCACCGGAGCAGGTATATGGCGCGAAATGAAAACAATGATAAGTGATGCCAAATTTTCAATGCGAGTTGATCTTCAATAGCGTGGTGAATTCAAATTTCATTATGCGTTTCTCGTTGGCTGTGTGTCAAATGCATTAAATTGTATCCACTGGCTAATTTTTGACGCTAGTGAGGTGAATATAGACTTCAAAAAATTAGCCGGCTCTGGTGCTGCATAAAAAATTATCCTGTGGCTAATGTTAGACATTTGTATGTACCCATGAAGGAATGAGAGACACGACGAGAGCTTTGTGTTTGGGCGCATTCAAGATCTTAGTTGACTAGATTTGCAGTCAATTCCACGGCCTCTGATTGGTCGAGAGCCCGAAAATTGACAAAACAGCTAGTCAATTTTTTTGAGGTCGGGGACTGGATTTTTAGTCAAGAAAATCTTGACTAGCCCACTAACAACCGCCAACAACAGCTGACTGGTTGGTGTGGTTATACTGTGTGGCTGTTGTTTGCTTGTTACAAAAATACAAATCCAAGTAAATTATGAAGGAGTATTTTTATTTTGTTACGGTTTTCCAAGTCGATTGTCGGTGGACAAATGTAGTGTACTAGTGTTCACATACGATGGGAAAACTACCCATTGTGAAAATTATGTAAAAACCAGTTCAACTTTTTTTTTATAAGAAAAAGCAATTCATATGAGCAATGTCGTGTAAAAACAAGTAAAATTGATAGTTTGAATTATGTTGATTGGTGAAATTTTATCTTTGTATTTTCCATTAACAAATGACAAACTTTGTTGTTTAACCATGTACACAAATTATATATAATTTACAAATAAAAGTGTTCTCGATTGGAAGAAATAAAGCGCACGCTCAAACTTTAAACTAAGTAGTTCGTTGGTTTATTTCTAGAGAAAGAATTTACAATATATTAAATACTTTGACAGATGAATGAATGTACTTACCGCGGTTTGCACCTCTTCCATTGGCTTCGAGAATTAAAGTGAGGCTAAATCAAGTAGCCGGAAAAGAATGGCTGACGATTGGAAGAAGTGCCAACCGCGGGCAAAGAAAAGTAGTGCCAACTTCATTACAAATTATTTAGGTTCACAAATGACAAATAGATGGCGTACAAATTATTGAATTCTTCACATCCCCACCCCCGTGAATCGATCCGATTCGCAATCAGCATCCACATCTAGTACGGCTAATCTGGAAACTGGACGGCATAAAACTCCTGTATTCGTCTGAACCTCGGCGCGCCTGACTACTCCATCTGTTCCTTGTTGAACACGTTGAACTCTGGCTCGCCTCCACTGTCGTCTTGGAATGTTAGGGTCACAGATAAAAACCAAGTCACCAACCTCGACTGGCTTCGTTCTTCGGCACCATTTGACTCGGCGCGTCAAAGTCGGAAGGTATTCAAGCACCCATCTCTTCCAAAATCTGTCTCGCAATTGGCGGGCGATTCTCCACTGCTTCCTCAAACCGTGTAGCTTCTCGTTTGGTTCCAGCATCGTAGGTGTCTGAGCTGTGTTGGCCGAACCCAGCAAAAAATGGTTCGGAGTAAGCGGCTCCTCCTGGTCAACTGTCACTGGCAGGTGTGTCAGCGGCCGTGAATTTACCACGTTCTCTGCCTCGATTATCAAGCAGCGTAGCGTGTAGTCTCGTGGCGAAATCTCCTTGAGCGTGTGTCGGAGAACACGCTTAACACTCTGCACCATCCGCTCCCAGGCACCTCCTTCTGACGGGTTGTTCGAGCAGTTGAAACGCCAATCGATTCCCCTTCTTGACAGCTCGTCTTGGATCCGATGACAATCGAAAACTTGGGAAAAGCGCTTCGCTTCCTGGTTAGCACCAATGAAATTTTTTCCGTTGTCACTGCGCATCCTTAGTGGCACTCCACGGCGGTTGATAAAATTGCGGATAACCATAACACACGCATCTGTCGACAGGTCGTGTGCCACTTCCAGGTGGATAGCCCTCACTGTTAGGCAAGTGAATAGCGCAATCCACCGTTTCTCGATGCGACGGCCAATTGTGACGGTGAGCGGTCCAAAATAGTCGAGACCGGTATACGAAAATGGTCTCAAGTACGGCGTGACTCGATCCTCGGGCAAGGGACCCATAACTGGTGCGGTTGGCATGGCTTTGCGAAGTCTGCAGATCCTGCAGCTGGCGATGATCTTGCGCATAACCTGGCGCAGGCGGGGCACCCAGTACTTGCGACGTACTTCACAAATCGTAGCCTCGGTGTTCTGATGCATCATTTTGTCATGGTAGTTGGCGACCACGAGCGTTGTAAAACGATGATCCGGCGGCAAAATAATGGGTCTTCTGGCGGCATACGTTAGGCAAGATGCAGCGTCAATTCGACCATAGACGCGTAGAATGTCCTCTTCATCAAGGTACGGCATAAGCTTGAAGAGCTGGTTTCCCTCTGGAACTGGTAAGCCACGTTCAATAAGGCTTATTTCAACGCTATAGGCTTGGCGTTGAGCTTGGCGGCAAACATGTTTCTCGGCGACATCCAACTCATCAGCTGTTAAGGCGACATCTTGGCTGCGATTGAAAACGCGCAGCACCCAGGCCATCGTTCTGATTAGCCTCCAGCTACTCTGCTCCGTGGTCTCCAAAATTTCCGCGATCCTATGGGCTACGAATGGCTTATATCTCCGGTTTTGGCTGTTGATCCATTTGATCACCGTCGAAGAATCGCTCCAAAGGATCTTTTTGGTGACGACAACAGAATGTCCTTCGAGTACGGTCTTCATCAGTCTGGAACCCAGAACGGCGGCTTGAAGCTCGATACGAGGCACTGTCATCGGCTTAAGTGGCGAGCATTTCGTTTTTGCGCATACGAATGAGATCTCGACCAAATCATCCTGGTTGGTTGACCTCCAAAATGCGACGGCGGCAAAGGCGTCCTCACTCCCGTCGACGAACACGTGTAGCTGAAGATCTTTAGTAGCACCACCTTGGAAGTAAAAACGAGGCACTGCCATCTCAATCACGTTGGGCAATTGCAGACGCCATTTGTTCCAAAGGGTGCAGATGTTTTCTGGCAATTCTTCATCCCACAGTAAATCTCGTCGCCAGACCTCACGCATGACCAACTTCGCAACTACCACGAAGGGACTCAAGAATCCTAGCGGGTCGAACACCGACATAACGATGCTTAGCAGCTCTCGTTTCGTGGGACGTCTGTTTCCATCGATGACGTCTTTGCATACTCGGTGGAACTGCAGCTTGTAGTGAAATTTGTCGCTACCAGGCTGCCAGTACATGCCCAATACTTTTTCGGCCTGCAGAAGAGTCTCCTCGTTGGCTGGTAAGGAGCACTCCAATGCTCTGACGACGGCTTCTGAACTCGAACTGAAGTTTCGCAACTCGAAACCAGCTGCCTTATGAATATCTCGAACCTGAGTCGATATCTCGATAGCTTCTTCGACAGATCCGAAACTATCAACGAAATCGTCGACATAATGGAACTCAGTGATGGATTTGACTGCACGGCGATCATAGATACCTTCATGCTCTAGTGCGTTTTTGAGCTTAACGTGTTGAGCTGCACTGGGCGAGCATGCAGCTCCAAACGTCATCACCAGCATCTCGAATATATCGGGCGGCTTGCTGTCATCTCCGTCACGCCACAAGAACCTTTGGGCGCATCTGTCCTCTGGGCGAATCAGGATTTGGTGGAACATCTCCTTGATGTCTCCACACACGGCGACGGCTCCTTGTCGAAAGTTGAAGAATACAGATGGTAGCGGCTGATAGTCCTGAGGTCCTTTCATCAGATAGGAGTTCAGTGATACTCCGTTGGCTTCGGCGGCAGCGTCAAAAACTAGGCGAAGTTTCTGAGGCTTGTTGGGGTTAACTACCCCGAAATGAGGCAAATACCATATCCTTGGTCCTGTGATGGCGGCTTCTGCTGGCTGCAGCTTACGGGCATAGCATTTGTCCACATAACCTCGGATGATTGACTTGTAGGCGGCGGCAAAGTCTTCATTCCTTTTCATCTTCCGTTCCACTCCCACTAAGCGCCTCAGTGCCATGGCATAACTGGCTGGCAGAACGACGTCATCAGCTTTCCACAACAAGCCAACCTCGAATCTACCATCCACCTTTCTTGTAGTAGTGTCGAGGATGCGTCTAGCTCGAACGTCTTCTTTGGATTCAACTGGTGGGCACGCACGCACACCAAAACTCTCCGTACGGAAATAGTCGTCTACTAAATTGTGTAGTGCGGCATCAGCGGTATCGGCATTGGTGAGGAGACAAGGGGATGTGCTTGTGTGCGTGGTCGTCGGCGTTGGACCAAACACAGCCCATCCTAGCTTGGTACGCGTTGCATACGGTCCGCTTTTACCAAAGCTTCGTAATTCCGTTGTCAGGCCCAAATGGCAATGATCGAGCCCGATGAGAAGTCGAGGAACGGCGTTTGAGTACGACTGCATTGGAAACTCCTTCAGGCGGCTAGAAATGGCACTCAAATCCGAATCCTTGAGACTTTGAGTCGGCAACTTGGGATCCGAGACACCATGTACATGTCGAAGTTGATATTTTTTCTTCATACCTGCTCCGCTTATCTGCAGGTCAACAACTAACGAAGTCTCCTGTGCTTGCTTTCCAGCTACCCACTGCATGTTGAGCTGGCGTGGATCGCCCTTGAGGCCCATCTCCTGAATAAGCTTCACATCCAGAATCGAAATCGAAGATCCTTCATCGAAAAGCGCATAGGTGTTGATTGCTTTGTTTGGGCCATACAACGTAACTGGAAGTACCCGAAACAGAAGCTTCTGATTGCTATTGGCAATCTGATTGGTGGCTAGAACACTATCGGCGTTGGAACATTCAGGAGCTCGTTGACTGACATCATTCGAAGAAATAGGCTGGCGAACCTCGTGTAGAAGCTTATGATGTCTTCGCTGGCATCCATCAGTGGCACAAACACTTCTCAAACGGCAGTTGCGAGTAGTATGCCCTTTTTTGAGACACGAGAAACAAAGGCCATGTTGTTTAACAATCAACCATCGTTCCTGCAAAGATGCTTTGACGAAATTCTTGCATTCATCGACTCTATGCGGCTCTTGGCATAAAGGACATCGAAAAGATCTCGGTTCCTGTCGCTCAGCTGTATGTAACACTGGCAAGCGTCGCTTCGGCTCCTTGTCTTCGACATCTTGGACGCAACAAACTAACCTGGCTAGATCAGAGAGCCAATCGCTGAAGTTGACGATCGTTGGATACGGCTGTATCGTAGTTGCATATCTCGCCCATTCCATCCGCTTGGCCATTGGAAGCTTACAAACAAGTTCTTTGAGCAGCGACGGGTTTGCGATATGCTGCTGACCGTTGACAGATCGTAAGAACACAGATAAATTTCTTACCTTCGTTGCGAATGGTACTAGACGAGCCATATTGGATTCACTTATTGGCTGTATCTCTCGCACTTGATTAAGTTGGCTGTTGATTAGTTGCTCCGGTCGTCCAAATCGAAAACTTAACTCCTCCAGGATACTTCCTACGTTGTCCGGATGAATCAATAAAGATTTGACGGCTTCCTTCGCTTCACCTTGGAGAGATTTTAGAAGCCTCTGGTTGTTTTCCAAGTTCGTGTAGTTGTAGGCGGCAGTTGTTTGCACGAACGTGTTGTAAAACATCGGCCAGTCGTCTGGATTCCCGGAAAACATAGGAAGATCCTGAACCTTACGTGGCGTCAATGTATACGTACTGGTCCCTGGCAACTGGCTTAAATAATTGTAGCCCGAATTGGACGGCTGTGGCACTTGATATAGCGGCGGCTGGATGTACGAATGTGGCGACGTTGAGTACATAAGTGGTGGCTGTGTATACAGCTGTGACGACGATGCAAGCGTAGTTGATGTCACATGAACGCTCGCAGGTGTTGCGTACGTAAATGACGGATGCATGGCTGGTTGCGGTGCATACGTGGCTGGCGGCTGTACATGCGGAGCTGGCTGCAATGCATGTGTGACTGACGGCTGTATGTCAATGAGTGGCGGCAATACATAAGTGGCTTGTGGCTGTGCAACTGTTACTGGGAGCGGCGGTACACGTGTGGCAAATTGATGCAGCGGTTGAGACTGCAGTGCAAGTTTAAGTGTATTGCATTGCAAATCACTACTCCTCAACTGAACTTGTGCTGCTTTTAGCTGCCCTTCCAACGCTGCAACCTTCTCCTGTAAAGAACTAACATGTGTACTCGTATTTGCATTGGCAAGTAAATTCATCACCGGGGCTGCGGTGGTCGTGGCGGCAAATGTAGTACACACAGAAGTGTCAAATGCTGCTGGCGTTGTTGTTGTGTACATGGGAGTCTCAATGACTACGTTGCTTACAGCTGCTGGATGAATCGCACCAAGGAAATCTGTTACTGCAGCGGCTGGTGCAATACTTTCGGATATTTCTGTGGCGGCGGCGGCATTAGTTACGACGGCTGGATGAATCGGACCTGGGAATTCTGTGACTGCAACGGCTTGGGCAATACTGTCAGATATTCCTACGGCGGCGGCGGCACTACTTACGATGGCTGACGAAGTAGTTGACTCATTGGATTCCATGTCGTGGTTGCGTGGACTGCGTCGTGGTGGTGGCGGCGGTGTGTGTTGCAGCATGTGGTTGGCGAATAATAACCATGCGCAATAAAGATGAACACACAAAGTTGATAAAACCACGCGCAATAAAGCAACGCGAAATAAAGATATGTTCTCGATTGGAAGAAATAAAGCGCACGCTCAAACTTTAAACTAAGTAGTTCGTTGGTTTATTTCTAGAGAAAGAATTTACAATATATTAAATACTTTGACAGATGAATGAATGTACTTACCGCGGTTTGCACCTCTTCCATTGGCTTCGAGAATTAAAGTGAGGCTAAATCAAGTAGCCGGAAAAGAATGGCTGACGATTGGAAGAAGTGCCAACCGCGGGCAAAGAAAAGTAGTGCCAACTTCATTACAAATTATTTAGGTTCACAAATGACAAATAGATGGCGTACAAATTATTGAATTCTTCACAAAAAGCATTAACACGGAAAATAATTATAAGTTATGTTTTTGTATGTTACTGGCAAAACAGTTTGGTAGGTAATTTTAGTTATAATAAAATGTTATGTGATTAAATTGAAAGGGAACATTTTCAGTTCTAGTGGGAAGTTAATGAAAAATAGTACCAAAAAAAATCCCATTTAATCCAATCGACACAGCAAAAAGATAATATTTTATCCACCTCTGGTAGAAACGTCAAAAATTAGCCAGAGGATAATATTTTAACGCAATTGCCATACGGCCTTATTACAAATCAAAATAAATACATTGGTCAAGTTCCACTTACAAATCCCTCAGAGATTTTCCTCCGCTGTCTCAGAAGAGATTTTTCTATTAAGTGGAACAACATTCTCCGCAGAGGAGTAATGTATCTGTCAAAATTAGTATTCTTCTTCAATAACTACGTTTTCCAGATTCATTTAATTGAATTAAATAATGTAGAAATGAAAAACATGACATTTTTCTCACTTCACAGCATTTAGAACTATGAATTCCTTTCATAAAATGTCCAAAATAACCACATGCTCGGTTTTAAGAGAAAGATTGAGGAAACGAATCCAAAACAATTAAGTCTCAGCAAATGCAAAATAATCTCCCTTTGCTCAGTTGAGGAATCGTGTTCCACTTACGGATCGCGCGGAGATATCGGAGGGATACTGTTACTAATAATACAATACTGTTGTAACTCAAAATCTAAAAAAATTGAGATCACATCATATTCAAACCTCAAACGTATAATTCAATTCGCTACGTGTCAATAAGACTTTTGTTAGAATAGTCCAAGAAACAAAATAAGAGATGGCACTATGAGTCATTGTTCACGATTGATTGACTGTATGAAAGGAAGTTATTAATCAGTTTTTCGCTGATTCAGCAGAAAGTCATATTTTGAGTTACAACAGTATTGTATTATTAGTGCGAAATAATAAGGTCTCTTTAGTGCAAGCAACTGAATTAAACCATGAAAAATATGTGCAGTGAAGACTCCTTTAAGCGGACAGTGACGGTGACAGAATTTCTGTCCGCCTAAGGGAGTTGTCCGTCCAAGAGATAAAAACCTTTTTTTTATTAAATTGTAATAAACGCCAATATTTATAACTGCTGATTTAATTTTTAACGATTTCCATAAGTTCCAGTTCGAGTATCGAACCAACTTCACATCTTTTAAACAGCTGAAGCTTTTGGAATGACATGACATTTCCATATTTTCTGTTTTCCCTTTATTAACCCACTAGACGAGCAATCAAAGAATTAAAAAAATATAAATAAATTATACCCAGAGTTCATTTTACAATCAATGGTCACCTAATGAAGCAAATAACAATTGGCAATCGTATATTGCCAGTACAAAGCTCATCTAAAGAAATTTGGTTAATCAAATTAAGCCATCATATCAAATCTCCATCTAATCACCACACTTAATTGACGCTGATAAATTTAACTAACGAACTATGCTATGACGGGAGACTGTAACTAGACGGTGACAGTCGCCAGTACAATTTTATCGATTTAGTGCATAACTGGAAGCGGTGGCAGGACAACATCTTCGTTATATAGCCGCTGTGTCTTCTTCACAAACTTTAGAAATATGGCTCAGTCGAAATTGAGTCAAGTGTTCAGTTACCAATCCTGGGTGCATGCAGTATCTGGTGCAACAGTAAGTTATATAATCGTTTGAACGCGTTTTACTGTACAATTCAAGCTGACCAAAGGTCAGCACAAATGTACATCCAATATTATCACCTTCCTTCTATCCCCTATCCAATTAATATATGAACTTCGTTCTGTTTATGAACTTTCATGAGTTTGTATTTATTCCAGGGAGGGGTGATTGCCATGACAGTATTCTATCCACTGGACACTGTACGCTCACGACTTCAAGGTAAATGGTTAAAGTTTATTTATAACAACAGCCAAAGTGCGTTGCGTTTCAAAAACGATATGATGCATATACCTATATAATGTAGTTTTTGCTACAGCGAATTGGACTTTTTATGGATCACGTTTCTATTTGTGTGTACATACATACATATGTACAGCTACGAGCAACTCATTAGAAACAAATATTTCATTTCTAGTTTATTATTTAGGTAAAAACGAAATTAGATCTACGGGTCTTTTATAATTGTTTCTAATATGTTGCTCGTAGTTGTACATATGGACATATGTGCATACATATGTATGTACCTGCATACGTTTAAAATTTCACCGAATTGTCCAAAAAAGATTTGATAGAAGAATATTAATTGACATAAGATTATTACATAGAATCACAATGCAGGAAACCCTTACCTTACCTTCCTTTTTTTTATTACAGTGGAGAACGACGATCGCCGAAAGGCTCTAAACACCCTGCAAATCATTTCGCAGCTGGTGCGAGAGGAAGGCTTACAAACGCTATATCGCGGACTATTTCCTGTACTACAAAGCTTATGCATTTCAAACTTCGTATACTTTTATGCATTCCATAGCTTAAAAGCACTGAATAACGGCTCACATGACAGCGCACTGCGTGACCTATTCCTAGCCTCTGTGGCGGGAATCATAAATGTCTTGTCCACCACACCCTTCTGGGTTGTTAATACCCGCTTGAAGATGCGAGGTGTTGCTGGAACTGCTGGAGACGTAAGCAAGCATTATTCAAACTTATTGGATGGGCTGAAATATGTAACCAAAACCGAAGGTGTTGCTGGCTTATGGTCCGGAACCATACCGTCACTGATGTTAGTAATTAACCCAGCTTTGCAGTTTATGATGTACGAGTTGTTAAAAAGAAGATTCACCAGTGTATACGGAGACATGTCCAGTTTGTCTTATTTTTTCATTGGCGCTGCTGCAAAAGCCTTTGCAACTGTCTTAACCTACCCACTGCAATTGGTGCAAACAAAACAACGACACCGGTCTAAATCCGATGAATTCGACAAGAATGCAGGAACAATTCAAATGATGCTGACTATCCTCCGTGCGCAGGGCGCCAAAGGACTTTTCCGCGGTTTGGAAGCTAAAATTCTCCAAACCGTTCTCACTGCTGCTCTTATGTTCTCCATTTATGAAAAAATAGCTAAGGGTGTTGGGGTGGTTCTAAAAAACAAGCAACAGCAACCTAAAAGCGGAATGTAACGGTGCATCGTTGTCTTATAGTAGTCTTAAGGTGTTTGTGTACTTCAATTGTATTTATTAAAAAAATGAAAAGAAAATACAGTAATTACAAAATTAACCAAAGAATACAAATAAAGTTAAGAAAATTCCCGACGCTGTAAGTTTATCTCTTTCCTACACTAATCGCTGTCAATCTTCTCTGCTCCTGGGCGTTTTTCCTTCTGCTCTAACTCTTCCTTGAAGTCTTTTGCAGTAGGCTCTTCTATATTTATTTTCTTCCCTTCGAGTAGCTCCTTTAGTTTATTACCGACTGGTGGAAGAACAACTTCCTTTTCAGTTGTAGTCTCATTTTGATCGGTTGTCTCGGGTTTGGAATCTTCAGCATTGTCTGCTTTCTCATCACCGTCACTTTCCTCGGTTCCCTTCTCATCATTGACTTTCTCCTCTTTCTTTTCATTTTCTGGTTTGGTGGAACCCAACTCGACAAGATTATACTTCCTGTACTTAATGTAACCCTCCACTACAGACAAGCAGCACTTCCCCTTGATAATCTCCACAATAACAGATAGTTCGGGATTTTTTAAATCAACTTTATTCTTGGTATTTTTCTCTATTACCAGGTCAGCTAGTACTTTGATAATCTGGTCCCGCTTGATATCATTGTTATATCTTTTGTTAAACACAACCGAAAAGGTTTTCTTTTCGCCAAGGAAATATTTATCAAACATCGCTGCACCGGCTTTGCTAATCTCATCAACATTGGCCTTGCATACAGTATCAATCGGTGTCAATCGAAGGAGATATCTTGTTTTCTGGATTTTCTTTTCGGCGATGTCTTTTATTAACGCCGTGCCCAACTCTACAGGATCCTTGAGTGTGGTTTTAATAAAGACGCAATTCTTTGTACCTGTATCCACAGCCTGAAATCGGCGACTGCGCCCGGGATCAGCTGCTGCCTTAGCGGCATCTATTTCTTTCTGAAGGTCATCAGCGATGTCGGCTTCCGTCGCGCCTTCTTCAGTTGGTTTCTGTTCATTCGCATCGTTTTTCGGTTCTGGACCGTAAAGTTCATCCGCATACTGACTTAGAATGTTATAGCACTCTCGGACGCAATCCTTTTCACGGAAATTGCAAGTGGCCAAGAAACCCTTTTGGCCAACTTCGAAGAAATGACGCCGCTTGTTTTTATACTGATATCCCTTGGTTTTTTCGTTTTCGGTTTTAGATTTCTTATTCGGTGGCTCTGTCATTTTCGTGTTTAAATGAGTACTTATGTAGACAAAAATGCTTATTATTTTAGTAAAAAAAAGTTGGTTATTTTGAAATCGCAAACCGATCGATGAGGTAGATTTAAGGATTTTACAGTTTTGACAAGACCAGACAAATGCGTATACGGAACAAAACGGGATCGAAGTTGGCACAACGTCACAACATAACCTGAACTTTATTTGTAGTTTAGTACAAATATAAGTTCAGATTGTTAGTGAAAATATGCGAAATTTGCTTTGTATTAAAATTTACATATTTCCATTCGTTCTACCAAAATAGGAAGCCAGTCTATACGAGCTAAGCGGAGCCGGAGATTACTTTAAAAAGTGGGAAAAACTCAAATATTATGGTACATTACAAATCTATATCTAAGCGCTATATCTCGCAAACTGCCAATTACGATATTTAAATAAGTTTTGAGTAAAAAGCTTCTGTAATATTTTTTTTAGATAGAATATAATCTCGCGTTTTAAAAGTAAAATTTCTTCAGAGAGAGAGAGTCAATTTTTAACCAAATTTAGTTAAGTAATTTTAGCGGTAAGTGCGTTGAACTTCTACGCAATGCTGCCTGGGTTCAATCCCAGCAAATAATCCAAAAGTCTTTTCACGGTGCCACCTCTTCCGAATGTCTGACAAGCAAATCAAAGAGTATCATTTGTCAATGAGCTTCTCAACTCGCCGTTCGGAGTCGGCAAAAAACCGTAGGTAGGTCCCTTCCATTCGTGCAAAAATATAACACGCACACACAAATTGTTGTGAGAAGTAGGCCCTGATTCACCCTGAACTGTAGTGCCACCTAAAAGAAAAGAGAAGAAAGAAGTTTAGATGTATGTAGGTATGCTATTTAGATTCCTAAAATCAGTAGATTTTAGATATATGTACATATTTTAGATAAGCGCAAAATTTCATGATTTGAAGTCATTAAAGGTGGGCATCCGCAGGCATGCAAGAATGCGCAAATTTTCGGTTTGCGCGAATTTATTTTGCTATACACTAGCATGCCTGCATGCGCATTTCTCATATGACTCACCCTTCACTTACCACAGTTCGGGCAAACTTTCATAAATGTCACTAAATTCATACCAAAACAAATGACGTAAGCAACGCAATTTGCGCAATCATTGCTATCCACAGGCTGACGCACGCATGCCAGCGGATTTAAAAAAAAAATAAAAAATCACTAGGCATGCGTGCGCAAGCACACGGGCAATGCTATGCACAGGCTGGCAGTTATATATCGCCCTGGCGATAAAGGAAACAAGGCGAAAATTATCGTCAATATATCGACTTAGCGCACTAAGGGCAATCAGTGGGTTCAGGACGATTTCGGACGAAGCAGCACTTGTCATTGCAGGAATGATCCCCATCGATATCCTTGCGGACGAGATGCAAAGAGTCTATAATAGGAGAACCTCTAGTAACCAAGAGGCGACGGTCATCAAAACGATCAAGGTAAAAGAAAGAGTGACTTCAATGACCAGGTGGCAAGCTCAGTGGGAAACCACCGCGAAGGGCAGATGGATCTATGAATTGATTCCAACCATAGACGTTTGGACAAACCGAAGGCACGGAAACTGTAACTACCACTTTACGCAGTTCTTATCTGGTCACGGTGGGTATCGAAAAAACCTATACCGTTTTGGGCACGATACATCACCTTTTTGTCCAACTTGCCCCAATCAGAAAGAAGACACAGAGCATGCAGTATTCCACTAGTCTGGGATGGAGAGCTGACATAAGAAGTCCACAGGCAATAATAGACCAAATGCTGCGGTCAGAAGAAAATTGGTTGGAGATCTGCACATTCATAACAAATGTGCAAAACGAGCTGCGAAGAATAGAAAAAATAAGACGTGCAGATGAACAAATATAGGAGATATAGCATAGATTGCTTATCAGCCCCGCGAAGTAATACCTAAGGGCAGTCCCGCGGGGAGAGTGGTCGAAGAGTTGAGGGTGTGGGTCAGTACGTAGGCGTATTCCTGTAATCGAGCAATCAGGTCTACGAATCGTGAATGCTAGTAGCCCGGGCTACTAATATCTTTCGAAGATTACACATCCCTTGCCGCAACAAAAAAAAAAGGGGGTTGGCATGCGTGCGCAATCGTGAATTTGCGCAATCTTGCATGCCTGTGGATACCCACCTTAAGATAATAACGAATAACCAAATCGTGAAGTTAGATCAAAGCCATGCGCTACGTAAATGTTTAGAACGTAACAAATCGAATGGGCATAAGTTCCTCGTACTAATAAAGATCAATGCTGCGCAAATTTTGGATTTGTGCTAATTTTAGCGTTAATTTATTTAGCTATCCACTACCATGCATGCATGACTAACTCTTCACTTACCACAATTCTGGGAAATTTTCATAAATATCTAAAAATGCATACCAACACAAATGACGAAAATGAGAGAGTTTGCGCACTCCCTGCTGTCCACAAGACCACAGGCGAGCATGAATCCACACGCCTGCCAGCGGATTTCAAAAATTTTTAAAATCACTCTGCACACCACAGGCAGTTTGCATGCGCAATCTTGCATGCCGCCTCCCCACATTAAGAAATGTTTATTCGAATAGATGTAATCGAACTACCACGGCAATACTACTTTATATTTGATTTCATTTCATTCCGCAGTCCCAAACCAACCGGACCCCATTTGTCAAATTATTGCCGATTGGAATTGGAGCCAGTCGTGCAACATTTTTCCATTCGAATTTCGAATCAGTCATATTGGAACTTCGTTTGACCGCAATTTGGTGTGGGCGCACATAATTCTTGTCTAATCCATGTGCTTAAAAAAATAATAATTACATTTCATAACTCAATAGTTATTATTTGTTTCTGGTATTTCTCAAATTTAATTGCAATTTATCATATCAAAGTCTCAATTGAATAGTGCAAGCCCATTACGAGTGTGTCGCGGCCATAGAGCAATAAACCCGATGCGAGTGTGTGTGAGTGTTTAGAACTTTGGTTTGCAAACCTTGAACTTTGCAAGAAAGTGTAAATACCTACATTTAGTGTGGGTCCCCGCTTAAATATTATAAGCTACATTTTTTCTTCAATTACTTGTTAATAAAGAGGAACAATAAAAAGTGAACATGTCACAAGGTGCTATAGACGCAGTGGAACGTGAAGGTGCAGCGGCAGGTAATTAAATCTTGCAGCATTTTTTTTGCCAAACAAATTGGACTAACTGGGTGCAAAAATTTGACATTGAAATTTTTGTTTTTGTATGCGTTACCCGGGATCCGGGAGATATCTGAACTCACCGCACCGTCACCAGTGACCATGGTGACCAGACCAGAGATGCATTGTTACCTTGAAATAATACAAACTCTCCCGGCTGGCTGAGGTTTGGTTTACCTGGACCGAATGTGATTGTGCTGCATTCTCAAGTTCAACAATCTAGGCAACGATACACGTCTTTGATTTTGAAATATCTACACAATTTACACAATTTAGTATTATTAACTAGTAATTGCAAATAATGCGATTATTTTTTGCTCTTTTGCTGGGTGCGTTGGTTTGAGTTTTCAGCTAATGGCAAAAGAGCTAACGTAGTCAGGAGTAATTTAATTGTAAATATACTTCAAAGAAATTCATATTCAATGAGCAATTACAAAAGGACTGCTTTATGTCCACTTTCTGTAGTCGGGCAACTTTTATCTGAACGGACTTCTGGTGATCAAAAACAATTATCCCTGAATGAACTGGAAGTTGTATTCATTTAATAAAAAAACAGTCCTTGTGAGGATTACGGCCTATTTTTCATTCGGTTAATAGATAATAAAATACGACAAAACGTCAATATTCAATAAATAATGTTTCTTTCTCATCGTTGTGTTTAAGTTGTTTTAAGCTTATAACATTTTAAAAGTTTACTGATTGTCACTTTAGTTACATATAGAGGATTAACTTTGAAGACTTGTACTCAGGTGGTCAAACTACCACCAGCCAACATTATGTCGGATGGTGTTAATATTGCAAAAGATAAAATCAAAAAGTGGTCTAATCAATTCTTCAAATAAATGATAATTGTGATAAAACATATACCCGGTTGAGTTGTGTAAACGTAAAGGTTCTGAAACAACAAAAAAAAAAAACTACGTAAATTTCCGTCAAATCTTGTTCACTATAAATAATTCACATTTCACAGCCCTTGGCAATCATGTGCTACTACATCATATAATCACATTTCAGGCAATCCTGCATTCACAGACATCTTTACTTTAAAAAGAAGGATTCCACGGTGTGAAAAACATTTTCCTTTCTACTATCTACATCTCCCCCAAACCTTCAATTAACGTACATATGTACATATGTGCGTGTGTGGGAGCCTCCTCAATTGCCTCTTCTTTTATTTACATCTGCTCCAAGCCGAGCGGTGACCTCGATTTACAAAAGTTGCCTGTCTATGCTGAAATTCATTTGCATGGGTTTGTGGTTCCGGATAAAATTGCAGGCAGTTCGTCGCACTATGGGATGGAATGCCGAAAAACTGGCAAAAAAAAGAAACAAATAATATGACTCATTATAATACGAGATATGTAATTTCTAACATTTATTATTGTTGGCATTGTAAAAAATATATTTATGTGAACTATGAAAATGTATGTACTCGGAGCTACAAGGTGTCACAAAAGTCATCATCCGATGGAAACTAAACCGACCTAAATTTTTACATTATAAGATGGTTAACCAAATCAAAATCTCTAGAAACAATGGAAAATATCATAAAAATATCTTAAATTAGCAGCGATTCAAAATTGCAGTTATTTATCGGATTTTATCTTTGAAATGTGATCATGTTAAATTTTTAAGTCTCAACAAAAAATCTCAAATTAAAGACTAAGGACGTGTATACAATGTATACAATTTCAGTCGTCTGGCTCCTTATCCGAATATGTAGTTGCTTTAACTGATGTCTGTGTTGGAATGTACGTACATAATGTAAGTTTATAAAAGCAAACTTTTACTACATAACATTTTTATTAGCTATGAAGATATGCCAATTCTTATATGTAGTAAAAATTCGCACCAGAAACTCGAAAGTCACTTTTGGTCAATTTAATGGCATCCCACAGTAGCTATGAACGTTATAAAAATAGATGTTTTTTTCTTTTTGTCACTTTTAAGCGATATAATTCATTGTACTTGGGGATCTAGAATTTCTATCCCACACAACGGCAGGGTTAATGATGTCGCTCACATAAAGGATTAGATGGCTGCTCAAGAGGCCAAATTAATATTCGTGTTAAGAACAAGCACAAGCGCAAATGGATTCCATCCAAGTTTTCGCTATCCGCGAAGTGGGTGCGGAACGAAAATATCAATTGGTATCCCATTAGGAATTATATTTGTATGTTATAAGATATAAGTGGTCGTAAAAGGCAAACTATCAAATATCCGATATCTTTTGATGGCGGTTATTGTCTTTTTATTTTCTTAATAACTTTTATAAGAGCGTAGTGAGGACTGGCTCATATTGATGGGAGAAATAAATATTTGGGTCAACTTTTATTCCATTTGGTACTAGATTTTTCTTTCTATCAACATTTATTGGTTTTATAAAAATAATGAGACTGACAGAACATTATAGCATAAAATCGCTGATCGTTGACAAATACCCCGTTTATATGACAACTCAATGCGCATTGAATCGATGCGCATTGATTTAATCCGCATAGAAAGGTTGGTGTTTACATGAAATTATGCAAAATCGAATCCAAAATAAACGTGAGAAAATTGAGAGAGTTTAATAAACAGCTGATAGAACTGAAAGTTTGATAAAATAAAAATTAATTAATTAAAAAGTACATATTGAATTGCCTGACATTAGATGACAGATACGAGAATGATGAGAGCGCGAGAGAGTAAAATGTTTCAATGCGATTTGAAAATATGATACATATTTCAATTCGGTTCCAAATTTTCAATGCGGTTTATAAACAGGAATGAACGAATGCGGATTGAGTATTTCAATGTGGTTCGAAGTGGTGTTTATATGAGCGGATTGAACCAATGCGCATCGAGTTGTCATATAAACGGGGTAAAAGACAGCTTTGCAGTGCAGAAATTGGTCAGTCAAATCCTTTTTGCTTGGTCTTGATCATCTACTTTTGTTTTCTGAGACACGCGATTGCGAAATGTACGAGACTGAAAATAATATGCTACATCTTTAGTTCGTATGTTGCAAGTTTGTCAATGTAAAGCTTTTGGTAAACGTCGCGTCGTTGCGTTTCAAGTATAAACTGTTCAAAAACCGCAAACCGACTTATTCACAGTAAAAATATTTTCAACTACGAGCTAGTATACAGTTATAAATCAGATGTTAGTGATGCGATACGACATTCCGCGACCAGGAGTTGATCTTTTGTGTATAGCAGGCACTCTACCTACTTTTTTTTTCTTTAAGGCCAATGCCACACGAGCGTCTTTTTCCGCGCTCCCATTTGGTCGCGCGTCCTGAGTGTAAAGCAAAATGTACACAAAACGCCTTTTTGGTCGCAGACGCTCGTGTGTACAGTTCTATTGGTTTTCTATATGCTCAGGGCGCGCGACCAAATGGGAGCGCGGAAAAAGACGCTCGTGTGGCAAAGGCCTAAATGGATCAGCAAGTGCATTCCACGAATGGAAGGGACCTACAGTTTTTAGCCGACTCCGAACGGCGAGTTGAGAAGCTCCAAATGATAGTCTTTGAATGCTTGTCAGGCATTCGAAAGAGGTGGCACAGTGAAAATAACTTTTAGGCCGGCATGCGTAGTAGTCCAAAGCACTAACCACTACGCCAGGCTGCTCACACTTTCCACTTTTTAGAAGCGATTGTGCTGGCTGTTTTTTTCACACAACACGCTATAAATTGAAGTAGACCAGGTCACCTTTCGATAATTTGAGCTAACGTAAACAAAACACCGGAGGAATAAGTTTCTTGTTCGAACCGTTCGAACCTCTATACCTTTTTGACAACTGAATAAGTTTTTTTTCTACGTAATTCAGCTTGAATTTGGCCGTAATCCATTACGTGTGCAGCTTGGCCTTAGTTAGTCGATACATAAATATGAAATGAATTTTTAAAAAATGGTGCTCTCGACAATTTGAAATGTTTCTTATTTCTCTCGATAATTACAACTTTCGTTGAAAAAAACCCTCAATAATTTGTACCTTTTGCCAGGTCCACCCGCAGATTCAAAGTCGACTGTATGTGTTTGCTGGATCTAAACGCTTTGTTGATGTTCTTAATTTTCCTTTAGATACTGTTATGCATTTCCACTACGGCTGGCTGCAAAACTCGTGCAATTTATTCGCCCTCCTAATTGGTATAGGCAAACCAATGTTTTCTTACCTCTTTTACCGATTATATCGCTTTAAAGGTGTTTTACTTAAGTCAACACTTATGTTGTACGTAGGTACATACATTTATATGACTAAAGCAATTCTTCTATACACAATGAATAAGTGTCACAAGTTAAACAGTATTTTCTACAGAAAAAAGAACCGTATCTAAAAGTAGCTTACCTTTTTCTTTTTATCAGCTATTTGCCAATTTAAGTCTTACAGAATATCATTATCAACACACATTGCTTGTGCATATAGACTTGATTTAAAATTCAGTATTAGAACTATTCGTAAAGCCTGCTCGCGCTGAATTGGAGCTCCCGTAAAAAAGGTCTATAAAGATAAAATTTAGCCCGGTGGTTTAGAAAAGCACTGAGTATCCTGTTCGCAAGATAAATTCTTTATTTTATGTATGTAACATAGTTACTTACTTACTTACTTAACGGGCTCCCGACCCGTGAAGAGTCTCTGCCTGAGACACGGCAGCCTTCCACTCTCTTCCATCCAGGGCACACTGCTTCCAGTCGTCTAGACCAAGCGCACTGGCATCCGCGGTAGCTTGGTCCTTAAACCGGAGGTTCGGTCTTCCTTGTCGTCTCGAACCAGTGGGCTGTGACTCGAAGATCCTCTTCGCTGGAGCATTATTGTCCATTCGCTCGATGTGGCCGAGCCAGTGTAGTCGACGTGTTTTGGCTTTTCGGACTACATCCACATCTTGGTACAGCTCATAGAGTTCGCGGTTGTATCTTCTCCTCCATTCGCCCTTCTCGCATACGGGACCGAATATCCGACGAAGAATTTTTCTCTCGAAAGTATTCAAAATCTGCTCTGCTTCCCTGCTTATCGTCCAACACTCGGCTCCATACAGCAGAACTGGCAGGATGAATGTTTTGTAGAGCATGCATTTTGTCTTCCGAGTTAGGAGTTTTGAACCCATTTGTTTGTAACATAGATGGACCATGAAAATGTCCCCACAATTTTAGCTCGCGAAGTAGTTGTCTGGTACATTAAATCGCCGGCTATACCAGTGAAGTTTTCATTCCTTCAATATGCAATATGGAAATTTTCAATTTTGATTTATTAAAGATAAATTGCTTAAAATTGACAATTTTTTATTAACTCGCATAAATTATAGAATGGGAATTTTAGTCACACATTTTCATCATTCGCAAAGTTATATCCCACATTTCATTTTTTTTTTTTTGACTTCACATTTCGTCACCCTGTATAGTTCTTTCACAACATTTTTGAGTGATAAGTAGTGGGACATACATTACATATAGTATGTGGATGGTGGCAGTCACGGCAATCAAAGGCTGCCCACAAGGGGGCATCCTTTCTGCTTTGCTGTGGTCCGTCATCATCGATGACTTGCTGGCTGAGCTACGCAACTCGGGCTATGAATCCATCGCCTAAGCTGATGACCAAACTATCATAGTGAGTGGTAAATTTGACTCGACGATCAGAAGGGAAAGACTCTCTGTCAATCCCCGTAGAACCGTTCTAGTATATCCTTCACGACAGGAAGGATTATTGATCTACATATGTCCAGATATCCTGAAATGCACTACTCTAGTTTGGTGGCCTAAACTTCTCGAAAAGAACACAGCCAAGAAGCTTGAAAAGCTTCAACGGATGGTGTGTCTTGGTATAACCGGTGCTATATACGCTTGCCCTTCAGCAGCTCTAGAAGCTATAATTGGCATCTCACCATTTCAGATCTTCATGAGGAAATCAGCCGCTAGAAGCGCTATTAAACTACAGCTTATTTGTAAGTACAAAGCAGGCAATCTTACGGGTCACCTAAAAATCATCAACAATATTCCCGATCAGGACTTGCTTTGCACCGTCGTCGGTCGCCTGGGCAGAAAATTTGAAGTTCATATTGGGGAACGTACCATATGTGGGTGGCTGTGGCGTAGTGGTAGTCGTCGTCGCTTGTCACGCTGAAGGTTCACGGTTCAAATCGCGATGTCTCCGAGCATTTATTTCTCATGAAGTAAAAATAAGGACATACAAGCCTTTGCTAGATAGGTGGTTTGCCTCTTGGACTAATAAGAATCCTATGATACAATAGATCTTTTAGCTCGTAGTATCAGCCTTGGGGCAGGATCCAGTATAAAAAAAGGATGCAGATTGTGGTCTTGTGGACCATCATATTACATAGTTATACTAAATTGCAAGTTTCTTGGTAGAACTGTTTCTGAGGTAATATTCGTGACAGGCATTTTAGATATAGAGCGAACTTATAATGGTTCCGTCTTTCCATATGGGTACGGAACCGTTCAAACCAGTATTCTTGGAAATATAAGCAAGTGCAATGACTACGTAGTAATACTACCCAGCCATCCACATGATTTCATAAAAACACGCGCTTTTCCACACACGTTTATATAAATGTGTGTACAGTGAAACCTCTTTATAACGAAATGCAACTTGGCAACTAAATTTGTTCGTTATAGAGAGAAAAAAAAAATACATTTGTCTTCACTTTTAATTCATGAAACTAAACAAATAAATCTACATAATTATGTATGTATGTATTTGATTTGTAAATATGTACAATGCATAAAAACAATCAGTAGGTAATTTTTTAACTAATTACAATTTGTACCACCTATGAAATGTCAAGCTCGGGGATTCGGGGATTTCCCGAAAAATATAACTCGTTGGAAACGGTTCGCCTGAATTCGCTATAGAGAGGTGAATATCGACTGGTTGTACTTTTGTGCCAAGAAAATGTATACATTATAGAGGGAAATTCGTTATACAGTTGACTCTCGGAATAACTTGAACAAGCTATTTTTCCCCTATAGGTATTCTATAACTTGAACGGACAGTTTTTAAGACTCTATACCTTAAATTTTTCCATTAGGTACTCTATAAGTTGAACAATTAAAACATGAAAACCTCTTTAACTTGAAGAAATTTTATGTGACAAGCAAAAACGTTTTAAATTTGTATCTTCGCTTTGGACCTATGTTGCTACAAATATTAACGGTTTTCATAAAGGGGGAATCCCATAGAATTTCTTTTGTATGTATCTGATCTGAAAGCTTTAAATCAGTAATTTTTACTGTGCCAAGTTAGTGCGTGTTGGAAACAAAACGTCTTATCTTGTTGATGTCGTTATTGTACAAAATATTGTTACCAATAAGGAATCAGTTTAACTGTTCGACATAGCCATCGAATTTGTCAGCTGAAACGAAAGGCCATTCCTGGAACCGACAGTTCTCCACAGTCTTCCAGAATTTGTTTTACAAAACGTACTGCGCAAGGCCAAACTATTTAAAATAACAATTCTTTTTTTTAAACTTGTCTTAAAAACAAATATATGGCTTATTTTTTATTAATCAAAACAACATTAAACTGAATATCTTTAAAAAAAAAAGAAGGACTTTTTGTTTTGCTTCAGTAACTTGAACAATCCAATAACTTGAAGGGCCCTGGTTTCGTACGTGTTCAAGTTAACGAGAGTCCACTGTATTAGTAAAATATATGTTATTCGTTAGCTGTTGCCAATGAAGATATATTTTTAAATAAAGAATTTTATTATAAGGAGGTTTCACTGTATATACAAAGTGGTATTGAAATTGATGTCACATCTTTATCCGTACGCATTGCCGCCGTCAATGGTCGGTCGTGTGTGATTTATTCCACTCTAGTGAGCTTTTTTATGTGCTAAAATGAGAGTTGACTTTGAATTAACAAATTTTCAATTAGCACCTCCCATCCCATCACATTCCACATGAAAGAACACACGCATTCACCACCTAAGAATCGGTGAGACGTCAAGTGGCATTAAATAGAAATGGATCACACACTCAAGGCTAAGTGACATTATATACACATCGAACTTGAGAGTACACAATTATTGATGTTCCCGTAAATGGAATCACACAATAAATTAAATAAATGTACATAGGTACCTCAATTAGCGCACGATAAAAAAAATGTTAAGAGACTACGTGAAAATTGAAATGCGCTCCAAAGCATCAATTTCACGGTGCGGCTATTTTTAAAACCGTACTGGAACGTTTCTATTTACGCAATGAGATGGGTAATTTATAGCGGGCGGCTGCCTGCCTGCCCGTTACTTGTTTGGAAATGCTTCTTGTCAGCAAAAGTTTTGGAAACCAATTAGTTTCCTGTTGCTGCAGGAAAATGAGTTTTCTGTGTCATAATGGTTTTTCTTTGCTTTCCGCTGTTAGTCGGTTGGTGTGTTCGGAAATGCGGTTAAGTACGAGAAAATTAATTACCTTGCAGATAGATTCTGTAAAATAGTGGTTAAATTAATTTTTCCTAAATGTTGTAATATTGGTCGCGTGTATACGCGTGGGGAAGTTTGTACTTGAATAAATAATTTTTTTCTTCTTCTTATTTATGTTTATATGGACTATGTATTTTTAAGATTGAACCTGGGGCTAATTGAAATTAACTCTTTGCTTTTAAGCATACTACTGTTATGTACTCGTTTTTTTGTATGATTTCTTATGATACATAAATCTTAGCATTCGTGAGCTGCCTGATACTATATTGAGCAGAGAAAAAGTTAAGTTATTCATAATGCTTGTTATAGGAAAAACAAAGAAAAAAAAATCATAACTGAGTGTGGTAAAGGGGTTCAAAGTATAAGGTGGAGAGTGATCGGCTTATAGCTAAGCCATCTGCGATTGGGTTTTCGAAAAAGAGGTTTCATATTGAATAGTCTGCTAATCGGACAAGTCGTTAATTAGAATGGGACGATGCTTTGAAATTCTTTAAATGCTATACAAAAACGGTGAAAATTTCGCTGAATCAGTCAAATTAAATGTTTTCTTGATTTACGTTCTCTTCCAGAATTTGTTAGATTTATTAATGTGAATTATTAGGTCTGTTCCCGTACCTGTCCAAAACTGTGAAAAACTACGAACACGTACGGAAATCAGTCAAACCCTGTTCTTGTACGAAGAATGTTCGTAGTTTTTCACTTTTTCTTGTTAGACAAGAGAGTAAGAAATTTCCTGCGAATTTTAGTCCAAGAAATTTCTTCGGGCAGCTTTATGAAAACTGTCAAATCTGTCAAATATCATGCATTTCCTATTTTTTATTGTTCAATACGTTTCTGTATTTTTGCAAATTTTTACCTCTCTTTGAGAGATGTTTACACCCACTCCATATGAAATTTGAGAATCTGTGAATTTTGCTGCAGAAAGTATTGCGAATTTGTACAAATTTTCACAAATTCCTGTTTGTTAATCCAAAAAAAATTGCAACGATTCGCAAAAATAAGCCAAGTGAGAGTGTCAAATTGTTCCCCATGAAAAACACCCATTTTGTTCGGGTGAAGTGGGTTAAACCTGTCAAAAAAGCCATATGTCAGTTTCTGTCTGTGAAATTAGCTGTCATAATTCATTGTTAGGTTAGGTTAGGTTAAAGTGGTTATCCCCATCACTCTGGTTGGATTCACCTAGACACTTAAGGTCCATTGTGTTACCACATGGACCCGATTTATCGAAACTCCCCTACTCTTACTCCATTATTCATGGAGAACAAAAAAAATTTACAAAGTGTCAAAAATGTGGTTTAACGCGCTTGGTAACTTTCTTGCAAGTTTGCAATTCACTCTGAGTGAATTTTCTCGCTCTTTGAAAATCTGAAAGGTTTTACCCACTTGACTACAAAAAGTTACCAAGCAGACCGATTGTGGACAAGTTTGTGAGGTGAAGAACCGAACGCGTGCCTCCGTGCAAGTGCAACTATATGGCTTCTGTAGCTTGAAGTGTGGCTGAAAACCCAGGTTTATCGATTCAACGTAGATCTCAGCAATTGGACATATAACAAACCACACTCCACCGAATTTTGCATATAGACTTGAGTTGCCTTTAAGGGTTAGTTTATACAAGAGCTTAAGCCTGTCGAAAATCATCAGGGTGTTGAAAATGCATGAATTTTACCGAAAAATCATTCTGAGCGATGAGGCACATTTGCATCGGCAAACTTTTATTAATTAGTCGAATTGCCGCATCTAGGGCTCAGAAAATGGTTGTCAAAAAGCCTCTATCCACAACGTATTCCTATTTGGTGCGGTTTGTGGAATTCGGCTGTAATCGTGAATGGATTCTGCTATCAAACCATGATCAGTAAATTTTTCTGGCCGGAACTTAAAGGTATGGATGTTGGCGATTTCCAACAAGACGGCGCTACATGTCACCCAAGTGGCGAAACCTTTGTTCTTTTGTGAGAAAAGTTTCCTGGCCGAGAAATTTCTCGAAAGGTGATGAAAATTGGCCGCTGAGATTGTGTGACTTTTGAAGCATTCAAAGCCAATTTTTGAAGCATTCAAGCCAATTTTTGCGCCGTTATTGATGAAATAGAACTCCAAATATGCGCAGATGTGATGGAAAATTTTTATCGCAAAAGCCTGTTGTGAAGAAATCAAATATCACGGAATGAACCTTAAAGTTACATTTCCTCTTCTAACGTAAATTGTCAGAAATTTTGCCACAAGCAGATCTTTGAGGTACCTATAGGGTGCTTTTAATGTTCCAGTTCGATGTTTTCTTTAAATAACTTTTAAATGAAATTGTTTGTTGGTGTACACACCTTTTCCTTCAAGTACCCCCATAGTAAGAAATCGGGAAGGGTCAAAATCCACATTTTGATATTATTCGACCGGGAAAATTTTCTCGCAAAATTCGCATCGTAGCACGAGCTGTGTGTGATGGGGCACCGTCTTGTTAGAACCACATGTTCCATAGGCCTAATCGATCCCATTCGAACACAATAACGTTTTTCAACATGTCCCGATAGCATGCTACAGCATAGCCTCTAGCATCCTAAAAGAAATATGGCCCAATGATGCCGCCGCACAGTGTTCCATTTCACACCAATAAGTGGACAAAATTCAAAATTGCTAACACAATTCTTGTAAAGGATAACTGAAAGATAAGTTAATCACATTTTCTCTTTATTTTAGAGCGTGGAAATGATTTTAGAGCAAGTCAAAGTGGAGTGTGTTACCATAATAGGTACAGTGCACAATTAGTGTTCAATTTGTATTTAATTAATTTTTTAATTTTTTTGTGTGAAAAAATAAACCAAATTGGTATGGATTCAAGTAATCAAAGTGAATAGATTATTCTAATAAATTTTGAAAGTCTATTAAACTGTTTTTTAAAGTTTTTTTTAATTATAAGATGTAAGTTTTTTTGAGGCATTTTTTATTTTTTTTTGCATAGACTTTTAAATATGAGCCACCTTGCCCCGGGTTAATTTTTATTTTTATACAAAACTCGACTTCTTAATTATAGGCCGTGAAAAAATCAGAGTGCGCAAACGTGCGCAAAAAAAGTAATCCTTTTTTTTGTAGGTCACCCCAATAGCCCAAGTTATGACTCTGTTAGTCGGCCCTGCTGTCCCACCATTACCTCAGAAACGAAATATTGAATCAGATAAAGACTTCGATTCTGAAGACTCACTCAATAATAGCAGCAGTGATGATGAATATGATATACACAATATAAAAAAAAAATATCAAAGAAATTTTAATTTTTTTATTTTTTTTGTTTTTTTACCCTATAAAGTAGTTAGTATCAAAACGTAAATAAAGCACTTAAAACATAAGTATTTTATTACTATTAACCTGGAACATAAAAGTGCCCCTGTACAAGCACCCTGAAATGCACTGCTACTGAAATAGTTTTAAAGTTTTACTTCTAATGAACTGAAACATTGACGAACTTTGAAACATTCGATATTTGCTACTAATTTTAGATGTGTGTAACATCATTTGCGGTAAATAATTCTCCCCACAAGACGACCAGTAAATCAAGTTTACATTTGTAGAAAATTTGCTCAAATCTGTATTAGCGATCTTATGTACATACATAGTTCACGTCATATTATTTCTCTGCTCAATCATGTGTTTCCTATGTTCCTTGAACTTGCTTCCTTTTTATTACACATGTCATAAATTCCACGGCACAGATACTCATATCGTACATACTCCAGTGTCAGTTCGCCAATGTGTAGCTGTTCCATTTCAATAGTTTCCATATCGTAAAGTTTATGTTAACATTTTCACTATAAAATGTTTCTCTTACACGCTTCTTCCGTTGTTTGTCTGATGTTTATTTTTTTTATTTTTGTTTTTTTGTTACTTTATGGACGGTATATGATTTTGCCAATTACATGATTATTCAAAAATATTCCACAGACTTATATAGTCTTAAACAATCAGCGCGTGTTCAACAGCTTCTGGAAAATATGCAAAATAGCCTGGTCATGGAAAATGGAAAACAACTTGTGGACGCCCACACACCAAAGGACCTAGTCTGTAATTTACACGAATTTGATGGGCAACAAAGTTCACAAAACAGTAAACAGAATAACAGCACATACAAGCAGACAAAATAAGGGTTGCTCTTGAAGTACATAACAAACAGTGCTCCAAATGAATACACTTCATATATATGATCGGATCTGGAAAACCCTCGTTTTTAAGCTTTTTTTTTTTAGATAAAATATAAATTGTAAAGATTATCTTGACTTTAATTGATAAAGTACATTTCAAAACAAAAATGCCCATTTCTCATTGTAAAATGTCAATTCTTCGTTAAATATGACAGTTATTAAATTATAATGAAACGGGTAAGCTATGTACAGTATGTACATTGTGTGTTGTGAAATAATGATTAATGGTCAGTTTGCAGCACAAAAAAAGAACCTGATGGTATTAAGAATTGAATAATCGTTTCCTATAGTTGATAGGCATGTCTGCCTATGCCTATTAACAATAGGCTTAGGTTCTTTTTACCCCTCCTATCAAAGCACATCAAAAGACTCTAAGTTTTGTTGACCTCCGATTTTATTTATTAATGTTCAACGTTTTAATGTTTTTTTTTATACACCAGACTAGTGTTGATGGGATTGAGCTATTTTCAGCAAAAGTTAATTGTTTTCGTCCGAAAAAGAATACAAAACCAAACAAAACTTACATAGAAAAGAAATAATTTTGTTTTATTGATTTGATGTTCATATTAATGTTTTAATGTTCACCTTTTCACCCGATAAAAAGAATACTTACAAGCTTACACTAAAACTTGACACAGTCAATGAAATCAATGCTAGATGGAAAAGTGGAACTACCTGCCTTGCCACCAGACTAGATCTGAACCGCTCTAAATACCTCCTGTCCCTAAAAAGACTACACATAAGCACGACTATCGGTGTCATTACAGGACACTGCCTTATCATATAATTTCAAATGACTTCTGCAGAAGTTGCAGAGACAAAGAAGAGGAAGAGAGCCCAACACATCTCCTTTGTTCATGCCCAGCTATTTCTCGTAGTAGAAAACTACACCTAGGAGAATACTTCTGCGACGATCTTAGTGACCTAGCACAAAAAGACGTGGGAAGCCTGTTTTGCTTTATACGCAAGCTTCAAATGGTTCTCATGAGGAGCGGGTTCAAATTATCCCCAAGATCCTTGGTATCACAATGTGCCTCTATAGGCCTAAGTGTGCTGGTTCTTGTTACTGGCAGCAACTGCTACTGTTGTTTATTTACAAAGAAAGTTAATAAAGTGCTATTTCAAAAGGTTTTGTTTTTTTTATGGTTCCGTAATCCATACCCATATGGTAATACTGAACCATTATAAGTTCGCTCTAACTCTAAAATGTCTGTCTCGGTAAAAACATCAAAAACCGTACTACTTGAAATTTGGCACACTTAGCCCGTTTTCGAAAACGTCATGTGCATCAAATTGATTTTCTCAAAATGTTCTTACACGCAAGCTGCAAATAACGTTACCAAATTACGTTTTTGAAAACGGCCTTATACATTACGGTGGTCCAACATATTTGAGACAACTTATCACTCAAAAATATTATGAAACAACTATACAGGGTGGCGAAATGTAAACTCGAAAAAAGAGATAAGAATAAGATTTAGCTGAGAAAACCTCCAATTCTAGCCCAGCGGTCCTCCACAATTGCACATGCTTTTGGCAGTGATATTGTTTTTGTGTGTCGATAAGAAGTTTGTCGGTCTTATATTAAAAGGCAGATCTTCAAAGTAGCCGCAGAAACAGTTGAAGCTCTTTGTGTAAACCTGAAATCTCGAGTTATTCTTCTCTCAGGTCTGTACTAGGGATGTTACGGATGTAAAAATTTTGACATCGGATGCGGATGCAGATTTTAGGAGACTCACATCCGCGGATGCGGATGCGGATTTTAGAATTTGTTAAATATAATACATTTTAAATACATAAATAAATGAAAATTGATTGATTTTTATAAAATTTTATTTGAATATGAATATAAATGAAAATTTATTGAATTTCCCTTTCTTATTGAATAAGAATAAAGTTTAGTTTAGGATTCTGTGTTTGCTATTTGCTTTTGCATTGTGTGCAGGTAGTAAAGAAACTTAAAAAAAACATTGAATCGCATCCGCAAAAACTCCGCATGAGCTGATGCGGATGCGGATGCGGATGCAGATGTTGGAATTAATGCGAATAATCCGCGATTGCGGATGCGAATATCTTCAACACCCCTGGTCTGTACGGCTCGACAATCCACCAACGAACGACTGACTCTTCCACATCGCAGAGTTAGTTCCCAGATACCCACACCTACGATTGCTCTCCCACTAATCGATCTCTCCATCTCGTGGAACCAGTCTCCACACTCTTGATAAAAGGTTTAAGCGTTCTGAAGTTTGTATTTTCCAGATAATAATAAATACATAAAAAAAAATGAGTTTTAAGTTTTCAGAAAAAGTTTTCTTTTACGAGAACGTGCTTAGTACTTGCATAAAAAAACCTTGTTTTTTCATCTCCACGTCACTGGAGGTATCCTTGCAGCTGGAATGTTATGCAAAAACTATTCAAAACAAAAGAGTAGCATTCGTGCTGCTGCTGATGAATAACTTTTTTATGGGACCCGATTGCTATAAAGAATCTCATGATATAATTTGATCAAAAAGTTTCAGGAATTTATTCAGAAAATTGGAAATACAGGTTTATTTTTGATAATCGATATTGCCCCTTCAAAGTTCTTTCCATTGACTGAAATGAACTTATGCCAGCGCTTGAACCAATCCTCGAAACATTTTTTATAATCTGATTTCGGTATAGCCATAAAAGCCGTCTTAGATTTTTCTCTTATCTTCTCTTGACTGCTAAAACGCGTTTCCCCGAATCGGTTTCTTGAGTCGATCAAACAGGAAGATATCGCAGGGAGTCAAATCAGGCGAATTCCGTGTTGCATGGTATTCGTACTGTTCTTGGTCAAAAACTCACGAATGGCATTGTGCGACGGTGCGTTATCGTGATGCAAAACCCACGAGTTGTTGGCCCACAAATCGTGTCGGATTCAGCCTTCGTAATAATGTTTTCGCGATGTCCCTTTTCTGCATGAAAGGCATGCCTTTCGACACCAGCTTTGCAGCCACACATCTGAAGCCCAAATCTGTCTTGAACGGATCCATAAGCAATGTTCAAGGCGTCTGCAAGCTTTCTTATGTTCAATTTGTGGTTTTCGGCCTCAATTTCCTTGATTTTGTTGATGTTTTCGTCGGTTGGCGACCTACCAGTGCGTTCGTCATCCTCGACGTACTCACGACCACTTTTGAAGCATTTGTGCCCCCACATATAAACGATATGTGGTTGTTTTCGACAGACTATCGTTGCCAAAACACTTTTCCAACATTTCCAAAGTCTTCGCACCGATGCGTTGATTCCATTTTTAACACAAAATTTGAGGCAACCTTGTTGTTGCAATGTTGATTCCATTTTTAAAATCGAAAAAAATCTCGACAGCGTAGCTTTTACAAACGTCAAGCTGTGACGCTAAGAGGGAATGTTAATGACATAATGTTAACCGACAAAAAAAAACTCGAATCAGATAACTGAAAGCGCTGTGCGTCATTCCTGAAACTTTTTGATTAATGTCGTATTGTGCCATTTGCTTATTTGCGGTAAATTGTACAGAATGCACCTGTCATTAGCAAAAGGAGCACGCGTATATGCCCAGCAGAAGGTTGTTGAATATCTGTCTTTCAAATTGCCTTGCAATCTCCACATTTGGTAAGATAGTGGTAGAATCCTTTTCTTGCTAAAAAATGAATTAAAAGTCCGATAGAACGAAAAAGTTTTGAAGTGAAGCACCTTTATGTATGTATGTATGTACAGTGTGGCACAAAATTAATCATCTAATTTTGTTTTTGAATTACTTTTTTACTAAATAAAAAAAAAATATTTTAAGTGATGGAAATATTTATTTGGACCTTTACATTTTTTTCTTTTAAGTGGAAAAGATGATAGCCGTCAAGTGGCTGTCGCCAGTGGTGATACACGTTTGTGCATTTTCCATGACTTTCCGCAAGATTTCCGGTGATAACTGTTTGCATTCCTATCGAATATTCTCCTTAAGGACTGCGATTGTCTGAGGTTTTTTTGACATAAACCCGCGACTTCAAGTAGCCCCAGAGAAAGAAGTCTGGGATAGTTAAATCGGGCGATCTTGCTGTCCATGCCAAATCGCTAAAACGGGTTGTGGCGACATCGGCAGCCATAGTCCGGTGGCAGCCACACCCTACATGGTCTCCTGTGGTTCCAGTCTGTTCGAGTCGAGTAGCTAAGCGCCGGAATATTTGCCCAGTTGGCGCGACACGATTAGGAAATCGACGTTGAAGTTCACCACCGACCGATTGTTGGTCAAAAAAATCGACACAATTATTCCACGCTCTTGCGGAGTATAGCGCTTCATTGTTTGTCTGTTTTATACTGCAGCTGTCTAGTTCACAAATGTCAAATATGATTAACGTACGACGCCATTTGCAAAAAATTATAACATCTTCCGATAGGGTGATTAATTTTGCGCCACCTTGTATGAGCATTTCTTTTCTATTTTTTCGGTACATACCAGCTTCAGCCGGGATGGTCAGATTAGGTTGCTTCCTCTAAAATGATTGAGTATCTGCTGCATTTTGTAGTTGGTGCCAAAATCATGCTAAAAGGACAGGAAACTGCTAAACCAAAAAAAAACGATTTCTTGACTCGAATTTTAATTTGTAGGAGCAGAACCGCTGGTAAAGTTGTTTTTAAGCCAGCTATAAGCGTCCTCTAAACTAAGTTAATTTTCACCTGTTTTCATAAAATGTCCTTGCCCAAAAATTTTAAAGTTCTACATGTACATTGTATGTAGTTTTATCATTCATACAACTTATCTTTATTGATAAGTATTACTGTGGCTATTAGCTAAAGCTACGACTCTCATTTTTCTCTGAGCATTTATGCTTCCTAAATCCCCACATAGCATGACTGCCAATCTCCATCATCATCTTTAATATACAACTTCAACTTTAATATACAAGTAATTCCATTATCCAAAATTTTTACAACAAAGTGCTTCCTTAAAGCACATCCTACCACAAAGGAAACCTTTCTCACTAACCTAATATCGTGCTCACACTTTTGTCTATTTGTAATGTTGTACAGTGAAATGGAAATTCCTGAGGCCTGGCACATTTCGCTTACATATTTACTCATAAATTCTTCATCCACAAATAGTTACCGTGGTGAATGTACACCTCATTGGAAAGATGTAATGCTTTGAAGTGCTTACTTTATATCACTGTCAGGTTTAATTTTTATTTTGGATAACATTTTCAAGATAAACTGGAGTTTGGGAAGCTGTTTGTTTAGGTTTCCAAAAATTACATAAAATCTGTTTTTTTTAGCAAATGAGGTTTTCCATGCGTTCAGCATAAGTCCCGTTGAGTTCATTCAGAGATGAAAGATACATACATACATGTATGTACATTGTACATAATTTATGTCATCCAAGTTACATATTCGAAAGTATGTAAAGTAACAATCATAGTCGCTTAACTGTTTATCTGATTAAGCCACTTGAATACCCTTTCGTAGAATCCGATTTCATATTTCAAAGTAATGTCGTCAATTTAATTCAGTAGCAAGACGTGATCAAATTTAGAATTTCTATCTTCATCGGCAACAAAAAGAAGCCTGGACAATTTCCAGATGCAATTTTTGCTGCCAATCCGTGTTTCATAACGTGTTACTTATGTCCATATACTGGTTGGCGACAGTGAATGAATAATGAATATTGATTACGTACGTTACAACCACTGCAGCGGTGTGCATGAAATGCATTTATTTTTAACAAACGAGTCTTTTTTTAATATTTCATTGCAGCACGTCCTAAATAGTTATTATTTATTTAAAAATACATCATTCGTTATATATGTATTAGCGGTGACATTAACTTTTCCATGGTACAGCGCTTTTACTATGTTATTTCACCATTTCATCCCTGTTCTGTGGTGATGGTAATGCTGCCGTTATCAATAAGTTAAGGGGGTGAAATCACGTACTATACAGATGTTTCTAATCAATAAAATACTGAGTACTCACATAGTATATATACCGACCAACAGTTTGCCGTACAGTGTGTACAGTCCTAGTCTAAAAATAGTCCATGGATAATATTTTTTATATCTAATAATGAAAATAAAAATAGTAAATGTAGAAAAAACGATTTTGCATGTCGTCATTTACAGAATTTAAAACAAAATAAACCATAAATGTTGATGATTATTCAAATTGTAGAAAGAAAAAACGTGAACTTAAATTTGAATTGCTTAGATTAAATTATTTTGTTGTTGACCCATATATTTTGAGACTTCCGACAGAAAATATATACCTATTCGCGTCTAGTTTTCTTATAAAATGCGGAGTGTTAAAAGTTATTTTTATGCAGTTCTATTTATTATACAGCTGCTTTGTCAAATACTCTACGTTTCAGAAAATATCGAGCTTTTCTAATTTTGTTACACTTTGTCGCCATCGTGCTCTAAAAATTGAATCACTTAAATTTCTTAATTTTTTATATTTTGTGAATGCTAAACTGCGCTGGAAGGAGTAAAACTGTTAGTCAATGAATTACTTATATACATATACTTTAGATCTAGACAGTGGCGTATTAAGGTTCAGTGTCGCCCCGGGGCTACTTAAATTTTGCCGCCTCTACAGTCAACAAATCTTCACATGTTTCACATAAAAATTCGGTTATATAAAATAAAAAGTGTTTACACAAAAAAGTATTAAATATTTATTCAACTTAATTCAAAATCCGATATTGTGATATTTTTAGTTTAAATTCTCTTATCTCTTATCTTATCAAATATTGATCTTAGTAGTCCAATTTTGGATTTATATAGTTCCCTATACTCACTTGCATTAGTTCACATAAATGTTTTTTGGATGAAACTATCAAGCACTATAAAAACGTTGCATAGCGTATAAGTGCTTTTTACACGAAAGTGAAAAACTGATTAACCCAACCAATTTTTGCTGCATTGACTTAAGGATTATTTAAACTAACTTATAAACTTCAATTCATTGCACAATAACAGGCTATACTAAAACGAAATCATTAAAACTTGAAAAATAACTTAAAAGAATAAATAAATAAATAAATAAATATAAGGCGTCAGCAGTCCTAATACAGAACCAAGCCTAGCTTCTCCCAACCATTTGTGTGTGCGTGTTATTTTTCCCACGAAATGGAAGGGACCTAAAGTTTTTTGCCGACTCCGAACGGTGAGTTGAGAAGCTTCTCATGACAAATGATACTCTTTGCTTGCTTGTCAGACGTTCGAAAGAGGTGGCACCGTGAAAAAACATGTAGGTGTTTTTGCTGGGATTGAACCCGGGCAATATGCGTAGTAGTTCACCACGGCCACGGCGACCACTTAACCCTTTCGGGACGCGCTGGTACATATACATATGTACCACCAAAAGTATAGACATCCATAACAACAAAAATTTTCCTCTGATTTGGTTGAAATCTGTACCAGATCGTCTTCCAACATTTTAGTAACGGTATCTTAATGTATTTCCAGCTATCAGAGATCAAATTTATTAAGCTATACCGTTTATTTTAAAGGTTTTGATCACTAAACTTTTTTGCGTCCCGAAAGGGTTAAAAAAATATTGGCGCAAATTCATAGTCAGCCCATGAATAGTACCTAGAGCCGACTTTAGTTACAGTCGGCACTAAATAAAAAAGTCGGCTATAGCTTTTCGTTATTCATAAACACATTTTTGGCTGTGTATTAGTTAGTATCGACTTTGAAGTGTTTTTGTAAAGTGATTTTTATGAACAAACCAAAACGTCAAAATTTAGTATGAGAAATTTAACAGTCGCTTAAAGCCGACTCTAATTTTATTTTAAAGTGATGTTTAGCTCATTTTAAATTACGAGTCGGCTATGTATAAGTTTAAAGTCGACTATAAGGTGACTATGAATAGCAAAAATGCAGTAGATGCAACTGTTAACTGTGAACTCATTTTATCACAACACACGATCTACAAAAAAAAAAAAAAAACAAGTGCAGCGTATTGACCTATGTGTATTTAGCACTCGCTATACCAAGCTTTTAGTTGCCAATTTTACTTTTCAGAAAATCGGTCAGATTTCTGATCAAAATACTCCTATGTGCGGGTGCAGTTAGACGCAGGCATACATTAAGCGATTCGCAATGCAATACTGATATAGGGATACCTGAACATATGTACAAAGTACATATGTATGTATGTACATCTCCAATGCTTCTTTCATAAATAGTTTGAATTTATTCTGAATTTATTGCATTTATTATTGCACTCATTAATGAAAGTAAGCAGTACAATTCTGCCGCCCTGAGCTATAGCTCATTCAGTTCATATGTAAATACGCCGCTGACTCTAGAAGTGTAGAGGTAGACTCACATTTTGAATAGTTTTGGGTATTCTGTCGAAAACACAATATAAATACATACATATTTCGTCATGTATTTATCAATGATGTCACAAGTGCGCCCGAATTCATTGGAACAATCAGCTGGTTTTTTTTTAATAATATTTTCCTGCACTTAGAATAAGGTTCTTGAATACTTTTTAAGCGAAAGGATGGATTTTCGACGTACTGAAATGAAGTGACGATGGGGTTAGTTGAGTGAATAAACATCGTTCTTCTGAATTTCACCTGAATACCATGATTTATTGGCGACGTTTGCAATCTATTTCAAGTTGCAATTCCAACCAACTCCTCCAGTATTACGTAATTTATTCGTACAATTAGCAATATATTGGATTGCTTTGTTAAAAGTCACTCTTTAGAAGCACAAACGCAATAAATACATATACATATGTATGTACATGTACATATTGGTTTTAGGGTACCCATAAAAACTTTTTTTGAGACTTTTCTTACGAGTTCGGTTTTTCTTTATCTTTCACTCACTGTTGCATGACGATTAGATACACCACTGATTGGATTTTGATTAAATTATTATCAAACCTTTGGACTCAGTAAACATTTTTAAAAATGGTTTTTCAAACATCCGACAATACAAAGCAACAATCTAAATTTAGAATGATCAGACATTTCATCCTTTTAAGTTCACGGTTTAAAGAATAGCTCGCGTAAGCCATAAAGAAGGTACTCGTATTATTAAATATAATCAACAGAATTATCCAAATCATGTAAAATTCAAAATTAGATCAGAGAAATAAATTTCGTACTTATTTGCTAAAGGTTAGGTTGGGTTAGGTTGGGTTGGCTACCCACCGTACTCGGTCGGATTCACTTAGACTAAAGTAGGTCCATTGTGTTGCCACGGGAGTCGATTCTTATCGGTGCTCTTGGAACCATTTTGAGAGTTGGATGAATTTCCATATTTTATTGATTTCCATTGAGGAAATATCTTGTAAATCTAATAACAGTGCTGCTATTTTATCATCCCGTACTCCGTACTGCCTAAAAGTAAATTATACTGCTTAAAGTTCAAAATTAAACTTACAATGCGAATTCAAATAATAATAAATGGTAAATGCTCAATATGCAAATATTGTGTCTGCCTTATCGTTTAAGTTCAAACATATTTGGGAACGAACCGGCACCCGCAGATTCCAGCTGTTATTCGAATTTTGAGTGAAATTGGATATGGAATAGTCGTGTTCCTGTCGTGGGCTAATTTTTCCAAGTATTGAATCCATTTGTTGTGACCGTGGAAAGTTAAATCTACTGTGCAATTGTTTTCAAACTTCTTTGTTAACGTGTTCATTTAAAAAAAAAACATTAGTTAACCATTCAGCCGTAATTTTAATGTGCTATTATGTCTAATAAAAAAGTCACTCGTTTACAAAGTCAATTGCGGGATCAGTTATTAACTCATACGCCACCGGTACCAACACATTCTAAATCAAAAACCGCCTCTCCCTTAACCAAACTAGTGACGTCAGACACTGTAATCTTTTCTAAACTGTCAAATAAGATTGATCAGATTCTTAGCCGACTAGATGCTATGGAGGATAACCTGTCGTCGAGAATCACAACAATCGAGAGTTACCTAAATGAAACTCACACTCATTAACCAGGATGTTGATGCACTAAAGCGCCGTGTCTCCGCCTTGGACGAATATTCAGGTAACATCAATCATTTGCAGCTGGAAGTTGACAACTTAAAACTACAACTTCAACAAGACCGCAAACAGCTGATACAACCCACTTGTTGCTCCAACTCCGAAGTTTCACAATTAAAAACTCAACTGGACGAACTGCACATGAAAAACATCGCGACGGACGCTGTCCTGGTCGGGATACCATTTTCTGCAAATGAGTCTCTCAAAAATACGTTTAATCTATTGTGCCACTCTATTGAAATACAACCACCAGCAATATGCAGAATATTTCGTGTGAAGCCGAACACTGACTCTGTATTATTGTAAAGTTTTTCTCAACCTACGACAAGTCTTTGGTACTGAAGGGAGTACTAAATCACAGAAAAAAACACTCCCGACAAATATGTCTTCATGACGTTGCCTTCGACTCGAGCCAAAGCATTTACTTCCATGAATGTTTAACACCACGCAATCGAGAGTTATTAAGAAAGGCGCTAAATCAAAAACGTGCACGACAAATATTCTCTGCGTATACTAAGCGCGGATTTGTTTTTGTTAAACTACGAAGGGACTCCGAGGCCGTGTTAATTGAAAACACCGAAAAACTTGGCGAAATAGCCTCCGTTTATCAACAAATAAATGATACACATCTGTCACCAGAAAATGAGCATCACACGTCATCAGACTCCCGAGCTTCTCAAAGCTGTCATCAGGTTCCAGAGCCCCTCAAGATTAAATTTTCTCAAACTTTTAATTTTAAATTACATTTTAATTTTTTCATAGGTTTAGCTAGTTCTTTTTTCTACTATTATATTATATCTGTTAAAATGTTAGCTTCTCGTAATAATATTATGTTAATTAATTCTTTTAATCCATCGTTTAGTTCGGTCTCAACTGCTGTGGACTCTTTCGTGCTGTTACTCTTACCTTGGGTATCTCCTCAAATGCTCTTATCCTCTTGATTAACACCATCGAAGAGGAAAATGGGGCTGGAAGCGAACTTCCACTGTCTAATAATCGTCGAAAACCCTTTCACAAAACTCGAGTGATGCTGAATGTATTTTGCAAAAGATTCTCCGGTCTGTCTGTTGTCCACCTCAATGCTCAAAGCTTGAATAAGCACTGGGATGAATTTAAGACCATATTTCAGGGCGGGAAGGTTGATGCTATTTGCATCTCCGAAACTTGGCTCAACTCGGACTCGAAAGACACAATGTATGACTTAGAGGGGTACAAGATTTACCGAGCTGATCGCATTGGGCGAGCAGGTGGGGTTGCGATATTTGTTAGGAAAAACATTCCATGTAAGGTAATTCATAAATCAATGGCTAATGATACTATTGAATACCTTTTCATTGAAATTCTTTGTGGTTTTGATAAATGCCTTGTTGGGGTTGTTTACAAGCCTCCACGGATAACCGATACAACTGTCATCACAAACCTACTTGAAAACATTGGGCTGAATTATAATCACTTGCTTGTTTCTGGAGATTTTAACATAAATCTCCTCGATAGTGTAGCTTCTCAGTTTAAAAACAGCCTAAACTCTCTACATCTTTTTCCGGTGAATACATCTAGTCCGACACATTTTAGTACTACCAACTCTACCCTCCTCGATGTCATTTTAGTAAATAGAACAGACCGTATAAACTTCTATGGTCAGCTGGATGTTCCCGGGTTCTCACACCACGACCTAATTATTATTTTCTATGACATCTCTCTTCTAAGGTCAACTGAAACAAAAACAATAAGTTACCGAGATTTTAAGTCAATCAGTTTGAACTCCCTTCAAAATGATGCTATGGCCTTAGACTGGGGTAGTCTCTACTACATGACCTCTATAGATAACCAAGTTGATTTCTTCACGTCCGCAGTTAACGGCCTCTTTGAATCGTATGTTCCCATTAAAACTATTGTTCTTCGTAATAAAGGCTGTGAGTGGTTTACTCCCAAAATCGAATTAATCATTGAAAAGAGGGACAATGGTTTTAAAAGGTGGAAAAGGTTTAGAATTCCTGAACTAAAAGATGATTTCAAACGGTTGAGAAACTGTGTCAAGCAGAAAATCAGATTATCGAAATCAAAGTTTCTCTAAATTCAAAACTGGGTTAAATACGAAAAAAGCCTGGAAAAATGTTAAAGAGTTGGGCATTGGCAGGGACCCGACTTCAAACGATAGTGAAATTGACGTCAGTATCCTTAATGCCAAATTCTCTGCTGCATCGACCATCCCAGGCTGTCAGCATGCAGGTGAAGTCGAAGAAACAGCCTTAAACCTATTGTTGACTCCCGATACGCCTCATAATTTTGCGTTTAGTAGAGTCTATCCACCGGACGTTCTAAAAGCTGTCTTAGCAGTCAAATCAGAAGCCATTGGATTGGATTTTATGCATCCAAAATTTCTAAAAATCATTATCATTGATGTATTGTCTCCCCTGACGTATATTTTCAACAACGCTCTGTCCTACTCTACGTATCCGAAATCCTGGAAGGCTTCGAAAATAATTCCTGTTTTAAAAGGCACGGTCGCCAAGAAAAGGAATATCGCCCCATTTCTATACTCCCTTTCATCTCTAAAGTGTTTGAGAAGCTAATGAGCTTCCAAATATACACATACTTGAACCGATTTCAACTCCTTTCACCATTTTAATCAGGGTTCAGACAACAACATAGTTGCACCACTGTACTGTTGAGTCTGGTTGACGAGTTTCGCTCTGCGATGGATCGTGATGATTTAACCTCGCTGGTTCTGCTCGACTTCTTGAAGGCCTTTGACTCCGTTCCGCACGAACTTCTTTTGCTTAAACTCAAACACTATTTCAACTTTGACGTAACTGCCATTAAGCTTATAAGAAGCTACCTTACGAATCGCACTCATGCAGTGTCCTTTAACGGTAGAATATCGGACTTTCTTGAATCAAAGGCCGGTGTCCCTCAGGGATCTATTATGGGACCTTTACTCTTCTCTCTTTTTAACAACGACATACCATCAATTTTAAGCAATTGTAAAGTTCAAATGTACGCAGACGATGTCCAACTATTTCTCAGCTACCCCCTTGGAATGATTGAAGACGCCACCGTGCGCATTAACGAAGATATAAAATCTGTTGTTCACTGGGCTCATACCAACCAACTTAAACTTAATACTGAAAAGAGCCAAGCTATCGTTATAAGCCGTACAAAATTAGACACGTCCTGCCTTCCCCCTATCGAAATAAATGGTGTTCTTCTTCAGTACTCTCCAAGGGTTAAAAATCTAGGAGTGCACTTCAACCAATTTCTTACCTGGGACGATCACATTACAATAACTGTAGGCAAGGTTTATGGTGGTTTACGCGCCTTGTACCAATCCGGACATTGTCTCCCAACCAGAGTGAAAGCTACCTTGGTGAAAACTTTAATCCTGCCAATCCTGCTTTATGCACATCCGGTCTTTTGCGATGTGAGCAGTCTAAATTCACGTAAATTAAGAGTGGCTTTCAATAGTGCTGTGAGATTTGTTTATAACGTACGTTGGTATGATCATATCTCCGGATATGCAAGAGACTTCCTTAGTCTGGAGTTCCAAAAATATTTGGATCTTAATGTCCTAACGTTATTGTTTAAGCTCAAAGAGAACGGAATGCCGGAGTACCTTTTTCATAGACTTCAGTTCGCAACTTCCGAAAGAAGTCGAGCTTTCATCGTGCCCACCTTTAAATATGGCACAACCAAAAAACAGTTTTTTGTTTATGCGGTGCGACTTTGGAACTCCCTTCCGGCCAATATAAGGAGATGTCAAGGTGTCGGTGACTTCAAGAGACGGTTAAGACAGCATTTGAGTACTTGAGAGCGTATGGATTATGGATTGTTTTTAAGAGTAAGCTAACATTATGATTAGGGCACTAGGGATTCTCTTCTTATTTTCTTTTCCTATTTTTGATTCTTGACTTAAAATAAAACTACTTTAAATTATTCCGCTGTATAATCTCTGCACAACAATGGATTTATATATATCTACGTGTATGATAAATGAAATAAATAAATTGTAAATTGTAAATTGTAATTTTGGGTGGGGTTTCCATTATTATTATTCCATTCCATATTCCATTAAGGTACCTAAATTTTTATTTTTTTCTGGTCTAAATAACATAAAAATTATATTTTTTGTGAGGATGTAAACTTTTTTTTTCAATTCTTACCTTAAAATAGCAAAAAATTATAATTTTATGAGAAAATTGCATGAAATACGGTGATCATGAAAAACACCTCTAAGTATAGAAGAAGTTGGAAGTGGACAGTATAATATGTGAGGGAGGGAAGCATTCTGCATGCTGTTTAATAAACAGTTGGGTAGGTGACGAACTATTGACAGATGCTCGACTCACAATCGTAAAGGAGTACCTTGGCCCTGCGGGGCTGTTTTCTCAACAGGGCCGAATTACCGCACTCGTTATCAAAATGTGACGATTTGGCATTACCACTCACGTTATCGAGCATCATTTTATACTTGAAAACAGTTTTGCTGCCTAGTGCCAACTAAAACAATTAGCTATGTGAATATTTTTGAATTAAATTTTGTTGCTTTTTTGGAATCAACTATATGTTGTTGTTTAGTTAGGTCATATCTCCAGATAAAAAATACACTGCGAACAAATATTCTTGCTGAATGTATGACCAAACATCCAAAAAAAACATAGTTTCACCTAGCTCCTTGAATATCAATAAAATAATACCGGAAAAACGTCAATTTATTTCAATGTTTCTAGTACAATATTATTTTTATTCTATATGTTATATCGGGTTCCGTCATCCCAATGAGGTTACTCGATCGCTCGGTAGTCCTACTCATTCACTCGTTATCGAGTATGTTAATTCGGCCTCTGGTTTAATAAACAGCTGGGTGGGTGACGGATTAAAGACAAATCTATGGACTGGTGCTCGATCCTAAAATAATTAATTAAAAAAATATCATAAAAATAATTTACCGCAATGTTCATGTGGAAACCTCAACCAAAAATTGTATAATTATTTTATTTATAAAAATATTTTATTATATGTACTTAAAATTAAAATAAAACAATCGCTCTCACAAAGTACTGCGCGATACTGCCCCAAACGGTCGAATTATAGAGCAAAATATTGAAACGGCAGCCCTGTCTAATAAGCAATATCCTCTCTGATTCCTCTTCCCAGGAGAAGAGTGTGGCTGCTGCACTGTTGGCGAAAGGGGATTCCTCTTCCCCCTCATCCATGCAGCTGCGACGGAAGTCATTGGCAAGGATTTCCAATCTGATGGCGTGCTTACCTATTCCACAATGACAGTCAATACCTCAAATAGGGTTCCGATATGTGCTCTGCCAATTTTTAACAAGCTGTAAGTTTTGTGCTGATTTAGCTGAGGCCAAGTCTGTGAGGGGTGACTAAACGTATCAAAGGTTCGCCATCTTTCATTAGCATATTGCAGTGCTCGCGTAAAGATTTTGTGCCTTATCGTGCCTATTGGTTTATGAGGTTCACTGTTTTGTGATAGGATTCCCCAATTTTGTACTTTTTTTGGTTATTTCGTCAGCTTCACAGTTGCCTGGAATGTCGCTATGACCAGTAACTCAGCACCGTGGTGTAGTGGTAAGTGCTTTGGACTACTACGCAATGCTGCTCGGGTTCAATCCCAACACCAACACCTAAAATCTTTTCACGGTGCCACCTCTCTCGAGTGTCTGACAAGCAATCAAAGAGTATCATTTGTCAAGGAGCTTCTCAACATGACGTTCGGAGTCCGCAAAAAACTGTAGCTCCTTTCCATTCGTTCAAAAAAATAACAACGTACACACAAATGGTTGCGAGAAGCAGGCCCTGGTTTACCCCGAACTGAAACGCCACCTAAAGTAAAGTAACTCAGCACAGGGTGAGCGTACATCTGTTCGATATCTCGTCAGAGCTATGCGAACCAACCCACTACGGCTCTTGAAAACATGTTGAACATGCTTCCATTGGATGATTACGGTAGGGACATTGAAGGAAAAACGGCATTGCGACTGAAATAAACTTCACAATGGGAATTTCTTAACTTAGGGCACGCCAGAATACTTTCAATAAGTTATGTTAATACAGGGACTGCGGACTATGCATGTACAGTACATATCTACATGACTCCACTCCTAGATTCTCATATCAAATATGAGACCAATATTGCTTGCCGACAGGAATGAGAGGGTAATTTCTGTCTTACCCAAAAATCCGTACTGGAGATCTCATTGCAGCGGGTGCCTCAGCCTAAACTTATCCTTAAGACTTCCAAATCACATTAGTGTCTTGCAGGCGGAGGTGATGGCTATTCGAGAAGCCGCTGAGTGGTTATAGATGAAGTCGATGTACAATTGCGTCATTGAAATTTACACCGATAGCCAAACAGCTATTATGAGATAAAATATTTGCTTAACATTTGAGCTTAATCTTGTCTGACTCTATTGTTTCTTAAATCTTATTGAACCCCTTTATTGCTAGTTACATATAAAATAAGATATCTGGAGCGTTTTCCGAAAAAGAAAACAAAAAAGAAGTGGATATTTTTTCCAGACACTGACTGTGCATTCATTTGAACAACAGCGCAAAATGTTTCAACATGGTTTTCTCGATGCCAACGTCGACGGAAGTAGATGAGATCTTTTCGAAAATTGATAAAATTCATAGCAAACAATGCGGCGACGAAATATCCATTATCATAGGTATGGTTGGCCAAGAACTTTATTTACAGTTTATACTTTTTTATTAGACACTTTATAGATGGCACTATTTTTAACTTCAAAACAGCTCTCTCTCTCTGTCCTATGTGAATTTCTTAGGTAAATATATATTTTGAAACGCAACACAGTGTTTGGTGGACAAATTAATCTTCGCATCTACACATTTGTTTATACAGATTCGTACATGTACTCTATATTTATACATTTACAGTATCATGGGCTGGGAAGAATTTCTCTGGAATCCTGAATCCCAGACTTTCACAGATTAATTTCATTTCTTCATTTATTTTACGTAGAACCAAATGTTTGAGGTGCCAGTAAAAGCAGTTATTGAAGAGGAATAGAAATCTGTATGTTTTCGTAGCAGAATTTGAATGCCGTAAAGTACTCTTAAATTAATTGAAATCGAAGAAATGTAAAACGTTTTGTTACAAAAACGTTTTGTTGCAAAAAAAAAAGAACAAATTAAATTAAACTTGTTGTAACGAAAGAAAATTGCAATTGGCAGTGTATGTAGTTACAGTAATGGAAATGTTGTTATTTTTCTGTTTTGCTTTTGTTTTCTTTGGAAAACTCGCTGGACGAGGAGAATTTGTTTATAAGAATTTTCATGGAAAATTAAATATTTTTTAATGCTAACTTCTGTATCCAGGGTGTTTCGAAATGGTATCTCGTAGCATCTCGTCTGCAGTGTGGGATTTCAATTTATTTCGATAACGATTCTATGTGTATAGCCTTTTGAAGCAAAGTTGCTAACAAAAGCTCTTTGTTTTGACACACGCTGTACTAAACCTCAACGAATGTAAATATGTACCTACATATTAAATTCACCGAAGTATCAATAATTGTCAATTCTTTCATAGGTACCTACTCATAGCATCCGTTAAATACATTAATCAAAATAATAAATAAATCATACGCTATTTGCCTGTACTTGGTTCTGAGGCTAAAAGTGTTATGACCGGTGTCACCAACATTCACTAAAAGCGGTTTCAGCTAACAGGCCATTAAAATATATCTACCACTTAAATTAAATTCTGGGCACTCATTCCGTAAGTCGATTATGATCATATCGCCTCGACGATGGTTTTGTATCACGTAAATCAATAATCGACGAAGCGATTATGATCAAGACGATAATCTGCTTCACGTATCTCAATAATCGACAAAACCATGTCGTCAAGACCACAGCGTTTGCGCGATAGCTAATGAGGTCTCGTCTTGCATGTGGTCTCTTTTTCGTGCAGTTTACCAAATATTTCGGCACTTAAATTTTTTGGTTGTAGAAAGTGAAAATGAAAATAACAAATTACAAGCAATACGAAGACGAAGAAAATTAAGAGATGATTCAGATCTTTTATCTCTTCCAACCCAAATTTAAGTTCCTAAATATGTACATGCAAACATTATAAACAACTCCATTTACCGCTATTCAAATAATTTAACTGATCGCAGGTTTGTTCAACGAAACAATAAATATACCAGTGGTTGACTGGTACCTGATGATTTTGGAGTTGCTATCGCCCAAAGTACGCTATCAAAAATTGTTGTTGAGACTACCAGCATTATAGAAACCAAAATTTGTCCTTTATGGATAAAATGGGGAATTTCCAGCGATACCAACAATGCTGAAATAAAACAATGGCTTTACCGATACATACAAAAATCATAAATAAAAACTCTGTTCCCTTTATATGTACTTAGTTGTTGAGTGCATGGACGGTACACATATTTTTGTACAGAGACCACGATAAGATGAACAATTGTACCATTTTTTAGGCAGCCCATCGGCATTTAAAAATTATGCCAAATCAGTTCACATTTTTTTTATATCCTATTTGCCTTAGACTTAGACAGTATTGGGTTTATAGCCCTTGGCCAAGTCCGGATGCTCCTCCATATAGTTGATCAAAATTTCTAATTGATTCGGCATAGCTGACCTTTCAATAACATTTGAAGAAGTTTAATTATTCAAATAAATATACAAAAATATACAAAAAAACAATCAAAAGTATAACACAAATATCATTTATAACAGTTTAGATGACGTTAAGCTTCTATTTCGCCTACTGTTTGAGAGATTCTGAAAGACACTGAACGTTCTCAAGCTTTGAGTAAAATAAACGATAGACGAGACGACAGTCATTGAGTTACGTGCAGCAAACTGATGGTGACGGTGACGGTGACTAAGAGCCACAACCGATTTCGCGATATCTCGATTGCCGATGAGTTTTATCGCGCGTTTTTGGATTCTGTCCAGTAGCTCCAGATATGTTATTGGTGCACCGGACCAGATATGAGCGTTGTACTCAAGTTTGGGGCGTATGAACGCCTTATAAATTTTGGCGAGATCAGAAGGGGTGAAATATTTCTTGCACCGCTTGAGGAAACCTAGACATTTCGCTGCGTTCTTGGCGATATCATATATGTGATCATTCCAACAAAGGTTGTCATTGATCCACATACCGAGGATGGAGAGTCGTTCGGTTTCAGCGATGCAAGTGCCATTCATAGATAATGGCGAGGTAATGAGATTTCTCTTAAATGACAGAAGACAGCATTGTGTTTTGGAAGTATTAAATTCCACTCTATTGGTTTTACCCCACTGAAGTATGCTATCAAGGTCGGAATTTAATGAGCTTAACATACGTTGCCGTTCTAGTTCTACGCCCGAGGATGAGGGACGTAAACCAGGAATAAATAATAAAAAAAATTTAAACTTTGTTCAAAATGAATGCCTTGTATATTGTTCTATTGAAATACATTTAGATCAAAAATCCATTATTTTCCGGTTGTGAATAACATCGTTGTTTCTCAGAGTTTCATCGCTGTACGCAGACTTTTGTGGAACACTGTAAGTACCAGCATGTTTAACTTCAAATGAAATCCCTATAGGAACATATTTAGACACTAAGATCAAACAATACTTTTAAGTATCATATAACCTCAATGAAATTTGTTTTTTTATGTATGTTTACCTTATTTTAGCCACAGATATAACGGTTTTTCTGAGAGCATATTAGACTTTGAAGAAATTAATTTTAGTTGATTTCGGTACTAACAAACTAAATTGGTATTTTTACACCGTTCCGATTATAACTTTTTTTAATAGCTTGGTCAACAAAGGGTACTTTCCGTAAATAGTTTGATTTTTCCATTTGTGTTATTATTTTCACTATGAAAAACATTTTAAACTACCGTCCGCGTCAGTCATGGTTAAAGTCAGAAGTACAACTCTCTATCAATTTTTTTAAGTACTTGTAAGCATTAGCAAACATGCCGGAAAGTCCGAATTTAGTTTTAATTTTTTTTTTGCGTATGATACCGTTTATTCCATTGCACTCAGTAACAAAAATATGTTAATAACAAGTCTCATTATACGCCTGCATACATTTATCTACATACATAGTAAGTGCAAGCTTTGTACATATATTGTTTTGATGCTTGAATAATCGAAGACATGAAAAACTTCAATCCATCTTGAACAGATCGTATGCTACCCTATCCCTATTTTATATTCACATTTCTTTAACAACACCAAGGAACCTCTTTTTTTTATTTAAAATATCGATTTCTTGCATACTTGGAGGGCGTCTTGCGGGATGAAGGCATCGGTCAAACCGTCTTGGACCACCATATTCGTGATCAGGGCGGTCAACTCTACATTTCAAAATTATAATAAAGTTGTTTTACCAATTATCTGGACTTTCGAAAAAACTGCATTTTTGATGTAGTATTACTCACAATTGCCCCCACTAGACCCCGTTAGACGACCACATTTAGAATTAGAAGATCAAGAACTATCCAATGGTACCAAACATTTTTTGTTATCAGTCACACCCAAAAATTACTGTGGGCTCTTAGTCTATATCTTTTAGACGATTATCGTCCTAAAAGTTACGGAATGAGTGCCCTGTTTTACCAACTCCATTCCTTCAATTTTTAGCTAACAGGCTGCTGCATTTGGCGAAGAATTTGTTTTCAGTGTAAATACACTGGTCCCTCGATTTGCGCGACTTCTTTCTGCGCGGTTTCCCTTTTGCGCGAAATGCATTTGCCTATATCCAAATAATGTACACGTTATGTTCTGTTACCTTGAATATTTCCGTATTTTTTTTATCTAGACAGATTTTTTTTACGTTTTCTTTTGCTTCATTAATACATACATATGTACATATGTATCCGCATGTGCAGGGCAGTGCAAACGCTCGAGCACGTTTCAAAGTCAAGCAATCTGTAGTGACAGATCGTTTTAAACGTCCACCAAATGTGACATTAGAAATTTTGTAGATCCTTTGTTTTTCCTACATGAATTTTGTAATTGTTTTGTTTGAATTACTGTTTTAAGTTTGTTGTTTTTTTATTTTTAATAGTTTTTTTTTTTTTGTTAAATAAAGTATTTTAGAAAAACTTATTACTAGCTATGGTGTCTTAAATGCTTATATTTCACTTTTCAAGAACGCAACCCCTAAATTTCATGAAGTTCATACTTCGCTTTGCGCGAGACTTTATTCCCCTAACCGCCGCGCAAAGCGAGGGATAGCAAATTCAAGAAAATGTCACAGCTGTCAAACAATTTATTTTTTGGTTTCGAATCAGGCTTTTAAATTTTGAATGGCCGAAAATGGCCTCTTAGTTTAAGCGACTGTTAAACACGCTTTTATAATTAAAAGTGGTTGGTGAAACAGAAAAACGTAATTTTAAAATTCATACTGATAAATAACTAAAAGTGGTTGGTGAAACCGGGCATTACTCTCTAAAAGTAACAAGAGTCACGAAAAAATACTTATGTACATGTACAAGTAAAAATATTTCGATAAAACCGTCCAAGTGCGAGTATACCGCGGCCGCGTAGTACAAGTTGGCCAACTTTTAACTTTTGCCGCGCGGCGTTTGACAGCTCTCTTAAAAATTAAAGAAATGGAAGAGGACGACTTAGAAAAAGATTTTACAAGTGTAAAAAAAAATGAAATACATATTATTTTATTTTAGTTTTAATTTTTACAAGAAAAATAGTTTTCGCAATATATTTTCTCAATCTAAACAACAAAATTCCAACCAGCTGAGTTTAAAGTGGTATTTATTTGACATGTCGCGCAGCACCATTGTGCGGGCGAATTTTTATTTTTACATTCGACAGCGCGGCCTCTTTACTACTGCTACGCAGCCGCGGCATGCATTGTGTTCGGGCAGTTAGACTCACGCTCAAAAGGTTCCGTATTCTTTTTTTTTTGATCATGAAGGCGGTTCCCCCAGAGTGAGATCTGGCCATTGCATTACGGTCGGATTGACCTCCGCGATTGTTCCTAATGTGAATAACTCGTTCGTGTAATTTTTGGTAGGCGGAATGGCATTCGCAAAAAAAGAAGAAAACATGAGAGTCACATGAGAAAACGTCTGTTACTCGAAGAAAATCTATGCAATTTGTCCCCTTCCTTAATTCGAATTTTCTGTTGTGCAAAATAACTTACTTAGTTGGCGCTACAGCTCGAGGTGAACCTGGGCCTGCTTCTCGCAACCATTTGTGTGTGCGTGTTGTATTTTTGCACGAATGGAAGGGACCTACAGTTTTTTGCCGACTCCGAACGGCGAGTTGAGAAGCTCAATCGAGACAAATGATACTCTTTGATGCTTGTTAGACATTCGAAAGAGGTGGGCACTGTGAAAAATGTTTTTAGGTGTTTGCGGCGGGATTCGAACCCAAGACCGCTGGCTCAGTAGTCCGACGCACTAACCACTTGCGCTACGGTGCCCACTTGCAAAATAACTTGAAAATCTATATAATTCGAAAGTTATGGCTTTTTAACCTCTATAATTCGAAATCACTTCTATTTGTTTTTCCTCAAGTGTTGGTTGAAATGCGTATGTGACGAAAGTAGGCCACGAAAACACATATCTGGCAGCACTGGGCATCCTGTTTCTTTCTTTTTCTTTAGTCCACTACGCCACGGTGCTCACTGCACCCAGCACTGAGCATAGTGACATGAATGGCACTTCAGTTCCAGTATTTAGTTTTCTTTGTCTAATTAAAAAACGGAAATTTGTATTAAGAAATTTTTCCATTTAGCTTTTATTTTTGATTATTTACATTTTCTTCTTTGAAGACATCCTTCCAAACTTCCATGTCCAAATCGTTTCATAATAATTGACATGACATCTTGTCATTTTAGTCATTTTCGATAAAATTTGCCGAACGCTATTCGGAAGCACTTGTTTAATAGCGACTTAGTTGTTATTGTATTTTACATGGAAAGCTTTTTCTAGCTTTTCTGTAAAATGAAACCTTTTAATGAAAACATTGGGCAGCTCTTGGCAATCATCGAACTTAAGAAAATATTCTTTTCAACTGAATGAAAGTTACTTCTGCTATCTGTTTCAAAAGATTTATACCGATTCTTTCTAAAAGCTATGAATAGTACTGGGATATGTGCCACCCAATGATTTTGAAATAAAAATCTGAAAATAAACTGACAGTCATTCAATTTTTATGATTTCCCATTCCGAAGGCTGGCCTTTATGCGATCAAAACACTTTTTTGCAGTAAAACTTGGCATTCAACATTTCTTAGCCGAAATCCCAGCACATACCATTCTTTTAGAATTTTCAAAAATGTCGAAATAATTGTCCTTGAAAATAATTGCGCTTTAAAATGACAATTCAAAGTATTTTTTTTTATTCTTGCGGAAGAAAGCATTTTATTGTGTTGCACACCTCGTCAGAAAGCGCACATATTTTTGTTCAAATTTTATTTTCGTATTTACGAGGTAACAATACCTTAGAACGTCATAAGGGTGACACTTTGTATGATGTTTCTGTGCGGCGATGGGGGTAATCAAATGAAATCCTAGAAATGCTCCAAGATTTTGTTTTGTTTACCTTCGCCTTCAAACACAAACATTTCTGAATATGCATGTATGTATACGTACATACGAGTATGTAACCCTTTAACTCGGTTGAGTGCATTTGACGTGTTATCGATTTTTAGCCACAGCTCATCCCCAATTAGCTAAAGGTTCAATAATGACGGTTATTTAGACAATTTCACGGTCAAAGGGGGGACATGCCTGCCAAGAAAGTGTTAATATTATCATTATGACTGCGGGGTTTTTCTTAATAAATATGTATTCTACGACGTAATTAGAAGTCACTGCATGTACGTTAAATAGGAAGGTTACAGTAGCATAAGTCTTGACCCACAAACTGTGTATTTAACGAGGAAGGACAACAAAAAAAAATAAATAAAAAATTGATTGCTATAAACGTGTGCCAACAGTCGTTGCGTGTTTCGTTTGGAACTTGAAGATTAGAAATCTTTGAGAATCCGAAGGATAAATACTCGCTGAGATGTTGTGGTAATGAGATGGCATGGCAGGCGGTTATTTTTTCTCTCGCATAATTAATTTATGGGGTTAAGTTCTGTTTTCTTTGTATATACCAAATTCAGGAAACGGCATATTAAATCAGCTTTGATGTGCGTATTTCCGCCTTCCTGATCACTGGAGTGTGTTACAAGCTGAAATTATGGCGATTTCAGAGGCACTGTCCTGGATCAAGAGGAATGTAATATCTTTAAACAATATTAGCATTTTCTCGGATAGTCAGGCGGCTTTAAAATTTTTTGGAATCAGTCTCATGCTCTTATAGAGATGGCCAAGAAATTATATATTCACCTGTATTGGGTGCCGGGGCACAGAGACATTCCAGGGAATTGTAAAGCGGAAGGACTCGCCAAACTAGCAACAACAATACCTCTTCTACCGGAAAAGAAGGTTATATGTATGCCTCTACAAGCTATCACTTGACACAGTCAATAAAATCTTGCCTTACCACCTGACAGACCTGGCCTGGACTGGATCTTAACGGCTCTAACTACCTGTCCCTAAAAAGGCTACATATAAGCACGATCATTGGTGTCATCACAGGACATTGTCTTATAGGCAAGTGTGCAAATATGCTTGGCGTCCCTTCAAACGACTTTTGCAGAAATTGCAGAGAGGAGGAAGAGGCAGAAAGTCCAACTCATCTCATCTGCTCATGCTCAGCCCTGTTGTAGCCCTCCTGTAGTAGAAAACTACACCTGTGAGAATACTTCTTCAACGATCGCAGTTTGACTGGCACATAAAGATGTTGGAAGCATAGCTCGCTTTATACAAAGCTCCAAATGGTTCTCATGAGTAGCGGGTATTACACAGTACACATCCCCAAGATCCTTGGTATCACAATGGGCCTCTAAAGGCGTCAGTGCTCCGGTACTCGAATCACCGGCAGCCACTGTTACCTCATTTCGAATGAGTTTGAAACCAAACTACTAGCGGTTTTCAAAGGCGAACTGCCTAGCTTGCACTTCGATCTTATGCCAGTAGGCATGTATCCGTTGTTTCAATAGTATTTCTAGCTAATGAGAAAATGTTCTCCATTCAGTAATTCAAAACAGAATTCTTGCCTTAAAACCTTGTAAAATTATGTATGTATATTATTTCTGTAGTATAGGTACCATTTGCGGCTCTCACACTTAACCAATCTTAACAAATGAAGTGTCAAAAGAAAGAGAATTTCCTGGAGCACTGACGAATTGCACTTTCACTTTATAAATTTTAACAAATTAAAAAAGAAGGAAGTTTGGATTTTGGGGGTTAGATTTTCTCTTGCGAGAGCACGGGCACACTAGTTTAGCTTAATCGCTGAGAACAGAAAAAAAATCGACCCAGAAATTCATTAATTTCTGTAATAAAATATCCATTTGATTATATCAAGGGACAAACTTGACGCTTAGCTTAGTCAAATGTCACACATTTTCCATTTTTTGTTGTTCAATGCGGGTATGATATCTCCTGTTCCAAAATCTCTTTCTCGAAATTCCCTGAGTCGAAATCCCCCGTTTCAAAATCCCCTGTATCAAAATCTTTTTTTCCGAAATCTCTTGTGTCATAATCCCCTTCTGGCGCCAGAAATGAAAACACAAAAATATAAAACGGGGGTTCCCAAAAAGGTATTGTTATTTGTGATTTCTAGTTTTCTCTAATGTTTTTTTTCCGCTTTTGTTTTCTTCTCTTAACATTTGTTGGGAACAAATACGTTCAAGACAAAGGATAAAGAAGAAACGATCATTTGAAGCAAAGCGCAAAAAGTTGGAAGACTAAATCGCGAGAATCGACCTCAAAACTAGACTTTCTAAAGTTCATTGCGCACAACATCGCGCTGGGTCGTCAAACATAAGTTTACAAAAATAGATAATTTATGTATAAATACATAACAGCTATACATTTACATTATATTTTGCAAATCATTTATATTTTGATTTTTATATATTACATACATGTGTACATACATGAATAAAGTACAAATACGTTCAAAATTACAATTGAAACCTTTCTTTTAAAATCCGGTGGATTTTTAATTTTGAAAGTAGGCGATTTCCACGGGGGATTTTGAAACAAGAGATTTTTTTGCAGGGGATTTTGACACAGGAGATTTTAAGCAAATGTCTATATTCAAAACAACGTATTTTGGATCACAGTGGATTTTAGAGCGGGGGATATAGTAGGGATCCCGCTCCTTGAAATTTGAGAATCTATGAATTTTGGTGCAGAAAGTACGGGAACAGACCTACCTAAGGTCTGTTACTTTACCTGAAACTTGTTACGAATTCGCACGAATTTGTACAAATTCTAGACCAACCCCGTTCCTTAACAGCCAATGAGAGAGAAAAAATTCTCCCTCATTGAAAATTCTTACGAATTCTCGCACCAAAAATGTATGTCGGTGAAAAGTAAACTATCTGTCAAAGTCAGCTGGTTCTTTTGTTTTCGATTATTCGTAATTTTTTTATTTTAATGCAAAAAGTAAAATACAATGGCAAGAAAAGAAACATAGATGAAAGTTGAATGTCTTGAATGTTGAAATTTTAATTTACAAGACCAACACCACTGTGTTTACTTTTGCTTCACATTATGCTTATGACATTTTGTTTGTTGCAACTTTTGTGGTTAGATGCGTTCCTTTACTTCTTCGTAATTTTGCCTTTCCCTGAGAAAATTTTTCCCTCACAACTTGAAATCCAACAACTTGCTTTTTTGGAGCAGAAATCAAAGGAACATACCTAAATTATACTGTTCGCCATTGCTCGTGTCAGAATATAACACTATATTATACTCCATCTGACGGCATATCCACCCCCACTCAACACATACAATCGTAAGTTTACATCGCGAACTTGAATTTAGCTAGGCTGCAAATCGACCAACTTACGGGTTAGCTGATCTCGCCTTCTAACCTAAAAAAACAACACTTTTATGTATATCGATAAAGTTGTTTTATGTACTGTTTTAAAAAAAAAAAACTGACAACTGTTATCGTCAATTGCTAAACGTCATCTGCCAAACAGTCATTTGCTCCTCCATCAATCTCCACGTAGGTTGATTTAAAAGTAATAATTTACTACTGCCGTAAGTGATACTTTGTTTATGTATCATTAAAAAAAAGCAATTAAAATAATTATACGAGTTCATAACAACAGACTGCAATCACTACGAAACCGCATTAAAATTCTCCAGACACAAAACATTAATAATTAAATAACAAAAAAGTTATTGTATATATACATATGTGTAGGTAGCTATGAACATAAAACTCTGCCATAATCAATTGATGCAAGCAAATAAATTTATCTTTAATTTAAAGCAATTTAATAATAAAACAAACAGAGAAGTTACACGACTTACTTTTCAGTTTGAATCGAAAGTACCCGTGCCGTACCCTATCCCTTTTTTAAGTTCAAACAAATCCCCAATTGATTAGCAATTGATAGCTGCCTGTTCTACAGGAAACCCTTTTTCAAAAATCAAAAAATTACAAAAAAAAAATCTCACTTAAGTTAGAGTTTGGAGAATTTTTGTTTCATTACACATCCTCTTGAGCAGATAGTGACGCTCGTCAGGTGCCAGGACTCCTGTCTTCGTAATGTGTACGCCTATCAAGACTTCTTTCTTTTCTTTAGGTGGCGCTACAGCTCGGGGTGAACCTGGGCCTGCTTCTCGCAACCATTTGTGTGTGCGTGTTCTATTTTTGCACGAATGGAAGGAACCTACAGTTTTTGCTGACTCCGTGGCATCTTGAAAAAACTTTTAGGTGTTTGACCCGGGCTGGGATTGAACCCGGCCAGCATTGCATAATAGTCCAACTACAACAACTAACCACTAACCACTACACCACGGTGACCATATGTCTAATAAATAAATGGAAAAAAATAAGTATACGGCGCAGCAGTCCTATACAGAACCAAGCCTAGCTTCTCATCATTTGTGTGTGCGTGTTATTTTTTCCACAAAAATGGAAGGGACCTATAGTTTTTTGCCGACTCCGAACGGCGAGTTGAGAAGCTCCTCACGAGAAATGATACTCTTTGATTGCTTGTTAGACATTCGAAAGAGGTGGTACCGTGGAAAATCTCTTAGGTGTTTTGCTGGGATTGAACCCGGGCAGCATGCGTAGTAGTCCAACGCACTAACCACCATGGCCACGGCAACCACATGTCAATGCTACCAATTATTTGTGATAAATTCGTTAAGCGGGGATAGGCGTTTTTTTGTATACTTTTATATACGCGTGCAAAAAAAACGGCTAATAATAAATAACAAAAAGATATAACACCAATAGAAATTGCCGTGCTCAAAACGTTTGCGCCTCGGGGCCATAGCCCATAGCCCTGTCGATAGTGTTGCCCTGACTGCAAGCTTTACTATTTCTCATTTTGCGATCTTTCAATGACCGGTAAAATTATAAAACATATACAAATTTTGATCAAAAGTTATTTTAAAATTCAATTTGCATTACAATACGGGAAAATTAGAATAATGCCAAAGCTCGCCAAAATTTAAAAAAAATTGCAACATTTCGGAATAATGCTGATAACTAGGGCAACCGGAAATATGAAAAAGCGTGTTTTTTTTGGGAGGTCTTATAGGAAATTGGATTACACAGAAATAAGTTTTATACAAAACTAAGCATTTTGAGCCCCATTGGCTAGGGCATATTTGTGCATATTTTGGGTATAAATGCATATTTCACTTTAAAGGGCATATTTCGGCATATTTTATCATTTTTAGGACATATTTTAGCATATTTGTGAATTTTTTCAATTTTTTTTGCTTATTTGTCCTTTTTTCATCAACTATTTGTGTGAAGAAAAAAAAGTTAGCTCCATTGACTTGACTGCAAATAGGGAGAACAATAAAGTCCAAAATGTCAAATGTTTTGGAAAAAACCGTGGTTTTAAGACTTAGAAAGAAATTTCCAGTTGTCTCTGAAATAATGAATTTAAATTTGCGCCTATTACATCCGTTGAGGTAGAAAGAAGTTGTTCTATGTACAAAAATGTCTTTAAAGCAAATAGGCAAAGTTTTCTTTTTGACAATTTGAGCAAAATTATTTGCATTTATTGCAATTAAATTAATTATAATTTAAGAAGAATTTTGGTATATTTAAGTTATTAAATTAAGTTGTTTCTTATTTAGTTGTGTTTCTTCAAATAAAAATTATTTAAAAATAATATTTTTTGTTTAATTTTTCGTGATTTTTCCAGTTTTCAATTTAGTTTTTAGAGCATATAACGTCTTTTTTAGAGCATATTTAACGCGTTATAAACGGTTTTTTAAGAGCATATTTCCGGTTGCCCTACTGATAACTCTAATTTTAAATTGTTTTAAGATTTTAAAGAAAGTATCGATATTGGTCCATGCTTCAACCAGAGATGTGATCCGGTATGAAACTTGTTGTTCAGTTTCAGACCGATACGAAACTAGACTCAATTGTGCAAGCATAGTTTCATACCGGTCTGGACCGAAACTGTTTGTTACATTTCGTACCATTTTGTGAACTGCTTGTGTGTAGTTTAGTTTCAAACCATCTGGCGAGGGTAACCCACCATTTCGCTTGACATCAGACATGATAACTAACTGCAACTGCATCAAATTATATGCACTTATATAATAAACATTTGCAGGAGTGAAATTCGTTGATACAGTTGATCAAGGAAACTGTTACCAATACTGTAAGAAGTTGTTGTTTATATAGGAAACAGATTTTAGGCTTAGCTAACATTAATGCATATCAGTTTCGTGATTGATTCAATCATATCATGAACCGAAACTAAACTTCACAGCATTTGTACCGTACTGAGCAGTTTGGTACCAGATAATATCGTGCCTCAGTTTTGTGCCTTAGTTGCGTACCGTTTTCATACCAGTTTCAGACCATAGTTTCGTGAACTGAAATTGTATTGAATTGTACGACACATAGTGTAAAATTTTGTATCGCGGATCACACATCTGCTTCGAACTATAGCTATTATACCCTATGAATAAGTTTATACAAATATTTCACATTTTTTGGTTTCAAACGTCCCAGAACAGTAATTAGGCAGACATCATGGAATTGTAATTAGACAGACAATACTCGTTCGTATCTGTCACAAGGCGAATATTCTCAAAATACTACGAACCAGTAAATATTTTTAGATTTCATCAAAAACAAAATTGTTCATGGCCCTTCAGAGTTAATTGATACTAATTTATTTAATAATAATTAATTACGAATTGTTGATTTAACAGATTTTAAGTGATATCAATCCTCTAGGCTGTTTTATTTCTGCTGGTGGGCTTATATTGCTCTCCATGGCTCCTCGTTGCCGTTGCCGCTTGCCGTTGTCATCGTGATGAGGAAGAAAATAATTTAATTTTGTCGCTACAACTACAATATCATGCTTTCGATTAATAAATTGCTTGTGCGAATCTTGTTCGCAGATTTGTTGTCTTCGGTATCTTTATTCAGTTTACGAAGTGATTACGAGTACGAGTTTCTGAGTATTATGAAAGAAGTGAACGTTGAAGGAAACCATTTATAATCGTTATCGTGATCTAACGATGAAAGTACTTAATATGTGCGTTTACTACCAAAACTAACGGGACAAATTGAATGAATTTAAGCCAATTATGGTCGTCGGTGATGCAGGCAAGATTATTAAGAAACTTATAAAAGTGTGTAGTTGAAAAGCGCGTCTTAAAACAACAAACCTCTGGATTTCCGGTTTTATGTGGTATTCGTTGGGTGAACAAATTTGAACAGTATTACGCTGATAATTGAGTTGTATTTGCCCGGTTATTTGCAGAAGGCATATACATAAATACGAGAACCTACTCGTACCTCTTATCGTAAATTTAATCAATTATGTAGGAAGGTCATAGGAACTATAGGCATTTTTTTAATCTGCCGGTATTCGCTTTCATAATCACTGATAATACTTTTGAGGTTACAAAAGAAGCAGAGGTGGTATTTCCGAAGAAATATTTTGGTACCTAGTTTTTCGCTGGTAAACCGAGTTCCTTTCTGAAGAGAGTGCTGCCATCTGCAACATTAGCGTTTTGTTGGAAATTAAATCATTACCTATTGTTTTCTTTTGCTATGCTAAGCACTGGTGGCAGTATCATCCTAGGTTTAACTAGGGTAGGTAAAACCATCAATAATGCAGAAATCGTAGGTGCAAAAGATATATCATATATATCCGATAAATCGGATCCGCCATCTTGAATTTTGCAAATCTGACTTCAGGTTCGTGATCAGCGACCCCAAAAACCCCTCTATACCAAATTTGGTCCAAATCGGTTGACTTTGTAGAAATCGTCATTTATTGAGTGGTTATGGCCGCCATCTTAGATCTTAAATCCGCCATATTGAATTTCCTTACTTTATCGGTCCTATCTCTCAGAAAAATCGATTATGCCACCAGATACGAAGTATTAGCCTCCTATCGCAGGTGGTTTATGTTTAAATTTACGATTGTCTGGAAAAAAACAATTAAAATTTCACACTTTTTTTGCTTTCAGCTGCCATATTTCAAAAATGGCGGCAGATAGAACAATTCCTTCCCCCGGATTTGGAAAGGGCAGAACAAATTTCGATACAACATGTTTCTTAGAAAGCTTTGGTTGATTGACTCACTAAAAGGCAAAAGATTGGAAACAGTAATAAAAAGTATGCCATTTGGGCCGAAACGGGTTAAGAAGTACAGATATTACGCTTTCTGCAATATCGAAACATTTAAATATATCAATTAATGTTTGTCATCGAGCTTTGGAACAGGTCAAACGCTATGGTAGCAGTTTAAATAAATCTCGCGCGGAGATACATGTAGTTTATTTTAAAGATCTTTCGGATCTTCTCACAAGTCATAACTGACAAATGCACAAAGGTAAACACAAATTTTCTTTGACGTTATAGCAAATCCGAATTTGATTTTTAACATTCAATCCAAATACAGGAACACACGCCCAAGGATCCATACATAAATCAGAACTGAGTGCAAATTCAATGCCTACTTAATTCCTTCTACGAAACGAAGTAAATATTTATCTTCCCTATATGTATGCCTTCGCTCATAAGGATACTCACAGCTTATGCCTGCTCTGTGATAACCATATCCTTGAGCTGTCATCGCAAAACAGCCTCACAAATATTACAAAGGAAATGTATTTTTATGACTTATCCTTCAATGTTTCAATCATGTCCACTTTAATAACTTGAAATCTTATCTTTAGCTAAAAGCGTATATTCATGTCAGTCGGTGTAACTTGAAGCTAAAATGGAAGATGGGGCTTTCAAGGGATACCCAACAATTTGTTAAAGTCGAAGGCGTTAAACACACGCACATGGAACGGCTCATCGATAATGACTCCCAAAAACAAGCAACAGTTCATGTGTAGACATGGTATCCTTAATTCTTCAATTGTTTTACACACGCATAGAGTTGTTTATTATTCATGACTCGCTCTTAAATGCGAATCACTCAAACATTGACCCCCTAATAGCGTTTGTTGACAATGTTATCTGTCACCTCCGTTCAAGGAGGTTAAATTAATTTCTCAAATAAAAATAAAACTAAAATACCAAATAACTTCGTCAACAAATGAAAGAAAATTTATTTAATGTCAAGTTCAAGTTCGATTGGAAAAGGTTAAATGAACAGTGAGAAAGAGAAGAGAGTAGGTACGATGGGAATCATATATGATATGATAAATGCGTTTTCAACGCCTTAAACTAATAATTTATAGTGAAAACAGATTACTTTATTTATTTAAAATTTAAAATGATACAATTCGTTAATACAAATATATATTTAAGAACGGAACTCTTTTCTTCGGTGTTCGTCAGTATAATAAAATAAAATAATGATCTCATACAAAAAGTCATACATCACCTCAATGCTCAATACAACACACAAACCCATTGGACGATAGAACCGACGATCTCATTGGTAGAAACTTCAACTACTAGATCATCTGTGTCAATATGCCAAAGTAGTAGAGTGTCTAACTCAGGAGTTACATTTGTCACTTTACAGATTGTTTTGTTGCATTTTAAAATTAAAAAAAATATTAAACTAAGTTAAAATTATTTAAACTATTCAAATAGAATAGCAACAAGATCTGACGTAAATATACATAGCTGCAGGTGGCAGCGCCATCTATACTCTTTATACAGAATCAGCTGTCGGAATCCAGTGAGAGTAACAGCTGTTTGTGTAGTATACGCCAAAGTAACCTACATTTACATATGAACATCATTTTACAAGAATAAGATTACAAATTAGGTGACATACAGTACCCCGCCAAAGAATTATAACCGCGGCCATGGTTTAAATCGTGGCATGGTACAAAATAATAAACTACATCCAGTACGTACGAGTGCTTAAACGGGGTTTTTGACTTATCTGCAAAGTCGACAGTCTCCTCCAGCAGGCTAGACCTTTATGCAGGATGGCGCTCTTTGCCACGCTTAAAAAAACCTTTAAATATAATAAATTCAAGAAATGTTAAAATTCTGCCTTGGGCCGGCAAATTTTCCAGACTTAAACCCAATTGAAAATTGTTGGGCTTAATTAAAATGAAAAGTTTATTCGTGAATGAATTCAACAACACTAATGCCGAAAGAAAAAATTGAGGATGTGTGGAAGAATGACAGTGGCTTCAAAGATGTGATAAAAAAAATAAATATTTGGCTTCAGCAGTCCTAGGTAGAACCAAGCCTAGCTTCCCGCAACCATTTTGTGTGTGCGCGTTATATTTTTGCACGAATGGAAGGGACCTACAGTGTTCTGCCGACTCCAAACGGCGAGTTGGGAAGCTTTGCATGACAAATGATACCCTTGAACGCTTGTCAGGCATTCGGAAGAGGTGGGCACTGTGAAAAACTGTTTAGTTGTTTGCGGCGGGATTCGAACCCAAGACCGCTGACTCAGTAGTCCGACGCACTAACCACTTGCGCTACGGTGCACACGTGATAAAAGCATGGGTGTTGTATTTTTTTTTTTTTTTGCATGAATGAAAGGGACCTACAGTTTTTTGCCGACTCCGAACGGCGAGTTGAGGAGCCTTCATGTCTCATAAGTCATGACACTCATGATACCTAATTTTTGGATGCTTGTCAGATATTCGAAAGAGGTGGCACTGTCAAAAAACTTTTAGGTGTTTGCTGGGATTGAACCCGGGCAGCATTGCATAGTAGTCCATCATATTCAATGTGTAATCTGTGTACAACGTGTATAAAAGACCGCGGAAGGTACAAGCATCTCTTGTGCCTATAACCTTGAGTGGGGGCTCGGGCTGGCATGTACCTTTAGAAGTTTTTTGGTTGAAGTTAGTCAGATTTAATAAATAAATAATTCACCTACTAAGTGCCTATAAGGTGGACCTGTGTATTTTTTAAATTGAAGTGTAAAGATTAAGAAGGGAAGTCTCATTAGATTGGTAAGTTGTGGTACCCGGTTCAAATTTCGACGATTCAGTGACGGAGTAAGTGTACATTGAATACGCTCGACAGTGACTAGATACTTATTTCTACCGACTTCTGAATAATTCCGCAAGTTGTTCAATTATCTCTAATTCATTATGTGTACATATGTACTTTGTCATTTCAAATAAACGAACAAGTTTGTCTGCACATTGAAGTTGCGTCATACTCATGCCATCAACGCAAGTAAGAAAAAATATTTGCCCGACAAATGTATTCTTTCCACGAAAACTACTATAACTGTGTGTTCGCTTCTTATATATTTTTTTTCGATGGTTCATTCTTCTAAACAATATCGCGTCTACATCTGTTTTGTTTGAGGCATTTTCTGGCATAAATCTGATTCTTTTCATTTAAAACTGGCGCGAGTGATAAGCTAGTTGTGAACGGTTTTTTTTGGAAACTTTCATGACTCAGGCTATCGATTAGATATCTTATCGACACACATTTCTCAACACCGAATTCATAAACCATCCAACCATGATCAATTGTTATTTGCTTTCTTAGTAGGACTACACAGGTCGCAGCAGGAGTACGAATATTTAGCTTCGGCTCAGAGACGTCGAAATTCTGGAATGTTCAGAGACAGCATTGAACGCGAAGAAGCAACGAGCAAAAGGCACAATAGATACGCAGAAGTGGAAGTTCGAGATAGCGAAGAACGAAGCGCCATAAGAAGATACAGGTCGCCCAGTGATAATGCACGTAGAAATACTAGACATCACTTAGAACCACATGAACGCACGAGGGCAGAGAATACTAGGACCAAATGTCAAGCCTTCAACGTTTCTCGAGATAGCAATAAACGGAGCGCCATGAAAAGGTACAGGTCGCCCAATGATGAAGAACGTAGAAGCACTAGAAATCGCTCAGAACCACATGAACGTGCAGACAAGGCAAAAATCAAAGTTCGAGACTTCAACGTCGATCGAGAACGAGCGAGAAACAGCTCGCCCTATCATGGAGAGCGTAGAGATACTAGACATCGACCGGAATTACATAACCGCACAAATGCAGACATATGGAATAAGGTTTCAAGTAGCTCAAGACCATACAACCGTGATTCCACGGATAAATCGAACCCGTATCACAATATGGATCTTGAAACCTTAACGATGAACAGAACACAAAATGAATATGCTAAATTAAGGGCTCAGCAAAGATTACTCGATGCGAGGAAGAGACTTATTTTAGGAGCAGACGAAGATGGTTTGAAACGACAGGAAACGACTCAAGACTCTCCTTCTTGCTCTCAAATGTTTAAAAGTTTGCGACAAGACAAAGCGGATCAAGGGAGGAAACTATCCTCTCGGTCTAGCAACGCCTCTACTGAAGACGCAAAACATACAGAGGATTCTGTGAAAAACGTTAAGCTTCCGAAAACTCTGGAGCAAAAATGCATAAACGGATACAAATCGTCTGTAAAATTCTTGAAAAAAATGAAAGACAGAGACCCAGCCACACTTTCACAACGAGACAAAGCTTTGATAAAGAAACACGCGAAAAGCGTCAGACAGTTTGAGAAAAAAAGCCAAGAGTTCGAGACTTCTTTTCAAGAGGCTTCCTCTTCAGTTGCGATTCCGCAAATCTCAGTAAAGACTGAGATATTCAACGATGTAGAAAGTGATGAGAAACGTCTTGGTTACGAGACAACACCAACCGCGTCCACATCAAAGGTATATCCTGCTGTGAGTGACATCACGGAAATGCATATAGCCTCTCAAAAGAGCAACACGCCTTTCGGCACCAGCTCCAGAGAGAAGGAAATCCCTATCGTCCATCCAAAAAGAAATCACTCACCGGACGCGACATCGGAAGTGGAATTGGCCAAAAGAGTTAAGAGCACCGAAGAGCTTACTTTAGCAATCGTTGACCGTAAAAATCCATTTGGAAAACTGTCAACGGACAACTGGCTTTTGGTGGAAGCAAAGATTCTAGAAGCTATTTTAGCAGAAGGAGCAGCAGCGAACGGCGACATTTGCAATTTTGACGGTGCTGGATGGCGGAAAGGAGTTAAAGTCGTGGGTTGTGGCAACAAGGAGTCGTATGACTTTCTAGCTCGCTGCATTCGCAATCTTCGCGAAACTTGGCCCGAGATGAAATTAGACACCATACCTGCCTCGCTTCTGCCTCTGTCGTCAATACTCTACGTGTGGATCCCTCCTCCGGTACTGGATGAACAATCCATGCTTAGACTAATTGATTTACAGAACAGGTACATCAGCACAAAAAACTGGCAAGTGATGAGCTCAAAGCCGCGTGAGGACGGAGGTGGCATCGACTATAGACTAGCGGTGGACTCTGATACCATAGAATATCTGAAAACAGCAAAAGGGGTTCTAAAATTCGGATTAGGTCATCTTCGGGTTACCATCCCGGATAAAAGAACCTGAGCTCCATCAGTTAGCTCAAAGTGGTGCTAATGAAACCGCATCACTTACAGGCAGCCATCCACCGATGACATGCTTATTAGAATATCAGAACATTCACTATTATGAATATAAAACAGATTAAGAAAGTAAAGACTCCTTTACACCAGATGAAAGGGTAAGATTATCAGCTACTTATTGCTAGGGAACAACTCTAAATTTTCTTTGTTTTTCAACCCCTTTTAGCAACAGTGGCAATATGCAACCGCGAGAATGAGAAGGAAGCTCATTCCTGCATCCACATATTTGCCATAAGAAGCAGCCATGCGCATCTCTGATGATTTGGTAAAGCACGCTAGCACCATCAAAATGAACCTAGGGATCGGCATTGATGCTACTGTCTTCATCACAAGGGCATTCATAAAAGAGGTGAGTCCATCTCTCAATTTATTGTCCTTTCTGAACTAGTTATTTGCACCGGAGGAGGTAACTACCCTTTAGCCATAAAACCAAAAAGGAGATGATAAGTTTAGATCAAATTTTAAGCACCCATTTCGGTGTCCACGAAATGTTATTTTTGGATTACCTCAGAAGATAACTCGCAAATAACCATTAAAAACATATTTCAAAGACACAGAGGAAATTACCTTCCTAGACCCACTGGAGATACTAAGATTCATCAGAGTACCCGGATTGGTGGTGATGCGGCAGTCTCCAGTTGGGAACACAATAGATCTAAATATAGGTCGCAGTGAACACACACATCCCCCTTTTCTTCATTCATTCATTCAACTATAAAAATACAATAGAGGAATTATTATATTTAGAAATCATTTTAAGACAAACTGGGGACTTTTTTCAAAGCTTGTGAGAAATGCTAAAAATTTACCATAGTAGGTAACCTGGCAAACACAGCACAGAAAAATATAACAGAGCCTTACCCGATTGCTTTAAGCAAAGCATGTTCTATAAGATAATACCTGAAAACAGTTAAAGCTGTTTGGTGAATAAAGGAACTTTGGTTTCTTAAAAAAAACGAAAGAGCACGTTTCATACACCTATCATGCTACATACCGCACCGACATTCATTATTTGCCGGCTTGAAGTAATTCGTAAAGGTAATTTTCTCAAAGTTAATACTTATAGACTCATCAGTTTTTCAACGTTCCTACTGAAAACACTCGAAAGACAGCTTGGTCTAAGGCTTAACTTCCATCTCATCTCATCAGCTCGACTCAAATCATAACCAATGCAATGCACAATACGTAGATGCCAATAGGCACAGAAGCGGAAATGGTGTTGTATGACGGTTATTGTGACATTGTTGGATGCGAACGAATTCACATCAGCGGCCTTTGTAGGCGTAGTCCTTTCTTAAATAACATTTTATTTTAAAAGTAATATGTATCAGTCAGCCTCACTTCCTTACTTTATTCGATATGTATGACTACTCTCCTTTTCTTCCCTTTTCAATAATATCAAAAGAAACTTGATGGCATTATTAACGGATGCAATAAAAATGACGCACAGTAGATATCGAAAATGATGTTTATCCAACTTATTCGCTCAAAATGAACCATCTGATTCTATTGAACCATTGAATACCAAATCTGCTTTTAAGTTAAAATTTCCAGATTTCCAGTAACTGTGATTAGGGCAAAACGTTGTCTAATCGTATCCTATTCACTATTCAATTAATCTACGAGAGGAATGCAAATCCAGATTTTCAGCTTCATTGTCATATTTTCAGAACGTCTCAAATGAAATTAAATTTCGGTATCTATACATATAGTAGTACAGTCAACAAGCTGTATTTTTAATTGATAGTATTGGCACGAATTCTTAATCAGCTTTTGTATGGTAGGTAAATTGTATTTAAATTAACGTTTACATAGTCAATAGATTGCAAACGTTTAATGCACTTATTTATTTACATGCTTCGTTATCACAAAAAGCTTAAAATGATTAATGATTAATCTGCACCGATCATGTAAAATTTCGTAAAAGTGATTTTTTTTTGTGGTACTTTACTTTTGTCCATGTAGTTTTAACGACTCAGAGTAAAGCAATTAAACAACAACGAGACTAAGGCTATGCTTAGACGATTGCCAGATCTGACAATATTGTCAGGTCTGTCAATGAAAAATTTGTCCCAAATGTCTTACAACCGTGTGAACTGACAATTTTAGTCTGCAAATATTGTCAGAAAAGGTATTGTCAGACAATTGCCAGATCGCTATCTGACAAAAAATTGTTAGGCATCTACCAATCGTGTGAACACCTTTTTGTGACATTGTCAGGTCATTGTCAGAGGTTTCTGACATTTGCAGGCTCATTTTATATTGTTAGATGTGCGAAGCTTGCAACATCTGCAAATAAAATTATTGTCAGATATTTTTGTTATTATTTCAGTGAAATATATTACTTTGGGAGCTGATTCTTTGGTTCATTTATGGGAAAAAAAAAAAAAAAAACATTGAAGGGGGGGGGGGGGGTCCATCTTCAGCACCCACGGAGCTACAGGGTGTTGAAAAAAGTTCCTTCAGAGAAGTCAGTACCAACAATTATTGAATTATAACCAAAGTGGGCTTTCAGAGTAACCAAAGTGGGCTTTTTGGTTATTAAATTATAAGTACTCATATACATATATGTATACCTATTTAGTTTAGAGCAAATTTAACATGCTAAAATCAAAAATCACCATTGAGTACAGTTTCCAATTGCACAACGCTTTAAAATTGAAATGATCCTTAGGGTGTCGAAAGTTGGATGCGAACTACAATCCGTGCGATACTCATCGCCATTAGTCACCACCATACGCTAGATCTGAATTACCGCAACGGCAATTCTTGCAATTCACAATTTGTCAATCAGTTTGAACCCCTTTTGCTTGTCAATCTCAATCAGGTAAATTATTTATTGCTATGACGAATCATTTCGCAACTACTATAAAACCACTGAACATTCTCTGTTGCGTTGTGTGTGTGTTGTAGATAATCACCCTTGATTGTTGCGTATGAATCTATTAATTTATAATATAAGATATTGATTCACTTAATAATTAATTGGTATTATTGTTTCTCTGTTCATACAAAAAAGGTAGTGTAGGACAATATAAATATGGAATTGAAATACCTGCTGCTGGGAAATGACGTTATTTATTTCTATATACTCGTATTAGTAGTATTTTATTTAAGAGAAAATCATGTCAATTATAAAATGAATTTTTTTAATTGTAAGCACTGCGTGACTAATATAGAAATAATCACGCAATTGAGTTATTAAATTTCTTAACTGTCACTGTATTATAATTTGTATTCTTAGTAATCAACAAAATGGGAAGGCACATACATAATGCATATATTATTGTACATACATATATTAGTTTTAGTAGTGAATGTAGAACAATGAACTTGATTATTTATCACGCGAATCGGCAGTAATTTCAACAATTTTAACGATTTAATAAAACTAACAAAGCAATCTCTTTCGTACGTAACCATGTAAACAAAAATTGTTTACATGTGCACTATTAATTCGCCAAAAAAGGTATCAATATTTAATTATTTAACTATAATTATTAACAGCTGGGTAGCCGGTGATCCGTGTCCTTGTTTAACATGTCTTACAATCGCCGTTTTGGTTGTTGATCCACGCACAACTTTTTAAAGCATAAAAAATATTTATATAATTGAAACTATCCCATAGTTAATTTGTTTGCAGAATGATATGTATTTTTATTTAATGACAAAATGTAATCTATATAAAATACGTAGGGACTAACAAAAGTTCGCTTAGTTGATTGAATAATGAAACACGAAAATAATTGTAACTTTAGATATTTAATCTTCATCTTTTTTTATTATCTCCACATAAGTCGAGGGGCAAGTAATCAGTGTATTAAAGGAACTTTTCTTTTCGTATTTATGGTGAATCACAGTGTATTCAAACGTATTCGCGTACGTATTCATATGTATTTACGTGTATATATTGGCGTATTCTGTAGTCTAGGACCACGCAAAAATATTGATTACTTGCCCGTTCAGTATTCCAATTAGCAGTGACTGTCTGACCACTTTTAAGCGGGATGACGGCGACCATTTTCGTCTTGGTGAAGTACATCGACATCATAGCTTTTGTCGATGACTTTTGTTGTTTAGCCTTTACTAGAGGATTTGCACCTTTCCGGTCGTACTTGTAGAACCAAGAACCACCTGTAAAACGATCTTATTGAAGCAGTTTGACTCTCCATTTTCAAACTTATCCAGGGAATATTGAGCAAAACGAACAAGTAGCTCTTGTTCTCCATTCAACATTTTTGGAACCCATCGAGCTCACTTCTTCGAATATTTCAGGTGATGATTTCAAATTTGTGACACAACCATAGCATTCAAGCCCAGTTCATCCGCTATCATCTCCTGTATTATCCTGGCATCTACGCTAATAATTCCTTGATTTGAATTTTCGTAGGTAAACCATTGTCATCATGAGGCTGTTAAATAAGGACATTGGGATCTCCTTTTTGAACAAAGTGAATATTATTGTTTTTTTGAAATAGCTAGGCATAAGTAGTTTCTGTTCTGAATACATCACTACTATTTATTAACTATAGTGAACATGCATTAGTTGTCTTTGGACCAATGAACAAATTCAGCCCATATTGGCAAGCACCGAAGTACAAAGTTGAAAGGAATGTGCTGGTGCGAACGGAAAAATTGTCCGTTCGCGTACTTTTTGCACTAAATATGGGTTTTCTGTCAAATCTCGAAGAGTGGGGGTAAAATTCTCTCAAAGACAGAAAAATCACGAAAAAGTAATCGAACGCATTAAGCACCGAAAAATGAAGAATGTATGTGATATGACAGATTTGACAGTTTTCATAATATACCCGAAAGAAATTTCTTGGACTAAAATTCGTAGTATGGGGAAATTTCTTACTCTCTCGTGAGCAATCTCTTCTACGAAAAACTACGAAATGTTTGCATACGCGAACGCATTTTCGTTGTTTTTCGTTATTTTTCGAGGGTACGCGAACGGACCTATTACTATTTTTAATGTCAGAAAAATTGATTCATAACCCTTATGTGTGTGACGAGGTACCCGGGTACCTTTTCAATTTTCAAACACCAATTACATTACTTTAATGGTTAGCTATATGCACGTGAGTTTATGAGAGCTCCTAACTTTATGTTTGGTTCATATTTTGATTAATTGGAAGTTAGTAAGCCGAATGGAAAGATCACTGTGAACCAAAAAAAATTAAACACCTTAAACCGTGTGACAAAGTACATGGGTACATTTTTATATGAATAACGTATTTACTAAAATATTACAATACGTTTTGGCTGAAAATTATTTACTAAGAAACAAATGACTGTCAACAGAAACAGACGTATTAAATGTTTGTTTTTCAATGCATACTATGCTGTTTTTAATTTCAAAATGTTCAAATGATTTTGGTTTTTTGTGAAATCAAAGTCTGCAAGTAAGGGGATAGTAGTGTAGTAAAAACACATTAACCGTTAAAAAAATAAAAAAAATAAAAAACAAATGATGCAAAACATAAATATATTATGTATGTGAATAATGTTTTATCTAATTGCCATCAAAACATAAAACAAATCGTTAGTATTGAACTGAATTCATATGAAGGTACCTGGGTACCTTGTCACACGGATTAAGGTGTTTTTTTCTTCACGATGATAATGATGTTTATGTACATATGTATATCAAACAGACGAAATTTCAATTCGTTCTGGTACATTTGGGTTACACATCCAATTCCAAGCACTTCTTGGACGACATTCGCAAAGACAATTTCTACTTCCAGATGATATCGCTCGGTGCACCAAAAGTCCCTCGAAAAAATTTCATGACATTTTATTTCTTAAACACTTTCCTCATTGGGTGTAGCGAAGAGCACCGGGTAACCACTAATATATTATAAAATGGGGCAGGTTATCCTGTCTACGAGTACATACATCAATAGAAATCAATATGTATCCAACGCAATAGGGTTGGGTGGTTGTGTTCGGTTTTAATCTCTTTGTTCAATCTGTTTTATTAAAATCTAAAAAAAACCCAACATGCTTCAAAAAAGTGACACTTTACCCTGCTCAATCATAAATAACATGCCTTTGTGCATATTTAACACTATTAAAATATAACAAAGTGTTGGAAATTGAAACTTTTCTTTACATAGTAATAACAACACCCCCATTTTAACTGAGTTCAACAGGCTCATTGACAATTTACACCGACATCTTTTCAATTACTTGTTGACAACAGCAGTGTACACAGAACTTCGATGTCACAAGAGTAACAATGCATCATGGAACAAAACTGTAGAGAGCTGACGTCCATCATTAATTTGGCCCAGTTTTCTGAAGTGCACTTATGCAAAATATGACACAAACACCAATTTTATCCGTAACATTCAGTACCTACAGTATTCTTGTTTTGTTTGCTAATACAGTGCACTCTCCACTCGGTCCTTTTGTCCATTTTTTTTAAATCTATATCGTCGACTTGTTTTCTTTCTATTTCTGACATTTTTTTTTAATGATCCCCTGACATTTATAAGGCAATTTATGTTTTAACTGTGTCAAATCAAAATTGCAAAAATCAAGAACTTTTTTTGTTGCAGTTGCAGTTGCAGAAAACGCAAAAAAAGAAATCGAAAAAGTGGGTTGCTATATTAATGTCCACATGTCTGGTTACAAAGAACTTTAATTTCTTAACTCAATACTTGAACAACGTAAATATTGATTTTTTTGTTTTGTTTATTTTCAGATCATCCCCATGTACACTTTGACACAGCCAACCTTAAAGAAGACTTTGAATCGGATAGCTGTGTGACATACAAACGTTCGGGCGACACAATAGTCATAAGCTTGGGCTTCCTACAAATCAATCACAGATACTCGATAGATCTTAAGCTGCCCTCGACGATGTTTGGAAAATTAGATAATTTTACAAAAACACAGTTTGTACCTGATGTCAGTTCGATTCCTAACCTACATTGCCGAATAACAGAATTTACGGGCGTCAAGCATAACCAGCATGACTTCTTTGAGATGAAAATCGAATTCTTCGCCTACAAAGAGAAGTTATTGCGGGAAACGTTGACTATTGTCAATTCGAAGAACTCGATGGAGATCTTTAAATTGTTAATAGCCGCCCGAGTTCTAGGCAAAGGTAAAGGAACACCTATGTTACGAACTGGCATCCATTGTATAGGCGTGGAAAGGGACGGTGATGAATCGGAGGCTACCGATTTCCCAGGATTCGGAAAAGGCACATAAATAAGATTGTTTATTAAAAACGAAATCGTTATCATTAGTAGTTGATTTCTTCTTTATTTCTATTCTTTTCCGTTGTTGTATTTCGCATTTACATTGTTTGTACTTACTTCATTAAGTAAATTCTAAGAGTAAAATTAGATAGTAAAGTTGTATGGCTAAAATATTGTCTTATATAAGTTAAATGTACGAATTGCAGAGTATTTCAAGAAAACATATACTACATACGAAACCTAAGTCAATTCATCCCTCTGTTCAAATGGTTTGATGATTGTTTTTTATTAGAACCTTCTGATCAAAGCTGTATTTTTATCGAATCCACTCCAATTGCAATGGCTTTACTTACAAAAACAAGCCAATACGTAAAATATTGGAATTGAGAATTCTTTGTAACTAATTGTGGGCTGCCACACAATGGGCGTGATTGTCTCTACGATCCAGGCTTGCTGGATGAGAAACGGCTTTCGCCATCTCAACGATGGACATTTGTTACTTTTTTTAAACATTTTTTTTTTTAGACATCTTTGTAGAATTGACAATTCTAGGGAATACCCTACCGCCAATAATTTGAACTAACAGAGGATGCACAAAGCAATAAACAGAAATTGTGTGAAAATGAAAAGCATATTTCAAGAACTCTACTCTTCACTCTTCTCTAACTCTTTAGCTGTGTCCCATTAGTGGCCAATGTTGAATCTAGTATTGTCATTAGTATCGTTGGCGTAGAAAGCGGCCAAATGCGAATACAAAAACCAAAACCATGGACTTCCATTGGAACGTATTCAAACATTAAATTGAAATCTGAACCAACAAATTTTTGAAACATTACGTTCCTTTTCGCTTGTCTCGTCTTTTAAAAAGGCTGTACCATGATTTTTTAACAATTTTTTTTGTAATCTTAAAGACAATCAATCTAATTATTTGTCCTTATCGACAAATCGCAAGGATTTTGAGTCTTTATTTCATAACTTACATACATATAACCATCCTCTAGACCAGTGGTTCCTAACCTTTTCCACCACATGCCACCCCATGGCAAATTGGAAAATCCCATGCCAGTCGAATAAATATTGCAAATGTTCATTGAAAGATATATTAAATACATAATATGTACATATCCATCAAAAAATTTATATATTCTTGTGTATGTACAACACATGTCGTCGATGTACGTCGATCTGTCTGTCTCTTGTTCTCGTCCTTCATGTACTCGCGCTGTGTGTAAACATTAAAAGGGTATTCATATCCCCTTTAGCGTGTGTAGATTATAAAAAAAAAAAAACATGTATGTATATATTGATGATTTTGAAAAACCTATTCTTATTTATTACTAGTCATTAGTAATGTAATTTAAAGAACTGGTATTTATGCGATCCAGAGGTTCAATGCGACTTGCACAGATCTCGTCCCTCAGATCAAACAATCTCCTAAGCAAATTACCCTTGGAAAGCCACCTCACACTTCAGTGTAGTATAGCAGCTACTTGTAATCGAAGCTCATAACCTTGCACAATTTTTTGAACAGCCGTGTGTTTAAAGCGCTTACTTTAACAAAATTGACGACTTTGATCGCTACGTTTAAAATTGATTTTAATCTATCTGGCAACATCTTCGAAGCAAGCTCTTGCCGATGAATGATGCAGTGCGTTGTAATCACGTTAGGGTTCTTATTTTTAATCAAGGTAGCTAATCCGGAATCACGTCTAATCATTGCTGTTTATAACCCCACAAGCTTAGTCCATGGAATACATGCCTATCGATGTAGTCGCCAATAATTTTAATTATGTCAGATGCCTTTGTCGTTGTTTTGACGGTCGCTGATATGGTAGCAAATCTTCCTTCATTACGTTTTCTTCAACGTCTATAAACCACACAAATACGAGAAGCTGGAAAATTTTTCTAAAGCACTTGTCTCATCGTATTCCAATGCAAAGCATGGCGATTTTTTTTTATTTTAACAAGAAGCTAACTTTCCACGTCAGCAGCCAATTCATCAACTTGACGTTTAATGGTGTTGTCAGACAATGGTATTTCTTGAACCTGTTCTTAGCTTTGTTTCCCAACTGAATTTCAGACGCCTTTAGTAAACACAGTTTGACGAGGGATTTTCCGGTTGTATGAGATTTTCGCTTCGCTATTTAAAGGGAAGGAATAGGAGCTTTTTTAGAGTCTGCGTACCTTAGCCCACTTGTTCCTAGCTTTATCTTTTTAAGAGACTCCAGTTTACTGATGAAAAACTCGTTGGGTTCGTATTTCACATTCACGGCTTTTTACGGCTACATCGACACTGGTCAAATGTCTTTCCAAGCGAGCTGGTCTCAACGAATTGTTGCTCAAAACGGCGATACATAGGCATGCCCCACCGGTTGGGAACCATTGCCCTAGATTAAATATTAACTTCTGATTAACTGGTAACTAGCACATGTACAGATAAGCTTAAAAGGTAATATAGAAACATATCAACACCGTTATTTTCATTATTACATTAAACTGTTTTTGTTCACAATCAGATTAGTTAGCTGCTCTTTGTTTGTACCCGTGTACCTGAAACACCCTGCACACTTGTACATAAGTATGTAAATATGCATTTTTGGAGTAAATTTGGTTATTTTAAAATAGTTTTTTTTTTGTAATAGGAACATTTTACAAGCCTCTTAGTGGTTCTCCTGTCTTTATTTTGTTGGTATTATCTATGTATTATTTAACTGGTCAAATTTATCAACTCAGAAGTAGTCTAAAAGGCTGCACATAGTAACGTTAAGGAAACTGTTCTTCAAATACCCCGTTGATCTTCTTGAATATAAAGAAAGACACCGATTCATGCAGCCCACGTTCATCATACCAATAATCGCCAATGGCCGCTTTTCTAGTTATACTGAGACTTGGGCATTTGCAGAAGAATATTCTACTCGAGCCTACATTTGCGTCCTTTAAAAAGTTCCTTATTTTCCACTTTGCTACAGTTTACATTATGATGAATTATGAGTGAGCTATAGAAATATTTTCAGTGTTGCCAACGCAATGCAGTTAGTTTATTGTAATTCTACACTAAATACAAACCAGTATTTGTTAATAAAAACAAATTTAAAGGGCTATTCTTAGAGGTAAATTTAATGAGCTGACAGACGATAAAGTGGTTCGAATTGAATGGAGAGTTTGTGCGATTCACTTACATATTGCTTTTCAGGTTATGAATTTCGAATTACAATTTACCCATGTAGTCATGGGCTCTTCCAACAAAAAAAAAAAAAACAATAATAACCATTGCCAAACTGATGATTGCTGGTCAATTAAACCATACATAGATATTTCAATATTTATTACTTCATCATTTATGCGTATAACTTTAAAAAGTGTAGGTTTTCTTGTAAACTGCCATTTTTTATACTTTAACAAATAAAAAAATATTAACTTTTCCTTAAAACAATCATCGATTATATTTAATATTATTTATTAATGTAAATTAAACTTCTTGTTTTATTTTTTTATTAAATAAAATGTAAAGTTAAACAGTAGCTATTAAGAAAACATTAATGTAACCTACACATAGTATTTTATTCAAATCCCATAAATGTTATACAAAATTCATAGCTAGTTACATCCATGCATACATACATACATATGTATATTAGTACTATAAGTATATTCTTATAATAAAGTGTAAAAGTTCTATTTGAAATCTTTTTTAAACATACTAAATTTCACAATTTAGCCAGACTAAAATAAGGACAACTTCTGGTCTAACATTTTCTATATCCAATGATGCCGTAAACCTAATTCAAAATTTAAACACGGAATGGAACAGTACACTCTTAATAAATAGATAAATAAAAAAACATGCTGAATATACATAATGTGATGTAACTGACAGAAGAAAGAATTATTTATTTATTTATATATATCCGAACCCTGCTAAAACTGGACCAATAGACAACTAGGAAATGTACTTTTTCAGAGACTTTTTTAAGAAAATATATTGTACGTATAACTTCGATTTATTTTAACTGAAATTTCTAAAAGCTATGTAGAAATTCTTGCTCAGTCTAACAATGAAAATTGGTGCTATTGATTTTAATAGAAAAAAAACTAAATTCTTTTAAAATGCACTGAGAATAAAATAAACTTAAATAAGTAACGTATAAGTCACTACCCATACAAATTCATTGTAAAATGTTCAACATTATGAGGTGCATACAATATGTACGTAGCTATTGGGGGATGATAAAAAAAATGATAAAGTTATTATATATTTTTAAAACTTTGATGTTTAAAAAAAACTTCAACATTATTTTAAATAAATAAATATAAAACAAAGAAAGAATTATTGTTTATCGATCAATTAAACATTTTCTTGCGTTATATAGAGGCCAGCACCAAACTCCTGCCTAAGTTTTCCTTTCAAACTGGATCTACTCTATATAATTGATAAAGACATAAGCCGTCCACTTTTTCACAAACGACCCCGACGTATTCCTTTCGCCATACAAACCATCTTGGATCTAGGAAATACCATTTAAACGCCACGCCAAATGTAATCCGCTACAGCCAAGCTGACGGAAGTTCTGTAATGCTCAGCCTATGTGACATTAAAAAACAAAATATGTACCAGTCCAGCAATCTACAAATAAATGTTCACCGAAACTACATCACAGCTTACCACCAAAGGTTGGAGATTTGTATACATAGACGGCTCAAAAACACTAGACAATACGACCTTTGCGGTTGTTTCAAAAGAAGCCAATATACTGGTACAAGGTACTTTTGCCAAACACAACTTAAATTTTTACAGCGGAAGCGGTAACAATACTTGAAGCCGTAAGAAAATATTCCAACACTTCAGGCGAATGGATTATCTGCTAGGATAGTCTTTCGGTCCTGAAAGCATTTTGCAATCATATACGCAAAAATGTGAGCACCATGGTGTAGTGGTTAGTGGAAGTGAACTACTACGCAATGCTGCCCGGGTTCAATCCCAGCAAACACGTAAACGTTTCTTCACGGTGCCACTTCTTTCGAATGTCTGACAAGTAATCAAAAAGTTTCATTTGTCATGATGAGCTTTCAACTTCGCCGTTCGGAATTGGCACAAAACTGTAGGTCCCTTCCATTCGTGCAGAAATATAACAAGCACACACAAATGGTTGCTAGAAGCAGGTCCTGGTTAACTCCGAACTGTTGCGGCACATAAAAAAGAAAGAAGAAAAGAAGATTAGCAACTCCGCAATTATATCCAGAACTAGAGACGCCCTTATAACTAAAACCTTAAAACTAAAATTGATGTAGCCTCCACGACATGTTGGAATACAGGGCAACGAACTGGCCGACAAAAAGCTGCCAATGATATTCGCATGGCTCCAGTTTATATTATATGTTTGATCTGTATTCCCGAGTCAATCTTCAAAAATTGGTACAAAGCAAAACCCATAAAAAAAAACAACTTTAACAGTGGACAGAATACCAACATCACTACACATTAATCAATCCCAATAAAGACCATCCGGTCTACATATCCGACAAACATATCCAAGGAAATGATAACTAATTTTATTCACCACCGATTGGGTCATAACACACTAACACCTCTGCAAAAAAGTATCACCACCGACTTGCCCCACTTGTTAAACGTTAAAGCAACCTCACATTTAATCACCATTTTGGGCCTTCTCTCGTCAGACCAAGTATTACACCATTTCAACCAAAGCCTCAACATCATAGCAATATTAAAAAAGCCTATTCTGGCCAACATTGAAATCATAAACAAAATATTAACTCTATGTACTTAGAATTAAGCTACATTTTTTTTTTACTAAAGAGCCGATAGTCTTTTGCTGCTAGTGCTCTTCATTGCAAGTATGTATAAGAAATTTTAATTTGTTATTGATAAAAATAAATAAACAAAATATATATTACAAATAAAATGTCGGGCTGAAGATCAATCTGAGAGCTTATTCGTCACCTTATTAGTAAGAACTCAGTTGTGAACATCAGACAGAGTGGGTGAAACTCGGAGTCAAAACTTGTCTGTATGTCTTAACAACCCGTATGTATGTACGTAAAGGCTTTAAGACATTTATTGACGTGTGCGAGTTTCGCTAAGGAAATGAGACCAGAACCTGTTCCTTCCGAATTGCTGCAATAGACTAGTACTAAATGGATCTACTAAATGGAATGAGTTAGAATTTAGCGGGGATTGTCAAACGTGTAGCCAAATTGTAGAGGAAATTCTTTATCAAAGGGGGAGCGTAAAATGGTCGTTATAGTAGCCTCTCATGATTTATAAATCACGTAATATGACAACGCTGGTTGTAGGCCCTTAGTCCTCGAGTTGCTTCTGTGCGTAATGTAGAACCGACCGCTGCAACTCTTTGTTTTTCAACTTTAATAAATAAATAAATATTAGGCAACAGGAGTCCTATGAAGAACCGAACCTAGCTTCTCACAACCATTTGTGTGTGTGTGTTATATTGCCCACTTAACTTTAACATCTCTAAATATCTTCCTTCACTCGATGGAATCGACATTCGCCCCAATTCTGAAAGTCGTATTTGTGAGACGCATGCGACCATACTCGTATTTTGTTTACTACTACAAAATACGAGTATGGTCGTATACGACTCGCAAATCCAACATTCAGAGTTGGGGTGATTGTTTCGTGTGCTGACAACGTCACAGTTTTTATCACCGGTGTCAACGTGCTTGAACTGTGTACAGCCCCGAAGTCCAGCCAGCTCTTTCCTACAAGGATTATTAAGTGACCGAAAGATTCTTAGGCTAGGTTAGGTTAGGTTAGGAGGATCGTTTGTAGTAAAAGCAATTTCACCCAGGGTCGTATAGATCCATTGTGAATACCCTGGTTGAGTTGTGCATGTAACATGCATTTAACAAAACCATTTTGATCTTTTACTATCTCTTTAGGTCTGTGAGCGGTATCCTAGTCAGGTCATCTAGGGAGTCGAAGAACCGTCTTTCCATACAAGATACGCACCGTTCTTGAAGAGCCTGGCAGTGGCATAGAAGGTGTGCTACAGATTCTATCCTGATGGTCCACTTCCATACAACTTCTACAAAAGTCATTTGTAAGGATGCCGTATCTTCTGACCATGTTTCCTATTGAACAGTGTCCGGATATAACACCGACAAGCATACATGGATTTGACTTCTTTTCATAGAAAATGAGAATATTGTTGTTTTCTGGTCGACTGCGGGCCACAGGGTCGGATTTTGGCAGAATCGCTAGCGTTGCGCCATCGGTCTTTGGCTAAATTAGTGGTGATGCGGTCTATTCGATTCTTAGCTGTGCTGAAAGCCGGTAAGACCTGTCTGTCAGCTAGTGTTATATCTATATCAGAGCCTTTCCTGGCTAGTCCGTCTGCTGTTTCGTGTCCTTCTATTCCCACATGTCAGCCTAACTTTTTACGTATACATACTGAAAACAGATGGTAAAGCTAGCTAGCAATCAAGACTTGTTTACGCAGCGCCTACACCATTATAGTCTTTTGTGGTCGCGCACCACCTGCCGTTGACGTAAAAGGAAGACACTACCCTAGCTCAAATGCTACCGTCTGAACCACTTCATCAAAGACAAATATTCAACTGTGCAGTAATACCAACAAAAGGAATCGACGCAGCTCATTTTGTGAACCTAGAAACTGACCTAACCCCAGCGGAATGGCAGCTGCAATGAGTATAAAGGTAAAAACGGCTTCGAATAAACGTTTACCAAAGAAAGGTGAGAACCCATCCACATTGGATAGGTAGACTTTACGTTCGATTGCAGCATCGTTTTAATTGATTGATTTACCTACCACGAATTACATTTTGAACTTGTGTTTTATTTTTAGCTAAGTAATCTACAATATAGGATGAATGCTTACTGTCATCTAAATCGAACTTGACAGTACCTACTAAAAACAAAATCATTCTTCCTGGAGAAGTGTAGCCTAAATTCATTGTTTTTTTTTTGTTTGCAATTAATTCCCAATGCCTCGAAAAAGAGAAGAAACCAGCCAAATCGAAGATGAACCACCGATAAAGCGTCGCAAATTGAGCTCGAAGAAGAAAGATTGCTACATCTGTAATTTGCCAAGTGAGCTACTAGAGAAGATAGTGGGATATATAAATTTCTGGCACCGTCCGCGATTGAGAAAATCTTGCAAACGAATGCGCTCTATATGTGATTCAGTTTTGATGCATGAGTTCCAGGCTTCAATTTATCAGTTTAGCACTGACGATCCGGATGGTTATGAATATGCTGCACTGACGGTAAGATTATGATAGCCAGCGAATTATTCCCTAATTCATTTTGATGTGTTTCAATTTTAGGCAATTAAGGATGCGACATGGCCATACGTGCTAAATGGCTTTGAGTCGGTTTTTTGCGGTACGATTCTGCCGCTAATTTGGAATAACACTAAATTCGTTCCAGAGCTGGATAAAATTAAATCGTTTTTGAAACATTTTTACAAACTGGTTGATGAGAAAATTGGCAACTCATATTCACAGTTTTCACGACTTCTGTATAGTATTACGCTGATGGGACTTTTGAAGGTAAACCATGAGGCTTGTAGTTCACTGCGTGTGATGTCGATTTTTCGAATATTCTAGAAATTTAAAAGTTCTCGCTTACAAGCTTCGATTCTGATTCCACGCAACTACTGGCGAATAGTTTTGGAACTCCGTGGGCCTTGGATTGGTGTACTGTGGACATCGAAATCGGCCGTTGAACCAAATGAGCGATGCAAACTGCTGATGATTCTGTGTGAAATTATGATTGCTGATTGTACGCATCGAGCATTTAAGTATGTCGAAGTAGGTTATATATAGATCTCTTGTATTTCAATATGTTTTTTTGTATGATATCCTTTTAGAAAGGTTTGGAAATGTGACAGCGAAATCTTTGTCTATGGCAATGACGCCAGCGAAAGGAGAGATAGTCTGAAAATTCCGACGACAGTGTTTACACTCAAAATAAGTGCACCCACAAAGATTTATTCTCTTCTCCAGTCCTGCTTAGAGGATAGTGTAGTGAAGTGGCCAGATCGCCTGCCTAAAAATGAGTTCGTCGTTCTCATTGATATCGCGTGTAAGGAGGCTCTCAAGTGGGGCTGCAATCGAGTACATCGAATTGAAATTGGGCCGTATTTTGGTGCAAACCAAGAAGAAGTGCAAGAGGAGTCCGCCGAAGACGACTTGATAGCCACACCATCAACGACAAGTTCGGAAACAATTGTTGAGATTAATTAATGTTTGAATGTTTGTAAGACGTTTTTATTTTATTTAAATTACGCAATAATCAAAGTTTTTATTTGTTTAATGGGGTCACTGAAATATGAAGCTAGATCGTTAGCCTTTGCCTCACCATTTAACATAGATAATGTAGAGATCGGGGAGCGGAATAAGAGTCCCAGCGTGCTAACCAAATAAACTGCAAAGAAAAAAGTAGTCCAACCGTTTTCTTTATGGAGTTAACAAAAAACTCCTTTATTGGGTCAACTGCTCAAAAGCTTAGTAGGTATTCAGATGCCTTTGAACGAACACATCGGGTATTGAATGGCTCAACGTCCAATAGTGGCTATAGCTGTATTACATTGCGATTTCGAAGGCAAAATTCGTTTTTCCATCTTCCTCCCTATGGACGGTCGTTGTTGTCATCAGCGGGAAGATGATAAAAGGGAACAAGAAATTCGGGTTTGCTTATGTGTGTGTTTTGTGTTTTCGGTTGCTTACGACTATTGAAGACTTTAGTGGCTCGTATCTGATGTGCAGCATCTGATGTTAATTATTCGTACTGGTTCCTTAATGAGAAAAAAATCAAAAACACTCCGAAATGGAGAGTTGTTTTTATTAATAAAAAGGAAACGCCGTATTCTTTGGAATAATGATTGTTTGAAAAATATGATATATGAGGTAATTTGAAAGGGTAGAAGCAAATCGTCTAGCGGCCGCTTATAAAGTGAATCCAAAAATAGAGAGGGTAAAAGTACCATTAGTTGCCTTTCACCAGGCATAATTATAATTTTATTTTGCTCAATACTAACTAATTTCTTCCCTAAATTATAATTGTTTGCCAGACGCATATTGCAGTATACACAAACAAAATAAACAGTACTTCCTTTACTCCTTTTTCTTTCTTTTTCTTCTTTACAAAATGTATCGAATGCGATCGTAAAGAAAACGAGAAAAATGAGCGCCTATAGGTATGCTACGATATAGGCTGGCGGCCACTGTGATACAATTTCGGCGGCCAATGTTATTTTATTATGATACCTGGTTTTGCTTTGGACGCGAAATTTATATCTTATATATGGTTAAAGGCTTCGCACTTAAATCAAACAAAGCTGTGGTCTTACTCGGCTATTACTGGAAATTTGAAGAAAATTGCATAAATTTAGGGACCCAAACCAACCACAAAAAGTGCTGCCCATGTACCTACCAACAGAAACTATAAAGCAAAACATTTTTACATAAGCACTGCAATTTGGCTAACGAAGAATGACGTAACCCTTGATACGTGCATTGGAGACTTGGCTTCAGCTAAATCGGCGTAAACCGTCTAGCCTGCCAAAAATAAGCAGAGCACATATCAGCACTATAGTTGGGGTATTGACAGGTAGACACACCAGTAGATTGGGAATCCTTGCCAATGACTTCGGTTGTAGCTGCGTGGATGAGGAAGAATCTCCCTTTAACATCGTGTGCAGCTGCCCGACACAACAAGATATTACCTCGACGGATATCAATAAAATATGGAAATTTATTCAACTTTGAAAATGGTTCCAAGACCCAGTTTTGCTTGTAAGCCGACGATATGAATGTATATAAGGTATGTATGTACATTACATGCATATATCTACAACGCAAATGAGAAAGGTGATTAGAATTTGCCAAAGAGCACCTAAATAAAGGTCCTGCTTACTGAAATTTGCTGATGAATCCAAATTGAATATCAGTCGGTCTGATTACAGGGTGAACATTTTGAAAAAAAAAAAAAAAAAAAAGTAATTAGCCTCGATAAAAAAAACATCAACCCAGATGATGATGCACCACCGACCGCAGTGGTTGTGTCTGACACTGTGTTTCGGCTACTAGACCTAAGGCCGAATTACCGCACTCGATAACGAGTGAGTGAGTAGGACTCGTTATAGAATGATGGAGTAAATCACGTCAATTCTCAATGTCGTATACGACTATAGTCGCATTTTGTAATAGCAAATACATTACAAAATACAGTTATGTTCGTATACGACTCGCAAATACGACATTGAGAAATGGGGTTGAATGATAAGTAAAATGATGCCTTCATAACAAAAGTAGATGAAAAGCATAGAGAAGACTGTTTTAATAAGGCTAGGTCTTCAGTACATAGATCAATATATAGCGTTCTAGATCATAATTTGTGCGAACGCAACTACTTTCAAAATGAAAACAGTCAGGAATATATTTAATCGATCCTTAAACTTAGAGGGGAGCTGGTAGGGCTGAGCTACATCCCACATCGTACAGACGTCCCTATTTACTGCAGTCTTTGCAATACGGCGGAGAGAGAAAATGTCCTCCATTTCATTGGAAAATGTCCTATCCTAAAGGAAATACGTAGACACTTTCTAGGCAGCGACGTTAAATCGGAAACGGATGTTTTAGCACTTCTTAACTGCAAAAATGATGATAAGATGCTTTTCAATTATTACAAAACGGCAATAACTTATCGAAAACAAATTATTAATGAAACCTTTTAAAAACAAAATTAAATTTTTTCACTTTCTGAATATAGGGCCCATTCATAAATGCAAGTTTTGCAAAGCAAACGCAATGCAAAGCAGGAAAAGCTGCGCAAATGAAAGTTTAAGTCCACTGCAAAGCATGGGCAAATGCAATACGACTATGACAGCTGCACGATTGCGCTTAAAATTGTGCAATGAATAGAGCTCTACTACATTTATGAATTCTCTGCTTAGCAGTGATGCCTTTGCATGCATTTGTGAACTCTCTGCTTAGCACATTTTGCGCAATATTGCAATTATGAATTGGCCCATAGTCTATGTACATATATAAATTAATTCTTTTATAAAATGTCAATCGGGCAGACGGCACAGCCATGCTTAGTGATTTTTTGTAATGAAATTTTGTAACACATATATAGAAGAAGACAATAAATCAAATCTATCTATCTATCTATCTACTCGATAACGTGTGCGGTAATGCCAAATCGTCACATTTCGATAACGAGTGCGGTAACTCGACCCCTGAACCTGGAAGTCCTAATTTCTTAGATGAAATCATGTGTATGAAGGAATAAAACAAAATCGTATTATAACTCACAATTATAATCATCTTTTATTTGCATAACTTTGTTTCCTACTTTCATGATATAATAGTTAACTTTAAAAATTCCTCATAACACTTTTTTTTTGTGAATAAAAACTTTTGTTTTGTACCCAAAGGGGTTTTTTGAAAATAATTACAAACAATCAAACACACGTGTATATCAAATATAAATTACAAACTAATTAAATTTAAACTACGCATATATGTAAATCAAAATCATTTTAACTTAAGCAGCAATTAAAATTATAACAAAAAAAAATATGTATTACATATCATAAGCGATAAGTAAATAGCTTTGCGCGATTGCGTCATAAGTGACGATTGTTCTCTTTTATACTTATAATTATCAAAACATTTTGAATACACTCTGAACTCTTTGAGGAGCAGCATGCATAACGCCTGAAAAGATGTGATTAGTTCGTCACGGTGGAGAAGAACAGACACACAAACACTCAGCATCCATTATTATTGTTCGTTGTATTTACACTTAGTGATCCAAGATGCGCATATTGCCCGAAACGATTTTATTATCAAGAATTGCTCCAGGAGGAATATCAATACGATCACCGTGGTTAGCGATTATGATGACAGTGCCCTAAAAAAAGCAAAAATAAAAAAATAGGTTATTTGTTAACGATAAAGATGGACGGACATATGGACATTTTTCCATTTACATTTAAGATGAGGCATTCGAAAGCTTAACAAACTATTTTATAATTACATATTAGCTTACCCTCAGCGAAACACCTCTTCCGAATGTGACATCTCCAGATACAGTCAAGTGATCCAACTCAATGATATCGGGAATATTGGCAAAACGACTTAGAAACTCTTTAACTTTAGAGAAATGATTTTCTCCTAGTTTCACCAACGGTGTTGTGGGGAACATTCTCTGCGGTGACATGACTAAGCTACCATTTTTCAAATGATATAAGTTCGACATAACCAGCAGTAAATCCGACGTTTTCTTTACTGGCAAGAACCGAGAACGTGGTACATTAACACCAACTGATCCATCAAAACACTTCATCGCAGAACCAACGGCGGTTTCTAGCTGAATCACACGCAGTCCATTTTCCAAAGTTTTATTATTGATAATGATCTCCATGTTAAGTGTTCTCTCTCGCAGGACACGATCGATAGCTGTAAATTTTAACCTCATGTTATTTAGAATATACTCTCGTTCATTTTATCAAACGTACCCTTTAGTTTTGCCCAAATATTGTTTGTGTTAAAGAACTTGAAGGTCTTCACTGATTTGAAGTCATCAACGTGCTCCTTTGGCACCTGAGCGATTTCCAGCAGTCGCAGTTTGTTCTCGAATTGAATCAAAGTACCACCCTAAAGTAAAGTCAGGTTAAATGAATTGGTAAAAAATATGAGAGAAAAAATAGTAAATCTTACTTTAACATCAGCCCTTGTTTTATCAGTGACCTCCATGACAAACTCCATTGGCATGCTTGGGTTGTTCTCACCAAGCAGTTTGTTGAGGATATTCAAGTCGACAGTGGCACCTAAATTGTCAATATTCGATAGGAAACAATATTCACGACCCTCTGCAATGAATTGGGCCAAGAGACCGGAGTTCTGGAACGATTCATAGAAATCACCGTGACCGGGCGGGTACCACCTACGAATTAGAGGAAAACAGCATTTCAAAAATGTTCAAGCAATTATAGCAGACGTACGCTTCCATATCCTTTTCTACATCGAAATCTTTAGCCACGGGCAGGAAGGATTCACGACTAATACGAGGGAAGCAACTTTGATTGAAGGTGTAAATTTGAACTCGGAATCCTTGATACTTTCTAATAATCTTCTCTGTGTCTTCGTCTGTGTTGAATGAGTTCATAAGGACTAGAGGTACATTAGCATCGTAGGTTTTATTGAGGTGCTTAAAAAAACACACAAACACAAAAATATAGATAACAGTGGCTAAGAGTAATAGAATTAACTTACTTCAATTTGCTGCACAGTCAAATCAAGGAACGTAAGGTCAGACCGCACAGGAATAACACTCTTTGGTCCGTGGCATCCCATTGAAGTTCCCAGACCACCATTAAGTTTGATTACAACCAGTTTATCCAACATTTTACGAATCTAAAAGAAAAATCAGTAAATAGTTAGTGTAGTGTATGGATGAGTCATTGACAGTCAAGTTCAGTGCATGTTTCTATATAACAAGCAGAAGCTAAAGGAATGACGAACTTATTTCAGTCCGTACAAGAAATCAGTCGATTAAGATTTAAGCTAAGCGTCTAAGCAAATGTTTGCTGTTCTTAGGGCATGTATAGAATATTCTTTATAGAGTTTTTAGTGGGACGAATGCGTTGAATTCTCTACTTGCTCCCAGCAAATTGGGAGATCCCAATGAACAATTGCACATTAAAACCTCCGTCCAATATGTTGCTAAATATTACCTGTTCAGTTTTGGGTGAATTCAAGCTTGAATAATCCATGACTGCATCACTTGATAGCTTTTGTATTTCATTCCAGTCAATTGATGGACCCTCTGGAAACGGAACACTTATTACTTGATAAAAATTCTTCACAGGTACCATATTGCTTACCCTCTTGCAGAAATCTTCCAAATAAGTCCGAAAATCGGTTCATTTCATTTTGAAGAGTTTGTTTTTCCTCTGGCTCGGCAGTCTGCAATAGATTGTCCAGCTCGTGTTCCAGCAGTCGCAGTGCATCGCGCTTTGTGACCTCATGGAACTCTTTTGAGTCAGATGGGGCTCGTTGGTGTCCCCTGACCTTAAATAAAGCAAACAGAAAACAATTGGCTTATATTATTAGTTCAGCTAATTACGGATATGTTAAGCAACTAAGAGTATAAATTGCAGTTACGCAAGCTGTTTCCCTATATTGCGCAATAAAAAAGACCTAATCCAAATAATATATGATTATGAATAAGTAATCACAAATAGTAAAGATAAGGATGATCTTAAGTTATTGGAGATTGCTTATGCTTATGCAAGTTGTATACTTAATTTTACTGTAAGCTTACAGGTGTTGGGTAACGGTAAATATGGCGACTATCTGTTACAAGTGGATTGGAATTGAAGTACATGTTATCAGTTACGTAAGGGGGGCATAGGCTCAAGTGTGGGTATTTTTATTTTAAAGTAAATTTGTTTTAGTTAAACCATTTTATGGAAATCTGAACAATGCAAATTAAATTTGCAACAAAAAAGGACAGCAAACTGGCAGAGAAAATGGTACTTGTTCGCATTGACATGGAAATAGTCATATATCAGATAGTGGAAGTTATACTCTTACTCGTACTCAACAAGAATGGGAAAGGAGAAGAACAATATGAATGGAGAAACTTCTTTAGGGGAAATGTTAATGCATAGTGAATGCATTGTTAGTAGGCTTAAGAAGCAGAACATTGCCGGCAACAAGTCTCCATATTCATTTGTGAGAGTATACCATTTTGCAATGAAAGTCAACGAAGATAGTCGAGTAGGAAAGACAACTCGATAAAAAAAAAAACAGTATAGTGAAATCTCTCGTAGGTTTTGTTAGGTTAGGTGGCTATTCCCGTATTCGGTCGAATTCACATAGACCCAAGAAGCTCCATTGTGTTGCCGTTGCCACATGAGCCGATTGTTATCGGTGCTCTTGGAACCATTTTGAGAATTGCATAAATTTCCATATTTTATTGATATCCGTTGAGGAAATATCTTGAAGGTCTATAAAGAAGTATTCCCCCAGAATATTTTTTTTGTAAGGAGAGTGCTGGGCAGCTTCAAAGGAGGTGATAGGGTGATTCCTCCTCCTCCTCATGCATGCAGCTGTGACAGAAGTAATTGGCGACGATTCCCAGTCTACTGGCATATATAATGACCTGTCAATACGCCAACTAATACGATTTAGCTGAGGCCAAGTCTGCCTGTCGTGGCTACACGTATCAAGGTTACGCCATATTTCAGTAGCCTGTTACAGTTCTTACGAAGAGTGTAGAGATTTTGGGTTTTATTGTTTCTATTGGTACATGGGGGTCCACTTTCTGTGGTAGAATTGCTTTTCTGGCTAGTTCATCTGCTTCACAGTTACCTGATATGTCACTATGACCAGAAACCCAGCACAGCGTGAGCATGCATCTGCGCGATATCTCATTCAGAGATGCGCGGCAGTGCCTTACCAATTTTGATCTTATAATTGGTGATTCGGGTGCTTTTTTAGCTGCTTGGCTATCGGTGTGAATAAAAATGTCACGATTGTACATCGATTTTATCGACAGTCACTCAGCGGATTCACGAATAGCCATCACCTCCGCCTGAAAGACACTACAGTGATCTGGAAGTCTTAAAACAAGTTCAGGCCGAGCTGGCCCGAATAGAAATGTAGATCTCCAATGCGGATTTGTTATTTAGACAGATATTCCCTACCTACCCATTCCTGTCGGTTGGGAGTATTAGTCCTATATTCTATATTGAAATCAAAGAGCGAAGTTATATTTTCCGTACTTTCCGTATTTAGAGTATTCTGGCGTGCCCTAAGTTAGAAGAATCTCTTTAAGTCGCAACGCCGTTTTTGCTGCTTTGTCCCTACTATAAATGTCCAACGGAAGCATATTTAACATTGTTTCAAGAGCAGCGGTGGGGTTGGTTCGCATAGCTTCTGTAACGCAGATGCAGGCCGTTCTTTTGATTTTATTTACGTAGCTAACTTTATCTACTGCTGTCCACCAGATTACAATTCCATACATAAGTATGGGTCTGACCACCGCAGTGTAGAGCCAGTGTATAACACTAGCCTAAAAAATTCAGTGTCAAATAATCTACCAGAAATTATGTGTCTCATTCTTGTTGCAAAAATGTTGTAGACTCGTGTAATCTAAGGACGGATTACCATTTACAGACTAAGGCTTTTTTGCACGATTATATAGTTTATTTCCTTACTTCCTTGCTTTTCGATACCAATGACAATAAAACAATCTCTTGGCGAATATTTTAGACTTATTCATGTCATCTGTCCGTACCCATGGCCATGATATAGCCACACAACTTTATGTAATGTAGTGACATTGATGTAGTACATATGTATATATACTCGTACTTTATAAGCATAACATCTGTCACTATAACTATCTGATTCTTAAAACCTTACGTACATATGTTGTCACTTGTAAGTACACAATTAGGAGAGTTATTCTAAATTAGCTGGCAACACTATCCGTAAGTTCAATATACTATTTCCGCTCACCAAATTACGCGTATGAAGGTAAACAATGTCTGTTTACCTAAGTGTTCCGTCAGTTTAGAATCTCCAACATTTATATTTAAGATTTGAGACATACTACGGAAGTAGTAATTAAAAATTATGCGAACACCCATAACACAAATCAAATTACGAAGATATTTTATCTTTCATTACAATGTTACTTCAGTTAAAGATATTTCATTCATGGAAGTTGTCCAAATATTTTGATAGATATTTTTTTTTTTTGTTAACATTTGAACGTCTGAAGATAAGGAAAAAAAAAACTATTTATGATTCATAATGGAACAGAAGATACTGAAGAGAGTACTTTTCCATACGATAAAAGTGTATCCTGCGGTGTATCCCCAAGTTTTCCGACTTATGGGTCAATGAAATACGGCTGTCAAACGCATATCAGTTCATAAAAATGTGTAACCTAATTACTTTCACTCGAAAGCAAACAATTAACAGACACAAAACACTTACATCATAATTTATGCCGGCATCGTTATTCGTACCACGTTTGAAGTGTGCTTACGCTTCCCCATTTGTTTGTGGGAGGCTCACATTAAAATGCGTTTAAAATACGTGCGCTTGCGATTCTACCTAAATGAGTATCGTGTTCATGCATTTTTTTTCTATTTGATAGCTTTTATGAAATTTTCAGTTTTAATTATTTTAACATAGATCTACAACAGAGGATAAAAGTAGATGTCCGATTTTACACACAGAAAATGGGTTCGGACGAAATTCGGAGATAAGGGCACATCCGTTGTAAGCAACCTATGAAATAAGCCACTACGTCTCGGGAATACACAAAAAGACTAAAAATTCAATTGAGCGCTGTTGCAATGAAATCAAAGTTAGTAGAATAACAGTCACCTAACCTAACCTTTATCTTAACCTTTTAGTGGGCGCACGCTCTTCGATCGTAAACCACCACCATTTTTAAAATGTTGTGACTACTACCTAGATATAATTTTTTTGCTCCGTCCTTTTTAATGTATATATTCCTAAAATTAACTGAGTAGTGCGCCAACTGCAGTTTGTGAAGGCGGACATTGGTTTTAAAAGAGCTCAAACTCAGCTGGTCTCGATCGAAAACCGCGCGCCCTCTCGTGTTATTAAATTCCACGCGCCCACTGGAGGGTTAAGAATAAAGTCAAAAAATGTCTCGTTTTGGGTTTGGCCAATTTGGATTCATACTTTCATTATGTGTCTGATATTTTTTCTTGTGCGGGAGGAGAGCGACTGACGGCTACAATCCGCCAAATAGTTAACTGAAAATATTCCGCACGGACAAACAAGGATTTCATAAGAATCAGTATTTCAGATGGTATACTCTGTTCCAATAGAATTATCAGTACAGGCCTTATGGGGGAGCTTTTTTTAACCACTGGTGCCCGTGCATGTTTTCATGGCACTCTATTCAAAAAATTGCCACTCAAATAAAAATCAAACCAGTGACTTACTCACGTCCGCATCCGCATATATCCCATCATGCCACACAGCTGATGACAGTACGATCATGCGTAGCCGCCATCAACCATATGGCAAATATGAACAAAACAGTGTTACCATTATTAAGTCAAAGCAAATCTTTACAGCTTTTTCTGTGGTTTTTGTTAAAGAGCTTTGGGATTTTGTACAATAAATGAATTTGAGTATGTGAGGGTGTTGCCGCTTGGTTTTTTTGTTTTGCATTTTCTTATTTTTCTGGAAAATGCAGTTAAGCAATTTTTCGCCTTTTGTGCTTTTTAATGAAGGTTTATTTGCGCGAGATGAATATTAGGTACAGAAATTAATATTCAGTTCTTTTTTCGGTTTTGGCTTATAAACTAATCGTTTTCGACATACAACATTGATACATCAAATTGCTCGAAAAAGTGAGTTCTACATCATACTAAGATTTCATCGAAATCGAGGTGGTATCCACTTTGTACACAATTATCTTTATTATCTTCAGTAATTTGTGTTTTTTTTTTTTAAATCAGCAAATGGTAACCCTACGAGTATTGCTCTCTGATTTGCGGCGATTTGTCATGCATACTATGGTAACCCAGTCAGAGCTTAAAAGAGAGACAGGCTTATGCAATTGCAACCAGACTGAGAGGCAAACATCCTATCTCTCCTGTACTGACAATTCTATCGCAACAGAGTATAGCAATGGAAGGTACTCAAGGTCATACAAGGTCAACGTTTTGATGGCAAGTTTATTCCATTTTATCGTGGGACTACAAACACAAATCTAGCAAGCTGCTAAAAGATAAAAAGCTACCGGACTTTATAGAACCTTGATCTCGTTTAGAACATAGCAATAGTTCCTTATCAGAATCCACAAAGCAAAGCTTGCGACTTAAATAATATGTAATTGATAAGCATCAAAGTTAGTAAATAGTCGAGTTCCACTTACGAATCCCTCCGATATCTTCGAGCCATCCGTAAGTGGAACACGATATCCTTCAACTGAGGAATGGGAGATTTCTATGCATTTGCTGAGACTATTTTTTTTAATAATTTCCTCACTCTTTCAGCTGAAACCGAACATGTGCTTATTTTGGACATTTCATAAAAAGAATCCATAGTTCTAAATGCTGTGAAGTGAGAAAATAGTCATGTTTTTCATTTCGGCATATTTAATTCAAGTATGTAAATGAATTTGAAAAACGAAGTTTTTGAAGAAGAAAACTAATTTTGACAGATAAATTTCTCCTCTGCGGAGAATGTTGCTCCACTTAATAGAAAAATCTCTGCTGAGGCAGCGGAGGAAAATCTCTGAGGGATTCGTAAGTGGAACTCGACTAATGTCAAGTGTTTCAAATGTGTTACTAAAATGCACAGTATAGGCAGTCGATACACCTGACAACTATGAAAACATTCTAAAAAAGAATGACAACAAATGACATAATTCTGACCTCCGTGCTAAGAACCATAAAATATAATCAACTGAAGTTCTAAAAACTATAATCAATCTACCATATGGGTATTTAAACTGACTTAATAGCCACTTGATAAATGCATTAACTGTCGACCTTCAGAAAACCTAATTACTTTAAAAACAAAAACAACGTTTACGGCTAAAATCACTAATATACGGGTAGCATCAGCACTGATAGATAAATCGCACTTAAACAAAACAAACACTGTTTTCGTTTGCTCAATTTAATAATTCCAAAAAAATTGTTAACCATCAACTAAGTTCTTAGGTGTTTGTTTTTTATTTTTTACTTCTGATGACATTGCTGGAGTTTAGTTTTCCTCTATCAACTCAATAGTCCCATCCCGGCTGATCAGATGAGAAAAAACTCCTCGCACGACAATCTATACACGCGTACGAAAACCTCAGTTGAAATGAAACACCAGCACGCACTTTATCACCGATTTACGCAAAGTAAATATATATATATATCTCAAATTACTCTCCAGTGTGAAGAAATTGCAAAAGCTTACAAGTATCCGAGGGTAAAGAGTCAAATGTATCTAACCACATACAAGTATTAAGTGCTGCCTAGGTCACGACGGAGGCTGTTTCGGCGCGCAAATTTGTATTCCTCGTTTGCACATGGAAGTGTATCTGAAGTCCAATACAAACAATCCCACCGAAATCTTCATATCTTAAACACTCTTCTCGATGCAAAGTAGTTTAAACACTCATATCACTCTCGACATATGTGTAGGAGAACCAAATGAAACTTACTCGATTAAGTAGAATATCAATTGGACGGCTCATCGTAGAGGAGAATCTTATCTATGTGCGCACTGAAAACTTTGACACCAAATTCTGCTCTTAATGGATTCAAAAAAAAAATTCACAAAAAAAAAAAAAACAAAATTATAATTCACGTATTTATTTATATCGGCGCAATTCGGGAACTTTAAATTCAAATGAACAAAACCACAACCACCGGTTATATTCAGTATGCAATGACGGCCGCGGCTTGACTGAACTCTCTTGTCAAGTTCATGTTAGAGCAATCTCAATAATAAATGTTAGTTATACTAAAACAATTTTATTTGCTATTTTTTTTCAAAAAAAAAAACAAAGAAGAAACAATTATGTATGTGTGTATAGAAATTAAGTACAAATACTAAGTGGAGAGAAACAAACGATTTTTCTTATCGACGCGTGAAGCTACTTAATGAGGCTCCAATCGATAGGCATGCTTCCGCGCCGCTAGCAACGATGACAACGACTCGTCAGTCGTCTTATCAGTCTCAAACGAAAAACGTTCGGAGAGTTAGTGAGAGCGCGATTTACACACATATGATGTTGGGATATTGGAGCGTCTGGTCAATGAGTCTAGCTGAGGAGCCATACACCACAAGTGCATCTCAATTTCCAATCTGAATCGAGTATTAACAATTTTTTATGGCAGAGTGTAACAAGAGATCATCTTGTTGCTGCCTATTAACGAGGGTGGAAATTTTCCTAAGTCAAGTGTTTTAGTTGTGACTGATAATTTTAAATAGCAAACGGTTTCGGTTCGATCGAGCGATCTTGTTGACATGATCAGTTTCCTCACGGTATATACTTATAAACTTACACATACATAAATGATAGTTACTCTAGCCTAAGGGTTATATAGACGATGAAATGCTTAACATGACACATCAAAAAAGGAAACGAGCATTGTTCGGCCGATAAGATATCAAGTATCATACATTAACCTACGAAATTGTACATTCTAGTACATACTGGAATGTTTGACTCTAGATAAACGAGTAATAATCGAATCTATAGCTCAAATCATCGTCATGAAAACGATTGGTATGAGAAGCTCCAGCTTTTGCGAGATATGCCTCTAGAAGATGACGTACTAAGGAACTTCATTTGTGAGCGCCCAGCCTTCGCTTGGATAAGGATGAAAATCTGCTTCAGCTCTATCTGGCTTATCTCGAAAGGCAGGTTTATAGCAGCATACAGATCTAATTTTAGTCGCTTACTCCCAGAGAATAAATAGGTTTCCATTATCAAAGTAAATACATATTATAATGGACCGAAAGTTCAAAGTGTTTAGAAAGATTCAGCAAATTTAAATTCGACAATGACAATTCTAACAAACATAATATTCGCTCTTTATACGATGAAGTAAAGCTAGGTAAGACAACCCCCAAAGTAAACATTTAGTGAATGGTCATCCATCCAATGCAGTGAAACTAGACTCGCTGATAAAATGGAAACAAAAAAAAGTTTTTATTCAGAAAATCAAAACCGTTGTACCTATACATACTTTATTTCAAATCATATCCAATTCAAACGAATTATAAATAAATTGCATATAAGCAAAATCTCCGTAAGCGGGTCTCTTTATTAATTGGTTTGGAACTCAATCATTTTCACTGTTCAGTGTATGTTCAGTGTTCTAGTACCTAGTTGGTTCAGCTGCTTCTAATTAGCTGAACCAGGATACTAAAGAATACGAGTACGAATACAGAATACGGAAGGATATGATTACAAGGAGGGCTGATCATAGATAGTCTAACGTTGTAGGATACAGTGTTTCCAAGGCACTTTGGTCAGCGCTGGACCGTCAAAGGACCAGTGAAATCCTTAGCAGGGCACAAATGAGAATAGCTGTAGGAATATTATCCGGGCATTGCCTTCTGGGCAAACACGCCGGTGTAATGATCTAGGTGTAGCAGAGGATATCACTTTAGTAACCTCAAGTGCAAGTCGCATGTCCTACTTGCGCCATAAGCGTTCCGTACTATCAGTTATGTTTACATACATTTGTAACAGATTTACGAGTATGTTGATGGAAGAAGGGAAATACAAATGTAAGCAACTTGATAAAATTAACTTTCTAATGCCCTTTCTCATGTGCTCAGAAGAATAATCATACATCCACACAAAACAACAAATAAGGTATACAAGAAATTTATTATTTATATTTATTTATTATGTAATTATATTATTTATGTAATTTTTATGAATTGTATTAAATGAGTAGAATTTTGCGATTTGTCTCCCTCTCGTATCTGCACACAAATTCAATTTTTTCCAACGTAGTAAAAGTAGAGATACCTACATTATAATGTATAGAAGACCCAAAAAAAAAACTGCATCCAGGGCCTCAAAATCGTAAAAATGCCCAGAGAAAGAAAAAGCGTCAGAGAAAGAGCGAGCAATAGAAAAAGAAGAAAAAATTACGTATACGCCACATTGTCCACAAATATATTGTAACAATTATGTATGTTTCAATTCATTTTACATAGAGGCTTGGCTGATTTTTTTTCAATAGATGGTGTTAGTGCAAATACGTACGAGTTATGGTCGAAAAATTTTAAAAATGGTAAAAAATGGGCATTTTTGCAATTTTGAGGCCCTGGATGCAGTTTTTTTTTTTGGGTCAGTTTGTTTCGCACTTTTTTTTCTCCCAATCAATACCTATAACTTTGCTGAAGACATAAAAAAATCCCTACGGTTAACCAAGATATAGCCATGGGAAAAAAAACAAAAAAGTGCTCAATATAAGGTTTGAGCCAAAATATTCATGAGGCTATAAAATACGTTAGTGTGCTTACACAGTGGATCGTAGAGTGACGAACGAGCAAAGAGCAAAACTCGCTCAAGCAAAGAGCAAGGAGCAAAGAGCAACGATGTAGGCATAGGAGCATAGAGCAAAGAGCAAAAATTCACTTTTTCTATTGAATATTTGAATAGACGAAAAATCAAAGCGATGATAGCCGAGAAATCAAACATATTTAAAATCGCTGCTTTCATCTCTAATCGACGTTTTGCTCTATCTTCGAAAAACGCTGCACTCTGTGCGCCACGCTTTAATTGAATGTGTTTGATTTCATCGCTTTGCTCTTTGCTCCTTGCTCGTTGCTCACTCTACGCTCCACTCTGTAAGCACACTTAGGCAGCCAATTTGGCAAAACGAATGATGCAGAGTTTCTAGTTTTGGTAAGTACTTTCAGGATCAATGCTCCAATCTTAGGCCCGAGATTAGTGGTTGCACTGTGTAATCATTGGTTTAAGTCTAAGTTCAATTGTTATACCCAAAGCGAATTTTTGTGGCATATTATTAGGAACAACCATTTAATTTTTACTCTTACAGATACAAATTTCCGCGAGCACCGTGGTGTAGTGGTAAGTGCGTTGGACTACAACGCAATGCTGCCCGGGTCCAACACCTAAAAGTTTTTTCACGGTGCCACCTCTTGCGAATGTCTGAGAAGCAGCAATCAAGAGGATCATTTGTCATGAGGAGTTTCTCAAATTCGGCGTTCGGAGTCGGCAAAAAACTGTAGGTCACTTCCATTCTTGCAAAAATATAACACGCACACACAGATGGTTGCGAGAAGCAGGTCTAGGTTCACCCCGTGCCACCTAAAAAATTACATACAAATTTCCCTATAGACTTTTTCTGAGCGTTCTTTTTGGAGATCAGATAAGGGACAGCAATTTTTTAAGATTTTTTTTTTTAAAGTGTTAAGAAAAAAGAAACACAAAATAATATTTCATGGATTTTTGGAGCTCGTTGAAGCTTTTGTTTGACACCCCACACGAAGACCTCAAAACTCTTTTTTTTTACTTCCCATTTGACTCCCCAAAGTTGAATTTTTTTAAGTTTTGGTCTGTGTTTTGGCAACTAATTGCTACAGCTGTTCCAAGTTTCAATAGTCTACGTCAAATAGTTTCTGAAAAAATACCTGTGCTGTGACAGACAGACAGACACCGAACCGATTCTATAAGTGTTCCGTTTTTGGGTACGGAACATTAAAAAAATACAAATAAAAATGATGCTTGTTGTTCATCAATCCAATTTCGCATAATTGAAATAGTCCTCAGTATTTAAGCTGTCAATAATCCTACTTCCTACTTTTCTGCTGTTCGTTATAAACAATTAATTTTAGATAAACAAATTATTAACATGCATTTCAATCCTTTGTATGTATTCTCGTTTCAGTGCTTTAGAAAAAAGTCAAAAACAAGTTGTACCACGAAATGTACAAACAACTTTCGTGGCGCATTTTTTTGCTATAGAAAACGTGAGTAACAAATACTTTTAAAGGACAACAAATTATAAATATGTACATATATGTATAACACTACATTTGAGCAAATACTTACTTTAGGTGTCGCTACAGCTCGCTACAGCAATGTGCATGTTATATTTTTACACGAATGGAAGGGACCTACAGTTTTTTGCCGACTCCGAACGGCGAGCTGAGAAGCTCATTGACAAATGATACTCTTGATAGCTGCTTGTCAGACATTCGAAAGAGGTGGCACCGTGAGTGAATAATTTGCTTAATTATAGTAATAGCTGTTTTGAAACACAAGCGATGCGATGACATCTGATCTTCAGACTTATTGCGAAGTTGTCGAAGTTGTGATAGTCACTGGTACTCGTTTTTTGTTTGTTCTCTTTAAATCACTGCGATGTTTTTTCATTCAAAATAGAATACAATGCAATTGTATAGATAATATATAAATAATTTAAAACACATAAATAATTTTTTATGAGTCTTGGCTTGGCTTCTTAAAATTAATCCGATTTTAAAAAATTATGAACTTTATAGGTTTCAATCACATTTTGGATCCAACAGATTTTGGTAAAGCTTATCATTTCTCTTATTTCCTGTATTAAGACAGTTGCCCCGACTTACTTAATTCAGTTCATGTTCAAGTTTAGTAATTGAATGAGGTTCGACTGATTGATAGAATGTATCCGCAGCATAAAATGAGAAATGCCTGTATCTACAAGATAGTTTACCCAAAACAAATAAATATGCTAACGGTTCATAATTATCAAAAAAAAAAAAAAAAAAAAATTAAGAACATCCCAATGTCAATTTGACCAGTGATACTTCACGCGTTGTCTATTCTCGTGCCCCTGTTCTGTTCGTTCTATGTATTTGCAAAATATAAAACGTATAACAGATGCTATCATCACTATCATAATCACATCTTCTGACGCAATTCATAATTATTACGAGAACGCAAACAGCGAGTGGGGCTTGTCCACACAACAGAGCAGCTATATGTTTGCACACAAACGACCTTGAGAACGCCCTCCTATCGGTCACATTTGAAATACGTACATGAGAAATATCAGAGCTGTACTATGAAACTCTTTTATTTCACTTAAATATTTTATATTGGGTAGATATGTAGATTCCAGTTGTGAAAACACCTGCCAGTACATCAATATGCGATTATGTGTGTACTTCAGAAGAAACTTAGTAAATAATGCTTAGTCACTTGTAATCAATTGGAAGGCTTTTCGGCGAGACACGATTATAATTTCACAACTAACTGTAGGAAATAAATAATAATTTGGTAGACGCACCAATATTCGAATATATTACTGATTACACAGATTTATATTGGACTTATAGAATTGATAATAACAAACAAACTATTGAGTGCTATCTGTATGAACAGAAAACAGTCGACTGTAATTTTTGTGCTGTTTCATGATTCTACTGCGACAGTGACTTGTACGATTGTAATCTTAACAAGTTTTTTATCGATGAATAAAGAGAGAAAATGCTTAATAGGTAGTTTTGAATTTAATCTCAGTCAACAAAGCAATTATATGCGAATCTAACCCCGAAAGTTTGTTTAGGGGTATTTTTTTTTTGCAAACGTTATAAGCCATCGGCGCATTGAACCGAGTTTAACGTCGAATCAGTCAATGAGGTCATTGCAAAAGATTTTCTCAAAAAGACTGGGAATGCTTTACAACATTGTTCACAAGGATGCTCATGCAGTTTGGCTAAGTGCTGAACATCTCTCTTAGTTCAAGCTAAAAACAATTAAGACTTACACAAATATTATGTTTAGTGTTTACATATTGGAGATAGACTTAGAAGAGTTGCTTAGCTATTGCTCATCTATGTATATATTTTTTTATTTTATTTTATTTATTCATTATTCTCATTTTACAATCAATGTACACATTCATAAATATGTATATACTTACATAGGTTAGGTTAGGTTAGGTTGAGAAGGGTTGTGAGGCTGAGCTAAGAAAGAAGATTTGAAGATAACTCCATACTGCTTCTCAACTGCAAGTAAATACTTTCAAAAGCGACCATCATTGCCACTTGCAGAAGTGCAAAACCCGATTTCGCTGTCAAATACAAAGAGCTCTGACATTTTTTTCGCTCTGGACATTAAATGTTTTCTCATCTAAATACTTGTGTAACTTTTCTAATATTTTTTGAGCTCTTAAACAGAACGGATAGTTAGCAGACACTGTAGAACAACAGTGACGTATGGAGATAGCTTTTCTCTGAACATATTGCGCGTAAAGTAGTAGAAACCCTCATTCAATTCGTGACTCGAGGTTTACGAATAAGATAAAGGATTCTAATGAGTTTTACTACTTTATGTTCTAGAAATCCTGCTTCAGCCGTCTAAGACGAATGAAAGTAGCATTCATGTGCTTTTTCCGACGGCAAATACTAACAGTGAAGGGTTGGTTCATCAAAGTCGGTTTGATAAATGTTACGGTATCATAAGCCAGATTACAACAAAAAAATAAACTTTCGCCAGCCAATTCAGTAGGATAATAATAATTTATGCTATCAATAATAATCTCTGAAGATTGTGTTGAAGCTATAGAAATTTGCACAAAAATACTTCTCACGCATGCCTGACAAATTAAATCCCTTAATTCGTTTCTATAACACGTAAGATACTAGTAATTTGGTTTGATCCAGACCAGTAGGTACACGTACATGTAACTTTTTCTTTCTTAGAACTCAAATTGTAAATATCTAATGTATCCAAGAATTTATAAGAAATAAATACATCTATCTATCTATCTAGCATTAAGTTTTTGTAGGAGTAGGTATGGGCATAGGATTGGAACCAGACAAGTTTCTCTTTATTTGTATTTTAATCAAACGATCTGCTTAATTTTACTGTGACTGCAATAAATCTAAAGCAAATCAAACAGATTTGCGGTGGATCAACATTGATCTTAGTCTTTCTCAGCATCCTCTCATATATACCTAACCCTTACCATGCTCGTCATGATAGTAAGGATATCGATCTTGGAGCTGCAAACAGCAAAGGGGAAGTGCCCTTTCATTTCTTAAGTGAGAGTGGGTATATACAGTACGTGCATTTCAAATATTGTAAAAATGTCATCATTGAACGATTTGACAAAGTCTAATAGCAATTTTTCTAGTAGCTGCCTTAAGAATGAGAGATTAAATTCTATAAATGGAATTATTGAGTACCAAAAAAACCAGATTATTTTCAAACTCACATTCTCCTGGAAGTGTCTTAACTCTTAACCTGCTGTTATCTCAGTAATACATACACAACGCTCTGACGTTGCATTTTACGAATTAAAAGTCAAAACAATAGTCTAACGTTCGGTGATTATCATTTTTGAACGCCTTAACTGATTATTTAAATTAAATGGGTTAAAGATAACCAGAATCTGACAAGACTGACATAATTATGTTAATAGAGTTGTTGTCAACACCCAAAGGTTTCTATGAATATTGTGGTAATCAATTTATAAATTCTTTTTGTTGAGTGTTAAATTCTACTAACTAATCACATTTGTTATGTAATCTTATAAAATTCGTATAAAGTATATAAATTATACATAACTAAACAGATACCATGACACGCTTCGGCAAAAAAGAATAAATTTATCTCAACAAAAGCAATCAATCGTTTATTGCACCCAGGTTTTGTTATGGAGAGGTATTAACCATTAAACTATCGATGTACAAAGTACAGGTGAGCAATAGCACTTGTCCCGTCCGCAGTTTATATTTAATCAACTTTTCACATCTGATTAATGATAAGCAAGTTTTCCATTTGGTAAAAAAAAATTATTATAGAATATTGTCATTTATCCCAAAAATATAAGAAAGGTAACTCTTCCTGAATCATCCATATGTAAATCTTTAATTTCCCATAAACAACAAATTTCAAATTGTCTAGGTCAACTGAAGGTTATTTCAAATACACAAAAAGAAGACGCCACTTTGCAGTCCTTGTAGGAGACTTTGGCGGTCATAAATAAAACCACTCAATCGTTTTATTATCCAACTCGAATTCTACTCACTTTGGCTTCATTTGGAACGTTCAACATTCTCGAAACAGATTAACACAACGGAAATTAGAAAACAAAAACCGCAAAAGCACTTGATAATCGCGCGCCCTCTGATTATAACTTAGCTAAATGAATGACACTTCCACTGGCTATGACGACGATGCGAGATATTTATCACGAATCTGATGAACACAAATACAAATTGAACGTCTGCAGTTTGAGGACGTTATACTTTGATAAGCCGATGATGAACTTAACCAAAATACCCGAAAAGAGAAGAATTTTTAAGCACTCAAAGCACGGAGTTGTAAATTTTGTGATGATTTTGTTTGTGAATTGACAATTGTCGGATTGGCGAGGGGTCTAGTGGGTTAGTGAGGGGCATGGAAGAAAGAGACCGGCAAATGTCAACAGTTTGTGAAATGTCAGACATAACGTTCAGGCGAACAGTATTTTAAAACATGGTGATTATAGGAAGTAAACAAATAGAACAACTATTTGAATGTGTATAAATGCGAAATAGATTTATCAGAAATAACAACAGTCAAAGGAGGTTAAGTGGAAACGTTGCTGATGGTCGCAAAATGGGCAATAGATGAACCATTAGTTCCTTACTAAGTCGCAATCCACACGTTGACTCATGAGCCGCGACTCTTTTCTATTTTCTGTTTTCAACTGTCATTCGGTGAGGCGCTTGAATCCACACGTTGACTTTTGAGTCACGACTCTTATAATTTCTGTTTTCGTAATTTGACAATTCTGTTTTATTTTTTTCTTTCGCTTTTGAAATGGTTACAGCTCTGTATTTATTAGTTTCTATGAAGATGTATTGCTTACATTTTGTAATTTTCCTAAAGAGTAACTATGGAGAATCTGTACTAGTTGTTATACAAATATAGATGTATTCCATATAGGTATGCATTATCATTTAAATCATCAATTTTTGTTCGTCAAATTAAATTCTTTCGTAATTTTCAAGACAATTGCGTTCTACGCGCAACGAAAATAAATGAAGCGAAATAGCAAAATAACGAACAAGAAAAAGAGAAACGTCAAAAAGAGTCTCGGAAAACTTAGCCCGCGACTCACCGGGCAGCTTGCTTTCTATCTCATCGTTCTTCTCTTTCATACTCGTGTGAGTCGCGACTCATGAGTCAACGTGTGGATTGGGACTAACAACGAAACGAAGTCTCTGAATGAAGCCAAACTAAATATATTTTAAAACAGATCTTTATCAGAAACACTACAAGCAAACTAGGCACGAGTACGATAAGTTTGGCGCAAGGATTTGACAATGCCATTTTGTAGATCTCGGTGAAATAAGCACAAAATATCAGGTAAAAAAAATTGATTAATCACTTAGTTTATATCGAGGTTTCAAAATTAACTTCTTCCTATGGAGATTTCATTGAAATTGATTATTTTTGCTTCGGTACAAAAAAAGTGTTGCATACATCTAGGCGTAAGAGTAACAAAATTGTACTGCCGCAATACCGCAGTACCGGAAGCGGTATACCCCGCAAAAGGATTTCGTACCGTTGTATCGCTCCGGTGTGTGAGCTCCTTAATCGAGAGAATGGTGAGTAGGCATACTAATGGTGGTTTGTAGAAACGTATATCTCGATTTATTCATCGTTGTATCAGTGAGACTTTTGAATTTGGATCTGAAATCTGAACACATGCTATTGATATTTCAAATAAAAAGATTTTCTTCAATTTCAATTTTAGTTAAATAGCCACATTTATAATCAAACAATCGCGCTAGAACAATCGACGAGCAGCATTCGACTCCTCTCAACTAAAGGAGCTCACACCTCGGAGTGGTATGCGGTAGCGGTACAACGATACGAAATCCTATTGCACTAAATACAGGTGCACACACTGGGGCGGTATATCGCATTCGGTACTGCGGTACCGTAAAATGGGGTGACAAGCAACATTTTTTTTTTCGTTTTGACTGTATTTTCTTGAGTATTTATCGTACTCTCAATGTGAGTATACCAAAACATGAGTCACGGGTCCTATTTTCATTGGCAGTCACCCCGATGCTGTGCAACAAGCTTTTCTATTTAATTTTGGGCAAAATATGCCTTGTTGCGAGTCACCCCGCCGTTGGGGTGACTTGCGACGGTAAAGGGGTGACAAGCATCTACACTGGAGTGAAAAAACTACAAACTTATTAAAATTCAAGTTTAAAAGTTTAAAAATACACTTTAAGTTACAATCTAAAAAAAAATTCAACAAATAATACAAATAATGCAAGAAAATATTTTTTCGTTCATAAAAGCGCAACTTTAATAGATTTGAATAGTTATAAAAACAAAAAAAAATTTAATTAAATGATGATTGCGTTCTTCGCCCTAGTGTTTGCTAGTCACCCCTTTCCCGTCGCTAGACACCATTTTGTACCGCTGCAAGCTATGTTGACCGCATACCGCCTGTCAAAATGTTTTGTGAAAAATCTATTGTTATTGAAAATAAGTCCAATTTTATTTGATTTAACTCATGCAGGGTATACAAATATTAGGAAAACGGATAAAATATGGAAAAATATAGCAGAGGCAGAGCAGAGAACAATCGAATCATTCGAATTGTTCACGCTGTTCGGTGACCTATTCTATTCGGTGAATTATTCTTGTTTCGCCGAAACCTCGAAAATGTATGGCGAAACCTCGAAGGTATGGATGAATTTGCCGAAACATAGTACATGCATTACAAAAACAAAAGAAGATCTTCCTTTTTATCGGGGTCTCCTTTTGTGTTTTTTTAAAACACATTACAAAACTTTTCTATCGTCTCACAAAATTTCCATCTACGGAAACTGAACTGTCAAACGGTTGTCATCTGAATCTTCAAAAACGTCATCTCCTGTGCAATGTAAAACGTAAAAGTGAATCCGTACAAATTGTAAATTTGCATTTCTTTGTTAATTCGTAAACAATTTTCCATTATCGCGCAATTGCTGATTTTCATAGAACCTTTAAGCTCATTTAACACTATGGGAAGTTCGTGCTGTAAAGGAAGCTCGGAAGAGGCGGAATTGATGCCATCAGCTGTTTGTTTACTATTTTCTATTTCCGTATTACCACCGGTTGAATTGTAATTCTTGTTTTTTTTTTTTGTATTCACCAAAGGAAACCCGTAGAAAACTACAGGAGGAAGCTGCCGAAAAACGAAGACAAGAGTGTGAACAACGTGGTATTAAAGATCCTGAAAAAGTTCGTCGCCAAAGAGAACGAGCCGAGCAAATGGAGCGTCGGGAAAAAGAAGTTGCCCAACAAGGTGGTGCTCCTGTCTTGAAAGTAAATTCAACCAATTGACACTGATTAACTTATTTGTCTGATCGAGTTTTTTTTTTCTTTTAGTGGCAACAAGATTAGATCATAACTGTACAGTCATCATCATAGCAGCTAAAGTATGTCACACCAAAACAAACAAAGTATCTATGCGACCGAAGTCAATCAATCTTTTTATACTCGTACCCCGTGCCTAGTGTAATTAAACTTTAATTTTTGTTATGTTTATAATGTATTTATGTATTTTGTTTTTCTTTTGTTTAATTCTATTCCAAAATTTAAATAAAACTTGGTTTCTTTATTCTTATTAAATGAAAATGCGTATAAACTTTCCGTGACTCGTAAAAGTACATAATTTAAAACAGTAGTCTCGGTTATTCGATAGCAAAGCACAAGTTACTTCCAATGGGAGAGGATTTAGGGATTTGAACTAATTTCTGAGGATAGCAGGAGTTATGATAATAACGGAAACCATGATAAATCTTTCACGCTCACGCAAACATTAAACAATGGCTAACCTGTCTTATTCAAATCTGTGCGTTTGCCACTTTTCGTTTATATATCGTTGTGATTAACTGTCCATCAAGCGGCGTATAAGTATTTAAACCAAAAATAAATCTGAATTGCTTATTAAGAGGGTTCCAAGGTTTTCACCCCACTTCTGAAAGTCGTATTTGGGAGTCGCATACGACCATACTCCTATTTTTAGCAAATACATCACAAAATACATACGAATATGCTCGTATGCGACCCGCAAATACAACTTTTAGAATTAGGGTGATTGTTTTTTCTAGATCGGTTAACATTTACAACAAAAAGCATGAACGATCACAGGAAATTGGCTACAATACACTACCAGAGTACTCAGCGAGAAGGTAAAACAAGCAAATTTGAGCTGCAAACACACGACACAATCGTTGTACAACAGTTGTGTCCAAAATGCGGTCGTACCGATATCGGTAACACTCGCGGTTGTACAACGATTGCATCGTGTATTTGCAGCTTTTAGTTACAAATTTGACGTACGTTTTGTAGACAAACTGATTATGGACGCCAGAAAATAAAACTAAGAAACTTTCAAGCAAAGTGCACAAGAACGGCGGCAGTGAAAGGTTAAACGGGTCGGGAAAAATCAAGTGAAAAAATGTATTGTGTAAGTACACGTATTGTGTCAATTGTGTGATTTATAAACTTTATTAAGGAATTCACATGATGTGTGTTTGCTATTTTCTCTTTATCAATCAAATTACGGAAATAACGACTTTTCAAGCTTCGCAACTAATTTCAGAGAAGCATATTTCCCCTATCTCACAGTAGATGCCGCTATAGAACTTAACGAATTTCTATTTGACAAGTAATCAAACATGGCCGACCTTATGTTATTAAAAAGTCAACTAAACTTGATCTGCTCAATTCCGAACGTCTGTGTACTATTTTACGAAATTCAATTAAAAATATGTTCAAAACATTAAAAAATTCCATAAAAAATACATCCGTGTGTAATTAATTTCCGATTTGTGTGACAATTGTGTATAATCAAAGTGAATAAGTACGTGAAATCAGCAGTAATTCATTTGGTAAGTTTCCGAACTTTTGTTATTGGAAGTGGAATAGAGACCCCACTTTGATTTTGCAGCGATTTGACATTTTACGTATCCAAATTGAATTTCTAATTTAATTTTCTTTATCTGCCTGCAAACAAGTCTATTATTATTCCCTCATCGAAATTGAATCATTTGCCTCGTTTTGAGAAGACAAATCATTCGACGGCTGGTCAAAAGAGCACACCCCACCCACCTGTGTATTGGTAGGAAAAATTGCTTGTCTGACTAGTTTTTCGAGAAGTTCATCAATAATTGGACTTTTTGTGATATTGTTTAGTTTGTTGGTTATTTGTGTTGGTTAATTGTTAATCTGTTTGCGACTGGTGGACGTTTATGTCTTTTTGTGATAGGAAAACCCAGCAGCAAAGTCTCCCGGGGATTCGATGTGAGTCGTTTTGTTTATTTTTATTTTGTTTAGTAAACTGATCTTTTTTTGTGCTTCATGCCGGCAAAATAAATTGCTATTTTTTGTTTGTAAATTAGAAGTACACAATCATAAATGTGTGATTGAAAACACCACCCCATTGATATACCAAAAAGAACAAGGAAAAGTATTGTGCAAGGACCAACCGTAACCCTAGTGCCGGCTGTCATGTTTCGCATGTGCTGGATTGAAAGAAAGGAGTTTTGTAGTTTATACGAATCGTTAACTTATCTCACTGTGCAGACCTTTTATTGGAAATGTAATTTTCGCTTATCAGTTGACTTTGGGACTTGGATTTAATCGAGGGAACAACGCCCAAGGCTGTTCTTGGTGGATTTTGCATACATTATGCATTTGTTTGTGTTATCTGCTTCTAGCAAGCGGAATGTCGATAGGTGTGAAAGCAATAAACATAGAAGGCTGATACATACATATAAATACATATACATAGACACTCACATACTACGTACATAAATACAAACTAGGAATTTGTATTTATGGACTAGGACATTTGGGACTAGGAAACTGTGTCTTGTTAGTGATCCTTGTCGGCGCCGACAAGAAGGGCCAGATGGTACAAAAATGTAAACTACTACTCTCCTACGCTTGCAGATCGACGAAAACATTTTCAGTCAAACCTCAATATTACCATATTTCCCCTTTTCCTGCTATTTTTTTTATGTTGACATGATTTTGTAGTTCTAGTTCAGCGACTTCGGATGACTAATGTTTAAGGAATCTGCAGTTTATCAGTAATTAAGATCAGGGTATTTTTAATGACAATGGAGAAGATCTTCCTATTGCATTGGCCGTTCATTCTAAAGTGTTTTTGCCAAAGACCGCTGATGATTCAAAAGATCACTATTGGATTGTTTGCCAGAGGTAAGCCACGCATAGTTAAAAGGGAGTACTGAATACTCGTTTAGTTTGATAGTCAGCCGAAGTTTATCGCTAGAATACGTATGTACACGTTCCATACATATGTACATACATATGTAGGTACTGTGAATGGTGTTAATTCAGCGGGAATCAAAATCTAAATGGAAATTGACCAATCAATTGACCACCAAGATTAATGCCACTGGATTATTTCTTTTGCGATATGTTAAGTCTACGGTCCATGCCGACAAACCAATGACGATTGACGCCCTGGGACCCAACATTGCGTTATTCTTGATATAAGCCCCAATTACTCGAAAAAATCGGCGAAAAAGAAACCTTACACCACATACAAGAAAGCAGTTAAAAAATAACTATATGCCAGAAAATGTTGGCTTCATACCTATTCACAAGTAAGTGCTGTTGTTATTAGTGGTCAAGTGCGTTGGCTTCCGACTTTGGTAGCCACTTCTACCTAAACCTAACTTTCTACATTTTTGGAACATTCTTTTAAAACTATATTAACTTAAATTCCTGGCACCGTGGCTCAGTATTTAGGGCGTTTCACTACACATCGTGCGATGTTCGAATCCCACCCATAAATGGTCAATTAAATCCATGTTCCGGTTGCCAACATAACCCGTCAAGTTCTAAGCTCCAAAATGTTAAGGAACTTGTTCATAAAGTCCGACACGATCGTCTATGTAAATATCAAAAAGCTATTGGTGGCTGAGTGTCGTGCTTACCTAGTAAGAGTCTGATATCTAACCTAAATGATTTTTGCTCAAATTTCATAGTCACGTACAAACAAGTCTGCGTACACGTGTCTGCCGTTCGTTTATTTAGCAAACGTAAACAATGTTTTCTTCACAAGAATCAAATACTCCAACAAATGGTCTGGATTACTTCTATAAATTCAATTATCTAATGTAGATAGCCCCCGTACTTACAGTCAAATACTTCTCAGCTTTACTGGCATAATTAACTTGAAGCTTTATTAATAAGTGTAACAGAATTTATTCTATTTCATTCAAATCATTTCTGCCGTGGCGTATAGTCCTTGAACTCGTATCCGCATCAGTCCTTTCGTCGTTTCAAATTTTCACTTAATTCCAGGATATCAAGATAAATCCTTTCACCACAGTATAACCACTTCTGCCATAAACATCCTTCTAATAAAACTATGCAGCTGCATCAGCATCCTTTATCCTAACCCAAACCCATGCCATCATCAACATTAGGATCCATTCTCTCGCTCTCTATCTAGACCCTTACCATTTCACGTTCGACGTACGTATCTGTCACTCCGACCACTTTTGTCAACCGTAAAAACTTTTCTCACCAATTAATTAAGACAGGAACTCCACCTCTTCGTCTCGTTCTTTTCCCGAAACTAGAACCACCATCTGAGCAGGAGATTGCCTTAATAATAAATTCGTATCCCTATTGCTGGTTTCACGGTTTATGGCTGTCATTGAAACAGCAGAACTCTGGAAATTGTGGTGCCGGAGCTTACCAGGCGCTGGCTGTTTGCGATTAGTAATTTCTGCTTTTTATGATGGCAGGTGGGTAATTTTTATTTATTTACATTGCGCGCGTTTTACTTTCAGCTACAAAACGATGACGGCGGCAGGCAATTAGGTGTCCGTGCCATTGAAAACAACAGCACGGCGAAATTGTTGCATTTGCCATGGTCGGGGGGTGGGCGATAAGCGACGCACGGTGGTGTTTATGGTTTTGTGGTTGTGCCTGTTCTTAACGGACGGACAGAACAGAGTGAAAGTGGGGTGTGTGAGCGTGACATAAATAGATTCTTGCGAAACCGCTGAAATATCCTAACGATTTCATAATTCTGAGTTGTTTTTTTGTTGTTGTTCTGTTTGAGCTTCTGATTATCCATTTAGTACATAGCGGACGGGTGGCCTCTTATCTTTTGTTTTACTCGTATTTGTTTATATCAAGTGTGTGCAATGTTAACATTTAGTTTTGCACATGGAAGGGGGAAATATATACATACATACATAGGTATGTATGCTGCTGACAGCTCTAGGATTTTGTGGTGATTCAAATTGCTTCTGATGTTTGTGGGTCAGAGTTGTTTACTGGTTTTAGGATTAACAGTGGTTGCATACAAATTGGACTCAATACATTATACTCCATGTAATCTGACGTCATAAAAATTATGCCAGCGGCGGATTTAACCAATCGAGTCAATAATTAACATAACGAAAATCTATTTTAGGTCTTACAATCGAAAACCTGCAGGGATTTGTTTTTTGAAACATAGTCGACCACGTCAATGAATTACCTAAATCAATTTTCTTTAGATACTCAGGCAACAACGAAAGTAGTTCAAAGCTGCGCAAACAGATTCCTTCCTTCATGTAAAGCGCAGCGGGTAAGAGTACGCAGTGCCATTTTCTCCATCTATGAAAGAATTAGCAAAAATCGCTAAATGAGAAAATGTGTGCTTCACCAACCGCCAATGAGGAACAACTTCTACGCAAGTTTTCCAATTGACAGTACAAAGAAAAACAACAAGAAAAGAAAAGCCGGATTCTGTTAAAAAAAAGTTAATCTTTAAAAGTGTGTCAGAAAAGCGTGGCAGAAAAGCGATACCCCATAAGTAGTATGCAGGCATAAACAGTGTATATCTGTGTTTGATTTAGGATACAATTTTAGTGGATAATATTATTCGATTTTAGATTTCCAATACAATGAAAAAAAAAGTAGCATCTAGGGAAAGAGTGCGCAGTCGTTCTTTGGGTAAGAGTGCACAGTGTTTTCTTACTCAGTATTCAACTTTTTATAATTATAACAATTTTTGGGCTATTACTTTCTGTCGTAAGATGCAACAAGCACATCATAGTCGTAGGTGGTAAGCTATCTTGCTGTTTTTGTTTGTCCTGAAAAATGCATCGTATCTACTAAATTCAAACGGAAACGAAATTGATATCCCAAAAGCAAATCTGCGAGGCTAGGGAGCTGATTTAAAATGGAAACAGCCCGTGGAAGGCTGCCGAAGAATTTAGTTTGTTGTGAAAGCACAGTTTCAAACCATTAAAACTACGAAAACTGTGACTTAAAATGGTTGCGCACTCTTACCCATACCTCTGCGCACTCTTACCCTGACTTCGGGGCCAGAGTGCGCAACTTGACTTCCTTTTGTTTTTTGATCAAAACATATGAAACATTAAAAAAAAACGAAAAATATGTTTTCGATACATTTGTTCCTAAAATATAGAGCTACCAAATAATAGGCACTTTTGTTTGTTACCTATTGTAAAATTTCCAGAATTTAAGCCCGACGTCCAAAATGCGCACTCTTGTCCCGAACGACTATACAATGGGATCTATTTGATGAAAGATTGTTCTGTAACTGCGCTTGGCACATTGTTGAGTTGAAAATATGGTAGAAGTTAAAGAAAAGCACCTGCACAATTATGATGCCAACAGCGTACAATGCCATCATTGAAGATGTAAGTGCTTTTCATAAACCTCTTTTAGGCTATGTTCACTCTAAATGCAATCATTTTGTCTGTTTAGACACCCAGTAGACAGCTTCCTGCTTATTCAAGGCCCAAGTACTGAAATCGCGTCATAATTGCACCAATTGAATCTTATAAACCTTAAGGCCAAGATCTTTTCGAAAAATCTTTTACGCAGTGGACGCCCAAAGCCCCAATTCCTGAGCATGACGTTGAATCGATAAATTTCGGTCTTTAGCGACAATAGTCTAAACAGCAGCGATCTCAGTCCGAAGAAGAGAAGCTCAAATGAATCAGTGAAAAATTTACTAAATCCGCCTATTTTTTGTTTTTCAATCCGATAAGCCATTGTTGAGTTGGGAGCTGTGTAATGAAAAAACATTTGCTTTTTACCCCCTTTCTGCCACATGCTCAGCTCCTAACAGACCGATTTCGACCAAATTCCACAGAAACACTCTCAGGATAATACCAAAGATTTGAGCTCAATCGGTTCGGTGGTTTCGGAGTTCATAGCATACAAACAATGTTTGATTTTTATGGATAAAGAAGAAGATGCTGATTCCGAAACCGTAAGCTTCGACATTTCGCGAAATAAACCGTTAAAAGCGCAAGAAATAACAGGCTCATACTATACCGAAATGAGGTATCCAATCCAAAAGTAAACTACGACAAAAATTAGCACTTTTCAGCTTAACCACTTTTTACTTTATTAAAGCTTATCACCCACGAATTCATTTTAAAAGAATATGAACCTATTACTTACTTAGGTGGCGCTACAGTCCCCTTCCAGTATGCTCGTTCTTTATCTAACTGCCTCCAGTTGGGCACTCCAAGTTAGTTGAGGTCTTGTTCTACTTGTGCGCGCCACCTTAGGTGAGGTCGTCCTCTGCTGCGCTGACCCTCCGGGTGAGAGTCGAATATTCTCCCAGCCAAGCGTTGATGTCCATATGCTCTACATATCCTAATCATCTTAAACGCGCAATGCGCAGTTTTTTGACCAGGTCGATGTCGCTGCACAGCTCATACAGTTCGTGGTTGAATTTTCTCCTCCAAAACCCACCAACACAAACGAGACCGAATATCCTTACTTACTTAGTTGGCGCTACAGCTCGAGGTGAACCTGGACCTGCTTCTCGCAACCATTTGTGTGTGCGTGTTATATTTTTGCACGAATGGAAGGGACCTACAGTTTTTTGCCGACTCCGAACGGCGAGTTGAGAAGCTCAATCGTGACAAATGATACTCTTTGATGCTTGTCAGACATTCGAAAGAGGTGGGCACTGTGAAAAACTTTTAGGTGTTTGCGGCGGGATTCGAACCCAAGACCGCTGGCTCAGTAGTCCGACGCACTAACCACTTGCGCTACGGTGCCCAAGTCCTACGAAGGATTTTTCTCTCGAAGCGAGCAAGGAGATCTTCATCCGCTTTCGACAAAGTCCATGCTTCAGCTCCATATAGTAAGACTGGAATGATAAGGGTCTTATAAAGAGTCTCCTTAGTCGATCGGGAAAGGGCTTTACTACTCCATTGCCTTCTTAGCGCAAAGAAATAGCGATTGGCAAGAGTAATCTTTCGTTTGATTTCCGACGAGATGTCATTTTGTGATGTTATACAAGAGCCGAGATGGACAAAGTCTTTTACTACCTCAGTGTTGTAGCTGTCTATTGTGACGTACTGTCCAATTCATCGATGTTGAGTGTCCTTTTTCGTTGACAGCGTATACTTTGCTTTGCCCTCGTTTACCGCTATGTAAACAACGTCGATGTCAACATCGTCGGCGTATGTAACTAGTTGGGTGGACTTTTGAAAGATTGTACCTCCTGTGTTGGCTTCTGAGTTTCGAATAATTATTTCAAGTACGATGTTGAAGAAGTCGCATGACAGTGCGTCACCTTGTCTGAATCCTTTATTTGACATCGAAGGTCTTGGGCAGGTCATTACCGACCTTGCTGGAGCAGCGAGCTATTCTCCATTATCATCGTCCACAGATGGATGAGTTTGGCAGGGATGTCAAAAGTAGACATGGCTCTATACAGTTCATCTCTCCCGATGCTGTCGTAGGCGGCTTTAATATCGATGAACAGGTGGTGGGTATCGATTTGGACTTATTGGGATTTTACCAGGATCTGCCGAAGTGTGAAAATTTGGTCTGTGGTGGAATTTCCTGGTCTGAAACCGAACTGATAGGGGCCATTCAGGTTGTTGACGAAAGGTTTCAGGCGTTCACACGCAATATGGCAGATAAGATCTTGTAAGCGATGTTGAGGAGAGGGTCTCCTTTCTTGTGGATCTATTATTAAGGTTATATATGGCATTCTTTTGCACTAAATCGTGAAAATAAGTTATTTTTTAAGGTGGCCATAATAATTTGATCACCCACTGTATGTACATTTTTAATAAAGATCCATATTGTGACTTAAAAAAAAAACAATGCAATAAACAACAATTCAAGGTGCGCATGCTTCGCCACTTTTTTGTGTTGTTGATCTACTAAAAAGACTTGTCCGTCGCAATTCGAATTCCTTGGCAATGTTTTATGTTACTATTTTCCAGTTTTACTAAATATCTCATAAAATTCAATTAACCCGTTTATTATAGTGAATTTGTGTGGTCGTCTAATATGCAAAACTTTCTAATTGAAAAATAATTCTCAAAAAAAATGCCACCAGACACCATTTTATGATTTATAATTCGTGAAAAAGTTCATATTTAACGAAACAGACGTCATCGCCAATAATACAGAATCTAATGTCATTCATAAATATGTCTTTAGTAATGAACCGAGAATGGGAAAGCCGAGTTTGAATATTGTACTCGGACTGATGCAGTTCAAAAGTAAGAGTATCCGAGTATCTTTTAATTTCTATAGGAATTCTTCGGGAATTTTATTTGCATTTAAATTTACTACATTTACTATATGTATGTACATACGAGTAGTTTAGAAAATACTCGTGAAATGAAATTGCATTTATGGACTATCTAGTTCTGGATGAATAATATTCTTAGAATAAATACAAATACATACATAGGGTAAATCATACATATGTGCAAATGAATTGATTAGCACGTAAATAAATAAACAAACATACATGTATGTATGTAGAATTGCTGTAAACAAATTATGTCATAATTTTTGAATTCATTCGTTAAAAGAGTCGGCGTATACTTGTGTGGGCGTTTTGGCGGGCAAACATTTTTGTTATTTTCTTCTTCTTCAATTAATGACGAAATACGTATTTCCACGAAAAGGGGGAGAATATAGAAACGAACGTTCTTTTGTTGTAAGGGGTGATTTAAAGTTGCTTCTGTTATTGTGACTTGTCAGAAAAGTGAAAGGTTACATTTTTATAGATTTTTTATTGCGAGTTATTGTTTTTTATTAATTTTTTGTTACTTTTGTTACGCCAGAGGGGATAGTAAGATGTCCGTGTGGTTGCTATGGAGTTGCATGTGCATAGGGCTGACTCTTGTTATCAGCATTTATTAAAAAATAAATAAATCATGTTAAGTTATTTTAATGGCCTACGTGTCTTGTAACAGTCGAGGAGAAGAGTTGAAAGGTACTGACGCATTCATCACACTTTAATGGCGTCTGAGAAAGTTACAATACATTGTGGTTCAACTTGGATTGACTTACATGTATGATAATATGTTCAAATATGTATGTATGTATGTATGCAAAATGTATAAAACTTTTAATCTTAGATATATCTAGGTCTGTAGCCATTTTTTAAGTTTTCATTATCATAATCTTTGAAAAGAAGTTGCAAATTTTAAAACAGTCCGTCCTAGTTTGCTCAAAATGGAGCTCGTACATATACTTCAGAGAAAAATACGCGTAGCTTATTACTTAAATGTGCTCTTTAATTTTAGATACCTACAAAGGCGACCATGGTTGACTCAGAGTCTGAATCAGCTGCCATTTCGTTATAAAGTTTTTCAGAAAAAATTGCTGTCGAATTAAGAGACGAAAACTAAATCATTGGTTTTTTTTTTAAAAAGTGTGCACTTGCTATTAAGTCCTTGACGACGGAAAAAAACAAAACACGGATGTTATTCTGACAGGCAAATTAAAATAGATACATAATTATGTAGTATTTGTGCGTCTTATAAGAAAATAAAAAAAAATATAATTGACCGTGAGTTCAATCCTAGTACACATGTGTGACATACATACATGTGTACTAGAATGGGACCATTAGTTCACCAAGAAAATGGTCATGCCTGGTGGCTTCTCGGTGATGGCCTGGGGATACTTCACCTCATCCGGCGTTTTTCCGTTTGTCCAAATAAATGGAAAAACGATTGGTGAGATGTATAAAGACATCATAAGCAATCATTTAAATATAGACTTGGCAGACAATTTGCCACTGGCATGGATCTTTCAACAATATAAAGATCCAAAGCATTGTTCCAGGATCGTTTAACATTGGTTGGAGTTCATCTCCTTCAGTGGGTAGCTCTAAGTCCGAATAAAAAACCCATAGACATTTAATGGGCGGTCATAAAAAGGGTAGTTGATGCATAAAAAACCTGCAAACAAGGCCTCTGTGGCAAGTTGTTCAACAGTAATGGAAAAAATCACACCTACTCAATGTGCTGTGCAGCCCTGTCAAGGCTATGGACGATAGATGCGCCGAAGTTATGAGACAAAAAGGATTGGAAACAAAGTACTGACTCTAAAAGAGATATAATATGTATTAATATCTACAAAAACTAATGTATTTTAAATTTTTAACATTTTTTTTAGTAAATGACTTAATCACATGTCACCGAGCTCAAATCGATATAAACAAATAATCTACAAAATTTATATTTTAATGATTTGTTAAACAAAAAAATCAAGGCACATTCTATTTTAACCAATTAATCTGAATTTGTTAATAAAACTTGGTTCTATCGAAGATAGTGTGATCGTGTTTATGTGACTTAATTATATGAGCACAAGTGTATATCTAAAAATATATACCATACATACATACAGTAGAGCCTCGGAAAGATGAACGAATAAAAAACAGGCCCTGTTCATCTTTTGGAAATGTTAATTTTAGGTAGGTACTTATGTCGTTTTCGACTGGGCTTTTCAGATTTTGCTCTCGGATTTCAGATTTTTCGTGCTGAATGGAAAACAAAAGAGACTGATCTGTTTTTCTGCAAAAATTGTATTATTGTGTCATTTGACGTCTTCTGTGCTGCGTTTTAAATTTCATATGAAATGTTTTGGTGTAAGTGCAAGTAGGTGTGAATGCCGAGTAGAACTCGAGATTCACGAAAATTGATCTAGAGTAAACAAAAGTGCTTCTTTGGTCGGTTGGAAAATGAAAATTGTACTAGAGCGATAAAAATTGCTCGAGATAAAAAAAGTGATTTTTTTGCCCAATCGATATCGACATCAATTTTGGTTGAGATGTCTCTCAAAACTGCACCTATCTTTTAAATTTAAAAACTTTATTCGGCCCTTAACTGATGGCATCTTTCCTCTACATAAATTCACTTCACACTGGTATGCAAACAAACGAAAGGACATGCAAAATCAAGCAGAAAAGAACAGTTTTCCAAAGAATAACAGTTATACAGGGTTTTTCAACAGGGACGCTACAAAAGTAGAGCGACAGGGACAGCAAACGACGCCATATTTATGATGGAAAGATATACGAGCCAACAACGAGTCGAAATTATTAAAATTTATTACCGAAATTCGGAGTCAGTGGCCTCAACTTTAAGAGCGCTACGTCCAATTTATGGTCGTCATAATCGTCCTAGCAGATCAACAATTGAGCGTCTAGTGGAAAAATTTGAATCCACAGGCACAGTACAAAATGTTCCCGTGGCAGTGAGAAAAAGAAGTGCCCGTAGTGTCGAGAATATTGCTGCCGCTGAGGCTTCAGTTGAAGAAAGCCCAAATGTGTCTCTCACACGTCGTTCTCAAGCGTTGGGCATCTCTGTGACGTCGTTGTGGCGAATTTTGCGAAAAGATCTTGGCCTACATCCAAGAATCCTTTTTAATATTTTATGCTTATTTCACCGAGATCTACTAAATGGCATTTTCTTTTTTCACCGAAATCTACGAAATGACATTTTCAAACATTTGCGCCAGGGTAATCGTAATCACGCCATCATTTTGTATTTAAATAAATTATAAAGTATGAATTCAGTGGATTTAATTTTCGAAAGTGAAAAAGAGCACATCGCGGATAATTTGACAATTTTCATCGGCTCGCTGAATAATTCTTGATAGTTTCAATTCATTAGAGTTACTGAATTCCTAATATGTTTTGAAAATTAAATAACTAAAATGCAAGCGTTGTGACATGCTTTTTTAATACATAAACTTTGAAAAAACATTTGAGTTTTCTAAAGAAGCATTTAAATTAGTTTTGGATTAGACTAGTCCAAGTGCAAGACGTCCTGGATCGTTCATATGGACGATTTGGACACAAAAAGCCGTTCCTTGAACAACGATCTAGGTAAGGAGAAACAAATACCTGTATACTAGGTAAAATTCATGTAAAAGCAACAAAATAAATTAATCAGTCAATGCGTACATTTCAGGCGATTCAGGATACTCCATTTGGCAACGATTCTTCACTTTCTGGAAAATATATGTAGACATAAAATAGTTCATAAAAATCTTTAATAAATATTTATTAGTTCGGGATAAATGCAAAAGCACATTTTCAAATGTAAAGTTATTCATTTGTCTACTTACGTTTGTTTTTTTCCATTTTTTTTTAATAAAAATAGCAACCACCCGTAGTCAAATGAGCTCTCGACTATAATACGCCACAAATACGAGTAAAATACGAGATTGGGAATACCAAAAATTTCATGAGTCGAATGCGATGCTTTGCTTTTGACAGCAGGCAATTAGATATGCGAGTATGTTCGCAGAATACGACTTTGGGATTAAGAATGTTCGACTGAAGTCGAATTCGAGTAGGAAATACGACATTGGGAATTGGGGTGACTGTCCGTCATCCTTGGTTCGAACACAACACGTCGCGTCGACTTAAAAAGCGCATAGAGTATTCTACAACTAATCATGTGTGCGTGTTATACCTTATACTATACATGTCTATACAGACGCCTATCAAATGGGCTGTGTGGTTTCTGCCAAACACTCAGAAGCATGATCCCAAATGCAGTGTTTTAACCTTACCTGACCTAACCTGAGAAAGGATTTACTTAACGTCCAATAATGAAAAGAATTGAGATAAGCAAATTGTATGGTATTGTACTGCAACATTGATTTATATTTATATGATACTGTCACCCCGTCATTTCACCTGAGTTATTTCCGCATTAAAACCCTTTAGTGTCGACCTTCATCGTGAAGAGCATAATATTCATAAGCTAAGCTATTTGGCTAGCTCATGAGTAAATTTGTGTAGCATAATCAAATAATAATGATTACTTGTAAAAATAATAAATATGTAAAACTGATGCAATCAACTTAAGCTATCTCGACCAAGTGAATGTGCCCGTTATATGAATACTTTATTCAATTTCACAATTGCACTTGCCAAAAGTCTGAAACGTGCGGTCATAAAATTTAATTTTACGCTATGTTAATCCGTCTAAGAGACATTAAATGGTGTGAAATTTATTTTATGCAATTAAATATGAAGAAGAACAGTTTTAATGGATTTGTGGAGAGCAGTTCGCAAACCTAGACAGAAAGTTAATCATCCACACAATCCTCTCCCGTCTTCTTATCGCATTAGTGCTAACAATTTGAAAGTACCTGTAAACAACACATATAGCACTCGTATAGCCAAACGACCTGTTTACCATTGAAAATGTCAAACTTTACGATGGCAATGTCAGATTTGACATACGAGTGTAAGGTGAAATGTTCTCGGCCTGACGCAGAGATGGCATTCCAATCAGCAAAAATTTGAGGTTCCTGCCTGGGTGCATATGTCATTAGTTCGTATAACAAATTTCGACTTGTTATGTCAAGTAGTTTGTTTACTCGAATTTTTGCAGTGTCTTGCGTGTTTTTCGTTAAAATGGACAAATTTGAATACTATACTGTCATAAAATTGTTCGTTTTGGATGAAGTAACCACTAAGGAAATTCTTCCAAAGTTGACAAAAGCTTACGATGACTCTGCTCCTTCCATGTCGATCGTTAAAAAGTGGGCAGCTGAATTTAATTCTTCGAAAATGACCCACAAGAAGCACGGCCAAAAACCACAACCACATCTGAAACCATCGAAAAAGTGTATGGCCATAGCCGAGTGAAGGTGAGTGAGGTAGCTGAGGCTGTGGGTATATCGGAAGAAAGCGTGTGAAACATCTTGCACAAAACATTAGGGATGCGAAAGTTCATCTCAAGATGGTTGTCGCTTTTGCTGAGTGCCGATCAAAAAGCAAATGACCAAACGATTTTCGCAGCAATCCTTGAACCCGACCGATTTTGTGCGGCGATTTCTCACCATGGATGAGACATGGGTCCACCTTACACGCTAGAAACAAAACAGCAGTCGAAGCAGTGGGTGGAAACCGGTGGTTCAGCGCCAGAGAAAGCAAATCGAATGCGAAAGGGATCATTTTAATCAATTAACCTTAAAAAAAGACAGAACAAATTACAGTCGAATATAACTCCAACCTTCTTGACCAGCTGGATGCCGAAATTCTCGAAAAGAGGCCTGGCTTCGAGAAGAATGAAATCATCTTTTGCCAGGACAATACACCTGTACACAAAAGTGCATTGGCGATGGGAAAACTGCGGGATTTGGGTTACGATTTGCTCGGCCATCCCCCGTATTTTTCCGATTTGGCACCCTCAGACTTCCATCTTTTCCCAAACTTGAAGAAATTTGTTTCTGGGAAGCGCTTCGGATCCAGTGAAGAAGTTGAGAGGGCCTTAGATGAATATTTCCACAGCCTTCCAGGCTCTCACTTCCGGGAAGGAATACTGATGGTAGAGAAACGCTGGACCAAGTGTGTTAAAGTCAAGGGAGATTATTGAGAAAGATAAAATCATTTTTTAACTGAAAATCGCAGTCTTTCATTGTCAGGCCGATAACTTTTCACCTTACCCTCGTATTCACCTTGATGTTGGCATATCTCAAAACTTAAGTAGCTGCCTACATTACGGTTCACTTGATTAAAGGCAATATTAAAATTTCACTAAACAGCGAGTTATGGCCAGGAAATTTGATACACAACTATAATTATTGATTCTAAACAAAGTTTCGCAATCTCTCCAGAGAACACACTTACAAAAATTACTTTCCCTTACAAAGTAACGGGATTTTTCCCAAAGTTTGTAAAAAGACTCGGAAAAGTATGCAATAAAATCGGTTCACATGAATAAAGGCAATGGCAATAATTAAGGAAAATTTGTGCATTTTGCTTTAATTTATTTTTTTTTTTGGTTATTACCATAATTAATTATTCAACAAAGAAGTTAGTAATGTGTTTAGCCACAGTTTCCTGATATCACTTCAAATTGCGGTCTGGAAGTGAGTCGTCCAAGATTTTATGTAATTAAGCGATGTTTAGGCCCAAGCTGACTTAATACCCCGGAGAAGTGGTTCCTTATTATCGCACTGCTTCCCCCTTGCGTATTCTTTGCGAGTTAGCCATCCCTAAACCTTCTAAGTCAGGTAAAAATGGCGGCCAGTTCATCATTTCCACTTTCTGGCTTACAATAAACGACTTTACTACGCGCGCAGTATGGATTGGTGCATTATCTTGTTACAAAATTCAAGGCCAAGGTCCAAAGAACTCGTTCAACTTAGGGAAAGCTGACTCCAATATTCCTTTGTAAGTAATTCCCGTCATTTTGATGTGAAGTGATGACAGTGAAATCACTGCCTTATATTTTTTTCGGCACATTAGACACTGCTGTGACATTATCCGTAAATCCAACGATAGTAGATTGTACTAGGCGACTACCGGAAGCATTTCTTTAGAAATCCTGTAAGGAAGTTGTCAGTAACAACAGTCGCTGGCCCTGTACTAGGTCATACAGCACCTTCTCACCCAAATTTACAGCTTTATGATTTACAATCAAATAGGAAATGCGCAAGTGACCGAATGTACATATACGCCATGAAAATGAGTAATTAGCGGAGAACCTAAGGTAATAACTACTAGTGTACATAGGTATTTGGGCACGAAATTAAATATGTTCTAAATAAAATAATAAATTACATATTTTATTCATTTATTATGCGACTAACAAATCTAATTATCTGACAGACATATGCAGGTAAAAAAAGACGATTTTTCCGGATGAAATAGGAAATAAATACGTTTCTCCATACAAGGTCTGGCCAGACGTATTCCATTGACTCTAGGGGTTGTTTTAGAAAATCATTGTTTTTTTTTGCACCCACTTACATCTAAAAAAATTTGTCTACACTGAAGCATTAAAAATATGAATGGTGACAAAGTAATGATAGCTACATAATTAATTGGAAAAAAATGGTTTTGAAAGTGCGAAAGGTCTGCCCAGACCTAGTCATTGACAGAAGGGTTAATTAAGTGTAAGTTTGTAAATTGTTTAAAATTCAAATACCGGCTGTTAGAATGGTATGGATTCCGCTTTCATTCCATGACATTTGTATTATCTTAACTTGCTTTCATATCAGGAATTTAAGAACTTCGTTGATGTTTATACTACTCATTAAAAAAACATTTCTCTAAAAACATGCTTTTCTGACTAGATTTATGAATATGCCAGCATATATCAATCAACACCTTTAATTTTTACACAAAATATATATAAAAAAATGAACCCATCAACTTGTTCATTATTTTTTCTTCTTCCATTTTGATGTTATGACGAAAATATTAATTTATCGATTCGAATAAAGATATACTACAAAGCAATTAAATTATTTGCTTAACAAACGAACAAACAATAAAACCTTTAAAGATTTTGCCAAGAACCATTTTAAAACAAATAATTATAGTGTTCTCTCAAAGAAAACACAAATTCGGTTGATAATCCTTTTCTTCAAAAGTCACTGTGGTGTATACATAGAGATTTAAAATCTAAATGAACATAAATTTAATCGAAAATAGAAACATCTGACGTGCGACAAAGACTCCACACAATAATTAATTAGTCAGACTCACAGCAACTTGAATAAAATTAAATAAAATAATTAAATTTATATTTATCTCGATCACTGTTAGAAACAGAAAAAATATTTCCTCTGATTATTTCAACTGACATTCATGTCACTTTGTATTTGTCTTTTGACCATCGATGAGTCCGCTCAATACAATAAATTAAGTGTGATTAAAAAATGCCACCAGACCTGCAAACATATCGTTATTTGTTATTTGTGTTTTTGTGCTGTTAAAACGGTTTTGAAAAATTTCGAAAATGTTTTGTTTTTCCCAAGTGACAAACTGACAAAATCATCCCCCTTTCACTGCATACACACATATGTTGTATATAACTCACCGTTTAGCTCCCCCTGTGATTTGAAACGATTTAAAAAAAATTGTTTTTTTGTTTCAAAACACCAAAATTAAAGCTAAGTGGTGCGGTGGCGGGACAAAAGTTAAATGGCGCGCACTCAATTGCTGCCCGCCTTAGCCTTCGAGAGAAAATTTTTAATTTGTTTAGTTTTGGTTTAAATTAGTGATATATAATTTTTAAGAGTATAAAATAACATGAAATTTATTAAAACTGAAACAGACAAAAACAACAAACGAAGTGGATCGTAAATAGACCGCCAATGGTGTCGTGAACCGATGAGATTAGCCGGCTAAACAAAATCGTAAATTACTTTTGGACATTAAAAACAAATGCCGTTTATACTCTTATTAAGCTGTTAAAACCAGCTTTCGTCATTGAATTTTGGTTTGATGGGATGGATATTGTGATGTAGATTATTTTTTTGCTACTGGGATGTTTATCATTACGCATTTCAGGATGATTTGGATGGCTTTTCTCGATTTGTCTTTTTGTAGAAAAAATAAAAATAAAATTATGATATTGCATGGACAATTGAGTGATTTTGTTTTGTTGATAAGGTGCGTTTCGAAGTAGAAGGGAGCACTTTCTGGGTTGCTAAGATCTGGAGTCGAATTAACGCACTCGATAACTTCATAGTTGCCAGGGACCTGTAACACAACGCGACAGGTCGACAAGTCTAAGTTCACTTGTCGAACTATGCTTGTCCGATTCGGTAACAGAACTCAACCCGTTGCACTTGCCAAAAGAATTATCTTCCTTTGACTTGTTGGCGTTCGTCGACAAGTGTTTTACAAGTGAAAATGGCAAAAATCACGGGCAAAAAAATGCTTTTTTAATAAGTAGACTCTATTTTGTTGTTTAGTCTGATAGCAAGATTATGTGCAGTTGATTGAAATCGAAATTAATTCTTGGCTTAAAAATATTTAACTATGACGATTCTCACATGTTATCACTATCAAACTCAGACTTAAGAAAGTACATTTTTGATTAAATATTATTTTATTTCAATACTTGTATTCTGCATTTTCAAAGATATTGCATAAAAAATGTACTTGTCAGCTTTTGACAATATTCCAATAACCTGTCCTAATTGAACCACAATTCTACAAGTGTTTCTCGACACTTGTCGTGTTCTGTTACAGAAAGAGGGAAATTATATAATTTCCCACTTGTCATATTTCCTTGCGACAATTGTCGAAGAGCTCACGGACTTGTCGTTTTGTGTTACACAATTTTTCACAAGTTGTCGAAATCTATAAGTACTTGTCGCGTTTTGTTACCGGCTGAAAAGCTTCTCACGTTAAATGATACTTTGGTACTGGAAATCGTCAATATATAATGCAGGACCGTTCGATGATTAACAACAACCTCATAAGCAAGTTTCTCCAAACCTGTGCAAGCTGTAAGTAAAAGGCTTCGTCCACTTTCACTCACTTGTGAAAAGACCTAACCAGGAAGGATACCCAAGCATTGGTTTCGTGGACGTCGAATGTATCGTCCGCAGCGGAAGTAACTAACCGACACTGCGTACGGATGCAATACGCTCTAAGAATCGTTGGAACATGGTTTCATGCATGGTCATTGTCATTCAATCCTTCCAAGACTGAGATGATGTAGCTCACAAAAAAAATGAAATTACCTCGTATAAGGTGGCCTAGGAATGTGTCCTAGGCACCCAACTCACCTAGTGCGGTGAAATACTTTTCTTTCCAGATCACTTGGTTGAGAGGACAACCCCGCATAACCCTCTGGCTCTATGTGTCTGTGATCAGACCGATTCTGTTGTATGGCGTAGTTGTCTGGTGGACCGCCCTGGATAAAGCTATACAACGCGACAATTTGGGAAAGTCTAAAGATTAGCCTGTCTGTGAATTGGTGGAGCACTAAGAACTACACCCTCCGCAGCACTAGGCATTCTACTTTATCTCCCACCCGTTGATATTAGCGGCAACCAAATGGCAGCCAGCGCTCCCATAAGGCTCAAAGCCATCACACAGTGGTCAAGTAACTACACGGGTCACTTCACGATACTGAATCACTCAACTATCCTTGAAAACAGATATATTGCTCCAAATTCCAATTTAAATAAGAACTTCAAAGTCACTGTTTCCGATAGATCCTTTAGGGAGGACTTAGAAGCCAATGATGGTGTAGAAGGAAGTGTTTTCTCAGGCAGATTAAATGGGTATCTCTCCTTCTAGATCCCTGATCACTGGAGCGTGTTCCAAGCAGAGATTATGTCGATTTCAGAAGCACTGTCATCGATTAAGAGGAATGTCATATCTACTAAGGATATTAGCATTTTTTCGGATAGTCAGGCGGCCTTGAAATCGCTGGAATCAGTCTCACCCACTTCTAAGACCACCTCCAACTATCGTTCATCTCTTATAGAGATGGCTATGCAGTTTAACATCCACCTGTACCTAGCACGAAAAGATGTTAGAAGTCTATTTCGCTTTGTATAAAGCAATGCGACCCCGAATTATCCTCACTAGGAAATTATCCATTCTGATCAGATTCGCCGTATTGTATAGAACCTCATTGGAATAGAAATTTATATACTCAGGCTCGGGTGTTCTATATAGGCAAAGACATGCCCTCTCAAAAACTCGAATCATTTCCATTAAGCTAGCTCCTACGTAGAAACACACAGAACAACCCAAAGCGAGCATTGGCCGGATGAGTGCAGTATAGCAGATTACCTTTACCCTTGCTTCAATTTGACTGCTGGAAAACAGTCTCTTTGCAAGTAAAACAGTCTCTTTCCAGAACAACTTTGGCTCTGGCTAGAGCAGCATCTATATGTTTGTTAAAATACAGATATTAGCCCGGTCAAAGTCCCAGCTGTGCAGCTTGGCGTAGTGGTTAGTGCTTTGGACTACTGCGCAATGCTGTCCGGGTTCAATCCCAGCAAACACCTTTGAGTTTTTTCATCATGCCACCTCTTTCGAATATCTGACAAACATTCAAATAGTATCAGTCGGGAGTATCAGTCGGCACAAAACTGTAGGTCCCTTCCATTCGTGCAAAAATATAACAAGCACACACAAATGGTTGCGAGAAGCAGGCCCTGAACCGTTGCGCCATTTAAAAAAGAAAAGGAATAAAGTCCTAGGTATCTGACAACACTTTGACGCGCTAATGGTTTCCCGTGCTCTCCAACGATCGAGAATTTTCGCCAATTCTTTCTGGTATCAGATGAGGCCCCAGACAAGGACATCCTAATCAGAATCGTTTCCGTCTTCTGAAAGTTGGTCTTTAACTTCCAGCCGTCGCAATATCGTTGGTTCGAATCGATGTCACGCTACAAGAGAATTGCAATGACCTCGATTTTAGGTCCTGATCAAGTCGTCTGCGTCCTACCAGATCACAAGTGTAAATATTGAATAGGATCGGGGAGTTAACTGCACCCTGTTGTAGACCATTTTTAATTTGAAACATACCAGCAGAGGTTACATTTTCATTTTTCAAAATGATCTGTCTACTGGTGAGCATGTTGCAAAGCATGTACAGAAGTGGTTTACTTGTTCCCAGCTTGCTCAACTTGTAAATGAGTCCCTATAACCAAACGGTGTCAAAGGCCTTCTTCAAGTCAACCAAGCAGGCACCCGTGCATTGTGTTTTGTTTTTCTTCAATTGGATATCCGATGCCAGTTTAGACGCGGTATGTATAACATCATGCACAAATTGGTTATCCGGAACTGTATTTTTGTCCTCAACCCTTAGTCAGGGCTCTACTGATCACACTGCTGATGTTCGGAGGGAGACTTATCGTCAGATTTGAGTTATCTTTTCCCCTTTTGAAAATTGGATGCACCAGCGCTGTCTTCCAATGCGCTGGATAATGAGTGCATTGTTAAACAGGATGGTGTTAATTAAATGTCAACCGCTTCTAGAGAGAGCTGTCGTAACACAATGTTTGGTACGCCGTCCATCCTTTGAATGCTTGTCAGACATTCGACAGATGTGGCACCGGTCAGTATCGCGTAGCAGTCCAACGCACTTACCACTACACCACGGTGCGGTGCTCACTACATTAGTTGTTTAATAAAATATATTTTTGATTTTCTTTTAACGACTTCGAAGACAAGGTCGAAGATTTATATAAAACTCAATCGCCTATCAATTGACTGCCCACTTACCCAATGCAATTTCAAACGAAAAAAATACCGCGACAGAAAATTATTTTTCCAACATTCGCTCTGTCCAAACATTCATTATGTCAAATTTAATTCAATTGCACAATGCGTTCTTATTTATTGTTGTCTATTTATTAACTTTCATCACATTCACTCCGAATAAAAAAAATAAAAAAAATGTTTTCATTCGTTTTCAAAAAAAAAAAAAAAAAAAAAAAAAATCATTCACACATCTCCTCGTCTGGTAACAATAAAGACGAAAAATATAACAAATCATAATAAGTAACCAGAAAAAAATAAATAACTAAATTTTTAAATATTGTCAAAATAATCTGCTTTTTCGACACCACCCACTGCTGTCCAATAAACGGAGAATGCGATGTGATGTGCCGCGCCGCCGTTTGAAAGTCCTAGTCCCAATTATCGAGCGCTTATGTTTGCCAGAAAAAAAAGCAACAACAAAAAAACTTGCTCTGCATTCTGTTGTCCATAAATTATAAACAAAAAAAAAATGAATTTAATTTTTTCTTTCGCTTATGAGAATGTGTAGCCTTTTGTTGTGTGTGCTTTATTTATCTAAATCTGATTTTTTTTTCTAAACAATTTTCCATTCTTTTATTTTTTTATTTAAAAACCAGTGTTTTATTGTTGTTATATATATTTTTTTGTAGTCTCGCTATGCACATATGTTTCGGGAAGAATTGTTTCGCTGTATTAGATCATAACAGCAACATTGGTACTCGTATGGGAACAGACGAAGAATAAAAGCCACCACAGTCGACTTCTTATGATGGGTATTTTTAACTTTATTCACACCTAGTTGTATGTGGATGGTTTGGTTTTAAATTAAATTCCGAATACGTCAATCCATAAACACCCACTTGTAGAGGAGGCAACGCTTTGATAGGCACTTGGTGGTTTAACTTAATAGAAATACTCGTAAGTGAGTGAAACTTTGGGATAATTGGAATGTCGTTGTGCGCTGAAAATTGACTCCATAAGTCTTTTGAAATGATGGCACCACATTCCGCACATACTCGTATCTGTCGACGTTTGACAAACTTTTCGAAAGTAATATATGTACGATATTCAGATTCCAGTACTTCATCCAAGTTAGGTTGTTTAATGTTACGACTTTTCGTTGCAGCGGGAGGCTTCATCACCTTTTATGAAGTTACAGAAATGAAGGAATACAAAAAGACTTAAGAGATTACTTTTTTGTAGCTGTGTTGAAAAAAGTCCAAAAGGAAAAATAATGGTGGAACGTTCATCAAAAGTCTGTCACAAAAAATAAGCAAAAATAAGGACTATCGAAGAGAGGGATATTTACGAGAATAAGGTGAAATGTTCTCGGCCTGACAATGAAAGACTGCGATTTTCTGTTAAAAAATAATTTTATTTTTTTTCATGATCTCCGTTGACTTCAACATACTTGGTCCAGCGTTTCTCCAACATCAGTATTCCTTCCCAGAAGTGAGAGTCTGGAAGGCTGTGGATATATTCATCTAAGGCCCTCCCAACTTCTTCATTGGATGCGAAGCGCTTCCCAGAAACAATTTTTTTCAAGTTTGGGAACATATGGAAGTCTAAGGGTGTCAAATAAGAAGAATATGGTCTAGTAAATCGTAACCCAGTCCCGCAGTTTTCCCATCTCCAACGCATTCTTGTGTACAGGTGCATTGTCCTGGTAAAATATGATTTTGTCTTCTTCAAGCCAGGTCTCCTAGCGAATTTTGGCATCCAGTTGGTCAAGAAGGTTGAAATAATATTCGCCTGTAATTGTTTTGCCTTTTTCAACGTAATCAATTAACAGGATCCGTTCCGCATCCCAAAACACACTGGCCTTCAGCAAATGCACCCATCTTGCGCAGAGCTTTCGCATCCCTAATGTTTTGTGCAAGGTGTTTCGCACCCTTTCTTCTGATATCTCCACAGCCTTACTTATCTCACTCACCTTCACCCAGGCAGGAACCATACATTTTTGCTGATTGGAACGTCATCTCTGCGTCAGGCCGAGAACTTTTCACCTTACCCTCGTATCATGTACTTGGACAGATAAAACGGAAGATACTAAATGATACATGTCTTTATAGCTTGACAGATATGCCCAACTCAATCTTGATATATGCTCCAACAGACGCGACATAGCAATAATGGCAGATATCCAAGCAGCTATCAGGGTAATCGGGGTTTTGATCATCCAATCTAGAATTGTCTGGAAATGCCAGGATAAACTAGATAGACTGGGAGAACGAAACAAGGTCACCATAAACTGGGCGGGTAATCTTGCCAGGAAATGAGCTGCCACACCCCTGTGGGATGAGCGCCGATCACTGGGGAAAGCAAACAGGACCAAAACTCAGGGTTTTGGACAGGCCAAGAAACTTTTGGGTAATTACAATCTGAAAAGGTACAAAGCTTGCATTCTGACTGCGTTATTTACGGGGCATTGTAAACTCAGGGGACATCCCAGAAAGCTAGGTCCATCAGTCCAGTGAAACTCCTGAACACATACTGGTGGAATGTGGGGCATTACCACAGAAAAGATACAAGTGCTTGAGTAAGTGCCAAATTACAGCAGATTTGTGATTTCTCAGGGAAATTGGTCTGGACGAGGTGCTAGGACCTAGCTAGGTCAGCGAAAAGGGACAGTTAGCATCGACGAATTGGACAGAACCGTCACAATAGACAGTTACAACTTTTTACAAGGACTTTGTCTACATCGGCTCTGCTATAACGTCAAAAAATGCCATCTCGTCGGAAATCAAACGAAGGATTACTCTTGCCGATCGCTGTTTCTTTGGGCTAAAAAGGTAATTGAGTAGTAAAGCCCTTTCCCAAAACAACTAAGGAGACTCTATATAAGATCCTTATCATCCAATCTTATTATATGGAGCTGGAGCATGGACTTCATCGAAAGCGGATGAAGCTATCCTTGGTCATTTCGAGAGAGAAATCCTTCGTAAGATATTCGGTCCTGTTCGCGTTGACGGGTTTTCGAGGAGAAGATTCAACCACGAACTATACGAGCTGTACAGAGACGTCGACCTGGTTAAAAAACTGCCCATTGGGCGTTTAAGATGGCCAGGACATGTACTGCGAATGCACATCAACGCTCCGGCCTGCAAAGTATTCGATTTTGACTTTGATGGTCAGCGCAATAGAGGACGACCAATAGGAATAATGGCGAGAAGGATGTTCCTTCGTCTAGGACTTGTAGGGGGCACAATCGATCTTACGGTCGAGGTGCATCTTACCCAACAATAAATAATAATAATAAAAATAATATGTATAGCATCTGGGATGCCAGGCGATATCGACATCGTCGGTCACTTTCAGTTAACCGTCATAGAGTTGACTTTAAAGTAAATGTGAGCAAAACGAAAGTAGCATCTGTCCACCGACCGCCTAGGGCGAAGCAGCACTGTTGACAACAGGAACTTCCGAGCAGTTTAGAAGTTCACCAACCTTAGATTCAACATCGACTCAACAAATGAAGAATTGGACAAAGACTGACTTTAGGAGAACGCTGCTATCTCGGTTTGGCAAAACAAATGGAGTCAGAACTCACAACTTGGACAGCGAAGTGCCTGCTCTACGAAAGGAAGTCGGACAGAATCCCGAAAACCAAAATCCCGAAAATCCGACATCCCGAAAGTCCGAGATACCAAAAATCCGAAATCCCGAAAGTGAAAAAAAAAATTTGTTTGTATGAAAAAAATTGGAAGAAAATTTATTATTATAATTTAATATGTTAGGTGTTAAATAAAATAACTAACTTCAAGTGAACAAAACAGTTCAAGTCTTTTTGACAAAAAACATTTCAGAAACTATTTCTGACAAAACAATCAGCCTTATTGCGAAGATCAACTATCAACGGTTGATAGAATTTATCAATTCAAATAAAAATCAGTATTGTGAAAATGAATTGATAAAATATTGTGCTATTGTGAATGCCTTCAAAATATTTCTTTTATTGTGAAAATTGCGTCTGACAGATGTCTGTTTTTTTTTTTTTTTTGAGGAACGTATAAAGAAAATCATTAATCAGAAAATAAATAATTAAAAACAAAATACAAAATGACTTCAACTGAACTATTTTTTGATGAAGATGAGGAGTTGAATGATCCCCCTATCCACGAAATTGCTAAAATGCGAAGAAGTTTGACTGGATGCATCCTTTGGAATTGGAAAACCAAATGTAAGTCGATTTTCAGATAAAAATTAGTTAATCTGTACGTGCTCTACTCCGTTTCTAGTTATTTAAACAAAACTTCCGGCATTTTTTTGATCGAGTTCCACGTTTTCTTCCATCAACTGGACCAATCTGCATAACTGTTTTTTGTTACTTACTACTTTTTGAGACCTTTGAAAATAAAAAAATAAGAATTTTAATTTAATTTAATTCACAAACTCACATTTTTAAGTTATTCTTTTAGCTAGCAGGAATTCATCGACTGCAAATTTACGATTGAAAGAAAAATTGACAGCTGACAAGAAAATTGATGAAAATTGTTGTTGACAGTCGCAATACCATTTAATAAAATTGATTGATAAATTTCAATTATTAATTGATAGTTGATCTTCGCAATAAGGCTGAATATCTTATACAAGTTCATATCGAACGCAATTCACATTAAAAACTTGATTTCAGAACGCTCGTTACGTTCTGCATCAATCTTTTTAGTTTTGTTTTCCTTAATAACGTAACGTTTTCTTTTTCTTTGGTTTCCACCGGAAGTTATTTTCGATATAAGTTCATGTTTTCACACGGATTTGGTCTTCATCTAAAAGAGCGATCAGTAAACGCTAATGTGTGAAACTAAAATCTAATCTGTCAGCTATCACACTGAATGAAATCAACACAACTGAATGCACATTGCGAATTGTAAAATATTACAAAATTAACGCCAATGGGAATGGACAAACATTTGTCTACTTTCCTTTTAAAAAAAAGTCTCGAAAACGAAACCCTGAAACATTTTGGATTTTCGGGATTTTGAATTTTCGGGATTCTCGATTTTCGGGATTTTCGATTTTCGGGATTTTGGGTTTTCGGGATTGTGACCCCAACTCTCTACGAAATATTGATGCTGCCAGTTCTGAAATTAGATGCCGGGTGCTGGCGTCAAATAAAGCAGATACTGAATCTATGATGCCTCAAAAACTGTAAACAGTGTGCCTGGGATCTAAGATGAATAAAGTCTGCTGTGTCCTTTTACTGCTGACGAATAGCATTCGTTCTAGGTTACGAATGTTTTTCATCACAATCCTGACCTTTCTAATAAAATCGACAGTGAAAGAGGAGGCAAATAAGCTGAAAAATATTCTCTTACTTAGAACATTTATTGGTGAACTCATTTCCAGTTATCCTGGGACCTGCGCTAAGGTCATTGAGATGACATCTTCGTCACCTTTTCTGAAAGAATATACACCTTTCCATCACAATTTATTTAAATTGGCCTTTCATCACAGATATATGTAAACAATGAATACATTTGGTGAACTAAGTAAAGCGCTCACCTAACTGCTTCACACAGTTTCTTCTGTCAAAATATAGGCATAAATGTACATATACGAGTATGTATGTACATCGCGTCTGAAAGTGCTACCACATTTTCTTCGAGCTTTTCATTAATAGCGTCCGCGGGGCACAATTTTACTTCTTGTGATTCATAAAGAGAACATAGGAACGTGCCAAAAATAGATGATTTCTCACAATCCCCTAACAAGAGTAGACGCCATCACCAACACCAGCATCAGCAATCAACCGGCAAATCAACCTTTTTCCCAATTTCAGTGTAAAGCTGAAATTGCTTCAAGTCTACCTACAGACGCAAATAAAATTTTAATTGATTTAAAATGCTTATTATAACGGTAGGTGCATAAATGTTTAAACAAACAAAATAAATAAAATAAGTCATTCTTCCGCGGTGTGTTTGCTATAAACAACCGGAGCAGGTGGTATGAAAAGCTTTACACATTTTTACGTTTTACACGATCACAATATGGCGGCTGTAATCGAACAGTTTAAGAAGCCGTGTGTTGAAATAGATGATTGTAAGCTTTCTCTCACTTTTTCTCTGACAAAAAAAAACTGCTTCTTTTTGGAAACTATTTTAGGTGCGAATATAAACAACACGGCGGCGGGCAGCATTCACAGCTGAGAGTCAAGTTTTTCATTGAGTTTTGGACAAGAGAACGTGTGTTTTTTTTTTCCAAAACTGTTATAAAAATTTGGACTGCGTACCATCACGAGAGCATCGGGACTGAGAGAGAGAGGACTGTCCATGTCCACAACCACAGTGGACGCGGCGCTGTCTTTTCGAAACGAAACGATTCTATTTTCGAAGTTCTATTATCTCGCACCAGGCCTGCGTGTGCTCGATAGAGATACCTGTGAGCAGAGAACACGCTAACAACATACATAGATTCTAATCGAGGGAAAATTGTGTGTTTGGCGTTTTAGAAGAGCTCGTTTTCGCTGGTTTTTTAGCTTTAGATTCGTTGCCGTTGTTGTCTGGCGGTGGTCCGATCTCCGATCTTCTGTCCCTCGTGTTTTTTTTTTTGTTTTTTTCTTACGTTACACATGTAGACCCACTCGCGCCTGCTCTCGCTCTCTCGGAAAAAAGCTGAAACAACCTTTCCATCGTCCGAATATTTTGTTTGTATTTGTTAACGTGTTCGAAAAAAAACTTTTCCTTCGCCAAGGCGGAGGAAAATTCGACAGCGAGCACCGTTTTCAGCTCAGTGGTCTCCACGGAGGTTTCACGTTATGATCGATATTAAACTTTAAAAAAAACCGCATCTCAATGTGTTGCTTGATAGAATTTAAAGTATCTAATCATAGGGCGTTTTTAGGAACCGACTAAAGTTAATTTTCGAACGTATACTGAATGACAAAACGAAGAACTCGAAAATGTCTCCGCGATTAGTGAGTTCTCTGAATTTTCCTGCAGCATTTCCTCCGAATTGCAAAATTTAATAATTAAATTTTATTAAAGTGCATTTTTTTGTTTGAAAAGTTAGCTTTTTGTTTTGTTTTTGTTTTTCTAAAGTGAGTGCGCGGTTTTCGAGAGATGCGAAATTTTGTGATTTTCCTCCGTATCAAGGGAATAACAGGAAATGGAAATAAATGTTGTATGCTGATAAGTTAATGGGATCAATTTTCAATAGTGGAGTGGAGTGAAAGAAGTGCGAACGTGTTATGCTTTTATAAAGAAAAGAAATAATTAAAATCAATCTTGAATCATTCCACTAAATAAAAAATAAAAAAAAAAGGTTATATAAAAATAAAAAGTCCAATGTTACCTATTCTAATAAATGAAGTGAATAATTTTAATTTAAAGTAATAATCGTTAAACATATTTGCGTACACCAAAGAAAAAAAAAAAAGTAACAGGAAGAAGGATTAAGACGACAAAACAAAACTCAAAACAAAGTATAAAAAAAAAGCAACGAATTTCTAAGAGTTTTGGAAGGAAAATTTTCTATCCCTTGGCAAAAGGGTTATGTTACTGCTACTGGTGTGATTCAGTTGGTGTGTGTGGGCCTCAAGAGGACCATGCCGGTCATTGCTGATTCTGACGAACCGCCAGCAAAATGTTGCAAATTCTGTGAGGGTAGGATGTGAATTTTACGTTAATTTATTTACTTACTTATGTATTTGTTTGAAGATATATTTTTTATTTGTGTTTCTCTTTTGTTATTAATTTGATTTCCTGTTTATTTGGGTTCATTGTTTGGCGCGAAACTGTCGATGTTCGTTGTGAATTTGCAAAGCCTTACTGCCCAGTTGTGTACCTTTTCACTTTTAATCTACGAGCACAACTAATTTTAACGGAGAATACAGTGAAACCCGGTTAAGAACCACCGTCCTAAGTGGAAAATCCGCATTGCATCCACGGTTGCTTTAAACTCTAAGTTTATAAAGTAATATTCTTGTTAAAATCCGCTTTTAAGTATATACCGTTTAACTTCCCATCCAACATCCATCCATCTGTCACCTGATAGAAATCCCATGGAAATCATCCGAGAACTGTTTATTCTTTAGGGGGTTCATTTGGGGTAAACTATTTGTTTTGATCGGTTTTTTATTTTGTTCAAATTTATAAAGTGAAAGTACAATTCGTCAGTGTATACCCCAAAGCGTAGACTCAGGTTATCGTAGGCTACATAGGGGTGGTTGCCAATGACCCAAAAAATTTAGTAATACCAAAGGCATACAAATACCTAGTCTACTTATTTATCGAAACTTTAGAATATGCGTTCGGAAATGTCGAAAAAAAACTCGATGCTGTTCAAAACTCTTTCTGAAATCGAGGTATTCGTTTTCCAAACTAAATTATTGAAGCGTAGTCACGCGAATAAAACCCGGAAGCAAGTATTCCGGAACAATTTGCTGTCACGGAAAAAATATAAAGGCAACTCTTCCTAAGTTGTCAAATGGTCTTTACATACCCCAAAGAAATATTTCGATGAGCTTAGTGAAATGCATAATTGAAAGGAAAGGAAACGGATACCTCGTTAAGTATGAACGTTTGGTAGGTGGCTGTGGCGTAGTGGTAGTTGTCATCGCTTGTCACGTTAAAGGTTCACGCTTCAAACCCAGATGGCTCCGAAACATTTATTTCTTACGAAATGAAAACAAGTTGATCAGTTTCAGAAGTTAATTTCAAAACCTATTGCGAAGGCATAACACTGGCAGTAGGATGGTGATATAGCTGAAGAAATTGATCGCACAAACAATAATAAGAAACATCTGGAAAAAAGTTCTGTGAATTATAAGCAAGGACAAACATTTCAATAACTCACAACACTCCAGTTATCCTGGACACCCACCCATAGAGTTAGATGAATCTTAACATCTCTATGCCGATCTGTCTGTCTCTCGTTCTTGGCCTTTATGTGCTCGCGCTGTGTAAATTATAAAAAAAAAACGTTAAACAATCTCCTTATAGTACTATATTCGTCAATCTTCAGCTAGCAGGGGGTGATTTTCTAGATTAAAATGTGTGGGAAATGATGTCATCGCTTATAACGCTAAATCTGTTGAACTGTCACAGCTAAAAAGTCAAAACTTAGATATGCATTAAATTGGAGTGCCCAGAAAAAGGTACAGCCTCTTAAAGTAAAAAAAAGGGAGGTATTTGTTGTCAGAATTTCGTCCTAAACAATTTTGTTTCAGTGCACGAATATTTTTCTTAACATATACAGTGAAATATCCACTAAACGGACATATTTTTGAGAACCAATTTCCAATTTGCCATACAAAATGCGTTCTTATAAACGGACAAAAATTAGGGAACCATGAGTGTCCGCTTATGGGAGCGTTTACTGTATTCTGAATTTTCGAATTAACACAGTTTAGACTTAGGATTAAGTTGAATAGGTGTGGCCCTTTTTAAGCTTCTGAAAATGCCATCACTCAGCTCTCTATTACTTACTTGCTTACTAAGGGGTGGACCAAGGCCTCAATCAAAAACCCCTTCCAGTTGGCACTCCAAGTTGGTTAAGGTCCTTTTCCACTAGTGTGCGCCACCTTACGCGAGGTCGTCTTCTGTCGCGCTGACCATCCGGTTTGAAGTCGAATAATCTGCGGGCCGGAGGGTTGATGTCCATTCGCTGTACATATCCTAGCCATAATAAACGCCCAATGCGCAGTTTTTTGACCAGGTCGATGTCGCTGTGCAGCTCGTATAGTTCGTTGTTGAATCTTCTTCTCCAAAACCTATCAACGCGAACGGGCCGAATATCTTACGATGGATTTTTCTCTCAATAAAGTCCTTGCTTCCGTAGCGCAAGTGGTTAGTGCGTCGGACTACTGAGCCAGCGGTCTTGGGTTCGAATCCCGCCGCAAACACCTAAAATGTTTTTCACAGTGCCCACCTCTTCCGAATGCCTGACAAGCATTCAAGAGTATCATTTGTCATGTAAAAGCCTCCCAACTCGCCGTTCGGAGACGGCAGAAAATTGTAGGTCCCTTCCATTCGTGCAAAAATATAACGCGCACACACAAATGGTTGCGGGAAACTAGGCTTGGTTCTACCTAGGACTGCTGAAGCCAAATATTTATTTTATTTTTAAAGTCCATGCTTCACCACCATATAGCAAAACTGGGATGATAGGGGTCTTTTATAGAGTCTTCTTAGTCGATCGTGAAAGGGTTTGACTAGTCAATTGCATTCTTAGCAAAAAGAAACAGTGATTGACATGAGTAATCCTTCGTTTGATTTTCAACGAAATGTCGTTTTTGGATGTTATAGCAGAGTCGAGGTAGACCTCAAAGTTGTACCTGTTTATTGTGAAGTTCTGTTCAATTCGTCCATGTTGAGTGTCCCTTTTCTTTTACCGAAAATCGAATACAGGCAGAACCTGTAATTAAAACGAGACTTTCTTTTACAGTGATAGATATCTCTCTTAAGTGGACAGCCACGGGACCTGAGCGTTTTGTCCGCTTATGGGAGCTGTCCGTTTAAAAAACGCATTTTTATGGTAAATTACAAATCAGTTCCCCAAATTGGTGTCCGTTAATGCGAGTTGTCCGCCAAACAGGATGTCCGCTAATGAGAGATTTCGCTGTAATTTATAATTCGATTCTGTGGGTTGAACCTGCAGACGACATCATTTAAAGATCTATAAATTGTTGCTTTCCAAAAAAACATAATACAGGTGGTTCAGATTTTTTGTCCTACAGTGTGAAAAGATTCACACGTTTAACTTAAAGAAAAACTCTAACTAGTTGTACGCACTCAAAGAATTTATATTATGTATGTGTGCATGTACATATGTATGTACTCCGTGTTTTGATTAGGAAAAAAAAAAACAACCATCTGTTTACACAATTAAAGTATCCAGCAGATAATTTGTATCCACACACCAAAGTGCGTTGTACTATATAACGGATCAGGTCATAATACATCCCATACCCAGGCTGTGATGTGCAGCGCACCTCTGAAAACTTGTGCGTGTGTGTTTATCAAATGACACAAGGTGAATACCAGTTGTAATATTTATACTCTTGTAAATAAACAAAAAAAAAAAAAAAGATTCTATCGTGTATGTAAAGCCTTCGTAGCCACCCGCATCTAGTATCTAAAATCAAATCGCAAAAACAATTTCAATTGTGTAGTAGCAGCGCACATTTTCATCATCGACACCTATCATTGAGATTGTGCCAAATGGATAGCCTTAGAGAAACGCACGTATGCCCGTAGTTTGACCAACAAAATAAAAAGAATCTGAACTCAAAAATCAGGTGAGATACTTTTATAGTGTGTGGAATTTAGGTTGCATTCATATACGACTGGGATGCGTAGCGTCACCCATCATCCGCAATCTGCTGGTTCCGGATTGATCCAATTAAATCGGCAAGATGAGTACGTGAATTGGAGTCCGTTCAAGTACGACTTGTTGTTTTTTTTGAAATCAAAATTAAAAACCAAAAAAAAAAAAAAACAAACCAAAAACAAAACCCAAAAAATAAAATGGTTAATGGCTTCAATTCAAGAATTTCGTTGTCGTGTGTGGTGTGACATTCAATTCTCTTTTCTGTTTTTTATTTGTTTTTTTGTTTGTTCTTCTTGTTTTTGATTTGTGTTTCGTGGTGTTTTGATGAAAATAGTTTTTATGTCGAAGGCTGTTCGACAGCAGACTCAGGCTAACATTTCTAAATAAATAATGTTTTAGTATAGAAATAGTTGTTCTTCCTTTTTCAAGAGAGATTTTAATATGAAGCAGAGAAAGGCGAATGCATTTCTTACAATTTACAAATTTAAATTTTCGCACACTATAAGGATGTTAGAGCCATTTGCTTGTTTATTAAACAACGTATTCTTATTCTTATTGAAATGATAAAAATAAGTAAAAAGTCCTTCTTCTGCACAAAGCTTAGCTTCTTACAATAATTCGCGTATCACTTTTACACTTATAAGGCGGACTTACAGTGTCATTGCTGTATCCAAAAAACAATTTCAATGCTTGTCAAATATTCGAGAGGTTGTACTGTGAAAAAAGTGGTTGATTATAGCTGGTTTTCGAACGTGATCGGCATGCTTATGCCCAGTCTCACACTGAAAGTTTAAACTGAAGTTAACCAAACCTGACCTTTTAGTTCAACTCGTTCGGTTTTACAGTCTAAACAATCTTCCAGTTTATCAAACGCAGATCTGGAAGCTATGCTGAACAAAACTTTGCTGCGCTACTGTTTTGAAATGTCAAATTCTATGTATTTCTCTTTTAAAAGGCCAAGGTGATGAGAGACAATGCTACAAATTCAGCTTACAGATGATTTTGAAACACCACAAATGTCCCCCGCAGTAATGAGTAGGGATCCACTGGCATAGAAGCGTAAAGCTAGGATTACACGATTGACTATTCGCGTCAATATTTACGATTTTTAGGGTTCCGTACCCATATGGTGATACGGAACCATTATAAATTCGCTCTAACACAAAAATGTCTCACGATAAAAACATCAAGAACCGTTCTTCCTAAAAACTTGGAATTTGGCACACTAATGCATTTCGGTTGTCCACACACATGGACAACATATTGCTCACAAATATTGTGAAACAACTATACCTACTTACTTAGTTGGCGCTACAGCTCGAGGTGAACCGGGGCCTACTTCTCGCAACCATTTGAGTGTGCGTGTTATATTCTTGCACGAATGGAAGGGACCTACAGTTTTTTGCCGACTCCGAACGGCGAGTTGAGAAGCTCAATCGTGACAAATGATACTCTTGGATGCTTGTCAGGCATTCGAAAGAGGTGGGCACTGTGAAAAACTTTTTAGGTGTTTGCGGCGGGATTCGAACCCAAGACCGCTGGCTCAGTAGTCCGACGCACTAACCACTTGCGCTACGGTGCCCAAACAAGCTTTGAATATTTCACCATTTGTGCGGTAACGTGTTTTCAACAAAAAAAAAAAGACAGCGTGACAGCGATTATTAAAAATGGAGTGTTACACAAACAACGCGTTGTTGAAAAATAGTTTAAAAATAATGAAGGTTCGCACAAATGGCGAAAAATTCAAATGTTGTTTGAATTTCGAGACACCCTTTATATACTTATGTAGCAGCTACCTACATCACTTGATAGAGCTCCTAAAATGGTCGATAGAATGTTTGTTTAAAATCGTGTAGCAGTTGGCGAATTGGAGTACCACAAGGTTCAATGCTGAGACCAATAGTTTTATGATTCTAAATTAATGACTTCCGCAGAATGAAACCAATTAAATAAACGACCTAATTAGTGACTCATACTCAAACATACAGTCAAACAATTTTCCCGCCACTGATGAGGTTCAACAACCTTATCGTAGAATCCGACAAAACACAACCGAACGAAGAACTCAATTTCGAAAAAAAAAAACTTTTTGCATAAAACTTTTGAAAGATTTATAAATAAAATCAATTTGTACACGATGGATTTGATATAAAACGTGTGTCAATGTTTTCATTTTCCAAAGGTTTTTGATCTTGAACTCTTGATCCGTACTATGCGTGCACGTTTCGTCTTTTAGAATACAAAAAAAAAAAAAATTAGATAGAAACATAGAAGTCTTAAGTGGAATTGAAGCATAATTCTGTCGACAGAATGTTTTAAGGAAATAATCCGAACGTAAGACGCAACTTTGAGGGATGTCAATCTTCTTCTGACATGATTAATGCTACCAAAATATCCATACCAGTCATTTGTTAAGTAAGCAAGGTCCAAATAAATTAGTGGTTGGTTTGCTGCTCTGACATTGTCACCCACACACTGTCCACACAGGAATTCCATCAATATCGAATGTATCTAGATGAAATTGATTTTGTCCAAGCTTACGTCACATGGAATCTTGATCTGAAAATAGAAAAAAAAAAAAAAAAAAACGTAATCATTAGACGTACAAGACCTCATTTCACCTACATACGAGTATCCTCATCCCTCCTTGGCTTCGTTTCTATTTCGAGGTAAACTTTTGGGCATTCTCTATGGTCTCCCATCTGTTTGCGATACTTCGTATCTCAAGTTTATTGCTTTAGTTTTTCGTGTGACACGCTTTCGTTGTGGCTCTTTTTTCTGTCGTTTCCTTAACTCGTCGCCGCATCCATGCCAATGAGGAAAGAAATAGTTTTCTTCCTGAACTTTTTACCTATAAATAGATGGACATCGTTGTTACTTTTACACATTGTAAGCGCGGGACTGTTCCCGATTATGTGGGTGGGTTGGTGCTGTTTTTTTATTTTTTGCTGTCGCCATCGTCGGTTGATACTCGTATGAAAAAATTTATAACTCAACCGATTTGGGGAATCATTTGAAAATGCATTCATGCCCGAAATAGAAAATAAGTCGACTGTGGAGATTATGAAAATTGAGTGAGGATTATGAAGGCGAATAATTATAATTTATATTCTCGTTTGGTTGACGCTTTTTGCTGCATCCCCATCTCTCTGGTTTTTTTTTTTCTTTGAAGGAATACAAAGTGTTTGTTTCACCGAAATGAAAATCAAATTTTAGCGCCAGAGAGATGAAAAGGAAATTTAAGCCAAATTTTCTATGACGAAACAAAGAATAACAAAAAGAGATTTCTTTTTCATTTTATAAATAATAATCCAAAGCATTGTCGTCGTCGTTGTCGTTGCCATTATTGTTGTTTTACTCTTTCAAGGCCAACAGTACTTAGTATTTATTTTTAATATTTATTTAGTATACGAATACTATCTTCTTTAGAATGAGTGACGATTATGACATCTTAACCATTCAAGAAAGTATACTTTCGTCGTACTACATTGTACACGTGTTGGCGGGGAATAAGTCTCGTTGCTGGCTGTTTCCTGTTTTATCCATCAAAGTATCTATAGCATATATTTTGGCAGCATTCTCGACATGTTTTAGTGTCACTTGTCAATATTGAGCGGTGGTTTGTTTTCGAGCACTTGTTGAATAGGCTTCGTTGCCATTTATGGTCGTCCTGGTAATGTTTTTATTTTGAGCAAGCTCGAAGGTGCATATTTTCATTCCAATTGTCTACCATTGTACATTTATCGGCGGAAAGGCAAACACTTCTAACGAAATTGCTTTTTTTACAAAATGTGTCTTGGAATTCATCTTGAATAGAAGATTTGAAGCAATCAATTATAATACCAATGTAGTCAACGAATGCAATCTACTGAAAGTAATTAGCATTTATTTGCATTCATTTGAAGCAGAGATTCTAGAACTTATTTCCTCTACCGCCAATTTTTAGAATCAATTTTTTTCTAGCGCCTCCTAAAATTTTTAACCCTTTACGGCGCAAGATCGTAAAAACATCAAAGTACTAGTTGATTTGATAGCTTTTCGAATTTAATGAAACACGTATTTCTTAGAATAACAAAATTTTATTTATTTTTTGAAAAAAATACTTAAAAAATAGTTTTTGACACTTTCAGTCACAATGTATTATAATATTAAAAATATATGTATGGAATATTTTGAAGCAATTATTTTGCTTACTGTAGCATAATGCACCGAACTACTGAAATTTTTACGCAAAAATATGCACTGGCTATCACTTTTGAGTATTTTTTCAATTACATACTCATATTCACACATGTGTTTCTTCACAAGTTTCGCGACAAGTGAACTGCAACTCAGAGACGAGCACCTAACGCAATCTCTTTCAGCTGAAATTTACTAAAAAAAATAATAGAACGGTATATGACAATACTTTAACATTGAGTTATAATAGACTTAAAAACAGTTTTTCGTTTTTGTGAGCTTTAAACGGTATGTAGCATTACTGCATCATGGCGCTGTAAAGGGTTAACTTTACCACATTTTAAAAATCACAATCGCAATCATTACTTTAATAACTTTCGTTTAATTATAGCGTGTCAAATAATATCCCGGACACAAACCATATCTCAGCAACCGACAGCGCCATCTATTTGCTCGAACATGCGTTTTAAAGCTGGAAATTTCATGACATTTGGTTGACATTCAACAATTATAAAAATTATTTTTCCAGAACACCTTTTCATTTGATGTTGAAATTTTAGCATGGAACAAAGAGCGGCCGCATATTATCTTGAAGTTTTGAAACGTTTGATGGCCATAATCCATCGTATTCGAGTCGAATATCGCGATCCAGAAAGTTGGTCTCTGTTGCACGATAATAAACAGAGTCACACAGCACTCATTGTTCCTCAATTTTTGGCTCGAAATCAAGTGTGTGTGTTAAATCATCCACCGTATTCACCTGATTTGGCACCGTGCGGCTTCGCTTTGTTCCCGAAATTGAAATCGAAGTTGAAAGGATGTTTTTTTTGACAACATTCCGACCATCCACGCAGCTTCGACACGAGCACTGTAGGCAATTCCGCAAAATGAGCTAGAGCAGGCTTTTGAATCACTGAATCGTGTATTGAATCGGGAGGAGAATATTTCGAATAAAAACACCGAAAAATAAGCAGAAATCGTGTTTCAATTAGGTTTTCTAGAGCCAGTCTGTTATATTTTTTCACATACTGCGTATGACTGTCTTATTTTGTTTCTGAGTTCAAACTTACATTTTAAATAAGACTGTTCTAATGCAAGCAATCAAACGCAACATTATAAATAATATTTAAGCAAAACTTGAACGCCCGCCTGTACAAGGGGGCGCTATCGCCCATAATGAGATAGATTGAAAAGTAATCTGCGTTCATTTGAAGTAATCTGCATTCATTTGAAGTCATCTGTACTCCTTTGAAGTAATCTGCGTTCATTATCATTGATTTGATTTCATCTGGCATTAATTTGGAGTCATCTGTCAACCGTCATTCGTTCGCAGTTCATTTGAAGTAATCCGCATTCATTTTGATTCATATGAAGTCGTATGCATTCATTTTAAGGCATCTGCATTCATTTGAACTAATCTGCGTTCATTTGATGTAACCTGAATGCATTTCCACTGATTTGAAGTCGTCTATCAATCATTTACCGGTCATTTTAAGTCACCTTCGTGCATTGTCAATGATTTGAAGTCATTTGTCATTCATTTGAAGTCATCTGTCATTCGTTCATCATTCATTTGAAGTAATCTGCGTTCACTTGAAGTCACCTGCATTCATTTTCATTTATTGGAAGTCATTTGCATTCATTTGAAATAATATGCGTTCATTGTCATTTTATTTGGAGTCATATATCCTTCATTTGAAGTCATCTGCATTTATTTGCGTCCATTTAGAGTTATCTGTATTTGCTTTCAGCCATTTCAAGTCATTTTCCATTAATTTTCCATTCTTTTGTGCTTCTATGAATTTTGATCTAAGAAAAAAACTTGAATTCAAAAAGGAACTTATTGACATGTTAACATCAAAAGTCCAACGATCGGGTTTTAATCCTGTAAAGAGGGATGATCTTTTAATGAGGTATGATATGGAGCCATGGACATACAAAGAACGGAAGATTTTGCATGGTAAATATTAAAAAAAGAACGGCGCCGTATCTGTGTCATCGTGTATTTCTCCACGTTCAACAAACAAATTGCTTAACAGATGGCGCCATCTGTAATACAAAGTAAACTCAGGCTTTCCACTTAATTGCAATGTTTTCCTTTGACATCTTGCAGATTTTCTTTTTACGTATCAGAGCATAAAATTAAAAAGTTTCTCAAATCAACAGAACATACTCGTACAATGTAAAATCATTGTAAATTGAGTTTTTTTTTTTTCTATCTGTCAAAAAGAAACCAAATAAAATAGGGTGACATTTCTCAGCTGAGAAATTTTGTGCGAATACATTTTTACGCACAATTACATTCGCCAGCGGGAAATACTAGACCGCGAAGAGACGCCCAGTCACCAATATGCCACGCGTTTGACAGGTACGCACACAACGCGAAGTAAGATGTGATTTCCTTTGCCCACTAAGTGCGTTTCTATGATTTATACCAGGCGATGTAATGTAGAAAGTTCTTTAATTTTGTTTTATGTTAAAAATTACAAAAAATATCTTCATTCGAGCGCACTCGTCGATGACATATTGCAAATTCACTTTTGAATTTAATACACACACGCCTTCGCACCTCTGTAGGCTTTTTTTTTTATTCTCTTGTACGCGTATTTTTGGTCGAGTCCGGCTGTTTTGAGTAAACAATTTTTGTGTGACTTTTAAGAATATTTTAAATTACACATGAAGAGGAATGCGTGCGAAATGTCATTTGTTTTTATGCTTCAAAAAACAATGTTTTCATGTTGACAAATGGGTATCTTGAGTGGATTACAAAAAAGAGAAAAACCGAGAGAATTACTTTTTGTTTCTGTCAACTGTAATTTTTGCGTTCGAAAAGGTGGTCTATGTTCCGTTTTTTTGAAGTGATGCATCACATATAAGTTTATTTATAGAATGGACATGTTTTTAGAATCTTTTGTTTTTATCTTATTTTAAGTTGGTGACTTATTTCGTTGTTACGAAAAGAAAGAAAAAAAAAAAAGAATGCACTGAAAATGGAACTACGCAATTTACTTGGTTTTGCTGTTTTTTTAATTGAAATCGAAAGCTTTAAGTAATACTGGGCTATTAAATGTAAACCTAAAAGAATGTTAATTAGGATAATTTAAAGAAGAAAGACCAAAAGCTGTCACATCTATCAAATGCGAACATGCCTCAAAATTCAGCAGCTACACGCTTTGTTTAAATTCGCAGGTCATTCCCAACATAATCACAATCGACTGCCAAGGTTCAGGCGTTTTATTATTATTCAAGGCTCTTTATAATAAAAAGAAAGTGTTGTTGTTGGTAGTAGCTTCATTGCGATTTAAATCCGTTGTGTTCGATAGTAAGATATCCAACATCGAAATGTACACTTTTTCTGAAAAACATGTCAATACTGCAAATATTTCCCACAGTGTTTTAAATTGCTTTTATCGCGAAATAAAAGTTACAGGACTAATATCGCTGCCTTGTGGAACACCGGAAAATACGTGAATAGTTACAAACTGGCTGAGATTGGACGACCTCCTTTGCTGGAAATGTGCTTTTTGTTCGCTTGACATTTCTGACACATCTCCCTTAACAGATTTTTTTTTGTTCAGATCTGTTGGTGGCTTTTTACTCCTTTGGCTTGCCCTTGCTTGGGCGGTCCGATAAGTACTTAGCCTCACAGTATCGCAAGAGAGATTTACTATCGTCTAGCTCGAGTACATTCTCTTAGACGGTTACTGCCGAATTGGACTCGTAGTTTTGTTTTGACCACGTGTGGAAGCCAACTTGTCCGCGAATTTTAGAAAAATGAAAAAAGAGCAATATCGGTCGGTGATTCGATTCCAAATTGGCCAAATTGGTCGAATTGCACTACGAACTGCTGCCCCATCCACCGTATTCTCCAGATTTGGCCCCGTGCGACTTTTTTTTGTTTTCAAACTTGAAAAAATCACTCGCCGGGCAGAAATTTTAGTCGACTGAGAAGGTCATCGCCGCCACGGAGGCCTACTTTGCAGACCTCGAGAAAACCTATTTTTTGGATGGGTTAAAGAAAGTGGAGCATCGCTGGATCAAGTGTATCGAACTAAAAGGAGACTATGTTGAGAAATAAATCGCCACTTTTCCAAAATTTTTGTTTTTCTTTTGTTCTTTTGTAGGCTAAGTACTTATCGGACCGCTGTCGTAGTTAACACAAAACTGAAACCTACCTATGAAGGCCGAGAGTCGAGAGTGTGTTCCGTTCTCAACTATCAGGTTGTAACATAAGTATTGCGCGAATTTTAAATGTCTGTTCAGTGCTAAATAATTTGCATCAAAATGAAAAATTTAGTCGGCAATGTAATTTTATTTAGACAACATTTTTGCACACGTCTCAGGGAGCTTCTTCATGCGATCACCAAAACAATTATTTTGCTTTACTCACTTACTTAGGTGGCGCTACGGTTTGGGGTGGACCAAGGACCAAGCGTGGTCCTAGGCTAACTGCCTCCAGTTGATTGAGGTCCTTTTTCAATTGTGCACGACACCCTAGGCGAGGTCGTCCTCTGCTGTGCTGACCATCCGGGTTGGATTTGGAGACTCTGCGGGCCGGAGCGTTGATGTCCATACGCTTTACATGTCCTAGCAATCTTAAACGCCCAATGTACAGTTTTTTGACCAGGTCAATGTCGCTATACAGCTCGTATAGTTCGTGGTTGAATTTTCTCCTCCAAAACTCGTCAATGCAAACGGGACCGAATATCTTACGGAGGATTTTTATCTCGAAGCGACCAAGGATATCTTCATCCGCTTTCGATAAAGTCCATGCTTCAGCTCCATATAGCAAGACTGGGATGATAAGGGTCGTATATAGAGTCTGCTTAGTCGTTCGGGAAAGGGATTTACTACTCAATTGCCTTCTTAGCCCAAAGAAACAGCGATTGGCAAGAGCAATCTTTCATTTGAGTTCTGATGAGATGTCATTTGGTGATGTTATAGCAGTGCCGAGGTAGACAAAGTCTTTTACTATCTCAAAGTTAGGCTTTGACGAAGAAAAATACCCCAAGAGGCTGGAGATAATCCCGAGATCTAGTTTTTTTTTTTTTCATAGAAGAAATTATGCAGACTTCGGAAGAAGTGACCATCGCGTCGTTATTAGAGGGCGGGGCAGTAGCAAAGTAGATGCTGGATCGATTCACTGGAACGGATTTTGTTGACTTTGCCTTTTTTTTTTTACTCATATTGCCTTTTTTGCCCTTTGTACTCATATTGCCTTTTTGGTACTATTTGTCAAAGTTGCTGTGCACTTTCTTCTTAACTATACGATTTACCCTTGCTCACATGAAAGAAAATTCAGTGTCCAGAGGTGTTAAAGACTTTAAACGGGCTCGAGGAGAAATTACAAGCTAAAGGGCCAGTAGCTGAAGATGGGATGAAAAAATTGTACGCGGTTTTTTTTAGCAAATTAACAAAATGGCGCTGCGAACTATAAATTGGACTCAAATATTAAAGCCATGGACGTGACATCTCTTATCTTGGCTCCACTAGGCTCTCCTCATGTTGAAAGGTCCTTTATTTCATTCAAGGCTTTCCTGAGAGATAATCGCAGGCGATTGTTACCAGAGAACTTGAAAATGTTTTGGGTTACAATGTTAATAATAATTAAAACCTTTATTATTAAACGTCTTTTTTTACCTTTTTCAGCGGTTTTATTTTGCCTTTTTTGGCTTTTTTTGGTCAACAAAATCCGAACCCTGCATATGACCTATGGCATAGTTTCCTTAGATTATTCCAGTGATTAAGCATATATAGGATTTATTCCGATTTAACATCGTCCTTGTCCTAAAGATCAAGTTTGGACGAGAACGAGATTTTCATCGGTAGCAGTATGGAGATGCATCACAGTTGCTCATGGTCGTTCAAGCTGGTTTGTCTGTTGTCTTCCCTTCGATATTGCTATGTCCGGGTACCAAGCACAGTCTAACCTTGTCGTGCATTATGGCAGTTAGTGCATTGCGACATTTTTGGACTGCCTTTGATTTTATTGTTTTTGATCCTATTGCTTTTAGAGCTGGCTGACTAGTCCACCAGAATGGCTATCTCCGACGGAGGGAGGTCGCTTCCTTTCATGAATATTGTGGCCTTTTCAATCACCAGTAGTTTTACCTGGAAGTAGGAAAATCAATCCTGGGATCCCGGACGATTTTTGCTCTCAAACGATTTTCGGGATTGAAACTTGGTTTTATTTCATACTTCTTAATACTCCCGATAAAATCACTAATTCAGAGACTTACTGCTACTAACTAACACCAAAACATTTCTAATAGTGATCATTTTAAAAAAATATGAAAATTTTACCAGAAACACAAACAGAATCGGATTTAACAGCGTGCCTAAGAAAAGAGTTGAATCTCTTTGAAAATGGAGGTACCCGAGGACATCATCTGGATTTAGTTCCGAACGGCGAGTTGAGAAACTCATTGACAAATGTTACTCTTTGATTGCTTGTGAGACATTCGAAAGAGGTGGCACCGTGAAAAAACTTTTAGGTGTTGGACCCGGGCAACATTGCATAGTAGTCCAACGCACTTTTCACTACACCATGGTCCTCCACTCATGTATCCGGTAGTCTGAAAGATTCCCGTTTATTTAGTCTTAGTGTATCTGAGCAGAACCCCTGCTCCATTACCCGAGTCAATTTTTGAACCGTCAGTGAAGAGTGCTATTTCCTGGTCTGGTTTGTCAGCCACTCTCACCTACTGGGATAGTTAAAGAATATTCCAGACAGGTGGAGCCTATGGACACCTTGGCTATCTCCAGTGGAAGCAACCAATGCATCTTTTTGAGCGCGTAGTGCATATCATATTTTTCCTTAAGGGGTTACATGGGTTTCCTCGGGTAAAAACGGCTTATTTGTAACAATTTTTTTTATATAAAAAATGAAATATTTTATTCAAACTTTATATTGCCTTAAATATACAAATTTGACAAAGAGTTTCTGACATTTTTGTAGAAACATATTTAAAACTCTGCCATTGCTACGCCATTTCCGGTGACCCCTCGGAAAAAGGTGCTTGCGCGTTGACAGCAGAACTCATGACAGGATCAACTGAAGTCGAAAAAAACACTTGTTTTAGTTAATACCTTAAACTAGAACTTGGACGAAGGAAAATAGCAAAGTGAAAATTGGATTTTTGGCAGACATTTTTACAAAAAAATTAAAAATTTCGATAAAATTTGCTCTCCATTTAAAAAAAAAAAATAGTTGCATTAAAAAAAAAAAAATTCTTCGTCCAAGTCCTTGTCCTAGTATCTCAAAGACGTGTGTAAGATTTCATCAAGATCGGCTCAGTAGTTTTCGAGAAATCTTGATAACCGACTTTGAAAACACAGTTTCGAGTAAAACGCTTTTTAAGTTTTGAGTGACAATAAAACTGGGCCCAACTGGCGTTGAGTGCGCAACTTCTCAATGCTGTATCATCATGCTGTATCAATGCTATTACTCCGATCGACTTTTCGACTTTAGGACAATATTCTAGATATGTTGTAGTTGCTAGGAAGACAATAAAAAAAATCGATTTTCTGAAGCCGTGAAACCCATGTAACCTCTTAATTCATGTGTAGTGCAGATACGAAATAATTCGAAAGAATTGGTCTAAAACCTTTGTTTTCAGGGGTGTTTTCAATTCTCATACATTTATTCGAATGCGGCTTTGGATCATATAAAAGAATAAACAGTACCTACTCGTACGGAAATATCCTCACGAATAATTCCTCTAATCCGTAAAATTCAAAATACTCAAAATATGCTTATTCCCAGGTCTATTAGCAGCTAAAAGACCTTGTGTAAGCCAACACCCTCCATGTGCCAATATTTAACCGTAATGCGTTTTTCTAATTTTACAAAAAATTGAAAAAAAACAATCATCACAGCATAAGTGGTTTAAAAAAAAGGAAGAAAACGTATGAACCGCCCTGAACTCTTTTTTGTGCAAATTATTTTCATGAAAAAATTCATCTCTAGACTTTGCTACTCGTACTTTGAAGGTCAACATTTTCCATGTACCATATCTATCAGTTTGCATAAATTAAGATTATTTATTTATATAAGAAATCTTATACAAAAAAAAAAAAATAATAATAAATATCCCGGCTACATAATATTGCCGGCATTCGCTCCTACTCTTATCAAATAAACGGGGTTGACAGCGTTTTTTTATTTCCAAATAGCACAGAAAATAAAAAGAAATTAAAAAAAACAAATATATACATATATAAAAATGTATATATGTAAATATAATAAAATACTTTTCTCTACGATTTTCGTTGTTTAGATAATTAAAAAAAACTTTTCACGGTCACAGCGATGATAAAAGCTGACAACAGAAGAACAAAATGGAATTAAATGCTTCCCACAGATACACAGAGTCTTCCTTAATTTTGTGTTTTTTTTTTGCTTTGCTTTTGTATTAAACAATTTTGATTTCTTTTTTGTTATAAGAAAATATCATAAAAATCGTCTACTGCAATCAATTATTTACGTGATTCGTATTTTGGATTTTTTTCTTCTTATTTAGCGCGCTGTCGAAATTAATTGCAAATCAGAAATCAAAGATAGGCGGAAGCATAATAGCTATAATGTGTACATATATATATGTATATTGTGTTATCTTAAAGTAAACACTTGTTCGTGGGGGGGAATTGTTCAATTTGTGTTTAGAATTTTGGCACCTTGGGTTAACAGTGTGGCGGCGCGGCGCGTAGGTGATCTTTATTTATTTAAATCTAGAAAATAAATATTTATTTGTTTTTTTTATCAAAACTTAACTTAAAAAGTTAATACTTTGGTTATTTTTATTTAAAAAAAAAATGAAAAAAAAATAGTTTTAAATTTATTTGTGTGACAACATTTTGAATTTTTTATTACTAGTCTAAATTTAATAATGAAAAATGTTTTTTTTTGTTATTTGGATTTCTGCCAATTTGTTTGGCTTTATTTTTTTTTCTGTTGATAGTACAAGGGGGAGAATATAAAAAAAAAATCCGCCTTCGTTTTGAATCCAGCGCCCGAAACATTGAAGGGAAATTGGTTCTTTTTTCGATTTTTATTCGATTTTTTGTTTTCCAATTTCCCGTTGCTTGGAGATCTCTATGCTAATTGTTAATTTGTAAAGTGTTGTTTTAATTGGAGGGCAACGATTAACGCGATTGGCCCCTGCGCAAGCTTAGAAATTGTTGCTTTTGGGCGGGGTGGGGAGGAGGGGAAAATAAGATAGAAATCGATTTTATTGGAATCGGTGGCAAGCACATTGTTAAGTGTTTCGTTCAAATTTCGGCAGAGGTAATTGATTTATGCTGAACTGAAGAAGATTGAGATTTGTGATTAATTTAAATTTGTTTGGGGGTTACAGTTTAACTTAATGGAAGCAATTAAACCCGAACATTGGCACATATGTCACGTTAGCGAGGCTGGTGTTGTTTTTTTTTTAACAATTTAATGCTAATGAATTTCGCCATTTCGTTGAAGTTTTTAATGATTTATTAATTTATTTGAGTTTGAATTTGTTAAACGATATGAAATTGTGCAACCTGTTTCTGGTTACTTAAAGTTACAGTATTTGTTAGTTGGTTTTTGTTAGATCTAAAAATATGCTGTCTTGTTATGTTTATTCGAATCAGCATAGCAGCTCACTTTAAAGAGTGTTCACCTAATGCTCTTGGAACCGATATGACTATTATTCTCGCTCACAGAGCTAGCTTGGAGAACTCAGTCGATTTGACGAAAGAACAAATATAGGCCCAACAAAAATCAGGAAATCATTTGCCCCCATACGAGACGAATGAAAAGCTGCGTCAAAAGCTGTCATCTTTTGTGTCAGTTCCAGCTTATAAATTGCTTTTCAATAGCTAAGTCCAAATTTTGACAGCTTATTGCTCAGACGTTTCAAGTGACAACGCTGCCATTCTTTGACGTTTGTGTTCTGTCATAGTCACCATTTTACAATGGGGCGCTTCACTATTCAACACCGCGTCAAAATAGTTGAATTTTATTGCAAAAATTCGTGTTCTGTTCGCCATAGTTTTCGCGAGCTACAAAATTCTGACAGCCGAAATGATCGTCAAACGGAGCGAGCTATTCAACGAGCTTCTTGAACCGAATGAAACCATCACTGGAGATCGGTACCGACTACAATTAATGCGCTTGAAGGAAAAACGGCTTCGAAAGACACGACAATGTGATTTTGCAGTCCAACAATGCTCATACGCACGTCAAAACATACGGGGAAATGCTCAAATGGGAAGTCCTACCCCATCCGGAGTATTCTCCAGACATTGCTTCTTCTGATTATCTCTTGTTCCGATCGAACAAGGCAGAAGCTAACTTCTTATGAAGATTGCAAGAAATGGGCCGATTCGTGGATGGCATCTTAAGATGAGGCGGTCTTCCGACATGTGATTCGATTCCTGCACGAAAAATGAGAAAAAGTAGTGGCTAGCGATGGACACTATCATTTTGCAATACCAGAAACCGCAACCACATCCGAAACCATCGAGAAAGTGCATGATATCATGTTGGACGATAGGCGAGTGAAGGTGAGTGAGAAAGCTGAGACTGTGGGGATATCGGAAGAAAGGGTGCGAAACATATTGCTTAAAGCTTTAAGGATGCGAAAGCTCTGCCCAAGATGGGTGCCGCATTTGCTTAATGCCGATCAAAAGCAAATACGCAAACGATTTTCGCAGCAATCGTTGTACCGATTCAATAGGGATCCGACCGATTTTGTGCGGCGGTGGCGATTTGTCATCATGGATGAGACATGGGTCCACCTTACACGCTCGAAACAAAACACCAGTCGAAGCAATCAGTGGGTGGAAGCCGGTGGTTCAGCGCCAAAGAAAGCGAATTCGATCGCATCTACCGCGGAAGTTCATGGCCAGCGTGTTTTGGGATGCGAATGGGATCCTGTTAATTGATAATCTTGAAAGGGCAGAACAATTACAGGCGAATATTACTCCAACCTTCTTGACCATCTGGATGCCGAAACTCGCGAGAATAGGCCTGGCTTGAAAAAGAAAAAAAATCATCTTTCAGCGGGACACTGCAGCAGTTCACAAGAGTGCGTTGGCGATGGGAAAACTGCGGGATTTGGGGTACGATTTGCTCGGCCATTCCCCTTACTCTCCTGATTTGGTACCCCCAGACTTCCATCTGTTCCGAAACTTGAAGAAATTTGTCTCTGGGAGAGCCTAAGATGAATATTTTCACAGCCTTCCAGACTCTTACTTACTGATGTTGGAGAAACGCTGGACCGAGTGTGTTGAAGTCGAAGGAGATGACGTAGAAAAATAAAATCATTTTTAACTGAAAATCTCAGTCTTTCATTGTCTGGCCGAGAACTTTTCACCTTGCCCTCGTAGTTCCAACTCCAACATACGTTTTGTTACTAAGTGTAGGCAATTTACGTTAAGAATTATGTTATACTTTCTGTCACAGTCTAAAAAAAAAAACAAACCAAAAGAAAGAAACAATTGACTTCTATAAAAAAAATATATTGTATAAAGTTGGATAATCATATTTCAACCTTAGCTAATGCCTGCTCACCTTCCAGCATTCAAAAGAGTAAGCTGAACTTAGTGAATGAGCCTCTATCACGAAGTCGTAAATTTGAATACCTAAGCCTCAGAGCAATAAAGAAACACTCATTCCCCATACCTTAAAATTATATATCTAAGTCCTCACATTACATATATGCGTATGCGGTATGCTCTTATGACTTTTTGTGAAAATTTACAACCGTCACCCGATATTTTAAATCATTCTCCCTCCACTGGAGCAATTATTCAGTGTTTTCAATTTCTCTCCCAATTCCTAATTGCCCATTACTGCGAAATGCAAGAAAAAAGGAAAAGGAAAATGAAAAGCGTCGCGACATTTTATGGGTTAATGCTCTCCTTACTCTACATCGCATCGTGTCGAGTCGACTTGTCAGCCTTCCATGTGTCATCATGGAAAATGAAACAAAAAAAGTAAAGTAAACCAAAACCAAAGACACGGAAGACAACAAAACGAAGTTGGGGCAAAATATACATTTTGCTTCCTTAATTATCCCAACGTGGCCCGGTCCAACACGCGCAGCACGAAAAAAAAAGAATAAGAATAACAACAACAACTCAAAACCAACAAAACAACTTGATGCACGCCGCGCCGCGTCGTGCGTCGTCTTCATTGGAGTCATTTGGCCGAAAGTAGGTTCCGTCTTCATGCTTCGAGAGATACCAATGCGGGCCATTACACTTGGCAATTTGGCGATTTTTCCTCATATGCATCATAAACATGGACAAACCAAAAAAAACCCTGCCAAAATGAGATCTCCACCAACAGCTGTTTCAGCTTTTCAAAAACAAAAAAAAATTCACTCAAAACCGGAGCGGATTCTCAAGAAAATAAACGATGGGCGCCCAACCACAGTCACACAGTGGAGGGTGAACTCTGTATCTGTGCGTTTGTGTATTTGCTTAGGGATGTGTTCGCAGACAAGACACGATGTAATAAACTAGACCACGACTAAACAGTTTTTTTTCCTCTGTTTTTTGCTTCTATTTTTGGGGTGGTGCGAATTATGGAGTAATAATCTTAGATGTTCGCCAATATGAAGGCATAACGGCATCTGCCAACTGCCAACGGCGGTAGTGTGAAGGGAAAGCCGTAGCGCATTTGTCGACTGGGACATGATGGAGTCGGTTGTCATTAAAACTGGCATGCGGTAGTCGATGCCTTGGTTGTGCTATAAAAGGATCTCAGAATTTAGTGCAATGGGGTGCGTCGTGTTTTAAAAAAAATGTTCTCCACATGTATGCACACACTCGTAGATGTACATACGAGTATCTCATTAATTGAAAGTTCTGTAACGTAATTGCGGAAAATTATGTCATTTTGCCGTGTTTAACGATACGATTTAGCAGTGTTTACGGTTTAAAGTGGAGCTGAACAAGGTTGGGTGCTTACATCTGTACTTTTAAATTTGATTTTAGGGTGGAGAATATGATTTACATACGTGTAAAATTTGGAATGTGACACTTCGATGGAAGTTAATTGTATCCGGGAACTGATGTGTGAATTTCGTAGAACTCCTGAGTTTGAACTTTTAAAAAAAGGAGGTAGTGAAGTTATACAAATAGGACACCAACGGTCGCACGTTTTTTTTTGTGGATTACTAAAGAGGAATAAAAAATCCTTAATAATGCATTTATCAGGTTGTAACATAAGTATTCCATAAGTATTCATTTCTTTCGACGGTAGACTTCAGGAGCTCACCGTCTAGTTCTTTTGGTTCATTCTTATGATCAAAATTGCTATTTCTAAACTTTGCAAACCAATGCCGATACTTGGACTCTCAGAGAACACCCTCTCCATACACATTTTGGATCTCTCTAGTGGCTTCACTTCTATTCCGGTTTTTCCGGAACAAAAACCATGAAATATGCCAAACATGCACTTCCGATACATCCATTTCACAATTCAGTTAAAAATGCTTATAATGATGATCTTAATCCGTTTACCAAAGCTAAGCGTCCGCTTATGGGAGATTTTCGGTGCGCAAGTACAAAAGTGTTAATCTAAATGTGAGATTATCATCGATTTGCGTCCGTTGTAGAGTCCATGATCAAATGTAATTTGCAAAAGTGCAAAGGGCAGGCAGTTTGTCCGTCTAAGAGAACTCTCATTGGAGTAGACCACAAGCAGATCTTACACTGTGCTTTGCTTTGCAAGGATGGGTCATTCAAGCTTCCTTAACGGACACATCCCAAGAGCTGAAGTTTTGCAATACATCCTTAAAGCCTAAGAAACGGAACATGGTAAATTCGTATCTTTCTCGTTAACGGGCAAAAAAGAGTTTTGCTCGTGTATAAGCCAAAAGAAGTGGAATTCATAACATTCTTCCTTCGAGAATACATGAAGTATTTCGCTCCTCGTCAGACATAACTTTTGACGGACCAATTGACCAGTCCCGCTGGCGTCCGATCAAGGGAGGCTTCGCTGTCCTATGAGGTTGCAGACCTTAAAGATATTTTGTACCGCAAAGTCAGTTTAGGGAACCAGACGAGGTTAATTTCTTTCGATGAAATTGAGGATCTCACTAGTGGACACTTTAAGCACTTCTCCGGGAGTTAGGATATCTCTGTGGAAATTTTGTCTCTCCAAGGGCACATAGTCACATAGAATATGTTCCGCAGTTTCGTTGTCTTCCATGTAGAGACGACATTAAGTTTCCTGAATGAGACTGATATCGAAGATGGCAATGCCCCGTTAGATATCCCACTAACCTCTTGATATAATTCCTACTGAGGAGAAAGTGTTTTATGGATTTATTATTGAAGCGTTTAATGGCTCTTTTAGCCTGACGAAGACCATGGGTATTTTCCCACATTTTGTTTTCCCAACTTTTGATTTTTAAGTTTACAGCTGAGCTAGGAATATTGCAAAACGGCTCAGAGCCAGCTAAGGAGCTTGTCGAACATTTTATTAGATAGTTCGCCGGCTCCATCAATGCCCTCCGGGCACGCATCAAACTATGACTGTGTTTCGATTAGAGATGTCTTGGAGAGTATTGAAGCAGTTCAGGAGATGTTGGGAGTCAATCAGGCTTGAACATAGTGCTTTTATAGCTGCTTGACTATTTCGATGTGGCCTTTAGTAGGTCATGTAAATAAATATATTTTGGAGTTACAATTGCCGGGGAGAAGGATATTAAATAATTGTATATATACGGTCGACCCCGCTTAAATGAAATGAGGAAACATTTTGGTTTTTATTTCAACTAAGCGGGTTTTTCATTTAAGCGGACTTCGGATAACTGAAAAAATTCCATTTAAACGGGCTCCGGATAACTAACTCAAAATAAAAGTTCGTTTAAACGGACTTCGGATGTGGTAGACAAAATCATTTGGAACTTAGAAAACAGAAAATGTTCTGACAGTACTGATATCTGTCATTATGAGAAGTGAACTTCAGTGATCTTTTTTTTGTGATACATTTTAATTTTTTGAACAGTTGTAACATAAATGTTTAGTGATTTTTTTTCAGTTAACCGAAGTTTTCACTAAAAGCCGGTTTCCCTAAAGCGGAGTAGTTTATATGAAAATTGTGATAAAGTACATCGGGCAGAATTAAATTTTCATATAAGCGAGATTTTCCATTAACCGGGTTTTTCATTTAAGTGGACTTCAGGTGACTGAAGAAATTTCGTTTAAACGGGCTTCGGATGTGGTAGATAAAATCGTTTGAAACTTAGAAAACAGAAAATGTGCTGGCAATACTCATATCTATCATTATGTGAGGTGAACTTCAGTGATCTCTTTTTTTTTGTGATACATTTTTTTTTCAGTTAACCGAGTTTTTCATTTAAGCGGGTTTCTCTAAAACGGAGTAGTGTATATGAAATTTGTTAAAAAGTTCACGGTGGCATACTGAATTTTTCATATAAGCGGGTTTTCCCATTAACGGGGTTTTAAATAAGCGGGTTCGACTGTTGTTGTGTAGCCGATTTTTCTGATTTCCTTTGCTTTTAGTGGCGATACGTTGATATAACTTGAAACCTTCGTCCTAAAGTAGTCGAATAAAAGAAACCACGAGCGCAAAGTAGTAATCATTTTCGTGCCTCATCAGAATTAGTCAAATTCGCTTCATTGGCTGAGAATGTACTCACACCGAACGTGGAAAATATTTCCACCGACACCAACTGTTGTGATAAAAAACATATAGCCCGTGAAAAAGGAACATTATTCTGACAGTGAAACCACAAACAACCTCTCCGATAAGAACTTCGTTTACATTATCCACACGCACTGGATTTTCGCAACTAAATTGCTAATTTCGGTGCAAAATTCAAATAAAAGAAATACCAACTCGCTCATAGGTGAGACTTAATGGCTTCAACTAGTGGGCACCCTTGATCCATTCCATATGGAGTGAGTGCCTTACAAACTAAAAATGGATTTCTTCCACTTAGCTATGGGCATTAGCTAGCCTCGTTCCAATATTTTACAATCATCGATCGCGGGACCAATGGATGTTTCTCATCAAAATCATAAGATTTCTAATTTATGTCGACAACAGACGTCCGGGTCCCGGTTGTTTCGTATAATTTTCCTCCGGCGGCGTGTCGGCGGCGGCGTCGTCGTCGACTGCTCTCGCACGTTGTAACGATGAAGTTGTTTTGTATACGCAAAATGTATTGAGTTCAAAATCAAGGTCATTGAAAGAATCCATCCTCCTTCCTGCTCTCCTGGGACGTGCCTGGTGGTGGAGGGCAGTTACGGAATTTCCTTCTCTTGCGGCTCGTCATGCATACATCCGTTGTCGGTTGGAAAATTCACTCTCTCCCGCTCTTAAATAAATTAGTAATACGCCGTTTTCTTTTTTGGTTGTTGTTTTTTTTTTTTTTTTGTTCTGGATTACACGCGATGTGAAAACAGAGCGAAATTCATGTTAAATAAACAAACAATGGATGCAAAGTTTTTTCCCCCTTTTTTTTTGCTTCGGATTTCCCCCACTTTGGTTGGTCTTTTTTTTTTTGTATGTTATAACATTAATATTGCGTGTGCTGGTTAAATAGGAGCTAGAGGTGTTTTCATTGGATAATTTATGCCTACGATATAGATGATTTGTGAGGTACTTAGCAGGCTGTAGGAAGCGGACTCGTATTGCGTCTGCTGTACCTGAACAGGGTGGGTTGTAGGCGAATGATGCAATGAGAAATGGCTTGTGCAACGGAAGGGGATGGTTGTTCAGTCAGCAGCTATAGTAATAAAATTGATGTAAAATCTTAGGTCTGTTTTAAGATGGTTTTTGGTTTTATTTTTGAACTTGTATCGGGAGACTTGTATAACCGCAATGTTCAACGTAGAGACTTGTTTAGTATTAAAAGTCAGGAAGAGATGTGCGTCTTCTGTTCTCTATTACTTTCAGGTGATCAAAGTTATTATTGTTAAACGAATCGGGCGGAAATTGCAACATTGAACAATTCAATGCTATTAAAAAATATAATTAACTTAACATTGAAAACACACAGTGGTTGTTTGTTTTTGTCTGTGCTCAGATAATTTATCCAGGGTTCCATCACGACTCGATAAGTTGTTAACCCAAAAGAAAGTAAAATTAAAATAAATGCAGTAGAAAATTCAAATTATACTTTGACAAATTTAAGTTTTGAAAATCCTAGTCTACGAGTAGGAATCCTCTCAAGATAACATTGAAATCTGATTCCAGGACCACATTTCCTATAATTAATCAGATTTGTAACCCCCATAACTGTCAAAATTTCAAAACTAAAAATTGCACTATCTTCTCGGCCACTCAGGCAGGCATATTAAGCTAAAACATTCCCACTATCGACAACTATTATATTATAGGCAATAGCCGTAGCCCGGTGCGCTTCGCTCCACTATCTCTTCAAAACTTGCCCGCGCACATAGTTATTCTGGTATGATAGAAAGGAAGTAGATAGTAGGAAGCAATCACTGCTGTTCTATTTTTCAACTTCAATTTCCATTTTTTTTCTATCTGTCTATCTGTCTATCTATCTGTCCGTCCGTCCGACTGTATATCTGTCTGTCTGTCTGTCTGTCTACCTGCCTGTCTGTCTGTGTGTCTATCTATCTATTTGTCTGTCTGTCTGTCTGTCTGTCTATATTAATTGACCAAAATGATTCATATTCACATTTCACCTGAAATTACGACATTTTGTATGACAGGTACCAAAACCACCAGTTGTTGAGTACCCGCACTGATGCTATGTTGTATTCTATAATAAGAAAAACATACTCCAAAAATTTCACCAAAATCGCTTGGATAGTTTCCGAGACAAACAAACAAACAGACAAATATACAAACATACGTTCATTTTAATATAATAGATGGAGCAGATAAACTTCACCTCATGGGTTCTCACTTTGAATCGATTCACGCTAGAATACTCTCTAGCTGGCGTAGTAAATGAAGAGTTATTGAGGTTTCATAATATTGTAACACCCATGCTCCTCATGTTTTCGGAGTTACAAAGCCAACGAAGTAACTGATAAACATACTACCAATTACTCTACAACATTACACGAACTGACAGACGTATTCAGAAAACTAAATAACAAAAAATCCAGCGGTTTGGATAACATTCCAAATATCATATAAAAACTTATAGGGGAGAGTGGGATTACTTCTAATATTTTTTACTAAAGTTGATGGTGCTACTAATATTTTGCAAATTAGCTAGCCAAACCTGTTTCAATTCGAAGAGCAATATTTCATCTCCAAAATCCACCAAAAAAGTTTACAAACTCTGCTCAGAAGATATCAAAATATAGCATTTAAAAAAAAGAGGGGTTGTTACAACTTACCCCGACTACGGGGAAAATTGAAACATAGGCCGCGGTAAGTTGTAACAAAAATAATTAAATCTTGTGCCATGAGTTTTCTTAATAAACGATATATTAATTTATTTCGAAAACTTATTAAAAAAATATAAAAGCTCTTTAGAACATATAATGTACTTAGTACGCATGCTACTCGGGTTCAATCCCAGCCCGGGTCCAACACCTAAAAAAAAGTATTTCACGGATGCCACCTCTTTCGAATGTCTGACAAGTAATCAAAGAGCATCATTTGTCATGAGAAGTTTCTCTGGTTATAAGCAAATCTATTTTACACGCGTGCGATGGTAAGGAGATTTTACTGTGGAACTAATTTGGGTTCACGAGAAACCATTCGGCAGTGCATGCAGTCACGAAACTGGGGCCGAATTACCGCATCCGTTAACGAGTGAGTGAGTAGGACTCGTTATCGAATGATCGAGTGAATTGTATGAAAATGATACTCAATTAAGAGAGCGGTAATGCCAAATCGTGTGGGCACCGTAGCGCAAGTGGTTAGTGCGTCGGACTACTGAGCCAGCGGTCTTGGGTTCGAATCCCGCCGCAAACACCTAAAAGTTTTTCACAGTGCCCACCTCTTTCGAATATCTGACAAGCATCAAAGAGTATCATTTGTCACGATTGAGCTTCTCAACTCGCCGTTCGGAGTCGGCAAAAAACTGTAGGTCCCTTCCATTCGTGCAAAAATATAACACGCACACACAAATGGTTGCGAGAAGCAGGCCCAGGTTCACCTCGAGCTGTAGCGCCAACTAAGTAAGTAAGTAATGCCAAATCGTCACATTTCGATAATTAGCTTGCGCTTTAAATTAAATACATTTTATTAGAGCATGGTGGTTGCGTAACAAATTTTTACGAGCGCGAGTAAGCGCGAGCAAGTTCAAGATAAAATGCTCTGATAATTTAAAGCGCGAGCAAGCGCTTGTATTACACACTTGCTACATATATAACCGCAGCCTAAGAGTCAAACTACTAAGATTTTTTTTTTAAAACCGACCATCTGCCTACAGAACTTGAATAGAAAACATAGATACTCTCAACTTTATCGAAGAATGCAACCATCAGTAGAGCATTGAACATCATCAAAACTCTAGGTTCCAAAACCTTAGTTCTCGCTTGCATACCACAATGTTTCCCTCTAATATAAGTACCATTATCATACCCTTGTCCTCTACAATTCACTAATAAAATATCCAAATCAGCAAGTTCATTCAAAACTAAATCAGTTAAGCCTAACTAAATAAGTTGTTTTTTTCACAACAATCCCAAAAAATATTCTCTAATTTTAAACTTTTTTGGTCCAATATTCTAACTACTAAAGTTAATTGCTCCTTTCTATTTATGCATATCAAGCGTACAATCTACTATATTCGAAGCCAAGGAGAATCAAGGCATTAATAAACGCAGGGAAAATTGAATATAGGTAGGTAGGTAGAAGTGGTGGTTTCGATGGAGGGAAACCCAAATAGCGCGCGGGGCGCCGTTTTGATACCACAACCTCAGGTGACCCGTTTATTTGAAGGTAGAGTTGTGATATTTATATCCATCCTGTGGAATTTAGGAAGAGGATCAGCTCTCTAATACTTTTCCCAGATATATCTTTGAGGTCGTCGAAGAATAGCTTGCCCAGTGTGCGTTGCCTGGCTCTCGCCAGAGCCGGACATTTGCACAGAAAGTGAATTAGAGACTCTTTTTCATTTTCATTTTTGCAGCTACGACAGAAACTGTTGTGAGGGATCGATAGTTTGGCTGCATGGTCTCCTATTGGCCAGTGTCCTGTACTGACTGCCACCACTCTAGCGATGTCTACGCGTGTTCTTAGTAGCAGTTCGTTTGTTTTAGACCTGTTGTAATTTGGCCATAACTTTCTGGATATGACACAGTTTGTCAGACTGGTCCACCTGAGACCGGCTAATTTTAAGAAGTGTGAGAGTATATTGCCCTTAACAGCACCTATGGGAATATGAACGTTTTCCGCTAGTGAGCTGTTAAGGGCTGATCCTCGCCTGGCAAGTTCGTCGGCTCTCTCGTTACCATCAATGGCGCTATGTCCTGGAACCCAGAGAAGCGTGACTCTAGCCTGGTTGCACAGGCGGCTGAGCTGTTCCTGGCAGCGATCTACTAATTTCGAAGAGGTGGTTGCCGAAATTATGGCTTTAATTGCGGCTTGGCTATCCGTAATAATAGCGATATTATGTTTGGGTGTTGGGTCATTTATTAGGTTGCGACAGGCTTCGAGGATCGCCAGTACTTCCGCTTGGAAGACGCTAGCGAAATTTGGAAGACGGTAGGACTTAGATATGCCGAGCTTTTCCGAGAAAACTCCCGCACCCACACCGCAGTCCATCTTTGACCCATCGGTGAATACCGTTGTATCAAAGCCTGTCACCACTCTCCCTCGCTTCCATTCTTCTCTACTTGGGAAGGTTGCGGCGAAGGGTTTCTTGAAGTTAAGATTGGGGATAATATAATCTGTAGGAGACACAACCAGGCCATATGGTAGTGTATCCAGGATTTTACTGTGACCATACGTCTTAGCAGTCCAGCACTTGGATTCTTTGAGTCTGACTGCACTGCATAGTGCAGTGCTTTTCGTATGAAGATCGAGTGGCAGAAGGTGCAAAAGCACAGAGAGAGCATCAGTTGGGCATGACCTAATTGCACCTGTGATGCCTAAGCTTGCCGTTCTTTGGACTCTTCTGATTCGGTTGATATTGTACTTTTTGCTTAGGGCGGGCCACCACACTAAAGAACCGTATGTGAGAATTGGACGTACAACGGCTGTATACATCCATAATGTCATCTTAGGCTCCAATCCCCAGTTTTTTCCGAATGTTTTGTTGCAGGCGTAGAAGGCTATGCATGCTTTCCTGACCCGTAGCTCAATATTCTTCTTCCAGCTAAGTTTAGAGTCAAGGACAATGCCCAAATACTTAGCACTGGAAGATAGTGAGAGTGTCTGACCGTTTAGTTTGGGAAGATCAAAAGTTTGTACTTTGGTTTTTGTGGTAAAAAGTATCATTTCAGTTTTGCTTGGATTAACCCCGAGGCCGCAGCTCGCCGCCCAGGAGCTAACTTTCTTCAAAGCATTCTCCATGACTTCGCTTATCACAGAGGGAAACTTTCCTGATACCAAAATTACTACATCATCCGCGTACGCTACCGCCTTGACCCCATCGTTGTCTAGACGCACTAAGATCTTGTTCATGACCATTAACCATAGTAGAGGCGAGATAACACCACCCTGAGGCGTTCCTCTGCTTACAAATTTGGTTAGATTGCTGTTTCCTAGGGATGACTGAATAATTCTGGTTTTTAGCATGGATACTATCCATTGGCCAATGAACCCCTCTACGCCTAGTTCAGCTAGAGATTGTTGAATTGAATCAGTGTGTACGTTGTTAAAGGCTCCTTCTATGTCTAAGAAGGTAGCTAGAGTGTAGTCCTTATAGTGGATGGTGTGTTCTATTGTACGCACTACCTCGTGGAGAGCTGTCTCTGTGGATCTACCTTTAAGGTATGCATGCTGAGATTTGGATAGAGGAGATTCTTGTAGAACCTTCCGTATATGGGTATCGAGGATTCGTTCCAGGGTTTTTAGCACGAAAGACGTGAGGCTGATAGGTCTAAAATCCTTCGCAGATTCATGACCTCGTCTGCCGACTTTTGGGATGAAAACCACACGGATACGCCTCCACGACTGTGGGACATAGTTGAGGAAAAAACATCCTCTAAAAATAGGGACTAGCCACGGAATTGCTAGGTCGTGCACCTTCTGTAGCATAATGGGTATAATGCCATCAAGTCCAGGGGATTTATATGGGGAGAAGCTGTTAATAGCCCAAAAGGTTATTTCCTCGGTGACTATGGTTTTGATAGTGTTCCATGGTGCGGAAGAACTGCAGTCACGGAGGGCTGCCGTACTGTAATCTTTGCAACCAGGAAAGTGAGTGTTCATTAACATCTCTAGGGATTCCGCAGTTGAGTCTGTCCATCCACCATCCGCCTTTTTGAGAAGAGACGGGGAGGAGTGTTCTTTGGACAGGATCTTACTCAGTCGAGCAGACTCCTTAATGGTGTCAATGGATTGACAGTAGTCCATCCAGGATTGCTTCTTGGCCTTCCTGATGGATTTTTTGTAAAGTCTAAGACAGTCTTTGTAGGGCTGCCAGAAATTGTGGTTATAGCAAATGTTGAAAATCGCTCTGGTCATCCGCCTGAGGTTTGAGAGGTCTTTACTCCACCACGGTGGGAGCGACTTTTTACTATATCTGACTGGACACGAGACTTTGTAGGCGGTGTTCATTGCCTTCTCGAAAGTCTTAATCTTTGCATCCAATTCTGAGGGTGATACTATGAATTCTATTGGAGCATTGCCAAGTTTTGATCTCAGGACTTGGCCGAATTTGGTCCAGTCTGTCCTTTTGGGGTTTCTAAAGGGTTCTGGAATCGCTACTGTGAAGTTGACATTAAAGAGTATCCAATTATGGTCTGAAAAAGATTTTAAGTTGGATACTCTCCATTTTTCTACCTTTATGTTGTTATTGTTGGTGGTAAGGGTAATGTCAATAACTTCTTCCCACCCAATGAAACTATCCGTACTCGGAAACACAAAAGTTGGAGTGTTACCCGTGTTACATATAGAGAGATTGTTTGTGATAATGAAATCAAAGATGGACTCACCTCTTTCGTTATCCTCTGAGCTGCCCCAAAGCGTGTGTCTGGCGTTTGCATCGCAGCCCAAAAGTAGATTGGCTTTTTTGTTGTTTACGAAGGATGTTAGTGCTAAGACCTCTTCCGGCGGTGCTTGTCGGTTGTGAGCCATGTAGGCTGAGGCCAAGTACAGGCATTCCCTTCCTGTATCCAATTTAACAACTGTTAAGTCTGGTGAGCTAAGATTGGGACATAGAAAGGCTTTAATATGTTTCCTAGCTAGAATACAAGTTCTGGGCTTACCGTTGTTATTTTTTGTGTCGTAGTAGAGATTGTATAGATTGTCTTTGAGACCTTTGATATTCGTATCTTTGATCCATGGTTCTTGGATAATGCTGACGTCAATGTTTTCCTCCCTGAGATAAACAAGGAGGTTGTCTGATGCACATTTCGAGTGCTTCAGATTAATCTGCAAGACTTTCAGCATTATTGATTATTAGTGGGGTCGTTTTCGATGCTCATACCTTCCAACAGTTTGTTGGCGTCGTCGACTTCGTCTAAGTCGTCGCCCGGGTTTGAGGATCTGAATATCTTAAGTTTGGCGTTCCTGATACCAAACCTAAGCTTGTGGTCTGCCCTTTCTAGTGCCCCTAGGCACTCCTCATTTATGAGGAGAAGGAAGGACATGCTGTTTTTCTGGGGTTCTTCTGCCTTGATGACTCCCCAGTCGTCCATCGGGATCTCCGGATTATGGATCTTAAGACACTGGAGGAGCGTTCCATTGTCTAAAGGCATAACGGGTAGCCAGATGCGGGCCTTTGGTCTCTTTGGTATGTCTGTTGCCTGGATAAGCTTGAGTTTCAAGCCATCCCATGCATTGCTGATCTTGGCAACACACTGGCTGAGGAACTCTTTAGAGTACCGATCGGAACATTTGATCACCCTATACCCTCTAACGACTTCGGCTGAGTCGAAACGGGGCAGAGGGCCGTCTTTTTTGATAAGCAGATGATCTATCACCATCTGTGATAGTTTGGCCTCAATGCTATTCCAAATCTTCATCACCGCCTTGCCGCCTGTCGATAGCTCATCCACCAGTGCGACTTGGAGGTCGTCCCTTATGACCTCGCTAACGGTACGTTGGGTAGCTTTAGCCGTTTGTTCATCCGCTGTTGTCTTAGACCTGGTTTGGGCAACTTTGCTCCTCTTGCTTGATCGAGCGGTCTCGTCCTGTGACCGGTTACGCTTTGTGGCCTCTGTCTTAGCTAGGTCGCGATTTTTCAGGTAATCGTTGTATTCGTCAACAATTACCTGATATTTAAGTTTGTCCGCCTGGTCCTGATCATGAACCGTACCGGCCGCCTCATTTTTAGCAATCTTGCCAAGAATGAAAACAGCCTTCTGGTACTGATTCTTTTTCAGGGCACCGACTGACAAATTCTTCCTTCTTTTCTTGGGGTCACTGTGGCTGGTGTCCCCAATTTTCGATGTATTGGCGGTTGTTGGTGGTTGAGACAAAGTAGGAGTGCTATTGCTGACACTTCCTACGTTGTCGGGTTTTACTTGCGTCTCTTGGCTTGAGACAAGCAACTCCTCTTCCGATGAGGTGCCTATGGCATACTCATCATCATCCTCAGCTTTTTTTGTTATATTTTCTTTTAAAGTTGTCATTTGGTCCCACGAGTGGCGGAGAAAAGAGGTCCACCTGCGCAGAGATCCGCAGTACGCAGGTAAGGCTTTATAATCCGGAGGGCACCAGGTATCCGGATACTCCGTTAAAGACTGAGCTATTTACAATGGGCCCTCAGCCAGGTTGATTATTGGCACGGGTCGTATAACACCTTAATCCAGCCCAGGGGAAGGGGAGGGGGAGGAGGCGTGGATGGGAGAGGGTATGACGGGGATGGCTATCCCTTAGCTTCTGATCTCCTCTGGGTGACCCGAGAGTCATTGACCGTACTAAGCCCCTACACCGCGACAAGGTGGATAGTCAGGTAGGAGAAATTGAATATATATTACATACTAATTTTCAATATTTTTAAAAATGTGCTATCTACCACTTGAAGTGCTAATGTTCTGAATTGAATAATATCTTTTGTTTTCGTAACCGCAGGTTGCATTTTTTCATGTGGTCTTGTTTTATTATCAATTAAATATTAAATGCACAACATATAAGAAGGAAATGTTTTTTATTGGTTCAAAACACGACAATGCAAAAGGGATCAAAAAAAAAAAAAAAGGAAATGTGCTATCTTTCTGTCGCTATCTGTACATATATAAACAATAAATTTTAATACGTATGATGACCAGAGTTTGACTCTCTTTCTCTTCAGTCAAATCGAACGTTTTGATATATCGAACAAGGTTGTGACACCAAATTTGAAGTTCGCATCGTTCTAGGTGGGCGCATTGCCTTGGCGCGAAATTTGAATCCTGCTCCACAACTTCCGACATGTTTGTTGATTTGTATGGATTTTGGTAGGCGCAAATGGAGCGGTATGATAAGACTGCTCAACCGCATCATGGCAGTGAAAATTTCTTTTTTGGCAAGGGTCTGAAAGGGTCGACTGGATATTTAATATGAAACAACAGAGCCTACTATGGTTGCAGCAGAGACAAATGTTTGTCTCTGGTTGTAGTTGGGTACAGATAAAAATTCTGCTAACTAGTCTGTTATACTAATTAGCAGCTATGGAGAGAAAGAGAATGAAATGTTGTGGGAACGGGAAGGGATAGAAAAAAAAAACATTATGTACATATTTATATGGAAATTTGGTGATTTTAATGTGTGTGTATTTTTTAAAGTACAGTGATTGAAATGTGTGTATTGTTATTTGAGAAGTACAGTGAGAAATATTTGTTTGTGAAGAATATAAATACATATTAGCAAACAAGTAGATTTGTTTTTTGGAAAGTAATGTTTTTTAGTTTTTACGCCTCTTGCTTTCTAGCGCCTGGCGCGGCTGCGTCTATTTTCACCCCCTCCAAGTTATAGTCCGTCGTCCGTTTGTTGTTCCAATATTTTTAATTAAAGTGCATTTTTCTCAAAACTTTTACTAAATAAAAAAAGATTTTTTTTATAAAACTTTTATCTCTGACCAATTCTCTAAAAATTATGACAACTTTTTTACGTACGATTAACAGAAGTTGTAATAAAAAACCATTGCTTGTCAGCCAAAAATGATATGAAACCACGCTGATGATGATGATTGATGATGTTCCACCAAACTGAATAAGTTTGGTCCATCCCATCCTTCATGGAAAAGTTTCGGTTGTTTGAGAGAAAATGTTTCTGAACCTGTACGCAGATGTACAGAAGTGCAAATTCTGACTTTCGATACTACATCTCTAATCAAATTACGAATGCTCCAGAATCGGTGTATCCATAATCGACAATGTCATTTCAAATCTTGTCTATTGTGCTGGAAGGACAACTTATAAACGAATCCTATATGAATCCTTTAATTTTGGGGATGAAAATGCTAACCTGAGATACTGCGTCAGCATACCTGAAAGAGTTTATCACAATGATAACAGATATAACAGAGAAACGCCAACTTAGGTTAGATAAGGCTACGTAAGGATAAGCTTGAATTTCTGAGTATCTGGTTAAGCGGACTAGTATCAGTATCGTTTGCTTGTCCGGGGTCTCACTGATCTAGCGATTACATGTCAGGGTATTATCGATTTAGGTCATATAAGCTTAGATAAAGTCTATACTTTTATTTTGCTAGCACTAACCCAAATATGGAACGCACTGATTCTTCGGGATACCACCGTACCGATGATCATCTAATTATTTTTAACTATTTTATTAGCAAGCCGGCCATCAATTTGCTTTTGCATAGAATCTAATTAAAAAAAAAAAAAAAAAAACAAAACAAAACAATCTAATAAAGAGAACTCTACGTCAGAATAAAAAACATGTGCCTCTAACCGGCGATTTATTCGGTCGCTACTGTTATGAAATACTCCCACTCCCCCACAGACGTAAGCATTCATAGTAATAAATTTGCCATCTACACCGTTGTTTGCGATATGAGGCGTTCTCTCGAATTTCTGCTGTTTTTTTTTTCGTTTCGTTCTGTTTTTCCGTTTTAAGCGGAAAAACATTCATTTTCCCGAATTTGTAAACATCGGAATGCCAACCGCTGACCAGGCCGGGCAGGCCTGATGCTATCCAATCGATCGGCAACGATCTTGACGCTTGAGAGTCTGTTGATGATGATGATGTTAAGAAATAAACCATAGAGTCTTGCGGATGCTGCTTTTCCACTCGTAAAGGGAACGAAATTTTATTTTTGCCTCATTCGGTATATTTTTTTTTATTCAATTTTTTTTTTTTTTTTTTATAAAGGAACACATGTAACACCATGTGGTCGGCGGATGTGTTCACATGTTTTTCGTTTTTTTTTTCATTTCTTAATTTGGAGGGAGATTTTTGCGAAACATTGTATATTGTGTTTAAGAATGTATACTGCATAGCATTATACAATTATACATACATATGTATGCATATATTGGTACATATGGATGTACATATATTGCATGTACAGCTATGGTCAAAATAATATGAACACTTAGTACTTTCCAATGATATCGCACATAGCAACTGTTTTGTTTTATTGAAACTAAAGCAATGGAATTAAACTAACGGTCAAACTAACTTATCCGAACATGCGGGAATAGAAGGAAACGAAACAGCAGACGGACTTGCCAGGATAGGCTCTGATATGGTTGACACACTAGCTAGCAGAGAGATTTTACCGTCTTTCAACACAGCTAAAAACCTAATAGATCGTATCACCACTAATCTAGCCGGGGACCGATGGCGCAGCAATTGTGCCATAACCCGCAACCTGTGGCCCGCAGTCGACCAGAAAAGAATAGTATCACAACTTTTCATGAGAAGAAGCCAAATACATTTACTCGTCAGTGTCTTAACCGGACACTGTATAATAGGAAACATGGCCAGTAGATGCGGCATTCTTACAAATAACTTCTGTAGAATTTGCATGACGAGGATGAAATAGAATCTGGCTCTCCAAGAACGGCGCCTGTCTGGTATGGAAACACGGTTCTTCGACTGCCTGAACGACCTGGCTTACAGACCTAAAAAGATTCATTATAAGATCGAAATGGCTTTGATAAAAGCGGGTTCCAACATGCACAACTAGGGTAATCTAATCACAATGGACCTTTATGGTCTCTGGGTGAATTTGCGCCTACTGCAAGCGACCCTCCCAACCTAACCTAACCTACTGATCTGCCTGGACAAAATAATAGGTACACTCTGAGTAAATTTAAAAACACAATTTTTTGAGATGGTAATAGTTAATTATATATTTAAGCTGTATTTGCTTAACAGTGTCGCGATATTTTTGTATTATTTATTTACATAGATAGTAGGTACTATTTTTAATAAAGAATAATATGTGCAAAAATAAACACTGCATTGAACCTAAAAGTCCTACGGGATCAGAGTGAATCCATCCGAAAGATTGCAAAAACAATTAAATGCTTTCCAAATATTGTATTCAATGCTTTTCAGGCTTAAAAAAAAACTTCCCGAAACCAGAAAAAGACCGCATAAAATGTCCACTAAAGACGAAAAGAGATTGGTCAGGAAAGCCCAGGCGAACCCCTTTATGTCTTCAAAAAGACCTAAAACACGAAAGGAAAGGGTCACTGTTAAAAAATTACATGTACAGGAACGCATTGCTTTAGCTAAGCCTTACCACATGTCACATAACGCATAACGAAGTTGGCAACACATCTTCAGGAATCTACCGCGAAGTAAATTTTTTTGGTATTATCTGTCCATCTTGAACACCCACTACACTATAACACTATACCAGGAAAACTGTAAGGCCCAGGTAAAAAGTTTGTATTGTGAATTTGTAGGTGACGTTGTGGAGAACGAAAATAATAATTTAAAAATAAAAAAATCCCGAGATTTTCACGAAAATTGGTTAAAAAAAATTATGAAAATCTGTGTTTGAAGACCAATATCTCGAAAATGAAACCATGTATGGAAATAGTTACTAACTGTGATAAACACTTATCAATTCTCTGTGAAACGAGAACTCACTTCGGTTGTAATAGAATAACTGTTGGTACCTACTTTACTGAAGGAACTTTTTTAAACACCCTGTAGCTTCGTGTTCAAAAAAGACCCCCCCCCCTCCAAAATGGCTGTATCCCAAACCGGACCACCCTGTATAATAACAATTCCATTTAAGAAAACGTATAAAGTGGAGTGCAAGAAGTTTCGCCAGAAACAAGCCACACAAAAATGGAAGCACATTAAGGGAAATTGTACATAGTAGCTTAGTGGGGGGTTAAAGTTATCTTTCCTTTGGATCTCATCGAAGTGCAAGTGTGTCGAAAATACCGAAAACAATGCCAATACCTACATCAGTCAAACTTCCCAAATCTATTTTGGTTGGCACAACCACAATAGAAGACGAACATAACGTTCATAAATAAATCCTTGCTGATGGTTTATGCCCACTCTGTTACGCAAACTATAAATCGTTGAACATGTACGTCTTCTATTCCAGTCTTAGATCCCAGTCCTAGATCCCAGAAATATTTTCAACGGTGACACGTGACGAATTGCAAATGTCAAATAAGCAACTCTAGTCCGATATCAATGTTTCCTGGAAAAATGAATCAGAATAGAAGATTATTGCTTGGCAAACAAAGTATCTCCGCTTTTGCGACATGGGGGCTAGTATTGTCGATTGTCGTGCCGTAAAATCACTTTGTCATGCAATTCGAAGAATTCCGGCTGTGTTTTCTTCAATGCACGGCTCAAGCGCGTTAATTGTAGTCGGTTTGAGCAGGTAATTTTAGACCACAGCACCACACCCTTCTGATCCCACCAAATACAGAGCACGAGCTTGGATCCATGGATATTTGGCTTCGCCTTTGATATTAATGGTTGGCCGGGCTTAACCCATGACTTTTTTCGCCAGTGACAATTGGATGCAAAAATACCTTGCTATTCTGCCGTTAAAGTAGCTGTTCGACGTCCCTTGGTTCCAATTCGTAGGTATTTGACCCAATTATCTTGGTTTTTGATCAGTCCCATGCCTTAAAGGCGTTTTCCTACCGTTAACAAGTCAACTCCCAATGATTCAGACTTGAATTGTTTGACATGCGTCTCTATCGAGCAATTTCTCCAATTCTTCATCTTCGAACTTTTTCGGCTATCTAGGTCGTTGTCTTCCAAGTCGAAATCACCACTTTTAAAACTGGCAAACCATTTTTGCTCAGCTAGAGCATGGTCACCATAAACTTCTACTAAAATACGATGGCAGCTCGTTCCCTATTTTATCAATCGATTGGCGCATGCATCCGTCCATGCCAAAGACAACAGCGAAAAGTTCATTACCCTTCCATCGAAAGGCGTTTCACCCCTATCGATGGCAGCATGTTGAAATTAAATTGCTCAAATCTAATTTCTATAAGAAAATGCAAAATAATAACCAATCTTATAAATTGCCCAATGCAATGACTCGCCCAATATAATACTTCAAAACTACAAAGTATCTATATGTGTTGGCAAAATTCACAAAACGTGAATCTAAGCACTTTCCATGCCATTGCGATGAGATGTAATTTTCAGTGAAAAAGCATTTCGGTCTTCAGTGAGATTTTACAAAATATACAATATATACTTTTGTTATATTATTTTTCCCGTTCTAGTGAGTTTAAGTATGCCGCCGACATTTCGCATGGTTCCCATTCTATTGCATGCGAAACATTTGTGCGTCCAAAATAACAATTTCAAACCAAATTCGCCCAAGACGAGGAGGCAACAACCAAAAAGCCAATTAAATGCGAATAAATCCGACTCTCAACTGAAAAACTATTTCTACTAAATACAGTGTTCTCTTTTTGTAGGTCGTCCTGTAAACAGCGAATTTTTATTCTGTTGACAACGAAAGGATGCACTCTTTTTATATTTAAATTTAAGTGTATCACATGTGAATAGAAATGTCTATAATTCTAGATTGCATATTATGTATCTACACATTCGGTCTGCGTTTATCCTTCGAAAGAGGCAAATCCCCCTTCTACTTCGTATATCTGTATCTATCTATCGATAGATAGTATCTGTGTGTATCTAAATTGTTTGGTTTGCTAATGCGAACGCATTTATAAAAGTAGAAAATTTCTATCCAAATAGGCCCCAAACGGCCTATGAAATAACTTGGCACGAATATTCGATTCTAATGCATTCTCTAGGAATTTTATTTTGCCTGCCGCTGGCTGCTCGTGGCGCGGCGTTCACTGTTTGTGTTTTGGGTATTTGTATCTGCGATGTGATTTGTGTTATGCTCTATGCCCATCTTTTGCCAGTGCGTAGAAAAATCTAAGGGAATTGATCAACGCTTTGATTGTGAATGTATCTACAAGTATAGAAGATAAATTAAACAGGCCGATGCATGGTACGAGTACTTTTTGCAAAATTCCTGGCATGTAGCGAGCTACGAGTACCAGCATCATACAATCAGCGTCACCCTTCTAAAAGCGCGCCAACTCTTGACATATCCTTAGATAGGCAGAAGTGGCAAGAGATGTGTGTGTGTGCATTTTTGAAATTTTACAACAACGCCGCCGCGCCACTGTAAGTTGATTGGCGAACACTGTTTTTGGCAAAAGATACAATGCCTTGTCGGATTGATAAATTCTATTGTACATTGGTGGAATAAATCAAAACGCATTTCACAAGAGATTTGTTAAGCGATTTCTTTTTCCAACTACCAAACGGCAGAAGCAGACCACCTGGCCACGCTTTGTGGCGGCGCGGCGCTCTTATCATGTATGTCATCGTCTTAACAATTAACAAGGATTAATTTATTATCTAGTAGGTAATTTATCTAGACGTAGTGAATGTTAAAATATTAGTTAATCATCTCGTGGTTTGCTGTTTTTTTTTTTTTTTTTTCTATCCGCCAAACAGAATGTAAAGAGCAATCTTATGTTTATTCGCGTGCGACTGAAATTGTCTTTTTGGCACTATTGCCGCATCTGTTGTTGCCAAAGTTTGAGATTTGTTGTTTATTTTATGTTTTTATTTTTTTAAATTGTGTGTCCTTTGTCGGCACTGCAATTCACATCAAAGAATCAGAAGCTGCCCTTCCTGTTTATGTTTTTTTTTTATTTACTAAACAGTTATCGTATTTGGTTTTGAAAGGAGTTGGCATCTTTAGACTCGATCCGAGAGGTCCAATTTTGTGTGACTCTGTTGCATAATTCGGGCTGGATCTCACCAAATGGTTTGAATGATGTCGTTCTCCAGTTGGTCAAATGTTATTGTTTTGTTGCTATAAGCCAGCGACTTACGTAGCCCCAGAGAAAAGAGTCTAAGAGCGTTAAATAGCACGATTTTGGCGGCCATTCCACGTCGCCTCTTCTCTAAATAACGCGTTCTGCGAACTTCTGCAACAACTCCAATGTAACCCCCGATATGTGGCACGTTGCGCCGTCTTCTTGGACCCTGTGCAGTTCCATGTCAACCAATTGAGGCCACAAAAACTCAGTTATCATGGCCCGATACCGTGGCCGAATGTATGGCCCAATGACGCCGCCTGATAAAAATCCGCACTAAACAGTAAGTTTTTCCGGATGCAATGGAGACTCTTGATTCTCTCCCCAAATGCGGCAATTTCGCCTGTTCACGAAGCCGTTCAACCAAAAATGTGCTTTATCACTGAAGATGATCTTTTCCGCAAAATATGGATCCGTTTCAATCTGCTCCAGAACCCGTTCAGCGAACGTACGACGAGATTGGTGATCTTGGAGCTTCAGTTCCTGTGCAAATTGGATCTTATACGGATGCATGCCTAAGTCTTTTCTTAAAATTCTTCAAGTCGAGGTCGCAGAAAGGCAAATTTGCACGACAGGAGTCGAAAGTTTCGGGTCTTCAGCCACACTATCAGCAACAGCAGCAAAATTCTCACTTGACCGAGCACTTCGGCGTCGTACAGGGACTGCTGGGTCAGTAACCGAACCACTTTCGCCGAATTTCCCGATAATTCGTTGAATAGCTCGCTCCGTTTGACGATCATTTCGGCTGTCAAATTTTGTAGTTTGCGAAAAGTTTGGCGAACAGAACACGGATTTTTTTTTTTTACTAAACTTTAAGAATTTCGACACGTCGTTGAAGAGTGTAGCACTCCATGCTAAAATAGTGACTATGACAGAACACTAACGTCAAATAATGACAGTGTTGTCACTTGAAACGTCAGACCAATAAGCTGTCAAAGTTCAGACCTAGCTTTTGAAAAGCTCCTTAGATTCAACAGCTCAGGCGACGAGGTCATAGTCGAGACAGAAGCCTATTTCGAAGAGTTGGACAAATCGTATTTTTAGAGGGTTTAAAGAAATGGTAGGGAGGTTGGGAAAAGTGTATAGCTCTAAAAGGAGATTATGTTGAAAAATAACACGGATACTTATTGATCAACCCTCACATAATAGACTTTCCTGAGACTAGGGCCCCTGTTGTGAGTGTCGATCAACGATCGTCACGACAATTGTCGATTGCGTCGAATAATTTTGGCTTTCCTATTGTTGTAACTCAATGGACGGAAGAATAGATTATTGTGAATAAAAATGTGAATATTGTGAATACATCATAGTTTTGACAGTTGTTTGGCTTTGTTTTCATAAATTAGGTATTTATTTTGTATCAGAACTCAGAAGTAATTTAAAAGAAAAAAGTTCAATTTGTGGATTTGTGGTTTAGCGATGGTCGAGGAATAATGGAACGCACCATATTATGGCGAACAACTTTCCTGAAACGCAGAAGCGGTAGATATCTGGAATATTCTCAAGTCCATGTCCCTATATAATGTAGAATAAAGCAAATAAAAGTTAATCGAACTTGCAACTTATTAAATTTTATTTCTTCATATTGTGGTATTAAACTAAAGAGCTAAATAACAATTATTAGGTAATTATCTTTTTCCATCACCCATCTGCTTGGGTTTTTGCACAAACTCCTTTCGCGATGTCAGGATTTGTTTCAGTAAATAATACCAGCTCGAATTGCTTTTTCTTTGTAACCTGCTTCGCACTGCATTTGCATTAATAATAAGGTTTTTTAAAATATCGTTTTTCTTAAAATAACGATCATTTTATACGCACAAAACTCTTTCACATTTCTCAATAAAAAGCATCGACCAGAAATTTGTGATCAACTACAAGCGACTGTCAAATCGACAGGAGAATGTCCTGCATCTTATAACAAAAATCTGTCAACGGAATTTGCTCCGTCTAAGCTCTAAGGGAACTATCAGTTTAAGAGAGATGTCCGCAACTGTAACACCGCAACACCAGCAAACTCGTGCACAGACGTCAAGACGTCAAACGTTTATCCTTTAATTTGAGCAGAGGGGGATTTGATTACAGCGGCGCCTTAAGCATTGTTTATTTAATTATTTAACGCGTGGATAAATATATTATAGTACTTATATTTATATTTACAGCATAATGTACATATAATCACTTAAAGCTAACATTTAGTATTCACAAAAATAAGAATATTCTAGTCAAAGCTATAATACAACATCCAAGTCTTGTAGCCAGTCTTATCACAGTTGAGTTGTTTTTGGCATCCGCAAAATCTTGCATGTCCCCTGGGTAGGATCGTTTGTTGTACTCCGCAACAATGTGGTAGGTAGTCTGTAGTTGGGCTCCGGATTCGCAAGCGGCAGAATTAGAGCTTCACCAGTGAAACAGCGAGGCTGCGCATCTTCCGTCGCCAGTTCGGATCCTGTTGAGCGTCGACCAGAGGTTTCGCGGCACGTCCGCACAGTGGGGTTTCGGCTATACTTAAATGAGGTGTTGTTAAGCATTGTAAAACCAGTTAAATTAATTATTACTTGCATTTGGTTTCTACGCCAGGTACTCGAAGATTTTACCAACTTTACTATTTTAGCTTGTACTTAACAGTATAGCAATATTGAATTGGCGCCCTCTGCTCGGTATTGGTCAAATCCATCTCTGTTCATGAACAAACAAAAATATGACAAAAATGAGTAAATCTGTTTTGGCCATCACGCAGCATTTAAGAATTAGGAAAACCCCATTGGGGATAATTAACGCATTTCTAAAAATGACCGTCCTTAAATTTGACAAAAAATAAAATTCGTCACAAAGAAATACCGCTCATACTTTCGAAATGAATTGGTCTTCTTTAAATGATCGTGATTGATCTTAATGCGGTGTCTGTACCTTTATAAAAAATTCGGGCAGGGTGCTGCTATCTATTAACAAAATAGATCACTTCACATAGCGACAATACCACCAATGAAGCCAAATACCCCAAAATACTCTCCTTAGTGTGTGTGCGTTGCACGTATGTACTCATACACGCATAGGTCAGCTGCTGCAAAGAAAGAGAATAATTAAAATAATTTGGCACACCTGAGAGATAAATCAATCGATTTATTTGCGTTCCTTCTCCGTAACAAAAAGTAAGAGGGGCGTGTGCTCGAGGTTTTTTTTTTTCATTTGTGTAAATAGGCCCGCGACAGACAGCGTAAAGGAAATAAAAAAGGCTTCCTTAGAATGTCGAAAAATCTGTGTCAAACTTTGGTTTGCTCGATATTGCCTTCGTGTATATGACTCAATCGAGTGGAATTTTAATTGGAAATTGTTGATTTTTTTTTTTAGACCGCATCAACCGACAACTGATTGGCAAGGTGTTCAATAGGATTGAAGGGTTTCGTTTGTATTTTATTTTGTTTTGTTAAAAAAGGAAAAAAAATGGGGCTGGCTTGATCTGATCATTGGACATGTTAAAAGGGAACTTTTTGTTTTGCTAAACAGTGAACCAAAAAAAAAGTTGGACAGGAACAGGATGCATATATGTATAAAATTGAATAAAATCGCAACCCGTAAAGCTATTAAAATTAATGAAAGTGCAAATGAAACATCAATTCTTATGTTTTGTAAATAGTTTTAATTAATTTTCCTAAAATATATTTTTTTTTTATATTTTAGACACAAAAAGAAAACGGCCAATTGCGAGTCAGACTCGCGCTCAAATGGTTCCGTAGTCTTAAAACTAGTTATATTTTGCTTAAATAACGTTTCGTTAATATGAAATACGAGAACGTCCCACCTCTATATTTACTTTACAAACTTATAATAAGTAATATTATTCACTATGAGGAAATTGGATTAACATTAAGAACGCGGCTGAGTGTGTAGCGCGTCCATTAACCTGTTTTGCACTGTAGGGTAGGGCGAGGAGGTTCTGACACGTTAACGGATATTGCCAAAAATTAGGTACATCCGCTTACAAACAAAACTATATATATGTAAATTTTACTTTATTAACATTTTATCTATTACAAGAACAACTTTAAGGGGCTAATTTATTAACCGTCTCAGAGTTTTTTATGAATTTCTAAATAAGGAAAAAGTGAAGAGAACCTAGTTTTTAGGAGGTTCCGACTTTTAAGAAGGAGGTTTCAACATGCTGTACTTTTACTGCTTCTTTCATGGCTTTCTTGTCAAATGTCTTTTCAGGATACTTTCTTTTATAAATGTTAGGCATTTTGATTTAAACCTATAAAATTTCAATATAAAAAAAACTAAAACTAAGTAAAACAGTGAAAGGAGGAGGTTTCGACAATTTGACTTAAACGAAACGTTGAAAAATCGAAACGAAACGACTTAAGCGAAACGTGTCGAAACCTCCTTCAATGCATGCATTATATTTACGCTTTTAATAAGTTTATTATTTTATACATACGTTAAAGGGTCGCAACTAATAAAAACATTATTAATCTGTTCGTTTAGTTTTTGTATTCTCACTTTCAAACAATTAAAACAAAAAAAGTTATAGCTTAAGAATTCACTGAAAAAAATTACATGCAAACTTACCAAAAATTAAAACATGACTGAACTTGTTACACGCTGATCAGAAACTGAACTCAATAAGGGGAAAAGTAGAGGTACCTTTAGACTGTGGGCTTAAGAAAATATCATATCTGTCATATTTATAGGAAGTGAAAAATTTGAGTTTGCTGAAACCTCCTACATGTCGAAACCACCTCGCCTTATCCTACTACTGAGTTCAAGGGTTTAGGGTTAGTTTCCAACATACGTATTTTATTTATTTTTTATTTTGTTTGTATGGCAGCACAATTTCGGATAGCCTTTGATTTTCCCAAAATTATTGTTAATCGAATAGTGCTAATTTCTTTAAAAGTGGTCCAGTGGTTTATGAGTTGATCGGTTGAGAAATTTAGTTTTTCGACATAAAATTGAATTTTTCGACGTGAATTTCTCGAAAACTATACAACTTACGAGATCCGCTATACTTTTCTTTAAAAATATAGTTAATCACCTACAAAAAATGATTTTTTCATATTTTTGACTTCAGTAGTTTCCACTATGGTCCTTTTTGTATGACATTTTTCACACATTTTTGGCAATAACTCTCAAAGTTTCCATTGGAAAAATTAACAAAAATATTTTTGGAATCTTTGTTTTGATGTCCCACATGATCAATTTTTCAGAATTGTTTTTTTTTTTTTTTGAGATTACATTTTACCCACCCTGTATAGTTCTTTCACAATATTTTTGAGTAATATGTTGTCCATGTATGTGGACCACCATAATGTATAAGTGTGTCAAATTTCAAGTTTCTGCGAAGAGCGGTTCTTGATGTTTTTATCGTGACAGACATTTTTGAGTGAGAACGAACTTATAATTGTTCCGTAGTAAAAACCGTAAAAACCGTAAAAACCGTAAACTTAGACACTTAGGGAATCTCTATATGTTGTATAAAAATGAGCTGTTCGTTTGATACCTTAAAACTTTTTATGATGTTTAAAGTGTTCATACATCAAACCATGTCCAAATTTTCCAGTAGCTGGCATTCAAAAATTTCAAAACTCACCGTACGATTAAGCTGAAACTTACACAATATATTTGTACTGAAGTGAGAAATGTTCGCAAATCAAAAGTTTTTAAGTTTTTGGATAGATGGCGCTGAAACCCAAAATCTCAAAATTATTACTACAGCGATGCATGGTGACAGGTAACAGCTAACTTTTGATTTACGTGCACTTCTATTCATAGAATTAACTTGGCATAATATATTCTGAAGGGCGCTTTTTAAGACATTTTTGCCGCGTATTGGCCTTTCCCTCAATTTGTTCTCTGTGAGCGCTCCCATGTGCTCTATAGGGTTTAAATGCGGCCCTGTGGAGGATGGGGAAGAACATTTTTCCTTATAATATTGGACGTGTGTTATAATAAAGAAAGCAAAAACTATCGCGTTTGTAGCCGTTGCTAGCAAATTGTTTTTGGGGATGTTAAGGTATTATATTTTGTTCATATTACCTTCAACGAACACCATGTGTCCTACTCCACTCGAGCCAATTGCACCCATACCATCGCACTGTCTCCACCAAGTTTAACAGTGACATTTAAATACGTCGGACTTCAGACTGAAAATTATCATGTTTCAGAACTCTAAACGTTGACGAACATAAATTTGGACAAATCCCAGCTGTTTCTCAATGGTACTTGTTTCGGGGGGTGTAAGCTCTCAAATGTAAAAAACTTCTAACAGTTTGTGGGTGCACCGCATCGCATTTTCTTTTAGGTCTTTAGTAATGTCTACCGCAGACATTTTGAGATCATTAACGACTATTCGAACAATTTTTCGTTCTGTTTGAAGAGTCGACATTTTTTGGTCTTCCACACCACTATGTCTTTGCAGGAAACCATTTTCTTTAAGGGGTTAGGCCACTCTAGAGGACGAAAAAAATAGGCTTTTTTAGGATTTTTTTTTTCCAGAAATACTACAAAATAAATCAAGATTCCAATAAAGAGTATTTATTGCGCATATCATTGACTGTATACAATGAAGCGATTAATTTCAAAATGGCGGCTGTGCAGCGTTTTTCCGATGACGTCTGCGTTTTTTCAGGGTCCACGGCCGGACGAATAGCTCCTCTAATTTTTGAATTACATATATAATAATAATCCAATTTTTTTATTTTGATTTTATATAATAACTCCTATAGAAGTAATTAGGTTTTTTTTTCGATATATTAATTTTTGGCCAAATGGCGCATTTTCAAAGTGGAAAGTGAAAAATTTGCCTACAAATTCATCAGATAATTGTTAATAACAAATGAACTATTCAATATAAAAAAATCCTACGTACTTCCATAGATGATGTATTTTTCAAGATATATTCAATATTTCAAGTAAATCGGTTGAAAATTGTCTGAGTTATGTTTCCGGCCAACTTAAAAAATGCAGTTTTGAGATACACGCGTTTGAAGTTTTGAGTAGTAGAAAATCATGAATAATTTTGCAATACCTTCAATCTGCGATGCCTGTACCGAGTATTTAGAGATTTTTCCCGACCATAATCTTTTGGAACATCATTCTTAAGGTCTTATGGAACAGTTTAAAACAAAAAAAAAAATCGATTTTTCGAAAATTCTAGAGTGGCCTAACCCCTTAAACCACTGCCGATGCCAATGCGCTATAGATCTAAGATTTTTTTTTTAATATTTAAAGAAAAAAGTTTCATTTGCAGTTTATTTGACTTCAATATTCCTACAAACTGCAAGAATACCTCTTCAAATTATAAGTGCAGCGTAGTTGCTGTCCAGCTTTTAGTTGGTTCACTGTACTTTAAATTGGATATTGTTCTTTTTTTAATTTTGAATTATGATTAAAACTGAAACAATTTTGTTATAAGAAAAAAAAAAAAAAACAATTTCAAAGCATTTTTATGAAAAACTACACAAACATAATTATGTGTATTTGTACTTCACGAGAATTTAGCATTCTAAGCATTCCTATGCCTTCTTTGTCTATGCTTCCACTTACCGTTAGACAAATAATCAAAGCCAAAGTGGTGTTCCTTTAATAATCATTTATTTTTTCAACTGCCTACATGGTGTTTGTGGCGCGTCGGTCGACTTGGGGAATAGTAATTGGATTCTCCCTAACTACCACTTTCGCCATCCACAGATGGAGCTGCGCTACTGCTGTAGGTACTCATAATAAGGGCAACCTGTTTGTCTGAATGCACGTACATATGTATAAAAATGTGCTGTGTTATTGCATGCGGGAACGTTAAACACAACATTTGAATAATCATCGGTCCTTAGTTATGCATCGGTGTGCGTTTTTTTTTTGTGGCATACATGTCTGTGACTCTATTCATAGATACTCGGGTAGTTTCACTATTTCAGAAGTTAATGGCATACAAAGCCTGCGAGTAGGTCGACAGGCAGTCAGACAGATTTGTGTTTGATCTTTGTTGGGAAAATAAATACACACTCGTCGATGTGTGTGTCTGCTGCTTATGTCACTCTCTGAAGGGCTTTTGGGGATGAATTGTCAACGTCAGTAAGCGTTTTCAACTTAAGAGATATTTTTCAAATAAACAAGAATTAAAATGTCATTCTACATGGAATTAGTAAATTAATTATGTATTTTTCTCTTCTTTCTTTACAGGTAAGCTTACTGCTTGGTTTTTTATTGGAACTTAATTGGTAATCTCTGGTACCAGGAAATCGTCACTTTCGTCGGAGATGACAGCTTATGAAGCAACCCTTTTTTTATTTAAATGAGTTTTACATTTTACAAGGAATATATAATATCGTATCCGCCAGGGCCATCCTAAGATATTCGGCGCCCCTCTATGTAAGAAAATGCACGGGATGGCTAAGGGGGGGCAGGCAAAGTTATAAAAAAGTGTCAGACCTTGAAATAGTCAATTTATTACCATTATATTAAACTAAACAAAATATAGAATTCATACAAAATTAAAAAAAATAGACTTTATAGTAAACAGAACCCAAAAGTAAAAATAAATATACATATGTATTCATTTTCCTAGCTTTGCCTTCTGCAAATTTTAGGCATTTTCTTCTTGTTTAATTTACGATTGGCGAAGCCAGGGGCCTATTTCACCAACTACAAAATATAATTTGTACTTGTAAATAAGAACTACAAATTTGTAGTTTTCGTACTGTTTAGTATGGTACAAATGTTTGGTGAAACGACATTATTCAAGTTGTTTTAAAGAGCAATTGTAAACATACATTTTTTGTATGCTGGTAAAATAGGCCACTGATAACCTTTTTCGTTTGTATTCCTGTGTAGCCCTGCTAAACGATACAATAAAAAATTGGCGCAAATTCATAGGCAGTCTATGAATAATGCCTATAACCGACAATAGTTACAGCCGGCACTAAATAAAAAAGCCGGCTATTACTTTTCGTTATTCATAAACACATTTTTGCCTGTGTATTAGTTAGTATTGACTATGGTATGTTTTTGTAAAGTGATTTTAACGAACAAACCCAAACGTTAAAATGTTATGTCAGAAATTTAAAGTCGACTCTAATTATTTAAAGTGACGTTTAGCTCATTTTAAATTTCGAGCTGACTATAAGTTTAAAGTCGACTGTAAGGTGACTTTAAAAAGCAAAAAGTATATTTTAGGTTATGTAGCTGAATAAATTATTTTATTGTCGGCTTTATCTGACTATGAATTGCCCCATTATTTTTAAAATTATCACCAAGAAGTAAAGAATGCTGTAGAATTTAATATAACGTTAAAACTGTTCTCAGCCGAAACTGAGAAATAGCAGCTAGAAGTATGGATCTGTCTGCGTACTTTGCTCAGAGAAAATTGTTGTGATAAAATTCGCAGCATGGGAATTTTTACGAAAAACTACGAAATTTTTCAACGGGTTTTCGTAATATCTCGTAGATTTTCGTAGTTTTGGAAGCGAACACAAACGGACCGGACCTTATAAGTTAAGTCACAGACAACCTCAAGAAACAGACGTTTCGCCGATATTGAAACATGTATTGAAATTAGGCACACGTATGGTAAGACTGTGATGCTTTTTGCAACAGTGATGTCAGCAGAGAGTTGTTTTTTTAAGACAGCGACATGTCACGAAGCCTGCCGAAGAGAACCCGACGACGCTGCTGAGCATGCAGTAGTATGGCTGGCACTTGATAGAAAACTGGCGCGAACCGAACCAAACCGAACGTATTTCATTGATACACTTTACCAGTTTAAGTGACCTGGGAAGTTATAGAATATAGAAAAACACATAATAATTATTACCAGACTCCAAATTCCCAAAATTTGGTGCTTTTTGTTACGAAAAGATTTTGAATAAACTAAGTAGTAAGTTGAAGTAACTAAATTACTAATAGAAAATAAAAAAAAATACATATAATACCAATAAAAAATTTCGCCCCAAGAGGCTTACGCCCTGGGGCTGTTGCCCATTTAGCCCTGTGGTTAGGGTGGTCCTGATCGTATCGTACATGTTGTTTCACACTGTTTTCGAGCTGAAAAAAGGGGGAACACAAAATAATTCGCAACCGTGCTTGGTTAGTTTATAAATCAATCGTTTTCGAAAATGCAATAAAAAAATCGTCGAATTTTTCAAGTCTCAATTCTCGAATATGAAAGGAACTCCATCGCCAACATTTATACCTTATACAGCACCTGTTCAAAACCACCAAAGTATTAAAAAACATAAAAAAACAAAAATCCTAGACATCCGCTTAGGAAAAAAAGAAACAACAACAACAACCTCAAAACAGTATTTATGAACTTCCTGCAGATGCCAAGCGTCAACGTCATTGCTTTCGTCATTTTGTGTTGTAGCCAATTTTGTGAAATTTAAAAATAGTAAATGACGTTGCCGAAAACTCTAAAAATTCTCTAAACAATAGCCAATCGATTCCTATTTTGGACACAACACACTAGTTTTCATAACAGGCGTGATTTATTCCCAGCGACAGATGAATATTGGGGAAGGTCTATTTTTGTGCTGACGGAGTGTCAGTGTCGTGACAGATTTTCCACAGGTGAGACACAACAGATAGAAAACACGATAAACAGGAAAACAAAGACAAGTCCTGAATAATTGAAGAATTTACGGAATGTTTACTATGCGACGCGTTCTCAACCTGACTCATAAACGCTCACAACTCATTCGTGTAAATTTTTACTAAGTTCACGTGCTCTTCAAATGAAAGTATCATTTGTCTTACCGTTAGCTTACACCTAATAATCTAGCGTTTAAAGACATATTCATGAGGCATAAAATGACGCTACAATAACTGTCGCCATTAAACCAAAAACAAATGCCATCCTTAAACATTATCCCCTTGGATGCATTGTGGCCAAAAAAAAAAAAAAAAAACTCACCCGACTACCATTTAGAAGGCTTTGGCTTATAATTTGGTTTATTAAGCCAATTAACCGACCATTTTCACGAACATCAAATTGGATCTAGGATTTTTTTTTAATTTATTAATTAAATTATAAATTAAAAAAAAAAATCGAAAAATATGAAATTCTTAAAAATAAAATAAAATAAACAAACGAAAGTATAAGTCATTCGAAAATCGTTACATTGTATTACATACATAGGTGTACCCCAGACACTAGATATTTGAATAAATTGCCTCTCGACTCATAATACCGTTATGTTTGCCAAATTATTGGGATTTGTGGCATTCGAAAAGTATTTAAAATATTACCAGGTAGTATTAAAACCAACGAAATTAGGAATATTGATGAAATTCACACGGGTGGTGTCGTGTCCTCTCTCTTTTGCCAGACGTTAGGCGGGTAGATTTTGGCTAGTAGTTGCATTGGATTTTGTCAGCTCTGTCTTTGACTTACATAAGATAAATAATTGGATAGGCATCAGCAACATTGATGCACTTGAGGAAATAGTTGCGGGCGTTTAGTAAACTTGAAATGTTTTCAAAATTAGCCAAAAACAATCGTATTCGTAGAGTATTTGAGCATAGTTTTGATTTTTCTGGGCAATTTCGTGCTGCGATTGCAGGTGGCGTCTAATATTTCGAAATGATATATAGAATTTGAGGATGAGTTGTGTTGAATTTATTTAAACAGTATTTTGAGACACCAACATTATTATTTTTGTCTTTAGCACTGGTATTGGATTTTTAAGTGTTCCGTACATATATGTGCATCGGGAACCATTATAAGTTCCCTCTAAATCTAAAGTGTCCGTCACGAATATTATCTCAGGAACCGTTCTACTTAAAAACATGCAAATTAGCATAACTACACATTACGGTGGTCTACGTATGTATATTAGACTACTTATCATTCAAAACTATTCTGCCGCTATTTTCGTAAAGAGACTTATTTTGGTGCTGTTTTAGTGAAATCAAGGGAAGAGAATGAAGCTTTCGTTTTGAAGTATTTAGTGTGAAATCTACCACATTCCCCGGGAGTAAGCCCTTGAATTCTGATTAGAATGCTGCTCTAAACCTGGCTTTTGGGTTTTGCAAAACGTAGGAGGTGAGCTAGGTTAGGCTCCAGTAGATCTCTATACTTAAGGGTGAAAAGGTGATTCTTTTGATACGATTAAAGCGTTTCGTTGTTTCATCATCTTCTAGAAGTACATATATCGCAAAGGGTCGAGCCTCTGATACCAATGGTTCTCAAGGGCTCGGCTAGCGTGATAAATCCCGTGAAGAGTAGCTTTCTCAGATAACTTTTTTTTAAAAGTGCAACAGGAACGAGGTTCTGTTTGCCTTAGGTTCATCTACGGTACCCCGCCAAAATATTAGAAACACGGTTGAAATGCTACAATTTGAATGTTGTCTTAACTTATATAATTTCCACATCAAAACAATGTTTTTTTTCACATCTTTGATGCGGTTTTTTATTTTGTTTTGTGATTAGTAAATGTAAGTAAGCTTAATATTTTGTCAAGTTTCCTTTGTTTTTTATGACACGGTGAACTCTGTTAGGCATACTCGCAATTCACGCTTTCATGACATCTTTGATGTCACTTACATTCTTCCACACATCCTCATTATTTTCTTTCGGCATTAGTGTTGTTGAATTCCTTCGAAAATAAACTTTTGATTTTAAGTAAGCTCAACGAATTTCGATAGAGTTTAAGTCTGGGAAATTGCCGCCCCAATGAAGAATGTTATCATTTCTTGAATTTATTATATTTAAAGGTTTTTTAAATGTGGCAAGGAGCGCCATCCTGCATAAAGGTGTAGTCTGTTGGAGGAGACTGTAGTCTTTGTAAATAAAACAAAAAACCTGCAATAAGTACACGTACGTACTGGATGTGGTTTATTATTTTGTACCATATTTAGCAAAAACGATTTAAACCATGGGAGTGTTTCTAATTTTTTTGGCGGGGTAGTGTATTAACGTTTTCGCCGGTCGATTTGAGATATGCTCATGTCAATAGTATGGTTACAGTGGAAACAGTGTGGACCTTGATTATCTCTATTACACAAACTGAGAAGGCTTAGTATTGCAAAAGTGAGATATTCACATTGGAAGTGCTGCTTCCACACTCGTACGTCCTCGATTGTAGCCATGTTTCTATTTTGATAGCCACCGGCGTTATATCCAGTCATTAATACGAACGAAAAATTTATATAATTTGTAATTCCATGCAACTCAGCAGGAGACTAAACCTGACCAGCTTCCCTGATCCAATGTTATTACTATTATGCAATTTAAAGCTTAATGAGCTCTAATGCGACACGAACAAATTACCCCAACAGATGCCTGCAACTTTTAATAAAAATAAAATTAAAAAAATGAGCTTCCTTCAGGACAGCTAGGTTAGGATGTTGGTAGACAGGTGGCCAGAGATACATAGCGTTCTTGTTGCACAAATTCTTAGCTCATAAAGTTCCTTTTTATTATACTGGGGCACTGGAGAACAAGTGACGAACAGATTGAAGCATCATTTTCGTCCTTTTCACTCGCCCCTACAATTGTCACAGTCGAACGAGACTGCGATGACCCTAACCAGAGGAAGGACATTTTTTTTATTTTTAGTTTGGACTGAAAGGCTACTTTGCTTTCCGATAGAAGGCAAACATGGAAACTGACAACTTTTGACATTGGAAATCGGTCTTACTATTAACGCATAATTCGCGCCATCTAACGTTGACCTACGAAAATACTTGCAATCGTTGTTTCTAGAAAGTTTATTCGTTACATTTACAATTGACGCGTAGATACGCTTTCGAAGAAAATTAATTTCGAACTTTGAATGAACCAAAAATCAACAAAAACCCAAAATGTTCGTCGCATGCACACACGACTGAATAAATTGAAAACTTCCAAAAATAGCAAAACTCCATATCAGTGTCACCTTAAATATTCATTCTCACCCTGATGGACATAGAACAAGCAACATCACTTTCCTACGCCGTTATTATTATGACACGTTAGCTCAGCGCCGCAGTATCTTCAATGAGTGTGTTTCCACATTCCTGTCGAGAAAAGGGGATTCGAGCAAATGAATCCAAATTCAAATCCAAACTCACTGACAACAATGAGCAAAATAAAAATAAATATAAATACTCAGACTTTCAGATTTGTCATCCCAAATCAAAATTTAAAAAAAAAGAAAAAAATATTCCTCTTCTCCTGCAGAAGAAAATTTAGGAAAAAAAGAAAATCGAAGAAAATATCTCAAAGTACGGTACTAATGATGATGATGGGGGATGCGACAAAACGAAGTTAGACACACATCAGCGGAGCACCAAACCGCATCATTAGATACTCAAATGAGAATTTACGTTTGGCCCAGATTCGAGTGCTTTTATGTTTCTCAACGTTCTCGGTTTAAGTGAATGTGAACGTTGTATTTCCGGAATCGAAAGTTGATTGAAAGTGAAAAAAAGAAGCAAGCATGGTCGTCGTGACGACGACGCACGGTGGTATGCCCTAGATTGGGAATAGTCATCGGGTATTGTTCTATTTTGGTGGCTTTGTCGCACGATAAATGTCAAAATTCGAAGACTGATTTTGGTCATTGAAGGATTGACTCACAAAACGATGCTCATGCGACCGAATTCTTAGCTAATGAAGTAGACGTTTCGTTTGGAATAGGCGTTAATCATTTTTGATAGACTGAAATATTTGCCGTAGCTTTGGGCTTTGTTTTTAAATCCAAAGAATCCAAAGACCGTAGAAGCGACAAATTTCTTATTTTACTGAAACACTTCACTTCCTTTCACTCAGTTGAATAAAGCGTTCATTCTAAGATAAAATAAGTAGTTGGAATTAATTTGTAGGGTTTTTTTTATACAAAAAAAAAAGAAAAGAAAAAGAAATTGAAATATTATATTGTTCAAGGTATTGTCCATCGCTAGCCATTACTTTTTACCATCTTTAGATGCAATCTGCGAACTGATCCATTTTTTGCAATCATCATAAGAAGTAAGCTTCTGCTCGGATAGGCCATGAGTCATCGATCGGAACCAGAGAAATCAATGTCTGGAGAATACGGCGGGTGGGGTAGGACTTCCCATTTGAGCGTTTCCAAGTACATATGATTTGACTGAGTTTGCGACTTGCGGACGAGCATTGTCGTTTTGCAAAATCTCTTTGTCGTGTCTTTCGAAGTATTCCGGCGGTTTTTCCTTCAATGCACGCCTCAATCGCATTTATCGTAGTCGGTGATGGTTTCATTCGGTTTGAGCAGCTCATAGTAGACCACACCCTTTTGAAACCCACAAAATGAAGATCGTGAGCTTGGATCCATGGATATTTGACTTCGCCTTTGATGTTGATGGTTGGTCGGGCTTAACCCATGATTTTGTGCGTTTTGGATAGTCGTAATGGATTCACTTTTCATCACCAGTGGCAATTCGATGCAAACCTCCATTCCTATTCTGCCGTTGAAGCAGAAGTATGTTAGTCCTCGTTCACACGAGAAAAAAAAAAAAAAATACTTTTGATGTCCCTTGGTTTGAATTCGTATAAGACCCAATGCCCTTGCTTTTTAGATCATTCCCATGGCTTTAAGGTGTTCTCTTACTCCCAACGATTCAGACATTTCTTTTTGACATGGGTCTTTATATAGCAATTCCCCATCTTCGAACTTTTTCGGCTGTCCAGGTTTTTCCTTGTCTTTCAGGTCGAAATTACCACTTCTCAAACGTGCAAACCATTTCCGATATGCGTTTCAACTAGAGCATGGTCACTCCACTAAAATTCGATGACTTTCGGCAGTACTTTTTTTCCTATTTAAGCAATGAAGTAGAACTCCCCCGCAAAAAAACAATTTGTTCGGAACAAAGTTTGACATATTCGATAAAGTACAACGTGTTCTCTTTGACGCTCCAACCAAATGACATACAGATACATACAAAATTATTCGCACAAGTACTTTTTAGTTAGATATGCGAAATTTTTGTTAGTTTTTAACGTAGATTTTATTTTATTTTTATACTGTTTATTTATACTGCTGTGTTTGTTCGGCAGTGGAATACATATTAAAAAATATTGAAATCGAAACTAACGGCAGTTTACCAACCGTTTTTTGAATATTGACTGAAGAAAGGAGACACAAAATTATCCGCACAAGCACAAGGTATGATTTGTAAGTTGTACTCATTCTGCTAAATGACGTAATCGAGGTAACAGTCATTGAGAGTAGGATATTTGGCAAAATATAAAGTGGAAACAAATCGAGAAGAAGCGATATGGTAGGAAAAAAATTAGAAACATCTTTGGAAGATGGAAGCTTATCCTTGCGCTGCTGGTTTGCCAAGGAAAGACATACCGGGAGACCGGTGAACTTGTTGGAAGATCTTACACCGTGGTTAGGGATATTGTCCACAAGTTTAGGAATGGGGGAAATTCGGAAAATAAAGTCAAATGAAAGGCACATCATCAAGAAAATCAGGCGAAACTCGAAGACACCTGTAAAATTACTGAGATGTCTGAAATGATAAATAACTCTCTGTCGAAACAGTACGACGGGTTTTAAGATCGCATGCTTCACGTCGCAAACTTTTCATTTCTGACATAAATAAGAAAAACCGACTTGCTTGCACCAAATAAGATATTAACGTGAGCTCAGAGGTTTTAAAGTCTGCAATTTTCAGTGACGAGAGTAAGTTTAATTTGTTTGGCCATGATGGAAAGAAAACGGTGGTTACATCATGATGTGGGGGTGTATGTCTGCAAGCGGGGTTGGACAAATAGAGTTTATTGATTAAAAAATGGACCAATATGAATACCTGAATATCCCTAAAAGAAGTCTCTCACAAAGTGCCATAAAATTGGGTCTAGGGTAAGACTACATTCTCTAACGAGACAATAACTCGAAACATACTGCCTAGAACGTTAAAATGTGGCGGCTTTTAAATGCATCCCTACAACTGAAAACGCCCCACAATCACCTGATATTAAACCCATCGAAAATTTTTGGGACAAGCTTGAGAAACCAAACTTGAAATCGGGGTATAAGCAGCAAAACATGAACAATGTACTAACTCCGCCATCTCTAGTAAAACTCCCAATAAAAAAGGGCAGAAATCAAATCAAGACGTGAAGCAAATCAGTCGAAGTGGAAAAAATGATCATCCTACTGGCTTTAATATTTTACTTGTACTAAAGCTTTCCCGGATATGGACAAGAAAATTTAAGACTTCTTTTTAAATACACTGGCGCAAATTCATAGTCAGCCTGTAAAGTGATTAGAACGAAAAAACCCAAACGTCAAAATATTATATGAGAAATTTAACAGTCACTTAAAGTCGACTCTAATTATTAAGAGTGACGTTTGGCTCAATTGAAATTTCGAGTCGACTATAAGGTGACTATGAATAGCAAAAAGTAAATTTTAGGTTATGTTGGTGAATAAATTCTTTTAATGTTAACTATATCTGACTGAATTTGCGCCACTGTTTAAATGTCGACGATGATAAGTCTTTATTTTGTACATGCATGTACATGTGCGAATTGAAAAATGTATAATACCTTGTTGTTTCATCCATTTCGACAACTGTCATTTGTTCCATTTATCTTCTAAGTGCTAGTGCTCTGGTTTCTATGTAAACTCTTCCGTCCAACGAATGTTTACTTTTTTAAAATCAGCTCTAGATCGAGTCGAAAACCTTATTAGCTGACGAAAGACTTGAGTACTATATGCCTTCCGTTTGTTCTACCTACATCAGTTCCACCCACTCATAGGCACCCAATTCCAAGGCGAAAGCATCTTGACCTTGTTACCAAAACGATTAATTTCCCAACAAAAAAAAGAGAAGTGAATATTGTTTTGATAAAACCTCATCATCAAACTATCGAGGATATCCACCATCAGTAGGGGGTAATTATTTACCCCCACCCTTGCCCCGACTGCCACTGTTTGTGTTGTTTGTTTACAACAAACATACGTGCATACAAACTCGTAGATAGATTTTCCTTAAAGTGTTTCAGCCATGACTTCCAATGTTGTCAGGTACTTTGTTCTGTTCTCCCTGACTGACCCCCTTCCCCGCCCGTACGCCACCGATTTGAGAGAATACGTAATTTTTATAATCATCATCTATTTGGAACAGCAGGGTAATGAACTTGGGTGCTCGGTCGTGCTTGCACTCTCGGAATCTTCTCCTCAATTCGTGTGAACATGTACTCCATTTATCTATGATGCACATCTCCACGGCGAGCACATATCACTCCCTCTGTTCTCACCTCCTTTCTGGTTGAGCACTCAAAGTGCAGTGCGAATAAGATGCATTCTAGTCGGACGGGGCGATAATTTAACAAAATGTTCGTTTATAAAATACGCGCGGATACAGTAGCTGCAGGCAAAAGTGTTCTTTTTTGTTTGTTTTTTATTTGTTCTTTTTTTTTTTCTCTGCGACCGACCGGTGCAATGCCAGACACCAGGCTAAATAATTATTACAAGAACTTGACAGTGGGGGGGGGGGGGGGGGGGGGGGGGGGGAAACTTATCATCATTGTAGCCACCCGTCTCGAGAAACCTCAAGAGCAGACAAGACGAGACGAAGATGTGTAATTAGATGGGATTTTCTTCCTTTTTTTGTCTGCCTTGCGGGTAATTATGTAGCTGTTTGTTGTGTCTCTAGGTTCTAGTGGTTTCCGGGTTAGACAATGCAAGAAGTTGCAATCGGATAAAAAGTTGTAATATGACATAGCTGGTCCTCTAATCTAATCGTTCGGAGGAACTAACATTGGTTTTGTGTTATACAGCGGCATCCCTTCCCTAAGGGTAAAAGTAAACGAACGTTTCTAACATGGATGGTAGATTGTTTAACAAAAAGGACGATATGTCCAGTGGTGGCGGAATTTTTCTATTTTACCGAACGTTCAATGGGCTATGTTAGTCCTTTTCTCTCGACGCTATATTGCACGTGTTACATAGTAGTGACACAACGCTGTACGGAAAAGAAAAGGTTTTAGAAACTATGTATCTCTCTTTGCATTGTCTATAAAATCTCTTGCGCCCAAAAAATGAACTTCTATTCGTTTGTGCTCATTGTCTGGTATCACTGGCATCGGGATTGTGGATGAATCGGCTTCAACTAGCTCCCAATCTCAATCTGTTTACATGGTTCACCTACTTGCCAATTGAGAACATAGCTGAACCGCTGGAAACAGAGAGCAAAGCTCTCCTACTCGAACTTACAAACGAGTCTTTGACATGCCAAGAGATTTATCAACTTCTTTTGTTGAAGATAGAAAGTAATTTTACCATTAGACAAAGGTAATGGAAAGCTCTTAATTAACGCTCTCACTGGTCATTGCTGTGTATAAAATACCACCGCCAGGAAATAGACTCCAGGGAATTAAAAACCTGCGAACTAGGCCTTTATCCCTATTCTCCTCTATCTTGTGAAAAATTTGCACTAAATTCCATACGGTCCATTTTGAGATACAGTGGTGAATTTCATCACTTTTGGATAAGTATTTCGTTACTCCGGAGATTAAGGGATTATCCCTATCCAATCACATTCTGTGTGAATTTCGAATTTCACCATTTCTCGTCCCAGAATGAAACACTTGCAGATCTAGGTCCTTCCGAACAAACGATTAAAGGGTGACTTAAATGTATATTCTTGAATGTATCACTATCTGTTAGATCCAGTGAAATACTGACTTGGTTTTTGGTCAGCGAGGCTAAACTATAAAAATATCTACATATGTATGTATAAACACTTTGCGGGATACTGCCTTTAACAATTCCCGATGAATTTCCTTGAGAAACGAGTCTCGACAGGGTGTTGAATTGAAGAACTCCTCATTCAAATTGCATGTGATAATAATAAAAATAAAAAAATTAATAAGGAATTTTTGTTGTTAGAAATCAATGGCTTTTTAAAATCCTTTGAAATTCACGTCGTCTTTTGAGATTTGAACATTAATAGAAGAGGTTTGAAAGTGCCACGTCGAGTTGAGAAGAAACGATGGACCGTGTCACCCTAATATGTTTTCGTCGAGATCCGATGTGTTAATCGAACGTGTAGGTACAGATGGGTTTTGATCCGGCTCGAAGGACCAAAATGTTCGAGTGCGGGCTGGTTCTGAAATGGGATCAACTAGGCAAAATGAAAAGACTGTCCGTTTTAGTTTAATTATAAATTCTACTTTATTGGGTCGCATTAAATTACACTGATTCATGTAAAGACGCGAGTGTACTGAGACATGAAAAAGAACAGCATAGAGAGGATTGCAATTGAAAGAGTAAAGTGTTGCCGGCTAAACATACAAGTACTCGTAGCTTGAGGAAAGCTGAGCGAATCGAGCGCGCTCTGAACTGAGCGCTCTGATTTATTTTTGGAACACACTTGAGCACTTAGCTGTCATAATGATTTATCAATCGTATTTTTCAACAATGTTTTTCATCCATTTATAACGTAAAATTAAGTTTATGCTTAATTAAAGCAATTATTAAATTTTACGCCATATCGCAAATCCTCGTCCGCCATTTCAATTGTTATCCATTGTTTCTTTTAAATGTGGCGTTGGCTACGCTCAGCATTTTACTCAAATGCTAAGTCAATTTACTCTGAGCGTATAGAGCGCGCTCAGAGCGAATAAAGAAACACACGTTCCACACTCTGAACACTCTGAGCTAAAAAAGAAAAACGCCTAATGCAGTCTCACCAAATATCTAAAAAATAAAATAAATAAATATACGGCGTCAGCAGTCCTATACAGAACCAATCCTAGCTTCTCGCAACCATTTGTGTGTGCGTGTTATTTTTTTCCACGAATGGAAGGGACCTACAGTTTTTTGCCAACTCCGAACGGCGAGTTGAGAAGCTTCTCATGACAAATGATAGTCTTTGATAACTTGTCAGATATTCGGAAGAGGTGGTAACCGTAAACAACTCTTTTAGGTTTTCGACCCGGGCTGGGATTGAACCCAAGCAGCATGCGTAGTAGTCCAACGCACTAACAATCACGGCCACGGTGACCACTATCTAAATCAGGAAATACTATTATCGTTCTTGACACACATAAAACATTGTTCATTTGTTCGATAAACTTGCAAAGAGTACTTTATATAACCGTCTTCTAGGAAAGCTTAAACGGCAGTCTGTTATTAAAGGTACTGAGCTCGTTACATCTCCGACGACTCTGAAAAAAGGTTCGACATTAGCCCTTCGTGTAAAAACAAGGAACCCCTTTGGTGAGATGTAGTTGTGTGCCTGTCTGTATTTAACAGCCGATTTGAAACTCTAAATGCTTTAGATTTGACATTATACATCCAGCGGGCCTGCATTCAGATCTAAATTAGGAATCACAAAACAGGAAAAAAAAAAACAGGTTATTAATTTTAGGTCCAAGGTCATTTATTGCAGAGGCATTTAAGTCAGATCGCTTCAAACAAAGTCGTATGTGTATGTATAAAAACAATAAATAAATCATAAACATTCTTTATCATCATTTTTATTTTATTTTTTGTAAAAGTCTTACTTTCACCAAGGGCCCCCTCTTACCAGCGGCAACTGCCAAACTGCCATCTATTGTCACACAGATTGAAACGCCTGTGTTGGTTTGAATCCACGATAGGTTCTTGACATGGGTTATATTTTGCCTGCATGATTTGTCTGTGTTTTAATCCACTCCAATTCATTGGACTAAATGTATCCCATTAAACTTGTTCGCTTAATTCAATTTAAATTTCTCCAATAACATTGATTAAGTGCAAATTTCAATTAAATTTGCTGTAAAAAAAAATCACCAATGGACAAAATTGTAATTAACCTATTTGCTTCGGTGCGTTGACACTCTAATATTAAAATGTAGTCATTACTTATTAATCATTCATATGAATGTTTAAATAAACAGAAAAATTATTTTATATCTAATTTTTGTTCTTAAAATGTACACCACCCCAAGGGGGTATTTTATGCAAACTTGACTCACACGATGCTTTTTCCCAAGAACGCTAACACACCCCCAGCAGCATCTGCACAAAATCCACCACACAAAATGCTCTCACCCCCTTTCTGTGCAGCAAATACTTAAAAATATAATTAAAATATGCATAGCAGCGTTCCTCCATAAAGTGAATCTGAATATTATAAATATAAAATAATTATTTTTATTTAAGTTTAATATTTTTGCCCGCTGAAATAAGTTCCCGTAGCGCATTGTTTTTGTCATCGTCTTCGTCGTCTGTACGAGACGCGAGTACGTTCCTTTATGGCGGCCGACGTGGCGCGGCGCGGCGCGGCGGTTTTGGCTTTCTCTCGGACGACGGTCTGCTGCAATTTGACATGTATCTGCAATGCCCGCTGAATATTTACCGATTTATATGAATTAAGTGCCAAAAATATGAACATTTTCGATTGCTTGTGGTGCTCGACATCGATGGGCTGGCAGATCAAGGGGTGCCGGTTGAGGGTGAGAGTGATACGGTCTCGGACCGTGAGTCATTTATATAGATGCTGAGTCCACATGCAGTGATTTGATGTGGAAAGTGTGTCGTGATTGGAAGTGGGGGCTAGCATGGTTACAGTGGGAATGATAATGGTTTTTTTTGGATAGAATCTTCATAATTTAAGGCTGATGCTTAGACGGTATAAAGTCGACTTTCGGTGTCAAATTGAAATACAGAACTAAGAACGTGCTCTCCTCGCTCAGATCCAGCCAGTCCGTCAACATATACAGTTTTGAAAAAAAAACGTGTCTTAGAAACTACCAAATCATGGTTCGATTTAAAATTGATCCTATGGGTCAGCTTCTAATACGGCGTAGCTAGATTGCGCTGATAGCTGCAAGAGAGCATGACGTCGTTGAAGCCCTTAGTCTCAGCAAAGTATCAAAACGGACAACTAATACCCAGAGAACCCAGAGTGCAAAGTAAAACTCAAAAATAATGTACTAGATCTTTTTTTGGCGCCTAAACCGAGTAGAACTTGATTTTTTTTGTTTGCCATGGTCGAGGTCAACTTTAAGCCTTCTCATTTTAAATTATTTAAAAATTTAAATACCTAATATAAAGGAATTATCCCACAGACGCCATGTGAAAGTAATAAAAAAAAAAAATGTTTTATTACTTGAGTGTAAAATATCTTCACCCACTGTATATCTGTGGTGATGCATCTGGGGACACAGATCACACATGGATACAGTCGATTTTTTTTTTGTTTTTGGGAGTGTCACAGTCGAGTTAGTGTTCCTTCGTCTTTCGTAATTGAAATGCAAAAATGCATCCGAAAAGCATCATTAACTCGATGACATGTGTTTTTATTAGTTTTTTCTTTTTATGTTCTCAACCACTTAGAATTACACAAGAGTATGTTCTTTAAAATGTATAAAACGTGATGATGGAGTGAAACGAGCGGAAGGAAAGAGTGTCGGCTAGAGATGCGCGTGCAAATGTGATTATTACGAGTATCACGAGGGGTCTTATAAAAGTTCGATAAGGTGGTTGGAAAATAAGGTAATAAAATAGTGTTTATTTTATATCTTTAAATCTTTTTGTTCTTTTTTTCAACTTTCAAAATAATTGCCATTAATTTTTGTATTTTTGTTTTTTAAATGGCAATGCCGTACCGCCATTTAAAACACCCCCCAAAGTCGTGCATTTGGGAGTTTCAATTGATCGCTTTTATAAAGCTCCTCATTTGAGTCGAATATTTTTCCCCTTATTTCTATAATCCTCTATTTTTAAGAATAGCTGATGGTCCACTAAATAAGGCGCCGACAGTTACTAGTTTTTTCTACATCTGCATAGCATTAATGGTTCTTGTCGTAGCTAATATTTGGGAAAATTTCTAGGATCAATCATTGCATACTTTTAGGAGTTAACACCATCTCGCTAAAGATGTTCACACACCAATTACAAGATGGGTTCGCTGCTTTTTGGTGTTCCGTACCCAATTAGCAAAACGGAACACTTATGGAATCACATCGGTGGCTGTCTGTCTGCCTTTCTGCCTTTCTGCCTGTTTGTCAGACGTTTTTCTCAGAAATATTCAAACCCAGTTTAACATTTATATTTTCCATGTTTTACTTGGAACTTTGTCTATTTGTACTTTTACGAGGACAACATTTCTGTTGTTGGTTGAACTTTTTTGTTGACCTTCACAAGGCTCCTCTGCACAGAAACAGGTCTTGTTTAAAATTTTTGACACAATAACGATTTGTCTGTTTGCAAAAGATCGTATTGGATAATATTAGGAATAACCAGAAACAGTCTTTGCTCATAGATAGAATAGAAAACTGTGGTGGACTCACCAGAATCCGATTTGTATAAGGTACTTGCTTCTGTTACAACATCTAGTCCTTTCCGAAAATATGCCCTAACTCAACCTAAGCTTTGTTGAAATCATGGCTACTTGACAATAGAAGGAGTGGGATGGTAAAATGTAAGTTTTTTTTTTTGTACTTGTAGTCCTGAAGGCCAACATGTACATATTATTGCACTGTGTTGCGCTTTAAATTATTTTACAAATAAAAATCTAAGCAGCAGTTTTTGCTCTAAAGAATTTTAGGTGCCGTATCCTTGTCATAATACTCGCACATTCATGTTAAGGTGGTTGTACGCACTGCCGCCATAAATTGGACACTGTTTTTGAACCTCTCTGTCAAGTTCGTCCCAAAACAGCTCTATTGGGTTGATGTCGATTGATTGGACAAGCCATTCCATATTTTCTAGTATTTCTTCTTGTTCTTCTTCATCCACATAAGCTTGGAAGACTGTTTCGGATCATTATCTTGCAATAATTTGAATCTAGGGCCTAATAATCGCGAACCCGATAGTAAGGTGCGTTTTTCTAATATTTGTCTGTACTTCTTCTCACCACGGAGACCTTCTCCAACAGCAGCGAAAGAGAAACATTATCAGACTGTGGCGTGGCGTTGTGGTATTTGTCGTCGCTTTTCACGCTAAAGGTGCAGGTTCAAATCCAGATATCTCACGCAATAAAAATACATAAGTTGATCAGTTTCAGAAGATATCAAAAGCTACTGCGAAGGCGTAACACTGACAGTAGGATGGTGGTATGGCTGAAGAAGTGGATCGCACAAACTATAATAAGAAACATCTGGACAAAACTTTCAATAATAAACAACTCTCCAGTTATCCGAAACACCATCCATACAGTTAGTTGAAACCTAACATCTGAGTTTCCTATCACTACGCCGCGCCGATCTGTTTATCCCTAGTCCTTGTCCTTCATGTGCTTGCGTTGTTTGTAGAAATTACAAGGGTATTCATAGCCATTTAGCGTGTGTAAGATGATAAAAACAAGACCATTATTGAAACAGCTGCATGCCTAAGGAGCATATTTTCATTGGCAGACTGCCGAACATTAAGTTTCCTTTTTTGCTCAAAAATTTCAAATTTCAACTCGTCAGTCCAAAAGTCTCCACAAGTCGGTTGATATCCAATCCTGGTGCTCTTTTATTTTTTTCTCATTTAGCCGCTTGCTTTATTTATGTGACGTACTACTACCTGCGGTAACTAAACGCCTTTTTATCGTTGCAACTGATATCTGCTTTGAGTGCGAACGGCTGAACTCTGCATTTGTTTGTGGGGCTTTAAGCCGTCGATCCCTCTTGCTTATTAATTTTTTAGTCTAGTCCTCCTGTTTTGGACCTATTAGGGGCGTTCCGCTTGTCTTCCGGGTCTTAAGAGCCAATGATTCTTTAAAGCGACCTATGGCACTGTCTGTCAAGGTCGACTTCGATAATTTAAGCTCACGAACTGTATGCCCTTCTGCATGCGAGGTTATTATGCCACAGCGTTCAACTTAACTTTTTCACTTGTTTCTGACCATTTGAGGTTTTTTTTGCTCTTTGTCGATTAACTTTGAATATTGAATTTTTAAGACATAGGCTAGGCGCGAGTTTGCGTGTGCGTAACAGCAAACCTTTCAATACGTTAACCCAATAGAACACAAATCATATGTAATCAAAGTTCATTGTCATTGTATCCAATTGCACTTTTTCATTCCCATAAAAATTGTAATAATAAACGAATTGTAAGTTAGCAATTAAGCAAAAAGTCTAGATAAATGCCCATGAAACAGTTGAGTTTTATTCTCTTTTTCTTCTTCTTGGCACATCTTGCAAAGGCCCGAGCTTCTGATTCCAATTTTGTTCAGGTGTTCGTTTAAGGAGTGAGTCCAGTGACCAGACCTGTGAGGATTTTGAGATCATTTCTGCTAAGGTGTAACAGAAACTTAGTTCTACATATTTACCCTGGGCGCGTCATTAACATTTTAGCCTGTCGGCATGACCTAAGTTCGTGCCAATGGTTATAGTGTTGTATGTAGTCGCAGAGGCTTGTATTTAGCATAGGCTGAACTGCAGCCAATAACAGGCCGAGGGCCGATAAACGGGGTCGCTGATCCCGCTTTAGCTAGAGCCTCAGCCTTATCGTTTCCCCGGGATATTAGAATGTCCCGGGACCCAGACTAGTGTGATCTTATTACATCGCCCAAGCTAGTTCAGTTTATTGACAGCTTCCTCAACAATTTCAATTGCTTTGTAAATAATGTCCTTTTAAAAAATCGAATTACAATTTAATTCGGTGTCGAAGACAAGATCATTAACGTGTCATGTGTCTTGAAAAAACAACAGAAGAAAACTTGCACATTTAAACATAACCGAAAAACGTTTTGTTTTGAATTATGGACATCTCGTCAAAATTTCTCTCGGAAGTTGGTGTTTTTTCGGCACTTTTTTTTGTAAAATGATTTTCCCTCATATTGGACAGATATAGTACACCAAGACGGGTCAATGAATGCTTTCAAAGAACAGATGTTGTGTTGCGAAAGTTTTTCGTATTTTTTTAGACGTCTAGGTTAATTGAGTGACAGACCAATATTTGCTTCTTTTTTTCTCGACTAACTTACGAGTATTTTATTGCTTTCGACTTTGTTGGTTTCGGTGCGCATAGACTTTAAAAGCATGACCTTAAGCACTCATAAATAATGTTTTTCAACAAACATAAGCATCCAAAATTATCACACCAATTATAATTGGCCGTAAAATTCTCCACCTAATTGGATTTGCGGTATGGCATCCCTCACGGGACATAAGCTGGGTCGGTATTATTTTTTGACAAATAATTTCCTTGTGATTTATCTACAAAATACAAACAGTGCCAAAACTTAATAAACTCAAAATGATACACATATATACATGTAAATATGTATGTATGGAAAAAAACATGTTTTTTTGTTTTATTTAAATCTAATGACGTTGGTTGCATAGAAGATATTCTTTCCATTAGTCAACCTACACTTTTGTATATGAAAACTTTTTATTGTGCATCGTTATGACATAAACCCACGTTCGGGGATATATTTATTATCGGTTTATAATCTAAACGAGAGATATTTTGAAAGGAATTTAACGGGCACAGCTAGTTTATCTCATCTCGTTTCGCTGGGAAAATGTTTCTTAAATTTTGAAAATATGTTTTGTAAAATCCCGCGAATATAAAACGTTTCATCTCTTCTCACTCAGTAAGCGTTCGGTGACAACGGGGAATGCTATAAATTATCAAAATATGTTTTTTTTTTTTTTTTGGAAAAATTTGGAAGTAATATTTCCGCCAATTTGGTGAGAATCTATTTTTGTGTTTATCAAGGTTTTTTTTTGTTTTTTTTTGAAATAATAAATATTATGCTCCGCTGTTATATGCAATTTTATGCATAACACGTTTTCCTGATTAATCATAAAAATATAAACAATTTTAAACTACATACATATATAACTAGTCGGAACCCTGTGCGCTTTGCTACACCTATCTTTTCAAAATTTACCCGCACACGTAGTAATTCGGGTATGATAGAGGTATGATACAAAGGAGGTAATAGGAAGCAATCACTGCTGTATAGCTACATATTTTTCAACTCCAATTTCCATTTTTTTTAAAGTGAATACTTCTTTATTTATTTTGAAAAAAAACGCGGTATGATAAATGTGTTACGATGAATGTGTGACGATAAAGGAGAAATGATTCCATACATGGAAAATATGTATCTATCTGCTTGTCTGTCTGTCTATCTCTCTGTCTATCTGCATGTCCATCTGTCTATATATCTGTCTGTATGTCTGTCCGTATGTATGTTTGTCTGTCTGTCCGTATGTCTGTCTGTCTGTCTGACTGTTTATCTATCTGTCTGTCTGTCTCTCTGTCTGTCTGTCTGTCTGTCTGTCTGTCTGTCTGTCTGTCTGCATGTCTGCCTGTCTCTCTCTCTGTCTGTCTGTCTGCCTGTCTGCCTGTCTGTCTGTCCGTATGTCTGTCTGTCTGTCTGTCTGTCTGTCTGTCTGACTGTCTATCTATCTGTCTGTCTGTCTGTCGGTCTGTCTGTCTGTCGGTCTGTCGGTCTGTCTGTCTATCTCTCTGTCTGTCTGTCTGTCTATCTCTCTGTCTGTCTGTCTGTCTGTCTGTCTGTCGGTCTGTCTGTCTATATTAATTGACCAACATGATTCACATTCACCTTTCACCTGAAATTTCGAAACTTCGTATGACAGGTACCAAAACAATTCGTTGTTGCGTAATCGCACTGATGCTATATTGTATTCTATATTAAGAAAAACGTACTCTGAAAATTTTACCAAAATCGGTTGGGTAGTTTCCGAGTCTATAAAAGACAAACAAACATACATGCATCCATTTTAGATCCATAGATTCTTACATATGAAAAAATTTCCGTAACTCCGTAACTGGGGCACCTCAGCAATGAATCGCACTTCATGCATACACACAAGCGAATCTCTCTAATCGGGGAACCTCTGGATTGGATCTAGGGCAACGAATCGCTTGTGAATTGCGTTAGAATTGCATGAAAAACTCCAAATTGGTACAAAAAGGAAAGAGAGGGTGAAATTAAAAATATCAGAGCTGATTGTATTTATGTGTAATATGAACGAACAGTATGTTCATGCTATAATGCATTAAAATAGGGGAATCCCCGAAATATCGGAAATGCGTTCGTAAGGAAAATTCTTTTCTCTTATTCTGTTCTCTATTGTTGCCACAACACAATCCATAAAGCACTCATTCATTTCCGTAGTGTTTCGAATTCGAATACAGGCAGCAGTGTAATTGGGACAAATTGCTAAGGTCTTCTTCAGTAATATTGGCTTGTCAAGTAAGTAATTTCGGGTTTTTAGTGTGAAATGAAACTCTTTTTTTTTGTTCAAACGTTTTAAGTGATTTTCAATTGTTGTGTGTGATGGATTTAACCTCTCGCTATCTATCGCACTTCATATGACGATCTGATTCAATTATGACTTTGATTTAGTCATCATCAACTTTAATTGGTTTACCAGAACGTTGGTCATCTTTGAGTGAAAAATCTCTAGAACGGAATTTCTTAAACCATTTCTGACAAGTGCGTTCTGTTAAGCAGTCAACACCGTAAACTTCACATATCTCTTTGTGAGTCTCAGCAGCTTTTTTGCCTTTGCGGAAATAAAAAAGCAAAATATGTCAAAAATGTTCGTTTTTGCACTCCATAGTAAAACTGACATTGTACAGGCGTAAAAAAAGTTGAGCTCGATTTGCACTTTCATTCTTAATTCAGTGTTCGTTGTTCGTTGTATATTGCTCGGTTAGTGTACACCGAACAACGAAGAAGCATTCACATTATACAGTTTTTTGATCCATTTCGCTCTTTGTATCAAAATGGATAACATCATATTATTGGCAGTGGCAGTGTTTGGGTAAAACCGTACATCGGAAATTTCAAACAGCTTGGGACTTCTTGCGTACGTGTTCGTTCTTCATTCAAGGTTGTTCGGTTTTGTCATTTACACTTTCGTTGTTCCGCCTGACAACGAACACCGGGTAAAATAACGAAGGTGTAAAGCCAGCTTTAAGCTCGATTTGCTTCTAATCTAAAGTAAGCTTAAAGTGACAGCTATCAAATGTCAAAATAAAAACATAGCATTGACAATACCGAAAAAATAACGCCATCTTTTTGCCAACCAACATACCTACCAGCAAGTATAATGAAAATACGCACCTGACTGTCGAGGCTGCTAATGCAGAACCATTTCGTTTGTAACCACTTGACGTGTGCCTTCTAAAAGCTGCAACGCGATTATTTAATTTTCTTTTACAAATAAATGCCAAATGTCAAACAAAATTTTTAACTTCAGTTTGTTTCTTTATTTTTGGGGGACGAAACGGAATTTCGCACTAATTAAAATATGTCATCAAACTGTCACTCGTTATATTGGAAGACGTGGTTCCACAGGCGCTCAGATCCAAAAAAGGCGGCAATTCTTCTTTACGTAGTATCAATGGTGGAACGACCTTTTTATATTAAACCAATTAATGGATGCACGCTGTGCCGGCCTGTGTGTCTGTTCCATTACTTGCGCGAACCGTCCCAATAAGTATCTCGGTGATGTTCTTTATACAAAATACTTTGGTGGAATTGCCAGATCGCTGTAAGTGACAGCTCCATTTGTGGCAGGTACAAAATGGCGCCCGACAGTAGCAATATTCTCGCTTGACCGCTCATTTCGGCATCGTACAGGAATTGCTGGATCAGCAACCGAACCGCTTTCCCCGAATTTCGTGATTATTCGCTGAATTGTTCGCTCGGTTGGACGATTATTTCGATTATTTAGTTCGTTGCTCGCTCGCAGAGTTCGAGTTTTATTAAAAAAAATGTTGACAATTTTGACGCGTTGTTTAATTGTGAAAACGGTGAATATAACAGAACAAAAACGTCAAAGAATGACAGCGTTGCCACTTGAAACGTCAGAGCAATAAGCTGTAAATCTGTCTCATCGTCGCTTTCCTTGCACCACACTTAAATAGTCAGGAGTTCAACATATGTATTGGATGTACCTGACGTCTAAATATTAGCCAAGCAACTTCCTGTGTATTAGGTCATTACAAAAATGAAGTTGCCGATTTTTATGTGGAAAGTTAAAAATCGATATTTCAAAAATTAAAAAAGTTTATTCCAAAAAATAATCTCCATTTACATCTGTGACATTTTTCCAACGTTCCACCAAAGCAAAAATGCCTCTTTTGAAAAAGTCCTTATCTTTTCGGGCTAAAATGCCCTTGAAGTCCTGTTTTATGGCATCTGGGCTTATGAACAGTTTATTTTGGAGATGATTGCCCAAACTTCGGAAAAGGTGGTAATCGGTCGGGGATATATCCGGTGAGTAAGGCGGATGAGGCAAAACTTCTTAACCCAACTTCGCCAGCTTCAGCAACGTCGACTGTGCGGTATGTGGTCTCGTGTTGTCATGCAGCAGTATGGGACCATGTCTATTTACTAGTGACAGCTGTTTTTGGAGCAATTTGCTGTACATTATGTCGATTTCTCTACAGTACGACTCGGCCGTGATTGTTTCTCCGCGTTTGAGAAAGGACTAATGGACAACTCCTTCACTCGTCCACCATACTGTCAACATTATCTTTTTGGGGTGTAAGTCTGCCTTGCCAAGTCCACTGGGAAGCTCACGCACGTCTACCAATCATCCCGACCTCTTCCGATTATCATTTAGGATCCACTTTTCGTCACAGGTGAGCATGCGATGCAAAAAAGGATCCATACGGTGCCTGTTGGTCAAAGATATCGCAACCTCCAAACGTCGTAGCATATTCGCTGGTGTTAGGACGTGGGGCACCCATTTCTCTAGTTTTGTTTTACCTTTCCGATGGCGGAAAGGTGGCGACTTATGGTTGCGGTTGACACTTTAAACCTTGCAGCAAGGCTAGGAATAGTCGTGGCTGGATTCTCTTCAACAGCTGATGCAAGTTCTTCATTATTAATGACATTGACTGAGTTCCGAAATGTAAAAAAAAAATGTTTCGATGCGGTAGCAAAACTTTTTTGATACGCATCCGCAATGCAACCTTAATGCTTTGCATAAATTTTACTTTGTAAAAGTTTGACGTTTCGGAACGCATTTTATACAGAGCCGATTGGAATTGGCATTTCCCATGTCTAAAAACGTTATATTTAAAAGAATTTTAAATCAATGGTTTTAAAATGTTGACAAATCCACCAACAGTAGAAATAATATCTGCAATACGTATAAGGACATTCTTTAAAACTGGCAGAAACAGACGTGATGCAGCATTATCCATTAAGTCTAAGGAATTCCGAAGTAAGATTCCTAAATCTATGAATATTTTTTAAAACTATTGAAAGATATCCCAAATGATGTTTATCATAGTAATTTCAGGATGGTACGAGATACATTCCAAGTACCTAATATTTATAAAAAAATGTTCAAGGCTGTTGTTGGTAGCAACATGAAATTTATTGAAATTCAAATAAAAGCATCGAAAAAAATATCGTGGCGCAGTTTGCTTAGTTTATGCGCATCAAAAACGTTTAGGATGCGTTTAGAAACTTGCGACTTTGTCATAATTTTGTTGTTTCAGTTTCGGAACTTATGACTTTGTATCTACAACGCATCTGATGCATTTTGGAACTCAGCCATTCTCTGGTCTACCCCTTGGCAAATTTTCAAGCGAAAAATCTCCCTCGCTGAACTTGGTAAACCAGTTTCGAACAGTTCTCTCACTACACGTACCCAAACCAAAAGCACCGCTAATTTCTCTAGTCGCTGCGGCTGCGTTTATGTTTTTTTTTTTTTTTTTAATTGAAAAATGAAAATTGCCCTTAAATTTGTTGATGAAAGCATTTTCTATATAAGAAAAAAAGTCAACTCAGTGAGCTAATAGTGTAAAATAATTTTTACCGCTAGAAAGATTAGATGCACATAGCGGTACTTTTAACTCTCTCAATGTCCTTATATCCTTGTTTCGGGTTGTTCTTTCGTGTGTTATTAGATTTGCAGTGCGAAATAAATATAGCAGACACGAGTTTCATTCGCACGTTTAAGTGGCGAAAGTAATTTTAAGCCGACAAATTATAATAAATCGGTGTGTAGTTCAAAACATTTAATGTGTTTAATTAAGTTTTAGTCAAATACACCTTTTTTTTGCAACCAACAGAAAATGCCGTGGGGAAAAGCATTATCTGTGCACGAGATGCTGGGGATCCCAAATTTTCAAAGAAATGGCTTAAACGTTAGACAAATAGCGGAGAAAATACGCAGGAATAAAAACACTTTCTAAAACTTCATAAACTATCCTGGTAATTATTGGAAACAAAGCAGATCTGGTCGTCCACCAAAAGTTGATGAAAAGGCAATTAAAAGCTAAGCCATTAATAAGCAAATCAGACCATCGCAAATAAGGCTGCAGTTGTCTCTTCTAGTAACAACAAGAAGAATCCTATAACTTTTAAAGGAGGATAAATCCATTATATATCAATATCGTTCACTGACACCTAAGCTTCTCTTACGGCATAAGGAGGCAAGGTAATGTTTTGCTGAGAAACATCAGTTTTGCATCACGAAACGGCAATCTGTCATCTTCAGTGATGAAAAGCAATTTAATATGGACACAAGTATTGGAGAGATATACTCCGAGATCGTGGAACTTAGCACTCGAGGAACTTCCAAGGATGGCTGGGAGTATGGGCTGGTTTTGGGTACAGAGAAAAGATTCCAATTTATTTTGTTTCCCATAAAATGAATTCGGAGAAATATGTGGAATTGCTGGACAATGTTCTTATTGATTTTGGTGAACATTTTTGGGAAGAAGAATGGACGTTGCAGCACGATAACGCTGCAATACATGCATCGGCATATACAAACAACTACTTTAACCCTAGATTACTAACCTTTGTCGAATCGACTACGCTTTTTCCAATTTCTCTGGTTTTTTATTTTGAGGTGCCTAACCATGAAATAAGATTAGTAATCTAGGGTTAAGTTGCGGAACATCCCCACTCTTTGTTGGCCTACAGTAAGTTCTGACTTAAATCCCATAGAGAAATCATGGACCATACAGTCGAAACGGGTCTACTTAGGTTAAGGCCAGTTCGAGTCACTTTTGCAGCTAAAAACCGCTATCCAGGAAGATTGGCTACAAATTGACATATCTACACTACGAAATTTACTTGATTCAATGCCTGGGCACCGTAGCGCAAGTGGTTAGTGCGTCGGACTACTGAGCCAGCGGTCTTGGGTTCGAATCCCGCCGCAAACACCTAAAAGTTTTTCACAGTGCCCACCTCTTTCGAATGTCTGACAAGCATCAAACAGTATCATTTGTCACGATTGAGCTTCTCAACTCGCCGTTCGGAGTCGGCAAAAAACTGTAGGTCCCTTCCATTCGTGCAAAAATATAACACGCACACACAAATGGTTGCGAGAAGCAGGCCCAGGTTCACCTCGAGCTGTAGCGCCACCTAAATAAGCAATGCCTTGACGCTTAGTAGTAGTTTTAACCAAAAATGGAAGAAGAACAAAATATTTAAATATTATTTTCAAAATATTCTACTTCAATTTTTACAGCAGAATTGCCTTTTAAAATCTTGTCTGTTATACTTATTTCGTTCGAAGTTTTACAAAATATACGTTCTGTTTTTCTAATTAATGACAACTTTAATTTTTTTTATGAATTCCTTCCTAGTTTTATGCTTTTAATTTAAAAAAAATAAACTCCTTAAAATAATAATAAAATAAATATGTTTTTTTTAAGTTTGTTGCTTGTCCGATATAGTTATTTCGCGCAATGTATCGTCTCATTTGATTTTCGATAAAAAAAAAAAATATCCTCTTAAACTATTTACCGTCACGAAATTTCCGCATATCGTCGGCCTAAATTCAATTGGCAGCAGTCTAATATCAAAACCCATCGATGTCTTCCCCTTCGCCCATCACAGATATCTACTCAAAATTGAAATTTATAATCAAAAAAACAAAAATGCGAAACCACCAAACTTATAAAGAGAAACAGCATTCGCATGTTAATCATAAATTCCACAGATACAAATTCATTGCTTCGCTGCTTCAAGTTCAACCCAAAAGATTGGCATTTGGTGGATGGGGTGCTGATGTACATATTCCCTTGCAATGAACCAGAACATGAGCGCAGAAACAAAGAAAACACACAGTTCCTTGCAGTTTGTAGAGCTCCCATGTATCTGCACTGAAAATCTGTGTATCTTTGCATCTCCATACATCTGATCTACCCAGCCGCAGCCGAGAATACACAAAACAAATTATGTGTGTGCAAATGAAAATAAATTTTCATTCATGAAAAATATTTTCTCATCGAATGCCGACCGACGAGTGCTGTCCCTGTGCCGCCCCAAAAATTGACACATTTCTGCAAGAAGAAGAAGTATCTGGCTGCTGCTGCAATACAGGATGGAAATATATATTAATAGATACTACATACCTATAACGGTAATAATTGATTTTATTTTTGGGACCTGTAATGGCCGAGTGACTAATTGTTTACTTGTTGTCGTTGCTTTTGTGACCGCATCGATCTTGTTTATGTACGAAGGAGGGGAGGGACACTTTCTTTATTTTTGCGCTTCTTGCCACATTTGTAGATATTTATGGTCAGGCTAAGGATATTGCTAATCATCTGAAACGTATCGCTATTATTGTCAACGGTAAGAGTTGGACAGCACATTTTTCTGGCAGTTGTTAATTTTTTTGTTTTTGTATTTTTTTTGGGAAAACAAAAATTTGAATACTATTGTCGATGGCGCTTTCGCTTGATGGGGGTTTCAAGTGACCTTTTACAAAAGACTCAAGCATCTGACATATGAGTGGAGTGAGGTGGTAGTGTTTCGATGCTTTTAGCGCGCCGGCTGTAGAGTCTGATGGCTGAGGTGAGAGCTGAGTTGTGGAATGTTTCATTTTTGAAAAGGAAACAGACGACAAGCGATTAGAAAAATCTTTTTTTTTTGTTTTCCACAAAACCACAACCAAAATAACATAAAACAATTTTATTTATAAAAATCATTGATGTATTTAAATTCGGTTGGCATCCGGTTGTTTGAATGGAGGCGGTGGATGACTTGTTTCAATTTATTACGTGTGTGTGTGCCAAATATTTAAAGTTTTAATGGATTAAATTGAGCAATCAACGGACGGACAATAGACGCCAAAGGGTGCATTATTTGGGATTTTTTTTTTGGCAGCGATGTCGAAAGAGAACTTGCCAAAAATGGCCAGAAATAATGGAATGGGTAACAGTAACATACATCATCTGGTATTTGCATTTTTGACGGAGAATTTAATTTTTAGTCCTTTGGCGTGTAAAAGATAATGTCCAAGGCTGGTAATGTTTTGTTAAATTTTTAATTCAAGACAAGAAATTCCATAATCAATCTATGAACAGTTGCGTACATTAAAATCCAACTGATGTGCCTGCAAGAAAAGTATTTACAGAAAGGATGTTGTTAACAACTTTAATAGACAATCGCAGTTTGCAAATGTGCTTCGGTGATTGTCCAGCTGGAAGGTAAAACCTCACAATTCAAAGGTAGACGTCGCGTCGGCAGTAGTAAAATCGTGATCCACAACTGTTGAAATGGAAACTATGATTCCAAATCCAAAGGAACGTCAAAGGCTACTATTCAAACCTGGTATTCCAGTTACCCAGTTTCCTGGTTATAGCGGTAACTGCACGTAAGAATAAGATGGTTATCTTTAGTTAAATAACCAGCTGTCCCGCCCGGTGAGCCACCATGGTGTAGTGGTTAGTGCGTTGGACCACTATGCGATGCTGCCTGGGTTCCATCCCAGCCCGGGTCCAACACCTAAAAAAGTTTTTCACGGTGCCACCTCTTTCGAATGTCTGACAAGCAATCAAAGAGTATCATTTGTCACGATTGAGCTTCTCAACTCACCGTTCGGAGTCGGCAAAAAACTGTAAGTCCCTTCCATTCGTGCAAAAATATAACACACACACACACAAATGGTTGCGAGAAGCAGGCCCAGTTTCACCCGAGCTGTATCGCCTCCTAAGTAAGTAGGTCCCGCATTATTTTTGTCTCTTTCTTCTGAAAAATATCACCCAGTGTCGGTGCTCGAGGAATGAGCATTGCCAGCAGTGCAAAAATGTGGATTCGATGCTAGGTGCGTGTTGAAACTTCGAGTTGTCATTAGCCGTGTTTTATTATCCCCGTGATCTGATCCGGATCAGATCAGAATAATAAAACAAACCAGATCAAAGTTCTGTGTTGTGGTGATTGTACAAGCTAAGGTCATTTTGACATTTAGTGCGAAGTTGCCATGCGAATGAATATTTTCTTTTAAATGAAAATTGAATGCGGTTGTTTTATTTTTTAGGAGGAAATTGTTAATATTGATTAGCAGATACCGAATGAGAATAATATTTTGCAGCTATAATTTCAGTTTCACATCGCTTAGATATCATGATGAGCAGAAAATTTAATTTATTCGAACAAAATAACATTAATGATATTTGGATTGCCAATAATATTTTAATATTGTAAGTGTAGTGAGAAATAGTCGAACTAATTTTTGGATCACGAAAATTGATCTTGACAAGTAGCAAGATCTCGGATTGTTGTTGTAATGCACACAAAATTATTTGTTGATCTGATCCGGATCAGATCACGGGGATAATAAAACACAGCTATTGGTAGATGGCGCAACTTAAAACATTTTTTGTTGATTCTCGATTCCTTCCTCCTTTTCCTACACAGAGTGTCTTGATTGTGAGGTTTTATTACCCTTACGCTCACAATCAAGACACTGTCAGTGGAAAATTCATAATTTTTAAATCCATAATTAATTGCTGAAACGTACACAATATATTTGTTATGAAGTGAGAAGTGCACGTTTAGCTATTAGCTGTCACCATGCATTGCTATAGTAGGTAATAATTTTGAAATTTTATTTTTCGTCGCCATCTGATCAGAAAACTTGAAATATTTTGATTTACAAACATTTATGACTTCATAGCAAATATATTCTGTTAGCTTCAGCTCAATCGGGTGGTTTTGAAATTTTGGTGTTCTAGCGCCATCTATCGGAAAACTTAAAAACTTTTGATGTACGAACATTTCTCACTTCATTACAAATATATTAGGCGTGTTTTTTTTTCAAACCTATATAGGCTAAACATGTTTCCGCAACATGTTTTCAATGCAAAATACAACAAAACCTTAGCCTGGATAATTATCCAGTCTTATTTTTGTATGGAAAGCTTTTTCGAAATCTATATAGGTTTGAAAAAAAGAAATCATTTTAAGTAGCGCATCTATCAAAGGCAGTGCGATCGCACCCCAAGGTTTGCAAACTATCAAAAAATACAATCCACAAAATAAGTGTGGATTGTGTTTGTATTTTGAATAAGTGACATTTCGCCACAAAGTGACATTCATTGGAGTTTTATTCGTTCATTCATTCATTCATTGCGCACACTTTGCTGGGACCGGGGGGGGGGATGCTTGATATGCTCGATTTGCTACTATATTTTTTTTCACACATACGACGCTTCACACGTCCGTTTCCAGAACACCGCCCCCATAATTTCAGGTAGGAGCTCCAATATGGATTTTTTTCAAGAGGTTTCACCAGGAGGCATAATCCTCTATATACATATGTCTATTCATGTCTATTCATGAAGTAAAACATAAATTCATAAATGCAATGACTTCTTAGTTACCTAAAAGTAATAGAACCAAATGCAAATTCTTTTGAACGGTAAACAACAACGCGTTCAATGATACTGAACAATCAAAAACAAAAACAATCGAATCGGCCCCCATCGCCGGAGTCAGGTATGAGAAGTATGCATGCACACAAGTCAACCGATAGTCCAAAGTCCAAACGAGTGAAAAAATCATTCATTCAAACAAAAACAAAAACAATCGAATACTTTTTTCTTGTCCCCCATCGCCGGAGTCAGGTATGAAAAGAATGCATGCACACAAGTCAACCGATAGTCCAAAGTCCAAACGAGTGAAAAAATCATTCATTCAAACTATTGGGCTACTTGTATCCATAGAGAAACATTCGACTTATTTTTTCATTTGAACGTTTTTTTTTATTCGAATAACTTTTTTATTCGAATAATTTTTTTAGTCGATTGTTTTGTTTTGAATGAATGATTTCTGAAAAATAGTAATGAACGATTTTTCGATAGCTATCGAATAAATGAATATTTTGCAACTATCGCATAAGTCGATTGTTTTTATTCGATAGTTCCCATCATTAATTTCAATGAACAGTTAATGAAAAACAAAAAGAATTGACTTCGAATTATAGAGGTAAAAAAACCATCACGTTCGAATTTTATATATTTTGCAAAACATTATATTCGAATTAACGCAACGGACAAATTACTTCGATTAACAGAAGTTTTCTCATGGTTCTGGAATTATAGAGGTTCGAATTATCGAAAGTTCACTGACAACAGGCAACTAAATCTTGTTTGAATTTTCGCTTGAATTTGTGTAACTCTATGAACTTTTTTTTAGAGTGGTATTATATGTTGCCTTTTTTTGAATTCAGCAATTCAGCATTGTATTCTTCGCTGTGTTATTTGCTGAATAATATTCGAGTAGGTACTTTAATTTAAAGACAAATTCCATATTCAAATTAAAATTATATGACTTTTATTTTGAGTATGATTTTGACATTCAAATTTCACGCCAACGAACAGTTGGTTTTTTTTCTGTCACGTCACATGACTTTGCAGAATTCCAATTTTCAAATTACACGCCTACGGCACAAGCTATTTCCATGGCTATTAAAATAAGGGTGTATTTTGTTTTTTATGTGAAGCTGAGCAACCAACTGACAAGATTGTCAAGAAAAAAGAAAACCAATCAATCGACGCCCCCCACCAATCGGTTGAATTAGCAGACGGTCAAGGTGCATTAAAAAGGGGAAGCAACCTTTTGCCCGCAAACTGGGCTCAGGGACTCTAAATAGGTTTTTTTTTGCTTCACCTACTGCCTTAGCTAACTTAAAAAAATAGATAATGGCCTGAGTACTGGACTCTGATCCCATTAAATTATTTAAAATAAGAAAACAGCAATCTTTTATTCGGTTCTGACATTATGTCTAGACCAAGCATTTAATTAATTTGCTAGACTAGATCACACAGTTTTCCAAAAGATTTCTTAATTTTCCCATCGAAATTTTATGTACATTCTATTTTCTAAATAAACATTTAAGATAATTGCATCATATTTGTATAAAGATAGTATGCCAAGGCATATGGTAGTCGCGTGGGCGTTTAACCTACTTGCTTCCAAAATATTCCCATTCATTTCGAAAATTTCTATTTCTCGTCCCGTCGTCGTCGTCGTCGAAAACATTGTATGCGCCCCTCTCAGCATAGAAACATAAATATTTTTCAATACGTAATTTGGCAAGCGACACGGCAACAAAAAAATACTAATACACTGGCAAGACTTCATAAATAAATAAATAAATTTAAATACAATAATACTTATAAAATGTTTGGAAATATACAAACAAAACAAATAAACATCCTTTGATCACAATACCCGCGAATTCTCAAGGGCAAACCACTTTTTATCCCAAAAAAAAAAGAACGAACCCAAATTGACACTAAATAACGTAATTTATGTTTTCTTTTATAATGTTGGTATGTATTTCTGTTTTGGATACATCTACATACATATGTTTTGAAATTCACATCGTAATGCAAAAGAGTGTGAAATTGGGACTTTGTCCAAGAAATCTGCTTACCGTTTACCTCGGTTACCCCCGCCGCGCCGCGCCGGCCGCCTGTGCTGGGTGGTTATTGTTCTTTCGGGAGGCGTTTTTGAAATATTTTTGTATTTTCCAAAGAAGATTCTGCGTGAAACGATTGCAGCCCCATTAAACGGATTAAGAATCGCTTCTCTCCGGCGATTTAGTTGTAAAATTTAACGATAAACAAAAATAAACAATTAAATTAGATAATTTGAAGATTCTCGAGAACGGTTTTATTCGATTTTTATTTTCGAAAGTAATTAAATTGCAATGAAATATGCCAGCGATAGGCAGTAAAATGTTGCAGCATTAGAAAGTTGCGTGCGTGATGGAATGGAATGATGGCGGAGTGCATTTTCTTTTTTACCACGAAATAATTTTACGGTGGGAAATGCGGAAAGCGTCAATCGTTTGTCAAAAGGTCGATGAACGTTTTTCAACTGACAGTTGACAATGAAATACTTTTCGATTTTAATTATTTAACGATTTGATTTTTCACTGGAAAACCGCTATGGGCTTGTAAAACATTTATTCTTTTCTTCCGTCAATATCTGTGTAGATCTTTAGGTGGCGCTACAGTTCGGGGTGAACCAGGGCCTACTTCTCGCAACCATTTGTGTGTGCGTGTTATATTTTTGCACAAATGGAAGGGACCTACAGTTTTGTGCCGACTCCTAACGGCGAGTTGGGAAGCTCGTGACGAATGATACACTTGAATGCTTGTCAGACATTCGAAAGAGGTGGCACCGTGAAAAAATGTATAGGTGTTTTGCTAGGATTGAACCTACTATATCTGTAGATGGGAGTAGCAAAGCCAGATTATATGTAGATTAATTTACGAGATGGTACGAGTTGTCTATTAATTTAGAATTTAATGGCCCGTAAAATTATAGCTAACCATGCCTTTGCACAGTTTGTTTGGTAAAAGCATGTGGCTCGTAAAAATCAATTCGTTAGTCGCAGACGATTCAACAGTAAATCCGTCCTTGATATATCGTATATATCGGATATATCGGAGCCGCCATCTTGGATTTTGCAAATTTGACTTCAGATTCGTGATCAGTGACCCCAACAATCCCTTTATATAAAATTTAGTCCAAATCAGTTGACTTTGTAAAAATCATCATTTATGGCCGCCATCTTAAATCTTAAGTCCGCCATATTGAATTTCCTTACTTTATTGGTCCTATTTTTTTTTTAGAAAAATCGATTATGTCACCAGATACGAAGTATTAGCCTCCTATCGTAGGCGGCTTATGTTCAAATTTTCGATTGTTTCAGCTTTCAGCTGCCATATTTTAAAAATGGCGGCAGATAGAACAATTCTGTCCCCGGATTCGGAAAGGGCAGAAAAAATTACGATAGAACATGTTTTCTCAAAAGCTTTGGTTGATTGACTCACTTAAAAGCAAACGATTGAAAACAGTAAAAAAATGTATGCCATTTGGCATGAAACGAGTTAATGACGATCCTATCAGGAAGTGCGCAGCGGTAAGGCAGTCGAAGTCGTTCGGATCCGTTAAGATTGGAGTTATCGGACGTGAATTCATTACCGCTTCGATCTCTACTGTCGTCAGTTCTTCGAACTTTATCTTTGCATTGCATAGGCTGCGATACAAATGCCGTTTGGCGACCTTCACCGCCGCTTCCCAGATACCGCCGAAATGAGGAGCCCTGGGAGGAATGAAATGAAAGTTGATGTTTTGGTTAATGCAAAGGCTATTTATATTTGTTTGTGTGGTTTTTGAAAAGAACAAATTCCTAAGTACTACGAGCTTAGATTGTGAAATTAGTTACACTGTCGCAAAATATGACATGTGGAAGCCCTCTTTGCCCTATCATTCTCTTCAGTGCGGGCAGAAAAGCATCTGAAGGAAGGTCTGACAATGTTTCGAGATGAACAGCTTTCGATGAGAAACATTCAAAGACTGCAATGTAAGTTTTGTAAGGTTGTATCCTTGCTACGAATCTTAAAATATGTACAGATAGGACCACAACAATCGACGGCGCGGCTTAAAAATGGGCGAGATGCCGTTGAACTTTCCACTGTTAGATTGCCCATGATTTATTTCAGCAATTTTGGACGATACTTGACACAGTGGATATACTTTCTCACTGTCTGCCTGGTGATGTCTATTGAGTTTACAATCCAGAAGTGTCTCCTTACTAGTACTATCAGCTCTTTTGGTCCTGCGTGATAGTTTGAGAGATGCAGGTGCAACCAAGCATCAAGCGAAGTAACAGTCTTAAGCATCGTTATAAGCTCGTAGGATAAGCAACGTTATAAGCTCGTAGGTTAAGATTTCTATCAGCTTTTTGAGTTAAAAGTTTACGTTTGCGGCTCAGGTGATAGATAAGTGAGTAAGGACATTCCCTTCAATAAACTCATATTTTCTAGAAACTTTCTTTCGATATCCAACTCCTTAAGGGGTTACATGGGTTTCATTTATTATCCTATTCAATTCTACAACATCTCTAGAATATCGTCCTAAATTTTCAAGTCGATCCGAGTAATAGTTTCGGAGATAGAGCCTTGAGAAGTTGCGCGCTGAACGCCAGTTGGGTTCAGTTTTATTGTCACTCAAAACTTAAAACGCGTTTTTCTCGAAACTGTATTTTCAAAGTTGATTGTCAAGATTTCTCGAAAACTACTGAACCGATATTGATGAAATTTTACACACGTCTTTGAGATATTACTGACAAGGACTTGGACGAAGGATTTTTTTTAATTTTTTTTCTGTGCAACTATTTTTAAAATAAAATTAAATTGTAAATTTTTTGTAAAAATGTCTGCCAAAAATCCAATTTTCACTTTTTTTATTTTTCCTTCATCTGAGTTCTAGTTTAAGGTATTAACTAAAACACGTATTTTTTTTTGTTGACTTCAGTTGATCCTGTCATGAGTTCTGCTGTCAACGCGCAAGCACCTTTTTTCCGAGGGGTCACCGGAAATGACGTCGCGATGGCAGAGTTTTAAATATTTTTCTACAAAAATTTCAGAATCTCTTTGTCAAATGTGTATCTTTAAGGCAATTAAAAGTTTGAATGAAATATTTAATTTTTTATATAAAAAAAAAATTGTTAAAAATAAGCCGTTGTTTACCCGACGAAACCTACATATGTAAACCCTTAAGATCAGAATCAAAAATAATCGGCATTAAGTCTCTTTACAGGTTTGTCTCTTCTGAAAAAGGATATTTTTTGACAAAACAGATTACCTAACATAAAAGGTATTTTCAGCTATCTGCTATTTGAAGCGTGTAGCTTATGAAACTACGTCAAACACAGCCCACACCTAGTGGATTTTCAATTGAAAACAACACCACTAATAGAAAACCGAACTTGGACCTTTCAACAACAGTCCATAAAAATACCTCAGCGAAACGTTGTAAACAAATTGTTTCTCCATCTGTCTCTCGTTGATCTAGGCTCTAGCTTTAGAGTTTACATTGTGTGTATTTTCCCTCATTTTGTTTAAACAAAATCGTTTTTTTTTGGGGGGCACACTGGCCCCTTTGTTGTTGTAAGTGACCTTGTCATGGTATTCCAATACACTATCGCTGTCTAGTCGCAGCTAGACAACACTATTGACTGACGTTTGGCGAGAGAACACACAACCGCTGACACACATGTTTTACTAGCCGTAAAATACTTTTTTTTTTCGTTTTTGGTTTTGATGCAAAAACACGGCAACCAACAACTTTTACTGCCAAAGACAGATTGAGCAAACGGACAAGGAATTATAAACAAATTAGCAATTAATTTTGCCGCTGTGGGTGCACGCTAACTAAAATGTTGCAACGCCATTTCTAACGCCACAGGTTTGCTTGGCCCTCCATTTAATTACATCACTCGATCGACATGCGAGTTTATCTCGCATCTAGGACATAAAATATTCGCTCGCGCTAATATTTAATTATAACAGGCTCTATGTAGGCTTGTACTGAAATTGAATTTTTATTGAGCGTATAGCAAAATTAATTAAATTTAATTGAGGACAAATTTTAATGCTGCTGCCGCTGCTGCTGCGCCACATCGTGTCGCTTCGTCGTCCGTCGCAAAAGTTGTTTTCGAGTTTTCAAAAAGCCAAAGCCATAGCACACCACCACTCTTACCCCGCCTCGGTGTGCGGTTTTATTGAAAATTCCTGAAATTTTATATATAATCCCTCCCTTTCATCAGGGAGAGGGTGTTAATGGCCATCGGCCTTGTCATAGGCAGACACCGAAATACGCATAAAACCAAAACAGATTGATGACCGCCGCCGTGTAAACAATCAAACAACGCCACAAATAAGACAAAAAAAACAAAAATACTAAAGAAGCAATTAACCGAGCAATCTAGTCTTGGGCCATCAACAAACAACAAACATCCCAATCCCAGCTAAACAACAACAACATGGCCCACAGCGAAAGTTTTAGATTTTTTATTTTTATAGCTTCCAAGATCTGACCTTTCTTTTAGCCTGCGAAAGAGAAAGAGAAAAAAAAACAGTTTTATTGGTTGCTAGGTGGTCGTGTTGTAGTCGTCACCTACATTCCATCTCTGATGACACCCCCACAAAATTTATTCGAACTTAATTAGTACCCCGGTGGAGTAGAGCGGCGTGTCGGTCGGGGGTGCACTGCACATCGATTCGGCCAATGTCAATTGAATTTCCATAGACAAGGCGATGAAATGACTTCAAAAAAAATTTACTCAATTATTGCCGAGATGCAATTTTCGGCAAAAAGTGTTGAATGGCAAAATGATTGGAATGAAAGCGCGTCAATAGTGAATCATTGGAAATTGTATTTAAATACCTCTTGTAGCTTTTTTTTGGGGTGAGTATCTACGGGTATCAGGAAAATGTTTGTCCATTTGCCAACTGAAAATATTGCTTTATTCGGAAGAAAACGTGAGGAAACTGAATAATAGTTGTGTTTTTTTCGTAATCTATATAGCCTTAGAAAATATTTTTCATGTTAAATACACTTACAACTAAGCCTATATAGAATAACGAAATCCAGATAGCTATCGAGTCTTATGTCCTTAGCCTGGACAAAAAAAAATGTGCTACCAAACTATTTTCTGTCGATTGTTATCGAAATGTTATCGAAAATGTCAAATATGGCATGTAAGTGACAAATTTGAAAACAATTGCGGCGATGAAAACGTGATGCTATGCAAAGGAGTTCGGAAAAAAGTGGAAAAGTGAGAAAAAAATTACATTTTTCTGAGGCAAATCATTAACCTGTATTTTGGGCAAATTTTGCCCAAACGCATTTTGAGACTTAACCCTATTACTGCCACGCTGTGACTGTGAGTCACTATTCAATTTCAATTCAATATAAATGATTTAAAACATATTTTAACGTACAATCAGTTTATATATTTTATTATTGGTCATTACGTTACTGATATAAACAATTAATTTGTTTTTATCTTTTGGTAATGTTTACTTATTACACAAAATATTCAAAAAGAACATAAACTGCCACGTAGTGCCTCTAAGACACTATAACGACGGTGAATATAAATTCATGTTAAAACACTATCTCTGCAACTATTGATCGATGCTAGATTACGTAGATGAGGTGTTACGTTCATGAAAACTTCTGGCATCCTTCATTTGGAAGTCCAATTTATCGGGCTTGCATGCCGAAAATAGATTCGTTGCACTATCGCGTTCTGATGACAAATCCACACGATCAACTCGCAGAGCTCAAGGTCAAGATATGTAAATTCGCGCCAATAAAGGATATTTGTTATATTATAAACAAATAATTGCGAAAGCATTACATGCCAGGTAGTAACTTGACAATAGATGAACAACTAGTCGCCTTCAGGGGAAAGGTATTTTGCCAATGTATGCCTTCTAATCCGGATAAATATGGAATGAATATTTGGTGAATGTAATGCCAGCACCAGTTATCCGCTATATGGCATTCCGTACCTCGGAAAAGAATTAATATCTCTACTCAAGTTGTCGAGATGCTACCTTTTGCAAAGACAAACAGGGACGTGACATTCGACAATTATTGCTATCGAAGGGACTAACATGTGTCGGCACATAACGAAAAAATAAAAGATGCTTTCCAGAAAATGTTCTACATCATCGAATAAAGGAGGTTGAAAACAACGTGTTTGCCTTTCGTCGAGGCATGACAATGGTTGGCTCCATACCGAATTTATACTCTAACTGGAACCAGGCGAAGCTAAATTCTAGTCGAAAACTTTTTTTGAAACAACTCGCCAAGGCCTTAGTCATTCCGAATATGTATGTCATGTATGTCGAAATCTAACGTTGCTGAGATAGACGAGGTTTTGGAAAACTGATCATCAAATCTATCTTCAACTGTATCACTTTAGCAGTACAATAACATAAGAGGCGACGCTGTTACTACTGCCCTTATGAAAAAGACGACCTTTTAAGTAAGACAAGTGTTGGTCAGAAACCCGTGTGTAACGAGCATTCACAGAAAACTGTAGTTTGCCTAATATGTATAAATAAATAGTTAAATAACAATCGCCACAATATTTGTATTAACTTTCCTTTTTTTCAATAAATTAAATGAATTATCTATGTATTTTCAATTAGTGTCTCTAAGTCACACCATGGCAGTTTACGTTAGTCAGATAGCATGGCAGTAATAGGGTTAAAAAACTCGCGCGATTTCAATAATATGTATGCTACCAAATTGTAACAAATGTAATTCAGTTATGTGTAGAAAACATTCATTTACGGAAATAAATTGTAAAAAGTGCAAATAATGCAATAAAATTGTGCTAAGAACAATTCGCCCAAAACACTGAATATGTAGTTTCTTTTCTTTACAGGATGAGGGTTAAATAGAGTATCCCGCCTTTAAAAAAAAAATAACAGATGCTTAAATGTCGAATGTCAACTAGCATAGTGCCACCAAATCACCGAAGAGCTTTTTTTTACACATACTTTTTTAAAGCTATGTAGATTAACAAAAAAACACGCCTAATGATGTTGTTCTCTTGACAGGGACAAAGCCTAAATGAAAATGCATTTTTAATGAACTGCATCAAGCAAATAATGCAGTACAGTGAAACCTCCCTTAGGCGGATAGGTGTCTGTTCAAGGGATAAACTCAATTTGTTTTAAATGGTTTATCTTTATTTATCAAATCATAAAAAAGAACACTGCAACGTTGTTTGAAGCGATTAACAAAACAAAATAGAACAAAGATGGATGCTGCTGGATGAGGAGAAAGAAGAACCCCCTATCTTCTCCTATGCAGCTGCCCGGCACTCTACTCCGAAAAAAAAAAGATTCTGTGAGAACATTTATTAATAGACCTCTTCATCAACGAATGTCAATAAAATGTGGAAATTATCAAACTTTTAAAATGATTCGAAGCGCACGTGGCAACACTATTGACCTACTAAGTGAATTCTGCTTTAGAAAATAAGTCATACACATTGGTATGCATTCGTTCATACATATAGGTACAGGGAGTAGTTTTACTATACACATGATATTTACCGCCACGCGCCGCTTTAAGCCAGAATGTACCGTACAAAAGTTTGCGTTATTTCTGTTATATGCACCTCTGTGATCAATTTCGGCCGAATCCCAATCTGCTTGGTTTTCACTGTTTCGGTGTTGTCGTTTTCAATCCGGTCGAAATTGATCACAGGGGTGATTGTGTCCGCGTTCGATCAAGATAGTCCGGTTAAGCGATCTGAAACATAAAAAGTTGGCTAGGAAAATTTGTCCGTCTAAAGGATCGGTCCGTCCGTAATGGGAGATTTCACTGTATTTAACTAAGTGTTGTTTAATATAATATCGTCTGTATTATTTTCGAATGGGTAGGGGAGGACTGCAGTGCTTTAAATAAATACATAAATACTTATGTATGTCCCTATTCCTTGTCATAGTAATGTGTCACGGTTATACTTTCATGTTTTTAACCAACATACATAATGCATGAGGTGGATTTTATCGTTTTTAGTCAGTAGAACCCCCACAAAGATTATTTAGATAACTGCTATTCTAGAATTATCTCCTGTACTTTTGGTGTTCCACAAGGTAGCCATTTAGGACCCCTGCTCTTCATTATTTCTATTGACGATATTGTTAACGTATAACTTTCTGCCAATTATCAATGTAGGCAGAAGATCTCAAGATTTCCCTTAAGATACAACTCTTAGAATACTGTTCAAAGATACAGATAGACCTTAATGTTCATAATTGCCTTAAGCTTAATATACAAAAATCTCTTTTTTTTAAGATCACACGCAATGACTATTGCCTTAAACGAAGTTAAATTAAGGATCTTGATGTAATTATTGACAGTAGGCTGACTTTTATTCCTCACATTGAATACATAGTCGCTAAAGCTAACTCATTGCTTGGACTTGTCAAAAAAAAAAAAAAATTTAAATGTTTTCCTGATCCGCATTCTTTACTATCTCTCTTCATTTCCCTTGTAAAGTCGATACTCGAATATGCAGATGTTATCTGTAATCCAATATATCAGACGCATTTATATCGTATAGAAAGGGTCCAGCCTCCAGCTTCCATTTTCTGGAAAGTGCGGTGGGATTCTGAGCCATCTTACAGTGCACAATGTCATCTTCTGGGTATTCTTTGCCAATGTAAGAGGACATGCCTTTGATATATTGCTTAGTAGCTCTGCTTTTATCTAGCCCTGTGCTTTTATCTCGGGTCCCCATTTATGTTCCTGAAGAGCGTCTTAGAGTTTGAAACATTGTTCTTCAATTGGCACATAGAACAAATTATGGTCGTTATGAACCTATGTATGTCCAGAGCTTTTATGATTTACTAGTTAAACCCATGCTCGCCTTGCTTCACATTCTAAGGGTTTTCTTATGCATACAAATATGCAATTTCAGTGGGAGCGTAGAAACATCAAAGTATTTGTTTAAGTCCACAAAATTGTTTAGTAAATTTTGTTGATTAACAGCGTTTTATCAAAAACGTTTCAATGTGTAATTTTCAGCCCCTAACTGCAGATTTCATAGTTCTCAAAAACCGTACCGCACCGTAGCCCGTCAACACTTCCGCGTCTATCCGATGTCGTTGCAGAATTGTAACTCTAGGTCGGGTGCCGTTAGATAATTTAGGCTGGCTCAAGTTTCTTAGAAGAATATTAGGTACACCCACTTTTAGTTTAAATTTATGTGATGACAGCGAAAGCGGGAGTTTAAAAATTCGACCAGATATCTGGTTGTTACTTCTTGGTCCACAACCCGGGTGATTGAAATACATTCTGCACATTCAGCAGGTGAAAATTGTTGGAGCTTAATCATTCCGAGGCAACAAATTAGCTCGCTCACAAAGCTAAGAATTCTTACTGTTTTCTAGTTGTGATATATAACTTTAAACCACCAATTTTAAATAACAAATCAGAGAAATGTTGTGCGTTCGGATGTGCCTCGTGGCACTACTGATAACGTTTGCCTAAAGTCTCGGCAAAAAAGCACTGTAAACCAAACATCCCAGATGACTTCCACATAGCAAATACATATGTGCATACACATATGAACCAAAATGAACTCTTAAAACAACAAAAGTTCACTTTGGGTAGAATATTTGTTTTTGATCGCTTTTTTTTTAATTAATTAATAATATTTATAAACTGAAAATGCTCTAGAAAATTCTCTTTCTTTTGACACCTCATTTGTTAAGATTGGTTGAGTGTGAGAGCCGCAAATGGTGATAATGATTGTAGCACATTGAAGTACAAAGCATATGATCATGTTAGAGCACGCACATATACTCACACACACACTATTGCAACGATACCCACTGCTGCACGACTGCTGGCGGTGGTCTCCGCTGAAGGAAAATTGTGGGCGATGTTTTGAGTAATTGTTTTGAACATTGCTCAGCTTCAGGATAACGCAGGAGGATGTTTTATATCTCAAATGAATTAGCGACAGATTTACTAATTTCACCTATTTTTTGATTTTCAATCCGATAAGCCATTATTGACTTAGGGCTGTATAATGATAATATTCCTCTCCGATATACAGTTATTTTAACTACTATGTAAGACCCAGTAGGCTGAGCAAAAAATTACATAGCTTGTGATCATCCCGGGTACTTAAGAAGCATTTCAACAAAAGTTTCATCGAAATCTGTCAAGCGGTTTTCACGCCATTAGGCAACCAACAAAAAACCTCTACAGTTTTATAATATTTATAGATTATAGATTTATAGATTATAGATAATGAAGTCAGCAGGCACGTATATTTTCATTACTCTATAGATCGTGCAAAAATATTTTGTATTGTAATATTTTGTTTGTACTAAATTAAATTAATTAATAATATAATTAAATAATTAAGTTTATTATTATTTTAGTTAATTTTTGATTGATTTTTTTATTAATTTTTATTTTTCATTTGCTTTTTTTCTTTTTATTTTTTATTTTTATATTTATTTTTATGCTTATAATTAATTACCACTGAAATCTGTATAGCTAAGCTTGTAGGTGAAATAACTAAATAAAAGTATTTCCTAAATACCGTACGTACCCAATTTAGCGAATGCACAAACCACAAATCACGCTGTGTTCAGTTTCGTTAACTTTGATTTTATTCACTCATAATGAACGCACTTACAATGATCGGCAAACTGCAAGGATCTCCTTTATTCATTTTCATTATGAATGTGAAACAAATCAAAAGTCTTAAATGAGGGTTAATCAAAAAACACAAATCCCGTCTTGCAAATGCTTACACTGGCAGAAGCAATTGGTTATGTTGAGAGGGGTTGTGGGGCTGAGCCTTCACAAAACACCTTGCACCAGAGTGGACCCATCGCGATCACCGAAAAATCCATCCTAAGGTGGTACCTAAATGCCACATTGTCCTGCAAGATTTTAGAACGAGTCTAAAATTGACTAGGCCTACCTCTTCAGATAACTAAGGAAGACGCTCCAAAAAGTGTTCGTCTGACAGCGTACCATGGCTTGATATTCGAAAAGAATATTCGTGATATCCTCTGCTATATCATGGTTGTGTTTGCAAATTTCCGTGCCCGTGAGTCTGAGCCTCTTGGCGTGTTTGCTCAAGAGGCAACTATGCTCGGATAATATTTCTACAGCTATTCTAGCTATTCTGTACCCTGCTTAGCCTTAGGATTTCAGTAGACATTTTATAGTCCAGTGCCGGCCAAAGTGCGCTAGAAACCCAATGTCCAACTTTATTAGACTATCTGTGGTCCGGCCTTCTCGTAAAAACTCTTTAACCGATGATCTAGTACTACCTAACTTCCACCGCCTCCTTGCCAATTCATCTCCAAACTAATTGTCCGTTGACCCAACATAGTCTTACCCGGTTCTGCGTACATAAGGCCCTGAGTACTTTTCGGCAGTTCCTGACTAGTACCGAGTTGTTAGTGAACGATTTTAGTGCCGGTCGATATAAATATCAATATCGTTACCGGATATTCGTTTCATAATCAGGAGCTCTGTAGCCCTAAGTACGGATAGAACTTCTGCCTGAAAGACACTGCAGGCATCTGGGAGTCCTTAAGGCAGTAGATAGATGCCATACCCCGTGCCGCCGTTTATAGTTTTAGACCTGTCCGTGAACACCATTTGTTTGTCCCTATTATTTTTGCCACCACTGTATCTATAAATCAATAAATATTCATCATTTACTGACGTTTAAAGTATATTTTTTTTTTGGGACGCCACAAACATTATCTCCAGTCGTTTGCTATCGTCTCCAACTCGCCGCACTCACTCCGAACAGTTAACACACTTAGCAAACGTCTTTCTTAACCAGATATCCCCTCTAACCACACACATTTAACAGCTGCTGTACAAAATGGCAGATACATTGAAGTAGAGAAAACCAAATAAACAACAAAAAAGCAAAACAAAAGTATACAACACCTATCTATCGACCAGAATGACGGGTATTAAGCAGAAAAAAATTAATAAAAAAAAAGGTATAGAAAATATGGCCAAGAAAAACGAAAAAAGAGAATTTTGTGCTAAACCTCTTTTCACCCAACAGCACAGTATTGACACACAAACTGGTCATTCCGTTGGAGTAATGAAACGCGCGGCAACTGTTGAGCTCGCCAAATCGCAGTTCTGATTAAGTGTTATCATAAAAAAAAAATACAAAAAATCGATAAGATACGAGTATCTTGGGGGAAAAGTACCTACCTTAACCTTACCCTGGAAGTGTGACGGTTTCCAATTTTAATCGTGAATCGCGCTGCCATTGTATCCGTATCTATTCGGGTGATTAATTTATTTCCAGATGCGCAAAATGTTTTCTTCGATTTCACAAAACAGTTGATCGAAATCGGTTTTGTCTGTCGCGCGCGTGCAGAACTTGTTGTAACGGCCGGTTAATTGCCGGTAAAACTTAATACCAAAAGATACAAACATAAATAAATGTATCTACGAGAGTATAATTGGTGCAACAAGTTTTTCTTTCTTTTTTTTAATATTCTACTTCTGAGCCAATGTGAACCTGCACGAGAATCTATGCATGCTGCATCACACCTTGTTCCATTCACCTTGCCGTTCATTCAATGAAAAAAAAAAAAAGAAAAAAAGAAAATAATAAAAATTCGGCCAAATAACCAAACGAAATCATGCGTACAAATCGATTCGAGTATTTATTGTGGTTTTTCCTTTTCAAATTGACTATCGCCGGGCTTTTGTTTACACCTCTGCGCGAACGAGATTGACGTGTGTGTACAGTCAGTGTGATTTGGATTTGATTTGAATTTGATTTAAAGAAAAAAAGAAAGGAAAATTCAAAATCCCAAAATGATGTTTATGAAAAACAATTTGCCATTCAAAAACCAATAAAACGTGAAATTATGCTCGTTTAATACATCCCCGTGGACGGCGACGCACGGTGGTTAATTTGTTCCATTAATTTGTGCAAAGATAAATGTATAGCTGCAACTCTCTCGCACATACACAAATACACTCTAATTGTATACACAAAATATTGAATAGAAATTTTAGATTGATTTTAAATTTAAATTCGACGTTCTAACGTACGTACGTGATGTGACTTAGAGAATTGCGGTCGAAAGGGGAAATCCCCTCCTATTGTGAATTGTATGTTTACATTATGTCATACAAGCACAGCTGTTGGATAAACAAGTTTTCGTGATAATCGCATGGAATACAGGTTCTTTTTTTTTTGATATTTATTTCGATCGTGAATTATTCTCCATTGGAAACTGTTTATTTGTAGATAACATTGAAATATTTTTTTTTTTTTGTTTTATTAAATGCTACAATAGCGATCGTGAATTTCATAATCGTGAGTGACTTAGTGAATGACTCAGCAGAGGATACTTCTGTTGGTTTTTTTTTTTTTTTTTTGTGGACAAAACATGTTTGGTACGTTAATTTGAATTTTAAATTTGTAACGGACTTTTTGTTTTACTTTTCGGGTATCTTCTTCTAGAACGGGGTCTTAAAACTATGAATATTAAATAAACAGTTTAAACGCAAATACATACCTTTCTTTTTACAGTTTTTTTTTTTTTGAAGTCAACCATCTTTGTTCTGCAGTCTGTAACAAAACAACATCAGGGTCAATGTAATCTTTTAGGCTTGACCCAGTTGTTATGTGTCCAAAACATGATCAAAATTAAAGCGCCTTACATGGAACATTTGTGTGTGGAAAGATTTATAGAATTTATAAGCAGGCTCTGTATGTCACTTAATCACTTTTGTTGGGACACATTTCTAATATGCATCTTCATGGTAACAGATGATGCGATGGTCTTTGGATAGAGACACAACTAAGTAATTTCCTTAGAAGACGGCGAATACTCAGCTGGTTCAGGTTAAATAGCTGCGAACATTTTTGGGTTTGCTGATTTGTCATTATTCTTTAGTTGTAGAATATAGTCCTTACAGATAGACCGTCTGAAAGAAACGCATAAAGTATGATTTGTTACTTACACAAAAAGTTGACAGCGCAATGTCATTTGGCATTGACCATATGACGATCCTGTAAACCGATTAATGACAGAGAAAGGACTTACTTCACTCTGCTTTTCGTTGATTAGACCACCAATTAACAGTGGGTTAGATATGGTGCTTCATCGTTGAATAATCTTTTTAGTTCTTCTACTTCAGGATATTGTTCCTGAGCTCCTCTAACGTTGTTGGCATAAGCCAACGACTAAACGTATGTAACTCCATAAAAAGAAAGTCAACGGCGTTAAATCCGGACCGGACTATTTCTAGAGATTTCACTATTACCGAATTTCCCCGTCAATAGATCAATTGTTTGAGCAGCAGTGTGGTATGTCGCACATACAGTAGGTCCAAGCCAAACTTAGTTTCATTTGGTTAAAAATTTATAAAAGGGTTAGCAAAAAAATTTAAAATAGATTTAAATAGTAGGTATATCCAATACTTTATTAATAACAAAAAACATAAAAGAAAAAAAATTCATTATTACAAAAAGTTTCAAGAAAAAACAAAAACAGTAATTGAATTCAGTGCCAAAGCCAAAGTCGTACAATTAAAAAAAAATTAAATTAATTAATTAATTATTCAATTATTGATGAGTGAATACTTTGTGTGTAGTCCCTTATTCTTTTTTATCATTTTAAGCCTATTAGGCATGCTGTCCACCAATTTTTTACAGAAGCTGGGTTCAATATTCTGCCATTCCTCAAGTAGAATTTGTTTCAGTTGTGCTTTGGAAGAAATGCTGTGTTGTCGAACTTTATTGTCCAGATAGCTCCATAAATTCTCAATGGGATTTATATCAGGACTCTGAGCTGGAGTGGCGATAACATGAGGGCAATGGTACAGAAGCCACGACCTCACATTGTAAGCTTTATGCTTGGGGTCGTTATCTTGGTAGAAATGCCAACTTTCACTCAGCCCCAGTTTTTCTTTAGCTTGAGGCAGATTTGCTTTTAAAATGTCTAGGTATACTCTCTGGTCCATTATTCCCTCGATAAAGTGAAGCATCCCAGGTCCAGCCGCGGAGAAAGAGCCCCAAACCATCACGGAACATCCGCCATGTTTCACATTTAGTTTCATATTTTTTGCGAGCAGTTCCTCATTCCCTTTTCTCCACACGTAGGGCCTACCATCCGATCCAAATATGTTAAATTTGCTTTCGTCTGTTAACAAGACAGTTTCCCAGAACGAAATTTTTTGTTGCAGTACGTTTTAGCAAATTCCAATCGTGCTTTTTGATTCCGTTTGTTTATCAGTGGTTTCTGCCTTGCTCTTCTTCCATTCAAATCGGCCTTATGGAGAACATTTCGTATGGTCTGAGGGCACACATTTTTCCCCAACTCATAGAATAACTGCTAGTTTTGGAGCACTTAAAAATGGATCTGCTTTACTTTTTCGGGTAAGGTATCGCTCATCTGCCTCTGTAAAAACTTTGTTGTGCGCTGTCTTAGGCTTATTTTCTACCATTTGATTATTTTTAAACCTTTTTAAGATATATTGAATTGTAGAATGACTTCTGTCTACAATTTTGCTTATTTCGCGTAAAGATTTTCCTTCCTCAAAATGTTTAATAATTAACTTTCTCAGTTCAAGACTGGTTTGACCTCTTTGTCGTCCCATGATCAATAGTGCTCAGTCAGTGGCATATGTCCAACTATGAAATCAGTTTTTATATGAAGTAGTGAAATTGTTATACGAAATAATAAAATTCGGAGGTTCGGTATTATACGAAAATATAAAATTCGGAGGTTCGTCAATATTTAATGGAGTCAGATGGCGCCAGTGGCCGTGGTGGTTAGTGCGTTGGACTACCACGCAATGCTGCCCAGGTTCAACTCCTGGCCGGGTCTAACACCTAAAAAAGAGTTTTTTCACGGTACCACCTCTTTCGAATGCCTGACAAGCATCCAAGAGTATCATTTGTCACGATTAAGCTTTTCAATTCGCCGTTCGGAGTCGGCAAAAAACTGTAGGTCCCTTCCATTCGTGCAAAAATATAACACGCACACACAAATGGTTGCGAGAAGCAGGCCCCGGTTCACCTCGAGCTGTAGCGCCAACTAAGTAAGTAAGATGGCGCCAGCAAGGTAATACTGCTTATTAATTTGGACTGTACGACTTTGGCTTTGGCGTTAAATTAATTTACTGTATTATTATTCCTTTTATACTTTTTATAATAATGAATTTTTTTTTTCTATTTGTTGTCATTAATAAAGTATTGAATATACTATTAAAAGCTATTTGAGGTTTTTTTTCAAACCTCGCTGATAAAGTTGTTTTTACCAAATGAAACTAAATTCTTTGGATGTACGAGTTTGGCTTGGAGCTACTGTATCACTGATATCAAGTCCATCCAATTCTGGTCAAAAATAGTCTTCGAACATGGCACGATTTTTTTACATGGAGATTTTCATCGACTAACAAATACGGTCCAATCACACCTCCGGCATGAAATCCACACCACACGGCCACTTTGTGTATGCAATGGAGTCTCTTGAAGCACATGTGGATTTGTTGCTATCCAATAACACAAATTTTGGTTATTGACAAAGCCACTTAGTCAAAAATGAGCTGAAATTCAGGATTTCCTTCAAACCTTTACAGAGCCCAATCGGAGGCGGTTCAAATGATAAAGGGGCTTCAGTTCTTGAGATAATTTGATCTTGCAAGGGTGCCATCTTTACGCAAAATTCGCCATAATGTGGACTGTGAGATTCCCAATTCGTGTGAACGGCGTGGATTCGACTGATTTATCTTAATTTGAACTGAAACACACGGCTGCGATATTTTCGGTACTTCGACCGGTGCGTTGTCTCACTGGCACAGGATCAATAGTGAATACTTTGACTCGAATTTGTCCGCTATAGCCCGCACAGCCTGTCCGGTGGGAGGATTTTTTCGACCGAAAATTGGAGTAAGCGCTCTTAAATTTGCGACCACCGACTCAGAACTTCGGTAGTTATTTTTAATAATTTCCAAACCATGATGAAAATGTAAAACCTTGACTGACGTTTAGACATTGGTTAGGTTATGGGGTGGCGGCTTAGCCTCACATAGACCAGTGTTGGTCCATAGTGACATTGACAGATTATAAAAAAAGTTTAAGGGTGCGTTTGTATTAAATTACAAAATTGTAATGTCGCGATTGAAAAACCCGATTCCGAAATGACTTGCTTTGACCGCATAAAACTCGGAAACAGTCAACAAATTAGCAAAATTATTTAGTTAAATGATTTCGAAATCCTATCCCCTACCGAATTTCGTTAGCTTCTTCCTGGCGGAGCTACTAGCGATCCTCGAGACTTTTCACAATTTAATAAACGATTCAACACCGAAACACAACATCGCTACTGTTACAGATAAACAAGCCGCAATTAAAGCCTTAAATTGGGCAATCACATAATCAAAACTTGTAGATCGACGCCAAGAATAACTCAATCGCTTGTGTAACCAGCCTTGAGTCACTCTTCTCTGGGTTCCGGGACATAGTGCCATAGAAGGGAACGAGGGAGCCGACTAACTTGGCAGACGAAACGTCTTATTGCTATAGGTGATGTTAAGGGCAATATACTCTCAGCTGGTCTCAGGTGGACCAGTCTGACTAACTGTATCATATCCAGAAAGAAATGGCCAAATTACAATAGATCAAAATGAAATGAGCTGCTTACTGCTAGTGGTAGTAAGCACAGGGCACTGGCCAATAGGGGACCATGTAGCCAACAAAACCAACAATTCCTGCGGATGGTGTAATGATGAAAATGAAAAAGAGTCGCTTATTAATTTTCTGTGCAAATGTCTGGCTCTAGCGAGAGCCAAGAAACGCGTGCTGGTCAAAGCTTTTTCAACGACCTTAAACAGATTTCCGAGAAGAGGTTTGTAGAAATGATCCTCTTATTTAACTCCACAGGTTGAAATCTAAATATCTTAAACTATATCCGAATGAACGGGTCACCTGAGGTTGTGATATCAAAACGGCGCCGATTTGCGCTGTTTGGGTTTTCTTTTCATTCAAACCGCCACCTAACTACCTAATTTAGGACTAACAAATACGAAAACTAGCGGTTCACCAGCTCCACTTCTATTTTCGAATTTTTGGTTATGTTTAAAATTTAATAGAATCGTTACGATATACGTACACTAGCGCTAGTAAGTATTTCCACACCTCATTTTGAAACTATAAGACTGGAGAAAAGTCCTGCGGAGTGACGCGACAAAAGTCCAAGTTTTCAGTTAAAAATGAAGAAGTTGGTGCCTTTTGTAAAACTTGATTTAGGCTTCTTTTTTTATGGTGCGGGGCTATTTTGGTAGGGATACAGTCTGAAGTACTCTTCTGACTCAGCTGAATAATGAGAAAATAACATAACAGATAAATTCTTTCAAAGAAAAAAGGTCTCCGCACCATACAGTGAAACCCGGTTAAGAGCCACCCTCTTAAGTGCAACACCCGCATATTTCATCCAAACCGTATAAATTAATATTCTTGTTAAGTACTCATTGTTTCCCCTCCTTTCGTCAAAGTTTACGTAAAATGTTCCCCTTTTAAAGACCGTTTTTAATAAACCACTAGAATCGAAACAAAACAAAAGGAAATAAACTTAATCTAGCACATAATATGGCGAGTTCTAGTACTCTATGTTAGTAAGGCCTTGACGTTTTCTCTTCGCTCACTTTTCACTCTTCGACTGTTGGTCGTGAAGATCTTTGCCTTTTCGCGGATTTGTTGTGTTAGTGGATAGGTACCTCTGAGCAGCTAAGCGAGTGCAATACATTTTAAGGGTATTGATAACCCCTTTAGCGCGCGTGAATTATATAAAAAAAAATATACCGGTTAAGTACCTTACGACATTGAAAAATTGTACTAATGCACTTATCCGGGTTTTACTAAAGTGACTTAAGCACTCATATCAGTTCTACAGGGAATACCTGGACCAGTTTTTAACAGAAGTAAACCCCAAATCTTAGCCTCATTAAGCTTGTCAGCGACGTCAAGAAGGTCTCTGGAACCTTGATTCGAAAGTAATAGTGTTTCTGTGGTTTGCGGAAAGAAGCAGAGAAGACTCCAGGGTACCTACTGGGGTTTCCAATAATGCGCAGCCTACCCGAGTAGATTTCCATTTATTCAATTTGAAAATATCATTGGTCAGCAAAAGGTGGAGTGGAGTGGAGGAGGAGGATACAATTCCCAAGTCTCAGTGTTTTGTTTGCTTCTGTTCTGTGTCACCCAACTTGGACAGAGCAATTACAGAATTGCTTACGAGTTCCATTTGATATGGGTGACATTCAACCGACAAGGGTAAGGAGTATGTCAAAGAATGAGGGTTACAAGCAAATCGCTATAAGCTGTCACTCACATCACTTGCTCAGCATTATGTACGTGACACTGGTCACGAATGCAAAGAAATTAAACTAGTACTCTCCAGTGTTTCTATAAACAAAATTCAAGAAACAATCTCTTCTTATTATGGAAACTAGATTTAATGCTTATAAAAATAACAAACAAGAGGAATTAAAGCTGTAATTACACAAGCAATCCTCTTCAATCGACAGACAAGTGTCGTAGAGGAATATTAATTGCGGTTGAACTACTTAATGCAATAATGAAAGGCGTGGCATAGTTGCATCAAGGTATCCGCTGGATACACGGGGAAAAGAAATTGCAATTTTTCCACCATAAACCCCCGATAACTGTGTAAATAGACATAAGTAGTCGTTGAAATGTATGTCATTAGGGAAACGGTTCACTGAATTTTGTTATGAACTTTGACATACACAAAAGCAGGCAGCGGATGTCGCCCAATAGAGCAGACACATTCGTGTATGGTAAAGTTCAACTGGGATTAGTGACAGCATGTGGGTTTCGCGGCATAAATTTACACGATATTACCATTTTATGTTTTTTTTTTTTTGTTGTTTCACATATGAAACTGGGTAGAAGTTTTGCCAAAGTAGTTGGCCATGATGTGGTGGCAATATGTTGAAGCTTACAGCGATAAAAAAATACCAGGAATCATCAGCGAATGGATAATATGGGAAACATGTTTTTTTTCTCTCTTAGATAAAGACGCCATCTTTGTAAAAAACCGATTACAACCACCATCTGTGTTGCACATCAATAGATTTAAGAAAACTCTTTCCCTTTCTGTCTCCACTGAACTTGGCAATTTTCCAATGTTATAGCGTTGAGCTATTGTTTTCTTTAGGGAGCGTATCGGAGTCCCGAAAAAAAAGTTTTAAAATACCGTCTTTTAAAATCCCGTTTTCTTAAAATACCGCGTCTTAAAATCCCGCTTTTTAAAATCCCGTTTAATCCCGCTTTGCCCGTTTCTCAGCATCCCAATTTTGTATTTCAACAAATTCATCTTATAAAATTTAATATTGCTTGTTCCATTTTCTAGAAAAGAAATAAGAAAACTTCCTTTAAACGAAAAAATAAACGGAAAATTATGAAAAATATGTCCAAATCAGGTTTTATGCGTCGTACCGCCCACAATATACAACTAATTACATAAAAAAAATTTGGTTGTTCCATTAATATTTCAAGGTTAGTGCATATTATTACCTCTGTTTTTATTCACTTATTTCTATTTTTTTTCCAATCTCGTTTTCGCAATCAGAACTATGTATTTGTTTTATTTTAAAAGATGCGCGAAATTTGTTTAACATGCAATTGATTGCAAGGCATTTTTTAAAGTAAAACAATTAGTTGTGATTGCAGAAACGAGATTATTAAAACGGGATTATAAGAAGCAGGATTATAAAAAAGCGGGATTATAAAAAGCGGGATTTTAAAGTCGGGATTTTAAAAAAACGGGATTATAAAAAGCGGGATATCGTACCCAACCCTTTTCTTTAGAAGTTCGTCCCGAAATTAGAAATTGTCATTATTTAATTAGTTCCACTAGGGCTACCAGGGCTATTGGTCCGAGTTTAACGACCCCGAAGCAAAAGGGATCTTTTGAATTATATTAACCCTGGAAAATATCTGCGTCAAAAATACGCATGCGCGAACGAAATATACCGCTCTTTTTCTAATTATAATGAATCACGGGATGGGCGTTCCTGTTTTTCCAGCCAGTAGTTATCCAGAGCAGAAAACTCACGTGTCATTGAGTTAAGTCTCATCAATTTTGAAATACTCACAACGCAGTGAGTAAATTTTATACATGAGTGCCATTTTAACAGTTCGGCTGAATTTTTTAAAAAAATCGATTTTATTATTCAAGTATTATTCAATAGTGGCCATCGAGGGCGATACACCGATTATAGCGATCTTTTAACCTTTCGATACCATTTTTGTAGTACGATTTGTCTTTTGCTTCAAAATAGGCCTCAGTCTCGGCGATTACCTCTTCATCGGCGCTAAATTTTTTTCCCAGCCAGCATTCCAAAATCCCGAAAATCCCAAAAAACCAAAATCCTTGAAAATCCAAAATCCCGAAAATTTTCATTTAGAACTTATTTCAGAACGCTCGTTACCTTCCGCGTAGATTTTTTTAGATTTTGTTTTCCTTAATAAAGGAACGTTTTCTTATTCTTTGGTTTTCACCGGAAATCATTTTCCATGTAAGTACATATTTCACACGGATTCGGTCTTGATCTAAAAGAGCGATCAGTATACGCTAATGTGTGAAACTAAAATCTAATCAATCAGCTATCACACTGAATGAGATCAACACAACTGAATGAATTTTACATTGCGAGTTGTAAAATATTACAACACTAATGCCAACGGGAATGGACAAAAATTTGTCTACTTTCCTTTAAAAAAAAAAGTCCCGGAAACGAAAAATTATATAAAATGAAAAATTTGCGTACATTTTGCATTTTTTATAATTTTTCGGGATTTCGTTTTCGGGATTTTGGCTTTTCGGAATTTCGGGATTTTGAATTTTCGGGATTTTGGAATTTCGGGATTTTGGGTTTTCGGGATTTTGGTTTTCGGGATTGTGACCCCAACCCATTCTGCTATCTAGTCATTTGCTGAACAAATTTGATCCCTAAGTTTAGAGAATATCTAAAGCAGTAGGGATTGAGGGGGATGCCGAGTCGCCTTCTGACCTCATATCTACTCTATTTCAATCCTAATTACTCTCTTGACCTATCTGAAAATCCCGAATCTTTTGACAATTGACCTATTTGTAGAAGAGTGAGTTTAACTATAGACTTGCCAGTTGAAACTAACGTTCCCCAATAGGGAAACAATACTATTGTTCGAACTCTATTATTCGTTTATTTCTGAATTTATAATTATGTCAAATTTTATATATGTATTTTGTTTCAATTCAATACCGCTAACCTAGTTCATTGTCTCTTTCCTTTGCAGGTAAGCATCTGTGATTAATTCTAAAGGCTGAGAGCTACGTAAGTGAGTATGAAACAACAGTATAACCTAGCTGTAGGCGTGAATGTCAAGTGGCTTAAAAGAACCAGAATCGAAAGAAAACTAGAAGACGCTTTGATATTATTTCTTTTCAAACACGTTTCTCTTCTTCTATCAATGTCATGCATTTCTAACTATTGCTGTCATCAGTTCCTGATAGATTAACCAATAATAAACACTCAACCAAAAGTGTACTAAATTAATTTATTAACAAACAGCAGGTTTATAAGTGTCGTGTCTTCTTCTCGCATGACCTTCAGCTGTTCAACAGCGTGTCAGTGCAGAAGCAGAACATCTATCCGAAGGATAAGCTATGTACATATATGTATCTGTAGCCCACGCAGTTGATTTGATTTTAATTTGATTTATTTCATCATAAACAAATCGAACTGCATGATGATGCTGTTTATCTACAAACTTGCATAAGACACTCGTACTTATCGCAGATACACCAGAGAGGTTAGTAAATTGCAACTATTTAGCGAAAAAAAAAGAAGAATATTGACAGCGTTGAAAGATAGCCGCCACATGCAACATGTTAGTTGGAGCTTTGGTCGTTCAAAAAAAAAACCCGCATTCAAAATAAATTCACCCACAAAAAAAAAGATACAAAATTAAATTATTGACATTCACTTGTCTATGGTGGGATCTCGTCAACATATAAGAGGAGTCCACCAGTGATGTGGTTCAAGCGCGATTATTTTGATTTTATTTCATCTAATTGTTTGGCAGGGTATTTTTAAACCTCTCGCCGACAGAGACACTGTCTGAATACCAAAGTGTGTGGCCAAAATTAAACCAAACTTTTTGTATTAAATAATCGAGCAGCACCCCTGCTGATGCTGCTTGTTTTGATGTATCTACAGTGACACAAAAAAAAAATGTTGGACAGGAACAGGATGCAACTATAAAATTGAAGAAAACAGCGAAAGCTATTAAAATCAATGAAAGTGCACATGAAACATCCTTTTTTAAGTTTTCCAAATAGTTTTATTTAAATTTTCTAAAATAGTTTTTTTTTATATTTAAGGCACACAAAAAGAAAAAAACTGTAATTTTGAAACCAATATACCAATATCATACATACAAATAAGCAATATCAGTGGGAGCAAAGAAATTATTTGTCCAATTCCACAAAATTGTGTAGTGTAACATTTAGCCCCTACATGTGCATGTTTCATAGTATTGAAAAACCAACCTGCTCTAAAATGTTATCAAACGTCATCTACTATAAATAATTGATAATTGTTGTATTTTATTATGAAAAGTTTTTTTCACAAATCTTTTTTGTGTGAAGTAGTAACATATACATACATAGGTCTCCTCAAGTCGAACTCTCTCTAACTCGAATTTTTTTCGCCATATTTTATCATTTCCTTCAATTTTCCATACAGAAACCATTCTCAAGTCGAACTCCGAATGGATCCCTGTGGGACTCCGCTATCGAGACTAAGAAGCCCTGAAGAGCGATCTCCTTCTATTAGGAGTAAATCAAATTCGTGAATGGTGCAGAAAAGTTAAATTCCTTGTTTAGCTTTCTACACAAGACAGAGTGGTTGACAGTGTCAAATGCTTTAGAGAAGTCGAGAACCGTAAGAAATGTAGTGTGGTTTTTATCTAAAGCGTTTCGAATCTCATCAGCTATAAAGAGTAAGGCCAGAAGGACAGAAGCTTATTGGCATTGAGATGTTCACGTATCTGTGTCAGAACTACTTTCTCGAAAACCTTCGACAAAAATGAGAGGATGGCGATTGGTCGATACTCCTTGGCATTACAGTTTCTATTTTTTGGAATAGGAATAATATTTGCCTTTTTCCACTCATAAGGGAAAGTTGAATTTGTTATTATAGAGTTAAATAAATAAATAATGTATGGAAGTCAAGACCCACAGCATTCGATTTGATTGAAAAGATAGCTTGTACCACGTCTTCTTCCCACGCTCTCTTAAAGTAAAAATAATTTTCAATATCAACATACGGTTGTAGCTCAGTATCAGAATTACAGCTTGAATGAATACTTGAAAAACTAATAAACCTAGAGTTCAGCATATCGCAATCGATATCACTTTCATTTACGGGTTTTGATATTCCAAAACCCAATCGGCGAAACTGTTTCCACATGGACTTTTCCGGTGTATGGGAATCAAACTTGTAACTGTAGTAGCTGGCTTTCGCTGCCCTCACTTTAGAGATGACGTTAGCGTAACGTAGTGCGCGATAGTTACATATATAGGAAATCATCTATGCGATATTTCCGCCAACGCTTATAAGCAGCACTGTTACTCGAATTTTTCCAAAACTCTCTCTAACTCGAACCAATCTTAGTATTCCGTGAAAATTCGACTTAGAGAGAGTCGACTGTACTTTCGCTGACAGTGGATAGAGACACGTATAATAAACTCTGTGAGAAGCAGCCGGTGGTGAGGTCCACGCCCGCGGTGCACAGTGTTTGTCGCTGCGCCTTATTTATCGTCATCACTAGCGGACGCGCGCTGATGGGAAATTGCACAAGCTTAAACTGGAACGTAAAATTGATAGGTTAGGTATCTATGATCGGAATTTGAGGAATAAATACCTGTTCGCCCGCACCGCAGCTTGTCAACACTTCCGCTTCTATCAGATTGCCGTTACATAACTTATGTGGGTTCAAGTTTCTAAGAAGAATGATAGGTTCACCCACTTTTGGTTTTAACCCTTAATGGCCCAATTTTTTATTTTCTAATGAAATCAATTACTTGAAGATAATTTAGCATCTAAAGTGATTCTGCGTACTTAATAATGTATTTCGTTGCGTTGTTTACCTGTGGTGCGGATATAGTGGTATATAGCAAATTCGATCAAACGGGCGCTAGGGCTACATTTTGAGCTTAAATACGAGATGTAAGGTATGTATATAACGAAAGAAAAAATACTGTGAAAATTAAAACATAGTATTTAGTATATTTTTGAAACCGGATTCATAAAATTTATTCAAATAACATTTTAAAGTAATTTGTGGTCTTTGTCGAATCTGCTTATGTGACACGACCAATTTTCAAATTGTTGGTATTATTTGAATTTTAACATGAAATTGCATATTCTTAGGCACATTTATATTGAAGAGGCTTGTGTTAAATATGATACAATGGCCAATTATGATAAAATATAAAGTTTTTCGAATTTACAGCATTTTTACTAATATGTATCAAATCTGATACATTGGGCTGTTAAGGGTTAATTTATGAGATGGAAGCCCTGGAGCAAATAGAGAATTAAAAAGTTTGACCAGATAACTGGTTGTTACTTCTTGGTCCATAGCCCGGTTGATTGAAACCATCAACACATGCCAATATCTCACTATTAATTGCTGCAGCTTGTTCATTCCGAGACGACAAAATAGCTCGCTCACAAAGGTTTGTTTGTTGGGATATATCACCGTAAGCGGATAAGAGAAGTTCTTTGGTAGAAATTTACTTTTCCATTTTCTTCCGGCACCGTTCCTCCACCAATTTTAAGTAACATATCAGAGAAATGTTGTGAGAATAGATTGACGGCCAAGTAAAAATAAAAAACTGGACCAGAGGCTTGACATTTTCAGACAGGCGTTTACTTCGTCAGCTCTTGTGCTTCGTGGCACTACCGATAATGTTTGCCTAAAGTCTCCGCAAAATAACACTGTAATGTAATAACACTGTAATAAAAAAACTGTCCAACTTTTTTTTTGGTTCACTGTATGTATCTCGATTGAGAGGGGAGTAGGAATGCCGCTGTTTTTTTTTTTTTTTTTTTTTTTTTTTTTTTGATGCCGAAGTACCTATATAGATGTGGATGCGTTTAAAGAGAGAGTGCAACTCTTTAGCTACGATAGGGATGCCAATTCTTTGTCAGTGTACCTATCCGTTGAAGTCAATCCGCTGATGAGGTGTACGACTACTGAATGGCGGGTGTTCTTCTGACCATAGACGTGGGAATTAAAAATAATTTAATTCAGAATAAAATTACACAATGATGGGTGGGGGGCACATTAGAAAAATAGCACCAGAATAAGTGTAAAAAGACATATGTGGCGACAGTAGAACTTTCCAATTTTCAATTCATTTCCTTTCCCTCGGCTCGTGTGTTATTGGGGGAGTCTTAGGAATGCGCGCAAAGTCGTTCGCCATGTTTGTCACAGTATAACACAAAAACATTTTGGTACTGCCGCTGTCGAGCAAGATGAAGAACTGCAGATAGGGAGACCGGCGACAACGACGACGATATGTTCTTACAGATCGAAAATAGTAACGCGCACTGGTGCATCCATTGTGAGGTGGCGGCGGCGTTGGCGATAGAGAAAATTTAGGACAATTTTTTTCTGTTTGTGGATTCTTTGCTCTTGCTGTGATTACACTTAATGCTATGCTCTCTTTACGTAAGTTTTCGAAGCGCGATAGCTTTTTATAGATACAAATTTGGACTAAGTACCAAATTGTTTTCATTTTCCCCTGTGCTGCTGTAAGTTCAAATTCGTATTTTATTTTATTTGTTATGTTAACGAGTATCTAATGACCTAATGACTGTTGATTGATATGTGCTGCTCAGGAAAAATAAATTCAATACACGTATGCAATATTCATAAGTGTGTTTGTGTTCATATTTGTGGAAGAACGTGATTGGATTGCTAATCAAAGAATGGGAAGTACCGATTGTTTGATTGATGTGAAGCGATAAGAAATGTCAGAATTTTGTTAAAGTGTTCCATTTCACTGCCGTTAAAGTGGAGTTCCTTTGAACTCGTTTCAGAGATTTGTCTGGGCCCTTTTATTGTGTCTGTGGTCAGAAATATGAGTAAATGTAGACCAAAAGAAGATAAGTTGAGGAACTCTAAATAAGGTTACCGAATTTTATGGCAGACATTTCTGAAACGACCTTAAGGAAATACAGTAAAACCTCCATTAGGTGGACAGTAACGGTGACAGCATTTTTGTCTGCCTAAGGGGGTTGTCCGTTCAAGGGATACCCACAAGTTTTTTTTTTTAAATAAATTACCTTTAAATGTTAAATCAACGCATAGAAAATACACTGCAAATTTATTTGAAACGATTAACAAAATTAAAAGCAAAACAAAACAAAACAAGGATTGGGAATCCTCGCAAATGATTTCTATCGCAGCTGCATGGATGAGGAGGAAGAAGAATCCCCGTATCACCCCGTATGCAGCTACCCGGCACTCTCCTTCTAAAGACAATAAGATTCTAGGAGAATACATATATGTAATTCATATCAAAATAAAATGTCCGTCTAATGGAATTAAATTAAATTTCTGACAGATATGCGTGCCCGTGTCCGATCAAGGGAGTTCCGGTTAAGAGAACGTAAAATGTATGCAATTTGAAATATAAAAGTTTGGTTAGGAAAATGTATCCGTCTAAGAAAAGACGGTTTTCAAAAAATACTTCGGGTTAAAAAATCCTAATTGGACGATGGGCATGCTTCTCTGTAAATGGCAAAGGATTTATATTTCTACTCGAGCTGGATGCAGTTCCCTCTGTTGGAGTATCTCCGGGTTAGAGTGACTCCAATTCGACAATCTTGCTTGTTTACATAAAAAAAAAAAAGGGCCTCTTACTTACTTACTCAACCAACAATCCCTCCCAGTTAGCCCGGTCCTAAGCTAACTGCCTCAAGTTGCGCACTCTAAGTTGGCTAAGATCCTTTTCCAATTGTGCGTGCCACCTTAGGCGTTGACGTCCTCTACTGCGCTGACCATCCGGATTGTATTCGAATACTCTGTTGGCTGGAGCATTGATGCCTGTCCACTGAACGCGTCAGTCATACAAATTAAGGTTAACATGGTGTTGTCTTCTTCCACGATTTGAATGATTTTGTAGAAAAATTCCAAACGAATCGGCAAGTCTGCTGGATTAAATTTTCTTGTTATTTTAACATTGTAGGGAAATAAGCTGAAATCTTTGTGCAGAATCGTTCCTATTTCAGCAGATAAGTTCCGGGGCGAAACGCGCTAGGATTGGTTTGTATGGCAACAGCTACAGCAGCAATCGTATTCTGTATCCTAACTGAAGGATCAGCAGTGATAAGGTCTTCTTTCGACTCAAGCTCGGTCTACAAGCTCGGTCTATCTGCTGAAGGAATGGCGCGCCACCAAAATTTCCGCCGAAACTCTATTTGGGCTGAAACCACAGACTCCAAACCATAATAGTGTCACTGTCCCAATCGTCCATTTTTATTAGATCCATTTCCAATCTGTAAAAATAGGAAACCAATTGATAACACAGAATAAAGAAAGTTTTTACATATTCTTTTGGTGGCATGTTTCATCAGCCACCCTGTATAAAGTGGTACTGCTGATGTGCACTCTGTTTCTATTATTTCCCCGATCCAGCTAACGCCAAATCAATTAACATGTACTGAGAGTCATTTGCTTCTGTAAAGTTTTATCATGTCCAACAATCTCGTCAGCATATGCGCTGGCATCCCAGCTAATTAACTCCTAAGCTGCAGCCTAGAAAAAACCTTCTCCGATGCAATTGTCAGCTTTCCCGAAGAATGCTTGTAGTCTCAGCCGACGCACGTAATGAACATTCTAATTTAGCTAGATAGCCATACCCGCCACATCTTATAGTCAAACAAAGATGGTTACATGTAGTCTTTTCGGTAACACAATCCCTAACAATGGCTTCATAGTCGGACGTCTGACTTACAGTAAAAAATTATTAACAGATACAAAAAACTGAATTGGCGTTAGCTGGAGTTGAAAGTTACCGAAGCCTTCTTAAATAAATTCTTCAATTTTTCTGTACGTACCGTGATTGTTCCTCTGGATAGCGATACTCCTTTAAGGACTTCTGTACCAGATCTTAAAAGTCTATCAAAACGCATTGAAAGGGCTCACTCAGTCACCTGCTTAGGGACGAATCCAGCAGCTTTATATGACAGTGTCAACACATCAGGAATTGAATCTCCAATCTTAAAAGCACATTTTAAATCTGTCCAAAGATTCGAAAGTGCGAATACCTCCCTCATGCAGATCATAATTTAAAGAACAAGAATTGCAATTGTGATTCATTCAACAAACTCCGCCATCATCATCATCCACATCGTCATAGCCGTCATTCTTTCCTGTATTGCACTCTCAAATTGGAAGTTGTCATAGTGATGCATGATGATTGAAAATAGAAAGACATCCATATGAAAATGGAAAACGTGAAAAGGAATACGAAGCATTCAGGCTTCACACAAATACGTCTGATGCAGGTAGAAAAAAAAAAAAAAAAAAAAAACAGATACTTTTGTACATTTTCGAAGCAGAATTTCGTATTCACCGGATGAAGCTGCACATGTCGCACACGCATTGTGCAAGAACGTGCAATGTAAGCACGTACGGCTCCCTCTCCGTTCAATTCAAAACGCAGACATCCAATGGAGCGGGCTTCCATTGTGGACAACCCATCACCAGTTGAATGGACACAGGCAAGGTTTTGCATAATTTGAATTTCATTATCCACATTTGGGACTGCCACTGGTGACTTTTATGACCAACTGGCATTATTATTTTTTTTTTTTCATCATCATCATCGTTCGTCAGGATTATCGAAGCAACATGATATGGATATTAATGTTTATTGTTATTTTAGTTTGGGAGTTGGGTTGATTATCTCTGGAGCTTATATAAATTGCAAAGCCGGTTTTTTTACCATTCGGGTTTTTGAGTTGGCATGGTGCATTAAAAGTCGTTCTAGAGCATAAGACCTACTAATCCCATTTTGAGTTGGATTGGCTGTCTTTCTTGAGTTAATCTTTTCATATTTGTAAATTGAAACCCATTCCCTGAAACCATGCGGGAAAGGAAATCGCTTGGGTTACCTAATAAAAAAGCAAATTGCCGTCTGGCTGAGTTTAGACTCATATCGTGGGTGGCCGTGGCGTAGTGGTAGTCGTCGTCGCTTGTCATGCGAAAGGTTGACGAAATAAAAATAAGTTGATCAGTTTCAGAAGTTAATATCGAAACCTACTGCGAAGGCATAACACTGGCAGTAGGATGTTGGATATGGCTGAAGAAATTGATCGCACAAACTATAATAAGAAACATCTGGAAAAAACTCCTGTGAATCATAAGCAAGTACGAAAATAATACACAACTCTCCAGTTATCCTGGACACCACCCATAGAGTTAGTTGAAATTGAAACCTATCATCTGAGTTTCCTACCACTACGTCGATCTGTCTGTCTCTCGTTCTCGTCCTTCATGTGCTCGCGCTGTGCGTAAACATTAAAAGGGTATTCATATCCCCTTAAGCGTCTGTAGATTATAAAAAAAAATAAAATAAAAAAATCGATCGTGCTAAAGTTTTTGAAAAGGCCATCCAGAGATTCTAAGACATCTCTCTTGCGGGCTTGCGGGCTTGCGATCTATGTTTATGTGTAAAACCGCCTTGCCGTTTGTCGTCGATGAGATTCGGAATAGCCTGAATAACACTGCTTGACTTTTCGAAAGCCTTTGACACAGTCAACCACCACTCCCTTCTTTGCAATAAGTTATTGCTGACATAAAATTTCCCAGCCAAACAGTACGGCTAATGCAATCCTACCTTGTCGGTAGACTTCAAAGCATAGTAGTTGGCGATCAAACGTCCACTCTCCTCCCAATGAAAACTCGCGTGCCACAAGGCTCCATTATGGGTCCTATCCTATTCTTGCTGTACGCCAATGAACCAGCATTGTTAAGCACTGTTGTGTACACATGTACGCAGATGATGTGCAGCTACAGTTATCATTCATGAATGAGGATCTACAGAATATCCTCAGCTGCAGCCTTAAGTAATCAGTCTTTGCCTCAACCCTAACAAATCCAAGTCACTGGCTATATACAGCAACTCGCTGGATACCTTAATCCTTCCAGCCATCAAACAAGGGCAGTGCAATATTGACTTCGTTGAGTCTGCGAGAAACCTGGGATTAACCTTCAACCGCACCTAATCTTGGGATGACCACACCGCTGCCTGCGTTGGGATAGTGTATGGGGTGCTACGAGTTCTTTGTGCAACACAACATTACCTATCCGTCAAGACTAAGATGCTCTGCTGCTACCAATCCGATTGTTTTGCTGTGAAGTTTTTTTTTTTTAATGTGGACTGCAGATCTTGACAAAAGTTGACTTGGTCTTTAAAAGTTTTGCCCGCTATATCTACAACACTTTCGGCTGCTCACTCGACAACGTGCTTAAGTACCATTACCTAGTTTCGCTTCATGAGAACGCTGAATCTCCCAGCAACCTTTCTACCTTCTTAACAAGCTAACTTTCCCTTCTTCCCAATGAACTTGAACACTTGTAATGCCTAGATACGCGTGTTTGGCATCCGAAACACAAACACTGTGTCCCTCTATTCTTGACCATCTGTGGTCCGCCATACTTATGATTCTGTTGTTAAATTTTGCCAAGATGCCGCATGATAACGCTGTTATGTTCACTATCTCGGTTATAGGCAGTGCCCCTCCTTCCTTGCTAGCTCATCTCCAAGTTCATTTCCCTCTATGCCAGGGTGTCCAGGCACCGAACATAGTTTGACCCTGTTGTGTCTGCTTAGTGATCTAAACACAGAGCGACATTCTTTTACAATAGCCGATGTAACGATACACGATTCTAGTGGTCTGAGCAGTGCGGCCTGACTTTCGATCCAGATGATGATTACCTAATCTGTTATTAGCTTCGTCACCAACAGCACTGCTGCTGTCCTCACAGCTAGGACCTCTGCCTGAAATACACTACAGACGTCTGGAAGTCTACGACACGTATTTAGCTCCGGTTCTCTTGAGTAGATACCAGAGCCCGTATGGGTCTGACGATCATCGCGTAAAGCCAGTGCATCATTGCCGGCTTAAGCCCCCAAATGTCTGCCTGGTGTTCTTTTACAGATAAAGAGCGCATTGTATGCCTTTCTGATTCTATCCTGTGAATTTAGATTCCAATTAAGCTTTCTATCTACGATAATACCAAGATACTTTGAAACAGAGTTCAGTACCGTCCAGCTTAGGGAGCTTGAACGTTCCGTTCAAGGGGGGGTTGACGTTAAGCCCGCACCTCTTTGCTTCCATGATTTCACTCAGTATATTAGTTAAATTGCGTTGAACCACATCATCAGCGAAAGCAGTGACGCAAACAAATTTCTAGCTCAAAGGGGGCAATCGTATGAGTCTTCACGTGTAATTCAATACAAATGAAATAATTTTTTTTGATGAAAACAAAAAAACTGAGTGCTGCAAACCGCGTGGTTTCTCAAGAGCTTTCTAATCCTTCTGTAGGTTTGAAACTCGAAAATGCCTTTCGAAAAATGAACGTGACCTTCACTCTTCGCTAGCTTGCTTGGCTTTTAATCAAAATTGTTTTTGAAAATATTAAAAATTGCTCTATTGTCAGAACCAAAAATTACGTTTATCAAATTCTCAATACAATGAATCCGCCTAATTGCTTAGAAACCGCCCTTTCGTTCTCGAGTGCCAGGAGAACCCCCCCGTAATGAAATAAACAACAAAAAACAATCCAATAATGTACTCCCCTCCCCTCCCACCGTCGATTTGCTATTCTCAAATCCAATTAATCCACTTCCGAGGTAGATCATGCAAAAAACAAATTACCATTCATTCGGGTCCCAACATCCCCTGGAGACGTTGCATAGATGGATGGACGTGAAGTAAAGGCTCTAGGGGTATTATTCGATCCGTACCTATGAAGGACTTGAATCAGCGTTTTTTTTTTTTCTTTTTGTTCTTTCCCAATTCTCCTCTTACCTATATGCGTAACTCAAACACGAACCCACCCACACACTCATCTAATCCTTCGAATAAGACATTTTGCAAATATAGGCAAAGCTATAGGGAGATAAACACACGCATCCACTGGAAGGAAAATCCCCAAAAGATACAAATTTTCTTTTAGGTTGGTTTCTTTTTTTTTTTTTTTGCTTATTCTTTGCGTATTTATTTTTGCCCGTCTTTCTTTTCTTCGATTTCTATTTATTGATCCAATTTTATGCTTTGGCAGATTCGATTGTTTGAGTTTTTTTTTTTTTTTGTTTGGGTTGAGCTCTACATAGATACTCACTCATATGCTGTCTGAGATTACATTACCTAAGCTAAGGCATCATCTCGCACTGTTTCTGTGCGCCTTGACTATCTTTTGTTAATTCTTTCGTTCTGCTTTCATTCATTGTCTTTTCGATTGGGTTGTGGAAGGTCTGGTGGGGGAGGGAATGATTTAATTGATTTTTAACAAGATTGTTGCTTGAAAGCGCCGCCACCACTTGGACCGATTATCTGAGGTTTTTCTCTCCCAAGTGCGATGGAGGAAACTCTGAAGATACAATTTCAAATTTGGTAAAATTAGAATTTTCCTTTCCTGCTCTCCTTTCCTCTCCAAAACTTGAATTGACCTCATGACGACTTTTGAGTTGGAAAGTACTCATCCATCCTCCATAGAGCTACCGTTGGAACGCAGAAGATATTTCAAGTAGTCGCGAACTTGAACGGAGAGTCTCAAAAGCCCACTTATGATATCATCCTGCTTAAAGTTGTGGGTAAAAGCGTCAAGCTACGATGGACCCGATAGGAAAGGATAACGGTAAGTTTGTGATAGTACAAGATTTAATTTAAACTTTTTTTTTAGAGGTGTTCGTTACCTACTAACGCTGGATATTGTCTATCGTTGAATATGCAGCATTTTCGGCCTCACACTCCCCAAAAACAGTCTTAAAAATCACCCATTTAGCATGACAAATGTTCAGCATATTCTCACAGTTGACGACCAAACAAATAGAACACAATTAAAGTACCAAGAACCACCAAACCGCAAATAAAAGCATCTGCTCCTAGTACGCTTCGCTTTGCTATAAGTGGCATTTTGCCGGCGATAACAAATTACTAGTGGTGTTGTAATCGTCGATTACTGCATATTACAACACAAATAGTGTGAAATCTAATTTTGAATGATGCGGTTCATGACCATGATCTGTTGTCCCTATTTTTAGGAATAACAAAATCCCTCCTCTGTGTAGTTCTTCGTTAATTTTACCGCTTACTGTTGTTAGAGAGCCCATTCTATACATCATGTGCAATGCAAATGTCATCATCACAGTGGTGGTGTTTTCTTCGACTGGCTGTGCGAGTTAATCTAAAAAAAAAAAATAAACAGAAGGGGATTCAAAAGTAAAATTAAATGCGCATCAGCATTCCATCGAGCTATCGTCATGATATAAAGGGATGTAATTATGTTCGCTCAAAATCAAAGGGGTGATTAATTAAACAAATTTGTAACCTATATCTACGAAAAATTTCTCATAAAAAACAATTTTAGCGGCTAAAAGTTTTCTTACTGTATATCTGGCAGCACTGGGCATAGTGACATAAATGACACTTCTGTTTTTCTGTAGAAAATTAAAAACAGGAAATTTAAATGAAGACATTTTTTAACGAAACCCTGGGTGCGTTGCTACACATTATTTCACAGTGATTTTTTTCACTATTCTTATGCCGATACAATGCTGCATGCGTTGATTATTATGAACGTGGTTATCACTCGAAACTTCTTACACGAATAAGAATGAAGCTGCACTGCCTATCTAGTTTTTGATAGAAATAAGAATTGCCAAAATTGAAAAACCTTGTATAGATTGATTGTATTGATTGATTGATGAAGTACTGGAGCAACTGAAGGTGATATAACGTAAAAAAAACATTGTCAAAATAGTAAACAACTGCACTTTTACTAACGCCCACTTTTATTTTCATTCAATCAATTCGTTTATGCGCACGGGCGAATTACATGCAACAATTCTGCTAAAATGTCAACAAAGAAATTGACCAACAAAAATACAAAAGTGAGAATACAGCGCCACCTATCAGAATTCAACCTAATTATTGACATTGCAATAATCATAGCCAAAGTACATCCATTCCATTCGTGCAAAAATATAAAACGCGCACACAAATGGTTGCGAGAAGCAGGCCCCGGTTCACCTCGAGCTGTAGTGCCAACTAAGTAAGTAAGTAAAGTACATTCATTCTGATATAAACAAATATCAGTAAATGAAGTTTATCGTTAATATGTGCAGTCGAGACCACTGCCACTTAGCGGGTCCAAATTTAATAAGCAAACTTATTTTGAATTAGGGAAACTATTTTGTGAATTTGAGCCAATTCGTAAAATAAATACGAACAGTTTAAATATCACGACTACAACGCCACCTATCGAAATTAACCTTAATATAAACCTTCCTGCAGACTAAACTAACATATTGTTCAAGTTTGGGGTTAATCGGACTAGCGGTTCTCGAGTTTTAGACCCTAGTACCAGAAACGAACATTTTTATAAAAAAGATGTGGTGTGCAATTTTTTAACGTTTTTTTTTTTTGAAAAAGTTTTAAGAAAAAAACAACACAAAAAAATATTTCATACATTTTTGAATTCATGCTTTAACGAGCTTTCATTTGACATCCCACACGATGACCTTAAGCCCCATTTAGATGATCAGTTTAGTTTCAGTTTCAGTTGAGCTATCAGTTGAGCTTTCAGTTAAACTGCTGTGTAAGTGCGAAAACTGAAACGTTTAACTGAAACTGAAACTGAGACTGAAACTTATGGAATTCCCATCAGTTTTTAGTTCAGTTGTCAGTTGGACTGCTCAGAAGTAAAATAAAAGCTCAAACGAATACCGAACTGAAGTCTAAATGCGCTACCTTTTTTAGCTGAAATGTCAACTGAACTGACAACTGAAACTGAAACTGATCATCTAAATGCGGCTTTCGAATTTTTTTTTTTAACATCCCATTTAGCCCCCCTAAGTCGAAATTTGACTTTTTAAGTTCAGGTCTGTCTTTGGGCCGCTAATTGCTACAACTGTTCCAAATTTCAATAGTCTACGTCAAATAGTTTTTGAGAAAAAGACCTGTGACAGACAGACACCGAACTGATTTCATAAGTGTTCCGTTTTTTTGTACCGAACACTAATAAACAATACTTTACGGTGATTCTCCGCCGTTTTGTAATTTTGCTGTCTTTATTTAAAAAAAAATGTCTGCTTTCTTGACTGACTTAAAATTTAAAAGCAACAAACAAATGAGCGGTTTTTTGCACTTTTGATAACATTTGGCACATCTTTGCCCCACAAGATCAGGAGTTGAGGAGTGCTTGCAGTATCTTTTTTCTAAACGTAGTTGGATGCTTAAGGTAAAATACAAGTATTGTTTAAAACATTGATGTTTTTTTTTTGCAATATTTTCCTCCAGAAAGCGATTCTTTTACGTAACCAATCCTAAAATGATTTGCATGGAGGGCTTTAAACTGAGCTTCATACTTAATCGTAAAAAAATATTAAAAATTCGATGACGATTTGGTTATAATATTGCTGGTTTGTTGTCATAGACCAGGGACTTAACGTATGTAGCTCGAGACTAGAGGAAAAAACAAAAAAAATTGTGCGTACAAAGCTGCGCGATAGAAGTGAAACTTGACTTGGAAAATATGATGTACATAGATCACTTAGCTTATTGTTTGTCTTGTCGAACCCTTTGATTTGATGCCCATATTAAAAAAGTCGTGAAGATAACGGTAATCCGCCATCTTGGGGTGTCCGCCATATTGAATGTTTATATGACCTAAGATACTCTCTGGGTCAAACAGAACCCAACGACACTATTTATTGAAATCGGTTGAGTAGTTTAGGGTTTATGCTGTAGCGGTAGCGCTATCCACTTTCTTTTTCCCACCCTCTACTATCGCGTGCTTCCCCACACAAGCGCTCATTCTCCTCTGCGAATATTTTCGTTTACTTTTATCTATAATCTATAGAGGTTTTTTGTTGGTTACCTAATGGCGTGAAAACCGCTGGACAGATTTCGATGAAACTTTTGTTGAAATGCTTCTTAAGTACACGGGATGATCACAAGCTATGTAATTTTTTGCTCAGCCTACTGGGTCTTACATAGTAGTTAAAATAACTGTATATCGGAGAGGAATATTATCATTATACAGCCCTAACTCAATAACGGCTTATCGGATTGAAAATCAAAAAAATAGGTGAAATTAGTAAATCTGTCGCTAATTCATTTGAGATATAAAACATCCTCCTGCGTTATACTGAAGCTGAGCAATGTTCAAAACAATTATTCGAAACATCGCCCACAATTTTCCTTCAGCGGAGACCACCGCCAGCAGTCGTGCAGCAGTGGGTATCGTTGCAATAGTGTGTGTGGGATTATATGTGCGCGCTCTAACATGATCATATGCTTTGTACTTCAATGTGCTACAATCAATATCACCATTTGCGGCTCTCACACTCAACCAATCTTAACAAATGAGGTGTCAAAAGAAAGAGAATTTTCTAGATCAGTTTTCAGTTTATAAATATTATTAATAAATTAAAAAAAAAAAAAACGATCAAAACCAAATATTCTACCCAAAGTGAACTTCTGTTGTTTTAAGAGTTAATTTTAGTTCATATTTGTATGCACATATGTATTTGCTATGTGGAAGTCATCTGGGATGTTTGGTTTACAGTGCTATTTTGCCGAGACTTTAGGCAAACGTTATCAGTAGTACCACGAGGCACATCCAACCGCACAACATTTCTCTGATTTGTTATTTAAAATTGGTGGAGGAACGCTTCCGGGAGAAAATGGAAAAGTAAATTTATCACAAGGTTTAAGGTGATATATCACAACTAAAAAACCGTAAGAATTCTTAGCTTTGTGAGCGAGCTATTTTGTTGCCTCAGAATGATTAAGCTCCAGCAATGAACAGCGAGATATTTTCACCTGCTGATGATCAAAGTGCAGAATGTATTTCAATCACCCGGGTTGTGGACCAAGAAGTGACAACCAGATATCTGGTCGAATTTTTAAACTCTCGCTTTCACTGCCATCACATAAATTAAAACTAAAAGTGGGTGTACCTTCTATTCTTCTAAGAAAATTGAGCCCGCCTAAATAATGTAATGGCAGCCGACCTAGAGTTACAATTTCGCAATGACATCTGGTAGAGGCGGAAGTGTTGACGGATTACGGTGCGGTGCGGTTTTTGAGAACTATGAAATCTGCAGTTAGGGGCTGAAAGTTACACATTGAAACGTTTTTGATAAGACGCAGCTAATCAACAAAATTTACTAAACACTTTTGTGGACTTAGACAAATACTTTGATGTTTCTACGCTCCCACTGAAATTGCATATTTGTATGCATAAGAAAGCCCTTAGAATGCGAAGCAAGGCGAGCATGGGTTCAACTAGTCAATAATAATTGTCATTTGTCATTGTCATTGTATTTTTTTAAATTATTTTATTTCTATACCCCTTTAAATTTCCCCTCTGTGAATATTTTCGTTTCATATGAGTTTCATTTAACTGCCCTACCGCGACATAAGAAGTTTCACTTCAAAAGTCTAAATGCGTTAAATCGCATGATCTTGGTGGCCATTCCACATTGCCTTTTCTGTGAACTTTTCTTACAACAACTCCAATGTATCGCCCGATGTATAACACGATTCCCCGTCTTGTTAGAACTACACGTCGTCGTCCAGGTCCATGTCATTTAATTGAGGTCACAAAAAGTCAGTTATCATGGCCCGAAACTGTTACAGTTACCATCTGGCTATTCTCGTTTCTGAAGATGTACATTTGGCCTAATGACGCCACCTGACCAAAATCGACACCAAAAATTCTCCGAATGCAATGAAGACTCTTGTTACAAGGTGGCAATTATCCTTGTTCACAAAACCTTTCAACCAAAAATGTGCTTTATCACTATCATGTCATGCTCATGTATAATACCTACCAGCTTAGGACATTAGAAATAAGAAAAAAATATGACATCTAGATTAAGAAACCAATGTTAGCATTAAGGAGAAAAGAAATGATAATGAACATAACAATCACTGAAGATGATTTTTCCCCCCAAAATTTGGATCTTTTTCCAACTGCTCCAGAGCCCAATCAGCGAACGTACGACGAGATTAGTGAGAGAGTTTGGGTCTTCAGCCACACGTCTTCAGCAACAGCAGCAATATTCTCGCTTGACCGTGTATTTCGACATCGTACAGGGATTGCTCGGTCAGCAACCGAACCGCTTTCCCCGAATCGTTGAATTGCTGGACGATTATCTCGGCTGTCAATATTTCGTAGCTCGCGAAAAGTTTGGCAGACAGAACACGAATTTGTATAATACATTTTAACAATTTCGACATGTTGTTGAATGGTATAGCGCTCCATGGTAAAATGGCGACTAAGACAGAACACAAACGTCAAAGAATGACAGCGTTGCCACTTGAAACATCAGAGCAATAAGCTGTCAACGTTCGGACATACTATAGCAGCTATTGACAAACCATTTATTAAACTTTCAGATGCCAATACAGTGAATTGTATGTATTTTTGTATGAATGACCATACTGACTGTCTGAGTTGTCATACTCGGTTTGTCTCCAATTTGCGACTTCAAATTCTTGGATTGGTTTCAACATCTGACAGTCTGTCCTGGGTCTTAACTTGTATCGAATGCATGATCAATTGTTCGCGACACGATCTATTTAATGGTATTGTTGACTTTTGTCCCATCTTCTCAACAAAACAAAATGTTTAAGAATAGATTTTTGGCCAATGACACTGTATTTTCTTTTATAAATAAAATCTCTTAAATTTAAAATAAACCACAACCCCTACTGAGTTGAATAGTTTTTAGACGCTCAAGTGGCACCAGCAAAGGGTGACTTTTGCAAATAAAATTCTTTCATTAACCGATGCCAATAGCAATTAGCTTCGCTAACCTTGTCTACAATTTTGCACTATAAAAATAATTAATATATATATTTATGCATAAAACACTGCATAACTAAATGCTAATAGTTTATTACTATTGATTTAGGCAAAAATAAATAATAATATTGTGGGCGTGGCTCGGAAATGTGACACACAAAATCGTGATTGGATTTAATTTTAGCATCCCTTGGCTGCTAATATTGCGTTGAATCACGCGTTTTCTAATTCATTATAGTTCTACTCTGTTAGCCGCCCCCGACAATGCGATACATGCGATACGGATGTGATAAATTTTATTAGCATTGGACAGATTATTATATATGTATTATTAGTATTTTTTTTTATTTATTTGGTTTTAACTTTAGCTGTGTTTCACATTCAAGTATTTTTAAAATATATTTTTTTCTTAAATTAATTTTCTAAAATATATAAAATAAAATTAAGATCAACGGGATAATGATTTTTATTTTGTTAAACACTAAATTAAGGAATTCCAATATGGCGATAATTAATGGTTTTAGCAAATGTTATTTATGTTCGTTTGTTTGTGGACTTTAATGTTTTTTTTTTTAACTAGTTTTTGTTATTTTATTTAAGGGGTAATTTTTCTTCTTTAATCTTGTATAACCTTGGCGTAGGATTTAGTGGCTAGAAGGTCATGTCTAGGCGGTATAATGACAGTGTCATTTTTAAAATGTAGAGCGCGTAAAAAACAAAGAAGTGTATTTGAATGCATGTAGGTTTGTAGACACATGTTCAACGAAATTAAATCACGAAACGGAATTCACAAAAATATACTTCCTCGTTCCACAAGGGAATAGAAGTTTCGCAGCAGAAATACACTCACAGTTTACTTGTTACAGTTAGTTCTATACTCCTGGACGACAGGTTTGATCGGTATTTGTTTTTTTCCCTGTTATCTTAGTTGTATCCGCAATTTGTTTTAGCTAATTTTCAGTCCGATCTCGCAAGCCATAGTATAAATATATGAGTTTTAAAAAAATGGACCATCGCACAGCAATAGAACAGCGGGCAATTTTGAATTTGTTGAGGGGGGACAATGGGCAAAAATATGTACCTCATATACTTAAAAACAATTTAACCCGTTTCATGCCAAATGGCATATATTTGTTTACTGTTTTCAATCGTCTGCTTTTAATTGAGTCAGTCAATCAAAGCTTTTTTAAGAAATATTTTATATGAAATATGTATATATATGAAATCGTAAATTTGGACATAAGCCACCTACGATAGGAGGCTAATACTTCGTATCTGGTGGCATAATTGATTTTTCTAAAAGATAGGACCGATAAAGTAAGGAAATTAAATATGGCAGATTTAGGACTTAAGATGGTGGCCATAGTCAAAAATGACGATTTTTACAAAGTCAACTGATTTGGACAAAATTTGGTTTAAAGGGGTTTTTGGGGTCGCCGATCACGAATCCGAAGTTAGATTTGCAAAATCCGATATAGCGGATATGGGCTCCGATATGGTGGTTATTGGATCCGAGGTAGATAGAAAAATTCTGTCCCCGGATTCGAAAAGGGCAAAACAAATTACGATAAAACATGTTTCTTAGAAAGCTTTGGTTGATTGACTCACTAGAAATCAAACTATTGAAAACAATAAAAAAAAATTATGCCATTTGGCATGAAACGGGTTAATTCGAGGTGCCGAAAAACTGGATGTACGTGAACAGTTTCGGTTCTACCAACACAATGACCGGAAGCACAAGTCGGGAATTATGCAGACCTGACTCATATGGAAAGTGCCCCACTCAATAATATTGCGTTACCAATCCTTAAAGATGGTGTGCTTGCCGCTGTGGCAGAGCCTGTCAGGAAAAAAAAAAATCATCCAGGACGAATTTCGAATCCAATTTGGATTGCTTGTCGATGTACCGAAACCAGGATGTGGGACAACAAATGATGAAAATACTGCTCTTCGCTTTTTCTTAGAAATGCTTCGGAATCAGCTTCTATAACAGGGTTAAATATTGAGCTTATCAGTGTTTGGACAATGTCTAGCGGTTTTGAGATCAACATTGAACATTTTACAAGCCACTGTAAGAAAACCTCCGAATTATATGTTAGTATTTATTCATGGCACTATTAATGCCTCTAACTGTGCACATGATACTAATTCGTGGACCAGAAGAAGTGCAAAATTCGATTGTCCGTACTGGGCAATTAATAGAGGAAGTACAGGAAGAAAGAAACCAGGACTGAACATATTTTCGAGAAAGTCGTAAAAGAAAAATAAGCAGAACAAGCACACTGCAAGATCTGTTTCACATGCTCCTTTTTTCATCAGATCCTGTAATGAACCATCAAACACCAAACAAGAAGATGCCTATACTTGAACACCAGATGTTGTCAATTTACTCGAAATTCCTCAAAATCTTTGGGAATGTGATGAAAAATGAAGAATGCAGCTTTGAATATGATATATCTGTATCTAGTTTGGATTAAATGTTATTTTTTTTTTTTTTTTTTTAGAACTTATTCTTATTAATTCGTAAACTAGTGAGTTTATTATAATTGATAAGAATTATTGAATTAATAATTAAAAAAAAATATAATTACCGACAATTTTCAAACAAAATATTTTTTTTCTGGAATTTTTTAACTAAAAATTACAAATATAATTTACTGTAACATACAAATGCCAACGAACAGCTTGGCATCATAAAATAATTTTGTCCGGCTATAATGGCATTTTGGGCCACTGTGCGCCGCCGTTTGCCAAGAGTCATTTTCCTGCATAAATTGCCACCTCAATGGCAATGGAAAGCATAACCTTTTCTAATATTTTAATATCCATGATCTCCTTGATCAAAAATATTGGACTCACACCATGCCAGGCAGAATACCCCCAATCCATTGTACCACTCCGCATCGATATTTGATGGTTTTACTTCTATAATGAGGCTTGAAGGCTGCGTTTTCTGGATGCCTGACCCAAGCCAGGACCCATTTTGCCATCTGATATAACGAAATTTAATTTTAGTTTCCCAGTTTTTTTTTCAATTCCGGGGTTATCCATTCCAAATGTTCTTTGGGGGGAACTTCATCCTTTTCTTCCAGCGTCTAATGGTAAGGACATTTTACACCTGCAGATGATTTAAACCGGTCTTCCTAGGACAAGGGTGTGCTTAGGGCATCATCTTTGCGCGATGTTTTTCTTGGCTGAACAGTTGGCATGTGAGATTTCGGTGGCTGCAAGACATTCTTCTTGTGAGCCTGGCCACCTCCTGTTGCAACTATTCTTCCTGGGCGAGCCTTTTTATTAGAGTTCTTTCGGTTTGGGAGTAATGCATGTCGAGGCCCATTCTGCTTAAATGCTTAAATAAACTGCTATCATATTATACACAGATTTTCTATTTTTGTACTAAACTTTTTTTCTGTTAACTAAAAAATGACGCACAAGTCACCTAAGCATTATTTTATTTTGGTGTTTCCTCAGCCTTTTCTTTACTTGAAATATACCGTAAGTTACAAGTCAAATTATCTAAACAAGCATCAGTATTTCTTTGTTTTTTTTTTGAGTGTAAAGGGAGTCTTTTTCCGAGAAGTTGAATTCTTTTTGTTTTTGTAATGAAAGTGTCGAGTTTTTCTTTATTGTCGGCCTAACATTGGTCCTTCGAGCCGGATATTTTGGAAAAGATTCAGTTTCGCTTGTAAATTCCTTTAAAATATACTAAATAATTCGTCAATTCGGAAGTTCGTCGGGCTAATACAGAATTTAGTATATTTAAATCGAATCGCGCATAAAAGATGTACAGTATATAATAAAAAAATCATTTTATATGCGCATTTAAATTCGTCACGTAAATTCATTCATAACCACGTGCGAATCTCTCATCCGATATCGTTCGCGAAGGTTCGAGAAAGTCCAAAGCTGGTCCTTCGAGCCGGATCAAGAAAAGTACCACAGAATCGTGTTGTAGAAATGGGTTTAGTTTTTTGATTTGATTTTTTGGATTAACGGACGAATCTCTGGATTGTAGACTTATCAATTCATCTCGGAAAACTTTGTTGTTGACGACGTTCTCTACTGGTCTTATTGTTTTGTTCGTAACTAGGTACATTATAAAAAAAAAAAACATAAAGTAGTTCTCGATATTCTTTTTCGTTATCAAATTATTGCGACTTGAATTTGAAAACAGCGTTCCAAACATCCACCATTAAGTTGATTTTCCCCATCACTGTTTCTATGACGACTACGTTCGCAAGCATAAATTTAAACTTTACTACTCGCACATCTTAAAAAGTCATTAGCCGGTATTAAAATACACACTAAACAAATCTATTGCTTCTAATTCCACTTGATATCCTGCTAATACCTTTTACGTTGTATTTTAAGGACCTAAAATAACGTTGCTACGTATCGAATTCGATTCGCACTATATCCTCCAGCAATTAAAGGTTACTTTCTCCAGATAATGTACTATGAAATGAATCCACTCCTTTTTTCATCCCAACCAAACAACTGAAGCAGTAATATGGGTTTATTGTTCCCTAAAGAGCACACATAAAGCACATATGGATCTACCTCCTATCTCCCCTATTTACCGATTAAAGCAGACAAGCAAAAAGAGAATCCTTAAAGATCAAACAATAAATCCTTATTAAACTACACACACAGAGACACAGACCTCCGGACGACTGTCTGACAGCGCGCCCTTGTATTCAATCAAATCAGGAGAATTTATTGTGATTCGTGTTTTATTAGGCACAATCATAGAGGTTAGAGGCTACGGGAGGGATCCTTCCCCCGTATCATCATCATCATCAAAAAAAGGATATACCAGAACATGTGCATGCGGCGGCGGTGTATCTAAATTATAAATCAGGCTGACAGTGTTGCCTTAGGAACAAAGCTCTGCCGCCTTCGGTGTGGTTTCAACGGATTTACATTGTAGATACACCGCAATTGAAAACAATGCAAACAATCGATGGCCTGGTCACCTCCGTGTTGTTGAGTAACACATGCTCGATGAAATTGCGTGGAAAATTCATTGAGTAATGAGGCACAATCCGCTGTATACAACATGAATCCATCAATCACGGCCATTGCTGCTGCTATTGCCACACTCTCACTTTCGTTCGGTCTTTCACTTGTTTTTTGTTTTGTTTTTATTTTAGCTCTCAATATTTCCCATTTTCTTTTGTGACAGCACACGCACAACACACACCCTCGCGGCTTAATGCGTTCGTCAGAGTCGCCAGTTGCCACCGCTGCTACAGCTGCTGCCATCTCGGCAACCTACGCGCTTTTTTCTTCGGAAAATATTGAGCGGTGCCGTGCGAACGATGCGTTATCCCGATTGAACTAGATACTCGAACTTACCCTTCCCCCGCTTTGGAGGGGTGGGCAAGTAAAACTAAAACAAAATAAAATGTTTGTTGTTGTTGCTATATTATTTCGAAAACATTATTTTAACCTTGGGGTACTTAGCGTGTGGAAAATGGGTGGAAAACAACAACAAGGAGACATACATATGTACATATACCTTCTCGTAGTTTTAGGGGGTATTGGGAGGACAAACTTTTGGTGATCTCTCCTCACCAACTAACCCAGTTTCTTTCAGTTCGATTATTGAGCACTGAGACGTTTCTGTGTGTTGATGTTGACAAAGTGATATTGTGTGGGAGCTGGGAGTACTGTAAGTCAGTAGGGAATGGGCGCGTATATTTATACAAATGTGTTTTTAGTGAATTTAGAGGGTCTAATGATGCTTACGTGCCACTTGGAACGGCACTCGGCACGGTGTATTGTTTATTGAAAATATGTGACAAATGAATATTTTCTCAAATCAGAAAATGATAAGCGGGGTGGTGTAAGGAGGTTTATTTATAAATTCCAAGGATAAGGAGTTGACTAGTCATCGTGAAGATTCACCTCAATGGGTAACGTTCTGAGTAGACATTAGGGTGTCACAAGTCAGATTAGAATCTAGAACAAGAAAGTGCGACGCTACACCCTAAGTAACTTAATTCCATTGGGTGAGGTGGCTATCCTCGTATTCGGTAGGATTCACTTAGACCAAAGAAGGTCGATTGTGTTGCCACACGAGCCGATTCTTATCGGTACTCTTGGAACCATTTTGGGGCTGGGCAGCTCTGCATAAGAGGTGATAGGGGAATTCCTCCTCCTCCACATCCATGCAGATGTGACAGAAGTCATTCCCAGGATTCCCAGCCTGCTGGCATGTCTGCCTGTCAATACCCCAACAAGGATGCCGATATGTACTCTGGTAATTTTTAGCAGGCTGTAAATTTTACGTCGGCTTAGCTGAGGTCAAGTCTGCCTGGCGTGGCTATACGAATCACGGTTACGCCATCTTTCATTAGCCTATTGCAGTGTTTGCGTAGAGATTTTGTGTTTTATTGTTTCTGTTGCTACATGGAGTTTACTTTCTGTGGTAAAATTCCCCGATTTTCTACTTTTCCTGGCTAGTTTGCCTGCTTCACAGTTCCATTCCATTGGCTTACAATGCAGTGATGTGCTTGAGTTCGTGTTTTATAAAAAACAACTGAAGTCGCGGAAAACCTTGTTATTTTAACTAAGTCGCTTTTTTTTCTAAGTGGCGAGAGCATCTTCCTTCAAAACAGGTTCCTAGGAACGTGCTGTATTTTTCAAAGACCTGTCTTCCAAAATTTAGGACTCACTTATGAGTAAGTGACACAGTCTCCTTGATACCTCGCAGGTGGTAAGTGATTTCCACCTGCTATTTGCAAACCGCTGAGTATTGCAAATACTTGCGCAGTGCACCGCAGCTCCCGATTCTCCTTTAAGGGGGTATTCTGGTCTAGCGGTACGAATTTTGGCTGTTTTTTTTAAAATTCGATAAAAAAAAAACTAAGTATATTTTTACTAGTCAGTCTTTTACTAGAAATTTATTAATATTTTAACAATACAAAAAGAAATTAAAACAACTTTTTTTTTTTAAATTTAAAAAATTATAGGCTGGTAAATTGGGGCGTGAAAAATAAGGGTGCGTCCTTGTTGACATGATTCCAACCCTTCGATACGAAAAAAAAGCAAACATATTCTTAATCATTAAGAATGTCTCTATCGCCTGAACTACGGAAATAAAAAACAAAACTTTTTTCACAAAATGGTTTGAAAATAAAGGTGATTTTTCCCCCTTTTTTCAAAGTTTTTAATTTTTTAAAAATAGTTAAAAAACAAAATTTTAACATAATTCTAGTTCCTGCGATAGAGGGATGTATAAAGAAAATCCACGCCAAATTTCAAGTTAATCGGTTCATTAGAAGTTGAGAAATCGTGTCAGACGTGTTGGAAAAAGTAGTTTCGAGTAAAACGCGTTTAAAGAAATACGATACAACGACCTTCACATAGAGACTTTCTGAGAATTCATGGTGTATAAGAGACTTTCTGTAGGATAATTCAGGATAAATAAAAAAAAAAACGATTTTTTCAAAATTCTAGACTAGACTACCCCCTTAATATGTGATCCATCCGTCTTTAACCCAAATACTCCCGAACGTTAATTTTTCGAATTTTTTAAAAAAAAATGTAGGAGCACTTTTAGTAGAGGAAATATAGATAAACTGTGTCATTAGATTTTTAATAAAGGTCCTAGTATCCTCAAAAAGTCCTGTTGCCATATGGCAACGCCAGGAGAAATAGGGTACAGGTCTGTATCCATATATATGTAAAATCGGGATTTTCATACATTTTCTGAAAGCTATGAGCCACTAAATAAAACAGAGAATTTATGTTATCTTTTTGACATTTTATTGATTTCATTGGCCAATTGGTGATAGAAGTTTGGTACGAATATGTAATTATAAATCTACAGTAGGTATTAAAACAGTAGGTATGGAAACATTTCCATCAAAGACCTTTATCACACTTTGAGCAATGAGTTCGGACAAATTACTCCACATGGATCTGTAATTGCTTTGTCCAGTGTATCCACTAACAAGCAAATTACCATTAAAATCGCGAAGCTCTGGAACGAAATATTAGCTTAGCTGCAGTATGGAGGGACAAGGACATTACCATCAACCGTTAACAGTAATCTTCGGAAACAAATTTTCTTGGCAAGTGGCATTTATGTACTGTACATACTTCCGAACAATCGCAAATGTGCTTAAGCTAGTTACCATCTATAATTTTTTTGGGTTGCTCGTGTGGTTTTAAATTATGACAGTACTCGTTATTGGGTTGTGAGAAAATCGGTATCATTGCGCAAGATTTATCTTCTGACCAAGTGAACGTAGTATTTTTATTAGATGCAGGCAAAAGACAGCTGAAGGTAGATTGCTCAGCACGACGCAACTGGGATGAAGGTGGCTCACGCTAATAACTTAAGTTACAGCTAGTGAACCAGATAAATTCCAAGACATCCCGTAAAACACTATATTCGATAGCTTCATCCATATTCTCTGCGGGCGCGTCAAAGTTTTCAATACGTTGTCCGTTTCCAAACCCAATTTTACAACCTGATCTCAACTGCGCTAGGCAAATATTGTCTGGAATATCGCCTTGTTCATCAGCCCGTCTTCTCCACTAAAATTACGGTAATTCTCTGGCGGTTGAATATACAAGGCATGGATGTTGCTTAAAAGACCATTTTCATCATCTGAACATAGCTCTCCTAAGTAATCGAGATCTTCTTGCAGCGTCAATTTTCTCGAAAACCAAATGATTTTAAAAAAAATGTCATGAAAACACATTTTCCAGCAAAAAGAATCACGTTTTAGTAAAAAAACATCAATAATGTTAACTTGTACCCTATCGCTCCTGGCGTTGCCATATGGACACGCTGGCAACAATTTAAGAAAAAAAGGACCACAGAAATATTTTTTTCACGCTGTCACTTATTTTATTCTTTGTACATCTAATATACTAACAATTCTGCAATACAGTACTTATAGATAATGTACACTGTAAACTACATTGATATAAATACTTTTTTGTTGTGCTCCATTATACGATTTTTTTAACTTTGTTATTTACGATCGAATTTGAGACGCTCTCAATATGAAAATCTAAGCACACTATTAAAACTGACTACCCAATATGCAACACAGATGCCCTAAGATGTGAAAAAATGCGAATGTGCACACATGTGTGTATTGGTGACCGTTAGAGAGGTGCGAAAAGGCATGAATGTTTTTGGTTGCCATATGGCAAAGCCAGGACGATTCGGGTTAATGTGTATTCTTTTTCTAGGAGATTACTTGAGTTGCTGACAAGTTCCGAGGATTCTGAAATGTCTTTCCAGATGGCTCTATGTCCGGTTAGCATCTAATTTGAAATGACCCAGGGTCCGCAATATAATTGCAGAAAGCCCTGTTGTCGTTTTCACCTCAAGTTCCATAGGAAGAGTGTTAAGGATAGTCTCCATAGCTGCCTTGAACTATTTTCCCCGCCGGGACTGCCGTGAGTACTACTTTGCGGGGCTTATTAGCAAATTATGCTGTACGTCATGCGTCGGCTTCTGCTGTTTTTCTAAGCTTTTCTATTCTCCGCAGCTCCTGTTTGAGTTCTGTTATATAGCTGCAGATGGCCGTCCAATTCTCTTATGACCGCAACACATGGTCGACGAGCGACGGCATATTTGGCAAAGTGGTTCTCCAAGTTACGAAGCCTGTGCAGTAAAATACTGCGTATTCCGTGTCATATTCCTCGTTCGGATATTCCGGACAGGATTGTGAGCTGTTTGTCCAAATTTTTGCAAATATTTCCGGTTACCGGCGTGGTCAGACAGGAGCTGCGGGAAGGTGGTAGTTACAGTCCCCATGTTTTCGAGTTATCCAATCCTTGATTGTAGGTCCACCTGCCTTTTTGTGGGTTCATACATGTGTATGAAAGGTATCGTATGCGCATTCGTGTAATTTGGCTCAGAAAAGTTCAGAATGATTTGTGTTTCTCAATATTATCATTCAGCTACCTGAATTTAAAATAATCGCTCATCATCACCCTATTTTCTCTACCCACTTATTTACAATGTGTAATTATTTTTTTTTCCATTTCCTGGTTTTCCGTCACAACCGTTACCTAAACCTTAAAACTTTAAGGGAAGTAAAGTCCTTAAAAATGCATGATTTTTATAACAGAAAAAAAATTGTCTGATACCCATGGGAACGACACGGAGAATGAACGGGAATGGGAATAAATCATGGCATGGCAGAATGACCGAGCCCAATGTAAAATTTAAATTGGTTTGTTCAGTGAGGTTTTTCCATTACAATGTGCTCTTCTTTTGTGACTGAATATAAAAATCCTGCTAAAACAAAGACAAAAAAACAAAATAATACAAAAACACATTCGTCAAGAAGATGACTTTTCGCTATTCTCCCAGATACGAGTAGATAGACAGGCGAAAAGTCCTGACTGGCATTTATCATTCACAGGAACACCGTTGGAATTTATTTTGACGCTCGTTTGTTTGGGTGTTCATTTATAGTACAAATTGGTGCGAGTCGGTGTCTGCAGTGAACACAGATATTACGATATCGAATCAGTTGGACACCACTTGAGCCTGCTTTCGAATAAGTGAATTAGTTATTTATTTATTTATTTATTTAAGAAGTAATGTAGTTGCAGTTTAAAATCACAAGAATTTTATAAGTTTTTACAATGTCTATTATCGTATAAGGTTGTCACTTAAAATTAAAAATACAGTACACTCGCGGTAGAGTGAACATCGGTTGAGTGAACAATCCAATAGAGTGAACGCACAAAATTTTATACAGACTACTCTACGGAGTGAACAACGAAACCCTCTTTAGAGTGAACACATATTTTTAAAACAGTTAAACACGAATAAACGAGCTGCAAAGATGCACAATCTTTCAAGGAAATTTACCGTTGGTTTAACGCCCATTCGCGTACCCCCCCCAAAACAACGAAAATCCACGAAAAATAACGAAAACCCGTTCGCGTACGCAAAAATTTCGTAGTTTTTCGTTGAAGTTTCTGTTGAAAATGAATCATAAGCATTCAACGGTTGATTTAAATTTAAGGAAAAAACAAACATACCTATAACATATAACATAAATATATATCTACAAACATTGAGTTAAATTTTATTGACCATTCATGATTTGGTATGAATTAAAAATTGTCCATGAGTTTTGATTTGTTCCATCTTTTGACAAAATTAATGAAAACAATATGAAATAATAAAAAAAAAACTATTCACAGTATGCACTTGTTGAGTACCTGTACTATAGAATGCCATAAAATGTACACGCTCGGTAATGTGAACAATCTCGCTCGTATGAACAGGCCTGGTTTTTATTAGTTCACTCTACCGCGAGTGCAAAAAAATTCCAATGAAAATTGTTAATAGAAAAAGGATTAAGTTTATACACGAAAATTTCTTTAAGCGGACAGCCACGGGACCGGAGTTTTTTGTCCGGTAATGCGAGCTGTCCGTTTATAAGAACGCATTTTGTATGGGAAATTAGAAATTGGATTCCAAAAAGGTGAACATTGTTGCAAGTTGTCCCCTAAACAGGGTGCCCGCTAATGTGAGATTTCACTGTATGTAAGAGAAGATTAATTATAATTGTGAATGTGGCCTAATGTGTTTTGAAGTGCTTTGTGTTTCTCATCCTTCTCGGTTCCATCGAAGGGAGCTCCGCAAGTTAAGTAGGAGTACCGTGACTGGATTAATACTAATGTTCGCTCTAATGATGGGAACATTAGCTTATTGTAAATGTAGTCTGGTGGCTGTGTTTGAATGATGTTTTCGAAGGAACACCAGAAAATTGTTTTGGCATAGGACGAAGAATGGTCGTATCTCTCTAGGTTGTACATATATGTATATACATAGGTATATGTATGTATCGTGCAATGTTGTTGTAGACTAAATTCTAAAATTATTTCCCTTCAATTGTAAATTGACTCGCATTAAATTTTGAATATTTTTGTTTCCGTTTTTGAATCGAAACGTCGGAATGTCATTGAATAATTTATATTTTCGTCATTGGCTCACGGAAGTGTTACATGGCTTTTTCCTTTAATTAAATTTTACATAAACACAATAGAAAGTATTTTATACATTTAAAAAAAATAACAATTACCGTAACGCATAATTAAAATCGTTAATTTTCCGTAACCGAGGTCAATTACTGTCGGACTACCTTTGAATTGTTTTCCCAAAAGCGCATTGCAAAATGTGTGCATTCATAGGAATTTATATTTTTATACAAAAGTCCAATTTATTTAAATTTAACAATTCAACTTTGGTAATTAATTATTGCAACTATGTTGTTATATAAACCAACATTGAATTTACGAATACGCACGAATGGGTACGAGTAGGAGATAATTTTGAAATTTAAAATCGTCCTTTAAAAATTGAATTTCATTAGCAAATTTAAATAAATAATAAAAGGGAACTTGATACAATGGTGAATAGGATTTGAAGCGACAGGCCAGCATTTCAGTTCAGTTAACATGTATTATTGTATTTAATGGAGCTAATGTACCATAGACGAGAATAAATACCTATTTTTAAAGTCACATATACAATATGTATGTACGTATGTAGGTAGATATTACTGCAGTGGTTTACCTTTTTTAATTAATTTTTATATTTTACTAGCTGTTGCCCGCCCGGCTTTGCCCGTGCACAGAAACAGTCACGATACTATTGTTAATATGTACATATGCTCTGATTATGTGGTTCTCTGGTTCACTCTAAAACGTGAACTACAATTTCCGCTCAAAATAACTATAAAATTCAAGCAAGATGAAACTTGAAATTTGGTTTTCTTGGTAAAGCATCTCGTCCTGTATAGTTTTAGTTAGCTACAAGTCATATCGTTCGTGGAGAATGCAAAGACACTCCTCGGTGCAATTTATCCTAAGGTTTGATTCTTATATTTTTAAGATTTTTGTCTTAAATAAAATCGTTTCCCTAGGTGTGCTGTACAATTGAAGACATTCCTAAATGGAACGAGGATATAGACGACTCTAATTTTGTATCCAAAGTGGGTTGGGTTCGATAATTTTATAATCCTGTTTTTTTTTAAATCCCGACTTTAAAATCCCGATTTTAAAATCCCGCTTTTTATAATCCTATTTCTTATAATCCTGCTTTTTTATAATCCCGCTTCTTATAATCCCGTATTTGTATTCTCGCTTTTGCAATCAGAACTATTTGTTTTATTTTAAAAAATGCCTTGCAATCAATTGCATGTCAAACGAAATTTCGCGCGAAATTTGTAGAAAGGGTGGTAGGAAAGCTTTTGGACAAAAAGAAAACAAGTAAATAGATGACCGCCTTTTTGTACTAAATTCCATAACTTTGTATTTACGTTCCTTTGCCATAACTTTTTCTTAAAAATCTATTACAAATACAGTTATGTAACAAATAAAATAAAAATACATAAATCAAGAAGTTTTTAACTGAATTTCTTCTGTGGGATTGTTCTATTCTTTGAATTTTAATTCAACCTTCGCCAACGTGAACTCTCTCGCAAACGTGAACTGGCTTGGTTTTTAATTGTTCACGTTATCGAGAGTCTACTGTATGAGTCATTTTGGTCAATAGATATGTAAGTTATTAATAACTTAAATCCAGCGCCACCTAGCGGGCGGATTTTTATCCTATCATCTTTCCTGGTATGCGCACAATAACTCACCAAAGTTTCATTGCAATCGGATGAGCGATGCGCCCTCTTATATGGTACGAACATACCAACTAGCCAAGCTTTGTCAATTCTTCAAAAATAGCCCTCCTGAGGCTTTCTTTCCTGGCTATGTGATGTTGCTTGACTTCTTTTTTTTTTGTTAATATGGACCATAAGTGTTCTATTGGATTTAAGTCGGGTGAGGGTGACTGTGCGTGCGGGCCAATCTAATAGCGCAATGACATAATCTTGCATACTGGTCCGTGTAGCGCGGGCAGTGTAGCATGGTGCATTATCCTGTTGAAATATGATGTTTTCGAAACGTTTAATAAATTAACATATAATAAAACCAAACTTACCTCGAAGTTGCTTTCATCGGACCACACCACGTTCGCCCAATTGTCTTCGTTGTAAAGTGTGTGTACTTTTGAGCCCATTTCAAACGACCATTCATATTTTTTGTAGGAGCCATGACTTTTTCCTTACCTGTCAGGGCTGTCAGCCTTTTAAACAAGCTTTGTATAGTCTTCGTCTAACTATTCGGGCTGATATCGTACTTCGTTTTTCCTCAGAGAGGGCAGCACCAAGCTCCGAATTTTTTCGCCGATTTCAGTTTCACCATTTTCTTGTTCTTGAAGAACTTGAATTTGCAAACGCTGCTCAATGCTAAGCTCGCTGGTTTTCGGTATTTTAGAACTTTTAATCTTAGCTTATCAAAAATAAAAAAAAAATACAATTAAAATAACTCCGCACTTTGGGCTCACACTACGCTGTAATAACTTAAATTAAATAATAATAGCTTAAATATGATTTTTGTAAAATGCAGCTGTAAATATTTATATACGATGAGTCAGGAGGAACGCCATAAAAAGATCATCGACAAATGGCTCGAACATCCTTCGCGACCAAACCATTTTATTGCAAAAAATTTGAACGTAGCACGCAGTACAATTGATTCTGTTATAAAAAGATATTTGGAGACGTTAAGCGAAAACAGAAAAGTGGAGAAAAAAACGGAGCACATGATAAAAATTTGGATAAAAAAAATAGTGGGTGTCATCGTTACGAACCGGGCCATGTCATCCAGGGATGTTGCTCGGAAATGTAGTACCAACCAACCAATGGTACAAAGATGCAAAAAATGGGTTGGTATAAAAACGCGGAAAAAAACAAAAAATATCAAAACTTTCCGAGAAGCAAAAAAGGCCATAAAAACACGAGCCCGAAAGTTATACGACTTGATTGGGCACAAGAAAGCCTGCTTGATTTTGGACACTGAAACCTACGTCAAAGCCGACTTTAGTGCTCTTCCAGGTGAGCAGTTTTATAATTCTTTTGAAGAAGGGATTCTCCCAGAATCAGAAACATCGATTGGATTGGAAAAGTTCGGATCGAAATATCTCGTATGGCAAGCTCTTTGCCAATGTGGACACAGAAGCACATCGTTTTTTCCAACTGGCACAATTACCGCGGAAGTGTAATCAACGAGTGACTGAAAAAAACGGTTAATTCCATTTATAAACAAACACGAGGGTGGTTCAACATTATTTTGGCCAAATTTGGCTTCAGCTCACAATGCTCAAGCGACGCTTAACTTGCTTGTGGCCAAAAACATAGATTTTGTCCCAAAAGACATGAATTCACCTAATATCCCACAGTGTCGTCCAATTGAAAGGTATTGGGCCTTGGTTGAGATAAAATTGAGGAAAAGTGAGCAGTGTGCTTAGGACCCTGCAGATTTTGCTATTAGATGTAAAAGAGCATGCAAAAAATTCACGGACATCACTGTCATCAACATTATGAAGGACATTCGAAAGAAGTTGCGAGAAGAATGGGAGCCTTATAAATTTTATGATTTGATTACTTGTAAACGAATTTTAAAAAATATAGTTGTTGAAGCAAATAAAAATTATTAACAATTTTTTTTCGCTTTGATGTTTCCAAATTTTATTCGTTTCAGTCCTTATGTATTACATTTTCCAAAAATGTCCCGATTTTATATACATACATAGGCACCGGAAACGGAAACAAGGTCTTACAGGTATCTATTAAGTTTCCCAGCGTGTTTCAAGCTGAAGTGCACGGCATTGAGATCTGCGCATTGATTTACCGACAAAAGAGGCATTAAGGGCGCTTTGAGCTCAAGACTGGTAAACTACTGCTTCAATGCTTTCAAATCCCTAGCTGCTCACAATAAGGTCAAATTTTGATGAGCTGGCTCGTTTAGGATCTACTGCCAAATTCTCAGGCCCGGAACCCTTTTGTGGCATAAACTGGGCAACAATCTCAGCTTTAATCAACGAATGGGAACATAATCTCCGACTCTCTCATTGGAGAAATATTAGACAAGCCAAACTGTCAAACAAGCGCAAGCCCTCTACCCAACACAGGGAACTTATAAACTACAATAAGAAAGATATTAGGTATCTAACTATCCCGTCACTGCCAGTTACGATACCACCTTAACAAGGTAGGGCTGTCTAGCGAGAACGATTGTCGACTCTGTTTAGAAGAGGTCGAGATTGCCCGGCACCTTCCGGGTCAGACGTCGTACCCTACAGAAAGAACTCCTCAGACCTTATGATTTAAAAAATGCATCAACCAAGGACATACTAGCCTTTATCAGAAAGGTGGTTTGCCTCTTGTCGCAGTATCAGCCTTGGGGAAGAATCCAGTAATAAAAAAAAAATCTGTTACGTTATTTTCTACCTAAGATGTCGCAAGAATACCCTGCTATAGATATAATAAGAAATTATTATTATTATTATATGAGGTATATGATGGAAAACATATTCTAAGTAACAGGGTACCTCATACTTTTCGCCAAGGCTGTTACTTAGGTATATAAAAAAAATCAATAGAAATGAAGGCACGGACATTTAAAACCGAAGTCGTTGTGAAAAGTTGATCGTTTTTTGGTTTAAGTTACATAGTACAGCACGTACATAATGTAAGTAGGTATGATTCTCCTGTGTTCATTACACACGTGACTGTATCTTATGTACATATTCTGTCTGTACATTTAAATATCTTAACTCGTTCCATTCATAAGTTATTTATTGTTGAATATTTGAGAAATGAGGTACAAAGTCTAATCTGACAGGTTTTGGAAACGTGCCTTGGAAGTACTGTACTCCTGATTTTTGATACTCAAATGTAAAGGTGAATGTAGTCATATAGACATATTCAAATATTTTCTGAGATTTGTGTAAACCCTTATAAGAGGACAAGGTGCGAAATTTATGAAGGTATCCATCTTAAAATTCGGATAGTTTGCATTTAACTTTAAAGACAAAATCCTTTTGGACTTGTTGCGGTCAATTATTTGATTATTTTCATTGTTATTGTTTTATTTCCTTGTTAATTATCTTTTTTAAAAATTTAAAACAAAAAATATTCTTCCATTTCCAAACATATTTTCAAATGTTCCATATTTTTGGTTTTTCCTTTCCAGAGTCTACGCACGGCGTGGACGGGCCTGTATCGTGGCGTCTAACGCTCGATCAGGATCTTATCGACACGCTGAAGGGAAGTTTTCCGAGTTGGTTTACAAATAATAACAACAACAACAACAACAACAACAGCAATAATAACAACAGTAACGCCACAGTTGATAATTCAGTATCATCATCGACTTCATCGTTGTCGGCATCATCGTCTCCATCGTCGACAACATCATCGTCATCGTCGGCATCTTCAACATCTTCTTCAGTGAAATCATCATCATCATCATCCTCCTCATCTTCGTCATCGTCGTCGTCATCTTGCTCGAAATCATCTCTATCATCGAAATCCTCAAAGAAAACATCGACATCGAACAACAAGAGCAACAACACAAAGAATCACAGCAAACAGAATAAAATTACTGAGTCAGCGATAGCTGAATTGCACGCAGAATCGTCTTGTAACGGTCTGTTAGCACATTTATCGAAAAATCTCGATAGATCCTTCCTGCAGGATTCAATCCTATTACACGACACATTCGACGATATGTCAGAGGGTGAGTACTACTATACCACAATTCGATCCTAAGATACATTTTAAAATCGTCTTATTCTATTTCAGGTGATCGCCTATGCAATCCATCACTGTTTGGTAGTGATGACGGTACAAATTCCGATTTCTATGATTCAAGACAATCACCGCCAAAAGCGATCGTTGATTCCAGTCCATTGCAACCGGCGATGGACAAAAATAAAGAATGTGAGTAGCATTGTTGGTGTTCTAAATTTTTCCATTTGGTGATTATAAATTGTTCCACCTGGATGTGGGTGTGGCGAGACATGTTTCTTCTCTCACTTAATTCCACATTCTGCTGCACATTTATTTTCGTAACTCGAAATTCTTAGAAAATAATGGAAACGAAAAAAAAAAAATACGTTTTTCTTGTTGGAAAATGTGTCCATGGTGACCGTTTAGAATGGGTGAGGATTGAGAAGACAACTCGAAATGATATTAAATGAGTGATTAATCGGTTTTTTCAGATTAACAACGTCTAGTTGTAATAATTTAGGATAATCATGTTGTTTTTTTTTTGGATGAAATTAGCTTTTCTTGCTTGCTTGCCAATGGCACAATCATTTACGCAAGATACGAGTAGAAGTTAAAATCGAAATGGAAACTGAGATTGTTTTTGGAATGTTCACTTCGCCCCTGCAAGGTGACAGAGTTTTATTTGCATTGAATAGGAGAGGGTGTCAATTCTTTAGAAATTTCGTTCTCAATATTCATCTCAACTTCTTCATTGGATGCAAAGCGCTTCCCAGAAACAAATTTCTTCAAGTTTGCGAACAGATAGAAGTCTGAGGGTGCCAAATCAGGAGAATAGGGGGATGGCCGAGCAAATCGTAACCCAAATCCCGCAGTTTTCCCATTGCCAACGTTCTCTTGTGTACAGGTGCATTGTTCTGGTGAATGATGATTTTTTTCTTCTTCAAGCGAATTTTAGGATTCAGCTGGTCAAGAAGCCTGTTCACCTGTAATTGTTCGCCTTTTTCAAGGTAATCAAATACCAAGATCCCTTTCGCATCTCGAAATACGCTGGCCATGAGCTTTCCACCGGCTTCCACCCACTGCTTCGACTGCTGTTTTGTTTCTGGCATGTAATGGTGAACCCATGTCTCATCTATGGCAACAAATCGCCGCACAAAATCGTTCGGATCCACATTGAATCGGCCCAAAGATTACTGCGAAAATCGTTTGCGCATTTGCTTTTGATCGGCATTTAGAAAATGCGGCACCCATAGTGCGCAGAGCTTTGGGATCCCTAATGTTTTGTGCAAGATATTCCGCACCCCTTCTTCCGATATCCGCACAGCCTCAGTTATCTCACTCGCCTATCGTCCAACACTTTTTCGATGGTTTCGGATGTGGTTGCGGTTTTTGGCCGTCTTTCACGTGTGTCGTCTTCGAAGGACGTGAGACGATGTTTAAATTCAGCTGCCCATTTTTTGCGGTTGACATGGAAGGCGCAGAGCCCCCATACACTTCCGTCAACTTTGAATTAATTTCCTTAGGGGTTAATCCATCCAAATTACCTAATCCATTGAGAGAACGGATTGGTTGAAATGGTGTCTCCTCGTCTCTTGAAGAATTGTGCTTTTTCCTAAAAAGTGATGATATGTATCTTCTTTTTCACGTAAGTTGCACAAAGTGCAGAGTGCTAGAAGATCTTACCTGTACGGCTTGTCTTGAAGATAAGGCTCATTTGATTTATTCTAATAGATTCGTGAAAGTAGTTCAAATTCATCAAACTAATCAGTCGTAGGAGAGGCAGGCTGGTTTCGACATAGAACATGTATGTTGGTGTGTTTATTGGTAGCTTGAGGAAGAATCTGCCGCCTTTTTTAACTCCTTCATACTCTTCGTTTCCCCATATCTGACTATAGCGTAACACATTACGGATCTTGCAGTTGCTTCGAATAGCTTGTACTTGGAATTGACTGGCACATGTTTCCGACTGAGAACATTTTTCCATGAGCCTAAGCTATCTTTGATTCCTAAAGCTATTTGTAGTTCCTTTAGTTTGTTTTGGAGGTGTAGATTGTACGAGAGTTTAGGTGTAAGGATTACACCAAGGTCGCGATACTCTTTTACCACTTCTAATTGGACCGCATCTAGGTTCCACTCTTCTCCTCTTGAATATCTGACGGAGTTATTACGAAATATCATCACTTTTGACTTGCTTGTGTTCAGAAAAAAGATTCCATTGGAGACCGTACTCTTCCAGTCTGTTAATCATGAGTTGAAGCATGTTTGGTGAATCTGCTAACAGTACTATGTCATCTGTAAACAAAAAACCTTTAACCGTCGTGTTGTTGAAAACTATGTCATCCAAAAATAGGCTAAAAAAAGTGGGCTTAGTTGGCAACCTTGCGTGACTCCTGATGTGGTTCTAAACCATTCTGACGGGGAAATTCCACCCCAAACCGCAGATTGATTATTCGTATACATGCTTTCCAGATCCCTAAGCATTTTAGTTGAGATTCTATCTACCTCTGTGCTCTTCTATCTACTGAGTCAAACGCTGTTCGAAAATCGGCAAAGAATGCATATAGTTTTTTCCCCTTGTCGAGATAGATTCTTTTAATATTTGTAAGGACACAGATGTTGTCCACAGTTGAGTTGTTAGACCTGGATCCAGCCTTTAATTCACTCAGAAGGCCAGTGTATTCCACCCAAGTCGTTATTCGAACTGGAAGTATACTGGTAAATAGTTTTAGAATGGTATTTAGGAATGATATGATATGTAATATCGTATGCGTCTCATTTTTTAAACAGTGGAAAAAATATACTTTTTTGAAAGCTTTCAGAAACACTCTGCATATGAGTTTTTAAACTCCTCTGTTCTTTGTACATTATCGCTTCTACTTTTGAATCTGAAAATAATAAGTAAAATCTTCTACGTATACCATCAAGTCGTCAACAACAAATCAAATTAACATCCAACCTCCTTCCAGACATGCTCTGCAAAATAATTTCTATTTTTTCGTTTTTTTGTTTCTAAAAGTTCCATCGATGTCATTCGATCGCTGACACTTTTATTTGCTGGCATTTTGTGTTCCGTGGGCGAGATGCGTTGGACAATTAAACGAACATTTTTGTGCTACCCGTGTTCTGTTTTATTTCTATCCAGAGGCAGTGTGGAATCATTAGGCGCTTTATAAAAAACATCCCTGGTTCTAGGAACATACAAACGTAGATGTGGGGGTAATAAACAAATCTGTATTTTGTCAAAAGAAAGTTTCCAAAGAACTCCTTTCGAAATCCTACGCATAGATGATTGTACGTATCCGTAGCTAAATTGCAAAACAAAATTTAGACGATTTCAACAAATCGAAACAATAACCCGAAATAATGTTGTGAAGCCAAAGCCATGAACAAGCCTACGGTTTATTGTCTCAAATGCGAGGGAGTACTGATTTTCTTGATTTTCTATCGTTTTTCCTTGGAATCACATAAAGTTTAGATTTAAGGAAATCAAATTCGCGTTTTCCAAAGTTTATTTGTTTATCAAGTAAACAAAACATGCTTCGCCCTGCTAAGAGCATTTAGAATATTTACATCCAATTCCAAAATAATGGGTGGGCGATGGAGGGAAGCCATCATCGATCACATTAACCAATCTCTGATGTCACATGGCTTACCCTGCGCTCCGAAGGCATGAAAACAAGAAAATCGTGTTGTTTTCCAAATTCGTTTACTGTGAGTGTGTGTATTCTACCAGAGTGAACAAACAAAAAAAAAAAAAAAAATATATAAAAACAATTGAAAATAGATTTTTCGCTGAAAATTTCGTGTTTTTAAATGGAATTTTGTCATTTTTCATTTTACATTTTGCATGACAAAATGTGCAACGTATGAGGCAAATTCCAGTGGCTAACCGAATCAGTGTTTCTGGGTCAACTGCAATCTCTCTCTGTGTTTGTGATTGTATGTCGGATTGAAAATATTTTCAGAAAGCCACATAGGGAAACTATTTATATGGCTTCGCTTTTCAAGTGTGTTTTTGTATTTCAAAATTTAAATCGCAGGATTGTGAGAGAAAACAAATTGCAGTGAAATCTCCCATTACGGACAGCTCCGTTAGACGGACAAATTTTTGCTTACCAAGCTTTTTTGTTTCAGATTGAATGCATTTAACGTTCTCTTAACCGGACGCGGACATGCACATCTATCAGAAATGTTTGATGTGTAAACATCTAAGCGCGCGTTAGCCAAATTTCCAGTGTAGTAATTCCGGGATCTTGCAATACGGGGACGAAAATCCGAACGGGTGCGCATGGAGGGGATGCGATGAGTAAATTCGATGCCTATAGATAAATAAATGATTGGTTATAATTTACTTTCTTTGCAATGAAGTGGAGCTACACATCCCATCCGCGTGATTTTTACACATAGCTCGGGACTGTTGGATACAGTCGCATCATTGTTAATTTAATTCCATTAGACGGACGAAAACAGGAAAATCCTCCGTAGCTTCACACCAGTTCCTTGTTTTTATTTTGATATTTATTTGAATTTGAATTTGAAAGAAACATACCTGCTAACAGTCGCAACAGATGCAAATGAAAATACAAAGTACAACATTAACAATCCACACATTTAGTACGGTACATAATAGCAGGTAGAACTTGGGGGCTCAAGCCGGCAATGATGCACTGGCTTTATGCGATGCTCGTCAGACCCATACTCACTTGTCTGGGGGAAAGCATATTAGCAGCGGGTCAGAGAACAGCCGGTGCTGCCATTACGGGAGCTCTGCGCACAACCCACCCACAGCGGCACTGGATACTTTTCTGCATCTTATGCCACTCGATCTGCATAAAATGCACCTGGAAAGCAAGAGTGCGGTTGGACTCACTAACTTAGGCTACTACAGAAATAGAGGCTATGGTCACAGCGGTATTCTGAGGGAACTTAAAACTGGCAACCTTGATAGAACGGATGACATCCTCCTAGTTCTGGACTTCGCTACATAGTACGAAACGCTGTATCCGGAGAGAGAGATTTGGGGGAACACATTGCCTACACGGTAAACAATGGTTTATATGGATGGGTCGAAAACCACTAATAGCACGGGCTCTGGTATCTACTCAAGAGAACCGGAGCCAAATACGTGTCTTAGACTTCCGGACGAATATCCGATAAGGATATCACCATCTATGTACAGTACATTTAAAGTCAGGCGGCGATCAGAGCTCTAGAATCGTGCGTCGTTAAATCGACAATTGTAGAAGGATGTCGCTCTATGCTTTAAACACTTAGCAGACACGTGCATAATAAGGTCCAATTATGCTGGATACCTCTGGACACTCTCGTGTAGACGGTAATGAACTTGCGGATGAATTAGCGAGAAAGGGAGGGGCACTGCCTATGACCGATGATGATGTCGAACACATCCTTTGTGAATGTCACGCCATTGCTCGTTCTCGTAAGAAATTTTTAGCGAGCTACTTCTTTTATACACTGGAAGAGGCTGGCCAAAGTGGCCGTAATCAAATATTAAAATTTTGCAGGGAAATAAAATGTGTAGACGGAAATGTTTCGGTTTACGTACGATCCCAAGGAATCGCGATAGGCCCAGTATGGTGCCTAGTGTTTTATGACGGCTTATCCTCATAACCCCTTTTTTTAACTTAATCCTAAGCTAACCTCGGAAAACTATGTATTTATTTGGCTTCATTTTTAAAGTATGTTCTTATATTTCAAGTTTTAAATCGCAGAATTGTGAGAGAAAACAAATTATATTTTATGTGATGAAGCAACAACTGATTATCTCCTTGTATGTTTACTTTCAATGTCAGTGAATTCAATCATTGTGCCCTTGTTGTGCTTCATTAATTCTCAATGTTGCTGCTATCGTCCCTATCAGCAAAAAATAATGATTTTTTATTGTACTGACTTTGAATGGGTATGCAGAATGCATAGACACGCAGTGTTATGGTAGGTTAACTCCATAACTGATTCCATGGGATTCTTAGCACTTCTTTACGGTGGAGTTTTTTTCTCTATTAAATTTTGCAAATGTGACAAAAAAAACATGATTAAGAAAATGGAGCAAAGCTGCATAATGCACTCGGAGAGTGTTGGATAAATCTTCTAATTGTAAACAGATATGTAGGTAGCTTAAGGAGAGTGGGGAAATCCCTCATGCTCTCAGGATAACAGATAGGGATATATAGTGTGGTCTGCAACTGCAGCTCGGTTGATGAGTTGGGCGCGGATAGAGCTAAGTTTACTTTCCGCATCCAAGCTGGAAGGGCGTTTATTGAAGTTCGCCTTGTTATGTTGCGAACAACGATATATTTCTTTTTTGTTAGGGACTTAAGAGTAGTGTATCCAACCTCAGACCTAAAAGGTAACAAACAAGTGATAGACGGATGGATCAAAGATGGACACCGTGTGGGTGCTGGTATATTCGGACCAAACACTAGAATATTCATACCAATGGGAAAAAGTCTCTGTACGCCAACTTCATCCTCGAATCAGGAATTAAAGCTGTCCTCATTCATATACTCATGGATAGTCAAGGAGCTATAAAAGTACTATGCTCAAACCTGTTTGAGTCCAACTCAGTCCTGAACTGCTTCAATACACTCCGAGACCTCTCCCATAGAAACAAGCCAAACTTTGGTGGGTGCCCAGACATGAGGATATTGATGGAAAAGAAAAAGCCGATGAACTGGTTCAGCTGACTCCTTTATCGACCCTGAGCCAATTTGTAATATTTCAAATTCAGCTATAAACTTAAAAATCTGAAGCTAAGAAATCAAAATTTGCGTATTCTATTGGAAAACTACCTAGTGTCTTCGTAAGGCTAAAAGATCAACTAAACCCTTCAATTATAAGTCCATAAAAGACCTACCTCCTCAGTAGGAATAGATATGATAGTGGGATTTCTAACAGGGCACTACCATCTTCGATATCATCTAAACAGAATAGGTCTCATTCAGGAAACTGAATGTCGTCTCTGCATAGGAGACGACGAAACTGCGGAACATATTCTTTGTGACTATGTGCCCTTGGAAGGCAAAATGTCCACAGAGATATCCTAACTCCCGAAGTCTCCACCTGTGAGATCCTTAATTTCATCAAAAGAATCGAATCGCTTCTGGTTCCCTAAACTGGTTTTGCAGTCAAAAGATCTTTTAGGTCGCAATCGAAACAAAAAATATTGATCAATGCTGTTTGTAAGCACTTCTTGGCGGCAAATTTAACTGAAGCAGCCTTAAACAGACTGCAACTGCAAAAGGAAAAGGGCTCTGAACCTTTCGGTCCACGGGCCGGAGCGTCGATGACCATTCGCTCTACTGGGAAGCCATCTTGAACGTCCAATGCGCAGTTTTTTGACGAGGTTGATGTCGCTGTGCAGCTCGTATAGTTCGTGGTTGAATCTTCTCCTCCAAAACCCCGTCAACGCAAACGGAACCGAAGGATTTTTCTCTCGAAGCGATCAAGGATATCTTCATAAGTCCATGCTTCAGCTCAATATAGCAAGACTGGGATGATAAGCGTCTTATATAGAATCTCCTTAGTCGATCGGGAGAGGGCTTCATTACTCAATTGTCTTCTTAGCCCAAGGAAGCAGCTACTGCCAAGAGTAATCCTTCATTTGATTTCCGACGAGATGATTTCTTGATGTTATAGCAATGTGGACAAAGTCCTTTACTACCTCAAAGTTGTAACTGTCTATTGCGACGCTCTGTCCAATTCTTCGATGTTGAGTGTCCCTTTTCGTTGACAGCATTTATTGTGTTTTGCGCTCGTTTACCGCCAAGCCCATTTTAGCCGCTTCCATTTCTATACTGTGACAGCTCGCTGTGTTCTGTCGTCGGCGTATGCAAGTAATTTTTTAGCTGGTTTGGTTTTGGCAACACTGGTTTTGACAGCTGACGTGTGTTTAGTACCTTGTGTCACTGTCAAACAGCTTCAGTTTGGTTTGCAATTTAACCATGGATCGTCTTACAAATGAACAACGCTTGCAAATTATTGAATTTTACTATCAAAATTCGTGCTCGGTTCGAAATGTTCATCGCGCGCTGCTTCCATTTTATGATCGGCATTCTCGACCTTCTGAGCAGTCTATTCGGAAGATTGTGACCAAATTTCGCACCAAATTTACTTTGTTGGACATTAAACCACCAACACGTTTACGTACTGTGCGTAGTGAAGAAAATATTGCGGCCGTATTAGCTAGTGTGACAGAAGACCGCGAAATGTCGAATCGCAGCGTTACTGTCAATGGTGAACGCTACCGAGCGATGATAACAAACTTTTTTTTGCCCGAAATGGAAGTTCTTGACTTGCATGATATGTGGTTTCAACAAGACGGTGCCACATGCCACACAGCACGCGAAACAATGGCGCAATTGCGAGGCGAGTTTGGTGAACAGTTAATTTCACGTTTCGGGCCGGTCAATTGGCCGCCTAGATCGTGCGATTTGACACCATTAGATTATTTTTTGTGGGGGTATGTCAAGGCTAATGTCTATAGGGACAAGCCCGCTTCGATTGACGCACTGGAAGCCAACATCCATGCATTCATTCGTGAGATACCGGCCGATATGTGTGAAAGAGTATGCCAAAATTGGACTCAGCGGATGGGCTACCTGAGACGCAGCCGCGGTCAACATTTGCATGAAATTATCTTTAAACATTAAATTGCAAGGTTCAAACTATCGATTCAAATAAATATTTCATTCATTTTTTCGAATTTTTTGTGTTTTTTTTTTTAAAAAAAGTTCTCAACCTCTTAAAAGTTCTTTAGTTCAACGGACTTTTGAAAGATCGTTCTTTGCGAGTTTCGAATAATTACTTCACGTATGCACATATGATGTTGAGGAAGTCGCATGACAGTGCGTTACCTTGTCTGAATCCATGACCGAACTTTACTGAACGGTTTGTGAAATATTGGGAAAAATAATTTACATCTTGAAGTAGTTTTGTAATTGAAATTGTCTTACATATTTGAAAACATGTTGCAAGTCCTCTTTACTTTCATAAACCTTGGCAAACACTCTTTTATGTAAAAGGGTGTCGACGTGTACTTAAATGTCACATGGCACTTTACATTGGCACATAAAATGTTATGATGCCCAAGGGAAAGGACCAACAATCTCGTTGCGAAATTTCTATAAGCGGGTCAATGCTTTCAAGAAGGTGAACCCTACAAATTTCTTTTCGCTGATTTATTCCACGTATCTGCAATTATAGCGCAAACAGTTGCAGCAGTAGTATTTGGCTCTAATCCTAATCAAAAACACATTGCTCCTGTTCAAATGCCCCCGAGCGAATGTTTAGCATAATATATTTCAAAGAGGGTAGAGATTTTATGACTTCCACTAGCGCGAAGAATGACTAATTCTTTTAATTGCATCATAAAACTGGCACAAAAGCAATCCATGCGTAGCTTTACGACACTTAAAATTGTTTTTGTTTTATATGCGAAAAAACGCATAAATTTCCCCCTCCCCTCAAGGAAGAGGTATACCCACCGCCATCAGCAGTTTGTTTCAAGAACCACCATGAAAACAACACACACAATTTTATGGTGCAGATACTTTTTGGTTCTTCGTTTAAACTTAAAATAAAAAAAATTAAAAAAAAAAAATCATTTTATGCCAACAAAACATGTTGTCTGTCAAAGAATAAACATCATTTGAATTTGAAAATATCTGTTTTCGGGAAATATTTGCATTTGCATTTGAGGTCCTTGTTGCGTAGTAGCGGCGCGCGGGGCGTAGGGAATTTCCTTAATCGATGCCTTAAGCATGACGAGAGAACAAAGGGCAACAAATTTGCTTTTAAATGAGTACGAATAAAAATTGCAGACATTCGACAGATACTTTTCCGCATTTACTTTTTGGGGGCAAATTACATAAACGAAAGGAAGTTAATATATATGTGCGAGTGGGTTGGAAAATTGAATGCAAATATCTGCTCTTTTCTGTCATGAAGTACATTTTCAAAAAAAGCGGATCAGAAAGGAAGTAAGCGTAGTAAATCATGAAAACAAGAAAAGAAAATCCTTTGAATTTAGAAAATTTCCTTTTCTCTTTGTGCGATGGATCTTCCTATACGTTTCCCGTGTCTTCTCCCCCTTTGAATTAAATATCTCTCCTCAATGTTAAAAGTGAATACGTATGCATAAATATAAAAAATATGTTTGTATGCTGGTTGTGGTAAACGAAATACGCCTTTGAAGGTCAGTAGGGTATTAGGGAACTCGTGTCAGTTGACTCCCTTCGTGATGGAATTTTCTTTTTGAAGATGAGGAATGATTGGGTGTGGAGTGGAATGCGAAAACGAGATTAGGATGGTTATTGCATTCTTAGTAGAAACAAGAAAAGATACTTGCATAAAAAACAATATGGTAAAATGGTTTGTAGCGGACTTAATTCCTTCTTTTTCAGGATTTTAACCCAGATACTTCATGACCTCCAGTTATGTGAGTGGTGTTTCTGATAAGTTGATGAAAGTAGTTTTTCATTTTTCCTAGAACTAATACACATCCGAATCATGTATAGCAGGACTCTCAAACTTATTACATCTACCGCCCATTAAAAACTCCACAACTCACTTTCCCCCCATTAAAAATCACCACCGACAACTGGGCCAGGACTGATAAAGAAAAAGTTACAATCTTAGCTGAACATTTTAGAGTGACTTTTACTACTGACAAAAATAATTCAGACTTAAGCTTACCTACAACTTCTGATTTCCAAAGCACTAATAGCACTAATATAAAAAAGGTAACAGTAAATAAAATACTATATTCAACACAAGATTAATCCTAAAAAAAAGCTCTGGGTATGATCTTATTACCGGACAAATATTAATAGAACTACCCCAAAACGCACTTTTATACCTCCGAAATCTATTTAACGCACTTTTTACTCTAAAATACTTCCCAAAGGTTTGGAAAGTAGCCAAAGTGATAGCTGTTCCAAAACCTGGAAAAGACGCTACTCAAACCGCTAATTACAGACCAATAAGCTTACTGCCAATAGTATCAAAGTTGTTCGAAAAAATTCTAATAGACAGACTACAACCAATAATGGACGCAAAAATAATAGTTCCCAGCCACCAGTTTGGATTTAGACGCAAGCACTCAACTGCACAACAGGTTCACCGAATAATCAACAAGATATCGAGAGATTTAGACGAGCTGAGCTATAACACGGCAATATATCTTGACATTTCAAAGGCCTTTGACAAAGTTTGGCATAAGGGACTTTTATACAAACTACAACTCCTACTCCCTACTGACTTCTTCCTGCTCATTAAAAGCTACATTGACGATCGCTGCTTCTACGTACAACACAGAGACGAGCACTCAAATCTTCTTAAAGCTGCAGCTGGAGTTCCCCAAGGAAGCGTCCTAGGACCTTTATTATATCTAATATATACATCTGACATTCCGACACCTCAGACAAGAAACGCAATGATTGCGACTTTCGCAAATGCCACAGTAATATACTTACTTCGCACCAAATTCTCGAACAGGCGATCTCCGAACTCGAAAATCATCTAGACGTTTTATCCAACTGGTTTAAAAAATGGGGCATACAAATAAACGAACACCACAAGAAAATTAACAAATCCACCAACTACTAAACTTAACGACAAAACAGTAACTGTAGCGAAGAAAGCTAAGTATCTGGGAATGCACATAGACCAAAAGTTAACTTGGAAACAACATATACTCATAAAACGCAATCAAATGAAGGACAAATTAAGACAACTATTTTGGCTGCTGGGAAGAAACTCGGTCCTATCTATAGACAACAAATTGTTCATTTACAAGACGATTATTAAACCAATATGGACATACGGACTTCAGCTGTGGGGAACAGCGAGTAAATCAAATATTAACATCATCCAAAGACAGCAATCAAAAATATTAAGAACGATAATAGACGCTCCATGGTATATTTCCAATGACGACATCCATAAAGACCTTAAAATAGCGATAGTAATGGAAGAAATACAAAAGACAAGCACAAAACACAAAATCCGGTTACTAATCCACGATAACAACGAAGTCAACTCTATCCCGCTACAAGAAATAACCAGAAAAAGAAGACTGAAGCGCCTTAGACCTTCTGACCTAACTCAGAGACTTTAATAAAAATTATAACAATTGTAATGTTCACCTTTTGAACTTCGTAAGTTAAAAAATAAAAAAAAACCACCTTATTGTTAAACAAAAGTATGTAAAGGCACTGGCCTTATTAGCTATCATATCCTGTTCTCTAACAACAATTACTAGATGTCCAATTGGGACAAATGTAAATAAATGAAGGACATAAAAAAAAAAAAGAAAAAAAATCTACCGCCCATTTTTAATTTCCCACCTCTTAAAAATCACAATCGCAATCATTAGTTTAGTTAAATTATAGCTTGCCATATACACATTATGTTGACTAATATCCCAGGCACGAACCCTATCTCAGCAACCAACAGCGCCATCTTTTTGTTCGAACATGCGTTTTAAAGTTTGAATCTTTCTTTACTATCTGTCAATTTCATGACATTTGGTTGATATTTAACATTTATAAAAATTATTTTTTTAGAACACCTTTTCATTTGATGTTGAAATTTTAGCGGTCATTGAATTCCACGCAAAACTTGGTAAAAATACATCAGAAACATTCAGATTAATGCAACAAGTGTACCGTGATGACTGTTTGAGTAGAACAATTGTTTTCGAGTGGCATAAACGTTTTTTTGGGCGACAGAGAGACGCTGAAGGAAACACAAAAAGTTCCTTAGAACAAATCAAGACAAAGCTCATCACATTCTTCAAACAAACGAATTATCTACAAAGAATTCGTTCCAACAGTTACTGCCGCATATTACCTTGAAGTTGAAGCCTTTGATGGCCATAATCCATCGTATTCGACTTGAATATCGCGATCCAGAAAGTTGGTCTCTGTTGCACGATAATGCTCCGAGTCACACAGCATACTCATTCCTCGTCAATTGTTGGCTCGAAGTCAAATGTTTGTGTTAAATCAGGCATCATTCGGATTCTCTTTGTTCCCGAAATTGGAATTGAGGTTTAAAGGATGCTTTTTTGACGGCATTCCGACCATTCAAGCAGCTTCGACACGCCCCTAAAGGCAATTCTGCAAAATGAACCAGAACAGGCATTTGAATCACTATTGAATCACTAGCCGCGTTTTATTATCACCCATGATCCAGTAGGATACACTTTCGCTTGTGAGCTTTACTTATCTGTGTCTGCGCTAAAAACCTGCTAAATGTTTGTGTCCGTGCTAAAGGTTGTGTAATAAAACGGAAACTTCGCGCTAAATGTTTGTGTCTGCGCTTAAAAGGTGTGCAATATAATCCAGTTTGTTATATTATGATCCGGATCAGATCAGCATACTGAAATATTCAAGTGTAGTGCCTTTCAAGATGATTGGACCTAGGTTAATAATCTTTCTCTTCGTGAACGGTACTAGAACGATTTTACAGTAGTTAACTGAGAGTACTTCCCTGCTGCACCATTCTGAAACGATTTGTAGTAAACTGCATCACATCATAATGGTTGAGTCAAATTTGCCTCTCACTATTTGGTCATCAGCGTAGCCGGGCTTTATAGCCCGAGTTGCGTAGTTCAGTAAGCAAATCATCGATGACGAGGGACCACAGCACAGGTGAAAGGATGCCCCCTTGTGAGCAGCCTTTGATTGCTGTCACCGCCACCGATATATCCCCTGAAGAGGATTTCCATAATGGCCTTTATCCAGCTGTTGGTCGATTCTTCGATCCCTCTTTGACTAATAGCTCTTGAAATTGAGCCATAGCCAGTGTTGTCGAAGGCGCTTTCAATGTCAAGAAAAGCACATATCTCTATCTTATTAACAATTAACAAGATGGTGAAAAGCATCCTCCGTTGTATCCTCTGTGGTATGAAATTGTCTTCCATTTTGCAACGTGCTTTACCAAACACGATTTTTCCCTCCCGTTACGATCTACAAGCATTTAAGACCAATGCGCATCGGTACCTCCTCTTTCATCCTCCTTAAATTTCCCTTGGCCCGCGCTGTGCAAGACATTTTAAGGGTATTCATAACCTCTTTAGCGCGCGTGTATTATAAAAAACAACCCTTTCTACCCACCTAACCACAATCAATTATACCAGATAAAACCCACTATTCTTTATTGGCCCTTCGCCATTCATTAAGGAATTACACAAAGTGTTTTGCTCTAAAGCAGAGAACACCCACAATAGCTACGTTTACTTGGCGAGGAGAAAATCTTGCAAAATGTATAAATACCATAATAAAACAATCACTAAGGGTGAAAATTGCCATCACGCGTCAATCTCCATGCTAAAAACATTCTGCTCGTCCTGCGCTTCATTTAAAATCAGCTGTAATTGAATTTGCTGCGCTTGAAGATGTCTTCCGTCAAAAAAGGGCCTAACTGGAATGGTACAACACGAATGAAGTTTAAATCGGATTTCATAATTTATTTTGACGCCTTCCCGGGCGAATCTAATATTAAAAGCAAATCACTCAAATTCCAGAGACAGTGTTGAAGGTTTAGAAGGACGAAGAAGAAAAACAACCGAAAAACAATTGGCAGAGAATGAGAATGAGACTGCGGGCTGTGGCTGGTGGCTGGTGGCTGGTGTCTGGGTACACCACCTACATCAGTTATTCATTCATTGATTCATTCATGCTCTGGTTGTTGAGCTTCATTAATTCTCACTGCCCTGCTGGTGTTGGCACTTCAAATTTTGTAGGGCGCAACCATCCGTTCTTCTTCTTAGTTTATTTTTGCTGCAGACAATGGGCGACGGACGGACAGGCTGACAAACACACGGGCAGTGTAATACAAACAACTAGTAAGTAATCCATCTTTGGATGATTGCTGGAAATGTTTTACTCAACCCACGTTGGTATCCGTTTTTTTTGTCTTCGTCTTATTTTATTTCCAGGAATTGAAGGATTCTTGCTTTATTAAATTTCACAAAAAATCAAAAAAGAAACAAAACAGAAACACCTCGGGGGGCGTAATCAAATTTAAATGGAAAATGTTACGTATACGCCAGAGTACTGACTTCATCCAAGAACATCGTATACGAGTATGTATTTATTACAACAAATGTATGTCTTCAAGGTATAAATACGTATACATGCGACTTCTTACGAATAAGTAATCTTCCGGTATACGACTTTCGAATACATGTGCATGTGTCATGTGTAAACTCTTTCTGTGCGCACTTTGGCTATGCATCGCAGATAAACATATTCCGACATAGGCCATTAAATATTTAAATATGTTTTGAAAGCGTTAAACTGTATAGTTTATGTTTACATTTGAATTGTTTAAACAATTCACTGCATATCACATGGGATTTGGTGTGCGAAAATTCTATACACTTAAAGCGTGGTGGTTACAAATTACAATGCTGCACACGCAAGGCGGAAGTGTTTGTCGATTTTTGGCAAATTCAATTTAAAAGATAAATTAAATTTTGTTGGCGCGCTCATTTCGATGCAACAATCTGTAACCTTCGCCGCGGTTTTTGAGTGTAAACATAGTTTAATTAAATTTTAGTTTATGACAAGACGAAAGAAAAAAGTATTCTCTATGAAAGACGAAGGCCGAGAGGGCCACGATAAATAAATTGTTTAGATGAAAATAGACTTGTATTGTTGATTGTGTTCAAGGGCTCAAGGCTTACGACTATGGCCCGCGCTGTACAAAGTATTTTAAGGGTATTCATATCCACTTTAGTGCGCGCGAATAATAAAAAAAAGGACGTCTTCATTGTAAAAAGCTTTAACGACTTTTAAGAAAAAATTTTATTAGAAAACATCAAACATCTGGAAGTGAACAAACTATAAGAGTTCGGTCCAGTCCAGTTAAAATTTTGTATACTGAGACTGAGCTTAACTTAATCATAACAATTGTCAGAAGTAAGTTACTCGTTGTTAAACGGTAAATCCACTAGGCAAACGATGGTAAATCAACTAGCAAACAGCCTGCAGGACTCTCTTCCGCTCGGTTCTTCTCTTTGCTGCAGAATCGTAGACTGGAAACCAAACCTGAGGAAAATATAAAAAGTCCTTAGTCCATTTTGGCGGAAAACCATTGTCTCTCAAGACTTCCAGCAGCAGAAAAATCAAGCATTTCATGTGGTAAAATTTATTATGTGGAGCAGATGTACCTAAATATTCAGAGTCAGACTCGTAGGTACTCGTAGGTAGATATGATTGCTTGGCGTGTCTCACCATACTTAACTAGCACAAGTTTAACCATAGCTTCAACGTCTTGTTGTCTGTGTTTGCTTATGCAGATCTTTCTTGAAATTGAGGAATCTGATGAGATTACAGAATTGTATTTCTAAAACGTCTCGGCCTAGTGCTATCTGCCTCTAGCCAGCGCCGACCATTCGCAGAGAAAATGGAATACCCTTGTTTTTAGCAGATGCGATGTTGCAGCTGTGGTAGTGGGAATTTAATGGCATATCTAACCTTGAGACGTGAGTACCTACTGATTGGACAGTAACCGGTACTGATTGCAACGATCCTGGCGGTCTCAGCTCTCGATCTATTGGGCTAAGTCTACCTGAATAGGGCACAGTTATTGAGGTTTCTCTACGTGGAGTTGGCTTGGAGTAGAAAGTGTTGAAAGACTTTACCCTTGTAAGTCCTTAAGTGGGCCGCAATGCTTTTTTTTGTTTTTAATTTACACACGCTAAAATGGATATGAATACCCTTATAATGTTTACACACAGCGCGAGCACATGAAGGACAGGAATGAGAGATAGACAGATCGGCGTAGTGATAGGAAACTCGGATGTTCGGTTTCAACTAACTCTATGGTTGGTATCTAGGATAACTGGAGAGTTGTGTGTTATTGAAATTTTTGTCCTTGCTTATGATTCACAGAAGTTGTTTTCTTGTTGTTTCCTTTTATTCTTCGTGCGATTAATTTATTCAGCCGTAACACCATCCTATTGTCTGTGTTATGCCTTCGCAATAGATTTTGACATTTACTTCTGAAACTGATCAACTTAGATATTTTTGTTACGCGAAAAATAAATTTTTCAGAGTGATCTGAGTTTGAACCGTGAACCTTCAGCATGACAAGCGACGACGACTACCACTACGCCGCAGCCACCCACAATGCTGTCTCCGGTTCAAACCCAGCAAAACACCCAAACGTTTTTTCTACGGTGCCGCCTCTTCCGAATATCTGACAAGCATTCAAAAGTATTATTTGTCGTAAGGAGCTTCTCAACTCGCCCTTCGGAGACGGCAAAAAACATGCATAGATCTACTGCCGCCTAGTATTTTTTTGAGTCCTAAATGAGGATGTAGTTCCTTCGCGAGGGAGTCATCAAGGGCTAAGCCACTCGTCGGCTCTTTTATTTCCTTCTATTTTAATATGGACAGGAACCCATGGAGAGTGATGCTTAACCGATTTCTTTGTTCAGTCAATTCTTCCTTGCACTGTTTTATCGATTTATATGATGTAGTAGTTGAGTGATGGCCTGACTATCAACTAGTTGTCGCCTCTGTTTGGAAGAGGTCGAAACAGCCGAACACGTCCTATGTGATTGCCCGGCACTTTTTGGGGTCAGACGACGTACCCTACACAAAGAACTGCTTAGACCTTATGAATTAAAAAATGCGTCAACCAAGGACTTACTCACCTTTATTAGAAAGGCGGTTTGCCTCTTGGGCTAATTATTATCCTATGATACAATAGATCTTTCAGGTCGCAGTATCAGCATTGGGGCAGGATCCAGATAATAAAAAAAACAAAAAAAAATCAACTAGTTAAACTTCCTTATTCATTTTTGTGGGACTTCTTTGAAGCCTGAAAGATACCAGAACAGTCTGGAAATCGGGCGATTTTGAGACTCTTAGTTCATCTGAGAAGATATCCGAACCGATTCCGTAGTCCAGCTTGAATCCGAAGGCGAAGGTCGTTGGGCTAAAACCCAGCTTCCTAAACGCAAAGCTATCTTAATTATAATTCCACGTAGGTAAGTAGATAGGTAGTATTGATGGAAGAAAACCTCAATAGAGCATACAGGGCGCCGCTTTGCTACCACAACCTCAGATGACCCCTTTATTCGGATGTACGAGTAACTATGAGCTCTCCAATCCTTTAGGATCGTTAAAAAATGGTTTACCTAGTCTTCGTTGTCTGACCATTTGCACAGAATGTGAATAAGCGAGTCTTTTTCATTGTCATCTTTACGCTTACGGCAGAAACTATTGTGAGGGATTGCTAGTCCCCTATTGGCCAGTGCCCTGTACTAACTGCCACAACTCAAGCGATGTCTACGCGGGTTCTTTGTAGCAGCTCATTTGTTTTTGACCGACTGTAACTTGGTCGTATCTTTCTGGATGGATATGACACAGTTTGTAAGACTGGTCCACCTGAGACCATCTGAAAGTATATTGTACTTAACAGCACCTGTTATATGACCGTTTTCCGTCGGCTCTCTCGTTCCCTTCAATGGCGCTATGTCCTGGAACCCAGAGAAGCGTGACTCTAGCCTGGTTGCACAAGCGATTAAATTTTTCCTGGCATCGATCAACTAGTTTCGATGAGGTGATTGCCGTATTCCAATGTGTTCTTCCACCAAATATCAATGGAGTCTCATTTATTGCTTCCAAGAATAATCGATTGTCAACCTTTGTATTGTCAACGATTGTATTAAAAAACCTCATTAATTAATCTGTTAAAAATAAATATCAACAATTATCGTCAAAAATCTTATTTTATATGTTTTGTTTTATTTCAGCGCTTAAAGTCAAGTTAATGGTGAGGAGGCCCATAACCCAACTGGTGGAGCAAGGAATTATTCCGCGTAAGTTAAAAAAAAAAAACACTTTACACTTAAATAATTATTTTATTAGTAATTTTTCAAATTGTTGACGTCAAAATCCACAACAAAAAAATCAATAATGTTATTCGAAATGTAAAGCGAAAACAAAGAGGAAACATTTTTAAATTTCCTCTCAAATCATCTGCGGTTAACTCCACCACTGCTAGGTTTATTCGTCATTTAATGACGTCATAACTTGTATAATCACACACATAAACAATAGCAACAATATTATATTGGCTGCTCCAATACCATCCCCAACGTAATAATCGTCATCATTATCATCATCATCCCCCGCTGACATAACTTAACACTGGCATCACCACCTTCGTTGGTGTTGTGCCATTACAACGTCGTCGTCGTCGTCGTTGTTGTTATACTCGTATAGTTGCTGTTGTGGTTGGTATTACGCTGAACAATATTGGCGCAAAATTGTAAAGCAAAAAAAAAAAGAGCTATTTTAAGCGATAGAGCAACAATTTTCAAATAAACAAGGACCATCCCGTGTGTGTGTCTTTATGGGGAATGTATGGATGGATACTGTGCTGGATGCAGCATACAAATAAACAACACCGATCCGTGTTCGGTGATGAATTTTTTTTTATTTGATAAAAACGAAAAGAAGAAAAAACCGTAAAATTTACTAATTAATGATCCGTTTGTGTTGAAAATATACTCAAACGCCCATACACGGGGGAAACTTGAAAATATACTAAAATTGGAACATTTTGACGGAAATGCTAACGGTATGACTCAAAAGAAAATAAAAACAAGGTATTCTAAATATTCTTGACTTTTAATGTTGAAGCGAATTATAAAGTCACTTCCAAAAATTTATTTTTTTGTTTTATTATGTTAAACACGTGTGCACTCCAACTGTTCCTACCGGTAAATGGCAATTATTTGGCTTATGAAGCTCCTCCTAGACATTTAAAAGCAAACAAATTGCTGCAACAACGTGATATCTCAAATACCTTCATCTTGCAGAAAATACGTTTGAAGTGTTTGAAGACTGTTTGAATTGCCTATAATTCAGAGATTCAAAGCGTGAATTAGCCTTGACAAAAACAAACATCGCATCCTGACTGAATTCCTTTCGGGGCGTTGTAAGCTCAAAGGACATTGTAGAAAGCAAATTTTGCAATGAGTCCAATGAAACTCCGGAACACATACTGGTGGAATGTGGGGGATTAACACGGAAAAGGTTCAAGTGTTTGGGCAAACACCAACTTATAGCAGGGAATCTGCTACCACTCATTGCACCCAGTCTCCTGCTGCGATTTCTCAGGGAAATTAGACTGGATGAGGTGCTATGACCTAGGCAATAATGACGAGAGGGATGTTCCTTCGTCTAGGACTAGGGGGCACAATAGACCTATAGTTCTCAAATAACTATCCGACATAAATACATAGTTAGGTGTATATCATGGGTGGCCAAACCGTAGAACGCGTTCGACTGAGTGTAACGCTTAAATGATAAGCAATGCTGTTCAATATGAAATGAAGGCTAAAACTCGCGGCCGGAACACAATACTGCATCTGTCAATGGTGAAACGTGTGGTAAGATACTCTGGGACACATCTTTCTGCAGCAGTTACCCAGATTGTGGATGCGCTTAACTTTGCATGTGGTGTTCACACTAATAGAAGACGGGCTGAGGGAACATAATCTCAGTACTTGCAGTCCACGAAAAGTCCCACTCCCACTTCTCAAGAAAATGCATGTATCAAAAAAGCTGAGGTTTGCGAGAGAGCATTTGTCGTGGCCCCCTGAGAAGTAGAGGAATATAATATGTACTAATGAGAAACAAACTGTTCTGTATAACGGAAAAGTATCTTAGCAGTAAGTCCGGCCTCCACCCAATACAAACTATGATACTAGATTCATAACAAAAACTAAAAAAAAAAAAAAAAAAAAAAAAATAGGTGGATAGTATCATGGTTTGGGGATGCTTCTGATAATATGGTATAAGTCCAATATATTGAAATAAGGATTAAAGGGACCAGCTATTATACGTACATATATTGCAGAGCATCATGATTCCATATACCGATGACGAAATGCTACTAAAATGGGTTTTCCAGCTGGGCAATGACCCGAAAGACACCAGCCGAACAGCTAAACAATTGTTGGGGAAAATAGTTAAACTAAATTAGATTTATTGTCAAATATAAAAAATATAGACTTAGCCAGAAAATTAGAACATGTGCGTCTGATGAAGAACAAAGTGAGAAAGAGAAGGAAAAGACAAGAAAAATAATTATTAGAAGAGTATAAAAGGTATTCTATTGGAAATCTATGTATATATATGTATGTATGTGGATAGGCTTATATAAAAGAAAAATATTGAGCAGTCTTGGAGATCAATTTCACCTGAAAGGTGCCAGCATCTTGTTGCCTCTATGAAACGGTCCTGCGCAGCTGTAATAAGCAATTAATGCCATGACACTAAGTACTAGTTAATCCTTAATAACAACTCATACTAATGAATTAAATTCTGTATTTTTTTTTACGTTTTTGATCAAATAAGCTGGTGAAGAAACAGCACTGCTATTCTTTTGCTCGGTTTTTTTTCGACAAAATGCATTCATGTTAGTTTATTTTTAATTAAATGAAAAACTAAAAAAACATTCAAATAAGAAAACTAGCTGTCCCTCCCGGCTTTGCCCATGTCGAAAAAATATAGTGTTACTTATAATACATACACTTTCATTTTAGTTCGAAGTCTGTCTGTCAATCTATCTATCTGTCTAGCTGCCTGTCTGTCTGTCAATCTATCTATCCGTCTGTCCGTCAATCTATCTATCTATCTGTCTGGCTGCCTGTCTGTCTGTCTGTCTGTCTGTCTATATTCATTGATCAAAATGTTTCATATTCACATTTCACCTGAAATTACGAAATGTTGTGTGACAGGTCCCGGAACCACCGGTTGTTGAGTAACTGCACTGATGCTATGTTGCTTTCTATATTAAGAAAAACGTACTCTGAAAATTTTACCAAAATCGGTTGGGTAGTCTCCGAGTCTATAAAACACAAACATACATAAATGTACATTGTACATACATAAATGTACATTGCACATACATAAATGTACATTGTACATACATTAATTTTTTATATATATTACGATCTAATAACTTGACTCCAGCGCCACCTATCGGGTCCAGATTTTATTATATAATTTTCTCTTTTGGTACTGGACCAACATATATTGTGAATATGAGCCTTTTTGGCCCATAAATATAAAAGTTAGTAATGACGACTCCAGCGCCACCTATCGGGTACAGATTTTACAATTTTATCTTTTGTCACTATACCAACATATTTGTGAATTTAAGTCATTTTGGTCAATTAATACAGATTTTGTTAATAACTTTACTCCAGCGCCACCTAGCGAGAAGAAATATACTTTACAACCTATTCTCATACTTACCAAACATACACAAAAAATTTCATAAAAATCGGTCAAGTCGTTTCGGAGGAGTACGACTTACTTACAAATCATCATCAACTCCACACAATTGCCACTGAGTGCTGTGATTCAGCTTCTGCTTAAAAAAAAAAAAAAAAAAAAAACAACTTTGGAATACATTTTGTACTATTATTCAGCTTCTTGTCGATATGATTTTGGTCTTTAAATCTGCGTATTGAATCTAATTAAGCTGAGAATGAATATCAATCACATGGGTCAAGCTGTTCTGAAGTAATAGCCGTTTGTTTTAAATTGAAATTTCGTTTTCTCATTTGAAGTCCCTTAAACACTAAAACTAAAAATTTATCTGATTCAAAGCTAATTGATAAACCTTTCCGAGAAATTAGTAATCTTATACCAAAATAAATCGTTAAAATCTATTCAGCGGTACTTGAGATCCTTAACCACAAATGTAATATGGCACCGAGTAAAGGATAACTCATTTTATGCTACTGTTAACATTTTTATAAACTATTGCTTGAATGTTTTTATTTTTGGTTTGGCACTTCTTTAGTGGCACTACTATTTTTTTTAGCTCGCAGCTGTATGTCTAAAAAAGCATTCAAGGATTGAACCTGTAACAGAAACAGATTATATTGATTTCATATGAAATTTTAATTGCTTCTACGATGGCTAAAAATAGACGTAGCAAGTAAGAAATAAGCTTAAAAGGACTTCGGCAAATCTCTGAAATTTTCCAATGTAAACTATCATATATTTGTATGTTTCAAGGTTCAAGTAATATCCTAAGGAATCACAACGTGACTAAGTGAACTTCGATCACCCTCCAGCAAACTACATACATATGCATAATGAAGTTTACATCTTTACTTATCATCATCCAAAATCCAGTATCGAGGCTCCGAAGGTGTTTCTATCTCATTAAGATTCTCTTCTACTTATCTATCGATTTGAATCAGGCATATTGCTCTTGACATCTTTTTTTTTGGGGTCCCCAATCAACCTCAGGTTGTATGGCGGCAATATCCGGTGGTACTGTCGTCGTTGTCGTCGTCGTTGGAATTATGCAAATAAATCCATTAATTTGTTAACCAATAAATTCCGTATGCCGTCTTCCATATCAATAAATCCCCAAGACTGTGTGCGTCATCATTAAAATATGAACGCAACACGGTATGTGTGCGTAAGTAGAGTGGAATAATTCGCGTCTTCCTTTCGTTCACAGGATCGACAACTGATGGACTCGCATACACTTTACATCCATTTATATCCACTCGATATTTCGATTTTTTTTTCATTTTATCTTTCCTTCATTAAATATTCATCACGCATAGCTTCTGACAGTCCTGATGAAGGACGACATACAGCGAGGGTCGCCGATATGAATGGCAGTTATTTTTTTTGTTCACTTTTGTCAAGCGTCTTCCATCCTTTCCCTCGTTCCACTATCGAAAAAGAAAAAAGAAAAAAATTATGGAAAATATTCGTAAATATATTTTCTTAAATTTCTCTCCAAAGAAACGTTAAACCTCAAATAAAACGGAATGAAAGCGACAGGATACTCGTATACCGATGGCGTATGGGTGATATTGAAAATTTGAATTTAAATTGCGCGACGAATTACGTATGCGAAACGGGGCTGAGGGGTGACCATTGTAACTAAACCGTTCGATGTCTGCTTTAGGTGTGATTGGAAGATCAATTGGCTCCTGCCATAGGATAAATACATATTTGAAATTGATATGCAAATTTGATTCGTTCGCCTTTTTTCCCCTTCTCTCGTATTTTCTTATTTTGGGTCGACCTTAATTTCTAGTTGAGTTGGTTATTTTTAGAAATAAGTTTCGATGAGATTTTTGTAAGTTTAATCCGCAAAGCAACTGAATGTATGTATATTTTATTTCGAGATAAAACTATATGGGTAGGTACTGCAAGCGAACGAGGATTTACCTAAATCATCCACGTTCAGCTCCTTTCAGATAGACATGGCTATATACAGCTTTGTGCAAAAAAAATAGCACCAACAGTCGTTGACATAGAAATTTCAAAAAAAGTGGAGTAATTGAAGTTTATGATTTTTTGTTTTTCTAATCATGAAAAATAATGAGGTAATGAAACTAAAACATCACGTTCCTTCAAGTTAACTTTAAACAAAATCTATCAGCCAGATTTTGAATTTTACTTTCACTTGATATCGAAATCGAAATCGACCAAAACCGATTTTTGGTGTTCGGTTTCACAGCTATCGAATTCAATTTCACTTTTTTCAAAGTGAATTCAAATCAAGTTACCGGGTTCTAGATATCGATTTTACTGTTTTGGGGTCGAATTGAAATCGTAAGAAAGAAAAAAGTGTGAAATCGACAAACTGAAATACATTTGTTTTTGCCTTTGAATTTTGAAACAAGTACAGGGTACAAGCTCGATGCTCGTTTTGCGCAAATGCTCTAATTCCGCACAAGTTGAAACATTTCCACTACCGCTCGGTTTCCGCACAAAATTGTGCGGAAATAGAGCCCCTAGTACAAATGCGACACTTCTTTGAGCATTCATACCATTCAAATATTTTTCTTTAATGTTCCGTTATTTCAGGTAACGGAACGCTGATACAAACCTAACCTCTTTTTTTGGATTTCTTCGTAAGAACGCGAAATAGCCGTTAAAATGAACATTATGTCAGAATTCAAGCAGCACAAATTTGACGATTATTTTAATATTGGGTGCAATAAATATAATTGACAGTAAATAAAAGCATTTTAAGCTATCAAGAAAGGTAGATAGTGGATTTCTATTAATTCAATCTATAAATTTTCAACACAGTACAAAAATCAATAGGCATAGCGTTGCGTTGCCGTCTGCCAGGTTAACAACGATTAAATAACTTCATATTCATAATTAAAAAATATCACATGTCACCAATTAGGGTTTAAAATTGCTTATTATTCTATCACGATAAGCTAACGCTATTTTACAGTACAGTGAAACCTGTCTAGTTGGACATCCTTGACCAACTTAGCCAGGTGTCAAACTTACCAAGGTTTCACTGTAATTAAATAATTAAGGAACATCATTTCATTCAGTTTGGTCGTCCGCAAGAAAATCGCTGCCAAAGGAGTACCTTCTCGTTTCTCTTAAAATGGAGACTTTCCAAGAAAATGTATGGTGTCCTCCCGTGCAGCCAAGTTGCATAAGCCGCGATGCGATGCGATGCGAAATGTAGTTGGGATGAAGAACTACTTCTCGCAGTCTCAACATCATCGATATATCATCCAGGCTGTGTTCATCACGAAAATAGTCATTAAGATGGAGATTGTGGGACAATTGACTGTAAATCATTCAATGTACTGATCCCATTGCATCTGGCAAAGATGTTCTCTGCAGAGTACGTCCATCTTTGCAATAAGCTCATAGAGTGTTCACTTCCAATCGCTAAAGTCAGTACTACTCAAATTCAGCTCCATCCCACAATTATGCGCCAATTCTTTCCCTTCCCCATACCAACTCGTCCTGCTTTGTATAATTTTACGGCAAACTTTCCTCAGGAGTCGTTTTTCAGGCATATTTAAAACTTTAAAGATGTAGTCTATGCTAAGCTTTAACGTTATGACGAAGAGTGGAGGAATACCTGTTTCCAGCACAACCATATAGTTTGGGGAATTTAACGGAAGGCGAAAGATTCTTTCGATATATAATACTTCAACAATCCCAAACGATCCCAACACATGAGCCCATAAAGCAGAACGGCTTCAGATACAGCTTTGAAGACGCGGAAATTATTACTATGAGCAATATTTTTATTGGAAAATCATCTGTTCCACGTTGCATTGATTGCGCCCTTAGCCTTCGAAAGTTTTTCCCTTAGAGGTATGTCTTTCCATGTATGTTCCATTCAGCGCAAGGCAGCATTACTTCTTTCATTATGCTAACATAAGCTTCAACTGTCACTGTCATTATCGGTCCAGTGCTTATAGCACTTTGTGCTACCGTGTTTTGGTGCTGAGGTTTAGATTCTCTTCTCTTTGGGTCTTCGAACAAGTGTTCTGCAGCCAGGAGGCTCAAATAAAACAATTTTGGACTCGTCGCCGGTCCAAAGAATATTTCTCCATTTTGAAATGGGCCAGTCTCGATGTTCTTGAGCAAATTTCTTTCGATTTGCTACATATATGTCGTCTTGATCAACGGTGCTTTTCTTGGACTTCTGGCGATCAATTTGTTTTTAATAAGCGTCCTTCTTATGGTTGAGGCATCCACTTAAAAATTGAAATCCTATTTTATTTTCCTTTGCAAAATTCAAATTACAACTTTGTAACAAAGATGTTTTTCCTTTTATTTGCAGCCCTCAAAACATCACCAGCCATACACGAGCAATGCAAACAGCTCGAACGTGCCAAAACTGGAGATTTGCTCAAAGCAAAAATCCAACAGCGACCAAATCGAGAGGAACTCGAACGTCGTCACATCCTAGAAGAAGATGAATGCCACATTGATCCCAGCCTAGCTGAGAAGCAGCGAATGCTTAAGAAAGCACGGTTAGCCGATCAATTGAATTCACAAATCCAACATCGGCCGGGACCACTCGAACTGATCAAGAAGAATATATTACACACAGAGAAACCAATCGAAAAAATCGTCAAAGAGGGTTTAGTGTCATTTAAAGCGACCAGCGAAGGTCTACTCACCCGCCCGCAACATCCCCACAGCTATGTGACATTTGAAGATGACTCGCAGAGTTCGGAAAGTGATACACGTAACACTCCGCCACGGACAACAACCGATGTGCTAGAAGCGGCTGCAGCTTCGGCGGGTATTGTAACTGTCGCCTTAACTATTCCAACTAGCGGTGGTCAGGTGGTTGTCACCTCAGCACCGATACTCCAGACGAAATTCCAATCGGCATTGGCACCCTATGTTCCACCACCACCGCCATTGCCGACGCGAGTGAAGCAAGAGACGGCGAATTTGTTCGAAGAGCTGTGTCAATCGGTAGCTGGACCAAGTCCAAGTCCGGGATATTTGCCGTTGGCAGCTTCGCCATCATCGTTGGGGTCAAGTGCATCGACATTGAGTCCATTTTCATCAGTGGCATCACCACCACACTCAATAACTCCACGGCCAACGATTCAATCACCTGTGCTATCGTTGCATCACTCTCAGAAGTCCGATGCTCCTGGGAAAGATAAGAATCGAAAGAAAAGTAAGTCGAAGCCAGTCTCTAAGGCGAGAACGATTAAATTCCACGAGTATAAGGGGCCACCCAGTGCTCAGAAGATATCATCTTCATCGGAGTCAAGTGCTACAGAGGAGACATCCTATCAGCTGATGTTGGAGCAGCAGAATTGCTTATTAAAATTCCTGGAACATCTCAATAAGAATCAATCGATAATACCGACTACAACCGGTGTTCCAATGCCTAAAATGGTAACAATGACAACACAACAATCGGCAGTGAGTAGCAGCGATGTCAGTACATCGAGTTCCATGTCCATGTCGGCGGGAACACCTCGTCCTCCGCCAATGCCATCTCCAGCGCTTTCTGTGAGCTCATCAATTCCGCCTAGTCCAGCAACTAGCTATGCGGAATCCACATGTTCCATGGGCGATATTACGCGGCTGGAGAAGATGAAGGTCTCTGACTTAAAAATGCAGCTCAAGAGGCGGAATCTTCCAGTTTCTGGACCAAAACCACAGTTGATTGAACGTTTGAAGCCATACCTGCCGCTTGATTCAATGGACTGCACTCCAGTTTCAACATCAGAAGTGATTTCAGTGGCCAGTGAGACATGTGACGCACCAGATACAACCGTGGCAATGATTGTGAACTCCCCACGACATTCAATGTCACCAGAAGCTGTCCATGATCATCACGAACATATGGATGTGATGCAGCAGGTTGACTCCCCAATGGCAGTCGCCTTGCAGACCACTACCCTTTCACAACCTCAACCACAATCGGCAACTATACTGACATTGTCCAATGAGGATCTCGTGCGGGAACAACAAAGAAAGATTGATGAACTTCAGCGGCAATTGCAACGCAGTGAGCAGGAGCTTTTGCAGTTTAGACAGAAGCAGCACGGTGCACCTCCACCGCAACAAATCACACTTATCGCTGCAACTCCAAAGGAGATGATCATCCCTCAGCAGCAGGTAATCAAAATCCAACAGCAGCCAATGCAGCAGCAGCCGGTAGTGTCTAGTACGCACCAGGTCAAGGCTTCATCAGCTCCACCACAACCAATTAACCAGAAAATGGTTGTCAAACAACAGTTGGAGGCTAAAATCCAGAAGCAAAAACAAGCAGCTGCAGCTGCTGCACAAGCACAGGCTCAGGCGCAACTGCAAGCCCAAGCGCAGGCACAGGCTCAAGCTCAGGCTCAGGCTCATGCTCAGAATCTTATTCGAATGCAGAAAGCCACAGCCACTCCCACTCATCACACGGTTATCATCCCAAAGATGGAAGACCAGAAAACGATTATAGCTACTGCTCCAGCATCGTCTCTCACTGCAGCAGCCCATCATCAGCAAGGACTCAATATGAGCGGAGGAAAGGGACAAAATAATGTCGGCTTGATGTGGAATGACGGCAATCAAACAATCTTCCTTGTTGGCTTACCGCAGCAGGATAACAGCAAGAAGCTTATGAATGGTCACCATCGAACCACATCACTTCCCAGTATCGTGTTTCCCATCACACCCGCAGAGCAGCAAATCATCGAAGCCAAGCGTCAACAAATGTTACCACGGCTTCAGCAGCGTGATGTCAAGCCACATAATTTACCACCTCCACCGCTGTACGAAGAGGCAACCAAGCAGCTGTGTACAGTGAAAATCAAGGAAGAGGTCATCGAGCCATCACAGAGAAATGGCATTGCTCCACCACCACCTCCACTGCAGTCCACTACATCCAAGCGTAAGCAGCATGTCAAATCGGAGAAGCTCACCGATGTCCTTGATATCCTTATTAAGCAGGGAGAATTGCCGGAGAGCGCTCGAGAACCACTAACTCCACTGACACCAATAACGCCAGGTGGGAGCAGCCTCATGACCGACATGAGTGGAAATCTAATTTTCACTCCTGTGGCGACTACAACAGTGCCAATTCAAATGGATACCACACTAGCATCTCCATCTTTCCAACTTCTAAACACTCCAGCTCCACCACCACCTCCGCCGCCACCAGCTCCGACGCTACTTCCTCCCCAACCACAAGCACATGAGCCGTCGCTGCTGGAGAACATCGCCATGTCCTCACCACTACAATCGAATTGTCACATAGATCCAGCTAAGACGTTGGACATCTTCTTGGAGCAACAGCACCAACAATCATCCCCCACTCTGCATCAGGGTCATGGTCAGGAGAAGTCATCCAACGATCGTGACACGAAACTAAATCATTTCGATGAATTTGAACTGCTAGAGTTGATGAGTCAACAGCTTGAAATGGACATTGGCGGCGATGAGAACTGTCACAATTTCCCCTCACTGCAGCAACATCAGCAGCATCCGCAACTGAGCAAGCAGTCAATCTCGTCACCAATGCGACGTGACATGAATCCCTCGCTCCAACCATCCATTAATGAACTCATTCAACAAAACAATAACAATTCCTCCCCACTCAATGGCGACAATACCATGGCCAATGGTATGGTGCACCATCACCATCTGCATCATCAACACCAACATCCACATCACCATCAAAGTGTTAACAATAATCCTGGGGAATCGTCATCATCCAGCTTTGCGTCGTCAAATAACAATTTCGGATCGACTCCCATGGATGTGTGCGATGACTTTGACAATCCACTGGGCAGTTTCAATTTCAGCTCTCAGTTATCACCAGATTCCAATATCAATACTCCACCACATCCATTCGGATCTGGTAGTGGTGGCAACAGTTGTGGCCTCATGTCATCCCATTCCTCTTCCTCTGCGGTTGGCAATCACAATTCACTGTTGGAACAAATGTCAGTATGCGGTGGCAATGTCGGGAATCCAGGTGCTTCAATGATGGAAAATGGTGATAGTTTCGGTGGCAATCATTTGTCACCAATAAACCAGGACAACATTTTGGATCTGTTCAATATCGATGACTACAAGATGTCCTGGGGTGAGGGAGACTTTGCTGTCTAAAATAAATAAAAAAAAAAAAAAAAAACAAAAGAAAGTCCTCGCTGTGTCAACAGAGACGAAAGTGTGCATTTAAAATATGTGAACGAGATACTATCCCTGAGATAAAGCTCTCCCTCCTTCATCACATCCAGCTGTGTGGTTTATTGAGAACAGTCAATAATGAAGTAAATCAATAAACAAAATAAAAGTAAAATTAGATCATTCCAATGAAATTCTTCACAAAAATACTAAGCAACTGCTTTATGATTTTTTTGTTTAAGTTGCACGGCCTAATGTAGCTTACATATGTACATGTACATATACTCGTATGTATCTAAAGGGATGTGTAAAAGTGGAATCAGGTGGTTTTATCGCTTCGATAATGAGTGGAGTTTAATCCTTATCTGGTACATCTTTAGTCAAATGACAGATTCAGGATAATATAACAGTTTAGCAGCCATTAATGTGTTTTGTTTGATTACTATGATATATATGTACGAGTATGTAGACGGTGGAACTCTTTAGTTTTGAGTAAATATTCAATCCGAAGATTAGCGGTTGTCAATTATGCGCACGAGTTCCTCGGTACCTCGATCTTTCTAATATTCGTGTTTTTTTTTTTTTTTTTTTTGTTGTGGCCTTTTCCAATCTCACAATATGTGACTCTACAACGTGGCATTCCGCAAGATCAGTCCTTCCTTTTTTTTTTGTTATGTTGTGCAATCCATCTCGCCGCTCCATACTTCATCACCGGTCTCACTGCTGGTTCGTAGACATTCCTCAATTTTATGGCAGTTAGACTTTTTTTTTCCTCTCAGTTAAGTTGAGTCAGTTATGCGGCCTACATCCGAGAATCTGTTTTCATTGTTACAAATAAATAAAACCCACATAATGTATGTTCTTTAGTTCAATCCATTTGAAGCAGTTCCACCTGCATAAACACAGGAAGTGGATTTTTAAAGCATCTGTCTTCAATTACAGACCACTGTTTCGTACGATGCTATTCGTTCCATGTCCGAGTGTACCTAGTCTAGTCATAAATACTGATACAAAGAAAAACTTATGCAAAATGAAAACGCGTTGATATTTTTGAAAACAAATGTATACTTTGTATTTGTCAAATCACTAGCAACAAATTATGGAAGACTTCATTCGAAATGGCCGCCATTTGCCTTTAAGCACGACCTGAGACGCACTGGCCAATCATCAATCGCATTTCGCACCTCATTCAATGAAAAGCTGTCGACAGTGCGGACAAAGGCTCGCTTCGGTGATGAGTAGAGCAGGCCAGCTTGTAATCCAAAGGGTTGAGGTCCTGACTACCAGCTGACCAATCATCCAGTGATATGAAGTCGGGTACATTTTTTTAGCCACTCTTGAATGGTTTTCGCCTTGTGGGCTAGAGCAGAATCTTATTCGAATGCCCAGTGCTTCTTTGTGAACATTGTTGGGCTTAGAGGCTTAACGAAGTCTTCCTAAACAATGGTTTGGCAAACTTTCGCCGAAGTCTTGACTCCTTTTTTCACAAAAAAGGAAGTTGGTTATGCCATCGTACCCCGCCATACCTTTACTGAAGCGGGGCGGTAGCCTCTTTCAACCATTGGAAAAAGTCCTGAAGTTCCTTTTGAGGCCTGAGCATACACTCGATCATTTTGTGTATTTAAAGTTTCTTTGACGGTACAAATGTTTTCGTCGGTAAACAGGATTCTTCTGTGAACATTTTAAGCGTACCGCCTTAAGAGAGCTTTTAATTTTTGCTTCAATGCGACTGTTAGCAGGTGTCCAGTGTCTTCTTTGATGATGCGAGACACGGATTTCTGCGAAATGTTCATTTCGCGCGACAAGATCTTCTGCTTTCTCTGTGGTTTGCGTCTGATTCGAGCCTGCGGGGCTCTGATGGGTACCGGAGTTCTCAAAGTGCGTGGACAGCCGGATCTTTGACGGTCACGTACTCCACCAGTATCCTCGAATAATTTAATTGTCTGATAAACAAAACAGCGAGTGATTCCAAGCGGTCGCAAGGTCCAAAAGATATCACCTCTTGACATATTACACTTGTGTAAGCTGATCACAACGACATGGTTTTCCATGTCACCCCATTCCATGATTGTAAATGACTAAAAACAAACATCTTTTCCACGACAAAGAAGCATAAGGCCAATGCCACACGAGCGTCTTTTTCCGTCCTGAGTACAAATACAAATGTACACTCGGCGCCTTTATGGTCGCGGGCGCCCGTGTGAACAGTTCTATTGGTTTTCTATATACTCATGGCGCGCGGCCAAATTGGAGCGCAGAAAAAGACGCTCGTGTGGCAAAGGCCTAAAACCAACGGCTATAATTTATTTAAATTGGTTGCAATAAAAATTGTATCAGTATTTATGACTAAACTAGGTGCATACATATATACAAAAAAAAAAAAAAAACTCAACACTTCTACACTCCCTATTTTAAACATGACTAGAAAAAAGCTTATAAGCGCAGGTAAAGCATATAACCAGCATATATAAAAAAATATACATAGTGACAACTTATTAGCTAAAACAATATAAAAAAAAATTAAGTATTTCCTCCAAGGAAAGAAAACGCCTTTAATTAAGTAAAAAAAAAAATGTATTTCGTTCCGTTTCTATCTTCAATTCTTATAAAACAAAAAAAATATATAAGTATCTATTATATTAAAAAAAATATATTTTAAACTATTCCGATATTTTATTAAATTAGAAAAATTGAAAGGAAACACTTATCCATATGATTGAATGCATGGTAAATTGTGTGTGTAGAATCTATACATTAAAAAAAATCTTTAAACAAAAAAAAATGTTTTTTTTGAGCTTGTGTGAGTTGTTTTATCTGTTTTTATCTTCGTAATTTCTTATATGTGTACATATCTACATGGGTACATAAAACAAAGAAAAATACTTGCGAAGGTTTTAATTCTTTTTAAAGTGACAGAAGCAAATTGCATTGCGAATAAAAGCAAAACTGTAACAAAAAGAAAAATACACAAAATATGTACTTAATTACTTGTTTTTTATTATAATTAAATAATGTAACTTGTTATTTATTAGCGTTTAATGAAATGATTAAAAATCAATTGTAAATATTACTAAATAAAAACAGAAAGTAAAATTCAATTTCGAAATATAAATAAAAAAGAAAAACAACAAAAATATTTCAATTGAAAAAAAAAACGAAAATAGCTTTTCATTTAATTGTTTCCTTTTCGTTTTATTTAGTCTACTTAACTAAATTTTATCATCAATTTCCTGTAAATAAGTTAATTTGTAAGAGCTTACATAAATATATATTAAACTTAAATAAATATACATGTGCTTGGCATACAAACAGAAACAAAAAAAAAAGTAAATTAATTTTATCAATAGAAAAAAGAATAAACAAAATTAATAAATAAATAAAAATAAACAATTAAATTAAACTTAAGAAGTAACCACGCAATATTTTTGTAAGAGATTTGTGAACAATATCATTTTGTCTTGACAACTAAATGGTTGCGATTGCTATTAAAAAACAAAAATAAATAAATTTAAATTATAATTATTATTATAATTATAATTATAACAATAACTACTACTACTACTATTATTATAACAAAGTGATATCAAGAAAAAAAAATATAAATACTATGAGAATATTAAATAAAAATCATTTTTCCAACAAAAAAATTTAAGTTTTTTTATTTTTTACTTTACTTTACTCCACTTTTAGTTTAAACTAGCGGATCGGCGAACTTTGTCCCGCCCAATATTAATTTTTTGATTGAAATAATTTCGAGCATTCACGATTCCACCCGAAATTAATTTTTTTGATCGAACATTCGCGATCGATAACAGACGACGCCACTCGAATTTCAATTACAGTGGACGTCCATTCTAACGAATGATATACTGTTTGAGGTCATTCACTATATAGAGCGCGTTCGTTATATCGATCGATTTTTTATACTTTTTTTTAGAAGTCATTAATAAATATGTTTATTTAGACGTTTTTATTTAATGTTAAATTTAATACTCCTGCCTTTGGATCTCTATATCCAGGAGACCGCAGCAAAAACTGCCCTCAGGCTAAGCCAGTCAAAACACTGGAGGTCAAATGCATACGGACATGCCAAAATACTTGGCAATTACCTTAACGGCGACATATACATTGTCCCATACTTGGATTTTGAAAAACCCTTCACGTGGGATTTTCCAAGCAGAGAGCAGTGGGAGAGAAATGAAATACCACAGAGCGCTAAGTCCATCTATACCGATGGGTCAAAGATGGACATAGGTATTGGAGCGGGTTGCTTCTCTGAAGAGCTAGGAATCAGCGGCTCCTTTCGACTTCCAGACCACAGCAGTGTTTTCCAAGCGGAGGTTCTAGCAGTGACAAAGGCTGTTCAATTGGTGTCAATGATGACAATATCACGTGAGGATATCAATATTTACATTGACAGCCAGGCGGCCATAAAAGCGATAGCTGCTAACAGGGCATAATACCTTAAGATACCACATGAAAAAATTACGATTGAATGATGATGACATATGCAGAGGATGTGGTGATGAAGAGGTACATGAGGATACAACCCATTTCCTCTGTCACTGCCCTAACCTCTGTCAACTAAGAAACAGAACCCTAGGCAAATCCTTCTTCGAAGCATAGACATTGATACCACGGGTAGGACCACACTATGGGTATCACAATGGGTCCACATGGACCTAAGTGTGATGAGGACACACACATCCTCATCAGCCCGAAAACCTAACCTAACCTAATAGATGATGGTCCTGCCATTTATGTGTCCAAATTTTGTGAAATACTTTGAAAAAAAAAATCACTGATCAAACTTTGTTTTACTGCAAAGCTTTTTCTTGAAGCCGTCTCAACATGAACCTGTCAGCCACATTGACTTATTGCCGCCATCGTAAAACACCCGCTAAGCAACTGGCTGCTTAAGCATGCTTTATTGGAGCTCCAAGAATACTGATACCGTCACCTACCTCATCCTCGCTTTTAGATTTTAGTTCAACGCTGTCATCGTATGCTTGTTCTTGTAAATTAGTTTCAGTATTGTTCCAAGTTTCTGGGTCTGTGATGGTAGCACGTTGCTGAGCGAAAAAGATGCGAATTAAATTTCGAAACTGATTTAAATAAATGAAGTGGGTTACCTTCGGGAAAGCACGATTAACAAGACTTAAGGTGCTCTGCATTGTCAAAACTTCGTCATCTTGCCATAATAATGAAAGTGGAATTTCATCCTCCTGAGTCTGTAATCAGTGGGCACCGTAGCTCAAGTGGCTAGTGCGTCGGACTACTGAGCCAGCGGTCTTGGGTTCGAATCCCGCCGCAAACACCTAAAAGTTTTTCACAGTGCCCACCTCTTTCGAATGTCTGACAAGCATCAAAGAGTATCATTTGTCACGATTGAGCTTCTCCACTCGCCGTTCGGAGCCGGCAAGAAACTGTAGGTCCCTTCCATTCGTGCAAAAATATAACACGCACACACAAATGGTTGCGAGAAGCAGGCCCAGGTTCACCTCGAGCTGTAGCGCCAACTAAGTAAGTAAGAGTCTGTAATCAAAATATTTCTCCAACATTTTTGAAGCATTAGAATCGAGAGCTTATTCCATCCTCGATCCAAAAGGATAATTGCATCCAAGAGTTTGAATTATTTTAGCACAATAGTGATGTCTAGACCTCTTGAGTATGAACGCATAATGTCACTCAGCAAGCAATTGCGGTAATGGAGCTTTGTAAGTCGTATGACATTTTGGTCCATCGGTTGTATTAACGGCGCGGCGGCGTAACGTTAGGTGGCATAAGAGCACGAGACTAGACATTTAAGTGTGAGCATACAATTCAAAACTTTTGGAGTAGCCAAGTAGGCGATGAGTGGAAGGAGAAGACAAAAAATATGGTATAGTAATAGAGTGTAGGTGTTCGTTATATCGGATAGCAAATCGTGGCCTCCGTTCGCTATATAGAGATACTAATGTAATCTGAAAAGCGTTCGTTATATCGCAAATTCGCTATATAGGGTATTCGTTATACTGGACGTCCACTGTATTGATTGAAAGAAAAACTTTTCGAATCCAATATCCTTTATTTGCACGGAATGTAAATAGGTTGAGGGAACCATAATTTGGTATTGGAAATTCTTCCTCATCCACAGTACTGCGCTGATGTTTCAGTCAGTCTGAAGTCCTTTAGCCACCAGAAAGTCTTCCGATGCCAAGCAAAAGCCTACAAAATCCTTTGAAGATATCATTGCTTTAAAAATTTAGATATTCTTAAAAAAGTTAATATGTACTTGACGTTGTATAAAAAAGTATTATTGGCTTTTAAATGTTTGCTACTAAATCGAATTTGACAACAACACATCAATGCACAGACTACCTATAACAGACGGCGGCAAGCTTGCATTTCCCCTGCCCGCGCATTGTCAAAAATAAAGCGGAGTCTAAATTTTCCTGTCTGTGGATGCATGTGAATGAACACGTGGGCATCAACTGCCTAAAAGTGTAGCGTGTTGTTTCCTTCTTTCCTTTCAAACACAACATTTTGGGCAGCCTGTTATTCCCCTAACAACAAAATGTACAATAATGAAATAAACAAAATGGCTGGGGCTGCGCACTTCTACCACCTACTTGTAAGAGTGTGTGAGTGAGGCTCCCATTTGATTCTGCTGGAACGTTAGAATTTATTCACATACTTATGTGAAAATTGACCAATTTTAGCTTGGTGGAGCGAATCTGTCAAATTCATCAAAGTTTGCCGTCTACTATAGTAAGGGCGTTTTCGACAATGTCATTTCATTGTCAATTTGATCGTCAAATAACGGTCAACATTTGCAGCACTTAAAGGTTACGTTGTTTGCAGCTGGCGTTTTAGAAAATTTTGAGAAAAGCAGTTTGATGCAGTCGATGTTTTCGAAAACGGCCTTTAGCGAGGTACACACCATCATACAAGAATATCAGTTTTGAATGATAACACGCAAAACTGATAATGTGTACGCTCGAAATTCGGGGTGACACTCAAAAATGATGCTCACGAAATTTTTTGCTACTGACTGACACTCAGCGGCCATCTTTGTTTTTCTTCGATTGTATGTACATATATACAAATTTCGTCGTCCGAAAAGTAGACACAAGTAGAGAGAGTCGAAAAACAACAACAACAACGATGATTTGAGTGTCATACAAAACTTATAGTGTGTACGCAAAAATGATATCAGTTTTGAGTGACACTCTTGTATGATGGTGTGTACCTTGCTTTTGTCTATAGTGAAGCAATAAGGACACCTGTCAAATTGGGCAAAAGTGTCAAGTGGACTAACAGCGCCATCTCTTACTGACCTTGCAAACGAAAAATGGGCAATGTTGTTGCATGTGAATGTGTGGGAAAAGGGTTTTTCCGACGAAACATTTTCCAAATTTGAAGCTCTGGCAATTATTTCTACTGCATTATTAGTTTCGCCATAAAAAATATATCGAAAATCGATTTTTCCGAATTTTCCGATTTTCTCGCCGTAAAAACTTTCCTTTGGCGAATTAGAAAACAACAAAGGAGGATTATTTCTTCTAAAATAAAGATTAGCGGAGATATTTGTTTAACCATGGGTCAAGGTTCACCAAAGTAAGTATTTGAAGTGAAACTTCTTACTCGACTTCAGAAGGTTGCGTTAAACGGTGGCGTTAAATGGTCGCGTTAAATGGTCACGTTATATAGTTGCATTAAACGCTTAACCACAGATAATTTACATAGACATCGCATGCAAAGTAAACATTTTCATTGCTTTTTCAGCCAAAACATTGATTACGAAAAAAATATCGAGAAATTCGAGAACATCCATTGTTCGAAGTAGGTTAGGTGCCTTATAAATATTTCGAATTTTTGAGGTAATAGGTAGTACTGTCGTATTAACTTATAACTTCAAACCGCGTCTTCACAAAAAAAAAAAAATAAACGCTTTATTCGATCTAAATAAGTGCATGCATAAAACATTAGTTTGCTGCATAAATAGGTAATGGAAATTGAAAAGCCTATATCCATAATCCAAGTGGGCTGAGCGGGGAGCCCTGTCCATCATGAACTACAGTAGAATCCGCTTAAGACGCTCACGCTTAAGACGCTATCCCGCTTTTAACGCTCTTTTTCTCCGGTTTCTTTATTCTGAAATAAAATCCGGTTAATACGTTCATACAGCTATACGATACACTTCGCCAAAATTTGTATTTTCTTGTTTTTGCATGTCTTCCCAGAAAAACGATTCAGTACATTGGGATATACGGAGGCACCGACGGTCACCGCCGTTCTTATAGAATTTTTTTTGTTTTCGGCAAAAAAAACATATCAAGCGATTCGTTTCTGTGGTCGTTCCTTTTGTCAGTTTTGTTTTATTTCTTGTGTCAGTGGTGTGAGTACATTGGTATTTGATTGCGTACAAGGGCTAGTACAAGCGATGAATACGCATAATTTCAACTCTTTATAAAATAAACTTTTTTTTAACTGGATGTTATTTTTTAGTTTTTCCCGCTTAATACACTATCCCGCTTAAGACGCTATTTTCTGTCGGTCCCTTGAAGAGCGTCGTAAGCGGATTCTACTGTATATTAAGTATTTCCTTCTTGACAATTGTCTATATTCACCGTTCTACGAAAGCAACTTTATTCATCATTCATTATGCACTCCTTTGTTGGGCTCAAGAGATAATTGAGATCGACGCTAAAGTTCTGCTATAACGCATCTTGAATATGATTATGATGATAAGTACTCGTACCTACCTACCGCTGGAGATATAGCCCAACTTTATAGCCTCTTCATGCATTAATTTTGAGTATTTAATGCGGCGATGTACGCTATACAAATAGATGTCTGTGATTATGAAGACGACAAATCAGATAAAATTAAAGAACAAGTAAAGCAGACAACACATCGACATTTTAATAACGTCGTGTATGTCAATTACGTTGATCAATTGAGTTGTGCTAACAGGAATAAAAGCTTCTATGTGTACATATGTACATGCAAACCTTAGAACTTGGTTGTCAGCGTAAATTTTCGCTCAACTGAAGTGACACCCTTGTCAACGGGCGGTTTAACCTGCAGAATTTTTAAGTAGAAAAGTGAACAAGTTTTTTGAGGTTGTGGAGTATGGGGTGTGGGGTGTGGGGTGAAACATCATTGATTATTTATGCATACCAAGTACATTGGAAAAATCGATTTTGCAATTACACATAAATGGCATGTGACAAAGTAATTTTTGATTCAATATGTCAACGATAAATGGCTGGACTAGTGATAAGATTTTCAGGCAAAAAAATAAATCATGAGTACATATGTATATATTATGTATTTAGATAGTATGTATACTCTACTGGAAGATGCACATTCCTGAAAAAAACCATCAAGGCAACAAAAGCCATTATCGTATGCAATAGGCTAAGAAGATGGGGATGTAGCCAAAGCACGATATACATACATCCTCATCTATGGAGCCATAGCATCGGCCAGGAGAGCTTAGGAAATCACTCGAAAAGAAACAAAGATTAACTTGCGTGTGCGTAACAGGTGCTATTCAGACATGTGTCACAGCAGCTTTTGAGGTAACTCTATGAGTGTCCCCCTACTATTTAAAGCAGTGCAGAAAACAGTGCTCAAGTGGACCTAGATAGCAACAGGCAACAGCTATAGTGAACACTGTCGAAGCAGGTATTTTTGGGCCAGGGAATAAAAGCTACATACCAATTCGTAATTATTCAAACTTTTACTGACCGAAGGTTAATGCAATCGAAATTTGCGTGTAGACTCAACAGACAGTACAGAAAGCAGGATGTCAGCAATTCTTTTTGATAGCCAGATGGCTATTTAGACGGTGAGTTCATGGAGAATCACCTCGAAAGTGGTGTGGAAAAGCCTTAAAATTAAATACTTTAGAGTCACACTACATATTTACAATGGGTGACTGGCCATATTGGAGTGGAAGGAAATTAATAGGCTGCATAACTGGCAAAAGTTGGAGCAGAATATGCATTAGTCTAGTCAAATATAGACTTGGAATGTAGATACTGCAACAATGAGAAGAAAACCACACACTACCTTACAGGCAGATGGGAGGCTCTGTTTCACAATAGACGGGATTGTCTTTCTCACAAGAGTTCCTGCAGATGCTAACTAATTGGAACTAATTCGGTTTTTTTTTTTTATCAAAAAATATTGTTTATCTCTATATACATATATAAAAATGAATTGGTGTCTGTTTGTACCACCATAACTCGGCTGAACATCATTCGATTTCCATGGGGATTTTTTGTTGGATCTGGACCCGATAGGTGGCGCTCGAGTCGATTTATTAATAAAATCTATATTAATTGACCAAAATGGCTCATATTCACAATATATGTTGGTATTATGCCAAAAGAGAAAACTACTATATCTTCTCTCGATAGGTGGCGCTGGAGTCGAGTTATTAACAAAATCTATATTAATTGACCAAAATGACTCATATTCACAATATATGATAGACAGACAGACAGATAGATAGACAGATACACAGACAGACAGATAGATAGACAGATAGACAGATAGACAGAAAGACAGATAGACAGATAGACAGATAGACAGAAAGACAGATAGACAGATAGACAGATAGACAGATAGACAGATAGACAGATAGACAGATAGACACAGACAGAGAGACAGACAGATAGATAGACAGGTAGCCAGACAGACAGATAGACAGACAGACAGACAGGTACACAGACAGACAGATAGATAGACAGGTACACAGACAGAGAGACAGACAGATAGATAGACAGGTAGGCAGACAGACAGATAGACAGAGAGATAGACAGGTACAAAGACAGACAGACAGGTGCAAAGACAGATAGACAGACAGGCAGACAGACAGACAGAAGGACAGACAGATATATAGACAAAGAGACAGGTACACAGTAAGACAGATAGACAGACAGGTACACAGACATACAGGCAGACAGATAGATAGACAGATAGACAGATAGCGGCTTTGAGTCGGGACCCAAAAGAAATGAGTACAAATTTAAACATAAACAACCAAAACAAGCAAAACAAAAAAAATACACCTGAAAAAAATCAAAAAAAAAATAATAACAACGAAGAAAAAGGAGCGGAGTGTGACTTATCAACTCCGAAAAATCCGTTCCAGAGGAGTTCAGTTTTAGTGCGATCACCACCAAAAGTGATCTTAGTAGAGGAGTCGTCAAGCTCGAAGCCACCTGAGATAGCCGACCAAAATCCAGAAGTGAGGGAATGTACACCCAGCGTGGAAGGAAGAAAAACAGCAGACCCCAACGAAGAAAAGGCTGAAAGTGATGCCATGAACATCCTCGGCCAAAGAATTGAGGACCTGATGAACTTCTACAAGGGCAAAAACAATGTTCATCATGAGATCAGGAGACTGACAAGTTTGGTTCGCTCAGCCTATAACAAGATAGTTGACGCAGGATATGTAAGACCTACACGAGATGAAAGTGGCCGTGCCCCCATACCCGCAACAAAGATGACGCAAACAGCGGAGGGGTTAGAAAACCGAGTACTTTGCCTGACCAATAATCTGACAGCAAAACGGCCCGTAAACCATCAGGGGGAAATATGCGACACACCAAAAAGGAAAAGAGATACAACACCAAAGAGTGCATCGCGTTTGAATATGTTGGCTAAACAGCTCCCACCATCGAAAAAGAAAAAGGCGTCGATGGAAAAAGGTGCGACGAAAGATAAACCACAGGAGATTAAGGAAATACCAACCCAGTCGCTGGCGGAAGGCAACAAAACTGAGCCTGACTGGATCAAACAAAGACCACGGGCAAAAGATCGGAGAAAACCAACCCGCCCCGACGCGCTGGTTCTAAGAACAAAGGGCGATATGACATATGCAGATATGCTGCGAAAGGTCAAGAGCAATCCTCAACTAAAAGAACTTGGCGAAAATGTTAACCGCATCAAAAAAACGGCGAAAGGCGATCTACTCATTGAACTGAAAAGATCTACCAACTCGCAGGCCACTAAATTCGAGGAACAAATTAAATGTATCCTGGTGGAACAAGCGGAAGTGAAGACGCTAACACATGAGACACTGATTGAGGTGAAAGATCTTGATGAGGTCACCACGAAGGAAGACGTGATAAATGCCTTAGCAGAGAACTTGGCAAACACCAGTGCCATAAAAGCAGTGACAATTAAGTCACTTCGGAAAGCCTACAGTGGTACCCAGACGGCAACCGTGAGCTTACCAGCAGAAGCAGCCAAGCAGCTCATTGAAGCAGGCAAAGTGCGCATAGGATGGGTTGTGTGCCGAATACGCGAGAAGCTTATCCCAATTAAATGCTACAAATGTATGGAATTCGGGCATATAGCCAGAGCTTGCAAAAGTTCTAGTGACTGGTCCAAACACTGCCTACGGTGTGGTAAAAATGGTCACATAGCGAAGCTATGCAACGAGGAGCCAAAATGTCTACTCTGCCAAGGCAAAGAGGGTATCGACAGTAACCACTTTACAGGAAGCCGTAGATGTCCATCGTACCAACGAGCATGGAGGGAGCTGCTGCCGAAACAATGAAATTACTGTAGCTAAATCTAAACCACTGTGAGGCGGCCCAGTCCCTTTTAACACAAACAGTTCGTGAACTAGATATTGATATCGCAATCTTAAGCGAACCGTACCGGCAATATGATAACACTGTATGGATAGCGGACACGACAGGCAAAGCCGCAATATGGACTTGCGGTAAGCGACCCTTCCAAGAAACAGAGGTGAACCCTGGTACATTCTTCGTGCGTGCCAAAATTGATGGCTGCTACATCTACAGCTGTTACGCTCCACCGAGTCTTACCATCGAGGAATTTGATAGTTTTCTGGATAGATTGACCATAGATGCTAGAGATCGAAGCCCGACTATCATAGCCGGAGATTTTAATGCATGGGCCACAGAATGGGGCTGCCCAAGGACGAACACGAGAGGATGCAAACTACTAGAGGCTTTAATGGTCCTTGACGTAGTGCTCCTAAACACTGGTAATGAACATACATTTAGCAGGAATGGGGCGGGTTCGATAATCGACCTAACCTTTGTAAGCAACTGCCTTGCTCCGAGAACAACATGGAAGGTCAGCTCACACTATACTCACAGTGATCACCAAGCTATATTGTATGAAACAAGGAATGAAGAAAGGCGACGTCAAAATACATCCGCGAGAATAACTAACAGATTAGGGTGGAAGACAAATACATTCGATGAAGAAGCTTTCGCCCTTATGATCGCGGATGCTACGTTGACGGGTTCGGCTAATGAGAAGTCTCTGCAACTGATTGCGCACATTACAACGGCCTGCGATGCATCTATGGTAAGAAGAACGACGAATATACGCTACCCATCAGTCTATTGGTGGAATGAGGACATTGAACTACTGCGCGCAAGATGTCACCGCGCAAGGAGACAGTGCCAGCGCAGTAGAGGAAGAGACGATTTCACCGAACTCCACCATCGGTATAAAGTAGCGCGAAAGGAGCTGAAAACGGCAATAAATACCAGCAAACGTCGGAGCTTCGCCGAGCTATGCAATGGAGCAGATGAAAACCTCTGGGGAAGAGCGTACCAAGTGGTGATGAAAAAGCTGAAAGTTTTTCGAGCCCCATCCCCCACATGCACAGATGTATTGGAGCAAATAGTCGAAGGCCTATTTCCAAGGCAACCGGAAATTTTACTGGAGAACGAGTCATCTTTAGCAGCTCAACAAATTCCTAGGATAACTCCAGACGAGATCCTTTTGGCAAGCAACAGGTTTGGAAATAAAAAAGCCCCTGGACCGGATGGGATCCCAAATATAGCCCTGAAAGCTGCGATTAGAACCAGAATGGACCTGTTTGTGGATATTTATAATGCCTGCTTGAGTGAAGGAGTTTTTCCCGATCAATGGAAGAAACAGAGACTCGTACTACTACCGAAGGGAGGTAAACCGGCAGGAGATCCATCAGCCTACCGCCCGCTCTGTATGTTGGACACCGCGGGAAAAGTTTTGGAGCGCATTATCGGTAACAGGTTGGAAGCGGCGATTGAAGAAGCTGGTGGACTATCAACACATCAGTACGGATTTCGAAAAGCACGCTCGACAGTTCATGCCATTAAAGAAGTGGTTGACACGGCGAAAAGGGCCATAGAAGGAAGAAGATGGAGAAAAGGCGCAAAGCAGTACTGCTGCGTCATAACACTAGACGTTAAGAATGCATTCAACACCGCAAGCTGGAAACATATCCTTGAGGCGCTTCGAAATATGAGAGTACCAACCTGCATCAGGGAAATTCTGAAAAACTATTTCCGACAAAGACTGTTGCTCTATGAAACAGATGACGGCGTAAAGCAATACGCCGTCACTGGAGGAGTCCCCCAGGGCTCAGTTCTGGGACCAATACTATGGAACCTCATGTACGATGGCATCTTTCGTCTTCAAATACCAGGCGAGGCAAAAATAGTGGGATTTGCGGACGACATCGCAATAGTTGTAACTGCAAAACTCCTGGAAGAAGTTGTTCAAATTAGCAATGAGACCATTTCAGTAGTTCAACGATGGCTAGCATCAGTCGGCCTCGCGCTAGCTGAACACAAAACAGAAGCGGTACTAATAACCAGTAGGAAGCAGCGAGAAACCATCACGCTCGCTGTAGGAGAGCATGACATAATATCAAAACCAGCTATCAAATACCTTGGCGTTATGATTGACTCAAAGCTTACATTTAAAGAACACCTGGAGTACGTAAGCAACAAATCTTCCCGTGTGGGTGCCTCCATTGCGCGGATTATGCCAAATATAGGAGGGCCAAGATACAGCCGCAGACTTCTCTTAGCTAGAGTAGTCACATCCGTAGTGCTTTATGGATCACCAGTTTGGGCCGAAGCTATGAAAGTGACTTCATACAAAAGAAGAATCATAGCAGTAAATCGACTATGTGCACTAAGAGTTAGTAGTGCTTTCCGCACCACCTCGGACCACGCAGCCTGCGTCATCGCAGGAATGCTACCAATCGATATACTGGCGGAAGAACTGCAGAAAAAGTTCCTAGAGAGCAGACAGGACCGGCGGCTGACTTACAGCGAAGCGGACACCAGAGAAAGAAGCACAGGATTGATAGAGTGGCAGCAACGCTGGAGCCTTTCTTCCAAGGGCCGTTGGACTTACCGCCTTATCCCGAGTATAGAGACTTGGATAAACCGCAGACATGGTGAAGTTAACTTCTTCATAACGCAACTGCTCACGGGACATGGTTGTTTCCGGTCATATCTTCACAAATACAAGAACGATGACTCTCCCACTTGCCCATCATGCAGTGGTACCCCCGAAGACGTAGAGCATGTATTCTTCCACTGCCCACGATTCCAACTGCAAAGGGATGCACTTCAAACAGCGCTGGGAGAAACACCAACTCCGGAGAATCTAGTACATCACATGCTAGAATCGGAAGACAGATGGAACGCAGTGAGTTTCTATGCCAAAGATGTATGCCAGGAGTTGAGGAGACTAGAGCGAGAAAGAAGAAGCCACAGAGTGGAAACGAGCGGTAACGCTGCTGTGTACCAAAACTCACCTACGCAAAGGCACAGACAGGTGGACATACGAATATACATGCGCTCACAGAGGGACGCAGACGTGTAACAAATTAACTGCGGCTACAGCGTGGAAATGCCGTTCAGGCAATAGCTCACACAACAGGACCTTCAAACCGAACTTCAAAGACATGAACGTATACGGAATGACACACACACGAACTTACGCATACACCATACGAAACTAACGAACTAGACTAGACCCACACGTACTGACATATACATAAACGAACAATACCCTTCAGAACAGTTTCAGACACATTGACAAAGACCTGTGAAGATGAGGAAAAGCTACGGCTGAAGTCCCCCCCATGACGAAATACTTACAGTGGTACCGTGGGGACCAGGGAACAGAGGCAGGAGGTGGTTTTAGTGGATTAAAGTCCCACACACAGGCTTTTGATGCTTTCCACCTTTCTTACAAAAAAAAAAAAAAAAAAAAAAAAAAAAAAAAAACAGATAGACAGATAGATAGACAGACAGGCAGACAGACAGACAGGTACATAGACAGACAGATAGATAGAGATGGCGCTATTAGTCCATTTGACACTTGAATTAAAGAATGGTGTACAAAACCAACTGATTTTGTATTGAAGTAGTGATTTCCAATGTTTAATTTTGCATAATTTTGCCTTAGCACTAATTTATAAGAAGCATATTTTTAATGTGTATCCATTCATTGAATAAATAAACATTGCATAAGTTGACAGGTGTCCTTTTTGCTTCGTCATTTCACCAAAGACTAAATATACTAGACGGAAGCGGCAACTCATAAACGCACAAAATCACTTTGGAAATTCTATGGATACCTACTAGATGTGCATTACATATTACATAGGTACATGGGTACATAGAATTTTGTCAAATTTTCTGTATAAATAGATGGGCGGTGGGACGAGAGATCATTCACTAAATCAGTTGAAATTAAAACGTTAAACCGAGAAGAGACTGTTTGTGTACACGGGCGAAGCCGGGCGGATTTTATTTTATTATATTATTCAAAGGCTTGTCCATCTTTCGGGCTGGATACGAATACAATGGCGGAAGAAAGCTCATCTTTAGATGCAGTCCACGGATCGAACAATTCAGAAAAATATAATGTGGGATAGTATTTGAGAGGTCTCCAAACATTTTTTTTACATTTTTTCTTTACAAGAAACTTTGGGAGATGCTGCCAAAAATGTGGGACAAAATACCATTTCCCACTCCCCTCATTATTGCCGAAACTACTTAAGTCAAAAATATGAAAAAGTCATGGTTAGTATTTGGCTAAATCTCTTAAGTTTTACCTATGACAGTTTTTGAGAAATTCAGGTCGAAAAACTCAAATTCGCGACCGATTAACTCGTAACTCGTAAGCTACTGAACCGATTTTAATGAAATTACAGTAGACTCGCGTTAACAAAAACTTCGCCTTACGTGAACACCCGCTATCGTGAACAAATTTTTTTTTACACTGACTATTCTGTAGCGTGAACACGTTGAGAAAGCCCTATAACGTGAACAAATTTCAAATGCATTCAACATAGAAAACTTTTTCTTTTCTGTGTTTTTCGGTTATCCGAATCGTTTTTATAAAAAGGGGAATCCCCGTTAATAATTGTTCGTGAGTCCAACAGATATTGGCGTATTTAAACGCCTCCGCGAAAGGTCAACCGTAGTTCAGTGGTCCGACACATAGTTTTGACAGTGATATTGTTACTGTGTATCGATAAAAAACTACATAATCTACAAATCTGTTCTAAATACTTTTCTTTTATGATTTATCGTGCTTTTTTTTCAAAGTAGCCTCACAGGCAAGGGTTAGTGTCTAAGGACAAAAAAAGCTTAGTGTTCTAGGGTTAAAGCATGAATTCAAAAATATCTTAGTACTTTTTCAAAAAAAAAAACCTTAAAAAATTGCTGTCCCCCTACCTTATCTTCAAATATATCTCTCAGAAAAATGTGAATAAAATCACAAACATTGAGAACGAAGTGTAGATTGAACTAAAATTACCAGGCCTGCCCTGCGTTCGAAAAGTTTTTTTTAATTAATTATTTTTAATGTTAAATACCCAATTGTTTACATTTCCAGAAATGACGTTACCATATCTCAATCAAATAAAAGCGGATACGTACGGGTATGGGAAATTCTTTTTATTTTATTTATTTATTTATTTCGCCAAAATTCTAACAATATTTATAATAAAAGATTGAATAAAATTAATATACGATTACAATAATAAAATAAGAAGTGTAAGTACATAAGTTAACGAAAAAAAGTGAAAAGCTTTACAAAATATGTTGTTATTAAACATATCAGAAAACTTATTAAATGTCTTCTTAAATGTCAATCGGTGTGATTGAAAGCTCACCGGTCCTCTCCTTTAAAAATCTGATATGCCTTAAAGTACGAATATTTGATTTTACAGATTTTTTTTTTTTTTTTTTTTTATAATTCACGCGCGCTAAAGGGGTTATGAATACCCTTAAAATGTCTTGCACAGCGCGGGCCAAGGGAAATTTAGAAATGATGAAATTTGATGATACTTTGGAACACAAAAAACGTGAGTCACTGTTTCCGTTCAAAAGGTCGAACGCAAATAATGTTTCAGACAATTTTTACACACATAAATGATGGCTTCATAGATATACATTATAATTTAGGTGTCGTTACTCTTACTACATTGGGAAAAATTGAATTTATGTACAGACATAGAGAAACAAATTCCAAAATTCCACGTATTTAATACAATTCAACGAATAACGAGACGAAGAATGAAATCTGATGCCATGCATAAATTTCTTGCATGTTTTGTTTATTATTTTTTTTAACCATAAATCTATCAACAAAAATCTATTACATATGTATGTAAAAATAACTGAGTACGGAGCACTTGTTGGGCATGTTGCATGTACAACTTTCACTTGACCGGATTTTTAAATATACTCTACTGAAGCAAAAAGTTTTGTGTTTTTTTTCTTCAAGCTATAAATTTGGGAATTTCTTCGATATAGTTGGAATCCACCTGCCGTGTACCCACGAAAGAATATGTAAAAAAAAGTTAACTCCTCAAATGCTGCCTCAATGTGATCCACGTGCTTAATTTAATGATTTGATGGCACACGATTGTCTCAAGTTCATTAGGTAATTGCCGAAAACCCCATTTTTTTCTTTATCTGTCTTCGGTGTCGGCCTTGCATAATTCCATTAATTTTTAACGAAGAAAGCCACATTTGACTTGCTTTTGTCCACAGAGTCTGTTTAGATAATCTTAATGACATTTCCACCCGCCACGTCAAGACCGCCTTTCAATTCGAAACCACCCCGAAAGCCCACCCAAATCATTTGGCACGCTGTTGATAGGATCTCCGATAAAATCAATCGGCACCATAAGTACGAGTAAAAAGGAAAATAATTTAGTTTACGTTATTATCCTGTCATTATTAACGGTAATGAATTAGTCAAGTAAAACAGGAAAGTCGTGTAGGCGTGTTCACTATGGAAATTTACCGCCCTGCAGAAGCAACATGGCTTGTGTGTGCCAAAACAGATATTCAATGGCATAATCAGGATTATGTGGTAGACGTATTGTGGTTGGGGATGTTGGAGGGGTTACAACAACTGCGTGGCACTGTTTGTGCCAAATTGTCCACCAACGTTAAACCCCATCCAACTAAGAAGACGACAACGACACTGATGACAGCGATGGCAATGTCGCTAAGGAACGGCGACCGTAATTTCTGACACAATAGGGGTAGAGGGGGGTTGGTCTGACAGGAAAATAATACACATACATATGTGTATGCATACAGATGAAAGTGGAAGGACGGAAGGCAAAATGAACAAGGATACCGCCTTTAGGGCGTGTAGGCGTCGTCGGTGTCGTCTAAATTCAAATTAGGATACACGAGCACATTTAAACATACATATACAAAGCTAAATGAAACAAAGCAGAAAAATAAATCGGATAACCACACGACACGACTATGGCAACAAGTTGACGACGCGACGCGGCAGCAAACGGGCACAAACAAGCTGCCAGAACGATCCAGAGTGGCTTTCGAAGGCGCCACCACTTGTTTTTTTCCGTCTTCGCGTCCAATTATAGATTCATTGTTATTGTTTATGGTGCGGTAGTAGTAGTATTTACTCCCACCCACATCAAACCATGGAATTGAGATCCAAGGAAACAGAAGTATAGTCAAATGGCCGTGAAAAGGAATCCACTTCCACAGATGCTAAACTCTCATTTGCCAATGGCGTTGTTGCTTCTTTGACATAACATTAGATGAAGGACAGAGGAACGTTTGCTGTAATTTGAGTTTCCTTTTTTTTCTCATTTTCCATTCTCCATTTTCTCCATGCTTAACTGATCCTGGGTATGTTGTAGGACATTTATGAATGCCATTTTAGAACCCAAGTGATTAGATTTAATTTTTATTTATTTTTTGTTGTTGTTTTTCTTTTATTAAATAATAGCTACGGTTGTTATTAAAATGGGATGAAAATGACAACGATGTACAATTTTAAATGGCAATAATGAGGGTTAGAAAAAGAAGAATGAAGAGAAGACAAGGAAGCACACACGCACAGCTGCTCATGAGAAGTAGCATCAGCTAAAAGAAGATGAAGATGATGTGATTCATTGTTCTTGAAATTCAAATTTTCTAATAACAAATGAACATTTTATAATAAACGAAAAGTCATTAAGTAATCTTATTTTCTTTTCTCTTCTCTATCTTTATATATAAAAATGAGCTGTTCATAAACTAACCATCCGATTGAGCTGAAACTTACACTATTTATTTTTTTTGATGTTTGAAGTGTTCGTACAGCAAAAAATTTCAAGTTTTCCGGTAGATGGCGCTGGAATTCAAAAAATTTTAAACTCACCGTAGAATGAAGCTGAAACTTACACAATATATTCGCAATGAAGTGGGAAATGGTCGTAACATAATGGGTGTAGCGAAGCGCACCGGGTAACCACTAGTATTATATAAAAATCGATTGCCGCATGTATTACTAATCATCACTTAAGAACGGCTCGACCGATTTGGATTTTGTTGTGTTCATAAGTGTAAGGATAAGGTTTGTATGAAAGAAAATTTTTGGAAAATCCCTCGAAAAATGTCTGGATAAACTGAAAGTGCTTTTTCCATGGGATGATTTGGCTAAATTATTCGGTTCATTCATCAGTTTTTTGCTTATGCACTAGTGAGTACCTTGGTGTAGTGGTAAGTGCGTTGGACTACTACGCAATACTGACCGGGTTCAATCCCAGCCCGGGTCCAACACCTTAAAGTTTTTTTTTTACGGTGCCACCTCTTTCGAATGTCTGACAAGCAATCAAAGAGTATCATTTGTCAATGAGCCTCTCAACTCGCCGTTTGGAGTCGGCAAAAAATAAAGGTCTCTTCCATTCGTGCAAAAAATATGACACGCACACACAAAAGGTTGCGAGAAGCATGCCCAGGTCCACCCCAAACTGTAGCGCCACCTTATGTAATGTATTGTACTAGAAAATAAAAGAAAATGTAAATGAAACAGGAGCTCAATCGTGAAAAATGATACTCTCTGTGGCTGGCTACACGATCATTTCCATACCGATTCTTTTCCGTGAGACAGGTAGATTTTATGTGAGCTAAAACGAGAAGGGTTGATTTCACCAAGAGCACACCGAAAATCCGATTTGATAATAGGCGCGTTTTTTTTTCAAATCTATATAGATTTCGAAAAAGCTTTCCATACAAAAATAAGACTGGATAATTATCCAGGCTAAGGTTTTGTTGTATTTTACATTGAAAACATGTTGCGGAAACATGTTCAGCCTATATAGATTTGAAAAAAAACACGCCTAATAATTCTCGGTGGAAGATGCATGTTCTTGCCTCAAAGCGTTTCATTTCTCATACATTTTTTCATTTTTTTCCGACCGTCGGCGGGGTCACATCACGGAAAACTCAAAAAAATAATTCTCTGTGCAGGACGGAGCACGGAGGTTGTGTGTTCTGTTTTCAAAGTGTTTCCCTCAACACATTTTGTGTGTAGCCACGGGGAGATTTTCATTACCTAGTATGCCATTGACCGTGTAGCCAGGGCCTTTGATTGGTTATCAGACATTCGAAAGAGGTGGCACCGTGAAAAACTTTAAGGTGTTGGACCCGGGTTGGGATTGAGCTCGGGTAGCATTGCATAGTAATCCGACGCACTAACCACTACACCACGGTGCTCACAGTAACACGTTACAGTCTTACGAATTCGTAAGCTTTCAGTACGCACAGCACTTTGTTCGTTTGATTTGGCGGCTGGTGCTGGCGCATTCTGTCTGCGAACCATTGCTCGTCGTACCTAACTTTATTCGCCAATTCGTTGGCTCTTAATAGGGCTTTTTGGCTAATATTTACACAAACAATCCCCTCTTAATAGACTTGACAGGCCAGTGACAATGGTTTACCTATGAAAATTCGAATTGCGGAATTATATTTTTCCCAATTCACCCCCTTAGGCTATCCTATATGTCATTATAGAAACTAACTGTCAGTTAAGATTTTGGTGTTAAGCCCCATCTATCGGTAAACTTGAAAACTTTTGATTTTAGAACACTTCAAACGTCATAAAAGTATTTAATGTAAATTTCAGTTCTTGAGTTTTAAAGGATCAAACGAACAGCTAAATTTTATATGCCTACCCATATATATGTACAGGTAGATATATTTTTTTATATATCGAAATAAAGTCATATTCCATAGTAAGAAAAAGAAACCTCCCTGGCAAAGTAATCAATCACAGCACGCATAATGTACTCGTATGCGTATAGGGTATCAAAATAATCAAATGAAGCGTACAACATATTTAGATGACATATTCAAAAAAATATCTTCAACGAAAAGCTCTACCTATAGAAAGAAATATTAGGTTACGTATTCGCCCCAGTGACTCATATTGTCACATTAAAAATACCATGTTTTGTTTGTCCAACGAAGTGAACACAGTGATACGAGTATCTTTTAAAAAGGTTTTTATTTTATCGATAAATTTAATTTTTATTAAATAATGTTTTATATCTCGTCCATCATTTATAATGATTTTTACAAGTTGGTGGCAATTGACACACAAACCAGCCCAACGGTACGGTAGCACACTTGCCAATCAATCACTTATTATACAATGTGAATTGTCAGCAGCTGATATGTTTGTTACTAAAGAATTATGTTTACTTTTGACGTTCCAGTAATGTCAGTGTATAACGTATTTATTGGAAAGTGGATCACTAGAACTACATTCTTGCAGTACCCTATAGGTTGTACAGTTATTAAAATACCTGGTTTCTGTTTGTCGCGAAAGCAACTTTATACGAGAAATGTGCATAGTATATGTACAAGTATATTTGTTTGTTTAAATTATATAAATATAATAAATATATATAATTATAATAAATACTAAGAACAACATCATTATTTTATAAATGTCTTTAATTAATGGAATTCAATCATACTAATATATAAATTTCAAGGTGAAGCTCTTACCTGTCAATCTTATGATTCGATAAACACAAAAACTAATGCACACAATGAAGTGAAACTTCGTATTCCAGTTCACTAACATCCTGTGCCTATTATAGGACGATTTTTAAATTAATTTATTCGCAATATTATTTAAATGAATGCAAAAATAAAAACACTCTAACAAATGCCACTTTTTGGCGAAATGTCACTTATTCAAACTACAAAACAAAAAACAATCCACACTTGTAGATTGTATATATTAGTAGATTTCAAACCTTGGGGTGCGTGTATTTTTTTTAAGTAACACTATATTTTTTAGACACGGGCGAAGTCGGGCTAGTGTTTTTATAAATCAAAGCAAAATGAAATAATAAAATGAAAATTAAGAATAAAAAGTGAAGAGTGAACAGTTTTAGTGTAAGTATTGATACCCAGATGCCTGTACTACACCTGTAAGGTTATAAAATGGATTTTATTTTTAAATTAAGGCTTATCATTGTGTTTTCTTATAGCAAAAGAGAGTGAATTCCAGAGACGAATAGAACGGACGAAAAACTGTCGCTCCCGAACAAGATATGAAACACGCAGTGGTATCAAGCTGAAAGGCCGATTTGACTGGGAAAAGATTAGTTTGTTAAATAAGTACTACTGTTCAAGGCTCTTTGTCCAGCCTTAGACCATAAAATAGTAATCCTTCGACCACATAAGACACAGTTAAGAACTCTAATAGAAAATGGGCGAATAACCAAGTCGAATGATTGGAAACATATTAACAGATAATATAGATTAAATTTACTGGGGTTTAGGGTCGAGAAGTTTTCAGATGACTAGCTTAAAATACTTTGAAGATGCTTATTAATTTCGCATACTTACTTACTTACTCGTGGTCACCGTGGCCGTGGTGGTTAGTGCGTTGGACTACTACGCCTTCTGCTCGCGTTCAATCCCAGCCCGGGTCCAACACTAAAAAGAGTTTTTCACGGTTGCCACCTCTTTCGAATGTCTGACAAGTAATCAAAGAGTATCATTTGTCATGAGAAGCTTCTCAACTCGCCGTTCGGAGTCAGCAAAAAACTGTAGGTCCCTTCCATTCGTGGAAAAAACAACATGCATATACAAATGGTTGCGAGAAGCTAGGCTTGGTTCTGTATAGGACTGCTGACACCGTATATTTTTACTTACTTAGGTGGCACTATAGTCCGGGGTGGACCAGGACCTCAACCAACAACCCCTTCCAGTTAGCCCGGTGCTTGGCTAACTGCCTCCAGTTGCGCAATCCAAGTATATTGAGGTCTTGTTCTACTTGTGCGCGCCACCTTAGGCAAGGTCGTCCTCTTTTGCGCTGACCCTCCGGGTTAGAATCGAATATACTCCTAGCTGAAGCGCTGATGTCCATTCTCTTTACATATCCTAGCCATCTTTAATGCCCAATTCACAGTTTTTTTTTTTAGACGAGGTCGATGTCACTGTACAGCTCATACAGTTCGGGGTTGAATCTTCTACTCCAAAACCCGTCAACGCAAATGGGATCGAATATATACGAAGGGTTTTTTACTCAAAGCGACCAAGAATATCCACTTTCGATAAAGTCCATGCTTCAGCTCCATATACCAAGACTGAGCTGGAAAGGTCTTCTATAGAGTCTCCTTAGTCGATCGGGAAAGGGCCTACTACTCAAGTGCCTTCTTAGCACAAAGAAACAGCGATTGGCAAGAGTAATCCTTCGTTTGATTTCCGACGTTATGTCAGACATTATGGCAGAGCCGAGGTAGAAAAACGAACTCGGGGAGGTCATTACCGACTGTGATAGAGCATCGAGCTTTCTCCATCGTCATCCTGCAGAGACGTATGACTTTGGCATGGATGTCAAAACGAGACATTGCTTCATACAGTTCATCCCTCTAGATGCTGCCATAAGTGGCCTTGAAATCGATGAACAAGGTGGTGGGTATCGATTTGGACCTCTTGGGTTTTTTCCAGGATCTGCCGAAATGTGAAAATTTGCTCTATTGTGGACTTTCCTGGCCTAAAATCGCACTGATAGGGGCGAATCAGATTGTTCACGAAAGTTTACAGGCGTTCACAGCATATGGAAGATAAAATCTTGTAGGCGATGTTGAGGAGACTGTGTCTTTGGAATTGGGGCAGTTGAGGGGATCTCCTTTCTTGTGGATGGGGCAAACGATGCTGAGATTCCATTCATCTGGCATACTTTCATCTGACCAAATCTTAGAGATGAGTTAGTGTATGCTCAGTGCTCACTACCAAGTCATCTCCAGCTGCTTTAGATAGCTCTGCGGGTAGACCGTCAGGTCCAACAGCCTTTTTGGACTTAAGCTTTGATTGTGCTACCCTCACTTCGTTTTGATCAGGTGGATGGGAGTTTTGGCTATCATCATCTAAATTGAATAGTTCATTCTGCCTGACAGTGGAGTATTAGTCTTCATCGCCGTTATACAGTCTGCAGAAGTTGTGTTTGCACCGACTGTGTTTCTACTACAAGGTTTCGTTCGTCATCCTATACAGGTTTCTGTACGGGAACTGTTTTGCTGGCACATTCTTTTTACCTTCTGGTAAAACCTCCGTACATTGTTCTCTCAATATTCTCGTCCTCTTTTTTTTTACCTTCAGAGAAGACCTTCTTAGACCTTCACCTTAAATCAAGTTTTATGTTCTTCACAAAAGAGTTAAGTCCAGAACAACTTAACCTAGTACACATGCCACACAATCACTCATCATAGTATGACTGCCCGGCAGATGCGCAACTAAACCTTCGCACAAATAACCCAAAGAACTTATTTGTTGTCCTGAAAATTCACAACATTTTTGGGTGGAATTATAACTAAAGTGAAATCGATTGAATGTCATACTCAGACACGCAGTGGCAACATGACACCCACTGACCAAGTTCTTTCGAATTCATCAATCAAATGTTTCCTGTCCATTCACTGCTGGCGGCTGAGATATTTGCACACATAATCTATGGATCTGCAACCTTGGCAGCTTCTGTTGAAAAATTCAAGCACTCCACCAACACAACACACCGAGGCATTGATTCCAGTGCGGTTTGTTGATTTAGTCCCTCGGGGAAAGTCCTTCGGCTAAAAATAAACTGACCATCACACGCACTATTTATTTGTCTGTTTTTGTTATTCATTACGGGATGACACCCCCCCCCCCCCCGCCCCTCTCATGGTGGCGAGTCCTTTTCTAGATTTAATTATAACAGAAACAGTGTATATCAAAAGTCACCACAATGCGAAACTTTAATTTGTGCTCTCAATAGTTAGAGGATTTCCGATGAATAGAGTAGAAAATCCTTTGAATAGAACTCTTGTGTACATTTGAATCATTAAAATTCAAACCCAATAACCAGAGATTTTGAAATAAAGGGTAAGAGGCTTGCGGCCGATACGAACGGACTTGAAACTACTCATTTGTCTGTGTGACCGGTTTATTCAATTGATGTTTTGTGATCCCATTAAAATTGTGTCATGTCCTATGGTGGTTTATACTCCTTCATCACTCTGCATGGAAGGGTGCCACTACCACAGAGCCACTCGTTCCTGTAATGCCCGGCAGGGGTTTGAATATTCAATGCTGAAATGAAAATGCAGCTTTTGCAATGATACACCAAATAAATATGTACAGTGTGGTATAGCTACATCTCTGTGTTGTGTATGTCAGTGTTGCCGCTGTTACTGTTATAGTATTTTTTTTAAATTCAGTCATTTTGTGGTACTTTTTTCTTATGGTTAGGAGAAGTTCGTTTTCTGTAACATAGTTTTTCCTGTAATAATTCCTCACAGGATCTAGAATAAAGCTATCGATTTCGGATACTCCGGAAGCATTCAGTACTCTCTTGTTAGAAACGTAATGCCGAAAGTCGAAATAGTGCGTCTATACATCTGCATACAGGACCGAAGACATTTTCTCTTATACATGCGAACTTTTTCCATATATGAAGGGTTTAAAAGCTACCATATTGGACATCAAGTCAGGATTGGACCAACGAAGGCTTGGTAAAATAAGAGACATTACTGCCGCTCTTGCCTTCTTAAAAGGGCTGCCATTTTGAAAAATCAAATGGGAGTATTTTAGACGCTTACAGTATTTTGTGCCTAAGGGGAGTACAAAAAAAGAAAAGATACAAATCAAACATCAAAAAATACCATTAACCTGTTAAAACTCTAAAACTCGATTATTTTATTTCAACTGCAGCCTCACGATTTTTTTCAAAAAAGTTTACTTTTTTCAATAAATAGCAAAGCAATAGGTAAACAAAATTCTTGATCATCGTGGATAGTCTCTTAGGTTCATATAGTAGTAAGAAATGTAAGCATTAAAATAACTAAGTCTTGGGTTTTACCTATCAAACTTTAATCAGTACTTCGTACAACCTCATCGGCTCTCAATAACTCCGAACGTTATATTATGCATAAAATTTATCAAGTTCTGTATTACTTCGCCATTGATCTCGATGCACGCCTGGGGTTTTTATATTTTTAGCTCTTTCACATTCCTGTACCTTTTTCTAGCGATGATCCCCCACATGTTTTCGATTGGTTTCAGATCAGGATTACATGATGGCCACGGCAAACACCTTGTTCCGCTGACTTCCAACTATTCGCGGACCTTTTTTTGCCGTGTTGGAAAATAAAGTTTTCACCCGCCGAAATTTTTGCCAAATTCGTCTAGACTCTAGAGCATATTCTGTATTTTTCACCATTCATTTTGGGTGATAGCCATATCAAAGTAATTTTTCCATAATACCCAAAGGGATCCCAAGCAATCGCACTTCCACCTCCTGAGTGCCAGGTCATGTTTCGCTTGACTTTGCGTGAAATAGCTTGGTCGACCGGATCATCTAGCAGAGCCCTAATTTTCACCCAAATTGAGGAAATCACACAAAACGGAAACCGATCGTCCTACTTTCGACGCAATTGATCGCTTTCCATGCTCTCTTTTTATTGCAATAACTGCCCATCCTTTCACGGTCAAATGGGTTCTGCAAGTCATGGCTATGTTGAATTATGTTAGGTTGTAATTGGTTATGAGCCTAAGCCATCACAAAACACGAGGCACCATAATGGGCCCATCGCGATCCCCTGGGACCATCGTATGATGGTACCTAAACCAAAACTTTTCCGTCAAAACATTTAATTTCCCTTTTTTGGTTTAGCCAGCCTTTTCCAGTGTGTTAAAGAAGTCATTCCCTAAAAAATCCTTTCGAGAATGAGCAGTAGCCTAACAATCACAAAGAATGTGCTCAATATCCTCCGATATACTTATGTCCTATACCTATGGGGCATTTCGAATTACTAGGAGTGGGAGTCATCTGTGAAATTACCGTTACAATATTTTAAATATAAAAAAACTTATCAATAATCTGAAATATTGTAAGATAAACACAATGGCGCAAAATTATAGTCACTTAAAGTACACTTTAAAATTATTTTAGCACAGAACTAAGCGTTTTCATATTTATAGTCGTCATAAAGCCCACTTTATCGGTATCGCCTCGTATTAAATTTAAAATCACCCAAACTTCGTATTAAATATTTAATATGGAATTAGACTTACCTATAAGTTTGTTTTATTCAAACTGTCACTTTTATATGTGTTCGAATGAAATTTCTTATAGGAACGTTGCGAAGTAGAAATTATTTAACGGCATACTAAAAAGTGTCTATTATTGAACAAAAGTTAAAGTATGCTTTTAAGTTTAAAGTCGCGTATAACTAGTACGGAGTTAGACTGATAAAGTGGGGTTGACTATAAATTTGCGCCAATGTCTTTATACTTAAGTTTTTCGCCTTTTGTGCATGGCTTCTTTAGTTAGCAGTTCAGTCTGTATATCAAAGTGAATATTTTGATAATGTATATCTTTATAAATACTTATGTCATTTTTGATTATCAACTATTCTTTGCGCTGTGTAAATCGATCGCAAAAAATTGCTGATTTATTGGCATCATTACTAAGTCTGTCAAGAATTAAATGTCATTTTCGAATTGTGTTGTTTTGAATTTGAAAGCTAAATCCAACAAAATTTGTTTACAAACATGTAAGTGCATACTTTATATCTCAAAACACTTAATAATAGGTGTGTTTGGTATCTTTTTTATGCACAAGCGAGTGAGACCTGTCAAAACGTAAAATCCTCTCGAAGAGAAAGAAATCCTCTCAACGACAGAAAACTTGCATAAAAGTAAACAAACACACGTTTGGTCGAACCTATCAATAGGTCTGTTCCTTTACTTGAAAATTGTTACTGATTCTTACTGATTCTTACTGGTTTTAGATAAATCGCGTTCCTTTACACAAAAAAGTAGTAAAAGAGAGAGGCCTCTCACTAAAAAATCTTACTATTTCTTACTGGACAAATTTCATCCAGTAGAAATTGAACTATCTGTCAAAGTCAGCTGTTTCACTTGTTTGAATTATTTGCATTTTTTTTATTTTAATTCAAAAAGTAAAAAAATGGAGAGAAAAGGAACATAGATGAAAGTTGAACGTTCTGAATGTTGAAATTTGCATTTCGCAATATATTGCATACTGTATTGGTTCTGGGAAATCATCAGGGGTGGACTTTTCTGTAAAATCCAGAATCATACAACATCACTCTGGTTACTTTTGCTTCACAGATGTTTATGACATTTCGTTTGTAGCTGCTTTTGTGGTTAATCGCGTTCCTTTACTTTTTGGTGATTTTGACTGAGAGAATTTTACCCCCACTCCTTGAAATTCAATAATTTACTATTTTTGGAGCAAAAAGTAAAGGAACAGACCTAATTTGTTTTTGTTTTCCACTAACAATGAAAATTATGACATTTCACAAACAGTCAGATGGCCTGGTTTGACAGAGTTGTCCAGCCCACTACAAGAAAAAGATGTTGCGTAAAGTTTCATCGCTCTTTATTTCTAACGCTCTCATTTCGCTCTCTTCTTGCGATGTACTGTGATTTTTTCGAGTTAACAAACACAGATTGATGTGATTTACACAGTATTTCGAAAAGTAGTGTGTTACCAAACAGACCTAATATCAAAAATAATAACAATTTTGTTTTTCGTAGGTCTAATTCAACAAAACAATAGATCGCGATTCTTTCCGAATTCATGGAGAAACTTCTTTTGTTAAACGAAAGGTTTTCAAAAATCTAAAATATTATGAGTGCTAAGAAATGGTTTTAAAGGATATCCATACAGATTCGAATATACAAAGGTTTAAGGTAGTTCCAAAATATTCGCTCTTTTTTGCAGATTTGTTCTTATCAGTCGGACCTTTTTATAATTATTTTCACTCCTCACTCTCCTCGTCCTCGATCTCGCGTGTTGGAAAATTGCAAATGATGTAAACATTGCACTTGAACTAATTTGCTTTATAGAATATATGTCAATCCTCAAAACACACGTTCTTTTTCTTATATTATTTACCATTTTGAAGTCGACTGCACCAAAATCCTTATTGAAAATGACATACGAGTAAATATATGAAAACGACACCTAAATAGCTGTCACCTAAAATCAACGCAAAAATACGATTGTTGATTTGATAATCACCTTGCACAGAGCAAAAGTGTCGATTTTGATTATCAACTACCAACTATCGCGTTAGCCGATTCCACCCCTGGATTTTTGTGCTACTACTACAAATTTTGTCCTGAATCCATTTTTAACGTTTCTAACGATCCCATATATTTTTTTTATTTTTTTTTTTTTTTTTCAAAAGTCCATGATTTATTTTCAAGCTATTTTCATTTATTTATTTTATTTTTATCTGCCTGTGCATTGTTTTTATGCCATTTCCGTTGACAACTGCTTCTTGAAAGCAGTCCATTTCGTGCTAATTTTATACTTGTAAAAATTGAAAGCGAAGGTTAGACTGTGCTGGATACCCGGACACAGAAATATCGAAAGGAACTTAGCAGACGAATCTAGTTCGATCCAACATCTACTCTGCTACTTCTCTGCTCTTTAAGAACGACGTGACGCGATACGCCTCCGTAGATACATTAGGGATTAGGCCATAGATTCTTGGTATACATTGCAGAGCTGGGAAATTCAAAGATATGGGATCTACTAAGATTCACCAAGAGCACAAACTGGTTTACGAGTCGGTAAAAAAGTAGATTTACTCCCAAACTAAGAGGGGATTCACAATGGACCTTCAGGTCTCCGACTGGAAATGATTGCTCGAACAATCACACACCCCTCCTAACCTAACCTAACCTAACCTTCCTACCAAGCTACTTTTTCTGTTTGACTTTTCCTTTCATTATGACTGTTCTTCACACAAAATATCTTCAAAAAATCTTCAAACGGCAACACTGCTCTATGTCCATAGGACGATGCGCTTGTATATTTTATTATCCTGATGAAGTTACTCTCCTTTTATAGTTGGTTTTTGGTATGGCATCATTTGGATATGTTGCATTTGAAAGGAGAGGAGGGCAGCACCCACACGATGACAGCAATGTCCATTTATTTGACCAAATGCACACCGAAGTACTAATCCCTTGGTGTGTTCGTGTGTGTTGATGTGAGTGAATTTCGTTACAAGTATAAATACGAAGTCCAAGTATTCAATTCACTGATAAGGATGAATAAAGATGGTAAAAAGTTTCTTGCGGAAGTTTTCTTGAAGTGGCAAACCGGACCAAAGATAATGAATGGTCAATTTTGGTGAGACAACTGTTCAATGTTCAACAATTAAACTCAAAATAGATTTCATGCCAATGAATCTACATAACATAGTTGTGGTCAAGAGTTGTATATTTACTGATTGCTATATGAAAGAGACGCATTCCAATTGAATAGAGTTCGATTCAGACCCAGATTCAGATGAACTGAAAGGATTTTTTCTTTTAATTAAGCCTTAAACTGTGTTTTGATTCATTTGGGGACTTGTTTCCAGATTGGATGGATTCACAAAGATTTCGCTTGTCATACGGTTATCCAATTGTCTCCCATTGATAAGGGTTCTATTGCAATGCGGTTGGTTCTTACTGTTATATTAAAGGACTAGCCAGAGGTGAGTCGTCCATATTCCTTAGGGTGTATTGATGGGTGTATTCGAGATGTGCTTTGTAGATGACTATGTATATTCTTAGGTACATAGTCGAGTACATAAAAAGAGGCACAACACTACCAGGGATTTCGGTTGGCCAACGGATACTGGTGATGAGCACTTTAATGATTTTGGGTTTGCTGGAAATATCCGTTTTCAAAACTTTGCAATTCCGTTGGAGAACGTTGGACAACGTTCCGGTAACTCTCCAAAAACACGACTTCGATAAGAAGTTTTTGGAAATTTAGTTCTACCGTTTAAAATATATAGATATAGTGGCAAATTATGTGGTTCAAAAATTATACAAAAAAAAAATATAAATTAGGAAACTGAGCTGATATACCCGTAGGTATGCCATTCTCCCGAAATGATCATCATGTGGCTTAAGGGGGTATTCTAGTCTAGAATTTTAAAAAAATCGTTTTTTTCTTCATATTTTTAAAGATTACCTACAGTTTTCTGCCGACTCCGAACGGCGAGTTGGGAAGCTTTACATGACAAATGATACTCTTGAACGCTTGTCAGGCATTGGGAGAGGTGGGCACTGTGAAAAACTTTTTAGGTGTTTGCGGCGGGATTCGAACCCAAGACCGCTGGCTCAGTATTCCGATGCACTAACCACATGCGCTACGGTGCCCATAAAAGATTAGACCCTAAAAATATATATAATCTTTAAACATTTTGTATTTTTAAAAAATTCAAAACTTTGAAAAAAGGGCAAAAAATCAATTTCTTTATCAAAGAGCCGCCATTTTGTGAAAACAATTTGGTTTTTTATTTCCGTACTTCAGACGATAGTGACATTCTTACTGATTAAGAATTTTTTTTCTTTTTTCTTTTTCTGATCACCAGAAGGGTTGGAATCATGTCAAGAAGGACGCACCCTTATTTTCCACCACATCACTTTACCAGCCTGTAATTTTTTCAATTTTAAAATGTTTTTTATTTTTAATTTTTTGTGTATTGTTAAAATATTAATAAATATCAAATAAAAAAATGGCAGGTAAAAATATTCCTAGTTTTTTTTTTTTATCATTGAACTTGTACTTAAATTTATGAAGTAAAATCATTTTGTTATAAATACTAGCTGACCGGTGCTCGCCTTGCTTCGCCCACTCCTGCCAATGTTAAGGCAAAGCAGATTGTATTGCAGATGAGTGCCGAATTATTTTTCTAAATTCACCCACTTAAAGATGGAATTACAAAAAAATTTCTCTTAGTGGATGTCTATGTTATTGCAGGAATGTACTGTCCAAATTTCAGCCCTTTAGGTACGGCGCGGCGGTTTGGTCTGTGCGTTGTCGGTCAGTCAATCAGTGCACTGTTTCATATACAGAGATTATTTATCATCTTAAAAAATAAACATTGTTGACATTGACCTTATATGGGGATATTCCCTAACTCCGCAGTCAAACCTCGATGGTATTGTTTGATTAATTTTTCTAATTTCCTAAGCCATTTTAAGGCATGCTGCTGAATTTTATCAAATTTGAGTAAGCGTTTCTGGCTTTGGAGGAAGTATTTCTTGCCTCTTTGGACTGAAGAGTAACCCGAAGAGGTTCAAGAGCTGCCACATTTGGTATGGTTTATGGGCTGATGGAGTTATCATTCCATATTTCTTCGAAAATGAGCCCGGCCGGAACGTAACTGTGGATCGCGCCATGATAACGGACTATTTGCTGCCTAAAATTGAAGCTCGTGATCTCGACAACATTTGCCACACAGTCCGTGAAACCGCTCTCATCAATTCGGTGAACAGTTAATTCTCTAACAAGCAAAATTAAAATAATGGCGGAGGTTAAACCAGGATTTTTGCTTAAGCTAGGTATTGGTTAAAGAAGTACGAATTTAGTGAAAAAAAAATTATTAATTTAACCACCAGATAAACAAATAGGAAGGCCGCCTCAGCGCGCAAATGGAGATCGCATTTCGAGAAAATGCAATGTGTTTGCGATATTTTGCAAAGGTTGCATTTTTTTTTACCTTTTTTTGCATCTTTGTCAAGCCATATTGAAAAGTGGTCTCTACTGTCATACCTTATGTTAGCAAATGGGTGTTTTAACCTCTGGGTTATGCCAGAACTAGGGCTGTGCTCTTTTCCTTATGTGGAAGGCTGGCGAACTGAACGTATTTCCTTATAAGACACAAAACCTGCAGCTATTATCTTCAGCAACTTTCCCTCTGTATAATTTGAACCATCAGGAGATTTTTAAGCTCTGATGCGACTATACAAAATGTATGAATTAGTAGCAGCCATATCAAATAAATGAAAAACAAGCCTTATCATTGGATTTTTGGTCTTGAGTCGAATATGATATCAATTACTAAGACCAACCATTAGATTGAATTCACGTGGCTATTATATTCACATATTATGATTTGTGGGCAATCAACTTCAACGCACTTCTTTTTCTTTCGATGGTAACGCAATGCTTTACCTGTATGAATGGATAGGGTAACTCTTGAAAATTACTCAATTCCAATTCCACAAAATAGTTTAGTGGGTATCAGTGACGATTACTAGCACACTTAGGCCTAAAGAGGCCCATTATGGTACCAAGGATTTTGGGGATGTTTTCCCCGGTACTCAAGAGAACCATTTAAAGCTTCCCATCAACTCCTCAGTCTCGTTTTGTCCCTTATCTCTTTCAACTATTGATAACTACCACCCTCCTCTTGTTCTGTCATTTTTCCACGACTCACCACTCCAATCGACTGCCTCAGCAACAATTTCATCTTACGACTTCCATAAAGCTAACTTTCGAAAAATTAATGACTATCTCACCAATGTCTCCTTTGAGCTCGTTAACCTATCTTTAAATGATGCTCTCACCATATTTTATAGGGAAATATTTAATTCTATTTCGCTTTATGTTCCCTTTTCCCGCCATAAAATAACCTCTACATCACCTCCTTGGTACAATCGAAGACTTCGCTCCTTACGAAACAAAAGAAATAAGTTGTGGGCAGTTTTCCTGCGCACCAATTCTTTTTCGGATTACTCCAATTATCTTGGTACATACCTTCACTTCACCCAACTTTATAATAATCTCTATCAGCGTTTCATATACAACGCCCAAGCCAATTTAATAAATAACCCTAAATCATTTTTCCAATTCGTCAACTATAAAAGAAAATCCGATGGCTACCCGCCTTCCCTCTCTTTTGAAAACAAATCATCAACCGATCCTCTAACTATTGCCAAATTTTTCGCCACGCACTTTAAACAATCTTTCGCGGACAACTCTTTCGTACCGGACCCTTCTTATTTCAATTACCTTCTTAAGTTCTCTATTGGTCCCTTTCTATCTCAGACCTTTGATCCTACCATTATCGACAAAAAATTACAAGAACTTGGCGATGAATTCTTACCCGGCCCTGATGGTCTCCCGGCCATATTCCTTAAGAAATGTTCATCGAACCTTTCTCTCCCCTTCTCCTACCTCTTTCATCTTTCACTCTCGCAAGGAGAGTTTCCTGATATTTGGAAGACCTCTTTCATATCCCCAATTCATAAAAAGGGATTAAAGAATGAAGTTACTAATTATCGCCCCATCGCTAAACTTTCCCACATACCTAAACTCTTCGAATGCATGTTATATGAAGCTTTAAGCTTTCGATGCAAGTCTCTTATTTCCCCAAGCCAACACGGTTTTCTGAAAGGTAGATCACCCACAACAAATCTCGTCGAATTTGTGTCCTTTGCCCTCTCATCCCTTGAGAACGGCAACGAAGTCGATGTTATTGCAACTGATTTCAGCAAGGCTTTTGATAAGATATCTCTGCCCTCGGTTTTGAACCCATATTATTGAAATGGATATCTTCTTACCTAGAAAACCGTTTCTATAGTGTCCGTTTCAGATCCGTCCTCTCATATCCTTTCTTGGCCACCTCTGGTGTTCCTCAAGGTAGCCATCTAGGCCCCCTTCTCTTCATATTAACTACAAACGACCTTGAAAGAGTCATCAAATTCTCCTCCCTTTCCCTTTATGCTGATGATACAAAATTTTTCAAAGTCATTTCTTCGCCCCGTGACTCTAATCTCCTTCAGCAAGACCTCGACAGTTTTTCTATTTGGTGCCTCAAAAATTGCTTAGAGCTTAACATCGCTAAATGCCAATCTATTACCATGTCACGTAAGAAAAACCTGTCTTCTTCTCGACTCTACCTTCTCCACGGTCAACCTATATCCGTCGTTCAGTCTCTTCGCGACCTTGGCATATTGTACGACAAAGAGTTAAATTTTCGTTCGCATATTAATGCGATAATCTCAAAAGCTAACTCATCACTCGGTTTCGTTAAAAGGTGGTCCAAAGAATCCTCTAACCCTTACGTGACCAGATCACTTTACATTACTTTCGTTCCGCCACTCCTTGAGTATGCTAGTCAAGTCTGGTCCCCCTTACATAGAGTTCACGTTAAAAGAATCGAGAGCATTCAACGTCGCTTTCTCCGTTTTGCTCTTCGTGGGCTACCCTGGAACCACCCATTTAAATTACCTCCCTATATTGATCGCCTTAAACTTATTAACTTGAATACCCTTGAGGAACGCAGAAATGCAGCTGATTTTCTCTTTATTCATCGACTCCTCTCAGGTTTGATCGACTGCGCATCTCTTTACAACTCCATATACTTTAATACTAACCCCCGTAATGTACGATGCCCTCGTTTCTTCTATCTGCCCACCCACCGCACCTCATATGGCTCCAATGAACCAATCTCCCGTATGTTGCGGAATGTCAACTCAAACTTTACTGTTTTCGACTTCAACAGTAGCTCTTCCCACCTTAAATCCGATCTCCTTCATCCCCCTCAAACTTAAATTTTAAATTTTAGTTCTTAAGTTTAGTTTTCAAGTTATGTTTTAGCTTGTAATAAGCCGAATAAATGGAGGCTTTCGCCCCACTAAAATTAAATTAAATAGAGCGAAATAGGCTTCTAACGTCTTTCTGTGCTAGGTTACTGAGATCGTTGATGAAGTATTCACCTAGGTGTATTTGTCCACTATGGGAAAAAGCTGGGTATGAACAGGGGAGACGTGTTGGGCCATATGCATTTCTTCCATATTCAATTGAATTTCTTCTATCTTCTTTGACATTTTCATCCAAAGGAAGCTTACAATTTGGAATTCTGTTGGCTTTGATTATTCCAAAAGCATGTACTCCTCTGCCATGCAAATATACCCATACTTGTTTCTCGAGAGTTACTTTTATTATTAATTTGTCATCTTCAGGTCATATTCCCTCTTCATCATCACTAAAATCATCTTCATCTCAATCTATTTGGACCGAATCCATGAAATCATATATCTCTTCATCAGACTTTTTGGATAAAAGTATGTAGAGCGGCAAGTTAGCCACCTGCGGTGCAAGAATCTTTGGCCAACTTATACTGGTATCCAACTTATAAGCATGTAAATAAGTTAAGTATTGGCCAACTTTGTCAGATGGCCGACTTATAAGACTGTCCAACTGGACAGATTTCACTCTATATACTTCTTTTATATCACTATGATTTTTCTCCATTTCTACAAAAAAATTAGAAACAAAATTTGTGCAAATAGTCCATCAACAACTGAGAGTAATCAGTCGAAGAGTTTACTTTCAATCAAATCTAACTCAGTCGATCCCGATGAAATGCATTCTAAGTTTCTCAAAATTATTCTACCCATCATTTTACCGTATGTCACCCATATTTTTAATCAAATTCTTACAACTGGCATATTTCCTTCGGCCTGGAAGAAATCTTAAATCTTACCTTTACCAAACTATTCGACAAATCGGAGTTCAAAATACAAACGTGAAAAGTGATCGCGATGAATATTTAGATGTCAATGAGCTAAACAAAAAATTTATTAATTCATTGTCACAAGTAGACAATAAAATTGATTTTTCCGCTTTTAACAACACTTCTCTTAATGCTTTGAGAACATTCTCATAACAATGTGTGGATAGTATATCTGTGGGTGAGGCGATCTTATCTATAAAGTCTAGGGCCCAGGGACTGGATGGCATTCATCCATCATTAGTAAAAATTCTCTTACCATTTATATATAAGCAAGTTACTCATATATTTAATACTATTATAACAACTGGTATATTCTCTGACTGTTGGAAAAACGCAAAAATTATACCTTTACCTAAGTCTTCCTCTCCAGGAAATATGGATTTTAGGCCTATCGCAATCCTTCCTTTCTTGAGTAAAGTGTTTGAGAAAATTGTAACTAAGCAAATGAAGATATATTTGGAAGAAGAGAAGTTAATAGCAGAACACCAATCAGGGTTCAGAGGTAACCACAGTTGTACTACAGCGGTATTAAAAGTAAGCGATGATGTTCGAATCGGTTTCGATGATGATATGGCAACATTGGTAGTTTTTCTAGATTTTTCAAAGGCTTTTGGCTCAGTAAATCATCAAATTCTTTTATACAAATTAAGGAGTCAATATGCGTTTGAAGAATCTGTATGTAAGCTAATGGGATCATATCTTATTAATCGTACGCAAGCGGTGTACTACGGAAATAGAATTTCGACTAGTTTGCCGGTACAATTGGGTGTTCCACAGGGATCTGTATTGGGCCCCCTACTTTTCACCCTGTTTATAAATGATATCTCCAAGTGCATCAGATATTGCAAACATCATATATATGCAGATGATGTCCAAATTTATTCACATTTTTCAAAATGCGATGAATCAGCAAGTGTAGCTTCGTTAAATAGTGATCTTTGCTCAGTATTCTCCTGGTCACAGCAAAACCAACTTAACCTAAATCCAACGAAAACCAAAGCTATGAAAATTCTGAGAAGCTCCATAGACACTCCCGGTTCTCTTTTATATTTAAATAACACCCCAGTTGAATTTGTAAAAACTTTCAAGAACCTGGGGATACATTTCAATGTACATCTCAGGTGGGATGATCACGTGAACCACATTGTTTCTAAAATATATGGCATTCTTAGAGGCTTAAGCCCCACGAGACGATATCTCCCTACTGACATAAAGATGAAACTAGTGAAGTCCTGCCTTTAATTTTTTACGGTTGTGAGATTTTTTCTGATCTTGACTCAGAATCAACAAGGAAGTTAAATGTGGCTTTTAATAATTGTGCAAGATACGTTTTCAACATTAGACGATTTGATCACATCTCAAATTATTCAAGTCAGATTGCAGGTTGTCCCCTACAAGCTCTTTTCAAATATAGGACGCTCCTCACATTGTTTAAAATAATTTATACTAGAACACCTAATTATTTATTTGACAAGCTTAAGTTCGCGCAGTCTCGGAGGTCATTACAGTTTATTATTCCCAGGCACAAATATTTAATAAGTAGTCGGCAATTCTTTGTTCATGCGGTTCGCCTATGGAACCAGCTTCCCCCTAACATTCGAAGGTTAAACACAATTGAACAATTTAAAAAACATCTATTCGATTACTATGTAAACAGCAGCAACTAAGTCATTTCATTCCCATCTCATTTCTGTTTTGTATCCGTCCTTATTTATTCCTTGCCTTTTAGACTAAGAAATTTCATGTAATTAGGAAATAAGAAATATTTGTTAAGCCAAATTATATCCTGTATGTCATCAAAAGTCAAAAACTTATATGTACAGAGTTGAATAAATAAATAAATAAATAAATAAATAAATAAATAAAGAGTCCTAGATTCTCGTCCAATTGCTTTACTTTCTTTTCTCTCTAAAGTTTTCGAAAGAATTATGCAAAAACAAATAAATAGGTATTTTACTATGAATAATATACTGACTCTCAATCAATCTGGGTTCCATAGCTGTACCACTGCACTTTTAATCATACCAATCCATCGCCTTCTTTCCATAGTGATATGATGCAAGATCAGGCCAAAATAGGGGCATTCTTGATCACTGTTATAAGAATGCCATAAACGTTCCTGCAGTCACTCACTCACAATTGTTCCGATCTAGAACTTTTTGGACTTTGTATGTTTTCAAGTTTTAAGATTTTTTTTCATTTCGTGAACTAAAAAAATTGAACAATCTACTTTTTTTTTTTTGGCCAAATTTCGTGAATTTTCGGATTTTTTTTCAAGAATCTTCAACATTTTGGTGACCTTTCATTAAACCGGATTTCAATTTCAATTTTTCAATTTTTTTGCTTTGATCCAGTAACTTAAGCAATCTAATAATTTGAACGGCCCTGGTTTTGCACGTGTTCAAGTTAACGAAAGTCCACTGTATATATGTTAAGTACTTACCACAAAATTATTCACTAAAATATGTACGATAGAAATATATTTTATTTAATTTTGATTTTAACACTAGGTGATGAATAATTTTTTTGTGTTCACTTCACTGACTTTTCACAAAGAATGCACTTTTTATGCCAAGCTCGTTCAAACCTGTAAAATTATGAAACTATACGTGGGTGGTCCGATAAGTACTTAGTCTCACAGCCCGATGGTGCCAGTATCGCAAGAGAGATTTACTATCGTCTAGTACATTCTCTTAGACGGCTACTGTTAAAATTTCAGCCGAATCGGACTCGTAGTTTTGTTTTGACCACGTGTCACGTGACAGCTTGTCTGTGAATTTAAGTATGAGGAGGTCATTTTAGTATGAGGAGGTACTTTGCAGACCTCGAGAAAACCTATTTTTTGGATGGGTTAAAGAAGTTGGAGCATCGCTGGATCGAGCTAAAAGGAGACTATGTTGAGAAAAAAATCGCAACTTTTCCAAAATGTTTGTTTTTCTTTTGTATGCTAGGCACTTATCGGACCGCCCTCGTATATTTACAAAAAATCTGTGAATTATGATTGAGCGCGAAATGTTTTTTGATTCAAATTAAATGAAGTTTATGTAAAGGCTACCTCAGGGCAATCTTACCTGTTAGAGGGTTAATTACGGGTTGGTGATGAAATACCTCTTTTCAAAATACCTTTTCCTAAAATATCTTTTGGACAAAATACCTTTTGGACAAAATACCTTTTTGCAAGTGTGGATTAGGCGCGGCGCCGCCTTCTCTCAATAATCCACATTTCCGGGAATATATTCATGTCTTGGGCCAGAAGTGTCTGACTTTATGTTTATTAATAGTTTGGGTTTCACTTCTATTTCTGGGCATAATATTAGTTTTATCCTTCAACTAACAAAGAAGTTGTATTTTTCTTGTATTTCTTTAACCACACAAAAAAAAAAAACAGATGGAAAAAAACCGACGGGAAAAAAACAGATGGAACCGTCAGCCCACCACGTCCTCGTCGTGGTTCTGGAATAACAGAGAGTGGGTTGGGTATAATATTGGCAAAATCTGAAAATAACTTTCAAATTCCCTTTTTCTTAAAAAATAGGTTTTTTTGTCTAATAGGTATTTTCACTAAAAAAAATTATGTCCAAAGGTCAGTATACCAAAAAAAGGTATTTTGTGCAAAAGATATTTTAAAATTAGGTATTTGGTAGGGTTCCCGTTAATTTTACGTTTCGGACCTGTGAATTCGACGCCTAGATTATGTGATATTACACGTCTAGACTTTTTCCTTTGGGGCTACGTAAAGCCCAAGGTCAATATAGATAAGCCGCCTACGATTGAGGAATTGGAAGACAAAATTACCCACCTCATTCGCCAAATATCACTTGAAATGCTCAGGAATACTTCTGAATACGCATGAATACAATTTTGGGAAAACAACTTGCAAAGTCCGGGAATTTGAAAAGTATGTTTGCCAAAACTTATGTGTTTATAACAGCTAACGATATTTCAATAACCTAACCACAAATCTTCAAAAACATAAAAATACCCCGAGTTGAATAACCTTTCCCCTCAGCGAAGTTAATTATTAAAACATTCCATAAAAAAACATGCATATGTGTATAGCCATACATGTATATATGTACACATACGCATACTTTTCTTTAGATAATTCAATTCCATTTAAAGAGAATGTATTCCGTGTCTCTTTTGCAACTTAACATCGGGCACCAGAAAAAAAGATAAAGATAAGGGATACAACACACAACCATCAAGGATAAACAATCGATATTGCGAGCACCTCTAAAGCCATTAGAGGCTCACCTTCACACCATTCGCCTCATGCAACAGCTTGTCACCACCCCATTTGGCAAAAGTTAAAACCAACCCCCAAAGGAATCGAAGGCGCAACAAAAAAGGCAAAACTAAAATAAAACTCATATTAGTGTCGCTTCTCTCATTCTAAATTCCTTTCCAATAATCATTCCCTAGGATCCTCGCAACATACCATATATTTCGACCAAAAACGTAGCACATCACCAAAGTAATCACCTGTAAGAGTATCATAAATTCTCTCGCTGTAGTTCTCTCACTCTCTTTGGAGGATATAAAAAAAAAAATAAATTCACTTTTCACCTTTCCTTGTGAGGAAGATTTGTTTTGCTCAGTCTTCGCTTTCCTTATATTCCATGTTTAAGGATAACAATTAATGGTAATGCGATGTTTTTTCTCCTGTTGATATCACTTGCTTGCAAAAAAAACTCAAACAGACGCCAAGTGGAGGAGAACCAAATCCAAAGGATATTTCCTCATGTGCAACATGTTTGTGTGAGGTACAACAACACCATGCCAATCCAACCAGTTGAATATCCAATTATTATCCTTTATTTCGTTGTCCTACGTCAGTTACACACAAGTGGGGCGCAGAACACATGTTTCCATAGAATTTATATCCCTGTTGCGCTTTGTACTCGTAAATCCTTGATGTGGGGGTGGCGGATTTACGTTCGATGGTGTTGAATGAGAGCGGCAACGGCTACCTTTTCCAAAAAGAGCGAAAACGACGCATGAGCTTTGCGGTTTCCTTCTGCTGGAAGTGCTTCGTGGACTTGATCTACCCCTGGTGCGATGTTTTTCCATTTTCCAGCGTTCGTCCTTTGTGTTTTGCATGTAAACACAAATATACCATATCCTGTAAGTGCAACAATCTCGCTCTGTATTTCTCTCTTCTAAATGTATTCATTGCGCACGTTATCAATCCCAGCCCCAGCTAAAAGGATATCTTTCCCCATTTTCCATACACAATCAGATACAGACACACATACAGATAAAATTGCGCGTCGGCAAGTTAAAAGCAAACAAAAAAAAGAGGGGCCCATCGAAAATTGTAGAGAAGTACGGACTATTGCCCAGGGTTGGATACTTAACAGCTCCTATATCCCATCACGGAAAAAGACCCAGTTCGAGTCGAGCATTTGAGAGGATCGCATATCCTTTTCCGGTTCGTGGTACGCTTTCTATCCTGACTGTTGATTTGCAAAAAAAAAAAACAAAAAAAAACTAAAATGTCTTCAATGACATGAAGGATTTATTTTCATAAATTCAGGTGCAAAGAAAAAGGATATTAAAATCGGAATTTATACACACACACACATCAAATAAAGTCCTTTAAATCATTTTTGGATATTATTGCGAATTTTCCTTTTTGACTTGCAAAGGTGAATCTTTATCCCTTACAAAAAAAAAGAAAAAAAAACACTTTACGGTATTATTATCAGAAAAAAAAGCATATCGTCCTGGTTTGGAAAATTCTCTCCACTACTATCCTACCTGCTGCCGTGGACTGCCGTGCAATTACACCTTTAGATACACAGCCATAGGAGTACGGAAAGACTACACTTAAACTGGAGCAGCGACGAAAGAATAAGGACACTGGACACTCATTAAAGTACATTTCCACGAACTGAATATCCTTTAATTAATTTTCCAAGTTGAATCCAATTTAGAGAGAAAAAAAAAATGCAAAGCGATCCGTACACCAGTGCCGTTTAATTTTCGTAAAAATATAAAAATAATTAAATTTATAATTATACGCGTATATTTTATTTACGTGTCTAGTGTTCAGGCGAAATGATTACTGTAATGTGTGATGTGCGAAAAGTGATGTCGTCGGTGTTGTGTTAATTTTGTTGTTATTGGTGTTGCTCCATTTTATGCACTTGGGAATTATTAAATTGTATGTTAAAGCCAGAAAGGTTGTGTGCGTTGAGTTTTTCGCTTCGCTGTGTGTATTTTCTACAAAAAAACAAAGGAGTGAAGCAGAACGTTAGTGCTACGGCTAACATCATCGTCCTTGAAATTCCTAATAGGCAACAGGTAAGGGTCGGGGGCAGGGTGAAAACGGGTCGGGGTGGGATGTGTATATTAGGGGTGTAAATGACAGGGAATCGGAATTGAATATTTTTGTTTTTTTCTTTTCTTTGGCCAGTAAGCCAGAGTATGTGTGTATGTGCGATCGATAAAGAAAAAAAATATTACAAATACTTTTCTTCGTGATGTCGTTCGTGTGTGCATTTTTTTTTTGTTTGACTGTGCGATTCTTTTGTGTTAAATTGAAAAATAATTCACTTTTATGTTTTGTGACTGAGTGCCTTCGATGCCATCCAACCCACCCTTTGCATTTCAGTTAATATGAAAAGAAAAGCAAGTTTTTTCATTCCTTCTTCATCTGAAAGTCAGGTGTAGGGAGAGATTTCCTTCCTGGCACTCTTCCTCTATGACTAAACGACATTTTTCTTTTATCGAATTATAATATGTATATTTCTTAGTTGGATTGAAAATTTAAAAAATGTAGAGATTTTTTTGTGAGAGGATATTCAAGAATTCGTTGAATAATTTAGACGAAGAAAATATATAATTTGGGTTTTAAATAAAATATATATTTATTCTATTATTTGTACAATCTTCGGTTGCATTATCATTTTACTGGTGGACCAGTGCGAGAAATCTTGCTTGTAGAAACCCTTCAACCGTTTACGGTTTACGAATGAAAAAAAGGACGTACAATGTATCAATCTCATATTCGTACACCTGGAGCCTATAACACAGAACAACAAGTCAACAAGTCAACAAGTACTTGTTTAACTATACTTGTTCAACAAGGGAACATCATTCCTGTAACACAGCAAAAATCATAACAATTGTTGGAAATAAAAATTTCCCTCGACTTGTTGAATTATTTCAACAAGTGAATCTTACGCGATGAGCTGTAGAATTAGCGAATATTTTTATCTTAAATAAGAGAAAACAAACATATTTTGTTTGGTACTTTCTGTGGTTAAGAAAAAATAATCAACGCGATAAATGGCGAGAGATATTTACAGGTATTAGCACAGTTTGAAAATGTCGTTTCTTAAGGAAAAGACTTGAGGTTCATTAGGGATGAGTTTTGGCAAAATTGTAGAAAATATGCCATAGTAAGAAAAAACATCTACATATAGTTTTGGACATGGAAATCCGGATAGTTGGGGAAAATGCTTTAATGAGTTGTATACTTTTATTATCTTGGAAAACCGCAGATAGTATTTAAGGACTTTTAATTAAAGGCCTTGATGACATGATTTTACTTCACTTTGATTCTAATAATCCGAAACCTTTACGGTAAGCAAAAAGAAGCTCTCGATAGTATAAAAAGCTCATGGCACGATAAAACAGGATAGTACTTTACACACATAGAACAGGACCTAACCACAGCTCTAAGTTCTTGCCGTACAGCACAATGTAAAACTCCGCTGGGCTTCTGGCCATAAAATTATCATTGATTCACATTAACTATTAAGTATTAACTACTATTGTATTAGGTATTTACTTGTATCATCACATCGTTATAACATTTACATTCATACTTATGTCATATTGCTACTGTGTGCAAAGCAATGATTTCTGAGATTAACGTTAACCTTTGCCAGGACCGGATGCTTCCTCTTCCACTTTGCTAGTAACGAACATAATTTTAATTGTTAATAAATTATGCATTCTCAAATATATTAGAGATAGAAAAAAGAACGCTCTTAGAAGGTAATAATAGACAGGAAAGCGTAAACTCTTGCATTACAACAAAAAGCCCGAGGCCATGCTAACATAAAAACAGAACTTCCGATACCCTGCTCAAGAATAGGGGCTCTTAATCAGTCTTAGTGGATATAATTACCGGGCACATACCCCATTTCTTTTGTCACTTCCCAGCACTGTACCACACTCCTTCTAATATTCTGGGGAAGCATTTCCTTCAGGATTTAAAGAAAAACTGGTCCATATACAGTAGATTCCGCTTTATTGGGACGGCGGATAATCGGGACAGCCGCTTAACTGGGACAAATGGTCAAGAACAGAACAGATTGGTTTTTTACTCGATTGTAACATCGCATTATTGGGACAGCTGCTTAATTGGGACAAAATCGGTCTGGACCAAATAAGCGGAATCCACTGTACTGCCTACAATTTACAACGAAAACTGATTCATTATTTGAAGGTGCATCACTGTTGATCAAAAGGACATCGTTCGCCCGCAAACTTCCAGCATTTAATCTTTCTCAGAAAAGCCTTATATAGTAGGGTAAGGTGTACATTTTAAGGCCAACACACTTGTTTCTGAAATTCGACTTCATTTATTGCAGACTTTTTCTGACTTTTTACTAACACCATAAACGTCATTTATAACATGGTAGTATGGTACTGAGTTCCTGACCCAAACCAATGCAAGACTATCAATATTTTCTCGCTTTGCCGTTTGCTTTGCCTTTATTAGCTGGCAAACGTTATTTGTAAGAAATACTCTTGCATTGGAAAACGATCCGACTCGATTTCGAAATTATTCTTTTTTTAAAAATTTGTTTATTTCTTTGATTCTCACTGTCGTTGTGCGATTCACAATCAATTAAAACATTTTTAACATCAAATTATTATTAACTAAATAAATTTTATATGACTCTTGGTATTATCACTTGGTAATCGTTGGTCTATTACAACTGTTTAATTCGAACTTGTTGACTTCTAACAAGTCAGTCACCGTCGCACAGTGTTCCGCGTAGTACATATTAAGTGGACAAAAATATTTTTTTGACTATTTCATGTTATTGTTATGAGTTAAGTATATTGTAATAAAAAACTTATGTTTTAAGTGCTTTATTTACGTTTTGATACTAACTACTTTATAGGGTAAAAAAACAAAAAAATTAAAAAAATTAAAATTTCTTCGATATTTTTTTTTTATATTGTGTATATCATATTAATCATAACTGCTGCAATTATTGAGTGAGTCTTCTAAATCGAAGTCTTTATCTGATTCAATATTTCGTTTCTGAGGTAATGGTGGGACAGCAGGGCCGACTAACAGAGCCATAACTTGGGCTATTGAGGTGACCTACAAAAAAACGGATTACTTTTTTTGCGCACGTTTGCGCACTCTGATTTTTTCACGGCCTATAATTAAGAAGTCGAGTTTTGTATCAAAATAAAAATTGACCCGGGGCAAGGTGGGGCTCATATTTAAAAGTCTATGCAAAAATAAAATAAAAAATGCCTCAAAAAAACTTACATCTTATAGTTAAAAAATTCTTTAAAAAACCATTAAATAGACTTTCAAAATGTATTAGAATAATCTATTCACTTTGATTAATTGAATCTTTACCAATTTGGTTTAATTTTTCACACAAAAAAATTAAAAAATTAACTAAATACAAATTAAACACTAATTGTGCACTCGACCTGTTATGGTAACACACTCCACTTTGACTTGCTCTAAAATCATTTCCACGCTCTAAAATAAAGAGAAAATGTGATTTACTTATCTTTCAGTTATCCTTTATAAGAATTGCGTTAGCAAGTACTCTCAATTTTGTCATGAATTTTTTGAATTTTGTCCACTTATTGGTGTGAAATGGAACACTATGCGTCGGTTAGAATTTATCAACTTTTCAACAAGTCAAAGTCTCTTTTTTTCAACACTTGTTGTTTCCAGTTACAGAAATAGTCGATTTATCAAATTTCCCCCTTGTTAAAAGATTCCATAACAATTGTTGGAGTGCCCGCAGACTTGTTGTTACGTGTTACAGAAATTCTCAACAGTTGTTGAATTTCACTTGTTTAACAAGTACTTGTTGTTCTGTGTTATAGGCCCCTGATGGTGCAATATTTTTAAGGAAAAATCAAACAAATTGGACAGAGAGAGATACTGCAAAATTTTATTGATTTCAGTAAGTATACATTAGAATAGAAAAATTAACCTTAATTAATTCAAATATTTCAAATAAAGTATTGAAAATTGTACATAAAAAAAACCGGCCAAGTGCGAGTCAGACTCGCGCTCAAAGGGTTCCGTAGTTTTAAAACTACATAGTTATATTTTGATTAAATAACTGTTTCGTTTCGTTAACACAATAAACCTAAACGACACACCTCTATATTCACTTTACCAACTTATAATAAGTAATATTACTCACTATGAGAAATTCGATAAACATTAAGAACGCGGCTGAGTGTGCAGCGCATCCATTAACCTTTTTTGCGCTGTACTACTGAGTTCAGGGGTCCCAGGTTCGTTTCCTGGAAAAATTCGTATTTTTATTTGTTTTTTTTTTTATTTTTTTGTATAGCAGCACAGTTTTGGATAGCGTTTAATTTTCTCAAAATGTTTGTTAATAGAATAGTGGTAATTTCTTCAAAATTGGTCCAGTAGTTTACGAGTTAATCGGTTGAGAAATTGAATTTTTCGACATAAAATTGAATTTTCCGACGTGAATTTCTCAAAAACTATACAACTTACGAGATTCGCTAAGTTATCTTCAAAAATAAAGTTAATTATCTACCAACTGGGATTTTTCATATTTCTGACTTCAGTAGTTTCCGAGAAAACCGCAGGGGGCTTTTTTTTATGATATTTTTCACACAGTTTTGGCAATAACTCCCAAAGTTTCTAACAGAAAAAATTAAGAAAAACATTTTTGGAATCTTTGTTTCGAGCCCTCTCGAATAATGTCCCACATGATATATTTTTCAGAAATAGTTTTTTTTTAGATTATATTTTACCCACCCTGTATAGTTGTTTCACAACATTTTTGAGTAATATATTGTACATGTATGTGGACCACCGTAATGTATAAGTGTGCCAAATTTCAAGTTTCTAGGAAGAACGGTTCTTGATGTTTCCATCGTGACAGACATTTTTGAGTTAGAGCGAACTTATAATGGTTCCGTATTACCATATGGGTACGGAACCCTAAAAACATAAAATTAAGAAAAATATGGTCAAATTCGTATTCGAACACTTTAACCCATTAATGACGAGAGTCCAAAATGTTCGATACAAGCCTGAAATTTTAAGGCGCGGCTTGTATTGGGTGCAGAAACCTAGATCGGTTTTTTTTAAATTTTTGTTTAATAAGGTTTGGTCACACTAGGTCGTTACATATATGTAACGTTAGTCCTGATACCACAAACATCGTATAAATAATAAGACTGTATACATGCAAGCAAATCATGTATTTTATTTCAGTATTACTTTACTTTAGGTGGCGCTACAGCTAAGGGTGAACCTGGGACTGCTTCTCGCAACCATTTGTGTGTGCGTATTATATTTTTGCACGAATGGAAGGGACCTACAGTTTTTTACCGACTCCGAACGGCGAGTTGAGAAGCTCATCATGACAAATGATACTCTTTGAATGCTTGTCAGACATTCGAAAGAGGTGGTACCGTGAAAAAAATCTTTGAGGTGTTAGGCCGGGCAGCATTACGTAGTAGTCCAGTGCACTTACCACTACACCACGGTGCATTTTATTTCAGTATTATTTTTATTTATTTCATAAATTTAAAGATATGTAATGATTTTTCTGGAAGCAAGCTACACATAAGCCTACATCGCACTTAGAACACATTGTAGTACAGTGTGATCTGCATAGCGAACCTGCACATCGTCATCTTTTGTTATTGGGGATCTTAATAATCAAATGGTCCACTCGATCGTAGCGAGCATTAGCATGTTCGGTTTCCATTTTATGTCTACGAAAACCATCAGGAGGTTTCGGGTCACCAAGAGTCCGCCAATAAAACCGTGCTATCGAATGTTTGAACTGAAGTCCGGGTAAATTGGAGCCAGCTTTTTTGTGGAGTTACCAAACGTTTTGATTTGAAACATCTATCAGTCAAAGCCAAGTTAAAATGGACGACCACCATTTCTTTCCTCTAACACCTATTCGGTAGTTGTTTACATTTCGGTCCGTACGGTCCGTGCCACCAATGTTTGCATTATACCATGCAATTGCATAGGGTCGTGGAAGATCCATAGCTTATGCTCTTTCCGGAAATATGTGGACACTTTTGTAACTGGATTTTTTCCAAAAAGTATAGACGCAACACTCACAATGGAACTGTCAACCTATTTCAGCAGAATTACAATTCAATTGTACCACGATTTGCATTCTTCAATTCCTTTTTATTTCATAAATGACAAGAAGTCGGAATGCAATTTTCCCGGATGGTTCCGGTTCCGTTGTAACCTCTTTGTTTTATCCTACCAAGACGAATAATACAAAAAAGTAATCAGATACAAAGCCTGCTGCATACGGACTAATTTTACATAAATGTATTTTCTGTCACAAATTATGTTATGTTATATGCGGACTAACGTTACATATATGTAACAGCATCCAAAAACCTGAGCGATCAGGCAAACGGATTTCCAAAAAATATTTTTGTTTCAGGTATTTGCTTCTATACATATTATACAATAACACAACATTCATATTTTTTCTTACAATAAACAGTAAGTTCACTAAAATAATTAACAAACAAATGCCTACCTTCCGCTCATCCCCATTTTGCTATGAACTCAAATTCAAATATGTAAAAAATCTTCTATTGTCAAAAAAATCACAACCAAAATGCAGTATTTCCGTGTTATTCTCTTTAGAATCCTTTACACTTTACATTGCATAAACTTTAAACTCAGAAGTCGATGAAAAACAAATAGTAATTGTCTTAAACAAATAAGGTGACCCAGTGTTACATTTATGTAACGTTAGGCTAAAATGGGTTAATATTAAGTCAATTTGTTTACATTATATCTAAAAACTAATATTTTGAATCAAAATCTTTGTAAGCTAAGACCTGTTTAAGATGGCCAGGCATATAAAGGGTGATTTTTTAGCTGGTTTGGTTTTGGCAACACTGGTTTTGACAGCTGACGTGTGTTTAGTACCTTGTGTCACTGTCAAACAGCTTCAGTTTGGTTTGCAATTTAACCATGGATCGTCTTACAAATGAACAACGCTTGCAAATTATTGAATTTTACTATCAAAATTCGTGCTCGGTTCGAAATGTTCATCGCGCGCTGCTTCCATTTTATGATCGGCATTCTCGACCTTCTGAGCAGTCTATTCGGAAGATTGTGACCAAATTTCGCACCAAATTTACTTTGTTGGACATTAAACCACCAACACGTTTACGTACTGTGCGTAGTGAAGAAAATATTGCGGCCGTATCAGCTAGTGTGACAGAAGACCGCGAAATGTCGATTCGGCGCCGTTCCCAGCAGTTAGGCCTTTGTTACAGCACTTTTTTTTGCCCGAAATGGAAGTTCTTGACTTGCATGATATGTGGTTTCAACAAGACGGTGCCACATGCCACACAGCACGCGAAACAATGGCGCAATTGCGAGGCGAGTTTGGTGAACAGTTAATTTCACGTTTCGGGCCGGCCAATTGGCCGCCTAGATCGTGCGATTTGACACCATTAGATTATTTTTTGTGGGGGTATGTCAAGGCTAATGTCTATAGGGACAAGCCCGCTTCGATTGACGCACTGGAAGCCAACATCCATGCATTCGTTCGTGAGATACCGGCCGATATGTGTGAAAGAGTATGCCAAAATTGGACTCAGCGGATGGGCTACCTGAGACGCAGCCGCGGTCAACATTTGCATGAAATTATCTTTAAACATTAAATTGCAAGGTTCAAACTATCGATTCAAATAAATATTTCATTCATTTTTTCGAATTTTTTGTGTTTTTTTTTTTAAAAAAGTTCTCAACCTCTTAAAAAATCACCCTTTATTTGACTAATTTTTCTGTAATTTCAGCGGTAATTTTTAGCTACTCTTCAATAAGCATTTTTTTTTGAGATCATTTTCGTTTTTTATACCAAATTTTCTTTCTTTATGAGATTAATATCCGGTGACTATGGAGGTGTTTCCAATAATGTTCGAGAGTGATAAAGAAGCCACATTCGAAATAATTAAGCTTTATGCTTGGGGTCGTTATCCAGGTAAAGGGTAAAATTGTTCCCGAGCCCCTTTTGAACAACACTTTCACTTACACTCAATGTATTGCTTAAAGTTAATTTATTCCTTAAATTATATGCAGTCAGTCCTCTCCAGCTGCGAAAAAACATTCTACACATTACCGAACCACCACCATGTTTGACTGTCCTGCACCACAAAACAACAAGCATTGTACAAAAGGCGAATTTTAAAAAGTAACCAGAGTTTCTGTACAACAAACCTCTTGTTACTTGTTAAAATTAGCCTTTTGTACAATGCTTGCTGTTTTGTGGTAAAGTCAAACTATTTGTCTGCCATCCGACCCATGATAATTAAATTTAGACTCGTCTGTAAATATTTACATTCTTTAGTTCGTTTTCGATATGGTTTTCTTGTTTCAACCGATTAATGATTGTTTGGATGGTTGATCTTGGCTGACCTACCAAACTTTATATCCCACTATAAGATTTTCCGTCTCCGTTATATTTGATATTTCACCTTGCATTTTACCCACCAATTTTCCAACAAATCACGAATAACCTTACGAAATATTTTTTTTTCATTAGCTCACTTTGAAAAATAATATTTCAATGCAAAAGACAAGTTTGAAAACCAACAAATTAGTATTATTTATTTGTGAATAGACGATCGGTGTTCGAAAATGTATTTATTATTTAAAAATACTCGTATGCATATTCTCATCATCCAAAAAGTAAAATAAAGTTTTATAGATCTAAATATAGGTAAAAATTCTTTAACGTTAAAATGATACCTTTCGATCTGAAAGCCATAGAGTTTTGGAGTCCTTTTATGATCTAGAATCACTAAATCGTTATAACTTAGGCGTTAGGCAATAAATAAAATAAAAGGAAATAACGCCCAAATCGATTTGGAAATAGAGCCCAAAAAAATTTCTAACGCCCAAAAATAAACAAGAAGATGGAAATAAAGCCCAAAAAGACTTTGCCTAACGCCCAAAACTCAATATCACCCAAGTTATAAAAAGGCAATATCGCCCAAAAATTTTCAATGGGAATTGTTTTTGTAAAAATTGGGCGATATTTACAGATTTTTGGGCTTTATTTCCAATTCATATTAGTAGATGCGAGGTTGGGTATAACATACGTATATGTTAAGTTTCTTTATATGCATGTGGAAACATGCGAAACAGCGATATAAAGAAACTGCATATCTCCTTTATATAATATACAATTCCTTCGGCGTGAAACTCGATGACGTTATAACTGGATTACCGCTGGGCTGACTTTCATGATTCTTTTTTTGTTTTTGTTTTTCGTATTGCTGTATTTCAGGCTTAGGCAGAAAGAAAATTGCGTTTTGCCTGAAGGTTAACGACACTGTTTTAGTTTTAGTACACGTGAAGTCCAGTTTATTCAAAACTGCGAAGAGGCTTGCAGTAGAAATTACTCAACAATATTGCCATTTGGGCAATTCTTAATTTTATTTGGGCGTTATTTCATTTTGTCTTAATTGTGTTGGGTGATATTTCCCTTTTCGGGCATTACTTCCTTTTCAAATATTTACACTTATTATTTTGGGCTTTACTGCCTATTATAAAATGAGCCCCGACTAGGAAATTACACCCAAAATGACTAAAAAAAATTACAACAACAAATTATTCGAGATTTTTTTGGGCGTTATTTCCAAATCGATTTGGGCGTTATTTCCTAATGCCTATAACTTACCGTGCGTCACGTCGTCGATTCTGCTTCGCAACATAATGTAAACACTTAAATAGAACGTATGTCTAAAATAACCCAATATTTTAGACCAACGTCTATTTAACAATTATAAATTGTCAAAATGGCACCTCGGGCAATTGAGTAGTAGGAAGAGACTGCTCAGTACGGCGAACGAAGACGGATGCCCGAATTCGCCGAGTATACTTAATTACCAGCTGTCTCGCCCGGCTTCGCCCGCGCCCAAAAACAATGTTCAAAGTGTGAATAAGCAGCAGCATAATTTACTATTATTTAGTTGTACCACATGACATTTTTGATTTAGTAGCAAACATTTAAAAGCTAATAATACTTTTTTATACATTTATTTTTAATCAAAATATGGACCGTGAGCATCTACAACGCTCTTCCGACGTCAAACGTCAAGTACGAATTTATTTAAGAATTTCTGAATCTGCAACGCAATGATATATTTAAAGATTTTTGTGGCCTTTTGCAGTACCGTTGATGGGAAAGAATTTCCAATCCCAAATACAAAGAATTTTTGTATTATTACACGTGAGATTTTGGGTTTAAAATTGCCACGTAGTATAGTATCGTACCATGCCATTGCATGCACTTCCCTCAGAAAACTGTGAGGCCTTTATCGTTGCTCTTGGTTAATAAAATGAAAAGTTCAACAGACTGTCACCATACAATTTTCTAGGTGAAGAGTGAAATTAGGGATGTGTTTAAGTTTTACATATCATATGTACATATGTACATTCAACCACATACTCCAATTTTCACCACAGGTCATTATCCTGCCTATCTTCTCCGTCTTGCAGTCGAGAATTTGATAAAACTCCTTACCATTCAACATAAAAGAAACATGTCCGTTAGATCCGGATTTTTTTTTTGTTTGTTTTTTGTTTTCCTAAATATTGAATTTGTTAATAACTCGACTGCGACCAGCGTTGCCGCTCAAGAAAAAAATATCGTGCCTCAACCACTGAAATACTGTGGCATTTTAAGCGATAGCGTGCCTAATCAAAAAAAAATTACATAATCCTTGTTCAATGAGAAAATAGGCAGAACAGCACAGATTTGTCAAAAACAGCATATCAAAATAGAACAAAAAGTTACAGCCATATGTTTTTTGTCAAATATGACAGCTTCACTGTCGATTATCGTACTTAATAATTTCCAAATTATTTATTACATTTAAAAATAACCAAACCTTTTTCCGATTGAATTTCGATTTCTTCAAGTTGGTAACCTTAAATCTCATCGAAACACTTCACTTCATGTAAAAAAAAAATTAAATATGCAATCAAAGGTGATTTTGACATTTCTGATAAATATGTTCTACACAAAGCAGATCAGTCTCGGACAGAAAGTTTTTTCATTGAACACGAAAACGCTGTACTTTTCTGTTCTTTTCTGCCCAGAACAGTCTCATTGAACAGACTTATAATCTTCTTTTGAATTATTCTTCAGGATTAAGTGCATTCATGGTATAATTTTGAACGAACGCGTCCTTCTATTGATGATAAGTTAAACTGTGCTTACAATTTCAAATTAATATCATTATGAGTTCCAGTCAAATAATGGAAATAAGAAAAACGTGCCAAAATTATTTTTTTCGTGCCTGCGTGCCTAAAGGAAGTAACCGTGTCAAAAAGGCACGATCGTGCCACATCGGCAACGCTGACTGCGACACCTATCATGGCCAGATTTTGTAGTTTTCTCTTATGGCACTATACCAATTTAAATTGTTAATATGAGTTATTTTGGTCAATAAACATAGAATTTGTCTATAACTACAGCGCCACCTATTCGGTGCTAATTATGTGATATTCTCTTTTGGCATCAAACAATCACATATTGTGAATTTGTGTCATTTTGGTCAATAAATACAGAATTTGTTAATAACTTGACTCCAGCGCAACCTAGCAGGCGGTTTTTCCGCCGATGTCCTTCCTCAGGTCTCAGACTATCTCAGAACCAGATTTTGTTATTAACTTGACTCCAGCGCCACCTAGCGGGCGGCTTTTTCCGCCTATGTTCTTCCCCAGATCCCAGACTATATCTCTGCCAAATTACATTACAATTGGTTCAGCGGTTTAGGCGTGAAAACGTAATAGACAGACAAACAGACAGAGTTACTTTCGAATTTATAATATTAGTGTGATTGTGTTAATAATAATGACAAAAATATTTAAGAAAAAAAGAAAGAACTTTACTTTCACTGTATTTAAAAAGGTTTTTATTTTTGTTGTATAAGAAATTTTCTAATTTTCCTCTACACTGGAAATACTTACTTACTTAGTTGGCGCTACAGCTCGAGGTGAACCTGGGCCTGCTTCTCGCAACCATTTGTGTGTGCGTGTTATATTTTTGCACGAATGGAAGGGACCTACAGTTTTTTGCCGACTCCGAACGGCGAGTTGAGAAGCTCAATCGTGACAAATGATACTCTTTGATGCTTGTCAGACATTCGAAAGAGGTGGTACCGTGAAAAAACTCTTGTTAGGTGTTAGACCCGGCCAGGAGTTGAACCCGGGCAGCATTGCGTGGTAGCCCAACGCACTTACCACCACGGCCACGGCGACCACCTACACTGGAAATACTATTTTGTATTTCAGGTAAGTACTATCAAAACATACTCTTACCCATGCCTTTTTATTCGAATCTTGTTTTTATAAAATTATACAAACACCACTCCCACAATAGTTTAGTTTCGTAACACATCCCTTTCCTTCCATATCATGATTTCGTGCAATGCTGTGCAAATATCTAATTATTATGAAAATTTATTAAGTTTTGCTTGCTTTTTAACTTCCGATTAGAAGCAGCCATTCGTTCATCTTAACACGTTTGTACAGTGTACAATTATTTATTCGAAATGTCACAAAATTCAAACGTCAATCGTGTGACTTGAATCGTATTTGATTGATTGACATAATAGACCGAAATCGTGTCGTGACTTGGTATGCGATACTTGTGACAATATTGCCTGGAACTGTTGCCTGTTAGCGGACTGTTGACCGGACCTTAAACAAATTATTCAAAAACTAAATTGGTCTGTCACTGTTGTGGGTAATTAGCTGAAATTCAGTGAAAATGACCACTAAACACGGAAATTGAATGGGATTACAAAAAAGGCCCTAAAAAGTAGGAAAGGTTGATTTTGCTAAAGAGAATAAACGCTATTCGGAAAGTGCTTGAGTGTATTTTTAGAAAATATGAGAAAAACGGTCTTTCGTCAGATTGTGGCATTTTTTGACACTAAAATGTGTCTAAAATTCGCTTGTACACAAATTTGGGCCTAGACTCGGTGAGAAATAGAATTAAGAAAATAAATTATTTGCTCTTAACCTGGTACTGCTTGTTAAACTTAAGGACCCCAGCCCTATCATAGTTGGACATACGAATATACTTGGTTACTTTGTATGTCATACGGTTTGGTTCTTTTCCCTCAAGCGATTTTCAAAATCTAAAATGTCCTTAAAATATCAAATTCTTCTCCTGCCTGGCAACACGTATTTGGAAAAATCGAAATAAACGATTTACTCAGCTACAGTTCAGGGTGAACCCGGACCTCAACCAATAACTCTCCCAAGTTGGCTCGGCCTGAGCTAGCTGCCTCCAGTTGCGCAGTAAGTTAAGGTCCCATCTAACTTGAAGGTGCTACCTTAAGCGAGGTTATCCTCTAGCGTTCTGACCCTTTGGGTTCTAATCGAAGATGATGGTATCCATTGACTTCACATGTTCTGACCAACTTTGGGCAGTGAAATGTTTAGATATTAAAAAGTAAACGAATGTTTTGGTAACCATCGGGCGAAGGTTCCAATGTCTACTTCCAGATCGCTCTGAATGGACCAGCGGATGTTGGTCTGGTTCCCATCAGATAGTATAGTGTTTCTATACGGACGGGTCCTTAATGAATGAGCTCTCCGGAGCAGGTGTCTACTCAGAAGAATGCGGCGTTAAGCAATCTATTCCACTGGGCACATTTACAGCTGTCTTCCAGGCAGAGGTGTATGCTATCGCTAGCACAGCGCACATTGCACTTAACAAGAGATGGAAAGGCAAGTCGATCTACATCTGCTCTGATAGCAAAGCAGCTATTAGAGCCTGTTCAGCAGCGTTGATCAACTCCAAAATTGTTGAGGAAGCTGTCAATAAACTGAACCAGCTTGGGCGATGTAATAAGATCACATTGGTCTGGACCGTGGGACATTCTGATATCCCGGGAAACGATAAAACTGATGCACTAGCTAGAGCTGGATCAGCGGGCCCTTTTGTCGGCTAAAAACAAGCTTCATGAGCTGCTGCGACTATAACACTTCAACCATTGGCACGAGCTTAGGTCATGCCGACAAGCCAACAGAACTAAGTTTCTGTTACACCTGAGCAGAAATGACCTCAAAATCCCCATAGGACTGGTCACTGGGTTCACTCCCTTAAACGAGACCTGAATAAAATTGGAATCAGAAGTTCGGGCCTTTGCGAGATGTGCCTGGAAGAAGATGAGACATCTGAACACTTCATTAGCGAGTGTCTGGCCATTGCTCGGATCAGAAAAGCCACTCTAGGCAACTACGTCCTACGTGACGTTGATCTACTGGAGCTCAATCTTGCCCTATTGCTTCCTTCTGCGAAAGCGACGGGCAGATTTAGATCGATATTTAGCCCAGCAACAAATCGCTAATTCAGCGAATGGGGTGGTACTTCACCAAAGTACAATCATGGGCCTACAGGTCTACGTACTTGTTGTCTCTATGGGATAACCCCCTTCTAAATACAATGCTTACAATAAACAAACCATTGACCCAGCTGCCGCTATAATCCAACCTTGGTGATATAGAGCCTCTCATCATCACAAAATTCCTTCCACTTTAACATAGTCTTTCGTCTTCCTAATTTGAATATTTAAAGACCCTACGAATAACTTTAATTAACAACTGTTCTATGTGGATGAATAGAAGATCTAATATTTGCCTGACATAGACCAACATTGGTCCAGAGTGGTACCACAGCTCTCCAGATTTATTCAGTGAAGTGTTATTAGTCTGTTTAGAATTTTAGATTAAATGAATATAGTATCTGTTGTGAAAATTGAATATGAAGGTGAAGTTTTATGTTTACGACTTCTTCGAATGAGTTGCAATAGAATTTTCTCAATAGCCTCTGCGGGTCTAAGTCTGTATCATTGCAGTACCTACATTCGTCCATATTTGAAAGTCGCATTCTTTTGGCATGGTTCTTTAAAAGTATGCCTATTAATGCTCTTAACTTTGTACTATTAATTCCAAGGAATGCTTTGATCCTTTTGTGGTCTAAAGCCGGCCAAAGGAGCCTTGGATACGATATGTCCCTCTATCCTTGACCGTCTCTAGCCCGCCATACTTTTTACCCGACTACGCAGAGGAAGGGTTATGATTTTAACAGGCTGGGTTTGTTTGTTTGTATGTATGCAAGGCTGTCACCTCTTACAGCCTAAACTATGGAACTGATTTCAACAAATGAGGTGTCGTTGGATTCGTTTTTATCCGAAGAGTGTCCTGGGCTATGTGACATCACAGAAAAATTCAATATGGCGGGCGTCTTTATAACCCAAATGAAAGGCCTTGGTAAGTTGAATACAATACGATATGACGACATTGCTTACTTATATGTACATACATACACTACATATTTTTTGAAACTAAAAAGTGGTAAATTAAAAATTAAGTTTAAAAAACTAAAACCCGAAAAAAACAACAATGATTTTCGGAGTATAGCTGTGGTCGCATGTCGCTTTGTCCAATGAATGCGCAGTTATATGAATACGTTATTGTAATGACATGCGACCACGGCTATACTCTGAAAATCATTGATCTGATTTTTGTAGATTGGTTTTGTTCTGTTTCCACTCATACGTGTATTAAGGGATACTTATAGAAAAGGTTCGCTCAGACAGAGTTCTTGGCTTGAGATAATCTATATTCATAATATTGGTTTCGTGCTAGGTGATGTCATTGATGTAGTGCTAAGATACTCATCAGACAGATAGTCATTCTAGAATTTATGTTTTCTCCAGGGCTTTCAGCCATACTATAGTTCTGTAAAGTAAGATCAGTTTTACTATGCATGTACAGATCCTGTGGTTCTAGTCTCCATTTTTATACTTCACTGCTTATTAAAATAATCAATAATCAATAATATACATTCAGCGGATAGAAGCGATCGTTTGCACAGCTATTAAAGTCACTTTGAACATCGGAAACACATATTCATATAATGTAACATAGATGGATTTTTTTGTACTACAGCCTTGTAGTTTTATCTCATACGTACTTATACGTATATATTTAAAGGTTAAAATGCAGTAGCAATTAACTATCAAACTGCTGAGTAAGGCTAAACACAGCTGCAAATGACCCTTTCAACTTGACCTAACCTTCGTGCATAGTTAATCATTCCCTGCTTTAGAAATATGTCCGAAGCACTTATACAAATAAAGGGAGTATTATATTTTTAATTCCCAGTACTTAATATGAAAGCAAATCCCTCAAAATAAAAATAGAAAAATATCCAACTGCCATTAATTAAAATTGAAATGAAAAAAAAAAAATAAATAAAAAAATAATTTTAATCTTTCCCCCTCTGCCACAATAATCCATAAAAATTAATCAAAAAAACCTTTTAGCCAGTCACTCTCTCCTCACACACCGCCAAGCGCCGACACCCATCCATCTATTCAGGAGAAATCAAGAAACCTTTATTCACTTGAAAAAGCTAAGCACATACATACTCGTATAAAATCGCACACAGATATAAAACCTACAATATACGAGTTTAGTGAGTATTTATACCCAGCGATGCATACCTATCGCTTAAATTTACCTTCAATTTATCTTGCTTCGAGAGGTTTTCGCCTTTTTTTTCCTTTTTTGTTATAAAAACTTCACCGTTCATGTCAGACTAACATCATACAGCAACAAACTTACATCTATGCTTTATAAAAAAATAAAAATAAAAGGTATACAACCCATCTTCATCAAATTGTATCCCGTCGACCAACAAAGAAAGGATACCGAACAGGTGTACCGAAGTACTCTTCGCGGAGAATATAAATACAAAACCCCGATAAAGAAGACCCCATTCCCGGCCAAACCCGCACCGGCAGAGGTATGGGAAGCTCACTTGTTCGCAACTTTAATGGACCACCATAGCACACATACCCACCCACCTCTCTGTGGCGCGGTTCATAAAATCGAGTTTTATTAGTTGGATTGAAATTAAATTTTAACTGAATATAAAGTACGATTATTGGACCTTAAAAGTGCTAAATCACCGGCCTGTATCTTGTCTTTTCGGAGGGCCGGGCGTAGCGCGTAGGTATCTGTTCGAGATGCCACAGGGTGATATGCTGTATTGGTGAACCACCGAAATTTATGTTCATTCTGCTGGTGGCAGTAAATCCTGGTGCCATTAAAGAAGCCACAGAATATCATTAAAGACCGTTATATATATGTGCTGATGATGGTACGAGTACTACTGGATGTAATTATTATTTTATATTTATTCGACAGACATGTGAGGCACACACACACACAATACAGGGGCTCAGTAAAAGTAATTAAAAAGTTTTGACATTTCTTATCTTCCTTTTTTTTTTATAGTTTCGTTATTAAAAAGAAGAACACACACACTCGTAATTATATTAGAAACAAATTGCAACGACCTGATATGTACGTGTCTAATAGTCCATCTAAGGCGAAGGCGTATATACTTAACGATTGTCATTATATTGGCGAACTTTTATTGGGGGCGTATACGTAACATTATTTTAGGTCTAAAATGTAACCTTCAACATTTTGTATCAGAGACTTTGTCTATTAAATTATATGATATGGACATTGTAACATTTAATAGAATTTCTTGAAATTTTGGTATTTCCAACATTTTACTTGATTTTTCTCTGTATCTTTTCGGAGCATTAAAATTAAGAACACTTTTGTAGGGGGATCCGTTTTCTGTTTAGGCTAAGATTTTTAAACTCTCTTTAATGTCAGGTCTATGTATTGGCACTTTCAATTCAGCAAGAAATTGCCAATATAACGCTAATTTTGCGTCAACGAAAATGGCCGCCATGTATTAAATTATTTGATTTCATTAAATGGCATTACAGTACACTCGCGATAACTTCAACAAATATTATTTTACATTGACTACTCCAAAACGTGAATAATTATTTTTGTTTCAGAAACAACGGTTAATTAATGAGTTCGAGGTAAAACGAGCTGAATTTTAATTGGGTATTCATTCATGTGTTCCCAGTTCTTACCCAGCAGAGTTGTAAAAGAATTAAATCTTTTGGAGGGTTAATTCTATTGAATTCACCTAGAAATGATTTGAAGTGTTTTTCTAAAAAAGATTGGGATTTAAAAATACTTAAATCACCATTCTTTTGAAGTCAGTGATTAATGCATTCATTTTTTTAGAAATCATTGAATTAAATCAAATGATTGGATTCTTTCTAATAACCTTATTGAATTCACTTCATGTGAGTTGAAGTCAGTAGTGAATTCATAAGAAATCAGTTAAAGTCAGTGAATTCAACATAAATAATTTTAATTCACTTAATTGCAGTGGGGAGATTCATTCATTCATTCTTCATTTTTTTAACGGTTTATGACTAGTTTTACGGACTTCAACTGGTTTCAGATGAAACTCATGTTCATTAACGTCAAGTGAATTCAAAATATTTCAGTTGAATTCACTGACTTTAACTGATTCCAGTTGAATTCACTGACTTCCACTAATTTCAAGTGAATTCACTACTGACTTCAACTGACATGATGTGAATTCAATTGACTTCAAAATGATTTCAATGCAGTGACTGCTAAAAATTGAATGCATTAATCACTGACTTCAAAAGAATGGTGATTTTGGATTTTTTTGAAATCCCAATCTTTTTTGAATTCGATTGCATTAATCAAAAATTTAAAGTCTTTTTTGTGAATTCTGCGAATGCATTCCCAAAAGAATGCATTCTTTAACAACTCTGTTACCCAGAATATTATTTGTGCATGCATTCTGTATTCCGAAGTGGAGAATATGTACACACTGCAAACACAGCTAAATAAAATTTTGAAAATTATGCTGAACCTTCCTTGGCATCACTCTACCTCCAATTTACATAATAGAGCCAATGTTCTTGATCAAATGTGACTTCTCCGATAATCAATTAATTAAAGAACTGAAAACCATCTATCAAAGATTGTAATGATTTCCACATGTTTGAAGATATCTAAAATATTTATTTTAATCCATTTATTTGCTAATTTATTTGTTTTTTTTTTAAATTTATTTATTTATGTGTTAATTTATTATTCTGTTAATTCAATTATTTGTTCATTTATTCATTTAATACTTTGTTACATAATTTTTCTAATAACTTATATATTTGTTAATATATTTATTTTCTAATTTATTTATTTATCTATCAATTTATTATTAAATTATTTATTTGTTTATTTATTTATTTATTATATTTCTTTTCTGTTAATATATTTATTTGTTTATTCATTTATATGTTATTTCTCCATACGTGATATTATTTTTAAGTATGTACCTACATATCTATTTATTTATTTATTTATTTATTTATTTATTTATTTATGTGTTATACTACCGTTTATTTATTTGTTAATTTATTTATAATATATGCTATATTGGCTTTCTGTTGATCAATTTTTTTTTATTTTAATACATTTTTTTTCTTGAATTGAGGGGTTTTCTCGTTGTTTCCCTTCAAACAAAATTCATTGTAAAGTAAATATATCAATTTTTTAAAGAATATTTCAGTTTTTTTTAAGAATATTTCAGTTGAAAGATATACATATCATATTTTTCTGTTTTGTAAATTGTATGGTGACTTGCTTCTGTAATTTTATAACGAAATAAAAATCTAATCTATTCCGAAGCGGCCGTGGCCGCGGTGGTTAGTGCGTTGGACAACTACGCATGCTGCTTGGGTTCAATTCCAGCCCGGGTCCAACACCTAAAAGAGTTTTTCATGGTTGCCACCTTTTTCGAATGTCTGACAAGCAATCAAAGAGTCTCATTTGTCATGAGAAGCTTCTCAACTCGCCGTTCGGAGTCGGTAAAAAAGTGTAGGTCCCTTCCATTCGTGGAAAAAAGTAACACGCACACACAAATGGTTGCGAGAAGCTAGGCTTGGTTCTGTATAGGACTGCTGAAGCCCAGTATTTATTTTATTTTTTTATTATTGAAGAGTAAGATGCACCGCTTCCTTAAGATCTATTGTGCCTCCTATAAGTCCTATAGGAGGAGACATCCCGCTCACACAAAGTCCAGGTGAGGATTTCCTAGAACGTAGCACCTCATCCAGATCAATTTCCCTGAAAAATGGCAATAAGAGATTGAGTGCTACGAGTCATAGATCCTCTGCTGCAATTTGGTTTCTGCCCAAGCACTTGAACATTCTATAGGTTAATGCTTCACATTCCACAAGAAGGTGTTCTAGAGTTTCACTGGACTCATTGCGAAATCTGCATGATCTCATAGAACTAGCTTCCTGAGATATCCCTTGAGCTTACAATGCTCCATAAAGAACGCAGTCAGGATGAGGAGTTTGTTTTTGTACAGGCTGTCCAGATTGTTAGTACCAAAAAGCTTCTTCGCCTGTCTTAGACCCCGAGATTTTCTCCAGGACTTAGTTCTGTTTGTCTTCTTTAGTTATCAGAGCTCCTCCTTTATGGTGTGTTCCCCTATGTCATAGAAGGGCTCAGAATCTACGAAGTGTATGACGGCTCCTTTCCTGGCAAGTTTGTCCGCCCTTTCATTTCCTTCTATCCCCAGGTGTTCTGGTACCTAGTAGATGCAGATGGTGACGTTGTTTCATTCGTTCATTTAGTTCATCTACGAATTTCCAGACAATTTAAGGTTTGACGATCTGAGCCCCTATTGTCTTGATAGCTACTTGGCTATCTGACATTATTTATATGTCACGTCTCTTATAGTGTTTATCTGTTAAACGAGCAGATTTTGGCTTGGAAGATGCTGGTGCCATTGGGTTCGATTGGTTTGGTACCGGGCCATATAAACTCTGTCCCCGTGTCTTCCTCCGGTATTGAACAATCCGTGCACCATTTAATTGTGTGAGGACTCAGCATGTAGATTTTAGATTCGTTGATCAAGTTATTCCTGTCGAATTTTGTTTGCTCAGTTAAATGTCCTGATGGCGACGTCTGTGTGGAAGGCCAGAAGGAGAAGCTTATTGCTAGTGCATTTTCCTCTTTCTATTTCTTCTTGGAAACGTACTATTTGCAGTTTAATTCACTATAAGGGGCAGTGGAGTAAGCTTCAATACGCCCCCAGTGGGCAGGTTCTCATTGCACATGCTAGTCTCTGTACTTTATTTAGTGATATTGAGTGCAAGCAAATTAGCAAACTTTTGTTAGGAAGGAGTCCAAAGAAAGTGATTTAGGTTTATACCTCGGACCCAGCTACAGTGAATGGATTTAGATGTTTCCGTATTTTTTGAATTTCTTATATTATAAAGTAAAAAGTTTACCTTTTGAAATCTTCCGCTAATGATTGTTTTTTTAAGAACTGTCCCATGAAAATGATGCTAATTCTAGTATAGTACATTCCTTTGCCAGGTTTATGTGACTTAATTAACATAATACTAGAAAAATTGTAGGCCCCAGGTAAAAACTTTGTACGGTGAATTTGTAGGTGACGTTATGTCGCATGAAAATACTATTAATAAAAAAAAAATTATAAGATCACTTTTCTGAGAAAAATACGATTTTCACTGAAATTGGTTAAAAAAAATTACAAAAATCTATGCTGGAAGACCAATATCTTGAAAACGAAATCACGGATGGTTATAGTTTTTAACTGTGATAAGAACTAATCAATTATCTATGAAACAATCCTACCTTGGTTGCTCTAACTTTGATACACTAGAAGTTGTAATAGAATAACTCTTGGTACCTACTCCAATGAACTTTTTTCAGCACCCTGTAGCTCAGTGGGTGTTCAAGATAGACCCCTCCTCCCATGTCATTTTTTTCATAGCATGAACCAATGACTCTGATCCCAAAATATCTGTATCCCAAACCGGACCACCATTCACTATAACTGGGCTCCATAATTTTTCATTTATTATGAATGACTAATTGCACTGGACTAAATTCAATTCAATTCAATTCAACTCAATTCAATGGCATTCAGGATATTCTATAAATAGTATCGTATTTTGTTTTAGTTACAAATTTAATATTCTGATTAAATGTTCACAAACTAAGTCCTGTCCATGCTTCTTCATGAGGTCAGCAGAAATTGTTGACCCATCCCTCGTTGGCTTAATATTGATAGTTAATGGACTCAAAGGATAGTTTTGGCCGGTAATACTTACGAGTTTGTATTTTTGCCTTTTCATCAAAATCGTATGTTTTATTTCATATTACATTTTTATCGGTTTCATCATTCTTATCATGATTGAGGATAAGGAATTGTTAGCCTTACCAGTGTTGTGGTTCTGTACATAAGCCGATTACTATTCCCCATTAGATAGCCCACCCCCCGTTTTTCTTTAAGTCATATTGAGGACACAAAGGATAAACAAAATTCCTCACCAACATGATGTACTAATTTGTGCTATAGCAACCCGTATATGTGAGTAAAAACCCTATTTTCAATCCCGAAAGCTGTTGCCTATGTACATATGACCCACTTACAGTGGTCGATTAATTTCCGTTCAATCAGGACTGGCTTATATCCTCTACACACAAAAATACAGTCCTGTCCTGGTACTTCATGTTGACCTATTTTTTTGTTCTTTGCCTATTTTTAATCGGACCTGTAGATTCTCATAAGTGACAATGTTAAATTGTTAAGTGCTATTGAATTCTATTCCGAACCCTTGAGAGATTTTATCTCATAGGGTTAACCGATAAATTATCGACCCACAGGAATAATAATTGCGGAGGCAAGAGGAGACTCCTTTCTTATTTCGCCTATCGGGCTTGTCTGATTGGGGGGCAAGCTGAAATCGTAATTTAATAGCTCGTTAACATTGCCAAATCCTCGAGTGAAGAAATTTAATGACTAGTACTTTTTTTTATTTTTTGTTCACTCCCTCCGGCATATCCACTTGCTGTGTCCTTATCATTTATAATATCCTGTGACTGGACATGAACGCTCTGGTATCAGTCTACGGATCGTGTTTGGTGATTTATTATTCTGTAGTGATTCCCGCGAGGAAAAAACCGTTGGCAATATGACAGGACGAACGACAAATTGAGTTGGCATTAGTCATGTTAGGAGTCACGGATGAAGGATGTTCCTTTGAGATTATCCATAGTTTTTTTTTTGTGCCTCTACAGGATCAAAAAAGCAATTAGTGTAACCCTTTCTTTGCTGATTGTATGGGGTTCAATTAACTCACTTTTTCTCTCCATCATCGTCGTTCTCGTGCTCATATTAACAAGGAAGTCTGACACCTTATACGTAGGAGTCAAATTAATGTTGTTAGAGAGTTCGTCTTAGAGCAAAAACTACAGCGAATTATTGCGCTTGACATACCACCTGACAGTGAAATAATAAACAGGTGATAGGAAGGTGGATTTTTCTTGCGAATATTTGAAAAAAGCTCGTCGTTTTGAAATAATAATATAATATATGTATATATAATAAGGTGATATAAAATAGGGCCGTTGAAAAATAAACCGAAAAATCTGATACACTCCTCGACAACTGATTGAGTCACCCCCCTGATTTCGGCATTTTTCGATAATTTTGCTCCGTATGTTCTGCAAATATTGCTGTAAAGTTATTACTGCCAAAATTCTAATTACTATAACATATAAAACTATTTTTTCCCTAATTTTGCAATTCCTCTAAATACCCGTGACAAGTGGTTGCGACAGGATAAGTAAGTTTGGTTACAACTTCCAACATTCTTGATTCTTGGGATTTAAAAAGTTTTTTTTTTTAATTTATTTTTGTCGGATTTTGTCCCATTTAGTTTTCATGGCGTCTTTAAAGTCTCCTACTAAAGGGTGATTTTTTAGCTGGTTTGGTTTTGGCAACACTGGTTTTGACAGCTGACGTGTGTTTAGTACCTTGTGTCACTGTCAAACAGCTTCAGTTTGGTTTGCAATTTAACCATGGATCGTCTTACAAATGAACAACGCTTGCAAATTATTGAATTTTACTATCAAAATTCGTGCTCGGTTCGAAATGTTCATCGCGCGCTGCTTCCATTTTATGATCGGCATTCTCGACCTTCTGAGCAGTCTATTCGGAAGATTGTGACCAAATTTCGCACCAAAATTACTTTGTTGGACATTAAACCACCAACACGTTTACGTACTGTGCGTAGTGAAGAAAATATTGCGGCCGTATCAGCTAGTGTGAAAGAAGACCGCGAAATGTCGATTCGGCGCCGTTCCCAGCAGTTAGGCCTTTGTTTTTTGCCCGAAATGGAAGTTCTTGACTTGCATGATATGTGGTTTCAACAAGACGGTGCCACATGCCACACAGCACGCGAAACAATGGCGCAATTGCGAGGCGAGTTTGGTGAACAGTTAATTTCACGTTTCGGGCCGGTCAATTGGCCGCCTAGATCGTGCGATTTGACACCATTAGATTATTTTTTGTGGGGGTATGTCAAGGCTAATGTCTATAGGGACAAGCCCGCTTCGATTGACGCACTGGAAGCCAACATCCATGCATTCATTCGTGAGATACCGGCCGATATGTGTGAAAGAGTATGCCAAAATTGGACTCAGCGGATGGGCTACCTGAGACGCAGCCGCGGTCAACATTTGCATGAAATTATCTTTAAACATTAAATTGCAAGGTTCAAACTATCGATTCAAATAAATATTTCATTCATTTTTTTGAATTTTTTGTGTTTTTTTTTTAAAAAAAGTTCTCAACCTCTTAAAAAATCACCCTTTATATTGAATTGTCATCCGCCTTGGTAGACAGCTCTGAGCAGATGTCCCATACATTCTCAATTATGTTGAGTTCTGGACACAATGCTGGCCAGCAGTGGCGTACGCCGGATTTTTTTTTTTTTGGGGGGGGGGGGGGGGGGAGGGGCTTAGCCTTGATTTTAATGAGCTGTTTTGGGTTTTCACTATGACTCGGTTTTAATGATTTACCTGTGCCATATTTCTTTTAACAGACAAAATATAAGACGTTTTGATTGTTTTGTTTTTTTTAACCTAAAATGAATAAGCCTTATTTTTGCAACGTTAGGTATAGGAAAGAAAATTTCAGTTAGTGAAAAAACTGAAATAAAAAAAGGAAATATTCGGCGTCAGCAGTCCCATATAGGAACCAAGTCTACCTTCTAACAGTCAGTCATATGTGTGTTCGTGTTATATTTCTGCACGAATGGAAGGGACCTACAGTTTTTTGTCATCTCCAAACGGCTTAGTCGCCTTTTACATGCAGAGATTAAAGTAGGCGATTTTTTCGAATTTTCTTTTAAAATTGCCTGTACCTTTTACACGTTGAAATTGCGAGTAGGTACGAAACATTTTATGTCTGCTTTGATTTGACATTCCGTAAAACTGCCTAACTTTGGATTTCTATGCACAATCAAATGGTAGAAAGCAGAAAATAAATATGAAGCAATAATATGAAAAATATACGAAAAGTGTAAAGAGAAATGTCAAAAAAATCGCCACAATCGCTGACCGGGGAGATTTTTCCTTTTCCCATTTCGACTTCGAATTTTACCAACAAAATACATTGCTCGCCGCGATTTGTTTCAACGTGGAAAAGTGGACATAGCAGACAAACATGACATAATACATAATTATAGAGAAAAATGTTCGCAATAAGGAAAGGCTAGCTGAGGTTATGGAAAAAAAATAGTCAGAGGTGAAAATGGAAAATAGTGTTCATATGCCACGACATATAAATTTGTACCCAACCCACTGAGCCTTTGGGGTGGGCTGGGACTGGGGGGGGGGGAGGGGGCGCTAGCCCCTTGAGCCCCCTCCTGCATACGCCACTGCTGGCCAACAAAAACAGAAACGTTGCTATGCTACAAGTACTCATTTACCTTCCGGGATATTTGGATTGCTGCATTATCTTATTGCAGGATGAAATTTTTGCCGAATTTTTTATGGTTATAATGCATGATCTCTTCGTCTTAGATCTTACGGTAGTCTTCACTTTCCATCCTGCAGTTGTGGTTATTCGTAGCACACAATTAAATGCACTTCTTTTGTTTTAATTAAAATTTTATTACTAAGAAAAAGCTTAAATATTAATTGTACAGTCTGGTATGCGCACGCGTGTAGCTCAAGATTAAGACTAATTACATTTCTTTTCTACTGCTCTCGGGTTCATTACGTCAGGTCGTCAAAGTGAACGTCGTCGCGAACTTTGTGTTTGTGTTGTATATCGGTCTATGGGATGTGTGAAGTACACTTGTTAACTTTCTGTATGTGTTGGTGCGTGATGATAGATGGATGGATGAATCTGATGAATCGATGAATTGGTATTACACTAGTCGTTATGTGGTTCGCCACAGACTCTTATTTTGGTGAGATATTCAAACGGGCGTTCGATGACGTTGTTGTAGAGTGGGTTTTCTCTTCAAAGATGTTTGGCTTCAGCTTACATGCTGGTTAGTCCTTTGTTTTCTGTCCACATTCGATATTCGTGCTGATGCCGCGATTTCCCTTGTGGTTGCTATAGAATCTGGCGCTTCTCTTAGTAGGGACCGTCTATCTGCTGGTGTCAAGCTAAACTTGCGTCCAGTTACGTATTCTGGATCCTTTTTAAATAGCTTGAATCAACTGCACGGCTTCGGCTCAAAAGTTTTGCAATTTTGTTGAAAAAATATTCCCTCCTAGCGCATTTTTTGAATGTTTTGTAGCTTTGTTTGGTTTAACATCTTTCCAGACCCCAGTTCCAAGAAAAGCAAGGGAAACAAAAGCATTAAAACTGATTGGAATTTTCTTAGAAAACGGTAACTATACCTACCTAACGTAACTGAATTTACAGCACATACATAGTATATGAAACAAAATTAGCGAGAAACACCGAAATCAGGGGGTTGTCTCATCTAGTTGTCGAGAAGTGTACAATTCTTAAAAAATTCAGTTCTCCAGAAAATTTAGGATAGCTGTATGTGCTTGACGGGATAAGGAACTAACGTGACCAGAATCACAAACGTCGTACTCCGATGATTCAAAGATAGGAAATGACGCTACTGGTGGTGGAGTCTATGGGTTCCAAGGGGTTATACCACTGGGAAAATGAACCCAGTCTTTGTAAGCATTCTCGTACATGTAGCTCTGTGGCGTACACTTCCGCTTGAAGGATAACAAATAACTTTTAGGCGCCAGCAGTCCTAGCTTTTCATCACGAAAAATATTTTTGGTGTTTGCTGAGATTGAACCCTGATTGCTGAGATTGAACCCAGACAGCATGCGTAGTCCAACGCATTTCCAACTAATTAAGTTAGTATCGGTCACAACGAGCTGACAAGTCTTAACCTTACGTAACCTTAATCATTTTCTTTCAGTTTTTGTTATAAGAGCATTACAAGAAGACTACATGACTTTGGCTTAGCGAATCACTTTCCATCCTTTTCGTTAGTTTCCTGAATAGGTTTGCCCCTAAATATCTGAAAAATTCTTATAAAGTATAAAACACAACTGATAATTGGATGATTTGGAAATAGCGTCTTCCAAAGAAGGAAAAAATGCCACCTACATCGAAACTTGTAAGGCTTAAGTTATAGGGCTAGATTTTTAAGGGCGATAGCATAAAGCATAAGAGTATGCCAGAGAGATGTGATGTCTAGGTATCTTCTGACGAAGATACATAAGTGAAGCCCGCACTTGCCTCCTTTCGGATAGCTAGTTATCTCTTAACTAAAAGCCTTTAGATCAAGGGTGTCCAAACTTTTTTATTCCCTGGGCCACATTGGAAGAATACATCGTGTTTTGGGCCACAAGTACAGGGTGAGGCAAAAATATTGTCATAATGTGGATGTGCCATAAGGTCCGTTCGCGTACTTTTTGCACCAAATATGTGTTTTCTGTCAAACTTTGAAGGTGGGGAAGAAATCATCTCAAAGATGGGAAAACTACGAAAAAGTAAAAACTCGTTGACCAAAAATGAAAAATGAATGTAATATGACAGATTTAAAAGATTTCATATATGTGTTAGCCCAAAGAAATTTCTTCTGCTAAAATTCGTAGCATGGGGAAATTTCTTACTTTCTCGTGAGCACTCTCTTCTACGAAAAACTACGAAATTTTTACGTACGCGAACGGGTTTTCCTGACTCTTCGTAAGTTTTCGTAGATATTCGTTGTTTTGGGAACGTACGCGAACGGATCTATAATTTTTGCAAATGGTGTCAAATGTCATTGTGCTTTGAGATTTATGTTTAAGGCTAATAGAGAATTAGTTGACAATAAGCAATGGAACGATACACGCCTGAAGAACACGAAATTATTGTTACTGCTTATTTAGCGAATTTCCGGTCTGTTGTTTTAACGCATCGTCATTTTCCTCGTCGTCCTGCACCTTGTGTGCGAACAATTAAGCATTTGGCTAAGCGTCTCGTGCAAACTGGGTCTACTAGAGATGTCGCAAGAAGTGACCGGCCCAGTATTGGTCGTTCGACCGAAAATATCACTGCTGTGCCTGTGGCCGAGGACATCCGAGAGAGTCCACAAACATCGACGAGACATTGATGCACACAGTTTGGCGTCAGTTCATTGCGTTGAATTTTTATGAAAAACCTGAAAAATGTTTCTTATCAAGTGCAAACCATTCACCAATTGCTGCCTGCTGACTTACACCCATGCTGTTAAATCTGGTGCAAGAAAAGAATGATTTCGTATCCAAATCATAATGAGCGCCGAAGCCTTAGCTAAAATTGAGTTTCTGCGGCAGCGGAAATCCACATGAAATTCACGAAGATTCATTCCATCCAATCGAAGTGACTGCTTGGTGTGGCATTTGCGGTAAAAATGTGATTGGATCTTATTTTTGTAAGGGCGCCGAGGGTACCACCAAATAGTGAGCGCTACAGACAGATGTTAAACGATTTTTTGCCGCAAGTTGCTGAATCGAGTCTCAAGCATGGTTGGTTACAGTAGGATGGAGCAACAGCTCACACAGCTCAGGTAACGATGAAGATTTTGAATCACCAATTTCCGGGCCGTGTGATCTCCCATTTTAGCGATTTGAAAAGCCGGAAAACAAGCACATATGTGCATCAACTCAGGAGGTGGTCATTTGACCAGACAGAGCCACATTTTTTTAATTTCTTACAAAATGGCAGCCAATTCTTATTATGACATTAGTTTTGCCCCACCCTGTTGTTTAGTTGTCGAGCGAAAAAGTATGTTTTCATGTTTAAGTAGTTAAAAATTTATTAGAAACAGAACAGGAAACTAATTTAACATTGTTTTTTACAATTGATCTTACATATATAATTTTAAGAAAAATATCACTTAAACCGCCAAGTGACAAGGAACAGTGTGCCTGAGTAAGTAATGTACACAGAAAGAGAATTTACTACAGAACGAAAGACATTTCTGTTCTATTCCTATTTCTGTTGCTTGCCAAATGGGCATTCTTTAGTTACTTTTAAATATTTTTGGGCCACATTGATACTTGTCTTGGGCCGCATGCGGCCCGCGGGCCGCGGGTTGGACAGCGTTGCTTTAGATAGTACTCCAGAGAATGAAGATAAGAAGTTAACTACCTTAATCTCCTAGAAGAATTGGCAAAAATTAACATAGTTACCATTGCTTGGATACCAAGCTACGAGGTCTTTGACCGCACGGATTTGGTAGCATGAAGGGGTACTCACCACCATTTTAGAACAGAGTAATTTGCTGTCATATAAGTCATTACAGTCATGCTGAATATTCGATCAAATCAAAGAGCTAACAGTTCATAAGCCCAGCTCTTGACAAAACCAAAAGCTACTTGAGCTATACAAAGAGGATCTAAGGATTAGCCGAAGATGATTCCTGCTTTTGAGTGTAGAGGACATGGAACCCAGTAAGGTAGTAAGGTTGCCGACCTCGGTGATCTAGTGCTGATGTGATGGCTCGTACAAGCGTTCGTCCAAATCCAAAAACAAAAATCAAGTTAAACTGACATTCTTCGGACCTTTTGCTTCCTTCCACGTTTTATTTTTTTATAAAAAGAATGTGTAATAATGTACAAAAAAACTAAGGCACAGAGGTAAGGTTGTAGGTTTGATTTCCACCCAGGACTGACTGACGCGACTCAGAGAAAAAGTTATGAGAATTGAATCGAGGAACATTGATATGGGTAGTAAGTAGTGTTGACCCGAGAAATCAAAACAAGGGAAGAACTGTGGAGTTAAGATGTATCGTGGAAGATTCCTCGCTGGTCTATTTCGAAAATTTTTCTCGAAAATTAAAAAAAATGCACATCCTTTAGGTAAGACAAGACCAGCATAGTCGACCTAGCTTTGTACAAAGACACATAATCTATTATTATATTTAGCTTGTAAACGTGTTTAAAAAAAATAAATATGTATTAGCAGCTGGATCTCCCTTCTTCTTCTACGTACATATAAGTATAATTGGGCAGATCACAATGAAGAGTTCTTAAATCAATGGCATTGCTTAATCATTCTCCCAGCGTGAATCCTGGTGAGCTTCATATGGGTAGGAGTTCTGATTAAATATTTATTAGGATAAGAGGATAAGAAAACGGGTCTGGTTTGCCCATAAATTAGGTAAAGATATTCAACTGAGTTTGATCCGAATTATATCCGTTGAAATATCCCCTGACAATGGTTTCACTCACTGAAAAGCAGAAAGGTTATTGATTCTGAAAGGATATTTAAATTATTCAAAAACCCATTTCCACTTACGATTCGTAATGCATCATAAACACAACCATGTATGTAAATACATCAGAAAGTCACAAGCAAAACACAGAACCGGATAAGAAAATAGTTTTGAAGCACATTAACCGCGAGACGACAGCAAAGCTTATTGAAACTTTGAACACCCAACCATAAACCAAACAATTGTTGATTTGTTGTATGTACATTGAACACGGTTAGCATTTTATATCTATGTAGATACATAAAACAAAGTCATAACGTAAATATCCTTCCGACGAGATTCTTCTGTGGCAAAATAAAACTTTGAAGTAACATGTTTCCTCAAATGCACCATAAAATTACCTCACAAACACCACACCACTTCCACCAGTCAGTCAGTGGTTCTACTCACAGAGCAAAGGAGTCGTTTATTCATGTGTCGTACCTCGTACATCCTGCGTGTGTATATAGTTACCAGCATTTTGTTTGTTGTGATTTTGATAAATTGAAAAGGTTCCTAGAATATCCAGCCAACCCCTCGGGACATGCAATAACTAACAACTACTGGAGTGGAGGAACTTTTCCCGCAAACTAGAACCTTCCAAACCAACCAAAAGTACACAACCACATCTACATATTTATTTTACAATTGAAAGTCCCATTTTTTGATCAATCTGACGCGTTGGTTGGTGGTGTCGATTTCAGGGAGTCCATAAATTTTCGCAAACGTCAAAAAAAGTTTGACATTTTTATACAGAATGTTTTAGAAATTATTTCGCTTAATTCAGGACTAAGCTGAAGTACTTTACAGTTCGAAGGATGTGCATCATAAATCATAAAAAAAGGGAAGAAAATAAAATCACACTTTTCGGATACTTTTAAAAAGTTTTCTTCCCAAAACAATTCCATTCATTAGAACGTAATAATTATTGCATTGTTCCCGGTGACATTTTCGACTCGAAATAATTCAAGCAATTTTTTCAGGACACTTCTCGATTGATGGGATGGAATTGCTTTAATTTTTTAGAAACGATTTTTCATGGCAATCCGTGCCAAAAAAGTTTTCAATTTTTAGGTTAACTCTAGGATGGGCAGCTGTTTGGGAGGCGGTAACCTAACCTGCTGGGCCTCGAAAAGCCCGTTATTATCGATTATGGGGAGTTTAGTAAAGAAAAGATTTTATAAAACAGTTCATTTATAAACTTACTGGTAATTGTGCCAGGTAAAATACATAGTGTATGTTAATGTAAATTATGTACAGGGTGGGCCAACTACAAGTTTCTTTTTACCCGACTACGCAGAGGAAAGGCTATGATTTTAACAGGCTGGGTTTGTTTGTTTGTTTGTATGTATGTAATGATGTCACCTCGTACAGCCTAAACTATGGAACTGATTTCAACAAACGAGGTATCGTTGGATTCGTTTTTATCCGGAGAGTGTCATAGGCTATGAGGCATCACAGAAAAATTCAATATGGCGGGCGCACCAAGCAAAATGGCGGACTACCTCATTTTTTTTTTTTTTTTTTACCCGACTAGTCTTTATAACCGCATTGATAGTGGTATCAAATGAAAGGGCTTGGTGAGTAAAATACAATACAATATGACGTTCTTATAAATTCAATATGGCGGACGCCCCCCAAGATGGCGGATTTCTGTTATCTTTACTACCTCCTTAATATGGGCATTAAATGAAAGGTTTTGGCAAGTAGAATGCAATACGATATGATATAGTTCTAAATTCAAAATGGCGGACACCCCCAAAGATGGTGGATTTCTGCTGTCTTTACTACATTTCTAATATGGGTATCAAATGAAAGGGTTTGGCAAGTAGAACACGACATTGCTTACTTATAAATACACTACATATTTTTTGAAACTAAAAAGTTGTAAATAAAAAATTAAGTTTTAAAAACTAAATCCCGACTACGGGAAAAACCAACTAAAAAGTACGAAACAAGATGAAACAATGATTTTTAGAGTATTATGGCTTTATTAGTAAGAGCAAACATTCCCATTAATTATGGAACACAACGTCGTTCAAGTGGCTGCCTCGGCTGGCTTCGCAGTAGCGCATTCTATCACTCCAATTTTCCAAGACCTTCTTGATGGTTTCGGGCTGTCGCTCACGGATTACTTGGATGATATTGGCCTTACGCGCTTGAATCATTTGCAGATCCAAAAACGTCAAATCGCAGCTCCGAGGCAGCCAATTAACATCGCCAAGACGGCTGATAACACGATTTGGGAATTTGAAGCGCAAACGATCGATTGCGGCATGTGCTGTGTGGCATGGCATATGAACCAGAGGTCGTACGAATCCATGTCTTCAATTTCAGTAAAATAAAGACAATTAACATGGCTCTGTAATGCCCACCGTTGACCGAAACGTTGTTTCCAGCCTCATTTTCGAAGAAAAATGGTCCAATGATGCCGCCACTCCACAATCCACACCAAGCTTCTCGGCAATAACGTGCGGGTTTTCCGAGCCCCAGATGCGGCAATTTTGTTTGCTAACGTAGCCGCCGAGATGAAAATGCGCCTCGTCAGAAAATATGATTTTTCGCCCCAAATCGTTGTCCAATTCAAGCTGCAATAAGGCCCAAACTGCGAAGCGATAATGAAACGGTTGATCGTGCGCCTTCAATTGGACCTTACTTAAGGTGGCGCTACAGCTCGGTGTGAACCTGGGCCTGCTTCTTGCAACCATTTGTGTGTGCGTCTTATATTTTTGCACGAATGGAATGGACCTACAGTTTTTTTCCAACTCCGAACGGCGAATTGAGAAGCTCATTGACAAATGATACTCTTTCATTGCTTGTCAGATGTTCGAAAGAGGTGGGAACCGTGAGCAACTTCTTTTAGGTGTTGGACCCGGCCTGGGATTGAACCCGAGCAGCATGCATAGTAGTCCAACGCACTAACCACCACGGCCACGGCGACCACGGTAAGCGAATAATCTCAGATCTTTTTGCAGAATTCTCCTCAGGCTAGTGCGTGGAATGTTGAGCTGTTGAGATCGATGGCGAGTTGATGTTCGTGAATTGAGTCTCAGACTCTCGGCTATAGCAGCCACATTCTCGTCTCTACGACAACGGTGATCATTAGTGTTGTCCACTAGCATACCAGTCTCACGAACTTTTTGCACAAACTTTCGTACAGCAGGCGCGGTGGGTACTTCGTTTCGGCCAAAGCATCTTTTCAAAAATGGCAATGTTTCGGCTACACATCACTCATTTTGAAAATAAGTTTTCAATTTTTCCCAACGTTGTTCAAGCGTAAAGCGTTCTGCGGAGGTATGATACTGACTTCCTGTCAAGATTTCAAGCGGGAAACAGCTGTCAGTGTCAAAATAACTTATGATTTAAAAAGAAACCACTATATGGCCCACCCCGTACATATGTATATGTATGTGTGGAAAATAAACGACAAGAAGGCACAGTATAAACATTTCTAAAGGCTGTGGACTGTGGTAACTATATTTGAAAGATTACCGCGGATGTTATAAGAGTTAAGGATTCTAAAATTCCAATTGCCGGACTTAACAAAAAAAAACCTTGAGTACTTTAAAGCGATAAAGATGACGGATGGGAAGAATGTTCAAATCACGGAATAGTGAAAGACAGTGTACTTTTGTAGGGTCAATAACGGTTGAATCTTGTTAAAGTAAGCACGAGCCCAGCAGTTGCTACCATATTGCAATTTGAAATGAAAAACTCCATACTCCTATGGTTGCTAGTAATGTTGAAGAGCAAACACTTTTCAAATAGAAAAAATGTTTTAGCGTATAGCAAATATATTCTTTTAAAGCATCAGTATGATTTGTGAAGGACAAATTTGAGTCAATAGTTAACCCGAGGTACCTGAACTCATCAACTTTTTCAATTGAAAAGCAATTTGTACTTCAATTTAGACTGCTAGATAAGATTGTCGAAGAGTAGCAAGCACAGTTGGTTAACCCTTGTGTGAGTGGCAACAAAAAAATACACTTAAGTGTGCTGTGGTATCCGGGTACTTCAGTATATTTCGTATGGTAATTGTGTGCTTAATTATGAATTATGTTCAGGAAAATACATTTTTACAAAGCAGATGTTTATAAAAGATTATTAGTTCTTAATTAAATTTAATTTGGAAACAAATAAGTAACAGTGATATAGAAATTGGGACTGCAAACTATGATTTCGCAGTGACGAAAGCAATGCACTTTGCCCCATTTTTGCTGGCTTTGTACACACACTGCTTGCGTATTTTGCGCTTATGACTTGAAATACAAAGGTGGCAAACGTCTTTGAAAACAAAGCAACCGTCGCGTCGGTCGGCTCCGCGTTCTTGTGTGGTTGAACGAATTGACTTACAGAGCGCTAAGTAAGCTCTCGGGATTCTCGAACGCTCTAGTATACCTGGAAGCATGAGTTATTTCGTCATGTTGGTGAGAAACATCCTCCGTTTATTAGGATTAATAAACGATATATTGTGGCGAACGAGGCCCACCAAAGTCAAATTTTAAAAGAAAAGGTACTCGTATTTCGCGAGGTACAAAGCAGTCAGTAACTACATTTCGGCCTGATACCCCGTACCTCTATATCAATCGCTCAATTACATTTTCTCCAACGTTAGTCTGGTGTGCTACACCTACCTCCTTTCCAGTATAGATTTCGCCACGAAATAGATAAAAGTTTGACGTATCGCAGTCCCACTAAACCTAAATGCCATATTATGCTGGTTTTGAGTGTGTATACTGCGTAAATTCAGAACGGCCGGCCTCTGTATGGAAACAGCTGTTCATCGACAATGATATCTGTCAAAGCCTGTTTGTTCATTATGTTTCAAAGATCACTAATTGGGGCGGCGTTGTCAGACATTCGAAAGAGGTGGCACCGTGAAAAAACTTTTAGGTGTTGGATCCGGGCTGGGATTGAACGCGGGCAGCATTGCATAGTATTTCAACGCACTTACCACTACACCACGATGCTCACCTCTCGCTCTGCATTGTGCAATTTGCTCTCAACCCGAATTCTAAAAATTTGCACTCCTTGGGCCCGATATTGTTCAAGGACGGTGGTGTTGTGCGCTTGTTAGATATGTGCGAATTGCTCTATCCGACACAAAATCGCCAAATGCCTCTGGAACCACTTTTCACGTCAATAGATCAACATTTGTGGCCTTTAACTCACCGACATGTAGATCATTCAAAAGATCGGCAAATGTTGTGCCGTCTTCTCCATCAGCTGGCTAAGGAGTCTCCACAAACTCCAGCGCTTATAGTTGACTTAGCACTTCTCATTTAAACAACCGTTTTTTTTTGAGAACCTATCTGCAATACTTAAGTGTTTTTATTGTCTCTTCCTTTTCTGCCAGGCCTCGTCCATTATCATTTCAAGAAAACTAATCCTACTTACAAGCAACACAAATAGGTTGATAAAAGTTAAACTTAAACATTCCTACCCCATCCCTCCGAATATGATAAAAGGAAAAAAAAACTTCTTAAGAAAACGTTGAGCAATCCTAATGCTTTTTCCAACGACTATGCCATCCTAATCCTTGAGAAAATCTACTTAGAAAAAAAAAGCTATGAATACAATAAAAACTAAGTGACACCTTTCCGTGGAGTGGGTGTACATTGCTTAAAGTAAATATTCAAAAGACTCTTTTTTTCCTAAAGGACGATGAAACTTTTATTTGCAAATGTAAAAGAAAATGAGATGAAATCCTGTCTTTCGCAGTCTATATTACGACAACAGAGCGAAAAGGGCAAATCGCAACCAGGTCTCTAGGATGAAAGGCCGAACTGAATTTAAGTTCATAAGAGGCTTACGGGTAGTAACCATCGACCACAGGAAACCCATCAGAATCTTGCACACATCCTTAATAATTGTATATTCAATAGACATACATCAGCATGTAAATAATTTTGAAGGAGGCAACAAGGATTCTACTCTATTCTCTGCATTACCAAATTGTGTGCCACAAAAGTGCTTTATGTGCCCATCCTTTCACGAAATGTTTTCACCGCCAAGGATCGCTCCTTATTCTTTACCCATACAAAGATTGAAGTGTAGGTGTGTGCGCATTTTTACAAAAAAAAAAAAGACAAAAAATACTTGTGTATCCTTTTCGAGTAATATAATGTAGAACGACTGCGACATTGATGGGCCAAGGATTGAAGGTGCAAATATTGAATTTGAATGTCATGCCAAGCACCTGTCGTTCTCGCTTTCATCTTTATCCTCATGAATGTTGTCATTGAAGGAATCTGCTATCCTATTTTTCCTTTTCAACGTCACACACCGTTATGTGGGTAGAGTGTGTGTATATTACATGTCATTATAGACAGCACATAACATAGTTATGGCCTTCATCCATTTCCTTAGATGGTTTTCGGATTGTTTTCCCTCCGTTTCCTTGAAAGGGGTGTTGGTTCTTTTTCATTCTCATTATTCGTTGGACACGTTTGACGTTTTCTCGTTGGCCTGGAACGAATGTCAATAATTGTCGTTACCTTTTATGGTCTTGTAGACGTAGCGAGGCTATTTTTGGCAACTACAGGGAAAGGTTGTAAAAATGTCAGTTTCCTCCATTGTGAGGGGAAATTGAAAAAGTTTTCCAAATAAAATGGCTGCTTTTTGGAATAATGATATTTTCAACTACATATGCGAATTGGTGTTTTACGTTGTCTAAAGCTCTAAAGCGGGTAATAATCGGGACACAAGTGTTGAAGTTGACTAATTATTCAAAGATTTTAGAACTGGACACGGGATGAGATAGTTAAAAACCAATTTCTATTTGTGATTGCATTTGTGCTCCTTGGAACTCCAACCATTTCCATAAGATTTTAATGTCAATAGGTAATGGCATCCTCTGGGTCACCACTCCTTTCGAAAATATACAGATTTTTATAAATATCCATACACGTTGGTATGGATGTAATTACTGACAATGATCAAAGTATCTATTCATCCAACGACCACTGCAAGTTTCTCAACATTCAACTATCGTTGCGATAACTTTTGATAAGTTAAACACTAGGAAGTTATGAAATATGGACCGCCTCCACGGCTATACTCTGAAAATCATTGTTTCGTTTCATCTTGTTCCGTACTTTTTAGTTGATTTTTCCCGTTGTCGGGTTTTAGTGTTTTATACTTAATTTTTTATTTACAACTTTTTAGTTTCAAAAAATATGTAGTGTATTTATAAGTAAGCAAGATCGTGTTCTACTTGTCAAACCCTTTCATTTGATATCCATATTAGGGATGTAGTAGAGATAACGGAAATCCACCATCTTGGGGGGTGTCCGCCATATTGAATTTAGAATGACGTCATATCGTATTGTATTCTACTCGCCAAGCCCTTTCATTTGATACCCATATTAAGGAGGTGGTAATGATAACAGAAATCCCCCACCTTGGGGCCATTCGCCATATTGAGTTTAGAATTACTTATGTCATATCCTATTGCTTTCTACTCACCAAGCCCTTTCATTTGATACCACTATCAATGCGGTTATAAAGACTAGTTGGGTAAAAAAAAAAAAAAAAAGATGAGGTAGTCCGCCATTTTGCTTGGTGCGCCCGCCATATTGAATTTTTCTGTGACGTCACATAGCCCTAGGATACTCTCCGGTTAAGGATGAGCCTAAGGAAACCTCATTTTTTTGAAATCGGTTCCATAGTTTAGGCTGTACGAGGTGACATCCTTACATATATACAAACAAACCCAGCCTGTTAAAATCATAACCCTTCCTCTGCGTAGTCGGGTAAAAAAGGATTATTGGTGATTAGAATTTTGAAGCACATATGGAACAAAATAATCGAGAAATGCCGAGATCAGGGATGTGTCTCAACCACATGTTTCTCATCATGGAAAAATTAACGGGTAAACTCTATAATTTAAATGTACAGCCCTATTATGGTTAGCGAATCGAATACAATACATTACTGCCATTCATATCGAAGGTTTTCGAAAAACTTAGGAGCCATCAAATCCATTCATATCTTAATGAGTTTAATCTCCTTTCACCATACCAATCCGGTTTCAGACTAAAGCACAGCTGTACTACTGCGTTGTTGAATTTGGTGGACGACCTACGCGTTGAAATGAATGAAGATCGAGTAACATCGCTTATATTGCTCGATTTTACGAAAGCCTTCGATACAGTGTCCCATGAGATATTGCTTGTTAAGCTTAAAAACTATTTCAGCTTTAATACTACGGCATTAAAGCTAATGAATAGCTACCTTAAGGGTCGTACTCAAGCTGTATATGCCAACAAGAGATTGTCCAGCTTTCTTGCTACTACAGTCGGTGTTCCACAAGGGTTGATAATGGGCCCATTATTATTCACCTTATTCAATAATGACATTCCTTCTACCTTAAAATACTGCAAGGTTCAGATGTATGCCGATGACGTCCAGTTGTACTTAAGCTATCCATTGGCTCTAATTGAGGATGCCACTGAGCGAGTCAATGAAGACCTCAAATCTATAGTTTCATGGTCGCGGAAAAATAGGCTTATGCTCAACTCCGGCAAAAGTCAAGCAATTGTAATCAGCCGATCAAGTTCCGATACCAAAAGTTTCCCCCAACTTTTTATCGATGGATCAGCCCTTACCTACGGCAGTACCGTGAAAAATCTAGGTGTAATATTTAACCGGAATTTTACTTGGGAGAATCATATACCGAACACAGTGTCTAAAGTCTACGGATCTCTGTGCGCTATGTATCAAGTAGGAAACTGTCTTCCATTAAGGATCAAAGCTATGCTAGTTAAGTCACTGCTGTTGCCGATTCTGTTTTACGCACATCCGATCTTTTGTGATTTAGACAGTTAAAGCTCGCGGAAGCTTAAGGTAGCTGTTAATAGTACAGTGCGATTTGTCTATAACATAGGTCGAAGGGAACACATCTGGGATTTTCTGGGATTAGACCTTGACTCCAAAATACTGACTTTCCTATTTAATCTTAAAGAAAGCCAGACCTCAGAGTATCTTTTCCAAAGATTACAATTCGCATCTTCCACTAGAAGTAGAAGTCTCTCTCCACCAATATATAACTATAACGTTACAAAGAAACAGTTTTTCGTATATGCCGTAAGACTTTGGAATTCGCTTCCGGTTTATATCAGGAGATCTTCAGGCATACGCGACTTTCAGAGACAACTAACGCAACACTTTTCAACATAACTAATAATAATTAATGACTTAATAAAGTATGATAATGTTGCGAATTACTTTAACCCTGAACGAGCATTGCATCACCGATTGCCTGAACAACATTGGAATAATAGCAGAGTGACGTCTCTCTGACAGCTGTCATAGGAACGTGTTCCTTCTTCCTTCTTTTTGGTTTCATCTACCTAGCGAGAGGTTTGGTAAAATAAATTGTACGAATTCTAATCGAAATAAATAAACGAAATCTTAACAAATTTTGTAACAATAACAAATGATCTAATAAAATAAAATAAAATAAAATAGACAATAACTGATTTTAGGGTTTTTAGGGATTTCTTTCTTTCTTAACTCAATTACTAGACTAATAAAGACTTAAGACTAATAAAATTTAAAATTTACTTATAAATATGTACATATGTTTGCTGTTAATTTATTTTTGTTTTTCTATTGACTTTAAGAAATTGTTATTATTATTATAATTATAATTATAATTATCTATTTTTGTTTCAACCTTTTAATAATGTTACACAATTAAAAGATTATATTGTATCTACGTGTAAACATAATTTCTAAATAAATAAATACAAATACAAATACAAATTCGCTTAAAAACGTCAAAAATTTAGCGAATTGTGATATCACCGTATTACGGTTAGCGAATATTCGCTTAACTTATCATTTCTTATGTCAAATCGCTCGAATAAAAATATTCGGTGATATTGAGTGAAACTTGTATATTTTATTGGTAATTTTTGTTTGGTGTTGCTATAAATCTGTCGGAAAAGGAAGGGGAAGGTATTGTACCTTTGTCCGATTGTACCTTGGCCCGACTACCAATCTTCAGAAAAATAAAAAGCACGCAAAGCACGTACAGCGTCAAAAAATTTTAATATCTCCAAAACTATTCTGATTCGGCATATTAATAAACATGAAAAAGCGGGAAGAAATGAATTTGTCGAAAGCAAAATTAATTGTCGACAGGTGTTTACTGCAGCTGAAGAAAAATCTTTAGGAAAGTATGTCTTTACAGCTGCAAAGCTGTATTATGGGATAACTAGAAACGAGTTGCTAAAACTAGCGATTGAGTTTGGAAAAGCCAACTCAAAAAATAGACCTCAAAATTGGTATAAAGAATGTAAAGCAGGAAAAGAGTGGCTTAAACGTTTCCTTCGACGGCATCAAAGCATTGCTCTTTGGAAGCCTGAGGTAGCTTGAAAACTTGCAATGTTTTTTGCAATTTGTTCTTAATTGAACGTATTTAAATTTTTAAATTGAAGAAAAATTGGACTGACTTAAATGAAACTTCGACAAAGGAAAAAGTAAAACGCGTGTGTTCGTTTGGGGTCGGTAATAAGAAGTGCCGACAGAATTTTATTTTTACTTCTATTCAATTTTATTTTTTCTTTATCCATTTTCGTTAAAACTAAATATGGCCGATTGGCCATAATAACAATAATTATTATTAATGATGATGAATTTGATAATGCTGATGACGATGTTCTGACGAAACATAGCTAGTTTATCTAGAGCCACAAGCTTCAACAAGTAAAACATTCAATTTTAAACAAGCACAAAAACTTTAAGATAATGGTTTTTTTTGCTGCTTTTTTGAAAAAAAATGAGAATGGTACCATTTTTACTTTGTATTGAAAGAAATTAAAGTTTTCATTTTGAAACTATAGGAAAACCTTCAATAATATTTTCGGTCCAAGGTACAATACTCCGTGGACCAAGGTACAATCACGTCTTGTACCTTGGACCGTTTGAGGTTAGCATATAAAAGTTAAGTTTTCTTAGGAATGGTAAGCAATATCTTTTTGGTAGCTTCGCCATATCATAGATAAGACTTCAGGTCATAACTAAAAAAAAAAAGAAAAACTTATGAAAAAATGACACATAAAATATTGGCAAAAAACTGAAATCCGGACCAAGGTACAATACCTTCCCCTAAATACAAACAAAACATAGAAACAATTTTAAATCAATAGTTGAAAGTGAAAAAAAAATACTTGCTGCAAGCAAGATAGATGTGGTAGCAACCAAAGGAGGATAGGATTCTTTGTCACATTGGGAGCAGGCTATGGATAAGTTGCTCAGTCTACAAAATGTAGTAAATCCTTCACGTAGTTGTTTTGGAGCAAGTGTGAATACCTCTCCTTTACGAAAAATTGGGGAGGATCTGCAACAACAACATTTATCTCATCGTGAAACTCCCTTGCCAAGTCGTCCCAGTGCCATTAGTGGAGTGGCCATGGATTAGAACTATCACGAGTTCTTCTTGGGATTGTTCTAGAATCCTCAACATCGACACTGCATACCTACTAATAATGTACATACATATATAATTATTTTTTATTATTTGTTGTTTGTTTAATGCTTGTGTCAGTGCTACATTTAGCTTAACCACTAATACCAGCACTAAATGATGGGCCTGTTGATGCATACTTTACCCTGGCAAATCTCGGCTTGCAGTTAGTTGTATTATATTAACCACACATCTGACAGTTGCTTTATTTTAAATGTGTCGAATTACATTTAACTTGTGGAATAAAATTCACAAATACAATATAATGCACGTTGTTAACATCTAGCATACGTCACATTTTACGTGAAGCAATATTTGATTTATATAGTTTTTGCATAAATGGCGCCCAATGTGCGACAACTGCTTCACACAATTTGGTACAAACACATTTTATTATAAAAACTTTCGGCAGCTTGGAGACGAGAACTTAACTTAATTTTGCGGTCTGTTTTATTTCAAGGTGAAATCCATTATTTCAAAGCTTCAAAAGCTTAAAAGACTGGCCTGCCTCGACACTATAAGCACTATGCGCACTTGCCCCACAGCCGCTATAGAAGCGCTCATTGGCCTAACGTCACTCCACCTTTTCATAAAAAGGTTGGCAATTAGCAGCCCTGTCAGAATACTACAAACGGGAGAGATAAACCACATAGATCACACAGATCAGGTGAATCTTCTCTCCGAAATCTGTGCGGTAAATGACCGCTTACCAAAAACTTTATGCTTCGGCAGGAGGTTCGATACAGTGATCACAAGCCATGAAGCATGGAACTATAAAAATGCTACCTCAGACCATAAAGGTAACAAGTGGTAGATATACGGATGGATCAAAAATGGATAACGGGGTGGGTGCTGGTATTTTTGGACCAAACAAATTCCCAGTGTATTTCAAGCGGAAATTCATGCCATAAAAGTTTGCGCCAACGCCATCCTTAAATTGGGAATAAAAGGTGTCCTCATCCATATACTCACGGATAGTCAAATACTCTCCAAGACCTCTCCCACAGAAACAAAGTCAAACTTTGGTGGGTGCCCGGACATGAGGGTATTGATGGAAAAGAAAAAGCTGACGAACTGGCTAGGAAAGGTTCGGCTGAATCCTTTGTCGGCCCTGAGCCGTTTTGCAATATTCCAAATTCAGCTATTAACTTAAATATCAAAAGTTGGGAAAACAACATGTGTATCTCTTATTGGGAAAATACCCAGGGTCTTCGTCCGAGCCATTTTACCCTTCCAAAATAAATCCAGATACAACCTACTCGTCGTCGTCAGTAGAAATGGTATCAGAAGATTAGTGGGATTTCTATCAGCGCATTGCCATCTTCGATATCACCTAAAAAAAAAAGGTCTTATTCAGGAAACTGAATTTTCGTCTTTGTATGGAGGATGACGAAACTGCGGAACATATTCTATGTGACTGTATGGCACTTTGTGCCCTCCGGAGACAACATTTCCACAGAGAAATCCTAACTCCCACGGAATTTCGTACAGTCTCCACCAGTGAGATCCTCAACTTCATCAAAAAAATTGAGCCCCTTCTGGTTCCCTTAACTGACTCTGTGGTACAATAGATATTTTAGGTCGCAGTGCCCTCCGCAACTGGCAGGTCAGAATCTCTTAAAAAAAATTAAAAAAAATTTCAAGTTGTGTTTTGGGTAAACACAAAAAGCACCTAACTCAATTTACCCAAATAATAAAAAATCTCACCCGAAAGTCCAGGTAGCTAACGCTGTTCTAAATGTTCCCTTAACTGACTCTGTGGTACAATAGATATTTTAGGTCGCAGTGCCCTCCGCAACTGGCGGGTCAGAATCCCTTAAAAAAAATTAAAAAAAATTTCAAGTTGTGTTTTGGGTAAACACAAAAAGCACCTAACTCAATTTACCCAAATAATAAAAAAACTCACCCGAAAGTCCAGGTAGCTAACGCTGTTCCAAATAAAATAAATAAATGATGTAAAATAACTCAAAAATCCCGTTCCCTATCGCTATCAGTAATCAACATAATCTTCTGTCACATGTTTAATGGTCACACTATTGCAAGTGACTCGGGAATTTATGCCATTTTACAGGCAATTCAACTTGAGATCCTTTCAAAAGAAAAACCATTTTCTGACAAATAGATAACAACAACGCCAAAACTTTCCGCATTAGCAGTACATTCTATTTGGACTAACCATTGCGTTCCATTGCGAAATAATTCCATCTCCCACATACAGTCCCCACATAGCCTTCACCAAGACCATTATTTCTATGAATTATGACTAAAGAATTTCTTACAATTGTAATAACTTTCCATGCTCTGGAGAGAAAACCGCCCACACAAGACAGAGGGTAAAAATAATCCCTCCTGAGGGCAAATAATCTAGATAGGTTACCTCATATTGCAAGCGCGCACTAGAACGAGTATCTGGAAAGAATTTTTTTTTTTATTTATTTCATCAAAATGTCTTTAATTAAATTTATAGTGGAAATTCACTTGCTCTCTTGCGTTTTTAATTGAATAATACAAATTCCTTGGCATACCCTCGAAGAACCCATAAAACATCCCGAACTCAATAAAGCAAAGCATTTCAGGATATTCAACTCTATGAGAGTACACACCCCATGACGTGCGAAGCGCAATATTCGTTCGTCTGCAAGGAATTAATTACACTTTTTTTGTTTTGTTTAATATTTTATTGTGTTCCCTTCACATTCACAGAGTAGCGTTTGATGAAATTTCAATCGAAAGTGAAGAGCGAACAAAATGTTTCAGAATGGGCCAACAAAAAAGGGAGTAAAGGATCTAAATTAATAATCGAACCCACAGAACGTAATATTTACGCCGGAGAAAGTTCCCCGCAACAAACAATAATGGGGGGCTGTTGGTTTTATTTTAATATCCCTACAGGACTAATAAAACAGCAAATCGCTTACCCTCAAAATCACAATGCGTTGTAGGCCTCTTAAGAAGTTCTTGATGTTGTGCGCGCAAAGCCATTGAAAGCAACAGTATACGTACCATGCGACTGAAAACCACACTGATTCTGCCACTTTTTGCCGCGCCGGCCGCCCTATTAAAAGGACGACGAGGATGACGAATGGTATAGTGGTGGTCTGGTTCATGTTTTATTGCATGTGCTTTGGGGGGTCGGGGTAGGGGGAGGGTATTTTTGCTGCTCTCGCTTGCCGTGGAAAGCGATTATATTCGATCTAAAAAAAAAAAAATGGCCATGTGCCAAAGCAGGAGACTATGAATTGCAAGTCCTGTGCTTTAATTATAACTTGATTTGCCAGAGGTTATATTCCACTTTGAGACATTTCATGAAACACCTCAATCGGGAGGGCTGTTTTTTTTGTATACTAGCTGACTCACCCGAATTTGCCCGTGCCAGAGAACCATTAAGCTACCGTGAAGTATACATTTTTTTATTAGCAGTCTCACCTGTTTTACACCTTTATAGATTGCTGTATACGCTATGGTTAGGCTGAGATATACCGCGCCGCGCACCATGTTCTCAGTTTTTGGTTAATTACTTAAATTCGCGTGGCATGAATGGACTTTCGAAGGAATCGTTGAAATAATAATTAATAAAAAATTTATTTAAGTGCACGTTTCCACCCTTACATAGTATAAAGCAAAGTCCCGATCGGTGTCAAATTACGTTTGTAGTAAAGGATCTCAAGAACCGCTGAATATATTTTAACGATTCTTTTGGTATAGGATTACTAGTCTTATTATATAAAAATTGGCTGTTCGTTTGATACCTCAAAACTCATAAACTAACCATCCGATTGAGCTGAAACTTACACTATATACTTTTTCTGATGTTTGAAGTGTTCGTGCATCAAACAATTTCAAGTTTTCCGGTAGATGGCGCTGGAACACAAACATTTTCAAACTCACCGTACGATTATGCTGAAACTTACACAATCAGACATGTTCTACATTCCGAGTGAAAGTGAATTGATAACGAATATCAATTTCACTTCAAATGATATTCTGTGTTCCACATTCCGAGTGAATTGGAAAAGTTTTGTAATTCACTTCGATTTAATTTTTGAAATGTCAAAAAAGCATTATTACTTTTGTGGTTTGTAAATGTTTTGAATATGGATGTTTTATGTTTTCCCCTATGAATAAAAATTCTTGAAACAAAACAAATGCAAAACCAATTATCTTTTACTTACATTTTTGTAGAGTGCTGCGACCACGCAATTTCACAACTAAAAACAAAGTTAAAAAACAGTTTCTATGGAATGTTTTCAATAAGAGCGCTACAAAAGTTTTTTTAAATAAAACAAAAACGGTTTTGGATATCAATGAAATTCTTTATTCCTGTGAAAGTACGTTCGATGCCATTATGTATGGAACTCGATTTCTTTTGCATGGCCACCACGGGCACGCTTGCAGAAGTCCAGACGCTGAACCCAATTTTCGACGGTTTTCAAGCGAAAATCGGCCGATACTGCTGCAATTTCACGTTCGATATTCGTACGAAGTTCATCAATCGTCCATAGACTTGACGTAGCCCCACAGAAAATAGTCTAACGGCGTCAAATCGCACGACCGAGGAGGCCAAGCGACTGGACCATTTCGTGAGATAACACGTTCTCCAAACTTGGTTTCCAATAAATTGATTGTGACATTCGCTGTGTGGCTTGTGGCGCCGTCCTGTTGGAACCACATGCCCTCCAAGTCCATATCATCCAATTGGGGCCAAAAATATTCGGTTATCATTGAACGGTAGCGATTCCCATTCACAGTAACGTGCCGGTCTTGATCATCACGGAAGAAGTACGTCCCAATGACGCCACCGGCCCATAAACCACACCAAACCGTAATTTTTTCGGGATGCAATGATGACTCATGGAGTACGTGTGGATTGCTGCCTGACCAATACCGCATATTTTGTTTATTGACGAAGCCATTCAGCCAGAAATGAGCCTCATCGCTGAAGATGATTTTTCGATGAAAATCCGAATCATTTTCAAGTTGTTGCTCAGCCCAATTCACGAACATACGACGCTTCTGGTGGTCAAGCGGCTTCAGTTCTTGCGTCAATTTAATCTTGTAAGGATGTAGGCCAAGATCTTTTTGCAAAATTCGCCACAACGACGTCACAGAGATGCCCAACGCTTGAGAACGACGTGTGAGAGACACATTTGGGCTTTCTTCAACTGAAGCCTCAGCGGCAGCAATATTCTCGACACTACGGGCACTTCTTTTTCTCACTGGCACGGGAATATTTTGTACTGTGCCTGTGGATTCAATTTTTTCCACTAGACGCTCAATTGTTGATCTGCTAGGACGATTATGACGACCATAAATTGGACGTAGCGCTCTTAACGTTGAGGCCACTGACTCCGAATTTCGGTAGTAAATTTTAATAATTTCGACTCGTTGTTGGCTCGTATATCTTTCCATCATGAAATGGCAAACCTTACTGAAGAGAAATGTCAAAAGAGCGGCAAGAAATATGGCGTCGTTTGCTGTCCCCGTCGCTCTTTTGTAGCGTCCCTGTTGAAAAACCCTGTAGAACACCAAAATATTCACTTTCGAACATACAATCCACAATTTATAATTTCATTCGGAATACAGAACACCTAATTTCAATATTCTGGTTGAATTCACTAAAAGTGAAATGCAGAACAGGTCAGAATATATTTGTTATGATGTGAAAAATGTTCGTACATCAAAAGTTCTCAAGTTTTCCGATTGATGGCGCTGGAACAGGACCATTTCAAAACTATCCGATTGAGCTGAAAATTACACAATATATTTGTTATGAAGTGAGAAATACAGTGGTGGTCCAATATAACGAATGATATAATGTCCAGTTGCATTCGCTATATCGAAAAATTCGTAATATCGAACACATTTTCCTTGTACGAAACATTAAATAAATGTACAAATACTGTTTCTAATTCATAACAATTTATTTAATTTATTCATAAAGTCAACAAAACAAGTTAAAAAGTAGAAAAATAAGTAAAAGAAACTAAAATTAAATTAACACTTTCCTTTCCTTTTCCAATAAGCAATAGCCAACAAGGACATGCTTTTGCAAACGTTCAACACACAAATTTGTTGCTATTTCCCGTAGACTTATTAGAACAAGTTTTTCAGAATTTCCAACGTTGTTCTATTTGGCTCAGTTAATACACTATCAACGGCATCGAGTGGGCTAATGCGCGTATCTTCTTAAAGAAACATATCAGTATTGTTTCAAGATTCCAAATCCTCCGCTAAGCTTAACTACGCGAATGGTTGGATCAAGGAGCTTACCTTCGGTTGCATGTACAACACCCAAATTTTCCATCGACCGTTTCCTAACCATTATTGTATTTCTTAGGTAAATTTGTCGCTTTCTATTGTAGCAACATTCGTTATATCGAATATCATTTCTTTGTTCGTTCGCTATATAGAGCCGATAATGCATTTGAAAAAAGTGTACGTTATATCGATCATTCGTTATATCGGCATTCGTTATTCTGGACCACCACTGTATTTGTAAATCAAAAGTTTCCAAACTCTCAAAACTATTAACTAGAGCAAACAGCTCTAACAGCTTCATAACGAATACAGTTAAACCTCCTAACTGGGACATTCTGTAATTGGAGCACCTCCGAAATGAGCCGCACTTCATGCATACACTCGGTTTTTTCATAAAAGCGAACCTCTCAAAACGTGGCACCTTTGAATTGGATCTGGCGAAGAATTTGTTGCAAATTTCGTTAGAATTGCTTGAAAAATAACCTCCAAATTGGGACAAAAAGGAAAGAGAGGGAGAAATTACAAATATCCGAGCTTATTATGTGTATGTATGTGTAACATATATGTACGAACAATATGATCATGCTATGATGCATAAAAATAGGGGAATCCCAGAATATCGGAACTGCGTTCGTAAGAATAATTCCTTGCTCTTATACCGTTGTTGACAGAACACAATCAACAAAGCACTCATTAATTTTCGTAGTGTTTCGAATACAGGCAGCAGTATAATTGGGACGAATTGATATTTCGTCCGATTTGGAGATCCTCTTAAATCGGGGCACCTCCAAATTGGTTCGCATTTTCTCGAACTGTCTCAATTAGGAGGTTTTATTGTATATTCTTTAAGTTTCAGCTCGCTCGGATGGTAAGTTTTTGAGTTATTGGGATATTATTGTTCGAACAGTTTTCTCAAATCCAAATAGAGTTGTCGACATTTAATTCTATTCACAAAAAGTCACTCGAAAAAATTTCATTACATTTATGACAAAAGCACTGTTTTCACTGCTTCGGTGTAGCGAAGTGCACCGGGTAACCACTAGTATTATATAAAAATTAGCTGTTCGTTTGATCCTTTAAAACTAAAAAAAAAAACCATTCGATTGAGCTGAAACTAACACTATATATTTTTTTTCAAGTTTTCCGATAGATGGCGCTGGAACACTAAAATTTCATAACAACCGACTGAGTTGAAACTTACACAATATATTTGTTATGAAGTGAGAAATGTTCGTAGATCAAAAGTTTTCCGATAGATGGTGCTGAACACCAAAATCTGAACTGACAGTAAATTCCTATAATGACATACCTACATACATATGTAGATAACCACTAAGAGAGGATTTTTTGAAATTCCATACCTAAAAGCTTTTACATATACACCATCGAACATGAGTGTCACCCAAAACTGATATCACTTTTGCCCTATGAGCATTATAGGTTTTGTATGACACTCAAATCATCGTTATTGTTGTTGTTTTTTGACCCTCTCTACCTGTGTTTGCTTTTTGAATGACGAAAATTGTGTACACACAATCGACCAAAAACAAAGATGGCCGCTGAGTGTCACGCAGTAGCAAACATTTTTGTGAGCATCATTTTTAGGTGTCACCCAGCGTTGCCGCTTGACTTTGGATAAATGTAGCCCGAAAAACTGTGAAAAGTAGCAAAAGTAGCAAAATCTCTTATTCTGAAAAGTCGCCTAAGGTAGCAAAAACAAAAGAAGAACGTTTGTAAGAGCAATCAATTTATTTTACAAAAACTGATTGTTTATAATACTTGTAGTTTTCGTTCAAGCATAAGTTATACATTGTGCTTCCTTCGATTCAGGAAAACACTTCCATAAAACTTTTGGAAGACAATCCATGTTGGACAGCAGAATATGATTTACGATGCAAAACATGACCAGGCAATGCTCTTCGAAACTTCCATGCTAACTAACCATTTTTATTTTCCTCCTCCTTTTCTTTTCGCTGTCTTATTATCAATCTGCATCAATAACATAAAGTTGTTGAGCGATCTATTGCAATTTCTAAGTACAATTTATTATCTTTCTGATCTAGTTTAAACTTAACATAAGAAATCTAAAAATGTTCCTGTTTGCTTCAGTCAACACAGTTGCCAGTTTTTGAATTCGGATTCTGACACAATAAATAAACGATGGAAGGCAACGCATGTTTTAGATGCACAAAAGAGAAAACTCAGCGAACCAAATTCGCCCTCAAATGAATTAGCTCTGTTTCCTTGAGAAAAAAAAGGTAGATCAGAACAGCACAGATTTGTGCAAAATGTCAGATCAAGTCAGCATAGAAAATTACATACAGCCATATGTTTGTTCTCAAAAATTACAGCTGCATTGATGATTATTTTGCTTAATATTTTCCAAATTATTTATGGCATTTTACAATAACTGATTGCCCTTTTTGCGATTGAACTTCAATTTCTCCCATTTGGTAAACTTAAATCTTGTCGAAACACTTTTCCCTTCAAATACCTAAAACAATCAAACTTGTAACACAATTGATTTTAACATTTCTTAAAAATCTGTTCTACCTCAAGAGTAGGTGCAGAAAAGTTGTCCAGAACAGAGTCGTTGAACCCAAAGCAGACCAGTCTTGGACAGAAACTTTTCTCGTTGAACACCAAAACCTTGCGCTTTTCTGCTCTTCTCTGTACAGCACAGCTTCATTGAACAGACTTTTTATTGGGATTGAAAGCAACAGAGAGTATTGCCAAATAGAAACAAAATATTTTGCAGGAAACTTCGAAAAAAGGTCAATGTGACTTCAAAAAGAAAATGTAGCAAAATGGGGCAAATTTTGAAATTAAAGTAGCAAATGGAAAAAACTGATAAATAATGTAGCACTTTTGCTACGAAAGTAGCATTGTGGCAACGCTGGACTGTCACCCCGAAATTCGAGCGTACACATTATCAGTTTTGCGTGTGATCCTTCAAAACGGACACTCTTGTTCGATGGTGTATACAGTATACCCGCTTTACGGATGTAAATTGGGAAAAATATAATTTCTTACTTCGAATTTTCATAGGTAAACCATTGTCATTGAACGTGAGTTTGTTAAGGAAGGATTGTTTGTGTAAATATATATAATGCGAATAGCCTGTTTAAGAGCCAACGAAATTGGCGAGCAAAGTGAAGTACGACGATCAACGTCTCGCAGACAGCATGCACCAGCACGAGTTGCTTGTAAAGGGTGATTTTTTAGCTGGTTTGGTTTTGGCAACACTGGTTTTGACAGCTGACGTGTGTTTAGTACCTTGTGTCACTGTCAAACAGCTTCGGTTTGGTTTGCAATTTAACCATGGATCGTCTTACAAATGAACAACGCTTGCAAATTATTGAATTTTACTATCAAAATTCGTGCTCGGTTCGAAATGTTCATCGCGCGCTGCTTCCATTTTATGATCGGCATTCTCGACCTTCTGAGCAGTCTATTCGGAAGATTGTGACCAAATTTCGCACCAAATTTACTTTGTTGGACATTAAACCACCAACACGTTTACGTACTGTGCGTAGTGAAGAAAATATTGCGGCCGTATCAGCTAGTGTGACAGAAGACCGCGAAATGTCGATTCGGCGCCGTTCCCAGCAGTTAGGCCTTTGTTACAGCACTACGTGGAAAATTTTGCGGAAGGATTTGGGCGTAAATCCTTTTAAGATACAGCTGGTGCAAGAACTAAAGCCAGCCGACCTACCACAACGCCGAATTTTTGGTGAATGGGCTCTTGGAAAGCTGGCCGAGGATCCGCTTTTTTATCGAAAAATTGTGTTCAGCGATGAGGCTCATTTTTGGTTGAATGGGTACGTAAATAAGCAAAATTGCCGCATTTGGAGTGAAGATCAGCCAGAAGCATTGCAACAGCTACCAATGCATCCCGAAAAAGCCACTGTTTGGTGCGGTTTATGGGCCGGCGGCATTATTGGGCCATATTTCTTCAAAGATGATGCGAATCGCAGCGTTACTGTCAATGGTGAACGCTACCGAGCGATGATAACAAACTTTTTTTTGCCCGAAATGGAAGTTCTTGACTTGCATGATATGTGGTTTCAACAAGACGATGCCACATGCCACACAGCACGCGAAACAATGGCGCAATTGCGAGGCGAGTTTGGTGAACAGTTAATTTCACGTTTCGGGCCGGTCAATTGGCCGCCTAGATCGTGCGATTTGACACCATTAGATTATTTTTTGTGGGGGTATGTCAAGGCTAATGTCTATAGGGACAAGCCCGCTTCGATTGACGCACTGGAAGCCAACATCCATGCATTCATTCGTGAGATACCGGCCGATATGTGTGAAAGAGTATGCCAAAATTGGACTCAGCGGATGGGCTACCTGAGACGCAGCCGCGGTCAACATTTGCATGAAATTATCTTTAAACATTAAATTGCAAGGTTCAAACTATCGATTCAAATAAATATTTTATTCATTTTTTCGAATTTTTTGTGTTTTTTTTTTAAAAAAAGCTCTCAACCTCTTAAAAAATCACCCTTTATTAAGTACACCATGATACAGATCTGATAGTGTTATTAAAAAGAGACGTACAAAGTGCAGTGCGTATTGAGAGCTTACGAATTGGTATGACTGTAACACGAGCATATGAAACAGACCAAGTGCATGTCCGACGTGTCGCATATGTATTCGAAATTCGAATATACAGTTACTCGATGACGATCCGGAAATAACCTATAGTGAAGTTGGATTAGTTGTTTTTGACCAATGAACTGTTCCACAAAAATTGTCAGTACAAGCCTTATGGGGAGCTTTTTTTAAACCCTGGTGCCTGTATATGTTTTAATGGCACTCAGTTAGTAAAATTGCCACTGAAATAAAACCAAACCACTGACTTGTACAGGTTTTGTTTTTTAATTTTTCTGAAATTCGCATACATCCCATAACGCATGATCCACATGAGCCACACAGCGAAGCCAATGACAGAATGATCGCCTGGCATGTGTCCGCCATCAACCCTTATTGTGTGTATGAAAAATATGAACATCAAGGCAGTTACAGCTTTTTCTGTGGTTTTTGTCAAAGAGCTTTGGGATTTTGTGCTTTGAGACCCAGTAAATTAATTTAAGTATGCGACGGTGTTGCCGCTCGGTTTTCGTTTTTCTAGTTTCTTGTTTTTCTGGTGAAATCGTTGAAATGCATTTAAACAATTTTTCACGTATTCTGCTTTATATTGAAGGTTTATTTGCGCGACATGAGTGTTGGCAAGCAAATAGTGAGTAGGGACACGAATAGTGAGTACATTTTTGGGTTTTTAGCTCATGTCTCGTAAACGAATCCTTTCTGATATATAACATTTATGCATCCAAATAATCGAAAAATTACCCTACGGATCTTGCAATCCAAATAAGTGGCGATCTGTGATGCATACTACGGTAACCCTGTGTGAGCTTAAAAGAGGAGAAGGTTTATGTAAGCTATTGCAACCAGACTGAGAGGTAAACATCCTATCTTCCCTGTACTGACAATCTTTGTGGAACAGAGTGTAGTCGAATTTCTTTCGACGATACGCGCAGTTTAACCAAATAGGGCTGAATTTTATTGTTAAAAAAAAGTTAACATATTTGGATCTAAAGAATTGGTTTTGAGTTTACATTTTAGAGTATGTAATACAGACTATTTCTGGTTAACATTTTTTAATAATTCACATTTTCAAGGTTCACATTATCGTGGTAGTACTGTATTCCCAAAATCCAAAACGCAGATCTTATAGTAGTATCGAGTATCAGTATTCAAGTCTTTTACCAGTCATGCCTGAGAAGTTTTCTTTTTAGTTTTATGATCAGATGCAAATTTTGGCGCCCAACGTGGGACGGACACACGACTAAAATAAAATTGCGCTCTGACTTTTTGATATAAAGACATATTTTGATTGGAGCCTTTATTATAAATCACCGCTCATTGTTGGTTTAAATTGTATAGACTTGATAAAACAGAAAATTCTCAATTTTCTTTGGTTTTAATTATTCTGGCGTTTTTCCTAAATTTCAGCTTTTCCTGGTATGTTCCTTACTCTTTTATCTCCATCAAGATTTAATTTGAAAAACAAATCTTAGTTATTAATCTGACTTAAATTAAAAATATATATATACGTATGTATAAAGATCTAAACTACAGATAAACAGTCCCAGGCCCATTGCTTTCATTCAAAGACAACGCGCTAAATGCCGATCTAAACCTAAATCGTTAGGTAAATTCCTTAACAACACGCAATTTACACATACAACATTTACCTCATACAATATACATATACACACCTGTCCCCATACCACTTGCTCATTCACCTGTCTAAAAACGTTGCCAGCATCCCGAGTACAATGAAATGACACACAAAAGTGACACCAACACAATTCAAAGTGAACAAAAGCGAAGAACAAGCAAATGACAGACAAAAAAAAAGACAGAAAAAAAAACACAAAGTAAAAACGCAAATCATAAAATCCACACGCAGTGGATAGAACGCTTTTTAAACAGCTCAGCATGAGCTCCATCAGAAGACGCGGCGGCGTCAAAGACGCACACACGCTCAAGGATTTTGTAATTTATTTAAGGAGCCAACGACATTCATTGGCTTGCCAGCATCTCTATTCTCCCGTGTTATTGCCAGTGACAGACAAATCCTAGCCTTGCCTCGCATGTGACGCAGGTGTACATAAATATTGTCGACGAAAGAGAAACATCCTTGCAGCGCGTTTATAGACAGCTAACAGCAACAGTAAGTTACTCGAAAAGGCTTTTATATCGTTTGACGACAACGAAAAGTTTCGTAGAATTTTAAATTTATTCGCAAATTACCCGTACCAGTCGCGTTCATTAGCCTCCTTCTTCTTTACGACCAGCAGCTGGAGTACCCATCAGATTGAAGTGAAAACCTCCGCAAGTAGCAAAGGGCTGTTATTTACTTTGACAGGTGGAGCGTTACTTTAGCTGAATGCGATGCGGGCGTTGGGAATGATTGAAGAGCTCTCTGTTTGCACTGAATGTGGGAATATATGAAAAATTCAAGAAAATTAAATTACTCAAAGGTGAAAATTTGGCTTCAAAAAAAAAAAGAAGAAAAATTAGCAATTACGAGGAGGATAATGACAAAGGATATTTTTCATTAAGCTAAGTGGTCAAAAAGTGTACAAAAAAGTGCGTCAGACAATTAAAGGTGATTCCATGCAACAGAAGGAGGGTGACAGAGCTCTTAAAAGATTGCCGCTTTCAAGTCACTTTTGTAACGAAATTCAATAAAGTTCACTTCACTTCAGATACGAACCTAAGGGACGGAACCTAAGGGATGGTAAAGAAAAATCCACCATTTCAAAGCTTCAAAAGTTACAAAGATTGGTTTGCTTCGGCACTACAGGCGCTATGCGCACTTGCCCCACAGCCGGAATAGAAGCGCTTATTGGCCTAACGCCACTTCACATTTTCATAAAAAGGTTGTCAATTAACAGCACTGTCAGACTAGTACAAACGGGGGAGATAAGCCACACAGATCACACAGATCAGGTGAATTTTCTGTCCGAAATCCCAGAGCTTGACATGATCTGCGCGGTAAATGACCGCTTACCAAAAACTTTATGCTTCGGCAGGAGGTTCAATACAGTGATCCCAAGCCATGAAGCATGGAACTATGAAAATCCTACTTCTGACATTTAAGGTAACAAGTGGTATACGGATGGATCAAAGATGGACACCGGGGTGGGTGCTGGTATTTTTAAACCAAACATTAGAATATCAATACCAATGGGCCAAATTCCCTGTGTATTTCCAGCGGAAATTCATGTCATTCAAGTTTGCGCCAACATCATCCTAAAATCGGGAATAAAAGGTGTCCTCATCCATATACTCACGGATAGTCAAGCAGTCATAAAAGCACTAGGCTCAAAATTGACTTCAAACCAATCTTGACTGCTTCAATACTCTCCAAGACCTCTTCCATAGAAACAAAGTCAAACTTTGGTGGGTGCCCGGACATGAGGGTATTGATGGAAACGAAAAATCTGACGAACGTGCTAGAAAAGGTTCGGCTGAATCCTTTATCGGCCTTGAGCCGTTTTGTAATATTCCAAATTCAGCTATTAACTTTAACATCAAAAATTCGGAAACCAACAACAACAGTCTTCGTCAGGCTAAAAGAGCCATTAAACCCTTCCAAAGTAAATCTATAAAAAAAGCTACTCCTCAGTAGAATAGATATCAAGAGATTAGTGGGATTTCTATCAGCGCATTGCCATCTTCGATATCACCTAAAAAAAAAAAGGTCTTATTCAGGAAACTGAATTTTCTTCTTTGTATGGAGGACGACGAAACTGCGGAACATATTCTCTGTGACTGCATTGCACTTTGTGCCCTCCGGAGACAACATTTTCCCAGAGAAATCCTAACTCCCACGGAACTGCGTACAGCGTCCACCAGTGAGATCCTCAACTTCATCAAAAGAATTGAGCCTCTTCTGGTTCTCTAAACTGACTTTGCGGTACAATTGATCCTTTGGGTCGTGGTGCCCTCCGCAATTGGTGAGTCAGAACTCCGTTAAAAATCAAAAGGGGAAAAATCAACTAAGTATGACAAAGAAGGACTGTCTATAAATCCAACCGAAACCACTATAGTCTGTTTTACAAAAAGAAGAATAGTAAACTTCCATATTACAGTCACTCAAAGAGCAAAGTACTTAGTAGTGACTCTAGATCAGATAGCCTTAATGCCATCTACAAAAAAGCAAAATAGGCAGAACTACAGATGAGCCTCTTTTATCCGGAATGCTCGGGACCAACGGTGTGCCGGATAAACGATTTTCCCGGATATTGGAGATTTGAATACAACCAAACTCCCCACTCCATATTAATTTAGATATTTAATTTTTTAGCTTGCATGGCCAAGACAAATTTTAAATTTAAATATCTAGTTTTGAAATTGAATCTTTAGTTTTTGAGCATAGGACAGAGTAAAGCCTAGTACGCTGCTGATGCGAAACGAAATTTTCCTGCGGTCTCCAAATTGTGCGAAAAGATTGCGAAATATCAACGAAAAATAAACATTGTAGAGTTCAATCAGCTGTTATGGAAAACACAACTGACAATAGTGATAGGCGACAATAATTTAAATATGTACATACAAAAAAAAAAAATAAATTGAATGATAAAAAAAACTGCATAACTCAACTTTGTAGGATTCCCATATTTTATTCACAACACAAAAACAAAACAAAATATGTTGACATGCTTCTGGAGGAAATTGCAAAGCTCTGCAAATAAATAGCGAATCACATTCCCGCGACGCCTCCGGTTTCCAGTGACCAAAATGTGGTTGCGGAGGAATTGGTGGTTATTCTTTTTTTTTTAACAAAGTCTATTTCGTCAAACACAAACACGAGGAAGAAAATATAAAATACAAAAAAATACAAATGTCAAAACTTCGCAAGGAATTAATGTACCGAACAATAAATTCTGTGCGAAAACTGAGTGGAGAGATTTATCTAATACAATCACCATCAGCATAATTTCGCAGGGGAACAGCGTATTGCAAAACGAAAATCACGACGAAATTTTCCGTTTTCGATTTCGCCGTGTCACTTTTGTATGGGATTTTTCGTTTCGCATCAGCAGCGTACTAGGCTTTAATAGTAAACATTTCGCGCGAATTTTTAAATAATCATTTAATGTGAAGTTATTGCCCACCTTCAGTGAGAAATAACTTCACATCAAAAATGTGCATTTATTTCCCATTAGAGGTGAAGTTATTTCCCATGTGAAGTTATTGCCCGTGAAGTTATTTCCCTGCGCTAGCACAGCCAGACTTAACGGATAAATTTACCATGTGCGAACAAATTTTCGGATATTAGAGGTTTTACGGATAATAGAGGCCGAAATTACAAATAAAAAATCTGTGAAAAATAACGGTTAATGAAGGTTTCCTGTTATTGGAGTTCCGGATAAAAGATGTTTATCTGTACTAGGGAAATCCCAAATACCCAAATGGTTAGATCCAGTATACCCTACGGAGCGGTGGTATGGTGGAATAGGACTAACCAGAAAACTGCCATTAAAAGGCTAAGCAAGATCCATGAACTAGCATATTTGAGCGTAATAGACGCAATGAGAACCTCACCAACTGCAGGTCTGGAAACTCTACGGAAACACACCCCACTTCACCTAGCAATACAAGAAGAAGTAGCTCAATCAGCTCCTGCTCTTTATAGGATCTATAGATGGGAATTAATAAATCTTAATCTAATCTAAAATCTAATCTAGATGGGAACCTAAAGAGACATCTGAGTATACTAAACAATGTGTATCTATGTAGCTAAAGAAAAGCCCAGTCCCTAAAAATAAGCCTCGTAAAAAACTACGAAACATTCTTCCCGTCCAATGACGAATGGAAGAACCACCCAAAGCGATACCCAACAATACACAGATGGGTTGAAAATAAAGATTGGCGTCGGAGCGGGAATAGTGGGCTAAGATGTCGCACACATATGCCCCTCCATAGGGTAGGTTAAAAGAAGTGTGATTGTGCGAGCAATCATTTTCACTCGGAGACCCGAAGCTAAATCGTCTTTTTACCAACTCGTAGACCAGTTTGTGCTCTAGGTGAATCTTAGTAGATCCGATACCTTTGAATTTCCCAACTCTGATCTAGCTCTAGCTAGCTCGTCTGCTATCTTGTTTCGTTCGCTATTGTTATGTCCGCTAACCAGCACAGTCTAACCTTGCGGTGCCTTATGGCACTTAGTATATTGCGACATTTTTGGAGTGCCTTTGATTTTTTTTGTGTTTGATCGTATTGCCTTTAGAACTGGGTGACTATCCGCCAGAAGGCTATTTCCGGAGGAGGGAGACCGCTTTCTTTTATGAATATTGATGCCTTTTCAATCGCCAGTAGTTCCGTCTGGAAGACACTGCATCTATCTGGTAGTCTGAAAAATTCCCGTTTATTTAGTGTGTCTGAGTAGAATACTAGAATCCTGCTCTCCAGTACCTAAGTCTATTTTTGAGCCGTCGCGTCACGTGCAATTTCGTGAAGAGTGCAATTTCTTCGTCTCTGATCACCTTGTTTGACAACCAGTCTTCCTAACTGGGAAATAGGATTGGTAGCTTCAAGTTGAACGCATAGTGAGGAGTAATGTTTTGGTTAGAATTTCAGGGTTGCATCTCCTCAGTTGCTGTCCATACGTCCATACCTGGCTCCAATCGGATCACCGAAGAAAAAGATGGCCTACATGACGAATGACAGTTCGGTACGATTTTTGAAATAGTGGTGCTTTCGAGAACAATAAGTGTTCAGTAGAAACAGGGCAGGGAGCATCAGTTCTCTACGATGATGCTATAATTTTGGAGATGTTATTCTAAGACATGAATGGGACATAATAGGTTTCAGCCCAGCTATCTCTGAAATACCTTAGAGTTGAATTTGTGTCTGGGTTTGGCAAAATGTCGACAATTCAACGAGAACCATATCAAATGATTTCTATCTTGTCGCTTTAGAAACTAGCATAATGAGGGGCAGAGTTCTATCTTGACTCCACTCGATTAGGCCAATTTATTTCAAGATGTAAGCGATTTTCAAGAGTCATCATTTAAACTCACATTCTGATATTCTCAACCGATGACGCACACCCATGTATTGATAGATGTAGATCTGTACTCCAGAAAACCAATTTATTTACAGACACACTCATTGCGTCGACAGCGAAAAAAATAAAAAAATCATATACACGTATCCACCCCTAGTCGTTATCCTTTTTATTTTATTTCTTGTTTCAAATTTCTTACCTTACCTACACACTCCCTCAAATCATTTTTATTCATCCATACGGTACCTATACCTGCGTGATTGAGTTCAAGTCGAAACCAGGACATAATATCCGTAATGTAATAAAATCCGGATAGTGATTACATGGGTGCGATGTGTACTCGTATGTGTGTATCACTTGTTGAGCATGCACGTTCCACTCGTATGAGCCGTATGACAGTGAAAGAGTAGCTACCCTATCGGCAATGAAAAGTTAGAAAAAAGAAAGAAGGATAGGCCCCCTATCCAAGTGGCCATTAGTCCTGTTGCATACAAATTGCCTCTCTCTTGAAACTGTAAAGTGCTGTCCAAGTTTTTGTTTAGAGAAAGAATGAATGAGAACCCTTCTAAGAACACTCGTCTATGATTATTGGCGGAATTGCAAACATGAAAAATATCTCCTTATAGTTATGGCGGGACACTACTGTTGCCCGGTATAAAGTATCCCAGGAGAATAACGAGTGTACCCCCATTTTAGATAAAGATTTTATTCGTCTCTTTTGGGAAAAGGATACAAGGATATGATTTGTGCATTAGTTGTGTTGTGTGTTGTCCACTTATTGACAAGTTCCTTTCTTGTTCGTCTCTTTAGTTTGGAATGTTAAAATAAAATTCACTAGAGTATATTATAATGATTTCATTTCTAAGAAATATTTTCTTTTTTGCATGTCAAGATGGTCATGTCCTTGTGCCTTTTTTTTATTATAGTTTGGAATTTTTGCTTTTTATTCGAAGAAATTTCCTCATGATGAACAACAAAATGAACTACGAGTGAGTATCTTATACGCCCCGCCAGGGGAATTGATTTAGTCCGAAAACTTTACAATTACACTTGTGAGAGTTGTCCTTTTTTTGTCTGTTCTATGCTTTCCTTTTGTTGTTGATTTGTTGTTATAGAAATATTGAAATAACATTAGAAATAATACAAAACGGAAATAAGCGTTAACATGTAGCGCCGTGGGATGTTGTTTTGTGGTGACGTCCGTCGTCTTTGGAGTGTCTGCCACAAATTGAACAAAGGACATGATTTGACAAATGAATTGATGAAGATGAATGGCAGGCCAAATTCAATAGGAGTTTGAGGTTAATTTAATGAAATTTCTTTTAAGATGTTTTAACGAGAGTAGTGGCGAGGGACATATTTAAAATAAAATTCGAACTTTGAGTGGATGAAGAATTTTAAAATAGCATCAACTGTTGTGGTAGGTTTATCGACATAATAGTCATCTTCAAAGGACAAAGGAAGAAGAGTTTGTGAGAAAATGGAGATACATATTCGTACAATTTTCGATTTTGTCCATTTTGCCCTGAACCAATTCTTGGCAATTCGAGTTTCTAAAAAAAAAAAATAGGAAAATACATTGGTTGTTCATATTTCCGTGATGGTGTTGATTCCTAAAAGTATGGAATTATTGCTCCTAGAAATTTGCCCAAATATTAGCTACGGCATTCGTCTTATACATTTACCTGTCGCGTTTCATCGGTGTTTGGAATTACTGCGCAAGGAGCCATAAGAGGTTTGATTTCAAAAATTGATAAAAAATATTACAGACAAAATTAGTTCTAACGACAAGCATTCTACCGATCCGACTCTCTGCAAACTTCGTTTCATATGTACAATCTTACAAGGTTCAACACGATGAATACACATATTAGCAGTTATATGTGCTTTTTTCAGTAAGGATTTTATGACAGATCATGCCTAAGTCGTGTCAAACTGTCGTGATACTTTTGTTCAATATTGTTTGACGTCTACAAATTATTCAGCTGTATTACGAAAATCAGCGTTCTACGAGCAATTTGTTTCGTGTGCTAAGAGTCATGGTCCACATAATAGGCCACATAATTCGCTATACCATCGAAAAATTTGAAACGTAATTGTCATTATTGGATAATACACGACCGAATAGACCACATTCAATGGAAGCTGAGAGTTATGTGATGGCCGTAATGAGTCGATTCGGCGCCATTCTTAATAGCTTGCCTTGTCGTATGCAACAACTGAGCGAATTTTACGTAAGGATCTTCGTTTAAAAGCATTCAAAATGCAAGAATTGAATGCAACTGACCTTCTGAAACGTCGCCGTTTTAGTCTTTGCGCTCTTGAAAAGTTTGAAGAGGATCCACTGTTTTCGACCAAAATTTTGTTCAGCGATGATTTCTGGCTTAATGGCCACATCAATAAGCAAAATTGCCGAATTTGGGCTGAAGAGAAACCCGAAGAGGTTCAGGAGCTGCCATCACATCCAGACAAAACAACGGTTTGGTGTGGTTTATGGGTTTGGTGGAATCATCGGTTCTTATTTCTGCCGGCCGGAATGTAATTTCGGACAGCGCCCATTATCGCTCCATAATAACGGACTATTTGCTGCAGTCCATTTTCGAGCTATCGGTGAATAGCATTGTATCGAAATCTGTCACCCTCACCACTCTCCCTCGCTTCCATTCCTCTCTGCTTGGAAAACTTGCAGCGAAGAGCTTCTTGAAGTTAAGCTTGGGGCTTTTGTATTCAGTTGGAGGTATTTGGTAGTGCATTCAGTATTTTATTAGTAGTCCAGCATCCAGATTCCTTGAGTCGGACTGCACAGCACAGCGCTGAGCTTTTGATTTGGAGACCAAGTGGCAGAAGGTGCAACAGCTGCAGTGCGAACATCAGTTGGGCATGACCTCATTGCACCTGTTATACCTATGCTTGCCTTTCTTTGAACCCTTCTGATTCTGTTGAAGTTACATTTTTTGATTAGCGAGTGTGGTGGCTGTGGACCCTTAGGTGAGAATTGGATGCAATACAGCTGTATACTCATATCCATAGTGTCATCTTTGGATCCAGCCCCCATTTTTCGCCAAAGGTTTTGTTGTAGGCCTTCTTTTAAAAACATTTTTATAAATTCATTTAAACCAATATAGACTTACATGCTAGACAAAAATGCTTAAATCTCATTAAAATCGAACTATATTACATAATCTAGCTTACTGGCCCTTTAGGGGGCACTCTAGGCTTAACTTTATTATTACAAACTATTGCCTTTCACCTTTAACCTAACTATATTACGACTACGGTAATCTAACAATAACATCCCAAGAAAAGTTTGAAAACTTTGGTTTCATATCAATTTGTTTATTTTTTCCTTAAAACTACAAAAAACTTAACCTACCTAAAATAACCTAAGCTACTTAACTTAAACTAACTGTAATCAGGGTGGTAAGCGCTCGTTGCCTAGTACCCCAAGTGGTCACCATCCTGATTGCGTCGTCGGGCGCTTCGCCCTCGCCATTACGACGCCCCCTCGCGGCACCGGGACTTGAGCTCTCGGAGACGATGCATCGTAATAGAGGGCCCGGCTCCTCCGCGATGACCCCCTAGCTGACTTTAACCTTTATAACTAGCTTAACTTAAAACTATGATGTTACAAAAGTAACGCACCTGGGAGAGCGCGTTATCGACCCCGTCCTCCTCAATAAACCGCCAAAAATCGGCATGTTGCTTTTGCGTATTTATTAAGTCCCGGTTCACAATTGCGGCACTAAATCGAAGGAGCTCATGAACATTGGCGTCGAACCCGCCGTGGATGAGCCGCCTATCTCGCGCACCGCGGTGGCGATGCTACAATACCGGAATACCATCCCCTTTTTGAACTAACCCTTTAGCCTCAATATGGAGAAATACCTCTGGTAAGATAAAGCCCGATAGGAGCGTACTCGCATGGTACATTTCATTGGGGTAATAAGCTTGGTCGCTGGTCATCGGCCTCGCAATATGCCTTCAAATTGCCTTAATAAGGAAATTGTCAATCCTCTTCAGATGTGCCCCACTGTATAGGACCTTGTTGGGATAATATTTTATGCACTGGGACTCTGAAGTTCTGTACAATCTGAGACAGGTCCTAAGACATTGCCTCTCAAACACCCAAATCTTTTCCATGTAGAAAGGCGCTACATTGAACCACACCGGACAACCATATGCTATAATCGGTCTGATTAGGGCAACGTAACAAATGACCTTCACCCTGGAGTCAATTTGACTGCTGTGAAACAGTTTTCTTGTCAGAGCAAAGGCCATTTTAACCTTAGCGAGACCAGCATCTATATGATTATTAAAATACAGGCACTGGTCGAGCCAAATACCGAGATATCTAACCACACTTTTCACAACCAATGGCCGCCCGTGCTGTCCAATGATGCCAAATTTTTTATAGTTTTTTCTGGTATCCCTAGAAGTCCTAATCAATGGAGTCCTGAACAAAACTGTTTCCGTCTTTTGGAAGTTGATTTTCAACTTTCAATCGTCGCAATACCCCTTAATTTGATCGAAGCCACGCTGGAAAAGGATATTAATAACCTCGATTTTTGGACCTGATCTGTAAGCCACCAGATCCTCTGCATACGCTATACCAAATTTGGGCGAACCTATAAGATCACTTGTTTAATGGTTAAACAGTATCGGAGAATTCACCGCACCCTATTGTAAACCGTTTTTAATATCAAACATTGTACTCAAAGTTACGTTGCCACATTTGACGACAAACTTCTTTCCCATTAACATATCGTAGATCGTAGACCTAGTCAGCTTATAGAAAAGCCCTTCTAACCAATCGGTGCCTTCTCAATTTGTTGCAGGCGTAGAAAGCTATGCATGCATTCTTGAGCTGTAGTATATTCTTCTTCCAGCTAAGTTAAAGGTGCCCAAATACTTAGCACTAGAGGAAAGTGAAAGTTTTTGTCTGTTTAGTTTGGGAAGATCAAAAGTTTGCACTTTGGTTTTTGTGGTAAGAAGTATCATTTCGGTTGATGCGCCGTACTGACAAGTGACACGATGCGGCCATTCGGAGTTCTGGCCAATCAAACAGGCGTCGTTTTCCATCACCGGTGACTCACTATATTTTTATTACACCAGATTGCTGTTAAGGGAGCCATCTGAGTTGCAAAGATTATGCTATTAGACTATAAATTGACTTCGCAAAAGGTGTATACAGCGACTGTTAATCCCAAAACGGACTTAATAATTAAGCCCACCCTCCCACCGACCCACCTATAATGGTTGGATGTACATCATTCCAATGTAAATGAATACATTGTTTCTGCCTTTTATATCTCTCTCACCTCACCTTTAATTTTCTAAAACATCTTCCCTTCGGGCAAAGATTTGGCTTTAACCCACCCCCACCCACCCACCATGGATGTGGCCGAATATACCTAAGTGCAAAAAAAAAAAAGAAAAGAAAAATAACTTTGTCAACACCATCCGGCCGTCGCGTCGCGTCGCGCCGATTTGTTTTATATACATTCTTTTGCTCCATTGCGTTTGTAATCTGACGTCGTTGTCGGTTTCTTGCACTTCCTGCGGCAATGAGAAAAAGGGACCAAAAACGAAAAAAAAAAAACCGGCTCTAGGAAAAAGATGAAACAAAGACAGATAATGGATACAGCCTTAACCTTTCGCTGGCTTTTAAGTAATGGTCCAGATAAATACCTGACATTCTGAAATCGCAATCCTAATTACGCTTCATAATTTTTTTTTTCTTTGTGTCCTTTCTCCTCTTACGCTTGGCATCGGTGGAATGTTCTGGAAGGACTTTAAGGGATGATTATTAAATATTTGTCTTATCCTCTGCCCAACTCGGGGGGGTTTTCTTTAATAATGGTGATCTGAATTAAAAAAGGAAAAAAAAAGTATATACAAAGATCCTTTATCTTCATAAGCAAGATGCTGCCCCATCTCTAAAAAGGTCTTCTCACCGCCAACGCCATCGGCGTATTTACTAAAGCGGTAGCGGCTGTAGCCACGTTTCGATGGTTTTTCATTTAGTTTAATCGAAAGGACACCTAAGCAATTCCATTAAGTTTTAGACAGCCATTCCCTAGAGTTTTATTTATGACATCCAATCATGTCTATTACACTACTTAAATATTAATGAAACATCATTTGAAGACATGCCTTCTAGAAAAGGCAAAAAAACGGACAATTAAACCAAACAATATGATGGGTTCATTAATTTGAAAATACCAACCGATGTACGTAAATGTGTATGAGTGGATTGGGCAACGGAGAACCCATCACCATCATCATCATCATCATCACATGTGTCCCATCTTAATCGCTTCTAATTAGGAGATTAGATAAGAATCCTTTAACCTGTGGACACTCATCTAAAGGCATGCAAATTAGGCGGCGACTGACAACGGCAAGTATGCGGATTAAGAGGAATTATATTTCAAATCCACGGCACAGTTTAATTTTCAGAAGCGCTGGTAGGAGAATGGGATTATATTTTTTACATGAGGTTGGGTTTGGGTTACCAGAGCATTTTATGTTCCTAGTTCCGAAGTTTTATGAGGACTTTTTCTATACCTATCGCAATGTGTACCTACTCGTACGTACTCTGCGACCTGAAGTACTTTAGTGTCGATAAAGTGAAATACATCAAAACTATGTAACAACCAGACTTGTAGCCGATTGGCAATCAACTTCTAAGCCATCGGCGCGGCGAGGACACTTAAATTTTTAGGTGGTTTTCTTATCACGTTCCACTCTATATTCATTGGCAAATATTATATCAAATATTTTTATGGAATTCGTGACTCTGACCTTTGCTCAGTCCGGAGTAGTGCATCAGTTTCAAGGATCAGCTATTAATATCCAATGGGTACATATTGAGATACTTTGCGATATAAAGGTTCACTAAACACTGCGCTAAGAAAAAAGGATTCCTTCATTACCTTCGGATCAATACGAGTTATTTGCATATCCGACGGTTTTAGGTTGAATTACCAACAGAGGACTGCGGCGCAGGATTTACAGAAAATCTGTTTTAATGTTTGTTTATCTAACTTTAGCACAAGGACCCCAAATTATTACATAAGCAGCTTTTATTGAATTAAGGGGTCAGCTAAGATCCAGACACAGTTTTTTAAACCCATGCTACTCTAAAGCCCCATTTATATGATCAGTTTCAGTTTTAGTTGTCAGTTCAGTTGACATTTCAGTTAAAAAAGGTAGTGCATTTAGACTTCAGTTCGGTATTCAGTTGAGCTTTTATTTTACTTTTTAGCAGTTTAACTGATAACTGAACTGAAAACCGATGGGAATTCCATAAGTTAGAGTCCCAGTTTCAGTTTCAGTTAATCGTTTCAGTTTTCGCACTTACACATCAGTTTAACTGAAAGCTCAACTGTTAGCTCAACTGAAACTGAAATTGAACTGATCATCTAAATGGGGCTTAAAATAATCCACCGAGTAGATAGCTATAGTCACTTATAAGCCTTAACCTTTTAGAATATGATCTTAACGCTTTGCAAGATCTGCTCCCACTTCTCTTTTTCCTTTAGCAGGCGCTACACTTCGGGGTGAACCAGGGGCTACTTCATGCAACCTTTTGTGTGTGCGAATTATATTTTTGCAATTTAGTTCCTGTTCGATGTGTGAGCACCAATGATACACTTACATACTATATACCTACGGTTAGTCTGGGTTTTAGCGCCCAGTGTAAACTAGGTCTCTAGGGTCTTCTACACGAATGGCTCTAGAACCTTAAGTTGGACTGGAGCTGGTTGGTATTTGGACAATGTAAGCAAATATTCATATGTTCTGGGTAAATTTGTGACAGTCTTCCAAGCAGAAGTCTTCTCAATACTCGGAGTTGCTAGCTAAATATTTAATGGCAGATAGTGTGGAAGAAGCATTGGGATTTGTGGCTCGTAGCTCTATATATACGGCCTAGTACAACGTTAATATGGTTATGACAGGATAGATGTCGAGCCGAGGCTGGTAGCAGATTCAATTACTTTTAATTTAGTTCCAGGTAACCAAATGGCGGGCACAAGGTTGACTTCAAAAGACCTGTTTGAGATAGGAATAGCAAGGCATTTATTACGGTTAGGTTAGGTAAGCGGGCTGATGAATATAGTTCAATCCTCATCACACTTAGCTTCATGTGAACCCATTGTGATACCCATTGTGTTGATACCCATTCCAACCATCCAGACCTCCTGGCAAACTTGAACAGACCTGACACTGAACGGTCAGATAGCTCGTCGATATGTTCAAAGAAAAGTTTTCCAAGGGTTCTATTTCTTAGTTGGCAGAGGTTAGGGCAGTGACAGAGGAAATGGGTTGTGTCCTCATGAGCCTCTTCGTCACCGCATCCTCTGCATAAGTCGTCATCGTTGAGCCGTAATTTTTTCGTATGATATCTTAGCATATTGTGGCCAGTTGACACAGGACAGGGATTTCCTATTTTTTTGTAGAAGTTTTTTGGTTTTAATTTTATCGTACTCTGGCCACATCCTTCTTGATATTTCACAGGTAGTTAGTGATTTCCGCCTGCTATTAGCTTCAGATAGTGTTTTTTTCTCGATTTTGGCCTTGAGGTTGCAGAGTGGTGGCTTAACCGAGTAATCTGCCTGCTCTATGTCAAGGGCTGAGCCCTTTCTGGCCAATTCATCCGGCAATTCATTACTGTTCAGTACTAATCCATTGTTTCTGGTCCAGTTATTGATTGCACATAAATCTTCGTTTAGGCACAAAGTAAGCTCACTGACCTTACTTATTGGCTGCGATAGATAGAACTGAACATCATCAGCCTAGAGAGGTAAAAAGAGACATTTAGAGGCAGAGTAAAATGGGTCCTAGAATGGATCCTTGAGGAATACCTTGCGTGAGCGACTTAGAAACAGAGTATTTGCCATCCAATACGACTCTCTGTGATCTGTCACTCAGGTAGCTACCGACAAGTTTGGTAGCCCTATCGCTAATATCAAAGTCCGTCGACTGCTTTCATCGTGTACGCACGCGTTTTACCATTTTTTCCCTTTACCATGAATTCTAAATGCAATAAGTGTTTGAAATTAATTCCTGATAAGAATTTTTTATTATGTGGCTTATGTGGTTTAAACTCGCATTTCGACTGTTGCAATATCAACAAAAGAGACATAAAAACTATAAACTCTTATGTGAATTTATTTTACAAATGTGAAAAGTGCATTAATATTCCATTGCATGCATGCATTCAAAAAATGAGAGAACTCTCAGTGTACTTGCTGGAAAGCAGCTCTCAGAATTCTTCCTCCCAGAGCTTGCTTGCAAAAACAATGCCTGCGAATTCAAGCCGTTACAATATTCGCGATTCCACTCGTGCAAAAAGAATCCCATCGGCCAATCAACCCAACAAACGGCTGTCCACCTCCGCTGGTCGGCCTGTTCCACTTACATTATCATCGACTCCATCTGATCGTCTTTCCTCAGAGCATCGTAAGCTTTCTAACGCCACGGCTGTTGTTGTTGCACCGGAGTCAATAGAACTGACAAGATCATCATCGTCTCCTATTCTCTCGTTTGATTCTGCCGGCGATGTTGCTAATGTTTCTACTCCACCTGCTTCTGCTGCTGTGGTTTCTATTGACGATGTTGGCGCCGATGTTGCTGTTGATGTTGCTTGTCCCAATGTTGTTGTTGCTGGCCCGACTGATGCTGTTGCTACTCTAGAAACTGATGTCATTGGTCCCAATGTTTCTACTGTATGCCTGGAGAATGTCGCGGCTGATGGTATTTCCGCACCTATATGGTCTGTTGTTCGCAACAAAAAGCAAAAACACAAACAGCTGTTTGGCTCTGATATTGAAGCTGTCACTGACCTACCATCTGTACCAAGATTGCGTTTTCTACATTTATCTCGTCTTTGTAATACAGTCACCGAAGACGATATTATGAATTACTTATCACGCAGGCTTAATCTGCCTTAATCCAGCATGGTTTGCTCCAAGTTAGTAAAAAGGGTAACAGATATAACTTCTCTTCGTTTTATAAATTTTAAACTTGGTATCGCAGCTGGCTCATTCAATGCTGCTCTTCAACCGTCTATTTGGCCTGTCGGAGTCCCGATAAAGGAGTTTCTAAGCCGTCCAAAAAACGGTGCACCTGTTCAACAAGGGGACCAAACATAAAATCTGCCGATGGCTCTGTGACTGCTGCGGCCAATGAATCTCTCTCTATGTTCTATCAGAATGTATGGGGAATGCGAACTAAAATACACGACTTCTTTATAGCTGCTGCTGATTGTCCTTACAACAGCATCGTTCTCACTGAAACTTGGTTGAACAATAATTTTCTTACCTCGGAATTGTTTACATCTGATTTCGATGTCATCCGGACGGACCGATGCTACGATCAAGCTGGTTTTAGTAGAGGTGGTGGTGTTTTATTTGCGGTTCGTTCTAATTTTAAGAGTAGACAAATTATTTTACCTAATTCATCTCCTGAGATTGAACCATTCGGTGTTTGTGTGGATTTGCTTATGTATGCTGATAATAGAATTATTCATATCTACTTTTTTGTTTCTTATATTCCTCCTTCTTCTAATTGTTCAATATATGATGCTCACATAAAAAATATTAGTGATCAAGAGATATCCGAGAAAAGGATTGGAGAAGTAGTCCTCTTCTTTAACTCCACAGGCTGAATATAAATATCTCAAACTACATCCGAATAAATATGTTGTGGTATCAAAACAGCGCCCGTTTGCGCTATTTGAGTTTTCTTTCACCTGGAACCACCACTTCTACCTACCTATACCTACGTATTTTTTGATTGGTACCCCAATACTTTTCCGTTAACTGATATTAAAATTTCACAACTTCAAAGAAATCCTTGTCCGTAATTTGTACAAGGATACGCTTGTTTACTAAATTAAGTCTATTCTGATACATACTATCTATGTATGTAACTCACTTTAATTAAAACACCAACTACATGACGCAAACAGTGTATTTATTTACAAGCATGTATAAAATTCCCAAAAGATAATTACATAACAAAGTTGTTGCTATTGTTCAAATCATTGTGATGCAATCAATTCTCTTTGTGTGATTCTAGATACTCTTCACCATCACATGGTTTCCATTCAAATCTATAAACGTAGATACATATGTATGTCGAATGTAGATACCTACATGTGGTTAGTACTGTTTTCATCGTAATTTCTCATAACCTGTTTGCACAATTCACAATCAAAACCAGTCAACACGAAGACATACGAGTACAGAAGAACATGGTATCCTTGCTGAAACAAAGGAGGGAATCTACAAATCAATGCCATCCACCCACATAAACTGTATCCCCTTTGTGTTCAGATATTTCATGGAATTTACCACCGAGAAGCGACGAAATTAAGAAGAAGATGTGTTTTTTTAGCCGACAGAGGCAGAAATTCTGCAGAGCCTGTCACATTTTCAATGCTTATGCAAGTAACTTTCTTAACTCAGATATACAGGCGGTAATTGGCAATTTATTTGCCAGACACTCTGGTGTCTTAAGATTTAGGTAAAATGTTTTATCTGCTCTTTGGAGATACCATTTATAAATATTTGTCAGAGAATCTGCAGATGCATCCGAGTTGATAAGTTTTACACAATACTTCGTATAACATGCAAACAAGTGTGTATAGTTAAGGGATGTCTAAATGGTGTTTGATCCTTGGTGATGGCAAAAATCAGGGCACAGAGAGCCATGCTTTAATCAATTTAAATTTTCAACAGTGCAAACAGAAGATCCAATAGGGTACGCATTTTACACATTGAGATTAGGGAATCTTTCGTTCTTGGGGAGAAGTTACGAAACTTTGTGGGAATAATTAAGCTTGATAGTATTTTAATTTTGAATAAAACAACAACCGTTTGGCATATCATACTATTTGCCAGTTCTTTAACATCCCTTGGATTAAAGGTATGAGAAACTGATTTAACCAATATCCAGTGTTTCGCAGGATTATCCTATTTTTTCATGGAAAGTCCTTATGAAAATCCTGACAAATCGCAGACTTTTAAACGTTGCGATTGATAGGTGTGATATGCGCTCACTCACACTGAAAGTTATATCTATGTTGTAACATATTTATTGCGACTGAATAGCCGTAAGCTGTTTGACATTTTTCAAACTGACTAGGTAATATTTCGGTGGCCACAAGCCATAACCGCTAAAGTCGACTTTAGACGAAATTGAGATTTTGATGCCATTAGATTAAGCGTACTCGAATCTATTAATTGTAATTTTTTTTTTTTAGCTTTTTATCTATAAAAATGTGGCCACAATTTCAATAAACCATAACAGCTTAAGTCACTTGAGTTTAGCTGTTTTTCCGTGTTAGTATTTTTTGTTTTGTTAATTTTTTTTTAAGGAAGAATAAGTAAAAAGACTGTCCTGTCTGCAGTTTAGCGCTTATTCCAAAATTAAATTGTGATTCTTCAAAATGGAAAAACAATTGAACTCCAGATAGAATTTTGTATGATGAAAAACCTAAAAGGGCTAACGACTAAAGTATTAGTTTTGTCAATAAAATCGTTTACAGTTATTTCTTTTAAAATTAAAATAATCTTTATTTTACTTTTTGTTTCAACGCGATCGGAGTTTCCAATCGCCCAATAGAGCCATTTGTAATTTCACGAGTTTGCCAAAAACATTAAACTGCTCTCCTGAAAAATGAGTAAAACAGACTTTAGCGGTTTTTCCTTGTGACCACAGATTTAACCCTTAAATGCATGGTGTATCATATATGGCACAAACCAGTTTTTTTGGCGATATATTGGCATGTAAAAAAAAAATTGATGTTAATGTATCGAGTACCTCATTTGACTTACTTAGTTGGCGCTACAGCTCGAGGTGAACCGGGGCCTGCTTCTCGCAACCATTTGTGTGTGCGTGTTATATTTTTTTGCACGAATGGAAGGGACCTACAGTTTTTTGCCGACTCCGAACGGCGAGTTGAGAAGCTTAATCGTGACAAATGATACTCTTGGATGCTTGTCAGGCATTCGAAAGAGGTGGTACCGTGAAAAAACTCTTTTAGGTGTTAGACCCGGCCAGGAGTTGAACCTGGGCAGCATTGCGTGGTAGTCCAACGCACTAACCACCACGGCCACGGCGACCACATTTGACACATTAGATGAATACAAGGATACCATTTTCATTTGGGTCCCGTTAGAATTTTTCAAGGAAAACACGTATGTCTGGCAAGTCTTTTCAGTTTCAGTATGTCAGTAGAAATCGATTTAGTGGAAAACGTCTGGTGCACTTAGTTTAATCAATTGGTCAATTTAAAAATTGTTTTCTGCTTAAATAATATTGTATAAGTCAGTAAAAAAATAAAATATTCCGCTATAAGTTTGCAGTAAGTTTTAATAAAAAAAAAATGTTTTGTGCCATATATGGAATTTGATTTTATATGTTTGGTATTTCTAAGATAACATTAAAACCGTTTCTGATTAGTTCTGCTAGTTTTAGCAGAAATAACTAGCGGCAGTGATTGTGATATGGAAAGCGACGAGTATGAAGTAGATGAACCTTTGGAAAATGTGGGGGATATTTTAACGACGTTTTGCTAGGAGCACTTTTGGGAGATGAAGATTTCATGGAAATTGGATGCCCTTTTTTAAAATGCTACAACGAACAAAGTATGTATTTATAATCCGATGAAAATGAAAGTAAAACTACGAATTTTTCAAAAAAGATCTCTTCGCTGGAAAAATAAATCCATTAATGCTCCTCCCGATCAAATACAATTTAGAGGTCTCACCGATTCCTGGTACTTTTTTGATGAAGGAATTGTAACACCTTCGTAGAGCAGACGAATTTCTTTGCAGTTTATGGTCTACCATTAGCTGCAAAGTACCCATATACCACCATTTATTGGGATAGAGACATCGGCGTTGATATAGCCTTACCAGGAAAACGCACAGATAGGTGGCTACCGAGAAAGCGACACGTCAAACGTGCGGCTTATAGCCATCTACGGAGCAATAGTATGGGCAAAAACAAACAAACAAACCCAGCCTGTGAGATTCATAACCCTTCCTTTTGCCTAGTCGGGTAAAGAGAATCAGTCTAACAACTATGGAAACATATTGGACAAAGTACAGAGACCGGCATATTTATGCATAACAGGTTTAATTAGGTCCTGTGCATATGCAGCTCCTGAGGTGCTATTGAAACTTATCCCACTGCACCTTGTGGTAGAGGAAACTGCAAATAGAACTTTTGTACGAATGAAATAGGTGCAGTAGTGCTGGGGCTCAGAACCAAACTACTCGAACCCATGTGCGCTACAACAGTATCTTTCAAGCTAAAATCTGTGCTATTGACAGGTGTGCCCAACTCAATCTTGACAAATGCTACAGCAGACGCGATATAGCAACAATGTCAGATATTAATAAATCTAGTGTTGTCTGAGAATGCCCAGATAAATAACAGACTGGGCGGGCAAAATAACGTCACTTTATCAATTAATAAAAATTACCATTTTTAACTAAAAACCTGTGTTTTCTATCAAAATTACTTCTTGCAAAATTACGATTAACCTACATAATATAGGGGAAGGTCGTGTACCTCGGAACGATTTCAATAATCTAGCATTTTTCTCTTTTACTTCTTAACCTGTGCTAAAAAAAAGAATTCATGCAGCAACAAAAACATTTTATCTCCCTAAAAAAGGTTTGAACTTATTGTTGAAGTGCATAGTTTTTAAGTAAAACATTAAAATTAATTAAGTTTGCCATCGTTCCAAGGTACACTTAGGTAGTGTACCTTGGAACAAGGGGGTGTGTACCTTGGTACGGTTAAGATAAAAGTCTCAGATCTTTAGAAAACAAACATAACTCCAGCTTTATTATTTAAAATTAAGTTAAAAACAAAACAACAAAAAATAAAAAATTAGTAAAAATAAATTGTAGAAATTCAGTTTGACTTATACACAAGAAAATTTCGTTCTTAAACCTTCTTGCCTCTTGCTAACTGGAAAATTTCTTCGATGGTCATTTCATCATCACCGCTGAAGTCCTCGTCGCTCCTATTTTCTATTGGCGTGGTATTTGCTTTCGCATGTCTGAATTTAGGAATTCGTGGAATCACCGGCAGCTCAAAAGTTTCATCATCGTCTGAGGACTCGTTCAAAACTTTTTTCTTCGCTGAATTTGGCTTTTTAGTGGTCTTGACTTTCGAGCTTCCTGTAGCAATTTCTTCCTTCTCAGGAGTGTCCGTAAGAATCGTAGTTCTTCCCCTCTTTCTTCCACGTGCAGTAGGATCCTTTCTTGGTGCAGCTTTTGGAAATGGCCTTATTTGCTCTGGTGATACGAAATTTATCGAAGGAACCAATACTGCAGAGGTCGCTGTGGATGTTCCTGGTCTTTGTTCATCTGCAATTATAAGGTCATTTGCATTTTCGGTGGGCATAGCAGCTGGTTTTTCAGGACATGGTCGATCCGTTACGAAGCTACTAAGGAATTCATCTTCGTTGAAAATATCGTGATTGAAGGGATATATTCCTGTTACTTCAAATCCTTTAACGATGTTTTGCTGATTGAATGCTTTCGGATAAGCCTGGCCGACAATTTGTGCTACATTGTAAATTGACATTGGTTTTCCTGGGTTGTTCAGCATCCATTCACTTGCGGCTTTGTTGTAGTAAGTTTTGTACGGTCCAAATACCGTTCTATCCAGAGGCTGCATTTTGTGGGAAGTATGCGGCGGCAGAGTCAAAAGAACAACTCCATGTTTTCTGGCGAGATCAATGGCCTGCAGAGATATGTGGCTATCATGGTTGTCCATTATAAGCAAAACTTTTTCATCTGGTGTTGGCTTTGAATGTGCTATAAAATGTACGAAGAACTCAATAAACAGTTGCTCGTTTGACCAGCCGGAAGGATTAGCACCACCAATACACCCTGCTGGAGCACCGTTAAGCATATGTTCCTTGAAATGAACTCTGGGGAATATCAACATCGGCGGAACATGATTTCCTATTGCATTAATAGCCGCGACCATAGTGACATTTATTCCTCTTTCTCCCGAGGTCATGCTTCCTATTTGTTTTTCACCTTTGGCAGCTAAAACTTTCGGTGGGACGTGAACCATTGAATTTCCAGTTTCGTCAAGATTGTAAATTCTACTTGGGTTAAATTTAAAACGGAAATAGCAATCTTCCAAATTGGTAAAAAATTTTCCCACATTGCAGCGGTTAAAACTGGTTGATCTGGAAAGGCTGGTCGACTCTGGCTTTCTGAGTGATAAAGTTTGGTGCCGTTTAAGAAAGCCAATCATCCACTCTTTGCCAGCTGCTTCGTTCTTTATCCACGACTCCGGAAGAATTTTTCCATTTGCTTTTGCAAAACTAAAGGCCAATTTGGTTGTATCAATTTTCGATAATTCATACTGCAGCTTTGCTGCTGTGGTAAGGTATTCAACCAAGGCAAGTTCTTCTTCATCATTAAGCACTTTTTTGTGTGCAATTTCTGAATGGTATTTGAACGTTGCATCGCCAGATTTCCGATACATTTGAAGATGACGAAACAAAGTTGTTTTGGAAATACCGTGGTCTTTTGCAGCTCTGCCGATTGTTTCCTTATTGTAGAGAACATCGTTGATAGCTTCCTGTAAGGCATTTTCATCCAAAGGAGTTCTTTTAATACCTTCCTTGCTGCGATGCATATTCAGACTGCGGCAATGAAAGAAAAAACGTAGATGAGTCATGGCGAAATAAAATCTCATTTTGTTTTTAGTAATGTGATTGTACCTTGGAACGGTCCAAGGTACAATTCAAGTGCCGTTCCAAGGTACAAAACATCGATATTTCTTCTTTAATCACTTTAATCTTTTAAATTCGCACTAAATCGGGTTTACCGTTTCTTATTCACCAACACAATACTATGCCTTATTCACTTAAAGCGCAATAATTCGATTCCAGCTGCTCTCAGCTGTACTACACGTTTCACAAAAATGGTTGAAAAAAAACTTTTAGTGTGCGAAAACCGGATTTTCTTGTTTTTTTGCACGTCCGTCGCTAACCGAGTATGATGACAGAACGAAACAAGCTGCAACATGAATGCCCTTCAGACGTTGTGGAACCTTTTTCTTAGAATAAGATAAAAATTTAAAAAACAGCAATCGTTCCGAGGTACAATCGTTCCAAGGTACATGACTTTCCCCTACATTATAAAAAAAATAAAATTAAAACATTAATCATTAAAACTTTTTTAGATCAATCACGTTCTACTTTTAATTTTATGATGCCTTAATGCATGATGTGCCATATATGGCATAAAAAGTTGACGTATCTTATGTGAGGCGGTTACCAAACTAGTGACTAAAATGCGATCACCACGTAATCCCGAACGACTAAAATCTCGAAAATGAATTTGATAAATCTCGAAAGCAAAAATCTCGAATGGGCAAAATCTAGAAAGTACAAATATCTCGAAAGACTTTATATCGAAAAAAAGTCTCGAAAAAAATTTGCAAAACATTTTACTGCAAAAGTAATTAAAACGGGTCCAAAATGTAAATGTACAGATTTTTTTGGAAATAGCTAATAAGAATTTAATAAACTTTTTGCAACAAAAAAATTGTTTTTTTTTTTTCTTCCAAATTTACTGTAGTACTGTTTTTACTTTATACAAGGAATAATAATTCTTGACATTACATTGTGTAAATGTGTGTATGCAGTGACATTTACTCTAAGGTGCGCAGGTGTTCTCCGCACACCCCAACGAAATCCATCTTTATGAAAAATTTATTTGTTTATATACATGCGCTAACAATATCTAATTGAGTTACAATTCAAAAATACTTAATTAAAAATAATGCTTAAACATCCACTTTTGTTCACTCTGTTATGCCGCACCGTCCATAGCCAAATCAACCAAACCAAACACCGCAGTCAAAATCGCAATACCAAAATGTATATAAACCCTTCCACACATATTGACGTTGAACAAAATGTTCTCCTCTTTTCGTAAGTAAATTGAACGGTGCGCGCCGTCATACATACATACTTTCAAACCTCTATCCAGCATAACATGAATTTGGGTTCTCCAGCAAACTGCGCACCCGGGCTCGATACAACACATTTTCTTTAGCGATGAAGATGTTAGTTGTGGGTATTATGTTGCTTCTCATATTCTGTTTTGTTTCGCATCAATTTGAGTTCCCCAGCAAACTGCGCACGCAGGCAGGCTCGATACAATACATTTTCTACCCTTTTCTTTAGCGAGGAAGATGTTAGCTGTGGCCTGTGGGTATTTTGTTGGTTTTCATATTTTGTTTTATTTCGCATGTTAACGTTTGTTTGGTTGAATTTTGTTCGATTCTCTTCTCCTGATATTAGTTATTTGTTCGATTTCGATGTGCTCTATATTTGTAGAACATAATCGACTGAAGCGAAAGCAAAAAGCAACACAACAATAGGCGTGTTTTTTTTTCAAATATTTGCATTGAAAACATGATGCGGAAACAGGTTTATTCTTACATCATCATTGCATTGTTTATACATCGCGACAGCTTGGGAAAAGTACAAAGATTAGCGTGTCTGTGCATTAGCGGAGCATTAAGATCAACACCCTCCGCAGCACTAGACATCCTACTATATCTCCCACCCCTAGACTTAATTGGTAAGCAAATGGCAACCAGTTCTGCCATAAGACTCAAAACAATCTCACAGTGGTCAAGTAACTACACTGGCCACTCCATAATACTAGACAATCTTACCCTTCCCGAAAACATAGACTACACTGTACCCAAGCCCAATTTTGACAAAAACTTTAAAGTCACTATCCCAGATAGGTCCTTCTGGGATGACCTAGGTGCTGTAACAGACAAGTCGATACACTTCTATACTGATGGCTCTAAAACCAATGATGGTGTAGGAGGAGGTGTTTTCTCAGACAGATTAAAACTAAATCTCTCCTTTCGCCTCCCTGATCACTGTAGCGTGTTTCAAGCGGAGATCATGGCGATTTCGGAAGCACTGTCCTGGATCAAGAGGAATGTAATATCCACTAACGATATTAGCATTTTCTCGGATAGTCAGGCGGCGTTGAAATCTCTGGAATCAGTCTCATCCACTTCTAAGATCACCTCCAACTGCCGTTCATCTCTCATAGAGATGGCTAAGCAGTTTAACATTCACCTTTGCTGGGTGCCGGGGCACAGAGACATTCCAGGGAATTGCAAAGCTGACGAGCTCGCTAAAATAGGAACAACAATACCTATTCTACCCGATAAGAAATATATAGGTATGCCACTCGCTACTTACAAGCTAGCACTCAAACTTGACACAGTCAATAAAACCAACGCTAGATGGGAAGGTGGAACCACCTGCCTTGTTACAAAGCAAATCTGGCCTAGATTAGATCTTAACCACTCTAGATACCTTTTGTCACTAAAAAGACTACATATTAGTACGATTATCGGTGTCATCACAGGACACTGCCTTATAGGCAGACACGCTACTAGACTTGGCGTCATTTCGAATGACTTCTGCAGAAGCTGTAGAGACGAAGAGGAGGAGGAAAGTCCAACACATCTCCTCTGCTCGTGTCCAGCTCTTTCCCGTAGTAGGAAACTTCACGTTGGAGAATACTTCTTCGATGATCTAAGTGATCTCATACAAAAAGACGTAGGAAGCCTTCTTCGTTTTATACAAAGTTCCAAATGGTTCACCTGAGTAGCGGGGTGATTATCCCCAAGATCCTTGGTATCACAATGGGCCTCTATAGGCCTAAGTGTGCTGGTACTTGTTACTGGCAGCCACTGCTACCTAACCTAACCTACATCATCATTGATCATTCGCATTTTGGCAATAGTTGGATATAAATGTCGTTCTTTTAAGCCAAATCGTATAAGAGAAAAATGACCTGTTAATTTTCCATTTTCTCAATTAAATTCGGAAGAAAGACTGGAAATAATTAGTTTTGGAAGGCCAACACCGTCTCTTCCGGATTTGATTTGTAATGTTTACCTAGTAAAGCTTTTACTAGACATTTTTAGATTCCTAACTATGAAAGAAAATTTTGGTTGTGTGGTTGCCCCGTTCTAAATAAATTATTTTCTTGGCCTTGTTTACTTAACATCATCGTCGTGGTCCTGGAGAAAACTGAGTATATATATATGTACGTTTGTATTATTGAACAAAAAAAAAAGTAGAACACCCTGCTTAGAACATCACGCCACGTCCCTGTGTGTATGTCTAAACACTAAAATGAACAGTGAATCAAACACTTTTACAAAGTAATCTAATTCGCGCGCGCGGATTTTTACCATTGTCTCAAAAATGAATATCAATTCGAAATTTTTGCAATTCGAGATTTTTTTTTAGATTTTTGTTGTTCCGGATTTTTTTTTCGAGATTTTGGTTTAGACATTTTTTTTTCTTCGAGATTTATGTTTTCGAAATTTTTTTTTTCGAGATATCGTGGTAAACCCGACTAAAATACTGAAGGCGCTATTGCTTGCTATTGCTTTTCTCTCTGAAATTTTGCATTGATAAATTTCAATTTCGAAGTGTTAAAAAATTTAAGTTTTATATTTTTCTCAAAATAAGCGCAGTATTTTGGGGAAAAAAACAGTTTGCAGTTTGTAGTATAAAAAACAGTATAATATGCCAAAAACGGTGTAGATACGAGCGTTATGTTTATGTATCATGTACATACTTGACATATTTTATATTGACTACCAGCTATTTTGTGTCACCTACTAGCTCTTTTGTTTTACAACGGCAAAAAATTTAATCTTCTTCATGATGAAAGCTCATACAAAAGTATTAACGAACATATTTGAAAAATGTGTTCAATTGATGCCTACGAACATGTATTTGAAGTCCAATTTTTTTTTTTTTTTTTTCTTAAGTATTATAGTTTAAATATGCGTTCTTATAATATGCAAGCCTCCAATGGTAGATATCTTCTTCTGCGTGATTGCCAAACTTTGAACATTGGTTGAAACATCCACTCTCACTATACGACGTTAACTGTGGCATTTTCATCATCTGTAAGCATATGTAGGACGTAGGTCACTCTGTTGATCCAAGTATTTTGAAACCCTCTGTTTTCGTGTCACGAATGCTGATCTTTTATATTTCCAAGCACAAGAACAATGTTATTAGTCATAAAACCGTATTCGCATTTTATGAATTTTACAAGCAACATAAAGGAACCTGACAGACGTGATTCTTTTAAAATTAAAACGTTGGCTCCTGGTTCAAACCAATTCGCAGTCTCATTCTGGTTTTCATTTCATATTTACGAGTTTCGCACCGCGTTGGTTGCTTGTTATAGCCAAACTTATTATCATTCTCTGCCTACACAACACATACATAATATGTGTATGATGTCCATACGTGCTTTATTGCTTATATGGACAAATGAAAGCAGCTGCAAAGTCCATCAATATCAACACCATCGTCAACGTTATCACCATTCTGTGGGCGTTTTTTCATATCCAGCTGAATGCAGCTAAATTACATTTTTCAACTCTGCATATCCATGAAAGGCATTTTGTTATGTAAGGTGTAAAAAGTCCTTGATACATAATACAGGGTGGCCCAAAATGTATTACCCTATTGTAAGATGCTATAACTTTGGCAAATGGCGGCAACTGTCAGTTTTGTTTTGATATTTGTGAAATAAGCCGATGCAGAATACACGTCGACAAGCCACGGAATGCTTTACTCCTCAAGATCGCGGAATACTCGTGACTATTTTATTTTACAATAATTCGTCAGTGATTTTGATGGAACGTAAATTTTGGCACATATTTAACGACCGTCCTACGAAAACTGGTCACCCGCTAAGCCGGTCGCCTCGAGGAAACTGGAACAACACGTGACAGAAGAGGTACCGGAAGTCCTCGAAGTGCTCGTTCCGACGCGACGAGAATATCGCCGCTGTGGCTGAAGATATCGCGGAGGCGACATGCCACACAATTAAACGATGATCAATGAGTTTTTATTGCCGAATATTGATGAATTGGACCTGAAGTGAAGGTTGCCAGATATATTTTGAAGAAACTAGATATGAGCATGAAAATCCAAGACTTTCCCGGACACTATTAGATCCAAAAAATAGAACAAAACTACGACAATTTATTACAAAAATATACTTTTATGGCGGTAGATACTTCATGTCCTAAATATTAAATAACTTATAGCTCTCACTTTATGTTTGGTTCTTGGGTAGTCGTAGGCTTGTTGTCATAAGCCTTAGACTTCAAAAACTGCAAAGAAAAAAATCCAACAGCGTAAGATCGCATTATCTGGGCGACCAATTCTGATCACCGAAACCGGAGATTACACGACTAGGAAATGACTCATGCACTAATTGAATTGTTTCTTGGGCTATATGGCATTTGGCACCATCCAGCTTATTGTTGAAACTAAATGTCGTCCACATCCAAATCTTGGAATTTAGGCACAAAAACTGACATGATATGTCGCGATTATAAACAGATATAGGAAGCTTAAGGAGAGTGGGGAAATCCCTCCTACTCTCAGGATAAAAGATAGAGATAGGTAGTTAGCCTGCAACTGCTGCTCGGTGGATGGGTTGGGCGCATTGAGTTAAGATCACTTTGCGCATCCAAGCTGGAAGGGCGTCCATTCGTGTTCGCCTTGTAATGTTGCGAACGACGATATAGTGTTTTTGTATGAAACGAAATGGTAGTGTAACACGATATAGTGAGCACCACTAACTGTTATTGCCTGACCAGCTGCATTTTCAAAGAAGAATGGTCCGATGATGCCTCCAGTCTAAAATCTGCACCAAACAGCGATACATTGCTTACCAACAATCACTGGTGCATTTTCTGAACCCCAAATTGGAAAATTTTAATGATAAACGAAGACATCAAGATGAAAATGAGCCTAATAGCAAAGTAGCTGTCAAACCTTCATAATTTTTAAACTATTGCTCGACAGTGAAAACGCGTTGTTCTTTCATGTAGCACTCCATTTTTAATAACCCTGAACTGTCAGCTGTCACGCGGTATCTATTTAATTTTTTTTTGACAGCAATTAAATTTTGCGTACATTTTGGGACCCACATTACTTAATAGATGTTTTCTATTGGTATTAATAATAAATGATAAAAATGAGCCAAATATTTTAATTGATGAAAAAAGAAAACCCCGGACAATTTAGAAAAACTATCCCGGACGTTTCCCGCATACGCGAAAAAGAGTACATGTCTGGGAAAACCCGCACAGATGGCAACGCTACCTGGAGGACATGTGGTTTCAACAGGACGGTGCAACCGAACACACGGCTTGCGCCACAAAACACGTTTTGAAGGGTGCGCTTTCGGGTTGCCTAATTTCTAGTTTTCTCAATTTGCACTGGCCGGCAAGATTGCTCCAAACCTTTTTTCATAGACTCTGGAAGCTGTAAAAAAATATGTGCTACAACAGTGCGAGAACTTATTGCCCGAAGCTCTCGCCGAAACGATTAAAAACGCGGTAAAAATGGTCATCAACAATAGCGGCGCCCACTTGGCCGATGTCATCTTCAAAAAATAATGGAAAAAAGCCTTAAGGTCAAAATAAACATTTAGAAAAATTATGAATTTATGTGGTGTCATTTTAAAGATACTCATAGCCAAACAACCTCGGGTGAGTGATTTTGGGCCACCCTGTAAATATGTATAAACAAAGAACATTCATGCACACGGGACATGATTTCACTATTCACTGTCCACTTTCATTATTATTCATTGCCACGCAATGGGGAGCATACAGAATCCATAGAAGTAAAGTACATCCACCTTCATAATTTAACGGTTCTCTGCATAAAAAACTACGAGTAGTACGCAACAACAACAAAATAAAGTCAATAATTGAAGATACTCGAACTCATGCTCATAACCGACATTACTGCCTTTTATGCCATCATTTTGAGTTCGACTCTTAATTAACACCGAAAAGCATTAATTACAAGGATAAGGATTCGCATTAAAAAAAAGTTATCAACCAAACACACACACATACATAGATACATACACCTCATTCAATTGCCAATTTGGAATGCCTGATTGATTCTATTGGATTCAGGCACAAGGATATAAGGGTGTGTGTGCGTGTGCTGCTGAAAATATTAATTTTTTACGACTACCATATATTCAATGATTTTCTGGTTCCCTGAAATGCGAACAATTGTATACACGAGTAATAATCAATTTATGATTCGTAATTAAAAGCCGATTTGGAGGACATGTGTATGTGGCTTTCTGTGTGGTAAAAATGATCCCACGCCGGCCGGTGCAATTTATTGATTCAGTTATTGAAATGGGAGTGTATTTAATATTCTTTATATCGCTACGACATTTAAATTATAATTAACGAATTTATTTCCAAAGGATTTTGAGATAAGGGTTTTATTTTGGATATGCTAACACATTGTCAAAGGTGCTTTGTAGCGGCGATTAAGAAGGATCTAGATAAATTAGGAACAACTTTATGGTTTTTGAGAATTATTTTTGTTTAGGCGTTAATCTTTTAATTGGCTACAATAATGACGAAGTGTGGAAGAATTTCTACACAGTCACAATGCAAAAGCGTTAATCCTCAATTCACTACCTGGGACTCACGTTGAACTTTTCTAGCGGCACAGAGCTTACATTTCTAGACACACATATCTCAGTCCCACAGTTCCTTCATGTAGTGTGGTGATAAACGCGATACTAGTCGCGCGTATTTTTTCATAAAGTGAAAGAGTGACTTTTAGAGGATCAATGAGTCCCATGGACTCAGATAGGTATTTGCGTTAGAGTTTACATAGGGCCCGGGCAAAGGGCTGTACAAAAACAATTGTCCAGAGATGAGCGATCATACTGCTACGTTTGCTACTATAAAAAAAATAACTTAAACTGCCTACACTTGTTGTACTTGCAAGCAACCAGTTTGTCTGGATTGCTCAAGGAAAATATGCAAAAAGGGTATAAACTGATAAATACAGATAGGCAGTTGAGTCCCTGCACGTTCTCTTTTTTTATGTGGCGACATGTATTTTTTGTGTTCATAGTTAAATAAGCGTTAATTTTTTGTGTTGTTAAATGAATTGTATCAATATTATTTCTGTTCTTAACATATATATATTTTTGTTTTTCTGAAAATGTGATCTCAACAAGAATAATTTAGAAGACTTTAAAAGTTTCTTGAATAAAATAAAGATATTGTAACTTTTTTGTTTTAAGAACATAAGCTGGTTGTTTGAAAAGTTTTTCCTTACTATTAAAAAAACAAGATTTTACAATTGTGAGTCCCTGGGACTCATAAAGGTGACTGATATTTACCTAGTGAATTAAGGGTTAAAACACCAACAGCAGCGAAAACCAATACTTAATGATTCTGAATAAATTGTGCTGAGGGTCACTCAACGGATTCTCATTTTTTTCCTTATCCAGATTAGCAGCTAAAATCTCAGTTCCGACAATACATGAGCAACAAAATCAGAAAATCTAATGATGCAGTTTTTTTCGCTGTTCCTTTGCTATTCTTAGGCAGAAGGATTTCCGAATAGGCATTATTAAAAATAAAAGAAAAATACAACTTTCGTAAAGCATGTAGTCGATGGTTATCAGCAACATTGGTCATTTGCTGCATCGAACGAGCAAGCTTGCCACCTGCTGTTGTATTCGAAGTTAGATGTGTCCGAATCACCATTAGATTGCATTGTTACTTCATAACTGTCATGCGATGTTCTTCGTAAAAAAAATGATGTGTACGAGTACAGTGCAGATAGCTATTTTTCTGTCTTTAAGCAGCTCCTAACTCCACTGGAGTCAAGTTATTAACAAAACCTTTTCACGCCTAAACCGCTGAACCAATCATAATGTTATTTTGGAATAGAGATAGCCTGGCACCTGAGGAAGAACATTTGCTGAAAAACCGCTCGCTAGGGGGCGCTGGATACATGTTATTAACAAAACCTTTTCACGCCTAAGCTGCTGAACCAATCATAATGAAATTTAGTATAAAGATAGTCAGAAACATGGGGAGAAACATACATAGGTCAAAAATGATGGACTTTACATTCAGAATTTCTTACAAAAACTAATACTTGACGTTTGACGTTGGCAGAGCGTTTAACATAGATGCAAACCCCTTATAATTTGATAAAAGGTAAATGTATAAAAAAAAGTATTATTAGCTTTTAAATGTTTGCTACTAAATCGAACATTACATGCGGTTCAGCCAAATAATAGTAGAAAAATTATTATTATGCTGTTGTTTATTCTCACGATGAACATTGCGTGTGATTTAACAAGGTTTTTTGGATTTGGCGGTTATTATTTCTACCCAAAACCACATTACAAGAGCAGTGTTTTTTGCTTAATAACTAACGCGACTGTTTTAGTACACGGGCGAAACCGGGCGGGACAGCTATTTCCATATAAAACTAGATGAGCAGAGCAGCTTCAATCTTATTCGTGTAAGAAGTTTCGAGTGATAACCACGTTCATTATAATCAACGCATGTAGAATTGTATCGGCATAAGAACAGTGAAAAAAATCACTGTGAAATAAAGCGTAGCAACGTACCCCGGGTATCCGCTAGTTTATCCATAATAATCAGTAAAATCAGAGCCACCTTTTGGCATTTTTAGTTTACTAATATTGTTCTAAATATTTTACAGGAAAATCGAAAATCAAAACCTCGCCAAAAACGCACTTATTTGATTTCATGTATTTTTCTTCTGTGCCTTACTTGACTAACTTGACTTACTTGACTGTTTTGCTTATTTCAATGTACGTAGCCCCATAAATACACGTGCGATTTATGACTTAGGCAGTCAAGGAAAATCGTTTGCGTTAGTCTGCTTTGTTTTGCTTTATTCAATGGAGGTACTCGCATTGAAATGTGTGTATTTTATGCTTAAAAAAAATTTAAAAAAATGTTTTATTTATCTAACACAGTTTTGTTCTATTCAGTGTGGGTTCACACTAAACGCACGGCTGACTTCAAACAAACATTAATGTACCATGTGCGCCAATATCAGAGAAAAAAGCTTCGATATATTTATTGCTCTGTCCATTTAGAATACTAAAGTAATACGTTGGGTGACTTTTGAGGTGACGTGAAATAAGGCCCAACGAAATAAAACCAAATCTGAAATTTGACATTATTACGCTTTTGAAATGGAAATATGTAATGCCAAATTGGCTTTATTACAATTTCAAAAGCGAAATAAGGCCAAATTCAAGTTGGAAACAAAGCCAAATAATTTCGTTCCGTTAATTTGCCATCGGGTAACATTGCAAGGTTTTGTGCATAAACAGTGAAAAATGTATGGGGGGCATGCTGCCCCACTGCAACCCCCCTGCTTGGTCGCTGTTGAAATGGGAGTTGATGCGAGGTTGGATATATGCAAAGTTTTCTTATATCGAACATAATGTAGAGTAATAGTATAAAATTCGATAAAAAAGGGAACTCAAGTCCGTGAAAATGAAAAAAGGCCAAATTGCGAAATTTGAATAATTTGGCCTTATTACAATTTCAACAGCGAAATAACGCCAATTTTTTGCATTTTGGACTTATTTCGTTGGGTCTTATTTCACGTCACCGATTTTTGATACTATAGTGCCTTTAATGTATGAAAGTGAAAAACGACGCATATTTTATTTTTTTACAAAGCACGTAAATATAATATGTAAGTAATGTGTGTCCTTCAAAAGAAGCCCCGTTTCATACAGTGATTCCTTTTCTCCGATATACTCGTATGTCATACTCTTTGTTTCAGTGATAGATTTAGCTTCATTTCTTTTTCCTAAGTACGAAAGATTAATGACAATCGATTGAGTTTATCATTCTTAACTGATATATTAATGATTGAAATTAATCCACAGAGACTCTGTGTGTAAACAAAATCATTGAAAATCAGCACAATAAAGTTGACCTCCAAATACTAAAAAAAAAAACACATATAGAATCCTTTCAAAGTCTACGACTTAGGTAACTTCAAATAAGAATAGATAAATAAATAAAATCTCTGTCGACGAAAGCAAACAGTATTTTCGCATTCTATTAAATCTACAAAAAGAACCCAACATCTGCTTATTTTTAAACTCAAATAAAATAAATTTATTTTACTACATATGTTTTTCTCTTTTTTTTCCACAGGATCAGACTTATGAAACCAAACATCCTGCAGCCCGCACAACAAATCACTTTCAGGTAATTTGTAATCCGAGTTCGATTATATTTTTGTATTTTTTTTTCTATCCTGTCTCCTTTGCAATGTGTACGTCGAACGTCGAGTATCTGTAATATGTATACGCTCTCAGCGCAAATAAAAAAAAATGAAAAGAAATTCTCATATCATGGAGGATTTATCTCGGCTCGTATACCATGTCATAAAATACATATGATCCACGTAGAAATTTTCAAACTTTTTGCACTGTGAAAGGAACATGATTGGAATTGGAAAAGAAGTACCTACCATCATTCAGAAATAACCAGCCTCAAAAATAAAATAAATAAATAACAACTGATCGATTTTTATTTATTTTTTTATTTTATTTTTTGTTGCCCACATTTTATGTTGCCTTTCATGGTTTGTTAGCAGCACAAGTTCATCGTAAATTCTAAGCATTTACAATCGAAACTCAATTGAATTGAAATTGAATGTTGCATTCATTGTTCGAATTTATTTGAACTAACACACAAAAACAAAAATGTTGAAACATATGCCATGGCTTCACTGTAGGTACATAATGTTCTTTGAAAAACGAATTTTTGTTTAAATATATTTTATTATTTTGTACGAGTATATCGAATGAATTGAATGCAATTTCGTTCTCAATGGTACTCAATTTGAAGAAGTTTTCGTTAGTGATATTGTTCTTTTTTCGCAATTTGAGATACAAGTATGTATCCACCTTATGAGCTACCTTTATACAATCATAGAGAATGGGAACAGTGATATTGGTCCTTCGAACCAAAATAAAGTTTCTGGCTTCGGTACGCAAACCGCCCAAAACAACGCTTTATAAAGACTTTTACCATTTGGCAGTCATTTTCGATATCACTTTTCGATTAAATTTGCCCGAAGTAATTTGGAAGTACAGGCTTTATCGCGGCTTATCGCATAATACGCGATAGCTATCCATGCTAAACTTATTCTATATATTATGTAGGTTTAGTTGCTATTGCATTTTACATGGAAAGTTTTTTTTAATGCTATATATGTATGCAGGCTAAAAAAAACACACCCAATATAATAATAATTTATCATTGCAAAATTAATATTAATTGGTTAAAAAAATGTACGCGTCACGACGATTAAGCGACGATTCGAATTGACGCTTAAAAGAAGACGAAATCTAAAGCAGATGTTGCTTAAGGAGATTTGTCTAAGAAGGACTCTCATCAACTTGAAGTCATACAACTTTGTCTTTTTGGATTAAAAATGCATTTTGAACTGATTTTTGTTTATTGCAATTTTCTACGATGAGCTCAGGTTAGGCTAGTAAGATGGATGCTCCGTAACGTATAGTCACCTTTCACTTAGGCCAAACGTGTGGGTGCCCATTTGGATTTTACTGTAGAACGTGTAAAAAGATCACTGATTTAGAACCACCCAGCAGAACCAGAAAAGAGTACTCTCATGAGAAGCCAGACCAAGCCACACATACTTGAATTTCAAAAGAGCCTTTTTATAATTCACGCGCGCTAAAGGGGTTAGAAATACCCTTAGCATACTTTGCACAGCGCGGGCCATATACACTTCTCGTTGGCACTTCCAAGCCGAGAACAGTGGGAAAAAAATGAAGTATCTAAGGGCTCCAAGTCCATCTACATCAAATGTTCCCCAAAATTTAAACTCAATCGGGTCGGTAGTTTTGGAGTCTATAACATACATACAAGCAATGTTTCATTTTTATAAATATAGATATGAGCCTCCTTGGTCCATTAATACAGAAACTATTAATAACTTGACTCCAGCGCCACCTAGCGAGATGAGATATACTTTACAATCTATTCTCATACTTACCAAATATGTATACACAAAAAATTTCATAAAAATCGGTCGAGCCTTTCGGAGGAGTCTGACTTACAAAAAAAAGATCATCAACCCCATACGGACACGATTGCCACTGAGTGCTGTGATTCAGCATCTGCACAAAAATAAATTTAAAAAAAAAAACGACTTTGGAATGCATTTTATACTATTATTCAGCTTCTAGTAATAGCACAGATATGATTTTGGTCTTTAAATCTGCGTATTGAATTTAGTTAAGCTGAGACTAAATATCAATCACATGGGAGAAGCTGTTCTGAAGTAATAGCCGTTCGTTTTAAATTGAATTTTCGTTTTCTCATTTGAAGTCTCTTAAACTCTAAAACTAAAAATTTATCTAATTCAAAGACAATTGATAAACCTTTTCCGAGAAATTATTAATCCTATACCAAAAGAGTCGTTAAAATCTATTCAGCGTTTCTTAAGATCCTTAACCACAAACGCAATATGACACCGATCGGGACTAAGGAAGGAAACTCGTTCTCCAGTGATTTCATTTTCTTTAAAATCGTATTAATTTAGTTGTAAATCTCTGTGTTTTTCTCTGGACCTAGTTATTGTTCGAACGATTATTTTCTCCAAACACTTTTCCATAGCTGGCAAAATTGCGATCGGGCTATAATTTTCAATATGGCTTATTACTTCTCCCTTGTAAATTGGTCGAATTATAGACGTTTTTAATACCTTCAGAATGCAACATTGGCCTATACTATTGATATTTTTTTTGTAGCTAAATGAAAATCGTTTAACTTAAGATCTATTCGTATATTATAATACCATGCCTCATTTGAAATATCCTGATTTTGACGTTTATTACAAGCAAGACGTAAGTTCATCAATCATTTTCGAAAGAAAGAATACCTGCACTGCGGAATGACACCATATGCCGCTATTGTGAGTGTCGATCGATAATCGATAACTAACGATCATCGATCGTCGATTGCAGAATTCGGTATTATCTATTGTGATTGTGATCGGTAGTTGTCGATTTGACAGTCCCTTGTAGTCGATCACAAATTTGTGGTCGATGCTTTTTTTTTGAGAAATGTGAAAGAGTTTTGTGCATATGAAATGATAGTAATTTTAACAAAAATGATATTTAAAAAAAACTTAATTATTAATTCGAATGCAGTGCGAAGCAGATTACGAAGAAAAAAAACCGGTCAAGTGCGAGTCAGACTCGCGCTCAAAGGGTTCCGTAGTTTTAAGACTAGTTACATACATATATTTTGTTTAAATAACTGTTTCGTTTCGTTAACACAAAAAATGAAAACGACCCACTTTACAAACTTATAATCAGTAATATTATTCACTATGAGAAATTGAATAAACATTAAGAACGCGGCTGAGTGTGTAGCTGAGTTCAGGGGTCTCAGGTTCGTTTCCTGGCAAAATCCGTATTTTTATTGATTTTTTTTATTTTTTTTTTTTATGGAGGCGCAATTTTGGATAGTCTTTAATTTTCCCAAAATTATTGTTAATCGAGTAGTGATAGTTTCATTGAAATTGGTCCAGTAGTTTACGAGTTAATCGGTTGAGAAATTGAGTTTTTCGACATAAAATTGAATTTTTCGACGTGAATTTCTCAAAAACTATACAACTTACGAGACTCGCTATACTTTTCTTTAAAAATATACTTAATCACCTACGAACTATGTTTTTTCATATTTTTGACTTCAGTAGTTTCCGAGAAAAATGTGTGGTCCTTTTTGTATGATAATTTTAACACATTTGTGGCAATAACTCCCAAAGTTTTTAATAGAAAAAACTGAGCAAAATATTTTTGGAATCTTTGTTTTGAGCCGATGTCCCACATGATATATTTTTCAGAAATTTTTTTTTTCGAACTCAAATTTTACCCACCCTGTATCGTTGTTTCACAATATTTTTGCGTAATATTTTGTCCATGTATGTGGACCACCATAATGTACATATAAGTGTGCCAAATTTCAAGTTTCTAGGAAGAACGGTTCTTGATGTTTTTATCGTGACAGAAATTTTTGAGTTAGAGCGAACTTATAATGGTTCCGAATTACCATATGGGTATGGAACCCTAAAAACAATTGGAGCTGGTTTTATTTATGGAAACAAATCCTGATATCGCGAAGGGTGTTTGTGCAAAAACAATGGAAAAAGATAATCAATAAATTATTAATTTTACTCTCTTTATTTTGTTACCATAATGTGATGAAATAAACCGAAATAAATTGCAATTTCAAGTTACAGTACGCTCTCGGTAAAAGCAACCGATGAAAATTCGAGCAGTTGCGTTAATTGAGGTTGTTGCAATAAGTGAGTCACAAAAGAGTATGAAAAATAAAAGAATAATGTTCGTCGTAAAAGAAAAGAAAAACAATATGTATATTTAATTCTGAGAGAAGTAGCTGTAAAATAACTGCCCAGTTATAGTAAAACCAAACACCAAAAAATAGAATCAATTATAAAACGAAATAAGAGAGATCATGTATGGAAAGTTGCGTTTACTGAGTCACTTTTTTTTTTTTGAAAAGTTGCAATTACTGAGTCATTAATGGTAAACATTTGGGTGTTGCTTTGACCGAGGTATTGCGTTTATCGAGGGTTGCTTTTACCGAGGGCGTACTGTATTTTCATTTTTTTTCTCCAAATTATGTACATATGTACATATATGGGCATCATGGATCCAAGAATATTGTTCCTGATTTCTACCGCTTTGTCGTTTGCAAAAAATTTCTTCTTCATAATTAGCTGAATGCACTTTTTCACCATTCGTCTATTTCTCGACCATCGTTAAGCCACAACTCAATGCAACTCGTTTATTTAAATAAATTATTTCTATTGGATACAAATAATTATGAAAACAATAGCCCAATAGCCAAACAACTGTCAAAAGTATGATGTAGTATTTACAACATTCACATTTTTATTCACAATAACCTATTCTTCTGTCGATTGAGTTACACAATAACAAAGTCAAAATCAATTGACGCAATCGACAATTGTCGTGACGATCGTTGATCGACACTCACAGTAAGGGCCATAGGCACAAAGTGATGGCATTTATATCTCAAGTTTAGGTAGGTACATCGTCTCGTAAAATGTAAAACATTTATATGAAAGCAAAGATGTAACACTGCTGGATGTTGGAACGCATACGTCCGTGTCTAACTTTTTTATGAGTAAATGTAGACGCAATTTAATTTAAAATCGAGTTTTTTCTGTGTGCCTGTAGAGAAATCGAATGAAAATATTTTATTATTAAAACTCATACTTTACTCTTCGTGTCTACTAGACATGAATTATTTAAAATATGTATATAATAAATCCCGAAATTATTACCGGAACCAGTAGACCATGAAATCAATCCTCTAACTCAACGCACCTTAACTTGAGGACAGCCACAGAGTGGATTCTTCAAATGTAAATTCCGTTTAAAATGTTACAACCAAAGACCAGAGTTCCAAATTGAATTTATGTTTACTTGGAAATATCGTCTGGCATAAACCAGACAGGATTACGATTCCAATTAAGTTTAAAATACCGTGCGCCCTTAAAAGTAGATACTCGTACCTAGATAGATACTAGAGTGTACCGCAAATGATAATATTATGCAAAACATCATTACTCTTTATTCGTTAGTCATGAATTCACCAATAACAATCACTACCCACCATCGCTAGACATCTGCCAACTAAATTTACATAATGGCCGAAGGAAATACACCAAATTGAGTACGTGAGTCAACCGACTTGAGTACATTTACGCAAATTACATGCAAAAACGTCGAAAACATCTCCATCTCTGCGTAGAGGGTCCTTTAACATTCATCAAAGCAAAGCGACTGTGCCTTAAATGAAAATTCTCAATTCATCGGTCGGACAAGGACATTTCAACACGATGATATCTCAAACTTAACGGTCGAGTGCACTCCTCTCGCTACCACTCTCGACAAGTGAAAACTTTTGCCAGCTCCATTTAACTATGTGACGACACCGAACGTCACTACCAAAAAAAAAATATTCAAAGCCTGACATAACTTTTCAAAACAAAGCGCCTGGAAACAGTCCGAATAACTCCACCTCTGTGTCCACTTTTCCTCTGTAAATAGGTCATCCGACGTCCTATTCAGTGAGAGAAAATAATTCACGGCGATTATAAGTGAACACGAGATGTGAATAGAAAGAAAATAAGAACGAAAATTCGAGGACGAAAAATGACAAAAGCTAAAAGCCGAGCATTTAAGGCGCCAATTGTACGCTAACACCAACCGACCTTTACAAAAGTCATGCCATTCTTAGCACTTCCGGCGAGGAGGAGGCCTGTGCACTAATGAAACTAAAACAGAAGAAAAAAAAATGCTTAAGACCGGATAATTATGTTTTCTTCTCGTAGGGTATTCTATTTGTTTGTGTATGTAATGAACGCGTCCTCTTAAAGTTGAATTTATCACAATTGCCGAAGGGTTAATTCCACTTCGTTAGACATTTTCTAATTAAATGTCAAAACGAAAATCAAGCTATCCTTCTTTGTTAACGGCATTAAAATTTGTCTCAGCTTTGGATTTCTGTAATTACTGAGCGGCACGGCGCGGCAGGGGTGGTGGTTCGGATTGGTGACAGAACTAATGGCGGCGGAAAAGCCTTTTTTTGCCCAGATTTTAGGGTGAGAAGAATTCACTCAAGTTGGACAAATTTAAATTTATCGCTGCCGGATGCCCGTGCCCATTTGAAACGAATGAGAATTTATGACCCCGAAAGGGTTAAACTGAAATAAATGTCTGCGAGATGTGATGACATAAACAGGGATATGTGCAATTGAGGAAAGCTAATAAGAGACATGTCCGTAGACTTAAGTGCTTTAATTTGTTCGATGCGTAGTGTACTTTTGTCATCAAATGAGATTGAAGGATTTTTTGAACTAGTGTCCTGGAGACGTATTTTTTGTTCTTATCTGTGCTCTAAAATCACTTACTTTTGAAGCGAAACTCCCGCCTCGCTCTGAGTTTTTGTGACAAACTCGAAAAATTTGACGAAATTGGGTTTTTGAATGGCAAAAGTATTTGTCACTTAGACTTTATGTCGCTTTGAAGCCAGTTTACCGAAGTAAGCACCTGCATTGAAAACCTTACGGTTGACAGATGATTATTATCGATGCTTTTATTTTTCGAGATCTTTACATTTACATTGGTATAGGAGTAAAGTGACCAGATCCCAATAACTGAAATGTGGGACAAAGTAAAGAAATTCAACTGAAAAATAAAATCCATCAATTTAATTTTTTTTAAATGTGGGACGCTTATCATAAAACGTTAAAACAGCTTAAAAAACAAAATCAGTTCAAATTAACAAAATCAAATAAATTTAAATGAACTGAAATTTATTTATAAATTTTTATATTTCTCGAAAGCATTTGATTTTAAAAAGATAATGTAATTTTTTGATATGTCTTTCAAAAAATCTTAACAGCTTGAATAGCTTGATTTTACAATTAATAATACACACTTTCGAGATATAGAGGAAAATGGTAAATTGACTTCCGCAACCTGAAGATAAAACATGAAAAATACAAAAAAACATTGTTTGACTTTTGTTAAGTTACAAAACAACAATTGTTAGGTATATAAACACACACACACACAAAAACGACTAGTCAATCGACACTTACTGCTCGAGGGTGAACTCAGACATATGTCTATCGTTGTTGCATGCCGATATTGAACTAAGCAATCTCTAACACACCACTCATATGCCCGAGCTACCACTTAAGGATTATTCCACTCCTAAAGCAATAGTACTACTCCTTTACTATTTTTCTTGGGAATGAATTATTTCCCGGTTAACAGGTATTTGTAAAAAAGTGGTAGATAGGGCTTTTAAGCGTTTGAAAATATATTAAAAAAAGCCCTATGTACAACAATTTCTAATGGTTTTAAAACTATATTCTATAGTTGAAAAAAACGTATTGCATTAAATTCATTTATTTAAAGCAAATATTTTTTATTACATAAAAACATAAAATATTCTATTACGGCAAGAAAACACATGACTAAAGATAGGGCCTTTTTCAAAAACGTGGGTAGACTTTCCCTTTAGATGGGGCTTTTTTTAAATATTGATACATATGTAAATAAGGCTTCTAAAAATTCCGATTTTCTATCGCATTTTAAGATCTAGCATTTTGCGATAAATATATTTAAATCGGAGGCAATGCCCTAACTCTAAATATGCAGTAACCTCCAATCGAAATTTACGAAAATAGGGGCAGACTCGATTAATTGTTTCTACGGTGAGTTGAGATTTTCTTCACAACTCCACAACTTATTATCCTTTCTGTACATGCATCCCCGGTAAATGGAAGGTATACCGTATCACAATATATTTTGAACGTTGGGAAGGGTCATCTTAACAGATAATTTCGCATCTTTCGAGAAAATTCATTCTTTTTCATTTTCAAATGATTGTAGGATTCAGGTTAATTATTTGAATAATAGATACATAATTATGTAAAATAAACCAATCAAAAATTTAAATTCAAGATTGTGGGATAATGTGGGACATTTTCCTTTTTGTGGGACAGTTAATGCAAATGTGGGATTGTCCCACGTAATGTGGGACGTATTGTCACTTTATATAGGAGTAAATAAGCTCTTAATAATATTTATTTAGAGAAGATTTGAATTGGTTTCTTCAAAGAAAATTTGTTTTTTTTTTCTGGAATTTTTCTGGCTATTTTGTCAGTTATTGGAAAATGTATGAAAGAAATAGTAGAACATCGCTTAAACTGTTTTATTGAAAATATAATATACTACAACCAAACCGTTATGGATCCTAAAAATTAAAAAAAATACGAGAAAATTACTGAAAATTAAAAAAAAAACATCAAGTTCGTCGACTTTAGTAAGGCTTCCGAAATACTAATAACTGCTTTAAGCCGAAGAGGAACTACATAATATTTGCAAATGGCTGTAATGCCCAAGCCAAACCAGTGAAAAAGAAATCGGTATCTATGGCGTACCACAAGGCTCCAAACTGGGACCAGTTCTGTTTATCTTATTTACAAAAAAGCTTCTACGTATCTTTGGTCAAGATACAGTTATTACAGTTGTGGATGACATGGCCATAGCCGTCAGACATAAATGCCTGGTAACCACTTGGATAAGAATGCAACAACAGTTTGACAGACATTAGAGATGTTGCTTCGACTAGGGCTGTTAACAGCACCAAGAGAAGATTTATACACATTCGTATCTTTTCGCAACCAAAATCGATAATCGAAGAGTACTTCCGCAATGACGCTTGTCCTTCAACAATGAGATGCAATGCCATCGAAGCGGTGAAATTAATAAAGTATCTAGGAGTAATGGTAGATTAACATTTTTATTTGAAACAAAAGAGCCCATTATTTGGTAGCTCTATATTTTAGGATCAAATTTATACAAAAATATTTTATATTTTTTTTTATGTTTCATTATGTTTCATCAAAAAAACAAAGTAAGTCAAGTTGTGCACTCTTGAATAACTTGAAAATAGGGTCAAATTGGAATTCCCTCTCTTTGTCAGAGGTATCCGTATCGTAGTGCAAATATTACGGAAATTGTCTTCAAATACTAGATGTGACGCTTTCAAAAGAAAACACCCTTAATGTACTCGCGGATTCTTTTGTATCAATAGGTTAAAACATTTTTTTTGCCATTACTCTGCTATCATGTCTTTTAATTAAGTTTCATATTAAAAAGTAATAAATAATTCCTATGATGTGTGTCTACCCCATTTCGCCTGTTTTCCACAATCGATAACACTCTTAATAGGCAATTTATCTTCTCTGTAATAATTCATATCGATATTGAATCGATAACTTACTATAATTTAAGTAAATAAATCTGCCACAGTCAACATTTCCTTTAAAATAAAAATAAAAAGCTTCAAAAATATAATCACTCATTTTCCAATGGAGTTTCAAGTGTTAGAAAGGATGCCTCCCCAAATATGCCTCCCTGGCGTGAAACGCCTCCTCTAAAAGCTAAAATTAAATTACATTGAAGGGTAAACGGGAATCGAGTGTTTACACCCAATATTATTCCATTTCGGTGTATATGTAGTTCAGGCACAGTTTCAAAACTAATGGGTGCCATCTTTTGTGTCCTTTTGGCATAGTTTGAGTTTCCCAAATCAACGATCGATATTCTGTATCTGTGTTTTCTTTAATGAAAACTTTACAAGTGATTTCGGATTGTTGGTATCATAATAATTTAAAACGTCACCTTGAGCGTCCTTCTGACAGATGTTATTCGATTGGAATTGATTGGTTGTTGAGATCTCGAAATTAAGTTTTTCAGATAATTTGCAAACAAATTGAGTTTCCTGCATGGCAGAGTATCCTGTATCGGGGCAGATTATTATTTGAGAACAGCAAATTTAAATATTCAAATTTGTAAATTTTCAGATATGTTCTGTAACTTGATATCTATGAGAGAATTCCATAAATTCCAATCCAACTTTCACCATACACAATTTAAAGTTCTTACCTTAAAGTATTTACTATACTATAAATGTTAGGCGCAGCACAATCCGACTCAAGGGTGCTGGGTGCTGCACTGCTAAATCAGATGGACATAGTAAACACCTGGTCCGGTTGTGTCTCTAACGGACCATAATATCCTCAATCTTAATTTCAAGTACCGCTTTGCTGCTAGCATCCCAAGCAGAGAGGCATGGAAGCGGGGCAGAGTGCTGACAGATTTCGATACAACGGTAGTCACCGACGACGCGACAGTTCCAAAATGGAATGAAGAGTAGGGCATGGGCATTTTCTCGAAAAAAAACTCTACATGTTGAAATCCTATCGTCATCCGAATTTCGCAAGCATCTTCCAGGCGGAGCTACTAAGCCAAGAAAAACTCAATTTCTGGTGCAACCAGTCTAGAGTGACTCTTCTAAGGATTCCAGGACATAGTGCCATAGAAGGAAACCAGAGAGCCGATAAAATAGCCAGGCGACGGCGCCGGTAACCCTTAACAGTTCGATAGCGGAAAATATTAATATTTCTATAAGTACTGTTGGGGACAATATACACCCACATTTCCTAAAACTAGCTGATCTCAGATGGACCAGTCTGACAAACTGTGTCCTATACAGAAATATATGGCCAAGTTACAATAGGTCCGAAACATTTGAGCTGCTACAAAGAACTCTCGTAGACATCGCAATAGTAGGGGCACTTAGTATAGGGCACTGACCAAAAAGGGTCATGTGGCCAAACTAGCGATCCCTCACAACAATTTCTGTAGAAGCTGCAACGGTGAAAATGAAAAAGAGTCGCTTATTCATTCTCTGTGCAAATGTCTGGCTCTAACAAAGGCCAGGCAGTATCTACTGGACAAAACCTTCTTCGACGACCTTAAAGAGATATCCGACAAAAGGATTTGAGAACGGATTCTCTTCCTAAACTCCATAAGGTGGATATAAATATATCAAACTGCACCTGAGGTTGTGGTATCAAAACGTCACTCCTTTGCGCCATTTGGGTTCCTTTCCACCAAAACCACCACTTCTACCTACCTACCTACCTTACCTACCCTACATACATATGTAAATGCAGTTGTGATTTAGAGAATTGCTCTGAAATGTATGTACATAAGTTTTAACGGATTCCTCTTTAACCGTACGTGTAAAATAGATTATGCCCATAGCACCGAAATGATTTACATAAGTTCGTGTGAAAATCTAAAAAGACTTGTCATTCTTTAAGTTTGAAATACATACTAAGGCTTCCGAGCGAAAAGATAAGAAAAAACTGCGAATGTTCCCCTCCTCCAAAAACGTTGGTAAAAGAATAACAAAGAAGTCAGCTGTCAGTGTGACGTTCGGAAAAAAAGCATTCAACACCGGCGTGAGTCAAACTCGAACTGACTGTTTTAAACACTGATTTCTGGTTGCTCAATATGTTGGTTGTGATTGTGAATGACTTTGTAGACTTTCTGGCTTCTACAAGCAATAATGACCCGTTTTGCGACCGATTGCAGTTGTTGAACGTCATTCTGGTGGACTTTTCATTTTATTAACCGCGAGAAACGATAAACGTGCCATAACATTTTTTGAGGAAATCTACAAGTTAGCACACTCGCCTTAAATATCGAAACGGACATACGACTCTCACCTTGAGATCGTACAACTACTCAACAAAGTTTGTCGGATTTGGCGGTTCTTATTTCTAACCAAACCACATTACTAGAGCAGCGTTTTGCTTAAAAAGTAACGCGACTTTTTAAGTACACGGGTGAAACCGTGCGGGGTAGCTAGTAGGTACTATTTACATATACATATGTACATATAATACGAGTGAGTGATACATGAATAGTGTGGCCAGAGGTGTGATGAAATATTTATATAACAACGAGGACTTTAAGATCAAAAGGGATTTGGTTGGCATCAGAAATGAACACCGTGGTGTAGTGGTTAGTGCGTTGGACTACTATGCAATGCTGCCCGAGTTCAATCCCAGCCCGGGTCCAACACCTAAAAGTTTTTTCACAGTGCCGCCTCTTTCGAATGTCTGACAAGCAATCAAAGAGTATCCTTTGTCACGATTGAGCTTCTCAACTCGCCGTTCGGAGTCGGCAAACAACTGTAGGTCCCTTCCATTCGTGCATAAATATAACACGCACACACAAATTGTTGCGAGAAGCAGGCCCAGGCTTACCCCGACCTGTAGCGCCGCCCCAGTAGCAGCAGAAGTCGCTTACAAAATTAGCATTTCATTATTTTGAATGATATAAAAATAATTCATATCGTTGACTTTCATTTGGGACTGTGACTTCCAAAATCATTGAGGTCTGTAAATGTGCAGTCATTATCCTGCATTAATTTGAATTTACTTGTAACTCACAGGCCCGAAGCCCCGAAGTAAAGTCAATAAATTAAATCATAGATTTTAAATCACTGAATTAGACTTCAAAGAGTCCACGACGGAAGGCTCATTAAAAAGGTTTAAATTCATCATTTAAGTAAAGCAAATATTGAAATTGTGAAAGTAAACGATAAGCGATTTATTTCGAAAAAAATTTACATCAAATAAGACGGAAATCATATAAACACATGTCCTTGAGGGTAGCGGGCACAATTTCTTTTGGAAAACTCGGAAGGCCAACCGCTGTAGAAGTGCGATCCTTCGTAAAGAAAATTCATCCTAAATATGTGCGTAAATGAATACTGACAGCGTGTTCTTCCATTTTTATTTACCCACTTTAACTAGAAAGATAGCGGAAGACCTTGAAACATGTCGTTTATTCCACAATGTCAAAGGAGTCTGGAATGATTGAAAAGCGATTAATGGAATGTATTAGTTCACTATTATTGTCGGCTGCTCTTTTCGGGAGAACCTTCTCACAAAGCGTAATTGCAACCCTAAAAAAAACCTTACTAGATCGTTGAGTCAAGTTCTATTGTTATGCATCCAAAAAGGTTGGGTATTTAGTTGATAACACTTTTATGGCCATAAAAAGTTTTCCACAGACGCTTAAGGAGGTATTCTCTAGTCTAGAATTTTGAAAAAGGCGTTTTTTTTTTTTATATTTCAAATATCTTCAATAATATATCCTGACTTTCTGAGGGTGAATTATCGTACAGAAAAGTCTTTTACTTATATACCTTGAATTGTCAGAAATTCATTATGTGAAGGTCGGTGTATGTAACGTATTAAGTATATTTTCATGTTTAGTGTGCAGTGAAGCTCAGTTTGCTCTAAGCTATCGTAGAGTATGTACACTGTGTACCTACTCTACGTTTTTGTAGAAGAAGGCCCAATGTATGGAGGTGGAATCGCCGATTGACGAAATGTAAGTACAGGCTGCCTGCAACTATGCTTAAATCTTCAAATGTGTTTTTCTCGAAACTACTTTTTCCAACACGTCTGACGTGATTTCTCAAGTTCTAATGAACCGATTAGCTTGATATACATATAATAATTATAATTATATATCGGGTCTATAACTTAATTCGTGTGGTTTTTTTTTTTTCAAAATTTGAACGATTATTTAAGAAAAACATGTACAATAGTATTATTCAAAGTAGTGGCCATACTGAAGCTATGACTTTTTCACATCTTTCTGGCAATTTGTGGATCCCATCCCAAAAGAACTGCGCCGGCTTGGTAGCCAAGAATGAATCAAGCCAATTTTTGATATTCTGCTCTGATGTGAACCGTATTTCAGTGAGTGCGTTCTGCATCGACCGGAACAAATGGTAGTCAGAAGGGACAAGGTCTGGGCTATAAGGCGGGTGGGGTAAACCTTCCCATCCACTGTTTTCCAAATAGTTCTTAACCGGAATAGCAACGTGGGGCCGAGCGTTGTCATGATGGAAAATTATTGCCTCGTTTCTGGTCGCATATTCCGGGCGTTTTTCGGCTACTGCTCTCTTCAAACGGATTAATTGTGTTCGGTGGCGTTGTCCATTGATGGTTTCACTCAGTTCTAGCAGCTCATAATATAGCACACCCTTCTGATCCCGCTTTTTTGGCTGCCCAGGACGTTCATCGTCTTTCAAGCCAAAATCACCACTTTTAAATCGTGTAAACCACTTTTGGCACGTTCGCTCAGCTAGCGCATGTTCACCATAAACTTCCACCAAAATACGATAACTTTCGGCAGCAGTTTTCTTAATATAAAGAAGAACTTCCCGCACAAAGTTCGACATATTTGAGTGAAAAAAAGTTATTGTTGTTTACGCTTCAAATGAGTGACATATACTGAAATGACGTACAGTGACAGTAGCTTTCCAACGCATGTTCAAATGGAATAATAACAATGGAATAATAAATACAAGTTACGCCATCTCTTAGCAAACCGCACGAATTAAGTTATAAATATTTTGTTTTTTACTATTTTTAAAAAATTAAAAACTCTGAAAAAGGGCAAAAAATTACTTTTTTCAAACAGACGCCATTTTGTGAATTTCCGTAGTTCAGACGATAGTGACATTCCTACTGATTAAGAATTTTTTTTTCATATCACCGGGCACTCATTCCGTAAGTCGATTATCGCCTGATGATATTGCATCGACGATAGTTTTATATCACGTAAATCATTAATCGTCATCAAGACGATAATCTGCTTTACGTATCTCGATAATCGACGTCAAGACGACAGCGTTTGCGCGATAGCTAATGAGGTCTCGTCTTGCATTGATTTATATGCATTTCTTGCGTGTGGTCTCTTTTTTTTTAAGTTTACCAAATGTTTCGGCACTTCCACTTTTTGATTTTAGAAAGTGAAAATGAAAATAAAAATTACAAATTACAAGCAATACGAGGACGAAGACAATTAAGAGATGATTTAGATCCTTTATCTCTTCCAACCCAAATCTAGGTTCCTACATATGTAATGTATGTACAATTGTTCATACAAACATTATAAACAACTCCATTTACCGCTATTCAAATAATTTAACTGATCGCAGTTTTGTTCAACGATTTCGACTATCAAAAGAAGCATTTGTATTGGTATTGGAAACAATAAATATGCCAGATGGTTGTCGTGTAATATTTATCCATTCCGGAGACTTGCGGGTACGCTGGAGGTTCTGGGTGGAGGATTCTACCATTGGTTGACTTAGTTGTTGAGTGCATAGACGGTACACATCTTTTTGTACAGAGACCACGATAAGATGACCAATTGTACATTTTTATGGGCAGCCCATCGGCATTTAAAATTGATACCAAATCGGTCCACATTTTATTTATATCCTATATTCTCCATACAGTTAATCGAAATTGCTTATTGATTTGGCGTAGCTGACCTTTTAATAACATTTAAAGAAGTTTTTAATTATTCAAATAAATATAAACAAATACCAATTACTTACATTTTGCAATCTGTTTATAGAATCACTGGCTTCAAACACAAAAATGCAATCAAAAGTAAATATAACACAAATATCATTTATAACAGTTTAGATGACGTTACGCTTCTATTAAGCCTACTGTTTGAGAGATTCTGAGAGACACTGAAAGTTCTCAAGCTTTGAGTAAAATAAACGATAGACGAGACGACAATCATTGAGTTACGTGAAGCAAACTGATGATGAAATCGTCGGCTACTATCTTATAGACGATTATCGTCCTAAAAGTTACGAAATGAGTGCCCAGAAGGCTTGGAATCATGTCAAGAAGGACGCACACTTATTTTTCACCACCCACTTTAGCAGCCTGTAATTTTTTGAATTTAGAATTTTTTGTTAAAATTGTTAAAATATTAATAAATATCTAATAAAAAAATGACTACTAAAAATATTCTTAGTTTTTTTTTATCGAATTTTAAAAAAGCACCCAAAATGTGTACCGCAAGACTAGAATACCCGCTTAAGTCAAAACTGCAATCCCCACATTTGAAAAAGTATTTCAAAGCTAGTTGTGAGCAGAAAAAGCCCCGATGGACAGACGTAAGATTATGCCAATCACCACAAAATTCAAATATTCCTAAAAATACATCAATTCAGATTCTCCTCTTTTTGTGTTATCCTTATTCACTTCTTATTCAGTGCATAACAGATCCATATCCATACTCATCATAATATAACCGACATTCATAGAATAATCCAATGTGATATTCAAAATCCGTTTACACTGAGGAGGACCTTTCGAATTCCCATCATGGAAAGTGCACACATGTCACTCTTCTGCATAAAAGGACAGAGGAACAGATGCATCCTGAGTACTGTGTACACACGAACACACTCGAACTCAATCTGAATGTTTATATTTATCTTGTGCAAAAATAATCTCACTCAAAACAGTTTTATAGAAGTTTTCCAATGAACTTGTCCTCTGCTCTAATCGACTCCTCAGCATAGTAATGTCAACAGTGCCTATTATCCTTTCGAGTATAAATTCCTATTCCAAGGAAATGCAATAAAAAAAATACTTATTAGGGACTATACGAGCGGAATCAGAAAGGTTTTATAGTGTTATTTGAATCTACTTAGCTAGTCTCCTTGGCTGTAATTGGAAAAAAAAGGGATTCCATAACAGTGAGTAGAAGTAAACGTCAGAAAGGACAAACGATTGCAAGATGATGTTTGTACGAAAGATGGGAAACTAATTTGGCGCGCCACAGAGTTTTTTCTTTCAAACCAAAGGACATCGTACTCAGTTACTCGTAGGTTAGAGAGAATATCTCAGGCGTAAGGATTAAAACACCTCCTGCCGTGCATTGTTGGCGATTTGCGTTGGCGTTATCGTTGACTTTGGCGTTGGCGTTTGTAGATTGAGAAAGTTTTATCCCGCTTTCTTTTAATGACTTTAAAAAGTATTTTCGAGGTTAGCTTCTATCATTCCAATTACACACAAACACCCGCAGTGTTATATTCATTCACTGTCGTTTATCCTCCCTAAAGGACTAGTTAAAAAAAATCAGACCACAAAATCTTAAAATTTAGGAAGCAAAAAAACTCCCCATCTCGCTTGACAATTGTAATCAAGACGCACGATGCAGAACCACCAACAGAATGAAGGTAAATCCCAATTCCCAGCCAAATGCAAGCATCATTGCTCAACAAAGTCCTTTAACACAAACCACCCAGATCCAGTCACATGCTGAGATCCGGTGTAACCATTTTTTTTTTTTTTTGCTTCTGCTCGTATTCGATCCCATTACCGAGAGGAGGGACATCCTGGAACCATACCAGGGTAAGCAGCACATAGTGGAAAAATTTCATTAAAAAGATTTAGTGGACTAATTTTAATGGAGCGACATTTTACAAAGGGCGAGGGACCGCGCACATCTGTGGCTTGGAGGACGAAAATCCCTTTTACGTTGATTACTCGCTAAACTTATCTGCTGCACATGTACAAGTATATACTTGTATGTGTGTGTTGTAACATTACACGTAACCAAAGTCGAGTATACTCTGTTGCGCCACATTATCTGATCACGTTTTGGGCTAATGCCAATGAAGCCGTCGAGTATGTAACTATAGTTTTTTGGGCTGGGTGCCATCCCTTAAATAGGTAACACCACCGTGCGTCGCTACTGTATTCCTCGTGTGTAAATAAATCCTAAGGATACAATTTCGATTTAATGAATATCCTTCCAAAGTCAGAGACAGGTACGAGTGGGTGACGTTGCTGGTTATCCTGATTTTTTTTTAGATACAATCTTTCGCAACAGTTTGTGCGTGTTTTTGGCACAAGTTCAACTTGTACGAGTATCTGTATGCAGAGCCAAAGCCATGGATTAACAATCCTTTTGGGGGAGGAAGGCATTCTGAGGCGGTGCGGCAAACACTCCTTAAAGAGATTTTTGAAATTTTGATAGTTTGAAATTCTTGTCACGTCTCGAGAAAACCCAACTCAAACATCTGCGGTATTCGTATGGGGGTGGTTACTACAGGTAAAAAATGTTTTTTTTTTTACTTCTTTTCGAGTTTAGGTACTAGATGGTAGGCGTTATTGTGTGCGTAGTGATATGATCCGAAATTGGTTACAAGTTGATATACGACTCTAGCGAATGTGTTCGGCGCGCTCTGGTAATTGCGAGGTGATTGCGCGTATGTTGTTGTTCCACACAAAAGTGGCAGTAAACACGCAGGAGAGAGGCAATATCAGGAGCGAACCTTAAACGTAATCACTTGGCTTGTGACAGACCCAAGGTGGGAGATTGCGTGGGAACGTGACATAATTGATGGACTCGAAATTAAGTTGGGCGTGTTTAAGTATATTTTCGTTGGAAAATCACTAACGGCAGCGGCACCTCAGCGTTGTAAGAAGATGTTTTAATAATTTTCTTTATTGAATGAGTGGGTTGTTTGTTGTAGACGATGGAAACCCCATTTGTGTAAGGCTTAAGCCGGTAGATCGTAAAATGAAAGTGTACCTATTTTTAGTGAAAATTATTAACTGGATTTTATACTAAAGATTTTGAAAAAATACGAGTATTGCGCCTCGCAAAAAAAGTTTAAAGAAAAAACGCTGCTCGTACATACATTATTACAGTTCTAAAATTGAACGTTGAGACGATGATGGTATCAGAACATGTAACTGGTCAAAAGACTTCGACATTAAACTCAGTAACAAGAAAGACCTGGAGCCATGAATCTAGAATCTTTAGGCTGTTTAGGCCCGAAACTAAAATATTCGAATCCATGGGCAGCTATACCAGCATTTGTCAAGCTGAAATCTGCGATATTGATAGATGTGCCCAACTCAATGTTGATAAACGCTGCAATAGACGCGACATAAAAATAATGACGGAAAGAGCCAAGCAGCCATCAAAGCAATCAGATCTAGATTCGTCTGGGAATGTCTAGATATACTTAATAGACTGGGCGAACGAAACAACTCTACCATCTACTGGGTACCGGGACACCTCGGTATGGTGGAATGAAGAAGCGGTGCACTCTTTGTGGGTTCAGAGCCCTTCGATGGCATAGAGGAAAACACCATAAAGGATGAGCTCCAATCAGGACTATGTCCTGGACAGAAAATCAGCGCCTAAGACAGGCGAAGAAAATTTTGGGTAACTGTAATCTGAAAAGGTTCAAGATTGCATAAGCCTGGATAAAAATAAACTCCCCATCCTGACTGCGTTCCTTACAAGGCACTGTAAACTAAAGGGATATCTCAGGAAGCTAGGTCTCTCAGATGACGACTCATGCAGATTTTGCAATAAATCCAGTGAAACACCAGAATAGCAGAGGATCTACTCATAGCACACAATCTGCTGTCACGATTTCTCAGGGAAATTTGCCCGGATGAGGTACTATGATATAGAGCGATTCTTATCTGGGCTAGGTGTGAACAAAGCTCTATCTATCAAGTTCCAATTCGAAGGGAGTTCATATTCCGAGAGGGATGAGAGATCTTAAAGTCGCGGTGCATCTCACATTTCAATAATAATAATAATAATAATATGTGTTACTGAAACATGGTTCAGGGATGAATTAAATGATAAGGTATGTTGCCTAGAGGGTTATTGAGTTTTCCGTTTAAACAGAAAAGATCGTATTGGGGGAGGCATGTCAATATGTGTAAAGGATACTATAAAATGCAAACAAAAACTTTCTTCTGGTGCTAGTAGTAGTATAGAATATCCGCTCGTCGACATAGTGGGTAACGAGGGTGGACTTCTCTTAGGTGCAATTTACAGGCCAAATAAATTAATAAATTCTTCACCTTTGTTAACAACTTTTAGAAGGAATATCGCTGAGTTCCCCTAACGTTGTATTATGTGGTGATTTTAACTGCAGTTTGCTAAACTCAAATCTCGTCATTCAAAGCATGGGTACGTTCAATTTGGAAACAGTTAACACCTGCACTCCTACCAGAGAAATGGGTAGTAATACAACTTTATTAGACATGTTTTTCGTAAGTGATGTTGGTAAAGTAGTTTTGCATGACCAGCTTTCTCAAAGCACGACTTGATTTTTTTAACGTTGGATTTCAGTTTTAATTATATTAATAAAACAAATAATGTACCGTGATTTTTAGAATATTAAAATCCAGCAGTTGGAAGAAGACACAAGACGAAGAAATTGGAGAAGAATTTTTTATATGCCTTCGGCAAACGACCAGCTGCAGTTTTTAACTGATAATATTAGTAGGGGAACCTGGGGACACTTGATCCCTTGGGAGACTTGATCGCTGGCTATTATATCGATGTGGGAATGTTTTTGCTCATTGGCAACACACTATTTACCGTTGGTTAGAAGCGACAAATATTAATTTACAACTCGCGCGCAGATAGCAGTATTGTGGTGACGTATTTTTCTTTTTTAGTTGCCCAATTGTTTTTTTATAAGTATTTTTACTGTTTTTTTTAACATAGGTGTTGATAATTAATACGAGTTATCTCTGAAAATAATCGAAAACGGGTTCATTTAGATAGGTCTTCGAAGGCTTGTTTTTAAAAAAAGTATCGATACATATTAGAAACATTTTCAAAAGAAAATTATGACCCCAGGGTAGATTTGATCCCTATAAGGTAGGGGAGACTTGTTCCCAAGATACTGTGATGAAAAAGCTTAAATTTGCGGGCAGAATCTATATGGAATATTGACGAGACTAGGCTAACTGCAGTCCATAAACCAAAGAGTGGTTGCTACCAAGGGGAAAAAACAAGTAAACAAAATGACGTCAGGTGAGCGCGGTGAACGGGACACTGCATGCTGTGCTATACCTGAACGCAATGGGGAACTATCTTCCCCCTTTATGATCTTCCTACATAAAAATTTGCAGGACCGTATGCTGTATCCTCCCATAATTCAATCTGCCCTAAGTCCGGATCAAGTATCCCTGAATGGGGGACACTTCATTATTTTGGATAGTTTTAGAAAAACGGCAAAAAATATATTTTATCTTACATACTTTCTTAATTAAACTGTACAATATGATGAACAATTAAATTGTTTATAATATCGTTAAAATAACAAGACAATTAATGTTTTACTTTTTAAGATATTTGACAAATTAAAAAAGGGGGGATCAGGTGTCCCCAGGTTCCCCTATTCTTTTCGATACCCATATGTCCCTTTAAAATCTAAAATTATAAAATCCAAAAAATTAACCATGCCTTACACGAAATATACGTTCGTTAATGGAGAAACGTGATGAGGCATTTAACTCCTGGGAGCGTTACAAGTTAAATGCGTTCAGGCAAAACTATTGTTCACTTCGTAATAAAGTAGTATCGGAAATTCATTTAGTGAAATCCCAAATGTACTCAAATCTTAGTACCCCCTTAAATAGCCGACAATTATGGAAAAACTTACGGAACATAGGAGTAGGTAAGTCTAAGGCCGATCAGACTGTTGACATTGAGGGTACATGATACGCTGAATGAAAAATTTGTTTCATTGCCATCACAACCGCTGTTGGATACTGAGACTGCACTTTCATTTGAAGATCAAGATGATAACCCCGGTTTTATGCTCCAAGCGGTGGATAGCACTGATGTTGTTGAAAGTATACTTTCCATAAAATCAATTGCTGTGAGGCTGGACGAAATTCATCCCTCATTTCTGAAAATGATATTGCCGACAGTATTGCCATACATCACTCATACTTTCAACACAATTTTAATGTCTGGTGAGTTTCCTGACCTATGGAAGCAAGCAAAAGTTTTGCCACTTCCTAAAAATGCAAAAGGTGATGAATTTAGACATACTGTGAGCGTCAAAAAAAAAGTTTACACCTCGGTGTTTTATATTCCAAATCCATTTATTCCTTTTATGGAGCCTATTTTCTAAAAACTTGAATACACATTTCTTCATTTATTTATTCTTTAAAAAAACACAAACAAAACCTAACAAAAAAAAATCAATAACAAGAATTCAATAAAGAAATAACGAAAAATACTTCACATTTTAAGCGTCAAAAGAAAGTTTACAGTATTAAAATATAAGGGTAGATTAGGAATTTAATATTTCGTTTGCTTTCCTTTTGCCTTAATAACAGCTTTTAACCTCTTGGGCATGGATGTCACTAGTTTCTCCGTCAAATCCGAAGGAATTTTTAGCCACTCTTCTAGCAATGCGGTCTTCAACGAGTCTTTATTGGTTATGACCCTTTTTCGTACTTGTTTGTCCAGATACTCCCACAAATGTTCGATTGGACTAAGGTCTGGGGATTGCGGAGGATGATCCAACAGCTTTGGCGTCCGATACAATAACCATTCTTTTACAATTTTGGCGGTGTGCTTTGGGTCAATGTCTTGCTGGAATACCCATGTTCGATCCAAACCCAATTTTTCGACGCTAGGGTGCAAATTTTGCCGCAAAATATTTAAATAATCAGTCTTGTTCATAGTGCTTCCAATAAATACCAGGTTTCCGACACCTGCTGTCGCCCAGACCATAATGGACCCTCCTCCATGCATAACCGTGGGAGTAATGTTTTCATCTTCAAACGCTTGATTTTTGCATCTCCAAATTTTCGGTGGTGGTCTTGATCGGAAAATATCAAACTTACTTTCGTCACTAAATAATATATTCTTCCAAAACGATTGATCCATTCCTTCGTACTTTCTTGCAAACTGAAGACGCCGTTGTTGATTAGCTGCTGATATGTGTGGTTTCTTTCGCGGAACTCTGCCATGCAGTCCATTATCATGCAGCCGTCTTCGAACAGTACTTGCACTTACAGAAACACCGATACTTTGACAGCACTTGTGGATGGATTTTTCTTCACTTCCCGCACAACAGATCTTACTTCAGCTTCAGAAAGCCGCTTCGGTCTACTACTACGTGGACGATCTTCAATTTGTTTAAATTTTTTATATTTATGAAATAATTTTTTTAACGCCATAATGGCTTCTGCCAATAATTAGATGTTTGCTTACCCATTTTTGTATCACTTTATTTTACTCACTCTGCACCTACTTACTCTGAAAACTAACAATGAATGACATCGAAAGCATCAAATTGTCATAAGAATAAACGAAATCACCAAAGAAAAATAAGAAAAAGAACATAACGGTATTTTTTTTCTGTTCAGCGAATCACAATATACAGGGTGTAAACTTTCTTTTGACGCCTCAAATGTGAAGTATTTTTAGTTATTTTTTTATTGAATTTTTGTTATTAATTTTTTTTGTTAGGTTTTGTTTGTGTTTTTTTTAAGAATAAATAAATAAATAAGTTTTTAGGAAATAGGCTCCATAAAAGGAATAAATGGATTTGGAATATGAAACACTGTGGTGTAAACTTTTTTTTGACGCTCACAGTATGTATTTCGATCTTGCCTTTTCTTTCAAAGCTTTTTGAGAGAGTCCTGCAAAAGCAAATCAGTACCTATCTTGCTGCAAATGATATGCTGAATCCGAAACAATCCGGTTTTCGTGAAAAGCACATCTGTGTAACTGCATAATTAAATGGCGTTTGATAGGGATGAAGTTACTTCCTTGGTGCTGGTTGACTTTTCAAAAGCTTTTGATACAGTCAATCATGCTAACTTTTGTAAAAAGCTTATAAAACAATTTAATTTTACACCAGCTGCTAGCAAGTTAATTTATACTTATTTAACAAACAGAGGCAAGCGGTGCTAGTTGGTGATAAATTATCGACTTTTCTACCCAATTGACTGGTGTACCTCAAGGGTCCATACTTGTATGGTATGTCCTTCAAAAGTTATCTTCAACTTCGCAGTTTGATATTACTTTCCAATTTTTTGCTAACTCACCAACCACAATACTGTTTTGATAGAATTATAATGGCATCCTCGCATAGATCTCGTTAGCTGATTCATCCCCGTTTTTCGTTCTTGACATCTGAGCGTCCATTTTTTGTAAATGCCGTCCGTCTGTTGAATTCCTCACCGCGTAAGAGAAATACAGAACACAATAAGCATTAAGAACTTATTTTTCAGAAAACTTTTAAAAAATTATAATTACTGCAATCTCACTTTAAAGATTAAAACATGTATAATAACTTTTGAATAGTTCCTGAAATTACTGCAGTTCACTATTTCAGTTTGAATCAAAATATCTTTTTATTTTTATTCTTATTAACTTTAATTGTATTTTGAATTCTTAAAAGCTCTATTTATAAATAAATAAATAACCTCGCCTTACGTGGTGCTCACAAGTGGAAAAGGACCTTAACCAACTTGGAGTGTGCAACTGGAGGCAGTTAGCTAAGGACCCGGCTAGCAGGAAAGGATTGGTGATTGAGACCTTTTGGTATACCCCGGTCTGTAGCGTCACATAACTAAGTAAGTACATAACCGTGTATAAAATGTGTTTTTGAAGCGCTATAGGACTTGAAAATGAAATAAAACACACAAGTAGAGCAAATGAGCTATGTTCGGGCATATGGCTACCACGGAAGCGTCTCAGGAACTCTATACTGGAGTTCCAAATGTTTACCATTTTTTCCGAGCATTTGCGGACTTATCTCACGAATGGTGCACTCGGTGTTGGCCTCCAAGGCTGGAATCATTGTTGGCTTGTGCGCATAGACCAACGACTTCAATTATGTACCTCTATAGCTCTATAGTCCAGCGGCATAAAATTATACGATTTTATAGGCCAGACATGTGGTCCCATCCTATTGAAAGCAAATTGTTCTGAAGACTATGTTCACGCACTTTCGGAAACAAAAGAATCGTGTGTCATGATTCGTGGCTCTCTGTTCCGGGCACCATTGACTGTGACATTTCGATTTTCTTCATTTTTCAAGAAGTTAAGCCCTTGAACCACAGCAAACAGTGAATTCTTCGTGGTATGTCAGTAACTGATGGATCACCTTTGGACTTTACTCCTCCCAAATGCGACAATTTTGTTTATTAAAAAAACACTGAGAGAAGTGAGAGTACAGAAACGCATTGAACAACAAAAAATGTATAATGTTTGACATTTTACAGATTTCACAGTTTTCATAAAGCTGCCCAAAGAAATTTCTTAGCCTAAAACTCGCAGCATGGGGAAATTTGTTATTCTCTTGTTAGCTCTCTCTTCTGTGGAGAACTGCAAAAAATCTGCGAACGGAAATAGGACTTGACTGATTTTCGTGATTTGAAATTTTTCATTTTTCACAACAAAATATGCGGTATTGGTCAGGCAGCAATCCACACGTACTTCATGAGTCATCATTGCATCCCGAAAAAATTACGGTTTGGTCTGGTTTATGGGCCGGCGGCGTCATTGGGCCGTACTTCTTCCGTGATGATCAAGACCGGCACGTTACTGTGAATGGGAATCGCTACCGTTCAATGATAACCGAATATTTTTGGCCCCAATTGGATGATATGGACTTGGAGGGCATGTGGTTCCAACAGGACGGCGCCACAAGCCACACAGCGAATGTCACAATCAATTTATTGGAAACCAAGTTTGGATAACGTGTTATCTCACGAAATGGTCCAGTCGCTTGGCCGCCTCGGTCGTGCGAATTGACGCCGTTAGACTATTTCCTGTGGGGCTACGTCAAGTCTATGGTCTATGCCAATAAGCCAGCGACGATTGATGAACTTCATACGAATATCGAACGTGAAATTGCAGCAGTATCGGCCGATTTATGCTTGCAAACCGTCGAAAATTGGGTTCAGCGTCTGGAGCTCTGCAAGCATGCCCGTGGCGGTTATGCAAAAGAAATCGAGTTCCATACGTAATGGCATCGAACGTACTTTCACAGGAATAAAGAATTTCATTGATATCCAAAACCGTTTTTGTTTTATCTGAAAAAACTTTTGTAGCGCTCTTATTGAAAAACCCTTTACTTAACGCCCACCAATGAGAATTGTATTTCGACAATGAGCATTCATTTATATAGCCAGAGCCACTTCGGATTCGGATTATTTTCAATCATATTACTGATTCTGGAAAACGGTTAATGATCAAACCTTATTAGACTAAAGCCATCTGAAAATAGCTGTCAGATGTTCCAAGCTTCGCACATCTGACAATATAAAATGAGCCTGCAAGTGTCCGAAACGTCGGACAATCACCTGGCAATGTCACAAAAACGTGTTCAAACGATTGGTATATGCCTGACAATTTATTGCCAGATGGCAGTATGACAAAAATCTGACAATGTTTTTTCTGACAATATTGCCGGACTAAAATTGTCAGTTCACACGGCTGTTAGATATTTGGGGCAGATTTTTCATTGTAAGACCTGTCAATAGTCTGAACATAACTTTTTTTTTATATGTATTACATTAACGTTGAAATACCCATAGCGCAATATACCGAAAAGGGCAAGACATAGTCTGCCGCCGGGCCAGCTAGAACTGAAGAAAAAGATTGTGTCAGCTGTCTGAATGTTGCTTTATTCGAAAAAAAGACCTCCTACGGCCCTCCGTCCCGTACTCTTGGTGAAACATTATAAAATTATTTCATCCTTGCAGTTACAGATACACCTTTCTCCTGGTGAGACACAAATCAATGCCAGAAGTTGTCTTTTTATTTCTCCCCATAACGGTTATGGTCAAAGGACTATAGAAATGTTCCTAATTAGTGAGAATCAAATATTAATTAAAAATTGTTTAGTGTTCGCCATTGCGGTACCTAGTCACTGACTTTCTAAAAGCGAACACATTCCGAGTTTTATTTACGCGGGGAAATTGATATTTTGACTTTGAGCGGGCCAACAAAGTTTGGTGGTTAAAATGTTAACCAAAACATCAGTAACTATAGTTGAACGGGTGCAGAAGCAATTTTACACCTCAAGGCGTCACCATGACATTAAAACTCATATTACCAAACCACGAAATGGCATACAAAGGTATGGGTAGGGGAATGGCGCGGCGCGCGTGGCGGTGGGAATGGGGTATAAATCATTATTCGAAAATGAATGTTTGCAATTTCACCGGAAGTCGACCCAGCCGGAAATGTTAACCGAATTACGATTATTTTCATGGGCTGCATAACCACGAAATTTTGCAACGTAATTATTATTACAGTTAATGCAAATGAGTGAGTTTGCTGCTTTCAGGTGTGTTTCTGATATGTATGTGTGTGCGTTCAATGAATGTAAACAGTATAAGTGGATTTAAATGTTTGACTTTAACAGTGAATTTTTGATTTTTGGGCATACCAAGGGTACATATACATACTCATTTTGTATGAATGTACTTAGTATGTTATCGGTTGGTTGATTACATTTTTATGAGGTTTCTATTCTGTCAATATGTGAAGAGATTGATGCATTAGAACTGTGACAACAAAATATTTAATATCAAATTAACGTTTTTTTAATTTCATTTAACAATTAGTGATAAGGTCATTGTCAAATTAAATGCAATACTCATGTTCGAATGAAAACAAATACATATTTATTTTTTTTTTTTTAACTGAAAAAGATTAATTTTGTTATCCAAAAAGGTTATAAATATGTACATACATACATATATCGCTCGCAACTTCAACCTTACTATTCAATATAGGTACTTTTTGTTCTAGGGGCCGAATTACCGTACCTACTCGATAATGAGTGAGTGAGTAGGACTCGCTATTGAATGATCGAGTTACCTCATTGAGATGACGGCACTTGATAGCTAACGCATCGAATCAAAATAAAATTGTACATTATTAGAGCAATTGAAAAAAATTGACGGAATTATTTTGTAGGTTCTGAAAAAACGTTCTCTCTCCTCGATCAAAAGTTTTATTTCATTGCTAAACCAGCGGCAAGTTAGGGATTTGATTCTTTTTTGTTACCAATGGGATATAGTTGTTATATTCATAGCAAGTTAACTAAAGTGTTTAATAGAAGAACTTTGTTGTCGACATCCGGAGTGTGGTAAATATCGTTCCAATTTAAGTAACCGCAGTCCTAGGTAGAACCAAGCCTAGCTTCCCGCAACCATTTGTGTGTGCGCGTTATATTTTTGCACGAATGGAAGGGACCTACAGTTTTCTGCTGTCTCCGAACGGCGAGTTGGGAAGCTTTACATTATAAATGATACTCTTGAATGCTTGTCAGGCATTCGAAAGAGGTGGGCACTGTGCAAAACTTTTTTTATGTGTTTGCGGCGGGACTACTGGCATGTAATCTGTACAATAAATGGGAATATTTTCATGAAATTTAAATTTAAATAAACATAAATCGTATGTAAATGTTTGTGATTTGCGCGCATTGCATACATTATTCGCAATATAAATGAAATTCCGTGATCTACACTGAACCAAAAAGGTACATGATATTAATGAAAAATTTTATATTCTAAATGAAAAAGTTCATTAAAATTGAGCTAAACATCAAATTCTTACAGAACATGTATCCCCGTTCATACGTTTATGAATATATTCATACAACTATGAATCGTTCATAAAAAGTAAGAATCTATGCATAAAATTAATGAATGACATTCATAAATTAGCACGAGCACATGAATGAGAAGAGAGACAGACAGATGAAAAAAAGCAGATCGGCGTAGTGGTAGGAAACTCATTTGTAAGGTTTCAACTAACTCTATGGGTTGGTGTCTAGGATAATTTTTTTTTGTACTTGCATATGTTTCACAGAAGTTTTTTCAGATGTTTCTTCTTATTATAGTTTTTGTGTGGTGAATTCTTTCAGCCATGCCATACTATCCTCCTACTGCCAAGTGTTATGCCTTCTCGTAGTAGTAGGTTTTGTTATGAACTTCTGAAACTGTTCAAATTATTATTTAAGAAATAAATACTTACATAAATCTTTATTTGAACCGCGGACCTTCTGCGTGACAAGCGACGACGCTACCACTACGCCAAAGCCATAAAGTAAATACGAATGCATTGTGTGTATAACTATTTACACATTCGAAACCTTTGAGTATGTATCTATACTTACAGTTTATGAACAAAATACATACCCCTTATGAATCGGTATAATGCTTATGAATTGATACATACTTTTTGAGAATAGATACATAATGCGTATGAATCTATGTATTCATTTTCTTTTTTCCTTTAATTCAATGTATTTTTTCTTATAACTCGTGATGGACAGTTGTATGAATAGTTCATACGCTTATGAAAAAATTCATTAAAAATAAGAATCAGCGTTCATACCCCAAATTTCTCATACAAATATTTTTATGAACGCGATTTCATACAAACAATGAATCGTTCATAAGAACATTTTATTTTTTTATGATTTTTTACATAAGATCAATGAATTTTTCTTAAAAATGAATGAATTTTGCTGTATGAATGCCGTTCATTGATATTATGGACGATCATTTTTTCAGTGTAAGGACTATAACCAAACAAAAGGTTAAATAGTTCGGGTTATTTAGAATTACATACGGTACCGCATAATCCTGACCCAAAATCGAGTTACCCAGAATAACATGGGACGAAGAGATTACCCAAACAGTATGAGAGCAGCTAATAGAGTTAAACAATTTTTCATGAAAATACCATTTACCATCTAAAAATACCAACTGACAGTCACAAAGGTCCGTTTTCCTGGAAACGAATTTTAATAACAAAATCCACCATGTTACTGTGCATTTTAAAATCATTCGTTAAAAAAAAGATTACATTTAATGGAACACTGCTATGCATTTCAACTAAGCCTTTTCCACAGTTTTTTTTTTTTTTTAATACGGGGATATTAAAAGTGCGTGGGGTTGAAAACGCTGGTAAAGCATGCAGAAAAATGTTGTATCTATTATACAGATCTGTTTGTGAATATAAAAAGGGTAGACATTACCTACGTGGTTGGAATTGGAATACCATGTTTTTCTAAAATAGCTCATTAGGAATTCTATGGAAAAAAAAATATATTTTTCAAAATGACTGAAAGAAGGGGGTGAGATTTAATATTCCTTGGACTTGAGTGAAGACTTTGTTTATTAATGTTTTGGGTTGGGATAAGCTAACCTTGTCTTTTACTTTATAAACTTCAAACTAGGCGAACGACAGATGGCGCTGTTTCCCGAGTATAGTAGAGAAATGCCAGACCATGTGCTTCTTCAGTGTAATGAAATTTGTTTGTTTGTAAATATTAGACAGATCGAAGTGACAATTCAAGACTCATTTTAAACATTTTTTGCAAAGACTGGCATCTTTTTTCCGGCGTAACCACCGTCTGTATTCAGCTGATACAAGAATAAAAGACGAGTATCTCAAGAATATATCTATCTATCTTCTTAACCTTTAAGCGGTGTGCGGAGCCTCAACAATGAATTTATCAGTCGGCGGACCGCGGACCCCTTCCCAATAATAAAATTTACAAAATTCGGTATAAGCTTTTGAACTTTGTTTCGTACCGTAGAATTACTTAACATTAACCACTTTTGAACTTTGAAACGTTATGAAAAGATAATGGGTTGTTCTAATGGTTATTTGAAAAAAGGATATATGTATAGGGGACTGTTGGTTGGTTAGTTCTTTAATATCATCAACATTTTTAAAAATAATCATATTTTGGTAAGAAATTATGGTAAAAAAGTAAGTGGTAGGCTTCGGTAGCCCTAATATTGACCGGATAGAATTTTACGTTATTGTTAGTTATAAAGGCAATACAAAGCAATATTATTTTAAAGCTTTATTATTATCATTATTTGGAAAATATGTAGATAGGAACATACATACTTACGTAAAAAACTTGCATATAGGTAGGTATAGGTGCCTACATAAGAAGTCACGCTGGGGGGTCAATATTGCGGATCCATGAATTTATAGTAGTTCCTTATATTGACCAACCAGTCAATGCTGCGGATCTATGTATTTATACTTGCTCCCACCATTGACTAGCCAGTCAAAGTTAGGAACCCGACGGTCAAAGTTAGGACGAAGGCTAAAAAATTATTAAACACTTTATATCTCCGATTAATTTCAAATAACTAATAAGGCAGGGTTTTTTGATATTTCACTAACAACATATGGAACCACATAATATGAACCCGATTATTTTTTCTCACGATTGGACAATGTTTTTCTTGTCGTGCGGAGATGATTTTACCGACACTTCAAATTACGCGTTTAAACAGGCCACCCGTTATTTTCAATTATGACATTTTTATTTCTACAGATTTTCTGTCATCTATAAATATCAAGTGATGAAATATTTAAAAATTTGGTCATTGTTTGTCGCTAAGAAAGTTTAAAGATTTTATGATTTTTGAGTCAATGCTAGTGACCCAGTCAATTCTGAAAGTCGTATTTGCGAGTCGCATACGACCGTACTCGTATTTTGTAATGTATTTGCTTTTATAAAATACGGGTATAGTCGTATGCGACTTTATTGGGCATATGAACAAATGAGGTATAAAAAGAAAGAAAATGTTATGGAACAGTGATGAACTGCACTCTAATTTTATAAATTAATTAAAACAGAATCACGACCACGAAATGTAGCTTTTACTTTTTGCCACAAGTTATCCATAAACGGGTGAAGGGTTTGTACATGCGAAATTCCTGGCACTGGTACACTAGTTAAGAGCTTAAACCCCAAGCTGTCCAGAACTTCTTTGTTTTATTAACCCTCACACGGGCGACAATTTTTGCCCCGTAATCAGTACCTTATTAACCCAGGTTAATATGTTTATTCCCTTCCTCTTTCTATGGGCTATATGGTCTAAAAAAAACAAAATTCTTGCTTCCTGTTTCCTTTTAATTGTTCTTTGTTGTTTTTTGAATAAATTTCGTAAATTATATTTTTTGTGCACGTGGAAAATAACAAGGGGTATTCCGCATTAGAATGATTTACATTGGAAAATTAAATTTTATGTGAATTCAGCGAATTTCCTCATCAAATTTGTTTGACAATCATATTCCATCAGTACACTTATGAATTTTATTTGTGTGAAAATGGATCAAAATACAATTTAAATTTCTTTCAAGTGTGGGCATTATCCATGTAAAATATTTACATATCACATACAATTAGATAAAGTAGATGTAGGATGTGCAATTTGATACATGATGTGATTTTTCTTCAAAATTGGCACACGAAGTACAACAACAATACCTACTTGAAATCGATTCTTGATACACTTCGCTCTGATGATGAAGAAAATAGCATACAGTCTTAAACAAAAGGAGGTGTGGAAGTGATGAATCAAATGCTTCGTCAAAACACAACTTCGATGAAAACAAACCGCTGGCTCTATTTAAAAACATCATAGACATGCATGCGTATACATTATGTAGCTGAGTTAGGGGCATACATAATCTTCCGGTCCAATAAAATGATTTGCATTTTTGTACGCCTACAATAGCTAGAAGAGCTCGAATTCCTCGAAATGTGGGAAAAGTTACGCTAAAAATCGCAGTGAAACTCATTTTAGGTATTCCAATTGCTCAAATTGAACACAATACCTACCAGCCATTTTTGCCTGATGATGCTTCTCAGAAAGAATGTTCAGGTCGCCCAAAAATTAGAGGTTCTTGCTTCGTGTTACCAGCAAAAAAAAAAAAATAAAAAATTAAGAGAGCAACACGAAAGAGTTGCATACAGTGAAGGAAGCCTAAGTGCGTATTTTGACAATGACGAAGTGTGAAACTACTAACCTATAAATGTAATATATACAATGTACATAGTTCCTATGCATGTTCATAAAGGTGCTGTGAAATATAATAAACAACAAATTGGTTTCTTTCGTTCACAAATTTTGAAGGTGTAGCTTGCAGATACCACCCAACTGAAACTGTGTGTGCAACATACTCATATGTAAAAACATCGGTATATATGTACATATGTGCATACATATATATATGTTTGTATATATACAAACTCGTACTCATGCATGTATGTATGTTTTCCTAAAAAAGAGTAAGAACTATAGGACAAATTTAGAAATTTTTCATACAAAAGTTAAAATATTAACCTGAGTTAATAAGGTACGTTTGCTACAATTTGACGAAAAATCTGTCGAAAAACTGCCAAAATTTATTTTTTTCTATATTTTTCGAAATACATATATCAAATATTTAGTCACTGGGTCTGAATGAAAAGATATTTAGTTCGAAAGTATCCAAGATATGATAAAATGAAAGTGCCCATATTAACCCCGGTTAATAAAGAACGTGTGAGGGTTAAGGAAGACCTATTCAACAATACATTTTAATTTTCATTACAGTAGATTAACACTACAGAACGCACTTTATACCTCCTCCTAAGCTTTAGTTTGTGTAAGTCTAAGTTTGGTTAAGTCTAAGTTTGCTTAGGTCTTAGTTTGTTTAAGTTGTTGCTTGCATTAAGCTAATAAATAAATAAATACTCCACTCGATGGGGTAAATATATTTTTTTTACTCACTGTTCACTGTATGTAAGTATCTTCATTTCTGTTGTTGGGTCACCGATTCACGTCTGAATAACAAATTTCACCTCAAAATATGTACATATGTAAGAGTCACGAAAATCTCAGTTCGATTTGCATCATTCGGTCATACTTGCAGGATTCAAACTCGAATTCTTATTTTCAAGTTACTTTTTGCATTTGTCAGTGCAATATGAATTTCGTTCCTTATTTTAATTTTGATTTTGTGCTGTTTTTGGTTTGTTATGAAAAGAAATAAAATAAGCTTAAGCATTTTAACCCTTTCGGGACGCGCTGGTACATATACATATGTACATCCCTAACAACCAAAATTTTTCTCTAATTTGGTTGAAATCTGTACCAGATCGTCTTCCAACATTTTAGTAACGGTATCTTCATGTATTTCCAGCTATTAGACATCAAATTTATTAAGCTATACCATTTATTTTAAAGGTTTTGATTGTATGAAAATCACTAAATTTTTTTGCGTCCCGAAAGGGTTAAGCCTTTTTGTTTTGATGAACGCATTATGTTAATTCTCCCTTTTGAAAAATCACGTATTGGGAATTGTTGGGGAAATTTTGCGAATGTGTAGGATTTTTTCCAGGAGGATATTTTCCATCGTTGGTAGACCATTTTTTTTTAGTTACCATCACTGGGACCAAGACGAGATTTAACTGACGCTTTAATCACAAAGGTCTGAAAGAAGGATATATCGTCCTTAGTAATCAAGAATATGAATTTTTATTAAATCTAACAAGTAATGTTAAATATGAATTATGTTAAACAAGAATTATGTAAATTAGTTTGATTTTGATAGTGAGACTGCATTTCAAAGAAAATACTTATATATGTAAATATTAAACCTAAATAATATTTATATATGTACACTTTAATATCTAAAGGGGGATGTTGCAATGGCATCACTCCTAATATTATACTTTGGTACACCTGTTGTCATTATTGTAACCAAATGTCAGATCAATAAAACACACTTTTTATCTATCACTTCACATCACAGATCGCGCATCTATCCCCAGGTATTGACAAAAAAGTTGACACATGTCACTTAGTATGTATGGGTAATTATTCCTTGACGAGTACAAACATATGTTCATTCATGTGTATATTTCTTCTTCGAATTAAATTCACATTTATCTTTCAAAGTAGAACAGCTTCCTAGAACTGTAATCACATATTTCCTTTGTCAAAAACAGGGTTGCTTATGCTAACGGTGCTGTTCCCTGGATTTCTTCTAATTACAATAAGTTCAAAAAGTTAAGCATTCAATTAAAGCTCCTCCTTTTGAAGCTGTCATACCGTGCCGCTGCCATAAGTAAATAAAACTTCAAATGTCACAAAAAAAAGAAACCTCTTTGTCACAATCAACATTTTTGCTCTTAGAATTTCCTCCCGAAAGCCGAAACTTCTTTTCTTACAACAAATGAGCTTGTCTCTCAAAATACCCATCCCATCCCCTCTGAACAAAAACTACGGAAATTGGTAACCAACCAACAAGTTGGGTAAATAGAAACCCTTCTGTACGTCGCGTCGGTTTGTGTGTCACCGAAGGGAATGCTAATTAGGATGCGAGTGTGGGTCCTTTTACATTTATAATTAGAATAAATAAGACAACAAATGACTGTCTGTCTGTTTGCCAAAAAAAAACTGAAGGGGTACAACGTATCCGTGTATACGAGCACCGTGGCAATGCTAATTTTGGGCACTTTCCCATTTCATAAGCGCTGTATACACAGCAGAGTCCCATTTCGAGTGTCAAGGCCAGCGTTTTATGAATATTTAGCAAGCATCATTTCAATTTTGTGTCTCTTTATACACTGAATGTGGGGTACCTTGTGCGGTAACTGGTGAATTGCTGTGTTGAAATGTCAATTTATTTATGCCATACGAGGGAAGACTCACAGATTCAAAGTGTGAAAGTAAGAAAGAGACATTCAAAATGACATTTAGTTCTTGTGTGACAGGTGACAGGTGACAATTCACTCTGTTTATAGAGGGGTTTATATCTAAATCCTTTTAACCGCCAAAATTGCATCTAAACCCTTAGCCTGTCAAAATTGCCCAAACGCACCTTTCGCAGCTCGTATTTCGCTTATTTTTGAATATTTTTATCTGAAATTTCTTGACTTTTTTTTTTTTTTTAGGAAATGAATACAACTATAATGAACTTTTATCATATTTGTTCATTTATAAGATTTTATGATAAAATTTTTCCAAATAACATAGGTTTAGGTTTAGGTTATGGGGTGGCGGCTTAGCCTCACATAGACCAGTGTTGATCCATAGTGATACCACAACTCCTCAGAGTAATCAGTTAATTTCTGTTGCTTTGTTTAAACAAAATGAGTTTGTCTGTTGAGCAAATTTAATAAGAAGGTGAAGTTTTATGTCTGCCATTTCTACGAGTGAATTGAAATAGAATTTTCCCATTAGTCTGTGCCTTCTTTTTGCCAATGCAGGACAAGCGCACAGGAGGTGCTCTAAAGTTTCTACCACACCCGGTTCATTGCAGTTTCTGCATATGTCCGACGAGACTAGTTTGAGCCTACGAGCGTGATAACCTATAAGGCAATGCCCTGTGATGACGCCTAGTAGTAAATTGCATTCCACTCTTGATAGCGAGAGGATGTATTTGGATCTATGGCTACTGCAGTGCGGCCAGAATATTTTCGTTATTCTGCAAGAAGTGGATTGATTCCACTTATTGTCAGCTGTGCTTTGTAGTTTAGCATCAATTTTTGAGAAGTAGTGCTGGATCGGTGCTACTATGATTTCGGGTTCTGAACTAAGTAGAACCAAATAACATACGTGGGTTAAAATTGCCCAATATGTTTTTGCAACTAACTTTGATGATAATTTGCTTTATTATTTATAAATTACTGCAATTTAACTGTTATGTTTTACATAAAATTGTATCTAGGTATATCTCTACTAACTTATGTTGACTTGGTGTGCTTACAGAGTGGAGCGTAGAGTGAGCAACGAGCAAAGAGCAAAGAGCAAAGCTGTGAAATCAAACACATTCAATTAAAGGGTAGCGCACAGAGTGCGGCGTTTTTCAAATATAGAGCAAAGCGTCGATAAGGGAGCAAAGCAGCGATTTCGAGAGCATAGTAGCGATTTAAAATCACGGTTGCCACCTTTGGCCGAATTCGGCCAAATCTAGCTGATTTTTGAAGTGAAACCTCTTAGCTCGCGGTGTGAACTCAAAATCGTGTAACGAAATTCCGTCACGAAAAACATTGCATCTCTTTCAGAACCCAACGTATAAGCACACGTTAGAATGAGATAAAATTCCTACACTCTACAGAGTCTACAGTCTACACTCAGTTTCAGCTTTGTGCACACTCCAGCTCAGTCGGGCGGCCACTCACCGCTCACGTAGTGTAAGTGCATGTGTGTGCTACTTGGTGGGGTTTCGGGTGGTATACAGACAGTGCTAGCGCGCTCATACATGATAGCATTGTATGTGAAATCACTCTCGTCAAGCTCTTTTCGAACTGAAACATTGAGAGCGTGATGAATGAAATATGAATGAAATTGAGAACTAAAATATTGGATTTGACTTTTACTACGTACGAGCTGTTGAGCTTACGACTTAAGAGTTACGAGTATGACGGATTTATTTCTTTTTCCAAGTAGGTAGGAGAAATTACAATGAAATCATATGATTAAGACCCATTCTATGTGTGTGAGTGTGTATGTGCTCAAACACATACAGTGAATAAGCCAGAACAAAAGTCACAACATTGCGCAGGCTATAATATGTACGCATTATATTTCTTTGTCTGGATTTCGGGAAAGAATTTTGTGTTTTAGTTGATCTGTTCTATGCCAAAAATGCAAAGTATGATTATTGACTATTTGAACGAGGATTAAATTGATTTTTACATGTAAAGCCTCGTATGCTGCTGATGCGAAACGAAATTTTCCTGTGGTCTCCAAATCGAGTGCGAAAAGCTAGCGAAATATCGACGAAAAAAATAGATGGAGAGTTCAATCAGCTGCTTGGAAAAAAATTGAGAATAGTGACAGGCGACAGGCGAAAAAAACAAAAAAATTAAGTTTAATTTAAAAAAAACTATAAAACTCCATATTTTATTGACAGCAAACAAGACGAAATACACAACACAAACACAATATGTACATTGACATGCTTCTGGAAGAAACTGCAACGCTCTGCAAACTAATAACATTGCAATTTCCATCCCCATGGCCGAGAAACTGCAACGCTCTGCAAACTAATAACATTGCAATTTCCATCCCCATGGCCGAGAAGCAATGTGTACGAGTCCTTGCTTTGGTCGTATTCGCGCGGAAAAAATGCATACGAGAGCCCGCTTCAATCCTGGCTCCATCGCGGAAGAATGCTATTGGCAGTCTCTTGTGCATGAACTATGCTCGACCCTATAAAACTATCCCGCACAAAAAAAGCGCAAAAAAAAACCAAACACAAACACGAAACCGAAAATATAAGATACGAATAAAATACAAACGTCAAAATTTCTCAAGGAATTAATGTACCGGACAATAAATTCTGTACGAAAACTGAGTGGAGAGATTTATCTAATACAATCACCATCAGTATAATTTCGTAGCGGAACAGCGTACTACAAAACGAAAATCGCGACGAAATTTTCCGTTTTCGATTTCGTCGTGTCACTTTTGTATGGGATTTTTCGTTTCGCATCAGCAGCGTACTAGGCTTAAGAGGTTAAAAACTATTGTTTGTTTTTATTAAGTACTAGCTGACCCGTGCTCGCGTTGCTTCGCCCCCCTGCCACTGTTAAGGCAAAATAAATTGTATTGGAGATGAGTGCCGAATTATTTATCCGAATTCACCCACTTAGAGGTGGGATTACAAAAAATACTCTCTAAGTGGATGTTTATGTTATTATAGCAATGTATTGTCCAAATTTCAGCCCATTAGGTCCATCGGTTTGGTCTGTGCGTTGTTTGTCAGATAGTCAGTGAACTGTTTTATACATAGAGATAGCTGACCCGTGCTCGCCATTCTTCGTCCATCTGCAACTTTTAATAGAAAAAAAATTGTTTTCTTCTAATACATTTCTATAGCATAGGTACAGCTGTTGCCCGCCCGCCATTGCCCGTGCACTTTTTTAAAATTTGAATTTGCTTCTACAATCATATTTATCGTGGTAGGCCGGGCACAATGAATTATTAGAATGCTATTTCAGTAAATATGTACGCAGAAATTCAAATATGCCACATACACACACGTCACACACCATGACGTCACCCACTGCTGCATGGCTGTTTTGTTTGTTGTTTTATGTTTTTATAATAGTTATTTATTTATTTCTCAGCATGTACGTAGAGTTAAGAACAGATTAAGGTCTTAAAATTTGCGTATATGTATTGACTTTATGCAAACATTTTTGTTTTGCCAATTCGTTTAACTGGTTTAAAGTCAGGAGTTAATATGTGGGACAACCTAAAAAAAAATGGGTATGAAATATAAAAAAATTACATTTTCTTAAGAACAAACAATATTTAAACAAAAAAAAAACATAGCCTAACTGGTTTGAACGAAAATAGCGATTATTATAGAATTTATTTCACGTTAATCGGTGCAGTATTTGCGGAGATCATTGGTAACAAAGTTTCTTGAATTTACGTCTTTATATAATAGTAATGATGATAATGATAGTTAGTTAGTTGTAGTTTAGTTTTTATTTTAATTTTGTTCAAATTAAAGCCAACGAAGCTAATATCTAAATTATGGAGCTTACTCATATGGTTGCGGAGCATGCAGTAACTAATCTACGCAGGTAATTGTGGTCTTACAGTAAGGTGTGCAAATGTACTTGCAAAGCATGTTTGAGAGGAGGACGTACAACACTGTTAAAATAGAGTGAAAGAGTGACATAAGGTCGTTTAAATTCTTTACACTTCTATCACAAAACCTAACATTGAGTATGATCTACCCACAATGTGGTTTATATGCTTTGTCAAAGTTTGGGGCGAACCTATATACGGCAACAGAAAGAATGAATTGATACGAATTACTTGAACACTCGGTATCATTTTCCTGTAATGTAGGTACTGACACTTGATTAGTTTTAGGACTAAGCCATTTTTACTGCACCTGATACTGAAACTATCAATATCTGATAACAGAAGTCTACAGATATTTATGGTTGTAACGGTTTTACTGATCTTTATATCGTCACATAAAGAAGTATTTATGTTAGTATTATGTATTATTTATGAAACATCATTTAAAATCTCAAAATTTACCAAGGCAATGTTGATAAAGTCAACTTGAGGAACATTTTAAATATGAAGTTATGTACATAGTCATATGTATATCATGTACATATTCAAACTTTTGGTAATTTTGGTGAATCAAAATAACTAAGTAATTAAACTATATTTGTAGGTATATTAAATTCAGTTGTCCGTGTTGAATGATATATGTATGATATCTTTCTTCTGTCCGTCCTTTTCGCTCTTCGCTCGCTCGCAATCTGTATCTCTCCGTATTTATCACATTCTTAAAATTATATGACCAATACAAATAATATGTACACCATTTTTAAAAAAGAGTTTCACTTCTACCTCGTGTGACTGACACACACACTTTTTTTTTAATCTTGGCTAATTAGCCAATTTTATTAACTTTGGTAATTTTTTGAGAATGAACAATTTCTTCATAATACATTACATGCAAAAAAATAATATAATTGAATTCTAATGTGATTGAACCTTAAACTTTAGGTAAGTAACTCTTTCTCTGTGCAACACACTGGGGGCATTCAGAAACTTAGATGACTAGATTTGCATTCAATCTAAGTTTTTGAATGCAAAAATTTACTACACATCTAGTCGACAGTTCAGATGTCAAAAACGTTTACTTTCTATTTTCGCTTGGAATTGTTTGGGGAATTGTTATTGCAGCACAACAAATCTGTTTTTCTTAAAGAAAAGAAGAGCAAAAACAAACTTACACATAGAATGGACGACTTAGAGGATGACATTTTATGTAAGTAACATGTGTAACACATTTGTTTGGAATGTAAATTAGTTATTTCATAGGCCAAGTTGCATTTTTTGCTGTGAACGATTTGCTGGGTACCCCTTCATAATTTACTTCGATTCTCATTTTTGTTACAAGCAAACAACAGTCACACAGTATAACCAACCCAACCAGTCAGCTGTTTTGGCGGTTAGTCAGCGGGTTAGTCAAGACTTTCTTGACTTAGAATCCAGTACCCGACCTCAAAAAAGTTGACTAGCTGCTCTGTCAATTTTCGGGCTCTCGACCAATCAAAGGCCGTTGACTAACTGTCATCTAAGTTTCTGAATGTCCTCACTGATTGTCGCTGTCATTTTCTATTTGGCGCTTACATTTTCTTTCTTCGTTTTTCTTGGTGCCGATTGTTTCGAGAACTATGTACATCATAAGTGAGAATATTCTCGTAAAAATAAATTTACTTAGTTGGCGCTACAGCTCGAGGTGAACCTAGGCCTGCTTCTCGCAACCATTTGTGTGTGCGTGTTATATTTTTGCACGAATGGAAGGGACCTACAGTTTTTTGCCGACTCCGAACGGCGAGTTGAGAAGCTCAATCGTGACAAATGATACTCTTTGATGCTTGTCAGCCATTCGAAAGAGGTGGGCAAATAAATTTAGAATCCTTAAATATGTTCATATATATTTCTTAGATTTGTAATCAGAAAGAAACCCCGAATTGAAGCAAAAGATAATCATAATGCTTTTTGCTTCAAAATAGCCTTTGCAATGCAATGCTTTTACTGGTGTTACACCATTTGAGACGTTTTCAGTAAGCTCTTGACTAAAAATTATGCTGGCTAATTTTTTCGCGGTTTGGCCGATTTTTTGTACGGTTTTGGCCAATACATTTTTGGCTGAGTGGCAACACTGTTTAAAATATGTTTGATTTCTCGGCTATCATCGCTTTGATTTTTCGTTTATTCAAATATTTAATAGAAAAAATTAACTTTTGCTCTTTGCTCTATGCTCGAGCGATTTATGCGCTTTGCTCGTTGCTCACTCTACGCTGCACTCTGTAAAGACACTACTAGCTTATACTTTGTTTTGAAACTACACAATTTTTTTCTAAAATTATAAATGGCTTAGATAGCCAGTAAGAAATTTCGCGATCGACCGACGCGACGTAGAACAGAAAATTGTATGAGCACTTCCCCAGTATCGACTTATATCATGGGAGATGTTCTTCCAAGCAATACATTCCGTCTAAGCCTGGAGAGGAAAACTATGTGTCTATGGACTTTATGCGATAGTAATTCAAGTTAAGCCTGGTATTTGCAAGGTCATATGGGTAAGGATAGAAATTGTAGATCTGAACGAAATCAATGCTTTCGTGTAGCTCTAGGCCTCCTAAAAGATTTGAAAAGTAGAAATATTACCTGCGATGTATTTTTTTATACTTCACATGAATTAGGAATCAAATTGCTAAAAAGTGAACTTACTAACAACTTTTAGGTGGATTAGAGCGAAAATTTAAAAAAAAATGTTTGCTGCCACTAATTTTGCATTTGAAAGCAAAACCGGAGAAATTTTCCCATTTCTTTTTTGATAATGACAACAATAAAACTCTCGTTGCATATGTACCGAAGGAGAACGGGCTAGTCTTTCTCTCTCTTCGTCGATATTACCAAAGCATTTGACATGGTTAACCATAACATTCTGTTGCGGAAGTTACAAAGTGCTGGTTTTCGGGGTTTTATGCTCGATTGGTTCAAGTCATATCTTGATAATAGATCTCAAAGGGTAAAGATTAAAGCCACTAGAAGTGGAATTAGGTTTATGAATTTAGGGGTACCTCAAGGCTCTGTATTGGGACCAACCCTATTTCTGATTTATATCAACTCGTTATTTGAGCTAAATTTCAAAGGCCTTATCACTGCTTTTGCAGACGACGTAGGTTTAACATATAGTTCAGTAGGTAAGTCCTCTTAACCCTTTGAATCTTGAATTATTTTGGGCAGCATTAAAATGTTTTTGAGATCATTCAGTTGTTGATTGAGCCTTAAATATGAACTGATATCAAATTCAAGATTCTGTGCTTCCTGGTTTGGCCGCTAGGAGGTGTTGACTCCAGGCAACAATTGTTTTCCTGAGCTCAAACTAAAAGTTTTTTTTTAATTTTATTTTCTCATCTCATTGTCTGACATATATTTTGAAAATAAACACCACTTATTACTTAAAATTTGCTTTGTTTTGAGTATTTTTTTGCTCAATCAAAACAGTTAAGAAAAAAGAAAATCAATGTTAAAGAGTGTGTACGCAATTGTTGGCCACCATTAGTCAAAGGGTTAATTTAATTGCTGATATCATTTCGGATTTAGAACTGCTCAAAACATGGTTTGCTGTGCACAAACTAATGATCAGTTCCAAAAAAAAAATAATGTTTTTCGCAAAATTCGTTTGGGGCTGAAGTTTTTTTTCACGCACCTGAGTGCCAAAGGCTTAAGCTGTTTAGCTGCTTCTGTAGCATCAGCCCTTTCGATAAAACATTCAGTAACAATCTAAACTGCGGTGAAATGTGTTTTCAAATTGAAAGTGTTAAAGAATTTAAGTACCTGGGTCTTATTATTGGCTCTAAATTGAGTTTTTTCAATCACATCGATAACTTAAGGCAATATTTTCGCGCAAAGCTTAGGTGTGTTACGTCCGATACTCCACTACAGTTACTTAACGGCATTTCCCTTGCCCCGTCCCTGTATAACGGAAATACACGCGCCAATCATTTATGCTCACTCAGCATAAAGTAACGGCATTTCCCTTTTCCCCACCGCATGCGCAAACAAGGTAACGGATTTGCACGCGCTAGCCATTTATGCGCAATTAGCATAAAATAAGTTCATATTTCATTGCACGGGCATGAAATATGAATATTTCGTAAACAACTGCATTCCTTTCCCAGAGAAAGCTATGCAGGTGTATTTATCATGATACCTGTAGAATTTTTCAAAAAACACTCGTTGGCCAGTAGTCGTAGAAATCAGTTGTATTCTTTCTTTTAAATTAAATAAAGATTTTTTTTATTAAACTTGAGAAATAAAACCTTTATTGGTGTTTCTTCTATCTGATGAATGTCTGCTCAACAAACCTTCTTAAAACAATATTTATTATGGAATTTTTCATTCTAAACTGCAATATGGATAACTTGTTGGGGGGAGCATATTTTAACAAGATACAACCACTTCTTACAAAAATATGTTGTAAGAAAAATATGCAGGAAAAATCGCTTACATCCAAGTTTTCCGTTATTCTACGAGTTGAAAATTCTTTCAGATCGGCATTTATACTGTTTTAAAGTTCTAAGGTATTTTTTCTTTAGATCTGGTAACATGAATACTAGAGTCCTTGAGAATTATAATATTCGTGGTAATCACTTGCATCTTGTAGCTGTTCCTAGTTTTCGAACCACAGCTTATAAGCGGTTTCATACAATTACGTCGCGTCGTCTCTTTAACAAGCTTCCTTTTTGGATTAAGACTCTTAGTCCTATTAATAAATTTATGAATCACATAAGACATTGGCTTTTTGCAAATGATGTTTATAAATAGTTTAGAATCCGTCTTTAATTCTCGATCGAAGGTGAATTTTTTGATATTTTGGTGTTTCGTTCTCGATCAACCTCTGCAATCACCGGACCTAAGCCCAATAGAACAGTTATGGGAGCATTTGGACCGGAACATTCGTAAAAGGACTATTAAAAGCAAAGAGAACCTAAAAACGGCTTTAATTGAAGAATGGTCCCAAAGAACCTCCGACGCTACAAATAAACTTGGTATATCCATGCCACGTAGACTGAAAGAAGTTATAAAGTCTAAACGCGGTCCAACTAAATATTGAGGTTTGTTTTTAAGCTATTAAATTTATGAATTCCTTAAAGAAATTGATAATTTTGACTTACTTTTGACGCGTAAAATATGAAGTATGGTGTATGGCTAGTTTTTATTTGAAAAAAATTGATTAGTTTAATTTTAATTGCTTTATTTTGTTCACTGTTTTATTGCTTTGGAATAAAGCTTTTATTTTGCATCATTGGAATCCAATTTGTTATTTTTTTTTTGTTTAAATTACATGTCACTCGAAAAATCATATGGGTGTTTACTCACTTTTGACACCCACAGTATACATACGTACATGTGTCCATACTAGGGAAATCAATCCCGGGATCCCGAATCCCGGACGATTTTTGCTCTTAAACGATCCCGGGATCGAAATTAACCCTTGCCTTAACAGTGTGAATCTATTGAAACCACCCGTTCAACTTATACTAAAGCAGCAACTACAAGCAGAAATTAAAAAAAGTATGAAAACCATTTTATCAGAAACACAAACAGAATCGGATTTATCAGCGTGCCTAAGGAGTTGAATCTCTTTGAAAATGGAGGTACCCGAGGACATCATCTGGATTTAGTTCACAAGCAGAGCGGAGCGAGCGTTTTCAGTTGCCATATTGGCAATAAATTCAGAAGCCGGTTTTGGGATGATACACTCGATGCCCTTATTTTCCTGCGCTTTTATTTCCAAAGGTCGGATGAAGACCAAGAGCAAGAATAAATACGCCCTTACATTTTTTCACTATTTTTTTTTTTGACTTTGGAATTAATTTATTTTTTTTTGATTTTGTAAACCCCTTGAATTGAGATATTTTTTTTTTATTCCTTTATCAAAAATTATCGTCTTTAAATTTAAATAAACTTTTTAAATTGTGTTCCTTTTGATTAATTTTAATAATAAAAAAAATGCAGAGCATAATAGTTACGCTGTTTTTTATTACAAAAGATAAGGCACTTATAATTAATTTCTACATTTTTATGCGCAATTATCGGAAGTTGATTTTTTTTTGTTAAAAACATATCATAAATTTTTGGACTTGGCCAAAAGAAGTATTCATTTTGGGTTGATTTCTTTTATTTTTATTTTTTTCAAAAGAAAATGTTCTGTCCAATCCCGGAATACACCGGGATAATTTTTCCAAATCCCGGAATCCCGGGAGTGGGCACCGTAGCGCAAGTGGTTAGTGCGTCGGACTACTGAGCCAGCGGTTTGGGTTCGAATCCCGCCGCAAACATCTAAAAGTTTTTCACAGTGCCCACCTCTTTCGAATGTCTGACAAGCATCAAAGAGTATCATTTGTCACGATTGAGCTTCTCAACTCGCCGTTCGGAGTCGGCAAAAAACTGTAGGTCCCTTCCATTCGTGCAAAAATATAACACGCACACACAAATGGTTGCGAGAAGCAGGCCCTGGTTCACCTCGAGCTGTAGCGCCAACTAAGTAAGTAAGGAATCCCGGGATTGAAAATTAGCTTCGGGATTGAAATCCCTAGTTCATACCTATCTATCTTTACAAATTGGAAAAAATCACATTTAAGATAAATGATTTTTTTAGCGGAAGCTTTGGTTCAAGGAGAAATCTCTCGTCGAGCTTCTCTTCAACGCAGTGCTCAGGGAAGATGAGTGGTTCAAGTTTAGCAACAAAAAACCCTCAAAAACAACCTAAAGTTTGAAGCGATCTCGCTGCCACATGTGGCATGTGTCCGAATTGTTTCAACAGTACAAAATATTCAACAAAATGTTCCAAATGTTTAAAGTTTATTTGTTAAAACCATTTCGAACAAAAAATTACATGAGAAAATTGTGATTGCTTGATAAAAAATGAATTGGGCGAATTTGACCCACAAATATCATATACGGTGTTTTTTACAGTACAGGATAAAACACAAATAAAGCTTTATTTAGGCCAAAGCAAATTAGAAATGATTAATCTGTGTGCGTTTATTTACCCAGTACTGTACGTGATGATACCATCCGCCGGCAGGTATGCAAGCCAGCCCTAATCAATATGCAACACGTTAACAACAAACAAATCGTAAATTTCAATCGACAAAATGATTACATTGATTTACCATCTCGGTGACACGTAATGAAATCAATTTTCCTCACAGTAAATAATAATCAGCAGCGCGTAAGTAGCTACACCACCAGCAGCTCCAGTCCTGGTTATCTCGATAAATTATTAAAATGACTAAATGTGATCCTTATTATCCCGACTAAGGATGGTATGGTAGTGCCGGGCGGCATAGGTCATCTATTAGTTGCTCACAGCTATCTATTATCTCCGGATAATACATCATAATTAGAACGGGGTATTGGTGGTGTGCATATAGCACACGGCATATCACACCATCATTGTACATGTTTGTGTTTGTCTACAGTTAGCGTTTTGTTCTCCTTTTTCATTTATTCTCGCACTGGCTGTTGGCTGCTTTAACTTTACTCCTTTGTTCGTAATTGTCAGACGCGCGACCAGTAATTGGTTCGCTTAGAAATTAAAGGATGGGGTAGTATGAACGGACACGAGTCAGAGGAGTAGGTAGGTAGTCCTTTTAATACAGCAGTAGTAACTGTAGCTGGAAATGTAATTTGACGATAAGAATAATTAAAATGGGGACTTGCAAACATGCATGATTTGAGGGCGCTAACGTGGATGTGTAATTAATTCACCGGAGTGAAGGATATTTAATTGCGATGAAAATGAAATACATTTCTGAAAAAGGAAGAATCGTACGATTTGGTTAAATTGTGGGAAGGTTACAAAACTTACACGCGATTCTTGGATTAACTGACAAACCTCTGGATGTGGTCTCTTTTGTGAGTCGCTTTCTTGCGATAAAATTAACCGCATTACATGAAAGGTTGTGAAAAGACCATGTTCACTCTGAACTGTTCCTTAAACCCAATGGCTTTTCCATCCACTCAAAAAAAAAAACCTAAACGAGTTGGATGATCATAGGTAATCTGAATGAGCACAAAAAGAGCATCCGGTTTACTCCGAAATTTGTAAGATAAATAAGGCAAGGGTAAGAAAAGAAATAGGACTAGTCACTGACAGCTCAGGTACTGGAGCAGGTTAACGGATACATGCAGTATATTCCAAGTGGAGCTACTGGCGATTGAAAAGGCTACAATATTCATAAAGGATAGCGTCCCTTCCATTCGTACAAAAATATATCTCGTACACACAAATGTTTGTGAGAAGTGGGCCCTGGTTCACCCCGAAATGAAGCACCACCTAAAGAAAAAGAACATAATCGACCTTGTGGCTCGCAAGAAGCGAAAGCTTCACATCTTGTTCTTTATGAGCGAAAGTTTATCTTAATAGGACAAAGCAACGATATCTGAAGAAGCTGCGGAGATGAGGACGAAAGCGAATTGACCCAACCATCTACTTTGCTACTGCTCCGCCCTCTAAGAACGACGCCTTCGTACATTAGGCCATAAATTCTTGGTAGGCATTGCAGAGTTGGGAAATTCACAGATATCGAATATGCTAAGATTCACCAAGAGCACAAGCTGGTTTACGAGTTGGTAAGAAGAGGATTGACCCCCAAACTATGTATGAGGGGATTCATAATGGACCTTCGGGTCTCAAAGTGGAAATTATTACTCATACAATCTCACACGGTATTCAAATTCAAAATAGGACTGGGAATATGCCTTTGCGAGATGTGCATGGACTACTGTCATAGACTATGATTGGATCAATTACAACAGTGTGACATTTTTTAGGTCATCGTCTCGGGCCTAAGATTTGAGCATTGATCCTGAAAGTTCTTACCAAAACTAGAAACTCTGCGACATTCGTTTTGCCAGATTGGCTGCCTAACGTATTTTATAGCCTCATGAATATTTTGGCTCAAATCTTATATTGAGCACTTTTTGGTTTTTTTTTTATGTGTAAACCTCTAAGCGCGCGTTAGCAAAATTTCTAGTGGAGTAATTCCGTGATTTCGGGGACGGAATACTGAACGGTTACGGAACTTGTAACTCAAATTTCATAGCAGCGCGATGAAATATTGACATAATGATTGCTAATGTTCCTGGTCAACTTCTTTTTATCCCGGAAAATGGCATGGTTTTCAGGAAATAGTGAAAGAACTGCATGTTGGGCAGGAAAATTATAGCTATACAGCCCTAACTCAATAATGGCTTATCGTATTGAAAAACCAAATAAATAGATGAAACTAGTTAATTTGTCCCTGATTCATTTGAGATATAAAACATCCTCCTACGTTGTTCTGAAGCTGAGCAATGTTCAAAACAATTATTTACAGCATCGTCCACAATTTTCTTTCAGTGCTGACTACTGCCAGCAGTCGGGCAGCAGTGGGTATCGTTGCAATAGTATGTAGTGTGTGTGAGTGCGTGCGCGATCTAACATGATCATAATGCGTTGCATTTCAATGTTCTGCAATCATTATTACCATTTGCGGCTTTCCCACTCAACCAATCTTAACAAATGAGTATGAGATGTCAAAAGAAAGAGGATTTTCTAGATTTTCTCGTATGTAGAACACCTACAACCCTTTACTATTTACGAATAAAATTGCTACCTACTGGCCTCTAGTGTCCTATTGGCCTCTAGTGTCCTATTGGCCTCTAGTGTCCTATTGGCCTCTAGTGCCCTATTAGCCTCTAGTGTCCTACTGGCCTCTAGTGTCCTAGTGGCACCTTGTTGCAAAAAATAAGAGCTACCTTTCGTGATAGAGATCCTGATAAATGTATGCGATTGGCTTGAATTTTATTGAACATAGACTAGTTATAATTTACTTTCGTTCACGTGAAGTGGAGCTACACACCCCATCCGCGTGATGTTTACACATAGCTTGGGACTGTTGGATACAGTCGCATAATTTTTTTTTTGTCTTATAGATATTGATTAGGAGAAAAAATGTTCATAGCAAACTGACGCAAAAAACTGCATCCAGTGCCTCAAAATCGTAAAAATGTCAATTTTTTATCATTTTTTCACATTTTTCGACCCACAATTCGTACGTTTTTGCACCATCTATTGAAAAAAAATCAGCTCAAGCCTTTTCTTACATTTAGTTGACAAACAAAAAAAAAACGTATTTTCTATTTAAAATGAATTCAAACATAATTGTTACAATATACTTGTGGACAATGTGGCGTATACGTATTTTTTTTTCTTCTTTTTTCATTGTTCGCTCTTTCTCTGTCGCTTTTTCTTTCTCTGGTCATTTTTACAAATCAAATCTTAGGCCCGAAATTGGTGGTTGCACTGTGTTATATTACAGATCTTGAAGTATCGTTTTCGGATCATCTGCCAATCACAGTGGAGGTAAATCATAACAAAGGACTAAATATGATGTATCTCCCCAAAATTATCAGGAATGACGTGAACACTACCATCTATAAAAGCCTCATTGAGCCTCATTCGACCTCAGTGTAGTTGCTTGCAGATATTGTAAAAGAAGAGTCTCGATCTGCTGTAACATCGAAGTACAAGACATTGTGCAGAAGGAAATAAGAAAGAAGATGTAAAACTAGCAGAGCAGATAGATATGTACATGTACATCTTATTGTTCTGGTGCAAAATATTCCGAATCCAGAAAGAGCTTAGTCCTTCTCACATAGCGGAAGCTAAAAAGGATGAAAGATCGTAAAGCGACAGAAATTGATGGAAACCTGCCGAATTATATAGGTAGGCCCGGAATAAATGAGCTCAGGCATCGGCTGGCCGGTGTATACAGTGAGGTCATGGAAAATGGGCAATTTAAAGCGGTCTTGATTTGTCCGATATACAAAAAAGGTTGTGCTAGTAATTCAGGGAATCACCGAGGCGTCTCATTTCTGAATAAGACCTATACAATTTTTAATTAAATTTTAGAAATCAAGCTCACGGAATGGATTAGCTACAGGAAATTGTTAAAATAATTCCAATCTGGTCCTGAGCCGGGTTATTGCACAATTAGACCACATCTTTGCTTATCGCGGATTCCTTCGTCTCAAAAGGTAAAAGCTTCATGTATACCTATATGCGTTCTATGTCGATTTTATTTGAGACCGTAGACGGCAGATTATCCAGAATCAAAGTTCGGAATAGTTCGAAGCCAAGTCGGGTGTTAGGAGATGAAATCGCCCAACAGCACCCCAGTTTACAACACGTATTAAATTCCAAACTCATAGTCCATCAACCATCACACATATGTATTTCCATGTAAGAAAATAATTGCAACTGGTGCGCTGTTCTGATATTGATTAATTTGTTTCTACGGACTGCAACTCAACTCAGGACACACTCGTCGCTGGTAATATACTGTTTTGACAGAAAATTCGGTCAAACGGCGGGCCCACCCTAGATCCAAAAAGTCTAGTATAGTACATGGATGGATTGAAAACCTCTGGTGTCATGGTTTGGGGTCTTAGGACTCCAAAACCTTACTGTCTTTTGGAAGATTCCCTAGCGTGTTACAGGTTGAAGTCCATGCCATTGGTAATACATCTACAAAGAGATATCAAAGGCGCTATTATAAATGTCTTCTCAGATTCCTAAGCTAAGCTACTCTCAAAGTTCTGAGCTCCTATGCTCTGGACTTAAAAATTGTAAAATGTTGCTCCACTGCTCATCAATCGCTGGCCACACACAATAAAGTCAAACATTGGTAGGTGGCTAGCCACAGAGGCATTGAAGGTAATGAGATTTCAAATGAATTGGCCTATCACAGGGAACTTCATAAATACAATAAGAAAAACATAAGGTATCTAGCAAGCTTCCTTTTCGGGCATTGCTATCTACGATACCACCTAAACAAGTTAGACCCGTCTAGCGATGTCGAATGTCGACTCTGTTTAGGGGAGGTCGAGACGGCCGATCATATCCTTTGTGAATGCCCAGCACTTTCAGCGTCAAACGGCTTACCCTACGCCTACATAAAGAACTCCTCAGACCTTTATGATTAAAAAAATTAGTCAAGCAAGGACATACGAGCATTTATTAGAAAAGTGGTCTGCCTCTTGAACTAATCGAATCCTACGTAGCAACTAATCTTTTTTGGTCGCAGGAGGAACAGGAGGAAAGCCCAACACATCTCCTCTATTCATGCTCAGCTGTTTCCCGCACACCTAGTAGAATACTTCTTCAACGATCTCAGTGACCTAGCACAGAAAGGGTTTGGAAGTCTACTACGCTTTATCCAAAGCTCCAAATGGATCTTATAAGTAGCGGGGATACACATCCCCAAGATCCTTGGTATCACAATGGGCCTCTACCTACAGGCCGAAGTGTGCTGATACTCAAATTACCGACAGCCACCGCTACCTAACCTAACCAAACCTAAGTCGCAGTATCAGCCTTGGGGTAGGATCATTCTATAAAAAGTAAAAAAAATATCAAATATGTCACATAAAAGAAAACACTCCAAGTTCAATTCAATTTCCATTTTTTTTGCCCACCCTGTGTTTGGAATTGTTTACTGTATTTGTCTACGTCAGACTCAATAAACCCTATCGGATGAACGGATGAAGTACACAAAAAAAAAATCCTTCAAAAATATTCCATCTAAGACTAAAAACAAAAGAAATGGCGAAAGAGATACCCTGTGGTAAGGATACCTATCAGTGTTTGTTGCTTCCCAAACACTTTTCTATTTATTCTTCATTAATGGCCGCCGTCCCTGTGTGGTAGTTTTGTAGCCCATTCTGGAAGAGCATTCTCGTTGGTTTTGCCATAACGCGCTATGATAGCAAATGAACTTATGACAAATGACCATACTATCACCACTGGAGTACGGCCAGGGAGCATATTATTCTCTAGATGACTCTGGGCGATGGCGATGGCTTGCCAGAGATGTTGACTTGATGATGGGGGCGAGTGGTATTACGACTTGAATTGAATTGAATCCTATGACTATGACTTATGGGATTTTGTTTTACTGTCATTACTGGCATTTTTCTGCTATGAATGTTATGAGTGGCACTATGTGTTGAAGGGGATCTTATGGGTATAAGTACATTTGGGAATATCCTTAACGATACAGTCGACCGGTCTAGGATTAGGTTGCTAGCTTGTGGTCACATGATATAATCTTGCAGTAGTCAGAGAAGGAGAATTATGTATATGCAAACTTCCTGTACCTTTGGTATTTCGAGGTTAGCAAGAATTGAATAATGAGAGGATTATTATCAAATGAGAAAGCAGGGATTTAGAGGGATTTATGGAGTGAGGGAGGTTTTTTGAAATTGCAGATTGCATAGCAATACTACCTCTTTAATGTGAACCTTGAAAATGGGAACTGCTATGTTTTAATTGGTTCACATTATCAACTTGAGGAACATTATTTTAAATTGAGGAATTTAGATACATCTGTTCTCGGCAATCATATTACAAATTTTGTTGAATTTGAATTTGACATTTATTCAATTATTATTCAATTATTGTACAAAAAAAATATACTCTTGTTAAAAGGAATGATTGTGAATGGACCACTGAACGAAATTTCATGCTCGCAGTAATGACATTTCGTACCAGTGTTCAAAAGAAATTGCATATAAAAAAGAGAAAGATTATGAAATAAATTATTCGCATTTTTTATAACGTTAAAGAAAGTTAGTGGTTTTATTTGCACCGTTTTTACAGGAATTTTCTCGAACAAAGATTCAATCACGTGCTCAACAAATTTCAACATTTAATTTTGAGCATGTCCTGTCTTAAAAAAGCGCAAGTTTTCGAAATTTGATGGAAATAGTGTGCCCGTGCGAGAACTTTCGCAAGAGGAAATCCAACCCCTAAAATCCAAACTTTCCATATGATTAACATCTGTCAATTGATGGAAATCTCATGGAAATCATACGGCAAGTGTTTATTCTTCTGGGAGTTCATTTTGGGTAAAATATTTGTTTTGATCGGTTTTTTAATTTGTTAAAATATATAAAGCGAAAGTGCAATTCGTCACTGCTCCAGGAAATCATCTTTCTTTTGACACCTCATTTGTTACGATTTGTCAAGTTTGAGAGCCGCAAATGGTACCTATACTACAGAAATAATACATAAGTAATAATTATACTCGTAATATCGGCGAGTGAGTTGATCTCTGATACACATCAGCATTCATTTGAAGTGGATAGGGGAGTCGATCAGATGAACATATCGAAAACAACCATAGGACTGCTTATAATTACCGATGATATCTGGCATATTCTATAATGCAACTATGAAGGACTTGCGTGGCGGTTTGAGTAGAGTAGAAACGAAAATCCCCTTGTAGCATAGGAAAATACTCAGACCTTTATATTATCTTAAACCTCCAATTTAATTTTTGTACCAAAATCTTTAAATGTCTTTTTTTAAATCTTCCAAATATTGACAAAACCGTTATCATTCACAATTGGTTTTCGGGATTATGCGCGCTTTTCTACCATTTAAATTAGAGAAACCCATCTGAGTTTATTTTTGGTAAACTTGGCTCTATTTACTTAGGATACCAAAACAAAAAGGATAATAGGGATAGGGACATTCGGGATCTTGCTACTTATAACAAACTCGCTACTGCCCGACTGGAGCGGCGTTTCACGTGCACTAAAACAGTCGCTCTACTTATATAACAGAAGTAGTTACATTTAATAGATAGTAAAACGCATAGAAATTGCATATTTAACCCGCCGTCAATGAATGGGCACCGTAGCGCAAGTGGTTAGTGCGTCGGAGCAAAAAAAAAAAAATGTTCACAGTGCCCACCTCTTCCGAATGCCTGACAAGCATTCAAGAGTATCATTTGTCATGTAAAGCTTCCCAACTCGCCGTTCAGAGTCGGCAGAAAATTGTAGGTCCCTTTCATTCGTGCAAAAATATAACGCGCGCACACAAATGGTTGCGGGACGCTAGGCTTGGTTCAACGTAGGACTGCTGAAGCCAAATATTTATTTATTTTTTATCAGAAAGTTATATAACAAATGTTAGCATTATCGGCCATATTAATAGTTTAGTATAAATTCTTCGATTCCTAAATAAGTCTTTGTTTTACTATTTTTAGGGTTCCGTACCCATATGGAATACGGAAACATTATAACTCATTATAACTATACTCAAAAATGTCTGTCACGATAAAAACATCAAGAACCGTTCTTCCTAGAAACTTGAAATTTGGCACACTTATACATTATGGTGGTCCACATACACGGACAAAATATTACTCAAAAATATTGTGAAACAACTATATCATGTGGGATATCATTCGAAAGGGCTCGAAACAAAGATTCCAAAACTATTTTGCTCAGTTTTTTCTGTTAGAAACTTTGGGAGTTATTGCCAAAAATGTGTGAAAAATATCATACAAAAAGCACCAGAACTTTTTCTCGGAAACTACTTAAGTCAAAAATATGAAAAAATCATAGTTCGTAGGTGATTAACCATATTTTTGAAGAAAAATATAGCGAGTCTCGTAAGTTGTATAGTTTCTATTCGATTAACAATAATTTTGGAAAAATTAAAGGCCATCCAAAATTTTGCTGCCATACAAAAAAAAAAAATTAAAAAAAATTAATAAAAATACGGATTTTGCCAGGAAACGAACCTGAGACCCCTGAACTCAGGTACACACTCAGCCGCGTTCTTAATGTTTATTTAATTTCTCATAGTGAATAATATTACTGATTATAAGTTTGTAAAGTGAATATAGAGGTGGGTCGTTTTCGTTTTTTGTGTTAACGAAACGAAACAGTTATTTAAACAAAATATATGTATGTAACTAGTCTTAAAACTACGGAACCCTTTGAGCGCGAGTCTGACTCGCACTTGGCCGGTTTTTACTATAGAAGTCAAATAAAACTCGGTTCTTAGTTGTTACAAATTTAAGATACTAGCTGACCCGGCGAACTTCGTACCGTATCAAAATTATTAAATGTTGTGTCAACTTATAAGCTGAATTAAATTCTGTTTTTTATTAACGTAAAATTAATACCCAAAATGAATTAATTTCATAAATGTACAAAAATCAAAATGAAATGTCTATCTGTTTGTTTGTCTATCTATCTGTCTGCATATCTGTCTGCCTGTCCATATATGTGTCTGTCTGTCTATCTATCTACCTGTGTGTCTATTTGTCAGTCTGCCTATCTGTCCGTTCACTAATCCAATCGAGATTTTTATAATTTTGTGCAATGCCGGGGAACACTTTTGTGATGGGTTCCTCCTTCGACGATGTAAGCTCGCAAAAATTTGCTGGGAACGATATCAATGCAGTCGAGACATCAACAGAAATTTGGCCATTACCAAGCGCCAGCAGTTGTCTCGAGAACTCAGCAGCCGATGCGATGGGTCGTTCTGCAATGCGCCTTTCATGACGAAAATCTCCGAAGAGCAATATCATAGCCCCACTAAATCGTCTCGTGAACGCCGTCCAAGGTTTAATCGTCTAATAGGAGGCATAAGTCAAGCAAATAACTCTCCCGAAAAAACAAACAGTCGTTTTTGACTAATCCTATTCAAAAGAACTCAGTATCGCATTGAATTTCAATTGGTCGTAATGTTTGTGCCGTTTGCGGATGTGATGCGCGATATACGAGTATCCGGAATCGGTGTAATAATACGCAAAACTCGAATCAATTGCAGCAAGAAAAATAGCACATTTGCTCAATAGAAAATGACAATGTGGAAAGGATATGTACCTGTCAAATTGCACACTGCCTAAGTCAACGTATAACGCCATCTATCGGGCTGTGGCATCTATCTATCGCAGCACAGCGCCGTCTACACCCAGAGAAAAGCATGTGTAAAATTTACTTAAATCGTGTGCTAATTTGCCTTAGTCCTAAGGCTATTTTGACCCTACCTAGTTCTAAGGCAATTTGCCTTAAATTGCTAAGGTAAATCCAGTGTCACTTCGTCTGTGTAGAATTGCCGTAGTAAATAAGGTGATGAGAACATGTTTTTGCCTTAGGTGTAGGCTAATTTGAGCACGATTACCTAGGCAATTTTTTGCTAGAGCTAAGGTATTTTCTGCCAATTTTATTAATGAAAAAAACAAATTATTATTTTCATGATGTTCTATTTTTGTTCCTTTTTTTTATATTTATAAACCAACATACATATTTTTGTGTTTTTTTTTTGAATTCACAGTTCAAAATCATTTTAAAAAAATATTGTCATTTATCTCATTTAAATTTAAAAAATATTTATTTTTGTTAAATAAATAAATTAAATAAATAGATATTTACATATTTTTGATTTGTTTTTTAATTCACGGTTCACAAATATTTAATTTTTGTTACAGAGTTCTGCGTAGTTTAGTTTTTTTGCCCGACTTCAAAAAGTTGTAGTGGATGTATATCGATCTGCAGAGAAATATAAGAAATTTTACATGAGAATGCATAAGAGGACTGCATGCATATGCTTAACTTACCAGTTCTTGCGCACGGGAATACTTATAAAGCGGCCAGTCCTGCAATGTTTGGATAAGACTTCGAACATTAGTTCGTTGATCATTCTTCTACGCAATCCCAATTACAATTGTGGTTTAGATCATTACAGATCCTAAGCAGCTCAGGCTCTCTCAAAGACTCTGTAAGAAAGAATTGTTTAAGAAATATTTTTATGTTCTCAATTTCGGTAAACAAACACATATCTACATTGCTCCTTTCCTCGATAACATCTGCGTTGAGCTTCAATTTTTTGCTAGAAGTTGCCTCATCCATGTTAATTTTCCTTAATAACCGTCTAAAAAAACTTTTTATGTAAAACGATTCACTTCACGGATATTCAACACAAACTGACTAATTTCGCGTGAATTCAACTATACAGTCAGGAAAGTTACCCTTAGGCCTAAGGCAATTTTATAGAGTTTGGGACAATTGGAGGGAATATCACCTTAGACTTAAGGCAAATTACATAAGGCCTAAGGCAAATTTTACTGTTTGTATTGCACAAAATGAAAACGGTTTTGGATGGAAAATCACCTTAGGTTGGAAGCGAAATTACCCCAGGCCTAAGGCAATTTTACTCTGTTTGAGACAATTGGAAGGAATATCACCTAAGACTTAAGGCAAAGTCGCTTGAGGCCTAATGCAATTTAACACAGTTTAAGACAAATGTCGGGAATATCACATTAGATTTAAGGTAAATTACATTAGGCTTAAGGCAATGTTACACCGCTCCTAGGTTAAAAAATATGTTATTTCTTGGTTAAAATACCTAAGCAGTCTAAGGCAATTTAGCCTATTTTTCATTACCTATGCCGTACATAAATTGTCTTAGTTCGGAACAATTGCACACAAAATTCCATACATTTAGATTTTTCCAATTTCCCGACTTTTCCGGATGGTTTTCCCAAAATCTTCTCCTGAACAACTGAACTGAACTGAACTGAATTTTGAGCTAAATCGGCCCAGCCGTTTTCAACTGTTGATAGTCCCATTACATTGCCTCCGATAACGTCTCTTTAAAATTAACTGTTTATTCAAAGAAGGTGGTGCTGTACATTATCTTAAATTTCTTTTCTTTCTCTCAAGCCTGTTGAATTTAATCTCTGGGGACAAGTCTCTACATACATCGAAAGACACATCAATTTTATTTCAGTTCTCAAAATATTTAGAAATTCACACCACGGACGTCTTCAATTCAATTTCAATAAAAAAGAAAACATAAATACCAATTTGGAAATAACTGTATTATTATGTAAATGTGTATGTGTTTCCATTTACTATTGTAATCCTTTTATTTTGAATATCGCATACGCATACCCTTTCCGAGCGCTGTTGATATACGAAATTAGTCGCTTCGCTCTTTTGCAATTCAAACGTGCATGTCCTATACAATTTGCCCAATTTTGAATTCGGGCCAATGTATTTTGGCCTACTCCTTCAAAGGCGACAGAAATTCAAAAGGACTCTATGCCGTTTTATTACCTTGCTGTAGCACGAAATTGAAAAAAAAAATCCATTAGCACTGGCTTATGGCGTCAGTAGGTAGTAGCAGATACTCGAACAGTACCGTACCGCCCTACTGCCTTTAGGTTGGGTAATTGGTAGTAAAACCCCTAACGCCTAACCTGTGCAAATATTTCATATTCGATTCGGGAACATGTTTCCCAATTATACCATAAATAGCCCACGTCTCTGTCGATAGGTTTTCGGAATAACAAGAGGATTTCACTTGGCTGCGTATGAGGAGATGTGCGGATGTGGGCGGCACGAGTATAGCAAAGTTAAACACCTAACTTTTTGAATATCCACGAAAACAGCTTTGCGGTTGGATGGAATAGTTTCGAAGTTCGATGAAGCCTGTAATGGAGGAGTTTAGTAGTAGTTGGTCTGCTTCGATTATGTTTCCATGTTCGATACTCGTACTCGTAGTATGGGATAAGGATGGTGCGGTACTCAAGGGCACTCAGAGACGAAGAATTTTGCTGCATAGTAATTCTCAAGACGCCTGTAGACAGGATTAGAAACAGGTGATCCTTGACCACCGAACTAATTTAAATTTAATCAAACCCGCACTAAATCCCACTTGGAATTATTTACATAAACCGCACTCAGACTACAATGATTAATCCTTCTTCTGATGGCAGTTGGCCAAAGATATTCGGCCGTAATAGGCGTGCTTGTAGTACATTCGATTGAATTATTAACAAGCATCAATAATATCCAGGCAGGAGCTGTGGTGAACTGGGTACATACTTGTATGTACGTGTATGTCGAGAATGCTGCAACGATGCACGTATACATCTTCATCTGTGATATTGCTACTTCATTGTTACCACATCACCGGAATAGAACAAACACCTTGACTCCTTGTTAGCACCAGCAGATGTGCTGCTAACAATGGAAGGTGATTGTGTGTGTCGTGCAAGTAAGTTTCCCTTTGTGATAAGGACGAGTGAAGAATGACATCATTATCATCGACATTGACGTTATCGTCCTGCAACACCATTTAGACGCAGCTACGGTAAAATATGGCGACGTGTCATCAAAGTGACAGAGTCCTAATGAAGCTGTTCATTGTGTTTGATGAGATATTACTGGCAAACAATGGAAGAGCAGAGTAGAATTTAAATTGCTGTAGGATGTTAATTTTTTATCCAATGTGTGGAATGGTGGTCTCTGTATAGTGGAATACTAAAAAGTGACTTTAAGAGGAAATTCTTCTTCATTAGTGTGTTAGAATAAGGTGACATGGGCAGCACTTAAATCTAAGTCTACCGAGGGGCTTCCATGAAGACTACCTCAGTGGTGATTGACAACTGGAAATTGTATACAATTTATGGAAGGTCCAGAGACTCATATACAAGTGGACCAGTTCAGTTCTGATTGTGATTCCTTCCTTCATCCTTGATATGATAACGATGATACGATACGATAAATATTGGGATTAGGAATTAATTCGTAGAGTTTTACCAGAGATGACGTAAGTAGTATTTACCACGCCAGATATTTTCTGTTAAACAGCTGTCATTATGCGTCAGTTTCAGTACACATGTGCCAATTGGAGGGTGGGGGGTAAATAACAACTTTAATTTAGGTGGTGCTACAGCTCGGGGTGAACCAGGACATTCGAAAGAAGTGGCACCGTGAAAAAACTTTAAGGTGTTGGACCCGGGCTGGAATTGCACCCGGGCTGCATTGCGTTGTAGTCCAACGCACTTACCGCTACACCACGGTGCTCACAACAATAACAACACTTTGTACTTAACCCAATATCTCGAACTTTGTTCCGGATAAATTGTTTTGGCGGTACGAAAGTCGTCATATTTTAGTGGAAGTTTATGGTGACGTGGCCATGCTCTAGCTGAGCAAACGTGTCGGAATTGGTGATTTCGACTTGGAAGACAAGGAACGAAAAGTTGGAAGATGAATAATTTGAGCGATTACTCGATAAAAGCCCACGACAAATAATTCAAAAATTGTCTGAATCGTTGGGAGCTGCCTTGTCAACGGTAGTAAAACGCTTGATTCAAAATTTTCATAAGAATTGTAACCAACGGACGTTGAAAGGCGTTGAACAGCTGCATTAACGGCAGAATAGGAAGTAATGTTGGAAAGACACAACAAAGTGATTTTGCAGCATGCCAATGCTCGTCTGCATGTCGCAAACCCCGTCAAAATATACTTGGAAATGCTCAAATGGGAAGTCCTACCCCACCCCCACCCGCCATATTCTCCAGACATTGCTGCTTCTGGCCTGTCTGAGCAGAAGCTAACTTCCTATGAAGATTGATGAATAATACAATTTTTCACTTTCATATTAAAATAAACAATTTTTTTTGGTAAACAAAACTGTAACCAGAAAAATTACTTCTTATTCTACACACAAACAAAAGTGACTTATGCCTCATCATCATCCATTCTTTACCCATGCTATGGCAGTTGTAAAGAAAAAGGTAATTAGCCATATTGGGGCGTCCACCATATTGAATTTAGAATGACGTCACTTAGCTAGTCTAATTCTGCCCTTTAATACCCATATTAAGGAGGTCGTGAAGATAACGGTAATCCACCATCTTATGGCGTCCGCGCCATATTAGATTTACAACGTCATAAAATATACTATATTTTTCGAGATTCTATTTGTCAAACCCTTCTATTTGATATCCATATCATGCGAGTTGTGAAGAAAAAAGTAATCCGCCATCTTATGGCATCCACCATATTGAATCACGTCACTTAGCTAATCGAATTCTACTTGTCAAATCCTTTCATTTGATACCCATATTTAGGAGGTGGTGAAGTTAATGGTTATCCTCCATCTTTGGGCGTCCGCCATTTTAGATTTACAAGATCACTATATTGAGTTGTCACCGGATACGCAAAATGTCAGCATAATCGGATATCTGGAAGTGGGTGTAAAATCGAATCCCAGATTGCGCCATCACAGAAATTGAAGTTGAAAAAGCGTCCGCCATATTGGATTTACAACATAAAATAACCCATATTGTATTGTCTCCGGACCTATATACGTGTGCAAAATTTCAGGATGATCGGATATCTGGAAGTGGGCGTAAAATCGATTGATTCCGCTCTCACAGAAAGTGAAGTTAATTATAAAGCTTGTAAATTAGACCTAAGTAGACATTAATAGCAAAATAGCTTCAAACAATGTTTATTTAAAAATGTATTAAAAATTTTAAAAATTTGCAAAACTGGAACAAGTTAGGAACATTGATTTCGTTGAGGATTGTTAAGACTTGAGTCTCCGAGTCTCACTGCCGAATTACACAAACTACATAGAAGGAGTAAAGCGTCCCTGTGTGGTATATAATTAAGTCTTTGAAGTTCGCCCGAAGCCGCAAGATCATCGCTATTTTATTGAAGCTGCATTCTTCCCGAAAGTAGAGATATGCTAAAGAGTGATTTTCAAATAGCAGTGATCACAGTGAGCAGTTAAGGGAAATAGCAGTTAAGAGTAGCAGTGATTTAATCACTCTTAACCCGAATCCTCCTGGCGTTGCCATATGGCAACCAAAAACATTCATGCCTTTTCGCACCTCTCTAACGGTCACCAATACACACATGTGTGCACATTCGCATTTTTTCACATCTTAGGGCATCTGCGTTGCATATTGGGTAGTCAGTTTTAATAGTGTGCTTAGATTTTCATATTGAGAGCGTCTCAAATTCGATCGTAAATAACGAAGTTAAAAAAATCGTATAATGGAGCACAACAAAGAAGTATTTATATCAATGTAAATTACAGTGTACATTATCTATAAGTACTGTATTGCAGAATTGTTAGTATATTGGATGGACAAAGAGTAAAATAAGTGACCGCGTGAAAAAAATATTTCTGTGGTACTTTTTTTCTTAAATTGTTGCCAGCGTGTCCATATGGCAACGCCAGGAGCGATAGGGTACAGGTTAACATTATTGATGTTTTTTTACTAAAACGTGATTCTTTTTGCTGGAGAATGTGTTTTCATGACAATTTTTTTTTAAATCATTTGGTTTTTGAGAAAATTGTGGCTGCAAGAAGATCTCGATTACTTTGGAGAGCTATGTTCAGATGATGAAAATGGTCTTTTAAGCAACATCCACGCCTTGTATATTCAACCGCCAGAGAATTACCGTAATTTTAGTGGAGAAGACGGGCTGATGAACAAGGCGATATTCCAGACAATGTTTGCCTAGCGCAGTTGAGATCAGGTTGTAAAATTGGGTTTGGAAACGGACAACGTATTGAAGACTTTGACGCGCCCGCAGAGAATATGGATGAAGCTATCGAATATAGTGTTTTACGGGATGGTCTGGATAAAATCTTCTTGGAATTTATTTGGTTCACTAGCTGTAACTAAAGTTATTAGCGTATCTCATGAGCCACCTTCATTCCAGTTTCGTCGTGCTGAGCAATCTACCTTCAGCTGTCTTTTGCCTGCATCTAATAAAAATACTACGTTCACTTGGTCAGAAGATAAATCTTGCGCAATGATACCGATTTTCTCACAACCCAATTACGAGTACTGTCATAATTTGAAACCACACGAGCAACTCAAAAAAATTATAGATGGTAACTAGCTTAAGCACATTTGCGATTGTTCGGAAGTATGTACAATGTATGTACAGTACATATATGCCACTTACCAAGAAAAAAAAAGAAGATTACTGTTAACTGTTGATGGTAATGTCCTTTTCCCTCCATACTGCAGCTAAGCTAATATTTCGTTCCAGAGCCTCGCGATTTTAATGGTACTTTGCTTGTCAGTGGATACACTGGACAAAGCAATTACAGATCCATGTGGAGTAATTTGTCCGAACTCCCTGCTCAAAGTGTGATAAAGGTCTTTGATGGAAATGTTTCCAGCCTTAATTAATTAATAATTACATATTCGTACCAAACTTCTATCACCAATTGGCCATGAAATCAATAAAATGTCAAAAAGATAACATACATTCTCTCTGTTTTATTCAGTGGCTCATAGCTTTCAGAAAATGTATGAAAATCCCGATTTTATATATGGATACAGACCTGTACCCTATTGCTCCTGGCGTTGCCATATGGCAACAGGACTTTTCGAGGATACTAGGACTTTTATTAAAAATCTAATGACACAGTTTATCTATATTTCCTCTACTAAAAGTGCTCCTAATTTTTTTTTTAAAAATTCGAAAAATTAACGTTCAGGAGGATTCGGGTTAAAATCACAGTTTAGGAAAAATCATGTTTGCTCTCTGTTGTTCTTATATCGATTTCGATTGGGCAAAAAAGGCACTTTTTTTTATCTCAAGCAATTTTTAGCGCTCTAGTACAATTTTCATTTTCCAACCGACCAAAAAAGCACTTTTTTTGCTCTAAATCAATTTTCGTGAATCTCGGATTCTACTCGAGATTCACACCTAGGTACTTGCACTAACACCTAAAAATTTTATAGGCCCTGGCTACACGGTCAATTCAATACCGATTCTTTTCAGTGAGACAGGTATATTTTATGTGAGCTAAAACGAGAAGGGTTGATTTCACCAAAAGCACACCGAAAATCCGATTTGATAATAATTCTCGGTGGAAGATGCATGTTCTTGTCTCAAATCGTTTCATTTCTCAAACATTTTTTCATTTTTTCCGACCGTCGGAGGGTTCACATCACGGAAAACTCAAAAAAATAATTCTCTGTGCAGGACGGAGCACGGAGGTTGTGTGTTCTATTTTCAAAGTGTTTCCCTCAACACATTTTGTGTGTAGCCACGGGGAGATTTTCAATACCTAGTATGCCATTGACCGTGTAGCCAGGGCCATACGAAATTCAAACGCAGCACATCAAAAAGTTATCAATCAACACAAATATTATCAGAAAAAATTAGAAAATATAAAGAAAGTGTATTTAAAATTGTGTTTATTATTTTTATTTTTTTTATTACTTCCTTTTACGAACAATATGTCAAATGACACACTAATACTATTGCAGAAAAACAGATCAATCTCGTTTGTTTTCCATCCAGCATGAAAAATAAAATCTGAAATCTGAGAGCAAAATCTGAAAAGCCCAATCGAAAACGACATATCACTCGTTTTTTTCCTATCAATAATTTTCACTTTCAAACCACTTAGAAATACAAAAAAAAAACAACAATAGATCTTCCACTCACACACTCCCACAATCTACTAACACTGACTGCTATGCGAACATGTTATTTTACGTATTACATTTCCTTAAATCAGTGCTCTTTTCTACTCATGGCTAAACTGCTACTGATTTTGTAATTGTAAGTTGTTCAGTGCTATTTGAAAAGCAGGGCAACTTCCAATAGCAATCACATTCAGAAGAGCAATCACATTTGGAAAAGCAATCACCTACAGAAGAGAAATCACCTACAGAAGAGTGAAAAAACCTACTTATTATCGATACCGCAAACAGTAGCACAAACAATGTTTTATTTGTATAGAGAAGGAGCGAGCGCTTTTGCCTCAATCATACTCATACTGGATTCTTCCTTTTTTTGGAATGGGTAAATGAGAAAACAAACAAAAAAACCAAGTAAAAAATACATTCAGTGTATACTCTGACCTGCTATTGCTATTGTAAGATGTTCAGTGCTTTTTGAAAAGCAGAGCAACTTCCAATAGCAATCACATTCAGAAGAGCAATCACCTACAGAAGAGCAATCACCTACAGACGAGCAATCGCATACAGAATAGTAAAGGATACCTATTATCGATACCGCAAACAGTAGCACAAGCGATGTTTTATTGGTATAGAGAAGGCGCTTTTGCCTATATATATATATATATATATACCTATTCTGGTATCAAAACGGCGCTCCACGCGCTATTTGGGTTTTCTTCCATCGAAGCAACCACTTCTACCTACCTATTCTGGCCTGCGTTTTCAAGATACGTGGTATACATACGCACTATGCGCCTTTATTGTAAGGATAGTGTGTGAGTGCGGTCGAGTTGGGATTTAGTGCTACCTACTCTTTGTTCTATATGTGATTGTGCACAACGAATGAAATGAACAGAGAATAAAGGAAGCACTATGTATAATTAAAAGAGCAAAATAGCAGTCACTTTGAATAGCAGTGATTGCTATCACTGTTCTTTTAAAATAGCAGCGTGATCAATAGCAGCTATAGCAATCACAGTCACACCTTTACCCGAAAGTAATCCACATGGAGTTTTAGCATTTTGGTGAAGAGTGGTGCTAAGCCCGTTTCCAGCATACGCATATAATTTGAAGTGTTGGACGGGAGATGAAATAATCTTTTGAGGTAATATCTCAATAGTTTCTCGAAATTTTCATATTGCTTAGATACCCATACTTCTGCTGCATAGAAAAGAATGGACTCAGACACTGCTTCGAAAACTTCATACTTAGCGCTGTGGGCATTGTATTTGTTGTTAAAGCATCTCCTCCTAAATTGATGGCTGTTTTCGGTTTTGCTAGTTTTTTCTCGAGATGGAATATCCATGCTAAGATTTTTAGAAGGAAACATTCCAAGCCCAAGGCACTTATATTTTTTCACCACTTCGACTAGTTCCCCATCAAATCTCAATTTCTCCTTCGCACAGTATCTGCCTCCCCTTTTTTAATCACCATTACTTTAGACTTGTCCAAGTTGACGATTAGATTCATTAGCCTGCAGTAATCACTGAGTCGGTTAATCATAATTTGTAGGGTAGAACCATGTGCTTGACCAGCACTCCTGCATATTCTATTCCTCCTGGCAGAAAATCCGTTATGTCTTCGATGAAGAGTGCAAAAAGACTCGGACTTAAAAAGCAACCTTGTCTTACTCATGCACACGACTGAAGTCATTCGGATAATACGTCTCCATTCCGTATAGCTGGTTTGGTATTACTATATATGTAGGTTGTGGATAATCCTTCCATATTTGAGCGACATACCTCTGCTGTAGAGCTTATAGAACAAAGCGTCGCGATCCACTATATCAAAGGCTGCCAAGTTATCATAGAGAAGTCAAATTAAACCATGCCCTTTGCACAGCCCAAAAAGCTATCATTTGATATACTACTCAACGTAATGCCTTCCCAGACATTTTTCAATGTCCAATTAAATTTAAAATGAAATAAGGACTATATCCATAGATTCATGCAATTTCCGGTATATAAATTATCCACTGAAAATGTAGAGAAAAAAGATTTATTGTGGCCACATTTCTGGAACGAGAACACAAATCCCTCCAGCCACACCGTAACCTTACAAATGCAATTTCAAATCCTCACAATTATTTTAAATCTTTCCTGTCGCGCCACAAAACCAAAAGCCGACTCATAGGAAGGATAATAAAAGGAAACTAAAACTGTGCCAAAAGCACTTTCGTCAGTCTAACTTTTGGTTTTTTTGAACGAACAACGAGAAACGGAAAGTGCATCTATAAAGTCGCATAAAATGTTATCTTCACTTTGGCAAGGACATAGCATTGAACTTGAAACTATTCACTGTGAATACACCTGAGCGGCATCCAACCGTTAAGATAAAGTTTATTTTATGAGTTTTTTTCTCTTTTTTTTATAAAAAGTGAGTTAATGGAAATCTCCTCTTTTTCAAATTTTAAATAAAGTTATTTTCGAGCGTAACAAAGGGGGTGCGGGTGGCTGACACTGGTGCACGCCCAAATAAGTCACCGTGACAAATTTGAAAAATAAACTTTTTCGCACACGAGTAAATTTATTTGTTTCCACTTGTAAGAGTTCACCTAACGGTGAGATACAAAAAATGACAAATATACGGAAAAAAAATTAGTTCACAATAGATTATGTGCTTCTGATGACATCTTTTGCTTCGTGATAAATTGGAACACATTATCTGTTTCGTTAGGACGAATTCGAGTGTCATGTGGAAGTGGAACATGAATTTACAACAATTGAAGATAACTTCGTTTGCGTGGGTTGGAACCCTTTTCTCTTTTATAGCTTTTCTTGATAATCAGAAGCATAAAAGCAAATGACTTTGCGACAATAAAAAATGTGTTGAAGGCGGAGTCTTTTTCTAATCATAAATCCAAACAAAATTTAAAGAAAATATATTTTTTCTTAAAGAAGAGAAATTTAAAATGTCATGTGTCAATGACGCAAATGAACTGTGGAGTTATGTAATCATCGCATCTCCGTATAGACACCAGCAGCATTAGCAATGAAAAAGTGTATCCAATGCGGCTGGCTACACGATCATTTCCATACCGATTCTTTTCAGTGAGACAGGTACATTTTATGTGAGTGAAAACGAGAAGGGTTTTTTCGTGAAATCAACCCTTCTCGTTTTAACTCACAATAAAATCTACCTGTCTCACTGAAAAGAATCGGTATGGAAATGATCGTGTAGCCAGCCACAATGACAATGACAATGTAAGTTGTATCATACGTTAAATACAGTGCGACCTCAATTAAAGAAACTTATAGAAATTCGGGCTTTTAATGAGGTTGTTGCAATAATCGAGTCAAAAAATATTGGTGACAGAAATAGAATAAAATGCTAAAAGGGGGGCTCTTTAACTGCATTTCACCATCACTTTCGATTTATTCGGCTTCTAGATTGATGCGAATCTTTTATTGATGTTAGCACTCATCAAAAATTGTACCAGCACTTTCGTATTACGCTAGGCTTACTTACTTACTTAACGCTCTCCCGATCCGTGAAGAGTCTCTGCCTGAGACACGGCAGCCTTCCACTCTCTTCGATTCCGGGAACGCTGCTTCCAGTTGTCTAGACCAAGCGCACTAGCATCCGTGGTAGCTTGATCCTTAAATCGGAGGTTCGGTCTTCCTTGTCGTCTCGAAGTTGGGGGCTGTGATTTGAAGATCCTCTTTGCTGGAGCATTGTTGTCCATTCGCTCGATGTGGCCGAACCAGTGTAGTCGACGTGTTTTGGCTTTTCGGACTACATCCGCGGTAGACTGACTGAAGATAGACTTAAAAAATACCTTGGAGACTCTGCTCCCTCGCATGGGATGGTACAAAAGTGGTTCACTGAATTTCGTACGAGCTTAGAAGATACTGAGCGCCCAGGACGTCCAAATGACATCACAATGGAAGAAATTGTTAAAAAATTCACGATATTGTATTGGACGGTTGCAAGTCAAGGTTCGTGAGAAAGCTGAGACAGTAGCCATTTCAAATAATAGCGTCATTCGAATCCTGCATTTGGGCATGAAAAAATGATCGGCCGAGTTTGCTGAGGATTGATTAAAAACGGATTCGGGTGAAGTTTTCAAAGCTTAATTTGGAACTTTTCAAGCGTAATTCAAGTGAATTTTTACGACGGTTCGTAACAGTTGATGGATTCTGGATACACCACTACACGCCAGGATGAAAGAACGATTAAAACAGTGGACTTCTTCAGACGAACGTACACCAAAAAGGCAAAAACGGGTTCGTCGGCCGGAAAAGTCAGGGCAACGGTTTTCTGGAATTCCCACTGCGTAATCTTCATTAACTACTTGGAAAAGAGAAAAACCATTACCGGACTACTATGCCAATATATTGGATAAATTTAATGCAGAATTAATGGAAAAACGGCCTCATTTCAAAAGGAAAAAAAAAGTGCTTTTTCATCACGAGAATGCACCGCAGAAGCAAAAGTTAAATTTCTCATCCACCCTATTCTCCAGATTTGGCTCCTGTTGATTATTTGAAAACATGGCTCGGCGGAAAAAGATTTTCATCGAATGATGAGATTATTGATGTAACAAATGTCTATTTTATAGGGTTTGAGAAATTATATTTTCTGGAAGGGTTAACAAAGTTGGAAAATCCTTAGGAAAAGTGTATCGCGCTATGTTGAAAAATAAATTAAATTTTTAGAAAAAAAAACGAGTTTTTAGAATCAAAGTCACTGACTTATCGAATAGCCTACGTATACGAAAAAAAAAAACGAAAATTGGGAAAGAAAATCACTATGCATGGCTGGCAAGACCGATATGGAGAAAAGAAACTAGGGGTAGATGGACTACAAGACTTATTGGAAACGTCTCGGATTGAACAACTTAAAAGTATGGAGAGATACATTTTTTGCGAACTCAGTTATCCACCAGACACAATAGCGGCGTTAGGGTAGGGCGCCAGGCATGCAGGGGTGCCGATCCAGTTGCACATTATGACTTGTTGTATTCTCGGCAGCGGCCAGGACACCTGTGAGATTCTTGAATTTAAATCTGGCGACAAAATCGCTTAGGTGGCTGGAACGCTAACACTGCTGTACATTTTACCGGGAATCCCCGACAATAGACAAAGCTTATTATTTTTTCCCTTTTTAGAACTGTGTTAGAAAAGGGCTAGCATTATTTTTGACTTTTAAGAAGCGGAGCATAGCTCGTAACACCGGTGAACTTGAAAATAATTGGTATGCGTTGCTTTGTTTTAAGTACTGCAGAGGTTGTTCACATTCTTTTCAGCTTTTGTTCATCGAAGGAAAATTCTAACCGATCACTTAGGATTATCTATATCCTATGGGCCAAAATGCGTGTGTATTTTTCAACCAATTTAGTTGTTTTTTTTAATCTGGATAATAACGATACAAAGGTGAAAGGCAAAAATAAAAAAAAATTCAAAAACATTGAAAAAATGAAGTTTTTTTCTTATTGCCTGGCGAAGCGGGCAAACGCAGTGAAACACGTTAGGAAGCAAGATTAAGCAGTGTTAAAGCAGCCCGTTATCAAATTAGTGCCATTCATGAGGCTTTAATTACTTTGGCTATTGGAATTGAGAAAACTAATGTTCAAGTCCGAGGAGGGAGGAGGCCGAACAGTTAAAAGATACTTTTCAAATTATTGTCGTTAGTAAATCTCTGTAATCAATAGACATGGATCTCGGTGAATGCACAGATATGTTGAAAAAATGCTGCACTTTCTTGGAAGAGTATAAAAAGACGAGCTTTAAATAAGCCATTTTAATAGCGCCAGAGTTGACTGAAGAACTTGAAATTGAACTTGTATTTAAAGCCACAACAAGAATTCGCTTCAAGCTGGTAAAACTGCACGCGATGACCCTGCAGGCTCTCCAGATAAGAAATTTGAAGTTCAATTTCTCTTAGTGAAAGACTTTCAGTGAAAGACTTCAACAGTTAAATGAGTACTCCGAATCTTGGTCTTATAATATAACATAAAAAATACTCCAGACCTTCTGAAACGCTGTGGTGATGATCTCCAATTAAAATTAACTGTAGGCTCAAAATCAGGTGCAAATGGTTGTATGTCGATACCTTCCCGCAAGAATGTATTAAGCGACACTTTTTCTGAAAATGACTTTTTGATTTGTTCTTATATTTTGTGCTAAACGCCACGTTTTGGCCTGGGTTTGCCTGCTCTAGTACGTATACAAAATTAACTAGAAAGAAAATGAAATTGTAGTAACCGACAAGTTTGCCCAGTAGAATAATATTGCTCCCTGAAATTTGTACTATCCGCCAACAAAAATTATACTAAGCGCCATGTAAAGCTAGTTGTCATATGCAACAAAATGTTCCAACCAAAATTTTGTTGCATGGCGTTTAGTTTAACCGAAAGTGTCGCTTAGAACACTGGCGCAATTAGAAGTTGGTCTATTTTTTGTCGCATAAAATAATTTTTGTCCAGACATAATTTCTTTGTTTCGAATTTATTTGAATGATGAATGGCCTATTCTTTGCTTGCAATTTTTCTCGCCAGTTGCTTGCGCAGTTGTTTAGGTAATTTTCTAATGTTTTCTTCTTTGTTAATATTAAAATGACATTTAAAAATGAACTAAGCGACAAAATAATTTTAATCATGTGTTTTTTGTGGCCATTTCAATGATTTAAGCGCCATTTACCATTGTATCAAGCGACATTATCTGATTAAATTCTCGGTTTTGCAAATATCTCAAGATTTTTATGTTGAAAATCCCTTTCGAAATCTGTCTAATTCGCTAAAATACACAAATAAATAACCGAGCAAGAAGTTTTTATCGTTTCCTGTAAAATTTTAAAAATGTCGCTTAATACATTCTTGCGGGAAGGTATCGATGTTGTGTGATAAATTCATAAACCGATCTGCGATCGACAATATCTCAATCTACATTGACAATTTGGGAATTTTGTCAATAGGAAATGAAATTAAGGAAAATATAGACTTCGGTGTCATAAGAAAGTTGGCGATTGAAAGGCCAGAAAAGTTAAATTCTTTTAGTTATTATTTCATTATTTCCCTTGTTTTGTTCTTTCCCCTTTTTTCACATGAGTTTGGATAGAAGATAGGGGGCGCTGTTGAAATCTCGCTCAGGGTGCTAGAGTTCTTTAACCAATACTTACATACATATGTACATTGGATGACAAAATTAGGAAGTTCATGATGTCAGTATGGCAACGCGACCCAGGGCTATGCAAATCATGCAATCTTTGAATGCAGAAAATGGCTTAGAGAAAAGCGGGGTTCACGATTTGTTTGACACACTTGTTCGACGACCAAATTAGGGTAGCGTTCAAATTGAACGATATGTTTGACACACATCATTTCTGATAAGATGTTGAACTGTGAACATGGGGCGGGTATTTTATTTACTTCATTAATTGCAGCATTATCGTTTTGGAATTCCAAATCAATAGTAGATAATCCTTCCATTTCTGTTTCCTGCTCTTTTTGGAAGTTTAAATCTTTAAAATACGAACAATTTCAAAACATTTTGTCCGCGCTCGACACTATATTTTCGATGTTTACTCATTGAATACACAAAAAAAAATAAAAAAATGACCTGAAGTTTGACAACAAGCGTTCACATTGAACGATATGTGTGTCAAGCATGGCAAAAAGTTGAAAAATTTGAAAAACCATATGATAAGTTGGACGACTTGTTTGAACGCCGTTCGAATTGAACGATTTGGTAGGTCGTCAAACAAGTGTGTCAAACAAATCGTTCAATGTGAACCCCGCTAAAGACAAAAATTGAAAATGGGGGAAGGTTCATTCTCATACAATTACTGCAATGCCCACCGAACTGTTCTGTTGGTTTCAATGAACAGAATTTTCATCCTGCTAAGGTTTTTGTTACCAAAAAAATTTCAGAGAATATGGATGAATTATCGAAAACTGGCACAAGAGAAGAGAACCGAATACCTGACTTATGGGAATTGCAAGAGGCTTTAAATAGCATAAATAGATATACAAAAACTATTAACTTAAATCTAAAGCCAAACTGGGATGACGTCATGTCCATTTCAAATAAAACCTTTTAATTTATTCATTAAAATATAAAACATTGTTTTTCTATTTCAACAGTTAAATATGAAAATTTCTAGGTACAAACTTTTGATATCCCTTTCGTAAGCACATGTTTTGCATGAAGCACATTACCAATCCGGTCCTTTTTATAATTCCACAAAAAAATGAGGACGGTTTATTTGGACTCTCTATAAAATTGTGTATCTACGCTTAAAGATGACATTCGGAACAAGTGGAACAAGTTGTTTATAACTCTTTAGCCAGCTATCTGCTGCAGTTCATTCAAATTCGTCCTTTTGCGACCTTGAACAAAGAACGTATTTATATTTAATTTGAAATTAATGTTAGCTTTAAACTCCTGCAGTTAATAACTACACAAATTACCAACATTGTTGTTGTTCTCTTATGTTCCTTGTTTCGTATTGTACATGGAACTTAGCCATTTATATGCACCAGCATAAATCCTTTTAAGTATTCATTACCTCAATTACGGACGGAAACTCAAGAGGGAAAAAAAATGCCTGAGCAAACCAACAACGCTAACGATGGTTTTATGCGAATTTAATTAAAGCTCAAGTGGAAAACGGAATAGAACGTGCAAGTCCTGCCTGCCATTTGCCAGGAATGGAAGGAGCTTACTTTCTTTCTGTTCATGTTTTTTTTTTCTTTTTTTTTTTTTTGCAAAAATCCAAATTACCCCATCATTTTCATTCACATTTCACATTATCCTTTCTTCGTCAGATCTGGATGTGGCATAATTCCGGAGGAATGGGCTCCTCCGCCTCCCACAAGTACTCGTACGTATGAGGTATAGGGATTTATTTTTCAATATCTACCACAACTGTATGTACACTAGGGAACTCCGATGGGTTGCTTTTGTTTCGAGTATAAGCGTATTTGCTCCTTGAATGAAACTAAATTGTTCACGGACACACGCTCCACATAATGCATGTGAGCATTTGGTAAGGAATTTCATTTCATCTTGTCTCCTTGAATAATATTCATTTTGACCTAAATACCATCATTATTATTCTTTCATTGGCAAGGACGTCATTCGAGACACAAGTTATATACAGTGCCAGCCAATTGAAACTTAAAAAATAAAAACCAAAAATACTGAATCCGCAAAATAATCATATACAGTCGACTCTCCCCAAGTCGAATTCTCACGAAATACCAAGATTTGTCCGAGTTAGAGAGAGTCATAGAAAAATTCGAGTAATGGAGAGAAACATTTATTTTTGTTTTAAAGAGTTTGTTTAGTTAAAAAAAGGTTGATATACTTACAAAAAAGTTAACAAAAAAACATAGCATCTTATTATTAAAAAAATAATAATAAAATAAGGACTCATGAAATTCATCAAAACAAAACAAAAATATAAAATAATAAAACAACAAACATCTTCTTGCTTATTTAAAATTAGATACCATAAGAACAAAAAAAAACATTACTTAAAAAAATGTGTTATCCTTGATTGAGTCATCATGTTGTTCATCATGTTTTTGAAGTGAATACTTCTTTAGCGACGTATTGTTTTTGAAAACGAGTTACGATAACGAGCTACGATAAATGAGTTACGATAAATTTCGATAAATGTGTTTCGATAACGGTCTGTCTGTATGTCTGTCTGTCCATCCGTCTGTCTGTCTGTCCGTCCGTCCGTCTGTATGTCTGTCTGTCCGTCCGTCCGTCTGTCTGTATGTCTGTCCGTCCGTTCGTTTGTCTGACTTTCTGTCCGTATGTCTGTCCGTCCGCCTGTCTGTCTACCTTTTAACATCTAAACCGCTGAACCAATTGTAATGTAATTTGACATTCTGAAACTTCCCGAAGCCTTGTAAGCAGAAATTAGACAACTGAAGAAAAATAATTTGTTTAATGATTTTTGCATTTTTAAAAACAATTTTAGAGTGAGTAAGAAAATATTTGTTGATATCCTGCGAGAAATCTTGATCTTGGAAAATCTTGATTTTCTTTCATGTAATTCAAGAGAATACTCTCTTGCCTCTAATTTTTGTGTTGTACTATATTAAACAAAGGAATTATTTTAATACACTAATGGAAAGTCTTATTATTCTACTCATATTTTTCAAAATGATTCTGATCAACAAATTAATTAATTAATTCACTTTACAACGGCATGTGAATTCAATTCACTAAAATCACAGGATTTTCGGAATGCAGAACACGAACTTACAGCTGTCATCTTGAGTGGAATGCAGAACACCCAAATATCCACTTTCGAACATATAATCCACAATTCATAGTTTCGTTCGGAATGCAGAACACCCAATTCCACTTTTGGTGGTTGAATTCACTAAAAGTGAAATGCAGAACAGGGGGGTTAATGAAATTTTGAATAGCTGTTTCTTTTATAATTTGTCGATCTATCGATTATACTAGACAAATTTCTTCTCTTACATATTACACATACACAACTGCTTTGGATTGGATAAATATTCACTTCCCCCGTGAGCTTATGCGGATGAGGCTCACACATATTTTTTTTTAAAAATGACTCTAGTTTAAGAAGACAATTTTGAACATCATCCGGTACTTTATCAGATAATTCTATTGCAGATTGTAGGAATTCAATCGCGTTTTTAATTTTGATTTTATCTGGCATTTCTAGATTATCTCGGGCTCCTCTTTTTTTCAGCACTTATTACTTCTTAAACAAATTCGTTGACAGGTATTTCGGTAGTCACAATACCATCATCGACTTCCGTAAAGTCTTTCCAATTAACATTTTCAACATTCTAATTCGCTTCTGTTAACTTGTTCCACATTTGCTCGATTTCACGGGCGCGGCGCGTCTCCGTTGTTAGATCCAAGTAAATTGAGCGAAATTTCATTTTCATCGTCCCATGTCTCGTCTCTAACCACAGCCCTTTTAAAACAATAAATTCCAGCTGGAATCTTGCTAAAACAAGTTCTTTTTATATATGTACATACGCAGATAGATCCATTGTAAAACCTGTTTTGAATGCAACCAACAACACAAAGAAAAGGATAACAATGTTTTTTGTTTTGTTTTTGCGTTGCAAATTTTAAGAACTTTACCTTTTTTTGGAGGTACCAAGTATATGAATAGGAAGAAACACGATGAGCTGACGATGATGGCACACGCGATGCTACACTTATTTAGGGTATTGAAGTGTGCAGGTACCAACTTGAGTTAGTAGTTAGTTACATATATACATACATATATGTATACTCAAATACGAATTCCGAAGGAGTAATGTATTTTTATTTTGTTTTGTGATTAACAAAATTCCACTTAAGGGGTGAGAGAAGATGCCAATGATCGAGAGAATGTGTTCGAGTTAGAGAGAGTTCCGACTTAGAGGGAGTTCGACTAAGAGAATGGTTTTTGTATGGAAAATGGAAGGAAATGATAAAATATGGCGAAAAAGTTCGAGTTAGAGAGAAATTCAACTTTGGTTCAACTTTGGGAGAGACCATTGTACAGTGAGAGTCAAAAATTTGTATGCAGCAAGTGCCTTCTAGTACAAAAGTTTAATAACGATATGTAACAAGTAATAAGAAAAAATATTTTAAACACGCAAATTAAGCTTACAACTCCCTTTTTTATTTTTTGCTATAAAATAGTTTTTTTAAAATGGGATTCAGAAACTATTCACGATAAAAGCAAACAATACCTGAAAAAGCAGTCAAAAGTTAGTATACACCACAATTTAGTTAAAAATTCATGAGCAGGTAGGTTCCGTTAGAATTATGTATTCTTATATTTCGCAATCCTTGCAACTTTTCGTTTGCAAGCTGTCATAGTATAGTGCGTGGTTTATTTTTAATATTTCATAGTAAAAAGTAAGGTTTTGAATTGATAATGGCGCGAGGAAGGGATTTACCGGTAGAAGTGCGAAATTTAATCGGTCAGCATCTGAGGGAAGGTAAATCGCTGGCGGAAATTGCTGATATCGTCAAGAAAAGCCGTGCAATCATCCAAAAAATTATCGAGAGATTCAACTTGCGTGGAAATACGAAGACTGTGCAGCGTTCTGGTCGCCCTCGCGTTATGACCGACACCGAAGTGCGGAAAATAGTGAGGAAGTAGAAAAAACTCCGAGGTCAAGTGCAGTGCAAATAGCGCAAGACGTTACTCAAGGGCGTAGAAATCCAGTAAGTGCTTAAACCATTTGTAGAGCCTTAAATGCTAGTGGATTACACGGAAGAGTGCCACGAAAGAAACCATGCATTTCTAATGTTAATCGTCTAAAGCGCCTGACCTTCGCCAAAAATCACTTAAATACCGGTCAAACGTTCTGGGATAATGCCATCTTTAGCGACGAGAGCGAGTGTGAGATATTTAGTTCAAAACGCAGGAATAATTTCTGGAGATCATCAAATAGCGACCTTCTTCCGCAAAACCTCACTGCGACCGTGAAACATGGTGGAGGGTCAGTGATGGTATGGGGTTGCATGTTGGCTACGGGAACTGGAAATCTTGTTTTCATTGAATCGACAATGAATAGCAAAGACTATCTTGCCATTTTGCAGAACAATTTACTCCTTAGTGTGCAAAAATTGGGTCTCACATCGTCTTGAGTCTTCCAGCAGGACAATGACCCAAAGCATACTGCAAAGATTGTCAAAGAATAGTTGCTGTATCGTACCCCTAAGCAGCTTAACTCGCCTCCACAATCTCCAGACCTTAATCCCATTGAACACCTGTAGGAAGTTTTGGACAGAAATATCAGAAAACGGGCCATAACGTCTACACAAGGCCTTCGGACGGCATTTACCGAAGAATGGGCAAAAATCTCCCCTGACGTCATCAAAAATCTTGTTTCTTCGATCCCTCGAAGATTAGCCGCAGTAATAAAAGCAAAGGAGGCCCAACTAAATACTAACGCCTAAGCTTTTTGACCCTATGTAAGACAAAAAGTGTTTATTTCTCAACTGTATACTGACTTAATTTTTCACATCTTTCTTTGATAAAGTACAAAGTGTTGTTATTCACGCTCTAACCAAATGACATATGTCCAACCAAATGTATGTATACTGAAACTGACGCCTAATTACAGCTGTTTAACGGAAAATGTTTGGGGTGGCTAATACATGAAGCACGTACTATCTACGCCATCTCTGGTAAAACGTTACGAATTAATTTCAACTCCAATAATAAAAAAAAATGCAACCGTACTAAATACGCAAATCCTTTTGGTGCATTTAAATAATTTAAAAAAAAAAAAAAAAAAAAAAGCAAAGGAGGCCCAACTAAATACTAACGCCTAAGCTTTTTGACCCTATGTAAGACAAAAAGTGTTTATTTCTCAACTGTATACTGACTTAATTTTTCACATCTTTTTTTTTTCATCAATCGTGAATAATTCCTGGATTCCTTTTTTTTATAACTAAAATGTTGTGAATAATAAAATAGTGAACTGTGAGCTTTCTTAATGTGCTTAAAATATTTTCGTTATTTCTTGTTATTTAGCGCTGTTGAACTTCTTACAAGTAGGCACTGGCTGTATACAAATTTTTGACTCTCACTGTATATTATTTCTGTAGTATAGGTACCATTTGCGATTCTCACAGATAGCCAATCTTAACAAATGAGGGGTCAAAAGAAAGAGAATTTCCTGGAGCACTGACGAATTGCACTTCCACTTTATAAATAGGCGTGTTTTTTTCAAACCTATATAGGCTAAACATGTTTCCGCAACATGTTTTCAATGTAAAATACAACAAAACCTTTGCCTGGATAATTATCCAGTCTTGTTTTTGTAAGGAAAGCTTTTTCGAAATCTATATAGATTTGAAAAAAGACGCATCAAATGTTGACAAATTAGAAAACCGATTAAAACTAAGTTACCGGAGAAAAAAGAACTTGATTGCAAGTACACCATCCAGACCATAAAAACCGGTCTGTTTTGGTGCTGGTCATTTTGTTATACAAATGTAAATGTATCAGCACCAGTACAAAAGTTTATTGGACAAAGCTCCTAAATTCATGGAGCAAACTCGACAAACCTCTTCCAAAATGTAGAGCAAACATGGATGGACATTTCAAACGGCTTAATAACTTTTATGACAAATTGATGTTGTATGGTGCCAAACAAAATAAAGGCAAAGTATACTTAGAGAACCAATGTCAGAATCCTTAATTTCTCTTTTCATTTAAGTTGTATATTTATTTCTTTATATTATAAAAATAATTACTCCCACTAAAAGATATGTAAAAGCTTTCTTCTATAAATGTACATATGTATGTACATCTAGAATTATGACAATTGGTGCATTTTAAATGGTTTACCTTTTTAAACTAGATGAGTAATTTTGTATTAACCCATTTTGGCCCGGTACCAGTTCCTGTGGACATTTTTACACGATATTTTCAAAAGTAGCTCATATGGACCCCATCAAACCAAAAATGTTAACAAAACATTTTTCTCTTTAACCGTTTACCTGTTATGACCTGGGTAGTTTACTACCCACTGGGCCAATAAGTATCGAAAAAAAACTTATTTCAAGAAAATCAACATTGCATAAATTAAATAGCTAAGTTATGAGTAGTACGTAGGGGTAAATAACCATGTACTTATATGTTTGTAGTATATTTTCCGAAGCATTTAGAATGCAAACTAGCTAATAATATACTTTATACAAATAAAGGGCGCCTTACTGTGATGAATTTTGCAGCGCTTTTGTCACTAATGCTACCATCGAAATATTGTATTATGCATGTGGATGGGCGATTGCTCTGCTCTCAAAACCTCCTTAGACACATGGTCTCTTAGCTCCAATTGTAGCTTGACATTTCCCGATTTCGTGACCAAAACAAGCAATTCTCATGCATTGAGCATCATGTTGGAAGATGTATTGACAAAAATTTGTCACCACTACTTTTTACTGTGAATACCTCAATAATCGCCTACGGTGATTGATGGGCCGTCTTATTTTGGCAAATGTATCTGATCGAACTTTGTGTTGTCTGATAAATGAATAAGTCATTTGATTGATTCAAATATCGACATTGAAAGATTCTTCGCAACTGAAACTCAAAATGTATGCTGAATTGACCAGTACATACAATTTCCATGGAGGAAGTGTATGGTATTCATTGCGGAACAGTGTATCCAAGAATCTCTTCAATTCGTGCAGTCTGAATTGAAGCTGTGCATTATGTTGTGCCGCATATTGGTTATTAAATACTTTTATCATTTCGGTAATGCCATCAGTATGGAAAAGAGAAAACAACTGAGATGACGATTTACCACCTAACCTACGACAATGATAGCTAATAAAAGAGCGTTTTAGCATATTTTATACTTGCTTTAGTGGAGTATAATACCCAATAGCTGTGATATAGATTAAATTCTGGCTGCTTCAGCATCCACTTCCACGTTAAGAATACTCAAAGATACGTTATTCTGACAATGATTAAAAGGTGGCTCCAATCTGGTCTCCGACTCTGCCTCATGAGCATGTAAACATTCTAGCTCCAAAGTTCCACCAAAATCTATTAAAAGGAGTGCATTGTCGACTTTTGAAGGCACATACACAACATTTGCGTATTCCGTTCTGTGCACCTTACTGACCACATAATCTTCTTCATCAGGTGACTAAAGCAAGGCCATAATCTCCTCCATTTGCATTGTTGTTGTTTTAATCTATGATATCTACTAGTACACCATTTATTATCTTGACTAAATACTGAATCTGGATGAATCACCTCGAAATGCGGAACAAATAAATAAACAAAAAACGGTAATTTCAAATTGTTTCAATGTTATATCTTATGTACTATAAACCTGAAGAATAAATAAATACTAAATACTAAATACTAAATGTTATACATGACTTGTCTTAAAATGAAAAAAATTCTTACATATTGGCCCGTTAGGTAGAAAACTACCCATCAATTTTTGAACGTTGATCTGTCAGGTCTGATACACGGAACACATAAAGTTATGATACAAATGTTTAGTACTTTATATTGACGTCATAGAATAGACATTATATTTTATTGTTTATATATTTATAATATTTTTTTTATTTTTTTTGTAAATGCTTTTTTGAAGCCTACATTTTAGGCCCCAATCATAGTGTTAAAATAGAGGGGTGGGGGGAAGAATGAAAAACAAAATGGTAACTAACACTACTTAAATTACATTTAAATAGAAAAATTATACAAACAGTCATTAATCCTCTGGAGAAAAAATTATAAAAATCTGGGTAGAAAACTACCCACTCGGGCCAAAATGGGTTAATTATATTCACCTATTTATACAAAATAGAAAATAGTATTGGATTTGGAATTAACTTGTAGCGTTTATTTTTATCAAAAAAAAATTTGTTTATATAAAATTAAATTGAAAAATTACGTTATTCGAAGTATTGTCCATCGCTACGCTAGCCACCACTTTTTGCCATCTTTCGGGCAGGATACGAATACCACGTCGGAAGAACGGCAAATCTTTTTTTGCAATCTTCATAAGAAGTAAACTTCTGCTCGGACAGTCGTCGATCGGAATAAGTGGTAGTTAGAAGAAGCAGTGTCTGGAGAATACGGTGGGTGGGGTAGGGATTCCCATTTGAGCATTTCCAAGTATATTTTGACCGGTTTTACGACGTGCGGACGAGCATTGTCGTGCTGCAAAATCACTTTGTCGTGTCTTTTGAAATATTCCGGCGGTTTTTCGTTCCTTGTAGTCGGTAGCAATCTCCAGTGATGGTTTCATTCGGTTTTGAGCAGCTCATAGTAGACCACACTCTTCCGATCCTTCCAGAGAATAAGCTTGAATCCATGGATAATTGGCTTTGCTGTTGATGTTGATGGTTTGCCGGGCTCAACCCAAGACTTTCTGGTCTGCACTTGGGATTTTCGTAATGGATCCACTTTTTATTGGCAGTGACAATTTGATGCAAAAATCCCTTCCCATTCTGCCGTTAAAGCAGCTGCTCACATGTGAAAAACGGCTTTCGACGTCCCACGGTTGCAATTCGTATGGGACCCGATTACCTTGCTTTTGATTATTTTCAAGGCTTTCAAGCATTTTCCTACCATTGACATGGCAACTCGATTCGGGCAATTCTTGAATTCTTTGACGTGGGTCTTTATCTAGCAATTCCTCCAATTCTTCATCTTCGAACTTTTTCGGCTGTCCAGGTCGTTCCTTGTCTTCCAAGTCGAAATCACCACGTAAAAAGGGGCAAACCACTTTCACCACGTTTGTTCGGCTAGAGCATGGGCACTATTTTTCATATTAAAGTAATGAGGTAAAACTCTCTGCAAAAACAATTAATCTGGAATAAAGTTCGACATATTTGATAAAGTACAAAGTGTTGTTATTCACGCTCTAACCAAATGACATATGTCCAACCAAATGTATGTATACTGAAACTGACGCCTAATTACAGCTGTTTAACGGAAAATGTTTGGGGTGGCTAATACATGAAGCACGTACTATCTAAAACGTTACGAATTAATTTCAACTCCAATAATAAAAAAAAATGCAACCGTACTAAATACGCAAATCCTTTTGGTGCATTTAAATAATTTAAAAAAAAAAAAAAAAAAAACTAACTTAATGTTTCCATAACCATATTCAACAGCACACGTAAGTGCTACAATAAATGTCACATGTGTAAATTATTACATCCATTAAAATTTCCCCACACTACACATACACTACACATATAATGTGTATACATAAACATACTCGTATGAAAGAGTCCTTATATGAGACAATTATTAAAATTTGCACAGCAAAACGCTGTCAGCCTTTAAAAAAAAAAAAAAAAACGCAAATAGAAAATGGAAACGAATACGTTCCACTTTTTGAGTAATTTATGACCAACTTCTACACTATTATTTTTCCAACATAAAAAATAGCAGCTAATGTTTTTTCTATCCTCTTTTCTTTTTATCATCATTTCAGATCCTTTTGACCTAACTCAACGTGTAACTGAAATCCACACACATACATATTCACATCGTATTGAAGCACTTAGCCAACAACGGGGTGGTAAAAGTAGGAAAATATTCAAAATTCTACCACCATACCGACCGACAGAGAGGAGATTTCTGAAAGTGTCCTTAGGCACACACACATACCAGAACATTCTAGCTGGTGTTATTGCAGGAAGTGCATACATCAGACACTTGCATGCGACAGCAGCCATGACAATGGCAAGACAAGGATTTTATGTATGCAATGCGATAGCATAAGTTCCTGAAGTAATTTAAATAAATTTCGCAAAAAAGGACCCTCAGCTGGATAAAAAAAAAAAAAAATCCCACGTGTCGCAAGCAGATAGAAATCTGAATAAAGCTTTGGCATAAGCAAAGAAGAAAGATCCTTTTTTGATTTTTATCGCATTTTCAATGAAACAACGACACCCACTAGCAGCGGAATGACGCTAAGCAACAACAACAACAACAGAACTGCAACTAGGACCAACATAGTCGTCAATAACGTGGGAAATTCTGTATAAATAGCACATTCACGGTACCTTTGCGCGTTGGCGATTTGATATGTGATGAGCATCATGTGCATCGGTGAATAGCTTAAGTCCTGCAAATTAACCGCAAATAAATGCATTGGCACTCCATCGCAGGAGTTGCATAACAAAATTTAACACTCACGTGGGGACACAACCAACAACGTGATCCGAAAAACCCATCCAACGTGAAGTTACGGTCTTTTCTTTTTTGCCTGCAGTACAACGACAATATTTAAGGATACGTCTGCGTTTTGCAATCAAAACAGCAGAGTAGAATTAGAATAACGTGTGCATGTGTGTGTGTGTGTGTGGACGGAAGTATTCGTCGTCGAGTCCACAGTGAGAAGAAGAAGAAAAATTAACAGTCAACATGTTGCCGACAAACGTGATGTCGTTCATGAAGAAGGTGAGTGATGGTCTTGATAATGAATATGCTATTGAGTAGGGTATCCTTACATACTCGTATCCTGTGGAGAATCTCTTTTTTTGTTTGTTATTTTATAATATGGTGTACTGTCTACTTTTCTGGTATAGTAGAACAGAGGAGAAAGAGAATGGTAACTTTTTAAAAAAAATTCTGTTGACTTACGAGTTAGTACATACATTAATGAACATACATACTCGTACATACATAAAGATACGGACCTGCCATTCTGATGAATCTCATACCCAGAGAGTTGAAAATTACATAAACTGTCGGGTGTGTAAAAAAAAACCGCTTCTGTTCCAGTTGCTTTTTTAATAAAATTGACGTAATCCAATTAATGTTGATGGTGGAAATGAAAAAAACTGTAACCAAAATGGCGAGTTTATTAAGTCGAAGAATAGAGAATATTTGGCACCACCTTTTTGATGTGCAAACATCTAAGCGCACGTTAGCAAAATTTCTAGTGGAGTAATTCCGCGATTTCGGGGACGGAATTGCGAATGGTTACGAAATTTATAACTCAAATTTCATAGCAGCTCGATAAAATATGGACATAGTGATTGCTTATGTTCCTGGTCAACTTTTATATCTGCGCTTTTTATCCCGGAAAATGGCATGTTTTTCAGAAAATAGTGAAAATACTGCATATTGGGAGGGAAAATTATAGTTATACAGCCCTAACTCAATAATGGCTTATCGGATTGAAAAACAAAATAGGTGAAATTAGTAAATTTGTCTCTGATTAATTTGAGATATAAAACATCCTCCTGCGTTGTCCTAAAGCTGAGCAATGTTCAAAACCATTATTGAAAGCATCGCCCACAATTTTCTTTCAGTAGAAACCACCGCCAGCAGTCAGGTAGCAGTGGGTATCGTTGCAATAGTGTGTGTGTGAGTATATGTGCGTGCTTTAACATGATCATAATGCTTTGCATTTCAATGTTCTGCAAAGTTTGATTTCCAATAGAGTGTCTATAAAGTGCACTAAAATAAGTAAGCCGGATAGTTTCGTTTCATCTTTTAAAATAGTTACCCCTGTTTCGATCTTTGACTCACTATGCAAAAATGACATTTGGCCCCCCAATACTCTCGTAAAAGAATTCACCAATCGAGCATCTAAAAGACATACCAGCACATCGCAGGTTCTACATTCAAAAAACTCTCTCGATTGTCCCTCTACTACCAAAATGTAAGAGGGTTACGAAGTAAAACTACCGATATTTTTGCCAACTCTCAGGCTTTTCCACATGACATTTTTGTTTTTACAGAGACTTGGTTAAACGCCAATATTTTGGACACGGAACTCTTCAACTCCGAGTTCCTAGTTTATAGAAAAGATCGTTATATGGATAGTTGCACGGGATTGGGTGGTGGGGTGCTTATTGCAGTTCGTTCTCACCTCAGGTCCAGCTTACTCAGTGTTCCTTTCCCTTTGAACACAGAAACTATTTGTATTAAAATTTGTATTGAGGACAAAACTGTCTTTATCATTAATTCATACATTCCTCCCAATAGTGATACATCATTGTATTCTGAGCTGTCGCTTATCTTAGAACACATTCATGACTTATCCTGCTCGGAAAATAACATTTTATTGCTCGGCGACTTCAACTTGCCACAAACGATCTGGGTTCCATCGGAGGATGGATCCTATCTCACAGCATCGTTTAATTCCGCTCAGCAGGAGCTTATTAAACTGGACTCCATTACGTCTTTTGACTTACAGCAAATCAGCTGTATTAAAAACTACAATAATCGAACTCTCGATTTGGTATTTTCCTCTGACCCTGTTAGTACTGTTGTTCAAGAATCTTGTTCAAGCATAACTAACATAGATAGACATCATCCACCCTTGGATGTATTTTTTGACTTGAGCTGTCATATATATGATAATAGTGACCCTAATGATGGCTCGTATATCTTTGACTTTCGACGAGCTAATTATCAGCAACTGTCTGAAAGAATAAGGTGCTCCAATTTACAAAACATTAATATTTCACCTAATATTGAGGATGCAGTAAAATGCTTTTATAGTATCCTAAATGACTGTATAAGTAGTTGCATACCAACAAAATTATCGAAAAATGCAATATCAAACCATCCTTGGTACACTAAGGATCTGAAAACTCTACGAAATAAAAGAAATAGAGCATGGAAAAATTATATTAAAAGTCTCAGCCCAAAGGACTTTAATATTTACATTGCATTTTTCGATGAATTCAAACTGCTTTCAAGCAGCTTATACAATGACTATATAAGCACAATGGAAACCTCACTTAGGAATAACCCGAAACAATTTTGGAGCTTGGTTAATTCCAAGAAAAGGTCTGACGGATATCCAGCAGAGTTTTCTTATAATAACAGCGTTTTTAATGACCCTGTTGATATTTGCAACTCTTTCGCGAATAATTTTCGTAAATCTTTTAACGATGTGCCGCTTAGTATTGATGATGATTACTTTGAGCATCTCAAAGATGTTCCTCAAGTTGGCTTTACCAACATTGCCTTAGACTTGCAGACTATTTCGAAATTTATTTCATTTCTGAAAGATGATTACTCTTCAGGTCCTGACGGCGTACCTCCAATAGTCCTGAAAAAATGCAGTGATGTCCTTGCTCTGCCGTTGAAGTCTCTTTTTGAGATCTCCATATCAACTGGCCATTTCCCTAGCTTCTGGAAGCAATCGTTTATTACGCCCGTCTTTAAGAAAGGCGATAGAAATATTATTACGAACTACAGACCGATTTCAAAGTTGTCATGCATACCAAAATTATTTGAGCAAGTTGTGTGTGAAAGCCTTACTTTTCTTTGTCGGGGTGTTATTTGTACAGAACAACATGGATTCGTTAGAAACAGGTCTACTGTCACAAACCTATTAACATTCTCCCATAACTGTTCCAATGCCTTAGAAAGTGGTCATGAGGTGGACTGTGTGTACACTGACTTCTCCAAAGCTTTCGATCAGCTTTCTCATGATATTATTATCTACAAACTCGAGGCGTTAGGTTTTCCCCCAATATTTATTTCGTGGGTTGGCTCTTACCTCAAGCAGAGGTCATATCAGGTTAAATTTAGAGGTTGTCTTTCAGACTCCTTCTTAGCAGGATCCGGCGTCCCTCAAGGGAGCCACCTAGGTCCACTTTTATTTATTCTTGCTATCAATGATGTTCCATCAATCATAAAACATAGCAACATTCTAATATTTGCCGACGATATGAAGATCAGTAAAGCAATTACAACCATAAATGATTGTAGACTTCTGCAATCAGATATTGATAGTTTCAGTACCTGGTGCTATAAAAATGGTTTAGTCCTTAACCCACTCAAGTGTCAGTCCATGACTTTCTCTAGGAAACTGGTACCGACTATATTCAACTACTTAATATCGAATCACTCTCTCAGTCGGGTTTATAGTTTTAAGGACCTGGGTGTTTACTTTAGCCCTGAACTTGATTTTAAAGAGCATATAAACCACATTGTGAATAAATCAAATTCAATGTTAGGTTTCGTTAAAAGATGGTGTAAAGAATTTAAAAATCCTTATGTCACTCTCTCACTATTTAACAGTCTTGTCCGTCCTCACCTCGAATATGCTTCGCAAGTATGGACACCTTATCAGAAAAATCTCAATACTCGTATTGAAGCTGTCCAGCGACGCTTCATCCGATTCGCATTGAAAGGTCTTCCCTGGGACGATCATTTTAACCTCCCCCCATATTTGCATCGGATAAAACTGTTGCAAATGCAGCCTTTGGCTCAAAGAAGGGTCAATAATGATATCATTTTTATGCATCAACTGATCTCAGGTCTGATTGATGCACCTGACTTATTATCCTGTTTAGGATTAAACTTTCGTGGGGGATCGCATCACCTGCGTAGTATAGAGTTACTGCATGTTCCTCATCACAGAACAAATTACGGGATGCATGAGCCTATTAGCCGCATGAGTAAAATCTATAACTTAAATGTAAACATTCTTGACTTTAATCTTAACAAAATTACACTTAAAAATGTCTTGCGTAATGTAGTTCCTCGAACATAAACTCTAATTATGTATATTTGTTCTTATATTTGTTTATTTATTGCTAGTGGTAGTGTTGAAATGTAGCGTAGCCTAACCACTAACACCAGCACTAAATGATGAGCCTGTTGATGCATATTTTGCCCTGGCAAATTTCTGCTTATGGCTGTTGCTTGTATTAAGCACACCATGACACAGATCTGATAGTGTTTTTAAAAAAAAAAATCATTATCACCATTTGCGGCTCTCCCACTTAACCAATCTTAACAAATGAGGTGTCAGAAGAAAGAGGATTTTCTAGAGCAGTGATTTGGATTTTTAGTTTATAAATATTATTAAAAATCTCGCATGTAGAAAACCTACAACCTACTTACGAATAAAATGGCTACCTACTGGCCTCTAGTGTCCCAGTGGCACCTTGTTCCAAAAATTAAGAGCTACTTTTCGTGATAGAGATCCTGATAAATATTATGATTAAGGCTTGTACACACATGCGATTGAAGTCGCACGACTATCCAGTCGCAAAAAATAGAACACATAGCTTTCAATGTATGTAAGTGCGCGCACATGATACGTTGCGATTAGTAGGTTTCATGTGCAATTGCATGTGTGCACCTGGCCTAAGTGTAAACAAATTGCTTATATTTATAAAATCAGAGTGCATTTCGTCATTGCTCCAAGAAGTTATTTTCTTTAGACACCTCATTTGTGAATGTAGTTACGTTGAAATAATGCTTTTCCATAATAATTTCATTCATATGCTTTTTTATGTAAGAACTTGGATGAAAAGTTTTTATAACCGCGGCGTTTGAGTGTGTAGCGCATCGGTTTTTCTACCTTTGGCGCAGTACTACTGAGTCTAAGGGTACCAGGTTCGTTTCCTGGTGTCGAGTGTGCTGCGAATTGAGTGGATTCGATGAGTATATTGTATATACATACATATGCGATTGGCTTGCATTTTATTGAACATAGACTAGTTATAATTTACTTTCTTTCCAATAAAGTGGAGCACTACACCCCACCCGCGTGATGTTTACACATAGCTGGGGACTGTTGGATACAGTCGCATAATTTTTTTTAATTATTGATACCTAACCTACATAGAATAAAAACAAAGTAATATATGAAATTGAAACTGATGAGTATACCAAAATAACCGCTATTTCTTACATACCAAGTCACATACATGGTGGTGGACACATATTTAACTGGCGGTATTTCCTGCACTATATGTTGTATTAACGGACACTTAAAATTTAGTGGCGTAGCCACGATTTTGAATCACTGCCTGCAGTCTGCGTGGCATGGATTCTACTGATTTTTCGCAAAAGCTCTGAGGAATGGTTCCCTAAGCGACTTTCGTTTCTTCGTATAGTTTTTCAAAATAACCAATTTTCTTGAACCTTAGCTTTCTTTTGAGCACTTGCCATACATTCTCAAATTGATTGAGATCAGGGCTACATGACGGCCAGTCTAATAAGGTCACCATATTATCTTCAATCTTTTGGATAAGCGGTCGTTTGCTTCCGATCATTGTCCTGTTGAAACACCCAAAACAACCGGTAGATTTTTATCTGCATATGGCTCCATCATGTTTTCCAATATATTGCAATATTGGAGCCTGTCCATATATCTTTAAATCTTATGAATTAGACCGACGCCGCACCAAGACATTGCACCCCAAATCAATGTGCTCCCACTTCCATGTTTAACCGTTGGGCAGGTATACTTTGAGTCAAATTCTTTCGATTTCGGACGACGTACAGCATTTACCGTCGGATGAAACTCTATTTATTTTAGTTTCATCGGTGAATAGCACATTTTTTCACTAGGCGACGGTCCAATGGCTATATTTGTGAGCACACTCCAATCGTTTTTTCTGTTCCGCTCAGTTAAAAGTAGCTTCTTCCTAGCTCTTCGCTCAAAAAGTCCTGCTTCACGCAACCTTCGTTTAATTGGATCTACGGATGGTCCGCTATAGTTTGCACCAAAAACTGAAGTAAGAATTTCACTGGCTGTAGAGTGCGGGAAGTTTGGGAGGGAGTTTGTCAGCGATCAGCAGTAGTTATCCTTATCCTAGGCATGCGGCTGACTTTTTGAACAGTTCCATTTTTCTTATAATATTGGATAGCATTAAAAACCATCCCTTTCGAGCACTTAAGAAGTTCTGCTATGTTGGCGCACGATTTTGCTTCGTTAAAATGGTTCAGAATGGGAGGGTTCTAGCATCACACGATCTATTTTCCCCCATTGTGTAAAACTCTAAAAAAAAAAAATCCAAAACATCACTGTGAACTAAGTAATATCAATCATACTTCATACTAATATATAAATCTCAATGTCACGCTCTTACCAGTCAATATTACGGTTCGATAAACACAAAAACTAATATACACAATGAAGTAAAACTTCGTATTCCAGTTAATTAACGTCCTGTGCCTATTATAGGCCGATTTTTAAATTAATTTATTCGCAATATTATTTAAATTAATGCAAATTAATTGTTTCTAATCATATGCACGGCCTTTTTTTGTGCTCTTTACTCTATTTAGGCTGCAAATAAAAAAAATAACGGCACTTTATATCAATTGCAAGCTCCTTTCACAAAGTTTATTTGATATGTACAATAAAAACTTAAATATAGATCTCCTAAGAGTGAAAGCGCATGAGCTATGAAGAAACCAGATCGATCACCTTAAGCGTTTCTAATTACGTGCACGCCACTGTATATAGTTTTTTTTATTGTAATTTTGTTAAAATTAAAGCCAACAAAGCTTATATTTAAATTAGGGAGCTTACTCATGCGGTTGCGTTACTAATCTACGCAGGTAATGCGATCGCCCATGAAAGTTAAATCTTTAAAAGGATAGTAAATCGGGGCAAAAGTATGTACAGTGTTGGCCAAAACTAAAGCACGATATTATTTTTTAATTGTTTTTTTTTTCATTTTTACTCAGTTTTTTTCATGGCAGAATAATATCGTGCTTTAGTTTTGGCCAACATTCATGTTTTATCCCGCAAAGTGATCAAAATAACTTACAAAAAAGAACTCGGTCATCCCGTTAACAGGATGTGTGGTAGATGACTGAAATGAAATGTACAAATTTACTTGTAAAACAAAGTCGCGGAAATTAAGTGAATGTGTTCGGAGTGGGAGATTTTCCATTTAGCAGAAAAATAAAATGGGTGAAGGAAGATGATACTCAAGATACTCAAGAGATTGTATTCGAGGTTGCGGAAGATAATAGTCAAAATGGAGTTTCAAAGAAAAGTGGCACAGCCAACGAGCTGGACTTATATTTTAAAACAATTCGGGTTGATCGGAGTAGTGTTCCTTGGGCTTGGTGATAAGAATTCCTGATTTTGTCTAAATTTGCCTAGACTTATCTTTCAACTCAGTGAGACTATTTTCGGAAGCAGGCATCGTTTATGAAAAGAAACGTAATCATTTATTACCTTCCAATGTAAAAAAAACTGGTTTCATCTATCATAATTTTCCTTAAGTAAACTTTCAGTACTAAATGGCTTAATCTACTTTTATTATTAAACTACTTGTTTATTCTGAAAAATAAAACTTTTAAATTATATTTTTGGATGTTTTTTTTTCTTAGCTTTTTTTTACCTTGTATCGACTATCCGGTCACCAGCCGGATACCAAGAGACTATTCGGCGATCTGCCAGATATAAAAAAAAGATACCGTTACATCTCTAATTCTTACAGTAAGGTGAACATACTTGCGAAACGTATTCGAGGGAAGGACGGACAAGACTGTAAAAAGAGTGGACTTCTAATTTCCTTACACTACCATCACAAAACCTAACATTGAGTATGATTTATTAAAAATGTGTTTTATATGCTTTGCCAAAGTTTAGAGCGAACCATAATACGCCAACAGAAAAAATGGATTAATACGAAACTTCTTGGACACTCGGTATCTTTTTCCTGTATTGTACTGACACTTGATTTTAGATTAAGGACTAAACCATTTTTACTGCATCTGATACTGAAACTAGCACTCATCATCTGATAACAGAAGTCTAAAGATGTTTATGGTTGTAACGGTTTTACTGATCTTTATATCGTCGGCAAATATACTAAAAGAAGTATCTATGCTATATAAATGATGAATCTCAAAATCATTCAAAATCTCAAAATTTTAGATAAAGTCAACTTGAGGAACATTTTGAATATAAACTATGTACATAGCTATTCAAACTTTTGGTTATTTTGGTGAATCAAAATAAATAAGTATGTAATTAAATTATATTTGTATATTAAATTCAGTTGTCTGTGATGATGTATGTATCACATCTTTCTTCTACTTACTTACTTACTTAACGGGCTCCCGACCCGTAAAGAGTCTCTGCCTGAGACACGGCAGCCTTCCACTCTCTTCGATCCAGGGCACGCTGCTTCCAGTAGCGGTAGCTTGGTCCTTAAACCTTTGCTCGAGCATTGTTGTCCATTCGCTTGATGTGGCCGAGCCAGTGTAGTCGACGTGTCTTGGCTTTTCGGACTACATCCACATCTTGGTACAGCTCATAAAGTTCGCGGTTGTATCTTCTCCTCCATTCGCCCTCTTCGCATACGGGACCGAATATCCCAATTTTTCTCTCGAAAGTATTCAAAATCTGCTCTGCTTTCCTGCTTATCGTCCAACACTCGGCTCCATACAGCAGAACTGGCAGGATCAATGTTTTGTAGAGCATGCATTTCGTCTTCTGAGTAAGGAGTTTTGAACCCATTTGTTTTGCCAAACCGAAGTAGCAGCGGTTTCCAAGGGTAAGTCTTCGTCGAATCTCCACTAAGGTGTCATTCGTGGAGTTGATGTTTATTCCGAGGTAGATAAACTCCTTAACCACTTCAAAGTTACTGCTGCCAACAGTGACGTTTTGTCCTAGGCGGTGGACAGATGTACTTGTACTTGTACATGTACTTGGTTTTGTCCTCATTCACTTCAAGGCCAACTCGTTTCGCCTGTTCTTCAATTGCCGTAAAAGCCTCTAAGACGACGCGACTTATGTATGTCGTGGTGACCGAAAATAAAAAAAAAATTTAAATACTTTTGGTCGGCCACGGGCCGTTAATACTTTATTATATTAAATTGATGTATACAATACTTCGATCTAAAGTAATCCGCCGTCCTTAGCGTCGCTGCAATTACTCTTTGATCATAAACGTATAACTAAGCCCCGCTTGTTCGTCGCTGTGTTGTATTTATAATCGTTGATTGCTGATGTTGCAGTCTGGTCATTGGGTCGATCCAGTTCAATGGCTTCGATGTTCTTTGCTGATGTTGCATATGTTGGTTGACTGTTGGTTTTTGCGTAGACTGCTGATGTTGCATATGTTGGTTGTTGCTTAGTGGCTATATCATATGTTACTCCTCCTCGGTTTGAGTCAAAATTCTCCTGAATTTTATAATTTAATTGTTTGTTGTATATTTTATTGCAAAAGTAGGTTAAGCCTATTGTTGAACAAATAATCATTATAATCACGCTTAAGTTTATAACATATGATATATTTTTATGAACTTTCAATTCTTTTATTTCTTTAACATTTTCAAAATTATTAAAAATAATGTCATCAAAAGTGATAGCTTTTTCAAATTAAGTTTTAAGATTGTTTTCGGGGTAAAAATATTTTTCTTGAACAATTTTTTGATTATTATAAAAAACTTCTTTTAACAAGTGTATTTGACAATTAAAAAAATTAATGAGATAATTATTATTTAATACAATTTTTCTGTTGTCACAATTGTGTTTTAATTCTTCCTTATATGCATTTTTAATAATTATAGTTTCATCATCTATTATTTGGATTTGAGTTTCATTGTTATATCTTAATTTACAATTCTTATTTATAACACAATGTTTGCTTGGTTTTAATTCCTGTAGCGTTACATCATTTTGGTATACATATGTATTATTATTTATTTCTATAATATATTCATTTTCATAATCTATTTCAAAATGTTCATTATTAGGTACTGGTATGATTAATTTTTGTTCTACTGAGACATAATTTCTTGGAACTTTAATGGCAATTATAATGAATTTATTTTTGTATTCCAGAATACCCATTTTAATTAATTTAAGTTTATGCAAATCAATTTCATAATCATTTAATTCTTCTAATGTTAATATACTGGGGTGCATAATGTTGTGTTTTGCTGATACAATATTATCTTGAATTTCATTTATTTTACTTTCTATGAATCTTAACTTGGTAATTTGGTCTAAAAATAATTGTTGTTGTACAATTTTTGAAATGGAATTTTCTATTTGATTATATGTATTTAGTATAGTTTTTCTATCAGCTAAAATTATTGTTTTTAGTGTTTCTATTGACTCATTGAAATGTTTATTAATTTTAATTTGGTGATTTATTGTTTCTATTGCATTGTGACTATTTTCTCCTGCTATCTTTAAATAATTCCAGATATCGTCTCTATCTTTATTATCCATGGTTCCGAAGAGCCATCTTTCTACGTTTCCTACCATATTTACTAATCCCCTTCTTGATCTTCTTTGTTCTTTAGGTGTAATTGATTTAATTTTTGCTACTAGTGTTTCTATTTCCTCAATTATCAAATTTTTATTTTCAATGTTCAAATGTTTTATATTAGTTCGTATGATTGAGACTGTATTAAGTATTTCTTCTGGGTTTATTATGTGTAAAATAGTGTTTGTTTGGTTAGTAATTTCTAAATCTTTAATTTTTATTTTTAAGAACCCTGTTTGTTCATTGATTACTGTTGTTTGGAGTGTTCCGTGTATTGTCGGTGTTAATAGTGTTATGAAGAGAAGTGTTGCCTGAAAATTTGTAAGGTCTTTTAATATTGGTTACATGTACGTTGTCAAGGTTTTTGATTTTATATCTGGTTTCTTCCTTGTGTCTAACATGTTTGTAATTCTTTATTGGTCCTACTTGTCTTTCCTCTGTGTAAGTTTCTCGTTTATCATTAAGTTTGTTAATTTTCTTAAGTTTAGTTTGTCGGACTCTTTCACTAAGTACTGCTTCATCAACTTCTTCTTTAGCTTTCCTAGGTGTAGTTTTTATTGTGGAGTGATATCTGTTGTTATAATTATCTAAAACTATTTGCAATTTCATTTCTACTGATAAATCTTTTTCTTCAATGCCTGTAATTTTTTCTAGAATTGTTGAATGTAATCTTTCAACGTCTGAATTTCCTGTATGGCTATTGGGTTTTGTCAAATGTATTTCGACATCATTTCTATTAAGAAAATCTAAAATATGTTCGGATTTGAACTCATTGTCTGTTACTATTTTCTTCGGTTTCCCAAATTTTGAGAAGTGTTCTATTAAAATTGCCTTTTTGCTTCTCCAATTTCTATCGGTTATTATATATCCTACTGCAAATTTTGTCAGTTTGTCTATTATTGTTACGAATGCTTTTTTTCAATATGAAATATATCTAAATGTATGATTTGATTTTTATGTTCTGGGGTCTCTGTTAAATGGTATTTTGGTTTGATGGGTTTTCTATCGTATTTGATTTCTTGACACTTTTTGCAATTATTGATTACTAATTGTATTTGCTCTTGAAGTTTAGGAAAAAAAATTTTGTTTTTCAGTGTATAGTACGTTTCGTTTATTCCGCTATGCATCGACTCTTTTGTGTGATATAGAGAAATTTGTTTATGAGCTTCCTCCTCGGTTTTGATTTCGGCTACCCTGTTAGTACATTTAATGAATTTAATATGTTCGCTCATAGAAAATAGTTGTATTATAACCTGTTGGACTTTATTATAGTCGTGATCTTCGACTTCGGAGTATATGCCTATTGATCCTTTCTTCATAAACCTAATTAATACGTCTTTGATTTTTTCTATTCCTTCAAGAGGATTAAGATAAATAATTCTACGTCCGTGCAGGACTTCTATTTCGTTTGTTACTATACTATACATTAAGATTAGTTGAGTCCTATATTTGTTAACGATTTCTTCCTTTATACCTATATGATCTAGATGTTGTTCTTCGACGGAGTGAATTGTATCTGTTAACTCCATATTAGATTCTGAGTCATTATCTTCGTTAATCTTAGGTGAATGTTCTATTCTACTAAGGAAATCGGCGACTTTATTTTCTTTTCCTTTTAAGTACTCTATTTCAAAGTTGTATTCTTGAAGTTTAAGAATCCATCTTTGATTTCGTTGTGAGAATTCCTTTCCTTTGTATTTGCTATTTAGATATTTAATAGGAATATGGTCGGTTATAATTTTAAAATGATTTCCATACAAGTATGGTCGAAAATAATTAACTGTATAAACAATGGCAAGAAATTCTTTGTCCGTTACACTATATTTTTGTTCGTGCTTGTTTAATGTTCTAGATACAAAGCAAATCGGGTGTCCATTTTGGGAGAGGATTGCACCAATGGCATAATTGCTTGCATCAGTTGTAACTACAAATGGTTTGTCGTATTCAGGATATTTCAGTATCGGGTGTGAGCTTATTAGAGTTTTAAGGTTTTCAAAGGCTGATATATATTGTGGATCTCTAATATTAATTTTTTCATCTTTCTTTAAATATCTTATCATCGGATACGCAATTTTGGCATAGTCCCTGATGAATTTTCGGTAGTATCCTGTCATTCCCAAGAACCCTTTTAGTTGCTTTTCTGTTTTTGGCATGGTTAAATTTTCAATCTCTTTGATTTTATTGGGATTTGGTTTAATTCCCTCTTTAGTCAAAATATGTCCTAGGAACTCCGTGTCTCGTTTCATAAAACTACATTTGTCTGCCTGTATCTTAAGGTTATGATCTTGTAATTTCCTAAATATTTTTTCTAGTGATTGAATATGTTCTTCTAATGTTGTGGAAAATATTAATATGTCGTCCAAATATACGACGCATATTTTATTGATAAATTCACGCAAAATGTCATTCATTAATCTTTGAAACGTTGAGGGTGCGTTCTTAAGACCGAACGGCATCCTCACGTATTCATATAAACCTGCTGGAGTTACGAAAGCAGTTTTTTCGATATCTTCTTCGGCTACTAAGATCTGATGGTACCCTTTGGCCAGATCTAATGTGCTAAAGTATTGCGACTTCTCTAACTTATCCAATATACCATCTATATTGGGGAGTGGGTATTTATCATCTATGGTTACTTGGTTTAATCTTCTATAATCGACAACTATTCTGTATTTTTGTTTTCCTGAACTATCCGATTTTTTCGGAATAACTATTATTGGTGAACTATAACGGCTGTTACTTTTTCGAATGATCCCTTGTTTCTCCATTTCTTCCATCTGTCTACGTACTTCAACTTCGTGTTTTGGCGGATATCTATATAATTTAGAGTTTATCTGTTGGTCTGTTGTGGTTTTTATTGTGTGAACTATTGTATTAGTATTAGTCAATTGATCTCCTTCTTTGAAAATCAATTTTTTATATCTGCTCAAAAGCTTTTCTATAGATTCCTGTTCTAGTTTGTTAAGATGATTCGTTTGAATATTGCAAACTCCACTTAATTCTAACACATTTACTTCTTCGAGTGGTATGGTTATGAACGGAAGATGCTTACCATTCAGTAAAATAATTTCTTCATTTTTAATATCTATGGCTTTTGTATTTTTCCCTATCCAATCCATTCCGATTAGGAAATCGTATGGCTTGTCTAATGCTATTTTTGTCCATTTCATTCTTGCGTTATATGATTGATCAAACTGGTTTGGACATTTTGTTTTGACTTGTGACGTGTTACTCCTCACCGTACCTTGAATAGTGTTTATTTGAATTGGGGTGTCTTTCATGTGTTCATAAAGGTTTGATGGAACTCTATTCGAATTTAAGAGACTTATAGTAGATCCTGTATCGATCATCGCTATAAAATCTGAATTTTCAAAAGTTAACTGTATGAATATTTTTCTTTTGTCCGAGGCTAATTGATAAAAAACTCGGAATTTTCTATTTGGTTAATTTCTTCCCTTTTGCTTAAAGCATCTACCTCCATAGGTTCTGCTCTGTATTGCCTCGATCTGTGTTGGCCTGAGTTTTGAATGTTATTCATATTATTGTGGGGTCTGTTTTGGGGTTGCTGATAATTCCTAGTCTGTCCTGATAAATTGTTGTTTCTAATTTGTCTTGTATCGTTGCTTCTATTAAATTGGTTTTGGTTAGTGTAATTGTTTCTATTATTTTGATTTTGGTTAGTGTAATAGTTTCTATTATTCTGATAAGTTGGAAGGTGTGTGTGTGTGTGTTGGTTTCTGTGTGGATTTATATGTGTTTTTTCTAACCGTAAATTGTATTCATCTTGACCTACGTATTTAAATAAAATAGCCCTAATTTTTGATAAACTGTATTCATTATAAATTTCTGCTGCTAACGCTCCTGCCGTAACTTCTTTAATTCTTAATACTAGTGCACTATTAAGACAATTTGCTATCTCCATACCATTTTCGTTGAATGTCGCACATTCCATAATATTATTAACAATATATTGTATCTTATCTAAGAGTTGACTTATAGTAAATACCTTGATGTTGTTTATACTTCTTAAAATTGATCCTTGGTCCTTCGTTGGTCTAAAGTGTATCTTCAATTTTTGTTTACACTCTTCCCACGTTGTTGGAGTCTCTGCCGCCAGGTAATTTTTCGCTGGTCCCGCTATCTTTTCATTGTAGATTATGTTGAATACTTGTTGGGTGTATTCTTCTTCGTATTCCCCCAGGATTTGTTCCACTGTTGCGATGAAGGAGGGCAATGTGCCTTGTTCTCCCGTAAATGCTTGTACATATTTGATTTGTTTTTCAACAATCGTCCTCAAGTTTTGAGCTCCGTTTTGTCTGTTTAGGATTTCCGTCAGTGTCATTAAACACTGCTCGATTGTAGGTTGTGCCATGGTTAACACTTATTGGTTTGTTTCTACACACCGCGTTAAATTTTGCTTCACAGTGCTACGGTACTACTTTTCAATGTTAACTAATTTTTGTGTTTTTGTATGAATATTAGCTTCTTTTAAGTCACTTTATTATAATCACACTTTAACTAATTTTGTGCTTTTGTATGAATATTAGCTTCTTTTAAGTCACTTTATTATAATCACACTTTAACTAATTTTGTGCTTTTGTATGAATATTAGCTTCTTTTAAGTCACTTTATTATAATCACACTTTAACTAATTTTGTGCTTTTGTATGAATATTAGCTTCTTTTAAGTCACTTTATTATAATCACACTTTAACTAATTTTGTGCTTTTGTATCACTATCCTCAATTTCGTCGGAATAGAGGACTACCGACTGCGCCACTTATGTATGTCGTGGTGACCGAAAATAAAAAAAAACTTTAAATACTTTTGGTCGGCCACGGGCCGTTAATACTTTATTATATTAAATTGATGTATACAATACTTCGATCTAAAGTAATCCGCCGTCCTTAGCGTCGCTGCAATTACTCTTTGATCATAAACGTATAACTAAGCCCCGCTTGTTCGTCGCTGTGTTGTATTTATAATCGTTGATTGCTGATGTTGCAGTCTGGTCATTGGGTCGATCCAGTTCAATGGCTTCGATGTTCTTTGCTGATGTTGCATATGTTGGTTGACTGTTGGTTTTTGCGTAGACTGCTGATGTTGCATATGTTGGTTGTTGCTTAGTGGCTATATCATATGTTACTCGCGCTGGGAGCGACCGATGATGTCGATGTCATCTGCGTATCCCAGTAGCTGGACAGGTTTGTAAAAGATAGTGCCTTCCGTGTTCACACCTGCCCTGCACACTATCTGTTCCAGCACAAGATTGAAGAAGTCATATGACAGCGCATCACCTTGCCGAAATCCGGTGCATGTTTTGGAATAGTTCGGAGGAACTATTTCCAAATTGCACGTTGCACCGCGTGTTTTCCAGCGTCACGCGGCATAGCTGGATCAGTTTAGCCGGGATCCCGAATTCGGCCATCGCGTTGTAGAGCTCAAGACGATGAATGCTATCATATGCGGCTTTGAAGTCGATGAGGAGATGGTGAGTCTCGACTTGAAATTCGTTGGTCTTTTGCAGGGTCTGCCTTATTGTGAAATTTTGGTCGATCGTCGATCTGCCGGTCTGGAAGCCACATTGGTGCGTGCCGATTAGTGTGCTGCAGAAAGGTTTCAGACGTTCATACAGTACGTTTGATAGGGATATGCATCGGTAGTTCTTACAAGGCATAAGATCGCCTTTTTTGAAGATGGGGTATATACAGCTGATATTCCAGTCATCGGACATGGCTTCATCCATCCATACTTGGTTAATGATTTGGTGCATGCACCCTACCAAGCTCATCATCAGAGCCGGCGGCCTTGTTGTTTTTAAGTTTTTCGAAGATCAATTTATTCAAATATTTTCCTCAGGCGGTCCTTAGCTACGTAAAATAACTTGTTTTAATAGCATAGTAATCTACTTACGATTCGTCGACCATTACAGTAAGTCTTTATGGTGGACCATCAATTCTCTCAGCTTTCATTGTCATTTTTATTGAACAAATTATTTATCGATGGTGTAGTGAGCAGATTAACTTCCACTTTCTAATAAAATGCTTTACTCTTCGATGCCGAAAAATCGAATTTAAAAATAATCGCAATTAATTTAATTCGTTTCTGACACGTACAAGCTCACATAACACACGAGTCATAACTTTGACAATCCTTTCGAATACCGGTGCGAGAATGTCAGAATCTATTTTCAATGATTTAATGTCAAATGTGCCACAGGAATACTCATCGATTTGCGAAAGTACACATCCTTCCCCGCAATTGATTTCCTTTACAATGAAAACGTGCACATGCCACTAAAACGAAAACGAATTTTTATTTGGATACCAGGCGGCCCCGGCGGCGATGGAGGAGAACCCTGATTTGATTGTCCTTCAGGCTACCAGCGAAAAGTGAGGTACTTTAGTGGGCTATGTCAAAATTTATTCAATCGAGTGTTACCGTGTTATTGTGTTTTCATTCGGAGTGAATGTTGTTTTTTCACACTAAAAGCATCCTTTATTGCTTTGTTTCTCGTCCCTTGTCTCGCTCTGATGTGAGGCTGTAAGGATATTCTGGTGCGGGGATTCAAATTTTACTGACACAAGCAACAACAACTTTTCTCAAATGGGCACTCGATGAAGCGTGACAAAACACTAAGAGGTCGGACCTCACATCAGCGTTTATCGAAATGTAGATGGCGGCAATGCCGAAAAGGGTATGCACATTTGTTGCCATTTTGACAGGAGTATATATTTGAGCATTTTGCGGGTCGAAATGTGAGTTAAATAAATGGAATGGCACACACTTAAGGGATAAATGGTGCTTCAGTTTGTACATTTGATAGTGGCCCCTTTTTTTTACACAACATTTAGCATCACACGAGTTGGTATATATGGATTTTAGGTTACGTAGTGGGTGCTCAATTGTCATCGTTGAATAGACAAAAGTTACTCACTTAAGCGGCGCGGTATGAGTTGATTCATGTGAGGACTTTTTAGGAACTTATTACATGAAAGCATAATGGAATAATAAATCCATGTAGCTATATTGACTAGTGATTCGTTAGAGAGGGAATTGGCTTCGGGAAGGATCAAGTTCTGTCGGAACTGTACAAAAACGAAAGATTGATTATCAAACCAAGTCTTTTACCACAACTACTGACATTTTAGTGCAGAATTTTTAACTCGTCTAGTCTAACTCCTTGTCGGCCTGAACTTCGAATATGATGAAGAAGCCGCCACAGCTAGAGATGCATTTCGAGCTATGATTTATTTTAAGGAAATCATCACTTTTTTTGCCCATTAAGGTGCGCTACGCCATGACCCACCAATAAGGCATAAAGATAAAGCTTGAAAGGAGCTGATCTGAGGTGTGACTGAGTCAGTGCACCTCACAGCCCGGGCTTTATCCAGTCTGAAAAAACCCGGAATGTTGTTTACAGCAAGGTCTGAAAAATTAATATAAAAGGTATATAATAATCTTTACTATTATTATAAAGAGGAAAATATTGTATGTAACAGGTAATCTCTGGAACTACTGAACCGATTTCAAAAATCCTTTCACTAATATAAGGCTACATTATCCTGAAGGGCTATAGGCAATTGTTTTTTGTTTTGTTTTAGGAAACAGAAAAAAAAAGTTCTACCTATTTTATTGATGCTGACCTATATATTCACTCCTAACATTTAAGCATACGCATTGTAAATTGTTGCAAAAAATTGTTGTATGAAGTCTATATATTTAATTTACGCAAATTTTAAGCCTTTTATATTTTCTTAAGTATACCTATTACCTACATGCTGGGAAAGAAATAAAAAACCGGTTGAAAAACATCCATTATTCTAATTTGCTTATATCGACGATTTCGATTCTATCGCAATGTACGCGACAACCCATCGCCATTCATTCCGATGCACATCTGAAATGTCAAATATGAAATACATATCAATAAAGATAATTTCATGAAGTGTTTGGTTTCTTTTTAAAGGACAATTTTATATTTAAATAAATTATAAACTATGAATTCTGTGGATTTAGGAAGAGGACATTGCGGATAGTTTGGGATCGGCTCGCAGAATAATTCATGATAGTTTTAATCCATGAGAGCTACCGAATTCCTGGTATGTTTTGAAATTAAGTACTCAAGTGCAAGTGTTGTGACATGCTTTTCTAATACTTAAGCCTTAAAAAAACATTTCGGTTTTCCAAAGAAGCATTTAAATTAGTTTTGGATTAAATTAGTCCAAGATATGGAGACGTTGTATTACAAGACATCCTGGAGCTTGTTATGATTCCTTCATATGGACGAATTGTGACAAAAAGCCGTTCCTTTAACATCAATTTATGGAAGGAGCAACAAATACCTGCATACTAGGTAAAATTCATGTAAAAGCGACAAAATAAATTAATCATTCAATGTGTACATTGCGATTCAGGATCCTCCATTTGGGTACGATTCTTTACTTTCTAGAAAATATATATGGACATATAAAATAGTTCAGAAAAAAACTTTAATAAATAATTATTAGTTCGAAATAAATTTAAAAAACAGAAATGTTAAATTACACTGGTCAACAAAAAAAATATTTTCAAAAAACTCAGAAATTAAATTATGTGATTTGTAATCTGTAGAGCAGTGGTTCCCAACCTTTTTATAGTGCGACCCGAAATTTTCTTAAAAAATTATTGGCGACCCAAAGATAAATAATTTATTTTTAAAAGTGCATGTACATAATATTTAATTATTTCTTGTGAATTATGACATTTAAGTGAAAAGGAACATTTTTAAGTTGAGAACTGAAATTGTATAATAATTGCAATTAAAAAAACAAATAAAGCTAGTGGCTTCCCTGATGCTGAATAGAGCAGAAAAAAAAGCTTCACATACATAAGGAGGTGGTTGTAAAGGGGAGCGAAGCCTTTTCTGCTTCTTTCGACAGAATTAGTTTGCTCATTAGTTGCGCCCCAAACTCCGTTAATTGAAACTGGCCGAAATGTTACCGCAAAATCTTTCAAATCGAGAAGTTCCTCTTAGAATCCAGAAATATCTTCTCCAACTTGCCCCACATGTACGTCAAAAGGATTTCGAACCCCGCTATTTTTTCGAAGATCAACGTTTTCGGGTATACATCTGTCCAATTCAATGTCTTTCCAAATATTCTTTGTAAATCGAAGTCAAGTTGCGAAGGGAAATGTTGTTGGAATCCTCAAGAAATTGATTGAGGAGAGGAAATGATGCAATTTTCGCTTTGAAGAGCCTTAGCCACCAAAGTGTCAATTTGTTTTCGAACGATCTAATCCTCTCGCCCATGTCAACTTTTGTCCAATTTCTTCCCTGCATATCGGTATTTGACAAGTTTAAATGTTCAAAAATGTCGTCCAGAAATAATAGTTTAGCGAGCCAAGCGTGGTCATCAAATTTTTCAGCCAACGAATGTTTTCTTTCGGTGAGAAATATCTCAATATAAATACGAAGTGTCAGGAAGCGAACAAGCACTTTTCAACGAGAAAGCCAATGGACTTCCGAATTATAAAGCAAGTGGATGTACCTTTTCTGATTAAAAATCTTCACACATAGCACGAAATATACGTGTATTCAGCGCATTTGATTTTATGAAGTTAACAATTTTAATAACATCATTTAAAACTGCGTTAAGGTCCGGTGAATCGCATTGATGGCCAGATTTTCTCTATGCAAAAAACAGTGGATAATAACAGCATCAGGACTTACTTCTTTTACTCGTCTACAGAATCCCTTTCGTACCGTCAGTTTATACTCCCATACAGTCAATCCATCAAATATTATGCTTTTTGGAAAACTTGTCAACCATTTAAAATATGTCCAATCCAGTAGCGGTGATAATCAACGGTTCACAAAATAAGAATTCTTCGGTCATGTTTTTGTCGGTTTCTCTTATAAACACTATCAATTGAGCGTTCTTTTCCGCATCTACAGATTCGTCAATTTGAAGGGAAAATTTTGTTGCACGCAAAATTCCATAAAGAGCTTCCTCCAAAATGTCTTCTGACATGGGTTCTATGCTACGTTTAACCGAGTTGTATGAAAGTAAAAATATTGCAGTTCAATCCAATTCAAGATAGCAAAATGCTGAACGTATTGACATATATAGTGTTTTTTTTAAGCCCCGAGCATAAAATTCTGCCCCAAAAATGCGTTATTTTGTTGAAATCAAGTTTTTTAATTAAAAATATTAATCTTCGGAGCCTACTTTGTATAAGGATCTCTTTTCTTCGTTCTCCGATTAAAATACCGCGACCCGATCGTAAACCATCCGCGACCCATATTTGGGTCGCGACCTGAGGTTGGGAAACGCTGCTGTAGAGTGTCTAGAATCTAGAAATCTTACTAAAACTTCTGGGTCACATCAGGATTTCTTGAGAAAGGCTTTTATTTTAATTTAAAAAAAAAATACACCTAAATATTACGATAAAGTACTAAAGTTTTCAAAATGTTGATGACTTTCTGGAACCACTTGCGTTTATTTAGTAGGAAGATTTTGGAGTCTCTCTTATAAGTAATCAAGAGTAGTGTGCCAACATTGATTGTTCCCGTTTTCGTTTGTACGGTCTATCTATTGCAGCAATATCTTGATGGAACCGTTCATCGCTAATATCACCCATATTTTCTTGGGAAATGTAAATTAAAATGCAGAAAGTGGATTTTTAATGATATGTTTCGTCACTTTTTTTTTTTTTTCATGAGTCCAACATTTTTAACGTCAAGAGCATAATAAGAAGTCCTATGGTTTCAAAAAATAAATTTCCGTGACATTCATGAAAGATCACGAGGCCACTTTTTCATCAGAATCCAGAGTAGAAATGAATGATGGATCCATTATAAGCTTAGGTTAGGTTCAGTTGAGAGGGGTTAAGATGCTGACTCATCCCAAAACACTAGGCACCAGAGTGGGCCCATCGCGATCCCCTAAGAATCCATCCAAGGATGGCACCTAAACCGCCACAATTTTCTCAAAGCATTTTATTCCCCTACAAAATTTTAAAACGAATCTATGGTTGATTCGCCCTACCTCCTCCAGGTTGCCAAAGAAGTAGAAGCCTAAAATGTTCCTGCGACTACATGCTATGCCCTGACATTCGCACAAAATATGTTAACGCTCTTCCTATTGTTATGGTACCTATGTGATCTGATCGACAGACTATTTTTCCCGTTATCTTCAAATTAAACACAACGGGAAATAGTAGTCGTTATGTCTGAGTTATTTTCTCTGTTGACCAGTGTTATTAATTCGTCTACTTAAGGTGCCTGTCCATTTGAGAATACTTTCGCTAGTAGACTCGCGAGCGTTACTCTCGGTTGGCTGTTCATTTGAGAGTAATATTTTCGAGATTTTAATGTCGCGAGTTCTCTGGTAGAATTCTGAGAGTTAATTTCCTGAGAGTACTCTCATAACCGTGTCCACTTGATATATTTCGTCTGCTAGTCATCAGTTGAAAGTAGTGAAAATGAAATGTATTCTAACAAGTGGAAGGTTGCAACTGTTTTAATTATTGGTACTTTTCTTAAAAAAGAAAAGAAAGCTGGGTTAAGCCATGTGTAGATCGTTGTCGCCAATTGTTGGCAGGACCTACTCTTACAAAAGAGCTTCAAATTGAAGATGCTCTACAATTAAGAGATTTTTGCCGTTTGACAACTAGTGAAATAGATAATGTAATACAATCCGGGAAGCCATACCAGCATGTGAGCATTTTTTGGTAACACTTAGATTTCTGTTATCTGTAGTTTGGTAAGTCTGTCCTCTGCGGCCTGTAACAGAACATGATAAGTCAACAAGTCTAAATTCACTTATCGAATTATGCTACTCAAACCGTTGCACTTGCCAAAATTTCTTTTGACTTGTCGGCATTTGTCGACAATTGTTTAGCAAGTGAAAATTGCCAAAATCACGGCGGACAACAAAAATGCTATTTTAAGTAGTGGACTGTATTATACTATTTAGTCTGGCGGGAAGATTATGTGCGTTGATTAAGATATGTAACTTTTTTCAATAATCAGATCGTCACTAATATCAAAATAAATTCTTGGCTTAAGAGCTTTCAAACTATTGCGCGGTTCGCTGTTATCACTATCTTTTATTTATTTATTTATTTATCACCGTTACTATAGAACTCTGAATTAAAAAAAAATTTATTTATTAATTTTTAATTGAATAATATGTTTTTTTTTTCAATATTTGTATCTTGCTTTTTCAAATATATTACATCAATCGGCGAGTCATTCAGGTATAATTTAGGAAAAGAAGACCTATCATAGACCTTCTTTAGAAAACCAAACATTGGATGGATCTAGGCAGAGGCCATTGGATCGTGACCAGGACAGAATTCTATTTAGATATTCGTTAACTTCATAAGCTGCATTTTCTACGACACCAAAAGGAAAACTTTTTCGTACTTGAATACCATCAGAACACATATTTGTTTTCCAGTTTGTACAATTCACAGTCTGTCCAGAAATTTTCAACAGTTCAAACGATAAATATTTACAAGTAAAAACACACTTTATTCGAAGCATTAAAATGAACAAAATGCATACATCAAAAAATATAAATTGGTGAATTTATTACAAGTTCTCAAACTCTCTATCCTACGATATCCACTGTTTTGCCATATTGACTCTCGACGGCTACTCGCAAAATACGAACTGTGTTGGAATTCTGCGAGCTAATCTCCGATAGCAGACAAAACAGGTGTCCACTTGCGAGTGACTCTCAAAAAGTTCAAATGTCGAGAGTGAAAAGTCAGCTCTCCGCAAGCTACTCTCAAGACTGTATTAACTTGCGAGTTTGCTCTCGAGAGCTGATTGAGAGTGAAATTTTTGAGATATACTATCGAGAGTTGTTTGCGAGATATCTGAGAGTAAATTTGCGGAAAGTACTCTCACAACCGGGTCCACTTATTATCTTTATAGCTATATTTCTTTTGTTCCTATCCCGAAACTCAGGAAAAAAAGTGTTCCAAAGAATTTCTTCGTATTCATACATTTCTATTAATTTTTTTACTTTTTCGATATTCCAAATTGATACCATAATATTTATTTATTTATTATTTCCAGAAATTCAAATTCAAAATCAAGTTATCAAATTCAAAATTATATACATTTTTTGACAATTTATTTTTATATCTACATAATTCATTTACTCGCAGCTAGCTGCTCTCAGAATACGAACTCTGTTTGAATAGTGAGAGTTGCTCTCCGAGAGTAGCACAATGTATGTCCACTTACAAACAACTCTCAAGAAGTCGGAAAGTTGATAGTAGCAAACCAACTCTCTGCGAGTTACTCTCGTGACCGTGTCCACTTATGAAACCGCTCTCGAGAGTGGCCTGAGAGCTACTCGCAATAGTTTTACTCTCAAGTGGACACGCACCTTTAGTCAAATGAGCTCTCGACTAGAATACGCCACAGTGAACCGGTGACCGATTACATTACAAATACACCCAAGCCAATTGTATTATCTAGGAGCAGAAGCCCGGAACTGCTGTCCATCTTAAGACAGAAGTCACTTCAGGCATAAGTACTTGGGTTTCCAATTTGAAACCTTACCCTCACAATAAAAGTGAGGTTATCTCCTGATGGACATATTCGAAAGGACATACAAATTTTGTACAAATTGCTAACTTAAATTGAGTCTCTGTAAAGCCATTTAATAAGCTCTCTTCAGACTCTCGGAATATATGTTTGCATAATCTCTTTTACTGTTAAAGTGTTGAATGGCTCTCTCATAGATCCTTGATGATTGTCCTACTTGATGACTTTGGAATCTTGTAAAATCATTCTGTTGATTTTATTTCTATGTACCCAAGATTTACTTTGTTGCACTCGTAGATACGAGTATGTGCAGCAAAGGTATAGTTTGAGTGCTGAAACAGCACTTAAGGAAAGCAAGAAGGAATGCAGAGACTTGAGTACTGCATGGCTGGCCTTGAGTATGTCTGCGTTGGGACATATTTCAGAGGCAAGGAGCTCAGCCTAAAATGTGCTTGGTGTATTCCGAAGACTTCGGCACCAACTGCAGTGTTGATAAAATATGAGGTAAGGAAGTGTGTGGTCCGTTTTCCTTTTTCATTCGATGGGAAGAAAATCGATTTGTTTCACACAACAAAAAACATCAACATACCATAAACATCTGAAATTTCTTAAACGAAATGTCAAAGGATTTACGAGTATTTTTCTTTCGAATTGCAATGCTCCTTACCTTTCACTTCGAACACAATCATCTTCATCGTCATCGTCCTCATCCAGTTATTCCTCGTTCTATTCCAAGACCGACTCCCATTTATCATTTCGAACCAGCATATCGATTACCGCCCGGTTAGCTTGTTGCATATGCTATGATAAATTGCAAAACAACTACCAATTGGAGTGGTATTGGGGTGGCATATGGCATAGCTTAAGGGTTGCGTGTGGGAAACGCTACAGAGCCAATAATGCAATATCCTTTAATATCGATCGTAAGACTCTAATGATAAATAAGTTTCCAATTATATCGTTGCTCAAAATTTAATTTAAATGTAAGCAAGTATACACCATCATCGCCTGCAGGTCCTTCTTCTGCACAGGATATCGTTGAAATTAACTTGTCTTATGGAAGGAACGAGCAATAGGGAAAAGTTTTACACTGCATTAGGTTGCAGGTACTCGTATACAGTTCTGCAAGGAGTTTATCCTGTTCTACAACAGCAGGTGGCCATATTTTCAGAGAGAACAACTCTATCAATGTAAAGTGAATGTCCGCATCTGTTGGGAAGTGCAGTTTCCATTAGTTGCTTGGAAAAGGACACGTTTGGTTGCTGTCATTACATTGTCCAAATTTCATAGCAATGCATTAAGCAGTGTGTTTCGAATTGACATGTCGACTGTGTTTTTGGAAATTGGAACTTTTAAAGCCGTGGTGACTTTGACCGGAATTGAAACAAACAAGTGACAGGGTTGTGCAGTGGGGTACAACCATGGACTCGAAGTAGTGCATTTAAATAATACTCAGATGTGGAATATGGGTCTCCATCGTGATTGCTTTCTTGTTGAACTGAAAGTACATTTCTTCTTGAAGTTCAGGTTGAAAATGCCTTGGAACTTTTTGTCAAATTTTTAGCTAAACTTCGTGGTAATCCTAAATTCGAGGAAAAGTTAAAACCAAATAAAAAAAAAACCCAACGAAGCAGTAAGTTATGGGAGATTGCGAAATATTGTCAAGTGCTTCTTCACAGAACTCGAAGACCTACTTATGACTCTAAATATTTCACGTGAATAATGTGTTCTGGAGGGATTGGGGAAGCAAAGCAGCTACTTGGGTTGGAGGGAAATTACACTAACCCCAGTAAAACCAAAGTTTATAGAGTAGAATTATTTACATAAAACACAGAATAATTGGGATATCGCACTGAAAATTATTCCAACGGTTAGTACCTATATAATTTGGAATTCGATTTCATTCATGATACAACCACGAGCACGTTTGCAGCGATCGATTCTTTTGAGCCGATTTCCCACCATCCTTTAAAACATCTCGGCCGGTACTTTGGCAATTTTCACACCACACGGTCACTTTTTGTGGATGCAATAGTCTCTTGAAGCATATGTGGGTTTGTTGCTGTCCAATAATGCATATTTTGCTCATTGACAAACCTGTTAAGTCAGATATGAACTTCATCGCTAGATATGATTTTTCGATGAAATTCCGATGAATTTCGGGGAAGTTTCGGCGCTTTCAATGAGCAAGAGACTTCAGTTCTTTAGTAAATTGGATCTTGTAAGGGTGTAGGCCAAGATCTTTACGCAAAATTTTCCACAATGTGGACTGAGAGATTCCCAATTAATGTGACCGCCGCACAGTGAATTAGTAACTCTTCAAATAATTGAGTTAGTTTGTTTCTTTTATTTTCGTCATTTGAGTACCTATAATTGTACATATGTACATCAGTGCTGTCGATTTCCAATTTTCAAGAGTATCAAAATTTGAAATTTTTGGGTATCATTTTCAAACGAAGGGTATCATAAAATAATACACACATTTTCGTCTTTATAAAAATGTACACAGGGTGTTTCCAAGTTAAGTGTCAAGACTTTGGGAAATTATTTTTGGGTATAATCTAAGAAAAAATCGTTCTACAGCAAGGGTCTATCTCCAATGTGAACATCATTTATCGAGAATCTAAGAAAAGATGTTAGCACAAATATATCCGCTAATATTTACTACAGAAACTTTATTTAGGGCTTCAATTTTAGAAAAAATAATCCTCTTTTTAACTGCGTTTAAACAAAATTGATACCTTTTTTGGCTTTGCAGATATTTTATTTTTAAGTCAGTTTCATTTATCTTGCCCATGACTTTTAAGTCGTTTTTCTACAAAATTTGTTGATGCGTGGGTGAATCTGCAGCGGGTAAAAAAGGAAAATATGCTTTTTACCTACTTTTCTAACCACAATTGGCAATTAGTGCGATTTTCCAACTACATAATTAATAATTTTGCAATATTTTATTTTAATAATGTATGGCTTTACGAAGGTTTTAAAGCATGCTTATTTATTAGACTACCCATCAAAACCGCAGTTTCCATACCATTTTCCTTTAAAATCTCAGAAAGAGTTTGGTTTGAGTATGTAGGCCTAGTTGTAAAATTTACCTAAGAAAAATTGTGTAACAGATTAGAAAACAAAATTCAATTCATAAGTTTAATTTTTGAAGCCGAGGTTACGCAACATTTGTTAGAAACGGTGTTTGAAATACCATCTTTTACAAACCGAGGATACGCAGATATTATCTACGCTGATAACGCAAGTCCTAATAGAGCACGACAAAGATACCGTAAGCTTTATCCTTCCTAACCTTGCTTTTGATCTCTTTTCCGATGCTTCAAATAATGGTCTCTTTCTTTCTTCCAGCGATGCAAGCAAAGCCATGTGCTTTTGATTAAGTTGAATGATAGCATCTTTACTTCTTCCCATTTTGGTAAAGAAGCAAAGTGCTGCGGACGTAGAGTGTAAGAAGCCAATACATCAAGGCAATAGAGCGAGCAAAATGTACTTGTATAGTTCCGGATTAGGGATGTACGTTTTATTTTTGTTTTTGATTTACGCCCGATTTCTTGACAGAGTACTAGCCCTAATACTGGGGTTTAGACCAAATGCTAGTACTCAAATCGGTACTAAGTCATTTCTTCACCAGGTACTAACTGCCTAGCTCCCTGAATTTGGTACTGAGTACTAGCTAATACTCGGTACCAGCTGGGCCCTCAAAATTGCCGGACTAGTAGCGTTAATACATGAAAAAAGTCAATATAATTTCTTCACAACAAAAATAGTACTCGATTTTTATATTTTCTTGATTGATTTCTATAATTTGTTATTATTTTGTGTATTTCGTGTAAATTGATAAAATGGATTTAATTTTTGGCGGTGAAAATTTATTTCGCGATTTCGATGACGTCGAAAACGACGAAGGAATTAAAGTTCGTGGATTTAACCGCCACATCTACCATAAGCCACAACGGAGTACAGTAAATAATTGGGACGATGTGGATGCTGCTGCTGCATTTTATCGCTTTGCTGAGTTCCCCCGGTCAATCGGTGCAATTGATGGGTGCAGTAACATATGCGCATCAATATTTTATTTGTTTCGTTTGTAGAGTGATGGTTTTCGTAACCGCAAAGGCTGGTTTTCTCTCAACGTGCAAACAATATCGTCACCCGATCTCAACATTTTGAACATTGTTAATAATACTAACATGCGCGATTCTGCACAATATATGGATCAATACAAATCACAGCCACCAGAAAGCGCAGAAGAGGAATATCGTTTCCGCCGCATCATATCAAATGGACAAATAAGTACCGATGAAATAAAAGATGCATCCAATGGAAACAGAGAAAATCGACAGCGTACAGCAAGAGAGCAAATTCTTTTGCAACTACTATAATAAAAAAATACTTATTTCAATTCGATTTCTCAGGTGAGAATGCTTTGCATTCCACCGAATCCAAAACCTCTGCATGTGTTATAGCGAATGCGTTTACATTCAATACTGCAACTAATGTAATCGCATTCAACACTGCATCGGATGGGTTTTTATTCACCGGAAAGAAGATGGCCATAATATGGACAGAGCTCCAACATAGCGCCGGATACTTCCATTTTTGGCACAGACGACGAACTACCATCTGTTTGTTTGGCATTGCTTCTCTCGAGAGTAAAACGATTTCGAAACAAAATAATAAAAAAATAACAGAAAACGGCCGAAATTATATAAAAATTTAATTTCACAAGTCAATGTAGTGTCAAAATCGATTTTATACCAATTTAGACGTATTAGGTTTCTAATACGGCTGCGCGAACTTAGTACCGGTACTAGCAATGTGAAGAAATGCACAAGTACTAGCTTTTCGTTAATACCGAGTACTAGAGATAGCTCGAGAGCTAGCTGGTTCGGGTATTAGGCAGACTTAGTACTAATGTGAAGAAATCGGCCGTTAGAGTATCATTATTAAGCTTTGGGTATCACAGTATCATCAGCTCTGAAATAGTATCAAAAGGATACTATAGTATCACTTTGGGCAGCGCTGATGTACATACTTCATACCACTCTTCAGCGTTCACGTTTCATTCTACCGAAGGTATGACGTAATGAGTCGGATTTTTGCGTTTCGCTTTAGTGTTTCATATAATTTTGTCTAACGTGCGTATAGAAAGAAGTTTCACTTCAAAAACTGCAAATAAAATTTTTCATCAACCAACCGGAGAAACTACTACTATGCAATGCTGCCCGGGTTCAATCCCAGCAAACACCTAAAAGTTTTTTCACGGTGCCATCTATTTCGAATGTCTGACAAGCATTCAAAGATTATCGTTCGTCATGGGGAGCCTCTCACCACGCGCGCCGTTCGGAGTCGGAGTCGGCAAAAATCGTTACATTGACAGTAAACTGGTGCGACGGAATGTCAGCAATTTGCTGAGCGTTTGTTTCACATACAATATATTTTGTCTTCTTCCATGCAGACACGACATTCAGTTTCCTGAATGAGACCTACATATTTTTTTAAGGTGATAACGAAGATGGCAATACCCTGTAGAAATCCCACTAATCTCTTGATATCATTTCTACTAAGAAGTACATACATGTACATATAGGTGTTTTTTGGATTTACAATGAAAGGGTTTTTTTTTATTATTTACACACGCTAAAGATGATATAAATAATGTTAACACACAATGAACGACAAGAACGAGAAATAGACAGATCGGCGTAATGATAGGAAACTCAGATATAAGGTTTCAATTAACTCGATGGGTGCTGTCCAGTCTTACTGGAGAGCTGTGTTTATTGAATATTTTGTCTTTGCTTATGATTCACAGAAGTTTTTTCCAGTTTCTTATTATTGATTTTGCGATCAATTTCTCAGCCATACCGCTATCCTACCTCCAGTGGTATGCCTTCGCAGCAGGTTTTTGACATTAACTTCTGAAACTGATCAACTTATTTTTATTTTGTGAGAAATAAATGTTCGGAGACATCTGGATTACCATGAACCTATAGCGTGACAAGCGACGATGTTTAATGGTTAATCTATCCACTTAACACGACCATATTCTCGTCTCTGTATACATTATATTTATATCTATCACCCGTACCCGTAACAGGCTACCAATTCCTTTCTGACGAACTGCAAAAAATTCATTTTGTGCCATTTATAAAATGACAGAATAATTAATTTTGCAAAACGTACTCGGTGTGCTAAATATTTAATTAAAGAAAAAAAAATACTTATTTCAAAAGCTATGGAATGAAAGCCAATAGTAGAACGGAAGTAAGTGGATAGTCGATGGATCCGTGTCACTATTAAATGGAAATCGAATAGGAACAAAATCAACTGTAGTTTGGGGATGTGACAGACTCGTAACACTCGAATATTCAACTACAAATGGAACTTCTGACAACTTTGTGTTGGAAATTTCCGCCATCTTCCTGGACATGTAGTGGCGATGGCTTCATTCCGAAACAGAATAGAGCATGGCTTGATGGAAAGTTGATTACTGCCCCAATGGAAGTGAAGAATCTGTTGATGTGTGTTACGATAACGACTTTGATTAAGGTTAATTGAAATTCAATGTTACACAATTAATATCTAATTTTAGTCTAGCGAAATAATTTAGATTGGAAATTGAACATCGGTATTTCTACGTGGAATCCTTTCTGATTTGTTGGATAATTAGGATAACAGTAAGCCTCCGTATGATAAAATTTAAATAATTTAAAAAATGAGTTACTGAACTTTCTTTATTAAAGGACATTTTACTACTTTCGACTTTTTAGTATGTCTATCGGCTCACTTGCTGAAAATATTGATTTCACCAAAATTCACATATATATACTAAGGACAACCACTCGGATCCGGATGTGGTGTTATAAGTATTTAAAAATAATGCATGTGCGTGGAGTCCACGCCAAACAGAATTGAAACTTTTTACTTTTAGGTACAGGCAGAGATAAATTATTAGTATTTCTTTTATTGAACAAGAAATAATAAATGAGAATAATTAGGATGCGGGTATGATCTCAAATGGACCGGCTCTATTGCTACGAAAATCTAGTATGTACGTCTACTTCGTCAACGTTGCGCCACTCTGCCGTATACGTATCGCGTGATGATAAGTAAATGAAAAAATAAATAAATTAATAAATTAATTAATTAATATATAAATTTTTATAATCCGCAATAACTCAGTCAGTTATAAACCACTCGCATCCTTTGGTATAAACCGCTTTTGCGCCCTATGCACGAACCATCCACTCACGGTTTCTGTGTACGCGCTAATTTTGCTACTGTCAAAGAAACCAAACGTTGTTAAACGTTGAGATATATGTGGGGACACACCCGTGCCCTGGCGGTTCATAGCATAATCATTCAGTTCGCTAAAATATCTTTTTATCTCTTTCTAACCCAAAATTTATACCTTCATCTTCTTTACACTTATAAATTGTCAAGATTCAAAACTAACAGTCAGTCTGGATCTGAACTCTCGCAACGCAACAAGCGTCCCTTCTATTTTCTTTTTACTCTTTGTAATTTTTTTCATCAATAAAATTATTAGTGTTAATTTAAATAAGATTTCGCAAGTGTTTATTATTGCCCACCAGACACCCACATCTCAAAAGTTAGTAGCGACTCCAAAAGATATATACATATATATATATACAAATTGCAGAGAAGATAAAACATGTTCTAGCAGGATCGCAATAAGTGTCCTTTATTTGAAGTGTTCTGTTTTATTTGAGTAATAAATGTTATAAGTGGACACCGTAGCGCAAGTGGTTAGTGCGTCGGACTACTGAGCCAGCGGTCTTAGGTTTGAATCCCGCCGCAAACACCTAAAAGTTTTTCACAGTGTCCACCTCTTTCGAATGTCGAACAAGCATCAAAGAGTATCATTTGTCATGATTGAGCTTCTCAACTCGCCGTTCGGAGTCGGCAAAAAACTGTAGGTCCCTTCCATTCGTGCAAAAATATAACACGCACACACAAATGATTGCGAGAAGCAGGCCCAGGTTCACCTCGAGCTGTAGCGCCAACTAAGTAAATGTTATATTAAATACTGAGGAAATTACAAAACAAATAAATAAATAAATAAATAAATAACGCTAATCCATCATCTCTAGGCGTCCGCCATATTAAATTTCGAATAACGTTACTTAGGTTATTGTATTTTACTTGTCTAACCCTGTCATTTGATATCTATATTAAGTAGGCCCTGAAAATAACGCTGAATCACCATCTACCATGTCCAATGCGCAGTTTATTGCCCAGGTCGATTTAGCTGTAAAGCTCGAATAGTTCGTAGTTTAAACTTCTACTCCAAAACCCGTCAACACAAATGGGACCGAGACTGGGATAATGATGGTCTTATACAGAGTCTACCCAATGGTCTTCTTTGCCCAAAGAAATAGCGATTGACAGGAGTAATATTTCGTTTGATTTCTGATGAGATGTCATTTTTTGATATTAGAGCAGAGCCGAGGTAGACAAATTCCCTTACTACTGTAGTGTACATAGTGTGTCTTATTACAAAAATAATATTAATTAAAAACAACATTCAATTCCCACACTTTGTTGCACTGTCTATGCAACGGGAATTGGACACCGCACACAGCGACGCCACTTGAGATTCTCCAGGTGAGCACGTTCTGCTGAATCTACAATAAAGTTCACACGTATGTACACTACGCTCCTTTAATTACGGGCGCTGCGTCGCTAAGTAAAATACGTATGATATATTCCAAATAGAGATAAGTGATTGTTATGAATAAAGTTACAGAACGAAAAAGAAGTCGGATGTGTTTTACTTTACAGTGACGGAAAGAAAGTTTTATTTTTAATCGACGGGAAGAAAGTTTCACTGCCTCAAAGTTGATATTTTGATATGGATATTTGATATTTATTGATAGGTAGATTTAACATGGCACTATAAGACTTTGATCTTATATAAAGTACGTAAACTAAAATAACAAGTTAGTTAGTAATTTGGAACAGTAAATACAAAAATTGAAAAAAAGACAAGAAATAATAGAGAAATTAAGTAAATAAATTTAAAAAGAAAGTATGTGTACATAGTATTAAAGTAAAGAATTAAAATTAAATTCTAAGTAGAACTAGAAATATGTGAAAATAGTTACTTCCGAAATATGTTTCCTGAGGAAGATTATTCCATAGTCGAACTGCCATGCCGTCACAAAAAAGGCATGCTCTGTATTGGTGTGCGCAAAACGAGGCATTATTAATTTAAGTCTTCTGCGGGTCTGAGCAAGGTGTAACATTTCTTTTAAATAATTACAACATTCATTGTGAATTATGTTATGGAGTTGAATAATGTTCCTGAATTTGTAAAATTCCTCCAAATTAAGTTTGAGGTGTGAGACACTGCGATTTCTTGGGATATTGTTAATAAAGCGGATGCAGTCATTGAATGCTACACTTAGTCTATACAATTATATGTAAAGAATGGTAAAATCAAGCTTTTTGTAAACCTCTTTTTTTTAAGTTATGGGATAAAAGCTGGGAAGATGATCTCAAGCATCGTAGACCAAAATAAATTATTTTAGACTTTCTGAAGTAGCATTACAGCAACTTAGCTCGCTATTGATGAAAAAGCCTATGTTAAATTTCACTCCGCTGACTTTTAGATCTTCTTTCCTACCTTTGCTCCGGGAAAGTATGGACTTGAGCGTATTTACCGATTTTTTTTAGATATACTGTGTGACGGGAAATGCAACATTTAAAAATTAACGCCCTAAATATACACTAGGAGCGATTTAATTTTATTATTTTAAACATACATAGTATATGAATATGTTATCTTAAATATTGCACATAATATTTTGTACTAATCTTTTTCTCGACAAAATGCGCGAACTTTAGTTTTGACATTACAAATGATGCTTGGCACATATCTTCGTCAGTTAACCTCTTGGGTAGTTACCACAATTTTTTTTTGGGTTGTGTAAGTCCAGCTTTTTTTTAATTTGGATTTCACTAGAGCCCAAAATCTCTCTATTGGACAGAGTTCTGGACAATTGGGGGGGTTGGCATCTTTCGGTTCAACATTGATGTCGATCTGCTCGAAGAATTCCGGAGTTTTTTTTTTTGCATAGTGGAATGTCGTCTTATCAGGCCGAAACAATTGTTCATGTAAAAAGCGTATAACCTATTTATTTGCTTTTTCCTCCTAACCCAAAATCTTTCTCCTTTGTATTTGTCCCCTAAACGAGGTAGGACACGTATTCTTATACATAATAAAGACCAGAACTTAAAATCTGTTTTTTTTATTCTTTATCGATTGAACTCCTCCACGACGAAAAACCTTTACCAGCATCTATCCAAGGGTCTTTTCTAAGGCATCCGAACAGTTTGGTCCTTCGAGCCGGATTACGTTAGTCGTATGAATGAATAAACAACAATACATCCTCTTTATGATCTTAAATGTGCTTTAATAGCCTCTTTTATAAACACACTTTAATGTAGACATCAGCATTTATTGTACCATGCGTTACGAACTCTTTACTTCTTCTACTAAACGAATAAATAGCCTGACAAATCAGGAGAAGTTCTAAATTGTTGTTCAACACCACCCACAAATGGTGCGACTCGTTACCTGGTATCTGATCAAAATCTGCGACGCGATTCATAATGCAGATCCATAATGCAGTAATTAAATTTCGTTCAAAGTTGTTCATATCGACGACGCCTTGCTCGCTTCCTCGCTAGTTCCTGCTTAACCTCCTCACAATCTGGAGCATTTTCAACTTTGTAGGAAGACAAGCCGGCTCGAACTTTTGCTCACTGGAGGACATTCGTACTAGTTAAACACTTTTTTGCTGCAGCTCGGACGGAAATATTGGGACTGCGTTAAAGGTTATTTTTGATGTCCTTTTGAAGGCTAAGGCCCAAAGGTCCAGACGTCCGACCCGAACCTTTTTTTCTCTAAACTGTGAGAGTAGTTTTGTACCGATTTATAACTGCGTATACAGTTGAACTCGCGTTTTTTTTTTTTTTGCAATATTATATGGTGGAGTGTATGGATTCTCCATGTATTTGTGCAAAATTACATCTATGTGCGAGCCTTTTTATTTTATCCTCGCAGACTAAGAATTTTATGAAAATATTCCTCAAAAGACCGCCACTTGCTCTTCCTTAAAAGAATTTCATAAAGCTTTGCCTTATAATACAATCTATGTCGCATATTTATTTCTTGCAGCAAAATGTGTACACACATATATGTTTGTTTCTCATTTAATGTTACTTTCCTTCATAAAAGGATAATAAAACCACTTGTACTACGTACTCCCTTTGCGCACATAAATTAAGGCGAAACTTTCTTCGTTCCCATCACTTAGTTAATTCCATCGATCGGTTGAAACCTCTTCGCCTGAGTTCAAAACTGTCACAAAAGTGGCGAGAACGACATTGATGACAAAGCCCCATTTCCCATATGCAAATGCTATCTGACTATCAAGGATCTGCAAGAGTTATGACGTAATAATTATCGCTGACAGTTATGTTTGCATAATTTAATGGAACAACCCGATATGATAAGAACCATCCTCTAGACCGGGGGGTGTCTTCTCTCCACATGGCATGCATCGTATGGTGGCCATGAAATTTGTCGGCCATACGCCCTATTCTTTGTTTGCGTGTTTCTTGTTACTGTTTAATGTTGATTAGGTGGGTTCTCAAGCTAGATGAGCAATTTCCTGCAAGCAGATTAGGTTTTTGCTCCTGCTGGTGCCCCAACCGTTCGGGAGTTTATCCTCTTGTCTAGGATGGCGAATGGATAAGCGCGCCTTAAGCAAATGTAAACCTTCAACTTGAATGCTCATCAAGTAAAAAAATCTACTAAGGAAGTAATAAATTCTATTCTCTGGTCCTGTCGGGATGCTGACCAGGAGATGGAAGATTTGTTGTCCAGCTGCCGAGCGCATATGGTCAAGTTGGGGAGATTAAATCAAATTCATATCCCTATCCGGAAAAAGGATCTAAGAGGGTGATGCTATAATATAATTATGTTCAAGTTTCTACTTGTAGCACTAACCTAGATCAATGTCGCATTTTTACATTTTTTTTTTATTATTATTTCCTACGAATTCATACGGGAGCAAGTCTCTTGTTTCTTAGGATTTCATTAATTCTATGGTCGTCTCGTGAATGTGCGTATAGGGGGTATGGTCGGGTGAAGGAATGTCAATTGAAATAGTTGTGTGTTTCACTGTCAGAGCTCACTGTTACGGCCATAAAAATGTTGGAATGTCTTTGTCCTTGTGCTCGCACTCGTACTCGTATGAAATAACCCATAATACACCTTCAATTGACGTTCACGTACATATGCCCGGCGAATTGGCATTCGAGGCGAGTTTATGTCAGTGAGGGATGTTTTTAGTTTTTATGACTCGTATCTTCTTAGTCAGATTTGTTCGTATTTAAGTTACGCCATTAAAAGTTGAAATGCCATTTAGCAAACATTCCATCAATCTTGAATGAAATTATTTTACGAGCGGTTAAGAATGTTGCCCGGGAGGGAGTTTTTCTTATTCGGAGTGAGAAGTTGAATTCTCTTTTTTTCCAGGAAAAATGGAGAAAAGTTGAAACTCCTTATAACAAATCACAAAATGATTCCTTAGATGCCTAGAATCGACAGCATTTTTAGGGCTGTAACTTTTTGTATTGTGTTGGACTTGGACAGTGTTGCAGTTCTACAACATCCCCAAAAAATGTTATTTCATCGGACACTATTTAAAAAATAAGAACTAAATATAGTAAGCAGTATTACCAGTCAATCATACAGGTTATCCCCTTTGTCTGGTGGCACGCTGCCGCTAAAACTAGCAACCTAAAGGATATGAACAAAATATAGAGAACAACCAGTGCGATGAAAACAACCTCAACAGCGGGATTGGAAGCAATTCTTAACCTTTCGTTCTCCCTGTAGGGTGTGAGACACCACACAAAAAACTGTAAACTGTCCCATTACCGTTACAAATTTTTTTCGACCATGACATGCCTATGTGAATTCAGTTTAACATTTTCTGCAGTAGTTGCGGTAGTTTCGGGCAATTTTCATTAATTTTCAGTATTTAATTTTGCTTCGAAAGTTTCTATGGGGTATCATACACTCCAGTGTACAGTTCGCGTAAGTATTTTTTACAGTTAGTACATAGGGATTTTTAGGTACAGTAACTTCGTCTTTAGTAGTTTATCCAGCATTTGAATAAAAACAATACAAATAAATTGATCTAGCTAGTGTGAGATTTGTTTATTCATAACAAACAAAGTTTTTCCACCGTGCCCGTCGAGAACGGGTATCTTCACTGCTGAGCAAACATACGTTCGTACCTGTTGCGGTCTGTACAGTGACTCTTCTGACTTGCCCGTCTTTGCTCAGTACATAGATTTCTCGGATTCGTATCGTCGACGATGATAACAATGTCGCCGACTTCTATTGGTTTTGCAGAAGACCACCATTTACCTTTTCTTGTTAGATTGGGAAGGTATTCTTGAACCCACCTTTTTCAAAATATGCTGGCGCATTGCTGAGATTTTACTAAATTTTTTCGCAGAAGTATGTTGATTCCGGTCCTTATGCAGTCCGGTTTTTGTCCACTTGTTGAAGTCGAGGCCACTTCGCTGGGTGTATCTAGGATCTAGGGGAATATAGGTGAGGAGATGACAATTTATTGTTTGTTCCACTTCCGCCACCAAACTTTGGAGAAACTCCTCCGAAAGATTGCGTGTTGCTGTTATTTCTAACGGCTCCTCCATATATCCTGTAGTAAGATTTTTAGTCCTATCAAGAAATGAGACATAAGGTGGCGTAAAGGGTCAAACACTTTTTTTTTATATATAATCTGAAGGACAATAGGACTGATAGGAAACTCAGATGTTAGGTTTCAACTTACTCTATGGGTGGTTCCCAGGATAACTGGAGAGTTGTGTATTATTGAAAGTTATGCCATTGCTTATGATTCACAGAAGTTTTTTTCCAGATGTTTCCTATTATTAGTTTGTGCGATCAATTTCTTCAGCCATACCACCATCCTACTGCCAGTGTTATGCCTTCGCAGTAGGTTTTGATATTAGCTTCTGAAACTGATCAACTTATTTTTATTTCGTTAGAAATAAATGTTTCATCGACATCTTGATTTGAACCGCGAACCTTCAGCGTGACAGGCGACGACAGGCCACCCACAACACTGTCATCAAGATGCGTACTACTTCTCTTTTTGTTGGTCGATAGCCTTGATTTAAGATGTCCATGTTGTATTTCTTTCGACCGACGACATACATAAGTAATACAGTCCGTAGAGATGCACCAACACAACCCGATAACTTTATTCGTATCAATGTTGCAACCGATCTCCAAATGATGCTAAAGCTTCGTTTTAGTTCCTACTAATGCTTTTACTACCGCAGTTGAATTAGAAAGCCACCGTCGATTTACAAAGCCCCCCTTCTGATGTATCCATCTCACCTCACTGCCCAGTCGAATCGCGTCCAGTTCTGTTTCCACGGAGTAAAGCATGTCGTCCACATAATGGTTGTGGTAATATGATTCACAGTTCTATGGTACTTTTCGATGAAATCGAGCGCATTTTTATTTTTTACAAACTGTGCGCAGCTCGGCGAACATTTGGCGCCAAACGTCGTTTGAACCAATTTGGTGAAACATTTCGCATATGTCACCTTAGATTGCTATCTTCCATTTTCTGAATCGATAAAGCAAACCAAGGAAAGACGATAACTGGTCAGCGGCCCTTTTACAAGGCTGATCTATCTGATCATACTTCCATATCAATGATGTCACAAAAGGTTCACCCTTTCGCGTAGTCCCTGCTTCCATCAGCTGAATATCTCGTTGATTCCCCTGCGATATCACTGCAGGTGAAGATTTCGAACGGCACTGTATATGGTATCTAGTATAAAAATTAATGAGGTTTTGTCTGTTATCGTGAATCTATCACTTTCTTAGAATATTTTAGAATGTCTCTTAAAGCTCACATCTTGAAAATAAAAAGCAAGGTGTAGAACACAACCTGTAGCAAAGCACGCAACCATATTTAATTGTCGTCATATAAAGTTTTAGAAGAGCTCAAAGAGTTGCGCTTTGGTCCCGAAAACGTGACGTACATTACCAAACTAATGTCTAAAAATTGCTAAATTATACCAAAACCAAAATAACAAAAACCTATTGAGTTAAAGCTAAAAAAGAAATAATGGAATGTCGTGGCGCATAAATTATTTAAAAACAAAAATATGCAAACACAAACATAACCCTATCATTCATGCAAACAAAACAAAAATCCTTTCGCTTTCACCATTTGACTTTTCGTATTTTTTTTTTTTTCCAAAAACAGTCAACAAAAGTAAATCACTGCATATACATACTTTCACACTTTCTCCCTTGATATGCAAATGTTCCATCAAACCGAAGGATATGGATGAAAAAAAAAGGAAAAAAATTAAATCAGTCGCGGAAATGAAAGTGAAAGGTGAAAAGTTTGCTCCTGTCACGTCAGGCGAGAAAATTTTGATTGAACAGAAACAATACACATCTCATACCAAATTGTTATACATATACAGAGAAGGATTTGAGTAAAAGGGATGAAAAAAAAAGATATCCTTCCAAATGATTTTAATTAAAAACTTTTCCTCCTTCTTCCCTTTAAACTAATTCACAAAAAAAAAAAAAAAAAACAGTAATCTCATCCTGGATACAATGTACATTAAATTTTTTGGTGAAATTTCCCTTCTGGGCCTGTTTGCAGTTCGTGCAATGATGGCCAAATCACAGTAAGAAATAAAAATACACTCGTATTTAAAGCGTGTCGAATGTGGGCGTAGTTATATAACACGCCAGTGCTTTGTTATCAATTCGCAGAAAAAAATAATAATAACAGAATCTGTGTGGGAATACTTCCAAATTTATACTTTGCCAAAGTTTTGAGTGGAATTCAATCGAAATGAGAAAAATAAAAAATTCTCGCCGGAGTTTTCGCTGACGAAGGACTTTTAATTTAATCCGTTGGATATTTTTGATAGACACTTTGCGATTGTTTTAGACACTTTCCCCCCTTGTTTCGTTAGGGAATCCACTTTTCTGGCAATACACCAGTTATCAGCAGAATTTTGACGGGCAAAAAAAAAACTAACTCTTATTCGCATGACCAATTAACTATTTTTCTAGCTTTGAGTCTCGTCACAGTCCCTATAGAAACGAAATTATAACTGACAGGTCCTAGTTATACTTAAAATACAAAACTGTATCGCTCTTCCATAGCATGGGTGGCCAACACGCCGGGAGTTATATTTCGGCCCACTAAGCTAAGTTAAATGAACATACATAAATGTTAACTTCATTGTATACACATAATCACCAAAATAACATTACGACGCGAGTCATCACATATTTTTAAATTACAGTCGAACTTTGATAACTCCAATGAAATTGGTTGGCAAGAGCGCCAAGACTGAAATTTACATATAATTTTTATTTGGTAACTCAAACTGCTATTACTCGAATGTCTTAATAACTCGAAGAGATTATTTGGCGTCACCTTCGATAAGTCGAATTCTGAAGGGGAATTCCCATATTCTGCGTGTTTTTACAAGTTCGTTTTATAATGCATCGCTTTCGGGGCACTGTGTTAGTATGTTCCTACCCAGTCGCCAAAGAACCCATTCTATCATCGATTCTAGAAGTATTTCTCGGTAATGACAACTACTTCTCAACTCGACTCTCACACGTGGATAGCATGCATTACATTTTACACAGCATGTCATGGGGGGGAGGCGATAGCTTCTATTCTGCATTACCGCGTAACTACCATAGTCATAACTTCCATGTCCTGCATTACCGAGTAGGTATCACATTCCTAGCTTCCATCCTCGATTACTGAGTAACCGAGACTTTCTTAACTTCCATATCCTGCATTACCGAGTAGGTAGAATGTTCATTACTTGCATCCTCGATTACTCTGTAAGGGGGACTTTCACGACATATGTATATCCCACTTAAAATAACGCGCTGGAAAATAATAGGGTACATAAACATAGGGTTTCTTACTTATTTTTTTTTATTGATTTTTTATTTTTTTTGCAAACAAATATTTTTGCAGTATCAGATTTGGAGTTTTTAAAAGCTTTCCGGATTTTCGATGACAGCTCCACCCCATATTTGCCAGTAGCTTCTGTAGAAAAGAAAAGTATAATTCTAACAATAATAAAAATGAAACGGAAAACACTGAATTACTTTGAAGTATGTCCAAAACATAGCGTAGCTCTTTAAAGGGTAGCTTTCCCTGAATTCCATCGTAGTTATAGGCATTCACTACGTCACCCAAAAATAACTTGTTGATATGCTTGACTAGGCCTTTAATAATATTTTTAATGGCTTCTACCTATGAAACAAAGAGTTTTAAAGGGATATATACAGTCAGAATTTACAATTTTGAGTCACTTTTTATTTGCTTCAAATCACAGATTTATTCAAAAAAATGCAAAAAAAATCAACTATCGCTTCGAAAATCGCAGCCGGAATGATAATATTTTACGATCGAATGAAAGAAATAAACAAAACTCCCGGAACAGCGACGCAACGATTCCAGTTAGAAATATGTCTTCTTAAAATTCTTAAAATTCATTCAAAGCAATAGATTCTCTTCTCCATTACCTTTCATCCACTTGGTAATGCAGAGGCATTACTTAATCTATATTTATAAAAATGAAACATTGTTTGTATGTATGTTATAGACTCCGAAACTACCGATCCGATTGAGTTCAAATTTTGGGGAAATTTTTCGTATTTTTCTGAAAGTGTTCCTGTGGAGTTTGGTCAAAATCGGTGTGCTAGGAGCTGAGAAAGTGGCAAAAAGGGGGTAAAATGCTATTTTTCTGTCTTTAAACAGCTCCTAACTCAACAATGGCTTATCGGATTGAAAAACAAAAAAATAGGTGGATTTAGTAAATTATCCACTGATTCATTTAAGCTATAAATCATTATTCTGCGTTATCTTAATGCTAAGCTATACTCAAAACAATTCATAAAGTCATAGCCAATCATTTTCGATCAGTGGAGATCGCAGCCAAAAGTCATGCACCAGTGGGTGACGTAATAGTGCGGGTAATGTGAATGCTGCTATCTATTCGGCGCCGCGACTATTTTTGTTCCTTATTATGTGCGACAGGAAGGGTTGAATGTTCAGCGATGAGCTCTATACCGGAATACGTATATACATATATGTTTATGAACACAAGTATATAACGAGTAGGAATAAAAATTATCAAACCAAAGCGGGTAGATACGTACATATATAAGCCGTGTTTTTTTTAAAGTACGGGTATACTCAGTTCTATACTCACTTTTTGAACAGCTGTTTTGTGATTTTTAAATTGTCACATTTCTATAAATTCTTGACATATGCATGTCAAATTAAATTGTTTATCTATGTTTTCCAACGTTTTGATGGTCAATAGTTTGAAAATATAGATGCATATGTATTTAATTAATATATTAATATCAAATATTTAAATATTTAATATGGGTTTCAAATATTTACATTTTTGAGTTTTGTTTCATATTTTTTGCTTGGTATCTAAGGAGGCTACGTTCATAAGCACACACTTTTTTTTGTTTTTTTGTTTTATAATTCACTCACGACAAATTGGTTAAAGGGATTTATGATTAAAAAAGCTACTACTGAGAACTATTCTATTCATTGGTCCATGTTATAAAAAAACTTATAAGAGTGTGGGTCTATATTCAACACTCACGGAGCTATGCACATGAGGATTAAAAAAGTTCCTTCTGAGAAGTAGGTAGGTACCAATAATAATTATTCAATTTTAAATTCTGGTGTATTAAGCCCAGAGCAACCAAAGTGGGTCCGTGCGATAGATAGTTGATCAATGTTTATCAAAGCTTCCCATGGCTGTTACTATTCCAGCTTTCATTTTCGAGTTATTGGTCTTCAAACACAATTTTTTTTTTACATTTTTTTTTTTAATCAATTTAATTGAAAATCGCATTTATCTCGGGAAAGTGTGTTAATAACTTTTATTTTTTTTCTTATTTTGGTGCGCTGTAATGTTACCTACAAATTCACCATACAAAGGGCTTATAGTTTTGCATGTATAAAGGTATTATTATAATTTTTGTTAAGCTTTTCAATTCAATACAGCACGAAAAAATATTTTTTATCAAATGCTATCAATCTGACCATTATTTCCTAACAAAATAAGTCCATATTTATAAAATAAATGTATTTAAACTAATCAGAAAAAAGCACTGCATTTATCAACTTTATTTAACAAAAAGGAAAACTTATGGACACATCCAATTACAAATGCCAAAAACAAATTTTCCTCCAACCTTTAACCGATTTCAGCGCCATTGGTATTCAGAGTCTGAAACTGCTGTACCAAGTAAAGCGTTTACTTGGAGAATTTTACCTAGTGTTATAGCAAGCGAATTTGTTTTTGTAGTGCGGGTAAAGTGAAAAGTGAGTTTGTACTCACTTAATAAAAAACACGGGTATAGATCACTGATCGATTGTATGGGCAGGTACCCCTTTGGTGGCGGCCGGCGATGCTGTTAATATGTACTGTATGTACATATGCATGTGCGTTTTCTGTGTTTCGAATACATACAGTGTTGAAACGGTTATTTTGCGATTGCGTGTTGTAATGTGTTTGATAATTTTGAGCTCACCGATGCATTTAAATAGGAAAACTTTAATTGACAATACATTATGTATTTATGTATATAGAAATCTACTTCTACAATCTCTTTATGAGGGTATTTTTTTGGAAAATATTCTTTTACTTGCTGCATTTATACATAAATAGGTATTTACAGTAGAACCTCGATTATCCGGTACAATGACCGGGAAGCGGTCGCCGGAAAATTGAAAAACACGGAAAATCGAAAAGTTTAAAAATATATATATATGTATGTATATCTTTAAGTAATTGAGTAACAACCAACGGATTTTATACGGATAAGCGAGAAACAGGGATTGTCGGAACACGGATAATTGAGGTTCTACTGTATTTGTTTTTTAGCGAGTTTCTCTACAAGGTTTGTCGTTTTTGGCGATTCTTATTTCTATACAAAACTAGATAAGCAGAGCAGCTTCATTCTTATTCGTGTAAGACTTACTTACTTAGTTGGCGCTACAGCTCGAGGTGAACCTGGGCCTGCTTCTCGCAACCATTTGTGTGTGCGTGTTATATTTTTGCACAAAATGGAAGGGACCTACAGTTTTTTTTACCGACTCCGAACGGCGAGTTGAGAAGCTTAATCGTGACAAATGATACTCTTTGATGCTTGTTAGACATTCGAAAGAGGTGGGCACTGTGAAAAACTTTTAGGTGTTTGCGGCGGGATTCGAACCCAAGACCGCTGGCTCAGTAGTCCGATGCACTAACCATTTGCGCTACGGTGCCCACTGTAAGAAGTTTCCAGTAATAACCACGTTCATTATAGACAACGAATGCAGCATTGTATCGGCATAAGAACAGTCAAAAAAATCACTGTGAAATAAAGCGTAGCAACGCACGCCGGGTATCCGCTAGTAAAGAAATAAGAATGCCTGACGGAAGGCATTGACAAGGCGAGGCAAGCAAATATCCATGGTACATGTAATTCTCTTCTCCATTACCTTTCATCGACTGGGTAATGCAGTGGCATTACTTAGTAATGAAATAAGAATGCCTTACGGAAGAACCTCACTAAGAATTTAGAAGCTTTATTAATTAGTAAGCAGTAAAATTAATAATAATAACAATAATTGAAGAAGGTTAGTAAATGCTTAGACACCAGGATGTAGTAACTAAGGTTTTCAATAACTAACTTTAACTGCTAAGTTAACTGATTCCCTTTAAGGCAAATAGTGGGTGCTTACCACCCTAGGACGTAGTAATCAATGTTTTCAGCAATTACCATTCACCGCAGAAATAAGTGATTACCGGTAAGCCAGTTGATAAGTGCTTACCTCCCTAGGACATCCCCATGTAAATGTAATCGATTCTGTAATAAGGAAAGTAAGCGCTGGTAGCTACCAATCAGCACTTACAGAATCGATTCGGTAAGCAGTAATTTCCTTCTGGGTAATGAAGCTTCATCCTATGTTCAGTACTGCAGAACCCATTACTTAGGTAAGGCCCTACCATTTTCGTGACTGGGTATGACCTAGTATACATACTTGTAGAGAATCAGGATTTCGTTACACATATGTGAGTAAGAATTGGCAAATATCTTGTTAGCAGGGTATGTTCAGTAACTCTTTGCTGGACAGAAAAGTACAGAGAAGTAAAGGTTTTGGTTTTCAGTAAAAAAAAGTTCCAGTCCGAGACTGATCTTGTTTGTATTCAGTGACTCTGTGCTGGACAACTTTTCTGCGCCTACTCTCGAGGTAGAACAGATTTGTGAGACATGTCAAATTCAGCTGTATTGCACTTTTCTGTGCTGACTTGATCTGACATTTTCCCACAAATCAGTGCTGTTCTGATCTGACTTTTTTTTACTGAGCAGACCTATTACTAGGTTGGTGTATTGGTCGATAGGAACTCAAAGCTGTTTTTATTTTTGAAAAAACTAGTAGGCGCCTAAAAAAAACACAAAGAGGAAAAGCGTACGTTAAAAACATTATCTCTTGATGAAAAATTACATATTTATACATATTTATATCAATTTTGTATTAAACTTAATAACTCGAAGTCTTGATAACTCGATTTTTTTTTTTGTGGCAAGTAATGGTTTGAGTTATCGAAGTTCGACTGTATTAAAGAGAAGGTATAGCTAAGAGAAATTTTGAAATATCTCGCATTTTTGGAAAAATTCATTGGTTTGAGCTATTTGAAATATCCCGCTATTTGACACTCAAAGTTACTTAGTTTTTTGTCCGACACTAGCGGCCATATTATTCACTCCGGGTGTAAATAAAATTTAAATGAATTTTAAACCTGATCTTTAACCAGCATTTTTTAAACCCGCAAATTTAAACGTATGTTTATAATATTCACTCATAAACGTTTATTAAACCCGATTGGTTAAAAATTCATAAAATGACAAATGTCAGTTGAAATTAACTAAAAACTGAGAATTCTCTCTCTATGCTTCCACCCGTTAAATGCGTGAATGTGTGAACTGAAAACGGAAAAGAGTCAATATTGAGTTTTAACCCGGGTCAAAGTATTTAAACCTCTTGTCAGAGGCTGTTTAAATTTATTCGGATTTAAAATTTAATTTAAAATTTTTTCGGGTTAAAGTGCAGGTTAATCGATTGAATATTATTGAGTTGGGTTAAAATTTACTTTAACCCGGGTGTAAGTATTAAGTGCGAAATATGGCCGTAGGTGTTGATAAAATTGGCGTGTTCGGAATGCCCGCAACGCAACACTCATACTTATAACTATTTTCAGTCGAGCTTGCCAAAGTTCCGTGTTATTCTGTTAGTTCTGTGCTATTATCGCCATTGCGTCTGGAGAGATTTTGCGATCGAACGACACATTTAAAAAACTTATTTTGGAAGAGTTCTATAAAAAAAAAATTGGAAACAGTTATGCGTGTGAACAGATTTTTAGTAGCATGAAATACATCAACATGAATTCCTGTTGTTCATTTGGAAAAGTGTTTGCGTATGGCAACAATATCAGTCGATAACAATTTTGATGCATTTAGTTCTGCAAAAAAAATCAGATTTCTTAATTTTTAATATTTTTAAATGTATCTACCAAATATGTTTGTTTCTCAGTTGTTTTATTTTTCTTATGTATTTTTTTTACATTAAACCAGGCAAGCGTTTACCAAGTGTCTCGCCTACTGGTAAGCGACGATGTGCTCGAACCTGTAGTAGGTATGCTTGCTGGTTTACTCTAATTAATTAACAAAAAAAGAACATGGTGCGTGGCCCGGCAGAAAATATTTTTTCTAAAATTTGGCCCGCCAGCTGAAAAGGTTGACCAACCCTGCTCTATAGGAAAGCGAGAAGACATACATTATGAGCACAGTACACATATACTCAGAGTGTTCATTTTCGATCAAGTTCGTGCACCTCTCAAAAATTCAAAAAGATGGTCGCCATACGTGCCCTGCGAATATTTGTTTACATTCAAAAGCAAAAACAAATGACTGAGTTAAACGCCAAACTCACAAATGAATTTGACTTTTAAACGCCAAACTCAGTACGATTATAGAAAAGGCACGAATTGCGGCCATTTTTCCTGCGCAATAAATTACCTGTATTACGTGTACTGTGCATTATGAGTATTAACAAAGTGTGACAGCTGATTGTCACCTACACAGCATTGAAATGTCAAAAATGTGCACCTGTCAAGATACGGAATAAGCCATGTTTGATGAGTCTCATCTCAGATCTTATATATTTTATGAAACAGTTTCTTTTTTTTTTGATGAATCCAATTTATGTGGAAAAAAATATGTATGTCCAAATATTTACTCAGAGCTTAACAAGTGGTGACATACGGAGTTATGAACTGACAGTTCAATTTGCCCTTGTTCACTGATGGAATAGAGAAGGCACACTATAACCTAACTACTATGACTTAAACAGGGTCTTTTAGTGTGGGAGATTTGTCCAATAAATTTAACAAAAAGTGTTGTACCTTGTGCAAATAATATTTACGACTTCGCTTGCAGAAAGCAATCCCGGATCTTCAGTTTTGGATAACTCTTCCTCATTATTCGGAATGGCAAGTATTTAATTTGACAAAAAATTCCCATCAGGATACTCACATCGACTTTAAATTCCCTGTTGCATGTGAAACGTTTGGCGAAGGTAGCACGAATCACCTTATGCGGTCTTCCGTGGCCCGACAGATATATCTTACCACCATATACAGAGACCATCTAAAATTAATTAATATATACAGTCTAATCTCTAATAAAATAGGCCGACAAATTGCCGATATACTCTTTGTTCAGTGGTTATAAAGTATGTTTGTATTAAGCAAATCTTATAAATAAAAATTACTGTTTGTGTGTTCGTCCTTAATGCATTCCCGCATCGTTCATCCGATTGCGTTGAAATTTGGCGAATTATCTTCCGACGCACACAGGCGGATTTTCCAAAAAAACAGGGACAAAATTATTTTTTGGTTTTTGATAGTTAATTATTGTTTAAGTTTATCAGAAAACAAGTAAAAAATATATTTTTAGTAAATTAACACGTAATTTTGTAAATTTTATTATATTAGAAAAATTACAAAAAAATCCAAAAAAAAATAAAAAAATTGTATGAAAAATAAGAAAAAATAAGGAGAAACAAATTTAATTTGATTTAAATAAATTACAAATGAAATAAAAAAAATGTCTCATCGCTTATAATGTATTTTTTTAATGGTGATTCCTGAATAAGCAAGTATTTAGGTAAATGTTAAGCTATTTTATATAACCGGAAAAGGTGGGAAAACCAAGCTTTTCCTTTATGAAACAGAAAAGTAAAATTATTTTTTTGGTCTCAAAAGGCCTTATTTTTGAGAGCTTTTAAATCAACATAAAACTTCAAATTACTTAAAAATTTTGCATTACAATTATTCTACATACCACTATTAACAAATTACAATCTAATTTATTTTATAAGTTCACACAGAAAATTAAAAAAAAAACAAAGCAAATACACCAGTTACCAAACACCCAATATGGTACTGCACGTGCTTCACAAAATCTTCCACTTTAGAAGCATCAACCGAAGCAATGGTTGCAGTGAATTAAGCAGGATCAATCAGATAATATGCTTAAGTAATATATTAACAAATTGGCATGAAAAAAAGCAACACATTGCAGTTTTGTTTTTTTATAGCTATGGCCATGTTTTTTTGGAAAATCCGCCTGTGTGAGGGAAAGTTTCAAAAAAAAAAAAGAATTGAATCGATTTATTTTTCTTTACTTGTGAAATGTTTTAATAGTTTTGGAATAAGCACTGCGTTTCATAAATCTTATTGTTTTATTCTTATTCTTATTAATGTTTTGAATTCTTACGTGTAATAAAATTATTTTGTTATTTGAGTTGAGTTTTTCATGTGTGGTAGAACAACACCACACTATGTTTGGCACTAAACCAACATACATCATCATCATCATCACTACTTTTATAAAATGAAGTCTAAAAAAAAGTATGTATGTATGTGCCACAAAAACAAAAAAACTACTGAACGGATTTAAATGCGGATTTTTGCAATCGATTCTGGTTGGATTAAATCTATAAAATGGATAAAAAAAAAATCAATATACAGTAAAACCTCCTAATTGGGACACTACGTAATCGGGACGACCTCCCAATCGGGACAACCCATTTGCCAACCCTAAAAGTTTTCATACAATATACCCTCTGTAATCGGGACACTGAAATCGGGACACCTCTTAATTGAGACACTCAATTTAGCTTTCCTAGAACCCCCATAATTGAGCCAAACCTCCGAGTTGGGACATTTTATTAAAAACGTCAGGAAATATGACTTCTCTAATCGGGACAGTTCGAGTTGAACCTCTCAATTGGGACACTAGACCCGAAAAAAAAAACAATTTTGACTTCTCTAATCGGGACAGTAAAATTCCATTAACTAAATGTTCGCAGCTGCATCTCATTCTACAAATTTTCAAACCGTTATATTTTTAGAGAAGAGTGACTATATCGGAGACAAAAAAACAACAGAGCAACGTTTTATTTATTTTCATTGTATATTAGATATTGGTACCGTGCAGTTGCAGTTGTTTTTGTGTGTATACAATACATTTTTTAAACTTTCTCGTATGCATACGCGTTGAATTTCGCGTAATGAGATACTACTACATAAATTTTTATAACTTTTCATAAAATAAATGTCGTTTTATTTCAATAAGGTATGATTTTGTAAACAAGATAGGGAGTTCCATACTTGTTTGAAAAACGCAGTTTTTTTTCTAAGTAGTTGTGTTTTTCTATATTATTTAGACAAACTTCTATAATTGGGACACCTCCTAATCGGGACAGGAAAGAGTCGGTCCCATCAGTGTCCCAATTAGAGAGGTTTTACTGTATTTCAATAAAAATCTTCTAAATTAATAAAAATAAAAGTTTATATTTTACTTGTCAGCATTTATTTCGCTCTATCTTAGTCCTTAAATAACATATTAAAATAAAATTTACATATTTGTTTAGATTATTTCCCAACAAAGATTTTGATATACTTATGTATATATCTTCTTTGTACATTTTCTGTGAGAAAAGTAATAACATAAAGAAATATTGTTTATATGCTTTCGCGACAACGATCAGTGGAAATCATTGCCACCGCCAATGCACCAGCGGCAGCGTGTATGCGATACATGCGTGCGTAGTATAGGGTTTTTCATTTCTGGCTGAATGGCTTCGTCAATAAACAAAATATGCGGTATTGGTCAGGCAGCAATCCACACGTACTCCATGAGTCATCATTGCATCCCGAAAAAATTACGGTTTGGTGTGGTTTATGGGCCGGCGGCGTCATTGGGCCGTACTTCTTCCGTGATGATCAAGACCGGCACGTTACTGTGAATGGGAATCGCTACCGTTCAATGATAACCGAATATTTTTGGCCCCAATTGGATGATATGGACTTGGAGGACATGTGGTTCCAACAGGACGGCGCCACAAGCCACACAGCGAATGTCACAATCAATTTATTGGAAACCAAGTTTGGAGAACGTGTTATCTCACGAAATGGTCCAGTCGCTTGGCCGCCTCGGTCGTGCGATTTGACGCCGTTAGACTATTTCCTGTGGGGCTACGTCAAGTCTATGGTCTATGCCAATAAGCCAGCGACGATTGATGAACTTCGTACGAATATCGAACGTAAAATTGCAGCAGTATCGGCCGATTTATGCTTATGACTGCTGCAAGCGTGCCCGTGGTGGCCATGCAAAAGAAATTGAGTTCTATACATAATGGCATCGAACGTACTTTCACAGTAATAAAGAATTTCATTGATATCCAAAACCGTTTTAGTTTTATTTAAAAAAAACTTTTGTAGAGCTCTTATTGAAAAACCCTTTATAAGTGATTGGGATTGCTTCGTGCTAACGTATATGTATTGTAATTGTTCGATCAACTCTAATCCAATAACTGGATAAATTTGGTTGCGATTTGTTTTACGATAAGGGCTTGGAACAGATACAGATATGTAATATGTACAGTAGATTCCGCTTTATTGGGACGGCGAATAATCGCTTAACTGGGACAGATGGTCAAGAACAGAACAGAACAGACGTTGCTCTGTGAAGCAAGTATTTATGCAAGTATAAGGTGCAAAGACAAGTGTAGCATTTAGCTGGAAGTCTCCTTCCAGTAGACAATTTATTACAAATACACATATCTACATACAAAGAGAATATTTTTGTATGCGCAGTGAAGCGGGTACATCAGCTAGTTGAAAATATGAGTCTATTCGGTGAATAAGTGTAGAATTTGTTAATAACTTGACTTCAGCGCCCCCTATCGGGTCCAAATGTTTAGTAACCCCACTATGTCTATTTTTTTTTTACATTAAAAAACACGTATACTCTGAAAATTTTAGCAAAATTGGTTGGGTTGTTTTCGAGTATATAGAGGACAAACAAACATACAAACATTTTTATATATATATAGATAGAAATGTATAAGAAAATAATTTGTTTTCTCTTAAAAGTTTGCGGCGGGTGAAGCAAGGTTCAACTAGTAATAAACAAATAACACTAATAAAAGGTGCAGCTAGAAACAAAATAAATCTCAACACTTTAAACTGAACCCTAAGCTGCAAATTAAATATTCTTAATTCAACTAACCTACAGGCGATACCAATATTACCAAGTGATTCATTAATTTATGTACATATGTCGAGTGTTCTATTTGCATAGTACATTCCAGGATTAAATTGAATATTCTCTGCGGGCAAAATCATATTTATACTGCGGCTGTATAAATTCATTATCGCTTTAATATGCGGTTAAAATAATAATTAAAAAAGTTCTTACAATCTTCCAACCATTAAGGCATTAACATGTTTAATTACTTTGTTTAAAAAAACAAATTACCACCTTTAGCTTCAGTTTTCAATTTTCTTTCACCTACGAGTATTAGTATTTGTACTTAGTAAATATTTTATCTAATCTGTTTGAGTTCTCTTTTTCTCTCTTAGGTATTTGTTGTTATACATATATGTATTGAAAAAAAACACGAATTTTCACCACCGTTATATCTCATTCCAGATGGTTGCAACGGACGAAGCACAAACACAGAATGCCACAGACACAGGAGGAACTTTTGGAAAATTAAAACAAACTTTATCATCGTCTCTGCTAACTGCACAGGATAAAGGTAACCAACAACTGCAAATACGACATAACAAAAATACCACTGTATTTACCTGATACATAACGTAGCTTAGCTACCTGCCACGAGTGTATTAAAATGAATTTCAAAAACAGATTTTCAACTACCATGGTGGGGGAGTCCCCTGCGGTTTTAAATGCATTCTTTTTTTTCTGCGCTGTGGATCAGATATTCCCTTTTTTTAGCTTTGAAATGAATTTACCTCTCGATGAACTTTTTATTTAATTTACAGGTGATTTTAACTTTTTGTAGGTACATATTTCCATTTTTTGTTTTTCGTTTTGTTTGAAAATTGAGCTGAATAGCTAACGTTGCATGGCATATCAAGGCCGTTATTTTAAACTCTTTCGTTTGTGTTTGTTTTACGTGTTTTAGTTAAATTGCAGATTTTGTTAACTTACTCGTACAGTTTTTTACGGAAACATATCATGAAAGGAATCTCGAAAACAAATTACAAGCCCAAAAAATAGACATACAGTGGCCACAATAAGTATAAAGACACGGCTGACTCCCCATGTAAATTCAATTAATAGCAAAGCAACTGGAAAAAAATTCTTTAATTTTTCCTGCGAAAAAGTAATGCCCGATTTCACAGTGCTCTCTTAAGTGTTGGTTTAGTTAAGTGTAGGATCAAACATAAACTTCACCAAGTTTTCGTTGTCACCACAGGCAACCGTTTAGGTTAGTCATGGATTGAGTGTCATTGTGAACCATTTGTGGAAAAAAGTAATTGTGAATGAACACCAAATGTCGAACGAAATTTGATTTTCATTTCCGTGTCAAGTGCTTTTAAGAAAAAAACAAACAATGAAAATCATGAGAAAAGAAGACGAAGAAACCTCTGCATGGTTGGAAATAAAAAAGTAATTCAATTAATTAATTTTTGAGTCAAAAAACGATGAAACAGAAGTATGCTGACGCAAACAAAGAAAATTGCACATCCATTGATTTCCCCGATGTGTATCCTGATGAAACGGATACTGAAGTCTGAGGTCGCCAGCGAATATCAGCAGAATCATCCCTCCTACCAGCATTGCCGTTTGGGACCCTTCTGCGTCATTTTGACGCTTTTTCGGCGATATAGGACCCTTATTTCAATTTATTTTCATTTCATGTCTCTTTAAATTTTAAAACATAGTGCCTCACTCTTTAAACACACCCATTTGGTTCAACCAGTGATAAAATCAACAGAGTATTTTTGTTAGTCAGAATTTCCTTACCAAACGGCGTGTGCATACATGCTTGTTTTTGTCTTTGTTATTTTTTCCCAATATTTTTTTTTTTTTAAGTTCAGCAATGCAACACAGTTATTCGAAAAATTTCATTTTTTTCATACAAATATAATATGTAAGTAAGGACCCCTTTTTTCTTCTGGACCCCTTTTTTTAGACCCTTTTAGACTTGCATAAAATGAGAGTCGCAATGCAGTACTCAATTGGGTAATTTGGTTCAAGTATTTTTGCTTTGGCTCAACGCTCCGAGCCACAGAGAAATGGCTCACAGTTGGCTCATTTGGCTCAAAACTTCATTCTTTTAACAAATAATATTTAACAAAAAAAACAATAAAAACGTTATCAGGAAATAAGAATTCACTCTTTAAATAACATTGAAACAAATAATCGCAATCGCATACAATATGAAGTAATTAACTGACTTTTGAATTTAAAAGAGCCTTTAAAAAGATCAAGGAGCAATTTTGAACAACCTAAAGATGTAATAGAGAAATGTTAGCCGTATTATTTCTTTTCTTGGTTATTCGTTTTCGACTTTATTTACATCCTATTTAATGTTATTTGTTTTATGCCACAATAATTTGTGACACTTTCTTAGGGCTTTAGTACGATTAGCGAAATCGAATCGAAATTTCGCGAACCGTAATAAGTCGATATCACATTTCGCCAAATTTGTAACGTCAAAAGCGAATGTAATTTTTTCGATTTCCAAGCCATAAAACCAAAAGTCGTCCTTGCACTTTGAAAAATGAATTTGTGACATGAAGTTGCTGTGTTCGTGTTTATAAAGAAACATTTACCAATTATTTTTTGGTACGCAATCCCCCCGCTCATTCATATTCAGATTTAGTAATTTAACTAATTTGGCTCAACCCAATGTGAAATGGCTCGGAAAATTGCTCTACTCCAATATTTCTCCGGAACAACGCTGAATTTGCCAGACAAAGTATTTTGTTGTTTAGGTAAGTTTTCTGTAATGTGCTTTGAGGTTGATATTATTTTAGTGCACTTATGGCAACTATGTATTCTCTAAGATATGGAATTCGGCAGCTTAATTTAAACCGGTTTTTAAGTGGAGATTATCGTAAAACTTGCACTGTGAAAACGTAGTTCGTGTTTATCCTGAGTTTTCCCCTGGATCGACACTTAAACTTGCACTGTGAAAAAGGGCATTAGGAAGATTTCGATCTCACAGTCAATTTAAAAAAAGGACGAAGCAAAAGTATGCTTGCGAAAACAAAAAAATCGCGCATGCTGATGAAACAGAAACACAACTGAAGTCTCCAGAGAATATCAGCAGCATTACCAGACAAAACATGCATTTTGTTCCTTATGTAGGTTAGGTTGTCTTAAATGTATTTTGGGGTTAATATTATTTTAGTACACGGAAGTCGGTGGCTTAACTTAAACCATTACTTAAGTGCTGTTTACCGTATATGTACGTGTTCAACTGCATTTTTTTCCTTTTGTATTTTTCTCTGCTTTCTTATGCATTTGACAATTTGTTTTGACACTTTGGTAAATGACATTTGATTCTCATGTTATCAGTCTTATATGAAATCGAGCAGAAATCTGTATTTAAAAATGACATAAATTATAAATTATTTAAAACACTGCTGTTCTGGATTTCTGAGAATACAAAAGACCATGTTTGACTTGCATGTTTTCTGATTTCATCCATTGTTTTCTGTTTGTCAATAGCTTTTGAATTGTTAAACAAAAGATATCGGTACATCCTGTGTTCCTGTAGTATGTATGTATGTACAGTTGTACATACTTGCGAAATGATTCGAAAAATCCGTAGGGCATTATTTAATTAGAATAAAGCATACATTGGTTCATTCAAATATACTGTTCCATATTCCTCCTACGGATATCATTTTTTGCCGAAATTAAAAAATATTTAAAATCAATGAAAAATACTCTTTGTAGGCAGTAAATGAGTTCTCAGAAATAATACTGAAATAGTACAATACACGTATTCATGACTACCATTCGTTCAATTATTATAAAAATGCAAACGTGTAAGAGGCTCCATTCTTTTACAAAAACAAAAACAAATAAATGTTGGTTTATTTACGAGCCACTAATTGTTATTTCGATGGCCGAGAAAAATTCACTTTTGAATTTCAAAGTCATGTGCAAAATGTAAAAAAGGCTAGTTACGTTATCAATAGACTCCTGCCGTGAGTACCAGGTATACTCGTGAAATTTGATGTAGACATGTACAGAGAATTTTGAGGTTGCTATGCCATTGCTATTATTGTATGTGAAGGAGAAACGAACAAAGAGAACCATATACAGATCTGAGAATGCACTAATACTAAGTTTGGGTACGCGTGACGGCTAGAAAAAGGTGAGGCCCATACCGAGAGCTAAGATGTTTACACATCAAACATGCGAAAATTACGTACACATGTGCAATGTACACACTACATAATTGCATATGTTCATTCTCAATTTGAAAAACTATGTACGTAAATATTATTAACTAGCTGACCCGTACTCGCCTTGCTTCGCCCGCCTCCCATGTTTTTTCTGATTTTCAAAACTCGGCCTACATATTCCTCCTATTTAAATGCTTTTTGCGGTAAGTCCAAATGATTTCTCGAAGCTGAAGTGTTAAAAAAAAACATGTTTTTAACTTTCTAACATACCAGGAAATCGGAAACTGACTGGTACCTACTTTGTATCACAAATTATTCTGTTATTAATTATTGTTGTAAGAGGATATGCGTCAGTAGCCGGGAAGGGAAGTCGTTTTCCGTTCTAAGCGCACACACTTTTACAATAAATATAAGGAAGGATCTGCCTGGCGGTGCCTAGCTAGATACCACTGTAGTTAAAAGAAAAAAAACAACAAGTACAATATTTATTATTATTTTTATTAAGTGAATGCCGAGTTGCTCAGCGAATCACTACTTAAGAGAAAGAATACCAAAAAATACAATACTTGCTGTATTAACACAAGTTACTATTACTATATTTATTGAATAAAATGATCTCTATACTTATGATATTATTTGTATAAAGCAGATGTGAATTATATCAAGCTATGCAAATAATTTGAGAAGCATAGTTACATTTTGGTTAATAGAATTATTATAATGAAGGAAAACAAAGTATACTTTAAAGAGTTAATATAATTATTATAATGAAGGAAAACAAAGTATACATTAAGGAGTTAATAGAATTATTATATATGATTTGTATATCTGTAGCTAGTTACATTGTTCATTTAAAGGTTTTTTTCTTTCTGTTTTTTTTTTTTTGTTAACTTTCACTATGATCTATGAATAAATGCGTTTTCAAAAAAAAGGGATAATCGTTCTAGCTCGAATTTTATAAAAAATCCCTCTAACTTGCACCAATTTTAATCGTCCGTGAAAATTCGACATAAAGGGATTCGACTGTACATAATATTATTGTCTCCACCGAGTGCAGATTCGAGATCATGATGAATGCATTTTCTTTTGGAAAAAATAAAAAAAAATGGATTTGCAACCTCCCCCAACGTAGAAAGAACCTTCCCCTGGGTGCGCACAACAACAATGTTTTTTTTTTGCACATGGCCCAAGTTTTATCGCAAACGGATGAGCGATGCGCGAACGCATAAAAGTCGAACACACAAACATTACTTTTAATATACATACGACATACCCATATAGGTACATACTTATTGACGTCACCCACAGCTGCACGGCTGTTGTCTGCGGTCTCCACTGATGGAAAATTATTGGCGAACATTTCATGAACTATTTTGAGCATAGCTCAGCTCCAGTATAACGCCGAAGGATAATTTATACCTGAAATGAATCAGTGGAAAACTTACTAAATTCACCTATTTTTTTTTTTTGTTTTTCAATCCGATAAGCTACTATTGAGCTAGGGCTGAATAATTATAATTTTCCTTAGAGATATGCAGTGTTTTTCACTAATTTGCTAAAATCAGATCATTTTGGGCGATAGAAAGTATAAAAAATGTTGACCAAGAACATAAGCAATCACTATGTCAAGTTTCATCAAAATCCGTCCATTAGTTTCTGCGTTATGTGCATTCAAACAGTTCCAAAATAAAAAAAAAACACAGAAAAAAAAAACCTGCGCACACACGAAATTATCTCCACTGGTCGTTGGTAAAATCCAACGATGTAAGCTTTTCTTGAATCGTATGTCATTTTTAATTGATCGTTAATTTTAATTTAATGCTTATTGTTCAACTTCTGTATAACGTACGAAGATGATTTATATCTTAAAATGTTTGTACAAAATTGAACTTTATAATAAAAGAAATTCCATTCCCATCGGCCAAGGCATTCTAAAGCTAGGAGCTTGAAGGTATTCATAAAAATAATCTCTGCCCAGATATCAGCTCCGATTTCCGCTTCTGGATAGTAGATAACGAAAAAAAATATCCTATGCCTGTATTCCAGACATTTTGCAATCCAATCCATTTTATTCTATCTCTTTTAGTTTTCAAGTTACAGACAACTGTTTTGTTCAATATGATACTTTTTTAACGATTTGTCATGTCATTTTTGTTCAATAAACTGCTTTTCATCTTTTTTGTATTATATTGAACAATTGTTAGTATATTTTTAAAAAAAAATATTTCATAATTTCTATCTTGTCCAATATCCACAATTCTGGATATTTTGTTCAATATGCGTATTACTTCCAGTCATGATTGTTATACAAAATTTTTGGATGAAGATCGCGAACGAATATTTAATGCCTTTTGGAAATTGAATGATACCGAAAAAGGGCAGTTTTATTCTAAATTTGTAAAAATGTTGCTACCAAAACGAAAAAGAACAGAAAAATCTGGATCGAGAAAATAGTTTACGTGTAAGTATTTCTTCGAAAAAGAAAACCATTTATTTGATGTCTGTAAAAAATTCTTTTTGTCGACTCTTGATATTTCTCAGCAACGCATATACTACTTCTTTTCGACAAATATAATGAAACTGGTACTCATTCCGCTCCTAAACATGGAAAATTTGTTAAAAAACTTATACCAGAAGAAGATTTAAAAATAGAAAAGGAACATATAAAAAGTTTCCCAATGATGCATTCTCACTACTGCCGAACAAACACAAAAAAAAAACAATATCTCGAAGCTGGCCCTTCATTGACAAAAATGCACAAAATGTATGTTGAGAAAGTTAAAAAGCCTGTCGGTCATTTTATTTACCGAAAACTTTTAAATGAGTCATTCAACTTATCTTTTTTCAAGCCTAAAAAGACATTTACGTTAAATGTGCTAAGTTTAAAGAAAGAAACACAAGATTACAATACACATCGCAGCTATCATAATGAAGCGAAGGTTGAGCGCGATATCGATCGAAAGAATAATCGTTAAGATACGGCAGTTATTGTTTATGCCTTTCAAAACGTTTTTTCTCTTCGTTAGGCAAACGTCTCAAGCTACTATTATAGGCGTAAATATGCTGTCTATAACTTGACCGGATTTTGTCAAAATAACAGAATAACTTATTGTGGAATTTGGCACGAAACGCTAAGTGGGCGTTCAGGAAATGACATAGCATCTTGCCTCACCGTTATTTTAAAAAACGTTTTAAGAGATCTTCCAAAAACCAAAAAGATAATTTTGTGGACCGATGCTTGCAAATAATACTTCCGAATTTTCGTTCGTAAAAGAAGAATGTATTTTTTTTAACTTTTTGCTAAAATAAAGATTTGAATTCAGAAACAAATAAGTCTTTTTACTTAAACCCACATGATTTTGATTCGCTCCAAAAGAAAACATTGCAACATTATGTGTTTTTCTTGTTTCTTTCAAAATTCTTTTTTAAATCAGCTTTAAACAATAAAACTATTTTTTTGTTCTATATAACATAATCAACTTTATGTTTCCTCTCTTTTTATGCTCTATGTTGTTCAATATTGAGTTTTTTTGTTCAATATCCAAAAAGTTTACCAACTTGTTGTCACTCCATATAACTTTGTTCAATATCCAAAATGACTTCCTCATTGATTTAATTTATAACTAATTCAAAATAAAAGAAAAACAATTTTTGTGACTTGTTTTAAAAACAAAATTGTCAAGGCTTTCAGAAAAAAATCAATACCAACCAAAAATTTTCTGATATAAACAAAAATGTTCAATCTAAACTTTAAAAATCGATTTCCCAACATTTTGAAAAATGGACATTGAACAAGATAGCATCCAAGCGACGATATATGTACATATGTGATTCTGTTGTTTTATTTAACCCTAGAAATATTATCATATTTTTATGTACGTTAAGGATAATCATACGCCAAATTTACGTCTACTTTAAAATCGGCTATATTAACTATTTTGTTAATAAATATGAATATCTAAAATAACTGTAAGAAAAATCTATATATTTATAAATGAAACTTATTTATTTTTTATTGAACTATTATTTATTTTATATATTATATTATATTATATTATATAACAAAGTAAACTAAAAGATTATTCAAGATCACCAAAAAAACAAAGTATTTTCTTCGGACTTAAAAAAATAATAAGTTTGTACCTAAACACATTTTTTACTTTAAATTTTGGTTCAAGGTATACATATGTATACATTTTTAGTAAAATAACAAATAAAAATAAATAAAATAAAATTATATGCAGTTGGAACAAACGTCTTCCATAGCTATATCTCAATTTTAACGTGACTTACCTCAATGAAACGACCACTCCATGCGAGCGACAAATGAGAATATTCTTAAAGGGACATCCCGATCTACGCATCGTCTAAAGCGAGACAACTAATAATTCCGAGGGCACACGTCAATTTGACGTAGATTATGCTTCTAGGGTTAAGTAGAGCTTGAGGAAATTGCTTTAATACGGGTGCACACCATCCAGCAAGAGTGTCACGCAAAACTTATGTCATTTTTGCATGATGAAGCGAGTTAAAAATTTTGTATGACACTCAAATCCTTGATCAAGTTGTTATTTTTACGTCGTTGTTGTTGTTTTTCGTCCATTTCTACCTGTATTTACTTTTTGAGTGACAAAATTTGTGTCCACTCGATTGTGTGTAGAAAAACAAAAATGGCCGCTGAATTTCACTTATTAGCAAACATTTTTGTTAGCATCATTTTTGAGTGACACTCCATAACACAATTGTACTTGCACACATCATCAGTTTTGCATGATATCAGTCAAAATTGGCACTCCTGTTCGATGGTGTTTACTGTTTACTCCCATTTTAGGGAAAACTATTACTGAATTCTTTCATGCAGACTGCCGAAGAACTGCAACATTAAGCGTTCCGTAACGCTAACGCCTGTGATGACGATGCGAGAGTGAGACGAAATATGCTATCAACTCAATATAACACTTTACAATCACTATATTATCGCCAATTCAAACTGAACGTGGCGCGGCGGAAATTTTTTTGAGAGAAAGTGTACCTATAATATTCGAAAGCAATCGGAAGCTATTGTCAAAATCCTTTAAGTTTCCTTCAGTAATGTAAATTGCTCAAGTTGCACATAATAGGAGTATGTGAACGGAAGCGATTATCACTGGCGATTGTCAGAGTCAAGTCACTTTGCCTGTCTTTTGTGTCTTGTCTTGCAAAATTACGCTAACGACATCGGTCTGTCAGACATGCATCCGACCAAGTCTGTTAGAACTGTCGTATCGAGTGTACCCCCCTATTGTATTTTGTTTCATACATCTCCGTTTTTTGGAATTCATTTGCAAACTCTCGTTAGACTATCTCTCTCTCTTCCCCCCCCCCCCCACCCAACTCTCACTATGCTCTCTCTCGATCTTGTCCCACTATTCTCTTTGTTTGAAAATCAAATTGACAGCTTGCCGTAGACGTAGACTCATCTAGCTCTTTCGTTTTCTCGTCTAGCGACACTGTTGCCACAGACATGCATGATCCATATAAAATATTCCAAATCGCAAATATTGCAACACGATTTTGACGCAATACCACAATGTCCAATGGACATTATCTGTAGTATTATGTAGTATAGGTACGCTTTGCGGCTCTCACAATGAACCAATCTTAACAAATGAGCTATCAAAAGAAAGAGAATTTCCTGGAGCAGTGACGAATTGCACTTTCAATTTATAAATTTTAACAAATTAAAACACCGATCAAAACTAATATTCTACCCAAAATGAGCTCCCCAAAGAATAAACACTTTCCGTATGATTTCCATGGGATTTCCATCATTTGGGAAGTATGGATTTTGGAGGTTGTATTTTCTCTTACCAGAGTTCTTCACATGGTAACACTGGCAAAAGCACCATTTACCTATAATGCACATTTTACAAATTCAGCCCACACTTCACGCTAGGGGGCGTCATTGTATGATGTGTAATTTTGCACTTATCTTGTATACTTTTGACAACATCATCTTAGTAGTTTCCTTGCTAGAAGAGCTTTAAATATTACATACATACATATGTATAAGATGGGAAGTAAATTTCGCCCAATGAACACTACAAATAACTTGCCACCCCACATGTCACTGGTTCAACAAAAAAAAAAAAAGCAACCACAAAATATGAAAATAAAGAAATATTTCATGCCCATACGCCTCAGTGCACCGTTTTTATTGCTACACCCACTACATACTGAGTTCATATATGTTTTCACACCAGAATATCCTTGAATCGAATGCAGAACCCCATACAATAAATTCAAGATCCCCATACTAATTTATTCTCCTAAAGAAGCCAGAGATATAGATTGGTCTAGGTCTAGGTATATGTACATGCATGGCATGCCATAACGTGACGCTTAGTCCACCAGTTTAAGGCACCACACGACTGGCACCCCATTGGATCTCGTTCATATTTTATTAATATTATTCCATGTCCTTGCTTGGGCGATGGTGGTTACAAGCTGCATTGTCTTGTCCGGACGAGGTAGCCACACTAAATTATTGCTTCCATTGTCGAGATGGACTTTATCGATTCCCACATGCCTCTTATCGTGGTTCGTGGGGCATACATATATGTTACATATATTTCAACAGTTGCACTATGCATCCGATTTCTCCATTATTACAGTTATGAGGATGCACATAATGGGCGCGAATTAAATATAGACCTTATTTGGCAAAGATGTGAGGTGGTGGCAGCACATCCTTTACCGACTTACTTAACTGTTCAATTTCATGCTGCCAACTATCTGTACAGAGTATGTTCATCAAGAGCTCTCGGCGGTTGTTTGTTTATTTTGGAAGCATGGAGCTGGAAACTTTTAAAAATAATGCAGTCGAGTATGTTCGCGATAATATGCTCATCCGCTGGATGCACAAATATGAGATCTTCTCAAAGGATAATAATGCACATACGAGTGGAACTCTAATCATGAGCATTTGCATATTTAATGAGTATTAGGGCAATGATTTCGTTCGGATAGAGGTAGAAGGACTTATGTGGTATTTACGAGTATTATCACATAATGTATATCTTCATTGCTGCTGGAACTTATACCTCATTTGAAAGAGGCCAATTTCCACCAAAGATCTGCACTATATGCAAGAAGGAGATTTACGAGGGTGCGGTGATTTGAGACAACTTTAAAGTGAAAACAAATATGTTTGTAAACATTAGGAGGCAAATTCAACAGTCTGGGTCTCAAAAACCGACGAGCACCATACAACGGCTGCAGGAAATAACCCCCCAAGCGGAAAACGAAGTAACACCCCAAAATTGGGGAATAATTTCACTGTGAAATTATTCCCAAAATCGAAGGTGAAATAAGTCCCCAAAAATCCATGAAATAATTCCCAATCTTGGGGGTTTATTTCATATGAAATAAATCCCCACCTCCATACAAATTTTGGGGTGTTATTTGTTTTTCCGTTTGGGGGGTTATTTCCTTGGCGGGTTTTTTTTCATGCAGCCCCAAACTGCTCTATGGTATATTTTAGTTATTGCTCATTAAACATCTAATTTTTGTACAATTTATAAGAAAAAGTCGGTAGGAATGACCCCGATTCTGACGCAGCTAGTAACATGTCTGCATTGGGGCTGATCTTTATCTTCTTGGCGAAAATCGCAGGTGGGAAATGGTCCTCTATCCGAACCCTTTCTACATCTGGCTGTCTTGGCGGGGGGGTCAAATTGCGAAGTGGCAGTACCGGAGTCAGAGGTGGAGCATCTACTTCTACTCTTCTGGCTCTTTTGAAATGAAATCGCTTTCCATACCAACAGCGGGGTTTGGATGCTCATCAGCAATCCTGGGGGTGGATTCCACTGTATGCACACTTGAATGGTTTCCGTCGAGAGCACGATAGCTCTACGTGGGTACTACGACCAGTTGGTCGCTGCCGACACCAGAAGATTATGCGTTTTCACATGCATCCGTCTGACAAAGTATATTCTTTAAAGGATCAATGGTCCCACGAGTGTCCGGCAAAGGAGGTCACCCACGACAGAACCTTGTATGCCATGGGAAGGCTGGACTGAAACCAAAGGACGTCAGGTATACAGAGTTCGCAAACTCGACACTAAGCACCCTCTTAGCCATGTATATATACTTCGGCATTTGCTGTTCCACCTCAGATTTGTAGAATAGGGTTTACTTCCCTCGTTTTGGCCGGAAACCATGGCACAGACCCACAGCTGTGACTTAGCAGTCAGACTTGTAAGTGCAAGACAGGACTGACTGGAAGGAGGAAGCCGCAGGCACTGGCATGATGACCGTTGCCCGGGGCCCTCCGCGTGCAGGCAGTGAGTCTTCTTGTAATGGTTACTAGTAGCGATCGTCCGAAGACTTTATCCCATAAGCCCTTACCCTGGCCACCCGTGCTGATTTCTTAATAGCGTGTATCCCAAATTGGAGACGCTGCAGTAATCGACCAGTCGGTGGGACTGGTTTATGCATAGATCTTCGGAAAAAACTTCTGCTTTCGAACTATCTGTATTTTCGAACCATCTGTAAAGATGGTTGTTCCAGTAATGGCAGTGTCAGGATTTTTCCAAACCTGTTTGTCTGGCTTGGACACCTTGAAATTTCTGGTAAGGTCAAACTGGGGTTTTACATAATCTGTACAGGGCCTTTTGGATTGAAAATGTCCAGCATGGGTGTGTGTCCACCAAGCGGGGCATCTAACTGCCGTTCTCTCTTAAGACGAGAGCTTCATTAATTGCTCCTTGATTCTTATAGAAAGTTCTACAGGTGCAATGTATAAAACCGCATTTCCAGGCCCAGTTGTAATGCGATGCCTAGGCAGGTTGTTCTCTGTTTCTTGCTATTGTCAGATTAAGTGTTGATCGCACCCCAGCAGACTACTGCCTACGTAGGTGAGGAGTGATCCTACAACCGCTGTATATATCCAGTGTTCAGTATTCGGTTGCAGACCCCATTTCTTATCGAATGTCTTCTTGCAGCCATACGCGCTTTGTTGATGATAATCGATAGGCCGTTGGCTTCGGTCGACTTTAATAGTTCTGTTCCATGATATCGCTAATTGTGCAAATGAATGTTCCTGTCATTCCATGAAAGGGGGAAAACGCCGCGGAGTTCCTCACCCACTTGTTTTTTTGTGTCGAGTTCTAGGCTTGAGTGAGTAGAGGACTCTGCTGACTTTACATAATTTGTCGCAAAGGTCACCACTAAAGGCCCAACTTCTTGAAAGAGAAAACGATGGTTTCCGTTGAAGGTCACCCTCTATATACAGATCGATACTATTTTTTTTCGTTTCAACGGCCTTAGCGACATCACCATTTTAAGCAACTGGGATTTTCTTCTGTTCATATAAGCTGGCGAATCACTCCGACGCATATCATTACCTTTGAAGAGGTCACTGAAACTGAGTGCTCCGAATGAGTACTTCTGAACCTGGATAAAAAAGAAAGCAGGCCACTTATACACGTCTGAGTTTCAGTATACATTTCACGACTGTCACACATTCACACTCAAAGCTCGTACATCATGTAACATTCCGCAACAGATTGTCAACGGTGATCAACGTAATTGATTGATGTCATTCCATTTCGCTCATACACTCGCCGCAGTCGCATGGATTCGCACATAATCCACAAGATAAGAGTAAATGAGAAATGACATAAAAGATAAATGACAGATAAATCACTCTCCAGACGTTTCCTCGCCCCCATTCCGTCCACCTAATGAAACCACATCAATCTTTTGTTTTTATCCTCATCCCGGTGTGGATTGCCAATTGAATAAATTTCATTTCACCTGCCGTGGCGTCTTTATTTATTTATTTAAATTCGAATCAATTCGCACATGTCACAGGAACACACGTGTTCTAGATGATGGAGCGCACATATGGAATTCGATCCGGAAACCACAAAAGCAAATCCTCTCTTTATAGGTATGTCCCGGGTCTCAAAACAAATCGATTCGATATAATCCGTTTTCAATGGAACTATCTACTCGTATCATTCAGTATCCGTCCACTCATCCCAACCTTTGTTTGTTTTCTTTGCAGTGAACAAAATGTCACCACGACCGTCGCTGGTGCCAATGGACACCGAGGCAATGAGCACATTTCAAGATTCAACCGGTGGCGGCGGCGGCGGCGGTACTCTCCAGCAACAGCAACAATCGAATCAACTCAATAACAACAATAATAATAATAGCAAAACGGAACCGGGCAAGCCACCCAGCCGAGCCGGTGCGTGTCGGGTGTGTCTGAAGTCCTTCAAGCCGGACGACTACAGCAAGACGTGCTTCGAATGCCAGCAACGAGTCTGCGAGGATTGCGCCAGTTACAGCAAACTGGACGAGAACGAGGATGCGGTGAGTAGCTCAGTAACGTCCGTATCCACGGTGAAGGATTTTTCATTAAGTGTTTCGTTGCATGACTGACGTTGAATGTGAATTCGATCTTACAGAGCGCAGTCCTTTGGTTTGTTACATAGTGCAATTGATTTACCCTTACACTATGGTTCCATTTTCCATTTGTGTTTGTCTACCCGCGGCGGCCGGCGGGCGTATAATCAATCGATGTGCAGGATTATCGTTTGCTGCGATTTGTGGGATGTTTCAGCATAGTTTCGGCTTTATCCGGACTACGAGTACGCTGTCGGTGGTCCTTTGTGGGGCTATGCTCTTCGTGGAGTTTATACTCAATCAAATCACTGTAATCGCTGAGGCCTTTGAGTGGCATTGGCATTAATTAAAATGTGCTAGCTGAGATTCGTCTTACAATGGACTGAAAGGATTTCGGTGGAGAATAGAATTTACTCTCTCAAAGGACTGACTAATTGCGTTATTGGGCCTAGCATTAATGTTGAGAGATTGCCTTTTATATGCTGTAGCTATTTTTAATAACTCAGCTTTCCGAAATTGTCCAGTAGCTGTAGCGTATGCCATTATGTTTCCCTGTGTAGACGTGTAGTCAATCGAACCATCACCGGATGGCGCTGTAGATAACTGAAACCGATTTGAAACTCTAAAGAGCTTATGTACATATCTATCCTTGAATCGACGCAACATTTTAGACAATCGATGTTAAAAGTCCTTTGGATTGTCTCAATTCGATGCAGTAAATAGAAACGTGCGCTCGTGGCAATATTCACGATAGCAGTTAATGCTAAATTAAGTAGGTACTTGAACTTCTGTGACAGAGGTCTTTGCAATGTACACATAACACCGCGTCTTCACGAGAAATATTTCATAGCTTACTATCTGTCACTTTTCATAGAAGGAAAGAGTGATAGAATGCCATGAAATTTAGGGTGGGCATTGCCATAGCTTACTATCTCATTCGTTGAAATCACTTCGTTGTGCTTTCGTATAGCGGCACTGAAAGAATTAAAAGAAGAAACACAGAAAAGAAAACATGTGCTTAGTATTGCAAAACAGAACATATCATACTTTGCTCTTATTAATTGTATGTTTATTTTTAACTTTTTAACTCTAAGGAAAAACATTATAAAAAATAAAGCTGAACTTATTGAAAAAAAAAAAAGAAATGTCAAACAGAAATGACAGCCCATAGAATAATATTCATAGAAAGCAATAAGCTAAGCAATACATAGAAATTAATTATTTATAGAATACTATTTGCGGTCTCCATGAGCAATTTTCATAGAATGCTACATAGCGTGCTATTAAATATTGCTCGTTGAAGCGCCGGGTAATATACTTGTGCGGTAAAGTGCTACCGACGACAGCTATCAGTGTGACAGCTAACAGTTCAGGGGTTATTAAAAATGCAATACAGTAGACGCTCGATATAGTGAACTAATAAAAACCAGGCCTGTTAACTGGAGCGAGATTGTTCATTGTAACGAGCGTGGACTCCTTGAAGCAAATTTCATCAAAATACTTTTACGTACAATTCATCGAAAATAGAATATAATTACAATATTTCTTTGGAATTACTAAAAAACAAGCCAATATTTATAAGAAAGAATATTTTATTTTTAACAAAAACAACTCATCCGTAACAAAACGTAAAACGCAACAAAAATAATACATTCATGTACTTAAAAAAACAAAAATACAACAAACTTAAGCTGTGTTTAAGTGTCATGATCACAAAGAAGGTCGTTCACAAAATAAGCAACACGCACTTTGTATTTGCACTACACACAACCACAAACTGAGTACCATATGCATACATACAAATTCATGCAAGATTCTCGGTTCTCGCACAACACGATGAGTAGAACCAACGGTAAATTTGGACAATTGTATGGATACTGCCGCCTGCATGGCGCTAATGAGTTTTAGACGTGCGTTTGTATGCTGAAAGGTTCAAAGAAAATAAAAAAACCTAGGTTCACTATAGCAAAACTTTTTTTGTTCACTATTTAGAATAACCTGTATAAAATATTAGCCGTGATTTTTTGCACGCGTATATACGCTTATTTTGCAAATTTACATGTAAAATACAACAAAGGTAAAATAAGCGGCGATAGTATCCCCGCTTAGCTAAGCGGATATAAAAACAGTGATACCAAATCCAAAGTTCTTATTTTGCGATGAATTCCTATCAAAGAATTCATTCTTTTGACAACCGGAGAAACACAAACGTAAACAAAGAACGATCGAAAACAATTCTTTCATCTCTTGTTTATTCTTTGACGGCGATTGTTTAAGTCACTAAGCAATAAATTGATTATTTAAGACAATAAATAATATTTTTTATCGGAATATTAGAATGTGCATTCCCTGAGTTTTCCATGTTTGTAATTTTATATATTTTATTTTTTTTCAATTTTGTAAGCAGCTAAGAGCTCAAGTGTCCTTTACCACGTTTACATGCGGGTTGAGAAAAAGAAACTGAGCTGAGATTTCGACCTGAATATTTCTACACACCGAGTTTAATGGTTGAAATTCTAAAAACGTTGTTTAACTGACAGATAATAATTTAAAACAAATGAATTCCTGCTCCAAAAAAAGGAAAAGAAAAACACAAACAGAAATCACACATACACAGAGACTACATGTCAGTCACTCAACCCAGGTATACATGCATTTTTTCAACGCTGCACAGTGTGAAATTTTCGCATTCTAGCGGAACTTAATTCCAAATCTTACTATTATCATCTCTTGTAGCCTTATTAAACCGAAAAAGCCGTTTTGTGTTATAGCAATGCAAGTTGTGAATTTAACTGTACTTAGAAAGTTGTTCTAACCAATCTAGATGTTATTACAGGAATCTAGATAGATAGATAGATGTCTTTATTTAGCTTTAAGCTATTTTTACAAAAGGTTGTTCAACAAAGAAAAAAACTTAAAAACTAATAACTTAATTGTAGTTTAATTTAATATAAGGAACTAACATTCTTTTAAAAGTCTTAATATTGCGTTAATTTTTTAATACATTTGGCAGACTATTGAATAATTTCAAACCATTGTACATTAGAATATTTTGGGATCTATTATTTGAAAAAAAGCCAAGTCTAAAATTATTTCTACTTCTTAAATTATACGGTTGAATATCTGCAACATAAACTAATTGATTTGTTAAATATCTTGGTGTGAGGTTATTCTTCATTTTAAATACAAATAATAGTACATTCATTAATGTTCTTTGGTTTATTGTTAACCATTTTAGAGTGTCTATCATCATTCTTACAAGAGTTAACATATTACACATTAAGATACATCTCATTCCCCTATTTTGTAATTTTTGTAAACGTTCTTTATATTGATTTTGACTTAAGAATATAATTGTTGAACAGAATTCAAAGTGAGGCTTTATCATAACATTATAGACTTTTAGTGCGCTATTTATTGATAATTTTTTCCTGATTCGTTTGAAGAAACCAATTTTTTGAGCAATTTTTTTTACAAATTTTGCTTAAATGCTTATCGAACTTCAATTGTTTATCTATTATAACACCCAAATATTTAATTTCACTTAATCGTTCAATTATAACTTCATCAATAATAATGTGTTTAATAGATTCTGCATTTATGATCATAGCTTTAGTTTTACTAGTATTTAGTCTTAGTTTATTCATTTTTAAATAATTTGAGATACTTTTTAGGTCGAGATTTAATTGATCAATACATTCATCTACAGAACTTCCCGATACAAAAATGAGTGCATCGTCAGCAAAAAGTCTTATTTCGGAAAATTGAAGAACCTTTTCTATATCATTGATGTAAATGATGAATAACAGCGTTCCCAAAACTGCTCCTTGAGGTACTCCTAGTTCTACCGTCAACGATTCTGAGGTATACTCTTCCAGTCGAGTTCGCTGTCGTCTGTTTGATAAATAGCTTGTAAACCATTTCAGTTCCACTTCTTTTATCCCATATTTTTTTAGTTTTTCTATTAGGATTGGTTTGGATATAGTTTCAAACGCCCTCTGTAGGTCCAAAAATACTGCCACTATTACTTTTTTGTCATGTACGTATGTTTTCCATTGTGTTACTACGAGATTTAAAAGTGCCTAACAACTGTGCTGTTGCCGGAATCCTGACTGAAATTCCGACAGAAGATTGTTATTTTCCATATATCTGGTTAATTGTGACCAGTTTTTCAAAAATTTTGCTTTCGCTCATTAGCATATTAACTGGACGAAATTCCACTGGTTTATCAGTATTTTTTACCTTTTCGATAGGGATCACTATAGCTTCCTTCCAACAGTCGGGAAAAACTCCAGAATTAAGCGATTCATTGATGATGCGAAGAAGGATTGGCCCAATGATTTCGAACGCACTTAACATCATTTTTACTGATAAAAGGTTGAAATCTTTTTTATTATTCATGCTCTTCATTATGTCTTTCAGCTCATTCAGATATATTAGTTCAAATTTAAAACAGCTTTCGTTAATGTTCTCTATTCGATTGACGTATAATTTGAAAGGAATATTTTCATTAATTTCTTTTACGCTGGTGATGAAGAATTTGTTTAGTGTGTTTACTATAATTTTCTTATTTGTTATAATCGTTCCGTTATAATTAATTTTTTTAATCTCACTTTTTCCTTCTTGTAATACAAGTGATTTTAGTGTCCTCCACATGGTTTTTTGATTGTTGGCTCCGTCCACCTTTCTTGTAATAAAGTTATTTTTTGCTAATGTTAGTTCTTGTGTATATCTGTTTCTAAGGTATTTATAGTTTTCCCAGGCATCTCTGGTGTTCGTCCAAACAGCAGTCTGATAGCACTGAATTTTAACATGTTTCAAGTTGGATAAATGTTGGTTGAACCAACTACTGCACTCGTTATTTCCCCTGCATATTCTTTTGGTTACCATCTTTTGCAAGGCTTTGTTTATTACATAACAGAAATCTTTTACTACTTCTTTCAAATTAGTATCATGATTCGTCATAATTGTCGTAAGGTTTCTACTGCTAAGCAGTTCGTTTTTGAAGGTTTCTACATTAAACACCATAGTTTTATATGTTCTCTGGGGTTTTCCCTGATTAAATGATCTCACTTTAATCTTAACTTCAAAAGATTCGTGGTCACTTATTTTAAAATCGGTTCCTGGGTTCCTTCTTTTACTTTTTTCCCATTTTACTTTTATTCTCCCAATCAGACTACTTACAAACATCTCCAAGTCTCTAGTAGAACTCACTATATCGTTTTGAGAAGCAATTAGTTACTATCTTTCGAAGTTTTTCTTCTTTCGCAGTTTGTCGTCCTAGCTCAAAAACACCTAGTTTCTACACCTCGTAGTAATAATTGAAAAAAAATTATATGGGGGTGGCAAAAAGATGCACGAGATCACCTTTTCTTCTGGTTTTAAAATAAGCAGAAAAACAGAAAATGTAAAAATTGGCTTGTTTGCATGTGTCTAAAATTTCAGAACTCTATCCAAAGTGTAACCTTTCACCTTTGTTTTTTTTTTTTTCCTTAGCCTGAGTGATAATCGAACAAAAAAGTATAATTAAATTAAAAAGAAATAAAATCTACTTACTTCCGCGTAAAGTGTAAACATTGTAGATATACAATTTTTGTTAAATTTTCTCAAAACCACTCAGTATTTCAAACTGGAAAATTTAGTATGTATATTGTTTCAATAAACTGAAAAATTATATGCATAATTTTTTTGACAGGAAAAGTTGACTTTACCGACTTCCTGCACAATAAATTATGCAAATATACAGCAAGAACAGGCTTTATCAAACGGTTCGTTATATGTATTACGAGCTGAAAAAAAAGTGTTCGTTCACGGAAGACCAACTTAATTTTTTTCAATTAAGTTCCGCTAGATTTTGATTATTTCAAACTGTGCGCTTGTAAAATGTAAAAAGTGTCCAAAAAGGTCTCCAGGACTAAAAAAAAAGAGCCCACATACAGACATAATTCGAATAAGGTATTTGAATTTAGCGGTAGGACAAAGTTAACAATCGAGAATGTCACCAAAACGACAGTAAAATCCACGTCCTAGAAAACTACCAAAATATTCAATTCGTAATAAGAGCTATATGTAACTTGACTCTAGGCTCACCACCCAACAAGGTGTATGGTAATTTGAGGCCAGTAGCGAGTCGGTTAACGGAAAGAATGTATGCTAAAACAAAGCCGATTGTCGATACATATTTGATTTTTGTAAATTACAATTGAAATATTTAAGGCGAACAAAGCTTCGAGATAATAAATAGTAGGTACTAGGTAGTAATGGGTGGTACGGTCTTCTTAGACATGACAGATGGCGTTTTTCAATAGGAAACACGTTTGCTTGTACTATCTAGATAGTAAGATAAGTTTCAGTATCTAAAAAACAATGATGGCCTTGCAGTGAGATGTGTCACTGTTTGCAGGTTAAGATGCACCACTCCCCTACTCGCATATTTGCGTAGGGTAGGGTGGGGCGGATTCGAACACATTTTCTGTAGATTCCTTATAACATTTTATAAAATGAATATTATATATAAGTTTTTATTTAATTTAAAGCTCTGATAATCGTACTAAAGAAATACGTAAATCATAAAGACCTTACTCAACCCTAATTGTTTATAAAAAATTCTTTTAAAAACTACTTCAAAAAGTCGAAAGTGTCCCATGGTTGGGGCACATTCGTCTTTCTAGTGGGGCACTTTCGACATGAATTCAAATGACACAAAAAGAAGAGCAAACTTATAGGGAACTATTTTATTTATTTAAATAAATCAGTCGCATGTCAACAAAACATAAAAAAATCCATGAGATAGGTACTTCAGAAATGAATGTTAAAATTAAACTAAAAATCACATTCAGTTTTCATACGAATATATGAAATAAGATCACAAAGTAAAATAAAGAAAAAGGCATTGAATTTTTTAAGTTAAAAGAAACGATTAATACAAAAAAAAATTGCACGTTGTAACTGCTCATGTCAACGTCTGTTGTCATTTGTCGTAGGTGCTCCACATAGTTTCGTCGAAAGTGCCCCATGTTTTGTTTTTATAAAAAATATTATTTTTTAGGAAACTTATAAAGACAACTCAATGAAAAGTTAAAAAAAAACCTTAAGTTAATAATAAATATATACTTAAACTTGAATTGGACATTCATTCAATTCTGTTATTAAAAAGTTAAATATCACTTACCTCGTGCCCAAGTAAAGTTACACAAAATCACTCAAATATCAAAAAACCCTTCTAGACACCACAACTATTGAAAGAGAACTTCGAAAATTCGTATGTGATAGGAGAGAACAGTATGACCATCAATGCCATCAACATTTTTATTTAAAGATTAACTGTCTTTTAACCATTGCAAAAGTCAAATGTGTCCCACCGTCGAAAGTGCCTCACCCTACCCTACTTGGGGAATCCTAATCTGCAAATAAATTAGCATATATTAACAACAGTGGGACCATAGTGGAATATAATATTCCACTAGTGGAATATTTTAGACCTGCAAAGTATATATTTTTTTCGGAAAATATGCGCATATAAAAGTGGAATTTTTTTTCTCCAAAAGGAATATTTAGATAAAAAAATATTCTCCATAGATTAGAACTAAATTCTTCATTAAAGTTCATTTTATTACTTCTAAGTCACAAAACTCACGATGTTTTGAGCTCTGGCAACACTATTTTATGTTTATTTGATTCTGAAGTAACAGTAGTACAGTAACAGGCTTTTCCTCTCGGCAGGTGTTCGTTTTGCACTATACATAGTAGTAGTCCGGTTGAAATCAAGGTCGACTTCTGTCCCGCATATTTTTTTCTTTTCTGTAGGTATTAGAAATAATCACTCGAAGAGAAAAAAACATGCACGTGGCATCCAAAAATACTGAGATTAGTTTAAAAAAAAGTAACATATGAAGCTTTTTTTTTAAATAAATAACATAATAATCAGTTACCTATACGTTTTTCGACAGTGTAAGAAATGTTTTTCTTTAATATGCTGAGGTTTTAATTTTTTGTTCCACATTTTTGACACCTAAATTTTTTGACTCGGTTATTGCAACAACTTCAATATAAACAACTGTCTAAATTTTGATTATGTGCATATTTGATTTTATTGAGGTCGTGGTCAAGTGGAATATAAAAGTTGAGTATAAAAATATTGAAGTGGAATATAAATATTCCACTTTTGGAGTAAGTTGAATATTTTTAAGGGAAGCTAATGGTCACACTGATTAGCAACACCCTGCAATATGTTTGAGCTCCAAATTTTTTTAGGCTTCACCTCGAGAGAAGCTTCCCAACTCGCTTTTAAAAGAAAACACGTAAATTAAACTGAAGGTTCTGCGCATGGTATGAAGGTGTGCCGGTGTTCTTCAAATCTTTCCTTTTACTTAATTATTATCGAATACAGCCAACTTTAAAGTTGATTAAACTAAATCTGCAATTGAATTATTAATGAAACAAGATGTTCGCATATCCCTAATCCTATTTATGAGACATGCTACTGTGCTTAGCTGATGTAATCAGTAATTTCACACTAATGACTTAATTATGTTCTAATTGAATGTCGAATGTTTCTTTGTATTCAACAACGGTCCGCGTTTCGCGTTTATGCCTGAGAAACTTCTCGGGACAAGAATTCTATGAAACATTCGCCCCCATCCCCGGAGCACATATCGAATTACACTTAAGAGCGCTCATTAGGCCGCTATATTATTCACGTGTTTTCTCTGTCCCCGTTACCCGTTATAATCACCCATCCCTTTCGGTAATTGACGACTGACCTACTGTTTAGATATTAATTACTCGAGGCTCGAAGCACCCGCCCTACCCTCCTGTTTATCCCTACCCCATGGTATGAGGAATCTAACTACATAACTGTTGCTGTTATAAAACTAACTGCATATACGAGTATACTCATGCGGGCATACACCATATGCATAGTGAACTGCATGCCTTGCTGTTGCTCTTAATTAAAACCAAGCAAGCATCAGAATGCCCTCCACCCTTAAGGATTAGGTTGAACATTGTACTGCCTTTATTGTTATTGTTGTTTTTATTCAAATTAACGGAAACATGTTCATTTATTTCCGGTTTTGCATTCCAGAACATGTGGCGATGTAGCGTCTGTCGAAGGAAAATGGCATCACGTGTATGCATACCACAGGACTCAACCGACTCAATGCTGGACGTACCCGTATTGGAAGCTCTACAACGACGCCATTCAGAAGCGAAGCTAGGTTCTAGTACACAGACACTGGCACCGAGTAATGGTGCAGCACTTGCACCACCGCGGAGTCCTGAGTTACGAAGGCATTCGGATGTATCGCCGGCATCATTAAAGGAATTGGAGAAGGTAAGTTGCAGGAAGAGTCATTACGTTGTCATTATTGTGTGTGTCCCTACAGCTGAAAGGTGCCAAAACTCCCGGTGGAGAAGGTGACTGGCGAAGGGGTGGTCGCAGTGGGGCACCCAGTCGGTCGTCGAGTCCTCCGCGGCAGGGTGATATGGAAGTAGCATTCGGACCACCAATATCTCGAATGGCATCGAGACGGGGCTCTCGCATTGCTAGGCAACACAGTTACGATGATGATATGAAAGGTGGAGGCGCAGCTCCCGGACCAGGTGGAGGAGGAGGCGGCACGGGTGGTGGTGGTGCGGCTGCTGATCTGGGAATACCTGCAATGCCAAGGAGGTAAGTCGTTCTCATTTTTTAAGAATATTTAATTTAATTTTTGTTTTAAGAAAATCCGCATACGATGTCTTCGCGCCGGGAATTCTTCAAGCTGCCGCACAATCAGCTCTAGCGCGATCTCCAGCCGAAGCAGTGGCTCCACACATCCCTCTGCCGGGATCAAGACGACCATCGTTCCGAGTGCCACACCCATCCGACGATATGCCACAGAATGACGAGTCACCGAGTCCCGACAAGGGCAGTCCTGTTTTGACAGTCGACGATGATAGACGAATGCGACGAAGAGGATCCCAATTGTAGGGATACTTGTTATATTAAGGGACATTTTCGTAATATATATTTTCCCCGTTTAGACCCGATTTGGCAGCGTTACGTGATCGCGGTGCGTTGCCACCCACCCTAGCCGCAGCTATTCCGCCACCTATGGCCTCATTCACGGGACCGAATCTTGAAGACTTAGAGGCACCACGACGTCAAACATCGATGGACGGAGAGGCAATTAAAATCGTTATTCACGATGTGGATTCGGGACCGATATGCTCATCGAAGCGACGGATTGTACTTCGTAAGGATCCCACAGATAAGGCACATCGAAGTGAGTACCTACCTATGCGACTAAGATGTGGCTTTACGGTCCCAAATATTCCACCTTCATTAATTATTTATTCTCCCTGCCTGAAAGGTGTTTTGTTTTCAGCTAAAGCCTGAACAACCTCTGCCATTATTTATTCCAGCTCAACATCGAAATTAGGGTGTGAATTCCATCAGGCGAGCATGATTTCGAAAGAGCCCCCGTCAATACCCAAATTTCCAGATGATGGAAATGGAGAAACCTGAAGTTGTTTTGCTTTTCCTTTAAAGGCTTGTCGAACGAACGCTTTTCATCGAAAAGTTGCAAGCCTGCCTAAAGGTAGCAACCCCTGCCATCGCTGTCCATTAGCAGGGAACAGGTTGCAGGGGTGGAGGGAAACCTCAAGGAAAGTTTTTGCTTGAATCGATAACTATTCAATTCGTTAAACGAAAATTCCATTAGCTTCTCACCCCCGGATATGACTTACAATGAGACCTTTGAAGGCTCCTTCCTCCACCTCCTGATTTTCTCATCGAAAGAAATGATTTTATCTCAACTCACCTGGAATGAGGGTACACACAGAGCGCTACATGGTTCGTGTATCCTTTCTGCCGTAGTACTTCAATTGTTCGATCGATTTTCGTCTTCCGTTTTTCCTTCGTCGCGTCGTCCCGCTTGTTACAATCAATGCCGTCTACCCTGTCAGCAATTTCAAAAGAGATTTAACAACAAAACACAAAAACAAAATGCGAATTCATTTCACTGTTGGGGGGGGGGGGAATATTGTTTTTCAATGCGAAATACTTGGTAATACTGGAGTATGAAACTTTTCTTTACTCGTGTCTGCACTTCAAGGATGCAGGAGACGGCTTTCGCAAACAAAGTATCTCTAATGGAGAGGTCCATTGAGCATACAACTTGTACAAGTGGGGACAAAAAAATGTAAGGATATTTTATTCAGACCACTGAATAGTGATCAGTTTCACAATGGAACGCTTAATGAGTCTAGAGTTGGAAAATACATTTTTCCAGGACTTTCTTTCCCTTTTTGTTAAGAAGTTTGATGTTATGACTCTCCGAAAACAACGAAAGGATAAGAATTAAGCAGAGTTTGGCGATTTTTAAAAGTCATGTTGGAGGGTTCTTGAAAATCTAGGAATGGAAAGATATTTTCTATTTAACTATACAGTCAAGGTACACTCCTAGGTATTTGACAGGAGTGATGATAGTTCCTGTGGAAGCTTCATCTTTCTTGTGAATGGTTCTCAATAATATAAACCTTGGGTTATTCTCAGCTAGCTTAAGAGTTGGGCTGAAAAGTTCGTATCGTTCCTATGAGAGGGCGCTACTAGAATGAAATCCATATCATTTTTAGTTAGTACGAACCTACAGAAGATACGTATATAAATTTGTTGGCTGTCGGACTATTAGTTTGTGAGATATAGAGGAAGTGTACCGATTATGGAATACCAAAATATAAACTCAGTTTTAAACATAGAAAAATAACATTTTATTCGATCTTTTAAATATTTATTAATGAAAATACTTTATTCTACTTATAAAACAAAACAAAAACTCAAAAAAATAATAACATTCCATGACAAAAACAAAAAGGTTGAAAAACTCAAAATGAACGCTTTTCAAAAAGTGACCCTTATTTTGACCACTATCCATTATAATATAAAACACATGCAAATTTATGTTGATGTGCAAAAATTATAAATGAAATTAATGGATTCAGCACCAGGGTTGTCTTCATGGTACCAGTTTGTGAAGAGCATGCATTAAATCTATTCCTCCCCGCCATTATCATCAGTTAACAGCCCCGAACAATAACCGCACTCTGCCTGTTCTTTTGAAGCCCATTCTTTTGATTTTACGGCTACGATGGCGATGGATTTGTCTCGATCCGGAGAGTGTTCTAGGCTATGTGACGTCACAGAAAAATTCAATATGGCGGAATACCTCTTGTTTTTTTTTCCATTTTTTTGTTCTTTTTTACCCGACTAGTCTTTACAACCGCATTGATAATGGTATCAAATGAAAGGGCTTGGCGAGTAGAATACAATACGATATGACGTTATTCTAAATTCAATATGGGGGGCACCCCCAAGATGGCGGATTTCTGTTTTCTTTACTACCTCCTTAATATGGGTATCAAATGAAAGGGCTTGGCGAGTAGAATACAATACGATATGACGTCATTCTAAATTCAATATGGCAGACGCCCCCCGAGATAGTGGATTTCCGTTATCTTTACTATATTCCTAACATGGGTATCAAATAAAAGGGTTTAACAATTAGAACACGACATTGCTTACTTATACATATTTTTTGAAACTAAAAAGTCATAAATAAAAAATTAAGTTTAAAAAACTAAAACCCGACTACGGGAGAAACCAACTAAAAAGTACGAAACAATATGAAACGAAACAATGATTTTCAGAGTATAGCCGTGGTCGCATGCCGGTACAATAACATATTTATATAATTATGCATTCGTTGGACAAAGCGGCATGCGACTACAACTGTACTCTGAAAATCATTGTTTCGTTTCATCTTGTTTCGTACTTTTTAGTTGGTTTCTCCCGTAGTCGGGTTTTAGTTTTTTTAACTTAATTTTTTATTTCATGTCTTCCTTGTCCCAGGCCTTTTTTGTTTTCTCTCATTAGGTGCCATCTGAAAACTCACAAGATATACAATTACAATTGGAATACTATTCCATATTAGGAACCTCGGATATTCCATATTAGGAACAATGATGTTTACTGAAAAATTTAAAAATTCACTAATTATTCACCTGAACTCACCTCAAAACTTTCAATTATTACAAACGTTGAATTTTTCCCTAATGGCACAAAAGAAATATTTGACTAAAGTTAAACCGATAAAAAAATATAAAGAAAATAAACTTACAATATTATGTCACGCACTGCACCAAAAATAATTTTTTAACTACTGTGCACGTCTAGTTTAACCACCGACTACAAGGATACTAACAACGAATATGCGCATGAAAAGACAGCTTTGCAAGAAATTAACAGAAACATACATACATAACGTAGTTTTCAAAAAACTGCACTATTCCATATTAGGATCGTATTCCATAATCGGTACACTAATGTGGGTGCTGCGCGAGCTCACAATCAACCAAAAACAAAAACGAATTGATGATTCTGAGTAGTGTTTGAAGCTGTTCAATCGTAATAAACCCGAATTTTCGCGTCGATATGATGTGCCAATGGATGAAATATGGCTCCATCATTTCACTCCGGAGTCCAATCGCCAGCCAGCCGAGTGGACTGCACGCGATGAACCGAAACCAAAGCGCGGAAAGACTCCACAGTCAGCTGGCAAAGTAATGGCGCCTGTAATTTGGGATGCGCGTGGGATTAATTTCTTTTTAATTTTAGTTATACAGCGTTAAAAAATTGCAATTTCTTCAGTAAAATCATATGATTCACTGAATGAAAGGCTAAACTAAAATCAGTATAAACAGCCTCAGCTTGGCATCCGCTTTAGACAGCATTAATGACATCTGATTTGAAATGGACCAAATTTGTTGTTGTAGAACGAATATATGCTGAAACTCAGATAAATGTTATTTAAAATGAAATTCCGGTTTATTTTTTACAATGCTTTCAAAAAGCTTTGCTTTAGCGGATAACTTGCATATTTCTCTATAATTTTCAGCGTCATTCTTCGATCGAGGCTTGAAAATAGAAAAAAGAGATTTTCCAATCGTTGAGGAAAATACTAGATGAGAGAGATGCATTAAAGGTTCTAATTAAAGGTGTACAGATAAAATCACAACAGCTTTTTAAAATAACTGCCGGAATATCATCGGCGCCAGGCTTAGAATTAGGCCTGAGGTTGCGAGCAGAAGACTGCACATCATGGCCAAAACTAGCAATCCAAAATCAATCTCGGATATTGAATCTAGACAGAGTCCTGTTTTAATTGGATTTCAACACTATTAATATAAATAGTGTGCAAGAATTTGCAGCTCAAAAATCCCTTAATAGCTTAAAGAACAGGTCTTTTCTCAACTTCGTTTTTCGAAGCTTTAAATCTTTTGTAAGCTTTATTCTTTAAATTTTTTAAATGGATAATTCGAGGTTTCGAAACATTCTTCTTCAATGAAAATGGAACAAATGAGGAAAATCCAAAATTCACGATTTGGAAAAAACGACTTTCATATCACGAAACATAAATTCGATATCCCAGTTAAAAGTACGAAAAAATTAATTCATTCGCAAAATTACTTCGTGAAAAGTTAAATATCTTATCTGAAATCGTATTCCTCTTAAGACAGTTATACATATAAGAAGCAATGGAATCCGTAGGTGTATCAGGGTGGAAGCTAGATAATTGTTACCATTTCAACTTTCGAACGACGTGAATTTCAGCAACATGATCACTGATTCTCAAGATGAGTTCAGGCAACACCTTGAACTTTTTATTGATGATGTTACTTACTCTCCGCAACAATATCAACAGAATTAGTACCATCATTTATACTAGATTAGCAGCATACAGACTATTCGCAATAATTGTTTTATATCTAGCAAACTCTTAACATTACTTTACCCACTTTTGCCTATCTGGACAGCAAGAGATTATTTTTCTTTCAGGATATTGGTTTATATCTCTAATTTAAATAATCGCCATATTCACTATGGGAATCAAGATATCATGTACATATTTAGAAAAGTTAAAATTTCACAATTTTATGTTAAAAGGCAATTACAGTCAAACTTCTTTATAACGAACTTGCTTACAACGGAATTCTCTATATTGCGAAATTTGTTGGCAGACTTAAAAGTTCCTGCCAGAACTTAAAAGTTCACCTATAGCGAAATATGTGTTAAACTTCTTTATAACGAACAAACTTATTGGTCCCTTGTTATAAAGAAGTTTGACTGTAATCAAAAAATCTTGTATTTTGTCTGTTAAAAGAAATACGACACAGATTAACTATTAAAAACGAGTTCTAGTGAAAACCTAAAACAGTTCATTAAAATCAAGACTCAGCCCCTTCCAAAAAAAATCCTGCATACGCCACTGGCTAGCTATATCAAGAAATGGATGTACATAACATAGTATGTATTTTTATGACTAACACTGATTTTGAATCCTAGCCTCAATATTCCTGGTGAACGGAACTGCCATGAATATTCGGGAAGTCTATTCCAGACAGGCTTGAGTTAGTGAAAATAGTTATATAAAATCTGATTCCACTAATTTAATCTTCTTTTTCTAACCAAAACTTCCTTCATTATCAACTTTCCGATGAAAGTAACAAATTGTGAAATTTCTCATTAAATCAAATTCACTTGCAAATTTCCATTATCCTATATTCAGGGTATATCTGGGTAAATCCGTTCCGAGTTCCCACACAAAATGTATGCTAATGCTCGCCTCTTCCAATCATATGCAACAAAAGGCAACATTTCACCCTCTCTACAATCGGATTTGCTCAGAAGCCCTAAGCACTTCCATAGAATAACTACGAGCGAAAATGCGTCACTGTTCGGCATCTCCATAGATGCCAGTATAGGGGATACGGATACCCCCACTCCATCGCTTCGTTTTTGAAGTGAAATTACTGCGAATGGAACAACAAATCCGTTTTCAAGTGCTTCGGTGTAAATTTATTCGTAGGTGGAAAGTGTTTTTGAACCAATTTTGCTGGCGCATTCTCATCATGCCAGTTCTAATTATGGGCTCACAGAATTTTCGTTCGTTTTTAAATCGTTTAAAAGGATTTTTAAATCCCGTCAGTAGATGGTAGTAACCAGTTAGTACTGGTGGTGCGCGTTGATGTATGCCTTGCCTCGTCACAGCTTTATTTACGAAAATTCTATTTGAACCTTGAGAGAGAGAGAGAAATTGAAAGGGACTTTGCAACTGAATAAATGCATCCCATTTTCTAAACGGATCTAGATTTCCATTGGCCTCTGAGTGAAATACGCTCCTCGACAACTGGGTGAGACACCCCCCCTGATTTCGGGGTTTCTCGATAATTTTGTGGCTGTTAGGTTATCCTAACAAATTTCTAAGAACGTTCTAATCATCATAAATCCTTTTTTTTCTCCCTAATTTTCTTGGAATTTGCAATTTGTTCCTAATTACTCGCGACAAGTGGTTGAGGTAGGTTATCTATAAATACTTTGGAATTTCAGTTGCGGATTCCAGTGAGTTGTTAGTCAGTTTTAATGACTTGGTTTAAAAGAAAGTATTTATAGACGTCTTTGAAGTGTATTTATATTTGTTATTATATATTTCAGAAATTATGTTTACACGTAGATATAATTTAAGTAAAACAGTTAAAATGGGATCTGGAGAGCTGTTAAAACAAAAAGATCTAAAACATTAAAAAAATGCGCCAATAGTAGCTCCAAGTTCTACAGCAATAACAAGGGATATCGCGGTACTAGCAGGGATTTCCAATATTGACAGAAAACTTTAGACTTGCTAGCATGTGTTAACTGATGCGGAACATCTTCAAGGGAAGTGTTTGAAAACAAAACCCGCTCTGCTACAACGTCATCGAAACGCCTGTTAGACCTTTATACCATCACTGAAGTGTCTTCAAGGCGGAGGTGATAGTTATTCATGAAGCCGCTGAGTGGCTGTCGATGAAATCGATGCACAATCGTGACATTTTCATTTTACCAATTATAAGATCAAAATTGGTTAGTCACTGCTGCGCATCTCTAAACGAGATATCGATTAGATGTATGCTCACAGTGTACTGGGTTCCTGGTCATAGCAATATACCAGGTAACAGCTGCATAGATGAACAGGAGGAGGAATGACCCTCCGGGTTAGAATCGAATATTCCCCGAGCCGGAGCGTTGATGTCCATACGCTCTACATGTCCTAGCCCAATGTGCAGTTTCTTAACCAGGTCGATGTCGCTGTATAGCTCGTACAATTCGCCGTTGAATCTTCTCCTCCAAAACTCGTCACCGCAAATGGGGCCGAATATCTTACGAAGGATTTTTCTCTCGAAGCGACCAAGGATATCTTCATCCGCTTTCGATAAGGTCCATACTTCAGCTCCATATAGCAAAATTGCGATGACAATGGTATTATATAGAGTCTCTTAAGTCAATCAGGAAAGGACTTTACTACTCAATTGCCTTCTTAGCCCAAAGAAACAGCGGTTGGCAAGAGTAATCCTTTGTTTGATTTCTGACGAGATGTCATTTTTTGATGTTATGGCAGAGCCGAGGTAGACAAAGTCCTTTACAACCTCGAAGTTGTAGCTGTCTATTGTGACATTCTCTTCGACTCGTCGATGTTGGGTTTCTCTTTTCGTTGACAGCATTGTTACTTTGTTTTGCCCTCGTTTACCGCTAAACCCCTTTTAGCCGCTTCCATTTCTATGCTCGCAAACGCACTAGTGCAGTGACAGCTCGCTGTGTTCTACCAATGATGTCAATGTGATCGGCGTATGCAAATTGAACGGACTTTTGAAAAATTGTACCTCGTGTGTTGGCTTGTGAGTTTCGAACAATTCTTTCAAGTATGATGTTGAAGAAGTCGCATGACAGAGCGTCACGTTGTCTGAATCCTTTTTTGACATCGAACGTCTCGGTGAGGTCATTACCGACCTTTAATGGAGCAGCGAGCTTTCTCCATCGTCATCCTGCACAGACGGATAAGTTTGGCAGGGATGTCAAAACTAGTCATGGCTCTATACAAGATGCTGTCATAGGCGGCCTTGAAATCGATGAACGGGTGGTGGGTACTGTGATAACCGGTGGATTAGTTTTAATGTTGTAAATAAAACACTGATATTATTTAGGTACCGGTGATACAACAAAATAACAATTAACTTTATTTACTGTAATTATTATAAGCAATCAAAACTATTCTAATTATAACAATCGGATTCCTAAGATGATTACAACTGCGCGGCTGGCCAACGACTGCCCCCAGCCGGTCTGCTGATATTAGGAGAGCTTTTACGTAGAAGAGCAGTATGTTCATTAATCGGCAGGTCGCCACAGGTACCTTTTTCGAGTTCTTGAGCTTTTTCCAGGATCTGCCTAAGTGTGAAAATTTGGTCTATGGTGGACTTTCATGGTCTGGAACCGCACTGATAGTGGCCAATCAGGTTGTCGACGAAAGGCTTCAGGCGTTCACACAATATTGCAGATAGGATCTTGTAGGCGATGGTGAGGAGACTGATGCCTCTGTAATTGGAGCAGTTGAGGGGGTCTCCTTTTTTGTGGACCGGGCAGATGATGCTAAGATTCCATTCATCTGGCAAAATTTCATCTGACCAAACCTTGGAGATGAGTTGGTGTATGCTCACTACCAAGTCATCCCAAGCTGCTTTAAATAGCTCTGCGGGTAGACCGTCAGGTCCAGCAGCCATACTCACCTCGTTTTGAGCAGGTGGATGGGAGTTTTGGCTATCATCATCTAAATTGAATGGTTCATTCTGCCTCCCAGCCGAGTAAGTGTCTGCATCGCCATTATACAGTCTGCAAAAATAGTTTTTCCATATTCTCAGCACATTTGCAGCACATACAGAACAAAATTATCGAGAAGCGCCGAAATCAGGGGTGTGTCTCAACCAATTATCGAGGAGTGTATGTATATACTTGTGTTCCAATAAATAGAGGGAATATCTGATATGCACAGGCATGGATAATGGATTTTAATTTGTCAAGTTTTCGAGCTGACACATTGTCTTCCACAGTCAAATGCTAATCCGATAATCCGAACGAAGTATCTCTACATTTGGACTTAAGGCAACGCTCCACTTTTGAGGTTTCCACGTACGAACTTCAACATCTGTTTACCGTTACCCACATCTGTCTTCATTAATAGTATATTACAATAATAAAAACACTTTTACGACCAATTTGTATGTTTTCCACAATCAATAACTCTTAATCTTGTCGGATTAATTGAATTATTTGCAAATGAAATCATTCGGTTCGGCAGGATCCCGAAATAAAACTTAATTGTCAACAAAATTAGAACCAACATCACGGAATAACGAAGAAGTGCTAATTCTCATCCCTAATCAGCCAGCAAACATAATCAACTTACCCAAACGCGCGCGCCGCCTGTAAAACTTAATTTGAAAAGATAAACAACTGCGAGAGCATATTTCCACCGGTCATAAGAATAAGGATTTTCCCAATAAGCGTCCTTTATTACTTTAAGTTTTTTTTTTTTTGCCTGGAAAAAGCTTTCGAAGGAGATTTTTTAACGAGTCCTCATTTTGTCTTCTTTCTTATTTCACTGGATAAGTAGCGTAGTAGTATTATTGTGAATTTATTTTACTGTTGATGTCGTCCTGGACAAAGTTCTAAAGTGGGACAACAATGAGGGTTGAGGACTTTTACGATATCATGGAATTGATATTGCTGGAAACTTATGAAAGTGAAAATATGACTTACGATTCGTATCCATAAATGCGGGAGTCAATTTTTTTTCAAGGTTCAGGGGTTTCGTAGTGACAGTTTTTTATGTGTCTTCAATTTGAGGATTAAGGCGAGTATGGTTTTTGCATAAATTTTCATAAGAATGAAAATTAATATTCGTTCTGATGTTGATACTTATGCTTGAACCCGTTCAGGTTCAACTGCCAAATTTTCGGACCCGGCTTAAGCAACATATAAGGGCAACAATTTCAATTTCAATTAACGACTGCGAACTCAGTAATCAACTCTCTCAATGGAGGAACGTCGCAGAGCTGAGACCACCCAATCTGAAGTCTAGATAACAATAAGAAGGATATGAGGTATCTAACAAGCTTTCTCTCCGGTCATTGATAGTTACGGTACCACCTATACAAGAAAGGCTTGCCTAGTGAGACCGATTCTAGAGGAGGACGAGACGGCCGAGCACATCCTTTGTGAATGCCTGACACATTTCAGGGCCAGAGGGCTTGCCCTACATAAAGAAAAATTTTCTCAAACCTGATGATTTAAAAAATGCGTCAACTAAGGACATAGCCTTTATTAAAAAGATAGTTTGGCTCTTGAATTAATAGAATCCTTTGTTGCAATAAATCTTTTTAGGTTAGGTTAGGAAGGTAATTTACAGTAGATGCAATTTCACCCAAATGCCATAAAGGTCGATCTTATAACAAATCTTTTTATATCTGTAAGCGGTGTATCTAAGCCAGGTCGTTCAGGCAGTCGAAGAACCGTGTTCCTGTACAGGATCGGCGCTATTCCTGGAGAGCCAGGCAGTGACATAGGTGAACTACAGATTCTATTTCATTCTCATCCGTGCAGTTTCTACCAAAGTCATTTGTAAGGATGCCGTATCTTCTGGCCATGTTTTCTATTGTAGATGATGATCTTAGAGGCCAATTGATTAAAAACTTTGGCTTTAGACCACTGTGACCACACTTAATTTTTGAAATTGTAAATGAAATTTTCCGACCGTTTTACATAAATGTGGCTGAATTTCGTTAATACAGCGCTCAGTGTGCGTTGATGGTACTTTGTTGGCATAGACCTTAACATTTAAAAAACCCCAAAAGAAAAAGTTCCCATTCAAAATGGCAGATGGAAAATGCAAAGATCAATCAATTTTACTGTATTTTATACGATTTTGCTACTACATATGTATGACATTTTTCCCATCGTATTTGAACACTAGTTTGCTCTATTTTTTCCGGACACTCGATTGGGAAAACCGAAATACAATGTTCTGGTCTTGGCGGTCAATTCTAATCACCCAGCGGTGGCATGTGGCACCGTCTTGTTGAAACCACATGCCGTCCAAATCCATATCTTGCAAATAAGGCACAATAAACTGTATTATCATATCGTGATAGCGAGCGCTGTTAACTGTTACTGCATTACCAGGCGCATTTTCAGAAAAAAAAAATAAAAATGATCCGACGATGCCTCCAGCCCAAAATCCGCACCAACCAGTGACACCTGTGGATGCGTTTGTTTCTCAACAATCACTTGTAGATTTTCTGAGCCCTTTATTCAACAATTCGTCGCAACTATGCAGAGCTAGCCTAAGTCTAAAGTTTCAAAATTTGCGACCTTTACATCATTAAGGATGCCAGTGCATTCCGCGCGTTCCAGTGTGACAAATTTTTCAATTTTTCAAAAAAATGTTTGAAAAAGATATCATGTGAGACATCATTCGAAAGGCTCAAAACAAAGATTCCAAAAATATTTTTCTTAATTTTTTTCTGTTGGAAACTTTGGTAAAATAAAAAGTGTAAAAAATATCATACAATAAGGACCATAGTGTTTTCTCGGAAACGACTGAAGTCAAAAATATGAAAATATCATAGTTTGTAAGTGATTAACTATACTTTTAAAGGAAAATATAACGAATCTCGTAAGTTGTACAGTTCTTGAGAAATTCACGTCGAAAAATTCAATTTTAAGTCGAAAAATTAAATTTCTCAACCGATTGATTAACTCGTAAGCTACTGGACCAAACTTAAAGAAATTAGCAATATTCGATTAACAATAATTTTGGGAAAATTAAAGGCTATCCAAAATCGTGCTGCCATACAAAAATAAAAAATAAAAAAAAAATTAAAATACGGATTTTGCCAGGAAACGAACCCGAGACCCTTGAACTCAGTAGTACAGTGCAAAAAAGGACACACACTAAGCTATTTGAATATAGAGAATATAGAGGTGGGTCATTTTCGTTTTTTGTGTTAACGAAACGAAACAGTTATTTAAACAAAATATAACTAGTTTTAAAACTACGGAACCCTTTGAGTCTGACTCGCACTTGGCCGGTTTTTTTTAGGTTTAAAATTGCTCTCCTGTAAAATTGTGGCTTAGTCGAGATTTGCACTGTAGCGATGAATTTTGACACAAAGCCATCAAGATGAAAATGAGCCTCATCGCTAAAGATAAGAATTTCGAACTGTAGCTTCCAAACCTTCAATATTTAAAAGAAAATAAAAAAAAAAAAAAACATTCCTCAACAATGAAAATTCATTGTTCTTTCGTGTAGCACTCTATTTTGAGCAACCTTGAACTGTCAGCGGTGTTTTTTTTTACGTCATGTCAGACGTTCGCGGAGCAACGAAAGTGTAAATGACAAATTCGAACAAAGTCCGAAGAAAGAATGAAGAACGAACACGTACGCAAGAAGCTCCAAGCTGTTTAGAATTTTCAGTGTACGGTTTTTCCCAAACACTGCCATTGCCTTTATCCCTTTTGATACAAAGAGCAAGCTGGATCAAAAAACCGTATAATGTCAATATTTTGTCGTTGTTCGTTGTTCGGTGTACGTTAACCGAGCAATACCATATAATAACGAACAACGAACACTGAATGAAGAACGATAGTGTAAAGTCAGCTTTAGTTCAACATTCTGTATGGCTTGGGCTTGAAGCCGAATTTTTTTTGTTGCACACACGCTAAAGGTGTTATGAATACCCTTATAATGCTTACAAACTTCGCACTGTGAAGGACAAGAACAAGAGACAGACAGATCGGAGTAGTGAAAGGAATCTCGGATGTTATGTTTCAACTCTATGGCTCTATGTGTCCAGGATAACTGGAGAGTTGTGTATTATTGAAAGTTCTGTCGTTGCTTATGAGTCACATAAGTTTTTTCCTCGTATTTCTTAGTGTTCATTGTTTGTCCGATCAATTTCTTCAGCCGTGCCAACATCTTACTGCCAGTATTATGCCTTTGCAGTAGGTTTTGACATTAACTTCCAACATTGGTTGACATAAGAGAAATAGATTTTTTCGGAAAGAAATTCTGATTTGAATGGTGCACCTTCAGCGTGACAAGCGAGGACGATTATCACTATGCCGCAGCCACCAACATTTACTTACGAGTATTTACTGTGATAAGGATCTTCATATTATGTTGTTGCTAAAATTGAGTTTCTTTTAAATATACACTTTCCGTACAATGAGTTAAAAGTGTAGGCTTTCCAAGAGGATTTAAAATAAATGTTACTCACGCCAATTACTACATAGGTAACCACCTATTTCGACTCCACATAATCTCAACTGAACTTCTTAGCTTCTCATTGGTAGGATACACAACCTACACCTAATAACAATTCGGTAGAAAATACTCTAATCCTTGCAAATCCTTTCTAATTGGTGAGATTACATTTTCCAAACAAGTTCCCGGAATGAGTATCTTCGGCTAATGGGTTGCCACTGTATTGAAATAAAAGTTTTACAAATCAATTGCCAACTATCCCTTTTATATAATCGCACCCACTTATCCCTTTAGGGACCCCACTACTATTCAATATCTATTTATATAGCGGCACATTCGAGGTGCAAATAAGCCAAGGGTTTAAAAATTTTAATTGTGAAACTCACTAGAGCGGTGTTACATCATCATGACAGTTAAAAAAGAAAAAAACCTAAGGAAGGCTACTCCAGCCGTAATCTAATTTTCTTTATGACCACTGAAAGATAAAAAAAATTATGACATTAGATACTCCATCTTGATTCGCCTGAAAGCATAAAATTAGTACTAAAGTGCTAACGATATCCATCGACCATCACCTGACATTTTTTCATCATCGCAAAAAGGCCTTTCAATGAAAATGACTCCTCACACTATCTGCAGAGAGGGAATATTGACAGCGGTTCACACTTAAATTAACCTACAAAAAGCGTACGCTGCTGGTGGCTCCATCCTGGGCAAAATCAAAAAATCATTACACACAACAATGTTGTCCGCCATCATCGAGAGCGCAATGGGGAACCCAATTTGTCAACAGTAAGTTTATAGTACGCCCACCATGGATACATATAAAATCCTGCCGGATGAGGATGAAGTAATAAAGATGTTGATTTTATCTGAATTATTAATAGCATCGTGGTGGCGACGACGCTGCACCCTGCATCAACGGCAACAGGATAACCAGCTGTTTTTTTTTTTTATATAGATTACGAGTCATATGCACGCCTGTTGAAGTGGAATATCAAACTAACAGCGCGTCACAGGATCATGGGACATGGAACAAGAAGAAAAAATATATTTTCTCAACTTTATGGAAATTCCATGCAAGTCTACGTACTCCCACATCCATTCTTCTTCTACCCTACATATGCATGCATATTAGTGCGCGACGAATCCTTATTATTAAAATTAGATCCACGAGCGAAGATGTTTGCGTGTGAACGCCAGTTTCAAAGGGGATGACAGATGACATTGCACATAAAAGGATACACTAATGCGCGTGGCGGCGGAGGGTACAAGGAGTGAAAAGCAATTTATTTCAAGGATGCCTCCGCCGTCAACCATGGAAACCTCGCCATTAAGTCGAAGATCGACCTGTTGTTTGTGAATAGCATTCAAGTGCTTGGAAATGAATTCCTTTCTGGAGTTGAATAGGCAGAGCGCCCCTCTATACATATATGTATGAGTGCGTATGTGTGCTTGTGTATTCTATCAGAGCGTATCTTAAGGTGTAATCGAAATTCCCAATCACCGCCCCCAATTTCCCATTTCAAGAAGGTCCCTCGAGAGGACAGCTGTCACAAATCAATGAAGCAAATAATCCATTCCCAAGATGTAGAACGCAAATTACGGAACAGGAACAACTTTTGTGTGTTTCTTTGGTAATTTAGGATGGATTTGTTAAAATACGCACACACAAACACCCATACACACATACGCACATCCATAGAAAATTCTACGGTAGAATTTGAAATTTCTTAGAATCGGGAAATTGTGTCGTCAAGAAAAAGGAGGAGAAAAACGATGGAAATCGGAAATGAGAATTTGAGGTTAACCCCTCCCCTCCTGAAACTGTTGATTTGGGCGCTGGAAATTCCGATAGCGAACAGCGAATAATTTGGTTAATTGCGTAATAATTAATGAGCCATATGAAGAAGTTCAGGGTTCAATGTAATCAGCATTACTAATTGACAGATTTGATTATAAAATTACAGTGTTTAATATGCGGTATAAACACTTTGACCTCACTGTGGGGAGACTAGATTCGCCAGAGATTTTCATCTGATAAACGCGCTGAATACTGATTACATCACGTTCGTGTGAAACGACTGGTGGTTGGTGGAATGTAATGAAAACGAAATCTTCTTAGATTAGATCCGAGCCGCTTGGTTTAAATATGTTTCCATATAATCACTTTATTTATACTAATTATTATTTGAATTGTGTTAATTAAATTAATGAGCGTAATGAATCGAAATATGCGATAGTTCCTGGGATGTATCCACCCACACACATTTCTCAAATAAATAATACAACAGCTTCTCGATTGTATAGACACGTGATTAAATTAATTTCAGAACTGTCAAGCGAACTCAGATCTGATATAACGTGTTTATTGAGAAATTCGTATAACATATAAAAAAGGATTCGCGCAGTTGAAATGATAATAAACCTTTAGCACGGGTATATTGCCGTCAATATTGGTAAGCAGAGCAATAAAAACATTCAGCAAATGAGGTTTTGAAATGACTTAACGCTATTGATGTATTCCATCGAATAAGAGTTTCTCAAGCTTGAAGTGCTAAAAGGAGATATACAAACGATGGTAACAGTGTTGCTTTGTAGATAATGGGATCAGAGATAGGACTCTGCAAATAGCCACGTCTAATGAAGAATCTATTGAGGACTTAAAAAAAAGTATAGATATATAATAGACAGGAAATAATTCTATAGAGTAGAATTGGCGTTTACATTTACTTTCTTTTTTTTAATGGCGTTTTTTCGAAGGACAATCAGCTATTGTAGTTTAGGTATGCGTATACTGTATGCTCCTCTCCAGGAGCTTATACATCCGTGGACAAAAAAACCCTCGCACCATTACAGCAATTTATCACAATTATTTCAAAAACGTATAATGCAAAAAACCACGTGAGTCCATCAATATTTTGCAGTGTTGCTTTTTCTTTCCATTTAACGGAAACAGTAAATAAAATAAACAAATAAACAAATACCATTACATAGTGCCAATAAAACCAAATGATGGAATACAATTTACCACGAGCACTTATCTTTACATTAAAACGCATAACCCACACAAGCGTTTTGGTCCTTTTTTTGTTTTGCGGAGTGTAAGCGAAATAACAATCTGTCAAAAAAAAAAAAGCGAAAACGTCAAAAAACAAGCTGCCAGCGGCTGGAAAAAGTGAATTGACAGTTTCGTATGTTTTTGATTCTTGTGTACGCACTCACACCTGTTGGAGCTTTGTATTGAACATTTTTCTTACTGCTCTAAGTTGATTTTTAATGAATTAAAAAAGGGAAAACAAACTAGTGTCATACGGGCTTTAAGCTGATCAACTTATTTTTATTTCGTGATAAATAAATGTTTCAGTGACATCTGGATTTGAACCGTGAACTTTCAGCGTGACAAGCGACGAGACTACCACTACGCTACGGCCACGGTTTCAAAAAACCTAGGATGCTATGCGATATGCGGGTTTTGCACTTAAGAGAGTGGTTCTTAACCGGGTTTCACCGTATCTTATACCCATCATATACATATGTATATTATTGCTGCAGTATAGGTACCATTTGCGGCTCTCATACTTAACCAATCTTAACAAATGAGATGTCAGGAGAAATATAATTTCCTTGAGCACTGACGAATAGTACTTTCAATTTAAAAATTTTAACAAATTAAAAAACCGATCAAAACAAATATTTTACCCAAAATGAACTCCCAAAAGAATAAGCTCTTCCCGTATGATTTCCTGAAATTTTCATCAGTTGACAGATGGAAATCATATGGGAAGTTTGATGTTGGATGGAAAATTTGGATTTTGGGTGTTGGATTTTCTCTTGTGAGAGTTCTCGCACGGGCACACTAGTTGTTTTTATTTAAAAAAAATTTAGAAAGATGTATGAATGCATTCCTTTCGTTAATATCTGAGTTTCCTATCGCTACGCCAATCTGTCTGTCTCGTCTAGTCCTTCATGTGAATAAGGGTATTCATAACCCCTTTAGTGTGTGTAAGATTATAAAAAAAATATCCGTATATTAACGTACAAGTAAATAATTAATCATCTCTTTAAAAGGTCCATTTCATTAATGAGTTCTTAAAAGGTAGACATCCGTATCCTCGAACGGATTTGTTGCCAGATTTAGAAGCAATTTTTATTATACACCAATTTCATCAACTAAAAGGTCACTTCACCTTTTTTAGGTCTGGTGGATAGGAGTCATAGTATTCGCTGTAAATTTGCTTCAATTATATTCGCACTAATACACTGCCTTGTTTTACCCTTATACTAGTATTGCTCTCTTGTACTCGTACACATTCCTTATCTATGGAATAATCCAAAAACATTTTTTGTCCGCCGATCAATTCCAGCGATACCTATCAAAAAATACCCCTTATGGGGGGGGGGGTATGGGGGCTCAGCTCAGGTGTACCAAATTGAATTAGCTTAATCGTTTTATTGCCGATGAATGGAAACGGAAAATTCAGTATTCAAGTCACGTAACTATTTATTTTCAGCCTCCAGCGAAAGACCTTTTTTTTAAAAACCCTAACTAAGTAGGTTACCCCGAAGGCCGTCCTCAGAAAAGAAAAAAACGAAGAAAAATAAAGAATACAAACTTGAAGTAAAATAGATTGATTTTGAACATAAAATAACGGTATTTTTCATTTTTAATCGTTGGACGTTATAAAATAAACTGCAAACGAGGGTGAGGTATGCATATCCGTATTTGGGACCGCGTTTAAAGTGGCCCCATCAAATATTTACCTCCATAAAAATATTTATTGAGCCAAAAGCATATCCCCCTCCTTTGGCTCCGTGCCAAGTCTCATCCTTACAGATCAGATCCCTCGAAAAAAAAAAGAAAATAACTCATGAATAACATGCACCCAGCGAACGGAATGCATATAGGGGTATAAAAGAGAAAAAAAATAAGGAATCGAATTAAGCACCCTAACCGAACCACCATCGAGTTTAAAAATTGATACTTGAGCCGGGAATAAATCAATAAAATGTAAATGAGGACAATAACTTCACGGATACTTAATAAATTGTCTACCCTTATGCAATCTTAAAATTGATTGCCCTCCCCCAATGACGACCTGTAAATGGCCATTTGCTTCATCGGTGGTGGTGGTGGTTGTCTTCTTCCGACCGACCAACACACCAGCAACAAATGAGATTTAATATGTTTTTTTTTTCTTCTTCTTCTTTTTACAGCGCGAGGCTTTGGTATGCGCGTAGTCGGCGGCAAGACCGGTGCGGATGGCAGACTCTTCGCGTACATTGTTTGGACGGTGCCTGGGGGACCGGCTGAAAAGGGCGGATTACAACAGGGCGATAAGGTAATTTCTACTTCAATTGAATCACCCACTGAATGTGCTGACAAAAGGAGTAGGCAGGCGTCTACTCTCTAACCGTTGTTGTATACTCGAGTGGAGTCAATTTAATTTTAATACGATTTCGCTATGTGATCCTTATCATTCGCTTTATCCTTTTCTGTTTGTGTATCTGTGTAGTATTTCCAACGAAAAAATACGAAAGAAAAGTAAGTGTAATCCGGGTGACATTTAAGCCGGGACATGAAAGCTCGGAATAAATTGCTTTGTGGCTTCAATTGACACATAACATGTGCGTTACTATGGTTGGAATAAACTGACTGTAAGACATCGGCGAAGGGATAGTGATCTAAAGCTGGGAAACGAATGTTATTCTAGTCCCCAAGAAGATTTCATCCGCAATCAAACAAGACAAATTGTGGATTATGAACGTGCCTGTGGGTTGTATACGTTTGTGTTTGGTGATAGCGTCAGTGAGTCACAGTAGTCGGAATGGAGGACATCATGTTGTAGAAAAGATACTTTAGCTTATCGCTAATGGTGGAGAATAAATGGGCTAACGCTACCGCATGTACATAGTATCTTCTTTTTAAGATATAAAAAACGGGAGTCGTGTATTTTTCAATTGATCCTAGATGTGTGCATAATCCTTTCATGTTCCGCAGACTGTAAATTTAAATTTTCTAAAAGTGCCACGAAACTTAAAACATTTTCGGATGATTAGACAGCTTTGACAGATATCTGTCTGTAGATGTCGATCACCGATGGAGTTCGAATAATCCGAAATTGCTGTCTGTTAACCGGATATGTGGAACCCTAGAAAATCGATTTAATCTTTGCCAAATATGCATTCAGATTTTCGTACGGTAATATCTGCTTGTACTAATTTCTCCAAGACTTTCTCTACGTTCTTATTATGCGATATTTCATCTTCCCCTAAAACGATAATATCGTCCAGAAAAACTTTAACTCCAGGTATTGCATACAGCAAATTGTTCAGGTTGTGGAGGCTGTGCTTTCCAACTAATCCGCCGAAGATGTTTTCCTTACCGATTTTGGCATTGAAGTCCCCGAGTATGATTTTGGCATCATACTCCGGACAGGCTCCGTAGGCTCCATCCAGGAGGCCATAAAACTCCTCCTTGATAGAGTCTTCAGCTTGGTTGGTAGGGGCGTGTGCACAGATTATGCTGATGTTTTGGTATGATGCGGATCACAGCCAGGCGATCGCTGATCGGCTTAAAGTCAATTATCCTTGAGCGTAGCCGATTTCCCACGACGAATCCGAATCCTAACATGTGCAGTCTTTTGTGACAGCTGTAATAAATGTCGCAATTTTTCCTTTTTTGCATACCTGATCCGATCCATCGTATCTCCTGGATCGCGGTAATATTTGCATTATACCGCGTGAGGACAGATTCAAGTTTTTGAATAGCGCCAGTGCTGTCCAGTGAAAACACATTGCAGGTGCATATTCTTAAGTCGTAGTCCGTGGACGTTCCGGGTCCATTATCCGAGGCTAGTACCTCTCTCATAACTATCTTTTTTTTTACGTGGTAAGGAAGTTACCCCGACGACACAACCCCCAACCTGGAGGGCCAGTTCCATTTGTTGAGACCCGACAAGGGGCTGGTTTTATACCTACCGAGATGCCAGTGCGGTCTAGACAACTGGAAGCAGTGTGCCCGGGATCGAAGAGAGTGGAAGGTTGCCGTATGTCAGGCAGAGATTCTTCACGGGTCGGGTGCCGTTTAAGTAACTAAGTAAATTGTCCATGAATCTTTGGAAAATTTCCTGAGCTACTGATATGCCGAAGGAGAGCCTTCTTACTTTAAATAAACCCTTAATCTGAGAAGCTCAGCAGAAGTTTCATCTGCAGATATTGTTGATAGACCTGTTAAAGGTCTAATTTCCTTAATATTTTGCCGGACGATATAGCGGACATCACCTTCGAATACACTAAATTGACGATCCATTCTTCTTAAGCACTGGAACGATAGGCATTGCCCACCGTGACCAACTTATTTATTTCGTCCTCAACTAGTTTTTTAAATGCCAAAGGTACATGTCGATGTTTTAAGAAGTAGGGTGTTGCTCCTGGTAGCAGCTCGATGTTTACCTGTGGTCCAACAAATACGCCTAAATCCTCCTTGACTGACTACCACTGTATATTTTTCCTTTATGTCTTCGCAAGTCCTGCTTGTTTCTAACAAGTGCACTCGCTGAACAGAAATACCCAGTGGACTAAGCCAGTCCCAACCCAATAAATTCCTTTATTAAGTGGGGCACTGCAATATGTAATTTAATGTAATATAATGTAATGTAAAATATTAAATATTAATACGTGCGTTTCTTTCGCACAATTGTTCGAATTTTGACCACAGGTGATACTAGTTCTTTTTTAAATAACCCTCACCCATGTCGACGTCCAATTTTTCTTTAGACCATGTCTGCAGACCGAGTGATGAAGTATGTAACTGCTGGTTTATCTCCTTGATTCTCCTCCATATCTCATCTGAGATGCTCCCAAATCCACCTCCAGTTCTTGTATTGTTCTATTTACAAGCAACTTCGTAATCACCTTTGCTGAATGAGTGTCGCCTATGCTAATATTTCGTAAAACGAGTTTTTTGCGAACTGTTTCTCATCTACGACACTTGGTTCGTGCGCCACACGAAACTGGTGCGCTTGCTCTCTTTACCTAATTGCTGCACTTTTCTTTTAGCATGGATATGTTCTGCTGGAATGGCCCATTTGTTGACAGAAGACAGTTTTTGTCCTTGAAGAAATATTTGTCTTGCGAGTGATTGCCTTTGCAACGGAAACATTTGGTGGAAGCTTTCGCTTGTTTGCCTTGGTTTTTATATCGTGCTGGGACTGCCATTTCTTCGTTGCTGCCTCGTAAATCGAGGACATTTTTATACCCTGTTCCATGAGGCAATGCGAGTTCATAGGCCCGTAGAAATTTCAGATTTGGTTCACGTTCATCGTTATTGCAGAGTTACATCTGTGACCCCACACACAAAGTTACGGTATTCCAAGTCGCAAGTCTTTAACAAAATCTGCGATGAACTTTCCAACTTTTTGACTTCTTTTATGAAATGCTCAATTTCGTTGGATTTCGGATGGAAATGCCTGTCCAGCTTTTCAAGAATTTCTTGGAGAGCTGCGTCCTTTGATCCTAGCGGTGTCAGCAATGATCGAATCATTTCGTATGTCATTTCTCTGACGCACGCAAGAGATATGGCTTTCTGCTGCACCTCATTTCTTATCCCTTTTGCTTCAAAGTAGAATTCCATTCTCTCACATTCATTGACAGCAACGTTTAGATGAAACCAGTGCTGCCACAGGACTCCACTCTTCTTGCAAGACTAGGATTAACCATTTATTTTCTCTTTTGACACTACACCAATATATGTTATATACGAAGGAACATTCCTATTGGAACTGGTAAGATAGAGCTTAGCTCACAACTAGCCTAGGTGAGAATTGCCAAGGTTATAGCACCTCATTCAGACCAATTTCCTTGAGAAATTGCAGTTGAAGTTTGAAGATTGGATGCTATGAGTAGCAGGTTCTCTGCTGTAAGTTGGTATTTACCCAATCACTTAAATATTTTCTGCGTTAATGCCCCACATTCCACAAGTATGTGCTTTAGATTTTGACTGGACTGGACTCTTTGCATGAGTCGTCATCTGAGAGACCTAGTTTCCTGAGATGTCGCTTGAGTTTACAGCGCCCCATAAGGAATGCATTCAGGATGCGGAGTTTGTTTTTATCAAGGCTAATAAAAGCTTTAAATCCCTTCAAGTCATTATTACCCAGAAGTTTCTTTGCTTGTCTTAGATCCTGAGTTTTTGTTTGGACCTGCTTGTCTGTTAGTCCTCTCCTGCTTTCGGAGCTTCTTTTTTATTGTGTGCTCCCGTATGCCGCAGAAGGATTCAAGACTCACCGAGGGTGTGGCAGCCCCTTTCCTGGCAAGTTTGTCCACCTCTTCGTTGCCTTTTATCCCAAGGTGTCCTGGTACCCAGTCGATTGGGACGTTGACAAAACTAGATTTGATGAATTGAGCTACAGTTGCCCTGATAGCTGCTTAGCTATCTGACATTATTGCTATGTCACGTCTGTTATATTGTTTACCAATATTGAGTTGTGCGCATCTGTCAATAGCTCAGATTTCGGCGTGGAAGATTCTGGTGTAGCTGCCCATTGGTTCGAATGGCTTGGTTCTGGGCCCAAACACTTCTGCACCCGTTCCTTCCGCAGTTCTTGAACCATCCGTGTACCTTTAAATGGTATAAGGACTCAGCATATCGATACTAGATTCGTTGTTAAGTTTGGTATGGAAGTTTTTTGACCAGTTAACTTTTTCAAACCCATCGTCTCTAGGAAAGGTCAGAAGGGGAAGATTTTTAGCCATGGTGGTTTTTGGTTTTAAAACTCGAATTCCCATTTTATTATTGATCTAAAAATTCTGTTTTCAAACTTTCAGATCCTTGAGTGGAACAGCATGTCCTTGATCGATCGCAGTTTCGAAGAAGTCTGCTCAATAATGGATCGCACTGGTGATATTGTAGAGCTACTCGTCGAACATGCAACCGACTTTCGTATGTGCGATCTGTTCGATGAGAATCTTCCGCCTGGCAATAGTGGCGGCCATCAAAGTGGACCACGTAAATCTGGTGATGGACCCGTTGGATTGGGTCTCGTTGCAGGTAAGTTTTTTTTTACCTTTTCTCCATGATTCGCAGCACTGATGATTTTTAATATTTATTTTTTTTTTTTAATTTTTATTTAATTTCATTTTATTTTAATACTCTGTATTATTGAACAGACCCCGAAACCACAGACAAATCACCGGCATCGCCGACAAGACGGAAACTACCCAAAACTCCGGTATAAATATAACAACAACAAAAAAAAAATGATTAGCAAAAAAAAATACAATTTTTAACAAATCACTTAAAAAAATAATGTTGTTGCATAATTTTGTGAATTTTATTTTTAATTGATTTACAATTTTTTTCTTAGGAATACAGTGGACTACTTTATTTTTGGCTTATTTAAAAATTATATTTTTTACATTTCTTTGGTAGTCTTAAATGTCGGTATTTTTTTATTTTTTATTTTCTTCTTCTATTTTCAAAATTAACTTTTAACGCGATTAAAATAATGGCCTGAAGATGATAACACTTTTTCCGAACAGTTTGAGTTCAGATTGGTACTCGTATTTTTTAAATGTGATTTTAATCGCTTTTACTGTATACACTGAATGTCAACATGTTTTTTTTTTTTATGACGTTTTCTTTCTTCAAACATAAATTTCTTCTAATACGAGTAGTTTCTTATTAGTAGTAGTTTTTATTTTTTAATTTTTTTTTTCTTTTTTTTGTTTAAGTAAATGGAGGATAATAAAAAAAAGAGAACACTTTCTATGTCGGAGAGAACTATGACTGTCTATACATTTCTTTATTTTTATATCTTCAAGAACCTTTATTTTAACAGAGTGTTTATAAAAAAAAAAAAAAAAATACATAAATATAATTTTGTAAATTTATATTTAAAAAAAAAACAAAAAATTTATATAAGTGTAGAATACACAGAAAAAAAAGGAAATCATGTTATGGATAATCATTTTATCTAGGACTATAGTTAAGAATACTCATGTTGACTATACAATGTTTTTTTTAAAAAAAACACTACTATGTGTAATTTAAATGTGGGAATATTGCATTTTTTTTATAAATAAAACAAAATAAAAATATACAAATATAAATGTGTAATAATCATATAAATATATAGGTACCATGGTATGAGTAGTAAGTCTGTGTTACATATTTTGTATTAGATACTGTATTATAGGAATTTATAGTTGGGTTTGAAAAATTTTGTAATACTCTACTTTGTTTGTCTTGAAACAACACACACCAATATTTATGGCGATATCATTCGCATGACATTTTCTTTTCAATCTAGTTACCAGAGTATGGCATTTAAATTTGTTTTCTTCGTTTTAAATATTCAAAGGGCAAGCAAGGTATTCGTATACATGGGACGGTTTTTTTAGTCTGATACACCGATACTTTTGGAGATTTTTTTGCGATATTTACAGTCCTTGCTCCTTGCTTATGTAGAGCATTTGTATCTCTTGAATGAATTTTGCAATATTGTTCATCTAATTCTAAAGAATAATTTCGATACGTTTTGCCTTTCTAGAGCAATAAATTCTATACATTCAGATGTCCTTTGTTAGGAACGATTGAAAGCAATATTAATTGAAGAATCCGTTATTTAAATGGAATTTTCTTGTTTTCCATTGTTACATTGTAGCATTTTCGACGGAGACCATTTGACTGAGACACTGATGCTTTCTATCATTGTCAATCAATTTATATCACTGTCAATCCCATGGATGTTGTTTTTAGTTTGCAAAGTCCAGAGTCGCTGTCTCCGTTAATTGATTGTTTGTTTATCTTGATTTTGATAGAACACTATGTTCCAGTTTATTTGGCCTAAAAATTGTTGACATAATAACTACTTCCATAATGTAAATGAGGATTTTAATAGTAAGTGGATGGGCAAAGGTTTTTAGATGCCGTCGCGATTTTTTAATTTCAGTTTTGATGTCTTAAAAAAAAATCACTTTTCGGATACCGCTCCAATTTTGATTATTTTTGGAGTTTGATTACTTGCGAATTTGTACAAATTCTTACAAATTTTCACAAATTCTTACAAATTTCACAAATTGTAAAACAGATGAGCCGATGGAGAGAGTCAAAAAGTATCCCTCAATTGAAAAACTTCCGAATTGTTACACCACATTTTTCTTCTGAATAATAATTAGGGTACAGTACAACCTGTCAAAACAGCCATCTGTCAGTTTCTGTCGTATAAATTCGGATTAATTGAAAACGAATTTGGTAACTTTCTTGTAAGTTGTCTGAGAGAATTTTTTTCTCTCTTTTTTTAAACTGGACAGGTCTTACTAACTTGACTACAAAAAGTTACCAAACCGACCTATTAATACAAGTCGGCCCAAAACAGCACTTGTCCTGGTGATATTCAAAAATTAACTTTATGCCATGGATACATGCGATACAAATTTCTAAAATCTTGAGTTCATGAAGGTATCAATGTTTCTAAACCCTACTGTATTTATTTCCCTTATTCCAAATGAAGAGATTAGGAGAAAGACTTTTAGCATTTAATTTGCATAAATTATCGGAGAAAACTTCGCATTTCTGTTGTCACATTTATGCTGTGGAACTCAATCTCGAGACTCCCAAAGATATAACATATATTAGGGCTGTTCCTGTGCCTGTTCAAAACTGCGAAAAACTAAGAAAATCTATGAAAATCAATCAAATCTGTTACCGTACGCAGATTTTTTTGGAGTTTTTCATAAAAGGGAGGAGAGGAGAGTGGGCACCGTAGCGCAAGTGGTTAGTGCGTCACACTACTGACCCAGCGGTCTTGGGTTCGAATCCCGCCGCAAACACTTAAAAAGTTTTTCACAGTGCCCACCTCTTCCGAATGCCTGACAAGCATTCAAGAGTATCATTTGTCATGTAAAGCTTCCCAACTCGCCGTTCGGAGACGGCAGAAAACTGTAGGTCCCTTCCATTCGTGCAAAAATATAAGGCGTACACGCAAATTGTTGCAGGAAGCTATGCTTGGTTCTACCTAGGACTACTGAAGCCAAATATTTAGCAACGACATATATGAAAACTGTCAAATCTGTCGAATGTCATACATTTTTACTTTTTGTTGTTCAATACGTGTTTGTACTTTTGCAAACTTTTATCTCTCTTCAGGCGTTTTTCTCTTTTAGTTCAGAGCAGAGCCTGAGTTGTCAAAAAAAATATTCGTGTTTCTTTTTTAGCTCAGAGTGTTCAGAGTGTGGAACATGTGTTTCTTTATTCTCTCAGAATGTGGGCTGAGCGCGCTCGATGCGCTCAGAATGAATTGAAATCCTGAGTAAAATGGTGAACGCAACCAAAACAATATTTGGCAGATAGGAAAAAAGCGAAAACAATTGAAATGTTGGACGATGATTTTTGTCATGGAATTAATATTAATAATTACTTTGAATATGCATAAACTTATTTTAAGGTTATAAATGGATGAAAAACAATTTAAGGTTATAAACGATTGAAAAATCATATGACAGCTAAGTGCTCAAGTGTGTTTCAAAATTAAATCAGAGCGCTCAGTGCTCAGACGCACTCTGAACACACCCAGTTCAGAGTGCGCTCGATTCGTTCAGGCTCTGTTCAGAGCTCAGCTCTGAACTAATAAAGAAAAACGCCTTTTGAGAGATATATTTTAGTGCAGAAAGTACGGGAACGGACTTATTATGCATGTGTAAGTGTGAAGAAATCGCGATCGCCGAAAAGGAAACAATTTTTGGCAGATTTTATATAGGAAGTTGATTATATGCAAAATGCAACAGTTGTTTTTATAGGCTAATGAAAATTGAAATAATAAGCTGTTTTTTGCAATATCATTGACATACATATGTACTTATTTTGGATAGTGTTACATTTAGAGGTAGACGAAGACCTAAGTTAACCAGTTTCTGACAGCTTGCGGGCTTCAATTTTGCACAGCCAGCTCATCTAAATCCTTTTCCACTTGTTAGTGAAACCGAAATGAGGGGCGTTGTCTAAGCAGTATTTATAACGATGAACACGACTTCTTCTGATCAACTCAATACTGCCGTACAGGTCATCGCTATGCAATATTCGTCAATAGAAATGTGACCAAAACTCACTCGAAACTTATCTCGAAACTGTCAAAAGCAGGACATAGGATATGTGTGTCTTACTCTTACACTACTTCGCTACTCCTCAATGATGCTTCGATTGATCAGTGTGATAATGTCATTATCAGAATTTATCTGTGGTCGCAAGGAAAAACCGCTAAAATCTGTTTTACTCATTTTTCAGGAGAGCAGTTTGAAGTTGTTGACAAATGCGTGAAATTACAAATGACTCTATTGGGCGATTGGAAACTCTGATCACGTTGAAACAAAAACTAAAATAAAGATAATGTTACTCTTTCTTAGTTGATTATTTTTTTGGAGAAAATACTTGTAAACGATTTTATTGACAAAGCCAATACTTTAGTCGTAAGGCCTTTCAGGTTTTTCATCATAAAAAATCCTATCTGGAGTTTAGTTGTTTTTCCATTTTAAAGAATCACAATTTAATTCTGGAAAAAGCGCTAAACTGCAGATAGGAAAGTCTTTTTTTTTAGTTTTGTTGTTTTTTCTTAATCTCAGCTACAAAAAGTTACTTAAGCTGGTATGTTTTTTTGAAATTGTGGCCATATTTTTAAAGATAAAAAGCTGAAAAAAATTTACAAAATGAATCTAATGGCATCAAAATCTCAATATCGTTTAAAGTCGACTTTAGCGGTTATGGCTTGTGGCCACAGTTATATCAGAGCATTGACCCTTAATAGTTTGCGTCGCTTTTGCCAGTTATTGGTGTTAGTTGTCCTTTTTTACACACCGCTTAAGAAATTTGAACCGTTTCCGTCTTGCCACTCATTAATGGTGCACTGACAGCCCTGCATTTTTCTCTCATTATGTCAATATACACGTACATATATATGTAGGTAATAGGTCTGACGTTTGAAAGTTTATACCTCGGATGTTTGTGTTGATATTTCGTAAATTTATTTTCAGTACGATGTTTCAAAACAAAGACACTCATATAGGGTCATCTAACAAGAGGTGTCATTTTAAATTTAAGCCATTGTTGGCCTCTCAACATTCGGCTATCATTGCGATGACTTTTAATAAGTAAAATCTAGAAGGTAATTTAATATGGATGAAATAGTAAAAATTCCAATGGGGAAAATATCGCAGAAACATTTCGTAAATTTCGTACTGCTTTTGATCATCATCAAACGCCTTCTCGCCCAGCTCTAGTGAATTTAATTTGCACGTCTTGGTCAAGGTCAGCTGCAAATATCACTTCGGCCGCCGATGTGTCCATTTCTAGACGATCACGGGAATTTTTGGGCTTTTTCGCAACCACTTAACACCGCATTTTGCACAAATATCTTGGGCTATATACTTGTATAAGGATCAGTTGACACACGACTTGATGCCAGCAAACTACGCACAACGCCGTACTTTTCCTATTGATTTAAAATTACACCTCTTGTTGGATGACCCTAAAGTCTAAAAAAAAATGGTACAAATGAGTACATTTATACTCGATTTGCCTTCATTGAGAGTCCTTGATTGCGCAACAGTCCATCCTCAACCTGTCTTGTATTTTATTGAAAATGTAAAACACATTAATTTCCAAACTAAAAAATTAAGCTGCGGATTTAAGGTAGCTTACCTAAAATATTCATTAAATAAATTCAACCTGATATTCCGGGAATCCATTCCATTGTTCGCTGCCATCTTCCCATTATCAAAAAACATCCTAATCCACTCTGATTAATTATGGCAAATGGAAAACGGCGAACAGAGGCGTCGTTTCGAAAACTTCTTCATTCAATTAGTGAGGCAGGAACATTTCCCTTCGATTCCATTGAAAATGAACGAAATCATGGAAATTCGTTTCATGTCTATAAGAACGCACGGCGACAACCCATTTTGGGTTGATTATTATTCACTATACTATAATTATGCGGTGATAGATGCCCAAAACAACTAAGCTCCGCGACAACTTTTGATTGCTTTGCTATTAGGGAATCTGTGTGCCAATGACACTTATCCTTTGATTTATGAAAGTTTCTACACCGAATATAAATAAAATATAGTGTAATGGTTGTCACTCAGGAACAGTGTTGCTGGTGATCTCTGTTAAAGTGTACTTCCCAAGTATATGCACCAACACTTTGTAGTTACAATTTAATTTCCTGTTACCTCTGGTACTTGCAATTATAACGCTAGCTTAAGTTAAACTCTGTAAATATAATGAAAATACTTTAGCAAAAGTAGAACACAGTAAGAGCCAAAGCACCAGAATCAGTCTTAAGAAAATTGCAAAATTCTTAAGAATTTCAAATGAAACTTGTAATTAAAAATAAGTATAATAGTAAAACTAAGTACTTTAGGAACTACTATAACTATGCCATAAATTAACGTGGTGGAGGACAAGAAGCTGATGAGATAAAAAAAAACTGACAAAAAACAAATAAAACTTTGAATATTTTCAGATTTGTATATGGGATAAGGGAAGAAGCGGAAATATGGGCTAAGGAGTGGTGAGAACCCTCCTTTATATTTATAAAAACAAAATGTTATTAAAAGATTCTTGATAGTTTTTTTTTTTTTTTTAAGTGAATACTTCTTTAGCGACGTATTTGTTTTTGAAAATGTAGCGTTACGATAAATGTGGTACGATAAATGTGTTACGATAAAGAGGAAATGATTTTCCATACAAGGAAAATGTGTCTGTCCGTCTGTCCGTCTGTCTGTCTGTTAGTCTGTCTGTCTGTCTTTCTGCCTGTATGTCTGTATGTCTTTCTGCCTGTATAGCTGTCTGTCTGTCTGTCTGTCTGTTAGTCTGTCTGTCTGTCTTTCTGCCTGTATGTCTGTCTGTCTGTCTGTCTGTCTTTCTGCCTGTATGTATGTATGTCCGTCTGTCTGTATGTCCGTCTGTCCGAACGTCCGTCCGTCTGTCTGTCTATCTGTCTACCTGTCTGTCTGCCTGTGTGTCAACTTCTATATTAATTGACCAAAATCATTCATATTCAGTTTATGTTGGTACAGTGCATAAAGAGAAAACTACAAAACCTGGGCCCGATAGGTGGCGCTGGAGTCAAGTTATTAACAACTTCTATATTAATTGACCAAAATAAATATCAGCAGGAGTATTATATGTCTACATATTTACTAAATTTTATTACACATTTTCTATCGATTGTACTAGACAACTTAGTGTTCTTTTTACTAAGATATACTCATTGGCAGGATAAACTCTCCGGACTTACTTGTATAAATGGTCCTGAGAGAAACCTGAGAAATAGGGACGTTCTCTTTCTTTTTCCTAGTCACAGGACAAATCATGGGCTAAATGAGCCCATAACTCGTTCTTTATCACTATTTAATTTATTTCATCACGAAGTCGACTTTCAGATGAGTAGAAATGTATTTAAACAAATAGTAATGAATTTTCTTAATGATGTTAATACGAATTAGCTGTAGTCATCAGATTGAGTATATGAACATATCCATTGATAAAGTAAATAAATAAATAAATAAACTTTTAAACTTTCTTCTTCTCTTACACATTACACACACAACTGCTTTGGATTGAATAAGTATTCACTTCCCCCGTGAGCCTATGCGGATGAGGCCAACATATTTTTTTAATTTTCTCCCGACTGATGAAAATGATCCTAATGATTTCAGAATTTTTAATCTCCGAAAATATTACAAATCCTTGTCATGTATTGGAAATAATTTAAAAGATTGTGAAGACTACCATTGTCATGCTATTGCATCCTTTTCTACTTAAGGAGTAGATAGATTACGCATTGCATTAGCTGTCAACCGGAAACCATTCAATTCAAAAGTTCGCTTATAATTTGCTTACCTCAAAGCTAATTTAACGTAGCTAACGAGAGTTGACCAAAATTGATCGTCAACCGTGCTATGGTTTTAAAGACAGTATTGGCAGGTTGCAATAAAATGTACACAATCATCTTTTGCATGCAGGTTGCATACACCCTTATTCCGAGTGTCAATTATCATTCAATTGACAATTGATAAAATTATCAATCAATAAAATGTTCGGTATTGTGTAACTGAATTGATAAAGATTTTGATCATTGTGAATGTAATTGACTGTTGTGAATGGAAAACACTTTTTGACATTTTTCATCACTAATTCTTCATGAATTTTGTTTATTAATATGTAGAATTGGTTTGGACATTTGGTGCAATTTGGCTCCATTCACAATGGAAATTCATTACAAATTGACGATAGTAAATCATTTATTTGTAATTGACAGTCACAATACCGATTCAAGAAATTGATTGTTAAATACCAAATACCAATTGATATTTGACAATCGCAATAGGGGTGATAGTGAGTATATATTTAAGATAGCATTAAGTTAAGCTACAGGAGCTCTCCTATCATTTTAATATAATAAAGATGATGTCTATGCTATAATATTCGAGTCTTGAATATAATGGTAAAACATCAGCCAATTTAAACGGAATTTGAGACCTATTTGCGAGTTTTTTCCAGTCTGTCTATCGCAATTCTAACACCTCAGATTTAATTGATAGTTTTGAAAATACACCCAGTGGTCACTCCCTTCATGTTAACCACTTCCTCCTCTCTGACGCCGAAGTTTTCAATGGTTTAAATAATTGAAAAGCCAATGTAACCAATATACCTGCTATATTTCTAAAGAGCTGTAAATCTTCTCTATTTACTCCTCTGAGAATTATTTTTAATCTTTCATTATCCAGCGGAAGATTTTTGGACACTTGGAAAAAGTTCTTTATAACTCCAATATTCAAATCTGGTTGAAGACAAAATATTGAGAACTATAGAGGAATATCGAAAATTTCGGCTATTCCAAAACTATTTGAAAGTCTTCTCAAAGATAAATTATGGTTCGAGGTACAGAACCATATATGTCCACAATAGCATGGTTTTGCCAAAGGGAAACCAACGGTTACAGACCTTATGATATTCTCTAACTACATTCTAGATGCCCTTAAATCTGGTTTCCAGGTTGATGTTATCTTAACGGACTTCTTCCGGCCTTCGATACCGTCGATCATAATACGTTAATTTTGAAATTACACCATTTAGGAGTTTAGTTCTATGCTCCTTATGTGGATATCAAGCTACCTAAAAAACAGGCGGCAGATAGTAAAAATTGACAACTGCTGTTCCTCGAGTATTGAAGTGTACTCGGGTGTCCCCCAAGGCAGTCACCTGGGTCCAATTTTCTTCATTTTGATTATTAATTATATTTCAACGATAGTTCGTCATGCTAAGATTCTGCTATTCGCTGACGATCTTAAAATATTTTTCAAAGTCTCTAATGAGATCGATTGTCGAAAGCTGCAGACCGATTTAAGCTATGTAATAGAATGGTGCAAAAATAATTCACTTACACTAAACATATCTAAATGTAAAGTGTTTTCAGCGTACCGCTGCTTATGTCCCGTTTCATGTTCATACTTCATTGAAGGAATGAAACTATCTTTCTCAAATGAAATAAAAGACCTTGGTATTATCTTTGAAACAAAAATGACTTTTAACGCTCACATAGATTATGTAGTGACGAAAGCAAACTCTCTGTTAGGTTTCATTAAACGAAATTGTAAAGAATTTAAAGACCCTTATACCTTTAAAGTGCTATATACTGCCATTATTCGCTCCACTCTTGAATATTGCTCTATTATCTGGGATCCCTATTATGCTATTCACATTACTAGACTGGAAAAGTTCAAAAATCCTTCACAAGATTCGTGTTTAGAAATTTGGGCTGGAGCTTTATGCCAACATATACAGCTAGATGTGCATTAATTGATTTAAAACCCTTAGAAATGAGGCGAAAAACTCAAGCCATACTTTTTGTACATGATTTATTGTCAGTTAAAGTTAAATGTCCTAAAATTCTCTCATTATTCAATTTATATGCGCCAGAAAGAAACTTAAGAGAACGTGGCCTTTTTTATAGCCGAATCTTTAGGTATAACTATTCTCGTAATGAACCCATTTCAAGATGCTCGCGTTTGTACAATTCTGCAACCGGCAGAATTGACTTTAACCTTAATAGAGACCAATTAAAACGACTTCTTGAAAATGAACTAAATATTTAAATTAACTGTGCACATTTCTTTTTATAATCAATTTTTTTCTGTTATCTGTAAGAATTTTGTTCAGAAATAAAATAATTACAGTCGACTCTCCCTAAGCCGAATTTTCACGGGATACCCTGATTTGAGAGAGTTTTGGAAAAATTCGAGTAATAGCGAGAAACGTTTATTTTTGTTTCAAAACGTTTGTTTAGTAAAAAATTGGCCATGTAAAGGGTGATTTTTTAAGAGGTTGAGAACTTTTTTAAAAAAAAAACACAAAAAATTCGAAAAAATGAATGAAATATTTATTTGAATCGATAGTTTGAACCTTGCAATTTAATGTTTAAAGATAATTTCATGGAAATGTTGACCGCGGCTGCGTCTCAGGTAGCCCATCCGCTGAGTCCAATTTTGGCATACTCTTTCACACATATCGGCCGGTATCTCACGAATGAATGCATGGATGTTGGCTTCCAGTGCGTCAATCGAAGCGGGCTTGTCCCTATAGACATTAGCCTTGACATACCCCCACAAAAAATAATCTAATGGTGTCAAATCGCACGATCTAGGCGGCCAATTGACCGGCCCGAAACGTGAAATTAACTGTTCACCAAACTCGCCTCGCAATTGCGCCATTGTTTCGCGTGCTGTGTGGCATGTGGCACCGTCTTGTTGAAACCACATATCATGCAAGTCAAGAACTTCCATTTCGGGCAAAAAAAAGTGCTGTAACAAAGGCCTAACTGCTGGGAACGGTGCCGAATCGACATTTCGCGGTCTTCTGTCACACTAGCTGATACGGCCGCAATATTTTCTTCACTACGCACAGTACGTAAACGTGTTGGTGGTTTAATGTCCAATAAAGTAAATTTGGTGCGAAATTTGGTCACAATCTTCTGAATAGACTGCTCAGAAGGTCGAGAATGCCGATCATAAAATGGAAGCAGCGCGCGATGAACATTTCGAACCGAGCACGAATTTTGATAGTAAAATTCAATAATTTGCAAGCGTTGTTCATTTGTAAGACGATCCATGGTTAAATTGCAAACCAAACTGAAGCTGTTTGACAGTGACACAAGGTACTAAACACACGTCAGCTGTCAAAACCAGTGTTGCCAAAATCAAACCAGCTAAAAAATCACCCTTTAATATGGGTATCGCACATTGTTGCAAGACTTTTACCATTCCAGATATTTTAGTGATGTTAAACACACAATGTCTAAGTATTTTTTCAATGTTTTTCAATTTTTTTTTTAGTTTTTTTTGCCTATCACCTTTTTCCGTAATTATCTACATTTGAAAAAAAAACCAACTAAATTGGTTAAAAAATACGGGCGGTAGAGGGAAACATACCCATTTTTCCACATAGTCTTATTAATATAGATAAATTCCCGTGAAGTTATTTTGCTGTTCCGTATTTTGAGACAATATCCTACCAAAACACTATTCACAGACAAAGAAAACTTTTGTATTTTTTTAATTGCTCCGCCTACCTTTTCTGACTAAATAGGACAACTCAATCTTTGCGATCAGGTTTTTTATTTTCCTATCCTTCTCACTCAATTCATCTGTGACTACATTTCCTGTTAGCTTAGAGTCCGTTATCACATATCCATAAATTCAAATGCACTTTTTTAAATTGTTACCTTTGGCCAAATACTTACATTTTCTGATTTAAGGAAAATTCATAGAACTCACATATCCATTGCGCTAAATAGACTCATTTTCCAGGACCAATAATCACCGACTGCTATAAAAAAAAAATCTGAATGATAGACTCATAGGTTTTTATTTAAACAAAAATATTTGAAATATCATATCTTTAAATTAATTTCGTCAAAAGGTTATGCAATCGATTTTGATCCTCCTCGGTTGAAATTTTTCACAAGGAGTATCTCTAGTATACCACCAGCTTCTTGTCCTTCTTCGCATCAAAAAACACACACACATATATTATCTACGATACACTTTTTTGTGATCATACTATTAAAATAAAAAAAATCTATACATACATATTTATGTATAAAATAAAATAAATCATAAGTTTAGTGTTGAGATTAATCAAGTCTTCGAATTTAGTACAATAATAATTAAGTTTAAACTAAATAAAATGGTGTTAAGTATTTTGTAGTTGACAAGTAGTTGTAAAATATATTTTATCTTTCTAGGAAAAACTAACAATTTAGTATATTAATAAATTTATAATAGTAGAATATTCAATATTATGTATACCCACCAATTGTAAAACTAAACTACATACATATACTTTAGAATACATATTTTAATTAAAATTTAAATATAAATTATATATAACTATATATTTTTTCATAACTCCTGTCAGATGGGTGATCTATTTATCTGTTAATTTGTTTTTATTTCTAATTTCTCGACATGTTTGTACGCGGAAAATAAAAATATGAAAATATCTATATATCTTGAATTATTTTGGGGGACAAGTCTTACGCTAAAACCATTTCACACACTATACATTTACATATTTAACTAAATACATATATCAATACATATATATAACAAAAATAAATTGTTGTCTATTTACATATTACTCAACATACATATATAGTATATAATATTCTATACAAAATGTGTATTTAGATAAAAAAAAAAAAAATAAAAACTTAATAAAAATGTGACCAAGTTTGAGAGCAAGTGATGATGATCAAAAACTATTAGTATAACTTTAAATGTTAACAATTGATTCAAAAACCGTGTGATGTTATACGAAAGAAATATTAAATAATAGCGAAATAAATAATTATTCAAAGTTAATGGTATTAATAAAAAAAAAAATGAGAGTTTTCTTTAAGTTTTTTTTTTTTTGTTAAATATTATTTTACCAATTAACTTATCTTCGGAATATCGAAATGGATAACAAAATGACTGTGCTATCGCTGCTACAAACCCGTATTCTAAATGGTAAACTATTTTTTTTTTTAAATTTTATTTTTAAGAAAACACTATCATACATACATACCTATAACTTTATAGTAATTAAAAGTCCATTTACTAGAACAACATACTCTGGTTAAAAAAAAAAACAAATAATAATAATTTTTGGAATGGGAATGTTTAAAGGAATATTTTATCTATATAAATAATTTTATGTTTAAATTTTGTTTATTTTTTTCTCTCTATACATCTAAATATGAATACCGCCAGAAAAGTTTTATTTATTTTGATGTCTATATGCATTTTCATTTTCAGTTTGTTGATATTTTTAACTTCTGATTTGCATTGATTTTAAATATTCGTCTATAACTGTACATAAACAACTGAAATAACGATTTATATTTTTTTAAAAAAAATCGATTAAACCTATTTATCACTAGAATTGTTTGCTTCATCCTTTGTAATCCTGCTATGTCCATCAGAATTATAATCAACGCAGATAATTATTATGTTTGATTATTTATTTATTTCAAAAAAAAAAAAATGTGCATAATATGCATACTAATGGATGCTTTTGCTAATTATTGTTAACCTTTAATGGCCCTTTTCCTCAACAGAGCCGACCGGAGTGAGGGTGATTATAGCTTAAAACCTTCTTCTAGCTACCCTATCCTTTCCTAGAAGTCTCCAGTTGAATATGTATATGAGTTACACGACTGTAGTGCTTTCAAAAATGTATTTTGTGGAAATTTAAGAAGAAACTGCAACAGCCGATAGGTGGACGGAGAATTTTAATTTGCTGTTTTTAAAATTCCTTCATCGTGACAACACTCTCCGTCACTTTGCTTAGAGTAGGACCAGCATTCTCTTTGTTTCTCTTGCTCATATCTGGGCTAGATAGTGTACATACAAAGGGCTTCCTAGCCTTCATCAGGAAGATGAATTGTCTCTCAATACTCGTACATCTCATACCATTATGAATGAAACTAGACTTATTTATATGTCCAGGACGCGTATTGCCATACTGCTTATCACCACAGACATCGGTCGCTCTGCCGTAGTCTGTGCCGAGCTACATATTGCTCCTCGAATTTCAGAAAAGCTAAAGCAAAATACATGCTACCACGGACTGCTCTGTGATCATATGCGGTTTGCTTTTTTAATTAATGAAAAAGCTGAGGCAAACCATGTGCTACTACAGATTGCTCTGCGATCATATGCGATTTCGCTGTAGATAACTATGTAAATGATAAACAGAGTTTTCAGAAAATTTAAAACCGAATGAATTTACGGCAGCTATTAGCTTATTTGTTTGTAATTATTTCGCCTTAAATAAATTTCTGCGTTCACTATTTCGCTTTATTTTATTTGGCAAAATTAATTATAAAATTAATTTCGCGCGAAATTTTTTACATGTGATAAAATGAAAGCCAAACAAATTAAAAATACAAATTAATATTTTGCCAAATAAAATAAAGCGAAATAGTGAACGCAGAAATTTATTTAAGGCGAAATAATTACAAACAAATAAAATTATAACTGCATTTAAAATTTAGTGTTTTTTTGGCATTCGGTTGACTTAAGTTGATACAAATGAAAAATAACAGTAGAACTCGCATGTAATTTGATTTCGTAAGAACATGACAACCGACAGGCACACGAAGTGTCTGTTAGCGCAGGTACTTTGCTCTTAAATTTTAGAGCAGAATATATATCAACTCAGATAAATAGCGTTTGCTCTGATGTAGTATATAGTCTGCCTTGCACTTGAATAAGCATACTATAATCTATTGCAGAGCGACCGATGTCTGTGCTGCTATATAGTATGGCAATACGCGTCCAGGACGGGTGCGCTTGCAGCTTATCGATTCAATTTTCTACCACTCTTCCACACATTTTGGCCAATATTCTCGAAATTTCTCGTACAATATTGTCTCTGAGCACGTCCAACGGCACTGGCTTATTGGCATAGACCAATGACTTGACGTAGCCCCAAAGAAAAATGTCCAGAGGTATAATAGCGCACAAACGAGTCGACCAATTGAATGGTATATGTCTTGAGATAACACGCTCACCAAACTTTGACTTCAATAGCTCGCTAAGTGGCAAGTGCTGCAATTCGGTTGAAACCACATCTCACCAATGTTCAGTGGATGCAATTGCAGTTATTTTGAGTACCGTGGTGTAGTGATAAGTGCGTTGGATTACCACGCAATGCTGCCCGGGTTCAATCCCAGCCCGGGTCCAACACCTTTAAGTTTGTTGGTGGTGTCACTCTTTCGAATGTCTGACAAGCGATCAAAGATGTATGAGCTTCACAACGCGGCAAAAACTGTATGTCCTTTCCATTCGGGGAAAACATATAACACACACACAGAAATGGCTGCGAGAAGTAGGCTTTCCATATACTGTAACGCGGCGGCCATCATCACCAACGAAAAATTACGGCCCAATGACGAGAGTAGATTTTTGTGGATACATACAGGTTTTTTGTCATCCAATAGCACATATTTTACTTGTTGACAAAACTATTTATATAGAAATGAACTTCATCGCTGAAGATGGTTTTGCGATGAAATTCCGATTTCCGAATTTGTAAACATTTCCAGAGACGTATCTGAAAAAGTTTGACGCTTCAAATGGTTAACTGATTTTAGTTGTTAAGTCAATTTGATCATATATACGAGTGCAGGCCGAGATCCTTTCGTAAAATTCGTCACGATTCTGCCTGAGCGATGCCTTATTCCTCCAAACGGCGTGGAGTGGATTGATTTGAATGGCTGTCAATAGATACACTTACGACCTCAATATTTTCAGCACTCCTTCTATTTCTTTCCCTCATCGACAGCGGAATATAAAGCATTGAAAATGTAGATTCAGATTTTCGCAACAAATTAATTTGCATTAGCACCCTTAGGCCAATGTCACACGTGTCCCTGTTTCCGCACTTCAATTTGGTCGCACGCCATGAGTACCTACATATATAGAAAACCAATGGAATAGGAAACGCAGCATACGCAGTTCACAATATCAGGCTTCGAAATAGTAGCATGAGCAAGAAAACAAATCATTTATGATCGATCCACTTTAAAGTTGATAGTGTTTTTTTTCAAGGCAATAATCATGCCCCAAGGCTGATACTGCGACCTGAAAGATCTAGGATTCTAAATAAAGACGCGAATCATATTTTAAAGAAAGGTTAGTATGTCGCCTTGGTTGATGCATTTTTTTAAATCATAAGGGCTGAGCAGCTCATTTTGTAGGATACGCCGCCTGACCCTGAAAATTCACAAAGGACTTGCTCAGCCAACGCGACCTCCTCCAAACAGAGTCGACAATTGGTCTCGCTAGACAGGCATAACTTGTTAAGGTGGTATCGTTATTGACAATGTCCGGAGAGGAAGCTTGCTAAATACCTAATGTTCTTCTTACTGTTATTGAGAAGTTCCATGTGATGGGTTTATGGCTTAGTTAGCCCTGGGACTTTTCCCTAATGAGATGGTTGAAGTCCATGTTCCCATTAGGCTTGTACTTTTTAGTTCAATTCAGAGAGCGCTCAATTTAGTTCAAATCAATTTAGTGAACTAGTTCGTTCATCTAGTTCATTTAGTTCAATATAGTTCAATGCTCAGAAAATTGGTCTTGTATGATATTTGCATCGAATTATCGCAATAAAACTAAAGAAAATAAGGCGATATAACTACTCACATGTCGAAAAAATGTAATTCATAAAATCGCCTTCATATCACCAGACAATTGCTATAAAATCGATAACATATGTTTTTTAAATTCTATTAAAAAAAAAACAACTTACAAACTACAACGCCACAATGCTCGATGTGATACGTCGCATCCTAGTTCATTTTTGAAAGCGCTCATTTTAGTTCACGGCTCCCTTGTGAACTAGATAGTTCATATAGTTCGTTTACTTCATTTAGTTCAAAACATGTATTTAGTTCGATAGTTCGCTGTGGCTGGCCGAAGTCGGTAACCGCGTCGCATATTTATTTTTGACAAAATATTTGTAATGCGAAAGAGGGTTGGTTTATTCAATAAACACATATCTCTTGTCTTTTGCACGGTTGGGTTGAAATTGCATTTTTTTTCGATTCAAAAATTAACTAAAGAGCGAGAGAGCTTGAAACTTTTGAAATAGTTCAGTTAGTTCACATCGCGAAGCGATCTTTTGAACTAGTTCGTTCGTGAACTACACAAGACTATTTCCCATTATTCATTAAGGCTGAGATTGTTGCCTAGTTTATGCCACAAAAGGGCTCCAGGCAGTCGTATCTGAACGGGTCAGCTCATCCGCAATCCCATTTCCCTCAATGCCTCTCTTACCAGGCACTCGCCGAAGTTTTACTTTATTGTGAGTGGCTAGGGACTGGAGATCATTGAAGTAGCACTTTGCCAGTCTTAAGTTCAAAGAGTAGGAGCTCAAACAATGCTTTGAGTGCGGTTTGACCGTCTAAGAAGACTAAATGTCAATGAAATGGACCTGAGCTTGAAACACTGCTGCGAAATGTTCCAAGAGGCACAAAGATTCTAGTAATGAGCCCAAAGATCCCAGCACCAGCACCAGAGGCCGTTTTCGATTAATCCGTGTACCATAGCAGACTTTTTCGGCCTAGGATGGATCTGCCATTTGACTATGTTAGTTAGAATGAGATTATTTGAATTAAATCTTTAACTTTTAAGTAGGTAGGTGAGTAATAGTAACGTAAGTAGGTAGGTGGGGTGCAACACCCCATCATGATTTCACTTTATTCCACTTATTTTTCCTCTGGTAAGTGGTTCCATGGTCAAATTGTCATTATGATATCGTTCTGCGGTAGAACAATGTTAAAATAATTAACTTTAAGTCCCCATTATAGAGTTTTTAGTCGACCTTTCCAAAATTCTACTTTCCGTATTGACCATCATCCGTATCAATTAGGTCCGGCTCTTTGCTTGAATCTTCACTTATATAGTGTCAATAAACCCTGAATGCGTTCTTGATCTTTTTCAAATGACCTTTTCAAATTAACTATACAAATTTACCCAGTAAAAAAAAAATTACACAACTGGGTAGGTGGGGTGTTGACAGCACCCTTGCAGCTTGAACAGTCTGTCACGGCTTACTTGTGCAACCAGCTTCTTTTAAAACCATCTGAATCTGTATAATAGAAAACAACAGGAAGGTACTGTACCGACAACGGATGTTGTCAGTCGCAAAGTATAATATTTTTGAAAAATAAGAGCTTGGGGTGTAGTCAGCACCCCACCTACCCAGTTAAAGGTTAAACGTGTATTCCTTTTCTCTGAACTAATTCGAATTTTTCACAAGTCTTTGATTCTACTGCCTTACACCGTTTTTAGGTAATTTAATTAGTTTGCTTGTTAAAACCTCTAAATTTTCAGACTATTTAAACTGTCGTATCGTTATGAGATAAAACTTTCAAACACCAAATCCTTTCGAGCACCAATAAAATATAAAAATATTCTTTATTTCACTTTTCCTAATCTGTAAATTTCCTACATTTTAATTTATCTTCTAATCATCGTCTACTGTATGAACTTTTAGTTTGGTTTGTATTTTTCTTTTTTTTTACATTAAAAGAGGAAAACAAAAAAAAAACAGTAATCCCAGCTGGCACGAGTTATGCTATGAAAAGTAACTTTGATTTGCATATGAAAATTAGTTTTCAGAAATGAAATTGTAATATACTTTCATATAGATACGATTAATGATAAATACAAAAGACTATACATACTTAGCTTTATATATACATTTAAAAATACTCTTAATACAAACAATGTGTTGAACAACAAAAGGAATGTGAATTGTAGATAGAAATATATTATAACATGTACCTACATACTTACCTACTTCCTTTGTTAAGACTTTTATTTTGTTTTATTTCATTTTTTGTCTCTGTCTAATTTTAATTTTTTAATTTTTTTTTATTTTTTACTTTGCATTGTGAATAAAAGGCGAATGAGTTTTAAATGTTGTGTTAAATACGAACTACTATTTTTATGAATTTGTGTGTACATACTCTATGCAAACAAATGTAAATACATAAACTAAAATATGGAAATATAATTTTTGTAAATATTTACTGCCTTATTAGTAAAATACTCACTGACCAGTAGTATCACTAACCAATGTTTTATGCAGTAAAAATTCTTACTTAAAAATATAAAAACTAACTTAAAGCATATTTGGGGACAAAGAAAGGGAAAAGTGCCGGGTGATTATTTTTTAATTTACTTTTTCTAATCTAAAAACTAAAATCTTTTAGCTAATACCTAGACTTGAATGAAAGTTAATGGGGAAAAAAATTAAATTATGTTGTTTATCTTGCCATGTACAAGCGCATTCCATTTAGTGGAACTCGTCGCGGATATCTACTGAATACACAGCGCAACTCAATTTGCATAAGACAAATCCAATGAATAAGCACTGAAGGATAATATTTGCCTTCTAGATCCAACACCCTCCCCGTTAAGCGGAAATTAGAAGCAAACAACTATCTTCTTCCACGAAATAATTATAAGTCTTAACGTTCATAAACGATATACATAGATTTTATTTATCGTAGTCAGGGTTTTGTAATTTTTATGTACGGGTAATACCCGCACTGCGCACCATCTGCTGCACTAGATAAAAACAAATTAATGCAAATTTGGCAGAGAGGTTAGGCTAGCCTCACAGAGAACTCTAAAAAATCACAAAACATTGACAAATGGCCTGGAATTATAGATTTATTTTTATTTTGCTATTTCGAATCCTGACCAGGTGATAGGATTTCCTATAAAATCTTTTGCGGTGTTTTTGACCCTTCGACTTAATCGTACTCGTACGTACACTTCTCCATCTTTTGATAAAATCGAAACTACTCAACATATTTTTCTTTTTCGATTTTATGTAATTTAATATCAGTTAAATCATAGTATCCTAAAAAAAGTACATTACGTTCGTATACAAATTAATCATTTAGAATTCCTTGGCCCAATTAAAATTAAAAAAATTAACAATAAAGAATTTTGTGCCACTATTAAATTAAAAACAAAAAATATTCAGTTAGGTGCAAAAGTTATTCAATGTTGCCTGCTGAGTCACTTTGTTGATGTTACCTCCGAAATAACAGCAACTTATACTAAAACAAGGATATATTTTATTTCTTTTAGCTTCATTAAATAATACGTATAACAAAAATTAAAGAATTAAAATCAATATATATTTTTAATTTATTTTTTACATTGAATCGTTTTTGCACCATTTTAGAAAAGGAGTTTAATTGACTTAAAAAATTCAAAAGAATGCAATGCATTCAATTGAAGTCACAAATGATTGCATTCAATGATTGCATTCAATTGAATGGTAGAAAAAATTAATGCAATCTTTTGAATGCTTAATGAATGGTGATTGTATTCATATTTTTGAAGTCTCAAAATGAAGTCAATGAATGCAATCAAAAAATTTAATTCATGGCATGATTTTCAAAGAATGCCAAAATGATTGCATTCTTTTACAACTGTTGTGCTTATACACCTTGTAATAGGCTTATTAGTACCATAATTGGTTCTATGCCTTTTTGAAAAAATTATATAAAATATGTAAAAGAAAGGCGAAGTTAATAATATGGCAAAATACCATGACAGAAGTTGCATCGCGTCTGAGACTTAAAGTTTGCAAACCAATTAATTTGCACCTTCTGTCATAATTGGGAAGTTCATTTTATTTAACTCTGTCGAATCTGAGCGAGAATAGCATAATGGGCAATCCCAAATGATGGAATATTTTAAATACGGTCTGACCAACGAGCAGTAGTTAACTTTAAGGTCATGTCCTTACAATTACGCTAAGAAAAATGAACAAAGAGTTAGACTATGGCAAAATAAAATTTAATGTATTGTCAAACATGACACCTAAATCATTCACTGCATCCAATCGATGAAGTCGAAGATCATTTATCGCCACAACCGAAAACTGCCTAAGTTGACTTCAGACGAAAAACAAACTCGTTTTTATAACTTTCACTGAAAAAATGCATAATTTAAAAAATAAAAAAAAAATGTTTATACAATTACGGTGGAAATCTGATGAGTTTGTTATTTAAATGTGTAGGTTTTTTCTCCAACTAAACATTGAATTCCAAACAGCTTATATAGAATATTGCATTTTCAGACCTAAGCGGTTATAGCTTACGGGCACAAATTTATATTATAAAATACTGAAAAAGTGGAATGGCAATTCGATAGGCCGAAAAAACCTTACATTTTGAAATGCTAAATTGTAGACCATTTTGATAACACCGTTCCGATAATATCGATTAATGTCTGATTGTAAACAAATGAAATCAGTAAGATATGGTCAGTAAAATATTTCAATAAAAAAATATCCAATTGTCCAATGTTTTTTAAAAGATAGTCTAGTTTCTAAACATATGACTTGCAATAATTTTTTTTATCATAATTTTCCTGTTTAATGCCCATAAGTTAATAATTACAAATATTATATTAGCCCTAATATAAAATAACAATTACGTGTTTTGACAATTTATACTATATTTTTACCCAGAAATAGTTTTCTATGAAAAAGAAACGAATTGCTTTCTCCAAAACTATGTTTGATGAAACTATACGTATTGCTCCAGATGCCTTAATTTGGTTAAGCCAAACTGGACATTCAGGACATGCTCCACCTTGCTTGTTAAATTCCAAGTCTTTGACTACTCAAGAATTATTTCTTGATTTTGTATAATTCGGTTCTACGTTGACCAGCAGCACATTTGGCACACAATTAATTTTTATTGTTTATTTTAGTAAGGTTTTTTTTTCTGTATTTTCATAGCTGCCTGGAAAGTTAACAAAATGCATGTTAGCATATGTAATGTATGTTAGTTGATGAATGTAATAAATGCAAGGTTATACTCATACATGTTGATATTCTACAGCCAATCCGCGGGAGTAAAAAAGTTTTTTATTTTGGCACACTCAACATAAAACGTTTTCAATGCCCAATTTATTTATTTAACCGGAAGTCATTGTATAAAGTTTAGCGAAAAGCTTAACCTTTTCAGCGCAATTAACCGAGTAACGCATTTAAGCGCGAAAAGTAATGTAACACATTTCTTTATGAAATCTTTTGCTTGGTCAATTCTCCGATGAATTAAACGTCAATTATCCAGGGATCACTATAATACAGTGAAACTTTGGTAAGTTGGCCACCTGTGGTGTAAGAATTTTGGGCCAACTTATAAGGGTGTGCATTTTTATTTATTTTATTATTGAAATACAGTGGAAGTCGCTTATAATAACGGTGAAGGGACCGAGCAAATGTGGTCGTTATAACCGACTGTCCTCCATAAGTATTCAGAGAAAACTTAAAAACACACAACAGACAAAATGAATTTATTTTATTTCTAAATTATGAACGACATCATACAGAGTTCATAAATAAATTATAATTATTTTTTTTTTTGAAGTTTAACAGAATAAATCACTCCAAACTCGTGTGCCATTACGCTATTTTTTTACCTGACTTCAAACGGTAGAATATCGCTGCCTTTTCCTCTACAGAAAAGTTTCTACATGTTGTAGAACTCATGGCTGCATAAAAAAATGAAATCAATAGACTTCTAGCTAATATCTTACTTTTGAATGACAATGCGTTAACTCCAGTAAATACACAAAACACTAGAACTAAGATCAGCTATCCTCGCGTTAATAATAACATACAACAGATACACAGCTGCACTATGTAGAACGACCATCACCGGCGCCGCAAAAAAAAACACTAAAAAATTGTGTTAAATCACTGGAATGAACAAGAAATATTCAGACTAACGTGCATACATACATACACAATATACATATGCATATACGTAAATAGGTATGTAATTTTCTGCAAATTTTCTCTCACTTTGTCGTTATAAGTGACGAAATCGATTCTTTCTTTCCGAAAATTGGTCGTTATATCCGAACCGTCGTTATATACGACGACGTTATATCCGACGGTAAAATAGCTTAAAATATAAAGAAACCAACCAACTGAAAGGAAATTGGTCGTTATAAGCGAGGTCGTAATAAGCGACTTCCACTGTAAAAATAAATGATCGATATATTGCACACGATGAAACAAGAACGAACATTTGGTTATTTTACCGCCATGTCTAGACGTTTTGTTCAGTGGTTAACCGAAAATATGGAACAAAATCCATCACATAATACCCTTGGCCAACTTTCACAGGTTATTTAATATGAGAGATGAGATAAAGTATGAACATTTGTGGTCAAGTTCCAAACAGGGTTGCCAACACGGGACGTTTGGGACAAAAACTTTGTCTTTTTCAACATTTCTTTGTCATTTGTCCTTCTAGGTAATTTCTCAGTCCCAAACTCAATTTTTTTTTAAGACTGAATGCACTCTTAAAACTTAAGCTGCTTCAACAACAGAATATGAAGTAATTTTTGCATCAAATTGTCACTAGCGATAAAAAGTGGATCCAATACGACAATCCCAAGCGGCTCTGTATTTGGTGGACTCAGAAGGATGGAGTGAAACCATCTTGCATCTAATGATGAGGCGTTCTTCCGACATGGTATTCGTATCCTGCCCGAAAGATGGGGAAAAGTTGTGACTGGCGATGCAAAATACTTTGAATATTATAATTATTCAAGTTAATTTTATATAAACATGTTTTTGATAAAAAAAAACGCTACGAATTCATTTCGACTACAATAAATAAATAAAGTTTTTGTTCAAAACAATACAATAAATGTAGAAAATATCTAACTTGAGTTGGAAAGTTAAATCTTTGTCCCGAAAGTAGTGTCTCCGTCTTTTTTTTATCTTTTATTTGTCTCGAAACCTTCTTCATGTTGGCAACCAAGGTTCCAAAAGAGGCAGGTGGGCAACATATAAAAGTTTTTTGAGGAACATTTGTATGGAATTTTCTTGGTGCAGTAAAATATTGGCCAACTTAGCCAGGTGGACAACTTACAAGGGTGGCCAACTAGACAGGTTTCACTATAGTACAATTTGGCAGTGATGCCACTTTAAATCGTTAGATGTGTGCTTATGTGTCTAACACAGTTTGGGGCCACAGTACACATAATTAAGGTAGTATACTCAGAGTGTTCATTATCGATCAAGTTCGCGCGCAAAAAAAAAAAATTACACCTGTCAACAAGATGGCTGCCATACGTGCCCTGCGAATATTTGTTTAAATTCAGGAACAAAAAAAAATGACTTTAAATTAAAAGCCAAACTAGTACAGTACTACATAGTACAATTATAGAAAGGGCACGGATAAGTTTGTTACATTGGTTATCTACTGGACAGTAAATATTTATTAATAAGGTTCTTAGCTTATCAGTAGCTTGTGAATGATATAAGTTGTGATAATTCCCTTTCTTAATACTTAATACTAAGTTTTAGCTAAGTTTCGCTTTTAATCAATTTGGCAAGTTGCACGCAATAAAATGTTAACCCGAGTGAGATAAAATCTGTGAGAAAAACTTTTTTTGTTTGGTTTTTATTCTTGTGTTCGTTTGCTTGTGGAGTTATTGTTATTTTTTTCAGCACTATACATAATTTAAATAATATGTGTGCTTAGAGGGTATAGAAAAAAAAGTATCTATAAATAATGCTTCCATGAGAAAACCAGATATAGACGGACTTTTCCCTATATACATACTCCTACAATATAAAGGACATCTTGATAGAAGAAAGGCACGTACATTTACGGATACCCCTAAAGTAATCGTCAGGTTTTTTTTTTCTTGAAAACTTCTGTCACACTTTCTGAAAGTGTGTGATAATTTAAAAACTTCATATCAAAAGTTTTATCTCATCGCCTAGTCGTTGATAACTGTTCATGGAATATAAGAAAACATTCTATCTCAAAGTAAAACAAATCCATCTGACCTTGATCCATAAAGCCATATAAAAAGTAAAACAATAAAATTAAGAAAATAACTTCTAAAGCCCGCCTCTGCCCTACAGGTTGCCCATTTCAGTTCGTCGTGCATACACACCCTTTGAAGGGATTTCAACTTTTTCCATTTCAATATTAATTTATACATCTTATCATTGTTGCCGTCCTATGCTATTCGCATATCCTTGAGGGAATGGTACTTATACACATATTTTCATTTTCATTTCATCCACTCGTTTCGTAATGTAATAATATTTCGCCGGGCCCACAATAGGATATCGCTTTAAGCGATATTGCTGGTAGTGGTGATTGTGTCGGTGCTACGTAGCAGAGTAAGGAAAAGTCATTAATTTTTTTTTTCCTCATAACCGCAAAGGATATAGTAGGATTGCCACCTGGATGAGAGAGTGTTTTGAAATTGTTTCTTTTTTTTTTTTTTTTTTCTTTATTTTTTCTGTTCCCATACTCATTTCCTGCGGACGAAGTTATATCTTTTGCGAACTTTCTCCTTTTCGCTTTCTCTTTCTTTGTCGTAAAAATGTTTGATACCTGTGCGGGGGTGGTGATGGAATGAGGCTGGGTATATTCCAGTCCTTTTTACAAGCTGCTTTAAAGGGTCAGTATTGGTTTCGTGGAAATCTTTGATTTCAGTGGAAAAGAAAGATTTACTTTGATGATAAATTTGAAGTTTTTCCAGGGAACCCCAATCTAATGATTTTGATTCTGTGTCTGATTTAATGTGAAATTTATATAAAAAATGTACGTATCAGAGACCTGCATGAATCATCTAATTTTGAGTTGAGAAACACTCGCTAAAAAACGAGCCATTCATAGTCTCACGCACACAGAAAACAAGCGAATGTGAATCATGTAAAGCAGCAAATACACGATACAATCGTTGTACAACCGCGAGTTGTACCGATATCGGTACAACCGTTGTATGAGCACACACACTATACAATTTGCGTGCGATTTCCATACAACCAGAATTTTGTTTCATTAATTTTTCAGCTGTCGTTGAGTAATTATGTCAACAAAAAAAAATGTTACCATGTAAAAATGGTGCAGTGCAATAACCCCCACGGAAATAAGGCCCGCGGGTCTTATTTCCCAAAAAAAAGGAAATAACACCCGCGGGCCTTATTTCTATTTTGAAGTGGCTATAAGGCCCACCACAAAAAAAACATTAAGATTTTTCAAATCGAAACTTTAGTTTTTGTAGAGCGATAGTGAAGTGAAAAATTCGGCAAATAAGATTACACATTTTTGAAATATATCGTGGATGCTCATCGTTTTGACGAATGCTTTATAAGTGCCATGACATAAGGCCAAATTTTGAGCGCAAATTTTTTACTTTTGCTCTATCTTATGCTCGAAAACTAAATACCTAATTTTTAAATCGAATCTTTACTTCTGGACCATGCTCACAATTTGGCCTTATGTCATGGCACTTATAAAACTAGAACCAAAGCCAAGGATTCGTCGAAACAATAAACATCCACCATATATCTCAGAAACGTGTGCCCGATGAAAGATGGCAATTCAAAAATACTATATTCACATTGCGGGAAAGTTGTTACGAATTCAAGTAAAGTCTATGCTTAACTTTTGATTTCTATAATTTCATAAACTAAAAATATGCTATCGTTTGGATTTTTTTTCTAAAATATATGTACATTGAAAATATAAATATTGGGTCCTATTTCCATACAAAATTGGAATTAAGACCCACAAGTAAAAGGCATTAAAACCCACAGCTTTTGTTGACACTTCAAAAGAGAAATAAGGCCCGCGGGTTTTATTTCCTTTTTTTTGGGAAATAAGATCCGCGGGCCTTATTTCCGTGGGGGTTATTGCACTGCACCTGTAAAAATATTATATTTGAATTTATCAACAGCCGGGATCAGCCCTGAATACTTTTCCTTTAATTTTTCCAAGGCATCTTCTCGTAAGCATTTGCTACTGTATTCCTTGCTGTGGCATCCCATACCTTCACATTCACCGACAAAATCACAAACGCGAATGAAATTTATACCACGGTTGTACAACGGTTGTTCGCAGCTCACACAACATACGATTTCCAAACAATCGGTTGCATGTAACCGCAGGGTTTCAATTCTAAGGGAACGACCGTGCGATATAAGTACAACCGTCGTAAGCTAGCTAACACACGATACAATCGTCGCATACAACCGCAAATTGCATGCAACCATTGTACAATGATTGTATCGTGTATTTGCTACTTAGCCCCATTTAGATGATCAGTTTCACTTTCAGTTGTCAGTTCAGTTGACATTTCAGTTAAAAAAGGTAGTGCATTTAGACTTCAGTTCGTTATTCAGTTGAGCTTTAATTGTACTTCTGAGCAATTTAACTGACAACTAAACTGAAAACTGATGGGAATTCTATAAGTTTCAGTTAATTTTTTCAGTTTTTGCATTTACACAGCAGTTTAACTGAAAGCTCAACTGATAGCTCAACTGAAACTGAAACTGAACTGATCATCTTAATGGGGCTTAGAAATGATAATAAAGTTCACTGCGCATGGGAACGAGAATTCGAATGCTTATGGTATTCACACTCATGAACTTTTGAGTGTGCGTCAATACAACAACAGTTGTGAAATGTACGAATGATTCACGAGCTTTCGAATGGATTCGAGTAGCTCGTATTCAATATGTGTAGAATTATGAATGCGAAGGTAAGGGAAAAAAAAGACATTTCCTTGGAGTCATAAAAGAAAGAAAAGTGCTACATTTTATCTTTATTTGTATGTCCTTATTCACAGAACATTTCATGTAAAAAATCGCACGAGCCATTCAAAACATTCATTGCCTTGCAAAGTATTCACTCACATTAACATTCGAGCGAAATATTTTCAAATCAGCTCACACTCTACACACATTAAATGAATCACTGAATACGAATGCCTTATCTAAAAGAATGTGAGCTTGTTTCAGACTCAATTGTATGAAGCAATGAAGTGTGAGGGTAGGCAGTATTTTTTGAATGAATGTGAATGTGTATGAGTAGTTAGCAAAGCAACGAATGTTACGAGTGGCTCACAAACCGAGCTACTTGGTGCAGTTCTCTGGTACGTATGAGCAAATACATGCGACAGAGTGGGTGGACTTTACCTGTGGGAACCCACAAGTAATACAAATTGTGTAAAATGTTGCAAAGTATTCTAGGTGGAGATAACTACTTCTTTTATGAGAAAAATTACTTTACCAGTAATGAATTGTGAAAAATTAGTTTCTTAAGAAATTTACCAAAGTTTCCGAACAGCGATAGGATGTAACTATGTGGTTAGAAATGGACAGTTTGAAAGATGTTAACAAACTAAACTAGTGAAGGATGAAATTGGCGATAAGAAGAAACTGAAGAATAAGAACATTTATGCCCGATTTCACATTGCTGCCTTCAGTGTCATTATAAAGTTTTCGTTTTCACAGTCAATATTCAATTAACTGAACCACTCAGTTAAGCCATTAATTGAGTGTCAATCTGAAACATTTGTTATAAGCTTTGTTCAATGAGGAAAAACTATAACAGACAATTACAGATTCGTGCTAAATGTCAGGTCAAAGTTAGCACAGAAAAGTGCAGCCCATATGTTATGTAGTTGTCAAAAATGACAACTTCATTGTCGATTACACAGAGCAACCACTTATCTCGGCCCGAAGATTTGAGATTGATCCTAAAAGTACTTGCCAACACTAGAAACTCTGCATCATTCGTTATGCCAGATATGCTGCCTAACGTATTTTATAGCCTCATGAATATTTTGGCTCAAACCTTATATTGAGCACTTTTTGGTTTTTTTCTCATGGCTATATCTTGGTCAACCGTAGGGATTTTTTTTGTCTGTCTTCAGCAAAGCTATAGGTATTGATTAGGAGAAAAAAAATGCAAAACAAACTGATCCAAACAAAACTGCATCCAGGGCCTCAAAATCGTAAAAATGCCCATTTTTTACCATTTTTCCACATTTTTCGACAATTTTTAGCCCATAACTCGTGTGTATTTGCATTAACACCACCTGTTGAACAAAAAAAATCAGCCCAAGCCTTTTCTTAGATTCAATTGATAAACAAAAAAAAACGTATTTTGTATATAAAATAAATTTAAACATAGTTGTGGACAATGTGGCGTATACGTAATTTTTTTTCTTCTTTTTTCATTTCGCTGTTTCTCTGACTCTTTTTCTTACTCAGTACATTTTAACGATTTTAAGGCCGGGTACAGTTTTTTAGGGTCGGTGTTTTTTGCACTTTTTTTCTCCTATTCAATACCTATATCTTAGGCCCGAGACGATGACCTGCAAAATGTCACACAGTGTTATTGTACCTACTTATGTTTTTCAAACTATTTAAAGCATTTTACAATAACTGATTGGCCTGTTCCCGATTAAATTTCGATCAGAGTAACATATATCTAATTATTATGACTCTGATTGCGATTTCTTCCATTTGGTAAACTTATCTCGTCGATTAACTTTTCACTCCGAGTAAAAACATCAAATATGAAATCACATCTGATTTTGACATCTGTATATGCATACTTTTTGCACCAAATATATATTTTCTGTCAAATTTCGAAGAGTGGGGTGAAATGCTCTTAAAAGCTCTGTTCCGGTACCTGTTCAATCAAATCTACGAAAATCAGTTATAACCTATTCCTGTACGATGATTTTTCATAGTTTTTCACAGAATAGAGAGTTAATAAAAGAGTATGAAATTTCCCCAAGCTGCGAATTTTAGCCCAAGAAATTTCTGGAAAACTGTCAAATCTGTTAAATGTGATACATTTTCCATTTATTGTTGTTTAATGCGTTTGTGTGGTCGCCGTGGCCGTGGTGGTTAGTGCGTTGGACTACTACGCATGCTGCCCGGGTTCAATCCCAGCAAACACCTAAAAGTTTTTTTCACGGTGCCACCTCTTTTGAATGTCTGACAAGCAATCAAAGAGAATTATTTGCCAATGAGCTTCTCAATTCGCCGTTTGGAGTCGGCAAAAAACCGTATGTTCCTTCCATTCGGGCAAAAATATAACACGCACTCACAAATGGTTGCGAAAAACAGGCCCTAGTTCACCCCATGCTGCAGCGCCACCTAAAGTAAGCTGAAAAATATAATATTCCAGTACATTTTGGTGGTATATCTGTAGGCTGAAAAATAAATGGTCGCCTGACAGCTAAAAATAGCGTTCAGTTTGAAATTATATCTCTTTATGGAAAGCGTGTCCATGAATTGAGTACGCTTTTCGAGACTTAGCGCTGATGCTTACTGACAAATATCACTGACGAGTTAATTTATACGGTCAATGACTTAATTGAGTTTTCTGCCGTCGAGTCTGAAATTTACACGAAATTCATTCCATGGTAGCTGGCGGAACATAATTTCGGTTGCATCGAATTTCTCATCTAAACAGAGTGGTGCTCGCTCTCAAATGATTTGGTGTACTTACCACTAATGCTGACTGACGGTATTTGCTAATGGAAATCTACTTCGGGAAATCTGCCCTCCAGGCGAATCCGAAATAGAAAAGGACGCCATTACCATGAAATACTAGACGCAACCATTCGCATCGATAGCTGCGAATCGATTTATTATTTATTAACATTCAATAAGCGTTCCGCAATTCTCCTAATTGACTTGCGTTACGTGCAGCACGTACGCGCGGTCGTATGAGTAAGTCCCCACTTAACAATACCAGTTGCCTCCAGTTATAGCGGTGAAATTCAATCAATAATCAATTTATAACTTTTTTCGTCCGCCCTCACTAACAACTGGACCAAATCATCGTCAAGTGAATTTTCCATTCCCGGCCACCTTCGATTTAGTAAATTGGAATTGAAAAGTTTTTTTCTCGCTTCACAATTAAAATTGACTTCCCTTGTTGGCGCATTACTCGTAAATCACTAGGGGACAGGAAAGGAAACCCAACCCAACCCAGGAGTCTGTCTCTTTCACTCTCACACCTCAGCCAGGTGTTTGGTAATTGTGAAAAAGGTCCTTGTCAGATGGCTTCTGTCACACAATCTGTTTGGTTGTTATTGTTGTGCTGCGGTTGGGTGTGGTTGGTCACTGCGTAAATCACCAGCCAAGGACGACGTACTTTTCGTAAGTTTAGGCTGTTGAAAGGAAACTTTTTCTCCCCTTTGGGATTGACTTTGGGGACGAGAACTTGGTAATTGCTTTTGGGCACCTTAATCTAAATTCGAAACTCTTTAATGAAAAGTTTTATATGAAATGGCAATGGTGATCGAATGGCATCTTTTATCTTCTCAATAAGAAGATACTCATAGATGGCTGGCTGGCTATTGAAAAGGAAAATAAAATCAACTCTTGATTTGAAAAATGTCACAAACAGATGTCTCCATCTTAAGACGGTACCTATACGCTATACCTACATAATGTATGTTACATGTTTGTTATACAAAGGGTAACCCTTTGTGTAGTAAAAAACAAACTTTTGGAAATATTTTAAAAATTTACTTGAACTCATTATTAGACCCGTCAAGAAGGAGGAGATTACTTTTGATTTGATTTGCCCTTTCAAAACGTTTTTAATCTAAACTTTGACTGAACTATTCTTTTATCAGCATTTCTGATATGGAAATCGCTAGTCAAAGAGTTTCCACTGAAAGTGAGAGTAAATGAGTTTTGTTTGTGTGCACATTACTTTGGAACCAATAAACTATTTAAAAGGGTCAGTAGTTGGTTTTTCCAGTTTTGTTTTAGGCATCCACTCGTTTTCTTTTGATAGTTTGGTTAGTAGTATTTTGTTAAGTAAAAAACGCAAAACATTGGATAAAGTCCGACATAAAGTTAACATTATGCTTAAGCCAATTACATTCCTTTGAACTGTATATCAGAGTTGATGAGCTTAAGTTTTCTGCTTTTCGTCAAAAAAAAATCGGTGGTTTTATTGTTTCGAGTCCTAGTTTGTGAAGGTTCAAGCCTATTTACGAACGGTCTGACAAAAAATCACTAAGTTGGTCAGAAAAAATAGATTTCTGCCGAAGCTGCAACGATGAGATGAGTCGCCTATATAAATATCTCAAAACATCATTTGTATAAACGGGTCTCCTGGGGTTGTGGTATCAAAATAGCGCCTCTTTTACGCTATTTGGATTTTCATCCATCGAAACCACCACTTCTACACGTACATCTTGATTTATTTTAATATTTTAACATAATTAACATTTATTTCTGTAAAATTTTTTTTTTCAAATAGCAAAGTTCCTACTACCAAGATTGAGTCAAGCAACTGCCTGCTCTCTGGGCTCCCGACCAGAGAAGAGTCTCTGCCTGAGACAAGGCAGCCTTCCACTCTCTTCGATCCCGGGCATGCTGCTTCCAGTTGTCTAGACCAAGCGCACTGGCATCCGCGGTAGCTTGGTCCTTTAACCGGAGGATCGGTCTTCCTTGTCGTCTCGAACCTGGGGGCTGTGATTCGTAGATCATCTTTGCTGGAGCATTGTTGTTGTCGATGTGTTTTGGCTTTTCGGACTACATCAGCACCTTGGTACAGCTCATTGAGTTAATCTCCTCCATTCGCCCTCCTCGCATACGGGACCGAAAATCCGACGAAGAATTTTTCTCTCGGAAGTATTGAAAATCTGCTCTGCTTTCCTTTCTACGTGCGTGTTGTCCCTACGGCATAACCTCCTTCTAAATACAATACAATACAATAGAAATTTTCGTAAGTCTTCATATCTATTTTTGTCACATTTGTGTTGTAGTAGTCTTGCAATTAGGCACAACCTTTACGATGCTCTTCCAACACAGAAAACTGCCCTTTATTCTAAAACGTCTTGTATTTTTAGTCATCACACACATTTGGGCAGTATATCTTTCTCCTTATTACCTTCTACTCCGAGGTGGCCAGGCACCTAATACCATTACACCTGAAGTTCTGACACCTACAATTAGAGGTGATTGCTTATGAGGTCCGTGCAATATGTATCTCAATTTATTTATTTCCTTTTGAAGTTGATATGCATCCGTCCTGCTTGCAAGTCCTTCTCCATTTATATTAAGCAAATATTCATGATTTTACTCCGGACGGCCGTCTTTGATCTAAATTAGGGACTTCACTTAATATGCTTTAATTGTGAGAGAAGTCCCTATGGAATTGCATACCCAACTTCGCTGAGGTTTTTTTCCCGAAAATTTTATCTATGGTATTTAAATTGTCGGCTACGGCATTTACCTACTTTAGCGAAACTGTTCGTTTAACTCTGCCAACTTTAACCAAAAAACAAAAACATAATAACAATCAACCGCGCTATGCTCCGCTTATAAGTGCAAACATACAATTTAATTAGATGTCCTCCATAAAATTAATTGCCATTATCACAACCACCGCCGAAAAGAAACCCTTATTAAAAATCACCTCCCCCGCCCTTATCGTGGATTATATCATTAGCATCTGACAACTAATTTGGGTTCAACAACTCTGCGGTCTTGTTGTAATGACCGCGATGAAAAAAATCCTTTAATTTTGGTTTTTCTTATATTAATAATAATTTCACAAAGCAAACGAAAGTAAAAAGTAAAAAATAAAAACAAATATTTGCATGCCTGCTTTAACATACTTAATTGCCTACACACCACACCCTGAAAAAATTTTTGTTTCTTAAACAAAAAAAAAATAAATAAAAATCCTTAATCCTTTTTAAAATCCAATTTAAATGACACCACCCTCTTTGTCAACCCTGCTGCGTAGGAACAAATTGCTCGCGAGAAGCAAGTTAGCGGTCGAGTACAAATTCAGGTCTGGTACCACGCTGAACGTCATGAGCTTGTGGTTTCTTTGATGGCAGCCGATGATCTGGCACTGAGGGATGAGGCGTACGGGCATGGTTGTCTTCCGGAAGCATATGCCAAAGTTAGGATTCTACCAAAGACGTAAGTGCGAACGGAGTCAACTCATGCCATGTATCATTGTTTTCTTCTGTCTTTCCAGTGGCGATGGCTGTGTCCAGCAAACGGAAGTTAGTCGACCAACTCAGAATCCTATTTGGAATGCAACCCTCACCTTTAGTCATGTCAAGGGCGAAAGTCTTATGGACCGTTACATTGAGATCCAACTGTGGGATTTGGTTCCACACACTGAATCGATTTTTTTAGGCGAATGCGATATTGAGCTACAGCAGGCATTTCTGGACGATCGAGCTTTATGGTGTCGGTTAGAGGATCCTAAAGGATTACGAGGTATCAGTATGTCGAAGTCGCCTAGTGTCTCGCCCCGCGGATCGATTGCAGGAGGTGATGTGTCTCGGCTAATTCGCCGCGACTATAATATGCAGCGATCAATATCAGACGAAGTGGACTCGATTGGTGATGGCGCGTCGCTATTACATCCTGATCATGCATGGATCGCTGGCTCACGCCGTGGCTCATCACAATCAGAAACATTAGAAGTTGAGGTTTATCAGTTGGGTAAAGATTTTTCAAGATCGCTGCCCGGCTCCCGAAGATCATCGTTTCAAGATCGCGAGGAAAATAAAGAAGAGGAAATGGTTCCGCCTCCATCATCGTACATGCAAGGACGGCGAAGATCATCTGTAGCCCGCCGCGATCCCGATGAAATACTGAAATCACTCAAAGCCGTTCGAGGGGAACTCGGACGAGCTATGAGCCTTAACACCGAACCAAAGCGCATAGGTTCACGACGTAAGTTGAACTTTGATATTTTTTAAAGCTTTCCTTCATACTCTCTCTCTCTCAACCTCTCTCTTTCTCTCTCTCGCTATCGCTTAACACAAATATATTGTATACTCTTTTATTTTGTCTTTCTTTTAAATGAACTTTAAAAAAAAAATAAAAAAAACCTATGTGTTAAAATACCAAAAGCACCGATCACAGTGTCTCAAAATCAAAGCTTAGACTTACCTCACTAATGGATGACAAATAATTCGAAGCACTAAACTAAAAGTTAATTTTACGTCAGCAATATTAATATAAAAAAAAAAAAACAACAACAAATTCACCAAAACCAAAAACGCACAACCCCCATCCCATAATCAGACAAAAATAAAAACAAATTAATTCGAAATTAAAAAAGAGCTTTGCCTAAACAAATAATAGCATTTTTTTCTAAAATTCACGGTAAGATTTTTTTTAATTTATTTCAGTTTTGTTAAGTTTAACACGTTCGTTACAATTTTTTTTCAATATTAAAGTTTTGTAATTGGACTTTGAGAATATCGGCCATTTAAAGTTACTTGTTACTGCAACTGCCTTTGTGCATGCACTGGTTGCAGTTGTAGATTAATATTATTTTACTTATATTTTTAACTTTTTTTTAAATGTAATATATATTTTTTTTAAATTTCTTCATCACAGTAGAATTGTTAAATTTTATTCATTGCAATAGAAAATTCTTGTTACACTTTTCGTCACTAAACAAAAAAAAAATTAATTAACTTTAAGAATAATTATTATGTACTTTTTTTTTTTAAAAAAATTATGTTAATAATTTATATTTAAAATAAATTTTAGAATTTTCTCAATTTTATTATCATACATAAATAATTGACAGAAGCATAATTTGCACAATCTGATATCTTTGTCACAAGAAAAGTTTTGCTAGAAACCAACTAAAAGGCAAAGCTGTCACAAATTAATACAGGGCGGCCCGAAACCACTAACCCGATGTCCTGTTGCTATATCTTTAAAATTAAATGATATAATTTCATAATTTTTCTATACCTATACAATAGAATCCGCTTAAGACGCTATCCCGCTTTTGACGCTCTGACTAGAATTCGTATGAAAAAAATATGGTTAAACGCTTACAGATACACTACGCCGAAATTCGTATTTTAGTTTTTTTTTTTCATGTTGTTCCCAGAAAAATAATTCGGTGCATTGTGATATATGGCGGCGGCGATGGTCACCACCGTTCTTATAGGGTTTTTTTTTAGATTTTCGCAAACAAACCATATGAAGCGTGTCGTTTTTGTGGTCGTTGCTTTTATCAGTTTTATTTAATTTCTCGTGTGTGCCTTACGTACATACAGATGATGTCAGTGTATTATATCATGGGAAGAAATTAAGGAAGACGTGATCAAAAACTATTTCCGTAATGCTGGTATCCGTTGGTCAGATGATCCCAGATGATTATCTCATCGGAAAATATTGAAAAACTAGCTGACCCGTACTCGCCTTGTTTCGCCCGCCTGCCATGTTTTTCTGATTTTCAAAACTTGAGCTATTTCCTCGTCTTTAAATGCTTTTTTGGTAGGTCCCAATGATTTCTCGAAGCTGAAGTGTTAACAAAGTGTTTTTTAACTTTCTAACATAGCAGGAAATCGGAGACTCTAATAGACCGGTACTTTGTATCGCAAATTATTCTTTTATTAATTAATGTTCCTTAAAAGTTTTTCTTCTTTCTGTTTTTTGTTAACATCCACTATGAATAAATGGGTTTTCAAAAAAAAAGGATTAATGGATCTAGCTCGATTTTCTCAAAAATCCCTCTAACTTGCACTAATTTTGGCCGGCCGGAAAATTCGTCATAGGGGGATTCGCCTGTATTGTCTCCACCGAGTGCAGATCCGAGATCATGATTAATGCGTTTGCTTTTCGAAAAAAATAAAAGAAAATGGGATTGCAATGAAGTAGAAATCTTCCCCCAATGTAGAAGGAATCCTCCCGGCTTGCGCACATCAACAATGTTTTTTTTGCACATTCCCCAAGTTTTACCGCGATCGGATAAACGATGCGCGAACAAATAAAAGAGGAACACACAAACATTAATTTTAATATACATATACAACATATACATATATATAGGTACATACTTATTATATAAGATGTATGGAGCGCGCATTCACACACTATGACGTCACTCACAGCTGCACGGCTGTTAGCTGCGGTCTCCAGTCCACTGAAGGAAAATTGTTGGCGAACATTTCATGAACTATTTTGAGCATAGCTCAGCTCCAGGATAACGCCGAAGGATTATTCGTACCTCAAATGAATCATTGAAGAATTTACTAAATTCACCTATTTTTTGTTTTTCAATTCGGTAAGCTACTATTAAGCTAGGGCTGAATAATTTTAATTTTCTTTACAGATAAGCAGTTTTTTTCAATATTTTGTAAAAACCATATCATTTTCGGGGATAAAAAGAACATAAGCAATCACTATGTCAAGTTTCATCAAAATCCGTCCATTAGTTTCTGCGTTATGCGCGTTCAAACAGGATAGATATTCTCAATTCCTCAAAACAACACAGCAGGTGCAGAAGAAAAAAAAACCGCACACGCGCACACACGAAATTATCTCCACTGGTCGTTGGTAAAATCCAACGATCTCAGCTTTTCTTGAATTGTATGTCATTTTTAATTCAATGTTAATTTTAATTTAATGCTTATTGTTCAACTTCTGTATAACGTACGAAGATGATTTATATCTTAAAATGTTTGCACAAAACTTTATTATAGAAAAAATTCCATTCCCATCGGCCGAGGCATTCTAAAGCTAGGAGCTAGAAGGTATTCGTAAAAATACTCTCTGCCCAGATATCAGCTTAGATCTCCGCTTCTGGATAACGATGAAAAAATATCCTTGCCTGTATTCCTGATATTTTGCAAGCTAACTGTGAAAACCGGATTCAATTTCGTGCAGTAGTTTTTAAGACAAATGGGAACAAAGTCTTTGCAGTCGAAAAAAAGTTACATTTTTATTATAGTAAGGGTTACGAGAGTTTTCTGATTATCCTTCTGCTGATGATGACCTAGTTAGAACTGGTTCCCGTAATTTAGAACTCATCAGTGACAGTGCTTCAACGGTAGAACCAAGAGGAGAGAGCGATAAAGAAGAATCAGTACCGATACCTTCGGTGGCCAGTGGTCTACAGTCCTTCCAACTTCTGAGAAGGTTAATTTCAAGCATTTCAAATGGAGAAGAAGCCCCCCATTGCCTTAACAAAGTTGATAATTTTTTTTCTAGTCAATCTTCAAAGAATCTCAGACAATCGAAACTATACTCTGTTCCACAAAAATTGTCAGTACAGGCCTTATGGGGGAGCTTTTTTTCAAACACTAGTGCCTGAACATGTCTTCATGGCACTCAATTAGAGAAACCGCCACTGAAATAAAACCTAAAGCACTGACTTGCACAGGGTTTGTTTATGTAATTTACCAAAAATTCGCATACACCCTACCATAGCATGTCAGGCCATCTCCACAGTCGGTGGCTGAATGATTGTGTGTGGCTGCGAGCGAATCGTTGTGTATATAGAAAGTATCAACATCAAACAGTGTTACCATTATAAAGTTAATGCTAATCGTTAATGATTTTGCTGTGGTTTTTGTCAAAGAGCTTTGGGATTTTGTGCTTTAGAGAACCAATAAAATTAATTTTAGTATGTGAGGGTATTGCCACATGGCTTTTGTTTTCTCAACTTTCTTGTTTTCTGGTGAAACCGTTAAAATGAATTTTAACGCTTTTTGTGATTTATAATGAAGGTTATTTGCGCGAGATGAGTTTTGGGCGTGGAAACGAATAGTGACATTTTTTTGTTTTAAGCCTATATCTCGCAAGCTAATCGTTTCTGATGTATAACATTGATACACCAAAATACTCGAAAACATGCCGTTTACAACATACCAACATTGCATAAAAATCGAGCTGGTGTCCACTTTGTACACAATTATATTTTTTCCGTTCAACAAATTGTGTTTTTTTTTTCAAATCAGCAGATGGTAACCCTATGAGTATTGCTCTCCGATTTGCGGTGATTTTCCGTGCATACTATGGTAATCCAGTGAGAGCTTAAAAGAGGGACAGATTTATGAAAGCTATTGCAACCAGAATGAGAGGCAAACGTCCTATCTTCCCTGTACTGACAATTTTTGTGGAACAGAGTATAGATAACTTTGTTTTATTTTTATTTAAAAACGTAAAAAAATAAAAATAAGAAAAAATAACTTTGTTATTCATTAAAATACACATATTTGTAACTACACATGTATATAAAAGTAATGTACATAATACATATGTATAATTTCAACTCCTTTTATAAAATAAACCTTCTTTTAACTGGATATTATTATTTTTTTGTTTTTTCCCGCTTAAGACGCTATTTTCTGTCGATCCATTAAAGAGCGTCTTAAGCGGTTTCTACTGTATTTATTTCGACCTTTAAGTTTTTTTTCATTACTTTTTGAGAATGATATCGATCAAATGGGCGCCGCCATTTTTGATGGCCATTTGGGCTCTTTGTACCGCATTTTCAATAGTTTTGGCGAGAACTTCGGGCGATAAGTTCTCGCACTCTTGTCGGACATTCTTCCAGTGGCTGTGGCTTTTTCTGACAGACCCGAAGAAACCTCAAAGAACGAAGTTTGGCGCAGTCAAATCGGGCGATGTTTTCCAAAAGAAAACTGGCAGTTGCCGCCATTTGCAAAAGTTATAGCATCTTCCAATAGGGTGATACATTTTGGGCCACCTTGTGTAATCGTAAATAGAATAGAATTACTAGAATCATATTAAGTCTCCATTTGAGATGGATCCTCTGCTTGCTAACATTTGTGATTACCTCACCTTTAAAAGGAAACTTCAGTCTTCGTTGTCACCTCAAACCCGAAATTTTGTAGACCGAATGTTCTCTTATTCTCGACGTTGCTGTCCATTCCAACCGGTCTTATCTGATCTCTTCCCCTGCGTTTTAAAAATAAATAATATGCAAAAATACTTAAAATATTAAGATATCTCCACTTTGATTTTAAAAAAAATGCATATACTTACCTAGAAACAGTAAATATCCCTGCACATGTATTACGGTAGCCTTTTTTTCCGAAAGGAAATAAAAAACAGTCCGACAAATTGGGATACTCCGTACACCTCTTAATTGGGTCAGCCCTCGTGCCAACCCTCGGAATTTCCATACACAACACCCTCAACAATTGGGTATTCCTAGAACCCCTGAAATCTGTGCACAGATGACCCAATTAAAGAGGTTTTACTATATTTGTTACTCTTACTTAAAATACAAATAACTCCTGGAACCGACTCAACATCTACAGTGTTCCAGAGGATAAGCTCCAATGCGCTTACCTGTGAAATCATGCGCATTAGATACCTAAGGACAGAAGAAACATTTTTTATTCATATCATAATCATAATCAAAGACACAATTACCAAGGGATGTACGGTGCGGTTGGCACGATGTCCCATTAAAATATGGGACACCCACCATCTGGAACATTTTAGTACATTTTCCGAAAAAAAAATTATTGCATTTTCATAATCAGCTGCTTCAGGGTAGCCAATATACAAATTTTCAGATATCTAGCTCAATCGGTTGATTTTCGTGTCTGAAATGGTTCTAAGCCGAGCAACCGCGAACATACACCTAAACTGCCCCTGTAGCCCAATCCTGCCTCATAACATAACACATTACATTTGAAAGGAAACCTATCAATTATACTGTGCTCTCAAAGATCTAGACGTCAAATTAAAAGGAAACCCCCGAAGTTGGATAAGTCAGTCTCTGGTAGCTATTTAATTTATTATTCAAAGTAAAAAAAAAAATAATTCCTCATTGGCTGTGCTGAATAAAGAACTTTTCGTCGCTTACCGTCATTGTCATTAAATACGAATTTAACATCTAAGTTTCCTGTCTCTCTGTCCCGTCATCATAGAATTAATTTAAAGCATTTTTCACCTTTTGATCTGATAACTTTGTTTTTTTTTTTTTACAAAGAATGAAGAATAATTTCCTTTGTGACTTGTGGATGAGGTAAGATGGCTTGTTACTTTGCGGCTCAAATATAATAGCAAATGTAGGAATACTAAAACAGCAGAATTTTTTTTAGGTACTTCCTACGTTAGCATTCGAAAAGTATCCCAGATTAGATACTTTACCGTCTGTCGTACATTTCAGATTTCCTCAATTTTCCCCCAACCCACAGTCGAGTATTTCCCTTACATTTTTATTAATCCTCTTAGAATCTTTCCTTTTTCCATTTTATTCCTTTGAAAATAAGTTTTTATGTGGCGTAAGGAGTGCCAGAAACTTAAATAATAGGAAGATATGAGGTTCATTTTTGATATTTGAATGTATGAGTAATCTCGTATCTACAGCGTGGATAGCAAAGAGAAATACCTACATATTATTGCAAAAATTATGGAAGGGGGAGGAGCTATTACCTAATCCGCCAGTCATCGATGAAACCAACGAAGGGGTAAATAAAAAAACGAGCGACTAAAATTTTGGTTCCCGGGACAGTTTTATTCTTTTGTTTTGTTATTTCGAATTTCGACTCACTACTCGTACTTTCACTAATGAGAAACGAAACGACTCAAATTCTCCTCGGTGCAGCGGCTCTTTATATCTATTTAAGAAAATCGCATCTGTGATTGCATTTTTTATTCTTTTGCAATTTACTGCGATAAGCCTTGGATCATTTCGGTCCATTTGGCCGTTTTCACATTTGTTACCATGACGAAACGTTTGTGTAGTTTTCGTTTTGTTTTGTGCTTCCGCGTGCTTTCGTGTTTTTCGGATATCGGTTCTTGGGGTGGAAGCTTCATGTTGTCTTGGTTTGGCGATGTCTTGGCTGGCGATGACGATGGTGGAAGTGGTGACGAAACTGGAGCTGAGTTGTGCTGATGCCTCCTGGTATTCCGAGGTTATGAGGTGACGGTGAGTTCAAAGTGTTCTGGGTGGCAACCTCACGTACTTTTTCTTATTTAAGCGTTTCGCAACAATATTATGCATTTAATTATAAAAATGTTTATTAATTTTATTTGTATCGATAAAGTGCATCTAGTGATTTATGTATGTGATCCGTGCTTTGCCTTTTGGATGTAATTTCAGAACAATGCATCTATAGCGCTACGAACAGGGAGTTTCCTAAAAAAAGTAGAAGAAGTTATCGCAAAATGTCAACAATTAAAATTATTACGTCATTAAACATTGTGATTAAATTCTTATGTTACAAGTCTGTATCTTAATTCAAAAGTTAAGACCAATATAAAAAAAAGTGGTGCCAATCGCGGTTGAAAACTGTCGTACATGATCATATTTCTTAAGGTTCCGTGCTTTAGAATTAACAATCGGATCACAACCAGGAGCTGTTATGTCCGTCAAGACCTTTGTTATGTGGAACCCTGGAGATATTATAAGTTGAAATTAATGTGAAGCACTAAGGTCATCATACACATTTGCCTTGTAAAAATGCAAGTTTCTAAGTCAATACAATGATAATAGGCGTTTTTTTCTTGTAACCTATATAGGCTTAAAAAAAAGTTTTCCATGTAAAACTAAACTAAACCTAGACCTGCATTTATATGTACTTAAAATTAGTTTAGCCTGGATAGTAATCGGGTATTATGAGTTAAGCAGAGATAAAATTTTATCGAAAATGTTATCGAAAATATCAAAAATGAGAAGACGTCATGTAAATTATTAAAAAATTTGGTCATACAAAGAAAGATGTCCTCAAAGGAGAAAAGCTAAATATGTTATCAAAAATAAAAGTAAATTAATAAATTTCTTAATACAAATTTCCTTTTTTGGAACTAAAGTGTCATTTATGTAACTATGCTCGGTGCTGCCAGATTTAGAATACATTAAGATAAATTTAAGCCGCTATAATCGGTTTTTTCTGTGAACTTTTTCTTAGCCTAAACATATACAGTGGAAGTCACTTATAACGACGGTGAAGGGACCGAACAAATGTGGTCGTTATAACCGGCCGGCGGTCGTTATATCCGACTGCCCTCCATAAGTATACAGAGAAACTTAAAAACATTCACAGACAAAATTAATTTATTTTATTTTTAAATTATGAATGACACTATACAGAGTTCATAAATAAATTAAATTTTTTATTATTTTTAAGTTTTACAAAATACATCACTCCAAATTCGTGTGCTATTACGCTATTTTTCACCTGACTCCAAATGGAAGAAAATTGCTGCCTTTTCCCCTACAGAAAAGTTCCTACATTTTCTAGAACTCATGGCTGCATAAGAAAATGAAATCAATAAACTCCTTACTAATATCCTACCTTTTAATGACAAAACACAAACACAAAACACTAGAACTAAGATCAGCTATCCTGGCAATAATAATAATATGCAACAGATACATAGCTGCACAATGTAGAACGACCATCATTAGAGTTGGGCAAACTAGTTCACTTCACTGAAGTAGTTCAGTAACTCTCGTTCACTAAAAAGAACTAGTTCACCAATGTAGTTCAGTAACTCATTTAGCTCAGTAGTTCTTTTAGCTCAGTAGTTCTTTTAGTTCAGACTCAGCTTCACCATTCACCTCTCACTTACAAAATATACATTCATCTCATCTCTCATACTCATCCATAAGGTATAGTTTGTATCGGGGATGGAAAAGTCAATACAATTGTATCGAATTCGATACAAATGAGTTTGTTCAAGTACAAAAGTACAATTTGCCCTAATTCGATACAATTAATTAATCTGTTTCTCTCAAATACTTTTGCATGCTGTATTTTCCAAAAAGGCTTTGTTCGATGAAGAAAATCTAGAGCAGAAAATCACAGCTTCGTGAAAAATGTGAGTTCAAAGTTAGCACAGAAAAACCCGTATGTTAGTTGTTAAAAATGACAATTTCACTGTCGATTGTTGTACTTATGTTTTCCAAATTATTTATAGCGTTTTAAAATAACTCGTATAAACTCTGATTTTGAGATCTTGCATTTGGTAAACTTTTCTGGACGATTCACTTTTCACTTCGAGTAAAAAAATCAAATAGATTAGGTAATATAATAGATTAGGTGCAGATATCTTGAATTGTTTTGTTCTGGACAACCTCACTGAACACAAAGCAGATCAGTTTCGGACAGAAATTGTTCTCACTGAACACACTCTGCCCAGAACAGCCCCACTGAACAGACATTTTGTTATGAAGTTATCTATGTTAATGTATTGTTAATTGATTTTTGTTTGTTTATGTGTTTGAAAATGAAATATTTTGAGATCACTGTATATTTTTCATGAGAAAAATAGTTTTCAACACAATTGGCTCCATTTCAGTACAATCTTAAAACTGTTTTAAGTACAACTCAAAGATGCCATTTTCCATCCCTGGTTTGTATCCAGAAATAGACCAGTCAGTCGTTCGTATATGTTCGTTTACAAGTTGGATTGAGAGGAAATACGAAATTAAGGGTGGAATATGAAAAAAATGTGTGGAGACCGAGGTCACAACACACTGGAGGACGGTTGACTCGCTCGACCATGGAACTCAAAATTGTTTGAATTGGATCGATGCAACAATCCTTCGGGTTGCGCTAGCGAGCTGTGTGCGATATCTATCTGTGGATTTATCTCTCTCTCATATGGTAGTGAATGGTATACCTACTACTGTATTACTACAACTACAAAGGATACGTTCCCAAAGAATTCGTGTAGAAAAAATCCGGTTTTGTATGGACATACTTATCATTCTTCTAGTTCTGAAGTGGTGAGTCGTAGACGTAGTGAACTACCCAGCCGTCACCGTCATCTGTATTGTGTTTCTGTTTCACAACTCACTAGTTCAGATACAGATCCAGATGAGAGGTGAGCCGTTGAACTACTGAACTAAAGATATCTGAACTAGTTCATTTAGTTCAGCAAGGTGAGCCGATCTTTTGAACGGCTCCTTCATGAGTTACACAACTCTAACCATCATCGGCTGCGCAAAAAAAAACTCAAAAAAATTGCGGAAAATCACAAGAATGAACAAGAAATATTCAGATTAACGTATATGCATACATACATATGCATATATGTACGTAAATGGGTATGTAGTTTTTTGCAAATTTTCTCTCACTTCGTCGTTATAAGCGACGAAATCGATTCTTTCTCCTCGAAAATTGGTCGTTATATCCGAACAGTCGTTATATACGACGACGTTATATCCGACGGTAGAATAGCTTAAAATATAAAGAAACCAACCAACTGAAAGGAAAATAGTCATTATAAGCGACAGGTCGTAATAAGCGAGGTCGTTATAAGCGACTTCCACTGTATGCATGTATGTACATATTATGTTAAACTCATCAAAACCTATAATGTACGAGGGTACATTGAAAGACTCGGCCTGACAATGAAAGACTGCGATTTTCAGTTAAAAAATGATTTCATTTTTGGATAGGTCCAAAGATTGCTGCGAAAATCGTTTGCGCATTTGCTGAATGCCGATCAAAGGCAAGTGCACAAACGACCCACCCCTCTTGCCCAGAGCTTTCCCTAATGTTTAGTACAACATGTTTCGCACCCTTTCTTCTGATATTCCTACAGCATCAGTAATCTCACTCACCTTCATTCGCCTATCGTCCAACACAATATCATGCACTGTTTCGATGGGTCATCTTTGAGGGAGGTGCGACCACATTTAAATTCAGCTTCCCCACTTTTTAACGGTTGGCATGGAAGGAGCAGAGTCCCTGTAAACTTTTGTCAACTATGGATGAATTTCCTTATGGGTTAATCCATCCCACACGAAGACTTTTATGCTCGCACGATATTCAAGTTTATCTATTTTATCGAAAAACGCGGCAAACTATAATACTGCAAAAATTCTTGTAAACAAAACTACTTGACAGAACAACTTGAAACTTGTTATACGAGCTAATAACATATGCACCCAGGCAGGAATCATACATTTTTGCCGATTAGAACGCCATCTCTGCGCCGGGCCGAGAAGTTTTCACTTTACCTTCGTACTTCCCTTTGATACCAAGAAGGTGTCTAATAACACGAGTAAAGGATCAATTCTAAAAATCATTATTACCTGACAGACTTAATTTTTTTTTACTTTTGTTCCCAATTCGTTAAGACATGAAATTTAAATAGGATTAACGAAGTTTTAAATTAATTTCTCATTTAACTAATCATCCATATTATTGATTTCCAAATATTTAGCCTTTGAATCAAAATACCAAATTATAATTATCTGTAATATTTATGTGTATGTATGTATACATTTGAATATTAAGGAGAAAATCATTCATAAATAGCAAATAGAAATAAATCAACTTCAAGATAACATTATCATTGGCAATTATGTAACTCGTGCATAAAACAGACCCTTTTCTGCCTGATGTGATCACCCCAATCCTTTGGAAATTACCCTCTGTTGTTATGGCTTTTGCATTTGCCTTCTTAATGCGAAACTAAGACTGACCTTAATATTCTTGAATACGAACATATTCTCGTTAATCGTTATGTTTGGACTAAATGCCTTTTAAAGAGCTGGCTAATGCCATTATTGACAACTGGTGTGCTGACTACGTACACATGTAGTACATATCATCGTTTTGATGATTTAAAGATAATTCGAAGATAAAAGAAATTGACATATGTACCTATATCGCTGCCACCTTTTGTTTTGTATAATCTACACACAAATCCGTTGCAATCTTAAATAGTTAAAGTCACAGAAGAGAAGACTCTACAAAAATAACATTTAAAATAATAATCGAGTTATTTTTAAATGTGGTACGGATATACCTGCCATGTTCACATGACAGTACAGCCCTTCCCTTTCTTTTGAAGATGGCGAACAATTTTTTTCTTAGAACTACATCGATATATAAGTAGGGCATCCACGGTCAGATAGGTCGACCGACATGTATGACTCCGCCCCCAAAGTATCAAACTTGACTGATTTTCATCTGACCACCGGACAGATTTGTTTGACAAACTTCAACTCTTGACAGATTTTTTTTTTTTTTTTTTTTTTTTATAATCTTTCACTCGCTTAAGGGGATATGAATACCGTTTTAATGTTTACGCACAGCGCGAGCACATGAAGGACGAGAACGAGAGACAGACAGATCGACGTAGTGGTAGGAAACTCAGATGATAGGTTTCAATTTCAACTAACTCGATGGGTGGTGTCCAGGATAACTGGAGAGTTGTGTTTTTATTTTTGTACTTGCTTATGATTCACATGAGTTTTTTCCAGATGTTTCTTATTATTATAGTTTGTGCGATCAATTTCTTCAGCCATATTCAACATCCTACTGCCAGTGTTATGCCTTCGCAGTAGGTTTCGATATTAACTTCTGAAACTGATCAGCTTATTTTTATTTCGTGAGAAATAAATGCTTCGAAGACATCTGGATTCGAACCGTGAACCTTTCGCATGACAAGCGACGACGACTACCACTACGCCACGGCCACCCACAGACCCACGGCCACGGACAGTGTATGAGGCAAAAAGGTAGCAGTTTCAGGCAGATACGTTAGTAAGGACGGATGGATTAAAAGTAAAAACAAAATGTCACTTTTCCATCCTGCTTGTACATACTTTTCATTTGCTTACAAAATCCGTATCACGGCAAGTGACACATCAGTGCAACGTGTTGGTAGCACTGCGAGCAACGGTGATGTTATCTCCTTTCCTCTTTAGATGGCGCTACAGTTCGGGTGAACCAGGGCCTGCTTCTCGCAACCATTTGTGTGTGCGTGTTCTATTTCTGCACGAATGGTTTTTGCCGACTCCTAACGGCGAGTTGAGAAGCTCCTCGTGACAAATAATACTCTTTGAGTGCTTGTAACACATTCGAAAGAGGTGGCACTGTGAAGAATTTTTTTTATGTGTTTGTTGGGATTGAACCCGGGCGGAATTGCGTAGCAGTCCAACGCACTTACCACGCCACGCCACGCCTATTTTACACGGAGATTGCCCTGAGTGTGCAGCCACTGAGTGTGATAATGGTACTAAGGGTAAAACGTTAATTGACAATAAAATTATACTAGGCCCTAGGGGCTACCCAAACACAATTATTTAAGCCCTCAAAGGCTATAATTTGTTAAATATAAAAAAGATCGTCATTTTATCTGCAACAGGGTGGTGGAAAAGTTCTCCTCAAAACGATGAGTCTGTAAAATCTCAATTATAGATATTTACCTACTGATCATACTGTCGGAAGTTTCACGCACACATATCTACTCGTTCGTCTTCAAATGTACATATATATGTACCAACCCACATATTCTTATTTTGACTTCCTAATGAAAATGTGAACTTGACTTCGGTTAGCTAAAGAATTGCTAATACCCCACATGTGTCTGACTGCTTGCCATTTGTATCCGTTCTCATACTTTTAACAAGGCTTAGGAGGCAAAGCCATTGACCTTGGCAGTGTGTACTTTATTGAGTGGAAAACTTTCCTATAAAATCTTTTCAGATTACATCTCCATTTTCTGGGTTTGATGCCGACCAACAACAACCCCGCTGCCACCGACCGTACTTCTGGAAGAAGTCGTTTCATCCTGACCAAATCAAATAGACCGTAAAGATAGGCTGTGATTATTAACTTAAAGCAGATACAATTACAACAGTATTCTGAAGCCATGAAGTCATTTCCTTTAAAGGCATTTTATTCATCTTTATTTTAAGTTTATTTTAATACTAAACTATTTTATGTAGTAAAAAATAAATAACCCCTTCGTGCTGTACGATATAAAATGTGTCCTGTTCTGGAAGAGGAAGCAATTCCTTTGGGTTGATTTGTATCTTTTTTTAATACAATTTTAAGGAAATCATTATGGAAGGACGTCACAAGTGGGAACGATTTTCTATTTAATACATTTTTAATGAAACTCCTATGGCAGTTGTGGGTGTCCTTTCATATTAATTGGCATTTAACATCAGTCCTCGTGCGAATGGCAGAAAGGATATCAAATAAGAGATTGCATGTCATTCGAAAATAAATGTTACAAAATCATTCTCGTTTTTTTTTTTTTGATAATACACAATATTATTCACTTTGCTATTTTATGCGTGAGAATATGTATTGTGTATAGAGAGTGACTATTTATAGAATGATTAAATGGAATGGATCCTTGAGCGGCGATACGCATACCATGAATGTTTGCTGTTTTTGGAATTTCATTTCGGAGATCTGACTTCTTTGTTGGATGGCGGAATTCGTTAATGTTATGACAATGAATGAAATGAAATGAGTTTAATTTGTGAAATACGTGTAGGAAGGTAGATGCGGCACGTATAAACTACGTTTAAAAAAATGTTTGTTAACTTCAAATGAAAAGGATTTTTCGAATTGTTGAGCTTATTTTTCGTCGGGTTGGGTCTACCCCAACTGGAGCACTCAGACTTGACAACCGCTCCATTGTACAACCAGATTGAAAACTCTAGTTTAATGTGCTTTTGTGTTTTGTTTTCTTCTGCAAAATAGTCACATAGGAAATGTTCCGCAGTGTCATCGCCTTCTCCAGCGGAATCGAAGAGAGGAGTCTCACTTAAACCTGAGATGTTTGGGAAAGGAGGAGTAGCATATAAGAGCGGCAGTGAGTGCTATACAACCTTTTCTGCTGAGTGATGTAAATACAAAATGTGATAACAAAATTCTGCGGATTTCCCACAGATGGCGGGGACCAGCGTTGCCGCTATGCGACTTTAGTCGCAATTTGACCCTTTTTTGACGCAAAGTGACTATTTAAAAAATTTATTTTTTTTGGACTGTGGACAGCAATGATTGCGCAAATTGTCTTGCTTAAGTCATTTGTTTTGGTATGAATCTAGTGACATTTATGAAAGTTTGTCCGAATTGTGGTAAGTGGATGGTGAGTCATATGAGGAATGCGCGTGCATGCATGCTAGACGCTAGAGGATAGCAAAATAAATTTGCGCATTCTTGCATGCCTGTGGATACCCACCTTAATTTTTATCAACTCTGTCAAACCAGCCATCTGACAATTGTGAAATGTCATAATCTTCACTGTTAGTGGAAAACAAAAACAAATTTGTAGATTTTAGGCAGAACGTGTTTGTTTACTTTGCTTACGACTTTTCCACTGCTGAGAGGATTTTCCCCAACTTTCCAAATTATTTATTATTTGACATCGATAGAAGTTTTACACAGAAAAGATACCAAACAGACCTATTAGCTCTCTGTATATGATTCTCTCTGTTCATTTCTCCTTCAAACAGAGTAATAGCAATAGCATAGCACCGCCAACATTCTCTGCATATGTTTACACATCAAATTTCACGAGTATACCTGGTACTGGTACATACCTGCCTTTTTTATATAATCTAATGCGTTCTTGTTATATTTTTTTTTTTTTTTTTTAAATAATAGGTCTGTTTGGTTACTTTTTTGTGAGAGTGCAATACTTGCAAGAAAGTAACTAAACGCTTATGTAACACTTGGTCAAACCTGTCAATTTGTTTTTGTTTCCCACTAACAATGAAGATTACGACATTTCACACACAAACTGTCAGATGGTTGGGTTTGGCAGATGCCCCTCGCTCACTTCAAGAAAAATTTGAAACCAGATAACACAAAAAATAACTAGAGGGGACATTTTTTAACACTCTCATTTGGCTCTCCCTTTTCTGATTTCTGGTGATTTTTGTTGGGTTACAAAAAACCGATTTGAGTGACTCTTGGTAATTTTACATAAAATTAGCAGTTACCAAACAGACTTAATAATAATGGATATGGAGGTCTAACGTCGTTACCATGCTTACATTATTTGGTTTTGTTGCGACTGTTTTTGCTCCATGACCCTTTTTTGCGACTTTTTCAAATTTTTCAGCGGCAACCCTGACGGGGACCATTTGTTTCGTCAGCCGGCATTCAGGAGAGTTGTCCTATCTTCGATTGTGTTCACTGGATGTGATTGGAAGCACAGCCGTAGATACTGGCAGACCTAATGTGGGTTCCGGTCCAGATGCAAATTTACCTAATGACTTAGTGAAGTCTGATGTGCATTTCATGAAGACTCTAAAGTCAGACCCATGTTCAGTTTTGGATACATCCGTGAAGATATGGTATAATGCCGTCCATGCTAAGATTCGGACAGCAGCCAGCTCTGAGTACAAGGAAAGTTGCCTTTGAATTTGCACATCACCTGCATTTCTGGCCATTACATGACGACATATCCATGAGACATGGGTCGTGGGATATATGTCACGCAATGTCATGAAAACTTCATAGTGTATTGTGCGAGAAGCTTCTACATTTTACACAGAAGATTACCCTGAGTGTGCAGCCCATGATAATGATACTAAGGCGTGGGAGGTTTATTGATGCGTTAAGTGCAGGGCCTGGCATATTAGGGAAAGCTCCCATGCAGACGAGACAAAGTGTTCTTTGGAGTTTGTGCGGAAGTAGCATTTACCAGACGCTGGTGCAAAGTTAATGTCCAAACCTACTGGGAAGGCATAACACTGGCAATAAGAAGAAAATCTAGAAAAAACTACTGTGAATCATAAGCAACGACAAAACTTTCAATAGTACACCGCTCTCCAGTTATCCTGGACTCCACCCATACAGTTAGGGGAAACCTTACATCTCAGTTTCCTATCACCACGCCGATCTGTCTGTCTTTCGTTCTTTTCCTTTATGTGCTCGCTCTGTATGTAAAATATTATAACGGTATTCATAACCCCTTAAACGTCTGTAAAATTATGAAAAAAAATCGACACACATGAGAGGAGGTCTTATTACCTGTTTTACCAGAGGAGTTTCCTGGGCGACTAGCCCCATGTTTTGCCAAAAAACCCTTTGAAGTACGAGGAGATTGACATTGCTTTGATGTCTTAAGCTCGATGTGGTTTGTCCAGTTGTTTTACACTGGATTTATGTATTATATCTACACTTGTATACACTACACTTGTATTATGTTTCATCTGTAAATCTGTAGCAATTTTTAAATTAACTCAGTTCTTAAAGATATATACTTACAAAATGGGTGATCGAATAAGAGGTATACGATTTCAGCTGTATCTGATTTGTATCTGTTCACATTCTATTTATTAGTGGTTTTGTACAGGGTGGTTTTTATGGTCCCCATTCCGGTTGGGATGTCATTTGTCAGTTGGCGTTTGAAAGTCGTAGACAGTGGGCGTTTAAAATGTATTATGGAGCAGCTAACGTCTCAACAACGCACGTGTTGAAATTATTAAAACATTTTATTTAAATAAGTGTTCAATTGTGAATGCTCGGAGAAAACTCGGTGACTTTTTTTGGTGTAAATCGTGTGCCAAACAAGTATTCTAAATTATTCAGTAATGAATATTTTTAAAGGTTTGCGTACAGTGGGAAATAAAGTAAACATTTGGTGACAGTTATGCCTACGTACACCAAAAAAGATTGATGCATGATCCGCTGGCCGGCGGCAACATTGGGTCATATTTCTTTAAGACTGATAGGGGCAATACTATTATAGTTACTGGTGACCGCTATAGGAACATGTTGGATCAATAAGGCCTACAGAACATGTGTTTCCAACAAGACGGTGCCATACACAGCTCGTACCACGATGCAAATTTTGCGAGACATTTTTCTCAGCCAAATAATGTCAAAATGTGGTGATTAAAGTAGCCACTATGATCCCCTGATTTGACCCAATCAACCACAACCTTGATGCTTAAAACTTTGATTTAAAAATATTTAAGTTGACGAGTTACAACAGATAAGTCGTTAAACTTCTACACTGATGGATCCAAAATCAATGACGGTGTAGGAGGAGGTATTTTCTCAGACAGATTAAAACTAAATCTCTCATTTCGCCTCCTTGATCACTGTAGCGTGTTTCAAGCGGAGATTATGGCGATTTCGGAAGCATTGTCCTGAATCAAGAGGAATGCAATATCCACTAAGGATATTAGCATTTTCTCGGATAGTCAGGCGGCCTTGAAATCTCTGGAATCAGTCTCATCCACTTCTAAGACCACCTGCAACTGCCGGTCATTTCTTATAGAGACGGCTAAGCAGTTTAACATTCACCTTTGCTGGGTGCCGGGGCACAGAGATTCTAGAGAATTGCAAGCTGACAAGCTCGCTAAAATAGGAACAACAATACCTATTCTACCCGATAAGAAATGTATATATATATATATAAGCTAGCACTCAAACTTGACACAGTCAATAAAACCAACGCTAGATAGGTAGGTGGAACTACCTGCCTTGCTACAAAGCAAATCTGGCCTAGATTAGATCTAAACCGCTCCAGATACCTTTCGTCACTAAAAAGACTACATATCAGTACGATCATCGGTGTCATCACAGGACACTGCCTTATAGGCAAACACGCCACTAGACTTGGCGTCATTTCGAATGACTTCTGCAGAGGCTGTAGAGACGAGGAGGAGGAGGAAAGTTCAACACATCTCCTCTGTTCGTGCCCGGCTCTTTCTTGTTGTAGGAAACTTCACCTAAGAGAATACTTATTCGATGATCTAAGTGATCTAACACAAAAAGACGTAGGAAGCCTTCTTCGCTTTGTACAAAGCTCCAAATGGTTCTCTTGAGTAGCGGGGTAAATATCCCCAAGATCCTTGGTATCACAATGGGCCTCTATAGGCCTAAGTGTGCTGGTACGTGTTACTGGAAGCCACTGCTACCTAACCTAACCTAAGTTGACGAAAGAAAAATAATAAGTTATAATATCTTTCTACCTAATCTAATTTGAAAACGAAAAATCAATTTCATTATATTGTATTATGCCACGGTGGGTGGCCGTGGCGTAGTGGTAGTCGTCGTCGCTTGTCATGCAAAAGGTTAACGGTTCGAATCCAGATGTCTTCGAAGCATATATTTCTCACGAAATAAAAATAAGTTGATCAGTTGCAGAAGTTAATATCGAAACCTACTGCGAAGGCATAACACTGGCAGTAGGATGTTGAATATGGCTGAAGAAATTGATCGCACAAACTATAATAATAAGAAACATCTGGAAAAAACTCATGTGAATAAAAACACAACTCTCCAGTTATCCTGGACACCACCCATCGAGTTAGTTGGAATTGAAACCTATCATCTGAGTTTCCTACCACTACGTCGATCTGTCTGTCTCTCGTTCTCGTCCTTCATGTGCTCGCGCTGTGTGTAAACATTAAAAGGGTATTCATATCCCCTTTAGCGTGTGTAGATTATACAAAAAAATAAAAATAAAAAATTATGCAGTAGATTAACCTTTTGGCAACCTGAGGAGTTCCATCAAATCCAATCCAGAATAAGGTCATCTTAAAACCGAAAGTGAAGTAGAATAACAATCCTGGATCGACTATACTGGAAATTTCTCTCTCTCTCGATGGGTCGGAACCCCAAACTGAGTCCAGCGACAGGGCAAAATGTTATGCAGCATTCAAAAGTTTCGGTGTTCATACAAAGTTTGAATACAAGTTCAGCCATACACTTTAAAAGTTCCTTTAATAGTCCTGTCTCCGATGGTTTGACCTTATTTGATAATTTGTTTTCATCTCCAACTCAAAAGTTTTAAAATCTAATTAACTAACTTGGAACTCCAACAACATTACGTATTTAAGTTAAATTTTGCAATTCTGCCATTTATCCTTTTCTAAATTCATTAAAGTCAACTTTAAAAATGTCTGCCTTTTGAAAAGTTCTCCTTCCGCCAGTCCAATTGGATAGTTACTCGTACCATCCATTTGCCTAGCCACGAAATTTCTAATGTGTCATCCTTGTGCTGTGTTGTCATTCTATTAAAACGAGACAATTAAAGAACTCATCGCACAAGGACTCTTTTCACATACGAGTATGGATGTGTGTGGTACATCGTCAAATAACAGCTTTGATTACGCCAAAGTCGATGCCGAGTGTACTGGTGACTTAAATGTGAAAAGTGGTAGGAATATTTTATTCACAAGTTTTTCTCGCTGACAGGTTCTACGTGATAAAATAAAAAAGTAAAGGAACTCAAATAGCAAAAAGGATGTTTTTTTTTGTAAAAGGTTTCGGGATAATCTTTTTTTTCTTGTATGTTGCTATTTGATTTGGCGGTCGGATCACGTACTTGAGGAGATATTTGACGCTAAATTAGAGTGCAAAGGAAAATTTTCGAGTAAAGTGAAGTTTTTTTTTTTTCTTTTTCTGTTTTCCACTTGAAGTTGGTCGATTTGAAGTTTTAGTTTTCATTCGCTTAATGTTCAACTATATTACCTACAAGGAAAATGTATTGGTGAAGGTAGAGGGTATTGTAGATATCGAAAGAGCTTCCACCCCCTGTCGTATTAAATTAATCACTTTTGTCGGCGATGGTGCACCGAATATTTAATAGGACTGCACCGGTGTGCTTTTCAATTACAAGAAGCATTTTCAATCAAATACAGAGAAACCTTTTATTCATGGTACATTGGTACATTGGTATGTGTATCAGACTCTGCTCATACATATAGTATGTATCTGCCAATCGTATTCCTATGCAACAATTAAGTGGTGGTCGAAGTCATAAAACTTCCCCCCATAAGAGCATTTTTATTCCGGCAATTCATCAACTTTATGAAGTGGTATTCCACCAGGCGTGCAGTTTGTGCTCCGTAAAAATACTAAAATTTTTGTTTGCACGAGCGAATGGTATGACTACGGTTAGAAATTCACTAAAGTAGGGTCGCAGAATTTCCAACTCATACATAATACGGGGTATTTCACGAAAAGAGGTCAATCGGGCGGCAATCGATTCTATAGTTGAAGACAAGAAAACAAAACACCCCCTGACCTATTATGAACTTTTGAAGGTCAACAAGTCAGGCCTTGAGATACCAACGCGTCTTGTGCCATTGCTTTGGAACTGTGATTAGTATATACTGAAATGGACCAAATGCGACACAGCGCACAGTGGTTCCACTCTCGAACAAAGGCGGTCATAAGTACTTGTTCATTGAAAAATAAGCAAAATCAATTCATTTTACAGTAATTTGGGGGAGCTGATTCCAAATCTGCAATCCGTTTTGCCCTATCAAGTCACGTTTTCGAGATAACGGTGCGGTGCGGTACGGTAGGGATTGGTATACAGGGTGGTCCGGTTTAGGATACATATGTTTTGGGATCTGATTCATTGGGGTATATATATAACATGTCGGGGGGTCTTGGGGGGAACACAGTTAAAAGTTTAACACAAAGCACAGAACGCAATTTTATTTGAATTTGTATCCCCCCCACTTTCATAGTGCCACCACTTGTACAGTTACACATATCATACCAAAAGAAAAATACAGAACGAAAGTCTTACCTTGTGCTAATAGACCCATTCTCAAAAATTATTTGCATCGACGAAAGTAGATGAAAAAAAGAAAATCCAGTGACGCTTACTTGCAGAGCATTAAAACTCAAATGCGATGGGCTTCCAATGCGATCACTTTGGAGATGAAAATCAAACGATTTTGACTTAACGGATCATTTTTTTTTTTCACTTATATTAACTTTGGGTTGTTCTCAGCTAGCTTAAATGGTTTTGGGTGAAAACTTTTACAATGAATTTTTCGACTTTTGGCCTACGGTGGAACCACTGTGCAGGACTACACATGCCAGTTCAACCACGTAACCCAGGTAGGGTAAAGGTGTCAACAGTGAATCAGAGTACACAGTGAATTAATAGCTCTCATAATGTCTCTTTTTATTTTAAAATTAATCTGGAAATGAGAAAAGGACACATTTTTACTTCCCCTAGCAACAGACTAACGGTCTGCGCGATCGCATTGTCGAAGGTGGTTATCCTCGTGTGTTTGTGTTTTCTGCATAGGTAAGTAATTTTTTTTTCTGTTTTATTTTTGATCTTATTAAAAAAGTGCGTATTGAAACTTCATTTGAATTTAATATTCGTACTTTTGTTTATATAGACTTAATAATTTTTGACGATTTATTTACTTTGGTGGAATATTTTATAAATTATTAACATGTTTTTACGAAATGACAACATTGTACACAGTGAATCAGTTGAAAGTGGTACACAGTGAATGATGAACATGGTGGCATTTCGAGGCTCCAGAATTCAAAATTTTCAATACATGTTAATTTTTCAAATCTTGATGTTCGCTAGCAATAATTATGAGCAACTGAATAACCAGTTTTTTTTATCTTTTATTTTCGTGCAAAAAAGTAACGTTTTGTGATATTTTTACAAGAACTGTTAAGCTTTTTTTATTTATTTTTGTATTAATACTTGAAGAGTTTTTATTTTCGTTTTTATTCTTTTGTCTATCCCTAAATAATAAAACGAATTAATAAATATATATGTTATGAAAAAAACTTATGTTTTTACTAAATAAATTGATTTTAAGTCCCCGTTTCACTGTGTACCATGCACTGATTCACTGTGTATACCCATAGTACACAGTGGATCACATAGGAAAGGTAATTTCAAATAATTTTTTCACTATCTCAACATTAATAAAGCTTTGAGATTTTGGGCTTAAAATGAAGACAAAACATTGAAAAAGCTGTGAAAAAAATATCATGGCTATACTATGATAACGCCGCAATAAGTAAAAATTGATCCACTGTTAACACCTTTACCCTATACATGCATTTTTTCAACTCGACTGAGCTCTCAGAGCGCTCAAAGTAAGAATATATAGAAACTGAATTGTGCGCCCACAATGAGGTAGTTGCAGCATAACATAGTATACCGCTGCCGCGTAGTATGAGTTGGCTAACTTTCAACTTTTAGTGTTCGGCGTTTGACAGACGCGACTTCGAAAAATTGCTTGGAAGTGTAAAAAAAGGCAATATTGCGGAATTTGTGCCATCCGCAATATGAAAACATAAAATGAAATTAAATATTCTCTTTTAGTAGCTTTTATGCAAATCAAAATACAGCTTCTTTTTCTTCATCCACTTTATTTTAATTATTATTTAAAGTTAAATGGTAGGTTTCCACTTGTCGTTTTGAAATTGATAAAAGACGTATTTTTACGTCAATTAGAAAATTAGGAAGTGAAAATAATGAAAAACTGTTTATCATTATTTCCAATTGCCAATTTTCTAATTGAGCTAAAAATACGTCGTTTATAATTAATTTCAAATCGACAAGTGGAAACCTAGCACAGAAGAAAAATATTGTTCACAATATATTATTTTCCCTGAGCTGGGTTCAACCCTGCATGTAAACGTTGTAATTATCTGTCATAAATATGTCTGTGCTGCCAATCGTTTGTCATGAATTCGTTAAGCGGCATAGGCATTTTTTTGTGCACTTTTATATACATATACGCGTGCAAAAAAACACTGTTAGATGTGTGTCACAAGATGACATCATACAGAAAATTACCTTACTAGGCATCACTTTTCCGTGAAACAGCTGTCATTCGGTGTGAATTTCAGTATTGTACGATATGTCATTTGGTTAGATCGTGAATAACAACACTTTGTACTTTGTACTTTCGAATACATCACACTTTATACCCGATTAATTGCTTTTGCGGTGAGTTTTACTTCACGACTTAAATATGAAAAAAGTGCTGCTGAAAGTCATCATATTTTAGTGCAAGCTTATGGTGACCATGCTTTAGCAGAGCAAATGTGAATAGTGATGATTTCGACTTGGAAGACAGGGAACGACTTGGACAGCTGCAAAAGTTTGAATTGGAGAAATTGCTCGATAAAGACCCATGCCAAATAATGCAAGATTTGCTGATGTAAATTTTTCCAAAACTATGCAACTTATGACCATTGCTATAGTTTTAGTTTACTGTTTGGCTAAAAATCTACAACCTATGATTTTTTTTTTTACAGCGAATGGTATTTTTTCACACATTTCCGGCGATAACTCCCAAACTTATCCTGGCTTCTAGCACTGACATGACATAATTCCTAGAATTTTTTTTTAATATTACATTTTGTCATCCTGTAGGTTTTCACAATATTTTTGAGTGATCAGTATCGCAACATATGTGAAGCACCGAAGTGTATGATAATACCAAATTCAAATGGTCAAACGGATTCTGAGATGAATGCCCGTGACAGACGTTTTAGAGTGAACTTATAATGGTTGCGTATTTCCATATCGGTACGGAACCGTAAAAAGGGACCTGGCATCTCTACTAATCTTAGGAGGCATAAGAACTACTATCACAAAGCGTATTAGCCCGCGTAATCTTAGGTCTGTCCCACCGTCTTTCTCACCACCGAACCAACAATGGCCATTTCGAACCAATCTCGAGAATTTTACGTCTGGCTAACAACTCACAGAACACCCTTGACTTTCATACCAGTATATCCTCCCTTAGAAATTCCCTCTACACCTCTCCGTCCTAAGTGTTAGCACAGACAATAAATATTTATTATTAGTGTGTATTTATTGTTTGTGGTGTTAGTTTAAGTTTCACTCTTCTTTTCGTAATTTTTAAATGTTAGTTTTACGTCTTAGTCTAAGTTTCGTAGTTTGTTTCAGTTTTGCTTATATTAAGTTGAAATAAATAAATATGTTTTTATAAAACGGCAGTCTCCCTTCCACTGAGAACACATAACTTAACATATTTATTGGTATTATTTAAAGGCGCTCTTCAAGTCCATTATATTCGTCAAAACCCCAAACTAAATTTGCGTGGCATGTAATCAATCTTACTGTGGCTTGTAATCAATCCTTTGGTGAGACGTCGTTTCTACTGAAACCGTTTTTAAAGTACTACTCATGACTTTTGAATCCTTTAGCTCCTTCTATTGATTTGTTGTTTACGACCTTTTTTTGGATAAATCAATTTGGAACTTAGTGGCAGAGATTCCATTACTTGCAATCCTCTTTCACTTTGTTGCTCAAAATTAGCATGAGTTGCAATAAACTTAATCACAATGTCTTCGGTGCAGACAGGTCCATCAATCCCTTTGATGATGAAATGTTCGAACTCATTTTCACCAGATACTCGTTAAAGTAAGATGATCAATCTTGTTTGATTCCTTTGTTCGTAGCAAACCGAAAGCATAACACTTCTCATACTGCTGTTTGATAAAAATCTTTGTATAGATTTTTAGGAAAAAGACAATCCACTAAATAGCAGTATTAAAATAAGGATTCCGCCCAAATTCGTTAATGTAATAATGAAAACTAGTGGAGCAGTGCGAGAAATCTCGCATGTAACAATCGTATAACCGTTTGAGGTTTACGAATGAAAAGAAGATAACGTAATAATGTTTTTTCGTAAAAAAGGAGATGGGGGCACTTTTGGACCAAGAGCGTACATCAATGAAATTGGTATCAAAATAGAGCTGAACTTCAGTACAGTAAAACTGTAAAATATTTTGAAAATCATATGTGAGGACTTTGATTGTGTGAAGCTCGTATTGCGGATAGATCTTTTGATAATTTTTGTCCGTTTATATGCATATAAAATCATAATATCAGAAGAACCGTAACACGCACATACATGAATTTAGTATCAAATGATAATCTCTTAAGACTTTATATGTAAAGATTTTTTCAAGTTTCTGTAAAAAAAAACATGTAAGAACTCACCATTGAGGATTGGTTATTGAGCATTGGTGATTGATTTGCACCACGTAGGATTTTGAAAGTGTTTTTCTTAGTTAATTATGGCTGAATCATAAATAAATATACATCAAATTAAAGCTTGAAAAATGCTCCGTCAAAAAAAGTATGTTGTCGCTGAAGATTTTTCGGAAATTAGAGATTTTCAAAAAAAAAAACTTTACTTTTAAAGTCTTCAGAGATTAATTGATTATTTTAAAACTGGAAATCTTAGACTCATTATTTTAAAGTCATAAGGAACATAGTAGAACCACCTTTCATTTGATACTTAATACATGTATGTGCGTCTAACGGTTCTTATGATATTATGATTTTATATGCATAGAAACGGACAAAAATCATCAGAAGATCTCTCCGCAATACGAATTTCACACACAAAAATCTCAAAATCCACACAGACGATTTTCACAAAACTTCACAGTTTTAATGTACTGAAGCTCAGCTTTATTTTGATACCAATTTTATTGATGAACGCTCTTGGCCCAAGCTCCATATAATTTTGCCCCATCTCTTTTACTTATATGCACTTTTTTTTACTGACGAACAAAGTTAGGTCGATAAGCTTTCGATCAGTGTTAGAATCATTGAAATCGGTAGAGAAATAAACTCTCAGGAGGAATCACAAGCTCTTGCGCTAGCGATTTAATTATATAGATAGATAGATAATAATTCCGAGCATGCAAATGCTGCTTCATGTAATTCGGTCAGTTCAAATTCTGTATTCAAAAGTTCTATTAAATGCAATGGAAATAACTGAAGTATAACAATGTTGATGTGTGAGCACGCCACATATACAATTGACCATGTGAAAAACATGGGAATTCAAGATAGATGTCACAAACATCTGGCGCTTGTTCTTTCGACTTATTAATTTTCATAGCGAAACCGAGATGCACGGGAAACTGATAACGCTTAAATACGAATGGCGGAATCCGCGGAATGAGAACTTCTTTGCCTTTGAATTTTCCCCTCATAATCGTTGCTTGAATGGCATTTGATTTGAGATTCTTCACAATCAAACGCGTACCACTACAAAGTTTCTGTGCATTAAGGTTGCGCAACACAATTATAACTAAGTTGAACTTTCAATTTCAAATTGTGTTTCGGCAAGCCCGGAACATCCAAAGAATTCAAGAAATGCGTGGGATAGTTGGTAGCTTTGTTGTCATCCATCACGGAGTCGACGGATTTGTATAAATGTAACTCATCCTTGTTTTTCACAACCAAAATCACTTGTGCACTCAGCCAATGGTCAACATAATTCTGATCGATATTCGGGAAAACATTCGTGATGAGCTCTTCCATCGTCATTGTAAAGTGGTAAAAATTCGGTAGAGATTCAATCAGCCCAGCCCTGTGACTAAGTCGACAGGAATCACGCCACTGCCCATCGTCAACAATTGCGTGGAGAACTCTGCAGCGCACTGACCATTTCGTAAAGCAACTCGCATGTTCGTTTTAATTCATCGGCCGGAGTTCATATCGGAGTGACAGGCAGCGTTTGACGAAAATCGCCTGACAGCAAAATCATTGCGCCACCAAAACGTCGTGTATCATTTCGTAAATCTTTCAACGGCTTTCAATGCGCGTTTGTGAGTCATTGTGCACTCATCCCAGATGATCATCTTGCATTGCTGCAATACCTTCGCCATCGCAGAGTTCTTTGAAATATTGCATGTAGGTTCTTCATCCACTTGCAGATTCAATGACAATTTCAATGTGGAATGAGCTGTTCGACTGCCTTCCAACAGCGTAGTCGCTTACCCAGAAGAGGCGAGTGCCAAAGCAATCTCAAATCTCGAACAAATCATAGCCAAAATCAGTGACATCAGGAATGTTTTCCCAGTTCCCGGATTTACAATTTTCCTAGAAATTTTCCGGGATTTTCCTCCATAGTGTCCTTCTTTGGGCAAATAGTAATCCATAGTGTTACTTACAATACATAAATTGTCATTTAGTTCGAAGAATCGGACGTTCTGTCTGTCTGTCTGTTTGCCTATCTGTCTATATTAATTTACAAAAATCTTTCATATTCACATTTCACCTGAAATTACGAAATTTTGTATGACAGGTACCAAAACCACCGGTTGTTGAGTAACCGCACTGATGGTGTGTTGTATTTTTTGAGAAAAACGTACTCTGAAAATTTTACCAAAATCGGTTGGGATATATATAGATCTAATAATTTGACTCCAGCGCTACCTATCGGGTCCAGATTTTATAATTTTCTTTTTTGGGACTGAACCAACATATATTGTTAATATGAGCATTTTTGGTCAATAAATATAGAAGTTATTAATAACTTGACTCCAGCCCCACCTAGCGAGATGAAATATACTTTACAACCTATTCTCATACCTTCCAGATATAAACACAAAATTTCATAAAAATCGGTCGAGCAATTCCGGAGGAGTGCGACTTACAAAAAAAACCATCATCAACTCCACACGATTGCCACTGAGGCACTGAGTGCTGTGAATCGTGAATGTGATACGCATTAAAAGTCACTCAGTATGCTTTGAAAAAAAAATCAAAAACCCACTACGCGTACGTACGCATGCTAGAAATACGAAAATGAGTGCAATGTAAGAATTACAAAAAAAAACTCATCATCAACTCCAGACGATTTCCACTTATATAAGTGCTGTGATTCAGCTTCTGCTTGAAAAAAAAACTACTTTGGAATGCATTTTGAACTATTATTCAGCTTCTAGTAATTGCACAGATATGACTTTGGTCTTTAAATCTGCGTATTAAATGTAATTAAGCTGAGAATAAATTTCAATCAAATGAGAGAAGCTGTTCTGAAGTAAAAGCCGTTTGTTTTAGATTGAATATTCGTTTTCTCATTTGTAGTCCCTTAAACTCTAAAACTAAAAATTTATCTAATTCAAAGTTGATTGATAAACTTTCTCCGAGAAATTAGTAATCTTATACCAAAAGAATAGTTAAAATCTATTCAGCGGTTTTTGAGATCCTTAATCACAAACGTAATATGACACCGATCGGAACTTTGCTTCAAACTATGTAAGGATACAACCGTTTTGGTTTTTTTATTTTTGTTTGCTATTCCACGTACACTGTGACTGTCCTCTTTGAAAGCTTCGATTTCATAACATTTAACGATTTTCCTCTAGGTACTCATGTTTACTAAAATCTAAAAATCAAAGTGAAACCACAATATTAAATCACACTGACAAATTAAAAAAAAATGGTATGATTGCTTGATACCACTTTCAGAAATGACAACCTACTTACTTACTTACTTAACGGGCTCCCGACCCGTGAAGAGTCTCTGCCTGAGACACGGTAGCCTTCCACTCTCTTCGATCCAGGGCACGCTGCTTCCAGTCGTCTAGACCAAGCGCACTGGCATCCGCGGTAGCTTGGTCCTTAAGCCGGAGGTTCGGTCTTCCTTGTCGTCTCGAACCTGGGGGCTCTTTGCTGGAGCATTTTTGTCCATTCGCTCGATGTGGCCGAGCCAGTGTAGTCGACGTGTTTTGGCTTTTCGGACTACATCCACCTCTTGGTAAAGGTTTTGCCAAACCGAAGTAACAGCGGTTTCCTAGGGTAAGTCTTCGTCGAATCTCCACTAAGGTGTCATTCGTGGAGTTAATGTTTATTCCAAGGTAGGTAAACTCCTTAACCACTTCGAAGTTACTGTTGCCAACAGTGACGTTTTGTCCTAGGCGGTGGACAGATGCTTCTTTGTTTGTTGACAGAAATGACAACCGAATGTCCGTATTCTATTGACCCAATTTTAAACATGGAATTTATGAGTACATCAAAACAAAATTGACGAAGTATAACTGTTTTCAACCAAAGTTCTCTCATGTTGCCCAAAAAGTCTGAGCAATAAAGTAACCTATGACCTATCATAACGGAAACGAAGTTTAGCTCTCCGAGCTTAAGAAAAAAAAAAACAAATTTTGAGTGAACCCAAGTTTGAAACGATTGTCCCTGTTCGTGTGACCCGCAGTGTTGTACATATAGGTTAGAGGTACTCTTATCAATAACAGACCTATGTTAGTGCACTGCAATCATTGTTCGTAAGAACATTCTACAAATTCATTTACTGGCGGGCATGTCCTTTAAAACTCATTTTGCATATTCATTAAAATCAAATCGCATACCTTTACCTTCAGGTCATTAGTATTCCCAACCCATATTCCCTGCTGAGTAAGCAAAGCCTGTATGCAATGACATGCAAAAGAGACTTAATATGAAAAGTTTGCCTCTTGCGTATTTTTTTTTTTGATTTCCCTTTAGATCCTTTATTTCCACCCAATAAATTCTTCGCTACCGCCCACGTACTTCAGATTCCGTAGCTCTTTGCTGCCCCGAAAAAAAAATCCCACTACTTCCCACACAATTGATAGGGGTGAGCCATTGACAATTGGAAACGTAAATGTTTATTGTGTATGTGTGTGGTTATGCTGATACTTGTGAACGTGAATGTCTCGCAGTGTTTCCTGTACGAGGATATCTTTCATTTCATGAATGTGCAAATTGTGCTTCTATTCTAGTGTGTTACCGTTATCAGTTTCTCCTTTTTTTTCAGTTTATTTTTTCTCGTTTCGTTCGATTTTTTCCTTTATTTTGTATTTTTTCCTTATTTCCACTTGTGCAGAGATCAAATTGGCACTTAAACAGCAACAAGTGTTATCCTTGCGTTTACATTTTGCTGTCAATTGCCTACTTGCGTGCGTATAAAGAATGGCGCCCACTTTAATGTTAACATATTTTTCTCGTTTCGGTGTATCCTTTGAATTTCATGACTGTGTGACTGTGTGACTGTGCCATTCTTGACAACTCAACCAACCCGAAAACAATAATAAAACCACTCGCAGGAGCCAGTCGAAGTCGTAAGGACAGCGTAATGGAGATTCCAGAGATATTGCCAGTTGGAATTGGTACAAATGCAACAAGTCCACCATCCGATGAGGAGAGTAAAAAGATTGCATCCCGTTGGAGGGGCTCGGGTGGTATTATGCCAACGCCCACTCCTAAGCAGGCACTCTCCATACTCAAGCAGGCTTCGTCGGTGTCAAATGTCAATAAAATTTCATCAGAGAAGCCGTCATTCTTGTCGTCGTCGGTGACCAGCAAATCGGAGCCATATTTAAAATTGGGTCCAGGTCAAATACACCCAAAGGGCTATCGATTAACCTCCGGGCGGTATGGAGAATTGAAGATGGGATTTTTAAAGATCAAAGGAACTGTTGAAGTTGAGGTGAATAAAATGGTTTTCTTTTTTTCTTTAATATAAACAATTCGTTCCTAGATTATCTGTGCTCGAAATATTGTACCCGTGGATTGCGAGACCCCACCGGATACTTATGTGAAATGCTATATTAAAGATGGTGACAGGTTACGCCATAAAAAGAAGACGAGAGTCGTTCGGCATTCTGCTGAGCCCATCTACAAGCAAACGATTAAATATCAGGTAAGTTGGCTGTTCTTGCCAGCACACAAAGTCAGTTTACAGTTAGATATAATTTTTGGCTTTAATTGTATAGAGTTCCGATGTTTTCGGTCGCAACATTGTCATCATGGTCTGGCAGCGCTGTGTCGGCTTTGAACACAACCAAGGACTTGGTGGTACTGAGGTAAATTTAGATAAAATAAATTTAGCACAGCATATTGGCGGTTGGTATCCCCTATTTCCAATGCATTCATTTGGTGGCTCCGACTCGGATAATTCTCCTTGACCGATCACACGATCTCTGACACTTTTAACGAATCACAAAGAATATAATGAACATGACAAACATGTTCTACATGGTAATGTAATGCGACACCAACAACTACAAATTCCTGTATTTTAAAAAGAAAAAATAAATATCTATTTTTTTTAATTTTAAATTTTTATATATCTACATTTTGTAGATACAAAATAAAATAAAATAAAAGATTGGTTAATTATTAAAAATTGTAGAAAACCGTTTCAAATTTATTTACAACAAAAAAAAAATAACGGATAGAGAATGTAAGATATTGTTGTTGATTTTTATTAAACGTTATGTATAATTACAATAAAAGAGAAAAATAATTAAATTATTTATAGTAAATATTTTTCAATAATCAAAAACAAAAAATACTCAGAACAATTACTTGAAGTAATTAAAAGGAAAACATCAATTTTTTATGAACAGTTTATAATATTAATTTAATACATTTTTATTTACATATATCTTTAAGTAAACATCGAAAATATTACATAAACAATAACGTTTCTGATGGTGTATATGTTATAGGAGAGTGAAAAATATATTTATTTTTCATTTTAAAATTCTTAGTTCAAGTAGTGGAAATTTTATTTTAATTTAAAAATAATAAATAAATTAACACAATTATTGAACTAAATAAATATTTATTTTTTATCTAAATGATGTATCACACTTTCAATATGCCGCTGTTCAACTTAAGAAGTAAAGTGCGTAATTCACAGTTTATGTACATACAAATGTTACAAGGATAGATACATAAATATAGTAAGAAAATTATATAGCTTAAGTTTAAGGGCTCTAAATATCATTAGTTTTTTTTTTTGGTTTATACTTATATTCAATGGAGTTTGAAAGAAAATTGTCATGACTCTTGTATCGTCTGATGTACGTATATGTGAATCTAACCATCCAACATTGTCGTTTGGCCTTTAGTGGCCATTTGCTGCTTTTTTGCTTGCCGATCAATCAAGGCAACAACGGTTTAGTGACAAGGCATATCATTGATTAAAAAAATGTATTCTATAATTCATGGGTAGCCAAACCGTGGACCGCGGTCGACTAGTCGAACGCGAGGGCATTTAAAGTCGACTCCGATGCATATGCGATATGCTATAAATTAATACATTATAACCAGTGTTCGGATTTTGTTGACCAAAAAAAGCCAAAAAAGGCATTTCATAATAATAAAGGTTTTTATACATTATTATTTACATTGTAAAGCACTTCACAACCCAAAATATTTTGAAGTTCTCTAGTAACAATCGCCTGTGACTATATCTCAGGAAAGCCTTAAATAAAATAAGGGATCTTTCAACATGGGCAGAGCCTAGTGGAGCCAAGATGTCACGTCGTTGACTCTCATAGTTAAGTCCAATTTAGAGCCCCCGCACACTACAGACTTTCTATCGGCCGATAGTTTGGTCGGGTTGGGCTGGTTAGTGCGCACACTGGACCGATGAAATAGTTGGGTTGGTAGTGAGTGCGCACACTAGACAAACAATCTGCCGACTGTTCTCGAACGATTTGCTATTGCTAGTCGTTAAACACATTTAGCAGAGAATAGTCGCTTAATGGTAGTTAGTAAAAAATGTTCCAGAGAGGTAATCATTGCTTTACGCCAAAATGTGTCCATAATTCCATATTTAAGTACGAGGAAATATCCAGAACTTGGAGAAAATTAATTTAAAACTCAGAGCAAACTGAACTATCCAAAAAATTGGCCGACTTTATAGTCTGTAGTGTGCGCACGTAGAAGAGCGCCGTCCTGATTAAGTAGTCGGCCGATAGTTTGCCGATACTTTAGTCTGAAGGCAATTGTGAAGCCTATCAAACTTATTTATCGGCCGATATCGAATCGTTGTAGTGTGCGCACTCTCATATATTTTCATACTGATTAAGAACCCGACTAAACTGTCGGCCGACACAAAGTCTGTAGTGTGGGGGGGCTTGAGTTTGCATTTTGTTCATTTTCTGAAAAAACCGCGCACAATTTTTTCATCACATCTTCAGTTACTGGCCCTTTACCTGTTGTAATTTCTCCCGTTCAAAGTATTAACACCTCTTCAATAGGCCTTCCTAAATATTACGCATTGCAGTAAGATCAAATGCGCAAATTAAAATACTTACAACTACTAGAAGTCACCTGTTATAATGTGCTCTTTCGGGTCGACTAAAAATTATTTTCCTGAATCTTTACCCGGGTCATTTTCACTTTCAATGACAAGCAACAAAATATTTTGGGAACAGCATGCATTTTTGCACACGCAATATTCAACAGACAAGCATTATGACAGACACAGAATATAAATCTATGTAGCTAAAAAGCGCACAGTTACGAAAAAAATACTTCCCAGATGTCTAACGGCTTTTGTCAGATGAAAACATATTATGGTATATAAAACTACGGCAAATGCCTGCGATTGCACGTACGGCACAAGAAGAAGCGCATGTACATATATGTTGAGTTGATACAAATGTATTTACGGTTGTATTGGTGTGTAGGGATTTTTTTTATGCGCGCTAGTGTAAACAATGCGTGCAGTTATGTACATGTTAATACGAGAGAAAAACCTGCTCTCGAACGAGTACGTATGGACACTAACATTTCTTTCGTGTGAGCAAGGTTAAATCGTATATCTAAGAAAAAAGTGCACACATCTACTTTGACAAATAGCACGAAGAATGCAAAAAAGTCAATGTGGATTACAAAACGAATAAAAGGGGAAAAAAGGCAAAAAAGGCGAAGTCAACGAAATCCGTTCCTTGATTATAACAAATACGCAATACCTGAATATCGTCATTAAAAAAATATTGCGCTGCACTCCATCGCAGAAAGCGTATGCAATGGAATACTGCCTTATTCCTGATTTGGTCAAGTTGGGCAACAACGGTGTAGGTATTTCCGATACCGACCATGACCAGGGGCCCTACTCTGTATTTCGTTTCGAAAGTCAATCCTATTCGAAATTGCTTTTCGTTTCGCTTTTGAATTGGTACTCTGTAACACTTTCTGAATGTAAAAAATACTACTAGATGCTTTTTTCACTCAAGAATTTTTTTTTGTCGAGTCTCGATATATTTCTTATGAGATATGTCAAATAAATAAACCGAGAATAGGAGGAAAATATTGTTATGATTTTTAAATGAAGAATTTAATATAATAAGAAAGGAAAATGTATTCTGTTGCACTTCGGATGGACGAAGAAATAAATTAAGAACGGATTGAGCGGAAAATTATACGGGACAAATCAAATATTATTGAAAAAGGTGATAAAAGGTAAAACTCGGTTGGTACCAATGATTCATATCACCATTACTTATCATTTATTATTTTAGTTTTGTTCAGAACTTTCGCATTTCGAAGGATGCTTTCTTGTATGTTTTGAATTGCATACGAGATGAATTTCCTTCTCCTTTGGAATCCACTGGAGTTCCTGTCAATTTAAAATACCCGATGATGCATCATCAAATAGCATTGAACAGTAACATGGAGACCATAATGATGCCTACTCCAACATTGTTAAGAGAATACGAGAGCAAATCACAAATAATTTAATAAATCAATAAACACAAAAAATAAAGACACAAATTCATTTAGATTTAATAATTCCTCAAAATTAATTGTCCTTTGGCTAAATCGGGATGTGCACACATTAATTGCTTGCTTATAATTGTTATCATCACAAAGATTTTCATAAAAACTTGCATTTTCAGGTACTTTAAAATTCTTCCGTTAGCGAATTAGTTGTAGAAACAAATTTTCCGTTTTTCAATGCTTTTGACATTAGGAAACGAGTTACAGAGTACCAAATTTCCACTTTCGGAAATGTAAATCCGAAAGTAGTAGATTTCATTCCGCTATCGAAATAGAGAGTACAAAATATTCGTTTTCGGAAAATTTCACTTTCGAAACGAAATACAGAGTAGGGCCCCAGATCGGAACTGCATAAGGTGGTTAGTTTTCGTGCCTTCGATTTGTCCAAACGTTTATTGTGTCCTTGGGTCCATTGGCCTTCGTAGTGGTGTCCCACCGAGCTTGCCACCTGGTCCATCCCTGCCACTGAAGCCGCTGATTACCGTTAGTGCGATATGTTTCCTTTGCCGCTAAGTCCCCCATTCAAACTGGAGCAGCGTATAATTGGACTGAGCTTACTACCTTTGAATTTTAAGTTTCTTCTAGCATATCCGTATTTGGACAGCTTCCGTTTCATTTATGCCAATTCTAGGCGAGTCTTTGATGAGGTTTATTGCTTCGTTCGTAGCTGACTGTATCTCGCAAATGGTTTTTTGCAACAATAACAACGGCGATATCGTCGACGAATCCGAATAACTTTACTCCTGACGGCAGTGTTTATTGAAGAACTCCGTCGTACATGATATTACAAAGTAGGGGACCCAGTTCTGATCCTTCTGGGACCCCTGGGGGACCGTTAGTGCGATATGTTTCCTTTGCCGCTAGGTCGCCACACAAACTGGAGCAGCGTATAATAGGACTGAGCTTACCACCTTTAGATTTTAAGTTTCTTCTAGCATATCCGTTATTAGGACAGCTTCCGTTTCATTATCTGCTAATTCTAGGCGAGTCTTTGATGAGGTTGATTGCTTCCTTCGTAGCTGACTGTATCTCGCAAATGGTTTTTTGCAACAGTAACAACGGCGATATCGTCGACGAATCCGATTATCTTTACTCCTGACGGCAGTGTTTATTGAAGAACTCCGTCGTACATGATATTACAAAGTAGGGGACCCAGTTCTGATCCTTCTGGGACCCCTGGGGAGAATATTTCAACTTTCTATTGATGAAGTAGCTGGATACAACCTTTCGTAAGTAGTATGGCGTATCCAGTCTGACTAGCTACCTTTTTATGGTGTATACATATTTATACATTTGTATTTTCTTCCAAGTAGAAATAATGGGTAGGTAGCACGTGTAACCCATTTGAGCAAAAAGTCGAACACATTGCCTGGAAGTTTGGCCACCTCTGCAGTATAATTTATCAATCCGATGGACGCTCTTTTCTTCATTATGATATGATATTAAATATCTTAGCGTTTACCGGGGTCGTCAGTAGCTATTTCTAAGACTAGGACTGTCGTTTTAAAACTGTTAGTCACCGATACCATTCTAAAATATCGAGTGGATGAAAAAATGTGGTCCCTAGTGAAAGTTGTATGAAAACCACAACTTATTGACGTTTAAATGTATTTTTTTTGAAGGGAAACTTCTTTAGCCGCGTTTCGGCAAATTTGCCTGAATCAGACGAAAAAGTGAAACGCTTCCCCTTCTCCAGCTTCAACAGGCAGTAAAATAGATTCTAAAAAAAAATACACAAACGGCGAGTCACAGGGCAACGATTCCAAAATAAACTGGAGCTACTGAAAAAGTTAAAAGAGGAGTGAAAAAACATACCCCAAAAGCTCAATTAATAATTTGATATCATCCATGCCCCAGAAATGTGCCGAGATTATCCAAAATAAGGGACAATACACAAAGTACTGCATATGTTGCGTTAGTTTTGCACAGGCATATTGTGATGTTTTTTTTTTGTTTTATATATATTTTTTTTTAATAAATAAATTATTAAAAAAATAAATATTTGGCTTCAGCAGTCCTACATAGGTAGAACCAAGCCTAGCTTCCCGCAACCATTTCTGTGTGCGTGTTATATATTTTTGCACGAATGGAAGGGACCTACAGTTTTCTGCCGTCACCGAACGGCGAGTTGGGAAGCTTTTACATGACAGATGATACTCTTGAATGCTTGTCAGGCATTCGAAAGAGGTGGGCACTGTGAAAAACTTTTAGGTGTTTACGGCGGGATTCGAACCCAAGACCGCTGGCTCAGTAGTCCGACGCACTAACCACTTGCGATACGGTGCCCATATTATTATTACCAAATAAATTATTACTTTATTAAAAGTATAAAAATATAATCTAGTGTTATAAAAACATAGTTCCACAAAAAAAAATTATTTCTAAAATAAATAAATCGGTAACGAATTCGCTTCGATATGCAGTTGCTTTTGTTTTGCACAGCACTGTACATATCGAGCCACAAAATATCAAAAGTAAAAGCAAGCGAAGAAAACAACAACAACAAAACAACACAGAAAATAAAGTTCTTATTTTCAACCCTACCATGCAAACATTAGGCCATCGCACGCGAGATAATTTTTGCAGACAGAAAATCGGTTTTGTTGGCGAAGGGACTGAGGTCTGCGGTAAGAAACGACTGAAAATCTTCTACGGAGTTTGCTCCGAAAAAAGACTACCACAGTGAAAAGGGGTTTATGCATACAATTTCTTCTGCGGATAAAAATGTTTTCATACAAAAATTTTATATGAGATGCGACTTCTTTTGGGTTTGTATATTCTTTGGTTTTATTCCTAAAGATAATATGAAAAATAAATAAAGTCGTTTTTAGTTCAAACCTTAAAATTCAGCTTGCAATACATTTTTGAATATTTCGATAGTTTTTTGGTGGCAGATAAGACTTCTTTGTTGTGCAATGCACATTGCAATACAAGATCTATTTCGGTAAATGTGTACAAAATGGATAACACCTCGATTTTGATGAAATGTTTGTAGAGGGTATTTTTTCGAGTATCTTTATGCATCGATGCCAAAAGTGGTGTCCACTTTGTACATATATCTTTATTTCCTACGACGAATTGTGTTGTTCTCAAATCAGGAGCTGGTAACCCTACGGGGATTGCTCTCCGATTTGCGGCGATTTGTCATGCTACTACGGTAATCTTCTTCTTCTTAGTTTGGCGCTACAGTTCGAGGTGAACCTGGGCCTGCTTCTCGCAACCATTTGTGTGTGCGTGTTATATTTTTGCACGAATGGAACGGACCTACAGTTTTTTGCCGACTCCGAACGGCGAGTTGAGAAGCTCAATCGTGACAAATGATACTCTTTGATGCTTATCAGACATTCGAAAGAGGTGGGCACTGTGAAAAACTTTTAGGTGTTTACGGCGGGATTCGAACCCAAGACCGCTGGCTCAGTAGTCTGACGCACTTACCACTTGCGCTACGGTGCACAGTGAGTGTTTATAAGAGGGACAGATTTATGCAAGCTATTGTAACAATACTGAGAGGCCAATATCCTATTTTCGCTGTACTGGCAACTTTTGTGAACCAGAGTATAGAACCTAATAAGTTTCACTTCTAACGCGCGAGATTCTCACGCACTTTTTTATTCCCTCTATTTCGTTCCATATTGTTCTTATGTTAAAGTCACTGGGTGATGAATTCTACTTCTGGATAGGAGTCTCTCCTTTGAGGCCAATCATTGGGTTATCTACAACGACAACGGTAGAATAGACCTTATTTATATAAATATATATCTATAAAGCTAGATCATTGGCCACAATTTTTTCCCCCCGAAGTCCGCTACTCTATTGAAGATGTAACTTCCATGTTTGTTTTTTTTTTTAATTAAAATCCAAGATCACTCAATTTGACGAAGTTCATATTCTTTGCTTCTTTTAGGACGTAATTTGTTTGGTGCCAATTTATGATTTTTAAATCGGTGGTCGGTACCGAAGCCGGGCCAAAATGCTACTGATCCTTGGTTCAGTAAATAAATTGCACTTCTTCTGCGGGTTTTCGGAAATACAGATTTTACTGTTAATAGCTTTCCGCAAAAGCTGTAGCATGCCATACTGAAAGATAAGTGACTTTTTAACCTAAAAACGACTTAGTTACTTTTTGCATATAGGATCTCGACTTTTTAACTCTTTTGGCTACATCTCGCACCGAAATGATTTTTAAACGAATGGCAAATGTGTTGAAAGTAGACAGATAATTATTGGAGTTGACATTTACATTTTTTTAATTGAATTGAAAGGGATACGTAACCTTGAAATGTGAGTGCCGATTGCCCAGTGACCTGTACTAGTTGTTACAAATCTAGCGGTCTCAGGTCTTGATCTACTGATCAAGTCGTGTGATTTATTTTTGTTGTGAACGGGCCATGTCTTCCTGGATATGGCAAATTTAATGAGGATTCTCCACCTGGAATTGGATTCAACTAGAAAGTGTTGAAACATTTTACCCTTGATAAATCCTAAGGTAGGATGTATTTCCACTATCTGGAAGTCGCTAGAGCGGTTTGGAAGGCGAAGGAATTTAACAATTCATAGTTCAGCTGAAAAGATATCCGATCCGACACCGCATCGATAAAAATCGTTATTTGTTTTTTAGGTTTATGAGCCAAAGTATTTTTACAGTGAACATATCACGACTCTGTCAGGACGAATACAGTTATCACTTAGCTTTTAAACTTCTACTCAAACAACTTCTTAGAATAATCTTTAACCAGGGCAACAGGTTTACATATATTTCCCTCTTTTTTTCTAAATTCACGAAATGCAGCGTATTAGGAATTTAAACAGGAGCTACTTGATAGAGTTAATTATATAAATTAAATGAAAATAAATAAAATAAACCGATAAACGACGATATTATAACTTAAACAAATACAATTGTTCTTTGCATCCTTGTTGTGAAATTAAAACAAAAACTAAGACATAATAAAAATTGACAATCTTCTAAATGAAAATGAGAAATATGTAAATATAAAGTAAAATACATATTTTTATAGCTAAGCACAAGAAAAGCTAATAATTATAATAAACATATGTTTGTAGCTCTAGCACTAAGCTCAATAAATGAAGTATGTACTTAAATAGAAAACATTTATTTACACGATCTACACTCTATCAAAAATTAGGGATACCATTTGGGATGACTGAAAATATTATTGTTTTTTTCTTCGAATTTAAAGTAAAACTAAAAAAAAAAATATTGCTATTTCTCTATATACTTAGTTTTTCTAACTTAAACATAGATAGCTATTTCTAACTCTTCACATTTTAAAAGTGAAAATCTTTCTAAAGCTAAAATTCTTTAAATGGTTTCTTTAATTCAAAAAAGAAATTAACAAATCATAAATAAAATAAACCAGGAAAACTATTTAATAGCCAGTTGTATGCATAGTAGAGAATATATACATAAAAAGTGTGTAGTTGTAATAAGAATAGTAGAGAAGAATATTTATGTAGTTAAATGTTTTCACAAATACAAAATATTAAATGTACAAACATACTCGTAATGTTGTTTTCATTGTTTAAAGAAATAAATAAATAAAATTTGAGAAAAGAATAAAGTTATTACCTTGCACACAACTATGCATTCTTAAGACAATCTATACAAAAAAATGATATAACATAATAATAAAATTAATTTAATTACAAAACTTGGACATTTTTCTATTGGAAAATATTACGCTTTGAGTTCTCAACTCAACTACTTCTCTAGCAAACTTCTATCAAACAAAATAAAATATACACACACTTACTTAAAGCAGTAATAAATTAGCATTAAATTAAAGTAAAAATAAAATATATTATACATATATATTATAGTTGTGATATATTAGTCAAAGAAAAAATAAATAATATTTATTACTCTATAAAAATAAAACTTTGTATCATTATATTGTTTATATTAAATTTGTTTGTACTTAAAACTAAATCACACCTTCTAAGGCTAGGGCCACGTACTGAGCGATGCAAAAAAATTAAAACATATGAAATCATCCTAGTTGCTAAGCGATGAGCGATGAAATACAAAATTAAAACAAAATTGAATGTAGAAGCGACGTCGCTCAGTACGTGGTGGCCCTAGCCCTAGCCTAAGAATAGCCAAATTATGTGGTAAGGGCGATGAGTTACTATCGCCATAAAATTAAACAAAATAAAAGAAAAGAAGGAGAAGATACGAGTCCTTACTAAAAAAAAATAAATATGGTTGTGCAAAACTATTGTTATGTTTAACACTTTTTCTATAAAAAATATTATTTTAATCACAATTAATACAATAAGCGTTATTATTTAATGTTTTTATTTTATTTTGTTTTATTTATTTAATCCCAATTCAACGGACGCCGGGACAGTGCTATTATATCCGTATATGTGTCTCTGTCTATTGATTCTGGTTTTAAATAAAGGGAGGGACTTAGACAGTTCTGTGGGAGCTAATGTTAGGAAAAACTCAATACTCATGAGAGATCCTGAACGGTAAACCTTTTCTGGGTGCCTGGTCATGGTCACCATGACATACCGGGGAAAGATAGAGCTGTGGTTCTGGCAAAAACAGGACTGGAAGACGTGGATACCCCCACGGTTACCACTATGGGTACGGCAATACACGCATTGAAAACCCCTTACAGGCTGTCTTTTCAAAAAGCTACTTTTTTCTGTGGTGTCAGTGTTGGATGACCCTATAGAAAACCCGAACCCACAACGGGCAAAGAAAGTAATCAATCTTAGCAGGGCAGAAATAAGACTGATGATTGGGCCACATCAACTTGATCAGTCATGCAAACAGACTGGGAGAATTGTGAAGAAGAGGATAAAAGCATCAAATACTTTCTCTGCGATTGTCCCGTTGTATGCACCTGGAAAGACATATGTAACTTCCTGGGCTGATATCACTCAGGTCAATTAAATTCATGAAGTTTAACTCCTTAGTGCAGCTACATTCTGCCCTGTTGCCCTGAATGTTGTGAACAGAACAGACAATATTTCCTTAACAAGCATCTCTACAGTAGAGGTAGAGAAATATCGATAGTCAGTGCCATCAATAGTTCTCGATAGTTGGCTTTTGACTATCGATATTTATCGATATATATCGATAGTTTTTTTCCTATTAAGGGTGACAATAAAAAAAAAGTTAAATACACCATATAAAATAACTTTTTCTCACCGAGAGAAGAGATTGGATTCCACATTTTAAAGAAACCCGGTCCATCATAAAATGCATATCCATCTACCTATAGACAAAGAGAATTGAGAGACCAACTCCTATTTCTACGTTGCTGACTCATAAAACGGGGAATCCCCTTTTTAATTTAAGAGAAAGACAAATAATAATGCCCCTATTCCTACACTTAACGGGGAATACCCTTTTTAAGTTAAATCCATTTTGACAATTGGGTTATTAGATCGGGCTCATCTGTGAAACTTTAAATATACTCCGTTCGATAGGTATCGACCATTTAAAGAAATTTTTGAAATTCTATATTTAAATGGCTATCGAAAATCGATAGTGGTCAAAAACTATCGATTGCTTTCGATAGTGGAAACTATGCCCAAAACGGTGTATGTATACTGATAGAAACTGCGTAAGGTGGTAGTTACAGTTTCCGTGCCTTGGGTTTGTCTAAAAGTATATGGTTGAGATCAATCTGCAGGTCCATCTTGCTGCCTGGTCATTGAAGTCACTCTTTCTTCTTCTTTGATCCTTTTGATGTCAGTCACTTCTTGATTACTAGCAGTTATAGATTCTTTGCATCTCGTGTGCAAAGATATCGATAGGGACCACCCCTGCCTCTGATGCCACTGATTACCCCTAGTGCGCTAAGTCGATATGGTATGATAACTTTCTCTTTGTTTCCTTTGCCGCTAGGGCCTTGGGCAGCGTATAACAGGGTTGGGCTTACTACCTTGGATTTTATGTTTCTTCCAGTATATCCGGGTCCTCCGATGTTCGGCAGTATTAGAGAAAGTGCAGCTTAAAGCTGTGACGCCTTTTAGTCGATGTGAGGCTTAAGATGAGTCTAATGTTCAGTATTACTCCTACGTAGAGTCTTTCGACCTGATAGTTTGACTTCCTAGCCTTATATACAAGTTTCCACATTTTTCCGGTTCATTATTAGGACAGCTTCCGTTATTTCTAGGCTGGCGGATATTAGCCAGTCTTTGATGAGGTTGATTGCTTCGTTAGTATCTGACTGTGTCTCGCAAATGTTCTTTGCAACAGTAACAACGCCTACATCGTCGGCGAATCCGATTATTTTCACTCCTGGTGGCAGTTTTAATTGCAGAACTCCGTCGTACATAATAGTCCAAAGTAGGGCCCAGTACTGATACTTGTGGGACTCCTCTCCTGCTGCGACTTTAAAGTACTTATCTCGTTCTTCGGTTTCATACATCAACCTTCTATTGCTGAAGTAGCTAGATAAAATCTTTCGCAAGTAGTTTTGGTGTAGACATTCTATTATACATGTGTATATTTATATGTATTTTCTTCTAAGTAAAAATAATGGGTATGTATGTAGCACGTGCAACCAATTTCAGCGAAAAGTCGAACACATAGCCTGAAAGTTTGGCCACCGCTGGTGTATAACATACCAAGAAAGACACACAAGGTCTGTTTAATACAGATTCTGTTGTGAGAGTTTGCTGTCAAAAAATATGTCGTCAGTTTAATTTACGTGCACCTTTTAAGTCTGAAAGATAAAAAAAAACAACTAGTGGTTTCGGTGGAAAAAAGTCCAAATGGCACAAAAGGGGCGCCGGCCGTTTTGATACCACAATCTCAGGTAACCCGTTTTTTCGAATGTAGTTTGAGATATTAACATCCACCATGTGGCGTTTAAGAAGAGGATCAATTCTCTTTAAGTTCAATATGCGTTTCTCGGCTCTCGCCAGAGCTGCACATTTGCACAGAAAGTGAATAAGAGTAAAAATTTCCCCTCACTAAAAAATCTAACTCATTCTTACTGGACAAATTTCTTCCGGTAGAAAGTAAACTATCTGTCAAAGTCAGCTGTTCCGTTTGTTTTGAATTATTTTTTCCTATTTTAACGCAAAAAGTAAAATAATGGAAAAAAAATCAACATAGATGAAAATTTAATGTTCTGAATGTTGAAATTTGCATTTCGAAATATGTATATTGCATACTGCATTGGTTCTGGGATATCATCAAGAGTGGACTTTTCTGTAAAATGGGATGTAATCATCTTTAGCGTGATGGTGTTCACTCCTTGAAGTATGCAATGGTTGTGCTAAGAAAGTACCCAAATATTACCTACGGCAAGAACCATTAATCCTATACACTTACCTGTCGAATTTGATCGGAGTTTGGAATTACTGCCCAATGAGGCAAAGTGATTTAAATTTGTGTGTGGCCTGAACACGAACTGTCAAAAGTAGAATAACAAATTTAGAATCAATGGCAGAAACGGCACAGCTAAACCTCTGTTTTTACTTTAGTTAAGAGTAGTTCGGCTTAGTATTTTAACATCATAAATTTTATATGAAATTTTTTTAATTTTTTTTTTTTCTAAATAAAACCAAATAAAACTGAAAACACCAAGATTTATGTATGTTGTGAAAATAAAACATTTCCATGCTCTTCGTTGAATCCTTCATAAAAATGTGAGCAAATTACTTTTAATTCGTTATGAATTAAGTTTATTCAATTTTCCATTGCGTTTCTTATAGAAATATTTCGAAGAACAAATTAATATAATAAACATCAATTTCATACATAAGATACAAACATATGGATATGGATAAATATATTTTCCTATGCTTAAGTTAAGTTAATTTGTAATAACACTGAATCTGTCAAAACAAAAATTTAAATAATAAAATACATATGTATAGGTACATACATGTATAATTCAAATATTTGTATATTATACAATATGCATTCATACTTTAAAAAAAAAAACACAAACAAATATGTTAGAGATAGTTATGCTGGTATTTTGTATAGTTTTATTACCGCGCTATCGCATCTGAAACTGTAAAACAAAACACCATATCAAATTTTTGTGACATTAAACAAAATTATTAATGAAGAAAAAAATTATTTAAATTACATAGAAAATGAAAAGAAAAATAATTTTAAAATAAATATATTGATATATTTGATTGTGAGTATTTTGTTTTATTTTATACTTATGTGAGTTCCTAAACTTGCGTCTCAGATGAGCAAAAGCAAAACGTTCCCTTTTTGGATGAAAATTGACGACGTTCTGTGTCTTATTGAAAGCTTCTGCAGGGAGAGATCAAATGTGCAAGATTACTGCAAACAGATTTAAAACGCCAGAAAAGCGGGGTTCACATTGAACGATTTGTTTGACACACTTGTTGGACGACCAAATTAGGGTAGCGTTCGAATTGAACGATATGTTTGACACATATCATTTCTGATAAGATGTTGAACTGTGAACATGGGGCGGGTATTTTATTTACTTCTTTAATTGCAGCATTATCGTTTTTGAATTCCAAATCAGTAGTAAATAATACTTCCATATCTGTTTCCTATTTTTTTGGAATTTTAAATCTCTGAAATACCAAAAATTTTAAAACATTTTGTCCGCGCTCGACACCATATTTTCGATGTTTACTCATTGAATACACAAAAAAAATAAAAAAATGACCTGAAGTTTGACAACAAGCGTTCACATTGAACGATATGTGTGTCAAGCATGGCAAAATGTTGAAAAATTTGAAAAACCATAGGATAAGTTGGACGACTTGTTTGAACGCCGTTCGAATTGAACGATTTGGTAGGTCGTCAAACAAGTGTGTCAAACAAATCGTTCAATGTGAACCCCGCTAAAAGCAAAATCCTAGCTTTACGTTTTCTGTATCAAAGAAGATTAATTCTTAGAATCGATGACGGTAGATGGTCAGCAAGTAACTTTTGTATGCTTTTATGCGCAGTGTACATTAATTTCTCGACTCGACTGTAGCTATAGAACGCTAGGAGTCGAAACACAAATTTTGTTTCCCCTCTATACTGCTTCTCAAACTATTCAATTGCACTTTAGCTGTCTCTGATAAAATAAGTTTAGACGGGCAATTGTCTCGGGTGGCTTATCTAAGCTATAAACCATTTATTAATTCAAGAACTTCTGATATGCAGATGGCTACAGCCATGACCGAGACTCGATACTTTTTAACGAAAAAGTTCGTTTAGTGCCATGTGTCTCTGCTATATAATTAACAGTGCCTCTCAAAGAGTTATTAGATGATGACTGTTTCACAATTCCACATTGTTTCTCAAGATCTACTACATTCGAAAAACCAATTATATATTTTGCAATTGTTGTGCAATAAAAGTACATATGTACATTATTGTAGTTTTTATAATTTGTAAATCTATTGAAATTTACGTAACGTAAATAGATGGTAATAAATTGATGTAAAAGTAGATATTTGCGGAATTGGAAATGGACACAAGGCTGTAAACTAGAATCAATGGAAAACTTAAATTGTTTCCACAGAAATAATTCAGAAAACAAGGAAAATTCGAGTTTGAAAGTACCGTTTTTACTGGAGCTAAGGGCTGAGCTCATGGGATTAGGTGTTTTTGCATCTAACTAGCGTATTGGTCGGCCTCAATTACATTTTATAATCACGTAATCGCCAAAAAAAAACATCCCTAATGTCATAAAGTTGAGGGTTATGTTGCTGTCTTATTGCCAATGTCAATTAGAGCGCAATAGTCTAGAAATATTTGCTATTAGCCGTGTTTTATTATCCCCGTGATCTGATCCGGATCAGATCAACAAATAAGTTTGTATGCATTACAACAACAATCCGAGATCTTGCTTCTTGTCAAGATCAATTTTCGTGATCTAAAAATTAGTTCGACTATTTCTCACTATGGTACACTTTCGTTTGTGAATGTTGCTGTATTATCGACAATTGCTAAGGGTAAATGTTGCCAGATTAGAATATAAAAATATTATTGGCAATCCAAATATCGTTAATGTTATTTTGTTCGAATAAATTAATTTTTCTGCTCATAATGATATTTAAGCGATGTGAAACTGAAATTATAGCTGCAAAATATTATTCTCATTCGGTATCTGTTAATCAAAATTAACAATTTCCTCCTAAAAAATAAAACAAGCGCATTCAATTTTCATTTAAAAGAAAATATTCATTCGCATGGCAACTTCGCACTAAATGTCAAAATTAACTTAGCTGGTACAATCACCACAACACAGAACTTTGATCTGGTTTGTTTTATTATTCTGATCTGATCCGGATCAGAACGGGGATAATAAAACACGGCTATTACAATTGTGCATTTAGCCTATTAATATTATAATAAAATATTTCTGTTCACCGTTTTTTGTACTACCCTGTGCCGATAGATTTTGATTCCACACGTTCCATATTCTAGCTGTCAAATATCAGTCGCATTTTCCGAAATTTGCATTTTCGTTTTTTGCAAACTGTGGGTGAATTTATTTACGCAGAGATTGGAAGGAAAAAAGAAAAATTAATAAAACGAATTTAATAAATTCGAATTTCGAATCAGATAACTTATATCACAATGAATTCCGTTGCACATAATATCGACGATAAAGAACGTACGGAAGATGTTCGCTTGAAAGACGTTTCACCTTTTAGTAAAATGCTGCTTTCGGAGCCCATTCGAAAGGGACTCCTAGCAGCAGGATTTATTTATCCTACAATAATCCAGGCAGCTGCCATCCCAGTGGGAAAGTCTGGAATGGGTAAGGCATATGAAAAATATTCTTCAATTCATCTTTAATCTTGTTTCCCGACAGATCTCCTTGTTCAATCGAAGTCTGGCACCGGCAAAACGTTAATATTCTCCACAATTCTTTTAGATGCATACCAAAGTGAAATACGTGAGCCTCAATCGCTGATACTCGTACCTACACGTGAGATCGCTGTACAAACTGAATATGTGCTCAACCAAATCGGAAAGTTCTGTCATGGTGAGAACATCAATTAAACAAAAAAAAAAACAAATAAACTTATTTTTTTACAGGATTCCGAGCTATCAGTGTAATTGGAGGCTTAGAAATTGCCGATGATAGGAAAAATTTGCAGGGAGCCAAAGCGATTGTTGGAACTCCCGGACGAGTTCTACATTTGATTCAAAATGAGATCTTGAATACGCTGAAAATACGCCTTCTTGTTATTGATGAGGCTGACAAAATGCACACACAATCATTCCGAACAGATTTAACGGCCATTCGACAGAATCTACCGTCGAGGAAGCAAACCATCGCCTGTAGTGCTACATTTTGCAATGATCTCGACAAAGAATTGGCTAAACTCATGAAGAGTCCTTTGCTTATCTCAACAGACAATCGAGCCACGCTTTTAGTGGGAATAAAACAGTTTGTCTATGAAATTCCTGAACAGAAGACAAGCATTCTCGAGATGAACCGTAAGCTGGAAGCCCTTAGAAAGATCTTTAGTAAAATACCATTTAAGCAGTGCATACTTTTCACTGGGTCTCAGTCGCGAGCTGAATCGTATAAAAATTACCTTGAAAAGGAGGGCTGGCCCTGTGAACTTATATCCGGAGCACAGGATCAGAAGACACGTCTGGAGATGTTCAAGAAATTCCGTGAATTCAAGACACGCATTATGGTGGCGACGGACCTCATGGCACGAGGCATTGATTCAGAGAATGCCAACCTTGTCATTAATCTAGAACTGCCCACAGATGTCGTCACATATTTGCATCGTATTGGGCGCGCCGGGCGATTTGGCTCGCATGGAATCGCCATCAGTTTTATTTCATCCGAAAAGGATCGAGTGCTTTTTACAAAGATTTCGGACAAAATAGGAACTGGGATGAATATCCTGCGCTTCCCTCAAAGTGATGTGGAGCGTGACTTTTGGGATTTCACAGATTTCGACAAAGACTCCCAGCAATATGGCTGCTTTGGCGATCCAGAGGTTCGTTGGGGATCGGACGATGGAGATAAGGAGAACTTGGTTGACAACAACTTCACACATTCAATAGATACCAAGACGTTTCAAGTTGATCTAAGGGAAGCCGCTATGGGTTTTCTAGAGCTTGTTCCCCAAAAGGCCGAAAATTTGCACAAGTTGACTCCCGAGTCTAGGCAGAGTTCTTCACAGAAATTGCCATCGTCCAATACAATAGACGATGCTAGTAGCATTGCTGCAGACAGTGACATTCTCCGAAGTAGCCAACAGGACATCCAACCAGTGGCCGCTGCCCCTCCTTTCCAATCGATTCTGCGTGAAAAGATGTCGATTCCGAATTTGGTAGACTTTCTAGTCGATCGGAAAGAGAAGGATAAACAAATCGATCCATTCGAGGACTACAAAAAAGCACTGGATAGCAGCAAAACCGAGTCAGTGGAGGACGTGATGAGGAGTCCTCAGAAACTAATGGATATCAAAAAACTCCTAATCAATTCCGAATCGAAGGATCCAGCTCCAATCAAAAAGGATATCTACTCCGACTATGAAAACTTCAACGAGGAGAGTGCATCAATAAGTCAGGCAACGTGCGCCGATGTAGACAAAGCCACATTTATCCTCTCCGTCGCCACTCCATCAGCTCTGGATGCATCCAGTCAGGATTTGAATACCAGTCAATGCGACGCGACTGAAGAGTCTGCCAGTGTACAAGAAATGAAGCATTTTCCATCGCCAGCAAACATCCACCCACCTGTAGCGATCCCGCAGGTTATCCAAGCGCCACCGGAGAGATCTCCCACTCTGAGCGAAAGGTCCGACATCAGTGTATACTCGGATGACACAGAACGCGGGAGCAGTGGATTCGATGAGAACATCATATCGGCAAGGACGTCGGGCATTGAAACCAGCGAAGAGGAGGGGTACTCAGAAGAGACAACCTATGGCGATGATTCTGTGTCGTATTTTACTGATGATTACGAGGAAGAAGACTGCTCCTACGAGGACGATGATGATTACGATGGCAGATACTTTTTTGATTACAATGATGACGATGAGAGCAGCGAGGCCGACCAAGATGAATTTGTAAACGTAGAAGAGGCGAAGGATATTTTGGATGAGAATGCAGAGAACTTTGATGAGAACGCCACAAGGGAGTATAAAGAAGCCTACTCACGTTGGGTGAACATGTATTGGAATCAGATGACACTGGTCAGAGATTATGTGACATTCTGCTCCTACATTCGGAAAACGGGTTAAATGTCAAATCAACGACATATGTATTCGAATATTATATTTTTTTTTTTTTTTCATAAGATTTAAAGAATTATTTCAGTTAAAAAGGTTTGGAATGCGCAATATTGAACCGTTGAATTAAAATTGAGATTGAAATTAAAATAAACAACATTATTTAATCTGATGAGAATCTTCTTTTTTCTGATTCGGTAGTTTTAAAACAGGTTGGTAGCTTTGGTGTGTATTCGAATCTGAAGTCACGATATTACAATATGTTAACAAGTTTTTGATGTTCTATTGAGTAGAATCACATGTGAGAAGCATATGCATAAGGTCTGTTTGGTATCTTTTTGGCAGATCTGTCAAATAGCAGAATCCTCTCAAAGAAAGAAAACTTGCACAAAAGTAAACAAACGCTTTTGTAACTACTTTTATTCAAACCTGGCAACGTGACAATTAATTTTTCCGAATTTATACGCGAGTTTTTTAAGGAAATTGGTTGCTAAATTTTATACTTAATTTAATAAATAAAGATGTCGAGTGATAAATTAAACATTTTGTTGGAGTTAATGGAGACATCGGGTGAATCTGAATCTGAAAATGACTGAATCATCTGACGATAACTCAGATATTATGCATGCAATCGAAGATTCGGATAGTGAAGTGAATCTCATTACTGAGAAAACCAAAAAAGGACAAAATTGCATTAAAACTTATTTGGAGTAAATTGTGCCTTCATATACTGAACAGGAATTTCGTGGAGACTTTAGAATTTCAAAAGCTTTATTTGAATAGCTAAGCAAGAAGTTCGAACAGTACACTATGCTCCGCCCAGACAAACGTTTTTCCGGTCGCAGGCATTTGGCAGTATTTTTGTGGCAGCGGTTTCCAGTTAGTCTTCTTTGAATCTTCATTAGGTAGGTTAGGTCCACTTTGAAGTAACAGTTGTTAACATTGACATTTTGTCCTAGGCTGTGTACAGATGCTGCTTTTTTTGTTGACAACATGTACGTACTTGGGTATGTCCTCGTTTCTTTCAAGGCCAACTCCTTTCGCCTGTCCAAAAAGATTCACATTCCTGCTTGAAACGAGTTTAGGAAATTGATTACAACTGTTTAAATAACAATCGATTGATTTTTAAATTGTTTCTTCTGATTCATGCATGAAATACCTACATACCTAGTCCTGCAATAAGTTCTGTTACACAATTTCCAGCGCTCATTGCTTAAAACTGTTTCTATGAACAGAACCGTTAACTTTTTTTTGAAAACATGCATTGATTAGTACAGAATACAAGCCAATTTGATTTCAGCTTGCGATCTATTATCATAGAGTAGGGTGTTAATGAGAATCAAATCGCGGTAATAGCGTTGCATAATTGCGAAGAGAGTACTGGCCAAATGTTCTACTCGTTAAAACTACTCGGATTATCGAGAATGTGATATATCAAGCAGAACCATGTCTAAGCTGATTCGAGATACTATTCACATGACAGCCTATCATCGGTAAACGGCACATCTTTCAAATCCTAACCTGAAAAAGGGCTGAACGTCTCTCACTAAGGTGTCACATGCCTCCATTTCTGGGAAAAAGGGGTGAAAACGGGAGCAACAGTTTACCAACTAGATGTGCTAGATGGTGTTGTGAAGGTTTTGACCAATACTCTATTGGATAGCTGGATCTTCCAACAGGGCTCTGCTCCAGCGCTTAAAGCTAAGACCAGAGAGGAATGACTCAGGGTCAATATTCCTGGCTTTATAGCAGCAGATGATTGGCTGTTGTGAAGTCCAGATTTGTATCCACTGGATTATTCTTAATGGTCAGAATTGGAGAGTATTGCCTGCAAGACTCGTCAGGAATTTGGGAAGCCTCAAACCAGCATTAATCGCAGCAGCGTCAATGACGTCCATGACAACGTTTGAAAGCCTGTGTGAAAGCAAAACGCAGTCATTTCGAGTGAAACCTATTTTTTCTAATAACCAATATTATGGTCTAATAAATGAAACAAAACTCAATACATGTTTATTGTTTTTTTTTTTATGACGTTTTGAACTTGAAACAGAGCTTATGGCAGGATTAGAGAGGACGGTTTATGATAATTAGAGTAGGTACGTATAAAATGAATCTTTCTGATGAAATCTAACGAATACAGCGTCGATTCTGCTCCCTGATTTCGTAGTAGATACACATTGCGATCAATTATTCATGTTTAAAGATTGCCTCCTTTAAAGTAAAATTGGGAGCGGGACGATTAAGCGCAAATCACTATTCCTAGTAACGAAATATCGCATATTTTAAATAAATCCCAAAACAGACATACCCTCCGAAACAAAACCAATAAACTAATTTCTGAAGACTGGCAATGCTGGTTTAAATTCTGCTGCTAAATAAATATGTCCGGGATATTACGGCTGGCTTCTGTAAGAACTTTGGAAGGCCACCTAGTGAACACATGAAACATTTTAGCGTGAACACCATACTATACCAGATAAATTTGCGTAACAGAACTTAATCTTTGTGTTTCGCCAGGATGAACTTTGTATAGATTATTTTTATATAAATTAACTATTAAAATTGTTCATACAGTCATACAGTAGGTGCCCAGCCTACATATATACAGTAGACTCTCCCTAAGTCGAATTTTTCTCTAACTCGACGTATTTCGCCATATTTTATCAATCCCTTCAATTTTCCATACAAAAACCATTCCGTAAGTCGAACTCCCTCTAAGTCGTCACTCTCTCTAACTCGAACACATTCTCTCGATTATTGGCATCTTTGTTCACCCCTTAAGTCGAATTTTGTTTAGCTCAAAACAAAAGTCATTACCCGTTCGGAATTCGTATTTGAGTATATACATAACTACCAACCATCAAGTTCCTACACACTTCAATATCCTAAATATGTGTAGCATCACGTGTGCTATCATCGTCAGCCGTCGTGTTTCTTCCTGTTCATATTCTTGGTACCTCCATACAAAGAAACAGTTTTTTAAAAAGTTACTTACTTACTTAGTGGGCGCTACAGCTCGAGGTGAACCTGGGCCTGCTTCTCGCAACCAATGTGTGTGCGTGTTATATTTTTGCACGAATGGAAGGGACCTACAGTTTTTTGCCGACTCCGAACGGCGAATTGAGAAACTTAATCGCGACAAATGATACTCCCTGATGCGTGTCAGACATTCGAAAGAGGTGGGCACTGTGAAAAACTTTTAGGTGTTTGCGGCGGGATTCGAACCCAAGACCGCTGGCTCAGTAGTCCGACGCACTAACCACTTGCGCTACGGTGCCCAAAAAAGTTACAGCGCAAAAAAACATTGGTATCCTTTTCTTTGTGTTGTTGGTTGCATTCAAAACAGGTTTTTCAATGGATCTATCTGCGTATGTATATAAAAAGAGCTTGTTTTAGTAAGATTCCAGCTGGGATTCTAGCCAGTTCAACGGAGCTGATGCAGTCTTTATGTGCATGTTTGTAGCTAAATCAATTAAAAACAATGTAAGTTATATGAATTATCGCGAGGCAAACTGTGTGGTCAACAGTTTTGTTTATATATAAAGGGTGATTTTTTAAGAGGTTGAGAACTTTTTTTAAAAAAAAAACACAAAAAATTCGAAAAAATGAATGAAATATTTATTTGAATCGATAGTTTGAACCTTGCAATTTAATGTTTAAAGATAATTTCATGCAAATGTTGACCGCGGCTGCGTCTCAGGTAGCCCATCCGCTGAGTCCAATTTTGGCATACTCTTTCACACATATCGGCCGGTATCTCACGAATGAATGCATGGATGTTGGCTTCCAGTGCGTCAATCGAAGCGGGCTTGTCCCTATAGACATTAGCCTTGACATACCCCCACAAAAAATAATCTAATGGTGTCAAATCGCACGATCTAGGCGGCCAATTGACCGGCCCGAAACGTGAAATTAACTGTTCACCAAACTCGCCTCGCAATTGCGCCATTGTTTCGCGTGCTGTGTGGCATGTGGCACCGTCTTGTTGAAACCACATATCATGCAAGTCAAGAACTTCCATTTCGGGCAAAAAAAAGTGCTGTAACAAAGGCCTAACTGCTGGGAACGGCGCCGAATCGACATTTCGCGGTCTTCTGTCACACTAGCTGATACGGCCGCAATATTTTCTTCACTACGCACAGTACGTAAACGTGTTGGTGGTTTAATGTCCAACAAAGTAAATTTGGTGCGAAATTTGGTCACAATCTTCCGAATAGACTGCTCAGAAGGTCGAGAATGCCGATCATAAAATGGAAGCAGCGCGCGATGAACATTTCGAACCGAGCACGAATTTTGATAGTAAAATTCAATAATTTGCAAGCGTTGTTCATTTGTAAGACGATCCATGGTTAAATTGCAAACCAAACTGAAGCTGTTTGACAGTGACACAAGGTACTAAACACACGTCAGCTGTCAAAACCAGTGTTGCCAAAACCAAACCAGCTAAAAAATCACCCTTTATTAAAACAGACGTTTTAAAACAAAAATAAATGTTTCTCTCTATTACTCGAATTTTTGCCAAACTCTCTCTAACTCGAACAAATCTTGGTATCCCGTGAAAATTTAACTTAGGGAGACTCGACTGTATACATACACATGGTATATGTTTCTAAATGTATGCATATGCAACCTTTTGCACAAAACTTTATTGCATGCTTTTTGGTGCCTTTTTGGCCGTCAAATGTCAAAATGTCATCCCAATAGCACGCAAGACTTATTTGATCACGTAATTAAATTCCAATATACATGTTGAGCTTCAGGCAGCAAACCAAGAAAGCTTTTCTTCAGTTTACAAAAGCTTTCAATTTACATATCGCATCGACATCACACTCACACAACACACACCCTTTAGTTCGAAGAGAATAAAATAAAATTTTGACAGTAAAGTCCGCGACCGTCACAATGTCAACGTACCCCGCCAAATGAATGGAAAGATAACCACACGACGACAATAAAGTGTTAAACCACCAGCTGAGAAGTGTTGTAGTGTAGTAGTAAGTTTTTTTTGTCCGTCCACGTGCGATTTCTTGAAATTATTTACCTTGTTACGCGATTAATAATAATTGTGCAGTGAAAATCGTGAAAACATTCCCAACCCAACCTGTGTACACTGTACGTTTGTGTCCGGAGGAAAAAATGTTTCAATTCATCATTTTCGCGTACCTAATTATAGTGAAGCTATTTTGGCTGGTGTAAGTACCCTACCTACCTCTCTACTCTACAGATTAGTTTGCGCCCGTTTTTGGCGTTAAATATTTTCCAATTTTACTGCCATACTGGATGACGACAATAGTTCATAATGTGGAGCGGACTTAAATCCACTTAAATGAATTAATTAAATGGTATTTACATAAACCATCGAATGTTTCTTATATTTTTTTATTTCCTTAATACAGTGACAGTGAAGAAATAGAGCTTTCTTTTTCTAATGCTTTTCAGTTTTCACTGTATCTCCCACCTCCCACGTCCCCCAACCAATTGTCACAATCTCTTAAATATACAAACAATTGGTAAAAACTCTCTTAAAGGTTTTGTACTCTTTTATTCTGTACTTTGACTTTGAATCTTTGATGTACATACTTATGTATGTGTAAACAATTTGATTTGATTTGATTTGATTGAATGAATAAGGGCGAGTATACAAACATATGTAATCAACTATCTATTTAATTAATTAATCCGTCTCGACAATGAAAGAAGTCAACATCACTTACTAACGTGGTGTCAAGCTGTCAAGTGACGACACGAATTGGCTACGTGCCGATGCCGTTTAACCTAACTAGTTTAACATTAAAATTAACGCAAAAGGTTATATGCAAACGATTACTAATTGATGAAGCAAATGCCTTGTTAAATTATTATCAATACGTATTCATGTATGTATACATGTGTACATATTATTATTTTATTTGTATTTAAACAAGAAGTTCCCCGAATTGTTAATTTTGGGCCACGATAACATTTTCAGTAACCACAATTATTGTTTGTATGCACATCCATACATATGTATACATACATACATTCAATGACCTTGGTCAATTAAAACGACCAAACAAAATTATCATCTCACAAATTCGCCCTAAGTTTAAAAGACAACTAACTTTTCAGAATGATTGATTCATTAACGCCCATCCTAAACTTGGTGGTTAAGCTAGAAGTGCAGACGGTTATCAGATCTTACAAATTTGTCAGGGGATGTCTATCTTCAACATCCACTGAGCTACCGGGTTTTTAAAAAGTTGCTCCAGAGAAGGAGGTATCAACGATTACTCAATTCTAACTTCTGGTGTATTAAACCCAGACCATAGCCAATAAAGTGGGCTCGTTTGATAGACAGTCTTTATCACAGTTACACATGGCTATTACCATCCGTGCTTTCATTTTCGAGACGTATTTGTTTTAAAACACAATTTTTGTGAAAATCGCATTTATCTCGGGAAAGTGTGCTTATAATTTGGTGCGCCATAATGTTACCTATCTACACATTCACCATACAAATGGTTACAGTTTTCCATGTATGAAAGTAATTTAACTACAAGAACCATTCAAAAATGACCATTAGCTTGTATGCAGTACTACCAATTTCGCGTACAATCCTTCATTTCGTCCAAACACTACGGCACTTTTGTAGAAATTCATCCTCGTAGCAAGTACCTCTTTTTTGTTTTCAAGAAACCCTTCGCCGCAAGCTTCCCAAGTAGAGAAGAATGTAAGCGAGGGAGAGTGGTGACAGACTTTGATACAACGGTATTCATCGATGGGTCAAAGATGGACTGCGGTGTGGGTGCGGGAATTTTCTTGGAAAAACTCGGCATATCTAAGTCCTACCGTATTCCAAATTTCGCCAGCGTCTTCCAAGCGGAAGTACTGGCGATCCTCGAAGCCTGTCGCAACCTAATAAATGATCCAACACCCAAACATAATATCGCCAAGCCGCAATTAAAGCCGTAAATTCGGCAACCACCTCTTCGAAACTAGTAGACCGTTGCCAGGAACAGCTCAACCGCCTGTGCAACCAGGCTAGAGTCACGCTTCTCAAGGTTCCAGGACATAGGCCGTTGAGGGTAACGAGAGACCCGACGAACTTGGCAGGCGAAGGTCAGCCCTTAACAGCTCACTAGCGGAAAACGTTCTTATTCCTATAGGTGCTGTTGAGGGCAATATACTCTCACACTTCTTTAAATTAGCCGGTCTCAGGTGGACCAGTCTGACAAACTGTGTCATATCCAGAAAGTTATGGCCAAATTACAACAGGTCTAAAACAAACGAACTGCTTGCTACTAAGAACACGCTCAGACATCGCTAGAGTAGTGGCAGTCAGTACAGAACACTGGCCAATAGGAGACCATGCAGCCAAACTAGCGATCCCTCACAACAGTTTCTGTCGTAGCTGCAAAAATGAAAATGAAAAAGAATCTCTAATTTACTTTCTGTGCAAATGTACGGCTCTGGCGAGAGCCAGGCAACGCATACTAGGCAAGCTATTCTTCGACGACCTCAAAGAGATATCTGGGAAAAGTATTGGAGAGCTGATCCTCTTCCTAAATTCCACAGGATGGATATTAATATCACAACTTTACTTTCAAATACTTTCAAATAAACCGGTCACTTGACTTGGTTGTGGTATCAAAATGGCACTTTTATATTTGAGAAAATAGTGAAAATACTGCATATTGGGAGGGAAAATTATAGTTATACAGCCCTAACTCAATAATGGCTTATCGGATTGAAAAACCAAAAAATTGGTAAAATTAGTAAATTTGTAAAAAAAAAATGGTAAGATTCTCCTGTGTTGTCCTGAAGCTGAGCAATGTTCAAAACAATTATTCCAAGCATCGCCTACAATTTTCTTTCAGTGGTGACCACTGCCAGCAGTCGGGCAGCAGTGTGTATCGTTGCAATACTGTGTGTGTGAGTATATGTGCGCGCTCTAACATGACCATAACTGGCCGAACATAATGGTGACGCTGTAGTGGAAGTAGGCAGTGATGTCAAAGTTAAAATATACGGAAACCCTATAGCGCGAACACAATGCGAAGCTGATGCTGTAGTATGAATTGTATGGTGAAGCGCAAAGTTCAGCCAACTTCAACTTTCTACTACCACTACAGCGTCATCATTGTGTTCGGCCAAGAATGCTTTGCATTGTTCAGCAATCATTATCACAATTTGCGGCTCTCGCACTCAACCAATCTTAACAAATGAGGTGTCAAAAGAAAGAGGATTTTCTAGCAGTGATTTGCATTTTTAGTTTATAAATATTATTAACAATCTCACATGTAGAAAATCTACAACCCTTTACTATTTACGCATAAAATGGCTACCTATTGGCCTCTAGTGTTCTAGTGGCACCTTGTTCCAAAAAATAAGAGCTACTTTTCGTGATAGAGATCCTGATGAATATTAAGATTAAGTGTAAACAAATTATTTATATTTATAAAATCAGAGTCATTGCTCCAAGACATTATTTTCTTTGGACACCTCATTTGTGAATGTACGTTGAAATAATGTTAAAAAACATTATGCATATGCTTTTTATCAGTTGATAAGCTTTCGATGAATGTGAGAATCATTGAAATCGGTGCAGAAATAAACTCTCAGCAGGAATCATAAGCTCTTGCGCTACCGATTTAATTTTTTTTGGTTTTGTTGCTGTTTTTTTTTCTATTTTTCTTATTCGTGATGAGATTACAGAAGAGTACCCACAAGCTAATAGGTCTGTTTGGTAACATGCTAGTTTTGGAAAGTTCTACGTAAACTACATAGAATCTGACAGTTTCATGGCTCTCAATTTTTTTTTACTCTCATTTGGCTCTCTCTTTGCGATGAATTATCTGCAAGACCAATTCCTCGGGGTGGGCCGAGCCAACTCTGTGAAACCATCCATCTGGCAGTTTGTGAAATGTCATAATCTTCATTGTTAGTGGAAAACAAAAACAATTTGATAGGTTTGACCAAGTGTTGTTTGAAAAGCGTTTGTTTACTTTTGTGCAAGTTTTCTGTCTTTGAGAGGAGTTCTCTCTCTTTGAGAGGATTCTACTATTTGACAGATCTCAATTCCGTGTGCCAAAAAAGATACCAAACACACCTAATATTATTAGCCGTGTTTTTTTTAAAGTGAGCACATACTCACTTTTGGAATCACAAAAAAAACGGGTATACTCACTTCTATACTCACTTTGTACAACTGTTTTGTGATTTTCAAATTGAGTACGTTCCGGATTTTAGATCTTAACTAGTAGTTAAGGCCTAAAATGTGGAACGCAAAACTTGCCTAACTCTTTAGTTGACAGCTGACATTTCACAAACGTCATGGTACAGCATTGCATTTATCAACTTCATTTACAAAAAAAGGAAATCTTACGGACACATCCAATTACAAATGCCAAAAGCAAATTTTCGTCCAACCTTTAACCGATTTCAGTGCCATTGGTATTCAGAGTCTGAAACTGCTGTACCAAGTAAAGCGTTTACTTGGAGAATTTTACCTAGTGTTATAGCAAGCGAATTTGTTTTTGTAGTGTGGGTAAATTGAAAAGTGAGTATGTACTCACTTAATAAAAAACACGGCTATTTATGAAAGAACTTGGTTGAAAAGTTTTTATAACCGCGGCGGTTGAGTGTGTAGCGCGTTTTTTTTTTCTACTTTTGGCGCGGGGTACAACTGAGTTTAGGGGTCCCAGGTTCTTTTCCTTTCGTCCCAGGTTCGTCGACTGCTGCGAATGGAGTGGATTCGATGAGTATATATGCGATTGACTTGAATTTTATCGAACATAGACTAGTTGCACCGTAGCGCAAGTGGTTAGTGCGTCGGACTACTGTGCTAGCGGTCTTGGGTTCGAATCCCGCCGCAAACACCTAAAAGTTTTTCACAGTGCCCACCTCTTTCGAATGTCTGACAAGCATCAAAGAGTATCATTTGTCACGATTGAGCTTCTCAACTCGCCGTTCGGAGTCGGCAAAAAACTGTAGGTCCCTTCCATTCGTGCAAAATATAACACGCACACACAAATGGTTGCGAGAAGCAGGCCCAGGTTCACCTCGAGCTGTAGCGCCAACTAAGTAAGTAAGTATAGACTAGTTATAATTTACTTTCTTTCCAATAAAGTGGAGCTACACACCTCATCCACGTGATGTTACACATAGCTCGGGACTGTTGGATACAGTCGCATAATTATTATTTTTTTTTTTTGTATAAGGCTTAGTCACATCATGCAAACATTCGCTGTATTTTATTTTATAGTACATATATGTATAATCCATCTTCTCATAGTGAAGGTTAATGATAATGAAACACAATATTGTTTTTTGCAATTTACATTTTATTACTGCAAAAGGTAACTTCAAAGGTTAATCTAGTTAGCTGGCTAAATCTCAATTATTTTTTGACTCATATTTTACTATACGAGTACGTTAACTGATAAACCAAATGTGGATGTTTGTAAAAGCAAACAGTAATAATAACATTTATAAATAGAGTGCATACATACATATATGATCTTTGTACGAAACTCAGTATTTATTTATTAAGTTCAGTGCTTTAAAAATGCACCCTTTTGGTAAGACATTATGAGTACCAACCACAAATTTTCCTTCAACTTTTAACAGATTTCAGTGCCGTCTGGCTAACAGAATCTTGAACTTCCATACTAAGTATTAGTTTATTTGATAAATTTTACCCACTAGTGAATGTGTTCAAAGAAGAATTTGCCCAGGGTTCTATTTTTCAGTTGACTCATGTAGCTCTTCGTTATCACATGCCCTGCAAATGTCATCATCATTCAGTCGCGTAATCTTTTCATGTGGCATCTTCGAGTTTTGTGCCCAGTATGCACTCCTATTAGCATTGACAATGACTTCCTGTCTTTTTGTAGGAGTTTCCTTGTTCTTGTTTTGTCGTATTCTGGCCACAATTTTCTTGATACCTCGCATGTGGTTAGTGAATTTCACTTATAGAAAAATTAATGACTTTCCAATTTTTATAAATTTGGCCCGAATACCCTTTGCAAATGAAGCCAAATACCTGGGAATGACAGTCGACGCAAAGCTGAAGTGGAACTCGCACGTGAAAATGAAACGTAAAGAATTAGAAATCAAATATAGAGAAATGTACTGGTTGATCGGGAAACATTCCCACCTCAGTACCGAGAACAAACTGCTTTTATACAAGCAAGTGCTAAAGCCGGTGTGGACCTACGGTATACAACTTTGGGGTTGTACCAAGAAAACAAATGCCAATATTTTACAGACCTTTCAAAATAAAGTGTTAAGAGAAATTGTCCAAGCACCGTGGTATGCTAGAAACGACGATATCCACAGGGATCTCGGAATTCCGACAATCAAAGCTGAAACTAGAAACTTCGCGCGAAAACATAGAAACCGACTAATCGGACATGTTAATCATACAGTCCTACTTATTTTGGATGAGAGCAATTTATTGCGCCGACTACAAAGGACAAAACCTTTCGACTTGGCGAGATAAGGATTAACCGCATCTAAATTGCGGAATATGCAGGATCTTTCATTGGAAAGTAACCTGCCAAACGTTTATATTTCGTGATAGAAAAATTGCTTGATAAGTAGTATAACTTAGTTGCAGTATCTAACAAATTTATATCGAAGGGTAGTGTTTTTGGTCAGTAAGAATCTGACACTACTATGAGCACGCGCTTGCTATTCTCATAGTGTCTATGGAAGATTTTCACCTACCCTCGGAAAAAAAAAAAAAAAAAAAAAATATATTATTAATGTAAATTGTAATATCCTCTCGCGATATTGTCATCATTGTCACCAATTGGGCGGCCTTTATTACTGCTAGAACCTCAGCTTGGAAAACGCTGCTTTGGTCGTATGGAGCTGCTTATTCCTAGTTCCTCCGAGAAGTAACCAAACCCGCTCCTATTAAAAGTAAAAAATAAAATTGTTTTTATCTACTTTTAGGGGCTAGGGGTTGATTTTTTTTAGTGTGGTCGCGTGGGGATATTATTAGTAAAAAAAAAACTCCATGACATCATTGAAATTGACCGAAATACAGAATCAAACGCACAAACCAGCATACAGTAAAATGAGGTTACTTTCACACAGGACAGCAGTCGTTGCGTTTCAATTATCTAATGGCATAGCATTCGGGGCTATATAATGATAACCAAAATAAAACAACGAAATTTCAAGGCCAAAATGTGTTATATAGAACTTATAATAACATGTTTACAGTGGACATTCTAATAAAAAAGAGGCAATTTTTTTTATCAGTAAAAAGGATGATAATATTACTTCGGTAATATTGCAACTTATTTTTCAGTCATTAACTTGCCTTAGGTTTTAGGTACCGATATATGGCAAGACCTAGCTGATGGATATATTTATTTTCGCTTAATGTTGCAATAAATGTTTATGCATTTATGTATGTACAGTGTATTTTCTTTTGTAAATTCTAGTGAACAGGAAGATACTACGTAAAATTCTTTGATATGACAAAAAACTTATTACATTAGGATACAAATTAGGAAGAAAATCAAAGTTCTGCGGTAATAGTTTTTAATGTTTTATCAAATAATTTAACTCAGCTCTATTTCATTCCTGTGCAAAACATACCGGATTTTTGGTTATACTTAATATTTTGCCAGTAGCCGTTGCTTCTTCTTACGTCTGCGCATCTTTTACGCATGGACAACACTAAATTTTCAATTACAGCTTTTGTAATGCTTTACGGATTCCAGTATATCCCTGTACTGAAAACGATCCATAATACCGCTTATTTCATATAGCGGACCACAACCTTAGTCAAAAAAAATATCTTCGCACAATGATTGAGCCTTTTTCATGCTTTACCATAGGGCGACAATGTTGTGGCTGAAGACGTGTCCTATTCTTTCATCTAACATGAATATTTCCATCAAAAGGAATAACGTTAAACTTACTATCACCGCTTAGTTTGGGGCCAATTTAAAAAGTGACTTAGTCTCGGATGAATTTAAATAGTTTGTTGCGAAATTCAGTCTAAGAAACGCTTAGCCTAAGCAAGTTGATCAAGGACTAACTAGAACAACAAAATGGTACGTTTTCTCTATATGCTTAGCAGTCAGTTGAGGCTTTTTACATGGTCGAAAAGAACACAATGCAGCTTCTTTTATACCTCTCCGTATGTTTCTTGCTTCAATTGAAAGATTAAGTTCGCTAACGATCTATTTTGGAAGACAATAAAGGATCTTTTACGACCGTCTTCTAGATTTCCCGGTCGGTTCGGCCTGTTGTTTTTCGTGGACGTCTTTAAAAATAAATGGTTTCAATCGGTTTTCCCCTTCGAAACTTTTTTCTAATATCCTATATTGTCGATGATGCCATTTTGTACTTTTGGGCTAATTTTTTTTTTTTTGTGTAGACCTGCCTTGAAGTCAGCTACAACTTGATTTTTAACGAATCTACTGTATTTATTTTTGGCCAATTTAGTAATAACAAATGTTGAAACAACTAAGTTGCTTATGTCATTTTCACTTTTCTTTTGTCTAAAATTCAATTCAAATGACAGTCAAAACCGTTATAAACAAGTTTAAGAGGAAGGAAATGCGGTGCATTTGGAAATCCGGTATGTTTTGCACAGGCATGAAATAGAGCTGAGTTAAATTATTTGATAAAACATTAAAAACTATTTCCGCAGAACTTTGATTTTCTTCCTAATTTGTATCCTAATGTAATTAGTTTTTTGTCATATCAAAGAATTTTACGTAGTATCTTCCTGTTCACTAGAATTTACAAAAGAACATTTTTCAAAAAAAAATCCGGTATGTTTTGCACAACACTGTACATATGTATCTCAATCTCAAAGACACCAAAATTTGCTTTCAATTTTTCCATTTGAAAAAAAACTTATCGTTCATTATTTTAAAATACAGTAAAGTTTCCGAATTGGGACACTCTGTAGTTCGTACACCTCTTAATTGGGTCAGCCATCGTGTCCACCCTCGGAATCTCCATACACAACACCCACCACAATTGGGACAGTTCTAACTGGGGCACCTCTCAAATGGGACATAGCTACAATTTTTCCTAGAATCCCTGAAATCGGTACGCTAAACGGGACCGTAGACACAAAATTCATCGAATTATGACTTTTCTAATTGGGACAGTTATGCACTACAAGTAAGTTTCGTATGTAAAGTTCGAAGCTGCATCAAATATACTTAAATCTTCGCATTTCGTACAAATCCCGTTTTTGAATTTTCGCTGTAAAATTGCAAATTAGTATGTATATCCGTTGATATTAATAATTTATAATCATAAATTGTTTATTTTTTTCATCTTCAACACAACTCTCTCTAAATGAGACACCTCCGATATGGGACAAAAAAAAAAAAGTTGGTCCCGTCAATGTCCCAATTTGTGAGGTTTTACTATAAGAATGTTTCAGTTGTGTCCGCTTAAAATGCCCTTTTGACATAAAGGAGTAATCTAACATGCAATTTAGAAAATATATATTTTTAAAATAAAAAAATCCAACTACATACATAAGTACGTGTACATGGTCCCGTTGCAAGTCAAATGCAACAACTTTTTCTTTGTCAACGACAAGTAATGATATTTTTTTCATAATATGTAGTCATTCATTTACAAACATAACTCTGAATAAATTGAGATTGCGAAATGAAACACTGATATAAGAATCGGTTTTGGTAAGATATTTCCTGTACTAAGTTAACTCAGCTGCTTTTAGTCAGTCTGTGTGTTATTTTGTACCCAGACGACCGACCGACGTTGTGGTTGGTAGGTATTCCTTTGAATTGATAACTGTTGTGCACCATTTTATCTTTAGTATTATGTTACGTTGATATTGTGGAAGAGTCTAGTCGAGTCGGCTTAGGTTGCGTGTAATTTTTTTTTTGTAGAACAACAAGTTATTGTTGACAGTATTACGTATTTCCTGACAGAGAACTTTGTTTTTGATTGATTTCGGCTGTTATCGCTTTTACACTCTCAAATATGGTTAACAACATGACAGGTAGTCGTTGGATCTAAGCTCTGAAAATTCTAACCTTGGTTACTCTCTGACGGCAATAAACCAGATCTATTCGTACTGGCAAGACTTTAAACTTTCATTAAGGTTAGTACGGTGCTCGCGCTAAACTAAATTTTTGCCGGTCTCCAAAAATTCACATGGAAACCGAAGATAAATGCCGGATAAATTTTGTTTGTAGAGTTGGTTGTAGAAATTTAAAATTAGTTTTAGAAATTGATGAATCCACCGTCGTCATAAACCTTTTTTCCTGTGCTCCTGATTATTTTAATTTTTTCCTTGACTTCCCCGACATTGCCCTTTTCATTTTCATACTCGTGCTTGAATAAACGCACAGCAGCAGCAGTATACATGCACCTATTTACCTCTTTTCACAAAAATACTCGAAAAATTCAAACCGAATAATTGATTTTTGTTTTAAATTTCTATTTGAATTTAAAACGTAAAAATTCCGCCGCTAAATAAATGTCCCGGACATTAAATGGCTGGCTAAAATTTTGTGGACATATCCTATTAAGCGAGCATTTTAGCATGAGCACCGTACACTCGGATAAATTTTCCAGTGGAATTTTATCTTTGCGTTTAGCAACGACATATTTTGTATGAAAAATATAGTTTAGCACGAGCACCGTATTAGCCTTTAGCATTCAAGTTTCCATTGCTAATAAAATGAGACGCATGCTGTCTCGAGTTCTTTCACAGTCCCACCTCTTCCGAATGTCTGACAAACATTCATTTGCCGTAAGAAACACTGAACTCACGATTCGGAGACGGCAAAAAACTGTCAGTCCTTTGCATTCGTGGAGGACTGCCTTTTTCTTTTAGGTGGTGCGAACCATTTGTGTGTGCGTGTTATGTTTGTGTACAAATAGAAGGGACCTACAGTTTTTTGCCGACTCCAAATGTCGAGTTGAGACGCTCTTTGCGAAATGATACTCTAACTATGATTGCTTGTCAGGCATTCGAAAGAGGTAGCACCGTGAACACAACTTTTAGGTGTTTGCTGGCATTGAACCCGGCCAGCATTGCGTAGTAGTGCAACGCACTTACCACTATACTACGGTGCCACGGAAACTCAAATAGGAATTACAATAGATCATCCGTCTCCAACGTCATGCTTACATGACTTGCATTTTTTGGTAAACGATTCGGATTGGCTATTGGCAGCGGGCATTTTCTACTCATAGGACTGCTAATGCGCATTTCAGTTGATCATGCAACAAAAGATGTCTCTGCTATCGACTACCTAATAAAGTACTATAAAAACATCTTCTGACTTTTTTTGTTCTCAAGCCATGTCAACAAAAGTAAAAACCCACACACGCTATTTTTTCCAAAAACAAAAACACAACCAAATAACTTTTGACTTTAGGCCAAAAGACTGTGATTAAAATAAAAGCGAGCTTTTTCATACCATGACCTATGTGACAAACCAGATAAGCACACTTTATAATTTTAGAACTTTAACTACTTTGTCACATGGTTATCGGCTGAGTGTGAACTTTTAAGATTCATTAATATTTTTTTTTTTACTGTCAATGCAGTGGGTGTGTTTCAATGAGTCGAATCATGGGCAGTATTCTTCGTAATCGTTTCTATTATTATTCCTGTGGTTTTGATTTTTATTTACCTATACACACATCTGTATAGGTGTATGTATGTACCTTATTCTTTTCATAGGTACTTTTATAATTTTTTAATGACCGGAAGTACAAAATGACATTTGTCATACGACACGAAACTTCTTGTTAATGTTTCATCATATGAAAATAACCACACGCATTGTTTGACACATACGAGTACATGTACATCCAAATGTAAAAATGAACATGTTGGTATATAATTGTTCTGCTTTTAATCAGAATGTAAACAAACCACATGTATGTATAAATTTGAATCATGCTTAAACTGGCCTCGTCTGGAATCTAACGAACAGTGACAGTCGGGAGTAAATACTCATACTTGGCAATAATTCTGCATATTGAGTGTTTTGCCAAAGGTTCATTTAGACGCACAGTGGATAATGTTGCGTTGATAAAATAGATAATGAGACCAAAGCGCTAGTAGGTAACTTATCCTGCATTTAAGTTGTCATATCCAGTAGTCTTCCCCAACAATGGGTCATATTGTGTGAACACCTGATACCGTTAGCCAGAAACCTGACTGGCCCCTATCAGTACGAGTTTGGTGTAGGAAAGTCTACCATAGACCAAATTTTTACAAAACTCAAAATGTCCAAATCGAAACTCACCACCTGTTTATCGATTTTAGTCTATGACAACATCTGTAGCTAAGCCATCTCTATTTTCAACTTCACTGACCAATTTAATCGTCTGTGCAGGATGACGCTGGAGAAAGCTCGCTACTAAACCAAGTCGGTAATGACCTCACGGAGACCATTGATCTCGAAAACGGATTTAGACAAGGTGACGCACTGTCATGCAATTTCTTCAAAATCACACTTGAAACAATTGTTCGAAACTCACAAGCCAACACACGAGGGACGATATTTCAAAAGTCCGTTTAATTACTTGTATAAACCGGCGATGCTAACATTATTGGTAGAACACAGCGTGCTGTCACAAGCTATAACAGCGAGCTGTTTGCAAGTATAGAATCGAAAAACAAACGTCAGAATCACAATAGATGGTTACAACTTTGAAGTAGGAAATGACTTTGTCTACCTCGGCTCTGCTATCACGTGAAAAAATGACACCCCATCTAAAATCAAACGAAGAATTAGTCTTGCCAATCACTGTTTCTTTAGGCCAAAAAGGTAATTGAGTAGTAAAGCCCCCATCCGATCAACTAACGAGACTCTATAAAGACCTTTATCATCCCAGTCCTGTGAACCTGAAGATCACTTAACAGTGATAATTGTTCCCGCAGCCACTTTTACTTAAGGTACTACGTTTGTATTAGGTCGCTTTGTTGTCTGTTCGGTACAAATTTTGCAATTGATTTTACACTAACTTCCCGCTAGTGCTAGAGACTTGAAATTTTAAACATAGCTCAGAACTGGATGACAATGCAATATTAATTCGCTTTCTTGTCTATCTGTTCGTTAGGGTTACGTACGGACCTTCAAAGACCTTATAAAACCTGTAAATATGCAACGTTTTTCTGGTGATTTTATCTCTGTGACTATACTTAAAATTTTGCATTGCATACTCTTAAGCTATAACACATAGTATTTTAATTTTTGAGTTTTAACGAGACGGAAGTGAATAAGTTGCTTATTATTAAAAAAACTTATTTATAAAAATACATTTTTAATATACCACGTTTTTAAGACGAACTAAAAAGAATAAAAAAATTATTTAAATAAAAAGAAGTTTTTAATACACATATGTATCTACTACGTTTTTAAACGGACTAAAAAGTAAAAAAAAAATAACTTCTCTTAGCCCCATACAGTATACAGATATGTAGTTCTGAAAATTTGTGATTGTGAATTCCGTTATTCAAAATTCACAATCACAAATTTTCAGGACTATCTGTATGGGGCTCAGAGAAATTATTTTTACTTTTTAGTCCGTTGAAAAACGTAGTATGTATATTAAAAATTTCTTCTTATTTAAATTTAAATATTTTTTTTATTTAAGTTGAGCATAGCAACATACTTAAGTATTTATTTAAGACGACTATCATCTACTGAAAAACTACCCTTATTGCAGAACAATCGATATTTGTTGTCGCCTAAGCATAATTTTTGTAGAAACTTCCTAACGACAGCAGATGAATATTCAAGTAGGGCTGACTTATAGTCAAAGATACCGCTAAACTACTACAATAGGTCTTTTTACTTTGTAGACAGTTGTAAAAATCAACTTCTCTGATACATAAAGTCTTTAATCTACGAGTACCTACTACAACGTTTCTTTTAACCCTTTCCGACACGATGTCCCTTATAAGGGACACCATTTAGTACATTTTGCTACATTTTGGTACATTTTCGAAAAAAATTTTATTGCATTTTCGTGATCAGTTGCTTCAAGGTAGTCAATATAACAAATCCTATGAAAAATTCATATTTACAAATTAATTGTTGGGATAATAAAAGGGTCGATGTAAATATTTAGAGTTCTGATTAAAAAAGAAAAAAAGCTACGCGCGACAGAAGTGAAATTTTTTCGCTGTAATCATGGACAAAGGAGGAAGAGTTTGTGATAAGAGGGAAATTTTCATACAATTTTCGAATTTATTCAATTAACCATATTGAACACACACACAGAATACGCTGTAAAGTCTCTAAAACACAACTAAGCAGACAAAACTCTCCAAGACAATATATGCTATAAATTCACCATGAAAGTAACACCATAATTTACACGGAAACATTCAATATTGTCGTTTTCCCCTCATACGTTTAACGTTTAACGCAACCGTTTAATGTCTGAAGTTGAGTGGGAAGTTTCAAATCTTGCGACATCGGCCTATTGGAAACTGATCCTTTTTTGTTATCTTCCCACTTAAACCCCCAAAACTAACCCACCAAAGTCAAAATTTAACTTTTGAATTTCACTCCTATATTTGGGTATGCGTCAAATATTCACTGAGAAGAACGCTTGAGACAGACAGAAAGACAGACACCGAGGTGATTCCATAAGTGTTCAGTTTTGCCAATTGGGTACGAAATACTAAAAAAGAGCGAACCAATCTCCTAAACTTGTTTTTGATGAGTAAACGGCTTTGGCGTGATGGTGTTAGCTTCTAAAAGTATACAATGGTTGCTTCTAGAAAGTGCTAAAAAGTACAACCAAGTCAAAACGATGTGTTGTACTCCTCTATCGCATGGTACATCTGCTTAATTTCCTTTCAATTTATAAAAGGCACCCGCGGCTAAAGCTAGAGCATGCCCTAGCTTTAGCTGTTGTGATTTTGCACGAAAGCTTTCCTGTAGTTCTTCCAACCAACTACAAAAACGATCTTGTATGAATTCAAGTAGTTCCAATTGGATTGCATACGAAATGCAGTGCTCGAAAATAGATGGCGCTTATTCACTTTTTTGCATACCAGCTGATTTCTAATGAAATTAAAGGATGTTTTAAGACGTTCATATATTCACGAAAGCAATTACCGATTTTATTATTTCCGTACATTTTTTTAGAATTTTAGGTTTGAAACGAATTTTTATTATTCATCCACTATCAACGAATAAATGCGCATGGTTGCGGGGAAATAAATTTGTTCAGTCCCTGGAAGCTGGAACTTTCAAATGTCAAACAAATAATGATTTTAAACGTTGACGGCGCTAGTGAGTCAGTTGGAATTTTGTGAGCTTTCAGCGTGTGTACGTTTATCACTTCTTGGCACTTTTGTTCCGATGTAGTTCTGGCTTTAAGCGACTGCAGAAAGAAATTTACTTTAAACAACTTATTGTTCTAAAAAAATGCGCTCTTTTCACCGCGACTGTACTAATGTACATAATATGTATATTGTTTACAAAAAATAATGCATTTAAAAGCATTTACTCACTTATTATACATACATATTCGTTTCGCTAAAAGTTCGTTTCGTATTTTTTTTTTTTTAAGTTCTTTCTATTTCTCACTTGCCATATGTTTGTAGAATATTTTTTTTTTATTGTTGATTTATTACTCTCTGTAGCTCTCCCACTGATAACGTGGAAAACAGTCTGCGCGCGTCTTATCTGCAAATCGAAATTAATATAAATTTAAGAAAGCATAATGTCTGAGGTTTAGTTCAATTCGGTTGCTAGTCGTGGATAAAGTCAGTAATTGTGAATTATTTTAACCCGCGCGTGAAAAAGTGGGTGGATCCTTACAAAATTAACGCTTTTTTTTCTTTCCTAACGGTGTATAGTGATTAGCTGCCAAAGAAAATTAAGAGAAAAATAAATATATTACAACGTGTACCTATAGAAAATAAAAATAAAACGAATACAAAAAGTGAAATACTATATTTTTCAGGCTATGTTTTTAAGGACTATCATGTTGTAAGAATGGTGAGTGCAATTTGCAATACAAAAAAAAGAAAAATATCATACTCAGTGAAGTGGTTATAGCCGGTGATTAGAAGAATGATAACCAGTAATCTACAAAGACTTTGTACTTACACAGACTCTTATCGGACGTACACACGCGATGCGACTTAATTTACAGCAGGCAGAGGCATATAAAAATATCCTGAAATTTCACATAGAAAGGATTCTTTTTCTGGGGGTTATTTGTAGGTCGTTTTACCGTGTTAAATTGAACACAAGCTTTTATGAAATGCTCCAAAACTATTTTCAGGCAATTTTTACAAGTTCTCTAAAGTGTCAGGTGAATATCAGAAAACAATCCAATCCCATGTTATGTGGCTTTATTCTATTTGGATCACTTGGAATACTTACGAACGAAGTGCAGTCACAAAAACCTGTTCAAGTTAGTTCTAGTGCATCACAGTCACACAAACCCTGTTCGGTTCAGTTTGTTCAGATATTCTATAAACACAGCGTGCATTCGTTACATCTACCCTGCAGTTCAATAAGATGAATGATTTCCCTACAAATGTAGTTACGGAATTGACTGCTCAACTTTATTACTATTGCTGATAAGGATAGCTCAAAGTTGTTCTAAATTTAACGGTGTCTCACTCTCAAATATATTTTATAAAGATTCAAAACTTAAGTAATCCTAGAAATGTACGTGAAATATACGTAGCTGGTGACATTTGCCTTATTTAACTCGATCTTACCGCGAGACCAGATACTTCTAGTTTCAAGTATCTTATCCAAAGATATCTTTATGTATTTACTTCCTGTAGTGGGCACCGTGGGCGTGGTGGTTAGTGCGTTGGACTACTATGCAATGCTGCCCGGGTCCGATCCCAGCAAACACCTAAAAGTTTTTTCACGGTGCCAACTTCTTCGAATGTCTGACAAGTATTCAAAAGTGTCATTTGTCAATGAGCTTCTCAACTCGCCATTTGGAGTCGGCACAAAACTGTAGGTTTTGCCATTCATGCAAAAATATAACACGCTAACACAAATGGCTGCGAGAATAAGGCGCTGGTTCACCCCAAGCTGTAGCGCTATCTAAAGTAAAGTAACTCTGCTACAACTGCAGTAACGCAATAACGTGTTTTACTATTTCTACCGACTTGCTTTAGAAGACTGCATACTGTGATTCATACAGCCTTCCTTTGCCAAAGTTTCCAATTTTTTTTTTTTTTTTTGGTTAAATAAGATGCCAGATTCAACTTTACAATAAAGAACCACTCCAGTCATCACTCACAATTCACAAGTTCAATTTTTGCGGACACAATCATTATCCTTGACTATATATAAAGATTTGTTACATTTATAAGTATGTACCGCAAGAGTGCTAATAACAACACCTGTTCACAATAGCTAGCCTAGAATACAATTTTCTATTTTTATGCAATCTTCCGTCTGACAATCCTACTATTTGCCACCCGGGCCATTCCCCCTACGGTTTATTCTGTAAAATCTTACCCCCCACACACACTCATAAGCAATGTGTTGTGTATACATGCATACACACATGTATGTAGTTCTGCATCAATCAGCCCATCAGCTGAATGAATAGGCGCGCCAAATGTTTTTTTTTTTTATTATTAGATTCAATGACAGGTTGGCTTCAGGCATCGGGCCAACTGACAGTCGCCGCGAGGTGTAGTGCCGTTTTTGTCTCGACTTCGGAAGTGATTACATTTATCGTTTCACGGAACTGAAATTCAAAATAGAACTGCTAACATGTAATTACGTTTTAATGAATTAATCAAGATCTCTGTTTAGATTTTAACGTATTTTCTTGCAACTCGCACCTATAACTGTTTGCTATTCGGACGACAAGTGATTTTTAATTAACTGTATATGTTGCGGTATTTTTTTAACAGAATATTTACAGTTTAAGTTCAATGGCAACTGAAGCTCGTGTGTGCCGTGTGGGTGTGTATAACTGTGTATATGTGGGTTGTGTTTTCATTAAATTGTCAAACTTGCTGCAGTAGTAGTTGTTTTACAATGCCTTATGTTTTTTGTAATTAAAAGGCAGGAGATAAAAGTGTTTATTGTGAATAATAATATAAAAAATTAATTACCTTCGTGTGTGTCATCTTGTTTTTTTATTGGTCGAGCTCTGTCTACTTTACTTTGTACCCGTACAAGATAAGATTGTATTACAGTGTATTTTTAGGGCCCAGATAATCTGATAAGATTATGCGTTATCATAAACTATAATGATATAATAGTACATTATATACATACATATGTGTATGATTTAAAACGAGTCTTACAAATATGAACATGCCAAGTCGATTAAACTTCATGTCGATTAGACTCCATGTATACATAGTAAATATGTTGATTGGTCTTTTTTCATCTATTTATTGTAAATACATATATGTATGTATGAAGTGAAACCCGGTTAAGAACCACCCTCTTAAGTGCAAAACTCGCATGTAATGGTCGATTTTTTGAATCCCTATGTTTATAAAGAAATATTCTTGTTAAAATCCCCTTTTAAGTATACATCGCTTAACTACATTCCCCATTTAAATACTAATTGTTTCCCGTTCTTTCGTCAAAATGTACATGAAATATTCCCCTTTTAAATACCCTTTTTTAATAAAGCGCTAGAATCGAAATAATTCACTAGGTAATAAGCTTAGTCTTGTACATAATGTGGTTCTAGTACTTTAGTAAAACTTTGACGTTTTCTTTTGGCGTTCACTTTTCGATTGTTGGTTGTGAATATATTTCGTCTTTTCACGGCTTGTCTGAGCAGTTTAGCGGGTTTTTATAAGTTAAAGAGTAATCTCATTAAATTATTAGCTTACAAAAAAAATGCAACATGGAACGGATTTTGTTGACCAGAAAAAGCTAAAAAAGGCAAAAAAGGCATTTAATAATAAAGGTTTTTAACCATTATTAACATTGTAATAGCTCTGTACAACCAAAGACATTTTAAAGTTTTCTGGTAACACTCGTTTGCGATTATCTGTCAGGAAAGCCTTGAATGAACTGAAGAATCTCGAAACATTGGCAGAGAATAAAAGATGTCACGTCGTTAATTTTAATATTTGAGCCCAATTTGGAGTTTGCGCCGCCATTTCCCTAATTTGTTGAAAAAACGGCGCACATTTCATCACATCTTCAGCTACTGGCCCTGTAGCTTATTGTAATTTTTCCTCGATCTCGTTGAAAGTCCTAAACACCTCTTAAATAGGCCTCCCTAAATATGACGCATTGCACTAAGATCAAATGTTCAAATTAAAATACACCTACTAGGACTCACCGGTTATTTGTAAACTCTTGAAAATGTGCTCTTTCGGGTCGACCAAAAATCTTTTTTCCGATTGCACTACAAAATTTTGCAATTGGCTTGAATGTTTTCCCGCGTCTTTGGGCATTTTCACTTTCAATGACAAACAAGAAAATGTTTTAGGAAAATCACGCATTTTAGCACACGCAATATTCAACAAACTAGCACTAAGTATGTATGTATGTATGTATGTATGTATGTATGTATGTATGTATGTATGTATGTATGTATGTATGTGACGGAATATGAAGCTAAATGAAAAGACTTACTTACATACTTAACGGGCTCCCGACCCGTGAAGAGTCTCTGCCTGAGATACGGCAGTCTTCCACTCTCTTCGATCCAGGGCACGCTGCTTCCAGTCGTCTAGACCAATCGCACTGGCATCCGCAGTAGCTTGGTCCTTAAACCGGAGGTGGTTCGGTCTTCCTTGTCGTCTCGAACCTGGGGGCTGTGATTCGAAGATCCTCTTTGCTGGAGCATTGTTGTCCATTCGCTCGATGTGGCCGAGCCAGTGTAGTCGACGTGTTTTGGCTTTGCGGACTACATCCACATCTTGGTACAGCTCATAGAGTTCGCGGTTGTATCTGCTCCTCCATTCGCCCTCCTCGCATACGGGACCGAAAATCCGACGAAGAATTTTTCTCTCGAAAGTATTCAAAATCTGCTCTGCTTTCCTGCTTATCGTCCAACACTCGGCTCCATACAGCAGAACTGGCAGGATCAATATTTTGTAGAGCATGCATTGTGTCTTCCGAGTTAGGAGTTTTGAGTTTCATAGGGTAAGTCTTCGTCGAATCTCCACTAAGGTGTCATTCGTGGAGTTGATGTTTACTCCGAGGTAGGTAAACTCCTTAACCACTTCGAAGTTACTGTTGCCAACAGTGACGTTTTGTCCTAGGCGGTGGACAGATGTTTCTTTGTTTGTTGACAACATGTACTTGGTTTTGTCCTAGTTCACTTTAAGGCCAACTCGTTTCGCCTGTTCTTCAATTGCCGTAAAAGCCTCTAAGACGGCGCGCTGGGAGCGACCGATGATGTCGATGTCGTCCGCGTATCCCAGTAGCTGGACATATTTGTAAAAGTTAGTGCCTTCCGTGTTTACACCTGCCCTGCGCACTATCTGTTCCAGCACAAGATTGAAGAAGTCACATAACAGCGCATCTCCTTTCCGAAATCCGGTGCATGTTTGGAATAGTTCGGAGGAACTGTTTCCAAATTGCACGTGTCACCGCGTGTTTTCCAGCGTCACGTGGCATAGCTGGATCAGTTTAGTCGGGATCCCGAATTCGGCCATCGCCTTGTAGAGCTCAAGACGATGAATGCTATCATATGCGGCTTTGAAGTCGATGAATAGATAGTGAGTCTCGACTTGAAATTCGTTGCTGCAAAGGTTTCAGACGTTCACACAGTACGTGGGATAGGATCTTATATACGACATTAAGCAAGGATATGCCTCGGTAGTTCTTACAGGACATAGGATCGCCTTTCTTGAAGATGAGGCATATAGAGCTGATATTCCAGTCATCGGGCATGGCTTCCTCCACCCATACTTGGTTGATGACTTGGTGCATGCACCCTACCAAAGCATCACCACCATATTTGAAAAGCTCCGCTGATAGACCATCAGAGCTGGCAGCCTTGTTGTTCTTCAGCTTTTTGATAGCTGAGTGGACCTCTTCAAAACTGGGAGGGGGGATGGATTCTTCACACATCTACTATTCCCTGCGCTTCGGTGACTAGGTTTCCTTCACTGTTTCGAAGAGCCTGCGTTCCGGGCTTGAAGCCTGCTGCCAGTTGCTTGGCTTTCCTATAAAACATCCGGATGTTGTTCCTATCGCGGGACTCTTCGATAACCTTGAGCTGGGAGACTGCGTGGGGCCTGAGATCGCATGTACAGCAGCACAAGAAAAAATTGGTGTGTGTATTGCGCTAGTGAAAACACACGGTGCAGATATGTGCATGTTCATACGAGAGCAAACCTGCTCTTATAAGTGCGGACACCAACATTTCTTTCGTGTGAGCAAGGACAAATCGTATACTTAAGAAGAAAGTGCACAGCGACGTTGACATATGTATGTATATGTATGTAAAGGGTTTTTCAATAAAAGCGCTACAAAAGTTTTTTTTAAATAAAACAAAAACGGTTTTGGATATCAATGAAATTCTTTATTCCTGTGAAAGTACGTTCGATGCCATTATGTATGGAACTCGACTTCTTTTGCATGGCCACCACGGGCACGCTTGCAGAAGTCCAGACGCTGCACCCAATTTTCGACGGTTTTCAAGCATAAATCAGCCGATACTGCTGCAATTTCACGTTCGATATTCGTACGAAGTTCATCAATCGTCGCTGGCTTGTTGGCATAGACCATAGACTTGACGTAGATCCACAGGAAATAGTCTAACGGCGTCAAATCGCACGACCGAGGCGGCCAAGCGACTGGACCATTTCGTGAGATAACACGTTCTCCAAACTTGGTTTCCAATAAATTGATTGTGACATTCGCTGTGTGGCTTGTGGCGCCGTCCTGTTGGAACCACATGTCCTCCAAGTCCATATCATCCAATTGGGGCCAAAAATATTCGGTTATCATTGAACGGTAGCGATTCCCATTCACAGTAACGTGCCAAAAGAGCGGCAAGAAATATGGCGTCCTTTGCTGTCCCTGTCGCTCTACTTTTGTAGCGTCCCTGTTGAAAAACCCTGTACATGTAGCACCAAAGAGGAAAAAAAGGCAGTGTGGATGAAAAAAGGCTAAAAAGGCAATATGTAATAAGTGAATAGGCAAATAAAGGCAAAATCAACAATCAATCCGTTCCCCAGTTATAACAATTTCGGCTGATTTAGTTATTACTAGATAATCCGCCGGACTGGCCTGAATAAACGACAAAAAAAGGGTTATGACCTGATCTTCAAACCCACGAATCCATTGGCATCGGAATTCATTAAAGGCTAAAATTTGAATCCCTTGAGTTCTATAGTAAATATGAAAATACCGAAATACAAAACCTAGTATAACTGATTAAATAAAACTTAAATTAATTCGTCCACGTAAAAAATATACGTTTGCATTCTCTGACGCAGCTGCCCGTGCTGCCAATGCATCCCAGTCAGTAAACATTTCTCTCACTCGTTACACTAGGTTTTCTAAAATGTCCAAAAGTACAACTTGACGTCCATAATCTCCAGCAATGCCAAAGGACAATCCTTTGTTAAACTGCCCATCCCCTTCTTAATCTAATGACTGTAGTAACTCTCTGTCTGTCATAAATAATAACCGGCAACTGTCAAAATAATAACATCCTGGAAGTCGTATTTTATTGCATTTCTAAATCTTTATTGGGCCAAACCCAAAAAAAACGCTATAGATACATGGATTAACATAAAAACCAGTCTCACGCCATTGCTTCAGCACAATAGGAAGTTGCCATCCTTATTCATGCGTCAACATGCAAAACTTATTACCATTTGGAACATCAAACATTTCCTCTTTCGGGCCTTGTTCGTGCGATAAATTTATGACAACTCGTAAAAAAAAAAAGATTCTATTCTACTTCCAGGTGTGGTAGACATTTACCAGAGAACTCTTAAGTTTGCCGGCAGAAAGAGAATCGTGCCACCAAAGACCACCAAACAACGTGATTTAAATCAATAAAAAAAAATATTTTAATTTATGTGTACGAAAAAAAAACACACTCAAAAACCATTGGAAATTTTAAACACGATCTATAAATAATTTAATTTATAATCTGGGCATCAACTTAGCAAATATGTATATACATATACTACAAATACATGTGAGTTTGAACATCACAGGTTTGGGACACGACTAATGAGCGAACAGAATATAAAAAGTACCTACTTCTTGCTTATATAATAAACACCAAGTTGTATCAGCAAGGAAGACAATTTTTGGGACAGTACCTCTCCGATTTGGTGGCAAGGCCGATTGGCTCATTTATATGCTGAGCGTAACCTTAAAGGGATCACCGAGTTCTATAAATGTGTTTAGTTGGGTGATATACGTGTAGCATACGAGTATTTAAAGATGTTCATGCATAGAATGCAAGATTCATATACAGTATAATCTCTCATAACGGACGGACAAATTTTAATTACCAACCTTTAAAGTTGCAGATTTCATACTATTTACGTTCCCTTAACCGGACACTCACTTGATCGGATGCGGACACGCATATCCGTTAGAAATTATTTTATTTAATTCCATTAGATGGACAAAACGAAACCTTATGTATCGCTTAGTGACCTATTTTTTTGATCTGTGAAGGTCCTAGGGTCCTAGGTTGCGAATTTATGTAAATAAATAAATAAATACAAACCAAAAGAGCTTCACATCGAGTATTTGTTTTTATTTTCCTTTCAGTTTAAAATAAACATACAATAGACTCTCGATAACGTGAACAATTAAATACCAAGCCAGTTCACGTTTGCGAGAGAGTTCACGTTTGCGAAGGTTGAATTTTAACAAAAGAATAGGACAATACAATCCCATAGAAGAAATTCATTTAAAAACTTTTTTAATTATGTATTTTTATTTTATTTATTACATAACTGTATTTCTAATGGATTTTTAAGAACAAGTTATGGCAAAGGAACATAAATACCGTGTTGCCACGTGTGCTTGGAATCAAGTCAAAATCTGGTAAAAATGTACATATTTTATTGATATCCGTTGAGGTTGAGGAAATATCTTGAAGGTCTAATAAGAAATATTCTCCCAGCATTATTTAGAAGGAGAGTGCCGGGCCGCTGGTGACAGAGGGATCCTTCCCCCTCCCCATCCATGCAGCTTAGACAGATGTCATTGGCGAGGGTTCCCAAACTTTGTTTTCGTTGTTTTAATCCTTTCAAATAAAGTTGCAGTGTTTTTTCTATGTTTTGATAAATAAATAGAATTTATTAAAAAACAATTATGCTTATCCCTGGAACGGAACACTACCTTAGCCGAACATATATGTTGTCACCATCACTGTCCGCCTATGGGCGGTTTCACTGTAAATAATTTATATTGGAGCAAACAGCGTAGTACTTCCAGGCGCTCTATCACCTCAAACCCCACCCGTGTTCGCACAATTTATTGCAAACAAAAAAAATAAACACATTTCCACCGATTTGAGTTATTGTACTTCAAAATATTTAATTTTTCATTAGCACTATTTATATACTTAATCTAACATTCACGAGACCCTGAACTTGAAAATAAAACAGAATACGTTTGTTTTTTTTTTTTTTTTTTTTTTTTAATACTAACCGGGCTTAATGTTTACTTTTAAAATACTATAAAGCTAAAAATAAATAAATACACTACTTCCACTACTCTTCACTTTGATGGGGTACGAGAACACTTAATAATTTGATGTGTTGTATTTTATCTGCCGCCACTTTCTAAACATTATAATTAAATCGTTTTATTTTGGTGATTTGGATAAATGACGTATTACGAAAGATTCGAATACGACTAATGGCATAGGTTGACTTGGACTTGGACACTCAATCAATTTGGGTAACAAATGACATAATTAATCTTGAGTTGGTAATTTCATTCAAATGTATGTCATTCGCTGACATTTGATTTTGACACTCGTCGACTTATTGACGTTTGACATGTAAAAAGTTTTATGTGGGTGTTGCAATGATTGGATAACTGACATCGGGTAAAATTGTGCAAGTTGTAGTTTTCTTCCATAAAGTGTTTTTTTTTTTAATTGGGATGAAGAACTTTAAACCGTGATTACTAATAGAACCCAAATGGTTTTGAGTAAATATTTTGCAAGTATCAGACGAGTAGATCTGTTTATTAATTTGCCAAGTTGGTAAGCAACATTACGCTTGAACTGTGGAAAATTGCGCGAGTGTTTGTATCTTATTATTTTGTCATAAAACACTTATTATGAACGTTTAGAGGTTAGAAGCTAATGGATATTACAAACAGGTCTAATTTGTAGTTGTGGTCATGATGCAAACATGATTGATTTCCTAATTGATTTGTGTACTTTATCCTTATTTAAGTCTTCGATTTTTTTCATTCTAGAGTCAAGTTTGAATGCCAAAAAATACTAAAAATACATTTTCTTAGCTAACCCGCTGAGTCCTTGTCATCTATCAGTACAGTGAAACTTCCCTTTGGCGGACAGTGATGGTGAGAGCATTTCTGTCCGCCTAAGGGAGTTGTCCGGTCAAGGGATAAACACAATTATCTTTAAATGAATTATCTTTTTTAATCTTTATTTAAAATGATTAACAGCTGTATGAATGAGGAGAAAGAAGAATCCCCTTATCACCTCCTGTGCAGCTTCTTGTCACTCTTATCCTAAAGAAAAAACCGCCCAAGTGCGAGTCAGACTCGCGCTCAAAAGGTTCCGTTGTTTTAAAACTAGTTATATTTTGTTTAACCCTCTGGGACTGACGTGCCCTAATTTTCACAATTACACTGACGTGGTAGTATACCAGACACCACCATTTTGGCAGCTTGTATTTTCAAAATTCGTTTTATATTCCTACTTTTAACTATTATATTTGAAAGTTTCTCAACTTTCGTGCTTTATTAAAGTATGCATTATTAAAATTAATAAGACATACATAAAAGTTAAACATACATTTTTATTGATATGCCAAATATCGACGCAACGCTAGTTTTTCGATTTTGTGGTGTCTGTCATACAACCACGTCAGTCCCAGAAGGTTAAATAACTGTTTCGATTCGTTAACACAAAAAACGAAAACGATCCACCTCTATATTCACTTTACAAACTTATAATCAGTATTATTATTTGTGTGTAGCTCGTCCATTAACCTTTTTTGCACTGCACTACTGAGTTTTGAGGTCCCAGGTTCGTTTTCTGGCAAAATCCGTATTTTTATTTCTTTTTTTTTTTCAATTTTTTTCATTGAAATTGGTCCAGTAGTTTACGAGTTAATCTGTTGAGAAACTGAATTTTTCGACATAAAATTGAATTTTTCGACGAAATTTTCTCAAAAACTATACAACTTACGAGACTCGCTATATTTTTCTTTAAAAATATAGTTAATCACCTACGTACCATAATTTGTTCCCATTTTTGACTTCAGTAGTTTCCGAGAAAAATGTGTGGTCCTTTTTGTATAATATTTTTCACACATTTATGGCAATAACTCCCAAAGTTTCTAACGGAAAAACTAAGCAAAATATTTTGTTTCGAGCCCTTTCGAATGATTTCCCATATGATATATTTTTCAGAATTTTATTTTTTTTACCCACCCTGTTTCACAATATTTTTGAGTAATATGTTGTCCAAGTATGTGGACCACCGTAATGTATAAGTATGCCAAATTTCAAGTTTCTAGGAAGAACGGTTCTTGCTGCTTTTATCATGACAGACATTTTTGAGTTACAGCGAACTTATAATGGTTCATTACCATATGGGTACGGAACCCAAAAAAAAGATTTTGGGAGAAAATTCTTCAATAGACCTTCAAGATAAATTTCCCCAAACGAATATCAATAAAATACGGAAATTCATCCAACTTTTAAAATTATTCCAAGCGCCCGTGGTAACACAATGGACCCAGTACATGAATCCTACCGAGTACAAGTACTTAACGATATTTGAATATAGAATAGAGTTCACGTTTAAATGCCGAAAAATACTTGTTGTTAGCTAACCCGCTGAGTCTTTGACATCTATCAGTAGATTGATACAGTGAAATCTCTCTTAAGTGGGCAGCCAAGGGACTGGAGTTTTTTGTCTGCTCATGAGAGCTGCCCGGAAATGCCAGTTGTCCGCTAATGAGAGATTTTACTGTATATGTAAATACCTATTTTGTTTTAATTCTTCATCACTTAGGACTCGGTACTTTAAAGGTTCTTTTTTGTTATAAAAACCCAGTGTTTGAGAGAGACAAGACATACCAAAGGACGAATTCAAAATTAATAGGACTAGTAGTTACTTAACCCTTCTTGAGTATTTGTCGCAAGGGGAATAGTTGGTTTATTGCGGTCACGCTCATCTGTTTCCTCAATTTGAAAATTAATTTAAATATGTAGGTCGCACTCCACTTAGCAAGCTGCTTAGACTCTTGTAGTATATAGCACCGACCAACGAGTAGAAAAGATTCTTAAGATTTTACCAAAGTTAGGTTAGGTTAGGTTAGAACGGGGGGTTAAGTATAGTAAAGTAATTCCTATTAAAGTTCTTAACTTTTCCCTATTTAGTCCAAGTATTACTTTGATCCTTTTGTGATCTAAGGCCGGCCAAAGAGCCTTAGACTCCCTTTGTCCTTCTGTTCTTGACCATCTGTTGCCCGCCATACTATTGATAGTATTCTTTATTTTAGCCCTGATACCACATGATGGTAGTGCTTTGTTCACCATTTCGGTTATAGCGAGCTCATTTCCTTCAGAGTGTCCTGGTTCCCAATATATGTAGTTTAACCCTGTTATGTCTGCTTAGGGTTTTGAGCGCTGAGCGAAATCCTTCTCAAATTGCCGATTTAACGATATATGGTTCTAGCGCTCTGAGCGCGGTCTGACTGTCGATGTAGATGGTGATATCCTTATCTGATATCAGCTTCATCACCAGCAGCTCCGCCGCTCTCTGTACCGCCAGAATAAAAGACACTACAGTCGTCCGGAAGTCTTAAAGACATATTAAGCTCCGTTTCTCTTAAATAAATTCCAGAACCGGTGACATTGTCGGTCTTCAACCCATCCGTGAAGACCGCAATGTGTTAATGCCGTTTTGGCGCAATTCTGCCCCAACCTTCTCTCTCCGGGTACCGCATTTCGTACGCTGCATCGAAGTCTAGAAGTGGGAGAATGTCATCCGGTCTATTGAGGTTGGCAATTTTAAGTTCATTAGGAACAGCACTATGACCATAGCTCCTATTCTTGAAATACCCTAAGGCTTGGTACACACATGCGATTGCAGTCGCACGACTATTCAGTCGCAAAAAATAGAACACATAGCTTTTAATGTATGTGCACGCACATGATACGTTGCGATTGGTAGGTTTCATGTGAGCGCACTTACATTGAAAGCTGTGTGTTCTATTTTTTTGCGACTGAATAGTCCTGCGACTGCAATCGCATGTGTGTACCAAGCCTTAGTTAGTAAGTCTAATCGCACTCTTGCTTGCCAGGTGCATTGTATGCAGATCAAGTGGTATGAGATACAGAAAAGTGTCCAGTGCTGCCGAAGTGTTTTTAGTCACACTTTTTGCATATACTGCATAGACCCACTAACAAAAAACTTGAACAGTTCAATGCAAAAGTCAACGTCCACCAGAAATACTACACTTGCGTTCATTGATTAAAGTCAAAACTTCTGTTGTTTACCTTTTGTACATTAGCCACAACCTGTCTGCACTTCGGTTCAAACACAAATACGAGTACCTGCAGCATTCACTTCTTGTATCTCTCCGCTGAAGTGAGATGTCTACAGGTACAAACAATTAATTCGTATTCACCTCATATTGTTTATTAACAATTGATCACCGGAGGAGATGGGGATTATTTTTCTTTGTATCCCCCACTACCATTTTTTTGTTTTCCCTGAGATACAACACACATGTACATTAAGGCGATGAATTTCTGTATAACGCAGAGTATTTCTGGTACGCGTTATTCATCGTGCGCTGAATGTGCTCGAACATAAAACCCTCACTTGTTGTTCACTTTTTTGTTAATACACTACTAATTGCCTCCCGGCTCCCGGCTATAGCAAGCAGCAGATGAATTTATATTCGCTCGTACACACATATTCGTATTTCCACGTAGAATGCCGATAGCCTCGACTTGGACCATATAAATAAAGAATTTCCACCGTCTCTCGGATTACTAGTTTAATGTTCTAAACGTGCAATCACGTCCAACGTTCTCGCGCTGCTAAAAAAAATTAAAAAAATATAATTATTCATTTTTGTCTGTGCCTTGTCGCGTATATCTTTGTGCTCCTTTGTTTATCTTCGTGAATATATAGTTTTTTAAATACTTTGTTGTGTCGAAAATTTTTCCGAACTTTGCAAAAGATTCTTGTGCAGTGGTGCTAATTGTTCGCGTTTGTTTATCTATAGCGTTAGCAAGTGAATTCGTGCGTGGAATGATCGTATAAAACACGAGTATTTTATGCGTGTTCAGAACTTAAGTTCTATATAATAAGATCGACTACTGTGTCACTATGCAGTCCCATCAGAGCTCGTTCGGTGAGCAGATTAATTCCGCCAAGGCACATGGACATCAGCGACGTCCTTCACTTGGTAAATCCATGCCAGTTTCATCGTTGCTACTGAATTTTCCACCACCACCGTCGACACTAAGGGACTACTCGAGTTTATCAAAAGATGGCCTATCGCCGGAGTTCGAACGTCCGCCGATATACTTCAAAGTGAACGACAGTGAAAGTAGTTCCGGTGATGAAAATATTGACAACGATTACGAAATGCTTGTCAAATCTGAGAGTAGTTCCAACAGTGAGGATCAGGTTTCTTTGGTGGGCAATCCCAAGTGCAAAACTCCTTGTTTGAGTTGTCAAAATTTACACAGTGATGACACTCCACTGGCCCAGCTTTGCAATAAACTTTGTACCGCAGAGTGTTCTAAAGTGCCGCCATTACCATCTACTCAGTGCCCTTCGATAGAGAAAAAAAGACAACCGCTCCTGCGGCCACCATCAAATATCGAAATTCAACGCAAAAAGTTCCTCACAGACATGCTGTACCCGAAAGATGACGACTGTGAAAGCGATTCCGCCGACGATGTCCCTGAGCTGTTCGAGATTGTCTCGAATATAATTGACAAGACCCCATCCCCATCGGACTGCGGCCATTCGTCATCGTCGATTGCGAGTACGTCTCAAGAAAGTACAATGCTGAAGGACTTCCGGGAAAAATTCACCATTGCGGAAGCACTGGCTAAAACATCAGCAATGACCTCGCCGGCGGTCAAGAGACGCCTAGCTGCGCGAAAAGTTGAAATGCAACTGGAGTACGAGGAGAATGAACGTCGCCTGACCGGCGAAGCTGCGCCCAGTAATTCTAAAGTCGAAATCGGAAATGCATATGAACCACCACGAGACCTGCTGTTGTATCTTGTAAGGTAAACGAAAAAAAAAAAGTTGTTTTTGCGTACTAAACTGCACTCGGCTGCGTGTCCGGTTGACGAATCGCGCCCCACTTCAGTGCCATAAATCTATCTGACCAAACTGGATTTGGTTACACTTGACAGAGAGGAAAATAATAATAAAAAAAATTAACATAATAAATTTACATTTGTACATACGTATTCTTCCCGTGTTGCGTTCTAGGTGCCATGGTAGACACATTGACGTCAGGTTGAGGTACGTGATTGTAAAGTTTAAAAGGGGGAGGGGATGTTGTTAAAGTGAAGTGATTTTTATTTGGACTTTACTGTGGGAATATGCGTAAAGTTTGTTGTTGTTTTTTTTTATAGAAATAAGTTGGTTTTTAGATGAAAATAAATATTGGACTTGGGTTAATTTTGGATATTTTAAAGCTTTCAATTTATTGTTGTTTGGCCATAAGACGTACTTATGGTTTGTCAGCAGTTAATGAGCGTAAAGTTGTTTGTACGTGTTCTAATATTTGGCAGACAGCGTGGAATCTGTGTAAACGCTGATTTGGCGTACTACTGGAAACTCATTTAGAATGACAATGAAGAACATTTTATCCGATTCTGTAGATGCTTTTTGAATTCATTCACAAAAACAAGAAGAGGCAAGCGGAAGAGGAAGTTTATTTTTAATTTCACAGCCGAAACATATTTTGTTTGTAAACGATACACTCTGTTTCTTTTCTTTGAAATTACCCACAAACTACTGACATTGGACAACATGGAGGTGCTCATATAGTTTGTATGCAGATCAGATACCGACGATCGTTCTTTTTCATAGATACCGAACTCGTTTACCTATTTTCAGTTTGAATTTATTCGATAAGATGTAAGCATTATGGTCTTGCACAATACAATACATACAGTCGGACATACTACAAACCACGTATTTCCTCAATAATACGACTACAATAGGAAGAAATTGGAAGTGGTAAAATCAGGGGGTCACTGGGCCTCTTGATATCACTACTTTTTGACATTTGAATCGCAGCACAAGGTGTGTGTGATGTGGCACCGTCCGTTTTTTAACTGCGAGCAATTTGATCTCTAAAATAATCTTAACATAAAAGCATTTATCGAATTTAACTTTAATGATTAGAACTCAAAAATAATTAACATTTCCGTAAATTGCCTTCTGCAGACAAACCCATACGGCTATGCAGATATACTTTGTAAAAACATTGTAACTTTTTGAGAATGAATAATCTTTTTGAAACCACATGTTCTGTAGGCCTAATTGATCCAATTCTGGTGCTTGATCCAAGAAACATATCCCGATAGCAGGCACTAGTAACTCGTACAGCATTGCTTCTAGCATCTTCAAAGAAATATGGCCCAATGATGCCGGTGCGCCGTTCCAAAAGGCGTACCAATCACTTTCTCTACGAGGGTGACGTGGTCTTTGGTGTATCAATTGTTTTCGGTGCTCCGATAGCGGATATTCTGTTTATGACCGGAGACAGGAAACTCAAGTCGAAATGTGCTTCATCGCTCGTTGTTGCTACGTTAGCTGCTCCTTAATAACATGTTATCGACCAATCTACGATTGTCAAATGCCAACTGACAAATGTCATTCAAACTTAAATGGAGGCCAAACAAAATCGACCTGAAATATAAAAACACCCTGTTTCTTCAGAGAAAATAGTAGAGATAGATTAAATAGCATCTGACAGCCAAGTCACATGCCAAATTGTTCCTGTGTGGTCTATACGCTATACTATGCGAAATCAAAATTATCTTTTTATAACATGTCGTCTCCAGGACCCAGTACTCATGGAGTTATGGCAGACATAAATGGCAGGCATAACCAAGATTGCGGATCAAATATCCAAATTTGTTTAATTTAATGTCTTGCTTTTTCATTCAACTAACAACTGTTTCTATTGAAAACTTCAATAAAAGTGACAGTTCCTGAGAAGCCATCGGAAATCATGACATATTTAGAAACAAAACGGTCTACTTAAGTCATTTTCCAAGCATGCCATGGAGTGCTGCCATGAAAAATATCTCGTGGAAACGCCATGTAATGCTTCGCCACTGACGGTTAGTTGAGCGCTGGTCACTCTTATTTTTAAAGAATTACAACCTAATATTAGGACCTTCATGTACAACTCTTTAATCATCGGTAACTATTTTACTTGTGAACGTTACAATGAAGCTAAACATATCGACTGATTTTGGAAATACATTTACAAATACATACAATACAAATTTCTGCTTTGGTGCTAATATTTCCATGACAACTTGCTTATCTAACTATACAAAACACAAATATCACTTACAATGTGCAATCTGAAATGTTCACACTTATCAATCAACCTACCCCATTTGAAAAATCGATCATTGTAAAAATAACACATTTTACTTTTAATAAAAGCGCATTTCTTCCTTCTAAAAATTAAATTCAATTCAATTATATAAGTCTTCTTACATTTTTAGATAATACTTGAGTAGAAAGATAAAACAATATCGAATCTCTGTGTAAATTGTGCGGACAACTCCAATTTATATTTATTACGAAAATAAAATCCATCTATCTAAAAGCACATTATTTTTCTCACAACTATTTTTCTCGAGTTAAGGAAGTTAAATGTATTTACATTTTGAAGTATTGTTAAAACATTTACTGAAAAATTACATTGTCTATTATTACCAAATTTCATCTTCATATCTGACGTCTCGTTTAGTCGAAGCTTCAGTTAAACGTCACAGCAAACAAAAATTTAACGTCAAATCATACACCACTGTCCCAAGCGATTTGTTTGTTGACATAATCAAACTTTTCCCCCTCAATTCCTATTGTTATCGATTTATGAAAACTGTTTCACTAAAAAATGAATACGTTGTCCTTGTCCTTTTGAGCTCGTATCAAATATAAAAACAAGCGACCACCATCGAACAAAGCGACAGCGGCATTTCGAGGTTCTAATTGAGCATCCCTTCCATCTATTTAATTCATCTGTCATACAAAGTGACAGACAGTTAGTTTGTTTTTGTTCTTGCCTTACATCATTTAACCACCGCTCAACGCATAAAAATAACAGTTCTGTAATATCTGTTTATCCCGATTTAAGGACAGAGTACACAGTGCAACCGCTAATCACGGGCCTAGAATTTGAGCATTGATCCTAAAAGTACTTACCAAAACTAGAAACTCTGGAGAAAAAAAGTGCAAAACAAACCGACCCAAAAAACCTGCATCCAGGGCCAACACCATCTGTTGAAAAAAACCAGCGCAGAGCCTTTTCTTACATTTAGTTGGCAAACAAAAAAAACGTATTTTCTATGTAAAATGAATCGAAACATAATTGTTACAATATATTTGTGGACAATGTGGCGTATACGTAATTTTTTTTCATTGTCGGTTTGTTTTGCACTTTTTTTCTCCTAATCAATACCTATAACTTTGGTGAAGACAGAAAAAAAAATCCCTACGGTTAATCAAAATATACATATCCATGAGAAAAAAACCAAAAAGTGCTCAAAATAAGGTTTGAGCCAAAACGACGATGACCTGAAAAATGTCAAGCAGTGTTATTAATCGCCTGACTGTGCAAACAATTCAAAGCAGAATCATAAAAGTTGAACAAATCGGTAGTGTGATGTCAACTAAAAACATAGCCGCTGTAAGTGCCTCAGTGTCCGAAGTCCCAGAATTGTATATTTCAAGACACGCTCAGCAATTGGGCATTTGTTTTATTTGCATTAAAACGTACTAAACCTCACCGCCATACACAGACTTCAACCATTCTCCCCGCGGGACTGCCGTTAGGTACTACTTCGCGGGTCTGGTTAGCAATTCATGCTGTACGTCATGTGTCAGCTTCTGCTGCTTTTCTAAGCTTTTCTATTCTCCGCAGCTCCTGTTGGAGTACAGTTAATATAGCTGCAGATGGCCGTCCAATTCTCTTCTGACCGCAATATATGGTTGAGGTGCGACGGCACATTTGGCAGAGTGGTCCTTCAAGTTACGAAGCGTATGCAGTAAAATACTGCGTACTCTGTGTCTCCCTCATCATTTGGACAGATGATTGTGAGCTGTAGTGTCCAAATCCGTGCAAGTATTTCTGGTAACCGCCGGCCGTGGCCAGACAGGAACTGCGTAAGGTGTTAGTTGCGGTCCCCATGTTTTCGAGTTATCCATCGTTATCGATTGTCGGGATCAGCTTGTAGGTCCACCTGCCTTTTGTGTGTTGTTCCACCGAGCTTGCGACATAGGTACTGACGCTGCCTTTTCTTCTTGTTTTATCATACTGATTTCATTTGCGTCATGTTGGCCCAAGTCTCTCCTATTATAGATTCTCATCGTTTTGTCTGCCAGGACCTCGATGGGGACCATCCCGGCAAAAACAAACTCGGCTTCGTCTGATATGGCTCCATGTATCTCCAGATATGTGCATATTTTATGGCTCACGTCAATTTGTTTCTTGTTATGTTATGTTGTGCATTGTTCAAAATGTCGAAGCGTAGGTGTTTAAATGTTAAATTATGGTTATTACCTAGAAAACTGACTAACAGGAATACCTCTATAAGTGGGACTTAAATAAATGGCCCAAGAGATTCCCACTTAACCAGGTTCGACTGTAGTATGTACTTATTTCTCCGGGTTCTTAGTAAAAGACAGACCGGGGATAAAAAACTTTTGTAAGACATACAACATTACACATTACTTCAACCACCGCAGGTAACCACTACACTAAAAATGACAAGTTAAATATTGCTCTACGAATTTTCTTAATAAAAGTATTTTCATTTTGTTTTTCTTTTATTTTTATTTTAGGGTTGTGAAGATTGTGTGCCGTACAAACGACTTTTTGATATTATGATTCTTTCCATTACGATAAGAACTTTTCGGTTAAAATTTATGATTTAATTTTTAAAACCTCTGCCAAAGATATAAAAAAAATCAAGTCGAGTGTGTAAATATTTTACATTTCTGTGAACGCAATCAATAACTAAACAAAACAAAATGGAGTTCGTACTCAAGTCGTCGCGTTTAATTGTATCATCTAGGACGTTTACACGTCGCGTTGTGATTCCCATTCCAAGGTAATTAATTACATACAACATATTGATCTAATTAATCTCTAATTAAATATATAACGAGTATTCACACACACACTGTGACTGGGGGTTAGCAACAAGTAAATAATAAGTGTCATCATCCTAATACGGGCTGTCATTTGCAGTAAAACAAATAAATGTTTTTTTTTTAATTTTTTGCTTATATGCCGACCTAAATAGATAAGGACACGCCACCTAATGCGGTGTACAGTTGTCAAGCAACAGCAAACTGATGATTCGTCATGAAACATGAAGTCAACAAATATCTAGAGTTCTATCTCTATCTCTATCTATCGATTTTATGTTTCACTGTTCCGAATGATGACGTTTAGTTCATTGACTTTTATTCTCCAAATCTTTTGTAATTTCTTAGATTGTCTAAGGTCAAGAAGTGGGTGTGTTACTTGTATGCATTCCCTAATATTACTACAATATTCCATTTGACAGCTGTTAGAATATTGATAACGGTGAATTTAAAAAAAAGAAAAGGTACGAGCAATCGTACAAATGGCCAGGAAAAGCGAAACAGAATGTTATTTCCTGATTGTCTAAAACTGTGTACGTTACGTATCTTGTTCCTAAAACTATATCGGTTTATGAGTACGTGGACCTCAGCATTGCTCATTATGGCTTATCTTTTACTTTCTTTTGTTTGTATTTTTTACACGTATAAGATAAGCAAATGTACTAGAGTCGATGTTTTACGTCTATAGTGGTGTTTTATTTTATTTACTTTTTCTTATTTTCACATCTGGATGGTGTGTGCGTTTCGCAAACATCGCTTTGTTCTAATCATTAAGACTTTGAAGTTACTTTTTATCAAGATGAAGTGCTCTACTCCTTGAAAAGTTATATGAACTTCGGGCTAGACTTTACACGTGTGTGTGTATGTAAAGTTAATATGTACGTCTGGTAGAGAAACAGTTTTTTTTTTTTTTTGTTCGTTATCTTAACAATAGGAAGGTTGTACATACTTTCTATTTTTAGTAGCATTTTGTGTTGGATTTTAGATATCTTAATTTTTTTTATTTAATCTAATTCCAGATCACATAGTGACATATAAGCTTCATTCTGTCAAATGATAAGAGTCATAAAGACTTTGTTAGCTTACGTTTACGTGTGTGGTCCTCGGCAACAATTTAAAAAATAACAATTTCAAATTTGACGGTACTTAAATTCTTGTGACATTATGCATTATGCAGCCAAAGCTGCAAACCAAAATGAGAAGTAGATTCCAATCAGTGATTAAAATAAATATGATCGATCATGTTTGAACTTATTACCGTTATTTTCCTGTATTTGTCCTTGTCACGCTCGCAAAGCCTCTACAAGTTGTGCTGTAATCATTTGTATAAATAGGCGAAGGCAAAACAGTTCAACCCATTTTTAACTACCTTTAACACAACATATTCGGTTGATTTCGGTTTCGTTGGAAAGGTTGCGAAGAGGCAGTGCAGTGTGGCAGTTTTCAATATGTTCTGTTTAAGCCAGGTAAAATAATAAATATTAATATGTATGTTTCTCGCACAATTGGTCGAATTTCGACCACAGGCGGTACTAGTAATAATGAATCGAACTACAGTGAACTCTCGTTAATTCGAATTTTACCGGACCAAAATTTGAATAATTGAACATTTTTTCTCGTTCCACCTCTCTTCAAGATATCGTAATTTCTTTCTCTTCCGTTCCAATACCAAGATGGTCGTGTCCAGTCCAAGCAATGAAAAATGCCACACTCTATTATTCCTGTGAATTGTGGCGCCATCTGATATTCTATAATCTATACCAAATGTTACCAGTGATAGCATGTATCTACGGCATATTTGAAATGAAATGAAAATGATGTTTGTTCGGATTGTGTGGACTTATTCTCAAAACATATAGACCTCAGCCAATACAAGAATTTACTCGTATATTACGTTAACACCGAAACGAAATTCAAGAATCATGAATCTCAAAATGGTGTTTACACCGGTCAAAATTTAATTTCTATTTCTTTATTGCCAAAAACACAGTTTGCGAGTGCAACCAAAATTTAGACAAAAAAAATTCAAAATAATTGTTTAACACCTTTTTTTTTTGTCAGCATTCAGAAATTATGTTAAGGTGTCGAATTAGCAAATAGCGGTGTTCGATTTGGCGGTCTGCTATTTCGTGATTTGGATAGCTTTTCAACGAAATCAATTCAGTGTAGACGTACTATAGGTGTGTATTTTTTGTAAAAATAATATGGGACTTCTAGGACCCATACACTCTTAAGTCACTCTACTGCTCGTTAGTTCGATCCTTATTGGAATATTGTTGTGTAATCTGGGATCCCCAGTATGAGGTTCACTCTACCCGAATAGAGCGAATACAAAAATCATTCACTCCAGTTGCCTTACGTAGGTTCAATGGAGATGGTGGGTTACCTCCATACAAATCTCGCTGTCTGCTTATAAATCTCCAAACTCTTTTTGTACGAAGAAAAATGTTATCATTAGTTTTCCTTAGTGATGTTGTTACTAATAACGTAAATTGCGTTGATCTGCTTTCTTCTCTACCCTTTAATGCCCCCTTAAGATTTTTGAGAGAGCCAAGATTATTTATTCCTCCTTCACATAGGACAAACTATGGATTGAGTGAAACTATAACTCGTTGTGTGATGCGGTACTAGATTTAACTTTAGATCGTGATCGTTTTAAACAAATTGTACATGAAATCCTTAAATCAAAATTCAATTAAATGCAATTCTTAATGTTTAATATGATTTTATAATGAATAAAACGTATAATATATATATAGTTATTTATATTAAATTAGTAATATTATAGAAATCTGTTAAAGTGTACCTGGCAGATAATCAATGAATAAATAAATGAATAAAATGTAAAATACAATAACAACTATGTAAATTTATATAGACTTAGTCTAGCCTGGATAGCTATCGGGTTTTATGAGTTAAGACGCGATAAAGCCTGTGCTACGAAATTACTTTTATCGAGCCAGGTACACATTAAGAGAACTTAAGCCTTTCAATAAACTGATGGGACACATATGTCCAATTAATAAGTTCTCGTTTTACTAAAAAGTAAATATTTCAACATATTGTTATGTATTTTTGTCCCATTAGTGTTTTTGCAATGCAATGTGATAATTTACGTATGCTTTAAGGTTAAGGGGTTTGGCCACTTTAGAGGTCGAAAAAATAGGTTTTTTTATGATTTATTTTTCAGAAATACTACAAAAGAAATCGAGATTCTAATAAAGAGTATTTATTATACATATCAATGACTGCATACAAAAAGCGAAGCGATTCATTTCAAAATGGCGGTTGTGCAGCGTTTTTTTCGATGACGTCTCCATTTTTTTAAGGGTCCACGGCCGGACACACAGCTCCTGTAATTTTTGAATTTCAATAAGCCAATTTATTTTTTCTGATTTTATATAGTAACTGCTATAGAAGTACGTAGGATTTTTTCGATATATTAGTTTTTGGCCAAATGGCGCACTTCCTAAGTGAAAAGTAATAAATTTGCCTTAAAAATCATCAGATAATAACAAATGAACTATTTAATATAAAAAAAAATCCTACGTACTTCTATAGACATTATATTTTTCAGAATATATTGGAAATTTCAAGTAAATCGGTTGAAAATTGTCTGAGTTATGTTTCCGGCAAACTTAAAAAATTCAGTTTTGAGATACACGCGTTTGAAGTTTTGATCAGTAGAAAATCATGAGGAAATTTTGCAATGCCTTAAATCTGCGATGCCTGCACCGAGTACTTAGAGTTTTTTCCCGACCATAATCTTTTGGGACATTATTTTTCAGGTCTTAGGGGACAATTTAAAAAAAATCAATTTTTCGAAAATTGTAGGGTGGCCTAATCCCTTAATCCCGTTATGTGTTTGTACGCAATCAAGTTTAAGTTTTGCTGTTAATGGTGACATTCCTGTCCGAGGAAAGTTTTTTCTTCTTTCTTTGAAATGTGCAATAAAACACATAATTTTGACCATAAGTAACCAATACACATCAGAAAAGATTTCGTATTAAAAGGGTTAAGCCGCGAAAAACGTTTCTTGTGCGCACTTTTTCTTAGCCTATATACATAGGTTACAATAAAAACACGCCTTATGTATTACGCTGATGAATTCATTTATCGCATCCAAGGGGTTTCAAAAACCCCTCTATAGTTCTGATACCCGAGGAAAGCTCTTCTTCTTAACTAAAAAAAAAAATGTATACTTATTATCTCTCATTCGATATTTACGGTGATGCGATTTGCTAAATTAAAAGATGATTTTAAAATTGGACTCGCATATTCCATAGGAAATATTGTTCATCTAAAAACAAAATAAAAGTCTCGCTAAATTACTTTTGAGAGAAAATCTCATATTCTCCATTACGAGCCTGAATAAACGAACTTATTTATAATTTTCTACAGGATTGCCTATCAATGCTTTCATAGACGACCTCGAACTCGCTAACAAGATGTTGAGATAATTTTAAAAAGTTGGAATTTCTACGGTGACAAAGATGCCAAGGAGCTAGTGCACAGTTCATACCTCGTTAAATTTAAATGAGTATATGTATTTGTTGGTTTCTAAGCTCCAATCCAAATGATTCACTTTAACCTTAACTACTCGTATGTAATTTAATTCATAATTAAAAAAAAAATGATTGACTGTCATAGCAAAAGTTAATGCGTGTATGACTGCTCTGGGAAATTCCTTAAACTATGAATCATAGTACTAGATTTTTATTGGGATTCACGAAAAAATTAAGAAAAAAGAACCTACAATTCAGATTCAGTTCATCATGATTAATTGATGTTTTCTGCTCACAGTGGGGTTTCCTCAGATTTTCGCAATAAATGTCGTTTTTGCTTTTATTACTTCATGTAGCTTGTTTGTCTGTTTATCTACTGTTTATTTATTTAGTGCGCAATGAATGTGGGCATTGTGTCGGACAACATGATGTTCTATTCTTTGTCAAGGTTTAAGAATAACCTACAGAGTCTGTAATATTTTGTTTTGTTATTCCCGACAGTAGAAGCTGCATACTATGTATGTATTTTTATAAATAAGTATTGACGATCGCATTGTTTTTTCATTCCACCCTCAAATAAGATGACTACAAGAAAATGATTGCAGATTCTACTCTTAAATTAATCATGTAGCTAATTGAAATGTCTCTGTTTTTTGGTTATATTCCATTGATTTCTTTGAAGGTGAATTAGAAAGAAACTACATATGTATTTTAATGGCAATAAAAATATACAATATTATCATTAGGCCCAATTTTGAGTATTGCCCAACAATACTACTATTGGGGTCAGCGGGTATGTTGTATAAAATGCAAAAGTTGCAGAACAAGGCCATGCGTTCAGTACTCCGTTGTAGTAGATACACTCCTATATGTTTTATGTTAGAAATGTTAAAATGGTTAACGATTAAACAACATTTGATGATGAGTACACTCATATTTAGATTCAAAATTCAAAATAATTTACTGCCAAACTATTTAAACAAACGCTTAACAATACGAGCTAGTTTTCGACCTTATAACCTAAGAAATAATATGGATCTTAATGTACAATTGTTCAGAAATAATAATAAAGCACAAAATATGTTATTCTATAAAGGAATACAAATATTCAATAAGCTTCCAAATAATGTAAAAATAGAGAAGAATATCAGGAAATTCAAAAATGCAGTAATATCTTTTGTAAAAAATAATTATTAAATTGTAATAATGTAACATGTAATTTGTAAAAAAAAATTATTGTGATAAAGTGGCAATTTCTTTGCTTGATAAAAAAAAATATAAACCATAAAATCTGCAAAAATAGTATCTTATAGATCTAACTCTGCTACCCGCCTTCGATGATTTAAGTGCGAGATCTTCTATCAGTGTGTGTTGTTAGGCTTGGGTCCTCCCTTCATTCCTCAATCGAGATCTGAGCCAAGCAGTACTCAGGTTCCCCCCTTTGATGCTTTGTATCAATTTAATTTAAATTCATTTGGGTGATGAATTCAGGAATGTAATGTAACTGGGTAATCTTGTATGCATATAAGCCATGCAAGTGCATTGGACTTATGCTAAAAGATGACGGAAGAGATATAAATGCAGTTTTGTGAAGCAGCTGTCGGCGTGTCATCTGCGTAGACAAAAATAAGTCGACTACCTTCAAAATCTAAATCTTACATGAATTAGTTTATTAACTTTTCACTCTTTTTTCCACAGACATATGTATTTAATCTTAAAGATTTGTTAAAATGAAATATTGTTACTTGGGAACTAACATACAGTATTGTGCAGAACATTTGCAAGATTTTTTTCACATATAGTGATTTTGATTTTAAATAGCTCTAAAGGCAGAATTCGAATGAAATACTGAGTCGAAAGTATAGCTTTGAGTTTAATATTTTAATGGCAAGCAAATAAATTGATAACATTTACCGTTGATGTTTTATAATAAATAAAATAACAAATTTATTCAATTTGGAGTTGTGCAAAACATTATGCAAGTTTTTTTTTTTTTTTTTTTTTTTTTTTTTGATATTTGGTTAAAGTTCACTGTTTTTTATAACTTTTTCAAACCATTTTAGCATGGAATCACTAAGGGAGTCTGTTAGCTCACAGGGAATGTTTATATGTTCATCTTTTAAATCTCTATAAACAGCCTTTGGGAGGTAAACCGCTGTCCCTTTATCCGCTATTTTCAGATATGCCACAGGTTCTCTATGGGATTTAAGTCGGGGGATTATGGAGGCCATTCCAAAATATTAACTCTCCGAACCGTTAAAAATTATTTAACGTACTTTGAGATTTTTTTCGAGTAGTTATTTGTAGAAACCTCCAGAACAATGACATCTCTTCCTCAGCATTTGGGTACACTATGGTGTCTTATATATAATTATACACTAATAGCTCCACAATTCCCGGTATTTGGTATAAGAGACCACATGCCAATTTGAATATTTATAATTCAATTCAAGTCCAAATAAAATAAAATTATTAGCAATTTTTAATCAAATAGAGAGGCTACCTTTTTTGACGGTGTTTTAATGTTAATAGAGGCTTCTTAACTGGTCTGTATGTTTTAAAATTGCTTTCTATTGCAGGCCTACGCACTATACTCTCATCGGTTGATATGTTGAGATCACCAACAATTGAAACTAAAGACCGGAAAGGCTCTAAGCGAATTAAATTAATGATTTTCTTGCCAGTTGGTCTGTCTGTTTTTCGATGACGACCATCAGAATGAAGCGTTTCAATGGATTCATTTGGTCAAAAGCTTATAATTATTCTCGGGACACTTGATTAGTGATTCTTGAATAGTTCGGCAATCTCTCTTTGCTTCAATCCGTTTTAAAAAGCCTCGATTACCAGCTTCTTTCTTCGGGTATCATCTTTATTGCCAGCCATTCTTTAAACGCATATTCAATGACAAAAAACCCCTATTAACATCATTTTTAACTAAAAATACTATTTTACCAGCCTGATGTGAATTTTCCGCAAAAACAGAAATGAAAAAAAAATAAAAAACTTGCATATGTTTTGCACAGCTGCATAGTCGAAGAGCTATCGATTTTATCCACTAACAACAAATGTAACGGTACTTCTGCCAATTTTCTTGCTTCATTTAAGAACGTACTCTCTGTAAAAGATATTTCTTAAAATTTTATAATACTATTCATTTTTTGTAAAGTTAATCAAACAAAACTTCAGAGAATAAAAAATGTTTTGCACAATCCTGTAATTAATATATTTTGCGTTTTTTTGTGTTTTTTTTTTTTGTAAGATTTTACTGGCCTAGTTATTATTATACTGAACTTTCTCTAATTTAAAAAATATTGTTTCTTACTTGGTAAAATTACAAATAAATAAAATACAAATACAAACAAATAGTTATCAATAGACCTCGTAAGAATCTGCTCAAAAAATTTCAAAACAATGCATGCAAATTTGCATGAAAAATAACCAGAATAGGCTTAAAATTATGCTACAAAAACAAAGAAAAAAAAACAAGTGAACGACTACATTTCACAATCACATGCTTTTTAAGGCTTTCGAATAAAAGTGGCTTTCGCTGAAGACTAGCTTGTATGCAGAACATGGATGTTCGACGTCGACAGAAGTCGTTGGCCAATACTTGAACATCGCCGTCTCTGCCGGAAAGAGTTTTTGAATGTGCTCAATGTCGCTGATCTTGCCATCGTACAACACATCTCGTATTTCTCTGATAGTTTCGTAGCTGACATTGCATGCGTTGACGACTTCAGCTTGCCTATGAATTCTTTCGGTGAGAGCATGTTAATTTTCGACAAAACAGCTTCATTCACTTCAACACTCTCAATTCCAGTCCTTGCGTTTCCAGCTTTGTTATTCCGTGGATGATTACAGCGAAGTATGAATAGCAAGGATTCCTACTCGCTCACTCGTACGGAGTATATTGTAGGTGTGGTGAATGCGCATGCGACAAGTCGTTCAATACACAAACAAATCCGAAGCCTGGCAACATATCGAAGTATACTGAATGTAGCCAAGTGCCCGATTTCTGGCAATCGGCTTGATATGCATTCACGTCCAAAAATCGCTAAAATCTACAAAATCTGCATGCTTGCTGCTTGAGCAGATTCTTACGAGGTCTAGTTATCAAAATAAAGATCAAGGGTCCTAGATGGCTGCCTTGTGGTACCCTCGAGCTCAATTTATTTCTGATCCACATTACATACAACAATGCTGATGATAAGTAACTACATACAATGTACTTAATCTAATTATTAAATATCGTCTGAAAACACCGCTTAAGGTTTAAGAATGATGGATCGGTGATTTATTTTGCCCAAAGTCTTACTAAAAATCCTACCGTCACTTCACTTTTTTATCAAAATGATTATGTATTTGATACATACATAATTATTATTTTTGTATTATTTTTGTCAAAATAAGAAATGTGACATAAAATAGAACTAAAGTACCTCAAGACATTTCTTCTTGATCGTTCCAGAATCAGCCGGTTTCATTGTCTGCTAGGAACAATGTTTTCCAAACGTCCTGTAAGAAATGGTCTTCTAATATTACATGTCTATTTTTGTTCAAAGCAACACAATGTGTGTTACCCCCCCTATTTCGGTAGTTTTTTGGTGGCAGATTAGACTTCTTGGGTTTGTATATTCTTTTGTATTATATTTGTGCATTGTTTGATGATATTTTAATATGTACATATCTTATTAATATATAAATCTCAGTGTGATGCTCTTACCTGTCAATCTTACGGTTAGATAAACACAGAAACTAACGCACACAATGAAGTAAAACTTCGTATTCCAGTTTATTAACATCCTGTGCCTATTTTTGGCCAATTTTTAAATTAATTTATTCCCAATATTATTAAAATTAATGCAAGAGTAAAAACACTCTAATAAATGTCACTTTCTTGCGAAATGTCACTTATTCAAACTACAAATAATTAGAATCCACACTTGTGGATTGTATACAGAGATGGCGAAAATGACACTTACTTCGAATAACTACATTTGTTACGTCTGCTACATCATTGAGGTAGTTAATGTAGTAGACGTAACAAAATGTAGTAGACGTATCGCTAAGTGTCAAAATGTAGTTGATATGTCAATATAACGTCAGTTCAGTTGTGAATTTGCGATTTGTGGAATATATAAATGAATGGTTTGTTTTCTCGTGTCGTGTCACGTGTGCCGTGTGTAAGATTTTTTAACAATTCAGTAGTTTAGTACTTGGTCATACCAAAAGCCGTAAAAGGCTTAGCCAGGAACGTCAAAAAAAAACTTGTAGATATTCATTATACACTTAAAATGCACGATAACAATAAATCAGATGAATATTAAGTTTGCAGTGTTTTTTATTTAAGCTTGGAAATGCCATGTTTCACTCCTGTTTCGTCGTTTTGTGTCTTTCTGTTGTCCACTCGTTGAAAATTTAAAATTCAATTTGAAATTTAACGTTTTCTATGTAGGTAGGACAGGTAACAAATGTAGGTAGTAAATGAAACAAATCGGGCATGTAGTTTATTCGAATTGCTACGCGTAATTAATCGAGTAGATTACCTCACGTGGTTTACTCTGCCATCTCTGATTGTATATATTGATATACTGCAAATATTGGGGTGCGTTCGCACTGTCTTTGATTCTTCGAACAAAATGACAATGTATGTATTGTAAGTAACACTATATTTTTTAGACACGGGCGAAGCCGGGCGAGACAGCTAGTATAAATATATGTAAGTTAACAATTTCCATTGTTTGACAAGTGAAATGAATAAAAAGACAAGTATACAGAAAGAGTGCGAGCTTCCTCCATATAAAGTAACCCTACCGGTATTGCTCTCCGATTTGCATTGCATACTACGCTAGCCTAGTAAGAGTTTAAGAGGGGGACAGATCTATGCAATCGATTGTAACAAGACTGAGAGGCAAATGTCATATCTTCACTGTACTGATAACTATTGTGGATCAGAGTATAGAACCTAAGAAGTTTCACTTCTAACGCGCGAGAGTCTCACGCCTTTTTTTTTTTATTTATTTTGAGATGGACGCCTATTCAATATGAAGGATTAAGTCCTCGATTTAATTGCAAGACTATCTATTTTTCTATATTATTGTTAAATTATTTGGCTTAGAGCAAGTAGACTTTCCAGTATTCATGTTGCAATAAAAAAAGGAAACACTTACCAAGCATTCAGTCCTCAACACTTCCATTCGATTTTATTTTTCCATCCATTAAACATGTTAACATTTAACTCTTGATGTTATCTTCGGAATATGATTTTCTCAGCCAACCCATATGAATTCCCTTCCAATGGATATCAGATAAACAATCCTGCATAAACAATCCAACATCATAGATACAAATTGATTAACTATACTATATGTACATACAACCACCGTACGTCTGCTTAATAAATTCTTTTTGCATTTGTTATTTCGTGTTCTCGTTGTTGCTTTTTATTGTAGACACTGAAAAGAATAGCGACAATAACACATTTAAATGAGAATGAGAATGAAATATTTAAACCATTCAAATGCCATTGTCAAGCATTCGAGAGCGATAAGATACCGCTTTTTTACATTTTTACTCAATAGAGTTGTGCGCGCTAAAGACGACACCGTAGTTTGGCGACTTTGTTAACAACAATAAATATGTTAATCGATTTTTTTTGTTTCGGTCTTGTGTCTCCCAGAACACAGAGAAAATTGTGAAATTATAAACAAATTTCATTCTGTAACATTGGAGACATTGCCCGATTACACGTGCGATACTTTATTCAGATTCACAGATGTACTTACCTGGTTCTAAGATCGCGGACATTCTGAGCGATCAGTTTAATGAAAACCGCACTCCGTACCGGTTGTGAAGGTGAAGTTGTGTGAAATTGTTTGTTGTCATTCTTTCTACGAATAAACTTGTTCTTATTCAAATAAGTAATATATTTTTTTTTATTAAAATCGTTTGTGCTTAATTCAAAATGGAACGGAATCTTCAAATGAAGCAAAATCAAAAAGTTCCATGTAAAAATGACAGGAAGTCATATTTGCAAAAAGTCATGTTAACCAGGTAAATGTAGTTTTCAATTATTACTAGTTGTTAGTGTAATTGCTGGCTAATAAAAGTTTCGTTCTTGGGGTACAAAGACCTTGCTTAGTACGCAAACTTAGATAGTGGAATTGTTTAAGTCTGTCGATAAAGATTCTGATAAACTAGAGTAGATTATTTGGAAACCCCTTGGTTTTGTTTTGTATACAATTAACTGTTCACTAGCTGTTATCAAAATCCTTCAAGATTAATATAATTTATTTATGATTTTCTTTTGCCAACTATGTAAATGGTAATAGGTAAACAAAAGAAGATAAATAAAACCTCGTGTCTTGAATTTTATTTCAGCCACTGTTAGATAACATTTCTATTTATATATTGGTGACAAGTTCAATTTGATCACAATCACTAGGTTGGGATTTTGGATATTTAAAATTCAAAGAGAATACTCTATGTTTTTCCAACAGTAACTTTATACAGTTGAACTTCCCTATAACGAAATTCTATACAAGGACGCTCTACCTGTTACGAATTGATTCAAGTGCTTTTTCGTTCTACTTTTATTGTGTTTTGATTTTCTTATAACGGATTTCCATAGCTGAAAGTTGTCCCCAACCATATACTCGCGGATAGTCAAGCAGCTATAAAAAAAACACTGGGCTGAAACCTGATTGACTCCAAATCGGTCCTAAACTGCTTCGATGCTCTCCAAGACCTCTACTATAGAAACAAAGTCAAACTTTGGTGGTGCCCGGACATGAGGGTATTGAAGGAAACGAAAAAGCAGACGAACTGGCTAGGAAAGGTTCGGCTGAATCCTGAATCGACCCGGAGCCGTTTTGTAACATTCCAAATTCAGCTATAAGCTTAAAAATCAAAAGTTGAGAAAACAACATGCTGTGTGTGTCCTATTGATAAAATACCCAGGGTCTTCGTCAGGCTAAAAAAATAAATAAAATAAATAAATAAATAAATACATATTTGGCTTCAGCAGTTCTAGGTAGAACCAAGCCTAACTTCCCGCAACCATTTGTGTGTGCATTATATTTTAGGCCGAATGGAAAGGACCTACAGTTTTCTGCCGTCTCCGAACGGCGAGTTGGGAAGCTTTACATGACAAATGATACTCTTGAATGCTTGTCGACGACGAAACTGCGGATCATATTCTATGTGACTGCATGTGTCCTCAGGAGACAACATTTCCACAAACAAATCCTAACTCCCAGTGAAATTCTTTAAGTCTCCACCAGTGAGATTCTTAATTTCATCAAAAGAATTTAACCTCTTCTGGTTCCCTAAACTGACTTTGTGTTGAAAACAAGGTTTTAGGTTGCGGTGCCGTCTGGAACTGGCGGGCCAGAACATTTAAAAAATAAATAATAAAAAATAAAATAATAAAACATTAATATCCTATATATTAATCTCATTTTGATTTTTCACAATACATACAAATGTTATATTGTACAACCTGCAATATAATAAACATACTAGTTACTTACTTCACGGGCTCCCGACCCGTGAACAGTCTCTGCTTGAGACACGGCAGCCTTCCACTCTCTTCGATCACGGGCATGCTGCTTCCAGTTGTCTAGACCAAGCACACTGGCATCCGCGGTAGCTTGGTCCTTAAACCGGAGGAAGTTCGTCTCGAACCTGGGGGCTATGATTCGTAGATCCTCTTTGCTGGAGCATTGTTGTCCATTCACTCGATGTGGCCGAGTCAGTGTAGTCGATGTGTTTTTGCTTTTCGGACTACATCCACATCTTGGTACAGCTCATAAAGTTCGTGGTTATATCGAAAATCCGACGAAGAATTTTCTCTCGAAAGTATTCAAAATCTGCTCTGCTTTCCTGCTTATCGTCCAACACTCGGCTCCATACAGCAGAACTGGTAGGATCAATGTTTTGTAGAGCATGCATTTAGTCTTCCGAGTTAGGAGTTTTAAGCACATTTGTTTTGCCAAACCGAAGTAGCAGCGGTTTCCTAAGGGTAAGTCTTCGTCGATTCTCCACTAAGATGTCATTCGTGGAGTTGATGTTTACTCCGAGGTAGATAAACTCCTTAAACACTTCGAAGTTACTGCTGCCAACAGTGACGTTTTGTCCTAGGCGGTGGACAGATGTTTCTTTGTTTGTTGACAACAAGTACTTGGTTTTATCCTCATTCACTTCAAGGCCAACTCGCTTCGCCTATTCTTAAGGTAAACATACATAAAGAACAAATTTTATTGAGGTAATACTTAAAACATACTTAAAAGTCTTGTTTGGTCTTAGTGTCTAAATTTCTTCCTATAGGCATAGGGGGTTCATTTGAAGTGAAGCCTGCTGGTACTTGTAAGTACCGTCGGTCAACAAATGGTTAAGGAATTATTGTTAGAATATCATTAAAACCGTATACGAGCTAATCGGCCGAGAAATTGAATTTTTCGATGTGTATTTCTCAATGAGATTCTCTTATGAGATCGCTATAGTTTTCGTTCAATGAATTTTTTCATATTCTTGACTTGAAAAATTTCGGAGATAAGGGATTGGTATTTTTTCAAACATTTTCAGCTATAACTCCCAAAGTTTCTTACAGAAAGAATTTAAAAAAAATGTTTAAAGCCTTGCTTCGAGCCCTTTCCAGTGATATCCCACATGATATATTTTTCAGTTTATATTTCGACACCCTATTTAGTTGTTTCACAATACATTTGATTGATGAAATATGTGGACCACCGTAATGTATAAGTGTGCCAAATTTCAAGTGTCTAGGTAGAACGTTTCTTGATATTTGTATCGTGACAGGCATTTTAGAGTTAGAGTGAAATTACTTTCCGTATTTCCATATGGGTACATATAACAGAACCCTAAAATTCAAACAAAAACTAATAGCATAAATGCATTCGCTGGCAATGGCCGATCAACATATTTGAAAGCTATCAAAAACTGTGTCTTCAAAACCTTCCCACACACAAATTTTTAAAAACTTTTTCTTACTTAAACTTAAAGGCTCGCACACACCGGCGCGATAGCGATAGTGTATTTTGTTGCTATCGCTATCGCGCCGGTGTGTGCGAGCCTTAAATCTTTCACCGGAAGATATTTCCTCTTTTTAAAAAGTGTTACTAAAAAAATGCACTCCTTTTCAAAAAAAATCAAAGCGAACTGAAACTAAAATTGCTCCTCTTGTCGCTAACAGTAAACAATGTCATTATGTGTGACTTGTCGCTAAAGATGCGGAAACGCTAAATCGTTATAGTCACGTGCTGAGCCATACAATACAGTTACGTAGTCTGTACATACATAGATAACGAGACCGTGCATTTGAAATATAAGCTTAAACTCGTGCTAATAACTCCGTTAATTGTCGCGCTTATAATTCTTCACATATTATCACAAATTAGCAAAGCACAAACGAAAACAAAATTCTATTTTAAATTCCCAGTCTTGTGAGGTCGTTATGCAATAACAGCACATGGGCTTACGAATGACAGGTGAATACACGATAACACAAAAGAGCACACAACTTGTTCTCTGTTTTTTTGGTTTCTATGTGAAATGGAATACGCCAGTTTGAGTCTACTACTATCAACTACTACCATTACAGACTTCTCTGGCACGTTAGTTCGGTGTCATACACGCAACGTGGCCGTAACAGCAAAGCCAGCAACAGTGACAGCCGCAGAAATAACCGCCCAGCTGATATGGTTATGGAAAAAGTCAATGTCGTTGGTATTCTCTCAATTGATGTTATCAAGTATTTTATGTTGCGCAATTTTGTCTGGAGACTTCCCGCTCTGTGAGTATATTCGTACACGTGTGCGATTATGTATGTGTGCCGGTTGACGTTGAATTTAATAAGATAGTGACCGTGCCACTGTCACTGTCAACGGTGACGTTAAAATTGACTCAAAAGTTTGTGTGGTGCAAAAGCGTTTTGTGGTTCAAAAGCGTTTTGTGGTTTTGAAGCTGCGTGTTTGTTTGAAGCTCTTTTTTTCGGCGAATGCGGCATGACTTATCGTCTGTTTGGGGAGATTGTGTTTTAATGATTCATTCAATATACTTACTGTCAAAAAAACTAGTTACTCATACTGCGTTTAACTTTCAGGATGGGATCATTTAACTCGGCACCGAAAATCAATAACATTGACTCCCAGGATGACAGTCTGGAGCTGCCGCAAGGTTTGAGCATCAGTGAGCTGTTGCAACACATAAAACATTTGCGGGGCGAGAACCAACCCCAGTTGTTGACGAGATATTTTCTAAAACCATCTAATACCCCATCGTTGGTCTCGAATGAGATCTCCGAAGGACTAAGATTCCTCAAGCTAAACTCTGTTTCAAAAGGTAATGAAAGATGAGGGGGAGGAGGAGTAACTTTAAATGAATATTTCATCACCGTTATTATAATTTCAGCTTGCAGTGCTCCGATGACGGCTCCCAATCACATTCGTCTGTTACAGTGGAATATTCTATCACAAAGTAAGTTGAAAGACAATTTGAAAGGCAAATTCAGTGTCGGCTAAGAGTTATAGAACATGCGCATAGTAATTTTGTTTTGATTTTTATGTATATCCAGCTTTGGGACAGAATAATGATGGGTTCGTACGGTGTCCGGAGGAGGCCTTGACATGGGATCACAGGAAATTCTTGATCGTGCAAGAGATTTTACAGAATAATCCGGATGTTGTCTGTCTACAGGTAAGAGTGTTATTGAGTTTTCGACAATTTAGAATTGCCAATCTGCGTGAATTCATTTAAAATGTTTACGAAATTTCTTATCACATTTGAGTTTTTTTTACGTTTGCTTGGACCTTGACTTGTTCTGGCAGAGATTCTTTTTTTTTCTTTGAACATTCCATATGCGTAGGAATGTAGGAGATTAGATAGCTTTCAACAGTTCTTCTGTGCAACATCTGCTGATCATTAGAAGCCAACGAGCAGTTAGATTGTGTAATATTGGCACGTTTCGCGCCGGAAGTGGTTTGCACGTTTTAAAAGTGGTGATTTGGACTTGGAAGACAAGGAACGACTTGGACAGCCAAAAAAGAAGATGCAGAATTGGAGGAATTGCTCGATAAAGACATATGTCAAACAATTCAAGAACTGTCTGCATCATTGGGAGTTGACTTGCCAACGGTAGGAAAACGCCTTAAAGCTATGGGAATTATCAAAAAGCAAGGAAATTGGGGATTGGAACCAAGAGACGTCGAAAGGCGTATTTTCGCTTGACAACGTGTTTTGGACTCCGAATTGGAAGGGATTTTTGCATCGAATTGTTACTGGCGATAAAAAGTGGATCAATTACGACCATCTCAAGCGCTGAATGGAACAGCGGAGGTTGCTCTGGTTTCCCATCAGGAAGTATAGTCTTCTATACGGACGGGTCCTTAATGGATGAGCTCTCCGGAGCAGGTGTCTACTCAGAAGAATGCCACATTGAGCAATCTATTCCACTGGGTAGATTTACAACTGTCTTTCAGGCGCACATTGCACTTAACAAGAGATTGAAAGGCAAGTCCATCTAGCTGTTCAGCAGCGTTGATCAACTCAAAAATTGTTGAGGAAGCTGTCAATAAACTGAATCAGCTTGGGCGATGTATGTAATAAGATCACACTGGTCTGGGTCCTGGGACATTCTGATATCCCGGGAAACCTGAACCTGAACAAAATTGGAACCAGAAGCTCGGGCCTTTGCGAGATGTGCCTGGAAAAAGATGAGACGGCTGAGCATTTCATTAGCGAGTGTCCGGCCTTTGCTCGAATCCGAAAGGCCACTCTAGGCAGCTACGGCCTACGGGACGTTGATCTACTGGAGCCCAATCTTGCCCTACTGCTTCGCTTTGCGAAAGCGATGGGCAGATTTAAATCGATGTATAGCTCAGCAACAAATCGCTAACTCAGCGAATGGGGTGGTACTTCACCAAAGTACAATGGGTCTACAGGTCTACGTGCTTGTTGTCTCTATGAGATAGCCCCCTTCCAAATACAATACAATACAACAATCCCAAGCGCATAAAGGCATGGGTAAAGCCCGGCCAACCCCCAACCATCGACATCAACCGCAAAGGCAAATATCCATGTCAACTATGGGCTGCTCAAACCGAATGAAACCATCGCTGGAGATAAAAAATAAATAATTTGTTTGATAGAAAAAAAGCGCTACGAATTGATTGCAACTGCCAATAGATTTTTCAATATCAGACATTAATTGGATTTCATGTCCACCACAGGCGAAAAAAGCCGGTTAGTGCAAAAGGAAAGAAGGATCTGCCCATCGCCAAGCTTAAGATATTTACCTACCTCGAAGTGAAAACCGTTGCTTATCCGGTTGAATCATTCTAGTTTTAAGATTACATATATGAACAACGTCCGTGATTTTGATTGGCCTTCAGAAATATCCCAATCTTCCGTTCGACGATGCTGAATCCGTTTAATCGCGGAAAAATTGAATCTATGGAAATGGATAGCTTCTGCCTATACATATGTTTTTACTATCAGAAGGTTTTGGCCGTAAATGTAGTAAAATCTGCTTACTTTATTTAAGTGGCGCTACAGCTCGAAGTGAACCTAGACCTGCTTCTCGCAACCATTTGTGTGTGCGTGTTATATTTTTGCACGAATGGGAAATCTGCGTATGCATGGGCGCTCAAAGACTTACATATGAGTGAACCCAAACACTCTTAAGTGAAGACCAGTAATATCTTAAATAACTTCGAACATTCGAAATCATCTGTTATTTTAATTTAAATTACATCTGTTTATTGTCAAAATGCCGAATTTATCCGACAAGGAATTATTGCAGTATTTAATTTCCGATGAATTCGCCGAAAAAAATGTGTATCCACCAACATCAATTTCACCATCTACAACCCCATCTACACATGTTGCATCATCCTCAACATCCATACCTGCTACTTCAGCGTATGTTTGTCCACCATTTTCACCATGCATATTCATAATAGTCCGTTCCGTTCTCCTTCACCAATAGTTTCAGAAATGTCCTCAATAGCTTCTCCTACGCCTCCACTATCTTTTCCAACGCCTTCCTCATATTTATCCTTCCCTTTAATAGTTTTAGCTGAATTGTCTTGAATTTACATTGCCAATTGCCATTGTCATCACAACAACAACAATCCAAAAATCGATTTTTCTCATATTCAAAGTAGCATAGACACACACCTATTAGCGCTTCGTGAATAAGTACCAACAATTTAAAACTAAGAGCCACTTTATTTTAAAATCGGTTTGTGAGCGCTTGATAGCTACCGGCCTTAAACTCAAGATTGTTCCTTATTTTATTTTAAAAATTCACCTTTTTTACTTTGTTCTATTTCTTTCCAGGAAGTTGATCACTACAAATTCCTCGAAAACATTCTTGGCTCTCAGAACTATGCTGGGATATTCTTTCCAAAACCTGACTCACCCTGCTTGTATATTGAAGAAAATAACGGTCCTGATGGATGCGCCATTTTTTACAAACGCGATAAATTTGAATTGAAGAATTTTAAAACACATGTCCTCGAGGTGTGGCGTGTTCAAAGCAACCAAGTGGCTATCTCTGCAATTCTTGAAGTCAAAGCCACCGGCAGAGAAGTCTGCGTATGCACTACTCACTTAAAAGCTCGCCATGGATCGTTGCTATCTAAACTGCGCAATGAACAGGGAAAAGATCTGTTACGCTTTGTGAAGAGTTTCGCCGAGAAACGTCCTATTTTGATTTGTGGGGACTTTAACGCCGAACCCATTGAACCGGTATACACTACAATTCTAAACAATGGTGGCTTAAACCTAGCCAGCGCGTATTCAGATATCAAAAAGGAATTGGATGAAACAGACGTGGTTGAGAAAAAATCCGAAAATGAAAACGGTAGTGAGGAACATGAAAACTACGCTGAAACATCGGCTAACCGCGAACCACCTTACACAACCTGGAAGATTCGCGAAGATGGTGAAGTTTGTCACACTATTGATTATGTGTTCTATTCCAAGAATCAGTTCAAGGTGGGCTGTTGTATTCATATTTACAATTTACTTAATTTAATGGTTATTTTTTTGTTTTATTGTTTTAGGTTAATAACTGCCTAGAGTTTCCACATGCTGATGAGATCGGCAACAATCGTACACCGAGCTATCAATATCCTTCCGATCATTTCTCGTTGGTTTGTGATTTTGAGTTACTAGAGGATTGCAGTGAGAATCATAATTAAGGAAAAGATTCAGGGGGAAAAAGTTTCCCAGTTTCGCTAAAATTGGTTTTCTTTTGACATGAAATCCGATTGAATTGTGATATTAGTTCTTAGATATTAATAGAAAGTAGACAGAGAATTTATACAAATCTAAATGTTATAATAATGTGTTAATTTCTTTTTTTGTTTTTAAATGTGTTTTATATTTACTTTATTCGGATTAATGTTCAGACAAATGTTCATCGTATTTTTGATCTTATTTTGACTATGTAGTGTAATTAATAATTCAACTTACGTACACGCAAACGCAATTAAAACCTAATCTGACAAGCATGAGAGAACAAGCAAATAGAAATATATTTACAAAACACACGTGAAATGTTAATTTATTTTCTTAGTATTTTTATAAAATTAACACATTTAATAAATGTTTCAATAAAATTGGTATGGCCGTAATATATGTATCTAAATGTAAATGTGGCTTTGATTTCTTCTTTCTTTAGGTGGCGCTACAGTTCGGGGTGAACCAGGGCCTGATCCCCGCAACCATTTGTGTGTGCGTGTTATATGTATTTGGTTTTGCACGAATGAAAGGGTACCTACAGGTTTTGCCGACAAGGTTAGGTTATGTTAGAACGGGATTATGAAACTGAGCCACCACAAAACACTAGGCACGATAGCAGACCCATCGCGATCCACTTGAACCATTTATTAATCCTACTAATATATAAATGTGAAAGTTTGGATGTTTGGATGTTTGGATGTTTGGATGTTTGGATGTTGGGATGTTTGGATGTTTGGATGTTTGGATGTTTGGATGTTTGTTGCTCTATAACACCTTAACGGTTTAACAGACTTGAATGAAACTTTCGTGAATAGATAGTCTACTTCCTGGATTAGAGATTAGGCTAATTTTTAAACAAAACATACAATTCCTTGATTCCATAATTCGAGTTATTCCAATTTCCGCTTTTATTATTTGGTCATTATTTTTGGGTACACCATTGTCATTGATCGTCACTCTGTTGGGAGAGGGTTGTTTTTGTAGATGTTATGCTCTTCTCTTCGCCACAAATCCATCGCTATCGCTTATTCTTTAATTTTCTTTCTACCCATACGCGCATTGAATGATGGGTAAACCAATGCCATTAATCGTCATTCTGTTGGGAGAGGGTTGTTTCTGTAGATCAGCGTTGCCACTTCAGAACTATTTTTTCGCAGTAGATTCTCTAAAAAATGCAGTAGATTGAATTTTTTCGCAGTAGATTTTTATTTCAACAGAAAAACAAGATTTTTAACACAAATTGACTTGTATTTCTGTTTTTATTGTATTATTTCGGCTTTTGGTTCATTTAAGCTTTTATTTCCCTCAACCGTAGCATCATTTATGCTTCTAAATATGTAGGTATATGTAGAAAATAATAAACTTTGAAATACAACAAACCAACTGCGTTCAGATAAGAAATGCAACTTTTTCGAAAAGTTTTGTTGTTATGTTTTGTGCTAAAAGGGAAAAAATTCTCGATCTAGAAGTCATAACAAGCATACTACAAAAATGCAGTAGATTTAATTTAGTGGCAGTAGATTCAAATTTTGAAATAAATGCAGTAGATCTACTGCAATTGCAGCAAAGTGGCAACGCTGCTGTAGATGTTATGCTCTTCTCTTCGCCACAAATCCATCGCTATCGTTTATTCTTTAATTTTCTTTCTGCCCATACGCGCATTGAATGAGAGAGGGGTAAACCATTGCCATTGATCTTCATTCTGTTGGGAGAGGGTTGTTTGTGTTAATAATTAATGCTCCTTTGTGGGATTGTGATACAAAGTAGAGGAGGGATGATTTTGCTGATATTTGCTACCGACTTTAGTTAGTTGTTAGTTGTATTTCTGCTTCATCAGCGTGCGGATCTGGATCGATGGAAAGGGGGAAATGCACGACTTTTTTTACTTTCTTTTTTTTGTCACTTTACAGCGGTATTTGGTTACCTTAAGGTTAAGTCAGTGGATACCTTAGAATAAAGATTTACATTTTATTTCAATTCACGAATACATACATATATTTTAGTAGGGGTAGGCAGGCGATGTTGAGTCTTAAAATTAGTAAATAGTTGGTGGTTTCAGACAAACCTCACCAGTTACTCCACGATCAATGCTTACAACAAAGCCTAATATCTTTGGCGTTTACATAATGCTATTGTACTTTAAATATGAACATTAAGTACAACTATTAGAGACAAGAAACCAGAAAGTACCATTATTTGATGCTCATAAAATACATATTATGTACATATGTGTGTAGACGTGTTTGTACACAGGTATATTACATTTCCATCAATTTTTTATGCAATCGTTTCATCTATAGGGAACAACCACTTAGTTCAGATAATAATGTATTGGCTTCAGAATTCTTTAGAATCTTAATTTATAATATCGCTTCCTACTACTTCCTTTCTATCATACTTCAATCAAATGACGCGACTGATTTTTAGCACGGGCAACGCCGGGCAGGCAACAGCTAGTGGTACCTAAAGCGAAACATTTCCGTCTAAACATTTGATTACCCTAAAAAAAAATTAAAATAGTAGCTCCCTAAAACGAGCAATGTCATGACATTCACAAAGGATATGTTCGACATCCTTCGCTGAAGCCAAGTCATTGCAGTATCTGCATTCGTCCGTACTAGATAGATAGATAGATAGATAAATAATTTTATTTCTTCATAAGGTTTTTTTTATAAAAACAAAGTATTTGTGGTAATTTAATAACATAAAGTTGCCTGTCAGGTTAAAAACGGTTTTTCGGTTTTAATAGATTAAGCTAAGGGGGGATTGTATATTTAAGAGAACTAATTTATTATTAATTAATTGCGATATTTGAGTGCGTGTTTCAGGAATATATATATGTAGTTGTTTGTAATCCTGTCCGTTTAAAAAATTTTGAATCTGCGCGGTTGAGCTCATAACTTCCAACAAATGTTCCCCTCTATGATTTGAATATGGGACATACCACATACACCAGCGAAGTGAAAAGTATTTTCGGTAACATCAATATTGCTGATCGAACAGAGACCAACTGTGTCGTTTCTAAAAGCTCTGGCGTTCAGACTGAGTAGAACCAAGCTGATCATATCCCTTGGATTGGCGTCTTCGAAGTAATTGGGTACATCAACATACGATAAGTGCTTTTCTCGACGTATCGCAAGCCTTCGACAAGGTATGGCACGAAGGCCTAAAGTATAAGCTAAGGGTAATCTTACCGGAAAAGTTGTACAGACTATTGGAATCTTATCTTGAAAACAGACTTTTCCGTGTTAGACACGGGCGTGAATATTCGGATTTCAAAGAAATCTACGCCGGTGTTCCACAAGGAAGTGTTCTCGGCCCAATTCTGTTCCTGCTCTACACAAGAGATATACCACAAGATGAAGGGACCGTTGTAGCAACGTTCGCAGACGACACGGCTATCCTCGTAACGGATGAGTCAGTCGAATCATCAACGGGAAAACTCCAACGAGCTTTGAACAAAGTATTCGAATGGACAAAAACCTGGCGAATAGTCCTCAATGAGACAAAATCAACGCATGTAAATTTCACGCTAAGAAAGATAAACAACTTACCTATATACATTAACTCGGTGCAAATACCGTACGCAAACGAGGCAAAATATCTAGGAATGACCCTAGACGCAAAACTTAAGTGGAAACCACACGTTAAAAAGAAGCGCGAAGAGCTCGAAATCAGATTTAGAGAAATGTATTGGTTACTCGGGAAATACTCGAAGCTAAGCACATATAACAAACTGCTTCTGTATAAGCAAGTGCTAAAACCGTCTTGGACATATGGTATACAACTTTGGGGTTGTACCAAACCAAGCAATATGGCTCTACTGCAAGCCTTTCAAAACAAAATACTAAGAGCAATCGTGAATGCTCCTTGGTATATAAGGAATAGTGATATTCACAGAGATCTAGGAATTGCTACCGTGAGGGACGAAGTAACAAACTTTGCTCGCAAACTTCGTACCCGTCTTCATGTTCACTGCAATAACGAAATAATCCGTACTATGGACGTGACAATTCTTGAGCGCCGACTACAAAGAACAAGACCTTTCGACCTAGCGCCGTAAGGAAAACCGCATTTAATGATGGTATTAGTAGGTGCTTTCACTGGAAAGCTACCTACCTAACGCGATTAACACTACAGAAGCGTAAACTACTTGTTAAGGCAACTTAGTCGTAGTCACCACAAAAAAATGAAAAAATGAGAGGGACGAATTTCCTACTACTATGAGTACGCGCAGCCGGTTCTCATAGTGCCTCTCTGGGGGCGGTGAGGTTTAGCCCGTAGGCATATACTGACTAGCACTGATGGCATTGTCAGATATATGAATTCGGCATAACCAATGGTACGGGCCATTGGTATCTTTTGAAGATTCCTGCACCTCCAGGCGCAACCAAAAAAAAACATACGGTAAGTTACAATATTCATCATGAAACTGAGATTGAAGGGCATGGCTGGTAAATTCTGTCCAGTGGTTTTCCTTTAGTTTAGTGAGAAGTATATTGAGCGATTCATTCCATTCCGATTTTATCGTCCAGTTGAACACCATTCTGTTTTCCCCGAAGAGCGTTGACCATTATTTTGCCCAGTAGATTTTATTGCGTATTATCGCGTCCGATAGTTTCCTTGGTAGACCGTTTTTAGGAAGGCCAACCGCTCGCTGAATATATCGAAAATGGAGTTTTAATGTCGTGAGTAAGGCTCTCATGATGCCCGTTTTGATGTTAAGAACATAGTTTGGTGTATCCGTACTATAATGTCCCATTCTTTTTTCATGGTTTCTCAGGAGATAGTATCCGAAAAGTATTCCTATAGAAGTGTACCATCTTGGTTATATGCTCATCCGCGAGCTCATTTCTCTCTACACTAGAGTGTCCTGTCCTGGCACCGAACCCTGTTATGTCTGCTTAGGGTTTTGAGCGCAGAACGATAACCTTCTACAATTGCCAATTTAACGATAAACGCTTCCACCGCTCTGAGCGATGGTGATGGTCACCCTCCGTACCGCCAAAACCTCCGCGTAAAAGGCACTGCAGTCGTCCGGAAGTATAGGAGACGTATTTAGCTACGGTTCTCTTGACCCATCGACCCATCCATGAAGTGAAGACTGCAATGTGCTTATGCCGTTTAGGCGCAATGCTGCCCCAACCTTCTCTCTGCGGGTACAGCGTTTCGTACGGTTCATGGAATTCATCCGTTCTATTGAGGTTGCCAATTTTAAGTTAATTAAGAATAGCGGCGCTATGATCGTAGCTTATATTCTTGAAGTAGTCTAAGTTAGCAAGTCTAATCACAGGCAAAGAAACAGCCGACGAACTCACAACGAAGTTGATCAGCATCCGTTCATCTACCACGCACTCTTCCTCATAAGTATTCCGTTATTATTTGGATTCCACCATACATAATTGGAAAAGCCACCCTACGCAGGACCAAAATGCATAAATGCGTAATGGCCAGAAACCTTTGGCTGGTCTTCAAAAAGAAAAATCGATGCACGTTCCGTTTCTGGCGTCATCACTGGGCACTGTGCCATTGATATTCAGGCGGAACGTCTCGAGATCTTTTATAATGACTACTGCAGAAGCTGCAAGAACGATGACGAAAATTAATCTGTTCGTCACATGGTGTGTGACTGACTGTCCTGCCTTCGCTGACAGAAGTATATAAGTTGGTCCATTTCCGAAACTAGCGCCTAAGAAAGAGTCTAATTTAATTTGTGTTTAACATATTTGTATTAAGCATATTCCGTCTATTTTGTATGCAGATTTGCGTGAATTTTTTGAGCAGATTTTTACGAGGTGTAGTAATTACCACGCACTCAGACAGCCAGGCAGCCGTTAAAGCTATGTAATCTACCTTAATAAGACCGAAGTTGGTAAGTAAATGTAGGAAAAAGGGTCACAACATAGTAACCCTTGCTGGGTACAAGGTCACATTGATATCCCAGGTAATGAAAGGGCGGACGCACTTGCAAGGAAGCCGGTCAGTATCTGTCCATCTCTCACGCGCTCTCCTTCGTAAGTATTCCGTTAAGGTCTATGCAGAAATTCATAGATGACGAGGTAATTGGAAAAGCCACCATACGTAGGACTAAAATGGATAGATGCGTAATGGACAGTAACATTTGGCTGGTCTTCAAGAAGAAAAATTGGTTTCCTTAGTTAAGCTTAGTCGCAAAGATGTACGTTCCGTCTCTGGCATCATCATTGAGCACTGTGCTATTGGTATTCAGGCGGAATGTCGCGATATCTTTTATAATGACTACTGCAGACTGCAGTAGCTGCAGGAATGCAGACGAAAATGAATCTATTCGTGACTATCCTCCCTTCGCTGGCAGAAGAATACATAAGAGTTAATCCTTTTCCGAAACTAGCGCCTAAGACAGAGTCTAACTTAATTTGTATTAAAAATGTTGCATACCCTAAGGATCAGAAAGAAAAACAAATTAGCAGCATTGTTTTGAAATGTAGCGGGGTAGCGACAATAACATTGTAACCTTCATACGGTACACAATACCAGGATTGAATGGTCCAGTAAGACACAATCTCTAGACATGTTGCTGACAACAGAAATGGCCAAGAAATTAACCAAGAAACTAACAGCAGCAGAGCTAGGTGCCTTTCCAGTACTTACTTTTTTTCTTGAAATGGGCTACTCGCACCCGTTATATTCATTCTAATGGATGTAAAAAATCTACAGATTTCTGCCTACTCCGAACGACGAGCTAAAAAAATTATATCCACAAGGTTCAGGGTGGACTAGAATGCCTGTGATGTTGAGTTGAGAGGCTTGGTTGACTTGAACACAAATTTAGCTTCCTTTAGCCTATGGTAGGTAATTTAATTAATTGCTTTATTTAGTCAAAACTTTTGTACAAAAGTAAAATAATAAAATATTAAATTTTCGATTAAAGTATTTACAATATTTTCGTCACTAAAATTATGGTTTGTTTTTTGTTTATAATAATTTCAAAATGAGAATACATAAGTATATAAAAAAACAACTAGGACAAGAAATGCCACAGCTTGTTCGATGGGTCATCACAGTACATCGTGTAAAATTAAGTTACACAGCAATTTTCAACTCAGTGGAAAACACTCTTACACTGCCCCATCTGGAGCATCGGCCACTCCAAATGCGGACACGAATACATTGACCACGGTGACGATGAATATCCCAATAATTGTTAAATTATTTATTCTATTTGCTTTGCAAATCTCCCTCTCGTCCTTAACATTGTATCGACTGTTGAGGATGAGACCAACACCAACTGCAACCTGCAAGTGAAATACGAGATGTCACATCTAGATCATTTACCGAAATGTTTTCTTTGCAACTTACTTGAAAAATAATGCTTATTGTGATGAAAATGATACTTGGATAGAAGTACGGATGTCTTCTGTACGATTCCAGAACGTAACGCAATTGATTCGCATTGGCGGAGAGTAGTGCCAAGTCCATCATACCCTGTGCCAGGGTCTTCTTATGCTGGTATGCGTTCACATCAGGAATTGTTGTCTCAACACCGTCGATCATTACAGTGCCTGGACCATTGAAGCCAGGATTTGGAAAACTTGGACGACGTCGTGGAACACCACCATTTGCAGCTTGTCTGCCATCGTCGGCGCTGTTTGGGTTACGTCTGCCGTTGGTATCCAAAAGTCCGTCATCCACACCTCTTGATGAGTCGAAATCATCGGGTCTGTTATCTACGCCATCTTCGTCTATTTCTGAAACTATAATAAATTGTTTATCATAAGTTTTTGGTTTTATAAAAGTTTAAACGTTCGCAGATCGAAATGAAAATTTTGATATTGAAATTTTGCTTTTCCTAATTTTACCTGAAGTTCCAGGAATTCTTATTAAAATATCAGCGTAATCCATGGCTAATGACAGACAGTGAATTCTTTACTAAACAAAGACGCGCACTGAGACTTCAAAAACCGTACAATTTGCTGTTTATACGAACTCCGTTCTTACATACATACAAGTGTATGTACAACTTAGCTTTAAGCTCAGAGAAATGTATTACTACTCTCTTATTAAAGACAGCTACTGTCAAAACTATTTTATACGTCATACCGGAGAGAAATTAATAGGCACACCCATGATCATTTCAAAAATGATTATATAACACTCTTGTCTATGACGTTAGTTGGTATTTGTTTACTAGTGTGAAATATCCAACCAGATTTCAACTGAGTCTGAATTCCGCAGTAACTTCTTTTGCTGGTTTTTTACCCTAAAGGTATAAAGTAGTTTTGGCAGATCACCAAAAAGTTATTGCTTAATCCGTTCAAAGATAATTAGGGAGTAGAAGAGCACAACAAATGCAAACACTTATATAAGTAAGACTATTAAGAAATATTCTCCCAGAACATTTATTCTTAAGAAGGAGAGTGCTGGACAGCTGCACAGTAAGTGATACGGGGATTCATCCTCTTACTCGTCCAGGCAGCTGCGACAGAGATTATTGGCGAGGATTCCGTATCTGCTGGCGTGTCTGCCTATTGCACAATGACCCAGCAATACCCCTACAAGAGTGCCGAAATGAGCTCTGCTGATTTTTAGCATTCTATACATATGTATACAGGGTGTCCCAGTTAAGAGGCAGAATCCTTAAACTGGAGATTCCTGAAGTTCCAACGAACAAAATATCGTATGCCAGGGGGTTTATCTATTTTCACCCACCTCCAAGTTATAGCCCATCAAAGTAAGGCATCTTCGATTTGGTGGTAGGACCACTTTAAATGATATTACTTCTGAAAATTAATGTGATTTTCCTGCATTTATAGATATAATGGTAGTTGTCAGAACTATCAACTTGCAAGATAACTTGTGCAACAAACAGCATTATAGCAAACAGTGCAGGTCACTGGCCTATCGGCATTTGCACATCAAGGCTAGGTAGTCCATTTTCACCCCACTGCCACAGTTTCAGGAATACCAATGTATGGAATAAAGCTTATTTAATATCTTTTGTAAATGCCGGGGACTAGCTTAAGCCAGACAGCACACACTGGGTTGTTCTTTTTCTTAAGGACGTTTGAGAAATGTCTATCATAAAATTATATAACCGTATTAAATTTCTCAATTCCACAGAATACCAGAACCTACCTTAACAAAAAGTCATGCACTACAATTATTGCTATACACGGAACCAATCTCCAAATGCGTTTATATCAACCTTGAATCTTAATATTTCCACAAGCCAATAAGTAAACGTATAATAATTGCAAAACTGCCTTCAAAAGCATCCTTTCAATGTAGTATATCTATCTACAAGCGTACTACATACATTTTAGTTGTACCAGTTTTTTTTTTAATCGCACTAATCGCGCTATGTAATCAATCGTTTAACATTGTTAATTACAGATATTTGTATTTACCTGCTCTGGCAGTTCTCCTGCGTGCTCCAGCCACCGGTGATCTTTCTCTTGATGCCGACTAAAAAAAAACAAGAAAATTGTATGCATTTAGTAAACTTATAATGATGCGTGCCAATAAATCTTTTTTTTTTCAATGAAAATGCAGTTATATTTTAGTTCCTTAAAAAAAACGATGAGTTGCACTCCTCAAGGATAAAGTTAATTGTTGCCATTGCATTGGAGTAAACTCATCATTAACGTAGTATAGATAATGCTGTGATAACTTGTGTCGTACATATGTTACTATGCAAGATTCAGAAGCACTGCATTAAGCTATTTTCCTATCAATATTGGTTGTAATTTTTCTGTACAATATACAACAAAAAAAAACTTGCCAAGTGCGAGTATAACATGCGCACCGGGAGGGTTCCATAATTTTACATAGAATGTTCTTTTTTAAAAAAATTTACTTTGTTTAAACACTTAGTTTTATTTTTCTGTCACCTGTATTTGATTCGCTATCGATGTGGATTTTTCCAATTTATTGGCAAATAAAATATGGATGCACATTTTTGTTATATTTATACATACATATTCAGGTGGCTTTGAAATCTGGGTCCAGAAGGCACAGAGACATTCTAGGGAATTATAAAGCTGACGAACTCGCTAAGCTAGGAATCACAATACCTATTGTACCAGACAATAGGTATACCCCGTGTTACTTAGTACTTACAAGACTTTACTTAAACTTAACACAGTCAGTAAAATCAATGTTAGATAGGAAAGTATGTACCTTGCCAACAGACAAAGCTGGCCTAGACTGGATCTTATTCGCTTTAGCTACCTTCTGTCCATAAAAAAAACTACATATAAGCACGATCATTGGTGTCATCAAAGGACACTGCCTTTAAGGCAAACATGCAACTAGGCTTGGCGTCTATTCAAACGACTTCCGCAGAAGTTGCAGAGATGAGGAAGAGGCTACTACTTTTCAGTATCTGAATTTTTTTTACAAATTGACGTCGGTACGTATGCACCGTATATTGGGTTGGGTAGGTTTGACATGAAAAAGTTTATTCAGAATGAATTGAGATTCTACTCGTCAAACCCTTTCATTTGATACCCATATTTAAGCGGGTACACACTATCGAACAAAAAATTAAGTTTGAAAAACTGAAACCCGACTACGGGAAAAACCAACTAAAAAGTACGAAGCAAGATTAATCGAAACAATGATTTTCAGAGTACAGCTGTGGTCGTTAAGAAATTTATAAAAATAAATACCAAGAAAATAAGTTAGCTTGGCAATATGTTCCGTGCCCAGCTCTCAACATGATTTCTGATCGAATTCCCGAACAGCGTTGCCACTTTGCTGCAATTGCAGTAGATCTACTGTATTTATTTCGAAATTTCATCTACTGCCATTAAATTAATCTACTGCATTTTTGAAGTATGCTTGTTATGACTTCAAGATCGAAAATTTTTTCCCTTTTAGCACAAAACATAACAAATAAACTTTTCGAAAAAGTCGAATTTCTTAACTGAACGCAGTTGGTTTGTGTATGTTTTTCAAAGTTTATTATTTTCTACATATACCTACATATTTAGAAGCATGAATGATGCTACGGTTGAGAGAAATAAAAGCTTAAATGAACCAAAAGCCAAAATAATACAATAAAAACAGGAATACAAGTCAATTTGTGTTAAATATTTTGTTTTTCTGTTGAAATAAAAATCTACTGCGACAAAATTCAATCTACTGCATTTTATAGAGAATCTACTGCGAAAACATAGTTCTAAAGTGGCAACGCTGTTCCCGAAAACATCACAACAATATAACTGCATCCATATGATAAAAATATGTAATCATTTCATTGCATGGTTGCGCGTTAACGCATCAACATCGCAAATCAACTACAGTGATGCCGCTGCGCAATATGTTGACGTTTCTAAATATACCAAGTATTTTATTTTCTATGGGGGTTTGGAAAACTTTCTGACACATTTTTTTTTTATATTGCGTACGTTATTGGAGAAGGGTGGTCAAAACAATTCGGCAAAAAAGCGATGAAGTATTTTTTAATGACTTTGACTTCTAGAAATTATTTAATTAACTCACATGAAATTAATTTTAAAATTGCAGTCTGGTAGTCCAAATAAATATAATTGAGTGTCTATGTACATGTGTATGTATGTATGTATGTATGTATGTACATGTGTATGTATTCGGAGAAACCGTTTGAAGTGTCACCGCATTAATCACCAAATATTCATATGAGCGATGTTATCGCAGCGGAATTTGCCATAAAATTGCAATTAAATGTATATTACAAAAAAGAAACTATCAATCAGTATATGTACATACATATGTGTCGCTATTAACAGGTTAACAGCGAAATATCTACTGGAAGATATAAAAGCAGGTTCGATAGGTAAAATGTAAAACAGGCGAACCTGAATAAATGGAATCTCTGGGGCCATTTATTTTAGTCCCACTTATAATTTACTGGTTATAACAGTTTGCATATCTTGAGATACATGAAGCCAAGGTCCAATTAGGTAGCAGTGTCTGCCGGTAACGAGAACCTGCACACTTAGGCCTATAGAGGCCCACATCCTTTTGTGCTAGGTCACTGAGATCGTCGAAGAAGTATTCTCCTAGGTGTAGTTTTCTACTAAGTGAAAGAGCTGTGCATGAACAGATGAGATGTGTCAGGCTCTCATCCTCTTCTTCGTCCCTGCAACTTTCACATAAGTTATTTGGAATGATGCCAAGCCTAGTTGCATGCTTGCCAATAAAGCAGTGTCCTGTAATGACATCGATAGTCGGGCTTATATTTATATTGTCTTTTAGGGACAGAAGGTATTTGGAGCGGTTTAGATCTAGTCTAGGTCAGATCTGTTTGGTGGCAAGGCAGGTAGTTCCACCGCGTTCCGCAGGGTTCCGTTCTGGGACCGGCTCTTTGGAATATAATGTACGATGGTATATTGAGGCTACAAATCCCCGACGAGGCGAAAATAATAGGATACGCCGATGATATAGCGATAGTGGTGACAGCCAAATACCTAGATGAGCTAGAGCTTGCTGCAAACGAGACCATTGCTGCTGTCAAATAATGGCTTGAATCAAGGAGTCTGGAATTGGCGGAGCACAAGACGGAGGCAGTGCTTATAAGTAACCGCGGAATGAGAGAGATTATAAAAGTCAAGGTTGGAATTTCACAGTACACTCCAAAAATGCAAGTACCTTAGGTTAGGTTAGGTTAGAAGGGCTGATGAGAATGATACCATCCTTATCACACTGATGTCCATGTGGACCCATTGTGATACCCATGTTATTTTCCCACCCGCGGTATTAGTTCCTACGTTCAAACCATCCAGACGCCCTGGCAAATTCAAGTACGACTGATGGTGATCCATGCGATAGCTCGCCGATGTCCTCGAAAAAGAATTTGCCCAAGGTTTTATTTCTAAGTTGGCAGAGGTTAGGGCAGTGACAGGGGAAATGGGCTGTGTCCTCCGGAAAATCTTCATCACCATACCCTCTGCAAATGTCATCATCATTCAGGCGTAGTTTCTTCATATGGTATCTTAGCAAGTTGTGACCAACTAGTACACCCCTATCAGCATCGACAGCGACTTCCTAACTCTCTGTAGGAGTTTTCTTGTTCTTGTTTTGTTACGAGTATAGTCCCGCCACAGTCTTCTTGATACGTCGTTATTTGCTTCATTTAGTGTTTTTTTTGTTCAATTTTGGTCTTGAGGTTACAGAGTGGAGGTTTGACCATACCATCTCCTTGATCTATGGCCGAGCCCCTTCTAGCCAATTCATCTGCAGCTTTATTGCCTGGTATACCAGTACCAAGTACCTTGGTGTAATAAATTGACGACAGACTAAACTTATATAATATATATATTATATAAGCCACATATATAATATATTTCGGAGAAGGCGAGAGCAGCACTATCGAGAATGTTGCCAAACGTTGGGGGCCCAAGAAGTAGCAAAAGACTTTTATACGTTAGAGTTGTTAGCTCAACAATGCTCTATGAAAAACCGATCGCTGATGAATAGGGTTTATAGATTGACTGCACTAAGAGTTATAAGTGCTTATTGAACAATTTCAAATGAGGCAGCGTGAGTTATCGCAGGCATGATCCCTATAGATATACTACTAGGTATTGTTGTTCCTAGTTTAGCGAGTTTGCCAGCTTTACAATTCGCTGGAACGTCTCTGTGCCCCGGCACCCAGCAAAGGTGAGAGGTGGAGACTTATTTCAGAGATTTCAGGGCCGCCTGACTATTTGAGAAGGTGCTAATATAGTTACTGGATATAACATTCCATATGATCCAGGACGATTCTTCCGAAATCGCCATAATCTCCGCTTGAAACACGCTACAGTTAACAGGAGAGATTAAGTTTTAATCTGTCTGAGAAGACACCTCCTCCTACACCATCATTGATTGTATGGAGCCAATGAACCGAAATTTTGCAAGATATGTATATAACTGTTTTTGCTCATGTGGAAGAAAACAACTTCATTCCCCTCGTTATCGGGTTTGAGCAATTGTTCGGAGAAAAAATATAAAAATTGTCCACCAGCCTGACTCACTTACAGAGGTTCCAATACTCATCATCCCACTTATAGGGGTTATTTTTGTAAATACAAGTTCAGCTTACAGAGGTCAGACAATTTCACTTAAAGAGGTTCTTTTTAGTAAAACTAATAGTGCAGCACATTTTAACCCACTATCCAGGTTCCACATTACCAGGTTCGACTGTAGAATTCCAATGAAGTGTGCTATCGACTCTAATGTGAAGCTAAAGTGGGTGGATGTATCACGTTTACTTGTATGTTTGTATAATAAGAATTAATACGATGTTTTGAAGTCATCAGATCCTAACAAACAATTGCTGCGCACGCTCGTTTTTTTTATTTTCTTACGACCAAATAACTGCGACAAGAAAAACGTAATTACGTGCAAAGGAGTACTGTTTTTAAATATACACGACAGATAATCGCGTGCTAACAGTTAGTCTAAGTATTCATATTAAATGGCCATTAATTCATATATGTAAGCCATAGCTAGGTACTCAAAAATTCGGCGATAATCAAGGCCATGTTCTCAGTTATTTACGTATAGGTATGTATGTAGCTATAAAGATTTCTTAATTAATGAAATTACGTCTTAAAGGTTTTTTCTGTCGAATATTTATTCAAGTTCGACGTTAAGTAATTTATGCAGCCCCTAAAATTTCGTTTTGATTTCAATTCGATGAGGAGGAGGTACATGAATTACGAGAGAATAGTTCTATTCTAGACGGTAGACCTAGACAGACAATTCTAGTTCTGTCGGTGCCGGTAGCATGTACATTGTATGCATATCACTACCAAGACCAACTCACCAATGATTTGGTAGAAGCATGCAATCATTGTTGCTGCTCGAAACTTAAGCAATGTCGCCAAAAAAAACGTCACATAGAGCGTCTGTTTAGTTCAACCAGACTTTGTCTTCGGTGGAAGTGATCTATAAGAAATCATCTGTGATAACCTCAAATTGCCTTACACTAATAAATCAAGCTGACTACACTACACTGCGCCTATCTCACTTCTCGAGCTGCATATACAGTTCTACTCCAATATGTAGGTACTTAAGGTTCCGTCCAGAATTTTAAAAAAATCGCTACTTTCTTTTCTAGAGATTATTATTCTCTATGGTTTAAGGCGTATTTATGTGAAAGCCGATTGTAAACATTCCCCATAGATCCAAAGTTATTATAGAAAATGTGACGGCCCAACAAGAGCCCGAATTGCGCAGGTGGCCTTTGTTTGAGGCCGCTTTTTTCGGGGTCCTTCAGTTTGTCAGTTCTTTTGTAATCCTAAAACCTAAAGTATGTATGGGTACATTTATAAAGCATGCGGAGATTATATTTAGGTTTCTGAAGTGAAGATTAGTTGTATTTGATCATTCAAAGTGGGCTGCGCGTGACCTCGAGTGAAACGCACTTGAAACTTTGAAGGCGTTTTTCTCAAAACTTCTTCTTCCAGCACGGTCTGCACGATAACTCATTCAGTTTTTAATATTTTTTGATGTATTTTTTTTTAAATATTCGAAATTGTTTTCTCTATAGTATATCGAGTCGAATTTTTGATATTTTGATTAAAAAAGTTTATAAATATAGTTAAAGTTACATTTTTAACACAAAATGCACACTTTTTTTTTAAACTGCCGTTAATTGCTAAATTTTTCGAATTTTAAAAATCCGGCTCGACAGACTATAACTACAACCCTACTTTCTAAGAGTTTTTTCACATCTTGCACATCCATCAACATTTAAAAAAAAAGGCGACGAGTAAGCCAGAAGCCCCAGCATACTTTCTCGAATGCTAATTCTAAAAGGAAAACCCTAAACCCTTAGGTCCAGGGATCTATTTTTGTTGTAAATGGGCCAAGTCTTCCTAGAAATAACACAATTATTTTTGTTTTTGTTTTATTATTTAAACCACTAAATGATAAAACAAAAACAAAAACAACTGTGTTATTTCTAGGAAGACTTGGCCCATTTACAACTTCCTCAAAGACGCCTCAGAAATTTCCAAAATAGATTCCTGTACTCAGGATAAATTTTAATAAAAATAAAATTCTAAAACTACTAAATTGAGCTGTGGCAACAAAGTGGCGCACTCGCGCTAATTACGTATGACAATATACGCCATACAGCTATTATTACCTACCTACAATATACATCCAGAATTGTTTTATATTTATGCCTCCATGTTACGTTTAGTGATACAACATACCGCTAATTCGAACAATTTTAATTGGTTTCTGGAATATGTTTTAGTTCCAGATATAAAGAGTAAACATTCATCGAGTTTTCAAGATTGTTGTTCTTGAAGATTCTTGTACATACGTTAGCATAAATAAATGAAATATTTATGTTTTGTTTTTGTTCATTTTGTTTCTTCTTGTAAGTAATAAGAACTATTTTTAAATCTTTTCTATCTCTATTTGTTTATCAATTTCAGCTGAAATAAACATTTTCATCGTAATTGTATTACTACGACTTTTTAGATATGTGCATATATTGAAAGCTGTACATTCAGTGCTAAGTAAAAAGATACTCAAAAAAATGTTTAAATAAAAAACAAGACTCACCAGAAGGCGGCACATCTTATAGCTATTTACTCTTTTTTCAAGAATCACAACAAAAAAAATACACAGCAATATAGTGCCAGAAAATGTCGTGATTCATATTTATATGTAAAAGACAAACGATCCTTTGTTGTGGAACAATCTCATGACAAGAATATAATGGGCGTGATTAATGGAAATAAGAGCAATTTTCATCAGATCTCTTCATAGAATTATCAGTTATTCCAGAAACTCAAACAACGTACCCACGAGCCGTAATTCATGGCAACCCTAATGCCGTACTTTGAAAATGATTAGAGAAGACTATCTAGATTTCGGACCCTTCCATCTAAGGTAAAGGCACTAGTGATCGGCCACTCTCTAGTGGTCGGTCACTTTAGCACTTTTCCTCATGTGATATAAATACCGTTAGGAATTTTCTTAATGTGAAGATGCAGATACAAACATCCTCCTACACATCTACCCTCAAATTTGATATTATTACGCAAACACTGCAGCTGGTAGATGCACATAAGTGCGTGCTCATTTGCGCAAGTGTAAAAACGTGGTGATTGCTTGTTTTTTTTAGTTGTGCGTACTTACAAAAGTGTTAATTTACATTATAATTTGTTTGGAAGGTAACATTTTAATGAGTTTGTATTGTTCTTAAAAGCATAAGGAATGTTTATTTATTTATTATTTTTCTTTTGTTATAATGACTTCAAACTATTCAAGGAAACGAAAACAGGAAACGAAAATAATTATGTTTAATGATCAAAAAAACTTAAAACACTTTATGCCTCATTTTCACTAATTCACACTCAAAATGAGACAAGTAAAATCTCTGCTTTTAAAGTATAGCTTGAATTTGTTTTTAATACTTGATCGAGTTTCCATTATTCTTAATAGTTACTTCAAGATGCCTTGGCATATTCTTAACCAACTTTTTGCAGTAAGATGGCTCGATAGCTTCCCATTCTTCCATCACAACCGATTTAAGAGCACTATTGTTCAAGTCACTCTTTTCTTTAGTTTTGCCCACAAATGCTCAACTACATTCAAGTCGAGTGATTGAGCAGGTGTCATTCATGAATGACATTCCTCAGTTTTGCTTCGACAGCGGAGATGGATTGTTTTTCTGGCGAACTGCAATCACTGTCATTGTCATGTGCATTCGTCGACGCGACGGTCAAATGGACAAAAAAGAATGACATTCGTCGCCATCCACTATCATTCATGAGTGTGGAATTCAAGAAGGTTTGAATTCCATCACGCACTCTGACACGCAGTCCCATTCACCAGCATTCATGAGTACGCAAACGGCAAGAATTGGACTCATGAATGATGGTGGATGGCCTTATGCTTGCATTTTTGTTGGTTGTTCCACTTTGAGTGGGAGTGGCTGTATAACCATCTTAATTCTGAATTAGGAATATTAATTACTAGCTGACCCGCCTGGCTTCGCCCGTGTATTCATGTACATTGTACATATAAAGCGTTGCTATCGTAACTTTTGTCTTCATTTTAGAGAGCTCTTCCAAAAAGTTACTCATTCCCGAACTCGGCAAAAATTCCTTTGTTTAGGGAGCAATGGACCCCTTCTTTCTTTTACAGTTAATGTGTAATGTATTCCTGCTGGTGACTAATAAAGATATCGTCATTATTTCACCGCTTAAATCCGATCAGGGCATAAAGCGTAAATAATTTTTTTTTACTTCCTTTCAGTAGCATATACATGTTTAAGTTGAATATTTATCACTAATGCGCTAAAAGCGCGTGCCACTTTAGGGAGCATCTCATACAGGAGAGTACTTACATATCTACAAATGCTTGGCTCCCTCAATGCAAAATTCTGCCGCCACAGCTCTTTTTTGAACAAATTATTTTTACTAACAAATTATTTAAATAAAGTGAACGTAGCGAAGTAAAAATGCTCAATCGATTTAAATGACCAACCTGAAACTAGAAGACCATCACTAAAAAAAATGTTTTAACTGTTTTTAATAAGACTTAATAATTATCATTTACGATGAAATTTTGCCGTATTTATTTTCTTCACCCAGATTATATACATACATATGTTTTTATATTTGCTTTCAGAATAAATATTTTAATTTCCAATAAAAAAAAAAAAATATCCTAAGCTTAACTTTTCTTATTTTTTCCTCATGCTATCGCAAATAAATTAAATGCAGGCCGAGTAAAAAACAACTTGCGGTGAACTATAAATAAAAAGCCTTCAACCCGATTAACTTATAAAGCTTATGTTTTGTATTTATTTCAAAACACTGATAAAGGCTTCTGTTGAAGTTCTTGATCAGGGGTGGCCAACCTTTCCAGCAGGCGGGCCAAAGTTCAGAAATAATATTTCCTGCCGGGCAATTGTTTTTTTTTTTGCTAATTAAAATGAACAAGCAAACCATGCACATCGTAGTTTCCTAGTCGTGGTCCCAACGCTTGCCTGATTTAATGTAAAAAAAAACATCATGTATTAAATGTAACTGAGATTCAAACATTTAAAAGTGAGACTTTCGACTTTGTTTTGCAGAACTACAGTAGACTCGCGGCAACGTGAACTATTAAAAGCCGAGCGTGTTCACGTTTGCGAAGTTGTTCATGTTTACGAATGTGTAATTCTTTAAATTTTGCAAATAAATTAGACATGTATTTTACTCAAATTCATATATTTTTTTGTGTTTCGGTTTGTACATACCTAATTCCTAAGTATTGTTAAGAAAAAAAAAATGTACGTTGAAACTAATGAAAAAAACCTTTTTCTGGATTTTCTTTTTTTGAAAATTGCTTAACACGGCCTTTTCGCGGACACGTTTAAGTACGCTGATATCTATGTATTTCCAATACAATACAATGTATTTCCATATACCGTTCTATTATTTTTTTAGTAAGTTTCAGCTAAAAAAAGATTGCGTTAGGAGCTCTCTGAGTTTCAGTTCACTTGTCGCGAAACTTGTGAAAAAACACATGCGTGAATATTGGTATGTAATTGAAAAAATACTCAAAAGTGATACCCAGTGCATATTTTTGCGTAAAATGTTTAGTAAGTTCGGTGCATTATGCTACAATAAGCAAAATTGGTATGTAATTCCATACATCATACCTTTTTTAAGGATTTTTTCAAAAAATAAATAAAATTTTGTAATTCTTAAAAATAGGTATTTCATTGAATTCGAAAAGCTATCAAATCAACTAGTACTTTGATTTTTTTATGATCTTGCGCTGTAAAGGGTTAACTCGTCGTTTAAATTAAACGCCTGCACTCTGCTGTAGTTTGCTTTGACATATAAATATTTTGACAGCTGCCAGAATAGCAAAAAATAATTTATATTAATTTTTAGGAAGTTCAATATCCGCCGAAGTCAAACTTTTATTGACTTTACGCTTCTATGGCAGTGGATCCCTACTCATTACTGCGGGGGACTTTTGTGATGTTTTTAAATCATCTGCAAGTTGAATTTGTAGCTTTGTCGGCCCTTTCAAAAGAGAAATACAATAAATTTGACATTTCAAAACAATAGCGCTGCCAAATTTTGTTCGAACGTAGCTTCCAAAACTGCGTTTAATTAACTGGAAGATAAGTTTAGACCGTGAAACCGAACGAGTTAAACTAAAAGTTTAAACTCTCGCTCAGATTTAGTTGATCTTCAGTTTAAACTCTCATTGTGAAACTGGGCATAAGTAATCTTGGGTGTCAAATAGCGGGATATTTGAAATAGGCAAAATCGATGATATTTTCTCGGAAATGCGTGACGGTTTAAAATAGCTCCAAACCAATGAATTTTTTCCAAGAATGCGAGATATTTCAAAATTTCTCTTAGCTATACATAATTTCAAAATTTAAAGAATATAATATGATACGACTCATGACTCATGATCATGATGAAATGTTCTTTTGGTGATATATTCAATGAAGTTAAAATTTATGTTCATTTGACCTAGCTCCGATGGTCGCAATATAACTCGCGGCAGGCTGCATGCGGCCCCCAGGCTTTGTGTTGACCACCCATGTTCTAGATGATAATTTACCGCAAAAGTCACACAAAAGAAGCAAAGTCAAGTTTGCAATTCCTGAAATGGAATTATTGTGATTTACCATTAAATCTTAGAATCTGTGTCTAAGGCCAGGCCACCTCATGTCAGAGATATTTACAAAAGGAAGTCATGAAATATTCACATGAAATGAGTACATTCATAGATGCATTCATCTTCGGGTGAAATCTGATGAATTAATTCCAACATAGTGATTATGGAGTTTGACAATACACGAGCCGACACGGATCTAATTATATGAGTATAGGTATATTTACATAACGTGTGCTAGCTTAACACAAAAGTGCAAATTAAATGCTAAACTTGTCGAAAACTTATGTATATTGGAATTTTAAACAATGGGAGTGCTTGTCACGCAACAGCACCATAGAATTGCATTCCAATGTTTGCTGCACAATCGTCATGGGAACGTTCCAATTGGGAATTTAATTGAAATTTACTCATTTCAGATTTGAAAATCTCCGATTTATGTACCTATTACACAATATTTCCCAACAAAGAACCGCTTTCAACAAGTTCTTAGAAGCCATCGGTAATAATGAAAATAAACAAAAATTCAAACTTGTGATGGAAGCGAAGAATAAATAATAATCATGCAAATTCGGATTAATTAACAGGTTTTTCTCTTTTTTTTTTGTCTATTTTGGGAATTTCACGCAAGTTCAATGGTCCTATGATCATGATGACTACCAACTTACATTGTTATTGGACCAATCTACTACATTTAATACATCCGAAATCGAATGAGTAAGAGTGTCTGTCGCTTTGTGTCTTTATCATTAAGTGTAGGTACTTACCCGATCTCTTTGTGCATCTGGTATATTATCCATCTCCACTGCTACGTGTTGATCCGTCATTTCTCGAGATACGAAGTATAAAAATCCACAAAAATAAAATGAACAACACAATTTCAATAGAACGCCGCGCCGGTAGTTCTATAGTTTTATTATATTTCACTATATAAAGCTCAGTAAAAAGACGAACACAACACAAATGCAAGTGATGATTTATCTGAATTTTTACTTTTAGTCCGCTATAACGTCAGTTCGCTTTGCCGGGAAACTCACAACTGAATTCGCTTTCGCAGTGTCCGCCGTCAATTAGTTTCACTTTAGTGAGTATCTATATATGTATTTTCAGATGTTTTTTATTATGCTACTGCTCGTACTCGTACCGCTACCGTTGAGTATGCGTGCTAGAATACATTTAACACAATAGTGGATTACCAGTTTATACGAAAAGTATGTTATTAAATTTTTGACGCGCTTGGTCAATTATGGGATGTCCCTTAAGTCGAGAGCAATGGGTTAGTCATGGAAAAACCACACGAAAAGATTACTTTCTAGTGAACTGAAAAATGCAACGAGATCAGGTTTTGGTCAATTTTCCCATCGTAAATGAAGCGTGCCCACTCACTTCCATTTTGGCCAATGTTTTGGGAAAATAAACGAGAACGTTGACGAAATTTATTTTTAAAATTACCACGAATTATTATTGATTTTCATTTCTGCCAAGAGGCAGAGTATGTACATATAGGTCGTGCGTGGATTCTAGAATCGCCCAGCAGTCACAGACACACCTTTCGCAGACATACGGAAGGTAATTTAAAAGCCATTTGTATTGGCTTGGTTTATTCTTTTACTTATTTTGTTTGTGGACAGAAGAAATAAATTGTACCACATAACAACAAGTGACGACTGAAGCCGGTTTCTGTATGTACACATGGGAAATATGCATCTGGGTTTTGGTTATTGAATTTTTTCTGTGACATCACTGGTGGATAATTACATCTGAAAGTTTACGGGTGCTTTAGCGATGTGTCATGCATTTGCGTCTTTGTGGTCAGTTTGGAAGCTGATTATGTTTTTTTTGCGATTTAAGACATCAACATGAATAGCAGTGGAAGTAACTCAAGCTATTGAAATCTTTTTAGAGATAATTTGACAGGAAGTGTTGTCAAAATCAACCAGTGATTTTGGTATCTGGGCCATCTTTCAAAACGTTGAGTAAATTCAGAAACGTCACATTTTTGTGCAGCAATTGAGAATCAAGAGTGAACACCGTGGTGTAGTGGTAAGTGCGTTGGACTACTACGCAATGCTGCCCGGGTTCAATCCCAGCAAACACCTAAAAGCTTTTTCGCGGTGCCACTTCTTTCGAATGTCTGAAAAGCAATCAAAGAGTATCATTTGTCAATGAGCTTCTGAACTCGTCGTTCGGCTTCGGAGTCGGCACAAAACTGTAGGCTTCCATTCGTGCAAAAATATAACACGCACACACAAATGGTTGCTAGAAGCAGGCCCTGGTTCACTCCAAGCTGTAGCGCCATCTAAAGTCAAAGTAAGGTAATTGAGCATCACGATACAATAAGTATGTTCAATGTTATTTTATTCATATTTAGTATATCTTATGACTTATTGCCATAAGTCCTTCAAAATCAGAGGTTCTGCGGTATATCGCTTCCCTTCATCATCATCTTCATATCCCGAAAAAAGTAATAGTAAACGCTTTCAGCAGTGGAACCCACTGATCTCAGTGAAGTATTAAAACAAGTCCAAACTAGCTTACCCAGAACTTGTCCAGTATGTCGATAGAAGTGATCAGTCTAAAAAGATATAACTTAAGCCAGAACTTGAATGTTACATATCCAGAACGACAAAATTGTGAAAGCTACGTTTGTTAAAGATCCCTACATGTACGGTAAGCAGATGGAACCAAAATAGATAAAGGAGTTGTGGCAGCGGTATACGAAACGAGCAACCCCATATTTCAGGCCGAAATATAGGCAGAGCTCCAGTAGGGAGATTTTAAACAGAAAAACTAATCACAATTGGTCTTGCGTGGTAATAACTAGAGATATAAAGGATTTGCGGTTTGTATCCGTTATACAGCCCTTTTTTTGCCATCGGGCACATCGCCGAATAGTCTCTTGGTATCCGGCTGGTTGACGGTTAATCCTCGTACTGAAACTTTACTAAGGGCAAATTATGGTGGATGAAAACAAGTTTTTCTGCATTGAAAGGTAATCAACGATTACCATTATTTTCGTAAACAATGTCTGCTTGCGAAGAGTTTCTGCTCTGACAAAAGTGTTCCGATCACGTTCACTAAATTTCCGAGACTACGTTTAACCAGTCAATTTGTTCACTGTATATTTCATTTTATTTCTACTGCAAATCCAGCTAACGAGATGGCCGAGTTTTCTTTCAAATGTATTTGGATCTCTTTTCGGTATAAGATATGAATGTATGTTTCGTAGAACGCATTTCGTTCGGCCAGATATCCAGCCGCCGAATATCCGGTATCCGGCACTATTACTGCACGGAAACTGAAGTTTTCACACATGCCAACGGTCTTTCGATGAAAGAACTAAACTTCTTCTACAATTGTCTAGAGGGCAAATACACACAGTTACTTGGTTCTCGGCGAGACATTGCAGACTCAATAAACACCTTCTGGCCATGAAGTTTACCAAAGACTATATCAACCTCCGAAGACGAAGCCATAGCGAAGGATATCCTGTACCACTGTAGCTGCTTAGCAAGAATACATCTAGGTTTCTTAGTAAGCTTTACCTTGAGCCATATCACATAACTGTCAGTCAGGAATTTATTAATAACTCCGACTCCATGAATTTTAACATGAGGACAATATGCCCAATATGGCCGCAGTGACTCTTATCACTGCCCCACTTAGTATCTCCCACTTTCTAATCAATCTAATAGATACTAATATTTATTTATATCTTTTTGTATAAAAGGAAAAAGTGGTTAAAACTTTGTTTTTTAAATGTACATAATAATAAAACTAACTTAATCCAATAAAATAACCTAAACTCTTATTCGCACTGTTATTAATAACAATTCCAAAAGGTTTCTGATGCGTGTTGGTGTTAGCTTGCGCATCAGCTAACGCAAATCGACATTTTTGTGTAGCTGACGTTGAAAATAATATTTTTGTTATACAATTAAACAACATTTACGCTGAAAATTCCTCTACCTCGAAACAATTTCCCATTTGAATATGTCGAATTACGCATTAAAAATGTTGGTGTCTTATAAATGTTAAGCTGCTGGTGTCTGTAAAATACAAGTTTAATCAACCGGTGGATGTTTTCCAACTTTATACGAAAGTTGAACTGAAATTTATGTTTGCTGGGCTCAACTATTTTTGCGACCACTGTTTTCTAACACATATTTTCTAGTCGATCAGCTTCAATACCCATTAAAAAAAAACTTCATGGATTTTTTTAATATATTTTATCTAGAATTTCTAGTTCTTACGTCCATTCTCCATTTTATTTTATTTATTTTTATTTTATGTTGGTGTATTTATAAAAAAATACAATGTATGTTATGTACATGTACACTCATCCTTGAGTAAATTGAGCTTATGTTAAAAAAAAGTGCAAATAATGATTCTTGCTTTTATTATTTGCAGTATTTCATTGTAACGAATAAATAATTTATAACGAAATGTATTAGAATTTCTAAAATGTTAATCATTCGCAGTGCATAGATTCCAATTCTGAGCATCTCGTTAGGTAGATAAATAATTCATAAAAATAATACTTTAAATATGTTCTGTTCTTAACGAACAAGTCACTTGCTGAATTGTGTCATGATTCATGCGTCATGTCATGCATGCCTCAAGATTGTTATGCTACAAATAATACAAACCATAAATTATTTTTATATTACTTCCAAATTATATGCTTTAAAAAATGTGTCAATCGCGGCTAAATAAACTGTTCCTAAAGGTATGCAACAAATCACCTACACATTATGTAGCACAGCATTACAGAATGAGCTGAATGCATTTCAATTTGAACTGGGGCCGAATTACCGCATCCGTTAACGAGTTACTCGTTATCGAAATGTGACGTTTTGGGATTACCGCTCTCGATATCGAGCACTCGGTATCGAAATTTGAGATGACAGCATATGTTAACGAGTGTCATTTTATTCGAAAGCAATCTGGCTATCGAGTGCGAACAAAAAAAATTATGTGAGTATCTTAGAATTTATTTTTTGTGGTTTTTGGAATAAACTAATATGTAATTATTTAATTAGGGCCAATCTCAACAAAATCAACACAATCCAAAAAAAATTGTGTGGCTGAATTTATGGCCAGAGATCCAGATTGGCTGAGGTTTCCATTATGACCATTGCGGTAAAAAAAAATGTTGTATGATTTTCGTTTAAATTGATTTATTTTAAGATATTCTGCATAAAAATGTTTGCGAGGAAACTTGTTTTTCTATTGTTTATTTTTTTTTTTTAATGTTTTTGATTTTCCCTACAAAAATGCATGCAAGTTCATTTAAAATTGCAGAAATGGGCGCTTTTTGCTACATTTAACAATGGCGACATTATTCTTCAACATAAATAAATGAAACGCAATTGAAAATATAGTAGTCATATGTGATTTGCTAACGGACCAACAGCCATACAGGACCCGACGACTTCTTTAATGATTTCAGTCGATGTCCTGTCCATAGATTTTTTTTGTAACCGCGCGCAGCCCGCCAGGCACCCAACAGCTTACATTATTTATTAATTGCAAATATGTATATATTTCACTATATTTCCTCATAAAATGACGACTTTCATTCAATAAAATGTTAGTTTTCTGAATTTCGAAAATTTAAAAAAAATTTTTGGCTTTATTTGTTATTTCCTCACTTCGATTTTTTTTTTGTGTTTTAGGGGTCATTTGGGACCTATAAAAAAAATCGTTTAGATCCGAAGGTTGACCTATTGGAAAGCGACACTATTTTGAGGTTAGAATCGAAAAAAGTTAATTTCCTCGCAAAAAAATGATTATATTTGTGTTGTTTAGACAAAAAAATAAAAAAAGGAAATTACCGAAAAATATTATTTTAGTTAAATCCAAGAAATATTTGGAGCGGGTTCATAAAGGAAACCCGCTCCAAATATTTCTTGGATTTAACTAAAATAATATTTTTCTATATTTTTCTAGTACAATTTTATTTTTATTCGATACGTTAGCTATCGAGTGCCGTCATCCCAATGAGGTTACTCGATCATTCGATAACGAGTCCTACTCTCTCACTCGTTAACGGATGCGGTAATTTGGCCCCTGATTAAAAAACTGGTTTTTAAAATTCAAACTTAATGCGCATTGTGACTGCACCTTGCATCTATGCTGTAAGTACACGGATGCTTTCGGGATGTGATGCGCATTCTGTAGCGTTGTGAATCATGACGTTTTGGAATGTTAAGCGATACGCACAATGTTTATTTTTTGTATATCACAATGTGTAACAAATTAATTGCAACTGATATGTATAATTAATCATTTGCTAAACAATTGTGTGTGTATTTTAAAGCTAAAATCTACGCACAAAGTATATTAATAGCAAGGAAAATAGAAGTCAACGGCCACGCCACGCTGAAAACATCGGTTCTCGTTAGATCACCGAGATCAAGCAGCGTCGGGCGCGGTTTGTACTCAGATGAGTGACCACTTTGAAAAACCGCATGTTGTTGACATAGGAGTAGGAGTAGGGGAGTTTCGATAAACGGCTCTATGTGGTAACACAATGGACCTTAAGTGTCTAAGTGAATCCAACCAGAGTGATGGGGATAGCCACCTTAACCTAACCTAACCTAACCTAAGGAAAATAGAAATGAGCTGTGGAATTATGCATAGTTCCATTATAAGCCATGAATCATCTACGTTTAGTTGAATCATTAACTTCCAATACGTCCACTGAAGAAACGTTCATTCCAAGTGATGACGCAAGACGCAAGGGAGACCAGCTTACTACACTGTTTCAAAAAAAATCGCCATCTTACACATTAGAACAGTTATTCAACACTAACAATAAGTCATGATGCGCTGGTTGCTTTTTCTTGCGCAGTATATTTTTCAACAATGGTTAACAGCTTGCAGGAGATGCGATCGACGCCCTGTTTGATGTTGTCGATCCTTATGACGTCTTCTTATTCCTGCAAGATTTCAACCTCCCTGACCTAAAATGGATAAAATCCGATGAAAAGTCCCACTTTGTGGCTTTGAACCCTTCTACAGACAAAGAAGTCCTTTTTAATGACTGTCTGTCCGATTCCGGCCTTTACCAATTAAGTGGCATCACTAACAATTTAGATAGACAGCTCGATCTCATCTTTTCATCAAATGTTGAAAGTTTAGCAGTTTCAGTGAGCAACCACCAAATTAGACTGCTTCCACCCACCTATATCTCTTGCCTTGTCATATAACAAATTCAAATTCTCCAATGTAAACATTCGTACACTTTTAACTTTAGTAAAGCAGACTTTGTTAAATTAAACTATCTGTGCTTATTGCTTAGTAACGCCAACCTCAGCCTTTGCTCCCATTATGTACTATAGAAAACGCTCTTACGTTGTTCTACTCAAAATGTTTTTTTGGTCGCTTCGCAATAAACGAAACAAACTGTGGCGCACGTATCTTACTCTTTTTCTGTTTCTGATTTTGTCAACTATCTCTTTACCACGGCTATTTAGACTGAATGGAATCAAATCAAATTTCGGGCCCCAAACGCTTCTTCCACTTCATTCGTCTTTTTTGAAACTCAACGATATACTGGCAGTCAGCCCTACCATATGTCTTCATCCAGTCGTTCATGAAGCACGTTATTGAACTGGATATTGACTACTCTTCGTTTATAACTAACTCTCCTCAAACTTCACTAGCTTCGCTTCATATCACCTCAGCAATTGTCATAGAATCATCTTAAAAAAAAAAGTGCGAATTATCTAGGGCCGAATGTGACAATTTGGCATTAACACTCATATTATGGAGTAACATTTTACTTATAATTTACTCAATCATTCGATAACGAGTCCTACTCACTCACTCGTTATCGAGTGCGATAATTCTGTCCCAGATCCAATCTCTCACGACTCTCTTTCATCTTTCTATCTCACAGAAGTTTTTCCTAAATTCTGGAAGAGCTCTTACATGATTCCCCTTCATAAAATAGGTCGTAAGAACGATATTTCCAACCATCGGCAAACTCTTCTGCATACCCAAACTTATCAAAGGATCATTTATGACATAATGTCTTTTCACTGTAACTCTATTTTTTCCTAACCAACATGGATTTCTTAAGGGTAGATCAACAACTACAAACCTGACAGAATTTATATCGAATTCTCTGTGCGCTCAGGAGGATGGCAATGAAGTTGATATAATACGTAGGCTGTTCGATAAGTCAGTGACTTTGAAACTAGAAACACGTTTTTTTTCTCAAAATTTAATTTATTTTTCAACATAGTCTTCTTTTAGCGCGATACACTTTTCCCTACGATTTTCCAACTTCGAACCCTATAAAATAGGCATTTGTTGCATCGATAATCTCATTATTCGATGAAAATCTTTTTCCGCCGAGCCATTTTTTCAAATTAGGAATAAAGAAATAATCAATGGGAGCCAAATCTAGAGAATAGGGCGGATGAGAAACCAGTTCATAGCGCAGTTCAGCAAATTTTACTGTTGCTACTGCGGTGAATGAGCCGGTGCATTGTTTTTTTTTCACTTTTTTCTTTTTGAAATGAGGCCGTTTTTTTTATCAATTTTGCATTAAATTAATCGTTCTTCCCCTTTCCAAGTAGTTAATGAAGATTGCCTTGTGGGAATCCCAGAAAACCGTTGAAATGAATTTTCCGGCCGACAAACCCATTTTTGCCGTTTTGGTGCACGCCCGACTGAAGAAATCCACTATTTTAATCGTTCTTTCATTCCTGGCGTGTAGTGGTGTATCCAGAATTCATCAACTGTTACGAACCGCGGTAAAAATTCACTTGAATTACGCTTGAAAAGTTCCAAATCTGCTTTGAAAACTTCACCCGAATTCGTTTCTGATCAATCGTCAGCAAACGTGGCAATCATCTTGCTGATAATTTTGCCATGCCCAAATGAATGACGCTATTATTTGAAAGCTACTGTCTCAGCTATCTCACGAACCTTGATTCGCGATCGTTCAACACAATATCGTGGATTTTTTGACAATTTCTTCTATTGTGACGCCATTTGGACGTCCTGGGCGCTTATTGTCTTTTAAGCTCGTACGAAATTCAGTAAACCACTATTCTTTTCAAACTCAAAGCACTCGGCTTTCACGCAAGGTTTATTGTTTCGATTAAATCTTACTTGAAAGAACGCTCAAGCGCTCCTTAGGTTCTCTCTGTCTAACTCCTATACAGCCACCTCTGAAGTTCCTCAAGGTAGCCGCCTCGGTCCCTTTATATTTCTGCTAACAACATCATTGTCCAATGCATTATTAATGACTCTTATTTATCTATTTACGTCGACGATATGAAAATCTATAGGTACATTAGATCTCGCGCTGACTTTCACCCGCTACAAGATGACCTGAACATATTTTTAACATGGTGTAAACATAATGTTCTAGAGCTCAATATCTGCAGATGTCTAAAATTTATCATTACATATATACTCCGACACAGATCTGATAGTACTAAATAGTTGAAATAATTCAATTAGCACCACGGTCGATAATGTGATGTAGGTAAGTAATCAAAGCAGGATCTTTAGAAACTGATATCCAGATAATAAAAGGCACAATTTGTAATACAAAAAATAATACAATTTATTTATTTCTGAGACTAATACGATGAATTTATATGTATGTAATGTATGTCATGTATATTTATATTTAACTACTACTCTAAATATAGAAAAAATTAAAAAAATATACAATCTTGCAAATAATGCATATAATTTCAACTACATTTTAATAATACATAATAATTTGACGGTATTCGATGTGTACGAGTATATGCAGTTCATTCAATAAATTAGTGATTATTATGTTTCAGGAGATTTTTCTTTCTTTTAAATATTTAGTTAAGTTCCTTATAAACAAAAAAATATTAAATACAAAATGTTCTAATGACTTATTCCGAGTTGAGTAACATTAACATACTCGTAATTACTATTAAAGTACAATTCAATTCATAAATAAATTCTTTTAATACTGAGTGTCCGTGCAATTATGCTAACTTAAACTAATTTATCGATAAGAATTATCTGCAAAAGAAATCCTCATCGCATTTATTGTAACAGCAATATGGCAGGGCAGTATAACCTTTATGTGCATCACGTTTATGTCTCTCAGCGTCATGATTTTTCTTGTGCTCATGAAGTTTGTACATCGGGAAGGTGTTCATTTTAGTCAGATGTTCAAAATGTGACTGACTTACTTTAAGGTACCCACCACGTGGGAAGGAACTTCGCCGAACAGGATATACGTGCTTTTTATTGTGAACTGAAAGAAAAAAAGAAATATAAATATTGATCAATAAAACTATTTATATATTTGATAAAATAGGGATACGTGCATATATGTAAAAAGAAGAAGAAAAGAGAAACCATCCTCAGATTCATTCTTTGACTGCCAAAGTGCCAAGCCATTTAACCGAATCGGATCAGGCCATTTTTATACATTCTCTGGTAGAAGGATGTTCATGTGGTTAATAGATAGCCATACACTTATGGACACTAGCCGTTTGTAGCTCGCCATTTAAAGTGGAAGCATCGGATCGGATGGATCATCAGACCGTATTTTTTCGAAGACGATGGAGCTACCGTAATCGTCAATAGCAAGCGTGAAAATGGTATGGCTGGCTACTGGTTTCAACAGGACGACGTTATATGCTACACAGCTAAACAATTAATCAATTTATTGCGACCACTGGCCACACAGATCACCCGATTTAACGTCATCAGATTTTTATTTGTGGGGTTATTTGAAGTCCAAGGTATACGCAAATAAGACAAGAACTTTAAATTAATTGAAAGCCAACATACGACGTGAAATCGCCGCCGAATCGGCCGAATCATTGGCCAAAACGGTGGGAAATGCCGAAAAAAGAGCACATTTGTTCGTCAAGGCTAAGGGTGGCCATTTGTGCGATAGTAGCTGGAAGAAATCTCCTTGAACTAAAATAAATGACTATCCAAATGAACAACAAAAAATGGTTTTTTTAATGTTTTTTTTTTTTCAGAAACAAATGCTTTCACTTTAAATGGCCTACCCTACTACCATTCGATGAGCCAGTGGGAATGTTTGATTTCTAAGCTCACTCAAACCAAATACATATTTTAAGCTGAACTTTAAATTTGGAAGCTAAACTCGAACACCAGCTTGACTTTAATCGATATAAAAAATCTCTCTGCTTTGAACAGGACACCTCCTAGCACACATATTCTGCGATGATAGCACTGGTTACACTCTGAACTTCTTCTATAAAATATATACATAAATGTATTCAAAGATCCAATATATTTTCCATCGTTCCTTAATAGTAATGCATTTAAATACATTAGCCGTGTTTTTTTTAAACGTAGGTAGCCAGTAGTTGCTAGCATAGTCAAATTTCACACGTAAAACAAATATACATATGTACAACAAGCAGCTAGCTACAACTCTTGATTTATTCCACAGCCAAAAGCAGCTGCCTAGGAATTTTGCGATATATCATGGCAAGGTGGCGCTGAAAGCGATGCGTAGAACATTTGACAGACTGTCGTGTATGATAATTATTATCTATTATTTCAATTGCTAAATGATGTTTCACAAATTATTTCATGATTTCATACCACTTTTTGTAAATTATCCATTGAATTATCGAAATTAATTGTTTTCATAACAAATGACAAAAAATCATTTTTGTTGAATGCGGAATACTTTGACAGTTAACACTTATCAGCTGATTTTATATGACCGAAATCACACACACCAACTTGGAGGTAAGTCAGCTGGGTTCGGCTGGCTGGGAATCGTTTTAATGAACGACTGGCTAGCTACGTTTCAAAAAACATGGTTATTGACTGCCATGGTTATCATATGTGATAGCCAGTGGTAGTTCCATGGATGCCATGGCTATCAAATATGATAGCCAGGCATATTATCAACTCGGGCTTTGGCATGCGAAAATGATAGCCACTACGGACAAATCCGGTATGGGGATAAATTGCTTGGCACCAAGCGATGAGATAGACGTTTGTGGTTTGAGGACATTTTAAAAACTTAATGTTTTATGCCCACAATTATAGGAAAAACTAAAAATAAATAGCCAGGACTAAATTCATCCTAAACGTCTATTGGTAGCCAATAGGTAGCCATATCATGTCGTCTATTTATTGTTTTATTTGTGCAAAAATGTAAATAATGAAATATATTGTATTGGCACGCCAAGACATTTTTCCAAAATTGCTTTGGCAGTCGATGTGTTGTTGATGTTCTATAGTTTTCTGTTAACTTTAAAAATTGTTACGTTACGTGCTGCATCATATAAAGCATAAAGTATAAGGATTAATCTTGAAATCTCAGTGAAACAAAACTTGAATACTTTTACTCTACCTAAAGCCAACCCCAACACCACCACTCTATGAACACTGGGGAAGTACTGTGGCGTATGAGTACTTTTTTTAATTTTATTAATTGTATCTTTTGTCTGGTAAAACAACATACTCAGAAAGAATGTCAAATATTTTTCTTTTTTAATATTCTAAAAATGTGTACGAATGCATAGATGAACATAGTCAACGTCAAGCATATCAAGTAAAACACCAATTCCAGGCTGTGGTCATTCGATTCTTTTTAAAATCAACTTCATAAATATTAAAAGAACAGGTAATTCGAGTACCAATGACAATACATATATACATATGTATGTAAATTAATTTTAAACAGATTTTGTATCCAAAATTGCATCACCTCAGCTTTTTTTTTTCATTACATTCATTGCACCGACGCGACGGCACTGAAGTGTTTTTGGGTGCTAATTGTATTTGCTGTTTTTTTTTTTTTTGTTCGGCTTTTGATGTTTTCTTTGTTTATACTTTATATAACAGCTGGTTGTACAAATAAAGCAATACATATATGTGTCGTCTCAGAATAAAACAGAATACAAAAATATTCAATAAAAACCGTCAAAAGTTCCTTGAAATTGCACGGGTATACGAAGTACGACTATTTACATATGTATGCGACGATGCCGTGATTTTCTACTCAACTACCGGCCTCGGACGGATATACAACACCTCGTGGGGACTATGGATGCAAATATTTTATCAATCGGATACCAACATCGGATAACTGCATCTAATATAAATATACGGCGTACCGTTAAAAGTAAATAAATTACCAATTTTATAATTCAATTCCGTAACAATATCCCTGACTTTGTACCAGTTTCACGGTTAAGCACGCATATATGCAAATTCTTTTGCCATTATTTTAAGTCGGAAATAAAAACCGCAAAATATATATCTTACATAAATACGAGTACCTAACTATGTGTCTGCATATTCTGATTAATTATTGGAATTTATAATTTATACACGGTGCGTGTGTGCACGTTACTACAAAGTGATGTATAAGCGCCACATAATAATTATAAGAGCACAAGTATAAGTTTTAGTTAACTAATTGTTTGTTATTGTTTATATTTTTTTATTAAGCAACAATATCAAAGGTGAATAACTTGTTGTGACCTTCGACGAGAATTGTAAATATGAATAATAAGAAACAAATGAAAAAAAAAACGTTTTTTTTATAGAATTACGTATACATATAGATGTATGCACGAATATGTCTTTGTGATGTGGGTGAGATGTGTAATTGATTTAAATATTCTCGTATCGTGGCAATACTATGAGTGATGCATACTGAGGTGGTAATAGGGAAGATTTATGCGATGTGGATGTGTGACATTGAAGTTTCTATCTAGGAAGCTACATACATACATGCATATGTAGTTAGAACTTAAAACGTTGTGATAGAATGTACTGTTTGGAAGTTAAGTAATACAAATACTGTCGTCGTTCGCAACATTACAAGGCGAACTCGTATGGACGCCCTTTCAGCTTGGATGCACAAAGTGATATGAACTCAATGCGCCCAACTCGTCCACCGAGCTGCAGTTGCAGGCTAACTACGTATCTCTTAAATATACGGCACCAGCAGTCCTTTATAGAACTAAGCCTAGCTTCTCGCAACCATTTGTGTGTGCGTGTTATTTTTTCCACGAATGGGAGGGACCTACAGTTTTCTGCCGACTCCGAACGGCGAGTTGAGAAGCTTCTCATGACAAATGATACTCTTTGAATGGTTGTCAGACATTCGAAAGAGGTGGCGACTGTGAAAAACTTTTTTTTTAAGTAAGGTGTTGGACCCGGGCTGGGATTGAACCCGAGCAGCATGCGTAGTAGTCCAACGAACTAAACACCACGGCCATGGCCACCACTATTACGTATCTCTATCAATGTATTATCCTGAGAGTAGGAGGGGTTTCCCCGCTCTCCTTAAGCTACCACCTATCTGTAACTTACATCCAAATCCATTGTGTTTTGATCTATGATGATATTCTCGCTTTTGTCGTATTGATGATGGTTCATCGTTTGGAAAGAGATGTTCACACGCCTCGACAGCGAATTTCTTCATTTTGTCTAATGAACAGAATGCATCTGCTGTTCCAATGCAATGTGAGTACGCAATGGCAAACAGAACTGCAGCGCAAAGTAAATTTATCTGAAATGAAGGAAAGGTGATTTTATAAGTTTCCGTGGTATCCGCGTTTCAACAATATTTATTTATTTATTTATTTATTTAGCTTAGTACAAGCAAACTTAAACAAACTTAAACAAACTAACGAAACTTAAACTAACAATTACAAATTTACAGAAGAGGGAAACTTATACTAACACTTAGGGCGGAGGGGTGTAGAGAGAATCTCTAAGGGAGGATATACTGGTATGAAAGTCAAGGGTGTTGTGTGAGTTATTGGCCAGACGTAGCATTCTTGAGATTGGTTTGAAATGGCAATAGTTGGTGCGGTGGAGAGGAAGACCGTAGAGTGGGACAGACCTAAGGTTTCGCGGGTTGGTGTAGAGGGAAATCATTTCTAGTAGTGCGGGGGAATAGATTGTACCTATTAATAGTTGGTGGACGAAGAGTATGTCTGCTACTTCGCGACGTTTTGCAAGGAAGAGAACCCTATACTGGCGTTCCTCTAGGTACGATCTCAGCCATGAAATGAAAAATGGTGGAAAACCGAGGGCTTTAAGTTTAATGTAAATAGTTAGGTGACAGATTTTATCAAACGCCTATCTGTAGTCGGTAGTAATGACATCCACTGCTTTACCTTCCTCAAGTGCTTGAAGCGTTTTAGAAACGAATGCGGTTAAGTTAGTCGTTGTGGATCTACCCTTTAAAAAACCATGCTGTAGAGGAGAAAAGATGGATTTAAATAGATATAGCATATAAACTAAAAAAAATTGTTTAGCTCAAGAGATATAAAATCTGTCACTTGTCGCAGGTCTCAATGCACTTCTATACGGCATCAATATACATACAGTATTGTGCAAAACAATAGCAACTATTTCAGCAGCTGCTTTGAGAAGCGTTTTTGATACCATTTTATTTATTTAAGAAAGAAAACTATTATTGAGTTATGTTTTAAAAACACTTAATTATATTTATATAGTTTAAAAAGAAATTATAATTCACTTATTAAAAAAAAAACTTAAGAAAACAAAAAAAACATCACAATACGCCTGTGCAAAACTATAGCAACTATTTTAATATTTTGTGTAATGTCCCTTATTTTTAACAACCTCGGCACATCTGCGGGGCATGGATGCTATTAAATTGTCAATTATGTTTTGGGGTATATTTTCCCACTCCTCTTGCAATGTTCTCAGCAGCTCTGATTTGTTCCGGAATCGTTGCCCTGCGACTCGCCGCTTGAGTATCCCAAATAAGTTTTCAATGGGATTCAAGTCGGGTGATTGAGCTGGCCAATCAAGAACTTGAATCCCCTTGCTACTGATCCACTCCTTTACCACCTTCGATGTGTGTTTCGGATCATTATCATGTTGAAACACCCAACGAAGGGGCATTTCCCACTCGGCGTAAGGTAACATGTGCCTTTCTAAAATGTCTCTATACTTAAAACGATCCATTATTCCAGCAATTTCATAGAAAGGACCGAGACCATAACCGGAAAAACAAGTCCAAATCATTACGCTACCACCACCGTGCTTAGCTGTGACGGTGCAGTATCGGGGATTAAGTCGCTGACCTTTAGCTCGCCGGACATTACAAATCCCATCGGAGCTAAGAAGGTTGAACTTGGATTCATCACTGAAAAGTACCGTTTTCCACTTTTCAATGGACCACTGAAGATGTGATTTTCCAAACTGTAACCTGTTCATGAAAAAGTTTTAATTTACCGTATTTATAAATTAATAAATTGTATGTCACCTTTTTGCCAAGTGTTTCTTCGTTAGCACTGGTTTTTTGCATGGCCTATAACTTCGGAGATTATTTTCTATTGCCCGCCTCCTAACGGTACTAGATTCTATATTCAAATTTAACTTATTCACAATTTGTTGTGAAGATATGAATGGCTCTTTTTTGATTAGGGTACAAATTTGCCGATCTGTACGTGTCGTTGTTTTACGCGGTCGACCACCCAAATGCAGCACTTCGATATTCCCCGATGCTTTATACTTTTTAATTAGTCGCGAAATTATAGATTTATTCATCCCGTATTTGATAGCTATCGATATCTGTGATTCTCCACCTGAATAATCACTTATTATTTTCGATTTTAGGCTTTTATTAAACTTATTTCGCGCCATAGTGGTAGAGCAGTTTCATGCGACTTCATTAAACCAAATGAATGAAGAACTGTAAAAGGTTAATATTTTTTTGCATAACATGCAAAACTAACGGGAAAACATCGTAGGAAACATTTTTTTTTTTACTTAGAAAAAAAGTTGCTTTAGTTTTGCACAGGCATTGAACCATATTTTTGGATATTCCAATATTTCATCAATAATCGGATAACAGATTCTTTTTAATAAGTATGTAATAATGTTAAAGAACTCTTAAGGCATATTTCCACTAAGTCGGTTTAAAATGTTACGAAGTAAAAATAGCAGAAAAATAGCTGTCAATAGTTTTCCTCTAATAGTTGCTTTAGTTTTGCACAATACTGTATGTGTAATGAATGTGAATCGAATTTCCAATCTAAAGAATTCTACGACTGAGATGCATAACATTAACAATGTTGTGCCTTAAATACATGTACATTTTCATCAGTACGAGAACTACTTGTAACATCTTCCGAATCTGACTTCAGCCCATTTTTAAAGCGAGGAAAGCCGCATTTGGTATATTTCTTTAATCTTCATAGGCATGCGCACCGTGGTTTAATATTAAGTACGTTGGACTACTATGAAATGCTGCCTGGGTTCAGTCCCAGCAAACGCCTAAGAGTTATTTCGCAAACTTTTATTTTGATTTGTAATTATTTCGGCATGGTTATTCTGCATTTATTATTTCGCTTTATTTTATTTGGAAAAATTTTATTTTGTATTTTTAATTTGTATTTGTATGGCTTTCATTTTATCACATGTTAAGAATTTCGCGCGAAGTTCATAACATGTGATAAAATGAAAGCCAAAAAAATTAAAAATACAAAATAATGTTTTGCCAAATAAAATATAGCAAAACGGATTAAGCATGCTGCTTAAAAAAAAAAACCGGAAACCAAACATAAATAATAAACAACAGTTACAACTTCCAACGTACATATATTGGCATTAAGACCGGTTTCGCAGATACAGTTCACGGAAAATGGCTAATGAGTTTGATTACGCTTCTTTACAAATGTAGAAGACAATGCTGAAGCTGAGCTAAATTTGAATAAACGAAATTAAATTCAAAAGGAACAAGACACATAAATTTAATGTTTTACAAGCCATTATTGACTATTAGAAACAATAAGGTACAAAATCTGTACGCAATCACTGCATCAGGCTAATGAAAGATGGCGTTACCTTGATACCTGCTTCTAAAAAACCTACCGTTCTACGCATTAATAACTCGGAAGTGTACGATAAACTCGCTATTGCTGATGCTTTCAATGGTTATTTTGCTAATGTTGGCTGTAGTCTACAACCGTGTCCTGTCCTATCGAGTTGTACTTGTCCGCCCTTATGTGTGCGTGCTGAGCCGTTTCAAAGTAGTAGTTTTGTTTTTCAGCCCATATCATCTTTTGAAATCTTAAAAGTTATAGGTACTTTACCTAATTCGTCTTCGTGCGGAGCTGACGGTATTACTAATCGTATACTTAAAAAAATTGCATGTTTTATAGTGGATGTCTTGACTGTTGTTTATAATCGTTGCGTGTTTGAAGGTGTCTTTCCTAAAGAACTTAAATGTGCAGATGTCACTCCTCTACTCAAAAAAGGTTCCGCTCTGGAAATTGGTAACTACAGGCCCATCTCACTTCTTTCAGCTTTTAGCAAAATTTTTGAAAAGCTTGTGAAGAACAGAATAGTGAGTTTTCTAGATAAAACTAGGTTCTTCAATCCAGTGCAATTTGGTTTTCAAAAAGGCAAATCGACGGAAGATGCGCTTTTACAGTTTTGTTCTCAAATTATGTCACACCTCGATGGGAAAAAATGTACGGCAGGTTTATTTATTGACATTACCAAAGCTTTCGATATGGTCAACCACAATTTCTTGTTGAGAAAACTAGAAAAAGCTGGATTTCGTGGTTTCATGCTGCTTTGGTTTAGATCGTACCTTGAAAATAGATCGCAAAGAGTCAAGATAGACGAAATAAGGAGCGAAACAAGATTTTTTAACGTGGGTGTTCCGCAAGGCTCTGTTTTGGGGCCTACTCTATTTCTGGTCTATATCAATTCCCTCTTTGCTCTAGATTTTAAGGGATCACCAACTGCCTTTGCTGATGACATTGGTTTCTCATATGGGTTAAACAGTCCTTTGGACCTAATTTCTGATGTCAATTGGGATCTAAGTTTATTGAGACACTGGTTTGCTGAACATAATTTGGTAATCAGCTCCAAAACTAAGATAATGTTCTACAGCTTATCTTCATCATATAATCTGGAAGCAAATGTGTACTTCCACGCACCTGAGTGCCCTAGATACAAACTACCTAGTTGTTATTGTTCGTCTGATTTTTCCTCTCCCACCTTTTGTAATAATCTTACCTGTAGTGATCAATGTTTCTTAGTGGAGAGAGTTGACAATTTCACAATTACTTAAATTTTTTTTTTCAATATCCTTAATTCTTTCAATAACTTTGAACTTTATTTAATTTCGAATTTAATTATTTCTGAATTTTGTTTTTCTTGTAATATTTATAGTTTACTCTTTACTTTATTCTAACTACATTGGATTCTAAAGGGTCACCCCACCCCAAAAATTGTATTTTGTAGTGCTTTAGCCTATTTGAAGTGGCATCAACTCTATTTATTAATATTATATAAATACTGATTGTCACCAACCTTTCTTATTTTTTCTTTCTTAGAACTCAAATTGTAAATATCTAATGTATCCAAGAATTTATAAGAAATAAATACATCTACATCTACATCTACATCTACCTATCAACGACCACGCCACGCTGAAAACATCGGTTCCCGTTAGATCATCGAAATCAAGCAGCATCGGGCGCGGTTAGTACTAATATAAGTGACCACTTTGAAATACCACGTGCTGTTGACATTGGAGTAGGAGTAGAGGAGTACCGATAAATAAATCGACTCCAAGTGGTAACACAATGGACCTTAAGTGTCTAAGTGAATCCAACCAAAGTGATGGGGATAACCACCTTAACCTAACCTAACCTAACCTACCTTGATATCTGTAATCACGCCAAGCAGACTTAGGCTCAGCCTCGGCTAAATCGGCGTTAAACTTACAGCCTGCTAAAAACTAGCAGAGCACATATCGGCACCCTAATTAGCGTATTGACATGTTATTGTGCAAACGGCAGACACGCCAGCAGGCTGAGAATCATCGCCAATGACGTCTGCCACAGCTGCATGGATGAGGAGGAGGAGGAATCCCTCTGTCACCTCCTGTGCAGCTGCCCAGCACTCTCCTCCTTAAGAAAAAAGATTTCGGAAGAATATTTCTTTAAAGACAATACAAAATATTTTCTCAATGGATATCAATAAAATGTGGAAATATATCCAACTTTTAAAATGGTTTAAGGAGTACCGATAAGAATCGGCCCATCTGGCAACACAATGGACCTACTTTAGTCTAAGTGAGTCCTATCGAATGCGGTGGATAGCCACTTAACCTAACCTAACCGAATCTTCTATTGAAAATGTGCAAAGCTGATACAAGAATGAAAAGATTTTTAGTCCATAATAGCGGTAGTGTTGTCTTTAATATTCAAGAGACTCTGTCGAAACGAACTCCTAGAATCACTAAACTTAGTATTGTAAAAAAAAAATAAAATAAATACAGTTTCCCAATCTGCCGTTCGTCCTTGTTTCATTGCCCCATTCAGATTTGCATTGCCAAAAATACACATCCGATGTGGTTGACATTTTTAGTCCTTTTCACAGCTATTCGTCTTCTTCTTGGTTTTCTCATTGTCCTCTTCGGACAATTTACATTTATTAGGCGTTTGCGCTTCCTCGTTCAATCTGTAGAGTTATGGACGTTTGCGGTAGGTAATTTAAAACGGATAATAACCTTTTGTCAGATCGCGAGTTCATTGAATTCATCTTGAACATCGTCATCATTTTTCACATCATTCTGACGAGCCGTTGTATTTATTCCCTTGTACTTAAGTCGTCTCATCCTTCACCACACGTGATGTACTCACATATATTATTTTTGTACACACATACCTATGTACTATGTACCTGTACAGTGTCTATGAAAGCAACTTGTTTCCCAGTGCCGTTTAGTCTGCGGGGGCCTCGCCAAATTATCCGTTAAGGTCAACAACAAAAATTTCGAGGATGACGATAACAGAAGTAACCAAAAACAAAAAACCCCGAGACGATGCAATTAAAATCCTGAAACGAGAACGGTCAAAGGGAATCACCAAATATGCAGACGCCACACGGCAGAGAGCGGTAAAGACAGAAGAATGTGAGAATTATGGATTACACGAAAACTTCAAGGAAATAAAAGATGGAAGAAAGATTGTCAATCGACTGTGTATGACATCGATATTACGTGTAAGTCTTGATTAACCATCACTCAAGAAAACGGAACCGGTTCTCGTCGACAGTATATTTTTATACATTGAAATGTTAAATTTGGATATTTGACACTTGTGTTATTATGACACAATGGCTGTAAAGTTCAATAAAACGGAAATATAACTTCTGTGGAAAATAACAGATTTTTTTTACATACACATGTATATTTTAAGTAAATATTATGATATTACGGGATGGCGTATTATTTTATTTATTTTTAATATTTTATGCGAATGCGGAACTTTATTTTAATCTTTTATGACGTGTGTTGTGTATGTTATTATTCAAAATACTAATTGTATCATGCCGTTATTGATTCGTTATAAATAAAATCTGATTCGATTTGTTAACGGTTCAATATATTAATGTCGGATTTGATATTTTTAGAGTTCTGCATTTTTTTTGGTTAGATTTGTGGTCTTAATTTAAAGAGTTCATATTTTTGCTCAGTAAAGTTACTGCTATCTTTTTTGGTATGCTCTGAATTCAGAACAAACTGTTTAAATTCGTTTTAATTTGTTTGAGGAATAAATATGTACACCTGTACGTACACCCAGAAAAAACAACATTGTTGAAACAAGAATTTTCAATTGTTAAAAAATTGTAACCTGAAAATTGTTGCCAGTAAATACTAGTTCTTGTGGCAACAAATGTATTTTTAGAATATTTGGTTTGAAGTTGTTGTATCAAAAATCTCATGCTCAAGACAAATATTTGTAAGTGTTAACATATTATCAAAAGCGGAAAATTGTTAGATTGAAAAGAATAGTGTTTTCTCAAGTATTTTGTTTTTAAATATTTCTATTTGAGAATGGATACTCGAATCAAAAATGTTTTTTTTGAAACAACAATCAAATTTTTTAAATTTTAAAGAATACAAATTCTTTTCATAACAATTTCATCCTTAAGGCAAAAGAAATGCACTGTTGTTTGACAATAACTGTGGAAAATGTTTAGCCTAACAATTTGTTCTCCATCCAAATATTTGAAAGTGTTGACTTTTAACAATTAAAATAGTTGCATCAAAGAAAAATTCTTGGTGGAAAAGAATGCTTCTTCACATTGTTGTTTAGGAATTATATTATCAAATCAAAAATTAATTCTTTAGGCAACAAAAAAAATTCTTGAATTCCATGGATGGAATCAGTGCATTGGTGGTGTGCCGAATATCGTCCGAAGAGTAATTATGATTATTAAAGTTAATTTGTTTTTGTACATACGCATGTACACATATGTGAAAAATCTGAATATTTGGGTATTCTTAAAATAAAATCATTAAAACGAATGTGGTCATTTTTGAATTTTTTCTCTTGATTTTCAGTCTTAGTCAACATTTTAGATTCCAGGTTAACATTCGTTTCCTTGAAGCAACAATTTATATTTTTGATTCTTAGTAAGCATTTGCATATTTAGCGTAAGTACCTTATTCACAATTTCTGCCAAAAAAAAATGTCTTAAGGTATGAATTTACGTTTTTAAATTCTTAACAATTCTTTATTCTTGGTGCAAGTATTTTATTGTTAATTATTTTTAACAAGATCTCATTTGGCACAACAATGTAAGTTCTCAAATGTAAGAACTTTTATTCTTGTGTAGTAATTAAGACCGAGAATTCTTGAATTAACAATTTTGATTGTTGAGCAGATTTTAACCAACGTTTATTCTTGTTACAAAGTATAAAATTGTTGTGATTACAACTTTTTATTTTGAGTTTATGCATGCATGTTATTTTTATTTATTTATACATAAATTGAATCTTCTATAGGTACAATATGATCTTAACATGTCAAAAGTGATATTATACATAAACTTGGCTCTTAAAATTTCAATAGCAATTGATTTTAGTTGTTTTTAAATAAGATCGTGTTTGGAATTTTAGAGGACTCATACCCAACCGATTAATAGATAAATTGCACACGAGTTCCACTTTAACAAAACGATATAATTTATTAATAAGAGTAAAAAATAGAGTTGAAGTACGACAGGACGGTAGAAAGATGGATGACGATTCGACGATGAAACTTCATGACAACTTAAATAACAGTAATGTTAAATGAACAGGGTCGCCACAGAATCCAAAAATTATTCTAGATAGATTAAGATCGATTAAAATTTCCAAAATAGTACCAAAATTGACTAAAAAGTGTATGTTTTTGCGTTGTTGAAGGCAAACAAATATAGAACATAAACTGATAAATAAATTAGCACGCATTTCATCAATTTCCATTCAAACAGCTGTAAGCCAATAAGTAATGGAACCTATGTAGTTTCTCAAGACCAACTCGAAACAGATGGCAAAGTAGCACATAAGTACATACGAATTATATTGATTATTTTATTGAAAATCATAAACAAAGCTCAAATGTATTCGGAACTCATTTTGCGATAAGGAGTGTTCACATTCTTAAACATGTTTGATAAGCACGGCATGATTGACTTGATTTTGATAATGTGAATGCTCCATGTCAAACATTTCAAAATGTTTTGATATTTTGCTGCCATGACAAGCAAATTTGAGAATTCGAACGCTTTGCTTGTCATGCCGGAAGGAAATTACATTTTCAAAAAGTTTTCAACCATTACGCATCATAATAAGAAAAATAAAAATGGCTGTAAATGGGAATAGCAAGATAATTTTTTGAATTGTATGGAAGTTTTTCTGAGACATGGCAAATAAAAAGTGTAGAATTTAAAAAAGAAAAATAACAAAAATTAAAAGATACACTTAAAAAGAAAATACATACAATTCTAACCAGTTACAGCTTTCGGAGAGAATTTATCGAAATAACCCAAAGGAGCTGCGATTAAAACGTCCGCCATGGTTAAAATTCTAATGAGAACTAATGTCTGATAGCATGTTTAACAAATGTGAACGCCAATGCTTTTCATTTATCAAACATTCATCATGCCGTGCTTGCCAAACACATTTGAGACTGTGAACCCCCCTATAAGGACAATTTGACCAAATTAAAAACAATTTCTCCGATAGCTTTCCAAAAATTGTAACTTCTCGCAAAACATTGCTTTTTAATTTTATCGGAGAAATATTTTGACAAAATTCTTCAATTTGTATACAATTTAAAAGTGTCCCATTCTGAACAAACTGAATAATTAATATCAGCTAACCCTTTCCTAACGGCTACTAAAAATACAAAGAAAATATTTTAAAGTGATACAAAAATATAAACATATATTTTTTAGATTTTTGTAAGACTTCTAAGTACACTTTCCGAAACCTGGACTTTTTGGAACCGCCAGAAACTTTGTGTACCAAAATGTCTTGGTTATGCAACCTTTTGCGGTAGGCAGTACGAACTAGTATCGTCAGATAGCAAAGGGTTAAATCAGACAAGATCAATAAACTTTCAATGTCAATAAGTTTAGCCAATAAAATTAAAGTATTAATTATAAAACCAAAAGCTAAAAGTAAGTTTCTTTTTTAATTTACTTAGTTGAAATTTTACTAGCGCAATTTTGCTATTTACAATTTTACAAAAGGAAACAAATTAAATGTATATTCAATTTATGAATTCTTTAAATTTATAAAATACATATGTTGATAACACTGGCATTGGCATTTTCTATATTTTAATTTTAAATATTTTGTTTAACAAATTCACTTATTGCATTTTTAAACTCAAAAATATTGCTCATTTGTCTGACATTGTTTGGCAAATTATTTAAGAGTTTAGGTTCGTATTCATTTATTTATTCAATCTATGATTTGAAAACAAAAGATCAAGTTTAAGTCTAGATAGTAAACTAGTATAAAACATATTGTATTAATTCAAATTTAATAATAATAAAGTTTTAAATTGATATCTTGACATACATAAGTCGATGTTACAATAAAACATATTAAAAATACGAGAACAATGAGCTATAGGTTCACGCATATCATAATTTGTAGTATGAGACAGTTCATGAATAACTGGCCTCATTCTTAGCGATCTACTAGGTGCATAAAGGTCAATTAACGCTCACAATCTATGGTACAACAGATAATATCACGATTGAACATAATACTATACATCTTACGTCAAGAGTCTGCATTCCTATCCTAGCAACAAACATCTACTTTAATAATTAAGAATAACATTACCGCTTTCTGAAATTTTTTTTAAAGCGAATCTCAAGAAGTTTTTCTGAACTCTTTCAACTCCGTTCGATAGCTTGTTAGTACTCGGATTCCACACTATACAACAATACTCTAGAACAGGGCGGATCATTGAACAAAACAAAGATCTTTGAAATGCAGTGTATTTCTTTAAATGAATCCTAAGACCGAGTTAGCTTTAGAGATAATGTAACAAGCATGAAGTTCAAAATTAAGTTTTTCGTTAAAAATTACACCGAGGACTTTAACGTCGCTTACTCTGCAAAGATTTGCATTACCTATGATGTAATTGAAAATAATAGGGCTTACGTTATGAATGACTAAATTTTATAGGAAAACATTTATCGAAATTCAGTTGTAGATCATTTAAATCACACCAACGGTAAATGCTTGTTAAATCCTTTTACAAAACCAAGGCGATCACTCTTATTTTTAATATATTTAAATATTTTTATATCGTCCCGCGTCCGCATACATGAGACAACTAGACGATTTTAGAATAGAGGGGAAGTCATTGTTGAATAGAAGAAAGGAAGAAGGGCCTAAATGACTACCCTCTGGCCCTTATAACTATTCTGAGATCTTGTATTTTTAAGTGTCGGCAGCCTTAAATTATCACTACATATTTCTTAATAAATATGGTTGGACATCTCTGACATAATAGTAAGATCAGTAAAAGAAGAACGGTGAGACCAAGGACTAAGTAGGTTTGTTTTGAAAAACCGGCAAAATTGATCATTAACAATATGAAAACAAAATAAAACAATAAAATTACAATATAAAAAAGTTTATAAAATTCAGATTAGTGAAAATCCAATCGATTTCGTAAAAATAAAAAAAAATAATTGCTTACAATTTAACAATATAATTTTGGTAAAAAGCATCCAAACAATTCCGTAAAAAAAATACACAAAAAGGCTTACATAAACAAAATATCAATTTTTTTTTAATAAATTCAAAATAAAAATTATTCTTACCTTGATAGACATTTTGTTGAAAATTTATGATGTGTGAGTTTTCTGACCGTTAAAAAATGTTCACAATTTTTTTCTTTTGTTTCAAAAACACACTTTTAAATGTCACTTGAACACCACACAACACATTTAGTAGATTGTTCACAATCAAGTAAATTAATAAAAAACAACTTCAAGTTTAAATATTATGAATATTTAGTATGCACAAAGTGATGACTTTATAATCCGTACGAGATCGATCGCAATAAAGTAATAATCATTCAACAGAACCGTCGCTCGTCGTCTTTTCTTGTCGAACTAACCTGCTTCAAAATTACTATCGAACGTAAATGAAACGAGAGCGCTATGCTCACAGTTTATATATGTTTTTTTTTTTTTGGTTGTTAAGTCGGGCCACTGCTACTACTGCTGCTGCCAGTGTAACCCTTGAGTATCGCCACCAGCGCGCAACCAACAACAAATACCGCCACAGTCATTCATGAAAAAACAGCGATTTTGGTTTTGATTCACATTTCGTTACCTCTCGCGCAATGACAACAACAACAACAGCAACAACAACAACAACAAAAACGACGGCGACGGCGATGCCTACCTGTACCTGGTTTGCGCGCACATGATCGTGTCGTTTATTGAGAATGAAAGCGGAATCGGGAAGGAAGAAAAACAACAACAAAAGATAAAGAATCAAATGCCAAAAATCTGAGGTAGCCGGTCTAACAGAAGCTTACGCACCTTTGTTTAGCAAACTATCGTACATACATACATATGTATGTCTGCAGCAAGAGAAGTTTTCCTTGTGAAATATCACGCGTGTCTGGCGCTTGTCCTCATTGCATTCGTGTATGTTTGTACAACTGTAATAACTGTTTAGATGCACATTGTTTGGTATGTAATATTTGAATATTTTTGCTTATGTGCATTACACCCATCTTTTTGATTTGTTTATTTAGAACGTAATTGGCAACATTTTCCAAACCTTTCGCCTTTGTACGAGTACACTAAGGGTTGATATCATAACGAAGCTATTTAGAGGTATTTATTCGAAACGTGTCATTATGGCAATTTTGATTCGCTGTGTGGAAATTCTTGGAAGTCACTTGCTTCGTAGCTACATACAAAAAAAAACACAAATTCATGCGATAGTTTTTATGTTTGTAAACCTTTATTTCACAATCTGAGCAATCCATACTGCAACAATCTTAAGAATGCCAACCGGAAGTGGACCTAACTTGCCACAATCCTAAAAAAGAATCTACCGCCTCCAACGTGTATTCTTTAGAAGTTTGTAGACAAAGAAACCACACGCCACTATCAAAGATAAAATTCCATGATTAAAGAACAGGAGGATAACCTCTCATTTGAAAGGTAAACGAACTGAGTCTGCACGAAGCACGGCTGAGGATCGTCAAAGGGCGCTCTCTGGATTGGGGTCTTTGTCTTGCGAATTTTAATATTTTTTTTCTATGCCGTCCTTTCACAGAATGGTGCAGAAGGAGGGCAGTTTCCAAATAATCGGTCCAAAAAAGGAGCAAGCTATTTTGCGAAATTAGGTTTAATCTTTTTTTTAAATGAAATTGTTTTTGGACATGTGATTTTTTGGTAATTCTTGAGTAACTCTCTCGACCGACAAAAGATTTATTGGTCTGACGCCGAACTAGTTAAATATGCACGCATAACTGAGCTGCACGTCATCCGATGAAGATGAAAGTGAGTATCGCTCGGGATGACTAATATGTATTGGAGCTTATGGGAGGAAGGCCTCCATAAAATGTATGGTGAAAATCTAGTTTTCGATGTTTTTAATTGGCTGTATGACTAAGACCCGGTTTCGGGTTCTATCGCAATTCGCTATAACTATAGATACTGAGAGTTTGGTATCTTTTCTGTGAAATCGATGGCATCGTTTTGCGATTGCGAATTGACACCAAATTTTATTTGTGTTGCCATGGGAAAATGTTCAATTTTTTTTTCTAACTATTTCCTGTTTTAACGAAGCTTTGCTTATTTTGTTTATCTGGCCGCATCACAATGTGGCGTTCGCACGTTGACAGATTGAGTAGAGACAATGGACTCTTATGGTGTAACAAGAAATGTGACGTCAGGCGTTTGGTTCGCGTTTGATCGTATAATATCGTATGTGCGACCTCAAGTAGAGCCACGTTTAGTTAACTACTTAGAGATTATACTTGACAAACAGTTACTTTGGGGGATGAATCTAGAAAACAGGGCTAACAAAGCCAATAGAGCCTTCTGGATCTGCCGGAGGGCTTTCGGCCAGACGTGGGGTTTGAAAACAAAATTAGTTTAATGGATCTACTCGTGTTTAGTCAAACCCATCCTACTCTACGGAGTGTTAGTACGGTGGCCAGTTGTGACCAACAGCTACGCTAGAACATTACTAAAAAACCCTCAACGTATGGCCTGTCTAGGGATAACTGTGGCACAATCCAGCAACACTTGCGTACATATCTGCTCGGATAGTCAAGCTACGCTCAAAGCACTTGCAAACCCCAAATCCAACTCTGAACTAGTGACAGATTCTCCCTTCACCCTCTTAAACCAACCAAACAATGTCGAGCGTTTTACAGCTCACGCATTTACTCGCAAAAATGGATTCCTTCGAGGAGTATCTCTCGTTAAAGAGAACAATTAAAAGACGAACTTCGATCACTGGAGAAGACAAATGGGACTGAGTCCTGGACGAAGAAACTTGACAAAAACAAACTCCGCATCCTGAGTGCGTTCATTTTGGAACATTGTAACTTGTAAGCTGAAAGGACATATCAAGAAGCTATGGCTATCAGATGTAGACTCATGCAGAGCATTAACACAGAAAACGTTCAAGTTTTCTACTTCCCATGGCACCCATTCTCCTACTACAATTTCTAATGGAAACTAGCCTGAATGAGGTGCTATGACCTACCAGTTCTAATAGGAATAATGACGAGAAAGACATTCCTTCGTATAGGGCTTGTATGGGGTAAAACAGACCTAAAGGCAGTGGTGCATCTCACCCTTCTATAATAATAATATTTTTTTTAGAGAAAATGCTGCTAACTGCACCGTCAGGATTCTGAGACCGAACAGTCGGCTGGTGTGTCAAACTCCAATCGATCAAAAAATCTCCATCTTCAGGCGAGATTCCACCCCGGGACCACTGTTCGCATTACTTCAGGGTGGTCTCTACTTTTTTTTTTGCCTCTGTGGGCTATTTCTTCTTCTTTGGCCTTTTACGAGGCTATGTTTGCATCTTTCTCTCTCTTTTTAGTGTTCCGTCCGTACCAAAACGGAACACTAATGGAATCAGTTCGGTGTCTGTCTGTCTGTCTGTCTGTCTGTCTGTCTGTCTGTCTGTCACAGGCCTTTTTCTCAGAGACTACTTAACCTAGACTATTGAAATTTGGAACAGTTGTAGCAATTAGTGGCCTAAACACTGACCAGAACTTAAAAAGCTGAATTTCGACTTTGGGGGGGGGGTTGTTTCTTAACAAATTTTCACAAAACGTTACAACTTGCTGTCCCGAGCATTTTCTCCGAAAATATCGCTTAGAAAAATCTGAATAAAATCACAAACATTGAGAATAAAGTGTAGATGGAAACATAATTCTCACGACTGCCCTACTTCAACCGTTTTTTTTTAATTAATTTTTTAATTTCAACTACCCTACTGTTTACATACCCAGAAAAATATCACAACGCCTAAAAGTAGATACGAGAGTAAAAATTGAATAATTGATGGCAAAAGTGTTATACCCGCAGCGAATTTTCGTGGCATATTTCTACCGGATAACTATTGACCTAAGACTTAAACCAATGATACATAATATAACACATAAAGGAAGCTTGATGGTTTCCTATTATAATGTAGGTGTCTCTACTTTTACTTTATTGGAAAATATTGAATTTGTGTATATACAGCCACAGAGAGGGAGACAAATCGCAAAATACGCAGTTAATGCAATTGAACGAATAACGAGACGAAAAATTAAATCTGATGCACAAGCGTACATTTCTTGTAAATACATATACATATGAACATATTATGTAGGTATATATGTATGTATGTATATACATGCTTTATTTGTTGTTTTTTTTTTCTTTTACTTTGTGTGTGTGTATAACTATTCTTCTGAGCAGATGAGAAAGGACATCAGAGACATATGTACATACATACATGCATATGTAGGTAATTTGTTCAACTTACTTACTTTATGTAGGTACAAATTTGAATTTATTTTTCGCAAATTGTGCTCAATTTATTTGTATTGAAATGTGCTGTGCACCATAAAACTATGTATGTACATAGGTACACATGTACTTTCTTGTATCTGCAGATATACAAGTGCATATGTACATATATGTACCTATATATGTTTTTATGTTTGTACATATATGTGAGTATCGAACAAAGTATCATTGTATCTTTAGTAGAAATCGTATCGTAAAGAAAGGGTTCATATAGATCTATCAACATAAATCTATGACATACATATGTATGCAGTTAAAATAACTGATACAGTACGGAACACTTATTGCGCAAGTATAACTTGCACTTGACCGGATTTTTTATTTTAAGGACTATCTCAAGAAGATATTCTGTATAAAAATAATAATAAAGAGAACGATTTCTTGTATACTGAAAATTTGAGGAAACATTACTTGTATCCTGTCACATTCCTAGCCTCTAAACGCCCGATCGTCTCAAGCCACATTTTGTGTTGCAAATTTTGGGGTCGCGCGTTTGATAAATATTTGCCGTAAGTCAGTAGACAGCCTGTCAAACGCGCGACTGCGCGATCGCCACATTATGATCGGCCATTATGCTTGCTCATATATGTATTCACATATCGTAATAGGCAACAGTTGTATATACATATGTTCTGTACATATGTACATATATCGAGATTTAAACTAGCAGCTAATAATAACATGAGTAATTTACATATGCAAAATACATATTTTTTTCTGATTCCTAAAATGGTGGAATGTTTTTGTCTTCAAAGCTCACATTTTAAAAGTTCGTTTACCCTTCAGCACTCTGTCAAACAATAATAAAAAATAAGTATGTTAAGCTGCGGTAAAATATTGTAACTTTTTTTGAAAGCAATGAGGCAATGCCCGGATAATATTTGTGCACTGCTAAGTCCAAGGATCTCATTAGTCCTTTTATGGTCTATCGTGTAGTGGTAAGTGCGTTGGACTACTACGCAATACTGCCCAGGTTCAATCCCAGTAAATATCAAAAACAAAATTCACGGTGCCACCTCTTTCGAATGTCTGACAAGCATTCAAAGAGTATCATCTGTCATGATTTAGAAGTCGAACGCCAAAACGTGATTTGACTCTATACCAGAACATGCATGAAATAGAGGTCTCCTTCTTTCTCTGAAAGCTGTTCATTCAATAGTTTTGTCCTTCCTTACAACACTTCACTAACAATCGGTCGATTTTTACCACGCTGCTTTAAAAACCGTTTGAATAACGCTCGTTCCATATGAGGATATTAACCATTTTAAGGATTTTTTTTTCATTGAACTGACCACTAGTTAACACTTTAAAGATTGTGTCCTTGTTTTTTGGGCTGAAATTGTAGATTTGGCTACGCCGTATTGCCTGGACAAATTTGATGCGCCTTTCCCCTTTTAATATCTCTATCTTTTTAGTAGTCAAGAAAACACTTTACTACAACTGCACTTTACTACAACTGCTAAAACTCAGTCAGACTATACTGAGATACATACATATTATGTAGATTGCGGCCCATAATATTGTGAGTGTCGATCAACGATCGTCACGACAATTGTCGATTGCGTCGATTGATTCGCACAAAACTCTTTCACATTTCTAAAAAAAAAGCATCGACTAGAAACTTGTGATCGACTATAGGCGACTGTCAAATCGACAAATATCGATCACAATCACAATATACAGTACCAAAATCCGTACTCGACGATCGATAGTTGTCGCTTATCGATCGTTGATCGACACTCGCAATAGGGGCCTGCTTCTGACAGTCTAACCACAGTCGTTATCAGGGCTGCCAAAGGGAGTACTAAGGGAGTATTCGTACTACTCTCTCAAACACTGTGCTCCCGTGCTCCCCTCGTCCTGATTGTACTCCCCTATAAAATATTTCAATTTTTTAAAACAAGTAGTACTAGTAATTGAATAGTACTTTGTTAAAATACTAACACGATAACGAAATACAGTGAAAGTATAAAGACAGACATTATCAAAATGTTCAATTTGATATACAGTCTGAACTGCTAACAACCAAAGAAGCCATCATGCACAAAAGGCGAAATACTTGAGTATAAAGACATTGGCGCAAATTCATAGTCAGATAAAGCCGATGATAAAAGAATTTATTCACCTATATAACCTAAAATATACTTTTTGCTATTCATAGTCACCTTATAGTCGACTTTCAACTTATAGCCGACTCGAAATTTAAAATGATCCAAACGTCATTTTAAATAATTAGAGTCGGCTATAAATTTCTCATATAATATTTTGACGTTTGGGTTTGTTCGTTCAAATCACTTTACAAAAACATACCAAAGTCGATACTAACTAATACACAGGCAAAAATGTGATTATGAATAACGAAAAGTTATAGCCGGCTTTTTTATTTATAGCCGGCTGTAACTATAGTCGGCTATATGCACTATTCATGGGCTGACTATGAATTTGCGCCATTGTGTTTATCTTACAATATTTCAGATTATTGATAGTTTTTCTATATTTAAAATATTGTAACTGTAATTTCACAGATGACTCGTGAATTCGAAATGATAATAATTATTCAATCTTGATTTAGCCATGCCCCATAGCCCTATACCTATGGCCCATAGGAATAGGACATAGGCATATCGGAGGATATTAAACACATTTTTTGTGATTGTCAGGCTATTGCTCGTTCTCGAAAGATTTTTTTAGGGAATGACTTCTTTAACACACTGGAAGAGGCTGGCCACAGTAAAATCTTAAAATTTTGCAATGTTTTGACGGAAATGTTTTGGTTAAGGTACTATCATGCGATGGTCCCAGGGGATCGCGATGGGCCCATTATGGTGGCCTGCGTTTTGTGATGGATCAGCCTCATAACCCCTTACAACCTAACCTAATCTAACCTAGCCATGCCCCGCGGAACCCAATTGACAATGGAAGGATGGGCAGTTATCGCTATACAAAGGGAGCACGGAACGCGGTCAATTGCGTCGAAGGTAGGACGATTTGTTTGCGTTGTGTGTGATTTCCTCAATTTGGGTGAAAATTATGGCTCTACTAGATGATCCGATCGACCAAGCTATTTCACGCAAAGTCAGGCGATACATGCCGAATGCCGGTCAAGTAAAGCGCAAGTTGGAACTTCTAGTAACTGTAAGAAGAGTGCAGCAAGTGTCGAAGCAAACTGTCCCGATGGTTTCAGTTCTTATTGGCGGCATTTGCGAGACGAAAAAGCAAAGAAAATGACCCGGCACTCCGGAGGTGGAAGTGCGATGGTTTGGGATCGCTTTGGGTACCCAAAATGAATAGTGAGAAATACAGAGAGATGCTCGAATACGCTCCAGACGAATTTGGAAAAATTCTTTAAAACACTTTATTTTTCCAACAAGACAATTCACACGGCAAAAATAGTCCCGGAATAGTTGGAAGTCAGCGGAACAAGGTGTTTGCCATGGCCATCATGTAGTCCTGATCTGAAACCAATCGAAAACATGTGGATGATCATGACTAGAAAGATTTATGTATATGGGAGGCAGTACGGGAATGTGAAAGAGCTAAAAACATAGATAGCCCAGGCACGAATCGAAATCAATGGAGAAGTTCTGTAGAACTTGATAAATTCTATGCATAATAGAATTTTCGAAGTTATATAGAGCCGAGGAGGTTGTGCGAAGTACTAATTACAGTTTGATAGGTAAAACCTAAGACTTAGTTATTTGAATGCATAAATTTCTTACTGTTATGCCTGATTTTACAGTAAGAGCTTAAACCTCAATTGGAGCTTAAGCTACGATTTAACTCATTTTGATGTTTCACAGTGCAAGCTTAAGAGGTAAACCCCTCTTAAGTATTGATATAACTTAAGCGCCCGATTTTAGTGGCTTAAGTGTTGGCTTATTTTCTTTTTTTTATTTATGATTTGGATGACATATTTTTTTATTAATTATTATGGTATTTCAATATATAAATACATTCAGACCAAGATGTTACCTAAGTATAAGTGATGCTGAATATGATATAATAATTTTGTGGTTCACGTTAGAAGGGAAACAAATATTAGACATCAAACTTTTATAGGTGGGATGAAGTTGATTTCATCACAAGATTTCGGATGTCAAAGCAATTTGCGACTTGTGTCCTGGAACAAATAGAGTCTAACATTGAACATTGCTAATATGATAACAAAAAAATATATATTATACAAATTTGTTATTCTTTTGAATACATTTTTTCTGTATATAGGAACAATGCACTCACTCCATGTAATAAATGTACTAAATAATTCAATGCTGGTAACCCCATCCATATAGCTATGTTCTATGTTCTAAAGATATTGTAAATGACATTTTATTAAAAGGCCAGTAGAAGGTTAACCTCCAAGAAATAAAGTTCTTATACAAATTACAGAAGCACTACTTTTATTTAAATAGTACATGGAGTCAGAAGTGGGATGGCGGCAGCAAATAATAGATTACCCACAGAACTGGATTGCTCCAATTTAATAAAGGAATGGCCTATGTGGAAGCGGTCCTTTCTAATGTTTATGATGGCAAACGGAAAGATGGAAGAAGCTGAAAAAAAGAAAATTGCAAACTTCTTGTGGTTGATTGGCCCTCGTGCAATGGAAGTCTACAATACATTATTTCCCAGCGATGGATCTCTTGCAGGAATAGTTGGAGCCGAGGACAACAACGTAAATCCAGCAGAAGGTGTTCAGGAGCCACCAAAGAAAGCACGAACATTAAATGATGTGATAAAGGCATTCGATGACTACTGTGTCCCGTTAAAAAATGTAACAATGGAGTCGTTTAAATATAACACAATCATCCAACAAGAAAAACAACCGTTCGCAGAATTTGAAACTGAATTGCGTATGCAAATTCAGTACTGTGAATTTAAATGTCAATGCGGTGCATCATATGAAGAACGGATGCTTAGAGACCGCATCATTATTGGAGTGTCGGATAAAACATTGCAGCTTAAGTTACTTGATGGTAAAAATGAAGCTCTTAAAACAGTTATTGATACCTGCAAGGTATTTGAAGCTGCCAATACTAACAAAAGGCTTTTGGAAATCAATCAACAAGTTCATTCTGTTACAAGGGAACAACCAACGTCATCAGATTCCGTTAATGCTATTTCTCGTCATTGCTATAACTGTGGCTATATGCCATATTCAACGGCGCATCTGCGTGATTGCAAAGCAAATAACATCGTTTGTGCAACGTTTGAAAAAAAAGGGCATTTCAGTAAATGGTGCAAAAGGGGTAACAACAATAAAATGGATTTCAAAATGGGTAGCAACAAAAACAAAATGGATGGGAAAAAACTGGATAACAAATGGGATAAAAAAGCTGTGAATACTGTTTCGGGAGGAAGTTCTTGGAATGATTCAGGTAATTTAAATGTAAAGCATATGGATGGGATTAAAATTAATTTAAGAAGTTATTCATGTATTTATAGACTAAGTAAAAATAAAACGAACAATGCAAGATGGACTAAAAAGTTTCAAATTAATAATGAAGAAGTAGAATTTAAAATCGATACCGGTGCGGATATCAATTGCGTTCCACTAAGTTTAATCAAAAAATTTCGAATTGAATTACATAATGAAGAAAATAATTTTTGTGTTACCGATTACAATGGAAATAAAATTAACATTTTTGATTCTGTAAATTTAAACTGTGTTGATCCAATTTCTCACACGGAACAATCTGCTCTATTTTACGTTGTCGATGATACATGTGAAGCAGTATTAGGTTTAAAGACATCTGTAAAATTTAATCTAATTACTCGGTTAGATGTGATGACTATTAATTTGCCCAAAACAGTTGAGGAATTCGTAGCTGAAAACAAAGATCTTTTTAATGGGTTAGGTGAACTTCCGGGTAGAATGAATATTCAGTTAGTGGAGAACGCTAAACCAGTATTACATTATAAAAAACGGATTCCTTTAAGTTTAGTAGACAAATTAAAACAGGAATTAAAAGAAATGGTTGATATGAAAGTCATTTCGCCAATTAATTATCCTACTGAATGGGTAAACAATCTACAGATAGTTGAGAAACCTAATGGAAAGTTGCGTTTATGTTTAGATCCCAAACCTCTAAATGCGTGTATTAAAAGAGAACATTTTTTGATTCCAACTATAGATGATTTTATTAGCAAATTACATGGAAAACGTATCTTCACGGTACTTGATTTGGCTAGTGGATTTTGGCAAATGAAACTTGATAAAAAAAGTTCTGATCTCACCACATTTATGACCCCGTTTGGCCGATATAAATTCAATCGCGTACCCTTTGGTCTTAGTTGTGCACCTGAAATGTTTCAGCGCAGAATGGTACAAATTTTTGGCGACATTCCTGGGGTGGTGGTTTATTTCGATGACATTGGAATTGCAGCAAAAACAGAAACAGAACATGACGCTATCTTAAAACTGGTAGTTGAACGTGCGCGAGCGAATAATATTAAGTTCAATGCAGAAAAAACTCAATATAGGAAAACACAAGTCAAATTTATGGGTTACATTTTACAAAATGGGCAAATTAAATCTCCAGAAACGTATCGTAATGCAATTTTAAACATGAAGAAGCCGGAAAATAAACATGATGTTATGCGAATGTTAGGACTTTTTAAGTATTTAGGAAAATTCATACCAAACTTATCACAGAAAACTGCTGCATTGCGTAATTTAACCCGTAACGATTTCAAGTTTTGTTGGACATCAGATCACGAAACAGAAATGAAAAATCTTTTAAAAGTTATAGCATCTGATCCAGTTTTGTCTGTTTATGATCCAAATAAAGCTGTCATTATTCAAACAGATGCATCTAAAGACGGACTAGGGTGTGTTTTGATACAAGAGGATCATCCAATCGCATACGCATCACGCACATTAAGTAAGAGTGAACAGAAATGGGCACAAATTGAGAAAGAACTGTTAGCAGTTGTTTTTTCTTGTCAGAGATTTCATTTCTTTCTATATGGTCGCGACTTTATCGTTGAAAGTGATCATAAACCTCTTGAAGTTCTAGTAAAACGTGACATTGATGATGTTTCTCCGCGATTGCAGAGAATGTTCATGTTCTTGTTAAAGTATCCGTTAATGCAGTTAATTTATAAACCTGGAAAGCAAATGTTAGTAGCTGATTGCCTTTCACGGGCGCAGTTGTCAGATAATTTGGAATTCAGTGATTTATCGGGCGTCATTCATATGGTTACAAAATCGGCATGTTTATCAAAAGAGAACTTTGACTACTATTTATCAATTTTTAACCAGGATGAGAAGTATACTCGAATACATACATATGTTATGAATGGCTGGCCAAAATTCCACCAGCTTGATAATTTTTCTAAACAATTTCAGAAATATAAAGATGAATTGCATTGTGAAAATGGACTTTTGTTTAAAGATCATCGATTGGTTATCCCATCTGAGTTACAGGACAAAATTAGTAGAATGATTCATGGCCCACATTTAGGCATCGAAAAAACACTTTCGTCGGCAAGAATGAAATATTTTTGGCCAAGCATGTCGGATCAAATAAAAAAAATAGTTTCAGCTTGTCAGATCTGTGAAAAATTTAGAAGAAACAATCAGAAGGAACCATTATCGCAGGAGATCTCACCTGAATACCCATTTCATATAGTAGCTATGGACATATTTCAATATGCTGGTCAGGATTTTATATCGTTAATTGATTCATATTCCAACTATAATTTTGCGGAAAAGCTTAGAAACAAAACATCAGAACATATTATTGAAGTAATTTCACGTATATTTAATATTGTCGGCTACCCAACAATTCTTAAATGCGACAACAGTCCATTTGGCTCATATAAATTTGAATTATTTGCTAAAGACTGCAACATCACTTTTAAATTTTCAAGTCCTCGATACGCTCAAAGTAATGGACTTGCAGAAAAAGGAGTAGCTATCACTAAAAACATTTTGAAACGATGCATGGAAATCGGTGACACTGATCAATTCCAATACCGAATTTTGGAGTACAACTCGACTCCCATCGCATGTATGCAATATTCACCATCTGAGTTATTTTTTGGAAGAGTAACAAAAACAAAACTACCAATTTCAAACGCATTACTGTGTCGAAACAATGTTAGCGAGCAGATTGTTCAAAATAAAATTGAAAAGAAAAAGCAAAAACAGAAATACTACTATGATAGAAACGCAAAGGCAATGCCCCTCTTGAATATTGGGGACCAAGTTATTTTTAAAAAAAATGTAAAAGAGTGGAACTATGGCATTGTAATTGGTATCGTTAATAATAGATCATATGTTGTTAAAGACTGTTTTGATAATCATTATCGAAGAAATCGTAGGTTTATTGCTAAGTCATTAAATAATACCTTTGACACAAGTGAATTTTTATTAAGGGAACATTTAACAAAACCGGTAGGGAGTAATCCAAAAGAACTGATAAATACTGTGCCACCGGTTAGTAATTTTGAAAACCATAAAAATAGTAATGTAGATATCAATACTAATGTGAATGTGGATGAACCTGAATCAACTACTGGAACTACTCAGTTAAGCAGTAAATCTGTAGGTGATTTGGGTTCAGAAACATCTATAGATAATAAGACCAGATCAGTTGTTATAAACAATGAATATTATAGTACTCGCAGTGGTCGCACTGTTCGTCCACCCAAACTGTATGGTTATGATTAGCTTTAAGAAATATGAAAGTTGTTTGAAAAAGAAAAGCGTGTAATAAATGTACTAAATAATTCAATGCTGGTAACCCCATCCATATAGCTATGTTCTATGTTCTAAAGATATTGTAAATGACATTTTATTAAAAGGCCAGTAGAAGGTTAACCTCCAAGAAATAAAGTTCTTATACAAATTACAGAAGCACTACTTTTATTTAAATAGTACACTCCAGAGTGCATGCTTCTGATAACACTGAGGTTTTATTCAACCGGTGGCAGAGTTCTAAAAGAATGCAATCATTTTGGAATACATTCTTTCAAAAGCATTCCATGAATTCAATTTTTTGATTGCATTCATTGACTTCCTGTTGAGCATTCAAAAGATTGCATTCTTTTTTTCTACCATTCAATTAAATGCAATCACTTATGACTTCAATTGAATGCTTTGCATTCTTTTGCATTTATTTGCACTGTTTGCATTCATTTGCTTTATTTTACACTCGCTTGCATTCTTTTGCACTCTTTGCATTCATTTGCATTCTTTTGGATTCTTTTGGTAAATTAATTTGGTAAAATGGTAAATTAAGAACCATACGAAGGATCTTTGAATGTACATATTATGTACCTACATATGTATTTTTTTTTTTTTATTCCTGGAAATATTGTATGCTTCTTCTTCTTTTTTCCCAATCCGTATTGTTTTTTTTATTTAAAAATCACTTGACACGAAAATGAAAATCAAATTTCGTTTGACATTTGATCAGTTTATAATCAGTTTTTTCATAAATAGTTCACAATGACACTAAATCTGTGACTTAGCTAAGCCAAACATTTTAAATTACTGTGAAACCCGAAAAACTTAAGCCAAAACTTAAGCTCTACGTTCTACTTAGCTGAGCTACGACTTAAGCTCCCACTGTGAAACCGGGCATTATAGTTTTATACAATACTTTTTTTGTTTTGTTTTTGGAGTTCATTAACCTAAGGAACTTTGTTTTTCTGTTGCTTTGCTATTTATTAAATAAAGTGAACTTTTCAGAGTTTTAAGAGGCTAATGGTTGTTTCTGATGTTGGATTTGTATCGTTTCTTTTTTGTACTGCCCTTAGACACAAAATACTCTCCTGTAAAAGTCTAAAATACTCCCATTCGAATTTTCAAAATGGCAGCCCTGGTCGTTATACAGCAGTATCTGTCATATCTAGCATTGGTTTTATTGAATATGCCAAGTTTGAGTGATAATTTGTAAGTAGCGAGGGACATACCTATATTCTTTTTATCAGGTAGAATAGGTATTGTTGTTCCTAGCTTAGCGAGCTCGTCAGCTTTACAATTCCCTGGAATGTCTCTGTATCCCGGCACCCAGTAAAGGTGAATAGATAGATAGATAGATAGATTATTTTTATTTCCGTTAAATATGCTGCTTACAAAAAAAATTTACAATATTACTTAGCAGTTTTTTGCTTTTTGCCGTCAGCCAGGTGAGAAAGGTTTTTAGTTCTGTGTTACTGTTAAATTCATTCGTATTGTTAATGTTGTATATTATATAGTAAATAAATATTTGAACTAAATTAAAATGCTTCGTTTATTATTTGCTGTCGATACTTCCAAGCATTCTTCATGTAATTGAATAGTAAAGTCCAGTTGTTGCCATTTAAAATATCTTCCACTTCATTTTCCTGTAGAATGACTTTTCCCCAGTGAGTTCTTCGAATTGCTCCTAGGATGGGGCAAGTTCCAATAAAATGCCTTATGTCTTCCCTCGACCGTAGGTTACACATAGTACATTCGTAATTTTGTCCAGTTCTGTGTGGCATGTAGTTGAGCTGGAAGAGTTCCCCTCTGGCTTTAAAAATGTGCGAAATAGACTCAATGCTAAAGGTGAATATTAAACTGCTTAGTCATCTCTGCAAATTAATGATAGAATTATATTTGAACAAAATTATAACAATATTTAAATACTCGACTTCTTAAAGAAACTATTTGTAGATTTAGCATAAAGTAATCATTCTTTTATGCGCAAACTTAATATCTCTATAAAAAGCGAAGAGATTCGATAACAACAACCTGTAAACAGGTGTATTCTTCAACAACAACGATGTTTCTAAAACTAAAGATTCTTTGAACTTAAATATGTTAATTATAATAGCCTCCGATCAGAAGCGACATTTATGTACAGAAATGTAATAATAATAATGTAAGCTTCTTTCATAACCAATATATCCTGTTAGGGAGATTCGCGATTAATTCGCAACAACTTGCGTTGTGCGTGATATATTTATTATTTGCACAAATAGAACAGGCATATAATGTAGTTTTATTGCCGATTTTAAACAGCGAATTAAAAAACTGAGACCCGAACCTCTGTCAACAACCCAATACTCTGACAACGTAAGCCATGAGGATGAGGCTCCCTTTGACATTCTACAAATTACAAATTTAATATGCAAATGTTTTAGTCAAGAGCCATGACAGTAGGCTTTGAGTTTTCTAATCTTTAAAGTGTATTTTTTTATTAAGTACAGGAATTTGCGAGGGAATTTGTGACTGACATCCTAGTAAATCCCATTGTTACGAAGTCAATCTCAATAAAACTTTGCAGTGTTCAATTTAGCAATCTCTTGGAAGATTTATAGACATAAGATAAGTAGTGTAGTATCTGGCAGCGCTATTTTATAATTTACTGGCCGAACACAATGGTAACGCTGTAGTGGAAGTAGGCAGCGCTGTCAAAGTTAAAACACACGTAAACCCTATAGCGCGAACACAATGCGAAGCTGATGCTGTAGTATGAATTGTATGGTGAAGCGCAAAGTTCAGCCAATTTCAACTTTCTACTACCACTACAGCGTCACCATTGTGTTCGGCCAGTTAAGCTTGAACAATTGGGGACATTCAGAAACTTAGATGGCACTTAGTCAACGGCCTCTGATTGGTCGAGAGCCCGAAAAATTGACAGAACACCTAGTCTACTTTCATTGAGGTCAGGACTCGGGACTGGATTTGTGGTGAAGAAAATCTTCACTAGGGGCACTTGACTCACAGACACCAGGGCAGTAGAGACGTGTTTCACTGGCTACTACAGGGAGGTCTAGGTATGTACATAGGCATACATACATAGTAGATGTGTTTGGTAACCTGTTAATTTATGTAAATTTACATCAAACTGTCAAAAATCAAGAGAAGAGAGAGCCAAATGACAGTGTCAAAAAATTTCCCCTCTTACGAAATCGTGCTATTTCTTTTTCATGGAGTCACCGAGGCACATCCTTCAAACAGCAATCTGACAATTTGTGAAATGTCAATCACTTCTTGTTAACAAAATAAAAGAAAATTAGCTTTTGGTTAAAATAGTCAATAGTTAAAAAAGAAGAAGAGAGGATTTTCCCCCACTTTTACTATTTGACAGATGTGCCATTTGTGTTAATAAAAGTTAACAAACACACCTAATATACAGCGTTGCCGATGTGGCACGATCGTGCCTTTTTGACACGGTAATTTCCTTTAGGCAAGCAGTCACGAAAATATAAATGTTGGCACGTTTTTCTTATTTCCATTATTTAACTGGAACTTAAACTCATAATGATATAAATTTGAAAGTGTAAGCATGGTTTAACTAATCATCAATAGAATCGGACGCGTTCATAATTATAGCATGAATGCACTTAATCTGGAAAAATAATTTAAAATAAGATTATAAGTCCGTTCAATGAGACAGTTCTGGGCAGAAAAGAACAGAAAAGTACCTAAAATATTTTCGTGTTCAATGAGAAAACTTTCTGCCCGAGTTTGATCTGCTTTGTGTTCAATGACTCCGAGCTGGACAGCTTTTCTGCACCTACTCTTGAGGTAGAACAGATTTGTGAGATATGTCAAAATCACCTTTGATTGCATATTCGATTTTTTTACTTGAAGTGAAAAGTGTTTCGATGAGATTTGAGTTAACCAACTTGAAGAAATTGAAATTCAATCAAAAAAGGCTTAATTATTTTAAGATGTAATACATATAAATAATTTGGCAAATATTAAGTACAATAATCGACAGTAAAGTTGTCATCTTTGACAAAAAACATATGGCTATAATTTTTTGTTCTATTTTGATCTGCTTTTTTCGACAAATCTGTGATGTTCTGCCTATTTTCTCATTGAACAAAGATTATGTTAATTCACAATGATGATATTTGCTACTAAGCCCAACATTTTTAGCCAATAAGTACACATATAACTATATTTTTCTCGGCACTAAATGTACAGAAGGGTTTACAAATTAAGAGAAAAAGATTCCAATAATTTTATAAAAAACGTTTGCTAAAATGAGAAGAATATTTGAAAATTTTTTTGATTAGGCACGCTTTCGCATAAAATGGCACGGTATTTCAGCGGATAAGGCACGATATTTTTTTTTGAGCGGCAACGCTGTTAATATAATGTACCTCAATTATGTATTTTGGCTTTTCGTAAGAGTAAGAAATTTCCCCATGCTGCAAATTTTAGCCCAAGAAATTCCATGGATACTACAAATATAGGTCCATCCATATGTATATGAAATCCTACAAATCTGAAAAACGGATACTGTTCTCGTTTTTTTGTTATTCACTTTTTTCGTAATTTCATCCCCACTCTTAGAAATTTGAAAGACTACGAATTTGTATGCAAAAAGTATCTGAACATAAATATTTATAATAAATAAATATACGTAATAATAATACGTAATTTTCTATAATTGTTTAATCGTATTAATTGTTTTTCTATCGTGTGTCTCTACAATAAAACAATATTTCGTACTGATAACCCTCAAATTTAGTAAGGGCAATACAGAAAGGCTACGTGGTCTAGCAACATTGCCAAAATTCAAAAATTATAAATTACTCGTATTTTCCGGTTTCCAAAATCAAGAACGAATTTTAATTGGGTCATTAAGGCTGTACGTGTAGTGAAATTCCAAAACTTTTAAGGACCTATAATCAAATATCTAATAAATCTAGTCCGGAAATCTCTAGTAATGTATTTCCACTCCGAAGAGTGAATTATCTAGGTCGCTCATGTTAAACGTACTTTATAAGTTCTCAAACCCCGAGTTCGGAAAATGCAAATATGTTTATTTTAATTTCAATTTATGTACATACATAGTTAAATTAAAATGGATCGTAGGTAATGCTCTATTTAAAAGAAATGCATTTCAAATTGATCGCATACAGAATACTGCATACACCATTCGATGCGGTAAAATTCAAAACAATCGCACAAATTACCCAAATAAAGGTAACGAATAAGTAAACAAATAAATAAGCCATTTAAAAATAGTTGTTTAACTTTTCTTGTTTTCTTTATCATCGGTTTCCGATTCAACGGTTTTTTGTTTGAATTCCAATCACCTGTGGCTGCTTTGCTTATTGCTTACTAGAGCCATTCACAGTAGAATCTCATATGTAAACCCAGACAATTTCTATTTGACAGTTGTACAAACCCAACTTGAACTGTCAGAATCTAAAAATACGCAAGATTAGAAAATCGGAAGCACGGAAGTTACGTATCTACCGCGCAACGTGCCAGTTTTTTGTTTACTTTTTCTCGCTACGTCGCAATTAATACGGCTCCTCCACCTGTTCCAGCAAAATAGAGTCTATTAAAACAGAAATTCCAAGTAAATCAAGATACCACATTCCACACACAATTCTCGGACACTCTGATTCCGCTTGTTCATTCATTTAAAGACGCTGTGGCGCGGCTAAAAAAGGGCAATCTCTTTTTACGTAATGTTTCTACGAAAATAGTTGGTTCAAGTTGATTTATTTATGGCTTCGAATGCTCTAATTGGTAAAATAATTGCCAGCATTGTGTTATCAGTCGTGTTATACTACTTTTTCTGGGTGTTTGTACTGCCGTTTATGCTCATCGAAGAGGGTGCGTGCGTGCTGCTTACCGCAGTTCTTTTGTATTCTAATTTGTGGTGATAATGCTAATTGAATTTTATTCGCAGATAATATAATACATTCGTTCTTTCCACCACTGCAGTACGCGTTCGCCATTCCAGCTGCATTCGGTGTCTGTTTCTTGGGCGGACTCTCGGCTTTCACTTTGTATCACATATGGGATCACGTTAAATTCTTTTAAAAAGCAATGTACACAGTGATGTGCTGCATGCCTATAACGTGAAATGAAAAACCTATAAAACATCACACTACAACAAGATCACGACTAAAGAACGAGATACAACAAGAAAGAATCGACACTGTTAACACACCTATATTGCTATCATGCCACCGCAGTGGTTGGTGATTGGAATTTCTGGAATTACTTGTGGTGGCAAGACCACATTGGCGCTTGGGTTGCGTGATTATTTCCTGAATCACAGAAATTCTCGACTATGGAACTCAAAATACGTAATAAGCGATGTGCAGCTTATTAGCCAGGATGAATACTTTCTTCCTGTGGACGATTTACGACACAAGTGGGTTGACAAGTTGAACGTAATCAATTTCGAAGTTCTAACCGCACTTGACATGAAACAAATGCTTTCCGACATCACATGGACTATGAAAGGGCGTTATTTGGCCATTGACAACACGATGGTGGGGCCAGGTGATTACCTTAGCGATATAACAACATTCCAGAATGCAACGCAACTGAACATTCTCATTGTCGAAGGGTTCCTCATATTCAATCAACCGGAATTGATACAAATCTGCCACTTGAAGTTTCACTTCCACTTGCCGTATGAGAAATGCTTTGCTCGACGAAAAGTACGAGCGTATGATCCACCCGATGTGATAGGGTACTTTGAGATGTGCGTATGGCCGTACTATGAGAAGAATTTCAGCGATTTCCGAGAACGCAAAGATCTGATGACCCTAAATGGAGAAATAAGCAAAGAAAGGATATTCAAGTATGTGCTGCAGCGTGTCAACACGTATTTGAATGATGTGGTAAACCCCTGTCTTATGGATCAGTAGCCGTTGTAGGGAATACAATCGATGGGTTTGGCGTTACCTTCCATTTCCACTGTTAAGCAGTCAGTAGTATATTTATATTTTTATAACACAGCTGTAGCTGTTAAAACTTACTCACAAACATGACGTAGTTTTACGCACTTTTCTCATTTCTTAGTTATTATTTAGATTTAAAAAATAATTTATCAGTGTTGTATAGCACAATGGCTATAGAGTAAATACATGAAATATTATTTAAGTGATTGTATAAATGTGTTTTTTTCTTCGTTTCTGATAACCTTTGGGGCATCGGAAGTTCGATTTCAGAGAATGATAGACACGTGTTGTTCGTATTCGTATTCACTTCTAAATATTCATTTCCTGATGTTACATTGGTGATAAATTTGGCAGTGGCTTCTGTAGACTAGATGTTCTCTATGTAATTGACTTCGAAGTGTTGGGAGACTTCTGTAAATGCTTATGTGAATGTGCTCTTTAGCTGTTCTGTTCAACATTTATTTCTTCAATTGGATTAAACTTTTATTTGTGATTTTTGTACACCTCAATAATCTACCGATTTTTTTTATATTCCTAGAGGATTAAAAAACGGAGCTACCCGAGAGCTGCAAGTACTTTTAAACTGATTTCATTTTTCTTCTCGAATATGGTGTTAGAATTTGAGAACTACACATGATGTATGTATGCATATACAAAAGTATGACAAGCAAGTAGGTAAATAATGCGCGAGACGTCTGCCGCTTTGAATTAAAGTAAACGATCATTCCGCAGATCGCAGATTCACCGTCGCTGCAGATATTTTGCGATAGTCCGAAGAAGCATTAAATCACAAATAGGATTCTGCTAAAAACCATCTCAAAAACAATCTTTAAAAGCTGGAACTATCAAACGCACACGACATTTATATAATTGGCCGTTTGGGTCGTTCAGGCAGATTGAGAATGAACGATAGTAAATTCAGGTACTCAGTCTCCTTTTAGTTGAAAAGATACAGACTCTTAACAAACTAAAAATGAGCTACATCGCATATGAACATTCAGTGGCGAGCTTATTATGATTGCCATCTTTTGACATGTCCTTTATTCCAGTATTTTTTTTATATTAAAACACAAACCACCAGCCAGGTTTAACTAACATTAATATTTATTATTATATATACCATAGCAATTTCAATACATAATTTTGTTTACATATTTTGTATAATCCTAATTAAATTGTGTTAGTGTCATATTGGTTATTATCATAATTTATATACCTTCGCTATTAATGAACTGTGTTTTCAAATGAGAATGCTTTAGACATGAGCAATGAAATAAAAGGACAAACGAACATCAACAAACGATCACTGAAAATGATGGGGAGGGGGACAAATTAAAACATCAACCGCCTGCAAAGAAACAAGTCAAGTTAAACTCTTCACCATCTAAAGCCAGTACGCTCAAACTCACCTGTAAACAATCGGTAAGTATCAGAGAATAAATAAAATTGAACAAAATGCAACTACCCACAGGGGGAGTATATAAAGCTTATATCAATTGCTAGAGATGGGTAGAAGGTAGAGTCTTATGTGAATGGCGTGTGAATGCATGTTACGACAGAGATGGATGAACGTTACACTTAAAGTGAATCCCAGTCGATTTGAGTATTGTACACTTCGTCTTGCAGCCACAGAGTGTAATTAGCTTTAAAGTTGTCTGTTAGCTCGATTTTTTTATCCCACCAGCCGCTATGACCAAAGAAGGCAAAGTCAGCGTGCGAGAGGATCTCATCGTTGGGAAATACACCTTCATTGGCTTCATTGTATTGACTTTGGCCAACGGTGTTTGGGTCATTTCCACCGGCTCCTACCATTCCACCACTCCCATTCCCCATGCCATTATTATCCGAGTTTGCTGTGTTACCATTATTGCCGGCTCCACACTTCTGCATTGCTTCAGGATATCGACGCAAATTGAAACGATCGACACATGCTCGCAAGGTGCACTCTTCCGCTTGGAAATCCCATGGACGCGACTCTAAGTCATTTCCAAAGGCCCAGTCATCGTTGAGACGGTGGCGTACTTTCGAGTAAATTGCACTCATAGTTTTCATATTCGACTTGCGCCACTGACGGCCCAAATACTTTGTTTGCATCTTCAGCAGTTTTAGTACGTACAATTGCATCATGGCGTGTCGCACTTTTAAGGTCTTCTTTAGAATTGGCGCTGATTTGAACACGACCAGCATCATTACCCGAGAATGCTTCCATTTGATGAGTTTATTTAGAATTCGCAGTAGATTAATGCAGGAGAATACATTGCGCCAGGAATACGCAAGCGAGTTGTCACCGTAGACGACGCTCTCCCCACAGGTTAGTTCCGGCTGTTCGCCGATGACACACGATGGGAAATCCAACAGTGGAATTGCATTCTCTGAGCTTACGTACTCGGTAATGGTTTGATTGAAGAACTTCAGCACCAACGGTATGCAGTTGGCGAAGACCAAATGTTGCGACATGAATTCAAACTGGTAGATGTGATTTATCTTGAAATGCTTAAGGTAAAGCAAAATGATGGCTGAAACCGCTTTCACGATGATCTCTTTGTGACGACTTACGTCATATGCCAATCTGGTCGATTGAGTCAACGACATTGGCATTTCTTTCGGCAGAACGTCTGCCATGATGTTGATACTTTCGGTTTTCGATTTAGATGTGGGCGATGCGGCAAGTAAAACCTTCAGCAAAGCGATCATATATTGTGGGAGATTCGGCAGGATTGCCTATGCAAAAGAAATAAAAAATAAACGATTTTTTGTTATTAAGATACTCTTTCATTCATATGAATCTGTCTCGTGCTAACGAATAAGTTACACAAAAAAAAAACGAACCTGATATAATATCTCTGCCGGTGTGACCTGAATCTCGTCCTCCTGTGTTGATATTGGATTTCTGGCAATCTCTTCCTCTTTTCTTATCTGTATATCGGCCAGACTAGTGTACATATGCCTACGTAACGTTTTTACACCCTCGTGAATCGGTTGTGGTAGCCCGGCCAAACTCTCGTGGTCATCGATAAGTGAATATCCGATGAACTTGTTCCTGGATATATCCAAAAACTGATCAACATCTTTCTGACGAACTTTCGGTGTCCATGGTAGCCGTGTCGTAATATGCACTGGCTGATTATTGCCTCCAGAGCCAGGACCACCATTGTTACCTAAATTCGATGAAGACTCATCGAACGGCCGAAAGCATTGCGTTAGATCCTCCTCGCCCTCACCCGATTGCAGTTCCATGTCCATTTGCTCCTGTTCGTCCAGAAACCGTTGTTTGATCAAACTTCTTCGAAGTACATTCCTCTTTGAGTTTTGATTATCTAAAATGTCAGAGGCAGCAGTGGGTGGAGAACTCGCACGCATGCACTTGGTTATCTCCATTGTATCCTCTGTGTTCGGAGGTAGACCACATTTCAATCGATACTCGTTTTTGAGGTTCTTTAGAACCTCCATTCCACCCAAACCAACTAAAGATATCTTCCATAGCAGCAAGAGTACTTTCTTCATTGGAAAATGTGGAGCAGCGCCGCTGCAAAAACGCGTTATCATCCCGAGCAACTTTACAGATAACAACTCCTCACCAAAAGGACTGTTTATTTCATTCACAAATGACTCAGCAATCGGTTTATAGTCCTCAGACTCCTTTTCCTTCTCATCACGTATCGTCTCGGTGATTATGTACAGCACAGACAGTATAACCCGCAAGTCAGTCGAGTCAGCGAGCGATACATTCGAGATTTTAATCGCAGCACAGTCGGCAGACTGTGCGGAATCAATTTCCATGTTCAAGAGATCAATAAACGAGGCAAACACTCCTAATTCAAACAGAACAATGACATTATCCCGAGTGTTTTGGTGTTGCTCTTCGTCGGACTGCACCTCGGCCCAACATCCTTGCGCAAGATAAAGAATGCATCTAGCCGCCTGCATTCGAAACGGCCTATCAGACACCTCCAGTTGGTCAATTAATTTCATAATAATCGACTTCTGATTGGTGAGATCTTGTTTCTGCCAATTCGGTGGTAGATTATACATCTCCATTTGATCTTCGAACGCCTTTACGTTCAACTGGAACTCACCGAACTCAGTGTAGCTGTAAAGCTCAGCGATTTCATTCTGATACGAGTCAACGTCACTGTACACAAAGTCCAAATCAGGACCATCGTAGTTAACGTCAATGTCGTGCGTCTCCTGCTCGAAGGAATTGTTTATTGATGAGAGCATTTCGTCAGAGTTCGTCTTCATCTTGGATGCGTGGTAAAATTGATTGGCAGAAAATGTTTATAGCGAAGGGCGTGCTGATTTGTGAATCAGAACATTTTATGTTGTGAAAATGTTCTTGCTTATTGTTGGCTTACTTTTTTTAACTCATTGAAGTTGAAATTTATTAGCGAGCAAGCTTTAATTTACGAATTTTTTGTTAAAGAAATTTCACGTTGAACACCAGAGAACAAAAAGAAAAATATTTTTGACATAAATTGTGGATGACATTCCCATCATACAGGGATGTTTTGTGTGAGTAAATTGGATGGTATAACACTGTATTGCCGTTAATCAGTAGCGTCGATCGCAGCAATTCGCGGAATAATGACTGTTTTTTGTTTTGAATTTAAAACGGGATAGGAATGGACTTGAAATTGATATCTATTTAGCGATTAAATTGAATTATTTTGAATAGGTATATTCAAACAAAAACATAATCGAGCGAGCTACACAAACTTTTTTTTTCGAACAAAATGCAGTTTCGCAGCTACGAGCGGACGCAGTTTATAGTATTACAGTTTCAGCAGTCCTAGGTAGAACAAAGCCTAACTTCCCGCAACCATTTGTGTGTGCGCGTTATAATTTTGCACGAATGGAAGGGACCTACAGTTTTCTGCCGTCTCCGAACGGTGAGTTGAGAAGCTTTACATGACAAATGACACTCTTGAATGCTTGTTAGCCATTCGGAAAAGGGTGGGCACTGTGAAAAACTTTTTAGGTGTTTGCGGCGAAATTCGAACCCAAGACCGCTGGCTCTGTAGTCCGACGCACTAACCACTTGCGCTACGGTGCCCACGGTGCAGTTTACGCATCAAATATAGGATTGAACAAAGTTGATGCTGACTGCTGACTGAAATGAAAGATGTAATGCGCTATCTCAAAATTCGTAGATAACAACCACCCCTATCTCGAAATCCGCCGGGGGAAGGTTCACTGTAATTTGAGCATCGGTATCGTTGAATCCGTCGAAGGGAATTTTTCCCTTGTCGATAATGTAATGAGTTTCACGGCATCCTAGAAAACGTTCGAATAGAATTTGTTCATAGAAAATCACACATTTCTCACTCGCAGCTCAGACGTTGCGGATCTCATCTTGTTTATTTGTTTTACTTGATAATTTCAATAAACACATTTTACACAAAATTTATTTTGTAGCAAATAAAAGACTAATACTGATCAATTTAGTGCTTTAACAAAGTAAATATGATTATTTTCTAACACCATGTTGATGATTTCCCTCAGAAAAAATTGTGGGCAAACTGCTAATTTCACATTGGGAGAATTTGAAAATGAGTTCCGAGTTAACCCTATGAAAAATTCGATTAATTAAGTTGAACATTGTTAATAAACCTGCAAGATTAAACAGTTTTTAAATAAATTTAAAATAACATGTGCTTTTGAAAACACGTCTTATCTGGTAGTTTTATTATCTTACTGCTCGTCCTACGCATGTGCGTATTTTTCTTTCTGAAGATAATTCAAACCGGCGGACAAACTACTTTATCGGTCCGCGAACTGCATTATCAATTGCAGAAATATGTTATCAATCTGCTGTTGTAATTTCAACTTTCCAAATGACAGTTTATACTAAGAAGAGAAAAAATGTACGCTACATTAATTTCTTTATCTAAATAAACGAGTCTATTCCTATAAGCCAATAGTTATTAGGAAACTAAAACCAAAAAAAAAAGACATGATTGCGCACCAGTAAATTAACAGCGATTGAAGGATCCTATTTATTTATTTTTATAATTATCGTTTTCTTAGTAAATATTTGAAATATACATATTAATTCCCTAATTTTCCAGTAATTTTCATTTGCTTTTTAATGTTTTCCATGTTTTTTTTTTTTTTTTCAAGCGTTTATTTATTTTATTTAAACAATATTACATTTTTTTTTAGTCTAAATAAACTTAAAAAACTATATATATATATTTTTTTTTTATTAAAGTTAATGGCCTTAGTGGCACTCAATACTTAGATTATTTTTTTTGTGTATGATAATGTTTTTTATAATTTATTATATGTATGTTATGTGTTTTTTTTTTTAAATATTAATTTTTTATTTGATTTAAGGAAAATTTGTGTGAAACCTTTCAATGTATTATTTATATTTTTTTTATAAAATTTATAACTAAGAACTTAAATCTAACTAATACTAAATAAAACTAATTAAAACTAACTTACATCTAAAAGTCTAAGGACCAGGTCCTACCATGCGATCCCTATTCTGTCGCTCAAACGTTAATATAACGCATAATCGACAGATCAAAAATCACATGGTAGGGCCTGGTTTGGCCTTATTTGCTAGCCTAAGCCCAATCAAGCCACCAGTATTTCTCCCGATTAAGTCTATCAAAATTATTTTTATCTTTTTCAGGTATGCTTACGCAGTATCTTAAGATAGTATTGCCATCCCCCAAGCTTGTAGGTACATACTTAATTCTTTTATCAGTTGCTCGCCTGGCAACATGGTATATTATCGGTACGTTCGTTAAGTCTGATAGATAGCCATGAGCATCCAGAAACAAGAATGCTTCAGGTGGTATGTATCCACTTTCTAATGTATTTCCGAAATATTCAGGGTTGGGATAGAACAAGCCCGAAATGAGTTCGTTTTCCATAACATTCGCTGACCGGGCAAAATGATTCCTCACAAGGCCCAGAATCACATTGTTACCAACACACCACTTCGACTTTTTATTGTAAACTCAGTTGGTCTCCGAATGCTGCCGCATTACTCATAAAATAGCTCTGTGTACTGTCAATTTCATTTCTATTTAAAATACACCTTAAACACGCTCATTTCATTTCAAATCTGACAGAAGAAGAAAACGGCAGCAACGGCAGACCAAAGTGAGTAAATTAAAAATTATAATAATTTATGAATTCTAAAACGTTTCTTTTTTTTTTAAAATAAAGTTTTTTAAAGCATTCTCCAAGTGGAACAAAACAGATGTTTCATTTTTCTTTTGGATGCTACAATAAGTTGGAAACCCGACCAACATTTCTTTAAAAAATTTGTTGGCAAGCGTTGCTGATTTCAGAAGAGTCCCTGGAAACTTCCACAACTGCGCATTACTCATTTTCAACGCGGATGCAACGAGCAATAATGAGTCAAGCAACAAGTGGTACTGGGGTTGAAGATCCAACCAAGGGAAGTTGCCGAATATGTAAAAAGGAAGATACTATGCGAATGGTTCAGTGCGACAGATGTGATGGGTGGTTTCACTTCGAGTGCGTCCATGTCGACGACGAGATTTCAAAGCAGGACTTTATTTGCGACATGTGTTCCGCTTCAACATCGACAGCAAAACAGAACAAACAGCGATCTACAGCGACAGACGGCGGTAACTTTCAGTCACCAAATGGGGTGACCTCGCAAGAAGGACAAAAGGTACGTACAGAAAATTTGTCTAATTCATCAAATACAAATATGTGCGGCGCCTCCAAACAACGACGTAGTATGAAATTAGAACTAATGCGTCTGGAGGAAGAAAGAAAAATAAACATGCAATACTTAGAGCAAAAGTATTCGGCTATGCAAATGTATAAGGATTCCGATGAATCCGACGAAGATATTGAGATTGATTTGGGGGAGCAGCAGCTTCAGCGAGGCATACATTGGGCGGATGGCAATGGTTCCACGCTGGGTAAGGTAGGCAAGGGTGAAAAAGGTGCTAGGGTTAGTTACGGTTGTCACGAAAACGTACAGGGCATTCAGACAAATAAATTACCAACGTCATTAAATATGAGCGGAGTGCAATCAGGGTCAACTGCTCGAACATTAAATGCAGATCAGGCTTGTGCGCGTCAGGTCGTTCCAAGAGAGCTTCCAGTTTTTAGTGGCAAACCAGAGGAATGGCCACTTTTCGTAAGTAGTTTTGAAAATTCAACAAGACTGTGTGGATTCAGTAATGATGAGAATCTACTTCGGCTACAACATGCACTGAAAGGAAAGGCTCTTGAATATGTTGGTAGTAGACTTATGATACCGGCACTAGTACCTGAGATAATTTCTACTTTGCGTATGGTATTTGGAAGGCCAGAACACATTATATATAATTTACTGGCAAAGCTACGTGCGTCACCAGGTGTAAATGCAAACAAGTTAGAAACTCTGGTGAACTTTTCTTTGGAAGTAAAAAATATTACAGCTACTATGGAGGCAGCTGAACTTGAAGCACATTTAAATAATCCTTTGCTTATTCAAGAGCTTCTCGAGAAACTTCCAGCACAGATGCGGCTCAGTTGGGCGATTTTTGCCCAAACAGTTCATGTTGAGAATTTAACAACTTTCAGTAATTGGCTATTTGAACTAGCGGAAGCTGCAAGTAGTGTGATCTCTATCCCGATTACCAAATCTAGTCAACCAGACTTTGAGAAACGTAAAACACATCGTGTCGGTTTTCACGAAGAGGAGGGACAGTCCACGAGAAAAAGAATGGATCACAAGAGCACAGAGGCACTAAGGTGCTTTGCATGCTATGAAGCACATTTAATAGTAAAATGCGAAAAGTTTAAAGGGTTAGAATATGGCGAAAAGTGGAACGTGGTGCACAAGAACAAACTATGCCGCACATGTTTAAAGCGTCACGAGGCCAACTATTGTCCAGATCGCAAAGAATGTGGAATCAATCACTGCACCGCTAAGCACCATCCTCTACTCCACAAATCCCATATCAACAATGATAAAGACAAGCCAGATGTAGTCGCAGTACACCATGTAGAGACCTCCAAAGTATTATACCGAATTGTACCAATTACTGTTCATGGAAAGAAATCATCCATCGATGTATATGCGTTTCTCGACGACGGGTCTGGTCCCACTCTTATCGAGAAAGATATCCTTGCGCAATTAGAAATTCAGGGCTCAAAGTCAGATCTGTGTCTAAAATGGACTGATGGGTCAGTACGTGTAGAGAAGAGTTCGGATAGTCTTGATTTAAAAATATCGCCTAAAGGTAACATCGGAAAAATATATTCATTACGAAACGTGCGGTCAGTAAGTGCACTTGATCTACCTTCGCAGACACTAATGGTATCGGAACTTACTGAAAGATATAAACATCTCAAAGGTCTTCCAGTGGAGTCATATCGAAATGTTGTCCCGAAAGTGATCATTGGTATAAACAACAAAAGCGTAGCCATGCCATTAAAATTCCGAGAAGGAAAGGTAGATGAACCTGCGGCTACTAAAACGCGCCTAGGCTGGACAATATACGGTGAACTGGATCGAGACGCCACAGGAACAAAAGGAAATACGAGTGAGGTCCATAGGCAATTACATGTATGTGAATGCGATGACGATGTGGCTCTGCAGCACCTAATGACAGAGAATATGAGAATTGAAAACGAACTGTCGGGTGCACAGCCAAAGGATAAGTTGGATGCAAGTGAAAATAAAAAACTACGAGAGCACGTAAGGCGAGATGGTGATTGTTTTGTTGCAAGATTGCTGTGGAACTCAAGCAATATAACTATGCCCGACAACTATACAATGGCTATCCGAAGACTAAGCTGTTTCGAAAAGAAGTTAAATAAGGACCCAAATTTAAAGATACTGGTCAACGACCATATTAAAAGCATGGAAATTAAGGGCTATATTCGCAAGTTAAGTGCTGCTGAGATAAATACAGATTTCCCGCGAAAATGGTACCTGCCGATATTTACAGTCAGGAATCCAAACAAACCACATAAGATAAGAGTGGTATGGGATGCCGCCGCGGAATGCAATGGCATATCCGTAAATGGATGCCTTGAGAAGGGCCCAGATCTGCTGACATCGTTAACTGGAGTCCTATTCAATTTTCGAATAGGAAAAATAGGAATATGCGGCGATATTTGTGAAATGTTTCACAGGGTAGCCATCGATGAAGAGGACCAGCAATCACAGCGTTTTATGTGGCGAGACGGGGATTCCAGTCGGCCTCCGGATATCTTCGTGCTTAGAGTTATGAGTTTTGGTGCAACTTGCTCACCGTCGCTTGCACAGTTTGTTAAAAACGAAAACGCCAATGAGTGTATAAAGGACTATCCAAGAGCAGTCAAATCTATTGTCGAGAGGCATTATGTAGACGATATGCTAGACAGTATAAATTCCGTTCAAGAGGCTATTGAGCTTGCAAAGGGTGTCAGAGAAGTCCACAAGCGCGCGAATTTTCATATTCGAAACTGGTTATCAAATTCTATCGAGGTCACCAATGCTCTAGGAGAAATAGGTACTGCGGATAAGTTTTGCCGGGCAGGAAAAGTAGTAGAACAAATCGTAGAAGCAGACAAGGTATTAGGACTGTGGTGGCAAACAGCTAGTGACACATTCACATTCAATTTAAAATTTACAAAGGCCAGTCAGGAAATTCTGCGCGGAGAAAAATTACCGACCAAGAGGGAGCTTCTTAGACTGCTCATGTCCATTTTTGATCCATTAGGATTTCTATCATTTTTTACAATTTATATGAAAATATTGCTCCAAGATGTCTGGCGCAGTGCAATAGGTTGGGACGAAACCATACCGGATGACTTGGCAACTGCATGGAAAAGATGGCTGTCATTTCTCAAGAGAGTGCAAGATGTTCAGGTGCCAAGATGCTACTTTGGCCTATCCGTTAGCAACAAGAGTAAGATGGAATTACATGTATTCGTGGACGCCAGCGAGACCGCATATGCCGCAGTAGCGTACTTGAGAATCCTAATCGCGAAAGGAATAGAGGTGTCCCTGGTGTGCTCGAAAACGAAGGTGGCCCCATTACGTCCTATCTCTATACCTAGCATGGAACTTCTCGCCGCAGTCATGGGCGCCCGCCTCGGAAATACAGTCATCAAAGCCCACGATTTCAAGATTGAAACAACCATGTATTGGTCGGACTCAAAAACCGTTTTGTTGTGGTTACGTTCCGATCCAAGAAGCTACAAGCAGTTCGTCATGCTACGCATAGGTGAAATTCAAGAAACGACGGAAATAGCGAATTGGTACTATGTCCCAACGAAGCAGAACGTAGCAGATTTAGGCACTAAGTGGAGCCAACAACCAGACTTCGATCCAAGCGGGCCATGGTTTACGGGGCCCGCATTTTTGAAACAAAAAATAGACCGATGGCCCAAGTATCAAATAAACTTCGAAAGCAAATGTGACATAGAACTACGACAATCTTCGGAGCCGCAGCAATTAGCAGTTCAAGTCCATGAACCAATGCCTGTTGTATGTTACAATCGTTTCTCTAGATGGGAACGTCTGCTAAGATGTCTAGCGTATGTTAAGCGTTTTATAACATGTCTGAAAACAACAAAAACCGTAAAAAAGGCTTCAAAGATCGATCCAAGAATAAGTAACATAACTAACTTCACTGCTGACGAATTGCTCTGGAGTCAAGAGTTTTTACTTCGCCATGCCCAAACCCAAACCTTTAGCCATGAGACCTGCCTGTTGCTAAAGAATCCTGATTGCCTGCTCCCCAAATCAAGTCCACTACGTTGTATGTCGCCCTTTATTGACAAAAATAAGATAATTAAAATGCGAGGTCGCCTTGAGAACGCCAAGGTGATAGGTGACGCAACTAAGAACCCTATCCTTTTACCGAAAGATCATTATATTACGAGGCTGCTGGTCGATTGGTACCATCGCAAGTTTAAGCATGTTAACCACGAATCAGTAATCAACGAGATCTTTCAGAGGTACCACATTCCAAAAGTACGATCACTTCTCAGAACTGTTCGCAGTAACTGCCAGCTATGTAAAATCCGAAGAGCACATCCTAATCCACCAGAGATGGGACCTCTACCAGAAGCGCGTTTGTCGGCTTATACAAGACCTTTTTCGTACGTTGGGCTTGACTTTTTTGGCCCATTTTTGGTCACAGTCGGGAGACGCCAGGAAAAGCGATACGGTGTCGTCTTCACATGCCTAACATGCCGTGCTGTTCATATAGAGGTGGCACATAGCTTATCAACGGATTCGTGTGTGATGGTAATTCGGAACTTCATCGGTTGTAGAGGGACACCGCTTCATATCTTCAGCGACAATGGCACCAACCTAAGAGGGGCAGAAAAGGAGCTTCGAGAAGCCCACCAAATGATCGATTTTAACGCAATCCAAGCTAAATTTACAAGTCCGGACAGCAAGTGGACCTTTATCCCTCCTGCTAGTCCTCATATGGGGGGTGCCTGGGAACGTATGGTTCGTTCAATAAAAACCGTATTGTACCAAATCATCACACGCGACACCAAACTGACCGACGAGACGCTTTGTAATGTGCTGGTGGAGGTCGAAAGTATAATTAATAATCGACCACTGACCTATCTATCCTTGGACACCGCCGAAGAGGAAGCTCTAACTCCTAACCACTATCTTTTGGGCTCATCATCCGGCTGTAAGCCTCCAGGCAAATTCGAAGACACCGACAAATACGCAAGAATGTCATGGCGTCATTCGCAGCTCCTCGCTGACAAGTTCTGGAAGAGATGGGTGGCTGAAGTCTTGCCAACGTTAACTCGGCGAACATCGTGGTTCCAGAAAATTAAGCCCATTGAAGTTGGGGATGTGGTAATTATCGTCGACCCTAATCTGCCCCGGCATTGTTGGCCGAAAGGAGTTGTGACGAGCACGAACGAAGCAAAGGACGGACAAGTAAGGAGCGCAACCGTACGTACCATACATGGTGAATATCTCCGGCCAGCTACCAAGATTGCTGTCTTAGATGTGAAAAAAGATGGTGGCAGTGTTGTTCAATAGTGTAAGGTATGCACTTACGATGATCGTGATACCGGGGGGGAGAATGTTACCAACACACCACTTCGACTTTTTATTGTAAACTCAGTTGGTCTCCGAATGCTGCCGCATTACTCATAAAATAGCTCTGTGTACTGTCAATTTCATTTCTATTTAAAATACACCTTAAACACGCTCATTTCATTTCAAATCTGACAGAAGAAGAAAACGGCAGCAACGGCAGACCAAAGTGAGTAAATTAAAAATTATAATAATTTATGAATTCTAAAACGTTTCTTTTTTTTTTAAAATAAAGTTTTTTAAAGCATTCTCCAAGTGGAACAAAACAGATGTTTCATTTTTCTTTTGGATGCTACAATAAGTTGGAAACCCGACCAACACACATTGTTAATTCTGAACACACCGGAAGCATCCAATAGCTTTTTGTTTGAAACGTAATGCCGAAAGTCGGAATGTTCGCTCCTGTACATCTGCATGCAAGCTCTCAGGCATTTTCTTTCAAAGATTCTTATTTTTTCCATGCATGAATGGTTAATGTTCCACCATACTGGACTCGCGTAAGTCAGAATTGGACGAACAAATGCTTGGTAGCAAATGATCTTCACATCAGATCTCAGATAGTTGGAGTAGAAAAGCTTCTTCGGAGACATAAAGGCGCCCTGGCCTTTTGCAACTGTATATTTATGTGTTCATTATAGTACAAAAATTTGTCCAAATGAACCCCTAAATATTTCACAACAGTCTTTGACTCGATCTGAATACCATTTGAACTCATTATTTTGAGGTTTTTCCAATTATGTCGCAAATCTGAATTTCCGCCTCTTATTGGGGTGCGGAACAGTATGGTTTCACATTTTGAACAATTTATATTAAGTTTCCATTCAGTACAAAACCTATGGAAACTATTGAATTTACCTTGAAGCCTTGTTTGAATTTCATCAATTCTCGACCCGTTTGCATACAGTATAACGTCATCAGCAAATGCTATAGAATCATCCAGTTCCCTGAGTACATCGGAAATATATATATTAAATAGGTGCGGTGCAGTTACCGTGCCCTGCAGAAGACCATTTGTGACATCAAAAACTCTAGTCGTTGTGTATTTTCTATCTGTTATAACAAATTTTTTGTCATATATCATTGAATGTTTTCCATGTGGTTAGCACTAGATCATTTGTAATTTTTGATTGCATTCGCCTGCCATCCGCAGGTATTTTCCCGCGAATGTGATTCGTCAAACTTTGTATGGAATGCGGATTGATTGCGTTTTCGGTAATAGGAATTTCATCCGTTCACTTTCTTACCGACGTTTTCAGTAATATGAAAAAACTGAAAATTGAAGATAATTTCCGCCGCATTTGATCCGCCGGATTCCAAAGTCGGCTTGATTATAAAAAGGAGAATAATTAGAATTACAAACCATGTTATCATTTTACGTCCTTATCGACGGAATATCGAAAAACCTTACAACGGTCCATAAATCATCCGGGTTTGATTTGTTGTTGTTCTGTCAAAGTCGAACAAAAATTAAAATTTAAAGATGCGGAACGTAAAAAAAAAGGGAAAATATTTGCCCGTTAATAGAACGCTAATTTTCAAATACGTCGTGTACGTGTACATAATCCGATATCGAAAGAAGTAAAAAAAAATAAGAACTTAAAATTTAGAGATTCAAAACGCAATAAAAGGGAAAATCTCTGCCGGTGCCGGCTATAATCCGATTTCAAAAGAAAATGTAAGAATTTTTGAATTATTTTTCTAGTTGTACTTATATGTTTAACTACAATGCATAGCTTTGCTAGTATGTCTCCAGTGATTTCATAACTTAGTGAAGAACGCACTTTAATTGAGTCCCTCTCCTTGCTGTAGTGATTCACTTTAGTTTTTGTCTATTTTTAGTGATTCCCTAAAAAGATTTTCAAAAAAAAAATGACCTCTGGCTGGCCGTCACTAATAAAATTTCATCAACATGTTTTTGTCAGGAATCTATCAATTATACATGTTATTACGCTAATGGCTAAGGTTTCATTATGCGCACTGTGCTAAAATAAATTTTTTTAAATTATTTTAAGATGCATAAACATTTTTGCGAGGAAACTTTATTTTCTATTTTTTTTTCAAGTTCTTGACTTTCACAAGAAATGGAATTTTATGCACAAACTGTAGAAATGGGCCCTCTTTGTGCTATTACAATGGCAATATTGCTCTTAAACATAAACAAATGAAAAACATCCACGATGCACCCCTATCGTGGAGCGGAGATTTCCATTGCATGTTTGATTCGTATCACTTTAGCTTTCAGAGAATCCGCCGGGGATGTTTCCTCACCGACGTGTGTGTCGAAAAGGAAGTGTTTTGGACTTTTGGTCATTTATGAATGACTAATAAAAGTCGAATCTTTTCGGTGCAGTGCCTGCGCTAAACCAGATTTTCCATACAAATTTCATCCTGTTATAACATTCCGCGAAGGAGTAATTTACATTTTTTTCACTAATGACATGATTTTTTTTCACTTGCAGCTGCTATGCTTCCAACCACTTTCCTCAGAACAGGCCGATTAGCGGCAACACATTGTATGCGCACGCTTAGCTTTAGAACTTCAAATCGCCGCATTATACCTGTAATTCAAGCATCTGCTGTCGGCGCTCGTTTGTGCTTAGTTTGGTTGCCACTGCAAAGTCTACCACTAGTGCAGGTTGTTCAATGCGCTTCTGATAACGCGGACCATGTGAGTAAGAATTTTGTTCTGACATGGTTTGTTGCCTTAACAAAGCGCCTTTGATTTCCCAGTTAACACACTGCTTTGTCTCTAATTTTCAGCGAAGTCTTGTATTGTGATTTTAATCCTTTAACTCTAAACTATACTCCAATTGTCTTACGTTATGAATTTTATCATTTTCAGATAAAAAATATGTCTGAAGAAGCTAAAAACGCGAAGTCAATCTACGACTTCACCGTCAAAGACACTCATGGCAAGGATGTCTCATTGGAAAAGTATAAAGATAATGTGGTGCTAATTGTCAATATTGCATCACAATGTGGTCTGGCCAAGAACAACTACAAGAAGCTCACCGAATTGAAGGAGAAGTTCGGTGATAAGGGTCTGAAGATCTTAAATTTCCCTTGCAATCAGTTCAATTCGCAAATGCCAGAAGACGATGGTGAACCGATGGTGTGCCATTTGAGAGATGCTAAAGCTGACATCGGTGATCTATTTCAGAAGGTAATTAATATGAGGTGCACTGCGTTCTCTTCAAGTTCTATACTTGTTTATTTTTTTATTTTTAGGTCGAAGTTAATGGTAATGAGGCTCTTCCCCTTTATCAGTATCTCAAGGCAAAGCAAACTGGTACATTGGGCAGTGGTATCAAGTGGAATTTCACCAAATTTCTGGTAAATAAAGAGGGAATACCTGTAGATCGCTATGCACCGACCACGGATCCAATGGACATTGCCAAAGATATTGAAAAGTTACTGTAGGATGTTGTTTGTTTGACTACATAAGTACCTCTATTAAATTGAATTAATTTTTGCTTACGTTAAGTGTAACTGCTGTTTTCATTGACATATTATACATTATATGGACTGTTAGTACCCAGCATATATAATATGTCAATGGCTGTTTTAATCGAATTCTTATAAATACTTATTTACTATTGAAAGATGGCTTTGATTGTATATTGGATTTCGAGTAAATTGCACTAATAGCTTTCATATTCGACTTGAGCCACTGACGGCCAAAATACTCTGGATCTTCAGCGGTTTTGGTACGTACGACCCATGGGGTGTCGCGAATTAGAGGACTTGGTTTGACCTGTTCCGGAATGCTTGCATCTGATGAGTTTATCTAGAATTCGCAGTAGATTAGTGCAGAAGACATTGCGCCAGGATTACGCTAGCGAATTGTCGCCGTAAACGACGGTTTCCCGCCATTATTGTTGCCTAAATTTGACGGGTTCATCGAGCAGGCACAACCTTTGCGGTAGATACTCTTAGCCCTTACCCGGTTGCAGTTTCGTGCCCATTGGCTCTTGTTCATCCAGAAACCGTTGTTTGATCGCATTCAAATCATGTTTCTCTTTTTCATTATCCATTATATCTTTTGTGTTCGAAGATGGGGATGTTTCCTCACCGACGTGTGTGTCGAAAAGGAAGTGTTTTGGTCATTTATGACTAAAAGTGGAATCTTTTCGGTGTTTAAGCTGGTGCAGTGCTCGCGCTAAACCAGATTTTCCACACAAATTTCATCCTGTAATAACATTCCGCAAAGGAGTAATTTACATTTTTTTTTTACTAATGACATGATTTCTTTTCACTTGCAGCTGCTATGCTTCCACCCACTCAGTAGATTAGTGCAAGACATTGCGCCAGGATTACGCTAGCGAACTCCCGCCGTAGACGACGGTTTCCCGGCATTATTGTTTCCTAAATTTGACGGGTTCATCGAACAGGCACAACCTTTGCGGTAGATACTCTTCGCCCTTACTCGGTTGCAGTTTGGCTCTTGTTCGTCCAGAAACCGTTGTTTGATCGCATTCAAATGATGTTTCTCTTTTTCATTATCCATTATATCTTTTGTGTTCGAAGATAGACCACATTTTAATCAATACTCGTTTAGAACCTTCTCTAGAACCTCCATTCCACCCGAATCAACTGAAATATTTTCCATAGCTGCAAGAGTACTTTTTTAATTGGAAAATGTGATCTGAACATTTTATGTTGTGAAAATATTCTTGATAATAAGTTGGCTCACTTTGTTAACTCATTAAAGTTGTAATTTATTAGGATCAAGCTTTAATTTACTAAATTTTTGTAAAATAATATTTCGCGTTTAAACAGCAAATACATTTCCAGCTGTTAGCGATGTAAATTTACCTACTGACAAATTGGATGGTATGCGCACTGTATTGCCGGTAGTCAGAGCGTCGATCGCGGTAGCGTAATGATAGCGGGACTAAAAATTCATCTTTTTAGCGAGTTGTATTGAATAATTATTTAAAAGATATATTCTAAAAACTCAATTATTTAATATGTATATTCTCGCAACTGCAAACGGACTGTGCAGTTTACGGATTATATAGAGGATTGAACAAAGCTGATGCAGCTGCAGGGGATTCTACGGTTTCCGTGGTGCCAAGGTTTGAAAATGCCATTTTGTAGATCTCGGTGAAATAAACACATAATATAATGTAAGAAAAAATGATTAATCGCTTAGTTTATGAGATATCGAGGTTTTCCAACCTTGGCGCCACGGAAACCGTAGAATCCCCTGATGTACATAAATTGTATACTGTGCTCTGTGCCCTTAATGACCGCCAGCTGAGTTTCGTTTCTTCCACTTTCGTAAACATTTTTTTTTATATTTATTTCATTTTACGGACAAGATGTCAAATGACACACTAATGTAATTTCAGAAAAACAGATCAATCTCATTTGTTTTCCATTCAGCACAAAAAATCTGAAATCTGTGAGCAAAATCTGAAAAGCCTTAATCGAAAACATTAGAATAAATGCAATCACGAACCATGTTATCATTTTACGTCCTTACCGACGAAACATCAGTAATCATCTGCGGTTGATTTGTTCTGTCAAAGTCAAACAGAACTTAAAATTTGGAGATTCGGAACGAAATAAGGGATAATCTCTGCCGGCTGATAGAACGTTAATAAATTTCCACATAGCTAGTGCTAGTACATAACATCCGATTTCAAAAGAAAAAGTAAGAATTGTCTAATTATTGTTATCTTTCATATAAATTTATATTTTGAACTACATTTACAATGCATTGCTTTGCTAGTGTGCCTCCAGTGATTTCATACCTTTAAGTGAAGAGCGCACTTAAATAGTGGCAGTGGGCCCCTCTCCCTAGTGTAGTGAATCACTTTAGTTTTTGTCTATTTTAAGTGATTCCCTAGAATGATTTGCAAAATAACAAATGACCTTTGACCGTCACTAATAACATTTCACTATCATATTTTTCTCAGGAATCAAAATGGCATCTTTATTGCATTTTTTTATTGGAGCGCTAGTAACTGCTATCGGTGGTTGCTACTTTTTTTATATTCAAGTAATTACTTTTATTATTTTACTCCACATTTTTATACCTACCTTTTGTTTGCTATAGATAACTAACTAAACGATATTCAGCATTCACAACTTGGCTTATCTGAATTACTTTGAAGAGTTGCTTTCATGTTGTACTGACCGTAGATAACGAAACGATAAGTTTTCTATCGATTTGTAAAAGACAAATTGGATATTCTTATTTAGAGTATTTTCATCGTTAATGATTTTAATTGATGATCATTCATTGCAGAGTTGTAATGTCCTTCTAGCTATCAGTGAGCCGCGAATAATATCTCAATTTTTTTTTATTTCTAATTTTAATTAAAAATTAGTTTCGTTCTCGTTTGGTGTTTCAACTAACGCGAGTAAAGGCGCATATTATTTCTGGTGGTTGATTGATTAATCGAATAAATTAACAATAAGAGGCTAATTGTTCGAATAAAATGGATGAGGTGAGAGATTCGTAAATACATACGTACAGGGAGGGTACTGCCCAGCAAATTATTCGTGATGTGTATTTATAGATACACACCTACATAATGTATACAATAGAAAAGGACGTTAATATCCATATGTACGTACCTATGTAATTAGTCGTTCATTTTAAAGTACATAGCTAGTAATCAAAAATATCGCATACAATTTTATTTGTCCGAAAACTCATTTTTTTTAATGTTTTCGATCAAGGTCATACATACATACATGTACGTACATAATACATAAGTACGATTGGGATGTACGTCCAGAAAATGGTAGGATATTAACTAAAGCGTAAGAAATACTTGTCCAGAATGGTGGAAATGTTTTTGGCACTGTAAAGAAAATCATAAAGAAAGACCAAGCAAAATACTTGGCATATAGTAGACGCTCAATTTAGTGAACAAACCAATATATTGAACAGCCTATTTATACAGGATATTTTCGTGTGCAGGCACGCAAACAAATATTGTAAATTGTAAATAAAACGAAAAAATCATAAAAAACTACATTTACAGTGGTGTGCAGAATAATAGGTGTGGAGCTTCATTGTAACAAAAGTCAGGTTTGCATGTAAAAATAAACAGTTAAATGCACTTAACTGTTCATTATTATTTGTCTTTTCGTATAATTTAGGAAGATTAGTAATCGCTGGTGTTGGTGTTCTTGACTTATTAGGTAGTAACCATTTTCGGTGTGTATTAAAATAGGTGCGTTGCCATAAATATGCTTTTGGTCAATAAGAACTGTTTTTGTATTAAGTTTGTATTTTCCCATTATGATCATGCTTCAAATGTATTAATTATAAGACAAAACGGATAAAAAAGAAAAAAATTGACGAAAGAAACATTGTACCGAGGAAAGCCGGGCTCTAATAAAAAAAAGTTAAGGAAGGAAAGTAAGGACTATAGATTTTTACCTGAAACGGTTGGCCCAGAATATGGTCACCAATATTCTAAAATGGCCCAAAACCGATGAAAATCGATGCAAGATAACGAGGACAACCGATCGCCAGATTGAAAAGGATCCGTTTGCTACTTCTGTCCAAATGAAAAAGAATTTGTATTTAACTTACATACCTTGACCATAAGAAGAAGACTGCTGGATAGCAAATTATCTGTTACCACTGCTAACCACAGGGCACCGACTAAGGTGAAATCCATTTTCCCAGGAGCATATTAATTGGCCTATTGCAAAATGGAGAATTGGTTTGTGGTCCGATAAGTTCAAGATGTATAAATTTAGATTAGAAAGCAGCAATACTTATGTATGTCATAAGACCTAAAGGTACAACATTTTTATCGTGTTACGCATAAAAGGTCATTAAGTATGATGGTGAAAGTGATGTTTCCGGGGTGCTTTTCATGGCATGGAGTAGGTCCCATATACTGGATCAAGGAGGTATTGAACACTAGACTACATTAACCGTGTTTTATTATGCTGATCAGATCACGGGCATAATAAAACAAACTGGATTATATTGCACACCTTTTAAGCGCACACACACACATTTAGCGCGAAGTTGCAGTTTTGTTACACAACCTTTAGCACAGATATAGGCATTCGCAAAATTGCCATTTTATTATACAGATTTTTAGCGCAGACACAGATAAGCAAATATCACAAGCAAAAGTGCATCCTACTGAGAAATAGCCAAACAAATTTTTGGATCACGAAAATAGATTCAAATGAAAAGCAAGATCTCGTATTGTTATTGTAATGATGCATACACACCAATGATCCAATCTGGATAATGGGTGATAACAAAACGCGGCTGTTATCTTCGAAAATGTGAATTTAACATTTGCCGAAGAAGAAATGCCACTCCGAAGGATGTATCAGCACGATAATGACCCGAAACACACTTCCATAGCCGCGAAAATATGTTTTATGCATCAAAATGTTAGCTTTATAGATTGGTCAGCGCAGTCTGCCGATCTTAACCCCATTGGAAATCTTTGGGGTGATGTCAAGAGGGCAACGAAATTTGGAAGAACTGTCGCAATCGGTGAAATTGTTCGGGAAACTATAGCCATTAAAACATGCCAATGACTGCTAGACTCCATGCTAAAAAAAAAGTGGCAAGCTATCATCAATAATAAAGGATTTGAGACCAAATTTTAAACCCTTATTCTTAGTTAAGCACATACTGTTAAATATTTAATTTTATTTATTAAAAAATGAAACATTTCATCCCTAAGATCACGAAAATACACATATTTTTAGTTTAAAATTTAAAAAGTTTGTGTTCTGTTTTTAAAAAGACCTTAGAGAGCTTAATACAAAAGAAAATTAAATGAAGACTCTGGGTTCCTAATTGCAACTTTAGCGAACGATTCAGATGCTTTTTAAGCAAACACCTATTATTTTGCACACCACTGTACATTTAGCGGAAAACACTTTATGAATACGGTGGATTCAGATTGTTACATTGAAATCCAGGTTGCTGAAAGGGTTAAAGCAGGGACTAGGTGTACATTGTACTCGTACCACTAAAGCGATCACTCTCCGGACCCCTGATAGTGAGTTTTTCGTACATTTGCCCGCCATTTGCGGACAACATACCGTTGAATATGCATTAAAATCTTTCGTTTGTTGATTTATCGGCATGACATTTTATGTTAGTCTTTACTCTTACTCATAAATAAGTTCACTATTTGACTACGGGAATTACAATGGCTCAAAATATGCAATGATTTGAATGCTGTCCTTACTGTCGATAGATTATAGAAATGACTTGCCGTAGAGTTAGAAAATATAGGTGTGGTTCTGCATAAATTAGCCGGAACAGTTTGATGTAGGTACTCATTTTAGATTGCCTGATGAATTTTGGATCGCATTGAAAACTGCTTTATTTGAAAATGATTATGCTGTTTCCCAATTTATGTCATATATGTATGTATTATTCATATTCCAATATCTGCCACAGTAACCTTGCTGAAACTAAATAATACACAATTTTTTAGTCACATATTGATTTTTGCTGAAGCTTCCCTTCGATTGCTCACACACCAACATTCGATATTAATCATTTATACAGTTGCGTGACTGGCTGGCAAAAGAACCATTACTCTTTCCAGTAATAACATTCCGCGAAGGACGAATTTACATTTTTTTTTTTATTAATTACATGATTTTACGATTTTACTTCACTTGCAGCAGCTGCTATGTCTCCAACCACTTTTCTCAGAACAGGCCGATTAGCGGCAACAAATTGTATGCGCACGCTTCGCTACAGAACTTCAAATCGCTGCATAACACCAGTAATACAAGCATCTGCCGTCGGCGCTCGTTTGTGCTTAGTTTGGTTGCCACTGCAAAGTCTACCACTAGTACAGGTTGTTCGGTGCGCTTCTGATAACGCGGACCATGTGAGTACGAGTTCTGTTCTGTTACATGGTTTTTTGCCTTAACCAAGCGCCTTTGATTTCCCAGTTAACAAAGTGTTTTTTCTCTAATTTTGAGCGAAGTCTTGTATTGTGGTTTTGATCCTCTAACTCTAAACTGTGCATATGAATCAATTGTCTTATGTAATAATTGTTTTAATTTTTAGATAGAAAACATGTCTGAAGAAGCTAAGAACGCAAAGTCAATTTACGACTTCACCGTCAAAGACACCCATGGCAATGATGTCTCATTGGAAACGTATAAGGATAATGTGGTGCTGATTGTCAATATTGCATCACAATGTGGACTGACCAAGAACAATTACAAGAAGCTCACCGAATTGAAGGAGAAGTTCGGTGATAAGGGACTGAAGATCTTAAATTTCCCTTGCAATCAATTTGGTTCGCAAATGCCAGAAAGCGATGGTGAACCGATGGTGTGCCACTTGAGAGATGCTAAAGCCGATATCGGTGAAGTATTTCAGAAGGTAACTATTCTAGGTTGCACTGCGTTTTCTTTAAGTTTATACATGTTATTTTTTTTTTATTTTTAGGTCGATGTTAATGGTAAGGACGCCCATCCCCTTTATCAATATCTAAAGGCAAAGCAAACTGGAACGTTGGGCAGTGGTATCAAGTGGAATTTCACCAAATTTCTGGTAAATAAAGAGGGAATCCCCGTAGATCGTTATGCACCGACCACGGATCCAATGGACATTGCAAAAGATATTGAAAAGTTATTGTAGGGTGTTGTTGGTTTTACTACATAAATACGTTTTTTTTTAAATTTATCTATCTTTGATTTTTGCTTATGTTAAGTGTAACCGCAAATTCTTATAAAGAATACTTATTTACTATTGGAATGATTGGCTTTAATTGTATATCGGATTAAAAGTGCGTAGATTTTGTCAATTACTATTTTAACACGTGACCTGCTGCCCGGATTCAATAAAATCTTCGTCTTTTATAATCATATGCATAATGAAGTTTATTTAATTTTTAAGTTCATTTTGATTTTAGCCACAAGGTCAGTCTTATAGTCGACAGTAAGGAAGTTTATCGATCACAATGTTACAAAGTGCTTAAATGCTCAAGGTTCATAAAACATTTAGCCATATTTATACGTTAAATTCATTTAAGTAAGGCCGCTCCCTTTTCTTTATTCGATATTTGCAGCCTTACCGAGAGGATACTGATGCCGCCTTCATCTCCTCACTTGTCGGTACACATTTTCTGAATAAAATTAAAATTTTTCAATTTCCAAAACTATTTGCATGAAGAATATCACTTAATAATAATTAATTTTCTTCCTTCCCGCTACCGCACGTACCGAGTCAATCACTCTTATTACGACTGGCGATAAGTTTTTTATTATCTTGTGGAATTAATTCTTATCCAGCAGTTGGCGTTTAAGATTCTTAATCCTTATTCTGACTGTCGTAGTGTGGAAAAACACATTGTTAACGCCTCCTTTGGTCGTTAAGGAGTTATATAACGACAGGTATTTAAAATTGGTTTAAATTGTAGTCTTTCACCATACGAAGTCCATAAAAGTCTGTTCAACTGCTTGCATACGCCGACGATATGGACATCAGTGGTAGAACACAGCGAGCTGTCACCGGTGCGTTTCCTAGTATAGAAATGGAAGTGGCTAAAATGGGTTTAGTGGTAAACGAGGGCAAAACAAAGTATCAGCCCTATTATGGTTAGCGAATCGAACGTTCGATATGAAGCGAACGCTTTTGCAAATCTCCCGTATCGTGGTATTGTGGTTAGCGAATGTATCATTCGCCTGTGAAACAACTGCTGCAACAACAAAAAATAAGTTAAATGAACATAATACCACGATATGGGTGATTCGCAAAAGAGTTCGCTTCATATCGAACGTTCGATTCGCTAACCATAATAGGGGTACATATGTTGTCATCGAAAAGGGACACACCATCGACGAATTGGACAGAACGTCACAATAGACAGTTACAACTTGTAGTGATGGACTTTGCCTACCTCGGCTCTGCTACAACATTAGAAAATCATACATCGCGTCGGAAATCAAACGAAAGATTACTGTTGCCAATCGCTGTTTCTGTGGGCTAAGACGGCAATTAAGTAGTAAAGCTCTCTTCCGATCTACTAAGGAGACTCTATATAAGACCCTCATCATCCCAGTCTTGCTATATGGAGCTGAAGCACGAACCTTATCGAGAAAGGATGAAGAAATCTTTGGTCGCTTCGAGAGAAAAACCCTTCATAAGATATTCGGTCCCGTTTGCGCATAAGTGGAAAATGACCTCAACCAACTTGGAGTGCGCAACTGGAGGCAGTTAGCTAAGGACCGGGCTAACTGCAAAGGGTTCTTGGTTTAGGCCTCGGTCCACATACCGTTAATACATTCTATAAATACCCAAAAAGACATTGATTTATAAGATAACATCAACATTTGTCAACTTAATAATCTAGTTGTGGCTAGTTTGACCAGCCCCTTTTAGTATCTCTTTCGGTGTCAAAGAAGACTCAATCTTTTGATATGTTTTTTTTTTTAAAAGACAGTCTATCAATTTAAGTTCTTAACATTGCCCTGCTTAGTTTAAGTATTTCTTTGGAGCCTTTGCGGTTCAAGGCCGGCCACAGAGCTTTAGCTGTCCTCTAGCTGTATTTCATCCATTCTATTGGGGTGACCAATTTTAATTTTACTATAAATAGAATTATGGCGATTGCTTCTATTCCTGAAATAGCTCAAGTTAGTGAATCTTAACGCACTCTTGCACTCTTGAAAGTGTAAATTGAGTAGCGCCAGATACAGAAAAGTATTCAGCGCTGCCGTGGGTGTTGTGCAATTGTGCATAGGGTTCAACGGCTGTTTTCTGAACCATTGCTTATCTTCCTAATATGTGTAGGTTTCTTGAGAGCTGCTTTCTACCAGACAAGGACCACAACCATGATTTTGCATATAACCATTCGTTTGTACACCCAGTGCATCATTGCTGGTTTCAGCCGACAAGTATCCATCCGCCGTTCTTTTGCAAATGAAGAGCATATTATAAGTACCTATTCCTATTTCTATTTTAATTCTAGTTTAATTTTCTTTTCTGAGTGATACCAAGATATTTTGCATGGTATGAAAAAAAGAGTTCAGCATCATCCAACTTAGGGAGCTTGAAAGTTGGTGCATAGTACTTTCGGGTAAAAAGAACTACATACATATGTTATTCCAACTTATTAGGGCTAACTTAAAGCACCTCCTTCCTCATTTGCTGATGGTCATGCAAGCGGCTTCCATTATCTCACTAAAGTGTGTTGAGCAATTTGCCCTGAAATGTCATAACCACATTGTTAGCATAAGCAGTGGCGCTGATACCATCAGAGCGCAATTTCATTAAGAACCAACATCCATAATAGGGGAGATACATATGACATAACTGAGAAGTATCTCTAGTAACTGGCCGAACACAATGGCGAAGCTGTAGTGGAAGTAGGCAACGCTGTCAAAGTTAAAATACACGTAAACCCTATAGCGCGAACACAATGCGAGGCTGTTGCTGTAGTATGAATTGTATGGTGAAGCGCAAAGTTCAGCCAACCTCAATTTTCTACTTCCACTACAGCGTCACCATTGTGTTCGGGCAGTAACTGATTTCCCTATTTTGTTGTGCCCTAGAGTGGATTTAATGGTCCTTGTGCCTAGCATCTTTTGTAGCCAGCAAGATATTGTTTGCTCTACTCCTATAAAACCCTGTCTTGAAAAGAAACAATTAAAGATTCAAAGGTCTGAATCCTTTGCCGCGATTTGACCTTATTTGCTTGCTTTAGGAATGAAAATTACATAAGTGTATGTTAACTTAAGACAGAGTTCTATCCGGATTATTGGTAAAATGCCTTCCGTGCCAGACGATTTCGACGGAATGAAGTAACAGATGGCCCACTGTGTCTTTTTCTAACTAAATACCTCGTCCATCCTTCATGTTACTTATTACTAAGGAGGTGGACATTAGCAAACAAATATAAACTGCATGCTTGTGACTGGTTGCATCTCATTCAAAAAGTGAATTAATTTTCTCACTAATATATTCGTAAATAGTAGGTATGATCACATTCGTCTTAAAAAGCATCATTCAATGATTGACATTCCTAGAATTTCAATAGTAGGTATCATAGATCGCAAATGGAAGTGTGACCTTTGCAATTGTAAAAAATAGATTACTCAGCGATTAGAGAAATAAATTAAGAACATTGCCGAATTCGTATTCGATTTGTAATTATCACACATATTAGGTGAGATGAATCCATCAGGTAGTGCCCCAATGGGTATAATGCATTTCGAGTAAAGCTCTGGTTGATATTGTGCGGCAAAATCAAAGGTGGGGCGCGGTACAACTTGTCGTCCGTATGTCACCCTAAATTGTAAACTAAGTCACTGTGTTATGCTCATCATTCGGTCGAATTGGAAATATTTCACGAAAAGCCTATATAGTCATATAAAAACACTCAGCCAGGCAATCGGTGCGTTATTCATTCACTTCAGTTCGAGCAGTGAAATTTGCAACGATAAATCGTTAACAAAATCAAATAAATAAAAAAAAAAAACTTAACTTTACACCCAAAAGGTAGCCGAAGAAGCGTGGCAGTGAGGAATTGTTGAGGTGAGATAATAGGATACGTGATCTAGATCGTTTATCTGAGAGATGCGTTTGGAATACTAAATCGATCGATTCGATACATTGGTGTATAAACTTGAGGAGTGAATTTAAATTGTGTTTTATGTTTGTTCCATATTTTCTTGCGCCCAGGATGAATAGAGTTTTTGTGATATGTCTGCTGCTGCAGGCGGTGTGTGGTGAAAGGAATATTTCTATATCAATTGGTGCGCCTTCAGAAAGTCCAGCCGATGTAACCTACGTCGAAGGGAAAGCACCAGAGGAGTTGAAAGCAGGACCGGCTAAAAATGCAACGAAACAGAAGGAAACCATTGTACAGGCAGCATTTATTCGTGATAGCAGCAGAGAAATTCCAAGGGATGACGAGATAGAAAATGAGGAGTTCGAGAGATTCATTCAAAAGCATCACAATCGTCCTACAATCGAAACGGTAAGTCATTGTATTCTAAGTTAACTTCTTTTGGACATAGATATAGTACGACCTCAAAAAAAGCAACCCCCGATACGTGCAACTCCTCGATAAAAGCAACCCTCGATACGTGCAACTCCTCGATAAAAGTCCGAATTTCTATTCAATTTATTTTTACTGAAACTCGTTATTATTTTCCTTTAAGGTTTTCGTCTCATCGAGTCCTTCTCCACTCTCAGCTCAAAATTCAGAAGAGTATAATGAAGAGTCCTCAGCGCCAAGTTCACAGGTTGAACTGTTTAAACGTCCCGCCGAATATCGAACATTCGAACGAAGTGTTGCTCATCCAGCAGTGCCGCCAAGTATTCCTTACCCATCGGATTATCAACAAACTAATACGTTCGTCAACTACCCCACACAAGAGTCCTCCATCAATCTAGCTGGTGACGTTTCTTATACTGGCAGTGGTGGATTCAATGTACAATCAGATGGAGGTCAGTACTCCACTTTTGCCGATGGGCAGTTCTTACCGGCAGGAAGCTATCAAGATCTTTACATTGGTGGTGGGGGACAACAGCACTATCAACTTACACCTCAAATTCCTGGAGTAGTTCCTCCCCCAGCACCGCATCCACGTACAATTAACGTTCCCCAGCAGATAGTCAAAACTAAGACTTACGAAATTCGCAGGCCCGCCATTCAAAAGCACTACTACGATATCGAGGAAAGGGTTATCATTCGACCGGCAGGGTCAATAGTCGTCGAGCTTAACCGACCTGTGGCGAAAATACCAACAGGAGAAACTGTTGTACCTTTTGGAGGACCACACGGTGGATTTACTGGATCAGGTTTTCAGCAATCAAACGGTGGATTAGGTTATTCAACCTTTGGATTCCCAACATCATCCGTTGCAATTGGAGGTTCACGGGGAGGCTTTAGCGAAGCAGGCTTTCAGAGAGGACTAGCTCAGGGTGGATTTTCTGGTACAGGTGTTCAACAATCTCTAGGTGGCGTAAGTTATTCAACAACATTTGCACCCCCAACTTCATCTGTTCTAATTGGACGGTCGGAAGGAGGTCTCAATGGAGCAGGTTTCCAGCAGTCGGCAGGCGGAGCAATTTCTTCAACAACAGCATCCTCATTCAATCTACCCCAAGGAGGTGTTAGACAATCATCACAAGGCTCTATTGGAGTATTACAAAGTGGAGGTTCACAGGGTGGATTTGCCTTTACGAACATTCCGCAATCACAGGGTGGAGTAATTTACTCATCAACACCAGCTCCTTACACTCCAGGTGGCACCTCGACATCATCAGTTTCTATTGGATCATCGCAAGGAGGGTTCTCTGGTGCAGGCTTTCAGCAATCACAAGGAGGGGTAATTTCTTCAACAACAGCAGCCCCATTCATTCCACCTGCAACTCCAACGCCAGTTGTTTCTATTGGAGGATCACGGGGAGGTTTTTCTGCAGCAGGCTTTCAGTCACAAGGCTCTATTGGAATTCAACAAGGATCGTATGGCGGGGTCATTTCTTCAACAACAGCAGCTCCATTTATTCCGCCTGCAACTCCAACGCCGGCTATTGCTATTGGAGGATCACAGGGAGGTTTCACTACAGCAGGCTTTGCGCAATCACAAGGTTCTATTGGAATTCAACAAGGAGGATCATATGGAGGGTTCGCTGGTACTGGCATACAGCAATCACAGGGTGGAGTAATTTCAGCAGTTCCATTCATTCCGCCTGCAACTCCAACGCCGGCTGTTGCTATTGGAGGATCACAGGGAGGTTTCAGTACAGCAGGCTTTGGGCAATCACAAGGCTCTATTGGAACTCAACAAGGAGGATCATATGGAGGGTTCGCTGGTACTGGCATACAGCAATCACAGGGTGGAGTAATTTACTCGACAGTAGCGCCTCCATACCTTCCACCTGCAACCCCAACACCACCTATTGATATTCCCGGACTAGCTTACCCAGGTCTGCCAGCGACACCAGCTGGTTCGGTATTTAATAAACAGCAAGGTAACAACGACGATAGTGTAGTTGTACAGGCAAGTTCCAATGTTCAAAATAGAGGAACTTTTTCATCGACTACCACCACCGAAAGGTCATTCTCAAACACAGTTAGTCAAGATGCTGCAGCGTTTGCAAGAGGTTCCGCCTCAGGAAGTGGCCAGGTGGTAAGCCAAACTATAACTCCTTACATGATTGCAGTTGGCGAACCAAATTTTCAGTATCCACCATACGTTGAGATCAATTCGAATGGATCGCCATTAGGGCATCTGCATCAGCAGCCATATGCGCGTGTTCAGGACGCAAGTCAATCATATCCGAGGATGAGATATCAAGGGCAACTGCTGATCGGAGAGGTGCAAAATGATGATGGTTTCATACAAAAGCAACAAAACTCCCAACAATCAGGATATGATGGACAGAGCCAACACGTTTTTGATAATCCGGAAATACCACCAAATGAGGAACAGCAATTGAGTTTTGCATATCAACAACCAGGAGAAATTCATGCAAACACTCAGTATTTAGGGAGTACTCAGCAGCCTGTTCAAGTTTCCCAAACTTCTAGCAATGCGAATCAACAACCTGCTCAAGTATATCAGCACCATTTCGTAAGAACCACTTCGCAGCCTATTCAAGTTACACAAACCTATAGTAATGCTCAGCAACACCAGCAGCAGTATCAGGACAAGTCAGAGCAACCAGCACGAGTCCGGGAATATCAGCAACCTATTTATGCTACACAGAATCATCAGCAGCATGCTGCACAAGTCAAGCAATTGGAACAGCCTTCTCAAGCTGCACAGTCTCAACAGCAATACGCCGTTCAAGAGACTCAACATCCGATCCAAGTAGCTCAGTACCAGAACAGCGCTGAACAACCAACCAGGGTATATCAGAGTCATGCGACTTATGCCAGTCAAAATCCAGATTTAGTCGCTCAAATCCGTCAGCAACATGCTGCACAAATCGCACAGCAACCAAATCAGCGTGCACAGATTCGAAACAGCATTGCTGAAGACACACAGCAACAGCAGGTTGTATCATCAACCCAGAGACCCGAGCCCTTAAGTACTGGCCAAAGGTTATATCAACAACGTGCACTTCCATTAAAATACACCCAGCATCACACTATCAACGTGACCCCATCTCAACACACCATTTTCTTCAACAATCAACCACAAAAGTTGGAGAACTCTGGCCGAAGCCAGAATTTGGAAACTCCTCCTGAAGTGGAGGCCAATTTTGAAGACGCAAAGGTCGAGTCGTCCACTACAGCAGCCGATATCTCATCGACAACTCGCCGACTAACAGAAGCTGAATCTAAGCCTCAACAGCAAACTTATGCATCGGTTCTTAGCAACAGCAAACCTGGCATCCTCTATGCCTCGCCAGATCCCGCTGTCCCTCGCCGTAATAAAGGCCATTCCCATCACACTATCCGCTTCAATTCAGAAGGTTCCTCTCTATTCTCACCAAGTGGTCGGCAACTACATTTCGTGTACTCCCAACCATCCCGTGCAGCATATTCACAGCAAACTCCATCGAATGCAGTTGAAGGTCTGCAATCCCGAACCTCCATTACGCAACAAAGACAAAGTCAACTTCCTGCTCCAGCCAGTGAACCACAACAATCAAGATCTCAATCTTACGATGAATCTCAACCAATTGTTGTGCGTTCCGAAGCCATTTCATCAACCACACCAGCGCCTATAAGCACCAAATCACACAACCAGCAAAGAGGGCAGCAAAAGTATCGCAACGAACAAACTCGCGGTGCTCTCACCTTGAGAAGTGGTCGCACTTATGGTGATCACCGTGTCATTGCCTCCACGCCAGCCCCCAGCGACGCAAGCGCTGCCAGTGAAAGTGTTCAGACACGCCGCATAGTCGTCAGTCACCCATTCCAAACCGTTCAGCAGGTTGTCGAGCAGGAACCCATCACAAACATCCATCAGGTTACTGTGAATGAACCAGCACAGGTAAGCCACGATGGCCTCCAACAAGTTCAGCAGAATGCCACAACTGGTCACTCAGCTGCTTATAAGGTAGCTGCCACATTTGACCATCCTGCATTGGCCCTGAGCTACCGTAATGGCGGCGGTTCGCATTGACCGGTGTCGCCATGCAAAGTGAAAGGACAGAATGGTTCTTTGACGTGAATGAATATTTCTCCATCTGTATCTGGATCTGGAGTAACTGCTTGTTTTTATCTTTTGTTTGTGTTTTTGTTTTTGTAACATTTTTCATTTGCTTTCAGTTATCGTTCTCTCTCACTGTTTATAAGTTTTAATTAAGCGAATAAAGTTCGAATTTAGTAAATAAATAAGAGTTTTAGTCTACGTGCGTACTTACATGTACATGCATACGATACAGCACACACATATTGGCCTTTTAGGGTGACAAAGTTTTCTATTGAGCCATGTTCTAGATACATTTGTTGGCCTTAAACTGATCTGGAACATGTTTGATTGAATGTGACCTACGGCCGAATGCCCCATAAATTGATTTAAATTGTGTGCTTGGGTGGGAAATGATTTAAATTGTGGGTTGTTTTTACAGCTGCCTATTTCCAGGTGTGGAGGTCAACTTTCAGGTTTACGTACATAGGTAGGCAAACCAGTTGATACAATCTGTATCACGAAACAGTTCGACGGTTTAAAGTTCCCGGATTACAAGTACACTACATAGACATACATTTCTGATCAATCAGTCAATGTAAGGCTTGAGGAGCTTATCGATGGTTGTAACAAAGTGGTGAATATGGTTTCCACTTCGGAATGCTAAGCTCATGCGGAAGTGAAAATCACTTCATTTATAGTTCTGTCGAAAGCTATTGATTTCAAAATTACATAATTCTTATGTCTCAGCGAGAGGAGGTATTCTGGTTAGGCGCATAAGGCTATTTTATACCGAAAGGAAACATAGTATCATTCTACTCTGTGGAACCAGTTGAAAGAGATATAACTCTGGCATGTTATACAAAGTCAGCATCCTACATCTCAAGGCATGTGGCTAGAATAGAAAGCAGATATGTAGAACCCTCTACGAGTAGATAAACCAGGTCCATTGTGATTTAAAATAGGCTTAAGCCCGCGGTTGGAATGCTTCGTAATAACGACCAGCGAGTCTAGATTTAAGCTGAATTCAAAACCGGAATATCGTGTCGTAAACCGAAACGAAGTATCTACTCGTATATCGAATCTGATGTGATCTACCTAGTTCTGCCATAAGTTCTGTTAAAAATATAAAAAAAAAAACAGTAAACATATTGGCGCAAATTCATAGTCAGGCCATGAATAGTGCCTATAGCTGACTTAAGTTACAGCCGACAATAAATAAAAAGCCGGCTATAACTTTTCGTTATTTATAAACACATTTTTGCCTGTATATTAGTTAGTATCGACTTTGGTATGTTTTTGTTAAGTGATTTAAACGAACAAACCCAAATGTCAAAATATTATATGAGAAATTTAGAGCCGACTATAATTATTTAAAGTGACGTTTCGATCATTTTAAATTTCGAGCCGGCTATACGTTTAAAGTCGGCTATAAGGTGACTATGAATAGCAAAAAGTATATTTTAGGTTATGTAGGCAAATAAATTCTTTTATTGTCGGTTTTATCTGACTATGAATTTGCGCCATTGTATTCAGTATTATTTCATTTATTAGACGATAATATTGGTTATTAGAAAAAATAGGTTTCACTCGAAATGACTGCCTTTTGCTTTTACACGGGCTTTCAAAGGTGTTTTCAAACGCTGTAGCCATTGAGCTATAGCGGCACGCACGACTGCTATGCACATCGTTGACGCTGCTGCGGTTAATGCTGCTTTCTGTGAAGAGTCTTGCAGGCAATGCTCTCCAATTCTGACCATAAAGAATAATCCAGTAGATACAAATCTGGTCTTCCCCACGGTCAATCTTCTTCAGCCAGGAATATTGACCCTGAGTAACTCTTGTGTGGTTTTAGCTTTAAGAGCTGGAGCAGAGTCTTGTTGGAAGATCCAGTCCTCTCTATTGATAAGAGTATTGGTAAACCCTTCACAGCACAATCTAGCATATCTAGTTGGTAAACTTTTGTTCCCATTTTCAGTAATTATCCACAGAAATGGAGGGATGTGACACCTGAGTAAGATACGTCACACCAAACCAATATGGAAGTTGGATGATGGCCACGTTCAACCCTTAAAACACATTTTTATAAATTTGATTATTTTACTTGTTGAAAACTTTTTCCACGTTAAAAATGTTCTCATCAGTAAACAGAAAAACTGCAAAACTCAGTTGCATCTTTCCAGCCTAATTTCTTTCAGGTTAGGAGTTAAAAGATGTCCCGTTTACCAATGATAGGCAGTCATATGAAGAATATCCCGAATCAGCTTGGACATGGTTCTGCTTGATATATCCAATTCCTTGGACATAATTTTCTGCTTCCGGAGCAGATTTCTTAAATTTAATTTTCGCGCAGCTGTTACTACCGCACTCGTTAGAGCGACCATATCTTGGCCTGTCCTTTGCTTCAGACAATTGAGGATCAATAGGCCGATAAATTAACATTCGCATTATTCCCAAGTGGTTTTAACAACTCAACAATTTGGCCAGCACTCTTTTCGCACCTATGCAATGCTATTACCGTGATTCGATTCTCTTTAACACCCTACTCTATGATAATAGATCGCCAGCTGAAATCAAACTGGCTTGTATTCTGTACCAAACAATGCATGTGTTTTGAAAAAAAAAAGTTAACGGTTCTATTCATAGAAACAGTTTCAAGGAATGTGCGCTGGAAATTGTACAGCAGAACTTATGGCAGGATGGGTAAAAGAGGTTTTTACGAACTGGAGAACAGATACATATATACATACATATGTACATGTACGATTCGTAGAGATGTGCATAAGGGGATTTGCTAAGTTTAAATTAAAAAAAATAACGAAGAAATTCTAGGTCATCGTAAATCGGAATTTTCTTAGTCTTTAATTGAATTCTAATTTCAAGAGATGTTCGAAACATACCACCATATGTTACATGGTCCCTTTTCTTTTACACTACATTTTTTTACCCAGTGGAACCTTTCAATATCTACACAGTACTTTCCTGGCTGTTATTCCTCGTACTTGGCAATACTCGTGGACTTTATTCTTACAACTTTTTATCTGAATAGTGTGGTAAGCTAGCGACATATGCACTAGGCTAGCGAGGGCAAAACAAAGTATATAAAGGGTATATGTTGTCAACGAAAAGGGACACTCAACATCGACGAATCAGACCGAATGTCACAAAACAACTTTGAAGTATAGTAAAGGACTTTGTCTACCTCGGCTCTTCTATAACATCAAAAAATTACACCTTGTCGGAAATCAAACGAAGGATTACTCTTGTCAATCGCTGTTTCTTTGGGCTAAGAAGGCAATGGAGTAGTAAACCGCTCACCCGACTAAGGAGACTCTATATAAGATAATTATCATCTCCGTCTTCCTATATGGAGCTGAAGCATCCTTCATAAGATATTCGGTCCTGTTTGCGTTGAAAGGTTTTGGAGGAGAAGATTCAAAGACGAATTATACGAGCTGTACAACGACATCGACCTGGTCAAAAAACTGCGCATTGGGCCTTTAAGATGGCTAGGATATGTAGATAGAATAAACTTCAACGCTGCAATCCGCAGAGTATTCGACTCCAACCCGGATTGTCAGCGCAGTAGAGGGCGACCTCGCCTATGGTGGAGCGCAAAAGTGGAAAAGAACTTCAACCAACTCGAAGTGTGTAACTGGAGGCAGTTAGCTAACGACCGGGCTAACTGGAAGGGGTTGCTGGTTGAGGCCTTGGTCCACCGCGATCTGTACCGCCACCTAAGTAAGTAAGTAAGGGAGGTCAGCTAATCTAACTTAGTAAGTACAAATCAGCGAAAGATGAACTAGTTATTGCTTTATTAGCTAAGTGAACTATAATATGACAAATTGCGATAGCAGCTGATAAAATGATAATATCTCATTGTTATGAGGTTAACTTCATTCCAAGACAAGTAAAGATTAATGTAAGTAAATGTAAAAGCGTTCCAATCGTCGATAGCTGAATTGAGATTAAGTACGAAATACGAGTTATATGAACCCTAATACCTCCATTACCTCTGAAGCTACCGAAATTCAGTGACAACTTTCACCTAGCAAACTGAAATTCCGCCCAGTGTTAAGGGTGGCAAAATCAATTCAATCTATTCTCAATTACTCGGGATACAAAAGAGACTGGTAACTAATTTGGATGCTTTTATATTTAAAATGCAAATCAATCTCGGTAGTATCATGCAATGTGAACTGAGAGGCCCAACTTAACTGCCTTTAGCCAGAAGTTGATAGTTGACGACGCCCAGTATTGACATTTATAAAAGTCATTTGAATCATAAATTTGAATACAAACCTTTTATACAAACACAAACCACTTAACAATGTGTTCAAGCTTCAGTAAATAATAAAATAAATCTATTTAATTCAAACTTAAAATAATAACAATTTATTTACAAAATCAATCAAATAAAAACAAATTAAATATAATGAAAATAAATAACGTGACTAATTTTAAAGTAAAATTAACACTAAATCTATTTTTAAATTTCAGAAAAAAAAGTAATAATAATTCTATTACATTCTTATCTTCGCTTAATCCATCCGGCATTTTTAAAGATTTTGTAAATCATACCGCGGGGTATCTTTTCAGCTTCCCTATCGAAGACGGGCATTTCCTTGTCTGTCAGCCACGACTCCTTAGCTAAAGCTTCGGCAATGCGAGGATTTTTGTAGAAATTATTCATATATTCTGGAGGAAGTTGAGCTTCTCGAATGGCATTTTCCACAACCGATTTGTGTGCTAAATCTGGTTGTATTTGTATCTGACGTTCGGACGGATATGCAACTGGTTGATACTGTAGGGGTTGTAAGTGTTGAAAGTACAATTGAGCGGTTGACAAGCTTATTGCAAAGCTAAGAAATACAACAGCGGATTTCATTTTATCTGGAAAAAATAGATAAAATAATTTTATTATTAAAAATATCAGTTAGATCGCGGAATAGTTAATGATATCGTCAACGAATCCTTTTATCAAAATCATAAAATTTGAGGGTTCAAAATTCAAATGCAATTTCTAAGTTTCCAAAGGACAAAAAAATCAATCATTTGTGCCAACTCTCCTCTAAAACCCACCGCTATCAACATTTTACGGTTTTATGGTTAATCACACTACTACAAGCGTAAGTGCAATAATAAAAGTAAAAACAAAAATAATAAAAAAAATAACAATTTCTCTGTGGCGTATACGTAACTTTTTTTCTGCATTTTTGCATACAAAATCGCATATTCTCCATTGAAAGTATTTATTGGTATTTGTCATGGTATCTAAACATTTATCTTCAAATGGCCTTACGAAACACATGTCAGTAGCCAGATACAAATCAAAAAATACAATTTCACACTGTTGAACTCGTGACTGGCATGTGGAAGCAGTCGCATGGTAATGGGCATGGCAAAGTGACAGTCAATCGAATTCACCAAAAGTACCTTCCATATCTTAATATCACACCTCTTGAGCTATTTGAATATAGTTCAATTGCGTTCTGCTTTTAAAGTGTGTTTTAGTTTATTGGCTTGGTTTTGTTAATGAATGTTTTTTTTTTTTATATTTCACATGATGCATTTGTTACATTAAGTTAGGTATTTAGGCATGATGGTGGTGAACTGAATTAAAGTATTTATGTTTTGAGAAGCACTTAAAATTGATATTTTTTAACCCTTTCCTATCTGACGGAACTCTGAGTTTTTGGTACACGAAGTTCCTAGCGGTACCAAAAAGTCTAGGTTTTGGAAAGTGCACATACATAGGTCTCATAAAAATCTTAAATAATCACTTTAAAAATTTTATTGCAAAAAGTCATATTTTCTTATTATTTCTAGTAGCCGTTAGGAAAGGGCTAAAATGTGACTAGTATTATGCAACCGGTCAGGCAATGGGATAAATGACCAAACGTGGATCAGAATTTTTTTTTTATTTCATAATTCACGCGCGCTAAAGGGGTTATGAATACCCTAAAAATGTCTTGCACAGCGCGGGCCATATGAAAATTTAGGGAGGATGATACAGGAGACACCGATGCGCATTGGTCTTAAATGCTTGTATGTAGATCGTAACGGGAGGGAAAAATTGTGGTTGGCAAAGATGAACATTTTGACTAGAGAAGAAGATAATGAACGTCCAGCATAGAAGAGGCTATCAAAAAGGTAAAAATGTCAACGCCGGCTATCATCATCTTCTAGCAGAATTTTTTTAAGGTTATGGTGATGTTTTTGTACGGGGCATGCATTTAATCACCAACCGAGTATGGGTTGAAGAAGCCAATCCCAATGACTGGACTATTAACTCTGTATGCCCCATCTGCATGGATGCCGACATTCGTCAAATCTGAATAAGTCTTTGGCAAAATTTCAACCCGATGGGTAGCGCTGTGGTGCAGATATTTGCGAAAATGTAGTTTTCCCCGTATATAATTTTCATATAAACAATATTCAATTTAAATGTCGCCGGGTTCAATCCCAGCCCTGGTCCAACACCAAGTTTTCACGGCTGCCATCTCTTTCAAATGTCTGACAAGCATCAAAGAGTATCATATGTCACGATTGAGCTACTCAACTCGCCGTTCGGAGTCGGCAAAAAATTGTAGGTCCCTTCCATTCGTGCAAAAATATAATACGCACACACAAATGGTTGCGAGAAGTATGCCCAGGTTCACCCCGAGCTGTAGCGCCACCTAAAGAATTCAAATGTAATAATATAGTTTGGTGTAGTCACAAAATCTTCCCACAGGTGGCGTTGGTAATTATATGTCACGTGAGTAACGCGACTGTTTGCGTACACGGGCGAAGCCGGGCGGATTAGCTAGTTTATTATAATTATTATCATCTCGTGCTGGAATAGATAGTGCGCACGGTAGGGGTCATAGCCTCTAGGCAGTGGAACTTGCTCCCAGTTAATATTTATAGATCATCAGGCATTAGCGACTTCCAGAGATAACTGAAACTACAGTTCTTTACACAAAAATTAACATACAAATCAACCTTATCATTTGTTGTGCTGTATAACATTTTTTTTATTTCAAGGTTCTTCAAGGTGATTATTTAAATTTCAAAGTTGGAACTTTTTTTATTATTATTTTTGTTTAAATTAATAATTTATTTTCCCTTGATTATAAATGAATAAATTTGTAATTTTTAAATACTTTCGAGAGAAATATTATGAAATGAAATGAAATATTTCATCTCATATGCGAGGGTGGCTCATATAGAAGAAGATAAAACTGCAAACTCAATGTCTATGAGCTGTAATCCAAGCAGCCAAAATATAACGCACCAACGCACTAAAAAAGTAGGAAGTTACTTTCTGCGAAGTTCATATATGCTTTGGTTATGGGCGACGTTCTATAAAGGCCCCGGCCCATAGAATCCGTCGACTTCGTTCCTTTGTACTTTGAAGTTGAAGTTGAAGTATTGGCAGATAGAGCAGTCCCATAAAATCCATCAACCGTCACATATCTACGTAGAAATGTCGAACGATTCTCTTCACTCTCTCTATGTTTCCACCAATGAAAATGCATAATCTCAATTTGTGAATGCGTGAACTTCAGTATGTGACTGTGTGAACTTAAATGCGTGAAAGTGTGTACTGACAAATTATCGACGGATGCAAAAAGTAGAAAGTAGACCTTCTTTATCCTTCGAAGTTCATGCATCCGTTGGTTATGGGCCATCTCCCATAAGAATGTGTGTATTCTATCGAGCCGTCACTTGAAAATGAAGGAGCAACGGATCGACGGATTCTATGGGCCAGGGCCTTAAGAATGCATGTATTCCATCGACCTGTCAGTTTAAGGGGTTACATGGGTTTCCTCGGGTAAAAAACGGCTTATTTTTAACATTTTTTTTTTATTAGAAATGAAATATTTCATTCAAACTTTTTACTGCCTTAAACATATACATTTGACAAAGAATTTCTGAAATTTTTATAGAAAAATATTTAAAACTCTGCCACTGTGACGTCATTTCCAGTGACCCCTCGGAGAAAAGGTGCTTGCGCGTTGACAGCAGAACTCATGGCAGGATCAACTGAATTCAAAAAAAAACACGTGTTTTAGTTAATACCTGAAACTAGAACTTGGACGAAGGAAAAAAAAAGGGAAAATTGAATTTTGGCAGACATTTTTACAAAAAAATTAAAAATTTCGGCAAAATTTGCTCGACATTTATTTTTTAAAAATAGTTGCATTAAAAAAAAAATAATAAAAATCCTTCGCCCAAGTCCTTGTCAGTAATATCTCGAAGACGTGTGTAAAATTTCATCAAGATCCGCTCAGCAGTTTTCGAGGAATCTTGACAACCGACTTTGAAAATACAGTTTCGAGAAAAACGCGTTTTAAGTTTTAAGTGACAATAAAACTGCTTTGAGCGTGCAACTTGCCAAGGGCTCTATATCCGAAACTATTACTCCGATCGACTTGACAATATTCTAGAGATGTTGTAGAATTTAATAAGACAAAAAAAAAAAAATGATTTTTTAAATACGTGAAACCCATGTAACTCCTTAAAACGACGCAGCAACGCACCCACAGATTCTATGGGTTGGGGCCATTACAGTGATGGCTTTGTTTCAGATATCAAAATATATGCTCACCGCGGTGGAAACACACCAGTGTATTCTTGATTATAAGGATATCGCGATGTATTTTCTTGGTATTTTATCGTATTCTACATGGAGAGTATCAGGCAGCAAATATTAGTCTCACTAGAGAGCATTTTAAGCTGACCTACCTCATTGACATTGGCGATATAAATATAGAAGAGCTTGACGTGGAGGAGGCACTTAGTAGTCTTAAAAGTAATATTATAGAAGGTCCTGACAAAATTGCTCCTATTTAATTAAAGTAATGCGCAAACTCCTTATCTATGCCACTCTGCCAAATATTCAGGAAATCAATTGCTTGTGGAAAATTCCTTGATGTTTGAAAAATATCTCACATTGTTCCTATACATAAGTCGGGTCCTAAACAAAATGTTTGTAACTATCGTCAAAATTGTAAGATCTCTTCCATTCCTAAATTGTTCGAAAAGATTGTTTGTAATAAAATTGTTTTTCTTGTTAACAATGTTATATCGAACCATCAACATGGACTTACTAAAGGAAGATCTACTTCAACGAATCTGGTACTTTTTTTTGCAACTATGTCGTTAATCATTTCGAACTTGGTAGGCAAACTGATGTTATTTTTACGGACTTTGCAAAAGCATTCGATAAGGTTAATCATCGTACCCTTATTCAGAAGCTATTGACTATAGGATTCCATTCTACCATGCTTAGTTGGTTAGAGTCCTACTTAGTTGATAGGGTCCAATATGTCAAAATCGATGATTGTCTTTCGGTTCCTATTAAAGTAACATATGGTGTTCCCCAAGGGAGCCACCTTGGGCCATTATTATTCCTGCTGTTCATCAACGATCTTCCACTCGTCGTCAAACATTTTGAGTGCCTTCTATTTGCCGATGACCTTAAATTATTTCGCTCCATTAAATCAGAATACGATTGCGACTTATTACAGCAAGATGTGGCCGCAGTCAATGATTGGTGTGGACGGAATCACCTCCTTCTTAACATCTCTAAATTTCAATGTTTCAGTCTATTCAGATCTAATGTTCCTATTATGTATCAATACCTTATAAATTCTAATCCTCTTACTAGAGTAACTTCTAAGAAAGACCTTGGTATTATTCTCGATCACCAACTAAATTTTAGAGAACATACGGATTATGTAGTCTGTAAAGCTAATGCGTTGCTTGGTTTCCTAAAAAGAAATTCCAAAGATTTTTCCGATCCGTATACCTTAAAGGCTTTGTATGTATCTCTGGTAAGATCCAACTTAGTATATGGCACTATAATATGGAATCCATGCTATGAGACTCACTCGTAATGAGCCAATTGCGAGATGTATCAGAGACGCCAACTCTATGATAAGGTCTATAGATTTATTTTTGGATTGTTCCAGAGCAACTTTTAAAGACAAACTTCTTTTTCTTTTAAACCAACCCTAGAATCATAATTTTTGTATTATAATAATATGCTATCTCTTATTTCATACCTAGTTTCTTACTGTTATCTTTCTTCATTTAATATATGTACATAATTCTAGTTAGTCTGTAAGAGGTTTATAATCTAATAGATGAAGCAATAAATAAATAAATAAATAAATAAAAAAAAAAAAAAATAAAAATATAATCTAAAATATTGAGATGAAAAATGAGGAACCAAGTTATTGCATTTATTTTATTTTTCCAATTTTCTTTTCTCTTTTATCAAAGTCCTCTGAAGTCCTTATATTACATTCCATAGTTAAAAATCACAGAAATCACATGAAATTGTTTAGTTTTCAGTTAAATCTGTTTAAAAAAAAAAACTGATTTTTTTGTTGTTTATCTCTCTGCTACTGTTTATATGGGTCAGTAGTGCTTTGCATTTTTTAGTGTGTCATCGCGATCGTTCACTCAACTGTTGTTAAGCAATATATTTTTGTTTATTTTCCTTATTTTTCTCTCTTCTGTAGTTCGCTTTGTTAAGTAAGTGTTAATGCGTGATCACAGTTAGCCAAATGAAAGTGTAAGTAACATTGAAAAAATTATATTTCCAAACGAATTCATGCCGTACGTGAGTTTGTTGCACAAAATAATTGGAAATGCCAACGGTTTGATGTAATACAATCTCTTTATTTATTTACGAGTATTTATGTTGCGTTATATGTATGCTTCTAATTTTAAATTAATGTGTAGATGTACGTATATACCTTAATAAGGTTTTACAATTTGTAGTTTCAGAAATGTACTCCAGTTATGTTCAGATACATTCAAATCGTATGTAGTCCTACGCCATTAAGATATATAATTATCATAATTGACCTCAGACAATATAGACCATATGAATATTGAATAGATATAATTATTGAACAAATGACATACAAATATGTATATGCCGGCAAGAGATTTAATCTCTGTTTGATAAATTGACGCTGGCTCAGTCAAATATAATGCGTTTTTCTGACAAATAACATTTGCATCTTCAGAAGGATTTATAGGCTAGTGAAATTATGGTTGAAACCAAAAATTTGTATTTATGCAAATAACCAAATTATTACGGTTTTATGGTCATGTATCTATTAAATTTGTGCTCTTATTAAGATATTAAAATTCGCATACTCGTGCCAATTGTTGTGGTTTGTTGAGATGTACATATATTTGCATCATTGAGTTGATCAGCTACTGTGCAATTGAAAAGTTTCTTATTTTGATTTTATCTGAATCACTTAACCCTCCGATTAGCGACAGTCCCGATAGCAATATACAAGCTGTAAGGTCCCTAGGGAGCTAGAGGCATGTGTGTACAATTTTTCAAGAAGTGTACTGTATTATCATTATGCTTGTTTTGCCTTAATAGTTTTGTATATTTGGTTATATAAAGTGCGTAAATGCATATTGTAGAGACAAATTTGTAAACATTAAAAAAACCGAAATGTCCCTAGGGACCTTCTCGCTAATCGCAGGGTTAGATATAATAAGCACTCTGTAGTTTGAATCTAAGGTAATTATGTTGAGGATTGAAGGTGTCACTATTGACTGCCTGGATTACAATAATAAAATGACTCCTTTTTGGGTTCTCGGAATTCCCCTTATGAGTTGGATATCTTACTTATACCAAAAAGCTTAAAGTTCCGAGTATCAGAAAAACCCCTTTCGAAGTCTGCTTTAGAAGTCAATCACTTTCTAGACCATATAATGCCTCAAATGGATGGCTTTTTGTAAGACACAACTTCATGGACTTAAACTTGATGGTAACAGAAGACGCATTTAGTGTTGAAGTGAAAAACGAACATGCTTTGATAATTTAAGAAGCGCAAACCATCAAATTGCAAAGAGTGGGTTGAACCTCTCTCAAATACAGGGTGTCCCAGTTTAGAGGTACAATCCCTTAACTGGAGATTCCTGAAGTTCTAGCGAACAAAAAATTGTATGGCTGGGGGATCTATTTTAACCCCCTTCTAAGTTATAGCCCGTCGAAGTGAGGCCCCTCGATTTGGTGGTATAAACACTAAATGATATAACTTCTGAACTACTATAGCTACAAAAATAGAGACACATTTTGGTAAGGCAATCAGAAGCACATACAAAATGCTTAAGACTTCATGTTATTCTATGCAGCCATAGAAAAGGTATGACTCCTTAAACTCAAAATTATAAAAATTCGTTGTTCCAATTTTGTACTTAAAATGCATTTTTCTCAAATTTATCTATATATATTATATATATATTATATGTTTCCATAAAACTTTTATCTTTGATAAATTCTCTAAAAATTATGTTAAATAACTTTTTCACGTACGATTAACAGAAGTTGTAGTAAAACAATTTTATGTCAGACAAACATGAAAAAAAACCATGCAAAAAAAAATTATTGAACGAACGGTGGGTTGGTCGATTTTGCCCCAACCTTTGGCTATAATAATAGGTCTATTTGGTATCTTTTTTGTGCACAACCAAATGAGACCTGTCAAATAGTAAATAATGTGAAAAGTGGGGGAAAATCCTCTCAGAGAAAGAAAACTTGCACAAAAGTAACCAAACACACTTTTGGTCAAAACTGTAAATTTGTTTTTTGTTTTCCACTAACAATGCTAACAATGAAGACATTTCAAATGGCTGGGTTTGACAAAGTTGTCCAACACATCACAAGAAAGAAGTTGCATAAAGTTTCAACGCTCTATATTTTTTACGCTCTCATTTGGCTCTCCGCTTGCGATGTACTGTGTGTGTGCGTCTGTGATTTTTTCGAGTTAACAAACACAGATTCATGTGATTCTATGATAATTTACATAGTATTACGAAAATTCAAATGGAATTAATACTACTCTTATTTATCATGTTACAAGATAAGAACATTTTTATTTTTTGTTTGAAAGAAAAGCTAACCATGTATGTATGTAGCTACGCCATCATTACCTTAGATCTAAATATGTAGTAACAAATAAAACTATTGGTTAAATCAATTACAGACAAGGTCAAACTTAAGTCTTTAACTAGTTTTATATATACATATGTACATGTCCGTCCATATATGTATACTTCTTTGTGCCACAAGAAGTCTATAGCAACTAGTGTATACCCTTTAGAAGCTTAAGAATTTTTAATTGCCACTCAGTATTTTTTTCCCGCTTTATGGGTACAGTAAGAACTTACGCACCCATTCCAAACTTATATAATATCCACACTTCTAAGGCAGCTGTTGTCTAGCCAGTAAGTATTTAATTCAATATGCAAATGCATTACACAGTCTACTGCCCTATCTATCATTATAACTTGATACTCATACCTATTCACTATTATCTACCTGCATATATACATCTACATGTATGTATTATATGATTTATTAAAACTAAGTTCAAGGTATTTATTGAATAAAATCGCACTTTGTACATAAATTTTGATCTTTTTTAAGGTACGCATTTAAGTGTATCGCATACAAATGCAAATCGCTATCAATTTAGTTTTGTTTTACTTGATATTCGATTATACAAACTATTAAACAAAAATATTAAACCCATCAAAGGGCAGAAAATGATATTGATATTTTGTATGTAGTAAAATTGTTTATTATTACGAAACTTAAATGTTTTAGGTTCACGTAATAATTTAAAGTCACGCTTTAGACATGTAAGCGCCTTGCGAGCAACCCATTAAATTACGAAATCAATTTTATTGGTTTGGTTATTTGTTTAAATGAATTGATGGATAACTTCTTTGAAACGAAGCAAAGTCAATTCGATTAAATTAGGCTTAATTTTAGGCTTTTAAGTTAATTTGCATTTTTGAGGATAGGCCGGTTATAACCAATGTTTAGTTTTGTATATTTTATTACAAAACTGGTAAATATATAAAAAAAAATAGATGCTTGAGAGGTCAGTTCAGTGATTGATATAATTATTAGTTTGAATATGTTTAGTGTATCTTTGGGTAGAAATATTACAGTTAAATGATTTGCTTAGAAAAGAAATGTCGTACATAAATCCATATATATTCAGATAAATTACTGGTACATAGCTCAGAGTATATAGACTCTTATAACAACTCGTTGCGTATGTGCTGTATTTTTGCATTGTCGGCTTACAAGCAAAACTGACCAACTGCCAAAAGTTTTTGCAGTTAGAGTTTTGCTTGTATGCCGACGATATCGTTTATCTTATCGTCACTAAATTTTTAAAATATCTTCAATGCCTAAAGTGCCCAAAAAGTTATTATGTATATATATTTTTTGGTTTTAATTGCAATTAAAACATACTTCTAGCTAGCGACTTGGAATTTCGCGTAGCTTCCTCAAATTTTATCGGTTATCAATCTGCATAAAACTCAGAAAGAAAAATCTATACAAAAGGAATTAAAGGATATGTTCATGTAAGGTACACATTGTAACGCATGAGACCTGGCCAGACCCACATGTATTTCATATTAAAAATTATCTAATTTGACATTTTTGCCTCGCGTTTTATACTTTGGCATTCGATGCAATAAACGATGTCTCCCTCACGAACTGAAAAAGCAATCCTCTGGTCCTGTCCCATCATCTTTATTCGGATTTCATGAAAATTTGGTTTTAATTTGCAGCTACATAAGTTCCAAAAAAGAATAATGAGAATTTAAACTCTCGTTTTGGTTTAATCTTCCGTTTACAAATTTTTCGGTTTCACAGTGCTCGTTTAAACTTAAAGTAGAGTTTAACTCGTCGTTTAAGTTAAACGCCTGTACTCTGCCATTTAAACTTTAAACAGAATTTGTAGCATTCGCCCCAGTGATCAATTCCGACCGGATTGAAAACGAACGGAATTACAAGCGATGAATTTGGAAAAAATGCTAAAAATAGCACACCGAACGGATTGCCCCTTTAAAAGAGAAATAAATAAAATTTGACATTTTAAAACAATAAATAGAATATTAGTTTAGACTGTGAAACCGAACGATTTAAACTAAAAGTTTAAACTCTAGTTCAAGTTTAGTTGAACTTCAGTTTAAACAATACGAATAAAATAGGTGTGCATTACCAAAACAGCAATTTTCCAATATAAATACGTACAAATGCATTGGGATCTGCCCAGACCTCATGTGTAACATACGACAAGCGAAATATGTGTCGGTCCGAAGGTTAATTTAGAAGGATTAAAAGCACTTTGCTTTATTGTTTTCTAAAATCTTACAAATACAGTAAAACCTCTTTAATTGGGACACCGATGGGATGCTGAACATTTTTACACCGAAAATTCAATAACGGAGTTTGTAAGAAATGTGAAGATTCTTTTCCGTTAAGTTAATTTGATGCATACGAAACTTACTTGTAACTCATAGCTGTCCCGATTAGAGAAGTCACAATGGATTCTTTTCGAGTCTACTGTCCCAATCGAGAGGTTCAGCTGGAATTGTCCCGATAAGAGAAGTCACATTTGTTGACGTTCTTAATAGAATGTCCCAATTCGGAAGTTTGGCTCAATTATGGGGGTTCTAGGAAAGTTAAATTGAGTGTCCCAATTGGGAGGTATCCCAATTTCAGTGTGCCGATTACAGAGGGTATATTTTGTGAACACTCTTAGCGTTCGCAAATGGGTTGTCCAGACTGGGAGGTGTCCCGATTACGGAGTGTCCTAATTAGGAGGTTTTACTGTATTTTCCTTGGCCCTCTTTTAGTATAATATTAATCTAATATATCCAAAAGTATGTGACATTAAATTAACTAAATTTCGTAATGCAATCGAGCGTGTATTTCCTTTCAAATGATACCCCACTTGGTCGGCAAACCAACATCTTTTATCACCTTCAATACTAAGCTTTTCAAAAATGGATAAAAACAAATTTCATTTTTGCGGGTAAGCAAGTTCTTTCGAATGTCTGACAAGCATCAAAGAGTATCATTTGTCTCGATTGAGTTTCTCAACTCGCCGTTCGGAGTCGGCAAAAAACTGTAGGTCCCTTCCATTCGTGCAAAAATACAACACGCACACACAAATGGTTGCGAGAAGCAGGCCCAGGTTCACCTCGAGCTGTAGCGCCAACTAAGTAAGTAAGTTTTGAATTGGGCCAAATTTAAAGTCGATAACGCATTAAGTTGGAAGACATCGACGCCGGCCGGTCGGAATCCTCAAACTTATCAGCAAATTATCCCAACGTTTGTAAACCTACTCGTGCCTGTAATGATAGCATTCCCTTAATTGGGAAGAGGAAGATCATACATATACATTATTTCTGTAGTATAGGAACCATTTGCGGATCTCAGACTTAACCAATCTTAACAGATGAGGTGTCAAAAGAAAGAGAATTTCCTGGAGCAGTGACGAATTGCACTTTCACTTTATAAATCAGTTGACAGATAAAAATCATATGGAAAGTTTGGATGTTGGATAGGAAGTCTGGATTTTGGGGGATGGATTTTCTCTGGCAAGAGTTTTCGCACGGGCACACTAGTATAGGTATAGGGATATACTGCCAAGTATTTTACTTTTTAAAATGGGTTTCCTTCAGTTTTTAAATTGATTTTAAACATTTAGTGATTTTAGATGAAAATTTACATGAAGACTTATTTTCATCTTGAGCTAAGGACTCGGTCTCCATCGGGTTAACCTGAGAACCTGTCCAAATTCTAATGATCGGTGAGTGCATAAATAAATCAAAACTAATCATCTCATATTATGGTCTCTTTAAATTAATCAAATAAAGGCAAAGATTGTAAATTAGCTTTGAAAAGTGAAAGTAAACATTTTCCGTTGGCCCTGTGTATCAACTTTTGACTTTGAACTTGAAAAGAATCGGTTCAGCCGCATGAGATCTTATTCATGCATAATTTGGTCTACCTTATAAAGTTTTTTGTATTTTGTGATACAATTAGGATTGTACAGAGTCTAAGTCTGTTTAGCAAACGCACGTGATTTTTTTTTTTTTTTTTTATTTTAAACTAGTGTCCTGGTTATCCATTAGTGTTTCTTTGTTATATACTGAATACAAAGTAATATCCAGAACAATATATATAAATCACAAGTCAGTCACTGAATAATATTACATTAATTTGTGCATGTTAAGCATTCCACATTTGATCTGTTTTTTTTTGCTTTCTCTTTCAATTTGTTTTTTAAAATCACATACGAGTATATGTACAGGAATTCCCTCCCCTCTCAGCCAACAATGAAGGTCAACATTATGCAAATCCACTTAGCGTTACCCACCACAACAGACAAAGTAACACAAGTCAGAAGGACGCAACCAGGTAACGATTTATTTATTTTCGTGCATATCCATTGCAAAACACAAAGAAACACAAAGAACATCAATTCCATTTTAAATTGCAACTAAATCGTGATGACAATTGTTGATTTTCTGTTTTTGCTATCCGACTTGCAATTTGAACTTCATTGTCACTATTAGTTACCACGACCCAGACGTCAGAAACACTTACACTAAGAGTAGTCACTTGTTGAGCTGAAGATACACACTAAGTTCCACAATTCACTGCGATAAATGAAAAATAATATTTTCTTTAAAAATTTATCCGCAAACTCCTTAGACTCGATCGCGTTTATTAAGCAACTGACATTCTGAATGTTAGACGACGATCTTTTATGGTGAATTCCTAGTGATTGCCACGAAAATTTGAATCTTTTCCACCGCACTTGTGTATCTACTGCAAGAGTGGTGTGTAGAGTCGCTCTGTTTGCTGCGCGTAGCTACTCACCTGTAATGTTATAGCCATAGCCGCCACTCTCTCAAATCAACATTAAATAATAATAAAAAAAAAAACAGCATCGACTAGACGGGTAGCGCAAATTGCCTTCTTTATGGTTGCTGCCGATCAACTAGCATCGACTTCGACATCGAGTTCAGAGAGTGAGAGTCTGTCATGTGAGTGCATCGCGAGCATGGGCATGTTAGAGATGATGTAAGCTAAATGCTTGGAGCAATTCCATTGCCCGCGGAGAGTATTGTAGGAAAAACGATCGGTCTAGAGGAAGCTGTTTCATTTTCAAGATCAAAAGTCATTTATGATTTAAACTTACGCAATTAGGAATGTATCTTTCAATTAGCCTACGTTCTGAATATCATTATTTATGAGCTCGGTGGGAGTGCTACAAGGCAGCTTACTTTCATGATCTTATGGGAGAGAACATCAACTGCCATCTAAATGTCATCCTAAGTACTCACTTCGAAATGGATCCATGACGGCAAATGATCGGCCTTGGTTTGTGATAGAATAACTTCGATGAGGGCATGTCGATAAACTTCTATCAAAGCAGATAAGTTTCTGCACGATGTAGCCCATGAACCTCGACCAGAGACTCGTAGCAGACACTATGTGACTCATTTGAATTGACAACGTTTGCGGTATGCTAAGCACGATTTGATCTATTTTCTGACCCGATTCGATTTAAGGTGAATTCCGTGGGTAAAAATAAAAACACAAAAACAAATATAAATAAAATGCAAAGGTGTCAATGGCAGTGTCGAGGAAAACTTTTAAGGTGAGTGAAAGAAACCAAACCGTATTAGAATTATGTAAGCTTATGGTGGACAAATTAACAAATAAACTTGGAATTTGTGTGCCGGACGTTAAGCGGTGTAAGCGATAACACCAGTTTGGTGCGTAATTGATTGGGCGTGATTTTATTTCGAACCAAGTAGCTATTTATTAAGCGGTCGCAATATTGCTTGACATGATTATGTATAGTTTAACTATTGGAGGTTTGAATTTTGTACAATTTGGCCTTCTGGTTGGTATCGAATATTTTTTGGTATTTTGTTTGTATGCAAGTGTTTTATATATTTTTATAGTTTTGTAACAAATAAAAGGTTTGACTATCGATAGCTCCTACAAACTTTTTTTTGACTTTTTAAAACATTTTTGTTATTCATTAGCAATATTAATACTAGACAAAAATGCCTAGATCTAATTAAAATCTAACTATATTTCTTAAGCTAGCTTACTGGCCTCTAGGCTTAACACTTTTGTTACAAACTATTGCCTTTCGGCCTTAAAGCAAACTATACTGCGACTAAGCTAATATAATATTTACTTCCAAGAAAAGTTTAGAAACCTGGAGACATTACCATTTTTAGGGTTCCGTACCCATATGGTAATACGGAACCATTATAAGTTCGCTCTAACTCAAAATGTCTGTCATGATAAAAACATCAAGAACCGTTCTTCCTAGAATAAGTTCCCTCTAACTCAAAATGTCTATCATTATAAAAACATCAGGAACCATTCTTCTTAGAATCCTGAAATTTGGCACAATTATACATTGTGGTGGTCCACATATTTGAGACAGTTTATGACTCAAAAATATTTCGAAACAACTATACAGGGTGGGCAAAATATAAATTCAAAAAAATTTCTGAAAATATATCATGTGGGATATAATTCGAAATCAAAAAATATTTTTCTCAGCTTTTTCCGTTAGAAACATTGCGAGTTATTGCCAAAAATGTGTGAAAAAATACCATACTAATAGTACCGTCACCTTATCTCCGAAACTACTGAAGTCAAAAATATGGAAAAATCATAGTTTGTAGATGTTTAGCTAAATATTTTTATAAAAAACTATACAGCGAATCTCATAGTTTGTATAGTTTTTGAGAAATTCACATCGAAAAATTAAATTTCTCAACCCATTAACTCGTAAACTACCGGATTGTTTTTAATGAAATTATAACTCAGTGGTCCTTCGCAAACTTTTGGCAGCGATATAGAAAACTGCAACACAGCCTACAAATCTGTTCGGTCATCGCCTTCGCAATATGCCTTCGAATCGCCTTAATGAGAAAATTGTTAATCCTGTTCAATTGTGGTCCATTGTATAGGACCTTGTTGGGATGATATTTTATGTATTGGGACTCTGGTGTGCTGTTCATGCCCTAAGACATTGCCTCTCAAACACCCGAATCTTGTCTATGTAGAAAGGCGCTACATTAAATCACACCGAACAAGTATATGCTATAACTGGTCTGATTAGAGCAACGTAACAAATGACCTTCACCGTGGAGTCAAGTTGACTGCTGTGAAATAATCTACTTCTCAGAGCAAAGGCCATTTTAGCCTTAGCGAAACCAGCATCTTCATATATGTTTATCAAAATCCAGGTACTGGTCGAGCCAAATATCGAGGTATCTAACCACACTTTCACAGCCAATGGCCACACGTGCTCATGTATGTTGGTGAAATAGGAATAGTTTAAAGACAATTTTGGTGGACATTTGGCGGCGTTCCTCTTAGCAGATGGACTGTGATAATGGACTCCATGAGACGAAACTATAACCAGCTCGAGTAACAGTATGGTGTGCAGTTTCATCAAGCTGCATTGTCGGGCCATACTTTTTTGAAGTAAAGGGTCGCACTGAAACAATGGCAATGGAGACCGTTATTTAAAGTTTTTGAAAGAGTCCCTGAATTAACCCTGAAAGAGACTCCCTTTTTAACTCTGTGTAGTTTCAGCAAGATAGTACATCTTTACAGTGAAAATTCTCAAATAAGCTGATATCCAGGAACTCCCAGTTTTTGTTGGATCATTGTAAGCAGGAAGTCTACAAAACTATACCTACCCATAAATTTGACTTGATTGAATTATAAATAATTGAAGCAATTCCCGCTGCGACCTTACAGGCAATAATGAACTACTTTTTAATAAGAGTCGTGTGCCCGTGCGAGAACTCTCGCAAAATCCAAACTGATGGAAATCCGATGGAAATCATACGGGCAGAGTTTATTATTTTGGGAGCTCATTTTGGGTAGATTATTTGTTTCGATCGGATTTTTAATTTGTTAAAATTTATAAAGTCATTGTGCAATTTTTCACTGCCCCAGGAAATCCTCTTTCTTTTGACACCTAATTTGCTAAGATTGGCTAAGTGTGAGTATCGCAAATGTATCCACACTACAGAAATAAAATATATGAATTATGATATTGCACATGCGTCACCGACCGAAGAGGTCATTTGAAATCAGTAATTTTTAAAAAAAACATTTAAAAACATAATAAAAATGAATTATCTTTAGAATGAACTAAAAAAAAATTATGTGAATGCAAAAAAAAAATGTAACTGAGTTTTTTAATGTAGCAATAAATTCATCAACAACTTTGTTATAAAATACGGTCAATTATATAAAAAGGAATAATCTGCTGGATACGACTAATTAAAAGCTATCTGGGTGACAGACACTTCTACGTCTCACACAACGATGAGCTATGCCGAATAGACGCAGGTATCCGCCCAGGAAGTGTTCTAGGACCAACACCCTACCTTTTATATAGAGCAGACATACGTAAACCAAAGAATCGACATGATAATCCCATCTTCGAATAAATACTTAGATCTAGCCACTCAACAAGCTAGAATAGCACTTAACAGGACAGTTAATTGGTTCCGCAAATGAGGAATCAAAATAAACGAGGAAAAAAAGTACAACTTGTAAACACTACAAAAAAAATAAAATTATATCGCAGAAAACATCATCCTAAACAACAAACAAATTACTATTGAAGTATTGACAATGAAGCAAAGTAACTGGGTATAGTAATAGAGAAAAAATTGAATTTCCAATCACACATATTATATAAACGGAACCAAATAAATATAAGGATAAACAAATATTTTTAAAAACAAGCTTTAATAACCTAAAAAGTAAAAAAATAATTTTTTTCCGAGTCACCAATGTGTGACTATAAATTAAAGCTTGGGGCGCTCAGGCACAAGACAACACTTACACGATGTGCAACGAGGACGAAGAATTAGCTGAACTCATTTTTTGTCACTGTCACTGTTTAGTTAGGCCTCGTCATCGTCCTTTAGCCAAATTGTACCTCGAGCCTGAGTGCCCCAAGCTTTAATTTATAGTCACACATTGGTGACTCGGAAAAAAATTATTTTTTTACTTTTTAGTTCATTAAAGCTTGTTTTTAAAAATATTTTTTTATCCTTATATTTATTTTCAACTTTTTAGTATCTGAATTTTTTTTTACAAATTTACGTCTATACGTATGGGTGGGTTGGATATGAGAAAGTTTACTCAATATGTTTTAGATTCTACTCGCCCTTTCATTTGATACCCATGCCATGGTGGTTGTGAAGAAAAAGGTAATTCGCCATCTTGGGACACCCACCATATTGAATTTAGAATGACGTCACTTTGCTAGTCTAATTCTGCTTGTCAATCCCTTTAAGTTAATACCCATATTAAGGAGGTCGTGAAGATAACGGCAATCCTTCATCTTATGGCGTCCGCCATATTAGATTTACAACGTCATAAAATATACTATATTGTTTGAGATTCTGTTCGTCAAACTATTTGATATCCATGTCATGCGGGTTGTGAAGAAAAAAGTAATCCGCCATCTTATGGCATCCACCATATTGAATTTAGAATCACATCACTTAGCTAATCGTATTCTACTTGTCAAACCCTTTCATTTGATACCCATATTAAGATGGTAGTAAAGATAACGGTTATCCGTCATCTTGTGAGCGTCCGCCAAATTGAATTTTTAATGACGTTATAGCGTATTGTATTCTACTTGCCAAGCCCTTTCATTTGATACCCATATTTAGGAGGTCGGGAAGATAACGGTCATCCACCATCTTGGGGCGTCTGCCATATAAGATTGACAAGATCCTGAAATATACTATATTATGTTGTCACCGGATACGCAAAATTTCAGCATAATCGGATATCTGAAAGTGGGTGTAAAATCGAATCCCAGTTTCCGCCCTCACAAAAATTGAAGTTAAAAAAGCATCCGCCATATTGGATTTACAACGTCAGCAAATAGCCCATATTGTATTGTCTCCGGAACTATATACGTGTGCAAAATTTCAGGATGATCGGACATCTGGAAGTGGGTGTAAAATCGATTCCCAGATTCCGCCCTCACAGAAACTGAAGTTAATATAAAGCTTGTAAAAAACAAATTCAGACAACTCTACTGGCTCCTAGGGAAGAACTCAGGGTTATCAACAGAAAACAAACTCCTAATCTACAAGACAATAATAAAACTTATGTGGACGTATTGCATGACAAATATTAATATCATTCAACGACTACAAACGAAAATTCTTCGGACAATAGTAAATGCACCATGATACATAAAACATAACCAATGCAGACTTACCCCGTGACCTCAACATCCTCACCGTAAAAGAAGAAATAAAAACAATCAGCAGACGACATCAAATATCGCTTTGTGACCACACTAACTCTCAAATACGAAGTTTACCTGAACAAGAAGGGTTGGGGTCACAATCCTGAAAACCAAAATCCCGAAAAGCCATAATACCGAAAATCCAAAATCCCGAATATCCAAAATCCCGAAAATCCAGAATCCCGGAAAGCCAAAATCCCGAAAAAATTTGCGCAGATTTTGCATTTTATATAATTTTTCCGGATTTCGTTTGGGGACACTTTTTTTTTAAGGATAGTAGACAAATGTTTGTCCATTCCCGTTGGCATTAGTGTTGTAATATTTTACAATTCGCAATGTGCAATTAGTTGTGTTGATCTCATTCAGTGTGATAGCTGATAGTTTCACATATTGGCGTATACTGATTGGTCTTCTAGATGAAGACCAAATCCATGTGAAAACATGTACTTACATTGAAAATAATTTCCGGCGAAAACCAAAGAATAAGAAAACGTTCCGTTATTAAGGAAAACAAAATGTAAAAAATTTACGCGAAACGTGACGAGCGTTCTGAAATAAGTTTTTAATGGAAATCGCGTTCGATATGAACTTGTATTAGATACTGCTTTGCCATAGATCGTTTCTTAAATGTTTTTTTCTCAATAAGACTTGAACTGTTTTCTTATGTTTTATTTATTTAAAGTTTGTTATTTTATTTAATATGTTAAATAAGTTTTCTTCCAATTTTTTTTCCTACAAACAAATCTTTATTTTTAGTTTCGGGATTTTGGATTTTCGGGATTTTGGATTTTCAGGATTTCGGATTTTCGGGATTTTGGGGTTTCGGGATTTTGGTTTTCAGGATTCTGTCCGACTCCCAAACAAGAATTGAATTCAGGAAGACGAATAAAAAGACGCGAGTCCGTAGACCTGCAAAATATTTAAAGTATTTAAAATATAAAAAAAGAAAGAAAAAAAAAATAATTAAATAAATAAAGGGTTTTTCAATAAGGGCGCTACAAAAGTTTTTTTTAAATAAAACAAAAACGGTTTTGGATATCAATGAAATTCTTTATTCCTGTGAAAGTACGTTCGATGCCATTATTATTATGATATTCGACCGAAGTTCATCAATCGTCGCTGGCTTATTTTCGCATATTTTGTTTATTGACGAAGCCATTCAGCCAGAAATGAACCTCATCGCTGAAGATGATTTTTCGATGAAAATCCGAATCATTTTCAAGTTGTTGCTCAGCCCAATTCACGAACATACGACGCTTCTGGTGGCCAAGCGGCTTCAGTTCTTGCGTCAATTTAATCTTGTAAGGATGTAGACCAAGATCTTTTCGCAAAATTCGCCACAACGACGTCACAGAGATGCCCAACGCTTGAGAACGACGTGTGAGAGACACATTTGGGCTTTCTTCAACTGAAGCCTCAGCGGCAGCAATATTCTCGACACTACGTGCACTTCTTTATCTCACTGGCACGGGAACATTTTGTACTGTGCCTGTGGATTCAAATTTTTCCACTAGACGCTCAATTGTTGATCTGCTAGGGCGATTATGACGACCATAAATTGGACATAGCGCTCTTAACGTTGAGGCCACTGACTCCGAATTTCGGTAGTAAATTTTAATAATTTCAACTCGTTGTTGGCTCGTATATCTTTCCATCATGAAATGCAAACCTTACTGAAGAGAAATGTCAAAAGAGCGGCGTTTGCTGTCCCTGTCGCTCTACTTTTGTAGCGTCCCTGTTGAAAAACCCTGTAAATAAAAATAAAAAATTGTAAAATTGTTCATGTTAGAAATGTATCTACAGACAAATGTATCCCTCCACATCTTTTATAACACTTATTACTTGGTGTTAAAGATAGATGTAATACCTAAAATTTGGGAATAATGAAAAAAAAAAGAAAATAAATAAATAAACAATAAATAAATGAACAATCACAAATAGCGCCGTTTCCGAACTTCGATTATTAATTGTTCACTATCCATCTGCAGTTGGAATATATTTTTTGATAAACTCGCGCTTGTGAGTGAGCCTCTTCGTTACCGTATCCCCAGCATATGTCATCATCGCTCAGGGGTAAGTGTCTCGTAATACAAGCGGGAATTTAAACTAATCCTTTCATCCTTTTCCACTTATTGTCACTCAGCAAACACCTCTTTGTCGATATTTTAGTGAGGAATGGAAGGGACCTACAGTTTTTGACTCTTGACATTTTTATGAAGTGGTAAGGTGAAAAAAAAGGTTTTGGTATTTGCTCGGATTAAACCCGAGATTGTATTTAGTAGCCACTTTCTTCAGAGATGTTCCAATGGCATATTTTTTTTGAAATTCTATCCAAACAGCATTCTCTAAATAGAAAGTATTCACATCGTAAAACACACACTCCACACCACTTCGTATGTAATGCGATTCGAATGCAATGAGACTGCCAAAGTGCATCTAATTTAAAATATATATTTTTTCTTTTATTGGTAATAAATAATTTATCTTGTCGCCATCATCTGTTGCCATTTGCAAGCCCATAGTCCAGTTGAAAACTGGAAACGCAGCTACGAAAAGGGAAACATTGCAATCACAGCGCAAGGAGATCATTTTCACTTTCATTGGGTTTCCGAGGCGACCAAAGAAGAAATAACCAGAATGCCGGCTGTAGTGCGTGTAGCGATTTGGCTTCCGGATAGTTTTGCAGTAACACCCGTATACACATGTACACATGTACGTATCGAAGTATCTACCTATTTTGGCTTGCAGCCAAGCGAAACCGGTAACCGGAGTTGACACCTTACTTCGTTATGTTTTGAGTATTTTTTTCCACCATGTAGAAATGATTTTGTATTTCACCTTTTCATCTTTAATTATGTAAAAAAAAAATGTTGATGATGCTTGGATAAATTGAACTAAAAGCATGTTGACTTTATTTGGGCGCGTGATGACGAAGCTAACAATGTTCACGATCTACGCGCAACTAAATTACACTTGACCTTGTTTTAATTTTGATTTTATTTTAAAGTCTCACCTTTTGAGCTACTTAGCCGAGAGTGCAAATGATGTGACAACACACCGATGATGGATAAACATTTTGAATTTAATTCGATTGGATTTGAGTGATTCGGTGCTTCAGGGGTGTGTGCTCATATTTCTTGACAAATTGTTAATATCAGCGGAAGCTGGATCAAGGAATTTTCGACCACTTAAGTTAACCTCAAGAGCTCTTGCTAATTGCTTGTGAGCTAATGACCGGAACATTTTTTAGAATACTTGAGGTATGGGAGGGACAGACTGGATTTCACCAAAATTGTTAAAATTGCTCTTCGTTGTTAATGCGAGCGTTATTGTCTTCAACTAGAGCATAACAAGGTCAGCGATTAAGTCAATTGTATTCAGTTGCATAAGTGTGGATGGAAGGGAAAGTATATTTTACTAGGATGCTGATACAGTCAAGCACCAATCTTACTACTTATAGTGTCATGAACAGTTTTTACTAAAATTCAAAATGCCCATAATTGGCCCTTAAACGCGCAATCGGTTGATGTCAATCACTTACGTTTAGTCAGAAAGTGTCTGTTTGTGTCACTTGAATTATATTGATGTCTGATTGACGAAAATCAAAATAAGTTTAATTTTAAATGATGGACGTCATGCAGATTGATTCGTTTTTTTGTACTGGTTGGTAGGGCCGGATTCCTACCAGCGATGTGGGCACCGTAGCGCAAATGGTTAGTGCGTCGTACTACTGTGCCAGCGGTCTTGGGTTCGAATCCCGCCGCAAACACCTAAAAAAGTTTTTTACAGTGCCCACCTCTTCCGAATGCCTGACAAGCAGTCAAGAGTATCATTTGTCATGTAAAGCTTCCCAACTCGCCGTTCGGAGACGGCAGAAAACTGTAGGTCCCTTCCATTCGTGCAAAAATATAACGCGCACACACAAATGGTTGTGGGAAGCTAGGCTTGGTTCTACCTAGAACTGCTGAATCCAAATATTATTACAAAGATATCTATTTTATTCGAATCCCTCGCCAAGCGAAGATCGGTGGTAAGCTTTAAAACAGCCGATTCACAACTGTATTTGCCTCGACACCCAGACTGCCACTGTGACATCAAATCATTTAAACTTAAAAAGTTTTGCATCTGACTAGAGAGTATTTTTTCGAATGCTTTGAATGAGAAACAAAGAATACTAATAGGTCTGAAATCCGAAGGACAGAGAGGATTTGATTTTTTGGGGACAGGAATAATATTTGCAGCTTTTCATTGTTCAGGAAATTGACAACTATACAGACAAAAATTAAAAATATGATGAATATACGGCAGTAAATGAGGAATAAATAATTTGATAAATCGTGGCGAAATTTCATCAATATTGTCGGCGTATGCAAGTAGTTGAAAGGACTTTTGTAAGATCGTGCCTCGTCAGATTACGTATGCATTTTCTCCAGGAAGAAATACATGTGATAGAGACGGCATGCTCCTGATACTGTAGGCAACCTGCTTTGCAGTGCGCTATTAGCAATTAAAAAATAGGAGTGGAACAAAAAAGCGGACGGACTAGCTATTGCCGTGAATAACAGTGAAGCTGACAACCCCAAACTGCCATCGATTGGAACTTTATATCGACCATATCTATAACTGAAAAGGAAGCGAGCTTTTTGCAGCTCTTGAGAAGCGATTGCGCTACATCTCGTTTATTGCGGCCTTACCTACCGAAATAATCACAGGATACTGTGCCATAGGAGCTTCGATTAGCAAATGCCTTACTGGTTCCATCGATATCTGGACAAGTTACAGAGACGATGAATAAACATGTTTGATCCAACTATAATGCCTCACATTATAAGAACGACATCTCCGCGCCTTAGACCACATATTCTTGGAAACCATGGCAAAGCTAGCAAATTTGAAGATATCAGAACTACTGAAATTGACAACAAGCACGAACTGGCTTACAAGTTACTGTATAAAAGGAAACGTTCGCAAACTATGCAGTGATGAACCCCCTTCCAGTGGAAACGATGCGCTATACCATCACACACCCTTCTCTATCTAATCTACCCTAATCTAATCTAGTAAGTCTGTTTTAGTGCATTTTATCAGATGGAGACTTTTTCTGTTTGGAATGATATGTTGGCAAATAAAAATTAAGTTTCCATACGTCGCTGATTCAAATCCGGCTCGAAGGACCATGTTTTACTTGGCATAAAATGAAGAGCGCAGCAATTCGTTTTCATACCAATAATGATGTGTCATATTTAATTTCATATTTTGAATGTTCTACAAATTTCCCACAATTGACATCAGTAATGAGTGCTGCCAAATTGCTTCAATTATTTCCTTAATACAAGTAAAGTAATATAAAGTTATGTACTTCAAAATTAATAATGGTTTTATTCTTTAACAAGCTTATTTCCTGATGTTGTTTATTAGGTACTCATAAAATACATATGTATATGTATCATTAACTTTAAATATAGTTTCCGTAAACCGTTTTTATATCACAGACATACGAGTAAGCTAATTAAGATCCAACTTCATGAATATAACTCCCATAAATAGCGATATAATCGCCTCTTCATATTTAATTAGACGCGTGTGGTTAATGTGAAAATAATCACTCAATCCTGACAAAGTATGGCCAATCAGTTTAACATGCCTACGCTCTTTACTGTGAGATTATAACAACAATAGAAGCGCGCACAATAAGCGTCGCTGTTGTTTGAAAATGACTGTGCAAGATTACAACAATCTGTTAGATGCTGGAATATTAAAAAAGGTGTGTTTTGCCTTGGCAGTGAATTTATTCACTATTACCTGTTCAAATGAATTATAATGCTGTGCAACTTTACATGACCACCGGCAGTTTATTTGAATCAAAAAACGATTGCTTCTCCATCAGACGGAAGTTGAACTGCGTGAATGACGTAAAACCGATTCGTTTCCTTTAGGAAGTTCAATAGCCTTGAGTGAAGTACTTAGTCTAATCAATCATTTGCTAGAATATTTATAATATTATTCATGATTACACTTTGAAAAGTTTATGGGAGCTGTCATGTCTCGTTGAATTCGATTTAATTGTTTAACCAGAAGTTTGGTAGTCTAAGAATTCTACAAAAGTACAACTTTTGGTGAACGCTAATTCAAGGCAATTCACAGGTCTTTAGAATATTTATGAAATGGTACAATGCGATTTTTTGAAGGTTGTCGCTGGAATTATGAAAAATATAATTAATTTCCTAATTAATAATTCCACTACATGTAGGAAAAATATTCACCCACATAATAAAAGTTGGTGACTTGATAATATTTACTTTGTTTGCAAATGTCATGTAACAGTATGTATTTAGTTTTGGCTAAGGATGATGTAAGCAAAAATTTGCTCGGTTTGGATCTATTACACTTATAAGTGAAAGTTGTGCTATTATACAAGGTGGCGTGAAAAATAATCACCCGATGTTGTATTGCTATCTATTTGAAATGAAATGACATTAATGTTCTCTGCGAGTTTCCAGTGAGCTTGTTCTAATAGACCCATGCATTAAAAAAAAAAATAGCCCCCAAAAGAAAGAAGTCTGGAGCGGTCATCTTGCCAGTCAGTGCAAATGGCCAAAACGAGATATTAGGCGACCCGGAAATGCATCCTTAAAAATGTCTATTGTCGCGTAAGCTGTGTATGTGGTTGCACCGTTCTGTTCGAACCATATGTCCTCCAGTCCCAATTCATCAATTTGCGGCAATAAACCAACATCGACGAATTAGACAGAACACAGAACATCACAATAGACTGCGACAACTTTGAGGTAGTAAAGGGCCTTGTCTACCTCAACTATACCATTAAAAGTGACATCTCATCGGAAATCAAACGAAAGATTACTCATGCCAATCGCTGTTTCTTTGGGCTTAAAAGGCAATCAAGTAGTAAAGCCCTTTCCCGATCGACTACAAAGACTCTATATAAGACCCCTACCCTCCCAGTCCTGCTATATGGAGCTGAACCTTGGACCTTATCGAAAGCGTATGAAGATATCCATGGTCGCTTCGAGAGAAAAATGCTTCATAAGATATTCGGTCCCGTTTGCGTTCACGGGTTTTGGAGGAGTAGATATAACCACGAATTATGCGAGTTGTACAGCGACATCGGCATAGAAAAAAAAAACTGCGCATTGCTTAAGATGGCTCGGACATACAGAGCGAATGGACACCAATACACCAACCCAGATGGTCAGGGCAACAGAGGACATCCTCGACAAAGATGGCGCGCATAAGTGGAAAACGATTTGCAAGTTAATCAATTTTAGCCGATCTTCGTAGGGGGATATGATATAGTTGTCGGCCCAAGGGAGACCGCGATAGGCAAAACGGATAAGCCTGCGCTGTACAGCTTCGATTATAAGGGAGTGATTGACGTGAAATGGCGATCAAACTTGGCAGCCGTCAAACAGACGTGGTCTAACAAAGGTCATGTTAAGAGATTTGTTAATGTGAGGGTTCGAGAATTCTTTGGACCAGCGTTTAATTAACCAGAGAGATGAATTGGCGCTGTGTATTATTTGATCAATGTGAGAGCGGAAGTTAAGCTCTCTTTTACAAATAATACCAAAATCGCGTATTGAGGAAACTGAGGGGACAGACTCGTTACCAAAGTAATAGGTTCTGAGCGGTGGGGGATGCGTTTACGGGAGAAGGTTACGGATTGACATTTATCGACGTTAAGTTCTATAAAGGTTCTGAGGGTGGAAGGAGGCGTTTACGAGAGAATGCTATGGATTGGCATTTACCGACGCGACGTTAAGTTCTAAAAAATGTTTGTCACACCATGTAAAGAATTCATTTAGGTCGTTTTGAAGTAAAAGTGAATCGGTGGGGGCAGATATTACCTTAATGATTTTCAAGCTATCCGCGTAAATAGAGAGATCGGAGTCTTTTATGAAATGACCAACATCATTTATTGTTAAAACAAAGATCCGTGGACCAAGATGACTGCCTTGAGGAACATCTCAAATGGCATTGATGGGAACATAGACTGAAAATCTGATCTGATATAATGACGTTTCTAGGTATGATCTCAGCCTGTCAGCCATGAAATGAAAAACGGTCGAAAACCGAGGGTTGTAAGCTTAACGTAGGTATATAGTTTGGTGATTGTACTGTAGTAGTAAGTGCGTTGGACTACTACGCAATGCTGCCCGGGTTCAATCCCTGGGTCCAACACCGAAAAGTTTTTCATGGTGTCACCTCTTTCGAATGTCATTTGTCAATGAGCTTCTCAACTCGCCGTTCCGAGTCGGCAAAAAACTGTAGGTCCCTTCCATTCGTGCAAAAATATATACGCACATACAAATGGTTGCGAGAAACAGGCCTAGGTTCAGCCCGAGCTGTAGCGCCATATAAAGTAAAGATTGATTTTATCAAACGCCGTACTGTAGTCGGTGGTAATGACATCCACTTCCTGATCTGCCTCTGGTGCTTGCAGCATTTTGGAAACGAATTTAGTCGTTGTGGACCTACCCTGTTGAGGGGAAAATATAGATATGCAAGGGTGTCTACTTATTACATAGCGCTACTTTATATATTCATCTTATTTTACTTGTACTCGTACATATGTATACATCACACACAACTCACAGGTCAATCATCATTGCTTTGTTACGTTAAATACCATCCAATTTCCATAGTTGTTGTGACTGTAATTATCGACTTGCGACAATTTACAAGTCCCATTTGCCACTATCGACTAAACTATTCCATAAACCATTCCTTGGTACAGTTTACATAACTAATGTGCCATTATATCAGCATCGTTTACCCGTCCAGATTTCTATGGCAGATTAGAGGTGCTGCCAAAGCATTGCGTTCGCTATAATTTATTGTCACGTAAAGGTGGTTTTTTAAGAAGTTATTTATATAGGTACATGGTGTCTAGTGACAGTTGAATTTATTGGCTTTCTACTGCAGATCATGCGATCGCTAGTCTGCAAGATGATGTGCCAAAAAAAGTCTTCTGACTAAAAAGGGTGTTCAACGAATTTCAACTAAACCAGCAAGTGACCGTCAAATTGATAACAATCAGCCAAAATCCAACGACAGTGGAATCGTTTAAAACAATTAGGTACTAAATTGTAAAGTGAACACAGCTAGCTTGCTACCGCCTTAATCCAAAGCAGCATTGTAATAAATTCACACAATCAATTAAATAAATTTCGATATTGTACACCGCTTACAGGTTTGCTCGCCTAATTTGGTCAGTGGGGAATGGGGATACCGTGGTTATAGCCATAGGCACACACTGCTTGTTGTTTCAGCTGAATGCCAAAACAAATACACGTATTGATTTATACTTTGGCATTGCATTTCAAATTGAAACGTTTGACTCAACTTCAAGAGAGAATTTCAAATTCGTGCACTACATTTGGATAAAACACCCAAGTGGTGTAGTGGCTCTACACCTTATCGAAACCGGTTACAATTAATTACACCAACCTGGGTCATTGTTTTACAAGTTTAACCTACAAATACAGCGCCCACCGTACCGCCAGTTGACCAAACGTACCTATCACTGGAGGCAGCTACTAATCGCTACTATGGGTAGACTGTCATTCTATACGCTGCTGAGGTCGATAGTAGATTAACGAACGTAATGTCAAATCTAACGCCGAACGGCGTCCCAGCTGTCGTGGTAAATGCCATTGACAACGCAGTATAACCGATTAGGTAATAATAAATAATGTAGATCACTGTCGTTATCGTTTTTATGGAATCATTATTCTGTTTTCTATATATGCTGTTCTCTCCGCTATTGGTTTTTTATGTTAGGCAGACTTGAAGGTCGATATTGAAAGTGAGGCTGTTTTATGGATCAGCTAAGTTTTGTGTGTGAGGCTCCCGGACAGTGACGATATCTAAAAAAAGTCAATGTTTTCAATAGATTAGAGACTGATTATTGGAGTTCCTATGCTAACAAATATTTGTGAAAGTTTCAGCACAATGATAAAATATTTCTAAAAGCTACTCGTAGAAGTTTGTAGAGTATAGACATCTTCTTTCTTTCTATAGGGTGGCACTACAGTTCGGGGTGAACCAAGGTGCCTAACGTATTGAAATATAACCCCATCCAAATAATGTAACTACAGTTGAAATCTGTTATAACAATGTCAAAGGGACCCTAGAATGTTATCGTAATCATTCACTGTTATACCCGATGCAATATATTTTTACACCACTTTCAGTTGTTAAAATAATAGCATACATTTGGGCAAAGGAAAATGATTGTCATCAATTTAAATACTATTTCGACGCACCATTTGTTTCAAACATCACCGCTTTGCCCTATGAATGCGTACTTATGTACATATGTATGTATATAAATATGTTATTATAATATCATGTGATCATGGCTTTACTCTGAACATCATCGTTTCGTTTCGTCTTTTTTCGCACTTTTTAGCTAGTTTTTCCCGTAGTCGGGGTTTAGTTTTTCTAACTTAATTTTTTATTAATATTTTATTAAAGCAATGAAAAAAATAAGAAAAATAATATTGCAAGTACGGTTCATCTAGATCTAGAAAGCACAGTTCTGATTTTGGAAATAAATTTCAACAATTTCAAAGCTGTTGCAGTGTCATTATTTCAATAACAGGCGTGTTTTTTTTTCAAATCTGTATAGAAGACTAAGGGCCGTTTTATTCACTCGAAGTTGAACACAACTTGGGGATTTTTATTGTCAATTTGAGAAATTTGCTTTTATTCACTAAAAGTTGACTCTCTCAACTTTCAATATTCAAAAGTTGAGAAAATCAAAAGTTGATCAACTTTTGATTTTTCAACTCCCCGAAATAGTAGAAGTTATCCTAGCAAACTTGGGATTTTGTTTAATTTCTGTTTATTCACTATAGTTGTTGACGGTTCGCTTTCGACGTGGATGTCAAAAATAAATATATATTATTAAACTAGTTGATGTACCCGCTTTGCAGCGCATACAAAAATATTCTTTTTGTATGTAGATACGGGTATATATTTGTAATAAATCGTTCAATTGTTCAATTGTTGAAATGTGCGAAAAGTTTTTGTGTAAAATTGTCATCTCGTCAATAATAAATCTCAAATCCAAAGTTGAGATTGACATATTATGTGTCATCTGTTACAAATATCCTAGGAAATTTTTCGAAACAGCAAGTACGCCAACTTCCGAATTTCAACTTCCAAACCGAGAGTTGAAATAGTGAAAAAAAACATTTTTCAACTTGCCGTTCAACTCTCGAGTTGAGGTTAACTCTGAAGTTAGCCAACTTGGGAGTTTTCGGCAAGTTGAACAATAGTGAATAAAAATAAAAAGCTTTTTTTAAATCTATACTAGACGTGTTTTTTTTGTAACCTACATAGGCTTAACATGGGTTGGGTACGATATCCCGCTTTTTATAATCCCGTTTTTAAAATCCCGACCTTAAAATCCCGACTTTAAAATCCCGCTTTTTATAATCCTGCTTCTTATAATCCCGCTTCTCATAATCCCGTTTTAATAATCTCGTTTTTGCAATCAGAACTATTTGTTTTATTTTAAAAAAATGCCTTGCAATCAATTGCATGTTAAACAAATTTCGCGCGAAATAACAATAAATGACAAATATGTATAACAATTCAACGAATATGCAAATAAATTAATTATACTCAGAAGTTGTAAATATATTAAATACTTACATTCATTGAAATATTAATGGAACAACCAATTTTTTTTTATGTAATTAGTTCAATATTATATTGTGGGCGATACGACGCAGAAAACCTGATTTTGAAATACAAAATTGGGCTGCTGAGAATCGGGCAAAGCGGGATTAAACGGGATTTAAATAAGCGGGATTTTAAGACGCGGTATTTTAAGAAAACGGGATTTTAGAAGACGGTATCTTAAAACTTTTTTTTCGGGATTTTTGAAAAACGGGATTTTAAAAAGCGGGATTCCGATACGCTCCCGCTAAACATGTTCCAGCAGCATGTTTACCCACGTAAAATACACAAAACCTTAGCCTGGATAATTATAGAGTCTTATTTTTACACTGAAAGCTTTTTCGAATTCTATATAGGTTACAAAAAAAAACACGCCTATAGATTTGAAAAAAAGCACGCCTCATACATATTATTTCTGTAGTATAGGTACCATTTGCGGCTCTCATACTTAACCAATCTTAACAAATGAGGTGTCAAAAGAAAGAGAATTTCCTTGAGCACTGACGAAGTGCACATTCAATTTATAAATTTAAACAAATTAAAAAAACCGATCGAAACAAATATTTTACCCAAAATGAACTTCCTGGGATTTCTATCAGTTGACAGGTGGAAATCATATGGGAAGTTTGGATGTTGGATGGGAAATTCGGATTTTGGGGGTTGGAATTTGTCTTGCGAGAGTTCTCGCACGGGCACCTTAGTTTGCTAAAGTTTAGTAAACTGTGATTTGAACGCGAAAATGACTCATATTCTACAGTTTGTCCGTATTTAAAAAATCTCAAAATCTGACGATCTTATGACAACTATTACCTTTTTTGCTATGAATTATTAATAAAATCTGAATCCGAATTTTAAAATAATCTGAAATATAGTTTTCATAACCTCATATCCTTCTAGCTTAACCAACTCTAGAATAAGTGGGTTCTTTTTGTAACCTACACAATACGCTTATAAAAGCTTTCAATGTAAAATAAAATAACAACTAAACCTAAGTACACAAATATATATGGAATAAGTTTAGCCTGGATAGCTATCGGGTATTATGAGATAGGCTGTGCTTCCCAATTACTTTCAGGAACATTTATTTGAAAATATTAAAAATTACAAGACGTTGTCATTAATGAAAAAATGTTTTCAATGTCTTCAAAGGAAAAAAGGTAAATAAACAAAAATAAAAGCTAAATTATAAAATTTCTTAATACAAATACATATTCTGATTTTAATTAGCTAAAGAAAAATAGATATGTACCACAACGGAAGTGTCATCTATGTCACTATGCCCCGTGCTGCCAGATATCGTTGTTTTGTGCGAACTTTTTCGTAGCCTAAATAGTTTAAAAAAAACACACCTATTATCATCTCTTATTCCTACTTGCTTCTATCGAAGTGAAAATCCACAAAATCCTTGATAATGCGAAACGCACACTTTGCACTTGACTTAGTTTACTTAGATGCAATAGAATCACAAACAATAAAATTAAACTACCTAATTTATTATCGTGTTGATAGGTTTATTCTTAGTCACACAATCAAGTAACAGATGTGTGGGAAATTTGTCGTCATCTTTCGTTTATTTGTAGAATATTCTCATACCCCTTTCGTAGTGAATGAGCTTTTTTTCACTCAATACAATAAAGCTTTTGCGCCGGTACAAACAGTCAATGCATAATGCGAAATGTATTGTGCAAGGACAAATGCGCTCTGTAGTTGTGTTCGTCAATCGATTGTCGGTCCGAGTATATGCGACCTTGACATACTTTTTTTTTGTTATGTTAGTGCAGCAAGTGTTACTGTATGTATGAGTGACCGTTAAAGACTGTTAGAATTTATTAAGAGAGGAGGTACTGTGGGAATTCACATGTGCGAAGTGTTTACTTGAAGTTGAACTTGACTGTGAAGTTCTCATCGGAATAAAATTTTAAGGATAATTGCAAAAGCGCTGATGTTTGACCGTGAGTACTGCTTATATCGGATTGTGTACGTTTGTAACGCATACATATTTATGAATGCATGTTAGATTGTTTTAAGTTTTGATTCAAGTTCACGAGTGAAATAACATGTTTCTTCACTATTTTGTATGAAGGGTTATAAACTGTTTCATTTACCAAAAAAATACGGCATCATTAAATAATGCACGTTTTACAGTACGGTGCTGAAGAAATGTGAAGTAAAGAGGATTCATGCAATTGCTCAAGGAAGTCAAAAAGTCTATAAACGTTGTGCGTTGCTGTCACGATAGTTACAAGTTCTTTGTGCACCGCACAATGTAAAACTCTGATAAATTTTGCTAGACAGGACTCAGGTCTAGCAAACCTCTCAATCATATTCCCTCTGTGTATTCTTAAGTTAGAAGTAGGGAAAAAGACACTCATAATGATGACAATCACGAAGCTACAAGAAAAACGTGGCCTCTAATGATAAAAAGAGATCCTGACAGAATAATTTTAAAAATAAAAAAAGGGTGCTTCAGTACCACACAAGGAAATTAACAATAAAAATTACCTGTGTACAGGTAGAGGACACGGTGCATACATACTTGTATATCATTTTAGGAAGACATTATTTCCAAGATCTAGCAGAACTTTCCGGAAAACAGCTTTACTAAGGTTACTGGTTGGTTCAGGAATCCCTAGTCAAAACATGACCGCAAGTAAGTAAACTTAACCCCAAAGTTATAGCCTTACCTCGCCATCGATAAAGGGAGCTTTGTATCCTGTAGAAGCTTTTAACGTATTTCTCTGCAACACCTTAAGACTTTGTATACTATGTACATCTAAAGAGAGTTTCAAAGTTTTATTGATATATTCGAATGGATAATTGAGAAGTTTCTTATGACATATGTACATATATGATAATCTCAAAAGAGAGTAGGTATCCCTTCTGTGTAGTGAGAACTTTTCAAAGAGGACAGCAACGGTTGCAAAATTTGTGTCGTGTTCGTGTCCCACCGAGCGAGGTTTCCTTTCAAAGGAGATAGAAAGAAATGAAAATCGCAACAAGAAATCTTTTATTACTGTTTGAAAGTCCAACAAAAATATTCAAACAGTTACATATAGGACCAAACTGTCCTGGATTAGACAGCCAAATCGAGTTTTTAAGGGGAGAAATTGTAAAACGGACCCAATGCAGTGATACTTTTGAACACGATATTAATAGAAAAATTATATAGTTGAAATCAATGAATAAATAATGTCTGATTGTTTTTTAATCAATAACATTTCCTTTAACTTTTTTTTTGAAACTCAATCATATTCCTAATATTACATATGCATAAGAAAAAGGGTTTTTTCCCAAAAAGTGGGGGTTTTCATGGGCGTGTCCATAAGTGAACTCAAAAATATTTTTAAGCTGGTGCCAGGAGTAATCATTCCAAATTTCAGGTTCCTAGCTTTATTGGTTGATTTAATGCCAACTTTTAGGCCATTCTGCCCCATTGTACGCCCCAGCGTGCCGCCCAGAGAGTACTGTACTAAATGAGATCGTTATTTCTATTGTATTTCGTCTTTTCGTTGGCATCTGTTGCGAGTGCGACTGTGAGTAAGTCACGACAATTCAGTGCGAAGCTGCGGAAGTTTTTTGAAGTGAATACTTCTTTAGCGACGTATTGTTTTTGAAAACGAGTTACGATAAATAAGCAACGATAAATGCGTTACGATAAATTTCGATAAATGTGTTTCGATAACGGGGAAATGATTCCATACCGGGGTCCGTCTGTATATATGCCTGTCTGTCCGTCCGTCTGTCTGTCTGTCTGTTTGTCTGTCTGTTTGTCTGTCTGTCTGCCTGCCTGTCTTCTGCCTGCCTGTCTTCTGCCTGCCTGTCTTCTGTCTGTCTGTTCATCTGTACATCCGTCCGTCCGTTTGTCTGTCTGTCTGTATGTCCATCCGTCCGTTTGTCTGACTGTCTATCCGTCGGTTTTTCCGTCTGTCCGTCCGTTTGTCTGTCTGTCTGTCTACGTTTTAACATCTAAACCGCTGAACCAAATATAATGTAAAGGGAGCACTGGAGTCAAGTTATTAACAGAACCTTTTCACGCCTAAGCCGCTTAACCAATTGTAATGTAATTTGGCAAAGCGATAGTCTGGGACCTGATGAAGGACATAGGCAAGAAAACTGCTCGCTAGGGGGCGCTGGAGTCAAGCTATTAACAAAACCTTTTTACGCCTAAACCGCTGAACCAATTGTAATGTAATTTGGCAAAGAGATAGTCTGGGACCTGAGGAAGGACATAGGCAAGAAAACTACCCGCTAGGTGGCGCTGGAGTCAAGTTATTAGCAACTTCTTTATTAACTGACCAAAATGATTCATATTGACAATTTATGTTGCTATATACCAAAAGAGAAAACTACAAAAGCTGGTCTCGATGTGTGGCACTGAAGTCGAGTTATTAACAAATTCTATATTTAATGAAATGTTGATAGCTGTTCCTTTCATAATTTATATTACAAAAATATAGTCAAGCTTACATTCATATTTACTAAATTTTACTACACATTTTCTATCGATTGTACTAGACAAATTTCTTCTTCTCTTACACATAACACATACACAACTGCTTTGAATTGGATAAGTATTCACATCCACCGTGAGCTTATGCGGGTGAGGCTCAAACATTTTTTTGTTTTTGTCCGTCTAATGGAATTAAATTAAATAATTTCCAACAGATATGGTAGTCCGCGTCCGATCAAGGAAGTGTCCGGCTAATTGAACGTAAAATGCATGCAGTCTGAAACATAAAAGCGGGGTTATAAAAATTTGTCCGTCTAAGGGATCTGTCCATCGAAAGGAGCTGTCCGTAATGGGAAATTTTACTATATACATATAATAATGTACATTTTATTTTTTAAAAACAAAAATCCGTCCATGGAATATTGTCCGTCTAAGGGAGATGTCCGCAATGACATGCTAAGCCTTTTATTGCAAGTTAAGAATTTCGTACCTTGGGGAAGTCAATTTGATTGCAGTCCTAGACAAACATATATGTACATAGTCCACATATGTATGTATTTACGTAGCCAGTCGACCTTTGAGTATTTTTCAATTGTACTCAGAGTGCAATATCAAAGCTTACTTGGCCATGACATTTACTTTTATCTCAGTATCTGTCGAAAGCTCACACTCACATCAGGCATCACTCATTCATAACTTCTAATTTCAATGTTAGCCAATTACCCTCGTACGTACATACATTTGTATGAATAGCATCAATGTCAACGTCATCGTGTTCTCAGACAGAACCTAATTAATGCACATTTCAGTGCACGACACGAAACTGCAGCGCGCACATGATGCACAATTTTAGTCGGTATCCAGCTCTGCTGCTCGTCTAGCGTCGGTGTGTAATTTGTTTGCTACTACAAGTGGCATCCGGAAAGAGAAAGTGCTGTGCAAACGAAGGGAATCCACAAAATAGAACTTTATTTCGTAATTGCCGGTGTAGTTGTGCTTGGTCGGGTGTAGATTGTGGGAGAATGTATTGATGATTGGTGGCGCGACCCTACAGGAGCAATTTATTGAATTTGCAAATTCTATTGAACAGTTTTGTTGCCTTGTTTCGGTTCGCGCAACCAACAATGACAGTTTATTAGTGCAGAACACTAGCAAAGCTTTTTGTTTAAGTGGTGTGTAAAATTATCGAATATTTTTTTGTAACGTGAAGCAGTTATGGCCTACGAGAGTAATTGCGATGAAGACATCGATAATCTGAGCAGACTCTTCGGATGCAGTAATTTACAGTTTAATGTGATATCGGCTAAATTTTTGCCGGGCAGTAGGTCCGGCGATAATTACATGTCCGAGGTGAAGCGAGTCATACTTAACGGTCGGGACGCTAACAATAAAGGTACATAATAGAAAAAAGCACGCGTACTCGTACTCGTACACAATCAAATGTTTAGCGTTTTTTTTTTGCAAATATTTTTTCAATTTTATTTGAAAAGCTCCGCACAAGACCTTGTGGCATGTCAACTACTAACAAGTAAGAATGACATTGAAATGCCGCCGAAGAAGTGCATCCATACACGAAGTAAATCGTCGCTGTATGCGGTAGCATGTGATGTTATTGTAAGTCACAAATACCACTGTGCGGTGTTGATAAACAAAAAACAGCTGATGCATAATTTGCTCATCGCGGAATGTAATGACGACATATTTTATGCAGCATCAACTGCCTGTGGTGTACGAATGTGATGTTATTTTTTAAGCTTTTTATGGTTGAATGCTGATTTAATGAAATAATCGACATGTCAACTTCAATCGTGTTTTTCTTAATTAAGATGATTTAGATAAGTAAATAGTAAGTTGCCTAGTTGCAAAACTCTATTCTTTCAAGACTACATACATATACCTATGCACATGCATAAATAATGATGCAGTTTGATAGCCTAGGACAACTTTGCGAGACTTATATTGTGAGCTGTAGACTACATAATATAGATACGTACATGTCAACACATCAATTAAGGTTTATATTTTTATCATGGAAAGGTTCATGAACGAGCAATGTTTGGAAGTTATTAAAAATTACTAACGAAATCCTGAGTCGGTGGTCGCATTATAAAAGCGCTTACTCCAATTTTCGGTCGTAGTAATCGTCCCACCAGACAAGCTGTGCGTACTATAGTGGATAAATTCTTGTCAAAATATTCACTATTGAATGTTCCTGTACCAGTAGGAGTATCGAAAATATCGCAGCCGTAAGTGCTTCAGCTAAAAATGAGCCAAATCAGTGAATTCTACACAGTTGAGAGAATTTTAAAGCTCTCAGTTTACATTGTGGCGAATTTTGCGCAAAGAAATTGACCTACACCCTCACAAGATCAATTTAACCCTCGTCTTGATCATTTGAAAAGCCGAAACATTTCCGATTGTGCTCTGCAAAATTTTGTAGAAAATCCTGAATTTTGCTAGATATCCTGATAAGTGTTATAAAATGAGAGTGCAATTCGTCACTGCTCCAGGACATTCTCTTTCTTTGGAACTGCATTTGCTAATATACGTTGAAATAATGTTATTTTATTTACTCAACTCTACTTGTTAACAAATTTTATTACTGATGAGTAGAGACCGGATTATATGCAACATAAAAACCCTGAAATATGCATGCAAATATGCATGAAAAATACGCAAAATATGCAACATTAAAAACTAAAAAAATATTAGTTTTAAGATTTTTATTTCTAATTCAGCACAGTTTTAATTAATAGAAAAAGAAATACTAATTAATAGTAATAATTATATAAAACGAATGTAATTAGCAGTTCTTAAATTTATTTGTTAATTTTATAAACGTAAATCAATCAGGTATTGCTCCAAATGTTCGGTGGTAATATTGTGCCTTCGATCACTGAAAATATTTCTGTAATTGAAAAAGGACCATTCCACATCCACTGAGGTAACTGGGCAGTATTTGAATTGGGGTGCAAGGTTAGCACTTATCGGTTCTGGCAAAAGTTCACCCGTCCCATTGATAAAACTATTTACTTGGCACAAAGATTCAAAGCCTGGCTTATTGCTCAATTTTTTTTTCATATTTCTCCTTAAGTTTAGCGGAGAATATATCTGGCAATGAGGAGTTCATTCGGCGTATTTTGTTTATCTTCAACAAATTCCATCAATGCCATACCCTGAGTTTCGAGCTTTTTAATACTCCCAGGTATTGGGAAAAAAGAGTGCTAATTTTTAATGCTGGGTTGTTAAACGCTTAATTGGCATTTACAAACTGCTACAGCCTCCGTACAATCGAAGTCTGTAATTACGCCTTTTATGTCCTTAAAATGTTCTGCTCTACCTTTTCCCGCGTGAATCGTGGTGCCGCCAAGTAGGTTTGTAGCGAAAATATGCATCATCACTAGATTTTCAGTATAATGTGCAAAAATATGCAACAACCGGTCAAAATGGTCAAAATATGCAAATGCATTAATCCGGTCTCTACTGATGAGTGATGAACAATATTCAGTTGATAAGCTTTCGGTTTCGCTAGAGATTTAATTACATAGAATAGATAATAAAGTATTTAAAAACAATAACATGACAAGTGATGCGTGAAGAAAAAAAATAATTACTTGTAAACATCGTATTCTACAACGAGTAAGTGTAATATTCTACGGCTGCTTCTGCCACACAAAGTAACGTAGGCAGGCAATAGATTCAAACAATATTTTTCTATGCAGAATCAACAAAAACAACCCTCTTGTTGATTCCATTCACTGACGATGCACATATGAGCAGTGACGTCAATTTTTCTAGTAATCAAAAAGATTTAGGGGGGTCGTAACATATAGTAGCAGTTAATCTGATATTTCTTCAAAATGTGTAATAAACTTTACACTGTTGGTTATATTTTGTAATCGCTGCTCACTTGCTGAATTTATTTCAGATTTTGCCTGTTAACACTTTAGGAATAAAAATGTGGTGAGACGAGCAATTTTTGTCAAATATTAATGTTTTTCTTAAACAAATTTAATCCAGAAATTTAAAGAAAAATTTGATTGTTTTCCATGGGTCACGACACTAGCTTTCATTAGACACCTAGACAGGGTTGAATTAGATTTTTTCATATCCTGTTGGACCAACCGAATTATTTATCTATATTTAAACCATATCATTGAGCCATAAGAAGCTTTGATCAGGTAAAGCTCGATAAACCGGTTGAGTTTTTGGCAAAAAAAAAAAAAACGGCAACACAGTCACAGTTTTTTTTTTAACTGCCATTCATAAACTACTCAGTTGTGTATGGTAAACTAGGGTATATTCGTCATCAGGGCACATTCGTCAAGCCCGTTTTTAGTATGAACCAGCCTTTATAGACTAACGCCCTTCTGTTTAAATACACCCTTTAACGCTGAAATGGGATCCATTGTAGTATAAAAGCTATAGTTAGCCAAAAAAAAAAATATTTCTGTTTTTGTGTGGTTCGATGTTATTTTTCAATACGGATACGTAAGCATTTAGCATGGCCAATTTTATATGAATTGATGATAGATTTTTATTTTTAGCATGGTATTGGTAGGTTTTAAGGTAGGAAACTAGAATCCATGTAGACTTTAAAAGTTAATGAAAAATGTGAAGTCAAAGACAATTTGAGAGTTCAAGGCACATTTGGCATCTGAAAAAGGGGCCCACCTGAAAAAGCACCATCTTCTTGGGGCGACTTCCGATTCAGTGAAAAGTCAATCAGAAGGTGGTTTTCAATCCATATACGAGGGAGGTCCGATAAGAACCTAGCCTCACCTCCCGATGGTGCCAGTATCGCAAGAGAGATTTACTAACGTCTAGTACATTCTCTTAGATGGCTACTGTCAAAAATTTCAGCTGAATCGGACCACGTATGGAAGCCAGCTTGTCCGCGAATTTTCGAATGAGGAGGTCATCGCCGCCATGGAGGCCTACTTTTCAGACCTTGAGAAAACCTATTTTTTGGATGGGCTAAAGAAGTTGGAGCATCGCTGGATCAAGTGTATCGAGCTAAAAGGAGACTATGTTCCGAAATAAATCGCCACTTTTCTAAAATGTTTGTTACTTATCGTACATACATATTATGTACTTCGCGGTAGATTTTGTTAAGAACCAAGGAGAGGAACCTTTCTAAATATGTAATAAGACTACTTTTCAGACCTTGAGAAAACCTATTTTTTGGATGGGCTAAAGAAGTTGGAGCATCGCTGGATCAAGTGTATCGAGCTAAAAGGAGACTATGTTCCGAAATAAATCGCCACTTTTCTAAAATGTTTGTTACTTATCGTACATACATATTATGTACTTCGCGGTAGATTTTGTTAAGAACCAAGGAGAGGAACCTTTCTAAATATGTAATAAGATATGTATGTGTATATGTGTGTACAATAGATTCTAACGCCTAAGACTAGTTCTATATACATATGAAAATCCTTAATTCAATAGTTTAACAAGTTAATGTTTAAAAAATTCAAATTTTTACGAAATAATAAAACGAACTGCAACGATTTCAAATTCAAGTTGATTTATTATTTGAACAAGTCAAATTATTTGTTGATACCGAGCGCGTATCCTATGGTTCAGACTTCAGAGGATGTTTTGTCGATGGTGGTTGCTAGCGAGAGAGATCGTTTGTTACGATGCTTGGTTTGACCATGCATTGACATCTTTCTTGTTTCTCTTTGTGATCATTTTCGTGGGTCCGCAATTACCGCAATTACCGCAACTGCCGGTCATGTACGTTGTGGGTGCGCAGCGCATTGATGTACACGTTCGGCTATTAAAGGGTAACAGTTGTTGAGTACCCAGAGTAGAACAGTAGAGTTAGAACCATAGGGTACGAGTATCAATGTTTGGTTGACAATAATTTCGATTTCAATTAATTCATTATTTTTACAAAATTTAAATAAACAAAATACTAAGTTAAAGTAATTTACGTAACAAGAATTAAAGATTAATTTTCATTCTTCAACACAAATTAAATTTTTTATTTTTTTAAATTTAAAAAAAAAGTATATTTCGTTAATTATGAGATTTCATAGCTTAAATATCCAAATTTCTTCCATCATCAAGCATTTTGGAATTCGTTGATAAATTTCGACACAGCATGACATAAAAAAAAGTGGCCACTGTGCCCCAGTTTAGCATACGTTTTTGATTTTATTGAAATTTATTTACTTTGAATGAAAGAATATGGGTTTATATAGTGATCTTTTCTGTTTGAATAAAAGCGCTTGAAAATTGGAAACTTTTGAAAATTAGATTCGCCAACTTTTTTTTTTCTAATTTTCGGGCTTCCACTGTACTAAATTTTAAACCTCTAGATCTAGACTGTATTTGGCTCTGACAGCTTGTGACAGGCGGACGGACAGACACTGGAGTAAGGCCATATTAAAGGGTGAGTTTACTGCGAACTTGGGATCTATTGTGCCCTAGAGAAAGGAACATTCCTCTCATCATTATTCCTATTGGAACTGGTTAGAGAGGGTTTCGCACACACTTAGCCCATATAAAAATTCCTTAGATCATAGCATCTCATCCAGGCTAATTCCGCAGTAAAACCGTAGTAGGAAATTGGGTGCTACGAGTGGTAGAAACTCTGCTGTATTTTGGTTTTTACCCAAGCCTTGAACCTTTTCTGGGTTAATGGCCCACATTCCACCAGTATGTGTTCTGGAGTTTCACAGGACTCCTTGCAAAACCTGCATCTTCATCTGATAGCCCTAGCTTCCTTAGATGTCCCTTGAGTTTACAATGATAAGTGTCATCACTGAATACTGCCTTATAGAAAGACATGCAATCAGTCTTGTAATCCCATCCAACGATTGCAGAGACGATGATGAGGAAGAAAGCAATGTTCATCTTTTTTGTACCTTGTTATGTACCTGTACCTGGGGGCATTCCAGTTGAATAATCTCGGCGATCTGGCACAAACCGATGTGGTTCAATTGACCTCTACTGGTTCAATTGACCTCTACTGATCTAAGTGTACTGGCGTAATGCCGGTAGCTAGTAGCTACTACCACCTTACCTATTGTTTTTTGTATACCTAAGCGATAAACAAGTTATCTAATGTCCACCCATAGATACATGAATTATTTAACTTTATCTATTGTCGTACTTGTACTCATAACATAGCTACTGAAATCAGTGCTGTCGAGTGACAGTCCTGCGAATGATCGTCCTGCGATTAATTTCCTTCTACTGAATTTCTGACAAATATTGAAGATCACAATTTGATTGCGTATCGCCATACTGTATATCTGCACAGATATTGGTCGCTCTGCAATAGATATATATTTTTGTACGAATGGCAGGGACCTACAGTTTTTGGCCGACTCCGAACGGCAAGTTGAGAAGCTTCTTGACAATTGATACTCTTGGAATGCTTGCCAGTTTTTTTTTACGTTTTCCACATTGTCTCTTTGTGGCAGTTTGGAAGACTTTTTCGACTTAACGAAGATATTGCATTCGAACTATTCTGGCTTACTAAATGCTTGCTGCCTCGGGGGTTTAGTGGATGTAGCTAACGTACCCCGCAGAGGTTGTAGGTTGGTTCCTAAGTGGAAAAATTAGAGTAAAATGGACCGCAAAGAGTGCTGGGATAAGAATCCCTCACCACCACAACAACAAAAACAAGAATGTACGACTCGTCGTTATATCTACTTCTGCATATTCTGTTAATACAAATCTGATCCATACAAACGACCGCTGGATCGTTGGCTTTGCTTCTCAATTGCCTTCTAAGAAAAAAGAAACATCGATTGGAAAGATTGGTTATTCAATTAATTTCTGCGCTGCGCTGGTGTGATAGCCAGAATTTCCTGCTGAGCCTATGACTGTAACCTAGTTAGGCTCTTTCGTCTATAAAGGAATAGAGGATCATGAGCCTATCTCTGAATTTCCAGTTTTTATTCTGATCTTGTTAATTTTCTTTTCATTTCTAGAGACGTCCATGTCGTTGATTATCAAGAGGCAAATCGCTAGTCGTTCCCGGCGTCAACTCTATCGCTGTGATGAAGCTTTCCATAATGAAATTACAGCTTACAGGAAAGTAGTACCTATGCTAGAGCAACACATATCTCCAGGCACATTCTTTCCTAAATGTTATTTCGCTGGTGCCGATGACTCGGGCGAGATAATAATCCTGGAAGACTTAAAGGAAAAAGATTTTTTGATGCTCAATCGTTTGCACGGACTCGATTTCGAGCACTGTAAGCTGGTTATGCAAGTAAGTGTGGAATTGATTTATTATACGCGCGTACAATCGATAACAACTAATAAAGAAAATTTCTGAACTGCTTTTAGGAACTGGCAAGGCTGCATGCGGCATCGATTGGCGCCAAACGTGTCGAGTGCACTGAGTTTCATACAACTATGAAGTGCCTCAAAGATATTGTTTACTGTGAGGATGCCAAAGAGTTCTACAATAATGTCCTAGAGTCAGCTATTGAAGAAGCGCTAGATAGTTTAGAAATATCCAACGGAGATGGGAGCCTTACAGATGCTATACGGCTAATAAAACTTTTACAACCAAAGCTTTTTGAAAAACTTAAAACCGATATTTTGAACCAAAGGGCCCCGAACACTGTCATTTGCCATGGTGATCTTTGGATGAATAACATGATGTTCAAGAATGATTCAGAGACGGGAAAACCCAGCGCTGTTAGGTTCTTTGACCTGCAGGCTATGCGGTATTCATCACCAATCTTCGACATACTGCATTTCCTCTTTACAAGTACAAAACGTGATATGCGCGACGTCTATATGAAACAGATACTAGAAGCGTACTGCCTAAGAATGAACTGGCACATTAATCAGCAAAACTATCCCGACGATGGATACGATTTAGATGCCATAAAGGATTCCTTTACACTGCAGAGTATTACTCAGGAGTTTCGAGAAAAAATACTCTATGGTCTAGCGATAGCCGTATGGATACTGCCAGCAGTGACATTCGATCCGAATAACGTGCCCAATTTGGATCTGCTTAGTGCGACAAATCAGCATGGTAAAGAGCTTAAATGTACACAGAAACTAACTCCCGAATATCATTCTCGAATTAAAGACATAGCGCTGGAGTTCTACCAAAATGGCTTCCTAAATATTCCTCAATGAATGTTGGTTTATTTGTTAAATTATTCTCGTAGTAATTTGTGTTGTATGTGCCTTGTACTTCTTGGTTTTATTTATTTTAATGTAACTGTGTAAATAAACTATTTAAGAAACTTATGTATGGTAAGATACTTTATGCTCTGGTCTTCGAACTCTATTCGCTTTGTTATGAGGGCGCTTGCGGCTGCTCAGCTTAAGCTCGTTGGACGGAGATAATGCTCGCCAACCTCACCTGTTCACAGACCGAAAGAGAGAGAGATGCATATTATACATACAATACATACATAGATCATCTTAAAGAGCTATTTTGGATGAAAATATCTTTCACGAGTAGTTGTTGTCTAGCTAGTCTAGCGACTACGATAAAACTTAAGCTTAAAGCATACAAACTATCCGGACCCAGCCCTTTAGAATGCATGCTAAACAATCGGACTCTGAAATGCAGATACAACGCAATGATATAAGGCTAGCCAATGACATAATAACTATTCTCTACAAATGCCAGGGTATAGGACCAAGGCCAAGTTAACTGCAAATACGTTCCAAAATGTCTGAAGTGCAATTCCAATCACATTTCTGGGTTGGATTGTGTTTTATACTGGCCCAGCCAGAGATTCCCTAAAGTTGCCCAAATATACAATTACTTTGTCCTCCCAAGCAGATTCCATCGCTTACTAATATATCCTACTTTTTGCAAAAGGTCTCGATTATTTTTTCCGATATTTATGCAAATGGCAAAGAGAATGAAGTGGAAACCCCGTATAAAATAAAAACCTTTAGTTAGCGACGGGAGAGATGTCCCTAATAAAACACTTGACTTAAAAACAATGCAAAACTTTAATGAACATGTTCGAATACAAATTAAAAAAAAAATTAAGAAAACTAGAAGGGAATACATATAAATACCAATTGCATTCAGCGGATTCATATTTATCCAAACTTAGAAAAAAAAAAAAAATAGAAAAACGTTCGCCTTTACTTTACTTATTGCCTCCCCAGCCTAAGAATCCCTTCACGAAGCCAGAAATCGATGCAGCACCCTTTTTCCCAGGCGACTGCAATTTATCCTCCAACGACGGCATTTCGACGTAATTCAAAGCCAAGTCGAAGAAAAGCGGTTTGCAGGGAATAGCCTGCATCTCAGGCGTTAACTTGAACACATTCGGATTCTTCGTATTAAGCGACTGATCCTCCTTGTATTGCGATAGTCGTTCGTAGAGTGGTTTCGTTGATTTTTGCGATTTCGATGTGAATATGGAGTCCTCGGTGTTGTCGTCTTCCAGGACACTATACGCATGGGCGGAGAACTTGCACCCATCAATGGTGGAAATCAGTTTTGGCAAATCGGCGCTTAGGTTGAATTCTTTTGGCTTCGATTTCATTGCCTCGCTGGCGTATTTCATTGACCGTTCGTAAAGGGCGACGGCCTCTTTCCACTTTTTCATATCGACAAGGGTCAGAGCGATGTAATAGCAACGGAATGCCTTGAATGACAGCGATAAGTTCTCGATTTCCTTTTGATACACGGAGTCTTCCTCCATACCGGAGATTTGTTGCATTTCAGAGATGTTCTGAAGGATTATCTCATAGAGCCGGGTCAGGTCTTGCGGGCGAACTCGTTTGCCTTCGCCAGAAATTTTATTCTTCTGATTGGAGTCCACAAAATTCAGTTTGGCCTGCTCCACAAGGCACATGTTTCGTTGGAGCGTGCGACTCAAGCGAATATAAGAAAGGTAAGCCAACAGATATTGGATACCGCTGACTGTCTGGCCAGTGGTTACAGAGCGGAGTTTGGGATCCTGCTTGATCTCTTCCTTGACAGCTGTGATGGCATCTTTGCAGTCCATCAGAGTGTTTTCGATCAGTTCGATCTTGGCTTCGGGGGATTTGGCCTTCTCCAGACTCTTGTCGAGTTCCTGAGCGCTTAAAAGGAATAATCGGACTTTCTCTGGACGTACTGTAACCTTGCGGCCACGCCAGTTTATGGTTTGCAAACCTTCGCTGCTCTCGGTCTTTGTTTGATTAACAAGGACATCTAGATTCTCAAGAAGACCCTTGGCGCGCATCTCCAGCAAGTCATCCATTGAGGTTCCATCGCCGATGTTATAGGCGCAATAACGAAGTGATGGGATCAGCTCATCCACCTTGGCTTTATAGAGCCCTTGCTCGTCATCTGGCAAAGCCTGAGCCAAATTTTCATACACGACTTGTGCCTTTTTGAAATGCTCGCCGGCTGTTTGCCACAAGGATAGCTCAAAATGAAGAGTTCCATGCATCCAGGCGACATATGCCTCGCATTCAAGTTTGGTACGAGCATCAAATACATCGGTCTGTGGGGGAATACCGTCAGACTATTATTGAAAATTCTTTGTTTAATAGATTTCACTTACATTGCACAGTTCTTGAAGCTGTAGAGCGTAGAAACAAGCCCGCCGTAGCTTATTCACTAAATGAAACTTCTTCCTGACTTCTGTGTTGGATTCTTGGCGTAACTAGGTATGAATGCAAAATATGTTACTCTATATAAAAAAAAGTATTAGACGAACCAACCTGCATGGCATAAGCCCAACCGCGCTCAGCCGAAATCAATGGAATATGAATAAACCGTTCGTCAGCATTCTTCCCTGTTATATTATTCACCGTAACATCGCGCCGCTTAAAGTGTCTCTTATCTCCCTGTGGATACTTCAGAGCCTTCCTCAGGCGGCGTATGCGTCGAGTGCAGTAGCCACGATAACGTTGGAAATCCCCATGTCGCAAGCCGTGCTGTTGTTGGGCATCTTTAATCATGTGCAGGACTATATTTAATTACTAAGATTTAAGGAATAATAACACCCAAAAGTGAAATAAAATAAAATTGTGAAAATAAAAATATGAACGTGGGATAATAGGTTAGCGTAAGGCGGACACACAATCATCAAATTGGTAATTTCTATGAAAAGGATACTCTCCAGAGTGTACACTTTGGTAGATTCAATTGCAGCTGATTGTTCATTGTCTTGTTTTTCAACAGAAACATCAGTATTTTCTGGATTACTAGTATCTTCGACCATGATTTAGTTTTCCACAAAGTTTTGTGTTTTGTTGGCAGAAGAAAAGAATTAAATCAGTGAAACGTCATCGATTTTTTGAATTAAATGTCACCGAAATGACAGCCCAATGCTTCGGGTTATCTTACGCGTGAGCTTACGAAACGGTTTGATAAATGAGGCTCGGTTCAGTGAAGTCACGCGTTTCTATTCAAAGATGACTGGGCGAAACTATTATTATGTAGTTCCTGTTTAGACCACTAATCATAACATTTTTTGTCCATAAATAACGATGAATTAAACGAAATACGAAAATGTTTACTTTCGTATATCCAACCATTAAAATGTCGAGCCTTTTGTTTCAATTTAAGCATTCCTTTTGTAGTTGAACCGTTGAATTGAACGTATTTAGTTTTACGTATGTTCTCTATTGATCACTTTTCAATTTATTTCTAGCTCATGATGTAATCTAGGAAGCCGTAATCACTTCATTTGGGCCACAATGTATCTATTCGAAAGAATCTGTGTACTTTTATTTTACCAAAATAACGCTTACCAAAAGAATAATTATTTATTAAGAAGTAAACGTTTACTTCATAAATTAATATTGCACTAACTTAAAAAACGTTTGAATGTGATAAAAAAATCTTTTTTGTGTTCAACCAGTTCTTGTCGCTGTCACAGGTCGGAGTCAAAAGTAGGTAAGAAAATTTATCCGCTACTGCAGTACCTACCCACGTTGTTTATGCACTTTGCAATTGCACATCCCTGCACACGTTGCATGAAGAACACGAGTCAATTGGCGTGGCCATGTTGTCTAAACTGCCTGTCAGCAGTCACTTGTCATAATTGAGAGCTAAATTGGTGTGACGATTTCTTTTTGAAAATTCAAGGCTGGCACGTAGTGAGCGTTCGCCTGAATTAGTTTAAAGAAATCATTAATTTGAAGGTAATTATCGAATGCATTTCTTTTTAATTACTTCTATTAATTTCTCAATGAAAAATCATGTTGGAAAATGATAACTTCTTGGCGAAACAGCTGTTAACTTACAGCACCGTGCGACTGTTGAGGTTACCTTTCTCTTCTGCTGCGGTGTCACTTGAACAGCAAAGTAGAAAATCAGCAACGCGGCACTTAGCAATTTGCACTCATTACACCCTTAAAACTACCATTGTCATTTTTAAGTAATTGTTGATTGTTCACTTTTCTCTTCCAAACAGAATGTCTCGCAAAAAGGATCATGAGGAGACTGACAAACAGACTCGTATTGCTATCGTCAGTGATGATAAGTGCAAGCCAAAAAGATGTCGCCAAGAGTGCAAGAAATCCTGCCCTGTCGTCCGGATGGGCAAACTCTGCATAGAAGTTGGTCCAACATCAAAGATTGCCTCATTGTCTGAAGAACTCTGCATAGGCTGTGGTATTTGTGTAAAAGTGAGTACAGATCCATGATGTTTTTCCTCAGTAATGACTGATATTTGCTCGTCGTCTAGAAATGTCCATTTGATGCCATCACCATTATCAACGTGCCCAGCAATCTGGATAAACACACCACGCATCGTTATTCCAAGAACTCGTTTAAGTTGCATCGTCTTCCAATTCCTCGACCGGGAGAAGTACTCGGTCTCGTCGGACAGAATGGTATCGGCAAGTCGACGGCATTGAAAATTCTTGCTGGTAAGCAGAAACCAAACTTAGGGCGGTACATTGATCCTCCAGATTGGACAGAGATTCTGGCTTATTTTCGCGGGTCCGAGTTGCAGAATTATTTCACGAAAATCTTAGAAGATAATCTGAAGGCTCTAATTAAGCCTCAGTATGTGGATCAGATTCCGAAAGCGGTACGAGGAAGTGTTGCAGCACTCCTCGATCGTAAGGATGAACTGAAGAATCAAACGGTCATCTGTAAGATGTTGGACTTGACTCACATTCGTGATCGTGACGTTGCTGCTTTGTCTGGTGGAGAGTTGCAGCGGTTCGCCATCGCCGTAGTGTGTATTCAGAATGGTGATATTCTGATGTTTGATGAGCCATCTTCCTATCTGGACGTGAAGCAAAGATTAAATGCTGCTGTGACTATTCGCAGCTTAATTTCTCCGGATAAGTGTGTAGACAGTGTAGCCTTTTAACTATAAACTTCATACCAAGCGTTTCATTTTAGATTTATCATCGTTGTGGAGCACGATTTGTCTGTCCTGGACTATCTCTCTGATTTTATTTGCTGTCTGTATGGACTGCCTGGCTGCTATGGTGTGGTTACGATGCCCTTCTCGGTACGAGAAGGCATCAACATCTTCCTTGACGGCTTTGTTCCAACTGAGAACATGAGATTCCGTACTGAGTCGCTGACTTTCAAGGTGAGTTTACGCAGCCATTAGTAGAATTCATCAACTCAAAGCGTCGTTTAGGTCTCCGAGTCGGCAACAGAGGAAGAGATCAAGCGCATGAACCATTATATCTACCCTAGTATGAGGAAGACTCTGGGCGGCTTCAGTTTAGCAGTTCAGGAAGGTCATTTCAGCGATTCTGAAATTCTTGTGCTCCTCGGCGAAAATGGTACCGGCAAGACAACCTTCATTCGAATGCTCGCAGGCAACTTAGAACCAGATGAGGGTTCTGGCAAGCTGCCAGTTCTTAACATTTCCTACAAGCCGCAGAAAATTTCACCAAAGTCTCAAGGCACTGTCCGCTATCTGTTACATGAGAAGATAAGAGACGCATATGTGCACCCACAATTTATCGCCGACGTAATGAAGCCAATGAAAATCGAAGAGATCATGGATCAAGAAGTGCAGAATCTGTCCGGAGGAGAGTTGCAACGTGTCGCTTTGGTACTGTGTCTGGGAAAGCCCGCCGATGTCTACCTGATCGATGAGCCCTCTGCGTACTTGGACTCCGAGCAACGTTTAGTTGCCGCGAAGGTCATTAAGCGATATATTCTTCATGCCAAGAAGACTGGTTTCATTGTGGAGCACGATTTCATCATGGCCACTTATCTAGCAGATCGTGTCATTGTGCTGGAGGGACAACCCTCAGTCGACACAACAGCATTTACCCCCCAATCGCTATTGAATGGCATGAATAGATTCTTGGAACTGCTAGGCATTACCTTCCGCCGCGATCCTAATAACTTCAGACCTCGCATCAACAAGAATAATTCAGTGAAAGTAAGTTGAAATGGAACTCGGATAGCCGTTGAGATTTCTTATTCTGTTTCTCTTTCCTAGGATGTGGAACAAAAACGATCTGGACAGTTTTTCTTCTTGGAAGACCAGAGCAATTAAACAGCAAGCTTATACTCGTGGCTTCCAGTTTGTGGCTTAAAGACGGAATTGTTGATTATGTTCAAACGTATTTTTTACATAGTTTTTTTTTTGTAATTTTTTTTATACTCAACACGGTCCATAGGTCGAATCATCAAATAGAAAAAGCGTTGTAGATTAATTTTTTTTAATATTATCATACAACAAGTTTTGTAGAGTTGCCTAAATAGAAATAAAAAAACTAACAACGATTGAACAGAGATCGTGAAGATAGCGGAAGTGAAGCGAAATATGTACGTGAGTTTTTATTTCGAATCAATTTTCAATTCTAGGGGAAGCATTTTCAATATAGAAACTAGCTTTGGCTTGAGATGGATGATCTCCATTATATAGAAAGTCTCGAGAATATTTTTTAAATGTAAACAGGTTCTCTCTGATCAAAAGGACAGCGTGGATTTCTGTAATCAGATTGCGGACTCTGGATCTCTTTAAAGACGAGAAGCTCGCGCGACAAAGAGCCACCTGGAATTGTTTCAGTGTCCTCTGGACTTTTCAGCAACCCAAGTAATCTCAAAGAAAAAGAATACGGGTAAATTCGTAAACGTCAATTGCACAACGAACACGTCATAGTTGCGATGGTCATTTGCATTGCTGTGACGTAAGTCCATTTAAATGAAATTGATTGCGCTGTTGCACGATGTTTTCCGATCAGCTGTAGTGGCAATATGTTTTCGAATTGTTAACGGACGTATCACAACGTTTTCTAATTCTTAATCATGACCATCGTCAGGGCCCGCTCTAGGGGCGGACAACACGGACATTTGTCCGGGGCGCCAAGATTTAGGGGCGCCAGCTGTAAGTCAGAGAAAATATTGATAATATGTTAAATACCCAATTATTAGATCGATTTTTTCGTTTGTCAAAAATGTACAGTGCGTAGTGTATTTATGCTGTTTAGGTATGTCTAAAACCTGAAAATACATACATATTTACATTTTTAGATTTTAAAAAAATCAACCATAAAAGATTTGAAAGTTAAACGTTTGGAAAAGATGCGTTTTCAAATTTCCGGTTTGGAAAAAATTGTAAAGTATCTCTGGAAATACAGACTGAGCTCCAAAACATCAAACAAATGCGCATCGGGAAAGCATCACTGCCATTGTTTTGCGATGTTACGATGCTTTCATTTTGCGATGCATCACGATGCTTTAAATTTTTTGACTTTTTGGAACAGTTTGTCCTGTTTAAGAATCATTTCATTTCATCCATAAAAATGTCTGAAATTCTGTCCATTTTATTCTGAAAATTTTTCAAGAAAATATCCAAATAACAAATAACTAGGCTTAAAATAAACATGGTGATGTTTTTTTATTTTGGTTTTGGTTTGGCGGAATAAGAAAAAAAAATACTCAAATCACAACGCATCACAATAAACTATGATGCGTAGTTTGCTTTTCTTTGAACAGTGGTTGCTTTTATGATGCGTTTTGGAACGCGATACATTGCATCACTGCTATATATTGACGATATGGAACGCCTAGACTTTGCAGTACTGCGGAAGAACTGCGTTTTGGAACTCAGCCACATAAGGCGTGTTTTTTGAAACGTAGCTAGCTAGTCGTTCATTAAAACGATTCCCAGCCAGCCGAACCCAGCTGACTTACCTCCAAGTTGGTGTGTGTGATTTCGGTCATATGTGTGTGATTTCGATCAGCTGTTAAGTGTGAACTGTCAAAGTATTCGGCATTCAACCAAATCGATTTTTTGTTATTTGTTGCAAAAACATTTAATTTCGGTAATTTATTCAATGGATAATTTACATAAAGTGATATGAAATCGTAATATAGTGGATTATTTCTGTGAAACATCATTTAGTAATTGAAATTATATAATTTTCGTACAGGGCAGTCTGTCAAATGTTCTACAAATCGCTTTAAGCGCCACCTTGCCATGAGATATCGCAACATTCCTAGCCAGCTGCTTTTGGCTGCGGATAAAATCAAAAGTTGTAGCCAGCTGGTTGTTGTATTTGTTTTACGTGTGAAATTTTACTTTGCTAGCAACTACTGGCTAGCTACGTTTCAAAAAAACACGGCTATTGTAAGAAGCTTTCGCACGATATTGCCAGCTGAGTTAAGATCTTTTAAAGTAGCACAGCGGATTTGCTTTTATTTATACAGGGTGTTTCCAAGTTAAATGTCAAGACTTTAGCAGCTGATTCTTGGGTTTATTCCAAGAAAATAATCGTTCTACAGCAAGGGTTTGTCTCCAATTTGAACATCATTTGTCGAGAATTTAAGAAAACACCTACTTTGGTGTGCCTTGACCCATAATAACTCAAATATCTCCGCTAATACTTACTACAGAAACTATTCTTAGGGCTTTAATTTTAGAAGAAATAACTACATTTTTAATTGCGTTGAAATATATTGGATACCTTTTTTTGCTTTCAAGATATTTTATTTTAAAGTCAATATCGTAAATCTTGCCCATACATTTTTTTGGTATTCAGGTCGCTTTTCTACAAAAAATGCGTAATAAGCATATCGTTTTATTATTTTTCCTTGTGAACGTAACAATTGTTAACAAAAAAATTTGTAGTAAGTATTCTGAAAAACTCATAGATTTTATGATACTTGGAAAAAACCGCAGCAGGTAAAAAGCGAGAAAATGATTTTTTACCTATTTTTTTAACCACAGTTGGAAATTAGTGCGAATTTCTAACTAAATCATAATTTTTTAATTTGTTTTTTAAATAAAGTATGACTTTACGTAGGTTGTAAAGTATGCTCATTTATTAGAATACCCGTCAAAACCCTAATTTCCATACAATTTTCCCCTTAACATCACAGACTCAAGCCATAAAAGAAGTTTCTGTAGTAAGTATTAGCGGAGATATTTGAGTTAGTATGGGTCAAGGTACACCAAAGTAGGTGTTTTCTTAAATTCTCGATAAATGATGTTCAAATTGGAAATAGACCCTTGCTGTAGAACGATTTTTTTCTTAGAATAAACCCAGGAATCAGCTGCTAAAGTCTTGACATTTAACTTGGAAACACCCTGTATACACAACCTGAGATGTTTTAACCAACCCAGTCGCGGATGGCATGCATTCCAGAACTAGTTCTAGTCGTACTTCTAGGGAGTCGGAACTACTTCTCAACTCGATCACAGCACATGTAAAAAAGGCATTACATTTAGCATTGCATGTTATAGGACGGAAGCGATCGCCTCTCCACTCTGCAATACCCAGAAGTTGTCTTAGAAGTACTTCTCAAACACATTACAAAGAAGTTGTGCATTCATGCTTTTTTCTGCACTAACCAGTTATTTTCATAACTTTCAAAAAATTTCTATTTTTGGGGTTATTTTTCTTTCAACTAGTTGAAAATCTATAAATCACAGTATTATAAAAAAATTACTTTACATAGCATATACCTAGAACGTTTCAAATACTTTGAGTTTGAACCGAGAACATAGCATATCCGCACTCAAAATCTTCAATCAAATGTTTGCGATTGGCATTGTTAAACAAACAAACGCAATTCTGTAAATGCGACAAGCAGGCGACAATCATTAACAACGCAGTGAGATTATTTTACAGAAAAGTAGGTATACTTGTTGAGTCATTCCTTGCCGCATTACCTCGCATTCGTACGGTAATGTCCTCAACTTTTCTTAAGCATAGAGCAATTCCATTCTGCATTACTCTTCACTAGTTCGGTAATGCCTTCCATTTCACTTGTTTTAGGTTCAATGAACAGTATTGCATTATGGAAGGACTTCTTTTGTAATTGAAACATTTCATTGCCTGTAATGCGGCCTAATTCTATGCTCACTACTTCCAGAAGTGGTTCCAGAGGTAAGGTCTTGCCTTCCCGGGACTGGGAACATACTCGTGCATACAAGTACATACAAATGTATATCACACAAAGGCCTATATAATTTGATTGGCTTCGTGATGTTTTTTTAATTGCCTGAGTGGATGACGAATATCTCACGTCCAATATAAATCCGATACATGACAGGGCAGTATCCTTGTTCATTAACTCAATTCAGATGATAATGAAAAGCCAAACTTTGTTTTCACCTCCTCAAGTTAATTACATTCATGTGACTCGGAGGATGATCGAAAGATTGAACTCTGTCGTTCGATAGGGCAACGCACTTTCATTAAAGGGATGGATTTATTTTTCTTTTCTTTTTCTTTCAAGGACTCTGTCTCATTTCAATGTGGTCTATATTTTCATTAAGTTAATTTTCGTTCTCACTCATACATACTTTTTTCCACATTGGATGTGAAGTAGGTATCAATTATGTTTAAATAACAAGAAACAGTACCGGAAAGATATGATAATTCTGGTTGCAACAGCTTGCATAAACCTGTTCCTCTTTTAAGGGGTTATAGCTATACAGTTAGAATTTGCAAAAAATCGTTTTTTTTTTATTTCATTTTCGTAATGTATATAATACACCCGTGGACAAAAAAAAAACCCTAGCACCATTACTTTTCTTCAATTTTCATGAAAAAATCAAGGTTGTTCTAAGGCTATAAAATTAATTTTTATATTTTACTTTAATATGGATAAACTTGTTAGTTTAGAGTAGCAAACATACATATATATTAGTCGAAATTTGACCAGACAATTCAAATATATTGGCATTTGTATGATAAAAGGGAATTTTACGTTTTATTTAGGCAAACTGTTTTATCAAAATTTTCATTACGTACAGGTGCAACTATTAAAAAAAAACCTAAGGTTATATTGAATACAACCTTGAAATAATAAAATAACGTAAAAAAATAATTCATTTAATGTTCAATTAACCCAATATTTGGTTATTCCACTTTTTTTCTTAATAACGTCATCAACCCTGTTTGGCATCGAATCAAATAATTTTTTTATATGGGAAATTGTTAAATTCTAATACCAGATGTCTTTCATTATCGACCTATATCCAAGCTTTCGGCAATACCCAAATTATTTGAAAGTATTGTTAAGGAAAAACTCTTTTTCGCGGTAAAAGAGATTATTTCAACTAATCAACATGGCTTTGTTCGTGGTAGATCATGTACCTAGTGCTTTATTAATTAATTTTATTTTTAACAGTTTTGAGGAACGTTTACCAGTTGATATACTCTATACTGACTTTACTAAAGCCTTTGATAGGGTGCATCATACCTTACTTTTAGCCAAGCTAGAATCGTTGGGTTTTCATTCCTCAATGCTAAAATGATTTTATAATTACTTAACAAATAGAAGGCAAATGGTAAGGGTCGATGGTTTGACTTCTCGGGTAATAGAAGTAACATCGGGCGTTCCACAAGGTAGTCACTTGGGCCCGTTGCTATTTATTTTATTTATTAATGATGTTCACGAAATATTTAAATTCTGTAAGGTCTTGACATTCGCGGACGACTTAAAATTATTTTCTTATGTAAACAATGTTAATGATTGCATTCGTTTGCAATCAGACATTAATAGATTATCCGAATGGTGTAATCATAATGCCCTGGAACTAAATATTTCAAAATGTAAGATTTTCTCGGCTTATCGGATTGCCATTCCACTTTTTCATAATTATCGTATAAATGGTCTTCCACTTCAACGATTGGATGAAGTGAAAGATCTAGGTGTCATGTTTGACAGTAAACTAAACTTTATTTTGCATTATGATTATGCCATTGCCAAGTCTAACTCTTTGTTGGGCTTTCTTAAGCGTAATAGTAAATACTTTCGAGATGTACATAGCCTTAAAGTTATATACTGCTCGTTAGTCAGACCTTATTTAGAATATTCATCCGTTATTTGGGATTCACCATATGCCATTCACGAGCTCAGATTGGAAAGAGTTCAAAAAAAACTTCACGAGCTACGCGGTTCGTAAATTAAATATGTTTGATGTGCTTCCTAATTATGATAGAAGGTGCAAATTAATTGGTTTGCAAACCTTAAGTTTCAGACGCAATAGAACTTCTATCATGTTTATTCGCGATATTATTAATTTTCATATTATTTCACCAGAATTGTTTTTTCTATTAAATATATATGCTCCCCAAAGGTCTCTGCGGGTTAGAAGCTTATTTTTTCCAGAAAGGCATAGAACCAATTATGGCACTAATGAGCCTATTACAAGGTGCATACACACATTCAATGAACTATGCAACGAAATTGATTTTTGCTTTCATTGACTTTTGATTAATTTATTTTTGTTTATTTGAAGTAGTCTATAAGATTGAAAATCGGTAGATGATCCTTAGTCGCGCAACAAACAACAGTTGTGTAAAGCGATACTGAGAGTATACACTAGAGAACGTAGTGTTCTGTGTGCTCTGTGATGGAAAAAAAAAATTCTAAATTCTATACTTTCCAGTTGAGTAACAGATGTTGGCCTTGTCTCTCTAATTTTTTTGCCCATGTAATGCCAACAGTTTTCTCTGGGGTTGAGATCCGGGCTACTACCAGGCCATGGAAGAGAAAGAATCCCCAAAGAATCCTTGTAGTTTAGTACCCAAAATTAGAGTAAAGTAAGAAAAAGTTTATAAAAATGTAAGTTTACGGATCATACGCAGCAGAAAAGCTTAGCGATTTTGCTCTATGTGCAAGACCTAAATCGTCCTGAAAAATCACACTACCAACACTGCGGTAAAGTTGCTATAAAGTAGGAATAACATCGTTATCTATAATTTTTTCTTATTCGGGGCATTTACTGAGCCTCTAAGGATTACAATTTATCTAACACCAAATCTGGTTATTGCGGTCTGGTTAACGGTGGGTAAAATGCAATAATCTGAATACCGTTCACCTTTTCTTTGGGGAACCACCACATTCCCGTCAGGACCAAATAAATTGAATTTGGTCTCATTCGAAAATATCACTCTTGCCCTCTCAGCCTGAGTCCAATTCAATTTGTATAAGTTTTTGCCCATTTAAGCCTTAGTTTTTTCATTCGCGGTGTTAACAGTGGTTTTTTCTGCAGGACGACTTACATTAACTCCCATTCCATTAAGAAACCTCGATACTGTTCGATCATTTATTGTTTCCCATTTTGCTTCTGGAGTGACCAGTTTATATCCCCAGTATGTACAAACCGGTTTTTTAAACAAATTTGCTGGATCAGACGCTGATCTCTACGAGATGTCTTTCTGGGCCTACCGCTTCCATCTTTACGAGAAATGGAGCTCTCTAGTTGAAAATTTTTCAAAATGTTTCGCACACTCCATTCATTAGACCCTAGTCGACTAGCAAATTTGACACTTTTTTCCTTACGTAAATCAACAATATACGCTTTCTCTTCAAGAGTTAACACCATTTTAAATCGTGGAAAAAACGAACCCATTGTGACATATTACCAAATAAATAAAATACAGAGCGCTTATCAGTAGTCTTGAAGGATATTCAGAGAGTTAAAATATTGGCAATAACTAAAAAAATACATATATGCTTTTGTCCACGGGTGTATATATTTAATTACATGCACAGACAATTTTAAGTCAATCCGACGATTGTTCTAGAAGTTACACGAATATTTGTAAAGACATTAGAGCGCTTTCTTTAATCTTTAATCTTTGTTAAGTGTTTTTCAAACTTCAAACGCATTTTTCCCGAAACCATATTGTTTTAGTCGGTGACCACGATTTCTCGGAAACTGCTGAACCGATCTGTCTCAAATTTTAACACAAGCTTCCTAAGTATATTTTTTAGTAATTAATCGAAGGTTTTTTCTCATAGATAAATATATTTTTTTTATTAACAACTAGCTGTCCCGCCCGGCTTCGCCCGTGTACTAAAACAGTTGTGTTACTTATTAGGTAAAACGCTGCTCTTGTAATGTGGTTTTGTGTAGAAATAACGCGTGCCAAATCCGACATTTTAATTTTTAATTCAACTCCCAGTTTAAGTTAAATATGTACTTAATCTTTACTTGATTGATGAATTACTGGAGTAAAAGAATGAACAAAACATACTTCCGCTTTCACAATATAATTTTATACAGAATATATTTTTATTTAAGTACTTAACTATTGATGAATTTGTACCACCTAAAATTTATTTGATTATAATTCTTCTTAAGCGATTATGAATCCCAATCAACGCTCTAACTCAAATTCATTGAGATCGGCAAAATTGGCACTGTGTGTGTATGGTTTGAGTTTCGTTTGGTTATCTATTGTGTTTTTTTTTTAAAGGATGTCAATTTTATTTCCCATAAGCGGACACCTCTCATAACCGCAAAAATTTCTTTGTACCGTCAGTGTCCGGTTATGAGAGAGTTCACTGTACATATGTCTGTTTGTTTGTTTATCTTTTAAAGACTCAAAAACTTCCCAAACGATGTTGGTAACATTTTCAGAGTACGTTTTTCTTAATACATATAGAATACAAACAGTATCAGTGCGGTTACCTAATAACTGGTGGTTGTGGTACCTGTTATACAAAATTTCGTAATTTCAGGTGAAATGTGAATATGATCCATTTTGGTCAATTAATATAGACAGATAGACAGACAGATTGATAGACAGGCAGACAGACAGATCCATAGACGACATACAGACAGAGAGATAGACAGATAGATAGGTAGACAGAAACAGGCAGACAGACAGATATATAGGTAGACAGAGACCGACAGACAGACATACAGACATACAGACATACAAACATACAGCCATACAAACATACAGACAGACAGACAGATAAACGGATAGAAAGATAGGCAGACAGACAGATAGATAGATAGATAGACAGACAGATAGACAGACAGACAGACAGATTGATAGACAGTCAGACAGACAGACAGATAGACAGACAGATAGACAGATAGATAGATTGACAGACAGACAGACAGTCAAACAGACAGACACACAGACAGACATACAGACAGACAGACAGATAGATATTGTTGAAGATACCTACTATATATAAAAAAACAAAACAAATCAAAATTCCCAGACAAAACCCTAATTTTATTTTTTTCGATTTTCCGGCTTCTTATTTAACTTGAATCAAGTTAAATAAAACAAAAAAAGAATCATCCAAATGGGGCGAGAGTAACGTACAGCAATTGATTTTTATATATATAGATTTAATGCCGAAATTATGGCCAAAAAGTGTTTTTTTTTCACGAGGACGCCATTTTTGCAAAAAATGTTATTTTGCTTATTCCTTCGATTAATACCTAGATTATACATTTCTTTAACGATATCCGTTTGGTTTTTTTCATTTTCTATGATCCAGTCCAGAGATATCATGGTCACAGCAAGACGCCTTTTTTGAGAGGAGCTCCGGGAGATCAGCTATAGCAGCCTTCAAAATTATTATTTGTGCGTTGAAATACAGTTAAAAGTTACCTTAATATGTGTCAAAAATTTTACATTAATAACTTTAAAAGTTTTCTCAGGAAAAATTCTTGAAAAATCGCCTTTTAAGCTCTCCTGACTGTATATTACACCTTAAATAAAATCGACAATTTAAATGAAGAGTAGACCAACGCCTTGCGTCATATCTCGTTCTTTATGGCAGAAACTTGATCTCGCTACGAGTAGATCAGAGACGATGTAATATTTGGATAAATCATCTATACGTTTAATCGACGGAATAATCGCAGGACACTGTGCAATAGGCCATATGATAAGCAAATGGCTACTTGAGTCCAATGATATCTGTGGAAGCTGCAAAGATGTGGAAGAAAGTGAATCGATTTAACATCAAGTCTACTACTGCCTGGCCTCGATGACCGACGCCCACAGAGAGCACAAACTGGCTTCCAAATTGATAATAAGAGGATTTATTCCCAAACTATGAGGAGATTCACAATGGATTTTCGTGTCTCCGTCTCCGAGTGGAAATGACTGTTCGAACAAACACACATCCTTAATAAACTAGGTTAGGTTAGGTAGCAGTGGCTGCCGGTTACGCCCTATGGAGGCCCATTGTGATACCAAGGATCTTAGGGATATTTAACTCCGCTCCTCATGAGAACCATTTGGAGTTTGGTTCCCCTAAAGCCTAAACTAACCTAAATGGTCTGTGTTTTATACAATTTCGTGAAACGTCTGAAACTACAAAGTCTACATTCAAAAATGTATACGCTTTGAAAAGTGAATAAATAATTTTATTTCAAGCTACAACGCTAAAAGGTAAATGACCCAAGCACTCTGAAATAATATTGACCTTTGTTAGAACTTCAGACAGCATTAAGGATTATGCATAAAATTAAATGTAAGTGAAATTTACCCTTTATTAAGTCATTCAACATAAAAGTGGTGTTTCAAAATTAAATGCAAAAATCTCCTATCTTTGCTGCCTGTCCTTAGCGAATAAATTAAACCAAGCATAAAATCAGTACCTACTCTATTTGAAATTAATCTTTAACGAATCCTTTCCAAGAATACTTGAAAATAGTAATAACACCTAATAACCAACAAAGTATAATTCACTTGAGTCTATAAGCGCTCTTGTACCACTAACACGATATTAAAAAATAAGCTATGTGATGTCAACCGTGTGTAAGGGGGTTTTTCTAGGCCATGACTTCTAGTCCAGTGCAGTGTAATATTAAAAACAATTTACATACTATGTAGTATGTACGCAGTCATATGCACATAAATCGCTTTTCGGCATTTTTCAGACAAAAATGCGTTTTTTGCTACCAAGTAGATCTATCTTCGAAGACTCGTCTTCTTTGAATATTTATTTCACTGGAACTAGTAAAATGTCCAAAATGCAAAGTCCGAACGTTATTTTACTCCACTTTACTTAACAGAAAGCACACTGTACTAAAAGTGGTGTTTCCCCTGATTGCCATCAAAATCCCTGGATGGGTTCCACAAAAGATAACCCCTTCAAGGACGTGCTTAAAGTTCAATGGCAGCGCTTGTTGCTTCTCTTTTTAGGGGTAGGGGGAGTTTCTCCCTGCGATTTCTCAGCACTATCCGCTGAATTCTAACCCCTGGGGTGGGTTTTCATCTTCGACAAGAAGTATCTTGCCGTATTGTCCTAGAAAGCTTTTCGGCTTTTGTTGGTCATTCTTAAAAAAACATTAAGAATTCTGCCTCGTTATCAATTCCGATGCTCATTTTGCAGCGAGCTCAACGCTTCCAGATTGCGCTTTGCCTCCGCCTGTACTTGAGAGCGTTGAATACTCCATGGGGCAAATCCACTTTCGCACTCGTATAGTTGAAAGAGTACTTAAAGATCTTAACATTCATAAATCCGCCGGTCCAGACGGTATATCTCCCATAGTTCTTAAGCCGTGTTCTTTCATGCTCGCAAAAAAGTTGCGTACGCTTTTCTATATTTCCTATTCCTCTGGGCTCTTTTCGAGTAGATGGAAAACAGCATTTGTCCAGTACGTCCCTAAAAAAGGCGAAAAAACTCTTTAGGTGTTAGACCCGAGCTAGGACGCACTAATCACTACCACCACGGTGCTCACTCGCATTTCTGCAGAGCATTTGAATAATTAATGAAAGAATATTGTGCAATATTACCTACAGACGATACAATTTTTTTATATTGCACAATAAATATCAAACCGATTTTGATTTTGCGCAATATATTGTACAACCTCGCAATATTATCTACAGACGGTCAATAATATTGCGCAATATTAATTATTGCACAATAATATTGAGCATCTAGGGGCTGCTTTACGGATTCAAATGGCTATTATTTCAATTTAACATATTTAGTCTATAAATAATGTAACAAACTTTGAGTAAATAACAAGTAAATATGTAGGTATGTATGTAAATACATACATAATGTTGGGCAAATAAATGTAAGACAACAAAATGTCTCACTGCTTATTGAAAGTGCGTTCTGTAAAACGCCGTTATTAAGGCCGTTTAACCCCACGGTTCGCGGCCCAAGGCAAATCGTCGGCTGAGAATTTAGTTGTCGTATGTGAAAAGTACCTATTGTTGGCAAATTGAATTTGAAGTTTGACCTAATATATATTTTTTTCTAGCGGACCATTTTTTATGAAATTTTCAGAGAATATTGGAAATATTTTACTCCTTAATTGTTTTTTTACATAATGCTTTATCTCGAGACGTGAAAAAGTTATTGACCTATAAAAAAAACTATGTAGAATCATTTTGTTGTATGTAAGCACTTCCGAATTTTTAAATACTTACATACGACAAAAACCATTGCATACGATAAAATACTACTTATTCGTAAGTCAAGTTTGTCGTTTGTAGGTACGAACATAAAAATTCAAATTAATTTCTTGTACCTGTAATAATGAAATACAATAATGCAATTATTTTTTTTATTTTTAAGTTTTATTTTTATAATTTTATAAGAACTTCTTGTTTTACAAGAAGTACATACATACAAAAATAAATTAAAAAATGTAGAAAATAAAGAAAAATTATTTTTCCCATTAATTAGTATTAAATTATTAAAAAGGTACAATATTTTTTCTCATCATATGTGCTTGTAACAAAAATGCTTTTCGTTTTCACTAAGTATGGTACAGAGATCGGCGGAGCTGTTGGTGACGAAGCTGATATCAGATAATGATATCACCATCTTTATCGACAGTCAGGCCGCGCTCAGAGCGCTAGAATCGTATATCGTAATCGGTAACTGTAGAAGGTTATCGCTCTGCGCTCAAGACCCTAAGCAAACATAAAAGAGTCAAACTTTGTTGGGTACCAGGACACTCCGGTATAGAAGGAAATGAGCTCGCTGAGGAGCTACCAAGAAAGGGTGGGGGGGGGGGGGGCACTGCCTATAACTGAGATGGTGCACTTAGCACCACCATCATGCGGCATCAGGGTGAAAATAAAGAATACCATCATTAGCATGGCGGGAAATAAATGGTCAGGAATAGAGGGGCATAGGGTGTCCAATGCTATTTGGCCGGCCTTAGATCACAAAAGGACCAAAGTAATACTTGGACTAAATAGGGCAAAGTTAAGTTGCAGATACTGCAATGACTTGAGTTCATAGTATGTCGAACATTATGTATCCTTTGCTCGTTCGCGCAAAAAAGTTTCAGGGAGATACTTTTTTGATACATTGGAAGAGGTGGGCCAAACCAGCCACAATCAAATTTTTAAATTTTGCAGGGAAACCAAATGTTTAGACGGAAATGTTTCGGTCTTGGTATCATCCATAGATGGTTCCAGCGGATCGCGATGGGCCCATAATGGTGCCTAGTATTTTCATGATGGCTCAGCCTCATACCCCGTTCTAACCTAACCTTACCTAACCTAACTGCCTTAAACACAGCATATTCGTTTGATTTTTTCTCTGTTGGAAAGGTTGTGAAGAGGACCAGTGCAATAGGTATGTATGTAATTCTTTTCCGCAAGCGCGTGCTCATAGTAGTGTCCCTTCGATATAAATTTGTTAGATACTGCAACTAAGTTATACTACTTATCAAGCAATTTTTCTATCACGAAATATAAACGTTTGGCAGGTTACTTTCCAATGAAAGATCCTGCATATTCCGCAATTTAGATGCGGTTAATCCTTATCTCGCCAAGTCGAACGGTTTTGTCCTTTGTAGTCGGCGCAATAAATTGCTCTCATCCAAAATAAGTAGGACTGTATTATTAACATGTCGGATTAGTCGGTTTCTATGTTTTCGCGCGAAGCTTCTAGTTTTAGCTTCGATTGTCGGAATTCCGAGATCTCTGTAGATATCGTCGTTTCTAGCATACCACGGTGCTTGGACAATTTCTCTAAGCACTTTATTTTGAAAGGTCTGTAAAATATTGGCATTTGATTTCTTGGTACAACCCCAAAGATGTATACCGTAGGTCCACACCGGCTTTAGCACTTGCTTGTATAAAAGCAGTTTGTTCTCGGTACTGAGGTGGGAATGTTTCCCGATCAGCCAGTACATTTCTCTATATTTGATATCTAGTTCTTTACGTTTCATTTTCACGTGCGAATTCCACTTCAGCCTTGCGTCGAGTGTCATTCCCAGGTATTTGGCTTCATTTGCAAAGGGTATTCGGGCCAAATTTATAAAAATTGGCAAGTCATTAATTTTCCTATAAGTGAAATTCACGTGAACAGATTTAGTTCCGTTAAGGGCGATCCGCCAGTCCCAGTTCCAATATGTTGTGCCCAAGCCAGGTACAAATCAGGTAAGCCAGTAAATATTAATACATGCTAAATTTCTCTCACAATTGGTCGACACAGGCGATACTAGTTTTTACACTATCAATACGCATAAAGCAATTAATCACGCAAATTGTATGTATTTATTTGTCGTATGTAAAGCGTTTCTTTTACATACGACCATTAAATTCTTACTAAAAAGAATTCAGTTTTTGTATGAAAATTTGTCGTATGTAAAAAAAACTCTCTGCATACGACAAATAAATACTAAAACCGTTACTTAGAGCCTACATACGACAAAATAACACGGTATATCTCGGAAACTATTGATGGTAGGCAAAAACTGATAGCACCAACAGAAAGATCTCATCGAATAATATAATAATGCATCAAAATCAGAAAATGCTAAAATTTGACTTACGACAACTATATTCTCAGCCGACGAAATATCAATGCGGCCCGAAAATATTTAAATTTACTGAAGCATGGTGTAATGGTAAGTGCGTTGGACTACTACGCAATGCTGCCTGGGTTCAACCTAGGTCGAATGCAACCGCAGGTTTTCGACAACCGTGTCGTAAGCTAGTTAACACACCACGATACAATCGTTGCATACAACCGCAAATTGCATACAACCGTTGTACAACGATTGTATCGTGTAATTGCTGCTGTTGGCAACGCCGCCATAGAAATCGAGCCTCGCTGTGCTCAAGTATCTGACAGGTTTGCGTCAGTCAAATGAATTTCGTTCAACGGTTAATGTTACATTAAGAGAAACCAGAAGAAGTCGCATCAAGAAAAGAATTAAATTGAAATACTTATTTTTCTACCTATAAATACTTAAAGTATGATAATTGGTTTATTGTTATGTTAATAATTATTAATTTAAACTAATTTACAGGAAATTTGTAATAATTCCACCATAATTCCACATTAATTCCACCATAATTCTACCTTAATAATAAACACAACTAAAACTATATTTTCGTTTAACAAATAAACAACGAATTATTAACGAATCTGAAGTCGTCTCTTTTTTTGATGTTTGTTTTACAGAACTGAAGAATTGGCTTCCGCAGTGACATTAAAAGACACGACAAAATCAATAGTTTTAACAGAGGCAGTGATAAAAAACATTAACTGCCCGAACACAATGGAATGTAGCAGCAGCACGTTCGAAAGTTGAAGTTGGCTCAACTTTGCGCTTCAGCAGATACAATATTCATACTACAGCTGTAACTTGGCATTGTAATTTTCATTGTGATTTTCTTTGTCAGTTTCCAATATATCTGGAGTAGCTATGGATGGAGCCCCAGCTATGATATGCAAAAAGGAGGGGCTTGTAAAATTAATAGAAGGCGATGCCATTGCTGTCGAAAACTCTAGTTTGATAAAATACCATTGCAAAGTATGGGTACCAAGAAAATTTATGCGGATAGCTTTAAAAATGGATCACGGTAAGCAAATCGTCATCAAGACTGTAAATTTTATAAGAGCCCGGGGATGGAATCATCGCCAATTCAATTAATTTCTCAAATATGTTGATGCTGAGTATGGCGATATCGTATACTCTTTACAGAGGTAAAGTGGCTCAGTAGGGGACAAATGCTTAAAAGATTATGATTCCACAAACAGTGCTCTAGCGAAATAGCCCGTTGCATTCCTCCCCTCCAACAATTTTCACGTCTCGCAAAGAATGCCCATCAGTTTACTCTTAAGCCCAACTTCGTAAAGTATAGAGATTCTTTCTTTAACCGCTCAACACGAATGTGGAATGCTTTACAAACACGATTTTTCCTTCCCGTTACGATCTACAAACATTTAAGACCAATGCGCATCGGTATCTCCTCTTTCATCCTCCCTAAATTTCCCTATGACCTGCGCTGTGCAAGACATTTTAAGGGTATTCATAACCACTTTAGCGCGCGTAAATTATAAAAAAAAGACGCACTATATGAAATCGAAAGCTTAATCTGTTCCAGAACTTGACGATGCCGACTGGCTTACAGATTCAGCATTTTTGGTAGATTTAACTACTCATTTAAATGACTTAAGCCCCATTTAGATGATCAGTTCAGTTTCAGTTTTAGTTGAGCTATCAGCTGAGCTTTCAGTTAAACTGATGTGTAAATGCAAAAACTGAAACGTTTAACTGAAACTGAAACTGAGACTGGAACTTATGAAATTCCCATCAGTTTTCAGTTCAGTTGTCAGAAGTAAAATAAATGCCTAACTGAATACCGAACTGAAGTCTAAATGCACTACCTTTTTTAACTGAAATGTCAACTGAACTAAAAACTGAAACTGATCATCTAAATGGGGCTTTAGCAAGTAACAACGTATCAATGTTACTTGAAATATCACGTATTCAAGTAATATTGAGCGTGTGTAGGGCCCTTAAGTGAATCTTACCGTGTGCTCGGTAATTGAGTAAGCCTTGGTTGTAACGTTTGACTTAAAAGCTTTTACGAAGAAACTTTGCGTTTTTTGCCTAAACACATACCGTTACAACAGTTTAAATCTCGATAAATTGAATTTCTCGGTAATTTGAAGTTTTTCTCTGGTCCCTTGATTGAGTTTCAACCTACCGAGAGTCGACTGTACCTTATTAAAAAGCTGTATCTTAAAAATATTAAACTAAGAAGGATATATTGGGATATGGTGAGAATACTAAATAGAAATGTCCAATTGAAGTGTAATACTATTTTCTGGTAAATTTATACCATAAAAGCTTCTTGCCATAACACCTGATGCTACACAACCAGCGACTTTATTTCATTTTGAACTTGCGGTAGTATAACAACTTTATTATGGAAACAAGCCGCTTTTCATTTCGATTTCCTTGCAATACATAAGTTCACAATCTTCTTCATGTTTCTCTAGGTGGCGCTTCAGTTTGGGGTGAAGCAGGTGCCTGCTTCTCGCAACCAATTGTGTGTGCGTGTTATTTTTGCACAAATGAAAGGGACCTACAGTTTTTTGTCGACTCCGCACGACGAGTTGAGAAGCTCATTGACATATGATACCTTTTGATTGCTTTTCAGGCATACGAAAGAGGCGGTACACAGTGTGCAATTTTGCAAATCTAGGCGAGCAAAATTGATTTTTCGAAATATTAAATTTGTTTACAAACACTTGATATTCTCTTAACAAAATAGTTCTTCTATAAACCCCAAAAAGAATTTCTTTAAATAATCGTGTTGGAGCAACGGTATACTATCTCGAAGTTGACATTAAATGCTATGCATAAATTCACAAGCAACAAATACTAATCAATCGCTGCATTTCACTTGACAAATGCATTTGATTTGTGATGTCTAGCGTTTTAAACTTTCTTTTATTATTTTGTTCAGTTCATCTGCATTGTGTAACGGGTCCTACTTCTTCAAAATAATATATATATAATAGTCAGTATTACCCAGTTGATTATAGAGAAAGAAATAATAGCTTCGACATTTCAACTAGAGTTTTACTTTATTATGTATATAGCAGAATATAAAAATCAAGGAATATACACAGTATAGCTGGACATTTTAGCTATCTAAAAACCACAAAACATTTGGCGAAAGTTTTCGAAAGAATAAGTATTGAAAATAATTCTAAATGGCTTTTAAAATTTCGTATCAGTTCATTTTCGATGCTCGAGCTCAAATAGTTTCAATGCCATCATTTGCAAGCTTTGGACAATTAACCACTACCTTATGAAGCATCCAAAAGCATTAAAATTACAATAAGAGGTGTGTGTCAACAAATTGAGTACAATTCTTCTTGGCTTCAGAGAAACATTCAGTATTCAAATATTGTGACTGACACATACCTAGTTCTTCACACAATACTTCAAGATATAAGCCCGGAAGGCAACAAAAGTAGTTTGATACTTATAATTATTGATTTAAGAAACGAAAAGACCTTCTCCAAAACAGAAGTCAAGAAAACTAGCATTGGCCACCAAAATAAAACTACGAAACTAGGGGAAACAAGATCCGGCTGCGATTTTAAAGGAGATGTCTATTTCTTCTCCTGAAAGACGTACGACAGCAAAATTATATGTACGTACATTTCGTTAATATATTTTAAATTATTTAAACTTGTTTCATTAACAAAAAAAAGTGATTAAATTATTTTGTAATAAAGTTATAACTTCAAAAAGTAACAAAAGTTTTAAGATTACACCCGCAATAATTTTGCTCGCCTAGATTGCCAAAATTGCACATTGTGCGGCACCGTGAAAAAAGCTTTTAGGTGTTTGCTGTGATCGAACACGGGTAGCATTGCGCAGTAGTCCAACGCACTTACCACTACACCACGGTGTTCACAATACGAATACAAATACTACATAGTTATGCAGAATAAGCTGTGTGTGCCTAGTTTTTTTTTAATGTTGGCCTGACAAGAGCCCGAATCGCGCAGGTCGAAATATTCGAAATTGATTTCTCTATAGTCTGTCGAGCCGGATTTTCTGATATTTTGATTAAAAAAATTTATAAATATAATTAAAGTGTGACATTTTTAACACAAAATTCACTTTTTTTTTAAACTGCCATAAATTGCCAAATTTTTCGAATTTCAAAAATCCGGCTCGACAGACTATAACTACAACCTTACTTTACAAGAATTTTTTTTACATTTTGCACATCCATCAACATTTCAAGGAGAATTGTGCATTGAAAAACGTGATTTTTTATACTTTAATTCTTGTAAAAAAGAAATAAAATAAATAATTTTATAATGTTTAAATACCAGTAAACAATGTTTATAAGTTATTTTTATTAATTTCTAGTGTTATCCTTTCTAAAAACAGTTTTTCGTTTGTTGCGTTTTTGGCGCTGCTGGACGTATGCACCCCCTTAAGTTAATAATAGCCGTGTTTTTTTTAAAGTGAGTATATACTCACTTTTGGAATCACATAAAAACGGCTATACTCACTTCTATACTCACTTTGTACAACTGTCTTGTGATTTTCAAATTGTCACATTTCTATGAATTCTTGACATATGCATGTCAAATTAAATTGTTTATCTATATTTTCCATCGTTTTGATGGTCAATAGTTTGAAAATATAGATGCATATGTATTTAATCAATATATTAATATCGAATATTTCAATATTTAATATGAGTTTTAAATATTTACATTTTTGACTTTTGTTTCATATTTTTTGCTAAGGAGGCTACGTCCATAAGTACACACCTTTTTTTGTTTTTAGTTTTATAATTCACTCACGATAAATTGGTTTAAGGGATTTATGATTAAAAAAGCTACTACGGAGAACTATTCATTGGTCCATGTTATAAAAAAAAAAACATATGGGAGGGTAGGTCTATATTCAACACCCACGGAGCTATGCACATGGGGTTCAAAAAAGGTTATTCAGAGTTCAGAGAAGTAGGTAGGTTACAATAATTATTCAATTATAAAATCTGGTGTATTAAACCCAGAACAACAAAAGTGGGTCCGTGCGATAGACAGTTGATCAATGCTTATCACAGTTGCCCATGGTTGTTACCATTCCAGCTTTCATTGTCAAGTTATTGGTGTTCAAACACAATTTTTTTAAATTTTTTTTTTAATCAATTTAAGTGAAAATCGCATTTATCTCGGGAAAGTGTGTTAATATTTTTAATTTTTTTTTCTTATTTTGGTGCGCTATAATGTTACCTACAAATTCACCATATACAGGGCTAATAGTTTTGCATGTATAAATGTATTTTTAAAATTTTTTTTAGGCTTTTCAATTCAATACAGCACAAAAAAATATTTCGTATCAAATGCTATGAATCTGACCATTATTTCGTAACAAAATAAGTTCATATTTATAAAATAAATGTGTTTTAACCAATCAAAAAACAGCATTGCATATATCAACTTCATTTAAAAAAAAAGGAAAACTTACGGACACATCCAGTTACAAATGCCAAATGCTAATTTTCGTCCAACCTTTAACCGATTTCAGCGCCATTGGTATTCAGAATCTGAAACTGCTGTACCAAGTAAAGCGTTTACTTGGAGAATTTTACCTAGTGTTATAGCAAGCGAATTTGTTTTTGTAGTGAGGGTAACTTGAAAAGTGAGTATGTACTCACATAATAAAAAACACGGCTAATATCTGTCAGGATATAGTACTCAACTCACCAAGAAAATATTCCGAAAGCTGAAGATAGACAATTTTAATTGACGTTTATTAAAACTTCACGTAAAAGCAATTAAAGTTGTTGATTCGATATGTTAACGAAATGCAATACGAATGTTTGCAGTTCAGCCATTTCACAGTTTATTTCAGCAACATTTCGGAATTTTCCAATTAAGGTGCTTATTAACTTTCTAAAGATTTTATATACATAATTCCTAGACATAAAAGGGGGCACAATTGACCTAGTATTGGTGCAGTGCTAGTGGACATTTTTTGCCGCTGCTTAGATAATCTTAATCATAGGCTACCGTGTGTTGACCCCTTAAGATCATTAGGTGTTCACTCTGTCGAAACAGCCATCAAAAATGTCAATAATGTCAACAATACCCCAGAAGGTAAATTCTAAGCGTTCTAAGCTTTTTTGACAGTGCTTTCTATGCAATTATCGTTCTTCAGACTTATAACGTTGTGAAGGAAGGTTCATTTATTTTGCCTTTTCTGGACTTTACATGTTACACCGCAAAGTCAGTACCAGACCACCGTCGAGATCTTACCCGAATAAGTATGTTTACTCGATACCTTTAATTTAATTAGTTTTCGCACTAAAATAATTTATTCAATGTGGTTCATTAGTAAAACTATTTACACGTTGAAATTGCCAGTTTCGACTGTGTCTCGTATACTCAATGTGATTTTTAACTCAATTCAAAATACTTACTTAAATTCGAATGAACTCACCCCTAAAATACTCATTTACGATGTTTCCCCTTTTTATCTAAGACATCAACCATCAAAAAATCGGTTCACTTTAGTTTTTTCCTAGACTATGCAAGAACCAATGATTCCGAATTTCTAAAATGTTCCCTTCTTTTCGAACATCTTCCGTTATTCGAAAAATGAGAGTTTCCGAAGTTTTAACCATTCGAAGTTCGAAAACATCGCCAACTTGCTTAGCGCTATTAATTTCTAGGAGAGCAGATACCTTCAAACTGTGGTTCGAAGTTAAAACTACCCTCAATTGTTGAATAACGTATTTTCCCCGTATTTGAAGGATTTAGAGGAAATGGGGTGGATTTTAAAAAATTCACGATATGCGAAACAATGTTGATGGGAACAAAAGGACTTTTCTAACAAATATCAACAATTTCATGAGCGGAGTAAATTGAGTTCCAAGATTCGATAACTAGTTTAAATACTGAACTCGTATATGACAATCTCGTATATATATATATGGCAATCAAAATCTCTCGGTGGCAGATCGAGCGTCTTACTGTGACCATAAGGTTTTGGGAACCAGTAACCTGATTCTCGGAGTTTAACAGCGCTATACGACACCAGGTGCTTGATATATGCTTCTGTACACATGGTACATGGTGATGTTGTAGGCTTTAGTTAAGGCGGGCCACTATTCTTGTGATCCTTAGGTGAGGATAGGTCGTACGACGGCAGTGTACATCCTATGGACCATCTTTGTTGTGGTTACTCAGGCCATGAACAAATCCTTTAACAAGTCGTGCCCCATAAGCAGAAACGCTAGGGCTGATAAGCCCCTTGGTAGTCGGCAGATCTGAGTCTCCTTAGACGGACCAGTTGAAAGTTTTTCCATCTGGCGAAGTCCTCAGGTAACCCCAGTGACTGAGATAAATATAAGGTAAGCCTTAGAGAATACAAATATAAAATCAGAAAAGCGCAACGGGAATCCTGGCAATTTCTCTGTTCTAATATTGGGAAAAATAGCGAAGCTAGCAGAATAAGGAATATCCTATCCAAGGCTCCTACTGTGCCAAGCTTCATTAAAAAAACCCGACGGAAAGGACACCGAATCCAGTCAGGAATCTTTAGACCTACTCCTAGACACCCATTTCCCGGGTAACACAAAGGAGTATGAATACACTTACGAAAGGATGGCCTCAAATGCACCTTTCTTTTTAAAAGAAGTGGTGAGTGAAAGCAAGCTCAAATGGGCCGTAAGTAGCTTCCTCTCCTTCAAATCTGGGGGTCCGGATAAGATCATTCCAGCCGAAATGCAACACTCCTATGGCATTATAGAACCCTGGCTGATTGAACTATATCGTTCCTGCTTAGACCTCGGTTATATACTCAAAATTTAGAGGGACGTGAAAGTGGTCTCTATACCAAAATCTTGAAAAACCTCTCACACCTCCCCGAAAGATTTCAGACCTATTAGTATCTCATCCTTCATGCTTAAAACACTGGAGAGACTAGTAGATATGTATATACATTCACAGTAAGATCCCAAGTAACATGCTTTCGACATCGCAGCATGCCTACTGCAAAGGGATATCTGTGGAAACAGCACTTCATTCACTTATTGGTAATGTGGAGCCTCGCCCGTAAGGAATTTACAATGATAGCATTCCTGGATATAGAAGGAGCTTTCAATAATATAAAACCTGAGGCTATTACAGCAGCACTTGATAACCTGATGTGTCAATTTTTCGAACTCGAATTTATTTTGATGTCCTGTGCAAAGTCGAATTAAAAGAATTCGATTGTATTCCAAATCGCAAATCGAAAAAGATACAATACTGCGTGGATTTATGTACGTTATTGTCCAGTTGTTCGACTAATCATGCCAGCATTTTTAATAAGCATCTAATAAAACAAATTCGGCTTTAATGAAACAAAGCTTTAGCTATTAAAAAAAAACATTCAATCACGCGTATTAAAGTGATTTTAATTTTTCCTTAAGGACTATTGCCTCATATGTACTTTCCAATTTACTATGTTAAGTATACATTACATTCTTAAACTTTTCACAGTTTAACCTTTTTAACTATTTAGGTAGGTCGTAACACAATCAGGTTCTTCCCTAAAGAATCCTTTTGTATCTGTTCGGAACGCTCCACTTTCAGATTTATCTTCATAAAAAATACTAAGTATGTGACAGAATGTGAATTACTGCGAATATCTTTTGTGCATGCGTTGGATGCTCCAAGGAAGGGAATATTTTTGCATTATGCGCGCCACACAGTGCAGCTCCTTGAGTCGTGTATTACACCATAACAGACGTCTAATACGGAAATTGATAGTACTATATGGATCCTTAGAGGTAATACTAACAGCATATAATATGTACAGACACATATACTACATACTGATTTACACATTGCACATACTTATATTCATGTGTATAGCAAGGGATGGTTTATATTCAGAGTTTTTTACATACCAATTGCAGCCCCAAGTGAAATTCCATTGCATATGTATTGTACCTCAAGTTGTATACACTCGCATTGTAGCGTCCTGCATTCACGTTGTGCCAACATTGTCATCAGTTTCTATCTTACTTTATATTTTTTAAGATTCTGTGTGGGTTTGGGTGAAATTTTCCAATGAAATTCAATAAAAGGTTTTCCCGACAAAAAGTATCGTAAGCTTTCTGTTGAGTGAATAAATTTCGTTTCTTCCCTTCAAAAGTACAAAATTTAGTACGAAATCTATTTTAGTAATTTCACTAGACAGAGGATATTATGCATTTATCTAGAAAGGACTGGTACGCTTGTGATGCAGTTTCATAGAAGTGCATATACTATGTACAAATAATTGAGTTAAAGATTGTAAAGGGTGTTCCGTCCCATTAGGGATTGTCCCATTCCGATTGGGAACTCATCTAAACGTCAAATTTTTTCGCTTTCTATTTTGACATTTCATATCGTAAGTTAATTATAAGTTTTTTTTTCTTGTTGCGCTAGGGAGGTGGGAAACTTCTCAAGATACTAGAAGCTCGCGCTACTGGCATATACGATTCTCATACCTGATACCTGACCTTGGAGTGTCAGCCGATATGCGCTGCGCCTACGTATAGCCCCATACACAGACTTCAACCGTTCTCCCCGCGGGGCTGCCGTTAGGTACAACTTCGCGGGGTTGGTCAGCATCATGTGTCAGCTTCTGCTGTTTTTCTAAGCTTTTCTATTCTCTGCAGCTTCTGTTGGAGTACTGTTATATAGCTGCAGATAGCCGTCCAATGCTCTTCTGACCGCAACATACGGTCGAGGAGCGGGGGCAGATTCGACACGAATGGTTCTCTATGTTACGAAGCGTGTGCAGTAAAGTACCGCGTGCTCCGTGTCTTCTTCCTCGTTTGGACATTCCGGACATAATGGTGAGCTGTCGTGTCCAAATCTGTGCAGGTATTTCCGGTAACCACCGTGGCCTGACAGGAATAAAATAGTAGTTGCAGTCCCCATATTGACGACCTATCCAATCCTTGATTGTCGGGATTAGCTAGCAGGTCCACCTACCTTTTTGTGTGTTGTCCCACCGGGATTGCCACATATCTGCTGACGTTGCCTTTTCTTCTAGTTTTGTCATCTTGATTTCACTTGCGTCATGTTGGCTCAACGCTTTCCTATTATATATTCTCCTCACCTTGTATGCGAGGATTTCTGAGACGGTTCGAAAACCACTGATCATTCGTAGGGCGCAGAGTCTGTTTACTGACGACATCTTCCGTCTTGTCTCATTCGTCTTTAATGCATGCGCCAATATTGGAGCGGCATATAGTAAGACTGATATGGTTACTTTGGAGAGTAAGATCCATTTGCTGTAGCCAGGCCCACCGATGACGTTTGGTAGGATGTCAGAGAGAGCTCCTTGCTGATGTAATCTGCATGCATTTTGAATCGCAGTTAACTTACTTAGTTGGCGCTACAGCTCGAGGTGAACCTGGGACTGCTTCTCGCAACCATTTGTGTGTGCGTGTTATATTTTTGCACGAATGGAAGGGACCTACAGTTTTTTGCCGACTCCGAACGGCGAGTTGAGAAGCTCAATCGTGACAAATGATACTCTTTTATGCTTGTCAAATATTCGAAAGAGGTGGTACCGTGAAAAAACTCTTCAGGTATTAGAACCGGTCTGGAACTGAGCCCGGGCAGCATTGCGTAGTAGTCCAACGCACTAACCACCACGGCCACAGTGACCACTGGAGATTCCTGATGTATAAAATAACTAGCTGACCCGTACTCGCCTTGCTTCGCCCCCTGCCATGTTTTTCTGATTTTCAAAACTTGACTTATTTCCTCGTATTTAAATGCTTTTTTGGTAGGTCCAAATGATTTTTAGAAGCTGAAGTGTTAAAAAAGTGTTCTTTAACTTTCTAACATACCAGGAAATCGGAAACTCTAATAGACCGGGTCTTTGTATCACAAAATATTCTTGCAGATTCGAGATCATGATTGATGCGTTTGCTTTTGGAAAAAAAGGGATTGCAATAAAGTAGATATCTTCCCCCAATGTAGAAGGAATCTTCCCCGGCGTGCGGATGAACGATGCGCGAACAAATAAAAGAGGAACCCACAAACATTACTTTTAATATACATATAACATACATATACATATATAGGTACATACTTATTGTATAAGATGTATGGAGCGCGCATTCAGACACTATGACGTCACCCACAGCTGCTCGGCTGTTAGCTGCGGTCTCCACTGATGGAAAATTGTTGGCGAACATTTCATGGACTATTTTTTGAGCAAAGCTCAGCTCCAGGATAATGTGGAAGGATGGATAAATTCAGCTATGTTTTTGTTTTTCAATCCGATAAGCTACTACTGAGCTAGGGCTGAATAATTATAATTTTCCTTACAGATATGCAGTTTTTTTCAATATTTTGAAAATACCATATCATTTTCGGGTATAAAAAGTATAAAAAATGTTGACCAAGAACATAAGTAATCAGTTAATCACTCTGTCAAGTTTCATTAAAATCCGTGATGTGCGTTCAAACAGCGGCCCAACTATGTAACTCGATTCTACATTAAAATGTTCGAATTCGCAAAATGCGTACTCTATAATTCTATAGCAAGCCATAGTATTTGAAAATCGAACGAATCTCGAACTTCATATTTGTTTTCGGAAATTTGGTACTACCTAATTCTAAAGTTAATGTCAAAATTGTTCGAATTCGCAAATAATCGTGCTAATGCAAATGTGTTTGCGAGCAAACTGTTGGGCTGTGAAATTTTCAAAAACGTAAGTGACAATTTTTTTTATATTTTATTATAGATTGCTTAGAACTATTAAAATATATTTTGTGTGTAGCTAATCAATTAAATGAGCAAAAAAGACGTCTCAATTTGAGATTCTTGTGGAATAAATACAAAGGATACCCCGGAGGCTAGACGAAAATCCACACAGCAAATACAAAAAGGCATCTGTTGAAAGTTGAATATATTTTTTATTACACTAAAATTAGGTCATCTTATTACAAATGTTTTTATTATTAAATGTACATATTCTAAAATAAACAAACACTTTTTCACTCAGCTCCATTATTGGATTTATCTGGATTTCGTCTGCTCAATTTGAACACTGCGATCCTGGTTTTCTTCGTTTAAAACCCAAAATACGACACGCACCATGTTAATATATGAAAACTATTATTATTTCCTGGTTTCACAAATCACAATTAATAATAAATTACTTTAGTTTTCGTTTATCTGTCAAACACAAGGCGAGACTCGTTTGAAATTCGGAAAATTTTGTGGGAAAAAGTTGGCATTACTAACGTTCGATTCTAATATCATACGTAGTACGGTTTGAAAGTAGAATCGGAAACAACTTTCGAATAGAATCGAAAGTAGAATCGAGTTACATAGTTGGGCCCCAGTATAGATATCCTCAATTCCTCGCCAGTTCCAAGTAAAAAAAAAACAACATAGCCGGTACAGAAGAAAAAAAAAACGCTCTAGGCGCACAAACGAAATTATCTCCACTGGTCGTTGGTAAAATCCAACGATCTAAGCTTTTCTTGAATTGTATGTCATTTTTAATTGAATGTTTATTTTAATTTAATGCTTATTGCTCAACTTCTGTATAACGTACGAAGATTATTTATATGTTAAAATGTTTGTACAAAATTGAACTTTATAATAAAATAAATTCCATTCCCATCGGCCAAGGCATTCTAAAGCTAGGAGATAGAAGGTATTCTAAAAAATACTCTCTGCCCAGGTATCAGCTTAAATCTCCGCTTCTGGATAGCAGATAACTATAAAAAATATCCTAAGCCTGTATTTCTGACATTTTGCAATCCAACTGTGAAAACCGGATTCAATTTCGTGCAGTAGTTTTTAAGACAAAAGGGAACAAAGTCTTTGCAGTCCAAAAAAAGTTACATTTTTATTATAGTAAGGATTTTTCCTAGCCCTATACCTACAGATAGTCCTGAAAATTTGTGACTGTGAATTTTGAATAACTATAATAACTATGTGTGAATTTAATACTTTTTAGTCCATTGAAAAACGTGGTAGGAACATACATATGTATATTAAAAATTTATTTTTATTTAAATAATTTTAATAATTTTTGTCTGATAATAAATGGCTTTTACTACAACTTCTGTTAATCGTACTTGAAAAAGTTGTTGAAATAATTTTTAGAAAATTTGCTAAAGACGAAAGTTTAGTAAAAAAACAGTTTTTTTTATTAAGTGAACGTTTTGAGATAAATGCATTTTAAGTAAAAAAAATTGAACAACAACTATATCCAAACATTGATTTTACTTTAATCTTAAATGTTGCTACGTGTTCATCCTTTTGTATTCATAAGTGCCAAATATATACATACTAATGTACATATGTAACATCGCTATAAATTCAAGAAAAATTTTTACTCTTTTATTCCTTCCTTTAGCACAGCCATGGCCAACAGATTAGAAAAATATGTTAATGCATCAGGAAAAGAAAGCAAATAGCTGGTTGGGGAAACATTGAAAATATTAGAATATACAATTTTTTATTGCTGTGGCCATAACTAAAATAAAACACTAATACTTGTACAACACTTGTTAGCATATTTGTATGAAAATAGTTCACTGAAGCATTATACGAGTACACCTCACATATTTTATCCTCCTTCAACTTGTCTGCTTCACACTGACAGTTGTAGACATGTTTGAATCCAAATAAATACAGAAGCAAATTATATATCCGCACTCTATCCAAAGTGTAAGCAACATCGGACAGACGGCAATCACAATATGAAAGGTAAAGCCCTGTGCAATACAGTGACTATGACCACCAACAAGCATACAGTTCTATGAGTGTTTTGAAACTATGTATGTATGTCCTTCGCCGTATACGACGCATAAAACAACTATGACGTACGTCGACAACTCTCAGTATGTCCTTCTGTCATCTTTCTTATGCAAAAGTCTGTTCCGAATTCAAGACCATACTTGGCGTTAAATTTATTGTAGCATATTTCAAAATTTCACCACACCCGCAACGTAAAAAGAGAAGTTCGATAAGGAAGAGGAACTTCATATGGATTTGTCTCTGCCAAAAAGTACATACATACTTCCTCGACCACACACACGAAACCATTTGTCCAGGAGAACGAGTAGACAGAATATAATCATACTCCGTGTCGTCCTGCTGGCTCCTGAAAGGACCTACATTCAAAAGAACGGTTCGTCCCATTTGAAGTTGAATTGTTTCTGAAATACGGCATTTGATATTCAAATGAGCGCACAGGAGTTTGCAATTAGGCGTTGTTTACCTTTTTGCGCCGCACTGTTCCTGATTCCTGAATTGCTTGGACTAGGCGCCAGAACGAAGATGATGATGGGGATGGCCCTAACGTCTAAGAGGCCACATTAATTTCATTATCTCTGCTGTGTAGCCGGGTTGTTGTTGTTGTCTGTAAAATGTTAAGCAGAAGAAGTTTAGCAACGACGAGAGGTCGGCCAGTAGGGCAACAGTAATGGGTGAAGGATCAAATAAACAGTTCGTTAGGTGAAACTGTAACAGAACTATCATGGAAACACATACATACACATACAGAGAGTGAATATAAAAAGCGAGTAAATGAACAAACCAACAGATTTTATATTTTTCTTACTCATGGTAGGTAGTTGGCCGGAATATGGTGCACCGACCTGAGATCTGGCATCCCCATCCTTGCGGCGGCCATAACTAAAGCCTGAAAAGGGTAATTAGGTGCGCATAGGACAATTTAATTCGAGATAACCCAGTTGCAGAGAGGTATTTACTCTTTTTAAGTTATTCTGATGGAATTACGAGAAGCCGTGTTAAAGTTACTTGAGCGAAGCCATGAGGTTTGGCGAGAAGAATATTTCAGTTTTCGTTAAAGTTTAGTGGGAATTGTATAGAATTTTAAATTATTTCCTTCTTCAAAAACATAGTTTCGGGACGAATTGGAGAAAAATATCTGCGCCTTATCAAATCTGTACATAAATTATTGTTAGCAATTAAGCTAGAGAATAAGATTTAATTGTTCATCGAGCCGAAAGCCCTCGCAGCTAGAGCTCTCTCGATTTTAGATGTATTTATTTTGTAATTTACTTACACATAAATAAAGTTATAATAATAATAATAATAATATCTGCGCCTTAAGAATCGCAACCCGTACCCCGTCCAAGGATGTGGTTATATAATATAGCAAGTGAGTAATATAAGCGCGAGCTAGCGCTTTCCATTACAGCTATAGGTAATTTATAGGCAATTTAAAAAGCCACCTAGGCAAAAACGTTTAGGATATGAGCAACAGTGACTACAAAACAGGCGCATAAGGGCTTAATCACCTTGAAATACTTACTTAAATAATGCTGTCCGTTTTCTTTTTCATGTTTAAAAAATTAAAAAAAAAATCCCGGAAAAACGTGAAAAATTTGAATTTTTTTTCAACGAAATTTTGCATTTGCATAGTTGTGAAATTCATTGTGATAAAATACGTTTTGCGTGCATTTTGGGTGGAGAAGCTAACGAGATAAATAAATAGATGGCGCTGTGCTGCGATCAATGCCACAACTCGATAGATGGCGTTATTCATTGACTTAGGCTGTGCGCAATTCGACAGGTATCCTTTTCGCATTGTCATTTTCTATTGATCAAATGTGCTATTTTTCTTGCTGCAATTGATTCGAGTTTTGCGTATTATTACACTGATTCCGGATAGTCATATATCGTCAAACGCTTCCCGTCATCCCAAAATCTACTGCTGCTGATGAACTTAATGCGGCGGCATGTCAAAAAGTTGAAATTGACCACGAACGACCCATCGGCTGCTGAATTCTCGAGATAACTGCTGGCGCTTAGCAATGGCCAAATTCCTGTTGATGTTTCGGCTGGATTGATATCGTTCCCGGCACATTTTTGCGAGTTCACATCGCCGAAGGAGGAACTCATCACCAAAGTGTTCCCCGGCATTGCACAAAATTATAAAAATCTCGATTGGATTAGTGAACGGGCAATACTAGCAGCGAAGAATAAGGACGTCGATAGCTCGAATTTCATTATTCAAAGTCAAATCGCTGGAGAACTGCATTGTGCCAGGAACTCCGCCGCATAACTTACAGCTCAAGGGTGGGATTGATTATAATCATGTCGCGGAATCTGAATCATCCGAAATTGTGCAACGGTACGCGGTTACCCGTCAAGAAACTGATGAACAATGTGATTCAAGCGACGATCGTCAAGGGCAAATTCAAAGGAGAGGATGTCCTTATCCCACGAATTCAGATTATTCCAACTGATCTTCCATTCCACTTCAAGCGGATCGGACAATCAATAAATCGCAAGGCCAATCGTTGGAAGTCTGTGAGACTAATCTCGAATTTCACTGTTTTTCGCACGGTCAGCTGTACGTTGCCTGTTCGCCTGTTGGCAAACCGTCTTCGTTGTTTGCTTTTTCGCCGGAAAACAAATCGAAAAACATTGTTTATCATATCGCTCTCTACTGATTTCGATTCCATTCAAATAAATCACATTGAAATTTTAACTATCTGTGTTTTATTATCACTCTGGAGTTTATCCGAAGGCGTTAAATTGGAGCGAGACGAAGTTCGCCGGGTCCACTAGTAATTAGTACAAAAAAGAATCCCGAGTTCTGTCTGTACAAAAGCCGTTAAATTGAGGTCTTCCTCCTCTGCGTTGGTTCTCTGGGGATGGTTTGAAGACTTTTCGATATCTTTTTACTACAAATATTCTAGTTAGATAGGTAAGTAGGTAGAAGTGGTGGATTCGATGAAAGAAAACCCAAATAGCACAAAAGGACAACGTTTTAATACCACAGTCTCAGCTGACCCGTTTATTCGAAAATAGTTTGAAATATTTATATCCATCCTGTGGAGTTGAGGTTGAGGAGCAGTTCTCGAATCCTTTTCTCGCCTGGAAAACATAAGCGAAATGCGGTAGGCGATAGGATTTCGATATGCCGAGTTTTTTCGAAAAAATATCCGCACCTACTCCGCAGTCCATTTTTGAACCATCGATCGGTGAATACTGTTGTATCAAAATCTGCTGCCACCACTCTCCGGCGCTTCCATTCCTCTCTGCTTGGAATGCTAGCAGCAAAGAGCTTCTTGAAGTAAAGCTGGGAGATATTGTATTCAGTTGGAGGCATAACCAAACCATTTGGTAGTGTCCAGGCTTTTACTATCTTCATATGACCTAGAAATTCAGAACACAGATGTCTTGAGTCGGCGCTAGCCGAAGCTGCAAAGGCACAATAAGACCTCAATGCACATGTGGTGTCTATGTTAGCCGTTTATTGGAACCTTTAGATTTTATTGACGTTATATTTTTTGCTTAGGGCGGGCCACCATACTATGGACCCGTAGGATGCACTACAGCTGTATAGATTTATTTTACCAAAGGTATTGTTACAGCTTTAGAGGGCTATGCATGCTTTCTAATCAACTCAGCCGATGAATTTGTGGATTTTTTTTTAACCGGTTCGATGTCGCTTTACAAATCGTAGAGGTTTTGTAATTGTATCTTCTCCATCAGTACAATCGGGTCCAAGAATCACTGGAAGAAGTATTCTCTCAATACAACCAAATATGGGAAACGACCATACTCCACTTCATACATATATGTAGCAGGTCCACGACGTTGGCCGTGGCCGTGGTGGTTAGTGCGTTGGACTACTACGCAATGCTGCCCGGGTTCAATCCCTGTCCGGGTCTAACACCTAAAGAGTTTTTTCACGGTGCCACCTCTTCGAATGTCTGACAAGCATCAAAGAGTATCATTTGTCACGATTGAGCTTCTCAACTCGCCGTTCGGAGTCGGCAAAAAACTGTAGGACCCTTCCATTCGTGTAAAAAAAAATATAACATGCACACACAAATGGTTGCGAGAAGCAGACCCAGGTTCACCTCGAGCTGTAGCGCCAACTAAGTAAGTAAGTAAGCAGGTCCACCATGACGAGGGTTTTATGTATATCTTCTTGACTTGTTTAGTCTTGGGGTGTTTTATTACTTAATTGCTTCTTTAACTAATGTTACAAACATAATAGATATATAGGGGCGACTCCGCTAATAATACCAAATTTCTCTAAAACTCCAAAGGCCAACTAGAATGTAGCATTCAAATTAATTAATTCGTTAAAATTCATGAAAAGTATGTGTAGCTGGCCTCAGCCATCCCGAAACACTGGGTACCATAGTGGTCCCATCGCGATCCTCTAAAACTCCAACAAAGTATGGCACATAAGCCGCTATACATAATTTGCTCAAAGCAGCTAAGTACCCTGTAGAATTTTAGGACTATGGGACTATGAAACTACATAAACTACTGTAAAACTACACATAATTTACATACCTACAATGAATTATCGACTATGTAATGCGTAAATATGCATGTACATACAGTCTTGTGCAAATTAATCTGAACATATCATATTTTTCTTAATTGGAATGGCAAACAAGGTAATTTTTTGTCACAACGTTCTTGAATTTGTCCAAATTGTACATATTCTTAAACTAGAACATAATAGCCCTGGGTAAAACATAGTTTGCCTATTTTCCCGAAATATTTTTGAATTTCAATTTTTGAAAATTCCAAGGACAAAAGTTAATCTGCTGATAAGTTTGATCCTGTTCAGAAGTGCTCAGTAATGGATATCACCGTTGCAATCCGTAGTAGAGTAATTACTTTGTTTGAGCATACGTCTAAAAATCAGAGACAGATAGCCAAAGAGTGTGGCATATCGTTAGGGTCGGTTAACAACATCATCAAACGCCATAAAGCAACTGGGTCGATTTTACCACAACGAACAGGAAAATGTGGTCGAAAACGTAAAACCACCAAGAAAGAAGACGCTCTTTTAATAAGAAACAGTAAGATCAACCCTAGTTAAACGAGTGACGACTTACAAAAAGATCTTGCGGCTGCAGGAACCGTTGTGGATGCCTCAACAGTTCGGCGACGTCTTCTAGAAGTTGGACGAAAAGCAAGAAAACCTCTGAAGAAACAACTCCTCAATGCTGTAATGAAAAAGAAGAGAATAAATAGCTTGGGCTCGAAAATATAAAGAATGGACAGCGGATAAATGGAAAAAGGTGCTATTTTCTGACGAGAGTAATTTTTTTGTGTAGGGTATGGAACCTCAATATATTCGAAGATCCGATGGTGAACCCATTTCAACAGCCCATATCCAGCAGACTGTAAAACATCCTGTAAAGCAAATGTTTTGGGGTTGTTTCTCTTACTTTGGTATAGGATCGTTAGTTCCAATAACAGGAATGATGAACAGTGACAAATATTTCGAATTATTGGAAAGTCATCTGGTTCCTGAGCTGTCAAAAGTGAATGCAGAAACCTCAATTTTTCAACAAGATCTGGCCCCGTGTCATGCGTCAAAGAAAGTTAAAAAATATTTCGCAGAAGAGGCTATAACTTGTTTGGATTGGCCTGACAACTTGCCAGACCTAAATCCCATAGAAAACTTGTGGGCTATATGCAAAACTAAATTGAGGAAAATGGACTGCACAACCAAAACGAAGCTGATGGAGTCAGTAATTCAAGTATGGTACCGGGATCCAAAAATCGTTGAAAACTGTCAAAAACTGGTGGAATCCATGCCAAAACGAATACAAATGGTGCTTAAAGCTAAGGGTGGACACATTAAATATTAATTTTATAAATTCATTACTTACTGCCACTTCAAATAAATAATACAAGTTTTTTTTAAAAAAAAAGTGTTTGCTCAAATTAATTTGCACAAGACTGTACGTTTGCATGTATACTATCTTTATTAGTGCCGTTAAAAACATTTCGACGCAATAATTCAAAAACAAACTTACCCCAGAAACTAATGATATTAACGGATGCTTGATTTCCATATGCCTTTTCAAATTGCACAAATTACATTTTGCGAAACTTTTGTCAATTCAAAGAAATTCCACAAAAAACAAGTTTTTCTTCGCTCTGTTATTGGCGGCATTTTAAAAGTTTTTTTTTTTTTTTGTAAATACGTAGTCCTAAACACCAAACAAACAAATGCATGTAAATTTCCTTAAAATCACATATTCACATGCACAGAACTAAACTAGCACACATAAATTCTTAGAACCGCTACGAAGTTCAACCTTCATCCCTTTTTTCAGCGGTAATTCTCAATGCAACCCAGCGAACAATATACATAACACACTATACATACATGTTCGTGTGCGCAAGGCAGCATTATTCAGTATAGTTGGTATACAATATCGTTCACCGCGTTCTGCTTTGTTCTACGTATCATTCACTGCCTCGCACCTCACGTTCATACTCACGACCGCGACTTTTGCTGTGAAATCGTTATTAGCGAATTCCAAACTGTGATGTGAAACTATTCACGTTTTAGCGATTCACTGTTTATTTCCCAGTCGTTAACAGTTATTTTTCGTTCACGGTGAATAATTCACTGGTAGTGATTTTTTGCTCATCACTAACTCCTACAGCTATACTCATTTGTGCCCTGCTAAGTCTGAGGATTTCACTGATTCTTTCACGGTCCAGCGCCAGCCAAAGTGTCTTGGAAACCCTGTGTCCTACAATGTTAGACCATCTTTGAACAGCCTTCTGGTAATCATATCCTTTATCTTTGATTTCATGCAGCAGTGTCCACTCTTCACGCACAAGGTACAAGGTTCTGTACGCTGGCTGTGCTAAAATCCAGTATGAAGAGGTTATCATCCGTTCTTATTGGATTATCTATTTTACAGACCTACAAGAGATTTTCTCAACGGATATCGATAAAATGTGGAAACTTATCTGACTTCCAAAATGGTGCCAAGAGTTCCCTCCCAATAAGAACCGAAGGCGGTGGATAGCTACCTAACCTAACCTAACGTATGTGTACTGCAGAATGATTCGTTTTTTTTATATTTTAATTAATAAAACCAAATCCAATTAAATTTCGTCTTTCAACTTAATTCTGCTTCCCCTCACCTATTCATCAAAACCCGATTCAGTGTAGGTGAACACTTAAAATGAAACCAAAGACAGAGGCTACACAATTGTGTTGTGGACGCAGCCCTCTTTGCTGTTTCCCCCACACACTTCATTTCACACTGCAGGGCAATCCTTTCTGTGACTTCTTGAATTCCTTTATGCATTTTTCATTTCACTAAAAGAAATGAGTGGTCGTGTACGCTTTAATGTTGCATCATAAAATATTTTGGCAGCATTGTGGTTTTTGACGAACAATAGGTCCTTGTTGCCCAAAGCATTGTTTATTAAAATGACCATCCCACGGTATAAATAAGTGGGTGGGTTCTCAGATATGGCTGACTGCCATTTGCTTGTGGTCATTGTACGAGTATTAAAATTTATAAAAAAGGAGGAAAATATCCACGAAAATGCGTTATCGTTCGAAAGCAGGCGTAACAATTGGGAAATATTTTAACTTAATAAAAAAAATGATTCGATGTCATCCTTTGTCAGAAATGGTTCAAGCTGTGGAAAATTGAGTCAATTTATTTTTGTATCAAGTCGAGGGAGAAACCAACCGGAAATGTTAAATAAAAAATTCTGTTTTGTTTTTTGCACGATTCTCCGAATAAAGTGTCAAAAATGACATTTCTTATCGGTGTCGTGAATCGTAAATGGAACACAACCATCACGTGTGTTTATTATCTCTTGTCATGGTAACACATGTGAATTTGTAAATGCATGTAGACCTATGTATGTTTATGTTATATGTACATATGTTTGTATGTATTTGCGTTTTATTTTGGCTGCTATGTTTTATCTCCTAACTTATGAATGTATAAAATCATGTAACATGAATGTCACGGTTATGAAATGTGATTAGAATCTGGCTGGTGAGGTGATACAAATGTTTATTTGTTTAAAAACGAGTAAGCACAGTATTTTGATAGCATTACTGATGTAAAAGCGGAAATAACAAATTCAGCAAATGGCGACTGTCTACAGTAGTGGAAGTTCGATTATGAAAAGTGCCCATCGAAAATCGAAATTTCATTAAAAATACCTGGGTGGCAAGTTGTGCTCCAAAGCGAGTTCAAAGCATCTGTCGACATTCCATGCAAAAAACCGTTACCTTACAAGAGCTTTCTCATTGTTTTCTCACTGGAATTTGTTGAGAAGGTCAAAGAAAATAGTGCATTTCGGGGTGGAAGTTTGATTTTGAATAGTTGCGTTGTTTTTTTTTTTTGCTCTGCGGGAACATCACAGATCGCGTGGTTACCAAGAAATTGTAACACTCCTTTGTACATCGATGTGCTAGATCTCAATGTAGTGAGTATGTCCGAAGAGTTTTTTCCACAAAATATCATATTCCAACAGGATAACGCGCCAGTCCACAACGCAAAGTCCGTAGAAGAACAGTTTTCGCAAAACAATATAGAGGTAATGAAATGGTCGGTACGAATTCTATAACCTCATCGAAAATATGCTGGGGATTCTTGCAAGTAAGGTTTACTCACATTGCAGACAGTTCCACTATGTCAATCAGCTTAAAGAAGCTATCCGGGAGGCTTGGTGGTCAATCAACCCTGTTGAGCTTTAAAGCCTTACCATATTAATGTCAAAACGCCTTACAAATGCGCTAGAAAATTAAGAAGCCCCCACTAATTATTAAGAATTTGCTTTTTCAAAAAATTTTAGTCATATTTTAAATTTCCTATAGTTTTTCATCGTTTTAAAATTCTCTGCTCCTATTTTCATAAGCTTCTATTTTGGAAGTAAAATTTTGTACTATATTTGGACGACCTCAAAAAAAGCAACCCTCGATACGCGTAACCCCTCAATAAAAGCAACACATAAAATCCCACCATTGTTGACTCAGTAATTGCAACTGTTAAAAAAAGTGACTCGATAAATGCAAATTTTGTTTCATAAATGCTTACATCTTTCCTTATTTGTATCACGTCCTTCTTGTTTACTTAATTTTATTTTACAAACTGCACCGCATTTCTCTAGTCAATGGATCAAAATGTGACCGACTCGACTAAGCTCTATAACAAAAAATAGTATATTGGCACATTTGGTCGGAAGCGAAGGCGGTCAGATTTGGAAATAAAAATTAAGGGGTTACATGGCTTTCCTCGGGTAAAAAACGGCTTATTTTTAACATTTTTTTTTTAATATATGGGTACTTTTTACTGCCTTAAATATATACATTTGGCAAAGAATTTCTGAAATTTTTGTAGAAAAATATTTAAAACTCTGCCATTGTGATGGCATTTCCGGTGACCCCTCGGAAAAAGGTGCAGAACTCATGACAAAATCAACTGAAGTCAAAAAAAAAGAAGAAAAGTACGTGTTTTAGTTAATACCTTAAACTAGAACTTGGATGGAGGAAAAAAAAAAGTGAACATTGAATTTTTGGCAGACCTTTTTACAAAAAATTACAAATTTCGGTAACTTTTGCCCTACATTCTTTTTTAAATACATAGTTGCATTAAAAAAAAAATCCCTCGTCCAGAAATCTCGACAACCGACTTTGAAAATATAGTTTTGAGAAAAACGCGTTTTGTTTTATGTGACAATAAAACTGCTTTGAGCGCGCAACTTCCCAAGGGCTCTATCTCCGCAACTATTACTCCGATCGACTTGAAAATTTAAGACAATATTCTGGAGATGTTGTTTAATTTAATAAGACAATAAAAAATCCGTGAAACCCATGTAACCCCTTAAGGCATTTAATTTAAGGCATGCCGTATGCATCTTGGCTATTGCATTAGTCCAGGTGCAGTCAAGCGCAATACGAAAGTGCTGGTACCATTTGATGTATTCAATATAATAATTGCATCAATTAAAGATTTGCAGCAATCTGGAAGCCAAAGAAATCGATATTGATAGCGAAATGCAGTTGAAGAACCCCCCTTTCTGCATTTTGTTCTGACACCAATATTTTTTGACTCGGTTATTGCAGGAACCTCATTAAAGGCAACTGCCCGTGTTTATATTAGTTGCTTTTATTGAGATCGCACTGTATTACGATTTTTTATATATGTATGTATTTAAAATTTTGAATAAATATTTTTATTTTCTTAGAACAAAAGAAAATTTTATTGTTCATAATCCAATTTCCACTACTGTACTACTGTACTACTGTGGAAATAGATCAATTTTCTAATTAACTGTAGAGTTCAGATAAAGCATATTCAGTCTCAATATATCTGCAGTATATATGAGTACAATCGTATGTATACGAGAATACATTTTAAAACAAACTCATCAACACTCCACTGTTACTCTCAGACCACCACATTCCCCTTTATGTCGTGACAGCCAGATACGTTCTGTTATTTGTGGTTAAATTTGCATAAATATGTTAGTCGCTGGGAGAGAAGAAACATTTAATTCGCAGAAAAAGCAGGGAATACAGTTTTTTTTTTGTATAAGACAAAACGAATTAAAATGTTGTGTTTATTTAAATAAATATGTAGTTAGCTTTAATTTTGTACTCTTTATATAACTAACAATACATTTAGATTGTTTTGTTTCCCCTTTTTTGCCAGCAGCGTCCAGATATTAAAATGCGTCAAGTATATCGCACGAACATTTAGTACCCACTCAAAAAAAAAAGATCCGGTAAAGTGCAAGTCGTACTTGCGCAATAAGTGTTCCGTTCTATCAGTTATTTTTACATACATGTGGAACAGATTAACGAATATGTTGACACAAATGTAGGCAACTTGATGAAATTACCAATTTGATGCCCTTTCTCATCACCTCAGAAGAATAATTATACATCCACACAAAACAACAAATAAGGAATACAAGAAATTTACGCATGTGCATTCGACTTTGCTTGGCGACTTTTGCTGACGACACCGCAATCTTATCTATTGGGGACAATGCTAATGAGGCAGCGAAAAGATTACAAAAGGCCATTAATTCCGTAAGTGATTGCACAAAAAAATGGAGAATAAAGCTCCATGAAACTAAATCTACCCATATTAACTTCACTAACAGGAAAATAAATACTGTTAGAGTTAATATAGATGGAAAAGAAGTTCCCTACGCAAATACTGCGAAATATTTGGGTATAACACTTGACGCCAAGCTCAAATGGAAGGAGCATGTCAAAAAGAAAAAGGAAGAACTAAATATTAGACTCAGACAAATGCATTGGTTAATGGGAAGGAATTCCCAGCTATCTATTGACAACAAATTGCTATTATACAAGCAAGTTTTAAGACCTGTATGGACTTATGGGGTATAGCTCTGGGGCTGTACCAAACAGACAAATCTACGAATGATACAAACATTCCAAAACAAAATACTAAGAGCCATCGTAGATGCACCTTGGTATATAAGAAACGACAACCTACAAAGGGATTTACAAGTAGAGAATGTTAGCGAAATTATTAAAAAATATGCAATAAGGCATTACCAACAGATCCGAGACCATGTAAACCCTCAAATTCAGCACATGGTTGAAGAAAACTACAACACTAATAGACGGCTTAAAAGGCTTAGGCCGTATGACTTACTTTCTTAAAGAAAAATAAAATATAAATAAATTATTACACACATTTATAGGTATGAGTTATCTATAACATATAAGTAAAATGCAGGTTACAAAATTAGTTTCGGGGTCAGCTAATTGCTTCACCCCTCCAAAACGTTAATATTGCAATATATTAGAGAAAAATTACTGGATGAGAGTTACTCTCAGTTGTAATAATAGGTGTTTTCTTTATAATTGGGATGCTTTCCCACGCTATGGAATCCACGGCTTAAAACCCCCCCGGTAGACGATATGCCTTGGTACCATCGTCGGGAAATGGGGTTGGAAGCAGAGGTGGTTTTAGTTAGGGTGCGGGACGCACACTGGCTTTCGATGCTTTCCACCTTCCTTACAAAAAAAAAAAAAAAAAAAAAAAAATGTGCATTCGATTTAATTCTTCGTCTTGTTATTCGTTGAATTGTATTAAATGCGTGGAATTTTGCGATTTGTCTCTCTATTTCTCTATCTCTATCGTCTGTACATACACAAACACTCTGTACCTAGTAAAAGGATATATATATGTACATTTACATACACATATTATAGCTTTCTTTGTTTATGTTGATTAAAATCGAGGGCTTAAGTATCAGCTCAATGCTGATTTTTAGAGCACATTTCTAGGATCAATTATTCAGTTTTTACTCTCATGCATGCAAATACACGTATACACTTTTATTTGATTTTGATTGGGTTATGCCACTTCTGGATATGTGAACAGAAGGGTAGCTAAAATTTAAAAAAAAAGGTAAACAAAAAACTGTAGGTACAACGTAATGCAGTTCAGATAATTTTGGTTCAATCTACACTTTATTCTCAATAATTGTGATTTTATTGAAATTTTTCTGAGCGATATTTTTGAATATAAAGTAGGAGTTTAAGTTTTTTTTTGAAAAAGTGTGAAGAAAAAAGTAACAGAAAAAAGAATATTTCGTACATTTTTGAATTCGTGCTTTAACGAGCTTTGATTTGCCTCTTCACACGATGACCTCAAAATTTCTGATTTCCCCCAAAACTAAATAGCTCCCAAAGTCGAAATTCAACGAAATTCAAAGTTCAGGTCTGTGCTTGGGCCACTAATTGCTGAAACTGTTCCAAATTTCAATAGTCTACGACAAATAGTCTCTGAGAAAAACGCCTGTGGTTGTGACAGACACCGTTTTTGGGACGGAACACTAAAAACAGTTTAAACTACCAGAAGGAGTATGTAACGTTAAACCTATAAGGAGGTTGGCCTTCTGAACCCAGTCAGCCGATCACGAGAAGAGATTGTATGTATTCACAACGTTCGTTACTCGCAAAAACGAGAATTTCGACCGAGACCGATTGGTCTGGTGGACAATATGTTTAGTGAAGAATATTTATTAAAAATTTAAGAATAATCCAGTTAATACACCACACATTGTTCGCGCGCCAGACGAATGGATAACGAATCCGCACGAGTTGCTGACTCAACACATCGTAATTATACAGGTGCGAATCTGTTCCCACACTGCAAGTACGAAGGAATCACATTGCAGATACTGGATGCGCGTGTGGAACCGACGGGAAACTTGATGACTCGACAACTTGAATGACTGGGGCGGCGAATGATCGGAGCGGGTTAAGTTATTTTAAGTTAGTTCTAAGTTGAACCTAGAATAGAGCGGTAGCTAAGAAATAAATATACGCTGAGATTATAATTACGGAGTGGTTTTAATATAACGCGAGCGAGTTGGACCAACCTCAGGTTGGTGATCGGTTTTTTTAGACGAGTCCTAGAGGACATCGTTAACTAATCCATAAACAATGCGCTCATGCAATCCAAGGAAATCCCAACTATTGCCATATCAAAAAAAAAAAAAAAAAAAAACAAATACAATACAGATTGTTATACCAGTTACAGATTTAACAGGCTTGATGCGGTTCCAAGAAGCGAGTTGTGCTATTTCTGGGATATGTTCCTACGCGGAGCACTCTTTGCAAACGGGAGGCGTTCAAGTGATTCTGCATTAGAATCGGTCCATATTCCATCCTGTCGCTTGATGAAGGACGGTTTGGAATGTTCCTTCTTGGCTTTGTGAGGGCAGAATCTTTAAGGTTTTCCACAGATTGACAGTACTCTGTCGAAGCCTGTGCCTTGGCTTTACTAATGGCTTTCTTGTACAATTTTCGGAAGTACTTACAATTGTATGTTACAATTGTGCATACATACGAGTACATACGAATAAAAAACACAATTCAGATATGTACCTTTAAAGGGCAACAGGGTGAGATCACCCCAGTAAGGATCTAAGCAAAAAAAAAAACACTCTCAAGGACACAAATTGAAACAAAACACTTCTTGAAAAAACCGAGGAAAGAATTTTTTTTAAATTAACTTTTTAAGACAAAATAACATGTCACAGATATCAGTTACAGCTAAAATTGCGTGGGGTGATGGGACACCCCGTGTTGCCTTCGGAAGGTTAAGAATGGTCAATTGTTCGAATACTGTTATTGCTATGTCGTCCCTTTGCGCGAATCATAACATTCTCAACATCCTTATGTGCAAGATCCCCAGTCATATATGTACATCCTCGTAAACGGACAATTTGTTGCCCAACTACTCTAATTTCACGTTCAATGGAAACAAAAGAAAAACAGATTTGTAACTGTCGCCTAATTGCCACTTCGGGTATATTCGTGCGGTCATTCAAATTATGTGTCATTCATAAATCGTGCGGAAAATAAAACCATAATGTCCCAAGGGAAACCTGTCAAATCTCCGCATATAAATGCCGCCGATCTGACAGACCCAATTAGTTTAATTACATTCGCTTGCAGTTTCTCCCCAATTATCTCCACATGGAATCGTTAGCGAAACAATAGAGAACAATAGAGATGCGGAGAAGGGAGGGTGGTGGTGGTATATTTTGCAACCCCTTGACACGCCCGCAGAAACATTATTCTGTCAATATACTGGATTGGGGTTAATTACAGATACAGAGTTGCGATAGCATCGTAATCGGCAACAATTCTAATCGAAATCGTTGAAAAGTGCAGTACGGTTTATTAAAGAACAACACCCTACGCACGTACAGAATGTGAACATTTTCAACGAGCTACATTTAACTACCACCAACAACAATAATAAACAATTAAAAAAAAAAAACCGAAATTTTCAAAATGGAACTAAGTACCGTCCTACTAGAATATATGAATGCATGTACATAAATATTATGTATGCATGTGTTTTAAATATTTAACATCCTTACCGATGTCCTTTTGCTGTGGGCTACCAGAAGTTTTATAAGCACACATACTCGTACATGGTCGCAAACGACCTCGATTGCTGCTTTTGCTGTTTAATATTCAAAAAGTGCAAAACCGAACTAATTGCATTTTGGTGGTTTGTTAAGCTGCTGCTATGCTATGCGAGTCAAAGAAACACGGATTTAGAATAATATTTCATTAAGTTCCATCACACGAATAAATTGGATAATTTCGCTTTGCATCTAGACTGGTTGCAGATCATTTTAATGCTTAAAATGCAGTTTGCGTGAAAAAACTTTTAGAGTGCAATTAAAGCGGGAGATGGAACATCCTCTGTGGTGGGAAAAAAAATGAGTTGACGTGTGAGTAAGGAAAGACACGAAGAAAATTTAGAAAAGACTATTAAACTAAAATTGAAAAGAAAAAAAATAGAGTCTTGAATGTTGCTACATATATGTGCACTGCTTCAGTTTTTAATTTCCAAATGTTCCCATGGATTGCTTAGTTAGGGTGACCAGATATTTTCGAAACTAAAAGAGTATCTGTAAATTTTTAGTTGCATTTTTTTAATTAATAATAATGTTTACATAGTTAACATCAGTACCTACCTACAAGTTGATTTTTTTTTTTATTCCAGATGAGAGAACAAAGTAACAAGCTGAGTTTTTTTCTGTAAAATTTAGCAAATCTCAAATACAGTGAAATCCGGATATAACGACGGTGGAGGGACCGGCCAAAGTGGTCGTTATAGCCGAATGTCGCTATAACCGAAGGTCAGAAAAATTAAAAAAAGATTACTTTGCTACACTGTAGATACGTAAATAGTAATGTGCGTTTATATTTTTATTATTTATTCAAAATTATAGGAAAAAAACCTGTAATATAAATGTAAAAAAGCACGACTTATGGGAATATGCGTGTACTAGTATGCATCTAAGTCATTTCTTGAAAAAAGCTGTTATATTTCGCTGCTTTAACCTTCTTGTCTTAGCAAAAACTTTTTCTAGTCGTTTTTCAGTTCTTATAAGCTATGAAACTTCCATCTCGTTTTCACCTTCACCAATAGAGCAAATCGTTTTAAGACTGAAATGGCACCTAGAACATCTATGACTGTTGGAATTAATTTCACCATTTCCGGACTGTCAAACTCCTCCTCATCAGATAAGACTTCTGGCAAGTATATATTGCAGAAGCTGAAATTGAAGCTTCGCTTTCAATAATCTCTTGATCTGTAGGGTCAACAGCCAACATGGTTATCTACATTAATGTTAGTCTGCCAGTTACAGTAGTTTTCTTCGTTCGACCAAATTTTAGCGGTTTATGCCAAAGGCAAACTATCCAATCCATCATCGGTATCCTCAATATTTGCAGGTAAAGGTGAAGAGTCACAGAAGCCTTGCACGTTCAAAATGTTCAATGTTCTTGTGAAATGCGACTGCTCAGAGGGATATTTTTACTTCGTTGCAATTTTAACCATTTGAGAAGCGAGTGTTCAATATCTTCATGTTACGATTTACGATTTTTTTTCAAAGAATTCGACTGAAAAACTTGCTGTATTCTTTCGAAACAAAACAAACGGTACATTTGCTCTGTTCCACAAAAATTGTCAAATGAATTTTAACGCTTTTTCGATTTTTGTGATTTATAATGAATCTTGCATCTTTGCGCGAGATGAGTTTTGGGCGTGGAAACGAATAGTGACATTTTTTTTTGTTTTTAGCTAATCGTAAGCTAATCGTTTCTGTTATATAACATTGATACACCAAAATACTCGAAAACACGCCCTTTACAACATACCAACATTCCATCAGAATCGAGCTGGTGTCCACTTTGTACACAATTATCTTTTTTCCTTTCATCAAATTGTGTTTTTTTCAAATCAGCAGATGGTAGCCCTATGGGTATTGCTCTCCGATTTGCGGTGATTTTTCGTGCGTACTATGGTAACCCAGTGATAGCTTAAAGGAGGGACATATGATATTATGAAAGCTATTGCAACCAGAATGAGAGTCAAACGTCCTATCCTCCCTGTACTGACAATTTTTGTGGAACAGAGTATACCTACATATTATGTGCTATTTGTATGAAAACTAAGGTATGAAATCATGGGACTCAGAATTTGCGTCGTTATATCCGAATGGTCGTTATAACCGAGGTCGCTATACGCGGATTTCACGTATATAGATCACCATTATGTATAATTATGCCAAATTTCTACGTAAAATGGTACTTGAAGTTGTTATCGTGACAGACATTTTGAAGTTATATAATAATAATTCTGTATATCCATACGGGTACGGAGCCCAAAAAGGAATCTTCCCATTCGTCTTATAGATGACACCCGCCACTTCACACACTATAATTATTGAAACGACATTCCTAGGCTGTCATTTCTCATCATTTCATTCTAGATTATACACTATAATTCCAGGAATGACATTTCTTTGAACATTTTTTGCCTACACATTATCATTCTCTATCATTCCGGCAAAATCCACAAAAAACAACACACTGTCATTTTTACATCATTCTAGCAAGAATGCCATTTCAAAAATGATTGTGTGTAGTCTACTTAATAAATATGTATTGGGTGATGAGAATGAAAATAAGAATATGTATTCGTAAATATTTTTGATTAATATGTAAATTTGAAATATTTTGTACATGTGTAGGTATATTCTTATATTTATTTACATCACCTATTGTTTTTTGGACAAAGAGCAAAAGAAAGATCGTTTTTTTACAATGTTATTAATTTTTAAACAAAAAGAGTATATTTAATAATAATTTAGGAAAAGAGAGAATTAGTAAATCTATGTTAACGAAAGAGTATTTTGTTTTATTTTTGGATGCTTGTCTGGAAGCTTGTGATGATCAATTTGATATAGCCTTCTTAATATTGTTGCAATTGCAACGTATATTTTCCAAAATAAGATTTACGAACGAACGCGAATTTTTGATAAACCGCGTATAAGCACCGTGTAAGTTGAGGGAATGTCGGAAAAACTAAATCGCGTATAAGCGAAATCGCGTATGCTGAGACCGCGTACGTGGGGGGTTCAGTGTATGTCTGTTCAGCCCAGCTTAGTCCTTTAAAAACTAAATAATCCAGCAGAGAAGAAGAGGGTAGGTACGTAGGTGTAAGTGATGGTTTCGATGGAAAGAAAATCCAAATAACGCAAAAGGGCACCGTTTTGATACCACAGGGAGTTTAAGTAGAGGATCAGCTCTCCAATCCTTTTCCCGGATATCTCTTTGAGGTCGTCGAGAAAAGATTGCTTGTTTGGCTACGGATTGCCATATTGACCAGTGCCCTGTAGTTACCGCCACTACTATTGCGATGTATACGCGAGTTCTTTGTAGCATCTCATTTGTTTTTGACCTATTGTTACTTGGCCATATCTGTCTATATGTTATATGACACAGTTTGTCAAACTGGACCACCTGAGCCCAGCTTGTTTTAAGCAGTGTGAGAGTATATTGCCCTAAACAGCACCTATAGGGATATGAACGTTTTCCGCTGTTAAGGACTGATCACCGCCTGGATAATACGTCGGCTCTCTTGTTCCCTTCTATGACACTATGTCCTAGATTCCAAATAAATTTCGATGAAGGAATTGCCGAATTTATGGCTGAACAGGGTAGTGGGATGAATTAAAAATTAAATTATTATGTGATTCCTAAGGGAAGGGTTGTATGATTTGAATTTTGCTTCCAGAACATCCTAAAATAGTAGAAAGTTATTACTATCTAATAATATAAGTATAAGTATTGAGCCAAACTAAGACATGGCAACAAATGTCATCGTTCCCATGTCACAGTCTTTCCAAGTAATCAACTGGATTCCAAACTGGATTATGTTTATGGTGATCTAGTACGAGTACCTACCTTAGATAGCAGCAGTTAAACAATAGTCCTTTGGACATTTTCGATGATGAACGCAATGAATGTCCAAAATAAGCGACTACTCTAGAACTGGTCAGAAAATTGCATGCTTTCGCTTTGATAGACTAAAGCAAAAAAAATGCGCGAACATCTGAAAAAGAATAAATGGCTTGGTGGGCCATGTAAATATAATATGTCAAATGAAGAAAGAATAGGAATGACATCTGCGATAAGAATTTGAAAAATAATTAATTAGAAAAAAATAAAAATTAAATTATAGCTATGCACATGTACCCACCTACATATGTACATAAATCGATTCGAATTTGAGGTCGTTCACAGCAATTTCCATAAAACACACGTTAACAAGATGAGAATTTTTTTTCAAATAGAGCTGTCATTTTCGTAAGATAAATCTATGTCATATCGGTACGAAAATGAGTCCATATATACGTATAGTACGTGTGATTTACTTAGGTAGTCCAACCTAAATTAGAAGCAACACTTTCCAATCCCTAGCCACTCACAATCAATCAAACTTTGATGGGTGCCTGACCACAGAGGCGTTGAAGGAAATGAGATTTCAGATGAGCTGGCCCCTTAAGGTTCAATTGTAAAATTCACAGGCCTGGAACCCTTTTGTGGCATAAACGGCAAGAATTTCAGCCTTCACTAATAAATGTCAACATGATCTTGGACTCTCATATCTCATTGGAGAAATATCGTCAAATCGACGATTCCGTTAAGTAAAAAAAAAAAAAACATAATTTGTGCTAAATGAGTCAAAACGACGACGTTTGTCTTTCACGTTGGGATACTAGAGTCGGTCTTTCTAGTGTTAAGCCTTTTACCTATCACAGGGAACTTCTCAACTTCCAAAAGACGGAATCAACTTTTAGGGATACTAGATGAAACTGAAAACATTTGGTCATCATTCCCTATTGGTTGTGAATTTGTGATACCCGGTATCTGGCTCGACCAATATCTATATTTTGACAAACATACATATATGTAGGTGCTGGTTTCGCTTGGACTAAAAGGGCATTTGCTTTGATAAGAAGACTTTGCCACTTCACGGTAAAGGCAGGTGTGGTTCAATATAGCACCTTATTAAAATACATCGAAAAGATTCGAACATTTGAGTGGTTGTCTTCTAGGACCTGCTTCGAATTATAAAGAATACCTGAACTCCAGTGCATAAAATACTATCCCACCAAGATCCTTTAATATGGGGCGACACTTAATATGTCCCGATTAAGTGGGACATAAGACTCAAATCGACATAGGGACTTATGTCCCACCCCATCGGGACATAAGTCCAAATTTTTTTTTGTCGAAGATGGCACATAATTCTCAAATGAATTGAAAATTATGCTGAGTGATTAGCCGCATTCGAAAGGGTTACACGATATTTGTAGGTACTCGCTATGAAAACGCTTATAACCAGTCTTTTGTAATTGTGAACTACTCTCTTTTTTTTAAAGTTTCGAACAGTTTGAAATCAAATAAATAATATTCACATTTCGATCTCTAATAATCTTTAATAAATTTATCCATTTCAATTGTACATATATACATATTTATAACACTAATTTGCTGCAAATCAAATAATCGCCTTGTTTATATTTTACATTTTCTACCTCACTGCTATTATGTATATCTATTAACATTTTCAAATTCAATATGCAATGCTGCAGAAGCACATACCTAACCTATGTACATATCTATACTATAGTTACAAAAAAAAAACTATTCGATCTGTACATCACATCGCTTGCGTTATCTATTTGTAGCTGAATACGAGGACTTTTCAATTCAAATTGAATGCAATATTCCAACTAAATAATAATGGGATATTATGCACTGGACCGTAAACAGTACTAAATATATCGCAATTTAGATAAATGCCAAAATACAAAACGGTTCTTAGAAAATAAAATATTCTAAAATTGATGAACACTAATAGCTGTACCAATTAAATTGCAAAGGTTTTTGTTTTCAGTTCCAGTGGCTAATTAAGTAATGAAATTTAGAATTTGAGTTAGGAATAAATATTTTTCGGAAATAAATAAATATAATATTTTTGGCATTAGTTGGCGTTTCCGAGTCAAGGACCCCCGGCTTGATTGTTGGATAAGGGACAAAAGTGGTCAGTAAAATTGGTTAACAAAATTCGAGTTACGGGAATTGATGTGAAACCATAATGGCCAAAAGGAAACAATTGCAACACATATACGTATATGTAAGTGTATGCACATATGTACCATATGTAGGTATGTTTGTATGCAGTATTAATTGAAAGTAAAGTAGGCTTAATTTAAATAATTTCCACATCAAAACAATGTTTCTTTTCATATCTTTGATGCAGTTTTTTATTTTATTTTGTAATTAGTAAATGTACGTAAGCTTAATATTTTGTCAAATTTCCTTGGTTTTTTAAACACACTGTGAGCTCTGTTAGGTAAATTTACGTAAGGACTAACAAAAGTTCGCTTAATTGCTGTAAATTTAGTAGTTTTTGAAAAAAAAAGCATTTCTGTAGCTTATAATCAAAAAATATTTATTTCCAAATTTCAGAACAATAGGCAGAAACGAAGACGAGAAAGAGAGAAATTAGTGACGTAAGCGCGGTTGAAGTTCTACCGCCATCCAGTACAGGAAGAAATTTGATTTCCCATTCTCTTCGGACTTTGACGTCAACTCACGCCAGTCAAAATTCTGCACGAATGCCAAAATGCATACATCTCTTGTTACTATTTGAAAGTAGTTTCAAAGTTTTCAGACTTGCCATTTTTCTGTGGAGGACGAATCTCGTGAAGGTCGGCTCAAATCCTCGACCGACGCACGGTACAAATGTGGCCCTGGTAAAGACTAAAATTGACGGAGATGCCAGGATGACACATGAGATGATAGCGGATGAACTGGGCTTGTATGCTATGGATGCGTCACAAATTTTAAATCACCACCTGAAATATTCGAAGGAATCAGCTCGATGGGTTCCAAAAATTTTGAATGGAGGGCAAAAAGAGGCTTGTGTCCGTTTTGCTCAATATTTCCTGGATAAGTTTGAAAATGAAGAGTCACCTTGCTTCAATAAGATCGTTACCCTTGGTCTCCACTGGCAATAATTCATTGCAAGAAATATGTCATGCAATTGAAATTTCCAATGGAGATCGCAAATTTCTAGAAATAATTTATTTTATGGAATCAATTTCTACTTTTATTTTATGCAATCTCTGAGGAAATAAATCTTGAAATAAATTTGACAAGGACTGCCAATTTGAGTTTTATTTAATTGAAACATGACTTATTAGCGAATTTCGCATATAAAAACTCTTGAATTAATCAATCCTTTTAAACAATATGGGTAAGTAAGTAACGCAATAAAAAGTATGTTGTTCCGTTTTTTCCAGAACGATACATTGGAGCATGCTGTCGAAGCCAAAGAAAATGAAGAGCTTGCGACTATTACATCATTCGAAGTATTTTCATTGCCATCGCCATCGACTTCATTCAATTCAATGAAAAAAGAGGGGCCATGAAACTACGAAGTACGACGATGCCAAGAGTGCAAGTCAACCTAACGAAGGAACCACCAGAAGGGCAGTTTTCGATACAGAGATATTCACCTTCGATGACGATATTTAAAATTCGTGTATATTCGTGTATATAATGTGTATTTAATTTTTTTGATGAATAAATAAAGATTAATAATTTAATGAAATGAGGGATTCTTTATTTCTTTATATCTTCTCACAATACTTCTTGCAGCAAAGTGGTTTCCAAATAATGCAACTGTCTTTTTTCTATAAATGGACTAACCCACAAATGTTGCCCTCTTTTTTTCCCGGATTTTTCGATTTTCTCTAGTTCTTGCAAAGCCATCACGGCAAGAATTAATCGTCGTTGCTTCCTCGTTTACGATATGTTTGCAAAGGAAATCTCCTGAAAGAATTTGCCCACCCAGTGAAAAAATAAAAATTTCTGAAATGATGTCTGACATTATGTCGGAAATAAATATGTCTCGTGGAGACTCGGTGTTACAGGTGATGAATTTTGGTTTTACAAGTACGACCCGGAAACCAAAGAGCAGTCTATGATATGGAGCCCAAAAGGCGCAAATCAGCCACTAAAGGCCAGACAACAAAAGTCTGCGACAAAAGTTATGATGTCTATGTACTTCATCAGGGTGAAAATGGTCGCCGTCAACCCGCTTAAAACTGGTCAGACAGTCTCTGCTAATTGGTATACTGAAACTTACTTACCACAAGTTTTCCAAAATTTAGGACACCGAAAAAAGAGAAGCTGCGTCGCTACTTTGTGCACCACATCAATGCGCCTTCGCACACTGCTGAAAAAACCAATAACTTTTTTGCGCTCTCGGCCATCAATGAAATTTGCCCAGCACCTTATTCACCGGATTTAGTGTCGTGTTTCTGTTTCTGTTTCTGAAAATTAAAAAAGACTTGAAGGGAAAAATCTTCACATCTAATGAAGAGATTATTAATGCAGTCAATGTCGAAATCGAAAAGATCCAACAAAGACAAAGACCTCCGCTGCACGGAAGTGCATAAAGAACATTAATATGTCTTCGTAGTTTTTTTTTGTTTTAAATTTTTTTCAATCAATTTGAAAGGTACCTATTTATTTGACAAACAGTAGGAATTATTTATTTTTTTGTTACCAGAACGGTAAGTTCTGTCGTCACGATTGAAAAATAGTAAATAAGCAAACAACAACAACTAAACTAAAGGAATAAATAGAGAAGACACAAAAAAAACCAAAGGAAACAACTTTCTTTGCTATCAGCACGATTGAAAATAGAACAAAAAGAAACAAAAAAAAAAAAAAAATGCCCCCTCCAGGAAACGAACCGGGAACCTATGAGATGAGAAGCCGACCATACCATACACGGCGCAGGGTCATAAGTTCACATTAAATTTCGGGTCATAATTCCACAATTTGAAAAATGAAGTGGGCTATAAGTCCACAATTATTCTTATTACTTACATATATCTTTCTTTAGGTAGCGCTACAGCTCAGGGTGAACCTGGTCCTGCTTCTCGCAAACATTTGTGTGTGCGTGTTATTTTGCACGAATGGAAGCGACCTACAGTATTTCGCCGACTCCGAATGGCAAGTTGAGAGGCTTATTGAAAAATGAAATCTTGTCAGACATTCGAAAGAAGTGGCACCGTGAAAAAACTTTTTGGTGATAGACTCGGGCTGGGATTGAACCCGGGCAGCATTGCATAGTAGTCCAACGCACTTACCACTACACCAAGGTGCTCACAATTCGCGCGAAACCTTAGATATGTACTTTGAATTGTTCAGTATTTAATTTTTGAGAATTTTTCACTATTACTTTATAAACTTGACCTGTGGACTTATGACCCTGCGCCACCATACACTGAGCTACTGCCCATTTTAAAAAGTCAGTATCCAATTTGGTATATATTTCTCTGGAAACACTTTTGAAGCGCACATTTTCAGTACAAACATCAAGCGGTTACACATATTAATGTCAAAAAGGATTTTGAAAGGTGTTTTGAAAGATGGATTTATCGGCTGAAGAAATGTGTTGAAATAAATGGGAACTATGTACATATGTGGAGAAAATAAAAAAAGATGAAGATTAAATATATCTAAAGTTAAAATTATTTTTGTATTTTATTTTTCAATCAATTAAGCGAACTTTTGTTAGTCTTTACGTACTCGCACTTTAGTTTAGTTAGTTTTTATGACTTTTATTTTCATTTTTAATTCATAACATTCAATATAATTCTAAGTCTATTATGGTTTGGCCTATGGCCGTCTACCAGATTGACAATAGTTACATTTCTATTTTTGTTTTTAACAGAGAACAAAGAAAAAGGCAATATGTATATACATTAAACATTAAAAATCTTCTTCAACTATACATTTTCTATAACGAAGTGCATTTGCACAGTAGTTGAAAAGTAAATCCCAGCCTCGGACTCCATTTAAGATTTCAATTGCTTCATCTAATTCCAGGGTATACGAATCAAAGAATCTCATTCGGATTTCTTTTAAAACTGGGCATATTGCAAGGAAGTGAAATATATCCTCTCGTATCTTCATATTGCAAAGATTGCACAAGACAGGTAGCTCTGGACGGTGTGGAATGAAATTCAAATTTAATAGCTCTCCTCTGATTTTAAAAATGATGCTGATCTTTTCTATTGAGTTACAGTTTAAAAAGTAAGTTTTTTCTGCTAGATCGTATTTCAACTTGCTGCAATATGTCCTATACTGGGAAGACTGTGCTTCCATTACAAATCGATCACACTTACTTCGACCTACTTTTTGCAATAAGACGTTGAGTTGTGCTTTTAGATGTTCAGGTTGCTCATCGGGTGTTATCGTTATGGTTTCTCCACAATCTGATGCAAGGCGTTCCCATTCTTGAATGAAGCTTGCTCTACTTCTTATTACACTCTTGAGTACAACTTTTGGCAGTCTGTCATTACTCATTGCCATAACTTTTACTATGTAGTCGAAATGTAGTCTCAGTGTTTCCAAGAACATAGGCAGTGCACCAGTCTCTAGATGCAGCATATAATTAGGCGTAGCACTTGGTAAACGAAATATTCGCTTTAAAAAATACCTAAGAAACTTTTCTATTTCAACAAAGGAACAGTATCCCCACACCTGCGCTCCATATAAAAGAACTGAAGCTGCAGTTGTGCGAAAGAGTTTCTGCTTCGAGCTATGGCTTTAATACTTGTTGTTGATGCAGCGACCCCATACCGATGAGATTGCTCGTTTGGCTTCAGATAGTTTGGTTTCTAGATGTTTCTTCATATTCAAGTTCGAGGACACCAAAATTCCTAAGTATGTATTTGTATTCGCGAACAACTTCCACCATTTCTTCTTGATACGTCCATCTTTCACTTTGAGAATATCTGCCACCGCCGCCTCTGAACACCATTACCTTCGATTTATTCAAGTTCACGCTAAGGTTCCAGTATTTGCAGTAAACGGTGAGCCTATTCATCATTAGCTGCAACCCATCTACAGTGTCGGAAAGAAAAACAATGTCGTCTGCATACTTAAGAGCCGGAATTTGTATGTTGCCAAACTCGATTTCACCTTTTACAGTATCTGATATGTCGTTGATGAAAAGGATAAACTGTAACGCACTCAAGATACATTACCAACGAAGGAAAGAATGTTAACATTTCTTGAATTTGATATATTTTTTAAATGGTATATAAATGGTATTTTATCTTTATCTTCAATTATATTTCGATTAAAAATACACGCCCTTTTAGTTTTCGTTTCTATTTATTTTTTGCTCAAATTACATTTTTTCCAAAACGTTCATTTCAACGCCGCGCCGTCCAAAATACTTTTTTTTTATTTTATTTTGAACAGGTATAGTTACGAGTAGTTTAGTACCTATAGTTTACATTCGGCCAATCTGACTAAAGATCGCCCTCGATCTAATCATTTTCAAGTTGTTGCTCAGCCCAATTCACGAACATACGACGCTTCTGGTGGTCAAGCGGCTTCAGTTCTTGCGTCAATTTAATCTTGTAAGGATGTAGGCCAAGATCTTTTCGCAAAATTCGCCACAACGACGTCACAGAGATGCCCAACGCTTGAGAACGACGTGTGAGAGACACATTTGGGCTTTCTTCAACTGAAGCCTCAGCGGCAGCAATATTCTCGACACTACGGGCACTTCTTTGTCTCACTGGCACGGGAACATTTTGTACTGTGCCTGTGGATTCAAATTTTTCCACTAGACGCTCAATTGTTGATCTGCTAGGATGATTATGACGACCATAAATTGGACGTAGCGCTCTTAACGTTGAGGCCACTGACTCCGAATTTCGGTAGTAAATTTTAATAAGTTCGACTCGTTGTTGGCTCGTATATCTTTCCATCTTGAAATGGCAAACCTTACTGAAGAGAAATGTCCAAAGAGCGGCAAGAAATATGGCGTCGTTTGCTGTCCCTGTCGGTCTACTTTTGTAGCGTCCCTGAAAAACCCTGTAGCTAATTTATAGTTAATTTACATTCGGCCAATACAATACAAGACCAATAAAATAAAAATATACCTAATTTATAGTTGCAATTCTTCCGGCATGACAGATCTACGAATAAAACTCATCGGACTACCAGTGTCAAATAAATTAGAGAAAGCCGAATTACCATTACGTTCAACATGATTAACACTAAAGGAGACTCTTACCATTTGCATTGCGGCAAGTCCATCATCACATTCGTATTCATTCGGATTTGTTTTTAGATCATTATTGACGACGACAGCTGCGATATGGTGATTCATCGGACAATCTCGATATTGATGACCAATTTCCCAGCAGTTAAACCAGCTGCGTGGTGGTCTCCGGGATTTCGGGCACTCGGTTTCCTGGTGGCCAATGATATGGCAATTGGCACAGCGATTCGGGTCTCTCGGTTGGCGATTAACAGCATTCGGGTGATGGTTATCATCATTCGGTTGGCGAGGAAAGTTCTTCGAGTTATTAACAGTATTAATGTTCCGCGTAATTACACGGATCGACAGAGTTAGTTAGTTAGTTTTAATGCATTTTTATTACGGAATTCAAGTATTACTTACATGCTAGACAAAAGTGCTTAAAACTAGCTTAACTAACTTAACTATCTTACTCTAACTTACTGGCCCCACACGGGCACTCTAAGCTAAACTTAATACTTATACTATGTCTTTCGACGTAACCTAACTTATAATATAGAATTTTAATTGAATTTACAGTTTTAAAGCTAAGAAAAATTTTTTTTCAGAAAAAAAACTTAGCAAAATGACAATTTTTGATTTTTTAATTAAAACTACCTTAAATAATAAAACTTAGAACTACTTAACCTATCTTACTCTAGCTACGTAATTAAATACGTAGATTTTTTTTGATTTTGTGCTGTGTTATTTTATATTTTTTTTTTGTGATTTATTATTTGTTTTTTATATTTTTTTTGTTGGCAAAGTGCTGTGCGTTTTTTTTTTTTATTTTTTTTATTTTTTTTGTTATTTTTTATTTTTTTATAAAACTTAAATATACCTATCCTACCTAAACCTACGTAAGCCGGCCACGGCATGTCTACATAATAAACATAAAAGGCGGCCAACTATGCCTTGGGGTCTACCCCGGATCAAACGGAATCGACGAGGGAATTCCATCTCTTTCTAACAGCCACCAGAATTTCTGATGTTGCTGTTCAACATCGTGCCCATCGCGCCCCGAAACCGACCTACTAAACCGGAGGCGCTCCGTTTGGCTCTGTGCGACGTCTCTGTCGTAGTTGAGCCGCCTATCCACAGTCTTGCGAGCAACATGGAAGATTAGCGGTACCGCTGATCTATCCTGGATCAGACCCTGTTGGTCAAAATAGAGGAATGCTTCTGGTGGAACGAAGCCGTTAAGGCGCACTCTTTCGTGGTACGTGAAATTGGGGTAATAAGCCCCGAAGATCAGGCTATTCATCGAACTCATTGCTCTTGCAATGTGCCTTCGAGTCATCTTGATCAGGAAATTATCCACTCTTATTAAGTTAGCCCTGTTGTATAGGACCTCATTGGAATAGAATTTTTTGTGCTCGGACTCTGGTGTTCTGTATAAACGAAGGCAAGTCCGAAGACAAGTCCTCTCAAACACCCGAATCCTTTCCATCGAACTTGGTCCGACGTTGAACCACACGGGACAACCATATGCTATCATTGGCCGTATAAGGGCCATGTAGCAGATAACCTTTACCCTCGCATCGAGTTGGCTGCTATAAAACAGTCTCTTTGTAAGGGCAAAAGCGCCTCTGGCTCTGGCCAGAGCAGCATCTATATGTTTGTTAAAATACAGATACTGGTCTAGCCAGAGCCCGAGGTATCTGACTACATTTCGACATGCAAGTGGCCGCCCGTGTCGCCCAACGATTGCGAACTTTCGCCAATTCCTTCTGGTGTCCCATGAGGCCCCAGACAACGGCGTCCGAAACAAGATGGTTTCTGACTTCTGGAGGTTGATCTTCAACTTCCAGTCGTCACAATATCGCTGAATCTTATCGAAGTCACGCTGCAAGAGAATTGCAATGACCTCGATCTTTGGCCCTGATCTGTACGCGACCAAGTCATCTGCGTACGCAATAGCATGGTGAAGAGACCCTACGAGATCACTTGTGTAAATATTGAAAAGGATCGGCGAATTAACCGCACCCTGTTGTAGACCATTTTTAATTTCAAAAATACCAGCAGAGGTCACATTGCCATTTTTCACAACGAACCGCCTACTGGTGAGCATATTATAAAGTATGTACAGTAGTGGTTTACTTATGCTCAACCTGCTCAACTTGTAAAAAAGTCCCTCTAGCCAAACGGTGTCGAAAGCTTTCTCCAAGTCAACCAGGCAGGCACCCGTGCATTGTTTCTTGCTTTTGTTCCATTGGATATCCGATACGAGTTTAGACGCGGCATGTATGGTATCATGCCCCGCCTTAAATCCAAATTGGTTATCAGGAATTATATGTTTGTCGTCAACCCACTTAGTCAGGGCTCTATTGATCACTTTTTCGAATACCTTGCTGATGTTCGGAAGGAGACTTATTGACCGGAGATTTGCCGGATTGGAATTGTCCTTACCCCTCTTGGGGATAGGATGCACTACTGCTGTTTTCCAATGCGCTGGATAATGCGCATTATTCAGCACATTATTAAACAGAATGCAGTAAATGTCTACCGCTTCTAGAGGGAGATGTCTAAGCACAATGTTAGATATTCCATCGATTCCCACTGACTTCTTCTTTCTCAATGATTCGAAGATCGCTTGGAGCTCTACCTTCGATAAGAACGGGGGATGTATCCCTTCGTTGGCGATGGCATTATTTGCCCTATTGTCTTCATTGAACTCGGTGAAACCGATGTTCTCTGATCGCCATTGCTGTAGTTCATTTCGAAGGTAGAAGTTGTGCACAAGGACTCGATTCTCCAGGTCATGGTTCGGGCAAATACTGCTATTCACCCTATACACTTCCTGAAAAGTCGCTCCTATAGTCTCAACCTTCTCCTGCGGATCTTCGATCAAAAAGAAATTGTCGTCATAGACTGCGTTTACTGGATCTATACCTGCTGTCACAAGTATTCGTTCGTTGTCCGTATTTCGAGGAATTTTGAGACATGAAAGGTCGTTGAGATTATTCCTCCGAAATATTTTATTTATTTGCGGGAACATACTGGGGTTGTTGGCTTTTACAGCCCCAATTTTTTTGTTCCAGTGCAGATTTACCGCTAATCGGTAGTTTTCTTTAATTAACTGTTGGAGGTTTTTAATCAACGCCTTCAGTGTCCTTATCTCTAAGTTTTGTCTGTCAGTGAACCGTCTGTACAAGGTTTTTAATCTCGACAGCAGTCTACTTTTCTGTTGGTGCAGTGCGTTAATTGTTGCGTTGCGGTATATGCCTACATTGTCAGTTTGTTGATGTCGAGGTATCGTCCTGTCCATCGTTTGTTTTATTGTCTCGTCCATTTGCTTGAGGTATCCGTCAATCTCCTCATTCGACAGATTCCTATTGGACGGTGGGTAGAGCGAGTTTGAGGAGATTGCTCTTGTTAAAACTCTAGAGAAGCGTGTCCAACGCACCCTACTATAATTGTAGGGATGCGCATGAACAAACGCTTCAAGTTCCGCAATCTCGTTGGGAATTGTAATTTCGGCACTGAGTCCGCAATGGTCACTGTCATACACAAATGTGCGAAGGCAGTTTATAGTTTGTCCGTTCGTGTTAGTCAGTTGTAACCGTACGTCGAACAGCAGGAGATCCAGATATGATCCGCTTCTAGGAAACGACGGACTATCTGTTGCTTTCAAATCGAGTCTATACTCGACACTGTGCTGACCCCACCAATTAAAAAGTTGGTTCCCTCTAGAATTAGGAATGTTATTTCCCCAATCTCTATGTTTGGCGTTTAGATCCCCGGCCAAAAGGAAATAATTCTCCTCCGACTCCAGCCTAAGGCATCGGAAAAGGGTCTCGAGCTCTGAAATAAACAAAGTTGGTTGCGTAGCTTCAGGTGCATAAGCTGAGATCATGTACATCCTCTTTCCACTGTGGAGAGGGATGCACACGATACATGCTTCTAGCTCCTGGAATCTCCGCACTTCACCACTGTACACTACCTTATATTTTAGCTTTTTATTAATGAAGATCGCAACACCTCCTCCTTGTATAGAGTTGGGTCGGTCTCTTCTTATTATGTTATAATTATTGTGCCGTAACTTATGTTTCTGGTTTAGCTTAGATTCGCTAACCAAAAGCACATCAGGGCTTTGATCTTCTAACAACTTAAAAAGTACGGCTCTTCGTTCGATCCTAATCAGTGAATTTACATTCACCGCAAGGATCCTAAAGGTATTCTCCGCCATCGCACACATTATGACTGGAGATGCGCTAGGCCCGGCAGAAGCGCGCAGATTTGGTCCACCCTCTTCGCCTGCTCTTGTACCTGACGTTGTAGCTGACCCATCTGCCCTTGAATAGAGAGCAAGATAGCCATCAAGTCAGCCTCCGGTGCTTTAGGCAGTGAGGCCTGTGAAGCAACCTTCGGTTGTTGCTGTGCCGTCATTCCCCTTCCTGCCGCCATTTGGGCGTAGGATATTTTGGGTGTGACGGTTTGACTTTGGCTTGGACGTGGTAGACTTTTCACTACGCTTTTCTGCTGTCGAACCAGGTTCACTTTCTTCATGTCTTGGAATTTGGGGCAACCCCGATAGTTTGCGGTGTGTCCCGAGTTCCTACATAACGCACACGTAAGCTGAGATTTCTCTGACGCCCCCTCTTTCCCCAGAGAACATTCTTCGGACTTGTGGTTCATTCCACACTTTACGCATCGAGGCTGCATCTCGCAGTTCGACGCGGCGTGCCCGAACCTCTGACAGCGAACGCATTGGATAATGCTATCGCTTCTCTTTACTCTCTCCCATGTGACAACCTGGTAGTCTACGACCTTAATGTTCCGTAGACCATCCAGTTTGCTATTGGGTGACAGCTGAACCAGGAAGAACGGTAATTTCCGCTTCTCCCTTTTGGCCCTTGCTGTGGTGAAAGGCTTGACCCCTACGAATTCGAGCCCTTCGCACTTCTTTTCTTTGAGCATTCTAAGGAGCTCCTCCGGATCAGTGGACGGTTCCATCCCCCTCAGCAGCATACTTTGCAGCTTTTCCCCCTTCGGGGTGAAGGAGAAGAACTCCGTCGTCGAGTCCGCTAACAATTTCTTAATTTTCCTATACTGCTCTACTGTATTGCAGTGTATAGCATGTCTATCTAAGCTAAGTCTTTTAATAACAAAATTGTTGCCTATGGCCGACTTACATAGTTCAATGGTTTCTTTCAACTCCATTTTGAAGGTGTTTATTGGGGGCACCTTCTCCCTCGTTGTCTTCTGTTGTTGTTGCTGCTGCTGGTTCTGCTGCTGCTGTTGTTGTTGTTGTTGTTGTTGTTGCTGCTGCTGCTTCTGCTGACATTGCTGGTGTTGTTGTTCTGGCTGCTTCTGTTTCTTTTTGTTTTGGTTTTGTGGCTTCGGCTGCTGTTGTTGCTGTTTAGGCTGCTGATGCTGATTTAGCTGTTGTTGTTGCTGCCTAGGCGGCTGCAGAATTGGTTCTTTTGGTTGTTGTTGCTGCGTTTGCTGGAGCTCCAATTCCCGCTCCTTTACCCGCCTGGCCATTTGCTTGGCCTTAATAATGAGCACCTTTTGCTGCAGCTGTCTGATGCTGCGGCTAAGGAGCTCCAGTTCGTCATCCTCATCCTCGGACTCTGTGGCCACCAGAGAGGCAAAGCTGTTGCTATTGCCGGTGTAATGCCCTTCACCACCGTCGGAGACGTAGGCGAATCTCTCATCACCGGCTGATCGCTGTTGTTGTTTGGCTGCTGCTGCTGACGTAGTTGGCGCCTCCTCCCCCGCTTCCACATGCAGCTGTTCTGCAGAAGCTGACAGAGAGGGGCGCTTTCCCATGTTAGGAGTTGGCTGCAACCTCCTCCTCCTCTTCCCTGTACTTTCTATGGCCACTGCTGGTTGGTGGCCTGATTGTACTGGCACATCATCGCCTGATTTTTTTTCGTCCGCTGTTCCCGTTTGTTGGGATTCGGACCGTTGGTCATCAGCCATCGCCGATGCTATCGGCTGTTGCCGACCACTTGTTTTTCTATTTAAATTAAAAAAACACTGAAAATTTTTTTTTTCCCGGATGGGACTCGAACCTTGGTCCACTGGGTGACGGTCCACCACTACTACCACTAGGCTACCGAGCCAATTAAAATTCGCTGGGCAAAAGTTTTACTTGATAAACTACTTATCCACTTGGAAGCCGAAACACGTCTGTTCTCCACGGAGGTCTGTGAACGACTGACGGATCGACAGATTGATGTACGGTGTGCGGCTCTGGATACTGGATCGGTTGATTGAGACTCGAGTACGACGGCGCTTATAAAGAATCAGCGACTCCTTAAGATCGGTTATCGTGTGAGCCCCAATAATATGGATTCACTTGTTCCTATGTCGTCGAGTCCATCAAGAATGAATTGAACTAATTCGAATTCAGTGATATCGGCGTGGCTAGCGATGCCCTGCATTTCGATGATATATTGACGAATGGTTTCATTTCGACGGATAAATCGGTTTGTGAGCTCTGCATAGACATCTTGACGGGAATGGCTCTGTTTAAATTCCGAGATAAGTTTCTCCTTCAATTAATTCCAATCACGAGTTTGTACAGTGATAAGAAATTAACGAGCGGTTCCTTCTATCATCCGACGGGCAAAAATTAACTTATCCCTTTCGTCCACTCGACCAGAAGTCAAAATTTCTTCGAAATCTTCAACCCACTTTTGTACTCCATAAATATCGTCACCGTTGAATTTCTGCACTGAGTATTCAGCGTCATTGAATTCAAGGTGTAGACGACGGGGGCTTTGAGTTGTTGGTTCATCGATCTCCAATGCCCGGAGTCCAGCCCTGAGCTTTGCTTTTTCGGCCATTTTTCTTAGTTGACTTATTTCGGTGCCTGAGTCGTCGATATGCTCAATAGGTTGGAGCTCTGGTATTGGATCACTTATCTGATGAACAGATGTATTCGACGTTGCAGGTGACGATGAGTGATGATTATCTCGTTCTTGAAGTTGTTCTGTATAAATCCTGCGAAGTGCGGTGACTGAGGATGTTTGAGAGATATCTATACCAGCCTTTTGCAACACATCAACTAGCTCAGCTCGGCTCATGCGGTTAGCCATTTTGTTTATTTTAGCAATATATTAAATTTATGATTCCTTTTTTTTTACGCTTTATTTAGAGGTAGATCTACCCCACATCTGATTTATAAATGGTATATAAATGGTATTTTATCTTTATCTTTAATTATATTTCGATTTAAAATACACGTCCTTTTAGTTTTCCTTTCTATTTATTTTTTGCTCAAATTACATTTTTTCCAAAACGTTCATTTCAACGCCGCGCCGTCCAAAATACTTTTTTTTTATTTTATTTTGAACAGGTATAGTTACGAGTAGTTTAGTATAGTTTACAATTTAAAGGTTTTTTAAGGTGGGGTAAGGAGCGCCATCCTGCATTAAGGTGTAGTCTGTTGGAGGAGACTGTAGACTTTGGAAATAAGTACTGGTTGAAGTTTATGATTTTGTACCATATGTTGTAAATCAATGGCAGTTGCTCCTATTTTTTTTGGCGGGGTACTGTCTACTGGATATCTCTAATCTACTTATTCGATCAGATGGTAAAGTTTCGACTCCTTGCTACCCCGTGGCTATTACAAGACCTTAATTTTTAGCTACCCGGGGTATCATCAGGCTATGCATCGTACACTAATTCCTCACAACGAATTTCGACATTTTGGAAAACTGAGTTTGACTTTCTACGTTTACATAATCGTTGCATTTACGCTAATCCTAATTGCCGCACACTCTCACCCATCATTAAACAGGACAATAAAAATCAGGGATTCTTGCTTAAAATCTGTTTAACAAAAAAAAAAACCTTTCACGCCCTATTCATGGAAAAGATTTTGCATATTTCCCCGAACTAAATAGTGAAAATTAGGCGAACATAATCACCATAATCCTATTAGAATCCTTTTTGAAAGAAAATGCCCACCACAGGGGCTGCTCTTTTTTTTTTATCTTTTATTGAATAAAGCCAAGAATGAAAGCAAAGAGAAAGAAGAAGATGGAAAAAAAAGGAATAGAAAAGTAAACTTCTCACAACCTTGGCCCTAAAGATGGATTATACTCACCGTGAATATCCTTTTTCCCCATTCATCCACCTATTGTGTTTGGAAAATAATTCTATACGCGGACTTTAAACCTTAAAGTCAACACAGGAGGAAGAGAATTTCAGGAGTCCGCAGTGCGGGGGTGGGTAAATCCTTGAAACCCCTCTACACACAATAATGCTTAACAAGGGACACCCGGCCCTAAATGAGTTCCGACACGGGTCGACAGCAAATACCAACGTTGAAGGGATATTTTCATTCAGTAAGTAAACAAAGTATTTGAAAGCTTTGCTTTACAATAACAACAATAAAAGAGAAATAGGGAGAGAGTTGGAAGAGAATGGTTCCAGAATTTCCCGATAATCTAAAAAGTGTCGCTTTGGTCACTAGGAAGTCACTCAATAAATTTTCCAAGCGCATGTCGTCTCTTTACTCAGCAGAGAGTTGGGAAAGTGGTAGGTGGTGGGTTGGTGGTTTGAGAAAGAAGAAATTTGAATGGAATAATGGAATGGACATTTACTCGTATTTCATATTGAAAAGAGTGAACAGGAATTAGTATTGATGTAGTCCTTGCGTAACAATGTTGAACTTGGTGTAAGCAAACGCGACCTAACCTACATTTTAAGATGTTGTCTAGGGTTAGGTAAATGTTGTGCAGTTCTTTGCCATAATCTGTTTGCACATGCATCCTTTCCCAGGACATGTAAAACTATACCCACACATACAGTCAACTACCATGTCATAAAAATATGCACTCTTTGCCAAACTGGCGCTAACTTTCCTCATGATGAGGAACGTGTTATGGCGTGGGATGCTCTAGAAATGATGCACTTTCTCGCTTTGGCATAGCAGCGGGTGTATGTGTGTCTCCCAAAGGAACACAGAGGTTTCAGGATATCGTAATGAAGTGCATTTATATGCTCGTGTTTGCTCTACGTGCTCGGGTTTTTATGATTCGTTTCTTTCATTCCCCCTGACCTAGGACTTCAGAGGTTTGCCTTTTTTTTATAGTCCATTGTTATTGCATCGGCACATCCCCACTATGAGCTTTTTGTTGATACCCCGGGCAACGCAATGAAAGATTTATTGTAACTGACTGTTAGTGATGCAGCAGAGCCAACTGACGTGTGTTGGATCCATGGTTCATCCAATTGTTGACTAATGTGGCACTGTTTATGCCCAAGGCGATGTCGGTTGAATGACAAGTTGTCATCAGCAAAGTCAACTGAAACAATGACACTTGAATTGATTCATTGAGATAGAGGAACAAGAACAATTATACTTTAAGATCTCGATGGTCGGGATGAATTTGTATGTAAGTCTATCTTTGAAGAATTGGTTCACCGGGCTTGCCACCCAGAAAGGTCATCTTTTAAATGACGGACGTGAAGCAGACAGGTAAATAAATTGCAATCCGGTTAGCTATGCTGCTGTTATATTTACCTTAATTTAAGTTGAACCTTAAAGCGGGAGGAAGTGGGTCACAAACTGGCAAAAGATGCCGCTTTTAGACCCAAAGCCAAAGCGTACAAACTTCAGTAAAGGATTATGTAAAAGAAAAAGGATAAACTATTAAGACAAGGTAAGATCATTTTTAGTAACTAAGACCGAGAAGGACTCAAACTTTGTCTAAATCTAGGCTGAGATAACTACCAGGACACTGTTAGATCAACACTGAACCAAAAAGCTACGTCAATACAATAAAAAAAGTTAATTGGGACAATAACATTTCTATTAATATTCGTCCAACAAAATCGTTTACTGGGCCAATAAAAGCGATTTATTAATTTAATAAACGTTTTTTAATACTAGTAAGAGTTTGTTAATATTGTTTACTAATTTTTTTAGTTTGTTGTTCGTTGTGACAATGAAATAAAACCTTTTTTCAAGTACAAGTTTGTTGAGCCAATGAAATATTTTGCTTAAAACAAGAAAACATTTATTGATTTAAATGTATTGGTTTATTGCGCCAGTAAAGTTTTTATTGATTTTAATGTACTCGTTTGTTATGCCAATGAACAATTTCATTGTTTGAAGAAATGAATTCATTGTGACAACGTAACATCTTATGAAAATGATAAAACATTTCATTGAATTGATAAAACATTTTATTAAATTAAAATAATAAAACATTTGTTGTGCCAATAAACTCTTTGTTCGAATTAATAAAAATAGTTTATTGAAATTATAAACTCCTCCATAGCCAATACTAGTTCTTCTAGCTTTCCGAATCTTTATACTTACTTTTTTTAAATTTTCCAGGGTTGCTACTCTGAAATTAAGATGAATAAAAAAAATTATATATTTTAAATCAATTCATTCTTTATTCGTACGCAATAAATGGGTTTTTGCACGGTTATGTGTTTTTTTTCGTTTTTTACAATCAAGATTTTCAATAAAAGTAATAAACTGGAACTAGGAAGAGAAAATATGAGACAAAAAAGGAAAAAATGTCTTAAAATATACACATGGGCTGTATGATAATGAAATGAAGTTTTTAAATGGAAAAAACTAAAAATATATACTATATACAGTGTACTCTCTCCTTACGGACACCTCTCATAACCGGACACCTCTTATAACCGGGCAGATTTCAAAGAACCGAAATAAATACACGATTTTTCATATAAAAAAACTGTCCCATAACCGGACTCTCTCATAACCGGACACGGACACCAATTTTCGTAACCGCAATGGAATGTCGCTCTCTCTTAAACGGACAAAACACATCTACGTATGGCAAACTATTTACATACTTTATTTTGTATTTGATTTGTTCTCCTCGTCCTTACACTTTGCAAAGAAACGAAACAAAAATGTAATCTGTGGAGTGTGCCTTTGCGTCATTATCACGTTCGCGGACACATGATTTTCGATGGGGAACGCTAGAATGACACATGCATATCTCCGGCATTTTGAGAGATATCTATATAATTAAATCGCTAGCACAAGAGCTTGTGATTCCTCTTGAGAGTTTATTTCTGCACCGATTTCAATGATTTATCAACTGAACTTTGTTCATCAGTAGTATAAACAATTTTGAAAAATTGGATATGAGTAAAGTTACTTCGAAAAAACATTATAACCTATACTTACGTTCTCTTTTTGTTCATTTGAAGACCGCAAATGGTTGTAGGGTTTATATATGCGAGAATTCTCGCACTGGTCCACTAGTGTTATATTATTTTGTGCGAATTTTGTATAAAAATAAAAAAGATTCCACTGGTTACAGTGAAGTGAAAATTTGTCTCTGGTAGGACAAATAATAATGCCGGAATATGGAAGTTTACTGTATTTCTCGTCAGGGTTCCCGTCTTGTCCTAACATATCTAAAATTGTCGTGACCCGCTTGTTTCCTCAACCATTGACGGCATATTCTGTCTTGTCGACGAACGTGTTATCCAACAACTATGTGCATTTATAAATCCCATTGCATTTAGAAATAGGTTTGTATGTATGTATATATCATTTTAGGCTTGATTGTCATAAACAGAAATCAGTATTTTTTGGTAACTTGTATTTATGACATAAAAATGAATTCCTTTATTAAATAAAATGAATACCACATGTGTATTGTGTTTCTTTTTTAAATAACGTCAATTTATTTTTTTCTCCCATAACCGGACACCTCTCATAACCGGACAAATTTCTCGGTACCGTCAGTGTCCGGTTACGAGAGAGTTCACTGTACTTATATTGTTGAAGCTGAGCATCTTTTCTGTTGTTGCTGAGCATCTTCTCGTATTACCACGACAAAAGTTGATTTTCTGCTCTCCGGTTCAGGAACTGGATGTGGTCTTCAACGGCCTCGAATGTCCTTGCAACGAATAAAAACTTTTCCTGGGAGTCTTCTATCGTATATCTTATCCTGCGTCTATTGCCTTCGTTGTCCACTTTTACTAAACATACAAATAGCGGGAAAAAAAATCGCTTTAAAGTATAAGACCCTTTAGTTAATTAATTTATTTTAATTATACGTAGACTTACCTGAATATTTTGTTCGTTTTTTTAACTATTTGAACACTTTTCATTTAGTTCTTTTTTTGATTTTCGTTTTAGATAATAAGTTTATTTTGTCAATTTATCCACAGAATTATTACATAACTACTTTTCGATTTAGTTTTATCCAAAGATGATAACTGGTTCACGGAAAGCACTAGAATGACTAAATGGCACAGTTACAAAAGCATCAGTTCACTTATATATGTAGGTACAGTTTCTTGCAAAAAACAAAAGGTTATTGTGACCATAAACAGTTTATTAATACAAGCAATTGTTTATTAGTACAAGCAATGAGTGCATAATTTCAATGAACATTTTTAATAAAATTTAATAAACTTGTTTATTACCTCAACGAATATATTTACTAAGTAGAAAGGAAACCAAATTCTTCGCCTAACAAAAGATTTGCTTGGCACAATGTACGAATTAATTGTGCCAATAAATATTTTCTTAAAAAATGGCAGTGAAGAAACAACTCAAACTAAAACTGGGACAAGAAGGTGACAGAACTTGTACTTTGACAACGCAGATACTTTAAACCATCTGCTACAAAGCGGATGGATGGATGGAGTGGATCGAAAACGTCCGTTGAAGCTAGAGCTAACATATTTAGAGTTAGAGCACTGACAGACGCTCACCGCAATCAGAAGATGCGTAAAGAAAAACCTCAACAGGAAGTAAAGTTAGGATGCCATTACAATCCTTCCAATCAGCCAGGTGGGTAGGAAAGCTGTGGAGATGAACAATCACCTCAAAGCTTGTGTTTACAGGAACAAAGGTTAGGTTGGGTAGTAGTGGCTGCCACAGTAACGAGTACGGGCACACTTAGGCCTAAAGAGGCCCATTGTGATACCAGTATCTTGGGGATATTTAACCCCGCTACTCATGAAAACCATTTGGAGCTTTGCTTAAAGCGAAAAAGGGTTCGCACGTCTTTTTGTGCTAGGTCACTAAGATCGTCGAAGAAGTATTATACTAGGAGTAGTTTTCTACTACGAGAAAGAGCTGGGCATGAACAGAGGAGATGTGTTGGGCACTCTTCTTTTTCTTCGTCTCTGGAACTTCTACAGAAAAGAAGTCATTTGGAGAAAGTATCAATGTAGCAGATGAACGGGCCAGACAGACGTGAAACTTAGGAAAGTGGAGAATCTGGAACGAGCATTCCCGAACTAAGCAGAACCAATATGTAAGCTATTCGGGGAAAAAATTTGGTTTACAATCTTGGCTAGTTTCCTGGCGGGAATCTGTAAGTTGAGAATAAACCTAAACTGTTAATTAAGTCGAAACTTCGAGTCCAGACTAACCACTCATAAAATGAAAACGACCTCAGGTGTTGGCCAACTTTCTTGTTACCATTGGCGGTAATCTAGCATCATTCTGCCACAGACCAGAGCCAGGCCAATATTACTCACTTACTTAGGTGGCGCTACAGTCCGGGGTTGGCCAATGACTCAATGAACAATCTCTACCAGTTAACCCGGTTCTTAGCTAACTGCCTCCAGTTGCACACTCCAAGTTGGTTGAGTTGCTTTTCTACTTGTTCGCGCCAGGCGACGTCGTCCTCTGCAGCGCTGATTCTCCGAGTTATCGAATATTCTCCGAGCCGGAGTATTGATGTCCATACGCTCTACATGTCCTAGCCATCTTAAACGCCCAATGCGCAGTTTTTTGACCAGGTCAATGTCACTGTACAGCTCGTATAGTTCGTGGTTGAATCTTCTCCTCCAAAACCCGTCAACGCAAATGGGATCGAATATCATACGAAGGATTTTTCTCTCGAAGCGATCAAGGATATCTTCATCCGCTTTCGATAAAGTCCGTGCTTCAGCTCCATATAGCAAGACTGGGATGATAAGGGTCTTATGTAGAGTGTCCTTAGTCGATCGGGAAAGGGCTTTACTACTCAATTGCTTTCTTAGCCCAAAGAAACAGCGATTGGGAGGAGTAATCCTTCGTTTGATCTCCGACGAGATGTCATATTTTGAAGATATAGCATAGCCGAGGTTGACAAAGTCATTTGCTACCTCAAAGTTGTAGCTGTCTATTGTGACGTTCTGTCCAATTCGTGGATGTTGAGTGTCCCTTCTCCTTGACAGCATATACTTTGTTTTGGCCCCATTTACCGCCATTTGCTATACAGTTGCTATAATGATACTCGCAAACGCACCGGTGACAGCTCGCGGTGTTTTTTTTTTTAGTTGAACGGACTTTTGAAAGATCGTTCCTCTTGTGTTGGCTTGTGAATTTTGAACGATTCTTTCAAGAATGATGTTGAAGAAGTCGCACGACAGTACGTAACCTTGTCTGAATACTTTTTTGACATCGAAGGTCTCGGTGAGGTCATTACCGACCTTGATGGAGCAGCGAGCTTCCCAATCGTCATCCTGGACAGACGGATGAGTTTGGCCAAAAATGCTGAGAGTACCGTATTCAAAAACAACAATGTGACAATGTTAAAGCCTTAAACACAATTCACTTCAATGGGTCCTTAAAGTAGAAGAAAAAAAAACCAGTAAACAAAACATTTAGCCACACACAGTCCGCTCACTATCCCTCTCATTTACAGGCCATTCCAAGTGTATGTTTGTGTCTGTGTATGTTTGCAATAAAAATGTCATAACATGCAAAAGGACGTCTTCCATTTGAAGTACCAAGAATAATAACGGCGTTGCAACGAGGACCAAATTGAATGTTAATTTCAGCAAGGATATATCCTTTCTACATCGGACTACATCCCGCACATTAATGTCAATGAGTGTTAACATGGGGTTGGAGTGTAGGGCGGAGGGGGTTAGATGTTTGTTGATGGAAGGATTTTATGTTCCCCATTTCACGAGAAAGAACATGGATGCAAATGCAAATGCGAATGGGAAATGAAATGCAACCATTTTATGATTACTTTAGACGACTGAGACTGACTGGCTATACGGGAACACGGTTAAGCATGACTGTTGCTCTATCTGCATCTGTGGCTGTATATGTGTGCGCTAAGGATGATGATGATGGTGAAGGCTGTTATGAGAATGACGACAACATGCGGGATATAATCTCTAGAGGATATTCTCTCACTCAACTCCTTGTGCCGATGTGAATGACGACGATGATGATGATGACGATGCCGCTACTGTTCATGATGATGACATAACTGCTAAGAGAAGAGCGCCTTTTGCATTTAGTAGTAAACAACAATGTGTTGCAAATTGAAAAAGGCATACCTCAAACACACACTCGCGTATACATACAAACGTACTTGACATCATATCTATGTGAAACATCGTAAAATTTTACTTAATGTTATGAGTTTTGCGAGCAAAGACTAAAAACCGGGAAACTTGGGGAAATAAGTCGTATTCCTGGAGTCGGCTTCTGGTTGGGTGAGTTGTGCTGGTGAGTCTTCTACTTGTATATTTATTTACATTTGTTGCACTGCGAAGTTGAAGTTGTAAGATGGCAGGAGAGGAGCAATGGCGGCGTCTTAATGAGGTGGTAATGGAATCGGTGTTCAAGTTTACATTTTATTGCCAAGTTTTGTTTGTGTTTACATTTTAAATTGTTTGTTATTAGTATTTATTATTATGGACTGAGCAGTTCATAGGAATTCATGGCGTGCGACGGGACGATGCACTCTCTGTAGGATATTTGAATTCGCAAATAAAATCGGAGGGAATGAGTACACAACGCTAGTTACATTATGAGGTGCAAGACGTTATATGGGGGTAAATATTAATAATTGGCTTGCATTGTGGTCGTGGGGATATTTCTGGTGTGAAGTTTGTTTATCGAACTTGTGACGTGGACGAGTATAATACGAGGAGCGAGCAATCTAGAAATACGAAACGGTTGAGTACCTATAGTTTTGTCGATTCAGTAAATACACACCTACACTTATTTCCTGGCCTGGCCTGACCTGTGGAGTCCTAATTTGCATCGATTTGCAACTTCGACTTCGTAAGGTAATATTTCTTCTCGATAAGACCCATATTCATGTTTTTAGTATTCGGCCCACTGGTGATTTTTTAGAATTCGAAATATTGAAAAACTTAAAATAATAAATAAATAAATAAAATACTGAAAACCTCCATAAGTTTCCGGAAAGTGCATTCTCTGAGAGAAATTCATAGACAACTTTTTGTTGTTTTCATTTTAATAATCAAAATATGTATACAGTGAAATCTCTCATTACGCACAGCTCCCTTAGACGGTCCTTTAAATAAACAAATTTGTCAAACCAAGATTTTATGTTTTAGATTGCACACATTTTATGTCTCCTCAACCGGACACTTCCCTGTTCGGACGTGGACACGCATATCTGTGGTGCAGGGAAATAACTTCACGCGCAATAGCTTCACCCCGAGTGGGAAATAACTGCAAATTTTTAATGTGAAGTTATGTCTAACTGAAGGTGGGCAATAATTTAACCAGAAATTTTATGAAATTATTTCCCACCTATGATTTTTTCGAAAAACATAGGGGTACTGTAAAATAAGCCAAGCGAAATAAAGCCGAATTTCAACAACATTGAGGATAGCCCTTACTTTGCCTTCACATCTTTATAAATATATAAAAATGAACTGTTCGTTTGATAGCTCAGAACTCACAAACTAACCATCCGATTGAGCTGAAATTTAAACTATATACTTTTTCTGATGTTTGAAGTGGGCACCGTAGCGCAAGTGGTAAGTGCGTCGGTCTACTGAGCCAGCGGTTTTGGGTTCGAATCCCGCCGCAAACACCTAAAAAGTTTTTCACAGTGCCCACCTCTTCCGAATGCCTGACAAGCGTTCAAGAGTATCATTTGTCATGTAAAGCTTCCCAACTCGCCGTTCGGAGTCGACAGAAAACTGTAGGTCCCTTTCATTCGTGCAAAAATATAACACGCACACACAAATGGTTGTGGGAAGCTAGGCTTGGTTATACCTAGGACTGTTGAAGCCAAATATTTTTTTTTTTTTTTATGTTTGAAGTGTTCGTACATCAAAAAATTTAAAGTTTTCCGCTAGATGGCGCTGGAACTTAAAAAGTTTTAAATTCACCGTACGATTAAGCTGAAACTTACACAAAATATTTTTTAATGAAGTGAGAAATGTCCGATTGAGATGAAACTTACAGAATATATTTGTTATGAAGTGAGAAATGTTTGTAAATCAAAAGTTTTCCAAGTTTTCCGATAGATGGCGCTGAAAACAAAAATCTCAAAATTATTGCTACAGCAATGCACGATGAAAATTGATTTAAAATTATATTTACGTGCAATATGTAAATATGTATTCAATTCCAAGCACATTTGCAAATACAATTTGTGCTTCCAGATGACATTGTTCGGTGCACCAAAAGTTACTCGAAAAAATTTCAGAACATTTTATGACATAAACACTGTTCTCAATGGGTGTAGCGAAGCGCACCGGGTAACCACTAGTATGATATAAAACATAGCATATTTTACATATTTCGCTCCACGAAATTTGCCCCTAAGAAATAAGCCCCAAAGGTAAAAATTAAATAAGGCCCCGAAATTGGGGTAATTTGTCATAGTAAAATTATAACTAAAATGGAAATAAGGCGCCGTAAATAAATGAAAGAAAGAAGTAATAATGTCGATCGGTTTAGTTGCCATAGGATAACTTCGGTTGGTGACCTGAAATAACCCTATACGAAATAAGCCCACATTTGGCATTATCTCTATTTCTAAGTGGAAATAAGGCCAAATGAAGAAAATTTGGCAATTAACTTTTTTTCCGCCAACAAAGTAAAATAATGCCTTAAGGCTTTATTTCGTTTTTAGAAATTCTTGTAGATTTAAATTCTTGAAGATTTAAATTTTTGTTAATAAAAAATAATGAGGCACAAAGTGTTTCTAAATAATAAGACAATATAACAGTTATGTACATTGTACATACATATATTCGCGCGAATTTTATATGTAGGTACTATTCCAATATCTTATACTCAAAAACTAAATATTCCATTTAAATATTAGCTTTTAGCTTTTAGCTTTTAGCGTTGTTAGCTTGCATGGTAATGACAACTGAACTCAGACTGAGTTTAATAAGTTCAATAGTGGTCAACTCTACCAACGAAATTCTGAACATTTTAAATTACGGTACTTTGTTTACATTAAAAGTGAGAGAGTGATTCACGCGTCATGGTGGTTTTCAAATTATCATTAAATGTGAAGTTATTGCCCACCTTCATTGAGAGATAACTTCACATCAAAAATGTGCATTTATTTCCCACTCGAGGTGAAGTTATTTCCCATGTGAAGTTATTGCCCGTGAAGTTATTTCGCTGCACCCATATCTGTCAGAAATTGTTTAATTTAAGGGGTCGCCGTAGCCGTGGTAGTTAGTGCGTTGGACTACTACGCAATGCTGCCCGGGTTCAATCCCAGACCGGGTCTAACACCTAAAGAGTTTTTTTCACGGTGCCACCTCTTTCGAATGTCTGACAAGCATCAAAGAGTATCATTTGTCACGATTGAGCTTCGCAACTCGCCGTTCGGAGTCGGCAAAAAACTGTAGGTCCCTTCCATTCATGCAAAAATATAACACGCACACACAAATGGTTGCGAGAAGCAGGCCCAGGTTCACCTCGAGCTGTAGCGCCAACTAAGTAAGTAAGTAAGGGGTTATATAAAGTTATAGAATTTGCAAAAAATCGATTTTTTTAATTTCATTTTCGTAATGTTTATACATATATTAAAGTACACGCACAGAAAATTTAAAGTCAATCCGTAAAGACATCAGAGCGCATATCTTACTCTATGTAAAGTGCTTTTTAAATTTTAAACGCATTTTTCTCAAAACCATGTTTTTATAGTCGGTGACCAAGATTTCTCGGAAACTGCTGAACCGATCAGTCTCAAATCTTAACACAAGCTTCTTAAGTATATTTTTCATTAATTGAAGGTTTTTTCTCACCGATAAATACATATATATTTTTTTATAAACAATTTAAGGCCAACATTTTTCCCAAAAAATTTTTTTTTTCTTGAGAGGACGCCATTTTCGAGAAAATTTTCATTTTGTTTATTCATACGATAACTGCTTGGTGTTTTCATTTTATATGATCCAGTCCAGAGATATCGTGGTCACCGCAAGACGCATTTTTTGAGAGGAGCTCCAGTTAAAAGTTACCAGAATATGTGTAAAAATATTTACTTTAATAAATTTAAAAGTTTTCTCAGGAAAAATTCTTGAAAAACCCCTTTTCTCAGCCCTTCCGACTATATGTAGCACCTTAATTCCCTTAGACGGACAAAGACAAAAACACGTACCTATTTTCTCGAGCTCTGCTGTATTTTGTAGATACCCAACCCAATTCTCTTATTCCCATTAAATGTTTAGTTAAGAAAACAAAAAGAAATACCAATTACCGAAGCATGTTTCAGTTAGCTTAGGTTAGGTGGCTATCTACCGAACTCGGTTGAATTAAAGCCAATTTCGATCATTTGGCATTATGACGCTTTCATAAAGCTTTCATAAAGCGACATAAGGCCAATTTTGAAAGTGACATAAAGCCAAATTTGATTTGGCCTTATGTCGCTTTCGTAAAGTGACATAAAGCCAAATGGTACCTACTAAGAGCAGACTTTACCTATTTCGCTTGAACAACGAACTGTGCTGCGTTCTCACTATTACTCTATTTTAGTCTCAAAACCCAAAGATTTCAAATAATTTTTTGAGCATTAGATAAAGTAATACATAGTGTGAATTTCGCTCGTCTTATATCCCACCTAACATATTAGTTTTAGATAAGCTTAAAGAATTCAAATACACAGAAGAGTATGCAACAAGTAAGTCTAACTAGTTAATTATGTTTTTTGCTCTTTTATCTTGGTTTATTTTTATGCATTACTTACAATTACAACTAAAATGCAGTTAATAGCAATTTGCGAAAAACAATGCAAACCTTTCAATATTTGTTCCTCTATCCCTATCGTGTGGGTGTAGGCAAGTACAATTGTGTACATAGCCAATGTGAAACATGTAAGCAGCAAGCTGCATCCTTTTAATTTTTCATAATGTATGTACCTCTACATATGTAAATATAAATATATAAAGCTAATAAGAAAATAAATAAAAAATACTAATATTGGAGAAATTGACAAAAGAAACTTATAAAATTTTAGTTTTTGAGAATTTCAGAATTTGAGAAAATAAAACTAAAAAAATCACGCGGTTTTTTTAGTTTTATTTTCTCAAATTCTTAAATTCAGTTTTTAGTTTCTGAGATTTCCAGAATTTGAGAAAATTAAACTAACAAAATCGCGCGGTTTTTTTAGTTTTATTTTTTCAAATTCTGAAATTCTCAAAAACTAAAATTGTGCCCTATGCATAGGGCAATATGGCACATCCTCTTGGGCAATATGGCGTGATGCTGTACTCGCGGTTTGTTTTGCCACAGCTATCACAAGTGTTTTTGAATGAAGTACATAGAGTCGTGGGACTTATTAAAATTATGACTTGACCTGTACTTGTCTGCCTATTCAAAGCCGATATGGAACAGCTCTATTATGTTAGAAGCGAATCCATACGCGTGCAGTTTTCTTACGTGAGCCACAATTTTCTGCTCTTTTCTACTCCTAGGCATGTGGGAGCACCTAAAACATGCTTTCTGTCGTCATCGTTCTATAATTTTTTTTTACATACTTTACATGCGACTCCATAAGGGCGAGAGTGCGCCATAATGCCCCTCCCGCAAGTGCGCCATATAACGAAAACGACGCATTTGCAGAAAACTTTAAAAAATAACGCCAGATTTTCTTTTACTGTTTCTCTTTCTAATCAATGCCACCAGAGGAAAACCAATATGATTCACTGCACTTCACTGTGTACACTAACGCCGTGAGTTTTATACTTACGGAGGCACACGCAAATTAAAGGGGGCCAAAATTATATGCAGATGACAAAGGTGGGGTTTTTTTTGTTTATTATTTTTTTCACTTGTAAAAAAAAAATCGCAACAGCTTTAAAACTTGACATGGCACTCCATCAAGGAAGACTCAAGTTTTCTCATCGTTTGATTTTCTATAAGCAAATCGGAAATGTGGAATTTACAAGGTGAGCCATAATGCCCACTGCCCCATAATGCCCGAAGTTACCCTATAGGAATATGAACGTTTTCCGCTAGTGAGGTTGTAGAGGCTGTCTTTGAGTATACCCTGCACAAAATTGGCATGCACAAAATAACCACAGAATGCAACGTTAGGTAGGATCTGTGCGGAAAAATCTAATTTCCATTTGAGTGAGATGACAGAAGGAGATAAAACTCAATCATAGTAAATTACCTCAAAAATCCTTCGAAAATCAAAATTATCTCTCTCAGTTGATTAGCAAGACTTTTTGAACACGATTTTCAGCTCCCACTTCTATCTATGGAAACCCGTTCATTTGTAAATTAAATTGTCATCGAGATTCCTATGTTCTGGATTGGAAAAACCCGAACTCATCAATATGATCCTATTGAATTACATTCCACCCTCTAAACATGGATATTTTTTTTTTTCATTCCATATTTGCATCTTCTGCAGGTCTTCCTCAATCAATCGCTCGAATGAACACAATCTTTAATCAGTCGATTTGATTGAATTTCATCTCTCGGTCTCTAAGAAATTGCATTCCACCATCCCATCCTGTCGTCCTGTAGAATATCAGTATCCCAAACGAGTCTTCAAAGCAAAAGCAGTGTCCTTTCTCTTGCTCAGGATTCTTATCATTAAAATCCGCCATCAGGATGAACATAAAGTTGCTTTTCTTCCTTCTTCGTTCGTCACGTGCTCTTCTCCGACGTGTCACTTCTTTCGAGGAATCGCGGATTATTGAATCGGACATTGTATCTGAAACAAAAAAAAAAAAAACTGGAAAAAGACGAAGAAAACATGTACAGATGCAATCATCCGTTCAACTGTGCAAAAGTCAAAGTAAATCGTTTGGAAATAACTTAATTTTTCGTAAGGGTGCCTTATCCACCAGCAGAGCACATTCATCGATACCGACGCCATGCCACCCGGTATCCCTAAGTGACAGCAAAAGTCCATCAAGCGCTGAAGATCGACGATAAAGCTCAATAGCATAAAAAAAGGACGAAACAGAAGGACTCTGCATTGAATACGTTCGCTTTTGCATGCTGGTATGAGCTACCACTGTAAAATTCATACCAGATTTAGAGTGTGGGCGGCGGCGCTTGGGTTTATTTTATTTCTTTCTAGAGGCTGAATTGAAATTTAATTACAAGCAAAACAATTGCCGAACGAAAAGAAAAGGAATTCCGCCATTTTCCTTCTTCCTGCATTCGCTTTCTTTGCTTCCGGTTTGTTTGTTCATTTTCTTAAATTTTTAATGAAATTTCCAAGCGTGCTCGCTACTGTGTGTTTGGTTTTTTTTTTTGGGGTGGTTGCAGGGTGCTTTCTGTATTTCGTAAATTGAAATTGCAATTTCGGATGATTTGGCTTGGATTAGATTGAGATTAGCTCTCACATGACCAACAATCGAGGACGAGACCCAGCAATGTGTGCCATGGGCAGAATTAATTTGTTTCTTGTCATTATAGGAATGCGATAAAATCGTTTCAAACCAATGACACAGAACTGACGGTTTCGAATATTTGGCTTATTGTGAGGTTTTTGGAGAGAACAAAATGGTTGCAATTTGATTTTGTATGTATATGTTGATATATAAATAAATACAATTTCAGTTCCACAAAGTATTTATCCCATTAACGCTCAGCATCCTTATAGGACAGCTGAGGACAAAAAATTCTAGTGACTAAGAGAATAATTAAAAAAAACAAGATCTGCATTTTTAACGTTAAGTTTAATCTATTGTCTATTTAATTGAATAGTAAAAAAAAATATCCTTTACATTTTTTTTAAAATTTTTTTAAATTTTATTATTTGTAATTGTTTTTAAAAATAATAAGGTTTCCATGTAAATGGATGAAACTTCAGATTTAAATGACTTATTGATTCTATATTAAAATGGTTAATCAGATTCAAAAAAATATATATAAAGCTTTATTTAATAGTCACATATTGGTGATTCGGCTCGAGGTGAACCTGGGCTTGCTTCTCGCAACCATATTTGTGTGTGCGTGTTATATTTTTGCACGAATGGAATGGACCTACAGTTTTTTGCCGAATCCGAACGGCGAGTTGAGAAGCTCAATCGTGACAAATGATACTCTTTGATGCTTGTCAGACATTCGAAAGAGGTGGGCATGGGCACTGTGAAAAACTTTTAGGTGTTTGCGGCGGGATTCGAACCCAAGACCGCTGGCTCAGTAGTCCGACGCACTAACCACTTGCGCTACGGTGCCCCCTTTAGTTCATTAAAGCTTGTTTTTAAAAATTATTTTTTATCTTTATATTTATTTTCTACTTTCATTTTTTTTAATTTTTTTTTAACACATTTACGTTAATGCATACTTATACCACGTTTACGCCAAACGAAACCCCGAGGTTTCGGCAAATTCATCCAAATCTCCGAGGTTTCGCCATACATTTTCGGGCGTTCAAAATCTCGAGATTTCGGCGAAATCTTCTTGAAATCTTTTTGAGTTCATCCGTCCGTGAGAGGTTGTCAAAGCGAACAAGTCTACAGCGTGAACTTCGGTTTATTTTGGTATTCATTTATAGATGTCAAAATATTAAATGCCAAAATAATTGTGGCCAATTGACAGGGCACAGGTAAGTTTGCAAGAGAATATTTATTTTATATAATTTGTTAATCTTTTCAGGCAATGGGCAACGAAAAAATACAAAAAAAAGAACATTTTGGTCGCCAACTGAGGAATGTCAACAAGCAATTGTTTGCCTAGAGATGGGCAATTGCGAATAAAAACAATCGAATAATTCGATTGTTCTCCGCTCTGTCTCTGTTATATTTTTCCATATTTTATCCGTTTTTCTTATATTTTTATACTCTGAATGAGTCAAATAAAAGAAAATCGGATTTATTTTCAATTTCAATAAAATTTTCACAAAACATTTTGACAGGTGGTACGCGGTCAACGCAGCTTGCTGCGGTACAAAATTGTAAACCACCTCAGTGTGTGCGCCTATATTTACGGCAATAGTATTTCATACCATTATACCGCTGCCGCGTAACGCTCCGATGTGTGAGCTCCTTTAGTTGACAGGAGTCGATTGTTCTGGACGATAGTTCGATTGTAAATGAGGTTATTAAACTTAAATTGAAACAGAAGAAAATCTTTTTATTTTAAATATCAAATTGCATGCGTTCAGATTTCAGATCCAAATTCAAAAGTCACACTGGTACCACGACGAATAGATTGAGACATACATTTCTACAATCGACTTATTATACTCGTATACTCGCCTAGTAAAATAAATTTTCTGAAATACGATTTGATAGTTATTCGATTGTTTTCGGCTAACACCGAATTGTCTTTTTATTCGATTATGAAAATAATTCTCAGTCGCAAATCCCTAGTTTTGCTAGCCCCTTCAAAATTGACAGCTGAAACCTCTTCAACTCGGTGTAAACGGGTTATACTACGTTTACACCAAACGAAACCCCGAGATTTCGGCAAATTCATCCAAACCTCCGAGGTTTCGCCATACATTTTCGAGCTTTCGAAATCTCGAGATTTCGGCGAAATCTTTTTGAAATCTTTTTGAGTTCATCCGTCCGTGAGAGGTTGTCAAAGCGAACAAGTCTACAGCGTGAACTTCGGTTTATTTTGGTGTTCATTAATAGATGTCAAAATATTAAATGCCAAAATGATTGTGGCCAATTGACAGGACACAGGTAAGTTTGCAAGAGAATATTTATTTTATATAATTTGTTAATCTTTTCAGGCAATGGGCAACGAAAAAGTACAAAAAAAGAAACATTTTGGTCGCCAACTGACAAATGTCAACAAACAATTGTTTGCCTAGAGATGGGCAATTGCGAATAAAAACAATCGAATAATTCGATTGTTCTCCGCTCTCTGTCTCTGTTATATTTTTCATATTTTACCCGTTTCTCTTATATTTTTATACTCTGAATGAGTCAAATAAAAGAAAATCGGATTTATTTTCAATTTCAATAAAATTTTGACAGGCGGTACGTGGTCAACGTAGCTTGCTACGGTACAAAATTGTAAACCACCTCAGTGTGTGCACCTATATTTACGGCAATAGGATTTCATACCATTATACCGCTACCGCTTAACGCTCCGATGTGTGTGTGTTCTAGCGCGATTGTTTTGGGCGATAGTTCGATTGTAAATGAAGTTATTAAACTTAAATTGAAACTGAAGAAAATCTTTTTATTTTAAATATCAAATTGCATGCGTTCAGATTTCAGATCCAAATTCAAAAGTCACACTGGTACCACGATGAATAAATTGAGACATACATTTCTACAATCGACCAATTAGTATACTCGCCTAGTAAAATAAATTTTCTGAAATACGATTTGATAGCTATTCGATTGTTTTCGGCTAACACCGAATTGTCTTTTTATTCGACTATGAAACTAATTCTCAATCGCCCATCCCTAGTTTTGCCAGCCACTTCAAAATTGACAGCTGGAACCTCTTCAACTCGGTGTAAACGGGTTACTGATGTTTCGGTGAATGTTCATCGAAATCTCGAGATTTCGGCTCGGTGTAAACGTACTATTACTGATGTTTCGGTGAATGTTCATCGAAATCTCGAGGTTTCGGCTCGGTGTAAACGTACTATTATATGAGCTTGGGTGGGTTTGATATGAGAAAGTTAACTCACAATGTTGGAGATTCTACTCGCCCTTTCATTTGATAGTCATGCCATGGGGGTTGTAAAGAAATAGGTAATTCGCCATCTTGGGGCGTCCACCATATTGAATTTAGAATGAGGCTATTTAGCAAGTCTAAAGTGGGGGACAGACTGCTGGTATTGAAACCATGATATGAATACCATGGTATAGTGAATACCACAACCCCTGACAGACTGCATTTCGTAGTACACCTGATTTTCGCATTAGGTAGTATACTTTGACGTTTGCGTTTTCAAGACAATAATCACAACAAAATAAAAAATATCGGTGCAAGTATCGTTATCGGATAAAATAACTATTTTTGAATCCATTGTATGTATCTGAGAATTGAATGCTAAAATTTTCGATGCAAATTCTTTTTTCTTGAATTCTCCAAGAAGCTACCAAGAATCGCCAACAGAGAGAACGCGGCGCTGCAGTCAGTAAGAAGGTTGTATACCACCAAACAATTTCGAATTTCAATACCAGGTATGTTTCATGGTATACTAGCTTTAAACGTGGTATTGTAGTGACAGACATGTGGTATAGAACGTAGTATTGCTATACCATGGTATCAATACCAGCAGTCTGTCCCCCACTTAATTCTGCTTGTCAATCCCTTTAATTTGATACCCATATAAAGGAGGTCGTGAAGATAACGGTAATCCACCATCTTGTGGCGTCCACCGTATTCGATTTACAAGATTATCAAATATACTATATTGAGTTGTCACTGGACATGCACAATTTCAGCATAATCGGATATCTATAAGTAGGTGTAAAATCGATTCTCAGATTTGGCCCTCACAGAAATTTCACAGAAATTGAAATTAAAAAAGCGTCCACCATATTGGATTTACAACGTCATCAAATAACCCATATTGTATTGTTTCCGGACTTATACAGGTGTATGAAAGGGTCTAGCCGTACTTCCATAGTGAATTTGGCCCCAGAAGGAATTATATCTTTATGCATATCATTTTGTAGGGGAGATCAGTAGTAATTAATACACATAGATATTTCCGATTTGTATTGATTTATTTAGGAGATATTTGAAAAAAAACCGTCCGAGAAGGACTTTTTTTCAGAACGCTATATTTCTATAACTATAGAAGATAGGGCAATAAAACAAAAAGCTATAGTTAAACCATACTCTATAGTTTATAAAGGGTGATTTTTTAGCTGGTTTGGTTTTGGCAACACTGGTTTTGACAGCTGACGTATGTTTAGTACCTTGTGTCACTGTCAAACAGCTTCAGTTTGGTTTGCAATTTAACCATGGATCGTCTTACAAATGAACAACGCTTGCAAATTATTGAATTTTACTATCAAAATTCGTGCTCGGTTCGAAATGTTCATCGCGCGCTGCTTCCATTTTATGATCGGCATTCTCGACCTTCTGAGCAGTCTATTCGGAAGATTGTGACCAAATTTCGCACCAAATTTACTTTGTTGGACATTAAACCACCAACACGTTTACGTACTGTGCGTAGTGAAGAAAATATTGCGGCCGTATCAGCTAGTGTGACAGAAGACCGCGAAATGTCGATTCGGCGCCGTTCCCAGCAGTTAGGCCTTTGTTACAGCACTTTTTTTTGCCCGAAATGGAAGTTCTTGACTTGCATGATATGTGGTTTCAACAAGACGGTGCCACATGCCACACAGCACGCGAAACAATGGCGCAATTGCGAGGCGAGTTTGGTGAACAGTTAATTTCACGTTTCGGGCCGGTCAATTGGCCGCCTAGATCGTGCGATTTGACACCATTAGATTATTTTTTGTGGGGGTATGTCAAGGCTAATGTCTATAGGGACAAGCCCGCTTCGATTGACGCACTGGAAGCCAACATCCATGCATTCATTCGTGAGATACCGGCCGATATGTGTGAAAGAGTATGCCAAAATTGGACTCAGCGGATGGGCTACCTGAGACGCAGCCGCGGTCAACATTTGCATGAAATTATCTTTAAACATTAAATTGCAAGGTTCAAACTATCGATTCAAATAAATATTTCATTCATTTTTTCGAATTTTTTGTGTTTTTTTTTTTAAAAAAGTTCTCAACCTCTTAAAAAATCACCCTTTATAATAATTTTTTTTGATATGGCACGCCTCTGAACAAATATTAAAAAAAAGCAATTAAAAATTTGCATGATCGATTTTTACTGGTTCTTATTAGTTGACCACTCTGAAAAAAACACAGAATAATTGTGTATGTATATTCTAACACTGTACCAAATTTCATTCAAATCCATTTGGTGGAACTTGTCGAAAAAAAATGCAATGTAAGTTGCGCGCATTCGATGAGTACCAGTAATTAACACAAACTTCGCCATTGCATTTTTTTTATTTTGTTCGCTGCTCAAACATGATATAGTTTTTAGAGCTGTGCAATGATGAACGGTAGATAAATAAAAGTAAGTAAAGGTTCATTAATAAACTATTTTATTAACATTTTCATACACCAAAATATTTTGGTTATAAATCATCATCACTGTCCTCATTAATAACAATATGGGCATTGTTCATAGAAAAAATATTGGATAATAATTCTGCCGGTCGAACTATATGGGATTTATATCTTGCGTTTGACAAATAATATATAATTGCAGCTACATGGGAACAGTATCCGACCACACGATTTCCATTAGCACAATCACAACAATACCGTCGAACGCCTTCATAGCTTTGCCGTTTAGGGGTATACTGTATACTCGATGTAACATCTATAGGTTTTGCTATTGAAGTGTCAACATCTATTACATAGAACATCACCAACCTTGAGTGATTTTATTCGAGAAACACTATAAGTTTTCGGTTTTTAATATTTTTTTTCGTGCTCCATCTTTTCGAAAATGAAGGCCACAGTTATTACAGCTAGACATGGTAAAAATCCTTCAACACTATCCTTAACACTCTAAAGGTTAAAATCATTACTACAATATATATGACTTTTCAAATACTAAAGCACATCTCTCAATTATCAACGTTCAAAACAGAATAAGGTGCAACGTATGTACAAGTTACAAAAACAATAATTTAAAGCTACATAGTTACGTGCTAGTCACAAGCACGTCGAAACACGATTGTCCTTTGCTTAACGTGTCAGGTAATTCAACGAAAATATAGCAAACTACCAGTTTTCAGAAATTTTTTCAGAAACAGTATTCTTCATCTTCTGACTTCTGCGTATTATCATTTTTCTCCTTTCTAGCATTGAGAGTACTGATAGTTTGAATTTGGACCATTCAGTACATTGAAAATTGGCCTTAATACTTTTTGCGCACCATTTTGAGACACAGCAAACTCAAAAGTTTTTACACACATTTTTAGAAGAGCATCAGTAGGTATACATATGTATATATTTATGAACGCAATTTATACAGATATTTGAATAGTTTGATTCCGGAACCATACACTCCTGCACCCGTCTCTTCGTCAGTTCTTTGAGCATCAGTGTACCGTTTAATGGTTTGAGGACTCAGCATGTAGATTGTAGATTCGTTGCTCCAATCTTTCTTGTTACTGAGTTTGATGTTCAAATAATTTGACCAGTTAAATTTCGTCTCTAGGAAAGGTTAAGAAGGGAAATTTTATGATTTGGTATGGGTATGGTCTTATTGTTAGAGTTTCAAGTGGGATTTTGAACAATGGTTACCCCTAGAAATGTAACTTCACTTGAAAACTCTATAGTTTCACCAGAAAGTGTCGGACTCTTAGATATGTTATATCAATCACGTTGTACTCGTATATTAAATTGAACAAAAATTTCCTCATCATATCCAAAAAAATAAAAATAAAAATGTTTATCAAACTAAACACTTTGATGGGTTAAACTATGAGACTTATCCATCCAAACAAAAAGGGTTCGCCCACATTCTCAGCATTAAAATTCCGCAGCTATCTGGAATTTCAAAACGTTAGCATTACAAAGGGGAGAAGTAACCTGTACACTAGGGTACGTTAAACATCGATAGTTTAGTATTTCGATACTATCGATATTTTTCTATACACCATCGATAAACTATCGATACTATGAAACAAATTTAATGAAACAACGAACTACTTCAAAATCATTATTTAAAAACAAGAACATTACATATTGGTTTTATCAAAAAACTTCACATTTTGATTTAGGAAAAGTAACTTAAGGCGTTAAGGCGTTTTGCCTTTAAAATCTGTTTCTTAGGACGCTATGTATCATGCCGGCTTTAGAAAAAAAAAGTTGCTGGTATGCTTAAATATAACTGTGCAAATTTTCTTCAGTAACTCTGAGCTGGATTTTATCCAATAATCGATGGGACACTTATCACTATCAATTGGCGGTTTTTCCAAAAAATGGTCGTATGTCAATTATCAGCGCTCCGGCTCGGAGAATATTCAACTCTAACCCGGAGGGTCAGCGCAGCAGAGGACGACCTCGCCTAAGGTGGCGCGACCAAGTAGAACAAGACCTCAACCAACTTGGAGTGCGCAAGTGGAAGCGGTTAGCTAAGGACCGGGCTAACTGGAAGAGGTTGTTGGTTGAGGCCTTGGTCCACCCCGGACTGTAACGCCACCTAAGTAAGTAAGTAAGTAAGTATGTCAATTATTGCGTTTCTGCAATTGTAAGCAGCTATTCCTTTTGAATCTTCACCCGACAAGAAGTACACAGTACCTACACAACACAGAACGTACAGAGAAGTAAATAAAAATCAATCGGATTGCACGTGCACAAAACAGACAAAGAATATTTTCTGGGAATTCCCCGCTTATGAGCATTGAAAAGAAAATGTGATGCAAAAGAGAATGTGCTCAATAGTTCATAGTTTCGGGACGTTTTTTATTTCAAAAAATATCGATATTAAAAAAAAAACATCGAGGTTTTCGATAGGATGTAAACATCGATACTATCGATAGTACTATCGATGTTTAACGTACCCTACTGTACACACTCATTCGTAAAACAAAATTCACAAATTTATAATTTACACATTATATATTTTATGTATAAGTAAGTACTTTATTTAATATCTTTTTGTTTCTATTTAAATAACATTAATTATTTTGTCGCATTTATATTTAATTCACATTTTGCGTTTATAATTTACTTAAACTCAAATACCGATGGATATAATTATTTTCTAACATTGATACCACTAAAACAGTTTTATATATATTTTCCTTTCATTACTAAATAGGTACATAAGTTGATTTCTCTAATTTAGTTTCGTTAATTATTGATTATTCAATTTGTAATAAAATTTAAAAAAAAAAAACAGTAAAATAAAATGTAATATCGTTGTCACAAATGATGACAGGTTTTTCTTAGGTTCTCGACAGCATTCCATTGATCATGATGTTGGCCAACGCGTTGCGTCGCTTACGCCAAGCCCCCATACCCTGAGCGTGATACTGCAACTGGGTGTACCATTGTTTTGTGCGGACTCCATCTTCAGCCTGTGGGAAAGGTATTAAATATCATCTGGGTTTTAATTTAAAATCGTGACTCACCTTAAAAATAAAAGTATCCTTTGACGATATCTCCTGCAGCTCAAAGTATTCATCCCAGTCGGCTTCCGTGCACACAATGCATCGATCTAGATACAGTGGCTCACGTATCAGGGTATATCGACCGCATTTCTCTTTAACCACCAGCAGTGATGCCTCACGTATCCCGGTATGCTTGGGAAAGTTAAGCTGATCCGACATTGCTTTTTCCGCTTTGTAGTTGGCACTGGGCTGTTCCAGGGCAAACAAAAAAAAAAACAAAACAAACAAATTAACAACAAAACCAAACTCGCCATCCACTTTACCCACCTTTCCGTTGGTCACAAGCAATGCGTTTACTGGATTCAGCTTAATAGTGCGTCCCTTTTTCCAATTACTATCCGTCGGTTGAGTATACATCAGCCGACCCTCCATGGCGAACCTGACCTCGTCGTGATTCCACTCAAGTACATCGATAGCCATCTTCCGTAGCTTTATATTGATCATGTCGATTTCGCATGACGCCCGCCGATTCGGACTGGAGGACGAGATGCGGCGCCACAATTTGGTGGGCACATCCTTCGCCTCCTGGTTGATGTGGTTCAGATGCAATTCGATTTTCTCCTGGGCTTGTTTCAGTAAATCACGACCGTCCAAGTGGGGCGGTGTTACTTTGTACAGCCGTGCTAGTAATAATGGATATTTCGTCACTCTTTGTACAGGAACCTGAAAAAGGATACAGTTACACAGATTCACTGAAAAAGTCTACACGCAAAGCTTACCATCAAAAACGAGTTTAGATTCATCCGCCTTAGCACGGTGTTCTCCATTTGTGACACTTTGAGGAAAATCCTCAGCAGTTCCTTCTCCTTCTCCAGATTCGCGAGCAATAGGCTGGCTCCGGCTTGTCGTACGCAGTAGCTCTCGAAAGCATGCAACACTTGAGTGAACTCCAGGAATATTTTCCCAATGTTGACGGTTAGCAAGTCGTCGTCACCCTGCTCTAGGGCAATGTCCAAAGCGTCGCGCATTCGTTCAGCAAGAGTCTGATTGTTCTCGAGCAATTCTTCGGTATTCAAGAAGATTGCAGAGAGTTGCTCTTGAGTGAGCAGTCCTGCTACCAGCATCGGTTGGCAAAATTCCTCCAAAATGATCTGCAAGTCGCGGCCGTACTTCTCTTCGGTTTCCACAATCTCTGTTATGATTTCCTTGCGTTCGGCGCGTTTCTTTCCACATTTTCGACACACTAGCGGTGCGAACATAACTCCAGAGTCGGTTACCTGCGTCTCAACGGGGCCATCACAGTCCTCGCAGAGGTGGATCGGGCTGATCTTGCTAAGCACGGAACCGGATTGTAGATTGTTTTGGTATTTGCTTCGCAATGATTTACTTGTCTCCGATCCAACTCCTGAGTCGTTGCGTTCGATTTCCGAAGAGGTGCCTTTGCGTAGCGCGCTGATCACCGAGAGACGATCGTTGACCGTGGATCCTGTCAGACTGGTGTTATCCTCACTGGAATCACTCGTCACCGAAAGGTGACTGATGCGGCTGCTCATGTCGGAGATTTGCTTCAAATCGCTGAGCGTGTCGTTCTCCTCCTCAATAATGATCGGATTGGAGGTATTGTTGATGTTGTACTCGAATGATTCCTCGCGAACCAGACCTCGTTCTTTCGCATCGACGAGGTATGAGAGGATGTCGTATTTGGACGCTCCTTCGAACATTGATCGGGCGGCTTTCTTCTCCAGCTCTGGGTCGTTAAGTGGTGGTAGCGAAAGTGGCAGTGGTGGTGGAATATCGGTGATCTCCTCGTAGATCGGATCTCCATTGTTACCACTACCACCCATTCCACGAATTGATTCGTAATGGTGATCCTCATCGGTGTTCGTGGAGATCTCGATTTCGGCAAGAGTGGCATCGACCAGCATTTGATAGAACTTGCTTCGAGTCGCTATTGGGGTATCCACGTCGACAGCAATCTCACTGGAGCAGCTCTGGTAGCAGTCCGACTCATTGTTGTCACTGAAGTCAAACATCTCGTAGTTGGCCGAAGAAAAGCTGTTCCCTGAGCTGATGCTGCCACGATTCGACCGAATCTCGTTTTGCTCCTCAGTGTCATGCAGCAGCTTTCTGCTGTTCATGTCGAGTTTCTGTCGCTCTTCCTTGATCCGTTGCAGTGACATATTGATCAGCCGATTCATGTCCTCGTTATCTTTGGTACCGCTCGTGTCAATGCTGCTGCGTGACTCTTTCAGACGCTTCAGGGAGTTCTCGATGAGTTTCACTACGACGTCGCTGTCCAAACCCTCGGCAAGGTGGCTTAAAGTTGGGTCCTCTAGTAGTTTGCCAACAAAGGAGTTTCGCTCACTTCCTCCCACCGATGTGCTGGGCACCGTTAACTCATTGCTCTTGTGACGTTTCCGCAGACGCTTCGATGATTTATTTTCAATATCTGTGGTCTGCTCTGGTGGACTTGGAGATTCAGCTGCTTTGCCACATACGTGTGGCACCAAATTTCGGCGAACAGCCTCGACTGGATTTCGCAAAATCTTCACCAGCTCCTCCTCGTGGGAGAAAACTTCATCGTTTCCCACACTGTCATCGAGGCCAGGTGACGGAGGCATGACATCCTTTGGTGTACTACAGCTGCTGCACAATGCGGACGGCGACTTGTCGTAGTCCAACGTGATAAGAGTTCGTCCTCTTTTTGATGAGGGTTTCCCTGGATCTGATGGACTCGTGCTGGATGCGCTACCGCTGCTACATCCGATGGGAATAATCGCTCTGGTGGCACCGCGGCTCAACAGTGTGTTGATTTTGTTGTTCTTGTAGATAAGTTCCTCCTCGGGAGTTCTGGGACTGCTGCTGACAACGTTTATTGTAACTGTATTCGAGGATACCTTAAGCATTGGTTCGACGCTACTACCATCGGCGACAACCACCGACGATTGGTACAGTGGAGTGTCATTGGTGACGTTCACGGTTGAATAGCAATCGTCACCATTGATAAGGATTGAGGTCTTCTTCTGACTACCGTTAGTGGAATTCCTCGCGCCAGACGCCTTGCCATCATCATCTGTGTGTGTGATTTTCAAACGATGTATCTCGGATGTGGTCTTATTGAATGGCGCTACTCGAACGACGGTTCGGTTCGGTTGGGTTGTGCTTCCAAACGTGTACTTTGGCGATAGTGTTGGGGGTGGTGTTGGTGGTGTGGCTGCCACAACTTCCGGGATACAGCTATCGAATGTCTCATAAATATTCGTTGTTGTTCGGTCCTGGCAGGACTTTCTGCTGTTATCGGCAACAGCAACGGTGGCGCCAGAGTTGCTGGTGGATCTCCGCTTTTGGTTGGCATAATCTCTTATGAATGGTGGTTGTTGTTGTTCCTCTAATCCGCTGCTGCTAACTGATAGCTTGTGATTTCTTGAAAGGAGTTCTCGCTGCTCCTTGCTGTCGTCGTCTCCAGCGCCGTCATCATCTACGCTATCATAGTCGTTGCTGTTTTGCTTGTCCTCGTCCTTTGTGGCGCTTATCTGGATTGTTTGAGTTTTGCTGCTAACACCAGCAACCGCAGGCGTTGTTGGTGTACTTTCCTTTGCGGTTACATTCGTATGAGTGTTACTTAGACGTCGTTGTTGCTGATTCACTGCTGCTGCTGCTGTTGCTGTTCCACCAGTTGGCGGAGGTGGTGGCGGCTCCTTGGGTCGGAACAATCCGACACTCTGTTGCGAACTAGTAGTACCATTGTTGGAGAATACATCTCGCGAGTCCTTGCGGGTGGCTTTCACTCGCAGTGCCATCGTATCCTTGAAGTTTAGAATAACATTGGAGGAGGAAGTGCCGATGTTAATGTTACACGGATGACGTTCGCTATGAGTGCGTCGAATAGCATTCCGCGATAGTGCAGTTGATTGTGGTGTTGGGGCTGTCACTGTCCCTGCCACCGCGTTTGTGTTTGTCTTGAGGTCGACTGAAGACGAATCTAAAGCGGATAAGAAGGAAATAAAAAGAAAAAAAATACGTATAAGAAAAATTGCAAAAATAAATCTTTTCGATTTATGCAAATTTAATGGGAAGTATCTACGAGTATTTGGAATCAGTTTTGTTGGATGGCTCTAAGGCGGAGCATAATTTGTTTGATTTATTGCTAAGATCAATATTGTGTGCCCACATTGCGGGGTGGTATCCTTTTGCGGCTTACTTGCATAGTTGTTTTTTTTTTTCATTAAATACGGACTAGGGGCGATTAAGTGAAGATTTAAGCATCGCATCGGTAGCATATTAAAATAATGGCTTCATTTAAATTTGCTTATTTTCTGTGGTTTTATTGAAACTACTGTTTTCATTAATTTCGCTAGGATAAAAAAAAGTCAATTTGTTTGTTCCTGTATTGCGATATTGCAAAAATGACACTGCTACCACTGGATTAGTATTGTTCCCTTGAATTATTGGCATTCCATAAATATCGAACATGTACCTAACAGTTTCCAGTCAAAGTGGGTTAAGGTCCAACACAAGCAGTATTTAATCAAAATATCTGAAGATTTGTGTGTACTGCACGGTAAAAATCCAGATATCTTCGGTATATTTTTTTCCCAGGAAATAAAAATAAGTTGATCAGTTTTAGAAGTTAATGTTAAGAAACCTACTGCAAAGGCTTAGCACTTGCCAAAGAAACTGATCGCACAAGCAATGAATAATAAGAAACATCTGGAAAAAAAAACTTCTGTGAATCATAAGCAACAACAAAACTTTCAATAGTACAGAGCTCTTCAGTTATCCTTGACACCACCCATAGAATTAGTTGGAAACGATCTATCTGAGTTTCCCATCACTGCCGCACTGTCTTTCTCTCGTTCTTGTCCTTCATGTGCTCGTGTTGTGTGAAAGCATTATACATATCCACTTTAACGTGTGTTAATCGATATATGTATAAAAGAAAATAACTCCCCGATAGGTGGCGCTGGGGGCAAGTTATTAACGAATTATATATTAACTGACCAAACTGATTCATTTTCACATTATATTTTGGTCTAGTTGCAAAGGAGAAAATTATAAAATCTGGATCCGATAGGTGGGGCTAGGGTTGAGTTATTAACAATTTTTTTATTTAGGGAAACAAACAAAAACAAAATCCGGATCTAACGCCACTAACGGACATGTTTCTTTCACGTTGAATGGTAAAGAATTTTATCAAATTATCAACTGCAAGAGGTAAAAGGTAGGCTCTAATTTGTTATTGTCTTATTAAATTCTACAACATCTCTAGAATATTGTCTTAAATTTTCAAGTCAATCGGAGTAATAGTGTCGAAATGAAATATTTAATTTTTTGTATAAATGTTTTTTGTTAAATATAAGCCGTTTTTTACCCGAGGAAACTCACTCATGTAACCCCATAAAGAATTTTCGAACCAGAACTGTTGTGAAAAGTGGAGTATGTATGGACCTAGGCATTGGTTGAATGTACATATGTATGTACATACAAATGTGCAAAACTAAAATACATACATCCACAATTCCACTCTTCACCTAGAAAAGTTTATGGTGACAATCTGATGGACTTTTCATTTTATTAACTACGAGCAGCGATAAACGCCATAAAATTGTCTGAGGAAAGCGACATAAGTACTGCATGCTTGGTATTACAAGGCAATGCTAAACCCCATATTTCACGTTTAACAGTACAAAAACTGTTATATTTGGGATTGAAAATTCTTCCCCATTCACGGTACTGTAATGATGTTTCAGCCAGTCTGAAGTCATTTAGCCACCAGAAAGTCTTCCGATAACAAGCAAAAGGCCATACAAACCTCTGAAGATATCATTGCATTACAAATTCAAAAAATTCTTAAAAAGATTAATACTTGACGTTTGACGTCGGAAAAGCACTGTAGATGCCAACGCCTTAATATATTTTGATTAAAGACAAATGTATAAAAAGTATTATTAGCTTTTAAATGTTTGCTACTAAATCGAACATTTCATGTGGTACAACAAAATAATAGTAGAAAAATTATGCTGTTGTTTATTCACACTTTGAACATTTTATGTAACGCGACTTTTTCAATACACGGGCTAAGCCGGGAGGGACAGCTGTGGCCTATTTCACCAACTACAAATTACAACAACAATTTTGTAGAGTAAGTTCGGGTATTGTGATATAGGCGGTTTTCTCGAAAACTATGCTCAGTTTGGTAACTCTTTTTACATCAACGGTAAGTGACTGCAGTGAGAGGAGCATGCGTATTTAATATAGTTAAATACCGGCCGTGTTTTCACTTAATTGTTCAAAATTTGTTTTCGTGTGCATTCAAGTTTCTTTTTTCAATAAAACAAAAAATTATTGTGTGCGGTGAGACATTCTATTTGAAACCAGATGATCAGTTATTTGGAAAAAGCAATACTTCATTTACGTAAAATTACTGCAAGTTTTGCTTTAACAATTTAATTTTATTTTAGCCATGTACCACATTAGAACCCAAAGTATATCATATTACCCGCAACTTTTTCAACATGAGGTTTTCGAGGTTGGAGCACAATTTTGTCAAAATACTATATAGTAACAATTAGAATCCTGCTAAAAGATGTTGAATGGTAGTTTGTACTTCTATATTGAAGTTTACGAAATTTGGATGCAGTAAATCTTACACTTTGTCCGTTAAGTCCAAAATAGAAATGGGTACACCATAATACCCGAAGTTACTCTACTTGTAAATTAGAACTACAAATTGGTACTTTTCGTTCTGTGAAGCATGGTACAAATGTTTGATGAAATGACTTACTTAGTTGGCGCTACAGCTCGAGGTGAACCTGGGCATGCTTCTCGCAACCATTTGTGTGTGCGTGTTATATTTTTGCACGAATGGAAGGGACCTACAGTTTTTTGCCGACTTTGAACGGCGAGTTGAGAAGCTCAATCGCGACAAATGATACTCTTTGATGCTTGTCAGGCATTCGAAAGAGGTGGGCACTGTGAAAAACTTTTTAGGTGTTTGCGGCGGGATTCGAACCCAGGACCGCTGGCTCAGTAGTCCGACGCACTAACCACTTGCGCTACGGTGCCCTTGATGAAATGACATTAACAAAATATTTTACAAATCCTGTCAAAAAGCAATTGTAAACACAAATTTGTATGTTGGTGAAATTGGCCACTGGTATATAATATTTAGACCACGTGTAAAAGTTTTAAAGTTTGAAAAGGAATAACAATTTTATATCAAGGTCGAAAATAAATACATTGCACTCTCGATTTTTGCAACCTCGATTTCTGCAAACCTCGATATTTGCATCCTAGGTAAATGGATTTTCTTTTTTCGATTTTTGCAACAAATCCAAAAGAAATTCTCGATTTCGCAACTTTGAGATTTTATTTTCGCAACATACAAAATTTGTGTGTGTAAGTTTTAGTATGCAATGTTGGAGGTAAGAGCAAACTTCTACTGACATCATAAATCGTCTTGACGTGTTGTAATATCAACGCGCCTAGATTTTTTGTTTGTTTCCAATCCCTGAATGGAAGCAACATTTGTGTGTGCAATAAATTCGCAAACCATATAGCGGCCATAAAATATGCAGCCGAATGATCGATGCGATCAAAAACGTAAAGGTTGACTAATCTTTACTACAAAAAAGTTCGTTGAGTCGTCCTTGTTTCTCTTGCAATTATGAAGTATCACTGAAAAGCTTAAATTGAAATATGCTTGGATGTTTGGAATGAGTTAAAAACGAATACAATTGCTAAATGTTGGACAAAAAGGTAATCAGAAGTAAATCCTGATCATTGGGAGGAAGAAAACAGTATTCCTTTGCTTCTAATTTGAAGCCCTGCATTTTAATTTCGTATAAATGAATTGTTTTTTTCTAAAAATATGTTTGAATGCATACAGTTTCTTTTTAATCAAACTAAAATTCTTAAATGTACACGCAATTTTATTTTTATAACTCAAAGAATAGTGTGTAAGCCTTTTTAAAGTGTTTTAGTTTTCTGTTCGATTTGTGTAACTTTTCGATTTTTGCAACAACGTCTGTTTTTATTAGCTGCAAAAATCGAGAGTGCACTGTATTTCACAAAATAATCATACTGATCTACAATTTTTTTACACTGCTGTATTAAATTAAATCGAAATAAAGTTTTGATACTTTGGAAAATTGCGCATCAAATGTAAATACTGGCCTTAAATATAATACACTTGTTATCAAATGCAGTGTATTACATTTAAGGCCTTTAAGTCTCTTTAAACTGATTTGATTTGATTTCACATATACGTCTGACTGTTAAGCTTATACTTGGCCCGTATACACCGTCATAAAACAATTATCTGTACATTTGAATTATAGTTATTTAGTATATTAAATCAATATATTATACATACATACATACGTAAGTATTGAATCTTTTTAATCCGTTTGGTAAGAGTTAGTATAAAGCTTGTACTCCCTTTACCGAGCGAATGAAAATAAGTGGAAAGTACTGCACTTAAGTTTCTTTCGCACGCATATACATCCGAAATAGTTTTTTTTTTTCAGTTTTTGAACACACTTTTTTGTAAAAATTAAGATTTTATCATAAGCTTTAGTCTTACATTATTGCAATGTCCATTAACGTTTATCCGCGCACACAAAAATGATTTATTACAAATGAAATATTTCAGCAAAAAATTCCCTTCATCTCACATTATTTTGGACGTTGTTCATAACATAATCTACACAATACACAATTTTACGATGTGTCAGCGAGGACACTAAAATAATAACTAATCCGAGCAACTGTTGAGTTGCAAATGCAGGTGCTTGGTACTACTATGTGCTACATGCTACTCGTATCATTATTTGTCTGCCGGTGATTTCTTATCGCATGCAGATGGTCCCATCTACGATAGTCGATAGTATCTCAAAGACGTAGGAAAATAACTAATGAGGATGTCGCTGAAAAGATGGTTATGATATCTGCCAGATGAACTTGTATTTACTTAAAAAAAAACAAAATGCAATGAACAACGAAAAGCAAATAATTAGTTGTATTACCAATACTAAATAAATTGAATCGCTTTTAGACATTAAGTTAGTTTAATTGAACATTTAAGTAAAAGGAACAGAGTCAGTGTTCCTAGATTTTAGATATTTGCAAGTATCTTGAAAAATTTGATTTTTAATTTTAAATTAAATCTTTAATTGATTAAAATAAAAAGTGCAGGAAAATAAGTTCACGGGAATCAACACCAACTCAGGTGGAAAATAATTGCAAATGTCTGTGGGAAATCATTTCACTTTTAATATGAAATTGTTTCCCACTTAAGGAAGGTATGTACTTCACTTTCTTCGTACGCGGAATCATTTGCATGCAATTATTTTAAATGGTTTCAATAGAACTTTTACTGTGCATTGTACAAGTATATTTAAATGAATAATGTTATGTAATAATACTAGATTGTCGAGTACCCTCAGGAAAAGTGAAGAAAGCTACCATAGCCCTCTACTCTTGCAAGAAAGCCATTGGCAGCAAATGGGGACTTCAACCCCGCATAACTCATTGGCTGTATGTGTCGGTTATCAGACAGATTCTGATGAATGGCGTAGTTGTCTGGTGGACCGCCGTAGCCAAAGCTATACATAGTGACCGCCTGGGAAAATAAAAATTCGCGCGAATTTTAAACTACAGTCCTGTGTAAAAAATTAAGACCAGTAGCATAATTGATCACTTTTGTTTTTATTTTTTTCATATAAAGATTTGGTACTTAAGATGAAAACAGTCTTTAAATCAATGTACCAGAATATAAATCTACAATCTAATTACTTTTTTTAGTTAGAAAACCAATTAAAAATATGTTAAAGTTGAAAGTCAATATTTTATAAAATTATCCTACCGGTCTTAATTTTTTACACAGGACTGTATTATTTTCTCAAATTCTAAATGGAACGGCCGAAAAATAATTTTTTAAAATTCACTGTTACACACTTTTATATGAATCGTAATATAAAATATTAATTTCTTAAACTTTCCATCCGGTGCTTTCTAAAGTACATATGTCAGAAAATCCTTAAATATGTATTCCCCATTTATTCGTTACTTAAAAGATCAAATGCAGAGTGCATGTTATTTAGTTTTCAAAGTGGAAGAACTAAAAACTTGCGGTAAAGGCGTTTTGCTTCCTATTTGTATTTATATAGAAGTAATGAATCCTGGCAGCTAAGACTTCCTTTCCTGAAACCCTCGCGAATTCCATATGAAAGGACCGAATAACCCAAATTTGTCATTACTTAATCCTTAAATGCGGAACGAAACCGATTTGTTTGGAAAAAATATATTATATATGTTAAATGAAACATAAATATTGAATCAGGTGCCGAAAAAAAATAAAAGAAATTTTTTATCAAGTTATTGATAAAAAACCGGTTGTATCTTTAGAGACACACTGGGCATTAACCCCTCAAACGCGTTCTGAAAATGATTTATTATGAATACATTATATCATTTCACATAATATAATTACATCCACATGATTTTTTTTATCAATTTAGTGCTACAAATTCATAGAATATTTGATAAAAAAAAACTCAATTTTTTCAAGTTTTGTTAAAAAACATTGCAGCCAGTAATTGTTTAAATAATAATTGCAATTTGATAGTTAAGAAACTGAGTGTTTTATTGGAGGTAGAATTTGAGTCAATAAACCCAAAAATATAAACTTCGAAGCTTAAATGCTAATATTAACGAAGATATCATGTTTTGAATTGTTGTATCTTTAAAGATACACTGGGCATTTAAGGGTTAATCGACGTTTGAGGTAATTGCACGTTGAGTTACTATCAACAAACATTGATAACGGTAAATGCTAATTAGTTAAGTTTTATTTCCCAAACAATGTTTGGCCTAATTTCGCATCTGATAGCGAAATAAGGCCAAATCTTAAAATTCGGCGTTATTTCACTTTCATAATGGGAAATAAAGCCGAATTTTGAAATTCGGCCTTATTTCGCTCGGCGTTATTTCACGGCACCACCTATTCTATCCGATAAGAAGAATATAGGTATGCCAATCGCTACCAATGCTAGATGGGAAGGTAGAACTACCTGCCTTCCTACCAGACAGGCAGGATGTAAACCGCTCTAAATGCCTACTGTCCCTAAAAAGACTTCACGATTATTGGTGTCATTTCAGGTCACTGTCATATACATATTTACTTTAAAATAATACGTGATAAAACAAAATTCATGAAAAAAAAATTATTTCATATTAAGTTTTAAATTATTTGTATTTAATATTTTTTCGCAACTCCGGATAAAAGCTGTCCAGGCGGGACAATCGAAATAATGCCTGGCAACGCTAATCCTGGGTCCAATCTAACATATGGTCTGCCGTCATTCCAAAAGTGATAGTTCTTAGGAAGATGTTCTTTGGGAAAACGCGTCGGCAAGAAATATGTATGTTTGTTTTTGTAACGAAGGTGAAAATCTCGAAAGACACTGTGGGGTTGGAAACCCAGAGTAGTGTGGGACTCTTATCTCACCAAAAACACCTCCTTTATCACGACCAATCAAAGATACATAGATCGACAAATGATTTTAATTTCAACGTTCAGTTGCGTTTGAGAAGGTATTTTTATTTAAATACTGGTTCTCATAATTGTCAGATAATAAGTTCGTTAGGTTTAGTTCTACTTAATCTACGAATATTATATCGTACATTTAAGACGTGTTCTATCTACGGATTAATATGCATCTGCAGACGGACGTTGTGACGGATTGCGTTGGTTTTAATTACTTCCGTCCCGTGATCAATCTGCAAATCACTATGCAAGTCATTATTTCTAATATACCATGGGGCATTTACTATTCCCCGAAGGACTTTGTTTTGAAATTTTTGTATGGCTAGTAAATTTGTTTTCTTTGTGCAACCACATAGTTGGATACCATATGTCCAAGCAAGTTTTAAAATCTGATTATATATTAAGATTTTATTCTCAATTGACACTTCTGAATTATATCCTAACAACCAATAGAGTTTTTTATATTCAATATTTAGCTCTTCTACTTTCTTTTTCACATGTTCCTTCCATTTCAGCTTAGCATCCAGATTCATACCCAGATACTTAGCTGTGTTAGAATAAGGAACTACTTGATTATTAATAACCACAGGAAGATTCGTTATTTTTTTATTAGTAAAATTAATATGGGTGGACTTTGACTCATTAAGTTTAATTCGCCAACGTGGCGTCTAATCACATATCTCGTTAACTGAATTTTGTAGCTTTTCAGTTGCTTTAGCTACGCAGCTATCAGTTGATAGACGATTGACGTTTGGCTTACGTCTAGTAATGCCTCTATTCAAGTTATTTTCTTTTAAACGTCTCCGTAAAGTTTATGCCGACATGTGAACGTCGTAATGCGTTTCCATCTGGGCTCTTATTTGAGTTAAGGTACATAAGTACCAACGACATAACCAAGAATCGACATTATAATCATCAATTAAACTTTAACGTTCCACTTCAGGGATAAATGCGTTTTATTATTCTGACATTTGCATGTCTTTTTGAATATTGAATTCGCTTCTTTTTTTGGAATTTAATTCTTATTTTCCTTTTAAAAAGGCAAATCAATTAATTCAGTCTCTTTCATTGTTTTCGAAGGAAAAGGCGTGCTTAACAAAATATACATTGTTTCTTCTTGAACTTATTCGAGCTGGGTCACTGAGCAAAGGTAAAATTTCGTATTATTTTTATTCGAAAATAAGTTTCCTTCTGTCTTACCATCTATACGAACATTAAATTTTTAAAGATCAACATCCCGTCAGACGACAGGTAAATCAACTCCTTCTAGAATTGTACTAGAACTTGTACCCACAATCAAATAAATAGCATGCAACTAAGTGAGCTTCGTGAAATCATAAGATTTAGCTTTTCAATCACCGTGTTTATGGCAACTGTAGCATTTTGTTTTACATCTAATATACGAGTATTTAACGCACAAATCTAATCAAACACGAAGTACGAGTATAGCAACAGCAAAAATGATGGCTTCTTTAAATTACATTTTACCACGGGACATGCACACAATTCAAATGGCGCACATTTCAATCGTGAATGCACTTCCTTCCGGCAGCTTTGAGGTAGTAGCACCTCCTCCGCACTCTTGTTTCATGTTTAATTGCTAAGAAACGACATTCTAGTCCTGGAACCAGAGTGATGTTGACACACACTCTCGATCTCGTAGAGGAGAGGGTAATTCAATTTAATTTCTAATTTGTTTTACGCCGTGAAAAGTGTGTGCGAGTACATGGGTGAGTAAGGACTAAAAATAGCAAAAAAAAAAAAAAAACATGGCAGAGAGGGTGGTACACTCTGTATACATGTCTTAATCGAATGAAGAGATCTTTATTAGAAAAATGCATGCTATACATACTCTGACACACACGCTGCAGGCATCCAGGCATCCTTAGTGCGGAGCATATTTATTAAAGTGCTCCCACAAGGAACAAGGAACCGACTTAGAATGTGACTTACTCACGCTAGTTCTAGGAGCGTGTGTTCGAGTAAAGTGATTTTTTTTGTTCAGTTCCTTTTGCACTTAATTTTTGCACTAGCATATCCATCGGGAATGGACGGTTATTATTAAAATTGTACGTGAAACGATTTTAGAATTTGTTTGACTCTCACACAGCTTGAGAGATTTAGATTGCATTTGAGCATTTTAATAAAACTAAAAAAGACAGGAGAGAGGTCGTAGGGGTGAAATAGGAAAGCATGGATGGAGGATGTGTTCCCTGTTGATTTGATTGCTTCATTCCGAGCTCTGATATGGTTAATAATACACTTGAAAGGTCATTGAAAGTGCATTTTAGCTCACGAGTCTTGCAAAGCTTTTAGAGTTAGTAAATAAAAATGACACCAATCAGCAATGAAAATCGTAAATAAATTCAATTTGATTCAAATCATAAGTGGGCTGCCATAGGCGACAGTTATAGCATCGCTTCTATTTAAAATTAACTTCATACTTATTTTATACTCGGCTACTCTTATGGATCTGTTATTATTTTTGATGATTTGGTAATCCCTAAAGAATAAAAACTTTATATACCTATTTATGTTGTATACATATACTTTACTCTAGGTGGCGCTACAACTCGGGGTGAACCTGGGCCTGCTTCTCGCAACCATTTTTGTGTACGTGCTTATACTTTTGCACAAATGGAAGGGACCTACCGTTTTTTGCCGACTCCGAACGGCGAGTTGAGAAGCTCAACTACGCTACTATTATGCTACTAGCTATGCTGCAGCAACACCTATATCCGTCAACTACTGTATTGGCCTAGTAACCTCCCAATTTGATTTGCTGGTATTTTATCCATTCAATCTTCTTTTTGCACGAACACGCAGAAATCCTCTAGTATGGCAACCTTTATGGTATTCTTGATAGCTGAGTCATGAAGAACTCACCAAAAAAGTGTTAAATCGGATGCCAAACTAAAACATTTTAACCCAAAAAAAAAGAAAGACAAAACATGAATCCTTTGGAAAATATCAGTCCCCTGCAATAAAATATATAAATAAATTCCCAACAAACCATAAAGTAGGTCCTTGACCTGACAACCGAAAGACATTGTCACCATTTTCGGTATGTAGTCGGAGTCGCCTCACTTTTATGTGCACAGCAATAAAGAATAAAATGTCATTTAGTAAAGCTCAAAACATAAAATGTTTCATAAAAAACGTGCTCCCAGCCTGACCTACATATAAACACATAACTCATAAACAGGACGAATAATAAGAATCATAGCGAAACAGAGTACATCCGAACGGTTAAACCCTTAAATGGAGAAAAAAGCTGAATAATTGTTGACCCGCTCAGTTGGATCTGGATGTTTCGTTATCTCACATGCGAAAACAGGATACGAGCATTCCACCACACGGGAGAGTATGAAATATAAACAAACTAATATTCCGGCATTTTAAGCAAATCGAAGACATAAATCCACATTATCAATGCACGAGCTAGCAGCATCCAGCTAGCGGATAGTTGCAGTTGCACCTCTAGAACTTGGCGCTTCCTTATTCTTGTCATTTCACACAAAAAAAAAGGAGCACAAGGAACTCAACGGACCTTTTCGACACAAATTGCAAGAGCTTCTCATCGGGAATTCACAACAAGCGTCTCACAATTCTACGAGTAGGTCTTACAAAAGCAAATTCAGTCGGAGCCACGAGAGGAGAGAAAAAGCAAGAGCGAGGACCTCCTCCCAGGATGCAACGATATTTGGATACTTCATTGGTTTTTGTTGTTGTTTCATTCTGGGTAACCAGAGGAAGTAGCATTGTGAGAAATCACGTGCCACTAGTAAAAATGTTTTATGGCCAGTATCCAAACCATGAAACTGAAACCCAAACAGCAGCGCGGGGACTCGTGTATGTACTCGTATGTGTGTAGTAGCACAAGGATATTATATAAACGTACATACCTAAGCTGGGAAGCTCATTTTTGTGTGTTTTGTTGATATTTTTGTCCACCAAGAAAAAAGTGAATTTTTATTTGAATATTATTTTCTCGTGCATTGTTGATGTGTGGAAGTGTGGAAGTACTCGTACCTGAGTATGGGTATGCGAGAAAGTCATGCAGTTTTTATGCAGATACATATTACGGATACTTTTCACTTCACACAATGTTCTTGAATTTTTTTCGGGTAATAGACGTAGCAACAATTGGATATACACACACACAAATACGAGTAGAATCGAAGAGTATTAGTTATTGATATTTGAAAAGTGGAGGATTTTAAATTGATTTTCCTTTCGAAGGTAGGTACTCTGCAGCGAAGGAAGAAAGAAGATGGAAATTGGTTGCATTTTTTGGTTGGGGTAAGTATTCGTACTTTAGCTACATACAGTTCACTCCTAAACAGTAGGTAGCTCTCGACTGATTCAATATTGATTGGAAGTATTTTGTGGTACTACGTTGAACTGAATATCGGGATTGAACTATTATGCATTTACTGGTCTCCATAAGTGTTGGCCTTCCTTTCCCCAAACTAGTAAAAAAACAACTAACCATAGATTGGATAATGTATTAGGTATGACTTGACCGAATTTTTAGAATTATAGAACTGTTAGCATGTCACAGCATCACGGTAAGTAATCTATAACTCAAAAGCATTGCAATTTGTCTTGCTTAACACTTATGGTGTTCGAGTTCGAGCCATTCGGTTATATTTGTTTAAGAGATACTGATGTAAATATTTGCACAGAATTCAGCTGCCGGATGCCTTAACACGAAAATATAAGATTCTTCAATAGCTATGTCCGAACTTTGACAGCTAATTGCTCTGACGTTTCAAGTGGCAATGCTGTAATTCTCTGACGTTTGTGTCCTGTCATAGTCAGAATTTTAACATGGAGCACTACACTACTCAACAGCACGTCGAAATTGTAAAAAAGTTCTTGTAAAAACTCGTGTTCTGTTCGCCAAACTTTTCGCGAGCTACGAAATATTTACGGCTGAAGTGGTTTTTGGTTGAACGGTGAACAAGCGAAATTGTAGCATTTGGTGAGAGAATATTATTGTCTACAAGGGACTCCATTGCATACTTTTTGGTGTGGATTTTAATCAGGCTGCGTAATTGGGCTATACATCTTTCGGAACGAGAATGTCCACTGACTGTCAATGGCGAACGGTATTGGGCCAGGAAACTGAGTTTTTGTGCTATTTCATTGGACGACATGGACCTTGACGACATGTGATTCCAACAAGATGGCGCAACGTACTTTATATCGGGCGCTGCATTGGAATTGTTGCAAGAAGAGTTCGCAGAATGCGTTATTTCCAGAAAAGGTGATGTGAAATGGCCGCCAAGATCGTGCGATTTAACGACCTTAGACTTTTATTCCTTGGGGCTACGTTATGTCGCTGGTTTATGGCAATAAACCAGCAACAATTGACTAACTGGATAATAACTTCATTTAAACCATTGGTGAGATCCAGCCCGATTTATGCGACAGAGTCATACAAAATTGGATCGAGTCCTGAAAATAAAGCCGTGGAGGCCATTTGAATAATATCATTCTTCAAACATAATGGTATTGATTGCAGGTACTTTAACCCGTAATTAGGGTTTCTGTCCTGTCTCACACGCAACTGTTTTTACTCAATTTAAGAGCTAAGACATGCTCTGTAAGTGAATCCAGCTACGATAGTCTCTAAAATACATGAAATGATGCAATCCTTTAAAAGTGATCACTAAAAAGCTCATTATTTTCCCCACCAACTCGCGTCTGATATTCGGTCAATAGCACAAGTTATAGCCTAGATCCTGCACCTAGATCAGAAGCCACAATAATAAAAAAATAAAAATAAAATAAAAAAAGATATTTTGGTCAAGCTTATTTTCTGACAGAAGTGATGACAGGAGGATGTGTTTGATAGGCTATTTGTGAATAAAATACATATGTTTCTATATTTTTGGTTTAAACGCAGAAAAGTCATAGTGATATGAAAAAAAATTTATATGTAAGTACATATCCAAAATGTCTGATGAAAATATATACGATTTGATTCACTCTGTCCAAATGGATTCAGATGAAGATGCTCTAGTATTGGTATATTTGCGTGAAAGAGGATAACATATATGCTTTTGGAACAGTCAGAGCCAACAGAATTCCAAACTGTAAGCTTTAGTTGGATAAAGATGTCAAAGAAAATAGAAGAGATTCAATTGAATACCTACACATTCGCATATGGCCCAACACATTTCCTCTGTTCTGTCATGCCCAATTTGTTCCCATAGGAGGAAACTACACCTAGGTGAATACTTCTTCAACGATCTTAGTGACAACAATACTTTAGAAGCCTATTTAGCTTTACATAAAGCTCTAAATGGTTCTTATTTAGATATCACTGATATCTAACCTGACGTAAGCACTGTTTTATGGAGAGACAATAAATATGTCAGATTAGCATTATTATGTGTATGATGTGGAATTGAGCAATTTTCAAGAGTTGACCCATCCAATCATCCAAGTAAAGCATCGCGTTACGATCGGAAGAAAAACAAGTACGCTGAAGTTGACTGCTCATAAATCATACGCGAATATAATAGCCGCATGGGTGGAGTCGAATTATTAGTAGTCGATATCATATTCGACTCAAGACTAGAAACCAAGTGATAAGGCTTTTTTTATCATTTGGTTGACATGGCTGCTATTAATGCATATATTTTATATCGTCGCATCGAAGCTAAAAAATCTCCTGATGATTCAAATAATTATACCTATAGAGAAATAGTTGCTGAAGTATCCTGAATTTCATGAATATATACATATAGCTGCAGGTCTTGTGTCTTATAAGGAAATACGTTCAGTTGGCCAGCCTTTCACATAAAAAAGAGCACACCACTAGTGCTGGCATAAGGCAGAGGACAAAACATCCAGTTGTTGACATCAGGTCGTATGACAATACTGACCACTTTTTAATATGGATTGACGAATGTGGAGATAAAAAAATGCAGGCCTTGCAAAATATCGCAAACACATTGCATTCGCTTGAAATGAAATCACCATTTGTGCTGTTCTAACGCAAAAAACTGTTTTTTTTTTTTTTTCTTAAACGGGTAAAGGCCTCGTCAAACAGAACGCGTTTTCTAACGCCACGTAAAGATTATTTATTACTGAAATTATGATGTAAAATTAAATTGATATGCAATTTTTGTATTACTCGTAAGTATTTGCTTACGAGTGTATGTATGTATGTATATTTTTTACACATGAGCTCAATTATATAAGTATACCAATATCAAAAGGTTTGTGAAGAAAAAAGTCTGCCATATTCTACTTACGAAACCCTTTTATTTGATCACCATATTAAGGAGGTTGCGGAGATTACGGTAATTCGCCATCTTGGAGTGTCTGCCACATATTCTGTGACCTCATAATATAACCTAAGACGAATGTAACGATACTATTTGTTGAAATCGGTTGAGTAGTTTAGCCATACGAGTGGACATCCTTACATATAAACACAGTGTGTGTGTAGTATAAAGAAAGTTAAAGCAGGAATATACCACCAGTTGTTTCGAAAGCTGTAGTCGCACGCCTTTTTTTTATATTTCCGCATGTCTCAAGATAGTTTAAAAAAACTACATTTCAAAACAAGTTATAAACTGGAGGTAACCCATTTCAACGAGAGACAGACAACCAATTGGTTTAAGGTAAAAATAAATCAAGGGTGTAAAGTTATAGCTTATGCCGATGACATTGCTATCGCTATTAATGGAAGATATCCTCTAACGATTAGCGACTTGATGGAAGCAGCTCTAGCTACACTGGCGAGGTGGGCCAACAATAGCGGTCTGGGAATCAACCCGACTAAAACGGAGCTAGTGTTATTCACTAAGAGGCACAGCATTCCCCAAGTCAACCCCCCTGTCACCTACTATGCAGTTGCCCAGCTCTCTCCTCATTGAGAAAAAAGATTCTGGGAGAATACTATATCCTCAATGGATATCAATAAAATACGGAAATTCATCCAACTCTCAAATTGGTACCAGGAGTTTCGATAAGAATCGGCTCATGTGGCAACACAATGGACCTACTTTGGTCTAAGTGAATCCTACCGATTACGAAGGATAGCCACCCAACCTAACCTAACCTAAGGTAAACAATATGTACCTACTCATATTAATTTTATCATTAAAATTCCATTAATGATATTTTTACTATTTTTATCTCGTGTTCCATATTATATTTTTCCATATTTTCCCATAATTTTCTACAACTTCAAAAATCAACGCTCAAATCAAACCGCTTTGTTTGGCTGGGACTGTGTATTTCAGTACAATACAGAAAATAATCTTAACGCGGCGTTAGAAAACGCGTTCTGTTTGACGAGGCCTTAAGGCTTCACTGAGGCCGCCTTCCAATTTGTTTATTTAGTGTTTACTTCGTCACTAAATTCGTGCTTCTTAAGCCAATATCTGTCGAAACCATCGACAAAAATCTAAATCTGCATCGGTGAAGTGAAGCTATTTATTAATAAAAAAAGAGATACTTCATATAACTTATGTAGCTCCTTTTCAATCAAATTTCTAACCGTTCGATCATCGAACGCTGATAGCAGACTCATGCTTATAAAGTGAAAACTAGCTTGAGAGGATATCAAACGTTACCTTATGTCTGTCCGCCCTAGGCAGATGTCCTTTTAAGAGAGAAAAAAAAAAATTGGTTCAGATTCCACATGAAGATATTAAGCTAAAAACTCTAATTTTTAGTAATACATACAAGTAAAACGCTGAAACTAGCAGCTATTTCTGTTCCTCAAAGATAGACGCCAAAATGAACCAAAAATTCGTTCCCATGTACCAACCTACAATAAGGAATTCCCAAGTGTTTAAACAATTAAAAGAATAAAGCCTCCTTAACCACGCCCGCCGTGAAACAATACAAGTTCCCCCAAAAAATTATATTTTTCAAATGAGCACCATTTACATTCCACAGAGGGTGGAAATTCGTTTAATGATCTATTACGTGGGTAATTACCTCCACGTAGTCAAATCGAACCATCGGATAATGGAATAATTATTCCTAATTTTCCTTTGATAATGGTTGCAAGACTGTTGTGGCCCACCACTGTGTCCCCCCTCATAAATTCTAACCAATTAATCGCCTCGTATATCACTATACCCTCACAATGTGGAACCCATTGTATTAATTGCAACTTCCTGCATCCATACAAACAACATGACTAGCATCGCATTCCACTTATGTACGAGTATGTTTGCTCCTTGGAAAAACTCTTTATAGTCCTCGACAATGTTTAACACACATTCCGGGTTAAGGTGAAGTCGTGCGGGGTCGGAATGTGTGACCGTAAGTTAATAAATTTTCCAGCTCCACACTACAGCGTGGTCGCAATCAGCACCTTTGGCCAGATTTATTCCCTTCGCGACTCCTGAATGCCATAAGCGGCCACCAACCGCACTAACATAAACACTTACATCAGAAAGAAAGCGCTCCAGAACATGCACGAGGGGATTTTTTTTTGCTTCACTTTATTTTTAGAGACGGTGCGGTGACGACGACACGGATACCATGGGACGCCCACCGCACCGCAAAGATGCTTGTTCCTAAAAAAAAATTAAATTCTAGTCACGAATTTCCACCCGAAGAACAACGAACAACCCTAACAAAAACTGCCCGCCCGGCCCGCTCGCCACAAGAATGCGTTTGATGGCGGATGCTCTTCGCGTTCCGTGGTATCTCTAAGGACGACAGGCAATCTAGCACCTGCCATAACGTAGAACCAATATTTACACGCTTTTTATTAATTCGCTCTACACACAGGTGTATATGAATGTATGGCCCGTATCGTGCAGCGAAAGTCACGCAAACAACAAGCAACGCGTTGTCTTCCTTCTTCACCAAAGGAATCCGAATCACCTGGCCAAAGATTCATGTTCGCCCCGCGTGCCGCCATAATGATGACGATAATAGTCGTGGAGGAGGGGGCCAGTGTGTCCACTGACTGCTAACGCGGTAAACATTGCTGCCACCATTAAAAGAACACAGGCGTTTCGGTGAGAAGTAAGCACAGACGCGCAGTAATCGTAATGAAACGGACTCTTCGAACTCTCATAATTAAACCCGAGGAGGACGAGACTCGACGTCGACACAGAAGTGGTGTCGGGTTCGGGTTCGGGTTCGGGTGTTGGTGTTTTGGAATTAAATGCACAACCACAACAAATACCGCTCTGCTGTTGCTGTCCTGTCGCATGTGGAAGGCAGTGAACAGGGATGTAATCGTGAGTGAAAGACAGGCGACATTTTTATTTCGTTTTATTTTTGTTTTTGCCTTTGCAGGAAATTCAGTTGTGTGTGTGTGTGTGTTTGGGGTTATTTACTGTTATTAGCATGAATGGCGTTGGCAGATCTAATGAATGGCTGAGGTTCGTGTTTTCCTGACCGAGGAAATTAGATTTCCACAATATGGGGATGAAAATTATTCGATTTCGTCGAGAATTATGAGTTTCGCAAAGGGAGGGAGGGTGGACCTAAGGTTCCTCTGGAAGGTGTTTAAAAGGAATCAAGGTTTATCCGGCTGGTGAGTAAGTATCACAGTAAAACTCTGTCGATATTGTAAGTGAAGTTATATAAGCTATCTAAAAACTAAATAAAAAATAAATTAAAAAAAAAAAAATAAATAAAAATACAAATATTGAGGAGGATTCTAGTTTTCGGTGGTTTTTGTTGTGGAAAATGAGGATTGATTATACTTTCCTAACTATTGGAAGCTGGAGGAGCAAAAATGGGTATTCTGTGACATAAGTTATCTTTGGTGAGGCCGACAGGATCAATTAAAGTGACTAGTGTGCCCGTGCGAGAACTCTCGCAAGAGAAAATCCAAACTTCCCATCCAACATCCAAACTTCAAATGTGATTTCCATCTGTCAACTCATGGAAATCCCATGGAAATCATACGGGAAGTGTTTATTCTTTTGGGAGTTCATTTTGGGTAGAATATTTATTTTGATAGATTTTGTTTACTCTGTTAAAATTTATAAAGTGAAAGTGCAATTCGTCAGTGCTTCAGGAAAATCTCTATCATTTGACACCTCATTTGCTAAGATTGGTTAAGTGTGAGAGCCGCAAATGGTACCTATACTACAGAAATAATATATACATATGTATGTGTGTATGATATGATCATAATATACTTATTGAATCGCCTACGGCCTAGATTGTTTTGTGGAGAGCGGAACAGACGGTATGCAGAAGGCGCAAGGTCTCGAGAGTACAGTGGGTGCTGCATAGCTCCCCAACCAAAAGAATTCAGATTTTGTTTTGTCACTTAAGCTATGTTTGGTCGTGCGCTGTCATTTTGGAAAAAAGCCAAATACAAACATCCAACTTTTTTGACATTCCAAGCCTTTTTAGTATCTGCGAATCGGTTTTATGGGCGATGTTACAAATATTCTGTTGCGCCTATCGCTTTAACATATTTTTTTAAAAAAAGAAATGAAAGGAAAGTGTGCTTAAAATGCACTACAAAAAAAAAATTGAGCACTCAAAACACGCCCGATAACAATGTAAAGAATAACCCTCTTGAGTAAAAAATAAAATTTTCATAACGGTATACACAGAGATTTTCTGAAGCGATTAACACCACTACCAAGAGACCAACCGCAGAACTTATTGAACAACCCAAAACATATTAGGCATAACCAAGGATTCCAACAGTCCAAGAGGCAAACCATCCTGTCCTGGTTTGATGCATTTTTTAATACGTTAGAGTCGACACTCGGTTTCTTTTAGATTTACATCAGAAGGCTTCCAAACGAGTGTCCATAGAGTTAAATTGGGAAACGCTACTTTGTTATGTCCTTCGGATTTCGCGTTAAAATAGAAGTACATATCTCTTCTGTTTAGTAGGTGGCTCCGAAGATTCAAGACAAAGCGTTATTCTGTGGAGAACGAGCATGGTAAACGTCTTCGCCCAAATCAAAGACCGACATTACACAAATATGGCACTCGTGACGGTAAGAATTGATTAAAGTCTAAGAACGACTCAGGAAATTGTAAATAATGAACTGAGCTTGAATGCTTTATTCATCAATATTCAATTATCACCTGAATAATTCGAGAAATAGGATACTGCATGTAAAGGACGTATTCTGAGAAGCTACAAGTTTGACATTTTTGGTTTGAGGTTAGGTGTTAAAGCAAATAAAACTAACATGATTCTACGTATACGACAATGTACAAAGAACATATTCTGTCCATATGTGGAGCGGAATAAAAGCACTCTGTCATTTACAGTGGTCAAAGAATGCTGTATCGAGTGCCACTAGAAAACCAACCACAACTATTTGTCAACAGTAAATGTACATACATACATAGGTGCTCCATTATGGGATATTGTAGAACTAAGAGTCCCTCAACTTATAAAGGATTTGCCACAATTTTCGGGAATCTTTGATATTGATACATATATCGATATTTTTTTGTGTTCGAAAGATTATCTTTTTATTAAACTTTCCTAAAAAATTACATTTAAAAATATTGAAAATTGCAAAAGATGCATCCATTTTGTAGAGTATATTTTTCAAAAGTGTTATTTCGGTGTACAATCCTATTCGTGAACGGGTTATTTGAAATCAAAAAAATTCAGTTAATTTAAAAGTTAATCTTCTGTTTAATCGATCGATTTTGAAAACATTTTTTTTTTTTTGGCAAATTGGCGGACCACTGTCGATTGTTTTCATAGCTTTTTGAATATAGTATTTCAAAAATTTCTTTAACTGGTCGATGCCTAATGAACAGGATATATTTAAAATTTCACAGGGGAACCCGATCTAATAAGCCAACAGTCAAAATGTTTTTAACTTAAAAAAGGAATTTCCCGTTTTATGAGTCAGTAACGTAGGAATAGGAGCATTATTACTTAGAATCTAATTTCTCTCTGTGAGAAAAGCTTATTGAATATGGTGCATTTAACTTTTTTTTAAAGTAGGTTAAAAGGAAAGGAATAATTACAAATATTATTGGTACTGTCAGAGAGTTTTTTATGTAAAAATAAGATATCTTCGATCGATCAGTTATTTTATGAATATATGGCCATGGGCTATAGCCCCAGGGCGCAAGCCTTTTGGGGGCGGCATTTTTTATTGATGTTATATTTTTTTGTTATTAATTATTAGTAATTTATTTACCTATAAGCTATTTTTATTCAACATCTTTTCATAACTAAAAGCAATTACAATACATACATTGTCATTTTGTTCGAAGAATCAAAGAAAGTGCGAACGCACCCCAAGGTTTGCAGTCCATCAATATATATAATCCACAAGTGTGGATTCTAAGTATTTGTAGTTTGAATAAATTACATTTCGCAAGAAAGTGGCATTTGTTAGAGTGTTTTTATTTTTGCATTAATTTAAATAATATTGCGAATAAATTATTTCAAAAATCAACCTATAATAGGAACAGGATGTTAATGAACTGGAATACGAAGTTTTACTTCATTGTGTGCATCAGTTTTTGTGTTTGTCTAACCGTAAGATTGACAGGTAAGAGCGTCACACTGAGATTTATATATTGATAAGATAAGATAAGAACGCTGTCCACTTTAAAGTTAATCAGTCAACTGGTTCTCGAGTAGTTTGATACACCGATTTCAAATACATTGTCTCGAGATAATCGCGTTCGAAGTTAAAAGCATTGGCGCAAACTCATAGTCAGATAAAGCCAACAATAAAAGAATGTATTCACATACATAGCCTAAAATATACTTTCTGGTATTCATAGTCACCTTATATTCGACTTTAAACGTATAGCCGGCTCGAAATTTAAAATAAGTCAAACGTCACTTTAAATAGTTATAGTCAGCTCTAAATTTCTCATATAATATTTTGACGTTTGGGTTTGTTCGTTCAAATCACTTACCGAAAGCATACCAAAGTCGATACTAACTTATACACAGGCAAAAATGTGTTTATGAATACCGAAAAGTTATATCCGGCTTTTTATTTATTGTCGGCCATAACTAAAGTCGGCTATAGGAATTATTCATCGGCTGATTATGAATTTGCGCCATAGCACAGTGTAGGTATTGAGCCCCAAAACCTGGCCATAAATGGATTTTTAAAAATTGGTGGCAAATAAGGGGTAGCCCTTATTGTTATTCCTCAAAGTAGATAAGTAATTACTGCATTTAAATACGAAGAGTGCAACGCGCTAGTGCGATATAGCGCGCCGCATGACCAATCGGAAGTTACCGTGCACTCACCGTGTAAGCGTGATTGTTCGATGAGCTCAAATTTAATAGTTTTGAAAGTTCAGTGATTTTTTTTATAAACATTTTAGTGATCGTTTTTGTGATGGATGACTCTAAGCCATCTATGTACTTTATATAACAGTATATATAGTTTTGTAATAATTTTTCAGTCAATTTACATCTATGGGGTCTAGAACTAATATGTAATTAACTCCTGCTTAAATATTTATTTTAAAACTTTAAAAAGGGTTTTGTTATATTTCTCCTCAGCGAAACCTATTGTATAATATACGTAGTACTTAGTGCAGAAATCGTTTATGAGTAAAACTGCCGCACATAACCGCACTTTTTTTTAATGATTTTTTTTGTTGCTGCTCACGTTTTATATATAAATTATGGTTATATGTAAATTATGGTTATATGTAAATTACGGATGTCCCGAATAGGCTTATTTTAACTTCAGACCCCCTTTTAACGGGTTTAAGAAGCAACCCGCACAGGAAAAGATAACCTTTATCCTCAGAAGTTGTAACTTTATTATCAGAAAGTGATATAACAAATGTTAGCATTATCGACCATAGTAATAGTGATGAATAAATACCTCGATACCTAAATCAGCCTTTGTTCTACTGTTTTTTACTCTAGAAGCCAAATAAAACTCGGTTTTGTAGCTGTTACAAATATGAAATATTTTTGGCCAGGTTTTGGGGCTCAATACCACACATTAGATACATATTTTTTTGATTGAGGTTTTCTAACTCAGTTAATTTGGCTCGGATAGACTTGAAACTTACAGAGAATATCTGTGGCCACAAGTCACAACCGCAAAGTCGGCTTTTCATACTTTTCAGGAGAGCAGTTCAAAGTTTCAAATGCTCACTGCAAATCTGCTATTGCTTGTTTTTTAGAACTTTTTCCATAGAACTTAAGAAAATGTGTTCCTTGACATGCTACATAACGATTTTTTCAAATTTGTGACTGCCCCTAGCCATAGCCCCTTAATGTTCATCATCTTCTCATTAATTTGGCCAGCAGGCTTATTGGAATTTTATTTATTTTACTTTTACATTTTCATTTTCATTGCTGCACAACACAACCGAATAAACAATATTAGCTTGCATTTAATGAAAAAACTTCTCAACAATGAAATTGAATTACGATTTGTTGGTTTCAAGCGTTAAATTGACTGCGAATGGTTGTCGTCCTTTGTACAGGAACACACACATGAGGTGTTATGGAGAAAAAAAAAAGTAATTTCTTCGCCAATATTCGCTTTTCGTACGCAATTTAATTTTTTTCCCTTTGCATTACGTTGCGTTCACACGGCAGGCATGGCATATGGAGCCGCACGCTTACCGAAAATAATATATTCTACGTATGCGGGGTCACCATTACTCCCCCCCCCCCCCCCTCTTGCTTCCGCCCTCTGCCATTCTAATAAATACGGACATTTTTGGCAAATTTATTGTCACAAGTTTAACACTTAAAAATACATTCAACACGGCATAATTTGAAAATGAGGACAATTCAATTTGTTCGCATGTCGTCTTTTCTCGTCAACGTCGCATTCGTCCGACCGACGAAATTGTTGTTATTCTGATATCCACCAGCACATACATAGGTACTACAGACACAGAGGGTGGGTGGTGGGTGGTTCTGAAAACGTGAGTTGCGACTATTCATTGCCTGCTATGGCTATGGCTATGGGTACACTTTTCACTTACAAATTTCTCGCCGGCGACACTCGCATACACAACATAACAGAAAGTAATCAAAAATTCAATTTAGACGGAGGGACATTTTCAAGAGGACCCTTAACCTCGACGGCAACATCGCTCATTGCCCTCCCACTCAACAGCCCGTCGACTTTAGTGCACAGGGGTAGTATACTCGTACATTGTAGAGTGTCGGCAGTTTGTCGGGGTCGTCGTATTATTTGCATCTGTGCGATAGCGGCGAATATCCTCGACAGAGTGAGTGGTGATGGCGGTGGGTGGTCGGGTAAAGTTGATTTTGACTAAAGTACCTGGCCGAAGGCGGCTCCGCCTGCGAGCCGCTTTTCGGGAGTAGGACTTTGATTTGTTGTTGTCGCAGATAGAATGTGAAATATTATCCCTACATGTGCAGGTGGCGGTGACGCATTTTCGGCGGTCGTTGGTGGCTCTAATTTTCGGTGAATGTGAATTAGGCGCCACGGAATTACAAGCTGGGAAATTTATTGGATAAAGGTGCGCCCATTCAGAGAAGGTGTTTTGGAATAACCAAGTGAAATACTAAGCAGGCGACTATTAAATTCGGGAAGAAAATTGGTAAATTTTCAGCAACCCTTATTTGGATGAGTTTGGTGTATACATATATGGGTACATTTGTATTGTTGTATTTGTATACGAATGTATATGTACAATTTGAAGTTGCGCGCCGACTACTGCTTTTATTGCCCAATAAGGAGGATGAGACTGAAGGTACTGATCCTGTCTTTTGAAGATTCAATGGATATAGATATAGTGTATACCTACATATATATTTTTTTAAAAGGATCTGGCCAGTCAGTTGCGACAGTGCGACTTTTAAGATCTATTGTACCATAAAGTCAATTTAGGGAACCAGAAGAGGCTCAATTTTTTTTGATGAAATTGAAGATCTCACTGGCGGAGACTTTAAGAATTTCCCCGGAGTTAAGATTTCTCTGTGGAAATGTTGTCTCCTAAGGGCACAGAGTGCCATGCAGTGACATAGAATATGTTTGCCAGTTTCGTCTATATTGGATATATTATGCACTAGCTTACTATGCCGGGGTTGTTGGTTCAACTCTCATCCAGGGCTTGGCTACTTAGTGGATTCTATTCGGCAGTACAGTGGACCAGTATTGATATAAATACATACAAAAATTAATTTAAAAAAAAACCGTCGAACCGAGGGCAGTCCTGATAATTTACCCGCCATCTACACTTTATTCCCAATGTTTGTGATTTTATTCAGACTTTTCTGAGCGATATTTTCGGAGATAAACTATGGGACAGCAACTATTAACGTTTTTCCATTTGACTCCCCAAAACTAACCCCCAAAGTCAAAATTCAGCTTTTTAAGTTTTGGTCTGTGTTTGGGCCATTAATTGCTACAACTGTCCGAAATGTCAATAGTCTACGTCAAATAGTCTCTGAGAAAAAGGCTTGTGACAGACAGATAGACAGGCAGACACCGAACTGATTGCATTAGTGTTCCGTTTTGGTACGGACGGAACACTAAAAAGGACATTAGGCAACAGTTGCAGTACAGATTGGCAGTAAAAAAGAGGATATCGGAAAAGACTCTATCTGAAGTGGTTATAAATAAAGTACCCTCATTCGTGAGTTCTCTTCCCATCCACGATTCAGTTTATTTCTTAATGTCTTCATGTGGAACTTCATATACCTATAGAGGGTGCACAGAAAGCCTCCATGACCAAATATGATATTCTTAGTAAATAAGATTGCTTTTGCACAATTTTTTGTACATTATTCCAGCAAGAATGTCCTTTCAAAAATGATAGTGTGACTTACATAAATGAGCTGATTGTAATGTCTCCGAGTTGTTTGGCGCCATTTTATTTCTTTGATTGTCGCATTTAAATTTCACACTTTTCCACTTGTTGCTTATAGCTAGCTGGACAACTGGATAGAATCAGTAGCTTCAGAGAAGTTAAGTCAACTCTCCAGATTATTACCGAAGGATTTAAAGGATTTGCCACAATTTTCGGGAATCTTTGATATTGATACATATATCGATATTTTTTTGTGTTCGAAAGATTATCTTTTTATTAAACTTTCCTAAAAAATTACATTTAAAAATATTGAAAATTGCAAAAGATGCATCCATTTTGTAGAGTATATTTTTCAAAAGTGTTATTTCGGTGTACAATCCTATTCGTGAACGGGTTATTTGAAATCAAAAAAATTCAGTTAATTTAAAAGTTAATCTTCTGTTTAATCGATCGATTTTGAAAACATTTTTTTTTTTTTGGCAAATTGGCGGACCACTGTCGATTGTTTTCATAGCTTTTTGAATATAGTATTTCAAAAATTTCTTTAACTGGTCGATGCCTAATGAACAGGATATATTTAAAATTTCACAGGGGAACCCGATCTAATAAGCCAACAGTCAAAATGTTTTTAACTTAAAAAAGGAATTTCCCGTTTTATGAGTCAGTAACGTAGGAATAGGAGCATTATTACTTAGAATCTAATTTCTCTCTGTGAGAAAAGCTTATTGAATATGGTGCATTTAACTTTTTTTTAAAGTAGGTTAAAAGGAAAGGAATAATTACAAATATTATTGGTACTGTCAGAGAGTTTTTTATGTAAAAATAAGATATCTTCGATCGATCAGTTATTTTATGAATATATGGCCATGGGCTATAGCCCCAGGGCGCAAGCCTTTTGGGGGCGGCATTTTTTATTGATGTTATATTTTTTTGTTATTAATTATTAGTAATTTATTTACCTATAAGCTATTTTTATTCAACATCTTTTCATAACTAAAAGCAATTACAATACATACATTGTCATTTTGTTCGAAGAATCAAAGAAAGTGCGAACGCACCCCAAGGTTTGCAGTCCATCAATATATATAATCCACAAGTGTGGATTCTAAGTATTTGTAGTTTGAATAAATTACATTTCGCAAGAAAGTGGCATTTGTTAGAGTGTTTTTATTTTTGCATTAATTTAAATAATATTGCGAATAAATTATTTCAAAAATCAACCTATAATAGGAACAGGATGTTAATGAACTGGAATACGAAGTTTTACTTCATTGTGTGCATCAGTTTTTGTGTTTGTCTAACCGTAAGATTGACAGGTAAGAGCGTCACACTGAGATTTATATATTGATAAGATAAGATAAGAACGCTGTCCACTTTAAAGTTAATCAGTCAACTGGTTCTCGAGTAGTTTGATACACCGATTTCAAATACATTGTCTCGAGATAATCGCGTTCGAAGTTAAAAGCATTGGCGCAAACTCATAGTCAGATAAAGCCAACAATAAAAGAATGTATTCACATACATAGCCTAAAATATACTTTCTGGTATTCATAGTCACCTTATATTCGACTTTAAACGTATAGCCGGCTCGAAATTTAAAATAAGTCAAACGTCACTTTAAATAGTTATAGTCAGCTCTAAATTTCTCATATAATATTTTGACGTTTGGGTTTGTTCGTTCAAATCACTTACCGAAAGCATACCAAAGTCGATACTAACTTATACACAGGCAAAAATGTGTTTATGAATACCGAAAAGTTATATCCGGCTTTTTATTTATTGTCGGCCATAACTAAAGTCGGCTATAGGAATTATTCATCGGCTGATTATGAATTTGCGCCATAGCACAGTGTAGGTATTGAGCCCCAAAACCTGGCCATAAATGGATTTTTAAAAATTGGTGGCAAATAAGGGGTAGCCCTTATTGTTATTCCTCAAAGTAGATAAGTAATTACTGCATTTAAATACGAAGAGTGCAACGCGCTAGTGCGATATAGCGCGCCGCATGACCAATCGGAAGTTACCGTGCACTCACCGTGTAAGCGTGATTGTTCGATGAGCTCAAATTTAATAGTTTTGAAAGTTCAGTGATTTTTTTTATAAACATTTTAGTGATCGTTTTTGTGATGGATGACTCTAAGCCATCTATGTACTTTATATAACAGTATATATAGTTTTGTAATAATTTTTCAGTCAATTTACATCTATGGGGTCTAGAACTAATATGTAATTAACTCCTGCTTAAATATTTATTTTAAAACTTTAAAAAGGGTTTTGTTATATTTCTCCTCAGCGAAACCTATTGTATAATATACGTAGTACTTAGTGCAGAAATCGTTTATGAGTAAAACTGCCGCACATAACCGCACTTTTTTTTAATGATTTTTTTTGTTGCTGCTCACGTTTTATATATAAATTATGGTTATATGTAAATTATGGTTATATGTAAATTACGGATGTCCCGAATAGGCTTATTTTAACTTCAGACCCCCTTTTAACGGGTTTAAGAAGCAACCCGCACAGGAAAAGATAACCTTTATCCTCAGAAGTTGTAACTTTATTATCAGAAAGTGATATAACAAATGTTAGCATTATCGACCATAGTAATAGTGATGAATAAATACCTCGATACCTAAATCAGCCTTTGTTCTACTGTTTTTTACTCTAGAAGCCAAATAAAACTCGGTTTTGTAGCTGTTACAAATATGAAATATTTTTGGCCAGGTTTTGGGGCTCAATACCACACATTAGATACATATTTTTTTGATTGAGGTTTTCTAACTCAGTTAATTTGGCTCGGATAGACTTGAAACTTACAGAGAATATCTGTGGCCACAAGTCACAACCGCAAAGTCGGCTTTTCATACTTTTCAGGAGAGCAGTTCAAAGTTTCAAATGCTCACTGCAAATCTGCTATTGCTTGTTTTTTAGAACTTTTTCCATAGAACTTAAGAAAATGTGTTCCTTGACATGCTACATAACGATTTTTTCAAATTTGTGACTGCCCCTAGCCATAGCCCCTTAATGTTCATCATCTTCTCATTAATTTGGCCAGCAGGCTTATTGGAATTTTATTTATTTTACTTTTACATTTTCATTTTCATTGCTGCACAACACAACCGAATAAACAATATTAGCTTGCATTTAATGAAAAAACTTCTCAACAATGAAATTGAATTACGATTTGTTGGTTTCAAGCGTTAAATTGACTGCGAATGGTTGTCGTCCTTTGTACAGGAACACACACATGAGGTGTTATGGAGAAAAAAAAAAGTAATTTCTTCGCCAATATTCGCTTTTCGTACGCAATTTAATTTTTTTCCCTTTGCATTACGTTGCGTTCACACGGCAGGCATGGCATATGGAGCCGCACGCTTACCGAAAATAATATATTCTACGTATGCGGGGTCACCATTACTCCCCCCCCCCCCCCTCTTGCTTCCGCCCTCTGCCATTCTAATAAATACGGACATTTTTGGCAAATTTATTGTCACAAGTTTAACACTTAAAAATACATTCAACACGGCATAATTTGAAAATGAGGACAATTCAATTTGTTCGCATGTCGTCTTTTCTCGTCAACGTCGCATTCGTCCGACCGACGAAATTGTTGTTATTCTGATATCCACCAGCACATACATAGGTACTACAGACACAGAGGGTGGGTGGTGGGTGGTTCTGAAAACGTGAGTTGCGACTATTCATTGCCTGCTATGGCTATGGCTATGGGTACACTTTTCACTTACAAATTTCTCGCCGGCGACACTCGCATACACAACATAACAGAAAGTAATCAAAAATTCAATTTAGACGGAGGGACATTTTCAAGAGGACCCTTAACCTCGACGGCAACATCGCTCATTGCCCTCCCACTCAACAGCCCGTCGACTTTAGTGCACAGGGGTAGTATACTCGTACATTGTAGAGTGTCGGCAGTTTGTCGGGGTCGTCGTATTATTTGCATCTGTGCGATAGCGGCGAATATCCTCGACAGAGTGAGTGGTGATGGCGGTGGGTGGTCGGGTAAAGTTGATTTTGACTAAAGTACCTGGCCGAAGGCGGCTCCGCCTGCGAGCCGCTTTTCGGGAGTAGGACTTTGATTTGTTGTTGTCGCAGATAGAATGTGAAATATTATCCCTACATGTGCAGGTGGCGGTGACGCATTTTCGGCGGTCGTTGGTGGCTCTAATTTTCGGTGAATGTGAATTAGGCGCCACGGAATTACAAGCTGGGAAATTTATTGGATAAAGGTGCGCCCATTCAGAGAAGGTGTTTTGGAATAACCAAGTGAAATACTAAGCAGGCGACTATTAAATTCGGGAAGAAAATTGGTAAATTTTCAGCAACCCTTATTTGGATGAGTTTGGTGTATACATATATGGGTACATTTGTATTGTTGTATTTGTATACGAATGTATATGTACAATTTGAAGTTGCGCGCCGACTACTGCTTTTATTGCCCAATAAGGAGGATGAGACTGAAGGTACTGATCCTGTCTTTTGAAGATTCAATGGATATAGATATAGTGTATACCTACATATATATTTTTTTAAAAGGATCTGGCCAGTCAGTTGCGACAGTGCGACTTTTAAGATCTATTGTACCATAAAGTCAATTTAGGGAACCAGAAGAGGCTCAATTTTTTTTGATGAAATTGAAGATCTCACTGGCGGAGACTTTAAGAATTTCCCCGGAGTTAAGATTTCTCTGTGGAAATGTTGTCTCCTAAGGGCACAGAGTGCCATGCAGTGACATAGAATATGTTTGCCAGTTTCGTCTATATTGGATATATTATGCACTAGCTTACTATGCCGGGGTTGTTGGTTCAACTCTCATCCAGGGCTTGGCTACTTAGTGGATTCTATTCGGCAGTACAGTGGACCAGTATTGATATAAATACATACAAAAATTAATTTAAAAAAAAACCGTCGAACCGAGGGCAGTCCTGATAATTTACCCGCCATCTACACTTTATTCCCAATGTTTGTGATTTTATTCAGACTTTTCTGAGCGATATTTTCGGAGATAAACTATGGGACAGCAACTATTAACGTTTTTCCATTTGACTCCCCAAAACTAACCCCCAAAGTCAAAATTCAGCTTTTTAAGTTTTGGTCTGTGTTTGGGCCATTAATTGCTACAACTGTCCGAAATGTCAATAGTCTACGTCAAATAGTCTCTGAGAAAAAGGCTTGTGACAGACAGATAGACAGGCAGACACCGAACTGATTGCATTAGTGTTCCGTTTTGGTACGGACGGAACACTAAAAAGGACATTAGGCAACAGTTGCAGTACAGATTGGCAGTAAAAAAGAGGATATCGGAAAAGACTCTATCTGAAGTGGTTATAAATAAAGTACCCTCATTCGTGAGTTCTCTTCCCATCCACGATTCAGTTTATTTCTTAATGTCTTCATGTGGAACTTCATATACCTATAGAGGGTGCACAGAAAGCCTCCATGACCAAATATGATATTCTTAGTAAATAAGATTGCTTTTGCACAATTTTTTGTACATTATTCCAGCAAGAATGTCCTTTCAAAAATGATAGTGTGACTTACATAAATGAGCTGATTGTAATGTCTCCGAGTTGTTTGGCGCCATTTTATTTCTTTGATTGTCGCATTTAAATTTCACACTTTTCCACTTGTTGCTTATAGCTAGCTGGACAACTGGATAGAATCAGTAGCTTCAGAGAAGTTAAGTCAACTCTCCAGATTATTACCGAAGAGTCTCTCAACACAACCTACTGGTGTACCAGGTGTGCCAGTACGGCTTAGCCTTCCGTATCTACACGTATCTGTGAAGAAGGAAGCTAGTCTCAGTGCTCTCATTCTCCCCGACATATCTAACCTGACAGTAGGCAACTTCATAGGAGATCTTAAAATACTATATTCCATCCAAGATTATCCTAAAAAAATCTCACAGCACATCGATGGTTCAAAGATGGGAAATGATGACACCGGTTCTGGAGTTTATGGGTCCATGTCCAAGGAGCTATAACACTGAGTATTTCAAGCGGAGGTGTACGCAATAGATCTATGTATTATAATTGCTTACAAATGCACAGAGGGTGCCTGCAACCCTCTGGGCCCAAAGATCACATTCGAAAATGTCAGAGCCCAGGCTTCAATATTCTTGATGACCTGATCAAAGCCAATATTTGCAATGTTGCCTGGATACTAGATCACAATGTTTTCGACGTAAATGAACGTCTGGCGAAAGGAGGAGCGTCATTTTTCTTACGAAATAAAAATAAGTCGACCAATTTCAGAAGTTAATGTGAAAAACCTACTGCGAAGGCATATCACTGGCAGAAGGATGATGGTATGACCGAAGATATTTATCGCACATGCATTAAATGATAAGGAACATCTGGAAAAAACTTCTGTGCATCATAATCAATGACCAAAACCTTCAAAAATACACTATTCTCCAGCTATCCCGGGCACCACCCATAGAGTAAGTTGAAACCCACATCTGAGTTTCATTGCTACGCCGATCTGTCTGCCTCTCTTTGTGGTTCTTCGTGTGTAACCCAAGCTCGCGTTAAGGCCAAAGGGGTACTTTAGCTTAACAAACAAGACGTGAGGTTCTTATCTGGTTTTCTTATCTGGATAGGATTATCCGACGATGATTCCAGTCTACTCTGCGAAGAAGAGGAGGAAGCATCTGGACACATACTCTGTGATTGCCCTGCTATGGCAAAGGGCAGAGTAGTTCATATGCAAAGAGCATTTCTGAGCTCGGCAGAAATAAAGACCATTAAACTTAGAATAGTGCTGAGATTTATAAAGAGTCTTAGCTCTTCCCTGTGTAGAAGAAACAATAGATCACAACTTTAGGGCCCATTACATTGCATATGTAACCAAGTAGTCCACATTTTTGTATGAAATCGCATAGCTTCACGTCTCCCAGAGAACAACACAAATGACCGAACATATGTAGATATACAGTAAAAGCTCCCATAAGCGGGCGATTCCCTTAAACGGACACATTTTCAGGAACCAATTTCAATTTTCCCATACAAAATGCGTTCTTATAAACGGAGAGCTCTCATAACCGGACAAAAATGAGGGACAATGACGGACCATGTGTCCGCTTATGGGAACTTTTACTGTACATGTCTATCTTTCGGAGTATGGCTCACGATTGCTAAAAAGTTATATTCTTATTCTTAAACGAAAATAGCATCCCGAACTTTAAGATAAATAACCAAAAAACATTTATGCGGTTCTATTTAATTTCCTGTTACAAAAATTTTATTGGAAACCCACAAAGAAAACCCCTAATTGCAGACAGCTGCAGCAGAAAACTTTCCTCATTATAATATTTGTATTTTATTTCAAAACAATCCAATTCCATTTCCCCCCGCATTCTATGAATATTTATGCCAATGTAATTTTCCCATTACACCGGAAATCGAATAGAGAGGAAACACTTTTCCATTTTAAACAGCACTTCGTCCATCGATCCCCGATCTGTATCTAAATTACCATAGTGCTGCTCTGGGACTCCACCTCAAGTCCATTACGAGTATACTAGTACGAATGAAGACAGATAACTTGTGGTGGTGGCAGCACATGGAAATGTCAAATGTCAAATTAAAATGAGCTTAAGATTCCTTTACCACGCTCTTAAGACATTAACTTCCTCTTTAGTGTTGCCGGTCACAAGTCACAACCGCATGCAACGGTAACAAAGAGAGAGACGGAAAAAAAAAATCGAAAGTCAACCAGAAAAAAGGGAAATTTCACAGGCGCTCAGATGCTCAGAAACCAGAATGGAGTAATTTCAATATTGTCAAATGGTTGTAGCCTGGCTGACACAAGACAACGGGGGGGAAAAAAGTGCTCTGCATGCGTTCACACCACACAGAACCGCCCGAACACTTTCCACAGACAAACAGCCATCTTGTTATGCGATATCGTTGTTTCGCATGCGATATTATGCTCGCTTACATCCGACCAGTCTAAAGTGGTAACGTCGATGGATCAAGTTGGCATTTTTTTTTTTCATTTTAGCTTGCAGTACACATCGTGCATTGCATTATTTAATTAAACACAATTTTCGCAGGAGAAAAAGAGCAAAGGAGGAGGAGGAGGAGGAGATATCAACAGCAGACAACAGAGCGCGCGTTCGATGTGAAAAAGTTTTACTTTCATTCGAGAATGCAGCAATTTAATTTGCCTTACAAGGTGGCATGGTTGCAGGGCATTTGGCTGGTAAGTTGCCCCTACCCAACATATTCGTCGGCAAGGTCTCTGCTTGCGGCAAAGCCACAGCGCAACGTTTAGGTGTGAGATAGCAATCTGCATACTAATTCCCGGGCCGCTCCATAGAAGTGTGTTATCCACCGTCGTACGAGTAACGTAGTCTATATTGCTCGGGGTATCTGAAAGGCTGGCTGTATAGGAAGCCATGTCATGTGCATGCACCTTAGTAAATGTCACACACGGTTTTGGGATGCAAAGCTTTTCTCGTTAGATTCGACGAGTTTTGCTAAATGTTGCATGGTTATGGTGATGGTGATGTCAGTGCCAAAGGAGCTCTGAGACTGCCAGACCGACAGAAAAAAAAAAGTGGAAAAACTGTCAAGTTAAATTATCACAATTAAATGGGTGACATTCGAGATCGACATATGACACCGCATGCCGCATACCGCATCATTGCTCTGCCAAAGTAGGTTTTTTCTTTGTCATTGTTGAATGGAATTGAATGAGCAGTGCCATTTGCAGTGGCGGTGCGCGGTTAGAGATGACGACTTCTTCCAGTGAATGTGAAATTGGTATTTTCAACGTGAAGGTTGGTTATACCTTCGGAAGGTAGGGAGATGGACTATTTGCTTTACACCATTCGATTGTGAGTGTGAATGTCGGAGAAGGAAATTTACAACTTCCCATCGCATTCCAACAAATTTACTGTTTATTTTTGGAAACGAACACACCACTGTGATCTGTGATGGATTTTCCAGTGAATTGCAAATGATAAATAAAACTCAAAATCGAATGTTTAGTTTATTTCACCTTTGAAATAATGCCAGCAGGTATCAGCAAGAAAATTTAATGAAATCAAAACGTCGAAATTCGTGCGTTAACAGTATGCACTGCTAAATTCATGAGAAATTTAAAATATGGGAATGTATAAAGTGCATCCATTCAAACACGGTACGATATTATCTCTTCATGACGAAAGGGGATGGATTACTTCCATTGTTCTGCTGTATGCAGGGAAATGGAATGAAATCAAAACGTCAATACACCGCTGGATTCATGAGAAATTTAGAATATGCGTCCTCTTCATGACGTAAGGAGATGCTTTGTCATCAGCTTTATTAATACGTGTTCAATGCGTGTTTTAAACTTCCAACTACAACAAGATAAAACACTCGGCAAGAATTTGTGGATCAAAAAAAGATATAAACTTGGATTCCACAAAAAAAAAAAAGAATCTAAAGGCCCCGATCCATAGAATCCTGCTTCTCTGTTTTTAACCTTTTGGGGCGCGCGTACCGGCAAATTTACCGCACTTTTTACGTAGTTCGTTTTTTATTTATTACTAGTGGTTACCCGGTGCGCTTCACTTCACCAATTGAGGATGGTGTTTTGGTTTTCAGTGACATCTATCGGAAACCTTGAAGGCTTTTGATTTACAAACATTTCTCACTTCATATCAAATATATTCTGTAAGCTTCAGCTCAATCGGATGGTTAGTTTATGAGTTTTGAGGTATCAAACGAACAGCTCATTTTTATTATAAAGATCAGGGAAAAAAGAAAAGCGCGTAAAAGATGGCAACAGAGTCGTGCTCCACAGCATAAAACATATCTGAATCGTCTCTGCAATTTGTTAAAGAATAGCATTAAGGATTTAAAAAATCATGCGATAGGGTCTTACCTTGAAAGTTTAACAGCCAAAAAAAGATTCCAATTATTCCCTTTGGAAAGCCGTAAAAGGCACCAAAAGGCCCAAAATCCCTGCCCCGCCACTTAAAATAAATGGGCGAGGGAAGATAAAGAAAAAGCGGATATTTTTGCCGCCCATTTGGAAGAAACCTCTAAACCGAACTATGGTTCATGACAACATCAACCTTAAACGCGCAGATCTGCGACGCTTAGAGAACTCGAACGTGAGATCGCGAAACTAAAACCTAAGAAAGCTCCTGGTTATGATTTGATTACCGGAGAAATTCTCAAAGCCTTACCTAGAAAAGCATTATTTAAGCTTCTTCATATTATAAATGCTGCACTTAGATTAAAACACGTGCCGAGCCAATGGAAAGTTGCGGAAGTCATTATGGTTTTAAAACCAGGAAAACCGTCATATGAAGTAAAATCATACAGACCAATCTCGCTTCTTCCAGTCGTATCCAAAATCTTCGAGAGGATATTACTAAGACGTCTTCAACCGGTTATAGATGAAAATAATCTAATCCCTGACCACCAGTTTGGGTTCAGAAGTCAGCATTCGACGATTGACCAGGTGCATAGAATTACTAACGTAATCGAAAAAGCACTAGAAGAAAAAAATATATGCTCAACCGTATTTCTTGACATCTCGCAAGCCTTTGATAAGGTGTGGCACGATGGCTTGAAATGCAAATTACGACAAGTACTCCCCGTGTACCTATACGAGATTCTGGATTCATATCTCGGGAATAGACTCTTCCGTGTTAGAAATGGAAACGAATACTCCGAGCTCAAAGAAATTTCGGCCGGCGTACCGCAAGGAAGCGTTCTGGGGCCGCTTCTTTATCTGTTATATACTCGTGATAAACCGAAAGAAGATGGCATTATCCTTGCTACGTTTGCCGACGACACCGCTATCCTAGCAGTAGGTAAAACAATCGAGGAAACGACTGCCAAACTGCAAAACGCATTGAATAAAGTAAATGAATGGACGAGGGACTGGCGGATCGCCCTTAACGGAACTAAATCTGTTCACGTGAATTTCACTTATAGAAAAATTAATGACTTGCCAATTTTCATAAATTTGGCCCAAATAGCCTTTGAAAATGAAGCCAAATACCTCGGAATGACAATCGACGCAAGGCTGAAGTGGAATTCGCACGTGAAAATGAAACGTAAAGAGCTAGATATCAAATATAGAGAAATGTACATTCCCACCTCAGTACGGAGAATAAACTGCTTTTATACAAACAAGTGCCAAAGCCGGTGTGGACCTACGGTATACAACTTTGGGGTTGTACCAAGAAAACAAATGCCAATATTTTACAGACCTTTCAAAACAAAGTGCTTAGAGAAATTGTCCAAGTACCGTGGTATGCTACAAACGACGATATCCACAGGGATCTCGGAATTCCGACAATCGAAGCTGAAACTAGAAGCTTCGCGCGAAAACATAAAAACCGACTAATCGGACATGTTAATAATACAGTCCTTCTTATTTTGGATGAGAGCAATTTATTGCGCTGACTACAAAGGACAAAACCTTTCGACTTGGCGAGATAAGGATTAACCGCATCTAAATTGCGGAATATGCAGGATCTTTCATTGGAAAGTAACCTGCCAAACGTTTATATTTCGTGATAGAAAAATTGCTTGATAAGTAGTATAACTTAGTTGCAGTATCTAACAAATTTATATCGAAGGGTGGTGTTTTTGGTCAGTAAGAATCTGACTCTCTGAAAAAAGAAAAAAATGTGTTAACAGCTTGGAAAATAGAAAAAAAATAATCCAATTTTCAAGCTTAGAACTTATAATAGTCCAGAAATTAAAATTGCTTTTCTCCAGTTGCATTATGTATGTATTGTGCTCAAGACAATTTTTGTGCTTGTATTCCTAACATTCACGTTCGGTACAGATTCGAACCTTCTTGGGCAGCCTGTATGAGCTCGCGAATTGAAAGTATGGAACTCTGACAATGTTTCTGTTGATGCTAATTCAATAATAATTAAAGGCGATTCCGGCATTGCAATGGATTCCAAAGAAGATGGACTTGGAGAATAAATTTTCCACAACAATGCAATCTCATTCGCAAGCGGATTGCTGACTTGGGCGGTTTCAAACCGCAGGGTTCCGGCTGCAACAGCAAGAACACTGCGGAACATTTCCTATCAGATTGTACGACCTTTTCCCGGATCAGATTGCAGATTTTCGACACTAACATGGTGACTCTTGTTAACATAAGTTCCCTGCCACTGAAGTGCCTACTGGTCCAAGAAGATGAGAAAGTGGGTTTATCTACTGGAAGCTACCTTTTATTTGGGATTGATGCGTCACCCTAAGTGACCCCTTGTTTTGCACCACAAAGAAAATGATATGAAATATAGATAAATATAAATTGCTTTCTGTTTGATTTTTGATTCGCACGTTTCTCTAGCTTGTAAAGTCTGGAGGATTAGATGAGTCCAATGACTCAGTATATACAAAGACATTCTCACCAACTCGCTCTCCAGCCTTCAATTCTTCAATAAAAACTTCTCCACTCGACCTTTCTACATTTGCATCCATCGTTATCATCGCCCAAAGAACTGATAATCTCCAATTTCATTATTTTCGCAACCAACCCAACGCACCCGACGACGATTGCATCGTCTCTCATTGACATTCCTATGACAGCAACATAGTCCTGCGAATCTATTGTTCCATCTGAATAAAACATGTTTTCGTTTTCGATGTCTCCCACCAGCACATCGCATCATCAGATTCGTTATTATACTGTGATTCCCCCGAGGAGCGAAAAAGGCGCTCCAAAACCTTCCACAGGACATCACTGCCACCGACGTCGTCGTCAACCGATGCAATCAGTCATAGTCACCGTATATCTTCGATCTGGGATCAGTCTACAGAAGATGAAGAACAATGGCTGGCTTCGATGGTGAAACCTTTTCTCGCCGGGACGTGGTTAAATTAGCAGTTGCAGGGATACGAGTCGGTTCGGGAAGTGATTTTCAAACACTTTACTTTCAAAAGATACAAATACACGTCTGGGTAAAGGAAAACCATATCAACTTGTAAGGCAGATACCACAAAAAATCTAAGCAATCATGTTACTTGCAGCTATACAGACCAAGAACGGTAACCATGCAATATCGAATCGAATCCAGGCACTCCCTTGAGAAATGCATTATTCAAAACTTTTCTTATTATTTTCTTGCCCTCAAAATACTTTGAGAGTTACCGCCAACGCCGCCCGTCGCCGTCGCCATCGCCATCACCGCCGACGCCCCATCCCCATCGTCGCGTCGTCGTCATCTTTGTGGATATTATTGATGTTGCTATGGCTTAGCTGTTGGCATCAAAAGGCGACGAAGGCGATTGCTTCTTTTGCATGTTGCAGAGTTTTGAATGCCAGAGTGATGTTTGGGTGAACTTTATGAAAAGTAAAAAGTTTTTACATTTTTGTTTTCTTTTCGAAAAAAAAACTTCTGTCTTTCATCTATTCGATATTGTATAGAAAAATATCTATGTACCTATTTCTACTCTGGAAACAAATACAAATACAATCCAATCATCGGTTATTTTGGCGTGTGCTTTTTTTTGTTGCGAAACAAATTGTATTCGCTTCACAGCTGAGATTTACAAAGGTTCATATGTACAGGGTGGCCCAAAAACACTCACTTTCTTCACTCGTATTTTATCCATTCCATTTCGAAAATGTTATCGGTCAATGCTGATGACCATTTGGGCCTTTTTTTATAGCATATTCAATCGTTTTGGCGAGAACTTCGAGCGATAAGATCTCGCACTCTTGTGGAATATTCTCTTTGAGAGCTTCCAGAGTCTGTAGCTTGTTCTGATCCACAGTATACATATCTAAGGTAATATACTCAGATTGTTAATTTTCGTTCAAGTTCGCGCATTTATCAAAAATTTAAGAAGATGGCCGCCAACTGTGACCCCCGCGAACTTTATTTGCATGAAATTAATGTTTTTTTTTTAATATTTTCAATATTATTTGATTAACTTTTTTGTCGAAACTTTGCAAAATACGAATAATGTATGAACAATAATAAAAAGACCTGTGATGGAAAAATATGACCGAATGAAATATCTGAACAATAATTATAGAAAATTAGCTGACCCGGCGAACTTCGTACCGCCTCAAAATTAATAAATGTTGTGTCAACTTATAAGCTGAAATAAATTCAGTTTTTTATTAAGGTAAAATAAATACTCAAAATTAATTAATTTCATAAATGTACAAAAATCAAAATGAAATGTCTGTCTGTAAGTCTGTCTGTTTGTTTGTCTATCTATCTGTCTATATAAATATCTGTCTGTTTTTCTATCTATCTGTCTGTCTGTCTGTCTGTCTGTATGTCTGTCTGCCTGTCTGTCTGTCTGTCTGTCTGTCTATCTATCTGTCTATCTGTCTGTCTATCTGTTTGTCTATCCGTCTATCTATCTACCTGTCTGTGTATCTGTCTGTCTGTCTATCTGTCCGTCTGTCTGTATGTCTGTCTCCCTGTCTATCTGTCTGTCTGTCTATCTATCTGTCTATCTGTCTATCTATATACCTGTCTGTCTGCCTATCTGTCTGTCTACTTGTCCGTTCACTAATCTAATCGAGATTATTATAATTTTGTACAATGCCGGGGAACACATCGACGATGTGAGCTCGCAAATCGAGAACGATATCAATCCAGTCGAAACATCAACAGTAATTTGGCCATTGCCAAGCGCCAGCAGTTGTCTCGAGAATTCATCAACCGATGGGTCGTTCTGCAATGCGACTCTCATGTTCGTGGTCAATTTCAACTTCTTGGCATGCCGTTACAAAGACGACGATTTCAGGCATGTATTAAGTTCATCGGCAGCAGTAGATTTCGGGATGACGGGAAGCGTTTGAAGAAAATCTCCGGAGAGGAATATCATAGCCCCACCAAATCGTCTCGTGTACGTCGTCCAAGGTTTGATCGTCTAATAGGAGGCATTAGTCAAGCAAATACTTACTTACTTAGTTGGCGCTACAGCTCGAGGTGAACCTGGGCCTGCTTTCTCGCAACCATTTGTGTGTGCGTGTTATATTTTTGCACGAATGGAAAGGACCTACAGTTTTTTGCCGACTCCGAACGGCGAGTTAGTTGAGAAGCTCAATCGTGACAAATGATACCATTTGATGCTTGTCAGGCATTCGAAAGAGGTGTGCACTGTGAAAAACGTTTAGGTGTTTGCGGCGGGATTCGAACCCAAGACCGCTGGCTCAGTAGTTCGACGCACTAACCACTTGCGCTACGGTGCGAGCTGTGTGCCTAGTCGCGCTATCCTGTTAGAACCACATAACCAATTGCGCGACACGTCGCCTGGTCGACGTTGGCGGCTTACCCGAGACATCTTCAGCCACAGCGGCAATATTCTCTTCTGTCACGCCTCGTTCCAGCCGTTTCGCGGCGAGCAGCTTAACGCCTTAGTGATTGACCAGTTGACGTAGGACGTTGAATCATCCGCGACATCTTCAGCCACAGAGGCTATATTCTCATCGGAACGAGCACTGCGAGGCACTGGTGCCTTTTCCGTCCCGTGTTGTTCCTTTTCGAGCCGAGCGGCTAAGCGCGTGATACATGTTGGGCCACCTTGTATATACATATACGTTTGGTAAATTTACTGACATTCTTTAAATCGAGACTATGCAATTTCTGCCATTATGATCCTGGCAAACAATTTAAATAGTACTCATACAGGAAAGCTGGTAGTGAAGCATTAATTCTGGGCTGAATCTTGCATCTTCGCTAAATTGTCAAAAGTTACTTACTTTACATGTTTTAAACCACTGGTAGGTGATCTCGGTGGAAAAAAGTTTCGTTTCAAAATAAGATTTTTAGGAAAAGGTTTTGAATTAGAGAGACCAGTTGACTGAGTGGTAGATTCTCTGCTGTAAGTTGGTGTTTACCCAAGCCTTTAACCTTTTCTGGGCTAATGCCCCACATGCTATCAGTATTTCTACTGGAATTTCACTGCATTCATTACAAAATTTGAGTATTCATCTCAGACTCAGCTTCCTGAGATGTCCCCTGAGTTAACAATGACCCGTCAGGATGCGGAGTTAATTTTTGCGTCTAACTGATCTCACAAAGTATTCCACGTTCGATGAATAAAAATATTCTACCTTTGGCGGAAGCACCATTTCGGACCTTCTTTTTCATACAAAGCTACTTTGTCCTTAAACTAAAAATTATTAACATTTTAATTTTTGTTATAAAAAATTTTAAATGCATAGTTGTGAGCACCGTGGTGTAGTGGTAAGTGCGTTGGACTACTATGCAATGCTACCCGGGTTCAATTCCAGCCCGGGTTCAATCCCAGCCCGGGTCCAACACCAAATTTTTTTTCACGGTTTTTTCACTTTCGAATGTCTGACAAGCAATCAAAGCGTATCATTTGTCAATCAGTTTCTCAACACGTCGTTCGGAGTCGGCCAAAAACTGTACCATTCGTGCAAAAATATAACACGCACACACAAATGGTTTCGAGAAGCAGGCCCAGGTTCACCTCGAGCTGTAGCTCCACCTAAAGTAAAGTAAATGCATAGTTGGATGTCTACAGTAATTCCTAAAAGTACTCGTTTCGACAATAACCATTAAATAAGACCAACAAGTAAATATCCTCGCTGTAGGGACCTACTCTCGCTAACTTCATTTCAAAAATGTTTTGATGAAAATGCAAAAATTTAAATAAATCAACAAAAAAGCAAAAAAATAAATGCAAATCCTTATATAAAACAATAAAACACGAGTAACCAAGCCACAACCCAACTCACCCATCATTTGGGCTGCTGCATATCATCCACAAGCCACCACAATAGTTATCACAGCCCTGTTTCAGCTTAGAGCAATTTTGTTGTTTTTTTTTTGTATCTTCGTCTACTATAGTTTCATGAACAATTCCCTTAGCTTGTTTTTTTTGTTTTTCTTATTTTTTTTTGAACTTTTCCCTTCCAGTAGTTTTCTATTACATTTTACTCTTTTGCAAGTCGAAAAAAATTACTTCTCAAAAACAAAGCAGCGAAAGCAGAATCTGAAAAGTTCCATAATGGAATATTACCATCTCAGGATGACCCGTTGTTTATGCATATAGATTATTCCCATCATCCATCTCGGGGACACATTGATGACAGCGCTTGAATATTCAGCGTAAGAGGATCCATCCGCGCCGTGCTACTCCCCCACTTCACTTGTCATCCTGTTTGTGCATGTGCATGTGCAAGTACCCAGGACACACTTCATCGTCAAGCGTTGACTGTTGCTGTTGACATGAGTAGAGTATACTACCGAACCAACCCATTATATCATATTTTATTTCCATTTTTTTCTTTTATACAAACTGTCATCCCTTAAAAACTCCGCCGCCCCCAATGAAGAGCAGGACCACAAAATACCAACGGAATAGAAAATTTGCGACGCAAATTTTTGGTTTATATGCTAAAACAGCATAATGCCATTGGAACACCAAAACACTCCCAAACTACCCCTTTTACAGTGTGCACTGAGGGAATGTGGAATATTTCTGTTTTATTCATGCATTGCTATTTTGTTCCGGTTGATCATGACACTTAATGCATAAAATGGTGCAAAAATGTTTGTTTAACAAAAATCACAAACAAATGACGGAGGGAGGAGTTATGATGCATATTGGATTAGAATTCCACTTCTGCCATATAATGTTGATGAAAACATTGGTTTGAAATGGGGTAGTTAATTATTTAAATGTCGAATTGTATCACCGGTATGAGTATTTAATAAACCAGAGCCATATTTGCATATTGAATAAACAAACAATTTTTTTTAAATGTTAAACATGCAAGTTCACAGGAACAGGTGTCGTCTGTTTTTTGTTTTGTTGTTTATCTAAGCTTAATTTTAAAACAAATATAACAAGTTCTAGAAACGAAATATTGAATCCTCATACTCATACTTATGAACGTCTGTATATGTATATCAAATGTCCAATTTAGTACAAAAACTATTTAAATACAAATGTTGACAATGAAAACGCCAGAGATTCTGTTTCAAATCGTGTTTTTAACAACCACATTTATAATGATTTTTAATAATACATTTTCTAAGAATATGAGTCTACTACTTGTTTTTTATTTAATTCTTAAGAAAATTAAGACTGACCGACCAGAGGAATTTCTAAACAAGAGCAGTGGCGTATTAACCTTTGTGTCTACACCCACATACCCGAGTGTGTTGTTCATTTTCAGAATTAAATATCGGGTCTATAACTTAATTCGTGCGGTTATTTTTTTTTTTCAAAATTTGAACGTTTATTTAAGAAAAACATATACAAAGTATTGCCCATCTGAAGCTATGACTTTTTTCCATCTTTCTGGCAATTTGTGGATCCCATCCCAAAAGAACTGCGCCGGCTTGGCAGCCAAGAATGAATCAAGCCAATTTTTGATATTCTGCTCTGATGTGAACCGTATTTCAGTGAAGGCGTTCTGCATCCACCGGAATAAATGGTAGTCAGAAGGGGCAAGTTCTGGGCTATAAGGCGGGTGGGGTAAAACTTCCCATCCACTGTTTTCCAAATAGTTCTCAACCGGAATAGCAACGTGGGGCCGAGCGTTGTCATGATGGAAAATTATTGCCTCGTGTCTGGTCGCATATTCCGGGCGTTTTTCGGCTACTGCTCTCTTCAAACGGATTAATTGTGTTCGGTAGCGTTGTCCATTGATGGTTTCACCCGGTTCTAGCAGCTCATAATACAGCACACCCTTCTGATCCCCCTTTTTTGGCTGCCCAGGACGTTCATCGTCAAATTCACCACTTTTAAATCGGGCAAACCATTTTTCGCTCAGCTAGCGCATGTTCACCATAAACTTCTACCAAAATACGAACTCCCCGCAAAAACACTTTCTCAGGCACAAAGTTCGACATATTTGAGGTATAAAAAATTATTGTTGTTTACGCTTCAAATGAATGACATATACTGAAATGACGTACAGTGACAGTAGCTTTCCAACGCATGTTCCAATGGAATAATAACAATGGAATAATACAAGTTACGCCATCTCTTAGCAAACCACACGAATTAAGTTATAGACCCAATATTTTGAGTTCTAGGTGCGCCGTATCGACTTGAAATTTTGAAAAGACGCCTAAATTTCGAAAAAAAATTAAATTTTTCTTTTTGGGTCAAAATTTATACAGTAAAACTTGTGAATAGTGGAATCTGCGAATAAAAGAATCTTGCAAAACCTGGATAGTGGACATTTTTGGATGCCAATTTTGATTTTCTTTATACAAACTCACTCTTGTATAGTGGAAACCTGCGAAATCTGAATACTGGAACATTTTTCAATGAATTTTGTTTTTTCCACATGCAAATTCACTCTTCAATAGCAGAATCAAGATATGAATGCGCCAAAATTCATTAACATTTTGTCGGCTTCGTTTCCCTTTCCGAGAATTTTGGTATTTCCATTGTTTCTTTCGTGTGTGTCTCAGCGTGTCTAGCGGCTACATTAAGCAAGTACACATTCTTAACTCCGATATAAAAATTTATCGAAAAATAATAAAAGAAATTAGGTTTCCGATTGTGGAAAAACCTGCGAATAGTAGAAATGTTGCGAATAGTAGAAAAAAATTGTGCACCAAAGCATTCCACTATTCACAAGTTTTACTGTACAAGTAGTTTTTGCGATTTACCCCTTCTATCTATAGCCAACACACCCGGGTGTGCATGGAAAAATGTATGTGAATTGGTAGTTAGAAATGCAGAAAAGCACTTTAATCTAATATATAAAAATCTCATGTCGCGGTGTTTGTAATCGAACTCTTCCGAAACGGCTCGACCGATTTTTATAAAATCTGTTGTGTATATTTGGTAAGCATGAGAGTTCTTTGCTAAGTATATTTCATCCCGCTAGGTGGCGCTGGAGTCAAGTTATTAACAACTTCTATATTTATGGACCAAAAATGCTCATATTCAAAATATATGTTGGTTTAGTGCAAAAAGAGAAAATTATTAAATCTGGACCCGATAGGTGGCGCTGGAGTCAAGCTATTAACAGCTTCTCTATTTATGAACTAAAAATGCTCATATTCAAAATATATGTTGGTTCAGTGCCAAAAGAGAAAATTGTAAAATCTAGACTCGCTATGTGGCGCTGGAATCAAGTTATTAGATCTACATTTATATACCATAGAAATGAATGTATGTATGTTTGCCTTATATAGACTCGGAAACTACCCAACCGATTTTGGTAACATTTTTAGCGTACGATTTTCTTAATATAGAAAACAACAAAGCATCAGTGTGGTTACTTAACAACCGGTGGTTTCGGGACCTGTCATACAAAATTTTATTTCAGGTGAAATGTGTATCATTTTGGTCAATTAATATAAACAGACAGACCGTCAGATAGATAGATAGACAGACAGACAGACAGATAGACAGGCAGACAGACAGACAAACAGACAGACAGATATACAGAAAAACAGGACATGACAGATAGATAGATAGATAGATAGATAGATAGATAGATAGATAGATAGATAGATAGATAGATAGATAGATAGATAGATAGATAGGTAGGTAGATAGATAGATAAATAGATAGGTAGATATATAAATAGATAGACAGACAGACAGATAGAGACAAAAATGGAAAACAAAGTTGAAAATAGAGCAGCAGTGATTGCTTCCTACTATGTGCTTCCTTTCTATCATACTCGAATAACTATGTGCGCGGGCAAATTTTGAATTCATTATAAATTCTTATTTTTTATTCATTTGACATTGTTTTTTTATTTTGTTTGGAATTTTTTTGAAATCATTTTGTTTCTCGAATGTGTTGCGTGAAAAATAAAATCGTCTTTGTATCCAAATGCCATAACAAATGTTGTTACAAGAGAAAACACTTCAAACAATGTTAAGAGACAATTGGCAGAAACACAACATACTCCTTCCGACGCCCGTGTACATACAAAAATATATGGGACACCCGGGTATGTCGGGTGTATGTTTATGTATAATTTTTTGGTTGTAGACACAAGGGTTAAGGTCCAGTACCGCCCTCACAGCCAGAAAATCTTCACATCATTTGAGTATGATGTTATGATGTTGAAAACGAAATCGAATATGTGCATACCCGCACAAAGAGGCACTTGAGTAGTTTCTTCGAGTACAGATAGTATTGGCGGGACACGTGTCATTCATGTCACAGTGGTTTCGTTAACATTTATCATTATCAAAAATGCATTTTGTTCAGTGGGATTGGTCTTATGCAGTGGGTAAAACCTGTCAAACCAGCCAACCGCGACAGAGGCTAAATCTAATAATTATTATTTTCCACTGCGATACAGAAGTTGTATAAAGGCTTGCACACACCGGCGCGATAGCGATAGCGATTGCGATAGCGATAGTGTATTTTGTTGTTTTGTTTGTTTTGTTTTGTATGATTATTATTATATCGCTATCGCTATCGCTATCGCTATCACGCCGGTGTGTGCAAGCCTTTATTCGAGAGCCTTTTTAAAACTAAAGCCTTGTATTCGGCTCCACTATATTGTAGCTGCCATAAGAACGTTAAAATTTAACGTGACGGTTTAATAAAGCAGTATCCTTGTCGTACCCTAAGTTAGTCCATAGGTCTATATTAGATGGACCACAAAAGTCCTGAATTGTTTAGCTCGTAAACGTAATGTCTGTTAAGTCTAGTATCCTGCTCCGCTAAATTTTTGCAACCAGATACACTGTAATTCTAAATGTCATGCTATGATGCTAAAATTTGGTTGGAATTTGTCAAGGACAGTTGTACCACCATAACAACGAATTTAATTTGGTCGAACGAAAGCGTCGTGCAGCCCTACGTCAAAAGCCCTGGAATAATCCTGAAAAGTCACAAGGAAGTTTAAGCTTTCTTACACAAATCTTTACTTTAGTTGGAGACCTCGATGTTCTCGAAGTTCTATACGATCTCCAACGAAGAGCTGTGGTGAAAAATTAATCAGAGATTTGTGGCCATAAAATTCAATCTAAACCCGCACTTGAGAGCCATCGAGTGCAGAGCATATGAGTATTTCGATAATAGTTTTCTATCATCATCTCAGTTGGCAGATTGGTACAACGATCTTTATGATATTCTAGCATTACTGAGTATGACTCCACTGTACATACAAAAGCATACCACTTGGAGTTCATAATTGACAAGCAGTCCTATGTATTTTCTTTTGTTTATAATTTATGTGCGCTCAATGGAATATAACGACCCTTATAATGTTTGCAGACAGCGCCAGCGCGGGCAGCAAGAGTAATCATTAGGGAGGAAAAAAGCGAAGAAACCGGCGTGCATCGGTCTTAAATATTTGTAAATTAAATTGAGAGAAAATCATTAGACAAGCGAGTTCGGTGAAACATTCCACATTAATGTGGTACGGCTGGAGGAAGAATCTCTATAATAAATAAACTGATAAACTGAAGTCCAATCTCAGCTGACAGTGAATTGCGAGAAAACTGTTGAAAGAGCTATTTCGCTAGAGTGGAAAAAGTGAGTGGAAAAAGTGATAACACAGGGAAAGGCAGGAACCATTGCGACGATGTTCTAGACTAGAGAGTCGATTGGACTCGCCTATTATGAGTAGTTTGATCACTTATTTTTGAATCCTATCTAAAGAGGTGAAGTGGTGTTTTGGTAGCACCTAACCAAATATCATATGAGCATTATACTCGAGTTTGTGGCGAATGTACGCCTTAAAAGTTTGCATCTTTTAAGGAAACTTTAGCATTTCGCGGCATTCTTGGCGACTTTGTATATATGGTCATTCCATATTAGGGGCGGACCAACTACGTATTAATTTAATATTTTTTTTTTATATTTTTAAGAAAATTAACACATCAAAAAATGACATCTCATCGGAAATCGAACGAAGGATTACTCTTGCGAACCGCAGTTTCTTTGGGCTAAGAAGGCAATGCGTAGTAAGGTCCTTTCTCGATCGACTAAGGAGACTCTTTATAAAACCTTTATCATCCCAGTCTTGCTATATGGAGCTGAAGCATGGACTTTATCGAAAGCGGATGAAGATATCCTTGGTCGCTTCGAGAGAAAAATCCTTCGTTAGATATTCGGTCCCGTTTGCGTTGATGGGTCCTGGAGGAGAAGATTCAACTGCGAATTGTACGAGCTGTACAGCGACATCAACCTGGTCAAAAAACTGCACATTGGGCGTTTAAGATGACATGTAGTAGAGCGTATGGACATCAACGCTCCGGCTCGGAGAATATTCGATTCTAACCCGGAGGGTCAGCGCAACAGAGGATGACCTCGCCTAAGGTGGCGTGCACAAGTAGAACAAGACCTCAACCAACTTGAAGTGCGCAACTGGATGCGGTTAGCTAAGGACCGGGCTAACTGGAAGAGGTTGTTGGTTGAGCACGAAGACTTTTTTTTTGCTTTATTCAAGCACTGAATTTAATTCACTGTTTGTTTTTGTATATTTTTTTGATTAAAATAATTTTCTTTCTTATCTAACTATTTCGTCAGATGTATTTCTTCAAATTAGGGTGGAAATTTCATCTTAAATGACTGTGTTTTGATGTTTTTATGAGGTGAGAAGTAAGAAGTTTTACCTGTACGGAGACTTTTTGGACTCTGTGTACGTTGAGTCGGTATCATACACTTGTATCCCGGGAATCGGAACTATTCAAAAATAAGAAAATAAGCCTGGTGGCTGACGAGTTTTCAAGGGCTGAAGAACAATATAAAACTTTTTATGTGGAACAACTTTGCAGACTCTAAAGCTACATATGAGTATGTATCTACTCGTAAGCTCATTGGGTTTAACTAGCTCCCCTTTTTTCAATTTGCACTTGTTGAAAGATTAGTGACACAACTTCAACAAGAAATCTATCTTCATTGCAATTGTTGGGATCATCAAATCGCCTAATCCACTTTGGTCACTATAAGGACTCTCAATTATCTGCCATGTAATAAAAATGAAAATCCCCCTCGAAATTAAGTACCATCCATGATCAACAATAAATCTCCTTATACACCCACTTCTTGTGGAGAAACCATAAAATAGCTAAATGATGAAACAAAAGGACACCACCGTAATCATAAATTCTGCTTATTCCTTACCCTTTGTCCTTGTGCCATTAACTCCACCACCGCATGGGTCTTGGCCATCAGGCAACACGGTATTCTCGTCCTCATCATTATCATCATCATTGGCAACATCTTCATAATGCGGCTCATCCTGATGGTCTTGCTGGACGTGGTGGTGGTGGTGGTGATGGTGGTGGTGATGCTGGTCCTGGTGATGAAGCAAGTTCTGGTAGTAACCATTTTTGTCAGACGACGCCGACGACACCAAGTTCGACTCCTGCTGTAATAAGTTTAATACTGCTTCCTGTTGTTGTTGTTGGTTTTGGAGCTGATGCTGTCGCTGGCGATGCAATCGGTCTTGGTTAAATCTATTAGCCATTGCAACGGGAGTACTGGGATTCGCTATGGCATCGCCACTGCCGCCACCGACGCCACTATTAGAAGAAACGTTATTTTTACCAACGCTCTGTTCATCCTCGTGGTTATCCTCATCAATGTCCGTGACGAGTGTAGCTTTGGACGTTAGTTTCCTGGTATCACTTTTGGAGGTGCCTCCTCCATCAGGAGTACCCACCCTGCCTTTGGTTACAACGTAACAATTCTGGTAGTTAGCTTTAAGGGTTTTAGCTATTTGCTTGGGGTTTTCACTTTTGTCATCGTCATCTCCTTGAGCAGAGTGATAGTCATCCTCCTCATCATCATCGCCGTCATTGTCGTGGCTATTGCTGTTGCCGTTGCCGTTGCCATTGCCATCGTCTCCGTAGTCCGTATTGTCAACTTGGATTATTTTATCCTCGACCATAAATTGCACTTTTTTACGAGCCTGTGGCAACGGTATATAAAACTGTGATCCGGTCTTTGTTTCTCCGGTGGTTTTGTGTCCGCTATTCGATTTGGCCAGCATTGTGTCCACACTAACACCAGCCCCACCACCACCGCTAGCAACTCCAAGTGAAGGACTCTTCAACGGGCTTTCATGTGTCTTGGCTGAGTTACGTTTGATTTGATGATGATGATGTTGCTGCTGCTGTTGCTGGTCAAATCTACACGAATCGGTGGTGGAACCGACAAGACTTCCGGTATTAGTGTCACCAGTCGGCGACAATTGCGTTGGAGTGGTGGCCATGGCCACTGGAAGTACACCGGATGCTGGCGCCGATAGAGGTCTTTTAAGAATAGATTTGATGGAGAACCTTTGACTAGCTGCTCCAGCTAAATCTGTGGATATTTGCGAGGACATCGCTTGATGGTGTTTATTCGATGTGGTCGCTACGCCAACACTACTGTCATCGTCCTCGCCATCGCCATGGGATGGATTAATGTCGTTTCTTCGTCGCGGTGGACGTTTCGGTTGATGCGACACCATCTTTGTCGTCGGAGTGTGGTTCTCGTCCTTTTTGGCACTGTGCTGTTGCTTCTGAACTTTGGGACTGCTGCTACTGTTACTGGTGGTTTCGCTATTCAAAGACACTGGGGTGACATTCTCGTACATAAAGCTATCACCGTTCTGGGTGATTAATGATGATGACGTTGTATTTTCACCGAAACTTATCCGCTGTCCAGCAATCGCCTTAACATTGGCATAATTCATTGTCTTGCTGGTGGAGGTGTTGCTGCTGGAGGAGGATCCCCCGCCATACACAGAGGACAACGGTGTAGATGCTGATGATGATCCGGTGGTGGTGGCGGATGATGAGGACGCTGATGATGGAGATGGAGATGATACGATTGCAGGTCCGGTTGTCTTACGACTAATAGCTGTCTTCTGATTAATTATCTTGGTCGTGTTCACACCAAAAATATCGGCAACAACATCGTCATCATCGTCATCGTCATGATGATTCGGTGAGAACTCGCTCAGGTGTTGCCCGGAGGAGGAGGACGAGGAGGTGGTGGATTTAGTTGAGATCAGGTCATAGGGATTGACATTGCAGCGGAGTATGGACCGTCGGTGGCCGCTATCCTTCGCGGGTTGGTTATTGTGATCCTCCACTATCCAGCGATCAGCTTTGCTGCTCTTGTTGGATGGTGTTTCTTTTGGACTGGATTTTACCGCATCCTCCAGCTGCGAGCGTGAAGTTCTGCTGCGACTTCGATTCGGACTGGAACTCTTGCCTCGACTTGAACGGTAGTTCTTCTCCTGCTGTTGTGGTGAAGATTTGGGTTCCGGTGAGAGTAACCGAGTCCGTCGCATCAGATCATATGGATCTCGTTGTGGATCCAATATGGAAGGCCTTGACTTGGACGATACGACTCTCATGGTGGCCGCATTTGATTGGCGATATTTTTGTTGAAGCGGAGCGCTAGTCGGACGTATCCGTACCGTGCCACCAATTGGAGCCAATGGTAGGCGGGAGCCTTTGCATTTTTTGCAGATACTTGCCTTTTTCACCTCGCGTTTGGTTCCATTCAAGTATTCCGGGCAAGAGCAGATAACGACTGCGATTTCCGATGTCATGGGAGCGAACATTGCTTGGCCGGGATGAAAATGCATCGGACGTGCGGGTATTCCGCGTACCGTACCGTATATCCATGGCTCGGCATATTTCATGGAGCGTGACAGAGCGCTGGGAGCGAACTCCAAGCCACCGGTGAACTCATTTAACTGCAGCTGTTGTGGCTGCAGCTGATGCGGCGGTTGTTGTGGGCCCACCACTTGGGCGTTGGACTTCTCCGATTTGGTGATTTTGAGCCGTTGACTCCAGGTTTTCTTTGATTTGTCATACATCGGCGATAGCTGCAAATAAAAGAAACGTTAGTCTTAAGGGATGAAAATTACAACAAAGTTCGTGTGCGATTGGTGATAAAAATGGTGTATAATGGAAAAGCAGGGGTGGGTTTCTAAGTTGTATTTGACATTTTGAGTTTCAAGTATTCAATTTGGCTGATTTCGAAAGATTGATCGGTTTTTAAAGGCCATTTACCAGTTCGGTTGTTAGCAAACTAGGAGGTTGGCACTTCCTTTCCTGTTGGCTACCCCTAATTGAGCGCTTTTCGACGAAGCTTAAAAGTTCCTACTGTGATTACACAATCTTTAATATCGTGCATAAATTCGAGACAAGAGGTAAGTGTGACAGCACTAGTGCGTCTTTGTACAGTTCGTTCCATCGAACACATTGCAGATATTGCCTACGTGATAATGATAGCCCAAGACTCTATCGACCGCTCTTTGCAGCGAATTTTGACAAAGAACTTAGAAGGTTCAATTGACTCCAGAACTGAAACCCACATACGCCGAACGGATACGTGAGCAAATGTCAGTGGATGTCAACTCTATGCAAAAAATCATCTTCAGCAATGCATCATACTTTCATCTCAATGGATTCAGATTCAACAGATTTTTCGCATCTGGACTGATGAAAATCCAAGAGTTATCGTTGAGTAGGCTATGCATCCATAAAAAGTCACTGTTTGATGCCGTTTTTGGAGCGGCGCACACAAAAGCTGGCATTAATTCAAATTGGTGTTTTTTCTTCTTTGTCTGAAGCCCAAATTTTTGTTAATCTGCAAATAAATAATTTTGAAATCTTGGTATGGAGCCTTCAACTTTGAGTATGTAACAATGTGTAAGGCACAAAAAAAAAATGTGTAAAATAGAGGGTTTTAAAAGTGTATTTTAAGGATTTCCTAAATCCCGTAGACTTTTAGTTCCGGGTTCCGGGCTCGTCCGAGTTTTTATTGTTCTGTCATTTCAATATGCGTAATGGGTATTTTGTATTTCCGTCAAAAAATCCTGCTACTTTTCTGCACTTTTCGTGATATTTGGATTTTTGTATGGGTGCTTTCGGTTTATACATTTTTTCCGTTGTTTTAGAACTTTCTTCAAATTTAATTTTTATGGCAAGCAGTGAACTAGTTGATATGATGAGAAGCTCTGGGAGTGTAATTGTTGAAGAACAGTTCAATTTCTTAAAAGAACAACTTATTAAAATTATAAAAATCACTGAAACTACCCAAATACGAGGTGTAAAGAAAACATTCTCGCATTTCAAAACTGATTTTAAGAAACGGTGGCTCAAAACTTGCAGAATCGAGGAAAAATGTTTAAAAGCTAATGACTGGCTAAACAGTTCTATTGCATTCTATAGTGCAACAGATTCATCAAAGAAACATGGTCGTCCGGAAGTGAGTTTTGAGACTTCTCCCGAAACGAACTAAAAGATGCAAAACACAAGACTTGAGAGATTCGGTACATGTTAATGTCTTCAATTATCCTATCAAAATGAGCTTAAGAGCTTCCAGACAGATTCAAGCCTCCGAACTCCAAAAAGACGCGACTACATATAAGCCCCAATGGTGCAGAAAAGCATTTAAAAAGACGCAGAAGAAAAGTTATATAACTGGAGCAGATACTTACTTAGTTGGCGCTACAGCTCGAGGTGAACCTGGGCCTGCTTCTCGCAACCATTTGTATGTGCGTGTTATATTTTTGCACGAATGGAAGGGACCTACAGTTTTTTGCCGACTCCGAACGGCGAGTTGAGAAGCTCAATCGTGACAAATGATACTCTTTGATGCTTGTCAGACATTCGAAAGAGGTGGGCACTGTGAAAAACTTTTAGGTGTTTGCGGCGGGATTCGAACCCAAGACCGCTGGCTCAGTAGTCCGACGCACTAACCACTTGCGCTACGGTGCCCACATGACTGGAGCAGATGCTTTGGCAGTATTAGTCGCAGCGAAACTATCACGACACCAATATAATGTGATAAGAGTGAGTGCTCCTGAAAAATTTCCATCGTACAAAGTGTGCAGAATGCAAAGAAAGATTCCTATCCCAACAAAGATATGATGAAAATCGAAGCTACATGTGCCGAAGTCAGTCTTCAAGCTTTGCTTGACATTACATTGAAAACATTACTTTCGATGTTGGATTGTGTTCTTGAAACAATAGAAGATGAAGAACTTGACAAATGTTCCATTATCAAATTTAATTTAATTGCTTTTTTTTAATTCATAAGTCGCAATAAATACCTATAAACAATTTAAATAAATGGTTTTACTAATTTGTTTTTCTTCACGATTAAAGGGGGCGTAAAAGTGGGTGCGGAAGGTAAGTGTAGTTGATAAAAATTAGATCTTCAATAAATCTTCTTTATGTTTTTAATATTGAAAAATAGGCACAAATAGAAGCTATCCTGAGAAATTTCAGGTTCTTAGCTGTAACGGCTAATTGGATACCACATTTTAGGGCATTCTGCCCCACTGTGCGGCGGAGTCATCGGGCCGTACCTTATTGCCTCTAGAAACTTAACTAAGTGTCTTTCACCAAAAAAAAAAACCTTCAAATCCCGGAACTAAGTTACCACAGATGATGCCTTATTCAGATTTCCAGTGAGGGTAGGAATTGAAAAGTTATAAAACAGCTGGATTCTAATTTTCGCTTCTTTCTTTCGTTTACCAGCAACCGTCTCAGTCAAGAAACGAAAATAACATTAACCCTCAGGCAGTGCAGTTCGCAATACAAGAAGCTTACGGGAGTGGTGTTACTTAAATATCTCTTGAAAATATGTAGTTTCTGCTAGATACGAATTCACTACGAAATCTAACTAAAGCTTAAAGTCCAAATTTGTAAAACTGTCATGAGATTCCCGGGACCGTCATGGAAAATAGCGAAGGCATAAAGATAGAGAAAACACACCACCTACTTTACCAGCTAGCTTAAAAAATGTTCAATAAAAATAGTTAAAAAATGTTTAAAAAAATAGCTCGTGATAGTCATCCAAAATGAACCAAAGTGATTAAAAAAACAAAAAATGGGAAAAATCAGTTCCGAGTGCAAATCTAATATTTCGTGTCTGTCACGTCTAAATTCGACAACCAGTCACATTTCTGAAAGATTTAATTGCTCAACGAACTGTAGCATGGAATTTAAAAAAATATCGTGAGACCGTGACTACCAGCAGAAGGAAAGTCTCAGAGAGACCAAAAACGACGACCTCAGTGGAAGATCGTTTTTTGGTGCTCCAAAGCCGTCGGTATCAGTTTAAGACGCCAGTGGATATTATATCGTAATTGATCTATTTTGAGCTAAAGGATAAATAATTTCAGCTAGCTCAGTGAAAAAAAGGCTCGTAAAAGCTGGACTTAGAGCAACCAAGCAAGTACTAAAGACGGGTTTTCCAATAAAAGTCGGAGAAAAACGATTAATTTGGGCTAAGAAACATCTTAATTGGATTCAAGACATGTGGAAGAATGTTATCTTTTCCGATGAATCCAAGTTTAAGCTGCATGTTGGAGATGGGAGGATTCTTGCGCGAAGAGAAGCAATAGAAAGACGGAGCTCTGAATGCCTCTTACGGATGCCTGCAAAACTGAAGGTGTGATAGTCTGGGGATGCTTCACTGGTGATGGAGAAGGTACAATGGCCTCTTAAGAATCGAAAGACACTACAACAGTTTATCTACGAGTTCTAGAATGTGAATTAGAGCCATCCGCGTCAGAGCCTTTTGGTGCACCCGCAGGTTCATTTTTCAACTGGACAATGCACCCTGCCATACATCCAAAATTGTAAATATAAACTAGTTTTGTTCTAAAAAATAAAATATTACTTTGTAGCTTTAAAATAAGCTACAATTTCTATAACTAAAAACTAGGTTTGTATTTTTTTATAATTTCTTAATCTAAAAAGTTCTTCGAAAAAACAATGTTGATGTGCTAAGCTGGCCACCCTAGAGCCCAAACCTCAATCCAATTGAGAATATCTGGTCGATCATGAAACTTAAGATTGCAAAGTAGCGTCCAGAGTCAATTGAAATCCTAAAACATTAACCAATCCGGTTCTTGAAAACCATACATGTATCCACATGGAAAAACCTATCTGAGTCAATGAATCGCAGATGTGCAGCAATTATAAAAGCAAGAGGAGGTCCAGCGAAGCACTCATTAAATGGACAATGTAACTAGGAAGCAATAAAAAAAATAAAAAAACTGCAATAATTAAGCATTTTTGATTTATTATAGAAATTGACGCAAGTACCCAAAAAACCTAAAATCTAAGACCATTTTGCTCCCTTGACACTCCTTGCCGATAACGCTCTAAAATTGTCATGAACCGTTTAAAAATACCTCATAAAACAAAACATCATTAAAAAATATGGTATGTAATTATTGCAACCAATTTGCCAAACTTCGAAAAAAATAGTTTGTTCAAAATTTTTCGAACGGCACAGTATACGATGATTATAAGAAAAACTCAGGATTTTAGAAAAGAGTGATCTTTAGGTAACGCTGACTAAGAAATTCTCCATAAACTATGACCACACTCATTCTCTAACTATATTTCCATTCTTCGTGAAAAACCATTACGAATATAAAACCATCTTGTAGTCGTCCCTTTCAAGCCTGCACATTTCTAAACAATAAATTCGATTTAAATTACACAACGTCCTGAAAATTCTGAAAGCCAAAGAGACTACATTCGCGTCAATCTACAGCAGCGACTATGGCAGTCAGGAAACCACATGGGTCACCTCGGAGGTACACATATGTACATATTTCTGAAAATTGATTTTAATTAATGTACAGGTGAATTTATCCCACACAAACGGATACATCATCCGGAATCGTTTTCAAATACTATGAAGTAGAAAACCAACCTTCGAATAGTGGCTTAGTTTTCCCGAAATGTTATATTGCCATTTGCCAGCCACTATATCGGGGAAAAATTGCTTTTCAATTCTCAGCGTAGCGCGCACATATGTGCGACCATTGATGGTGGTCATGATGATGGTACCTGCAAACAGTAGCAGTGTTGGTAATTCAATTTCGATTTATCCTCGCTGAAGGCCGTTTTACAGCCACACGGTGATTGATCGACTTGCTTGTGGCGCTGGTGGACCGAAAGCGTATCGCCTTTCACTTTGAATATTCATGGCGATGATGGGGGGGGGGGCGATGTCAATCCTTACGCCCCTATCCACCGTCATTGGTTTCCAATTAAAAAGGATTTCTTTTGGACATTTGCATTTGCAGACCCGGGTTAGTCTTGACGAAGTTCCACTGTCAGCCCTTATCGGATTGTGTTGGTCTATTGACCCGCGTTCTGATGTCTAATTGGGTCAACAATATCGATGTTATTCGCAAAAGGGACGAATTACCGAAAGCGATTGTAATCTTGCCTCCGTTTGAAGGACTCAAAAGGGTATCTGTATCTGCGCTCATTCGCTATCAACTCCCTTGTTTGTGCCATTCAATTGCGATTTGCCAAAAGGCAACGGAAGTTGTGTGTTTTTGGTTAGCCTTTTTGAATGGGGGACGCGAGGCGTTTAAGTGGGCGAAGTAAATTTCTTACGGCAGTTTCCAATGTCAAAATAATTAAACGGCTAATTGCTATTATTCGATACAGCCTCTCATCCCTCTCTGTTCGACGGGGGGTTGTTTCTCGTTGGGATCTTGTTGCCAACATAAGTAGATGCAGAGTGATAGGACTTTAATGGGATTTAGTGTATGGCAGCTATGCGTAAGTTATTCTCCATTGTAAATGTATACTACATAATTAGATTTGCAGGATTTGGTTATATTGGGGTGAGTATGTTGTATAGTTTAGAATGGAAGGATGAATGTGTAGCATAATGATCATAATGGAAAGGATTATAATGCGGACAATGGACTTACTTGTTTGTTAATCGGCACATAATATGGATTCACATCAAAATTTGTGTCATAGTGTTGGCTAAGTGTTGCCATCTGATGATGTCATTCTGTAAATACAAAAATGGGATATTGTGAGTTAGATGGAATTGCGAAAATACGAGTACATGCATAGAATGTACTCTGTATATACATACATATATGTACATAGGTATATCTATGTAAATGACATAAAAGTCTACCTCTGTTGCTCTTAGAAGTTAAGCTGTAATTAGTTGTAAGAACTTCTATTAAATAAAGTAAAGTGGCATTTCACGAACAAGAAATAATTTTATCTGAAACTCAAATAAGTCTCTTCAGGGCAATTTTTAAGTTATTAGATCGAGTTTAATTAGTCGCACCAAGTAAAGTTTGCTTAACTGTTTGGAAGAATGTTTTTAGTTTTTCCGCACCCTCCCAAGAGTGATTCCAATATAGATACCTCAATGAAGTTGAGGTAGAGTATCTGGAGCACGTAGGTTTCACAAAAATTCTAGATCACAATTCCAGAAATGCATAGGTAAAGGTTTGGTCTGTCTATCTCTATATATTATAATATAGGTTTCGAATCACACATTAAACCAACCCAAACGCTTGTTTTTAGATTGTCAGAGTATTCTATGAACTAGTTTTACCAAAGATGGTGATCAAGGACTATGATGCGAAGTAATTTAAGTCACCAACGGTTCCTTAATAGCTATAGTTCATCAATGTTGAAAAAATTGAGCAACTTGAAAACTTCAAAAATGCCACAACCAATCCTGTTGTTTTTGAGGTTATTATGAAGATAAATTATTCAGCAGACCATTTGGATCACTGTCTCAGCCATCGGGCAGTATTGTATTTTTTTTTTTTGTATTTAGAAGGGGGTTATCCCATAGAGACTACAAGCATGTAGGCCTGTACGCCGATTGTACTTCGAGCCATCTGGCATGGTCAATGAATGAAAATCAAGTGTCAAAAGGCGGATGAACTAGTCATAGGAGAATCTACATTAAACTTTACTAGTGTACTGTGTGCCCGTGTGAGAACTCTCGTAAGAGAAAATCCAACCTCCAAAATCCAAACTTCTCATATGATTTCCATCCAATAGAAATCATAAATGTAGGAAATGTTGTTTTTTTTTGTTGTATGTATTTGTCCACTACCTCTTGCATCGATAGCTAATATATGAACCAAAATGAACTCTTAAGACAACAAAAATTGTTCCCATATGATTCCCTAATAGAAAATATATCAACCAATATGAATTATTTTTTTATTTATTTATTTATTTTTATTTTCATCATTCTTAATTTAACAAAGACTTAACAACGATTTTTTATAATCTAATATAACAATGATTGGCAATAAGAATGGATAGTGACATTATTGTTTCAAAAATTAGAAATAGTGGTAATGCCACTTCATGCAAAATTCAATAAGTTGTGGGGTGAACAATGTTGAAAAAAAAAAAATATTATGCATATTGTACAAATAAAAAATAAATAAATAAATAAATATTAACAATAAAAGAGAAGAATGGATGACAGACAAGAAAATCAAATAACATAGTGCAGCAAGATTTTAATCTCTTCATGGTCGAAACTGAGAAGCCATATTTTTACTTTTCTTAAAAATTCGGGAAAAGATCTTATAACACGAATACTCATAGGGAGCCTATTAAACAATTTACGGGACACGACGGAGTAGAAGTTTTTGAATAGAGTGGTGCGAAAAGTTGGCAGAGCGACAACATTAGTTGAGTTACTACGCAAAACGCGGGTGTTTAAAATTGGACTTTGCATATAACCACCTCTCATAAAGAAAATCTTAGATGCTTTGAAATAAAACAAATGCTTAAGTGGAAGAATTTTCAGTGTTCTGAACAAAACCATAGAAGGCGCTAGCCGATATGCCCCACATATTTTCCTGATAGCGCACTTCTGCAGAACAGCTAAAGGCTGAAGCTTCGTTTGGTAGGCGCCTCCCCAACAAGTTATTCCATACTGCAATCTTGAATGAAATATTCCAAAATAAACTGTTTTTAGTGTCCTATTGTCACAGAATTTTCTGAGGCGATAGAAGCTTCGGACCGAAGATCGCAGATATTGCTTCAGAATTGAAATATGTGCAGACCAACTCATATTTTGGTCAATAACAACACCTAAATATTTAAACTCGTTTACTACTTCAATTTTGAAGCAATGTGATTCACAAGATAATTGCTCATTGGGCAAGACTCTTGAAGGTACCACAGCACAAACACAATTTGACACATTTGATATACTACAATTTTTCTCGTGGAAATAGATTATAAATTCATTTCCATCACTTGACAGATGGCAATCATACGTGTTTATTCTTTTGGGAGTTAATTTTGGGTAAAATATTTTCTTTGATTTGTTTCTTAATTTGTTAACATTTATAAAGTAAAAGTGAAATTCGTCACTGCTCCAGGAAATTGTCTTTTCTTTGACACCTTATTTGTTAAGATTGGTTAAGTGTGAAAGCCGCAAATGGTACCTACATATGTATACTACAGAAATGATATAATATGTATGATAATCCAGATTACCGGGTATTAGTATATAAAAGTGTATTAAAAACTATCTGAGAAAACAACTACATATACACATTACATAGAAGGAACCCAGTATTCAACCACAGAAGAAAGAGGACTCTTTACATCTTTACGGAGTTAAGGAAAAGTTAAACTGGGGATCTCCTGAGGTACGCATATTTTTTCTCTGCGTGTTTCTACATGAGCGGAGTCATCGAATGTGTCATCATGCGCATTATGCGATCTTAAAATACCAGCCCATTTGCATTTGCTGAAGTGTAGTGTTGACAGTGCCCTTTTGTTCTGCTTACATTCTTATGCACCGAACTGAGACCATTATTTGGAGAGCCACTATCTAATCCACAGTTTACGCCTGTCGCCTAGATCAACTAGATGAAGAAGAGCTGTTAATAGAAATAGAAATCTAGTTGAAAAAGAGGCAGAGGTTGGAAAAAATATTTATTTTTTGACATTATAACACGCGTGCTGCGCTGCAACATTGTGGACGCAAACATTGTACAGTTTTCTATTGGGTCTATAACTTAATTCGTGCGGTTTGCAAAGAGATGGCGTAACTTGTATTATTCCATTGGAACATGCGTTGGAAAGCTACTGTCACTGTACGTCATTTCAGTATATGTCATTAATTTGAAGCGTAAACAACAATAATTTTTTTTCACTCAAATATGTCGAACTTTGTGACTGAGAAAGTGTTTTTGCGGGGAGTTCTTCTTCATTACTTTAATATGAAGAAAACTGCTGCCGAGAGTCATCGTATTTTGGTGGAAGCTTATGGTGAACATGCGCTAGCTGACCGAACGTGCCAAAAGTGGTTTGCACGATTTAAAAGTGGTGATTTTGGCTTGGAAGACGATGAACGTCCTGGGCAGCCAAAAAAGGGGGATCAGAAGGGTGTGCTGTATTATGAGCTGATAGAACCGGGTGAAACCAACAATGGACAATGCTACCGAACACAATTAATCCGTTTGAAGAGAGCAGTAGCTGAAAAATGCCCGGAATATGTGACCAGACACGAGGCAATAATTTTCCATCATGACAACGCTTGGCCCCACGTTGCTATTCCGGTTAAGAACTATTTGGAAAACAGTGCATGGGAAGTTTTACCCCACCCACCTTATAGTCCAGACCTTGCCCCTTCTGACTACCATTTGTTCCGGTCGATGCAGAACGCCCTCACTGAAATACGGTTCACATCAGAGCAGAATATCAAAAATTGGCTTGATTCATTCTTGGCTGCCAAGCCGGCGCAGTTCTTTTTAGATGGGATCCACAAATTGCCAGAAAGATGGGAAAAAGTCATAGCTTCAGATGGGCAATACTTTGAATAATACTATTGTACATGTTTTTCTTGAATAAATTTTCAAATTTCATAAAGTTCAAATTTTGAAAAAAAAACCGCACGAATTAAGTTATATACCCGATATTTTTTTTTTTTAATTTCAACTACCCAACTGATTACATATCCAGAAGTGACGTAGCCCTATCACAATCAAATAAAAGTGGATACGTATAGGGAAATTTATATGTGTGAGAGTAAAAATTGAATAGTTGAACCTAGAAATATGCCCCAAAAATCCGAATTGAGCTTATACTTAAACCATTGATTTTAATCAACATAAATAGAATTTGTGTACAGTCACAGAGAGATAGATAGATAGATAGATAGATAGAGAGAGAGAGATAGAGAGAGAGAGAGAGAGAGATAGATAGAGAGAGAGAGAGAGAGAGAGAGAGACTGATTCCAAACATTTTTTTGTAACCTAACCCACTGGCACCGTCTACAGACGCTTTTCCATCTTTTTCACCAGGTGCTTCCAGGTTAATTTTTTTTTGACAAACGGACTTCACATTCGTGTTTTCCAGCCTAAAATCATACTAGAACCAAACTTCTCATAACAAAATACTTCGTATTTCGATTTCAGTGGTTAAAGGGTTAAGTCATCATATGTACGTACATACATTCTTCAATTACTCTTTAACGTATAGTAGAGCTGATACTCAGATAAAAGGGTTATAATATCAACCATCCAGTACTCATTTGTCTGCTCGTAAGGGGATTTCGTTTTCAGCACTTTCAGACACAAAATACTACTTTTTCTAGAAGTTTCATAATTTATTACATTTTTCCTCATTTGCAAAATCTAAACTTAAAATAACTCCCAAAGTTTACACAGTAAATTTCGCAGTAATTGGTTAGTTAGTTGCAATTTAAAAGTGTACAAGCAAAGCCATTGTATACGAGATGCATGTAAAGTGAAAACATTCGTTAATACTATTCCAACTTTCTACGTAGCATACAATATGTGAACTCCGTGGCATTATGGTATCGCATGACTACGAAACTTTAATTGGATTAACTTAAACAAAACCAGAAAGAAGATCAAAATCAAAAGACGAAGAAGAACACACAGGATATTGAGAGCAGGAAAAAAACAAAACGAACCAGCAGCCCTTTCAGCGGTGCCTATCAAAATGTGATCCGACTTTAAGACAAGTTTAACCCGCATTTTTTTTTTGTTTGCCGCGCACAATAACAATCAGTTGCAGTGCAACGGCATAGACTCATGCAAACAAAACTTTCAGCTAATTAAAATTTATTCCATTTTGACTGAGATCCAAAAACACAAAACAAAAAAAAAAAAAACAAATTAAAGACTCCCGTAGGAACAAGAAAAATGTTCGAGAGTACTACCAACACCCTGTATCTGCCCACCCGAACCACCCCCCAACCCCATTCATCGTTCCAACACAGGAAGTGGGAAAACAAGAAAAGTACGCTGCGCGCTAAAAGAAAACTCCTTTTACCCAGTTGTCGACATATTTCTATGGACTACATACGCCAGGATACGGGAAAAGGCGCTCTTACAATGGACGTGGAGAGAAAAAAAATATCCCATAATGAACCCTGACATGCAATAACGGTATAAAAGTTGTGATGAAAATTCTTTTTCGATTTTGGAGGGTGTTGTTGTTGTTGTTCTCCTTTAATTCGCAAATGGGATGGACTGAGCTGGAAATAGTCGAGGACGGACGCGGCCACCACCATTACCATGGGAGAGAAAATTAAATGCAACAATTTAAAGTAGGACGCGAGTTACAGGATGTTGGTAGGTGTATACACCCGTACCATCGGAATAAAGCATGTCTTCCATTAACGGCCAAATGAAATGTAAAACATTTTGCCTAAATTGGTGGAACAATTATCCTTTTTTTGGGCTTGCTCCTGAATACACTTTAATTTGCTATTAAATGGAACTTTGGTAAGGAGCACTAGAAGGACGCTGGGAGAAACTAAATTAACCCTTCAGGCAAGTAGACTAAAACATAGTCATTAACGGATTAACATTGTTAAAATTTGTTTCCCGTTGTTATCCTGCTGGTGTGTTAGAGGGATGAAACAACTTCGACTTCAGATGTGCGCTTATCTATGTTTAAATCGATTATTGTGAAAGGATTTCTGAAAATTTACTAAAAAAGGACGACGCTGAGTGAAAGCGAAAAGGATGCATAGAATTCAAAAGCTAAACTGTGAATGGAAACAAATGATGCTTCAAGCGAATAGCTGGTTAAGTGAAGACGTTTCGCTTTAGAAGAATATATTGGGTTATTCAATAAGCTCTGTGCTTTTTTAAGGATTAAAGTTAAAAACACGTTTTTGGTATAAAGACTTATATTTAATTTATCAGATATTGCCCATTAAGGTCCATTGCTGTCTCCCAACGTTCTGGAAGGGACATAATGCCTCTTTTGTAAATATCACCAGACTTTTAGGCAGAAAAGTTTTCCAGGTGCATTTTGATCCCATCTTCGGAATTGAATCGCCTACCGTCCAAATTGTTTTGTAGAGAGCGAAACAGATGATAGTCAGAGCTCAGAAGGCTCAAGGTCTTGACATTCAGATGGGTATACTGCATAGCTTCCCAACCAAACGAGTTCAGTTGGAGGTCTGGCGTTGTCATGGTGGGAAACCAACGTGCCCTTCCTGTTTACAAACTCTTTCTTATACTGCCTGCTTCAAATTATCGAACTGGTATTTAATGGAAATTACTGTCTAATTATTGATCGCCGTGGCCGTGGTGGTTAGTGCGTTGGACTACTACATATGCTGCCCGGGTGCAATCCCAGAAAAAACACCTAAACGTTTTTTCACGGTCCCACCTCTTTCGAATGTCTGACAATGAATCAAAGAGTATCAGTTGTCATGAGAAGCTTCTCAACTCGCCATTCGGAGACACGTTAAAAAATTGTAGGTCCTTTCCATATCTGCGAAAAATATAACACGCACACACAAATGTTTGCGAGAAACTAGGCTGACTCCTAATATTTAATGTAATGTATTTGATCATAAAAGTTTCCTCATCCATATACTCACGGATACTCAAGCAGCTATAAAAGCTCAAGGCTCAAACCTGATTGACTTCAAATCAGTCCTGAACTGCTTTAATACTCTCTAAGACCTCTTCCATAAGTCAAACTTAAGTGGATGCCTGGACATGAAGGTAATGCTGGAAATGAAAGAGCTGACAAATTTGCTAGGAAAGGTTCGCCTGAATCCTTTACCGGCCGCTTTGCAACATTCCTAACGCAGCAATAAACTTAAAAATCAAAAGTTGGGAAAACAACATTCGTGTCTTCTACTGGGAAAATATCCGGGGTCCTTTTCGGGTTAAAAGAGCCATTAAATCCTTTCACAATAAGTCCACAAAACACGTACTCCTCGGTAGGAATGATATCAAGTGATAAGTTTGATTTAAAACAGGGCATCAGGTTAGGTTGGGTTGAGAGGGATTCAGAAGCCGGGTCATCCCAACACATCAGGCACCAAAGTGGCCCCATCGCCATGTTGTCTCTGCATGGAAGACGACGAAACTGCAGAACATATTCTATGTGACTGCATGGCACTAGGTGCTCTCAGAAGCAGTGCTGCCGTTTTGAAAATTCGAATGGGAGTATTTTAGGCGTTCACAGGAGAGTACTTTGTGTCTGAGAGGAGTACAAAAAAGATACGATACAAATAAAACAACAATATCAAGCTAGCCTGTTAAAACTCTAAAATTCAATCATCATCCAACTCCAAAAACATTCACTTTTCCTGCATGTAAAGGATGTGTAAAGACAGTAAATAATTCAAGCATTAAAACGACGAAGTTTTGGGCTTTACAGGTAAGTCAGTACTTCGTACAACTTCATCGGCTCGCAATAACTTTGAAAATTCTATTAGCAAATTCTATGCCAAGTTCTGCAGAACTTCTCCATTGATCTCGATCTATGACTGAGCTATTTGTGTTTTTAGCTCTTTGACATTCCTGTACTGCCCTTCTATAAAAACCTTTCCAGCCATGATCTCCCACATGTTTTCGATTGGGTTCAGATCAGGATTACATGATGGCCATGGCAAATACTTTATTCCGCTAACTTGCAACCATCCGCGGACTGTTTTCGCCGTGTGAATGGGCATTGTCTTGTTGAAAAATTAATTTTTCACCCAACGGAATTTTTCGAGATGCTTCTAGAGCATGTTCGAGCATCTCTCTGTATTTTTAGGGTTCCGTACCCATATGGTAATACGGAACCATTATAAGTTCGCTCTAACTAAAAAATGTCTGTCGCGATAAAACCATCAAGAAACGTTCTTCCTAGAAACTTGAAATTTGGCACACTTATACATTATGGTGGTCCACATACAAGGACAAAATATTGTGAAACAACTGTAAAATGCAAATTAAAAAAAAAAAAATCTGAAAAAGATATCATGTGGGCCATCATTCGAAGGGCTCAAAACAAAGATTCGAAAAATATTTTTCTTAATTTTTTCCGTTAGAAACTTTGGGAGTTATTGTTAAAAAAATGTATGAAAATATGATACAAAAAGCACCATACATTTTTCTCAAAAACTATTTAAGTCAAAAATATGAAAAAATCAAAGTTCGAAGGTGAATAACCATATTTTTTAAGAAAATTATCAGTTAACTCCGTACTAGTTATACGCAACTTTAAACTTAAAAGCATACTTTAATTTTTGTTCAATAATAGACACTTTTTAGTATGCTGCTAAATAATTTCTATTTCGCAACGTTCCTATGAGAAATTTTATTCGAATACACATAAAAGTGACTGTTTTGATAAAGCAAAAACTTAGTAGTCTAGCTCCATATTAAATATTTAATATGAGGTTCAGGTGATTTTAACCTTAATACGAGGCGCTAAAGTTAGAGTGGGCTTTATGACGACTATAATTATGAAAACACTTAGTTCCGTACTAAAATAATTTTAACGTGTACTTTAAATGACTATAAATTTGCGCCACTATTACTAACAATAATTTTGGGAAAATTAAAGGCTATCTAAAACTGTGCTGCCATATAAAAAAAATAAAAAAAAGGATTTTGCCTGGAAATGAACCTGAGACCACTGAACTCAGTAGTATAGCGCAAAAAAGGCTAATGGACGTGCTACAAACTCAGTCGCGTTCTTAATGTTTACCCAATTTCTCATAGTGAATAATATGTATTACTTATTATAAGTTTGTAAAGTGAAAGCGGCCGTGGCCGGGATGGTTAGTACGTTGGACTACTACGCATGCTTCTCGGGTTCAATTCCAGCCCGGGTCTAACACCTAAGAAAGTTTTTCACGGTTGCCACCTCTTTCGAATGTCTGACAAGCAATTAAAGAGTATCATTTGTCATGAGAAGCTTCTCAACTCGCCGTTCGGAGTCGGCAAAAAACTGTAGGTAGGTCCCTTCCATTCGTGGGAAAAAGTAACACGCACACTGCTGACGCCGAATATTTTTTTTTTTTAAAGTGAATATAGAGGTGGGTCGCTTTCGTTGTTTGTGTTAAGGAAACGAAACAGTTATACCTTATATTTACAAAATATAACTAGTTTTCAAATTACGGAACCCTTTGAGCGCAAGTCTGACTTGCACTTGGCCGATTTTTACCATTCATTTTGGTTGGTGGCCAAATCGAAGTGATTTTTCCATGATACCCAAAAGGGGCCCCAGGCCATCGCAGTTCCAGCTCCGGAGTTCCGGAGTGCCGGCTTTTTTATAAAAGCTAAAACCATGAGAACAGTTTGCCTTTGACAGTTGCTACACTCTTCTTACTTCCGGAAGTTCCAACTAGCATCTTATCTGAGCGGCATTCAGCGCTTGGTTCGCCTGTCATCGTGTATTTTAACAAAGTACTATTCAATGAAGAAATGGTACTCAAATTACTACTTATTTTAAAAAATGAAAATATTTCAAAGCTGAGTGCAATCATGGTGAGGGGAGCACAGGAGAACAATTTTTGAGAGTGTAGTACGAATACTCACTTAGTACTCACTTCTGCAGCCATGCTCAAAAGACAACATTTCCACAGAGAAATCCTAACTCCCATGGAAATTCGTCAATCGTCAAGTCTCCGCCAGTGAGATCCTCAACTTCATCAAAAGAATTGAGCCTCTTCTGGTTCCCTAACCTGACTTTGCCCTCAGCAACTGTCAGAACCTTTGTAGATTTTTATTGTGCCCTATTGTTAAAATAAAATACAACAAATGTGATATAAGAAAATAAATTCAATTCATTCCACAATTTCACTCGATATAATCCAAGGAAGATGGACAAACACGACTATCTGCTTCAACTAAACCAATTTAACTTGCTTCACTGTCCACTTAAAGAACAATGTTTTCTATTCCTCGGAGGTAACCAACCAGAAAGATTGTTTTGAGAGAAAAAAAGAACAGGATACATGTCATCTAATAATGCTGCTATTCTTGCACCTGATTTACAATGCAGTCATCTCCATCGACCGGCCGTCACGTCGTCGTCGTGTGTGTTCTTTTCCCCAGGTACAAGCACCCGTCCCTATCGTATATGGTTAGAAAAGCCATGCTATTTGACCGCTTGGAAAAAGTTTTTCCCTCCATGCATCCATATACTCGTATCTTCACAATTGCAGTGTATGATGGTGAGATACCGCCTCCTGACCAAAAGCACCATCATTCGCTGTAATGAAATCCAAGAAGAGTCACACAACCAAAAACTTCTTCTTCATCAGTTCCCTGTAAAGTAAAACTTCTTTCAAACAACAATACCGCAAAAAGGGTGGAAGATGAAGATGAAGAAAAAGTCACAGATTGTCCACACTTAAGATTCTTAAAATGTAGCAAATACCAAATGCAAGGACCAACTTTGCCCCTGTTAAAGGAGCATACAAGCACAGAAGGAATTCGAACAAGAACAACTCAACTATCGACGTCCTCGTCGTCGTCGTTTCCTCCTTTAATGAACAATCAAGGAACTCCAAGTCCTTGAGGGGCCACTAAAACATCAATAAACCATGACCAACGTTAATGATTGAACCGATGCCAGTTAAAGTGAACATTTCCCCTCATTTGACATTTGACGGGTGTGGGCTGGGGGGCGTGTTCGCAGGGTTTTATTAATTTTTACGTAACTTTTCATCTTATCACACCAGCAGTCGTCTTTGCTCCGTGTGTCGTTAGTGTGACGGTTGCTTAAATTATAACGACCGCTAGTTGAATCCTAAATGAAGGACAGGGTTATACCTACAGGCTAGGATATATAGTCTACAGATAAATGTCGAAGGAGAGATTGCAGATGCAGTTTTGGCAAACTTGTCACAAAACTAATTTTGTGAGAATTTTCTAATTGTAAATTCTAACAGCATTTGTGGATGAAGAGTCATCGCAAGCAGGCGTTTCGCCTAACTTCGGAATCGGAATTGAACAAACTCTAAAGTTGCGTTGACTTAATTAACATTTGGAAGTTATCGCAGTTAAGACTCGATCCGAGGTTAATGAATTTTTTTTTTCTCTACGAGTTTGCCCCTTTTCATCTGTCAAAGTTTGGTTGGGACGGTGGAATTAAGAGAGAATATGGCAGTATTCTGCAGGAAGACTTTAAGCCTAGTGACAGTTAAATAGAGCACAGACACTGTCATCAGAAACGTCATCTGCTCAACATTCTAGTCGATGAACACATCCCCGTAAAGAATCACTTCTGACAGAGGTGTGCAGTTAATTAAGATAGTATGGTGATGGAATACAGAATTATAAATTTGCCTCACAACGAGATAAGGGTAACACGGTCGGAATGTTACTACAAGCCGCCATTTGCAAAATTCAGACGAGAAACTGCACCCAATTGAAAGGCAATTTTCGTGTGAGTTTTTGTTCCGTTTGTTCGAGAGAACAAATTTACATTTAGCATTGTTCACAATAAAAGGAAGAATTCATTCATTTGTCGCATTTGCATAAATAGCTTCCTTCGTTTAATACCAATGAAAGGAGTAGGTACTAAGCATTCTCCAATTAAGGTATGCCTATGCCTGCCACTCTATCAATAGAAATTGAATTCGAAAACACAACAAACAAAAGGAAACAGAGCTATGCTGTAACAGCAAATCTTAGAGTGAGTGCAAAAAAAAAAAAAAATCATTCAATACTTTCTTGGCTTACGTTTTCGTCCTGTTGCCGTTGTAGGACTAGGACCTTTTCTTTATGAAAATGACAATGCAAGGAAAAACTCAGGACAACTCAGCGAGCTCTTAACGCGTTTGTTTAGAAATCGAACAAAGACACGGCGATTCTGTTTCAGACTTGGGGTAGTTTGTGTCCTTTGTGTCTTATTCATTGTCTTCAATTCTATGATTGAATTTCGAGAAAGTCCTATTCAAATCAGAGTACGCGTAGAGGGGAATTTTCTGGTTATATTCCTGACGTTTTTTTGAACGTTTTTGTTTGTGAATGTAGTGAATTAATATTTTCAAGTGCTGGGTCTATCCTTTAAACCAAAATGACATCGTGGCGAATTTTTCTCAGGTCAAAAACAAAAAAAAAAAAAAAATAAAAACAAAAAAGTAAATAAATTGAATTAATGCCTTAATGACCATGCATGTATCCTTGAAATGTCTTGGTTTAGCAGATTTATTGCATTGTCGATTTCACTAATAGGCGCGTTTATTAACAGTTTTTTTTTTTTTTTTATTTATTTATTTATTTATAGTCTATAAGTACAATTATTGGTATAATTTACTTTCTTAGAGCTTCTTGGTTGACCAGTGTCGAGTTCAGTGCAGTTTAGAAAAGATAGAGAAAAAAAAGAAAAGGAGAAAAGAAGAAAGCGTTCGAAAAGAGAAAAAAGGAAAGTTAAAAAATAGCAATAGTTTTTTGAAAAAAAAGGAACTGGTAAAGAAATTTTGGTGGTAGGACTAGTGATCGCAGGAGAAGAAAACCCCGAGAAGGGATATTTGCCCAGAGAAAAGGGAAAGAGGAATTAAACCAAAAAAAAAAAATGATAAGTAGAGTGTTAATTTTTGGTGTGCTAGTAGTGTTCGGTGGTAAATAACTTAGGAAAAGTTTAAAGAAAATTGAAATCCGGTGGGCTTTCAAACGGAAAAATCCCGGTGAATAGCGGGACACGCGACCTTTTGAAGATATATTGTATTATAGTTCGAGACCTTACGATAGCGGGCCATTTTAATTTTAACGGCGATTTTTGCATTCTCTTGTTCTTTGTCACGGGTGGGTTTTTTTCATCCACCCCGCCCGGTGGATTTTTTCCAACCCCTCCATAAATTTAGTTTTTTTTCTTGCTTTTATAAATTTTTCGAACCCTAAATAAATCGGCCAAGTCTTATAACGTGGTACAAAAAAAAATTTTATTTCTACTTTATTTCCGTAGTATTACATTTTCAGAACTCATCGTTCGGCTGTTTATTTCTCTTAAAAAGGTTTCCCAATCCCTTTAATTCAAAAACTGGGCCCATTTACTCCCTACTAGATTGTTACTTTTGGCCCCAGTGTACACGTCGTCAACCCACCCCAGCTGAGCGGTCGGCGCAACAGCTTCCAATTAGCTGTGGTTGCACTTTTCCCCCCCATCCAGTGGAGTTTGACGTTTCGTAGTTTTCTTCTGCCTGTGGGTGCAGATCGGTGTTCTTTTTGTTTTCGTTTAGCTTTAAATTAATTATATCGCGGAGAAAAAAGTGCAACATTTGAGCGTCGTCAGCATACATGTGCATTGAACAGTGTTTTAAATCTCTAGGTATTTCGTTGACATAAAGGTAGAACAGCAAAGGGCCGAGAATGGACCCCTGTGGGACTCCGGTATCGAGACTAAGAAGCCTTGAAGAGCGATCTCTATTTGTTACGCATTGCTGCCTTTATGTGCTAAGGCTAACTGGTGTGTACTCGCCATTTTTGATTTTGGCTTTCGACATATTTTTTTTAATTTTTTTTTTTTATAATTTACATACGATAAATGGGTATGTTTACACATAGCGCGAGCACATAAAGGACAAGAACGTGGGACAAACAGATCGCCGTAGTGACATAAAACCCAGATGATAGGTTTCAATTAACTCTATGGGTGGTGTCTAGGATAACTAAAAGTTTTGCACTATTGAACGTTTTGTCGTTGTTTATGATTCACAGAAGTTATTTTTTCCAGATGTTTCTTATTATTCAATGTTTGTGCTATCAATTACATCGGTCATACTACCATCCTACTGCCAGTGTTATGACTTCACACTATGTTGTCGACATTTACATCTGAAACTGATCCAACTTATTTCTATTTCGTGAGAAATACATTTTTTTTCTCGGTCGGTAATATCTTTTTCATAAAGAAGAACACTGAAACAGCGATTTGACAGTCTATGCTTTGGGTTTTCTTAAGTGTCGCACAAAGTCGACCGTATTTGTCTTAAAACCAGGAGAAATACACTCAAGTACAAATGCCACAGGAGCGTCTTTGGGCAGGTGCGAGAAATTCCAGTACCAAAATAAAAAAGTGATCATTTTGTATGCTCAATATATTACCCAAAATATTGAAAATCTTTAGATATGTTAATCTCTACTATCTATAAATTCGATTGGCTAAAATAAATAATTGCGTCGCTTCTTGGGAAATTTAACATGTAGTACAACGACACAAAATCACTCGCAATTACTTAAGCTGTTATCTTCAGTAAAAGTGAGTTTTGATGATTCGGTTCTATAGTACTTTGTTCTTATCTTACGGTATCAAACCTCGTTAAAAACAGCTATAAAACCAGATTGACCACAGTTTCAATTGTTTCGGTGAGAAGCTTTTACATTAATTTACATAATTCTCACCGAAACACACCTTTTGTGAATGGTTTCAATTTTAGGGATCATCTGCCGTAAAGTGAAATTTCTACGGCACCCAGCGTGAAGAAAAGCTTGTCATTTGTGATAAATTATATCTCCTAGGTAAAAAAATTCTATCCCCTTATACGAGTATATCAAAAAACTGATCTATAGCAAGACTTTACATTTTAGGCGTTGCCAGGTAACAAAATACAAAAAAGAATGGCGCAAATTTATAGACAACCCCACTCTATCAGTTTAACTCCGTACTAGTTATACGCAACTTTATACTTAAAAGCATACTTTAACTTTTGTTCAATAATAAACACTTTTTTGTATGCCGCTAATTAATTTCTACTTCGCAACGTTCCTATGAGAAATTTCATTCGAACAAACATAAAAGTGACAGTTTAAATAAAAAAAAAACTTTTAAGTCTAATTCCACATTAAATATTTAATACGAGGTTCGGGTGATTTTAACTTTAATACGATAACGATAACGATAAAGTGGGCTTTATGACGACTATAATTGTGAAAACAGTTAGTTCCGTGCTAAAATAATTGTAAAGTGTACTTTAAACGACTATAATTTTGCGCCAATACTTTTAATATGGTTTTTTTACTATACGTATTAGTGATACTGACAAAAAAGGCTAAGAGCATGTACTTTATCCCGTACGTTTTACTGAGTCTACGGAAAAAACCGGCAGTTTTTGTTTTAGCATTTTAGGTATTTGGAATTTAGAATTTTGTATATTTCATTAGATTGATATGAATTTATATGAATGAGTAAAAACAGCAACAATAACGTTGACTGAAGTATTTTAGCTATCGGGGCATAACGGAGAAAGAATCTATTAGGATTAATCCATATACTTGTGTCCTATTTTAACTGATCTCGAGTCCTTAAATGTTTGTCGAAAGCTATAATCATATTATGAAGAAGTAGAATTTTTCAATGAAATTAGACTGTGAATGTGCAAACATCCATACCGCGATCCCGAGAATTTTTCGGGGGTTGAGTAAATAGCGATGTTAACACATTTTAACCGTGAATCCGGCACACATTTTTCAGCCAAAATGTGTTAGGGTATAGCGATTTTTACAGACTATTTTAAAATAAAATAGGTTACGTTGAGAGAGGTTATGGAAATACTAGGCACTATAGTGGGTCCATCGTGATCGCCTTAAATTCCATCCTAGGATGGTACCTAACCGCAAAATTTCTATGAAATATTTTAGAATGTGTTTGAAGTTGGCTTGCCCATCTCTCCTAGATTGGTAAAGAGGTAACTGCCTAAAATGTTCCTACGATAACGTTCTATCCGCTGACATTCACATAGAATATGTGTCGAATTCTTCTGCAGTGAAATCTATCATTACGGACAGCTCCATTAGACGGACAGATCCTATAGAATAGATGGACAAATCTCTTTATTTTCTTAACCAAGCTTTAATGTTTTAAATTGCATACATTTTACGTTCCCTTAACCGGACCCGCATATCTGTATGAAATTATTTAACTTTATTCCGTTAGACGGACAAAAATAAAAAAAACATCTTCACACCATGTTTTTGTTTTTTTCTCTTTTGAATTTGAAAGATTCACACTTACTCACAAAATACAACAGAAATAACTCACACATTTAGTACAGCAGGTACGGTACCTTCCGGCTCTAGGCGGCGCATGGCGTGGCGTACTAAATAAACAAATAATTTATTTAAAAACACAATTGTGTTCATCCCTTGGACGTACAACTCTCTTTAGCGGACAGAAAGGTTGTCATCGTCACTGTCCACCTATGGGAGGTTTCACTGTACATATATATCACCGCAGTATCTGCAAATGTCCGGTTCTGTGAGCCTGAACCTCAACCCAGGGGGCCGTGCTCTGGCAAAACTCCTATAGTTGTTGAACCCTGCTTAGTTTAAGAATTTCTCAAGTTCTTTTTCGGTCTAATGCCAGTCAGAATTCTTTAAGTATCATATATGCCCCTCTTTATTAGACCATCCTAAGTGCGCCATTCCTGCAAATTTCTTTCTCTTATCACTGTTTTAATGGTAACAATATTACTACCGCATCAGTTAGGAGCAGTTCCCCTCCTTTCATGTCCAACTCGTCGGAATACCCATTACCCTCTATCCCGTAGTAATCACCCAACCCAACACAGTCTTTCTTGTAAGATTCTTAAACTGCTTAGAGCTAAGAACTAAGACATGCCTCCGCAACTTTCAGCCTAAATCTCTGCTTTCACTTTTAGCTCTTGCATGCCAACCATTCTCATGTCCGCCTTTAGATTCTGAAAACCCAATCCACTCTTACTTAACCTCCAAAAGTTTCCCTGCTTTTCTCTTTGACAAATAGGTTTACAAACTAAAATGATTGACCACTGCGATTCCTAAAATTGTGCCAAGATTTCCCCATAAGAGTATCGCTCTTATCTCACCGCTCACATCTGACAATGGGCCAACAACATACATCCATCTTCTGTTGCAAGGCGATTTCCGTTTGTGTTTTACGCCTCTGAAGCTGTCCAACATGGAAAACAACATCTTGGATGGATGCTTACGAGTATTTGTGCAATGGAAGAGAATACACAAACACAACAGTAGCAGTGCTGGCATGGTAACCAGATACTAATTGCCTAATATAGCGAGTTTCCTAATGTCCGGTGCTATCGAGTGATGCGATCAACAGATCCATAATTAATTCGCCATGAGGTAGGTACCCCCTTACCGTGGCCACTTAACCGTGACCGTTCAACTAGGGGAATCAAGCACACCGCAGAGCCTCGGCATGTACAAGTGCCATTTACACAATCCGCATCAATCAGTGTGTAAAGTTTTTCCCAACGTCTGATAGTGCGCCGCTCAGCATTTGGCCAGAAACCACCGTCTCGAAGAACATGATTGCCGACAGAGCACCTCTGGCCAAATAAACTTATTCATGTGAAAATTTGAACTTTTTCTCGACGCACCAGCACCGCACGTTGGCCAACACTTAGAGTAGACTTATGGCCATCATTTGTGGAAGCCGGCTTCATGTTAATAACAAACAATTAATGCATATCCAACAGTTTCGATAACAGCGATTAATTTTGCAATGTTTTGCTGCTACTGTTTGCTGTCTTGTTATCGTTCTGTCAGGTGCTCTGTTATTAATTTAAATCGATGTCCATGTCGTCGTACCTGGGCAACCCCAGGTTGATCGATTGAAGCTGTTCTGTGTCTGTGTTCTGCGGGTGGGGCTAATTGCTTAACAATAAGCCATGGCATGCCGTTGAAATTATGTCACACATCTAATGGTGTGTGCCAAAAAGTAATTAATTATGTATCTCTCGGCGCGGGACAGGTTCGTTACAAATATCCGGGAATATGCGAAGCGGAAGTAATTCAGGTTAATCACGAACATTTGCTCCTGTCCAAGTATTTATTGGGCGGTGATTCGTTGAGCTATTGACACAGATCGAACGACAGTAAGTCGAGAATACCACTGAAAGCTAACTGAGTGGGAGGGGATAATGGATAAATGTGGTCGTCGGTGACGAGATCTGATGCCATTGCTCATCAGCGGTCATGTGGAATCGAAGTTAGAGCGAAGCTATCTACGAAAGGTGAAATCTGACAAGCTGTCTAAAAAAAACGCGACAGATACACGTTTTATATTGGCAGAACCACTGGGCGGGATACAGTTTCAATGCATCAAAATTTACCACTCAAAAACTCACGGCAAAGCTAGTAATCTGGCTAAGGGTTTCGACCATTTGGTCATTTGTCAAGAAGCTTCTAAACCCTCCGTTCGGAGTCGGCAAACAATTGTAGGTCCCTTCCATTGGTGCAAAAAATATAACATGCACACACAAATGGTTGCGAGAAGTAGACCCTGGTCCCTCTTAACAGCGTCACCTTAAAAAAAGGGGTTTGACTGGTTATTTGACTAAGGTGTCACCTATATATGATTTCTGCCGACTTTCGATTGAAGATGAAGAAATAAGCGATCTTGGGTTTATGAAATAGGGCATTACTCTTCATAACTCTAGGAAGCTTCATGAAAGCACCTAGTACAAAATATACATCGAATGAAGGACTGCTTTCAATAAGATCCTTTCGAACCTTATAAGAAGCATTTATATACAGTGAGAGTGCCCCAAGCTTTAATTTATAGTCACACATTGGTGACTCGGAAAAAAATAATTTTTTTACTTTTTAGTTCATTAAAGCTTGTTTATAAAAAAATATTTTTTTATCTTTATATTTATTTTCTTTTTACTACGAAGTAACATATAATTTAGGCGAAACTCACAATAGCTTTTAAAATTCCGGGCGAAAAAAAATATTTCGGGTGAAATCGGATGAAACTCACAATAAGGCTGAACAAAAAAGTTCAAGTATTATTGACAAAAAACATTTAAGAAATGATCTATGGCAAAACAATACCTAATACAAGTTCATATCGAACACAATTCATATTAAAAAACTTATTTCAGAACGCTCGTTATGTGCCGCGTTATTTTTTTTTTAATTTTGCTTTTCTTTATAACGTAACGTTTTCTTATTTTTTGGTTTTCACCGGAAATTATTTTCGATATAAGTATTTCATGTTTTCACATTTCATCTAAAAGAGCGATCAGTATATACGCCAATGTGTTAAACCAATCCATTAACTGAAACTAAAATCTAATCTATCAGCTATCACACTGAATGCACATTGCGAATTGTAAAATATTACAATACATACGCCAACGGGAATGGACAAACACTTGTCTACTTTCATTTTAAGTCCCGAAAACGAAATCCCGAAAAATTATATAAAATGGAAAAATTGCGCAAATTTTGCATTTTATATATTGTAATTTTTCGAGATTTCGTTTTCGGGATTTTGGCTCTTCGGGAGTTTGGATTTTCGGGATTTTGGCTTTTCGGGATATTGGATTTTCGGGATTTTGAATTTTCGGGATTTTGGATTTTCGGGATTTTGGATTTTCGGGATTTTGGGTTTTCGGGATTTTGGTTTTCGGGATTGTGACCCCTACCCGTTTATATCCACCCTGTGGAGTTTAGAATGAGGATCAGTTCTCCAATCCTTTTCTCGGATATCTCTTTAAAGTCGTCGAAGAAATATTTGCGCTGCAGCAGGCCATCCTCACAGAATGTGAATAAGCGACTGTTGTTCATTCCCATTATTGCAGCTTCGGCAGAAATTGTTATAAAGGATCTCTAGTTTGGCTGCGTTGTCTATGGTCTTTATAGAAGAATTTCCTTTAAATATGTACTAATAAACGGGTTCGGCTTTTGTTAAACAAGGCTTTTTCTTCACAAAATTACCTTAAGAGCTATGTATGCTAGTTGCTACCTATGTATGTTCAAGTTTTTACGCACCTACAAGGCTAAAGCTAGGTTAGGTTGGGTTGGGTGGCTATCCACTTCACGTTATTGATCGATTTGGCTGAAATTTTGTGAGGCTATTATCTATATCACAACCTAAAGTTTCAAAGATTTCATTTAAATAAACTACTTTTTGAGGATGAACAATGTCGAAAAAACAGTATAAAATTGTAACATTTTATTAAAGAGCGTACTTAATTTTAAATTTTATACTTTTTTTACGATTTTATAGGTTTATCCTTCCCTTGCATGTGTCAGAAAATAGAAAGTAATTTTATTTTTGGTAAAAAGATAAATAGAGAAAGAGTGACAAGTGCAGCACTTTTGGACCTCCCGTCAAAGACACCTGTCATGCGACTTCTTCAACATCACACTTGAAAGAATTGTTCGAAACTCACAAGCCAACACACGAGGAACGATCTTTCAAAAGTCCGTTCAACTACTTGCATACGCCGACGACATTGACATCATTGGTAGAACACAGCGAGCTGTCACCGGTGCGTGCGCGAGTATAGAAATGGAATCGGCTAAAATGGGTTTAGCGGTAAACGAGGGCAAAACAAAATATATGCTGTCAGCAAAAATGGACACCCAACATCGACGAATTGGACAAAACGTCACAATAGACAGCTACAACTTCGAGGTAGTAAGGGACTTTGTCTACCTCGGCTCTGCCATAACTTCAAAAAATGACATCTCGTCGGAAATCAAACGAAGGATTACTCTTGCCAACCGCTGTTTCTTTGGGCTAAGAAGGAAATTGAGTAGTAAAGACATTTCTCGATCGACTAAGGAGACTCTATAAAAGACCCTTATCAGCCCAGTCTTGCTATATGAAGCTGAAGCATGGACTTTATCGAAAGCGGATGAAGATATCCTTGGTCGCTTCGAGAGAAAAATCCTTCGTAAGATATTCGGTCCTGGAGGAGAAGATTCAACCACGAATTGTACGAGCTGTACAGCGACATCAACCTGGTCTGGTCTGGAACTGCACATTGGGCGTTTAAGATGGCTAGGACATGTAGAGCATATGGACATCAACGCTCCGGCTCGGAGAATATTCGACGCTTACCCGGAGGGTCAGCGCAGCAGAGGACGACCTCGCCTAAGGTGGCGCGCACAAGTAGAACAAGACCTCAGCCAAGTTGACCTGCGCAACAGGATGCGGCTAGCTAAGGACCGGGCTAACTGGAAGAGGTTGTTGGTTGAGGCCTTGGTTCGCCTGGTACCCTTTTGAGAGCTGGGTGAATTTCTGTATTTTTTCGATATCCGTTAAGGAAATCTCTTGAAGGTATGTAAAGAAGTATTCTCCCAGAATCTTTTTTCTCAAGGGGGAGAGAGCTGGGCAACTGCATAGTAGGCGATAGGGGGATTCCTCCTCCTCCTCATCCATGCAGCTGTGGCAGAAGAAGAATTGGCGACGATTGCTAACCTGTTGGCATGTCTGCCTATTGCGCAATGACGTGTCAGTACGCCAACTATAATGCCGATATGTGCTCTGCTAATTTTTAGCAGGCTGCAAGTTTTACGTTGGTTTAGCTGTGGCCAAGTCTGTCTGGCGCAGCTACACGTGTCAAGATTACGCCATCTTTCATTTGCCTGTTGTAGAGCTTGTGTGGAGATTTTGTGTTTTATTGTTTCTATTGGTACATGGGGTTCACTTTCCGTGATAAAACTTCCCGGTTTTGTACCTTTTTTGGCTAGCTCGTCTGCTTCACAGTTACCAGTTACCAGGAACCCAGCACAGAGTGAGCAAGCATCTGCTCGATATCTCGTTTAGAGATGCGCGGCAGTGCCTAACCAATTTTGATCTTATAATTGGTGATTCGAGTACTTTTATTGCTGCTTGGCTATAAGTGTAAATGAAAAGGTTGCGATTGTACATCGATTTCATCGAAAGCCACTTAGCGGGTCAACGAATAGCCACCTCCGCTAGGAAAACACTGCAGTGATCTGGAAGCCTCAAGGACAAGCTCAGACTGAGCTGGCCCGAAAATACACCCGCTCTTATACTATCACCTGTCTTGGACCCATCCGTGTAAATCTCCAATGCGGATTTGTCATTTAGACAGATATTTTCTACCCATTGCTGTTGGTTGGGAATATTAGTCCTATATTTTATGCTGAATTCTAGGAGCAGTCATGTAGTCTGTAATTCCTGCATTAAGGCTATAGTTATATAGCTAAATAAATAAAGGAGAGTTGCATAGATTTTTTTTTTCTTTGGCTTCAATCCACCCTCCATAAAGCCAAGCAAATCCAAGTTCAATAGCTCGATGGTATGTAATATTGATTGTAACGACTTAGAATTTTATTTTATTTTTATTTCGTCAGTCCTTTCACGTTCACATCCTCTTTGGGATGCAACGAGGTAGAAAAACTGTTTTTCTAATCACAACTTAAGCAATAAAATTGCCTCAATTATTATGGCCAATAAAATAAAAATAAAAAAACTGAAAAGCACATCCACTGTCCATTGCCAAAGTTCTGATGACACTGAGATTTTCTTTCTTTCTTTTTTTTTTTGGTTGTATTTCGTCCTTTCTCGTCTTCCAATCTGAAGTCATCGTCTACAAGGTTATTCCTTAACGTGTCCCTCTCGACATCCTTAAACTCACATTGAGAATCCATTAAACTGAAAATAGCATCATAAAAAGTTTTTTTTCCCTCCTTTCTTCATTTTCTACTTTCTCCCAGCGTCGTCCTTTTTGGCTATACACTTCTTTTACGCGCTTTTTCTTTTGTCACTTCCGTGCTTGGAAAAAGTTGACTTGGGAAAGAAACTGATGAACTTGTGTGTGCGTCGCAAGTTCCTGACCATTGCATTTATTGACGATAATACCCCCGTCACCCCATCTACTATGTGTGTATGCAATACAGACGAGGATTTTGTCTACTTCGTTGGGTAACATGACAGCGGGGAGGCTGGGTGGAGGAAGTGTTTTTTATGAGAAATCAATGTGAAAGGATTTAGCTGAATTGAGTGCTTGAGTTTGATTTTCTTTTGGGGATTTGTTTTTGTTGTTCTTATTTTAAGTATATACCTCCTCATGGAATGACAATTAACTGTTGTAAGATAGATCCGTAGGGCGAAATTTTATTTAAAAAGGATATCATGTCATATTCTTTTACTGTTGACTTCGAATCAACTTATTTATTCAGAAATTTTGAGTATTCCCATACAGGATCATAAGTCTACCTACTCCCAGCATCTCGTTCATACGACCACCGTGAGCGCGTTTGAAGCGATCGATTCTTTATAGGCAATTTTCCACCACTCTTCCACACCATTTCGACCGGAACGTTGGCGATTTCGGGTTTAACATTGTTCCTGAGCTCCTCTTACGCTGTTGGCTTATTGGCATAATCCAATGACTTAACGTAACCCCATAAGAGGAAATCCAACGGCGTTAAATTGCATGAACGAGCTGGCTATTCGAGCGGACCCGTTTTCGAGAGCATAATGATCACCGAACTTCAATAGATCAATCGTTTGACCAACTGTGTGGCATGTGGAACCATATATCACTGGAACCAAATATCACTGATACCAAGTCCATCCAATTCTGGCCAAAACTGGTCTTTCAACATGGCACGAAAGGGAATTTCATTCACCGTAGCATGGCGATCCAATCACATCTGCGTCCGGCGTGAAATCCACACCACATGGTCACTTTTTGTGGATGCAATGGAGTCTCTCGAAGCTCATGTTGGTTTGTTGCTATCAAATTACGCATATTGGCAAATTCGTTTAACCAAAAATTATCTTAGAGCCTAGAGCCGTGTCACAATTTAACAAACGACCCAACACCCAAACACAAATTCACTATTGTAACAGATCGCCAAGCTGCAATTAAAGCCATAAATTCGGCAATCACCTCATCCAAACTGGTAGATCGATACCAAGAAAAACTCAATCGCCTGTGCAATTGAGCTACAGTCACTCTATATTGGGTTCCAGGACATAGTGCAATAGAAGGCAACAAGAGAGCCGATGAACTAGCCAGACGACGGTCAGCCCTTAACAGCCTACTATCGGGAAATACTTATACTCTAGGTAGGTAGGTAGATAGGTTCTGTTAACGACAATATACTCTCACACTTCTTGAGCCTAGCCGGTGTCAGGTGGACCACCCTGACAAACTGTCATATATGGGGCAGTAAGTAAGGGCACTGGCCATGAAAATGAAAAAGTGTTACTTATTCATTTTCTGTGGAAATGTCCGGCTCTATCGAGAGCTACCCAGTCGCGAAAGAACCCATTCTATCATCGATTCTAGAAGTACTTCTCGGTAATGACAACTACTTCTCAACTCGATTTTCACACGTGGATAGCACGCATAACATTTTACACAGCATGTCATAGGAGGGAGGCGATCGCTTCCATTCTGCATTACCGAGTAACTACCATAGTCATGACTTCCATGTCCTGCATTACCGAGTAGGTAGCACATTCATTGCTTCCATCCTCAATTATTCAGTAAATGAGACATTCCTAATTTCCATATCCTGCATTACCGAGTAGGTAGAAAGTTTATTACTTCCATCTTCGATTACACTGAAAGGGGGACTTTCACGACATATGTACATGTACATCCCACTTAAAATAACGCGTTGGAAAATAATAGGGCATATAAACATAGGGTTTCTTAATAATTTTTTTCATTGATTTTCTTTTTTTTCTTTGCAAACAAATATTTTTGATGTATCGGTTTTTGGAGTTTTTAAAAGCTTTCCAGATCTCCGATGACAGCTCCTCCCCGTATTTGCCAGTAGCTTCTGTAGAAAAGAAAACTATAATTTTAACAATAATAAAAATGAAACGGAAAACACTGAATTACTTTGAAGTATGTCCAAAACATTGCTTAGCTCTTTAAAGCGTAGCTTTCCCTGAATTCTATCGTACTTATAGGCATTCACTACGTCACCCAAAAATAACTTGTTGATATGCTTGACTAGGCCGCCTCCTTTAATAATATTTTTAATGGCTTCAACCTATGAAGCAAAGAGTTTTAAGTGGTTATATACAGTCAGAATTTACAATTTTGAGTAACTTTTTATTCACTTCAAATCACAAATTTATTAAAAAAATCAACTATCGCTTCGAAAATCGCACCCGGAATGATAATATGTATTACGATCGAATGATGAAATTAACAAAACTCCCGTAACAGCGACGCAACGATTCCAGTTAGAAATATGTTTTCTTAAAATTCCTAAAATTCATTCAAATCAATAGATTCTCTTCTCCATTACCTTTCATCGACTGGGTAATGCAGTGGCATTACTTAGTAACGAAATAAGAATGCCTTACGGAAGAACTTCACTAAGATTGTAGAGGCTTTATTGATTGTAATGAAGTTTCATTCTATGTTCAGTACTGCAGAGCCCATTACTTAGGTAAGGCCCTACCATTTTCGCGTCTGGGTAGGCAACGCATACGCTTACTTGGCAAACCTTTATATACATAAATATAATTTAAAGTGATAAAGTAAGCTTCACAGGATTTTCTATTTTGCATCTACTTTCGTTAAAGCAAATAATTTTTTCTTTGGAATGGATCTATTAGTATAAGGTAAGAATTCCTTTTTATATTTTATTTTGGGTATGATAAGTGTAACTGTACAAGTGGTGGTACTATGAAAGCGGGGGGAAAAAAATTCAAATAGAAATGGATTCTGTGTTTTGTGTTAAACTTTTAACTATGTTCCCCCAAGACCCCCCAGTATATAATGTATTGCCAGAAGGGCTGATTTCTGAACTTTTTGATGCAAGTTGAATAAGCTGCGGAAATTTGCGGATTCAGATTAAATTGAGCTATAAGTGACCATACCTCTTTTTTTTCAGGTGCTATCACTAAATGCTCTTTTACCATTGTACAACATGAAATGTCCGATTTTATGGTAAAAATTTAAAAGCCAATATTATTTTTCCGTAAATTTTTCTTCAATCAAAATAGGATCCGTTGGCATCTGTGATATTCTTCCGACGTGATACAAGGTCGAATATTCCTTTTTCGTAGAAAAGCTGATTTTGTGCGTCTGTAAAGCCTTCAAAGGTGTTTTTTGATCTCTGCTCGGTTTCGGAATACCTTCTGCCGACAAAACGACTTCAGACTGCGGAAAAGATGGCAATCCATTGGGGAAATATCAGGAGAGTGCGGGTGGATGTGGAAGAATTTCAGATCCCAACTGCAACAGTTTTTGCACCGTTACTTTTGAGGTATGGGGTCTAGCATTGTCATGCATGGTATCGGACCATGATTATTCACCAATGCATGTTGCTTTTCAGCCTATTTTGCATGCACTATGTCGATTTCCTCACAATACTTGACTGCATTTATCGTTTCCCGTGATTGAAGAAATTAAAAGTGGATTGGTCATTAAAATGTTCACCAAACTGTCACCATAACCCTGTCTGGGTGAAGACCTAGTTTGGGGGTGTGTTTTGGTTTTTCATCTGCATCCAACCACTGCCCAGATCTTTTACGATTATCACACAGTCTCCACTTTTCATCACAGGTGACTATGCGGTGCAAAAACGGTTAATTTTGGTGCCTTAAGCTCAGTGATGCACAGATTTCTAAGCGGCGTAGTTCAATTCATGGGACACCCACGTGGCGAGTTTTTTCACTGTTCCTATTAGAGATATGTGTCGGTTTATTATCATGACAGATACCCTTATGTTCTGTGCAATATGCGGTACCATTTTTGTTGGGTCTGATTCTACCGTTGCTTTCAAAATATTGTCGAAAATCGCCGAGTCTGGTTTTCCATTTTCAGGGCTAAGATCTCCCGAACGGAACCTAGCAAGCCAACGTCGAATGTTGCGTTCGTTTACCGCTACATCCATAAATACATCATTAATGTTTTTCGCTGCCAGCGACGCGTTATGTCCCAGATTAAAATCGTAAAGGAAGAGAGTCCAAATTTGAACGTCGACAGCATGGTAAATAGTTCCTAGAAAAAAATATCGGTACTTGTAATGAACCCTAAAATTCTCACAGGTCAAGCACACATACCACTTTATTTTATAAAAAAAGAAAATTTAACGTTCTGACACAGATGTTCAGTGTTCACTCGAGAACTTCTTATTTTCGACTGATCGAAAATCGGACATTTCATGTGGTACAATCTAATAGAATGTTATGTTTACTTGATCATACAGCCAGACGTCTGCTTGAGTATAAAAGATCTGATCTGCAAACTTTTTCGCCAGATTTTTCTAACAGCCTGGCATTTAGTCTTATGGAGGACACGGCATGCAAGGTAATGCTCGTTTTTGAATGATTCTTGTGTTTCAATTAACTTTATACCAGAAAAACTGTAAGTCCTAGGTAAAAACATTGTATGGTGAATTTGTAGGTGACATTATGGTGCATGAAAATAATACTAATAAAAAGAATGATAAGCACACTGTCCTGAGATAAATACGATTTTCACAAAAATTGGTAAACATTTTTTTACAAAAATCTATGTTTGAAGACTAATAATATCTAAAAAATTAAAGTACGCATGGTAATTTTTTTTTTCAACTGTGATAGGCACTAATCAATTGTATATAAAATGAGCCTACTTTGGTTACTGTAAGCCTAATACGCTCGAAGTTATGATTGAATAACTGTTGGTAACTTTTTTAAACACCCTGTAGCTCAGTGGCTGTTCAAGATAGACCCCCACTTCCAAACGATTTTTTTCATATCATTAACTAATGAATCAAATCCCAAAACATGTATCCCAAACCGGACCACCCTGTATACCGGACCGTACTGTACCGCACCGTACCGTTATCTCGAAAGCGTGACTTGATAGAGCAAAACGGATTGCAGATTCGAAATTAGCTCCCCCAAATTACTCTAACACGCATTAATTTATTATTATTTTTCAATGAGCAAGTAATTATGACCACGTTTGTTCGAGAGTGGAACAACTGTGCGGCGCCCTATTGGACTATTTGGGTTCTCTTTCCATCGAATCCACCACTTCTATCTACCTACCTAGAGGGGTACTTCTAAAAATCACCGTGTTGTACTACTATTACCGTTTTTCAAAGGACTTGACAAACTTTGACCACTTTTGTTGAAAATTTAAATTTAATTCCCTAATATCAAATGTCCAGTCCAGTCCAGTCCAGTTCTGATGAAGTCCATCATTTGTGGACAAAATTTGTTGAACCTATGAAGTCATGTCATGTGTAAAACAATACCAAATTCGCTTGACCCAACAGAACCTCTATATTCGTCGTCACACATGCATATAGAAGCATGTATCCAGTATCCATCTACATATATGTATTTCGGATCCTACTGCCCACTAAAGCAATTCAATTTTCTATCTGAATAGCTCGCATTCGTGCAGAAACCATTTACCGTAATTATTATTAATTGATTTTATGGTAAATTAATTTTATTAGGCGCACACTACATATGATCTGCCACAAGAGGGGGTTTATAGACTTGTTTTCAATTTGTCATTTTTGTCAAAAGAGAACTCTCATAGTCGGAGTCAATAACTCAATCGAGTGCTCAGTGGGTGGCAACTGGCAAAGTTTGAGTCGTATTCTAACTGACATGCCGATGTGGATGCCGATGACGACCGAATGGCGGCGGCGGTACTTAGAGAAGCTTCGAAGGAAATTAAGTTGAAAAATTGTTTTTTCTTATTTAATTTGTTTCACCTGTATGTAAACTGTCAACAGGTGCACAATGTACTGCCTCTGCCATACATCATCAGAAGTGTCAACAAACTCCGGACGCGTTCGACTTTAATTATAAATAGGTAGTTACCGCCGCACCGCATTTGGTCGTCGTTGTCGCGTCGTCGTCGTTGTGTTTGTTTGTAAACAAACCTCGCACAGACAGATGACACATTGGCCACCGAAACGATGACAAAGGTAGAGAGATACCACCACACAATTGTTGGTTACGAGTGGGAGAGTGCTAAGAGGAGCAGCACCCCAAACTGTATTTCGGATTTACACTGAGTCAAGTGCTGATGGTGGCGGCTAACACAATTGCCGCACACTCACTTACGGTAGAAGCGGATTTCGTTTAATTACTATTCAAAACCGTGTTTACTATTGACACCGTTGGTTCATTTCTCATCCGGTGTTGAGGGTGGCATCTGTAGAACACAACAGCAGAGTGTTAGAGGACAGTGTTAGATAGTTTGTGTATCTAGTTGAAGTAATTGGGGGGGGTGAAATGTTTCGGGAGTACTGGACAATTAGTAATTCTTTCAGAATTTTAATACGCAGATGTGGAGGAAAGAGTTTTTGTCTGTGGGCAGTTCTTGCAAAAGAACGAAATCGATCTGTACATACAAACACTCTACAGGCTTCGGAGGATTAAATTCGAAAGTGATAAAAATTAAAGAGATAATGACTATCGTTGTATCACAATGATATTTAAGAGCTTGAAGAAGGTTAAAGTACTGGTCTACGTTAGAGCAACAGGAGCAATGTGTACTAAATCTTCTTCAATTAAACCTACTTCAGCAAAAAGCGTGCTGTGGCTAAGTCAGCCCGAAAGCTATGGAAATCCAGCCGAACAAGACACGTGCAAATTCTATACAAATTCATGGGTAATGTAGTAAGTACTGACTACACAACATCCATCTCATGGCCGATTTCCATTTTTTTCACCAGACACTTACTGAAAAAGCCATCTCCATCTCCACGCCGATGACTCACTCCAAGGTAGAAATCGGAATGAAAAAACGATTAAATGCTTTTTACACCTGAAGAAAGCGACCTCCCTCCGTCGGAGATAGCAATTCTGGTGGATAGTCAGCCAGCGCTTAAAGCAATACGATCACACAGTAAAATCAAAGGCAGTGCAAAAATGTCGCAATGCACAAGGCTAGACTGCGCTGGGTACCCAGACATAGCAATATCGAAGGGAAGAACTAGCTAGAGTTGGATCGTCCATGAGCAACAGTGATGCTGACACACGTCTATACTGCCACCAATTCGACCACTGTTCAACATAATCAACCATAAAATCAAAAAAGAGGCCAACGCTTTGTGGCCCATATGAACCGACTGCATCACATCTTGTTATTTATGGCCAAAACTTGACATTAATAGGCCAAAGCCTATTTTACATCTGTATAAATCATTTATACGCTTACTCACCGGAATAATCACAGGATACTGTGTCATATGTTATACGACAAGCAAATGGGTACCTGAGTTTAACGATGTCTGTAGAAGCTGCAAAGATGAGGAAGAAAGCGATTCGATCCAACATCTACTCTGCTACTGCGCCGCCCTCTAAGAACGACGCCTTCGTACATAAGGCCATAGATTCTTGGTAGACATTGACTGAATGTAAAGATATTGGATCCTCTAAGATTCACCAAGAGCACAAACTGGTTTACGAGTTGGTGGGAAGAGGATTTCACTCCCAAACTATGAGTGGATTCACAATGGACCTTCGGGTCCCCGAGTGGAAATGATTGCTCAAATAATCACACACTCTTCCCAACCTAAACTAACCTAAGGTGAAAGTAGCGGTAGGAGCAGGTATCCTCTTCAAAGTTTTCAATCCATCCATATCTGTTCAGAAAACCGCAATGAAGACGAGACCGCGATACCGCGAGACAGCTTTTTCATTGACAGCCAGGTTGAACAAGCGAAGACCTCCAAGTTTTTGGCACCCAGAATATAACTCTGCACGAGAGGATCCTACTTCCTTTGTCACTGCCCAGCACTGTATCATATTTATTTAAAAAATCTGGAAAAACATTTCTTTCAAGATTAAGAGGAACTCTCCAGAAAACTTGTAATCTGTAGCTTCGGGTTGATTCAGAGATCTCAATTCGAATCACCCACCCAAACAAGGAGCACAATATCGAACTGGCATCACAGTCTTAGTGTGGCATTGAGAAAACATTCTCATCGTCAACACATAAACATAACCTTATTGTATGAGATGTCTTGAAGTATTGGTGCAATTCCAATAACCTGTCATTCGGGTCAGATACTTCAGTCGGAACTCATTTCTTTGCTCTACTCTATCCGAGATGGCGTGGGTGGGCTAGTAGACTTGACTGGCCACAGCCATGTACTATTATTACTCATTTAGCCCGATATCAATTCCGACAGCCTTGAAGGATGAGATCGAGGAAAACAAAAACATAATCGATACCCAGTAGACGTGTTTAGGCTATGGAACAGGAATAGACTCGGACATTCAGACCGGATGAAAACAGATTCATAATAAATTCAGGAAGCTTGTCATGGATAAAATAGTTTAAAGAGACCTGTGGACTACGGCTCTTTATTACAACAAACACATCAGACTAGCGGCACGACAGGAGCAATAACAAGTACACCGCAAGTGGTACTGGGATATAAGTCTTCTTAACCTCCCGCTTGATATGTTTATCAAAGGTAAGGAGAGCCCTCAGACTAAGAGAATGCAATTTGTTTTAATAAACCCCGTATAAAGGAGAAATACATAAACGTCAGAATCCTAATCAAGACTTCGGACTACATTATATATATACCAATCCTACTGCCTCGTGTCCAGCAGCGAAGACTTACTTTCAATTAAGGTGATCAGAGAGGAAATAACGCTCTTCACTGAAGCTAAAAGATGAACACAGGTACTGCAACACTTAATAACCGGGAAACTTTCAGACTACCGGATACATGCAATGTCTTCCAGGCGGAACCACTGCCGACTGAAAAGGCTGCAATATTATTAAAATAAAGCAACCTCGTAGGAGAAAGTCATTCGGGTGGATAGTCAGCCAACTCCAAAATCGATAAGATCAAATACAATAAGATCAAAAGTATTTCGAAAATATCGCATTGCACTAAGGTGCCTAAGGGACCACAAACCATCAGAAAAACCGTCGAGCGAGGAACCCCACCAGGCGGGGGTCTTATTCCCCCTTTTATGGAATATCTCACTTAATTAAATCCTTTAGTCACTTGCTCCTTTTTACAACTAGCGATATCATGGAATCGGCGCTAATAGAAGTATCGAAGTGGACTGACGCCAACGGCCTGTCGACTAACATCAACAAGAAGGAACTAGTTTTGTTTACAAGAGGATATAAAATCCCATCTTGGAACCCACCAAGACTGAAAGGTATGTACCTCAGAATCTCCACGGAAGCTAAATACTCGCGGGCATCAAAATTCAATTCCCAACTAAACTGGAAACGAAACACAGAAGAAAGAATGAAAAAAGGACTCAATGCATTCTACGATTGCAAGAATACATTCGGGAAGGAATGGGGGTTACAACTGCACTGGTGTCCACAGCGGTTGTAAGACCAATCCTTACCTACGGGTCAATAATCTGGAGGGGTACGACTAACATCAAATCCTACCTTCGAGATCTGAACAACGTAAAAAGAATAGCCTGACAAGGTATTACAGGTGCGCTCAAGTCCACACCGCAACTAGGCCTAGAAACGCCTCTGCACCTTCCTCCCATTGATCCCTCCATAAGAAATACGACGGCCCAAAGAGCTCTCAGATTAAGAGATATTGGCAACTGGTAGCCCGTTCATCTCGACACACGCGCATACTGGACACTTTCAATCAAAAAGGACTCATGCAGGACTCATTACGAGGAGCCCCAGCTTAACGTCACCATATACTGCAAGGTCTCCATACTTAGGCGGGCAGATCTGAAACAACTCCGAAAATGCCATCATCGGAATATCCATCTTTTCAGATGGCTCAAAAACAGAGGAAGGTACCGGGCACCGGATCAGGTGTCTTCGCGGAAGCACTTCATATGAACCAGCCTTACCGACTAGCCGACCCTTGCAGCGTCTTCCAATCAGAGATATATGCTTTTAAGAAAGCAGCTAAAATTGTCCTAGCAAGAAAGCTACCCGCAACGGAAATCACCATTTGCGTCACAGCTTAGCCGCACTTAAGGTACTGGACTCCACTTTCGTGAACTCAAAATAAGTAAAGGAATGCCTCACGGCTCTTAGAGTGATAAAACATGACATAGTCTTACTTTGCTGAATACCAGGACATGTGGGAATATAAGGATCGAAACAGCAGACGTACTGGCCAGGAAAGGATATGGATAAAACACTAGCTGAAAGGCAGGTCTTACCGGTTTTCAACACAGTTAAACATCTAATAGACTGCAAAACTACTAATTTAGCCGAGAACCAATGGCGTAACGCCAGCGATTGTACCATAACCCGCAACCTGTGATCCTATTCCTGCTCTCTATGCGAAGAAGCCAAATACACTTACTCGTCGGTGTAGTAACCGGACACTATATAATAGGAAACATGGCCAGAAGATACGGTATCCTTTCAAATGACTTCTGTAGAAGCTGCAGGTATGAGGATGAAAAAGAATCTGTAGCACACCTTCTATGCCACTACCCGGCTCTTCAGGAACGACCGGCGCCTATCTTGTATGCGAGCACGGTTCTTTCACTGCCTGGATGACCTGGCTAAGATACCGCTTACAGACCTAAAGAGATTTATGAAAAGATCGAAATAGTTTTGTTAAATGCATGTTTACATGCACAAATAGGGTATTAACAATGGACCTTTATGGCCTCTGGGTGAAATTGCATTTACTGCAAACGGCCCTCCCAGCCTAATCACAAGGATAGGCTGTGCTGGAAACCAGGACATAGCATCATCGAAGAGGACGAGAAAGCAGACAAACTGGCTAAAATTGAACCAGCTAGAACGACGGCCACAAATTCTTGGCAGACATTGCAGAACCGGGAAATTCAAGGATACCGTATCTTCTAAGATTCACCAAAAGCACAAAAGTGGATTAACTCCCAAAGTATGAAAGCACAATCATCACTTCTGATTTCTGGAGCGCAATGATTTTGGTTGTTTGCTTAGTCTTTAACGTTATGCCTTCGGGATGTGTGGAGAATCAATCTCAACTGGTAAAGCCTCTTAAAAGTAATCACCGAACATGATACAATCGCACGTTCGAGGAAAGCCAGCATGTTAGGGTAGCTAACATACACTCAGCTTAACTCACAATAAAAATAATAATAAAATATCGCTTTGCTGGCCGTTATTTCCAAGAAAAGGAAATCATCTGGTCTCCCCACATCCTGTTTGTCTCCTTCATAATAACGGGATAATCATTTCTGCGTAAGGCTCCTAAGTAATTCACAATATATCACTTTCCCATGTTGTCATCGCCAGAACTTAAGCCAGTCAGATGTGAAGATTGCTAGCTACTTAGTTCCAGTTAACAGGTGAAGTGGGGGGGAAAAAAAATCATACAATGCTTATCCGGTGTGTAATCTGGGTCACCTACCCTCCGTGTGGCCTGATGATGCCAACAAACAAGACAAATTGCATTTTGCCTAACGAACAAAGCAGTACAACTTCACCGTGTCCCCCTGCGGGTGGAAGCTGAAACTACCGCCTAGAAACTTCAACGCTCACCAACAACTGTCGAGTAAGGCTACGACAGCACGTGCAGCAGCACAGCGGTAGCATTAGAAGTAACGGCGAACGAGAAACTTGGTCATTGCATTCAGGAAAAGAAAACTCCACACCGCCACACTGAAACGTGTAGGTATAGACCGTTTGTTGTGTTTACCTGTGGAATAACAGTATACCTGCAACAGCAACGAATCTCCAACGTTGCAATGATAAATTTCTTCTTCCCGCTATACAAAGTGAAAGTTTTTCGATTTAGTTACAAGAAATCCTTCCGACACCATCCGCGCTAGCCTCCAACTATACACCTATACATCTCAGCACCCTAACTTATGCAATCCATTGCTTTGGTCCTTTTTCTTTCGAAACTGTGTTTATTACGGATACATTTCTCTCTTCTCATATCGGTCTCGCAAACGTTAAACTTTCCGTGACACACGCAAGGAATTCTGCACAAAGTGCAACCTTCACACAATTGGACTAAAGTGGAGGCACTTTCCGCAAAGGATGAAGGATGTACCACCGATCGAGTTTACCTACAGTTGAGACCACACACACACACATTTTGTTCGCCACAAAGATGTCTTAGGATTAATCACAGTTGGAGTGTTTGTGATTACGGTCCGTGTGTTGCTCTGTTTTTTTTTTCCTCTTTGATGTCCGACTGCCAAACCAACACCAACGCGCACATAAATTTATTGATAAATCGAAACAATTCCTTCTGCAACCAGTGCCGATAAATCTCGTCTTACCGCAGAGTACAGCAAAACTTGGGATATGCCATTTCTTTGCTGCTTTTCCACTTCAATGATTGAGTATCCTTATCAGGAGAAGCGGAACCACCAAAAAAAAAAGTTACTCTTGCCTTCTTCAGTGTACAGTGTGTTGGAGAACTTTGCGAATGGACAAAGTTTTTCTTTCTAACACTCATACTTACTTTTTTTTTATTTATTCCTTTGAATCTCTATCGAGTGCGTGCGCAGGATTTTTTAAAACAAAATAAAAAAAGTTTAAAAATAGCTGGCCACTGTTGTCCTTACCTGGAACGAGAACGAGAAAAGGAAACCTTTTTAATTATTTTCTTCACTTCGGTTGGGGGAAGAGATGTAAACAAAGATTCTTTTTTTTAACGGCATCTAATTAGGGAAGTTAATACATGCGTATAATAATAAGCCCGTAAGAAGGTTCAAAATTAGCCTTCAGCGAGGAGACTTTTATTTCTTTTACAAAACAAAAATAAAATACTAGAAAGGACGTTTGACATGTCGTCCTTGGGTACAAAAAGGAGATTATAAATATTAATGACTAGCTGACCCGCCCACCTGCCATTTTTGTCTAATTTGGAAAACTTAACCTGTTTCCTCAAAAACGTATTTAAATGCTTTTTTGGAAAGTCGAAATTATTTTTCGAAGCTAAAGTGTTAAAAAAAAAATTTAATTTAACAAACCAGGAAATCGGAGACTCTAATAGACGGGTACCTACTATCACAAATTATTCTGCAGGCCTAAGCTAAGGTCCATTCACAATAACAAACAATATTTTATTAATTAATGTTCCTTAAAAGTTTTTCTTCTTTCTAGTTTTTTGTTTACTTCCACTATGCGTTTTCAAAAAATAATAGAAAATAATCCCTCTAACTCAATTTTTTTCAATAATCCCTCTAACTCGAATGTATTTTGATCGCGCATGAAAATTCGACTTAGAGGGATTCTACTGTGCCTCCACCGAGTGCAGTTTTTAAATCATGATGAATGCGTTTGCTTTTGAAAAAAAAGAAAAAAAAAAATGGGGCTGCAATGCAGTAGAAACCTTCCACCAACGTTTATTTTCAGCGGAACGGCACCACATGGGCGTGTGATTTCTCGAAATGGAGACTTCAATTGGCCGCCGAGATCGTGCGATTTAACACAATTATAGAGTTTTTCCTTTGGTGCTTTGTTTAAGATAAAGTCTACGTCAATGCTCCACCAACGATTCATGCACAAAAAGAAGATAGGGTAACTTCGGGCATTATGGCGCACTTTTTTTGTTTCTCAAATATTTTCAACATGAAATTTTTATTAAAAAACCAAAACAGTTAGAAAATATAAGAAAATCAGAACAAAAATCCGTTAAATAATTATAATAATTCGAACATACAAAGAAAAAGTTAAGTTAAAAATATTTTACAAAAAACCATGATGCCCTATGCATAGGGCAATATGGCGCATCCTCTTGGGCAATATGGCGTGATGCTGTAATCGCGGTTTGATTTGTCACAGCTATCACAAATGTTTTTGAATGAAGTACATGGGTCGTGGGACCACCTACGACTAATTATAATTGTGACTTGGCCTGTAGTTGTCTGCCTTTTCAATAGCCATTCAAAACAGCTCTTTTCTGTTACGTGCGAATCCATACGCTTGTAGTTTCCTTACACGAGCCACAATTTTCTGCTCGTTTTCTACTCCTAGGTATGTGGGAGTACCTAAACATGCTTCCTGTCGTCATCGTTCTAGAGTCTTAGTATAATTTTTTTTACGTGCTTTACATGCGAACTCCATAAGGGCTAGAGTACGCCACAATGCCCCTACGGCAAGTGCGCCATATTACAAAAAAGACGCATATGCACATAACTTAAAAAAACGCTAGATTTTCTTTTACTGTTACTAATTAATGCCACCAAAGCGAATATGATTCACTTCACTTCGCTGTGAACACTAACCCCGTGCGTTTTATACTTAAGGAGCCACACGCAAATGAAAAAGAGCCAAAAATATATGCAGATGACAAAAGTGGGGTATTTTTTTATTTATTATTTTTTTCACTTCCAAAAACTTAACATGGCACTCTACTCAAGTTTTTCCATCGTTTTATTTTCTATAAGTAAACCGGAAATGTGGTATTTACAAGGTGCGCCATAATGCCCCCTGCGCCATAATGCCCGAAGTTATCCTATCAGAGTTATTTACGAAAAACAGCCGCGATTATGCAAAAACGTGATGAAAAAAAAATTTGTGCGTAGAAAGCTGCGCGATAGAAGTGAAACTTGACTTATTGTTGGTCTTGTCAAATTCTTTGATTTGATACCCATATAATGGAGGTCCTGAAGATAACGGTAGTCCGCCATATTGGTGGACCGCCATGTTGAATTTCGAATGTCGTCACTTAGTGTATTGTTTGTCTTGTCAAACGCTATCATTTGATACCCATATTAAGAAAATCGTGAAGATAACGGTAGCCCACCATCTTGGGGTGTCCGCCATATTGAATGTTTCTATGACGTCATATAACCTGAGATACTCTCCGGGTCAAATCGAATCCAACGACACTCTATTTGTTAAAATCGGTTAAGTAGTTTAGGGTTTAGGCTGTAGCGGTAGCGCTATCCACTTTCGTTTTCCCGCTCTCTACCATCGCTTACCCCTCCGAATGCGTCCCCAACCACGAGAGCTCATTCTCCTCTGTGAATATTTTCATTTACTTTTGTCAATAATCATTGTCATTTGTCATTATCAATAAACAGGTATAGGCTATTTTTTTAAATTATTTTATTTCTATACCCCTTTAAATTTCGTCTCTGTGACTATTTTCATTTCATTTGAGTTTCATTTTACTGCCCGACCGCGACATAAGAAGATTCATTTCAACAATTCATCAAAACAATGACTATTTCTAGGCATACATAGGCAGAGCCGACGCGGTTACTCGGTAGATACATATTGTGATCCGTCAGAGGTTGTACTTTAGATTAAAATAAAAATATCATCAATTTGCATGAAAATGTTGCGTATGCGAATGACACATTTTTTCGGATGACCCATTATATGCCGCCGAAGCCGTGGTAATCATTTGGTAGATATTATCATTCTTTTCTTCTACTGGCACTACAGTTCGGTGTGACCCTGTGCCTGCTTCTCGCAACCTTTAGCGTGTGCGTGTTATAATTTTGCACCAATTTCCAAAATTTCAGAGAAGTAAGAAAACTTCATGTTGTCAACAAAAATTCTCTCATTGATCGTTCCAACGATTGTTGCCATTTACTTTCACTGAGATCCTTTGCTGCCTCTTCTAAGGTCATTGACAGGATGAAATAATTCATTCGCTAACACCCATTATTATACTAAATCCTCCGACAGTTTAAAAATTCACTTAAGATTAAACTTTTTATTATACCTAAATTCATTTGGCGATGGAATAAAAAAAAAAAAAACCCGGAACCGTAAAATCCTTTACCCATCCTTGTAAAAATGTGCCATATTGAAGATTTGCATCTGCATGTGTGGTAATCGCTGCACAGGACCGTATCACATATTTATGCATATTTTTTTTATTATTATTTTCCTTCCGGTGAACAGCTTTTCTGTGTCACCCAAAGAATGTTATTACCCAAAGGAGAGACAGGACGAACACGTACTCGTACTGTGTGCTTTACGTGCATAAAAATGTGTCTCACTTGAGACAACGAGTACCAGAATGAGTACATAATGTTTTCTTGAGAAATAACCAGAAAAATGGAGTTTAAAATTTATAATCCTTACGCTTCTTCGGCACAACAGACGCAAGAGTTAATGAGCGATCACGAAACAGCTCTCCATATTTTATATACATATATATTTTTTTAAGGATGTTTTAAGTGCACAGTGGTACAGTGGCTGGAAGTGCACACTCAACAGATATGTACGTATATTTAATATATGAGTGTGTGGATCGAAATTAAAAACCTAATTTTAATGGTTTCATTATAAGGATTAACTTTATCACTTTTAAAGTTATTTTAAGTACCTAGCTACAATCTACATGTATGTACATAGTATAGGTATAAATTGTGAGTAAGTTGCACGGGTAAATACTTTCAGGTTAAAGTTTTATAAGTTTATGCTAAATTTGATGAAATAGGTAGAGTATAGTGTGAGTGTACCTTAACCAACGTTGCCGCTCAAGTATATTTGAAAAAGTAGTGAGAAAGGCGTCAGTTAGTAAATATTCATTCGATCTGAATCTCTTTCCCTGAAGCCACCGTTTGAGGTTTGGGAACAGATAGTAGTCGCTGGGAGCCAGGTCTGGGTGAGAAATCAAATCGAATCGAAATTGGTCCAATTCGGCCATCGCTGTCAAAGACGTGTGTGCCGGTGCGTTCAGAACTTTTTTGTTCACCATATGAGGCAGTTTTTTGAAGTGAATACTTCTTTAGCAACGTATTTGTTTTTGAAAATGTAGCGTTACGATAAATGTTTGACGATAAATGTGTTACGATAAAGAGGAAATGATTCCATGCAGGGGAAATGTGTATACAGAAAACATCAGCTCTCTGTCTGTCTGTCTGTCTGTCTGTATATCTGTCTGTCTGTCTGTCTGTCTGTTTGTCTGTCTATCTGTCTGTCTGTCTACATGCATCTGCTGTCTGTCTGTCTGTCTGTCTGTCTGTCTGTATGTATGTATGTATGTATGTACATACAGCTGCGAGCAAAACAATAGCAGTGCCACTGAAGAAGAGGCATAAATCAAAAATACAACAAATTAAGCAATAGTTTTTAATAAATTTTACCAGTGGCATAAAATGAGTTATTTTCTTATAATATCTACATTTATTAGTTTTTGATTTAATTAAAATAAACTAACATAAATGCATTTTGTCGAAAATAATTTTAAAAAAACAGGCCGAGCAAAAAAATAGCAGTGCTCTTTCTTCACCAGCTTACTTGATCAAAAAAGTAAAAAAAAAAAATACTGAACTTAAATAAATTAGTATGAGGTGTTTTTAAGGATATACTAGTCCTTAGTGTCGTGGCATTTATTAATTACTACAGCTGCGCAAAGCCGTTTTAAAGAGTCTACAAAATGCTGGCACCTTTCGGGTGATATTGATTTCCAAGACTACTAAACTACCCCACACAACTAGTTATTTTTTGGTTTTTTGTGCAGTACATTATCTCTTATATAAGGCCTATAGATTTTCAATGAATGGAGATCGGAATATTGAGCAGGTCACTCAATCATATTATCCTGAAACCATTGTGCTGTTCGGCTGGTGCTTTTCAGGTCGTTGTCCTGCTGGAAAACCGGTTTTCGTATCATTTCGTGCTCGGCATATGACACCATGATGTTCTGCAATATATCAACGTACGAGTGCTGGTCCATTATACCTTTATACCAATATATTGGATCAATACCATACTATGAAAAGCATCCCCAAATCATGGTACTAAATCCACCGAGTTTTTTAGTTTTTATTGTGAATCTTGGATCATATTTTGTATTGGGTGGATGCCTGACATACAGCCGAGGTACTGTTTAGCCATACAGAAAGGTTTTGGTCTCATCAGTACACATTATATTCCTCCACTTCTCAGGAGGTACGACAAATGCTTTTTCGCAAACCTCAGCCCATTTGATACATGCATTTTCTTGAGAAGTGGGACTTGTTGTGGACTTCGAGCACTGAGATTGTGTTCCCTCAGCCGTCTTCTAAAAGTGTGAATACCACATGTCACGTAAAACAAATACACCATCTGGGTAACTGCTACAGAAAGATGTGTCCTAGAGTACCTTACAACACGTTTCACCATTGACGGATGCAGTATTTTGTTTCGGCCGCGAGTTTTGACCTTCATTTCATATTTTACAGCATTGCTTATCATTTTAGCGTTACACCCAAGAGTTCCTCAATTTGTTTGTACGTTTTTAAGACTTTTATAAGCAATTGAGTTAGCTCGCGCTTCTATGGTGTGCAGTGCATTCCACGACCCACTTTTATCGAAACAAAAAAATCGGTTTTACTACAGTTTGATAAAAAATAAAAAGTGGAAGGTTTTAACTTACTTTTCTATAATTTAGATCCAAAATTTAAGTCAAAACAAAATTTGTATACCGAAATCTAATAAGCACTGCTATTATTTTGCTCCCTTAAAAAAGTATGAGATGCACTACCGATTGATATTTCAACGCAAAAGTGAGGGCTTACCATTGCAATATGGCGTCACGTGAACGACATATTGTTGATAAGCAGAGTATTACAGTAAAAGTCGCAAAAAATATAAATACAAACAAAATATTAAGGAAACTCGTGTTTTCAAAGTAGCACTGCTCTTATTTCGCTCGCCACTGTATGTGTCTGTCTGCCTGTCTGTCAACTTCTATATTAATTGACGAAAATGATTCATATTCACAGTTTATGTTGGTATAGTGCCTAAAGAAAAAACTACAAAATCTGGACCCGATAGGTGGCGCTGGTGTCCAGTAATTAACAAATTCTATATTAATTGACCAAAATGAATATCAGCTGTGTATCACTATATGTAAACATACATATTTTAATTATATTACACATTTTCTATCGATTGTAGGTACTAGACAACTTTCTTCTTCTCTTAAACATTACACATACACAATTGCTTTAGATTGGAGAAGTATTCACTTCCCCCGTGAGCTTATGCGGATGAGGCTCACACATTTTTTTCTTTATTTCGTCGTTCAGTTTGTCCAATAACGCTAACGCTGCATAATACTCTCCTGTGACTGGTCTTCCCTTCTGCAGATAAATCGATGAAGATTTTGCCATGTGCATCTCAAAAAACGGAGGCCAATAACTTCCCGGTCGAGCTTTGGTCTTTTGGTCGCTTTGGTCAGGTTTCATGGTTTTCCAGCCACTCTGCAGACCCACTTTTTATCCATTGTAACAAAACGTTGAAAAGTCCGCTCGATTACGCTGCAACAACGCTAAACCGACGCGTTGAATCATCAGCGCGCTTCTGTTTTCGGCTTACGGTCAGCAAACGCGCCGATAGCTTTTTCATCTCCCAAACATCGTGCAAAATGTATCCCGCCTGTTTTTTTTTTTAGATACCCCTACGGCCTCAGCTAACTCGTGCAACTTCACTTTTCGATCACTCAAACCGATTCGATGCACTTGCTTGACGATTTCCGCATTCGTAGCCTCTTTTGGCCTTCCAGAGTGAGGTAGGACTTCGTTGCTTGTACGACGTATTTTAAGTTCCTAGGCCACCGATAAACTGTTGTTCAGGAACGAGCAGATGTGGGATAACATTTCTACAACCGTTGCAATTATTGTTTGAAAATGTTTCCCATCAAGAAAACTATGTTTGATCAAGATGCGATACTTTTGTTTTTCCATTATTTTTACTACGGCGAAAGTAGCGTCACTCAAACGACTGTAGCTTGCAAAAGAATGGATGAAATATCATGGAATTGACAGACTAGTCATGATCATTTCTTAGTGGCGCCACCTGTTGAAAAATTCCATTAAAAAAATTTTTCAGCCCACGTAGTATATTATGCAACGCATGGCATAGAAGTGGCTACGGTCCGATTAGCAGCTATCCCGATTAAGGAGGGAAATTTCCATGTAAAGTAGCTAGGATCGCATGAAGTGCGGTCCGATTACAGAGTATCCCGATCAGCAGGTTCTACTGTAGTTGGTTTGAGCACAAGACCGTCCCTGAAGATACATGAATATGGGGCATTCTCTTTTTTTTTTTTTTTTAAAAAACCGACCAAGTGCGAGTCAGACTCGCGCTCAAAGGGTTCCGTAGTTTTAAAACTATGTAGTTATATTTTGTTTAACTGTTTCGTTTCGTTAACACAAAAAACTAAAAAGACCCACCTCTATATTTACTTTACAAACTTATAATAAGTAATATTATTCACTATGAGAAATTGGATAGACATTGAACGCGGCTGAGTGTGTAGCGTGTACAAACCTTTTTTTTTAGCTGTACTACTCAGGTTCGTTTCCTGGCAAAATCCGTATTTTTATTTATTTTTTTTTTTATATGGCAGCACAATTTCGGATAGCCTTTCATTTTCCCAAAATTATTGTAAATCGAAAAGTGGTAATTTCTTCAAAATTGGTCCAGTAATTTATTAGATTAGCTAATGAGAGATTGAATTTTTCGACATGAATTTTTCAAAAACTAAACAACTTACGAGATTCGTTATATTTTTCTTTAAAAATATAGTTAATCACCTATAAACTATGATTTTTTCATATTTTTGACTTCAGTAGTTTCCGAGAATACCGTAGGGAACAATTTGGTATGATATTTTGCACATATTTTTGGTAATAACTTCCAAAGTTTCTAACAGAAAAAATTAAGAAAAACATTTTTGGAATCTACATACAGTTAATCACAAAAGTAAGTATACAGTATGGTATACGAAGTTTATTGAACGAAAACAACCACTCAGATAAATTTAAACCAAATAAGTGATATGTATTTGTTTAGTAACTATTATAGGCACTTTATATAAAAAGTAAAATTACCTAAAAAATAAAACAAAGTAACAAAGATATTAAAATTAAACGAAATTTATAAAAAAAACACATCACAAAAGTAAGTATACACCTCAAAGAAAAAACAAAAAAAGACAAGATATTGAAGTAAGAAATGAAATTAATACCTAGCAGGATATCCTTTGAGTTAAAAACAGCGTTCATTCTGGACGGCATTGAATTGACGAGCTTTTGGGTCACGTCGGGGCCTATTTTGGCCCAGTTTTCTTGAATAATGGTTTCAAGCTGATTTTTCGTTCGAATATCATGTTTTCATATTTCAAGTCTGGTGATTGGGTTGGTGTTTTAAGCTGGTTGCGTATATGGTATAGCAGCCATTCTCTAACTATTTGAGAACTATGCTTAGGGTCATAATCTTGTTGAAAGACGAATGACCCTTCCAAGGCCAATTTCTGCGCACTCTGATGGAGATTATGTTTGAGGATATTTGAATATTCAAAATGATTTATGTTTCCTTCTACAAACACCAAATAACCCACGCCAGATGCCGCAATACACCCCCAAACCATTACGTAATCACCACCATGTTTTATGGTTCCAGGTTCCAGCCATATTTTCCGGATTCAACTTTGTATTCAGTTTTCGCCTTAACTTGATGCGCCCATCCGAACCATAAATGTTGAATTTGCTTTTGTCTGTAAATATAACTGTGTTCCAAAAGGTAATATCAGACGTTAGACGGTTTCTGGCAAATTTAACTCGCTTTTTACGATTCACATAGGTGACAAAAGGTTTTTTCCTGATGGATCGATCGTTATACCCAGCATCGCGCAAGACACGGCGTATAGTTCGGAGATTGTACTGCTTTTCTGCTTCTTTGGTAATCTCTGCTTGTAGTTTTGGGGTACTTTTTTTAGGATCATTCCTTACTTTGCGGACAATAATTCGCTTTACTACTTCAGTAAAAGTACAGGGGCATCCACTTCTAGCCCCATTTTCTATTGTACCGGGTTTTACTTTTTTTCTAAACATTTTTTACCGTTGCAGGGTTTTTGTCGAATAGTTTCGCCACTTCTCGAATGGATTCCCTTCCTTAGAAAATGTTATCACCAAATTTTTAGGGTCAATAGAGAGCTCTTTTCCACGCGGCGCCATTTCCGGTAGACGCATTGAAATTCGTTATCGAAATTATCGAAACTGAGTAATTTCTACTCTAAAACAATTGAATTGAAAAGAGCAGATTTATAACAACAAGTGGAAGTGGTTACTGACCCATGTTTTGTGCTCAAATACCATGAATTTATACTTACTTTTGTGACGTTGTTTTGGTATTTCGTCAGACAAAAGTTATTCTCCTCTAGTTATACCGTTAATTTTACTTTAGAGCAACTGTGCAAATGTCAAACAACAGACATGAGGTCAGACGGATAATGGTTCAAACGAAATACCCTGATTTCTTAAGACTTTTGGTACACTCACATAGGTGTATACTTACTTTTGTGATTAACTGTAAATGTTTCGAGCCCTTTCGAATGATTTCCCACTTGATATATTTTTCAGAATTTTTTTTTTGAGATTACATTTTACCCGCCCTGTATAGTTGTTTCACAATATTTTTGAGTAATATGTTGTCCATGTATGTGGACCACCGTAATGTAAATATATAATGTGCCAAATTTCTAGGAAGAATGGTTCCTGATGTTTTTATCGTGACAGACATTTTTGAGTTAGAGCGAACTTATAATGGTTCCGTATTACCATATGGGTTCGGAACCCTAAAAAAGAAAACAAAAACATGATCTTCACTCCAGCATTAGTTTCACAGAATAAATGCCTAATCTGGGGGATAATAACCCTTCGCCACAGTTTAATATATTTTTTGTTTGTTTCTATGATTTCAAATTAAAATTCGAAGACAAATATACCCACTTTCCCCCTTTTAACATGATTTACAGTCAACAGGAAGAAACCAACACAGAGAATATACTTATACCTACGTATGATTAGAGTAAAGTCCTTATAAGAATTCTTCAACCATCCAATTTAAACTGACCATACTTCCTTCCCAAAGCCCAAACGGCTCGTTTCGATGTTTTATTTTCCACCCACAAAAAAAGCATAACCAAAATACATACATGTCGGGTATTATAGCCAACTACCCTTACAGCCTGCCCATCAAAAATTTATAAATATAATCCAAAAATTTCATGGTGTGTAAAGCAATTGAAACTGTTCGCTCCATTAAATTAATCGGAAGCCGGGGAATCCCTTTTTCACCTATACACGCTCAGCCAATGACCCACTTTAGGAGTAAAATCATCAATTTACTTTGTCGACTATAAAAAAAAAATAATTTTATTGCCCAATAATCGTAAAAAAAGAAACACATAACATAACTGTACAGTTAACATTTAATTGTAAAGAATTTGTGTTGTGTTTTCTTTCCCTTTTGTTGCTGTTGTTGTTGTTGTTTGTGTTGGGGAAAAATAATAATGTTGGTATTTTCACTACACTACTCAGAGAGCTGCAATTTCAGGGTGTTCAAGGAGACGGTGTTCCGCTCCAATGCAATTTCCTGTTCGGAAGCGAGTTACTAGTTGCATGCATTCACTATTATTGGTTTCTTTGAAAAGACGTGAAAGTAAACTAGGTTCCCCTTTTCTCTATAGTTACATTGGCTGATTTTCGATGTAAAATCAAGTTATTTGTTTGCTCGCGATTTTATTAAAGTTTTGTTTATATTCCATAAAAACAGGGAATAAAGTAAGCATCGTTAACTTCGGTTGTAACACCGTTTTTCAGATAGCTTTGCTTAGGCAGCTCAATGATTTTAAACAATATTGAGTTCGATAAATGTAGTTTTTTAGTGTTAACGATTTGAGCAAATATTTAAACACAGTTTCCGTTAAAGCAATTTCATATTGCTGTGGTCGCAAGGTGCAACCGTTATTAGTAGGACGCTTAGCCTACTTCATCTCGTATAGGAAAATCTTTTATGGATTTTCTTCCATGAAGCTTGGTATCAGAATGATCCTCTTACTGATTTATATTAGCTGGCAGTCGCACTTCTGCCTAATCTAATATTTATTACATCAAAAGTAATTTTTTCTATGTATGACTAATTGCCCGAACTAATGGAAAGTAGCAGAAGCACGTTCGAAAGTTGAAGTTGGCTCAACTTTGCGCTTCAGCATATATATTCATACTACAGTTGTAACTTCGCATTGTGTTCGTGCTATAGGGTTTAGTTTACGTATACATATTTTAACTTTGACAGCGCTGCATACTTCAACTGCAGCTTCACCATTATGTTCGGCCAGTAACTGATACACTTTCTAAATATTTTGTTTAACACTATTAGATCTGTATCGTAGTATTCATACAACTAACAACCATTATCAAAGATTCGCCAGGGCAAATTATGCATCAATAGGCAAATAATTAAGTACTCGTGTATAAGTACAAGCACTAGTAGTAATTTTGGTCGATTTTGTAACAAGATTGTTAGTTTTACAGTGAAATTATCAATTTATTTTTTTCAGTGTACCTACTATGTTTCAACTAACTCTATGCGTGTTATCCAATTAAAGGGTTACATGGGTTTCCTCGGGTAAAAAACGGCTTATTTTTAGATAACTATTTTTTTTTATATAAGAAATGAAATATTTCATTCAAACTTTTTATTGCCTTAAATATGACGTCATTTCCGGTGACCCTTCGGAAAAAAGGTTATTGTGCGTTGACAGCAGAACTTATGACAGGATCAACTGAGGTTAAAAAAATAAAATAAAACAAAAAATACGTGTTTTAGTTTGTACCTTAAACTAGAACTTGGACGAAGAAAAAACAAAAAAAAGGGAAAATTGGATTTTTGGCAGACATTTTTACAAAAAATTTATAAATTTCGGTAAAATTTGCTTTACATTTTTTTTTTAAATAGTTGCATTAAAAAAAAAAAAAATCCTTCGTCCAAGTCCTTGTCAATAATATCTCAAAGACCTGTGCAAAATTTCATCAAGATTGATGCAGTAGTTATCGAGAAATCTTGACAGCCGACTTTGAAAATACAGTTTCGAGAAAAACGCGTTTTAAGTGACAATAAAACTGAGCCCAACTGGCGTTGAGCGCGCAACTTCTCAAGGCTCTATCTCCGAAACATTTACTCGGATCGACTTGAAAATTTAGGACAACATTCTAGAGATCTTGTAGAACTTAATAAGACAATAAACCCATGTTCTGTATTATTAAAACTTTTATAGTTGCTTTTAAGACATTTCTTATAATTCAATGTTTGTGCGATCAATTTCTTCAGCCTACTGCCAGTATTATGCCTTTTAAAGGCGATTTTGACATTAAACTGATCAACCTAGTTTTATTTCGTGAGAAATACATTTTTGGGAGACATCTGGATTTGAGTCGTCAACCTTCAGCGTGACAACCGAATATGAATACCACTAAGCCATAGCCACCCACATGATCCTGACAGTGAAATTTTATTTTAGGCTAGGTTGGGCTAGGTTAGGTAAGGTTGAAAGGGGTTGAGAGGCTGAGCTATCCCACCAGAGTGGGCTCACCGCGATCCCATAGAATCTATCCAAGGATGTCACCTTACCCGCAACAATTTCCTCAAGCATTTTATCACACTGCCAAATTTTAAAACGAGTCTATTGTTAATTCGGCCTACCTCTTCTTTTTCGTATTTACTTTCTTTTTCGAACAAGATGTGAAATGTCACACTAATATAATTGCAGAAAAACAGATCAATCTCGTTTGTTTTCCAACCAGCACGAAAAATCTGAAATCTGAGAGTAAAATTTGAAAAGCTCAATCGAAAACGACATTAGTGCACTGTTGCACGCCAGTTGGCTCAAATGCAGATCGAGTGGCAGAAGGTAGAGGAACATGTCCAGTGTGGCACCTGTGATGGCAGCACCAGCTGTTCTATGTACTGCCGCCAATCTTGTCAGCGTCGTTTTCTTATCTGCCGCCTTCCACCAGACTAGTGAAATTCGGCTAATCGGTGCTCACTTACTGATATGCCCATTTCTCTATTTTGCATAAAGCTGTTTTCTAGTTCGATTCTGCCAATGCACATATGTAATTTTTTACTTTAAAAAATAAAAATATGTGTTTTAGAAAAGTGTAACGCGTTCCCATATTTTCTGACCCATTTTTTCTATATTTTGCTCCCAGCCTCCATCCTTTATCCAATTTTGGTGCGTTTCGGGATTGATTAGCATGAATCTTGGAAAATCAACTTTTGGAAAGAAGTTGGTGATGTCAGTAAAAGTATCTTTAAACATTAGCAAACGTTTTTCAATTTTAGTATGTACTCGGTTCGAATAATGACATAACCGTTTACTTAGGCAGTCAACTGACAATAATCACTAAACGCCTTACTAACTGAGTACTTAAAGCCGGTTAAGTGAATTGTAAAAATTACTTAAAAATGATTTACAAAGCAGTCTACGCTACTTTTTACCCCAACACACAATTTGCAAATGACTTATGACCATTCGGTACATGACTGTAGTTGCACGATGTTATCCTCGATGCAGTCCGAGTATCAGCAAAAGTTGAAGTGAAAAAGTGAAATCTCTCCAACTCATCTGCATAGATTTACATTCGATTAGAAAAGAGCACTCGGAACTTACTTTGTAGCCATTTTATGGTCAAAGAATGCGTCAAAGTGGAAACAGGCCATCGACCATAGTATATAGTAGCCGAGGAGTGGCATGCCATAAAGACAAGTACCTAATAACCTCTATCCTCTTCTTCGTCCAGATGAGATCCACTAGCAAACAAAAAAACGGATCTCCATATCCGATATGGCACATGATAGTTTACAATTAAGAAATTGCTTTTGGTAATTACCTAGACGGAGCCTCGGTACTGGTGGCCGTATCATATCCACTATGGGATCGTATCTCTGGCTCCGTATGGTCATGCGTTTCTATGAGAGATCTCCGTAGTCGTAATTGCGGGGATAAATTTCTTCATCGGGACCATCATCGACCATCATCATCATCATCATCATCATCATCATCATCATCATCATCATCATCATCATCATCATCATCATCATCATCATCATCATCATCATCATCATCATCATCATCATCATCATCATCGTCGCCGTCGTCGTCGTCCAAAGCGGTGGTATTCACAGAGTTCTCGGAATGAAAAGTGCCCCCATCGAATGTGTGTCACGTGTTCAATTCATTTTCTACGATACAAGATAATTTATTGATGACATGAAGTCGTTACGATGAGCAGCGGCAATAAAAAAGTGCACTTTACATTCGATGCAGTTGTGTTTCCATTTGAATAGAGACTAACAGAGTACGAGTACAAGTACTAAATGATCAAATGGTCATTAATTCGGATGAGAAAATATGGAAATTTTATAAGACCAGCAGCAGGTGTACCGGGCAATTTCGAATATTTACTCTAAACGGAAAAAGAGAAATAAATGTCCTTTTTGTTTTACGAAAAATTATTACTTTAGGATCTATTGCAGTGGAGTCTGTAGTCCTTGTGAATCGGAGGATGTTGTGAATGGGTCGAGCACATCTGTCATTTTGGCCAGAGGTTCTGTTTTTTTTAAGGGGTTACCTACTGCCGCAGATAACCGTAACATTTAAATGTATTTCTCAAGTTGAAAGGACGTTTTTCTTCAAAACTGGTGGCAAATCGAGATTTTCATTTAAACCTCAAAGTTCAAGTTCCAAGGAAATCGTCAAAAATCACTTTTTGGACAGAATACCTGGTAAAAGGATCTCTATGGTAAAATTAATACGAAGGGTATTTGTTGAACATGCAGATATTTATTTAGCCAATTTTGAAGGCCTTCATGTACAGTGTGGGTAATGCAATGCTTGATTTTCTATGGCACCCTTTTGGATGATGGGTCCGTGATAGCTAAAGTACGAAACAAACTCGTCTTTAGTAAGCTCTAGATCTTTCCGCACTTGTTTGTGTGACATTTCATTCATCTGGAGGTGCTCTTCACGTATCCTTTGCTGCAACTGAACTTTAGTGTGATGTTTTTGGCTTCATAGTAAAACCTTTCACAATTCGTGACTTTCAAGTGGTTGGAACTACATACATATATCAAAACTAGTCAAACAGAATTTTAGGACTCATTGCCATCTTTACAGTTATAAAGATCTCTCGATTAGAACTGTTTTTCAGATTCTTAAGCTTTGTTTACTAGGAAGTTGTATGAAATCTCCGTCTTACGAAAATGCTTCCAGTTGAAAATCCAAAAATGTGCGGCCATAAGCCAAGGCATGGATTTTAAACGATCAGTCATGTATTATATTTGTGAAAACTGCTTAGTGGGCCACATGATCGAGGCTTATACTCCAAGTTAATCGATTCCAAAGCAAAGGCAAAGCATCTAATTTCTAAATTTTCGAAAAGGATTGACCCATAGTAAGCCGCTATTCTGAAAAAAGACTAATACTTTAGCCTTATAATAACGAGTTTGGATATTTTTATGTAGGTATATTAAACGTGGCGTGCTTTGGACTAATGTGCATGCTACAAGTTCAATCCCAGCAAACACCTAAACTTTTTTTCACGGTGCCACCTCCTTCGAACGTCTGACAAGCGTTCAAAGAGTACCTTTTGTCACGATGAGCTTCCCAACTCGCGCCAAAAACTTCAGGTCCCTTGATTGGTTGGTTTATGGGGGTGAGGATTACTCCTCTTCTCCTCTAGGCCATAAGTCGGGCCTTCTGTGCTCCTCTCTAGAACTGTGCTGAGAAAAAAGGGTTGGGATGTGTGTTAGTGAAAGGGGGTAGTGTAGTGGAATGGAAATGTTGGAAGAAATATGTGAATTCAAGAAAAACGCTCTGTGTATCGTGTAAACTCCAATGTTTTCGAGAAATCAATAGATCTGAGCGATGTCAGCCCGGGTAGGATGTGTCTTCCCAGGTTTCTTTGAATTATTGAACATAGAGCAGGACAATAGCAGAGAAAGCGTTTTATACTTTCATCTTCTTCTTCGCAACCCGGGCAGTTGCTGTGCTTCACTAGTCCCAGTCGGTTAGCATGTTTGTTTAAGTTGATGTGTCCCGTATATAAGTCCAAATGCAGTACTCTGCCCAAATCCAGTACTTTCCTAGACCGCAGTGGATTTGGAATTTCCATCATTTCTTTGGCAGCCTTGCATGTTTGGATCTGACTCCACAGGTCCTGCTCTACCCCGAACTGTAGCGCCACCTAAAGAAAAAAAGAAATAAGATGCTGTGTTCGGAGAAACTCTTCCGTAGTTGCTGGAAACAACGTACTTCCACCACTTGAGCTGTGTCATCCATGGAAGAATAAGTGCATTATGTTTCCACGATATTAGGCTCAGAAATCATAGATCTGAGAGGTGCCCTCATATCACGGAACAACGGATAGGATTTTAAAATTCCTCAATTTCTGAGATCAAGTGATTAGGATTAGACACTTACCAATTAAATAAGATAACTCTTTGGAAACTCCCTATTCCCATCGTCATCCATATGCCACTTTCTTTTTTGTGTGTTTCTCCTTTAGGTAAATTTAATTTAAGTCATTCCCATGGTAATCGTTGGAAATCTCCGTAACTTTTAAAGCTTCATGAAACTCCTCTCGCAGAGGAGTTATATCCACAGCCCGTGTTAATTCTCATCCAACGAAAAAAAAAAGATTCACCAGCACAGAACAAAACTAGCAAAGTTAACTCATCCCTGAATTCACACTCTAACCCTAGCTGATAATAAATCTCTTCTGTGAAGGAAACAACTCAAAGAAAAAAAATTGTTCACACATACACATAAAGGATTGCTGCGTAACGGTTGGTAGGAAAAGCGGTTAAAACAGCTTTTACCCCCAAAGAGTGAAAAAAAAAAAAAATAAAATAAAATAAAATAACCTCCACCAGCTTCTACAACATTACGTTGAGATAATGTACTATGTTCCTCTCCTTTAACGGCTGGGATGGCCGAGGCCGATGCTAGATACACATTTTGGGTCAGTAGATACCTACTCCTGAATGGATGCTTTCATACTTCACCATGGTAACTGAAATTTCAGCAAACTCCTGCAAAACATTCGGTGGCTAGATTATGTCAAATTAACTGAGATACCTTCATGAGTCATATCCGAAAGTTCATAGAACAGAACACACACATACGAGTAAACTGACCATAAAGGAAGCATTATATTAGTAGCCCCCCGTTGTAAGGTAGAAAAATGTGAACATTTTGCGCTCATTTCCTGTCAAGGACGTGGGTTTTTCGCTGATAAGGATGTGCATTATTTTCAGTATTTTTTTTTTATCCCACTCATAGCAGCACGAGTGTTTAACAAATTCAAGGACTGCCGCAAGGATTTTATTTTTGAAGGGAATTATACTCTTGGTTCCGGTCCGATTAGAGATACGAAGCTGACAGATAAAAGTTTTAGATTGAAATACAATAAACTTTCCCGTTCTAATAATGTAATGTAAAGACCTGTCAAACTGGCTAATACCCAGTATGTACCTAGAGCTATAAAATATGACGTGTGAATATTCCCTGCGCTTATCTAACTCTGCGCTATCGGTCGGAAACGATTTTAAGCGGCTGCCATCATCATAAGTTTAAACTTAAATAATAAATTTAATGGATAAAATTAGCATACGAATAAGTTTTACCTGTTTAGTGTCCACATAAGCCACTTTTTAGAATGACTGCATAATAATGGACCCCATCTGCTAGACATTTTTTAAAAGACAAAATCTTTAAGTATTGTACTTTATAAGTATCGCATGCTAAACAGTGCTATTACAGCCGAGCACAAAACTTGATCACGAAACGTTGTATGAATGCTGCAAATACATATTAAAACCACGACAGAGCTTATGCCAAAGATACCAAGCTAACTTATTTCTAGCAGTGACTTAGATCGTTGAATTGGTTTGTTTATAGCCTATAATACTCCTTAAGGAATTATTGATCGAATAGTGATAATTTCATCATCATATACATAGGTCCAGTGGCTTACGAGTTAATCGGTCGCGAAATTGACTTTTTGACGTGAATTTCTCCAAAACTGTGAAACTTATGTCCATCGCTATAATTTCCGTTCAATATTTAGCTAAACATCTATGTACAAACCATGATTTTTTCATATTTCATATTTCAGTTGTTTCGGAAATAAGCGGGGATTAGTATTTTTTCACACATTTTTGGCAATTACTTTTAAAATTAAAAATTAAAAAAATATTTTCGAAATCCTTGCTTCCAGCCCTTTTGAATGATATCCCACATGATATATTTTTAGAATTTCTTTTTTCATTTATAACATACCTATATTTCGCCACCCTCAACCTAAAGGTCTTTCACAATATTTGTATGTGAAACTAGCCTTAAATATGTGGACCACCGTTATGTATTAATAATGCCAAATTTCTAGGTAGAACGGTTCTTGAGCTTGTTATCGTCACAGACATTTTCTAGTTAGAACGAACTTATGGTTCCGTATGCCTATATGGACAAGGGACCCTAAAACGAAGTTATTTGGATGGCAAAAAGGAAAGAAAATTATTCACAACAACAAAAACGAGAAATGTGGCGCTGCAGAGTTTCGATTTTTTGTGATCAAAGCAAAGAAAAGCGGGAATGGTGACAGGAAATTGTTGCTTGTCCCTCATGCTATAATTGCCAGATAAAAGATTCTGCAAAGAATATTTAAAATATTCATAGGGCCAAGATAACATATCTTGTAATTACAATTACAAATCTTCCTTGTGGTGCACTTTTACAATACAAGCAGTGCAGCGGCTGGATTTTATTTTAAGAAGCATTTCTCCAATGACTGATTCTGTACTGGAATTTTGAATAAAATCCATAATACACTATTTCTGTGGAAGTATTGCATTTAACCTACAATTGCATTAGACCAGACCAGAGGACGAACTTTGAAATACGGTGTACCTTCGACAATTATACGCATGGACTATGACACCGATATCTAAAGAGAATCCTGACTTATAATGCTGAATAAATAGGCGAAGGAGAAACAGTTCAACTCCTTTTTAACTGCCATAAATATAACATATTCGCTTGACTTTTTTTGTTGGAAAGTTTGCGAAGAGTGGCAGTGGAGCATGTTTTTTTTTTCCAATATTTTGTGTATAAGCCAAGTAAAATAATACATATTTATAAGTGCGTTTCGCTAGCAAAATTGGTTGAATTTCGATCACATGCGATACTAGTCTTAATAATTTAACATATTTTTGTTAGTTTTGAAGTAGTAGTGTTGTTTTCTTATATCTAAAGATCTAAAGCGTGGCATAGTGGGCTACTACACATGCTGCCCCGGGTTCAATCCCAGCAAACACCTGAAAAGTTTTTTTCGCGTTGACACCTCTTTGCCATGATGAGCTTCTCAACTCGCCATTCGGAGTCGGCACAAAACTGTAGGTCCCTTCCATTCGTGCAAAAATAGAACATGCACACACAAATAGTTGCGACAAGCAGGGTCTGGTTCACCCCGAACTGTAGCGCCAACTACAGAAAGAATGCCACATTTTAGAAGGGAAGGAAACCGGAATAGCTTTGAAATGGATATCATAATATTGCTTATGCTGCAATGGCACTGTTCGAGATACTCGTAGCTCTCTTTAGCTGCACAAATGTGGTCCTGTGGGATTCGTGACCATTCTCGACGAAGATCTGACTTCAATGTTTGTAAAGCGTAATGGTGCTTTTTATTTACACGCAAATGCTACAACTCAAGAACAATGGCTGGCTGCTTTGAATTTTCATTTGAATTACATATCAAATATTTCGTTAAAGTACTATGCTGTCATCAGTTCTGTCAACAATGTAGCACTTTATTTGATGAACCCGTATATGATCTGAACAAACAAATAAAACTACGAATACCCGCATTATACAGCGATTTCAAAAGAATCTTATGATCAAGATCAACCATATTAAAAGTTTTGTCATCCAAATCTTTCTGTATAATGGAACAAAATCTAAGAGCGCATCTTCAGTAGATAGAACCCAAATTCAATTCAGCCCTGAAAGCTTTTTTTGAAGAGATATTCCGAACTCTGTTTTGAACACATTTCTTAAGGGGGCGATACATGTAAAAAAAATCGAATTTTCTTTTTTTTTGCATAAATAGTTAAAATAACATCTCAAAAATATGGCCGTAAATTTTTAGAATGAAATTCGCATTATTTATTGATTAAAAACACTGACCTTGGGGTCTTTTGTATTGACGACTCGTTCTGTGCGGAGTGATTTAGTCAGTGACACAAAAAGAAATTCTGTCTTATCCTAAAACTGAAAAACGTGAATCAGCTCGTGCTTTGAGACCACTAAATAGAAAATTCCATGCAAATGAACATAGTAATAAAGAAGAGGAAGATACAGAATCTTTGAGTTTCTGTGTGTCAAGTCAACACCATGCGTTTTTTTCGTAACTACTTTTTTTTTTTAAATTGGCGGGCAAGATAACTGGAAAAGTTATCAACCGATTCTTATGAAATTTAGCACACGTCTTTTCTATAGTATTAGCTTCTAGTTGAACCTCAAAAATGCCATTTTTGATCCAAAAACCATCGAAAAAAGAGTGAAAAATCGGACTGTTTTTTTTTCTGAGGCGTGCCAATTTACGATTTTTGGACTTTTTTCTTTTTTTATTGGTTCAACTAGAAGATACATATTTTATGAACACGATTAAAACCAAAATTTTTGATTTTAGATCGCTGTAACAGAAGCTAAAAATCCAGCCGATTCGTCTCAGGAGATCAGTTATTACGGACTACGGCGGCCATTTTGAAAAAAAATCTGATTCTTGTATTTTAATATATAATGAATAAGCATACTGAATTAAAAAACGATTCATTTATTCCTTCCCTTTTAAATAAGCCTCTGAAAAATGGTCAAAATTCAGGCGGTTACATGTATCGCCCCCCTTAAAATGTGTGCTGTCTTCTCATTTTGAGGAATGTTATACAGAGAACTTTGTTGATTTTGTTTGGCCGCCATTGCAAATTTTGAGAGAAAATGTTCCCGACTGAATTGTGTCAAAAATTGGTGATATTGAGTGGCCCCACGATACCCTGATTTGACCCCACCCGATTTGTTCCTATGGGGGTACTATGAAAAATGTACTTAAAAAAGGTCGCCTTTGCGCCACGGCCAGCGGCGGCCACTTGACCGACATCCTATTCCATATAAAGGGTGATTTTTTAAGAGGCTGAGAACTTTTTTTAAAAAAAAAACACAAAAAATTCGAAAAAATGAATGAAATATTTATTTGAATCGATAGTTTGAGCCTTGCAATTTAATGTTTAAAGATAATTTCATGCAAATGTTGACCGCGGCTGCGTCTCAGGTAGCCCATCCGCTGAGTCCAATTTTGGCATACTCTTTCACACATATCGGCCGGTATCTCACGAATGAATGCATGGATGTTGGCTTCCAGTGCGTCAATCGAAGCGGGCTTGTCCCTATAGACATTAGCCTTGACATACCCCCACAAAAAATAATCTAATGGTGTCAAATCGCACGATCTAGGCGGCCAATTGACCGGCCCGAAACGTGAAATTAACTGTTCACCAAACTCGCCTCGCAATTGCGCCATTGTTTCGCGTGCTGTGTGGCATGTGGCACCGTCTTGTTGAAACCACATATCATGCAAGTCAAGAACTTCCATTTCGGGCAAAAAAAAGTTTGTTATCATCGCTCGGTAGCGTTCACCATTGACAGTAACGCTGCGATTCGCATCATCTTTGAAGAAATATGGCCCAATAATGCCGCCGGCCCATAAACCGCACCAAACAGTGGCTTTTTCGGGATGCATTGGTAGCTGTTGCAATGCTTCTGGCTGATCTTCACTCCAAATGCGGCAATTTTGCTTATTTACGTACCCATTCAACCAAAAATGAGCCTCATCGCTGAACACAATTTTTCGATAAAAAAGCATTTCGAACATTTCGAACCGAGCACGAATTTTGATAGTAAAATTCAATAATTTGCAAGCGTTGTTCATTTGTAAGACGATCCATGGTTAAATTGCAAACCAAACTGAAGCTGTTTGACAGTGACACAAGGTACTAAACACACGTCAGCTGTCAAAACCAGTGTTGCCAAAACCAAACCAGCTAAAAAATCACCCTTTATAATGCTTAGGACCATTATATTCGATCAATAAAATATTAATTATAAAATTGTATTTCATTTAAAAGTTATTAAAAACCACATAAAAAGCACCCTATACATACATTACTTTACCTTCTTATTTTGGGTGAATTTGATTAATTTCCTTTAGATTAACTAGACTTTCGTACTCATTTATATGTACACGAGCGTCTCGTTCATATATACATATGAAGTAGATTTTCTGTCTTCTTTTTCGTCCTTCTAAAATATGCCTCCATTTTCCTTGAAATATCCTCCTTCAGTTAGGACATTTTCCCTTAAACATTTTATGAATACCCAAATCCATGTTTGAGGATAAGACGCTTTTCAGTTTCAAGTTGTTGTGGTCAATGTAGTTCATGTTCCTAGAATCCCTTTTACAAAAGAGTAATTTTCACAAAGCTCATCTCCTCTTTCTGTTTATAAATAAATAGAAAATTCCCAGTCTCAAACTTTAGCAACGATAACAGTTCCCATTCATGCGTTGTATCTTCACCATTCACCTGACAACCGAATAAAGAAAACTTCCCAGTGTCATCTTGTCTTTTACTTCATCCAAAAAGAAATGCTCCTCCTTCCTATCCTAGGTATAAAAAGCAACAAAAACGTAAAAATAAAATATTTGCAAAATTCCAGTTCTTTGAGCCGAGGTATAATGCAGAAAACTTGTCAAACCAGTAATGCACAAAATTAGCAATGCAGTTGCCAAACTTTTATCTAATATTACACTTTGACAAGGATGCTTAAACTTTAAATGAACATAATTGAACGAAACTTTTCAAGAGGGTACATTCATGGTTTTTCCTACTACGTTGCTCCTTTTTCTTCTCCTGTTTTGATTTTATTCTCTCCCCCAATCGGGATATTTGCACCGTTGCTATCCTTTCTTTAACATCAACAAGGTACTCCAGCCAGAAATGGCAGCAGTGGGCAAAGCAAAGAAAAAAAAATCGAAAAAGGAAAAGACTCTCAAGAGAGGACTCTTGAAACAGGCACGAAGTGATTTTTATTGCGGCACTCAAATGATTCAAAATTTGTTCAAGTTTGAAACGACCTGTGATCTATGTATAAAGAAATAACGTGTCCTTAATTATATTCCTTTGGAAATGGATCATATTTCGAAGGACAATTAACCTTGTGGTTGAGGTTTCAAGAAATATAATTTTAGCGATGAAATACTTCAAAGTGGACGCAAAAGAAAATCAAAATGTGGAGGATTTTATTTTTAGGCAAAATTATTTTAGCAGCATTCAAAAAAAGGAGACCAATGGTCCAATGTTATTGGACTAGCATTTCATTAAATATGAAGGTTGGCGAGAAAGTTGTTAGTGTCAAAACAACTTCCTTTAATTGTGATTCTTTAAGTATTTTTTGATAAATATCATTTTATGAGAATCAAAAAGAACGGTTTTTTTTTTGTTCTCACCATCTCCACTTAACCAAACGTGTAGTTAGCCGTGTGACAAATCGTTTTTCTAAAAATGAGAAAATAGTTCCGCAAAGGGATATATGTACAGTAGGGTATGTCATTAAGTATGGTTTGTTTTTTTTTTTTTAATCTAATACCTCTCAAAAGTTGCATTGGGATCCTAGGTGTCAGAAAATGTGAAAAAAGTTCCAAGTTTAATGTACTTTTGGCTCCCTCAAATTGGTTGAAGTTTCGTAAAAAACGGTTTTCAGTGCTATGTTCGCCCATTGCTCGGATATGGTTTAGTGTTAATTTTTGCTAAACAAATTACTTAAAATTAATAAACATAAAGTTTATTTGGAAATAAAATTAAAAAAAACATCTATATTACATATTTTTATATTCAATACCCACTGTTGGGCGCAATACGTTTTGGGGTGTGGGGAATAGGTGGTTGTATAAATATGTTTTTCCTTAAATCTTTTTGTTAGTTGATTAATATTTTAAAATTGAATATACAGTCGAACTTCGATAACTCGAACCATCACTTGCCACAAAAAAAATTCGAGTTATCAAGTAGTTATTTGCGAACATATATTATACAAAAAACGTAGGGGAACATAATTATTATAGTCTGTTATACATGACTGAATTGTGGATTTCTTATTTTGATTTGCAAAAAAAAAAAAATTCAATGCAATTTAAACCATTATATACAGAATTGGTTGTTTTTTCATTTGTCCTTAAATATAAACGCAAGATGCTTGACGAATTTGCAACCAACTCGTTTGAAGGTGGTTGAATCAAATCTTCCTCCATTACATCACTGTCGCTGTCATCGTTGTTGTCAAGCTGTGCAGATTCGGATTCACATTTGAATATCTCGACAATATCTTCATCTGTTGGAAACTCCGACAATAACAATATCGTCATCCACCTGCAGAAAATCTTTATACGTAACACCATGTATATTTCTGATATTTTCCCAAGCTTCAAATTCCACCTGCAGTTGAATTTATCCCTTATTTCTTTCGTTTGAGCGTTCAGATATGAAAATCAAAGGAATTTCATCCTCTTCCTCCCATTCAAAGTATTCACCAAAACCGGCTTTTTTAAAGCAATTAGAAATGGTCTCAGACTTAACGTCAATATTCCACGCATTGGTTTTTTCATCAACACAGTATCTCATAGTAATGTTAGTTTTTTTGTTTTCTTCAAAATCTCAACATTGTAGTGTGTGTCCCCTACTAACAAGAAATTTCACAATATTCTTACTTCACACATAACGAAATCAAGATTTTCTAAACGTATGTATACTAGGTCATAGGACATACAAACACAGTGCCCCCGAAAGCGATGCATTCTATGTAAAACGAACATGTAAAAATACGCAGAATTTGAGAATTCCCCTTCAGAATTCGACTTATCGAAGGTGACGCCAAATAATCTCTTCGAGTTATCAAGTCATTCGAGTTATTGAAGTTCGAGTTATCAAATAAAAATTACATGTAGATTTCAGTCTTGGCGCTATTGCCAGCCAATTTCATTCGAGTTATCAAATATTCGAGTTATCGAAGTTCGACTTATCGAAGTTTGACTGTATTTACTTTATTTGAACCTAGCTCAACTAGTTTTTTTTTAGCATATTTCTTCAATTTCTTCGAAACTTCAAGGTCGTTGAGGGAGCCAAAAGTACTTTCCAAAATGAAAACTATAGATGTAGTTATTGATTTTAATCATCAATGCAACTTTTGAGAACTATTAGACATGAAAATTCTAAATTTGTAAAATATGACACACCCTAATGCACAGTGGTGGAAATTCCCATAAAAACATTTAGATTTTTGATGTTTTTTCAACCAAAACTTTACTGCCCTGATAAATCTGTTGCATCTGGATTGCAAATTCATTATTACTTAAAAAACAAAAGTGCAGTTTTATTCAGCAAAATTTAAAAAAAAATGAAAATAATTGAAAAAAAAAAGTGGAAATTCCCATAAAAACAGATTAAATTATATGAAATACTTCGAAAAAAGAAAGGTTTTAAAAGGAAAATCAATTTTTTTAAAACTTTCAATTTCTCGTGGAACCTCCTTGTCCCTTAATTACAGCTAACATCCGCCTTGGCATGGACTCGATGAGGTTTCCAGCTCGGCTATCGAAATCGACGTCCATTCCTCGATTATTGCGGTTTTCAGCTGCTGTACAGTGTCGAATTGACTCGCAAGTATTCCCAAAAGGTTCTCTACTGGACTTAAGTCAGGACTTCTTGCTGGCCACTTTAAAGTTGTTATCTGTTTCTCCTGAAATCAGCTCATCATTTTTTTGGAGACATGTATGGCAGCGTTATCTTGTTGGAATATGAAGTCTATCCCACACAATTCCTCTGCTCTTTCGACCATCAATTCCTCTAACACCTGAGCATAAATGTCTGAATTCATTCTTTTTGGAACGAACCCAATATCCGTTTTTCCACTCGCTGAAAAACCTGCCCAAACCATAATGTTTCCACCTCCAAAGTTGCGGCTCATTCTAACATCTTCCGGAAGCCTTTTATCGTGCCAGTATGAATAAAAACCGTCTGGACCGTCTAAATTAAATTTTTTTTCATCACTGAAAAGGACTTTTCGCCACTCAGCGGTCCATCTGACATGGCTTTCAGCAAAGTTTAACCTTTCTGTCTTATGAGCAACGGTCAGAGGGGGCTTTTTGCATCTTTTTTTGAATATTAAGTTGGGATCAGCGTTTAAAATCTGTCGTACGCGTCTGCTTGTTACAGGCAAATTCAATTTAGCGACAATCACACAATGCACTGAAGTGTTTTTATGAGAATTTCCACCACTGTATGTATATACTTTCATACAAACCAAAAAAATAGAATAGCCGCATATTCATGAATTACAAAATACCGACTTTGGAGAAAATAATATGTAGTTTAAAATTCGAATTGCGAATTTGCGCAAAATCGGAATTTTGGAAGTCGGGATTTTGTAAGTCGGGATTTTCTAATCGGGATTTGTAATGCGGAATTTCATACCCAACTCGGGTTATTAATACGCAGCAGTGGTGAATTTCATCATCAGGACTACCGGGCGAAAATTTAAAAAAATGCCTCCCTTCTTTATTTGTTGTGAACCAGGACGTATTATAAGGGTCATCCAACAAGAGGTGTCATTTTAAATCAACAGAAAACTACGGCATTGTACGTAGCCTGCTGGAGTCGAATTACCGCAATCGAGTGAGTGGGACTCGTTATCTTACTTGTAAATCAGGACGAAAAAAATGTCCCTACTACAAAAATAATCATTTTTTTCTACCAGAAAGGTCTTAACATTTTTAAATTCATGCCCCGTAGACTTGAAGCTTTGGAGCTTTCAGCAGCTTAGCATTTTCTACTCGTCAAACTCTTTCATTTGATACCCATATCAAGCGGGTTGTGAGGAAAAAGTTAATGCGCCACCTTGAAGGGGTCCTCCATATTGGATAAGTTCACTACTACATATCGAACTGTCACTGAACTTATACACGTGTGTAAAATTATAAAATTCCAACTTGCAAGATTTGTAGAAAACAAAACTATTGTTTAAGGGTAAAATGTACCGCGACCTCAAGATCTATTGTACCCCCTAGAAGTCCTAGACAAAGGATCATCCCTCTTCGCTGACACCTAATCCAGGTGAAAACTCCACAGGTCACAGCACCTCATCTGGTGCAATTTCCCTGCGAAATCGCAGTAGGATAGGAGATTGGGCCCTATGAATGGTTCTGCTGTAATTTGGTATTCACCCAAGCACTTGAATCTTTTCTGGGTTAGTGCCCCACAATCCACCAGTATGTGTTTTGGAGTTTCACTTGACTTATTGCAAAATCTGCATGTGTCTTCTTCTGATAAGTCTAGCTTCCTAAGGTTTCCGTTGAATTTAAAATGCCCCGTAAGGAACGCGGTCAGGCTGCGGAGTTGGTTTTTGTCAAAAGTTTCTTGGCTTCTCTTAGACCCTGAGTTTTTGAACTAAGCTCTGTTTGTCTTCTCCAGTGATCGGAGCTCCTCCTTTATGGTGTGTTCCCCTATGCCGCAGAAAGGGTGTGGCAGCCCTTTTCCTGGTAAGTTTATCTGCCGCTTCATTACCTTCTATCTCCAGGTACCCTGGTACCCAGTAGATGATGACGTTGGTTGGGTCGCCCAGTTTATTTAGTTTATCTAGACATTCCCAGACGATTCTAGATTTGATATCTGAGCGCGCGCTGATTTCTTTGATAGCTACTTCACTGTCTGGACATTTTTGCTATGTCGCGTCTGTTGTTGTTGCGTTCATCAAGATTGAGTTTCGCACACCTGTCGATAGCACAGATTTCAGCTTGGAAAATACTGATGTAGCTGCCCATGGATTCGAATAGTTTAGTTCCGGGCCGAGACACTTCTACCGCCGTTCCTTTCTCAGTTCTTGAACCATCCGTGTACCATTTAATGGTTCAGCTCGCTGATTCTAGATTTGTTGCTCCAGTCTTTCTTGTTACTGACTTTAATGTCGAAGTTCTTTGACCAGTAAAATGTACTAGTGCCATCGTCGTTAGGGAATGTCAGAAGGGGAAGTTTATTAGTCATTTAAGTGTAAAACTTATGGCTAATGCATTTTCCTCTTCCTATCCCCTCTTTGGCCATTTTTAGAAACGTCCGAATAACGGATTCATTCACTACCAGGTGCTGTACCTGTAGCAGACTAACAACACAGCGCCAGCGTGTTAAATAAAAGCTTTAAAAAGCACAAGAAAATACAAGATTTTTTTCGATTCTAGTCAGAATAAGGAGACTGGAGAAAAAAAGCGTTAAAGGCGGGAAAGCAAAGGAAGAAAGGATGCAACATTATTTTTGTTACATTACTCTATGAATAACCACATTTTCTGAATTTCTGCAAACGCCGACTAACAGTGTTCATCAAGGCGTCACCCTGGGTGGATACAATGGCGAATGGCCTCTTAATTATCACATTTGACTTCCCAGAACCCCTATCAAGTTTGTTGATTTGGTATTGCTAAGTAGATTCACCTTTGTTGCTACCATGCACTCAGGTCGAAAGGACATCACTAGAATAGGATTCTTTTCTAAAGCCGGAAATCTTGACAGGCAAATTAAAAAAAACCCAAAGTACAGAAAAAAAACCGAAAAAATAAACAGACATCATTTTGAATTTCTAACGAGTCTCTACTCTATCTATCTAACTGGATCTCTCAATCCAAGATAATTGCTTCCGCAATAAAGATGAAAACTGAATCCTTAAACATGTCTACTCTCACAGAAGCAGGGTGCTCTATCTCAAAGTGTTGATTTAAATGATTAAATGCCCATGACGAGGGAATGTTGGGGTTTTTAGGTCAGTTCATTTTGTTTTTTCTTATATGTGGCACGACCACGTTGCTCATGAATATGAATTTAGAATCCTTAGAAATTTTCAATTTCATGCACATAATACGAGCGTATGTATGTATGTACATCTGTATTTCTTTTGCTGAGTTAAGGATTTCTTCCTTTTCTTTTCCGATTGATTGATTCAGGAGAAATGGAAGAAAAATAATTCTTTTCGATTGCTACTCACCCCCAAATGATGATGAATTTTAAGAAATGGTTTTTTTTTTAGGTGTTTATTCGAATGGTATTCGAAATGAATTACATTTGAAAGGAAAGCTGTTAAGTTTATTCATTATTCGAGAGCACTGTCCTTTATAAGTGTAACTATTTTGTGGTAGGTACACACAGTGTTTTTTTGTTGTTTGTATTTAAAATGTACAATATTAAAATGATTCTAGGACCGTGTGCCAATTGCGTTAAATTTTTATCCACAGGCTAGTTTTTGACGTCTGTACAGAGGTGGATAAAATTGAAAATTAACTTCAGGAATGAGGTTAGAGAGTTTGAACTACAGTAGAATTCGCTTAAGACGCTATCCCGCTTAAGACGCTATTTTCAGCCCGTCATTTGAAGAGCGTCTTAAGCGGATTCTACTGTACTTGTAAAACTTAGATTCAGTGGGATAAAAGCAACTGCACATGCGGCGGATGATGTAGTGCTACTTGCTACTGGAAAATTCCTAAATACTATCAGTGAACTAGTACAGAGAGCCTTAAATACGTTTACCCTTTAACAAACATAATACTTTGGGGGCTTATACAACTAATTTAGCTATTTCAAATGATTCATTAGGCGTCTAGAGAATATGTTTCAACAGGAAAATAGTCTGTTTCTGAAACTTTGGAACTGTCACTTTCAACCCTCAGAAAACCGAACTAGTGCTATTAATCAACAAGAGAACAATACCACCCTTTAGGTATGGTACTAAAGGTTTCAGGTATTATGGTACTACCCTCAAACTGTCCGAAAGCGCAAAATACTTAGGGCTCATACTCGACAGAAAGCTTAACTGGAAGCTGAACATAAGAGAAAGAGTGAAAAAGACATCAGTTGCCTTCTATACCCTGCAGTAGGTTCTTCGGGAAAAACTGGGGATCCAGACCACGAATAACACTGTGGATGTACTTTGCGATAGTTAGACCCATACTAACATACGGAGAAGTGGTCTGGTGGCATGCTGCCGTCCAAACCAGCAACCTTAAGGTTATGACCAAAGTACAGAGAATAGCATGCACTGGAACAACCAGCGTGATGAGAGCAACGCCAACAGCGGGGTTGGAAACAATTCTTAAACTTCTGCGTCTGGATCTCTACATGCAGAAGGCTGCAGCAAAAAGCGCTCTCAGAATAAGCCAGTCAAAGTACTGGATACCGAATGCATTTGGACACACCAACATACTTAGCAACTATCTAAGTGTTCCATACTTGGGTTTTGAAAGACCCTTTTCATGGGCATTTTCAAGCAGAGAACAATGGGAGAGTAATGAATTATCAAACGAATCTAAGTTCATCTATACTGAGCTCCATATGACTCCCAGACCACAGCGGCGTTTTCCAAGTTGAGGTTCTAGCAGTGACTAAGGTGTCAATGATGACAATATCCCGAGAAGATATCACAATTTAAATTGACAGCCAGGCGGCCATAAAAGCAATAGCTGCTACACAAATAACATCTAAGCTTGTGAAATGTTGTCGCGAAGAGCTTAGGTTCTTGGTATGCAGCACAACGTAGAACTCTGCTGGGTCCCTGGTCACAGATAGTGATATCGAGAATCAGAAATATTTGTATTAAAATTTTCTGCGGATGAATTCAACTGCTTTCAAAGAAGTGTTGCATATTCAAAAACAAGACATAAATATGCGAAAGGCAATTTCCGCATCTGAGCGTTTGGCCGTATTTTTGAATTTTTTAGCTACTGGCGACAGCTTCAAATCACTCTCAATGCTGTTTCGAATCGTACCATGTACAAAATCAATCATTAGTACCAGAAGTCTGCGAAGCAATATATATGTATTCATCATTTTCAGGCGGCCATGAAATTGCAACTTTGGGCTTCGCTTTGGAATTGGATTTTTTTTTCTTACCTTCTGTCCTGTGTTTTCTTGAACTATTGTTTCATTGTATTGCTTCATCACACCAGCAAATTTAATACATAATATCGTCGAATAATTCCTCACTCATCATATGTGGTGGCCTCTCAACTCGCCGTTCGGAGTCGGAAAAAAACTGTAGGTTCCTTCCATTCGTAGTAAAAATAACACGCACACACAAATGGTTGCGAGAAGCTAGGCTTGGTTCTGTATAGGACTGCTGACGCCGTATATTTATTGTTTTTTTTTCATGTTCAAAAACACTAGAAAATAAATATTTTTAAAACAACTACATGTTCTTTGAAACGAAAAAAAGCGAGATATGTCAATTTATATTGCTAACTGTGGTTGACGCTCGAGTCGTCAACCACTGGTTGACGAAATTGAGTTGGGGGTTAGCGATAGTGTTTCAATTGAGTCGTTTACACTTTACACGATTGATGAAGTTGCGTATATTTTGGTTGACGGAAATTGGAGACAATCTGGGGGTCAACCAAATTGGCGTTGATTGACGTAAAAAAAGTGCCTTTACATGATTGATGTCGATTGGAGTTCAAAAAAGCGTAAATACTGACGCAAATAGTCTATCGTGTAATCCTAGCTTAAAAGTAAAACCAAAAAAACTTCTACAAAAAGATAGGAAATCCCTGTCAATACTGATAGGAGTGTTAACTGGCCACAAAATGCTAAGATATCACACGCAGAAACTACGGCTTAGCGATGATGACATATGCAGGGGATGCGGTGACGAAGAGACTCAAGAGGACACAGCCCATTTCTTCTGTCACTGCCCTAACCTCTGCCAATTAAAAAACAGAACCCTAGGAAAAATTTTCTTCGAACATATCGACGAACTATCTGACCGATCACCGTCAGGTCTACTTAAGTTTGCCAGGACATCCGGATGGTTGGAACCAAAACACTGATACCACGGTTGGGAATACATAATGGGTTCACATGAACCTAAATGTGATGAGGATGTATTCATTCTCGTCAGCCCGCTTACTTAACCTAACCTCGAGAGTTTTTGAATTATAGCTTCGGATAAATAATCAGGTTCAGGAATACATCCAAAAATGGCTGTTCTAGAAGTGCCTAAGGACGTCTGCTAGTTCAGGACATCAGTTTTTATTATTTCAAATTCGGGGTTGATCCGTTGTGATTATCCACGGTCATGAAAGATTTATCTTTTCTAAGTAGCTTTCTTCATTCCAAGAAAAAAGTTAACCCATTCAGTACATTATCCCGTTATTCGACTCTGATAGTACTCCAACCTTATTTCTCTACAAGTTTTCCATACAAAATTAAAACATGCTTAACCTACTCGGATAGGAGTACAAAGACATGAAAATCCGATGTCAAGTTTGGCTGCACCTCAGTCACCCTCAATACCTGAGCACGTGACCCCTTCGTTGTCGTCCCCGAAAAATCTGACATGAAAAGAGGTAATATTACCTACGTAGATAGCGCAATCTGACGATGTGTCTCCGCATCTCGAATGGTGTCTAGTGGAGGGAAAATATTATCATTTCTCAAGATACTTGAACCGCGAATGAAATGCAGTCAGGAATAAGTAAAAGGCACAGACAGCAGCAAACCAACGTTCCCTCCGTCGAACCAGGAGTAATAATAATAACTAACTCAGTCATATATGTATGTATATGTATGTATGTAAGTCTTCGGAGGTCCTACATGTTCGATGACCCATTTAATTTCTCTACACACACACATATACCAAAGTATAAGAAGAAGAAAGAGAAATACGGAAATCTTCTTCCTCCCGAGATTGATGGTTGAACCAGAAAAAACAACCAAGGAAAGCCTTTGCATGGGAGAAAATCTTCCCTGGTTTACTGGTCGTCGTCGTCATTCTTATCCTCGTCGTGTGTCGTTTTCTTTTATTTTGAAGTCAAACCGATATCGCGGAATAAATTTTTAGGTATGCTTCGGTGACAAGAACGTGAAGGTGGGTGGGTGATGGAAATTCGAACACGAAGGCAAAAGTAAATGTCATTAGCTACTGTCCTCTCTCTTTGTGTCCTCATTTACCATGGAAAAGAGAGAGGATGGAGGTGCTTCTTTTGTTCTTTGTACGGTATCGAATATCGTATTCGCTGAAGGTAACACAGTATGATTGTGTTTGAGAAGTTGTGCTGCGTTGCATTTAATAATGTAGTTGTGGTTGTATTGAATATTACCGTTACTTGTCTGCCAATCACAGTGGACGTCCATTATAACGAATATACAGTGAAATCTTCCTTAGGCGGACAGTGACGGTAACAAAATTTTCGTCTGCCTAAGGGAGTTGTCCGTCAAAAGGATCAGCGCATTTTTTTTTTAAATAAATTATTCTTTTTGTTTCTCAAAACAAAAAACGAAACAAACAAAACAACAGAGGTTGGCTGGCAGAATATTTTAACGAATATCAATAAAATACCGAAATGTATCCAAATTTCATAATGGTTCCAGGAACACCGATAAAAATCGCATAACGTTGAAATACTATGGACCTTCTTTGGTCCAAGTGAATCCTACCGAGTGCGGTGCCATCGTATAATAACCTAAACACGCAGGCTGTACTCTCGATATTTGAATACAGTAATGTCTCGCTAATCCGAATTGATTATTGCAAGGGGGTATTCGGATTATCGAATTATACGGATTGGGGAGTACATAGTATGTCATAGGTTAGAAAAAACTCTTATTTTTTTAAAGAAAAAAAATCATATTTATTATTCTTTTACATACAAATATTAAACTAAACTAATTAGCAATCTGTTGGAATAGAAACTCAGATGCACAAGTGTTTAACCAACGAGAAGAGACAGATACTGCACGTATGAACATGTTCAGATGGATTTTGCATGTCCAGTATGCATATAGAAAGAGTAAAGTGACAAATTAACTGTAAAAGCCATCTGTATTCTTAGGTAATTTTTGTAGAATTCGGATTATAGAATACAAAAATTGAGAAGGTTCGGACTGTAGAATACCTAATGGGAAAAAAGCTCATTCGGATTAGCGTGGTATTCGGATTAAAGGTGATTCGGATTAGCGAGACTTTACTGTATTTCTGATTTCTGCCCTTTTGTTCGCCTACCCAAACGATTTAATTGGACGAAGAGTTCGGGTATCCACAAAATACAGAAGATCTTTTGAAGAAATACGTTCACATGGAGTGAACGCGCGGCCGGCGCCTAGAGAGTACTGTACTAAACGTTATCGTTATTTCTATTGTATTTCGTCTTTTCGTTGGCATCTGTAACGAAAATTTAGTGTGAAGCTACAGAAGATTTTTTTGTTTTTGTCCGTCTAATGGAATTAAATGAAATAATTTTTAACAGATATGCTTTTCCGTGTCCAATTAAGGGAGTGTCCGGGTAATGGAACATAAAATGAATGCAATCTGAAACATAAAAGCTTGATTGGGAGCTGTCCGTCGAATGGAGCTGCATGCGTTGTCTTGTGCCTGAGCGCCTCAAGCTTTAATTAAAAGTCACATATCGGTGAGTCGGAAAAAAAATTATTTTTTAATTTTTAGTTACCTCTTCGTGCGCAGAGATTATTTTGTATTTTTAATATCCGGTTTACTTTTTCTTCGATTTCCTGAAATTTAGAGGGCCATTTCTGCGTAAAGTAATCCCGAACAGAAGAGAGCATTTCTTAAAAGCATTAAAAGTTTATTTTGAGTGCGTTTCGTAAATAGTTTCTCTTTGACTTAAATAAATAAAAGATGTATTTTTTTACCGGAAGTACACATATGTGGACTTCTAGCACGAAGAGGATATTATTAAAGCTTGTTTTAAGAAATTATTTTTTTATCTTTAAATTATTTGTTTATCTTTATATTTTTAATCGTAGTATCGATCTAGTTCGTTGACCTTTTCAAGGTATCAGTGAAAATTTTAATGAAATTTCAGTATACCTAAACTTGATACTCAACAGCTACATTTTGCCTATCATACATAAGTAAATAGAATTATGTTATATGTATAAGGTATAACAAATATTGTACAAGATTTACCATTAAGAGATTTCATTTAAAACTTGATTCTTTGACAGCTGTCAACAGTGCACACAAATATTGACCCCTTTCACGTTCCATTGTCAGGAACTAGCCGAAATTTAATCTAATTTCGTTTTCCCCGTACCAACAAAAATTTCGTAGATTTCCATTAAAAATAAAAGTAGAAGAGATAAACAAAATGCTTCTCCCTTCAAATTTTGACACAAAAAATTCCCATTTATCCATTTTATGAAATATATCAAATTACTTTGAAGCTTTAAAGGTCGAAGTGTCGTAAACGTAATTCCTACACGTAGCAAAAGAAATTTTAACAGCTTGCCAAACGTTCAAGTAAATTTAATTATTATTCAAAAGTCAAAATATTCTAATTCTCAAAAAAAAATTAGAAAAGAAAATATACATTTATGAATATTGAACAATATTGCATTACAAACTCTGTGTGTCGAAGGCATATCTTAACTTGTACAGGGTGGCTCAAAATGTATTACCCTATTGGAAAATGTTATAACTTTTGCAAATGGCGGCAACTGTCGGCTTGGTTTTTATATTTATGAAGTACACATATGCAGAATACATGTTGACAAGCTATGGAACGCTACACTCCTCAAGATCGCGGAGTACTCCTGACAATTTTCTTTACGCAATAGTTCGTCAGTGATATCGGCGCAGACCTTCCTACGCCAACTGGTCAAGCACTTAGGCATTAAGCCGCTCGTCTCGAAGATACTGGGACTACGTGCCAGAAGAGGCATAGGAAGGCCTTGTAGTGCTCGTTTCGACGTGAATATCGCCGCTGTTTTGGGCGCTAATTCGCAAAGTTTTAATTGCCGCAAATTGATAAATTGGGACTGGATGACATGTGGTTCCAACAGGACCGGACGGTGCAATCGCCCTTACATATCACGCGATAATGCAGTTCCGCATCCCCTAATATCTCTGTCTATCAGAACAAGCCACAGACTCTGGAAGATCAACAAGAGAATATCCGACAAAAGTGCGAGAACTAATTGTCCGAAGTTCGAACGATTGAAATTGCGGTCAAAAGAGTCCAAATGGTCACCAATAATGGCGGCGCCCACTTGACCGATGTCATCTTTAAAAAGTAATGGTGCGTACAAAAAAACAGTGCTGCCAGTTTAAATATTGGCTGCGGTTTCCTGTTAGTTTTTCGCTTATTTTCTTCCATTTTACTTCTGTTATTTCTTTTATTTATAAAATTAAGTTAAAATTAAAAACTAACGAACAAAATAAATAATTATTTCCCACAAGATGACGCTATAAATCGCACAAGCCACTGTGAATGTGATAAGCAGGGTTGGGATTTGGTTGACGTAAAAAAGTAAAAAAAGGCAAAACAAAAGGCATTTATTAAAAACAAAGAAAAAGGCAAGGACACGTTTGGTAGCGGCAATATGTATTTTTTATAAAGCGTATTAACGTAGGGTATTCGCTAGTGTACGATATTTCCATGTTGACTCTCCCCATAGAATAGACACTAGACGTTTTAAAATGTAATGCATCTAGGAATATATGTAGGTATGCGTATTACGTATTGTGAAAAAGAAGCATATTTGCACATTCATACATACGAGCATTATTTTTTTAGCGAACAAATTTTGAGAAAAAAAAACAAAATATGCAAAAAAGGCAGAAAAAGGCAACAACGGCCAAAAAAAGGCAAAAGAAGGCAATAATAGTATAAAAAGGCAAAAAAAGGCAAAATAAAATACATACATTGGACTCTCGTTAGCTTGAACACGTACGAAACCAGTGCCGTTCAAGTTACTGTATCAAAACAAAAAGTCCTTCTTTTTTTAAATATATTCAGTTTAATTTTGTTTTTGTTGTTTTTATATTTGTTCTTAAGAGAAGTTTAAAAAAAGAATTGTTATTTTAATTTGTTTGGCCTTGCGCAGTACGTTTTGTAAAACAAATTCTCGAAGACTCTGGAGAACTGTCAGTTCCATGAATGGCCTTCGTTTAAACTGGCAGATTCGATGGCTTTGTCGAACAGTTAAACGGATTCCTTATTGATAACAATATTAATTTATCAACAAGATAAGAAGTTTTGTTTCCAACGCGCACTAACTTGTCGCAGTAAAAATTTAGAACTGATTTAGAACTTTCAACTCAGATACATACACAAGAAATTCTATGGGATTCCGCTTTATGAAAGCTGTTAATATTTGTAGCAACATAGGTCCAAAGCGAAGACACAAATTTAAAACGTTTTTGCTTGTCACATTAAATTTCTTCAAGTTTAATTGTTCAACTTATAGAGTACTTAATGGAAACATTCAAGGTATCGAGTCTTAAAAACTGTCCGTTTAAGTTATAGAATACCTATAGGGGAAAAATAGCTTGTGCAAGTTATTGGATTGTTCAAGTTATCGGATGTTCAAGTTACGGAGAGTCCACTGTATATTTGGAATCAGGAGGACATGAAACGTGTTTGTGTAAAGTCGATAATATCTTCCAAATAAGCAAAAAAAAAAAAAAGAGGCAAAGTTAGCAAAATCCTATCCCTGGTGATAAGCTGTTGCGGTAAATTTTACTGCAACAAAATGCATCCACTGCTTTCTCTCCTCTCCCGCTAACTTTTGTACTTCTCCGTGCCTCTTCAATATTCTGGGGAAGTGGAGGGCAGCCGTGGTCCCATCAACCATAGGCCCACTGTCCTAGCATATTGAAATGGCACTAAAACAGGTTTCTCCGAGAAGAGACAGAAGGTCTCAACAATAAAGACTGATGGTCTAAGAGGAGACGGGCGGTCTCAGAAGTGACGGGCGGTCCTTCATAACACAACATTAAACGAGCAGAGACAGACAAAAATAATAAGTCGACAAAACAGTACGAGACAGATGAGTCTCCGCCGTTAACAACAAAAGAAACAAACCAAAACATACAATATCACCAACACAATAACTTATACTAAACAACAATAAACATAAGTAAACATAAACGAGACGGATGAGTCTCCACCGCCAACAAAAATACATCACCAAGAATGAGACGAGTAGGCAACAAGCAAACGAAATCAAAAGACTAGATAACGGGACGGATGGTCCCCAACGCCCAACAATGGCCGAGGCCCAACCAACTGAAATTATTTTGTACAAAATGGCACGCTAGGTGTAGGTCCCTCAATCCCCAAATCTGCACAAAAGTCCACCGGAGTAGTGCGCGTACTAATTTAAAATTAAAAGTACTGATTCCTTTTTTCTCGGAGGTAGTGAACTTCTTCTGCGATCGGTCCAAAAAGTAAATTAAAAATAAGTCAGTAAAATCAAAGTAATGGGGAGAAAGCCCAAAATGCTTTTCCTTTTTTGCTGAGCGCTTTTTTTTTACTCCGAAAAGTCAGCGAAATAAAATCGCTGAACTCAATCATAGAATTCGCAGGCACTGGAAATGTCCCAATGTGCTGCGAATTCCAGTATGGATGCAATGCGAGAGAGAGCACAGTGGGGAACGAAAAACGGTGGCGTATTCTAGCCAAAGAGCAGAATACCGCTTGATAAGCCGCAAATGGATCCCACTGTGGCTGAATGTGTGAATGTGTGAGTGCAAGTGGGTGGGATTCTTTGTGTCCGAGGTGGACAAAGGAACCCACTGGAATGGCCACGACACTTCTTGGTTGACCGAGGTGCTGTAAGGAAGTTTTGTGGAGGAAAGAAAAGCGTTCAGAAAGAAAAAGGAAGAAAAGAAAGTTAGACAACGAGCTTAAAGAAAAACAGAAGAGGAAAACAAAAAAGAAAGAAGAAAGAAAACGAGAAATAGTGAGGAAAAGATCGCAGGAGAAGAAGATCGAAGGAGAAAAAAAAAGGAATCGAAAAATACAAAAAAAAGATAAGTAGTGTGTTAGTTATTAGTGACATTCGTGGTAGGAAACTTTGTGAAAGTAGACTCCGGTAGGCTTTTGTCCGTAGAAATCCCGGTGAATTGCGGGACTCGCGACCATTTTAAACCTACTTTTGTGTTTGGTTCGGGACCGTACGATAGCGGGCCATTTTAATATTTTCAACGGCGATTTTTTTGTTCGTTTGTTCTCGCAACGGGTTGGTTTTTTTCATCCACCCCGCCCGGTGGATTTTTTCCAGCCCCTTCCTAAATTCAATTTTAGTTTCCTACTCTATTTCGACCTTCTATTATTTTCAATAAATCGGCCAGTTATTATAACGTGGTGCAAAAATATTTTGTTCGCCTATATTTTTCTTATTGGTTTTCTTGATTTCAGAATCCACCGTCTTTTTCACTTAAAGGTTTCCCAATTCCTTTTTCTCGAAAAATTGGGTGGCGCCCATTTTTTTTTTAACCACAGTGTACACGTTCGTGGAACCCACCCCAGCTGAGCGGCCGGCGCAACAGCTTCCAGTTAGCTGTGGTTGTACTTTCTCCTCCATCCAACCAATTGACATTTCGCGATTTTGTTCTGCTGCAGGCGGGCGCAGCTCGTTTTACTTTTGGTGGTTGTTGGAGTTAAAATAATTAATTCGTGGCGGAAAAAGTGCAACAATTGACGCCCAACGTGTGGGGCTCGACTCTAATTATTTAATCAATAAAATTTAATTCGATTGAATTTGTTTACCCTTTGACTGTGAAGTGAAGTAGTACCTTTTTCTATTGGTGATCGGTGTTCTGTGTCTGAATCTGAAATCAGGGAAGTGTTGTGTACATAATTTGTTCGTTTTACTTTTGATTTGTTTTTTTTTCTTTTTAGAGACATTTTTGGTTGATAGTTCCTGGAGGTGTAAGTTGTACACAAAAGCAGTGCATTCATTAGTGGAAAGTGAGCGGAAATTAAAATAAAGAAGAGGAGAAGGAATTCTTGGATTGTGTCTCCATTCCAGGGGTTTGCATTTGCATCACCGGATTTCCAAGTAGGTGTCTTTTCTTAATTCTCTGTAGTACCCTTGCGTTTTTTCTATCGGTGTGCAGTTGCAGTCAATGCGGCTAAGCTCATAACAAAATAATATTTACCTACATATCATATAATCATTCTGCATATTATATGTCGTGGCTTTTTATATACCTACATATATTTACAAACATATTTCTACATAAACGTATATATACATACATACATATATTTAGTTTTGCTGAGCGGCATCATTCTAACGGGGTTGTTTTAATTTTTTTCTTTCTCTTGTGCTGCGATTCCGATTGACAGCTCAGGGCTCGCAAACCTTTTTCCTTGGTTCGCTCGGTGCAGTGGTCCTAAACCTTTTTGGGTTGGTGGATTTTTTTTTTTTTGTGTATGCAACGGTCTTGTTTTGTCGTTTTGTTTTAATATAGACATACGGTTATTTTGTTATATGATCTTTTTATATAAACATACCTATTATATATTATTTTATATATAATTTGATTTGTTTGACGTGAAAGTATTCTTGGAGTTCTTTTGGTAAATAAATTACGTTGCCTTGAATTTAGTTCTCAGTCCGCTCTTACGCTCTTAGTACATTTAGCCAAGTTAAATTTTTGGGTTATTATAATTACAGATTTAGCCGAATTAGTTTTAATTTTGATTAGTTTATTTAAATTTAGTTTGGTCTTTTTAGTAAGTGGAAGAGTTTTGTTTTTCTTTTATTATGGAGATAAATAGGCTATCCCACGACGAGTTAGCGTATGAGATGGAAGCTCGAGGGCTTCAAGTCGCTACCGTGGAGGTGATGAGGAAATCGTTGAGGGCGACGCGAGTCCTTGAACGAAGGGGGTCGATTGGTTTAAACCAAAGCTACCCTTTTTCGTTTGCGGAGGATCGCGACGCCGTCAACAAGAAAATAATAGAGATAGGCCCTCTTCTTAAGGATCCGCCAAGTGACCCGAAGTCGTCGGAGTACTTGAAGATCCTTACCAAGATTGAGTGGGCGATGAGTAGGATAGATAGGGCACCAGCTTTAGAGAAGGAGGACATAGCGGAAAAGATGAGGATTCGAAATCATTTGATTTTACTTTTAGGAACATTAACAGATACGGAAGAACAGGGACAGGAGGAAGAAGACTCAGAAGACTTGCCGCAAGATAAAGCAAGCACATCAGCGGCAGTGGCAATTGCTCCACCAAGGATGGTGGAGGGTTCAACCGAACCTACATTAGGAGTTCGGGCTGAGGCAGCTCAAAATCACGAGCGATGCACCGAACGCATTGAAAGATGGAACGTGAAGTATACTGGTGAACGATGTGGTTCATCAGTAAACTCGTTCCTTGAACGTGTTGAGGAGCTTCGCGAGGCGAGGGGCGTTTCGGAAGCCCATCTTTATAGGTCAGCCGTCGATCTTTTTACTGGGAAGGCACTCATTTGGTATAGGGCGATTAGGGAAAACGTAGGGACTTGGCAGGAATTGGTTAGGGAGTTAAAGTTGGAGTTTTTACCACCCAACTATGACGATTTGCTTATGGATGAAATTAGGAGACGTACGCAGGGGAGGGAAGAGACCATCGGGGTCTACGTTGCGACAATGCGAAACATGTTTCGAAGGTTGTCAGAACCTTTACTGGAGAGGCGGAAGTTAGCTATCCTCCAAAAGAATCTGGCACCTTTTTACCAGACGCAACTGGGTTTGGCTGACCCTAAGTCGGTCAACGATCTTGTTGCGTTAGGACGAAGATTGGAGACGGTCCGAGCGAATGTGGACACATTTGCTCCCCCTCCTAGCAATCGAGGTCGGCACCTGCTCGAGCCTGACTTGGCTTACGTCGCCGTAGAGGAACCAAGAGTTGCCGTCGTGTCGAGGGACGTGCAACCTGATAGGAGTGTTCGTTGTTTTAACTGTGGGGAAGGCGGTCATTTTGCCAACAGTTGTTCTGCTCCTAGGCGTTGTTTCGGTTGTGGTACGGTAGGGGTTAATCGTAGGAATTGTAGGCGTTGTTCGGGAAACGCGCAACGGACTCTTGGGCCAGCAGGACAAGAGGGCCGTCGCAATTAGTTAGGTCGCCTGCTGGTGACCAGTTGGCGACAAAAACAGTTCGGTTAGGTTTCACCTTGGAGGCAAACGGTGAAGATAGACGTCCATATTTAGGGATTAGTGTTTATGGGATTAAGTTGTTAGGGTTATTAGATTCTGGCGCTTCACGCACTATTATATGTAGGGACGGGTGGAAGGTTTTAAAAGAGTTAGGGTTAGCTTTAGGAAAAAGTAATATAAAGTCAGTAGCGTTAGCAGATGGTGCTGGAATAGGAGTTTTGGGGGTTGTGTCTCTACCAATCATAGTTAAGGACAAGTCGGTATTTTTAGAGTGTCTAGTCATCCCAACGTTACCACATGTCATGATCCTTGGTGCAGATTTTTGGGCACTTACGGGAATCGTCCCGGATTTACGATCAGGCATGTGGAGATTTTCGAACCAAGAAGTAGTGGCTTCGATTACCGCAATTGCGGATAAATCTGAGTTGGATGACAAAGACACTAAGGCTTTAGAAACCTTAGTCGAAGGTGTTTTCAAATCTATGCCAGAGGGCTTAGGCGTTACACGATTGGTAGAACACAAGATTAGGGCATCCGCAGAACCTATCAAGCAGAGGTATTATCCGGTGTCACCGGCAATGCAGGAACATATTGATAAGGAGCTTAAGGAGATGCTAGAAGCGGGGGTAATAGAAAAGTCGAGTAGCCCGTGGGCGTCTCCAATAGTCCTTATCAAAAAGAAAGATGGTTCCTATAGGTTCTGTGTTGACTATAGGAAATTGAATAAGGTTACAGCTAGGGATGCATACCCATTACCCTACATTTCATCCACTTTGGATAAGCTACGAGACGCAAAGTATCTTTCGTCTTTGGATATCAAGTCGGCCTATTGGCAGATTCCGATGGAAAAGGAATCCCGCCCGCTCACAGCTTTCACGGTTCCGAATAGAGGCCTTTTCCAGTTTAAGAGAATGCCCTTTGGCTTACACAATGCTCCGGCTACGTGGCAAAGATTTATCGACAGCGTCTTGGGTGCCGATCTGGAACCACACGTCTTTGTGTATTTAGACGACATTATCATCGTCACGAACTCTTTCTCGAAACACCTAGAGATACTGGAAGAGGTTTTTAAACGATTGTGTGAGGCAGGGTTAAAAGTTAGTCGCGAAAAATGTAGCTTTTGTAGGCCGTCTTTGAAATTTCTAGGGTATGTTGTAGATCGTAACGGGTTGCATGTAGATCCAGAGAAAGTAGAAAGTATGGTTAGGATCCCAGCACCGAAAAATGTTAAAGAAGTTAGGAGTTTTGTAGGGACAATTTCATGGTATAGACGTTTTGTACCAAATTTTGCAACGTTAGTTAGGCCTTTAACAGATCTGTTAAAGAAGAGTAGGAAATTTATTTGGTCAGAGGAATGTGAGGAGAGTTTTAGGAAAGCGAAAGAGTGTCTGGTTACGGCACCAATTCTGACATGTCCGGATTTCCAACAACCGTTTGTGGTTCAGACAGACGCGTCGGACTATGGTATTGGGGCCGTACTTTCGCAGAAGTTAGAGGGTGGGGAAAAGGTAGTGTGCTACCTGAGTAGGTCTTTAAATAGGTGTGAGAGGAATTACTCAACCACGGAGAAAGAGTGCTTGGCTGTCATATGGGCAGTAGAAAAGTTGCGGCCGTACATTGAAGGTGTTCATTTTACGGTCGTGACAGATCATTATTCTTTGGTGTGGTTGAGTAATATTAAGGATCCGCAGGGTAGATTAGCTCGTTGGGCCGTGAGGATGCAACAATTTGATTTCGAGATCATCCATCGCAAGGGTAAAGAACATGTAGTTCCAGACATGTTATCACGAGGAGTTCCGGTAGTGGCCGAGATCTCAGGTGTGGATTTAGACCCGTGGGTGTTAAAAATGATCTCAGAAGTCGAGTCAAAACCATTAGACTATCCGGCGTGGAGAGTAGAAAATGGTCGACTTTTTAAATTCGTAAAATCGAATCATGTTGTAGTCCTCGAAAACAACGATGAATGGAAGTTAGTCGTAGGTAAAGCAGATAGAGCAGGGGTTTTACAGGAGTGCCACGATAATCCATTAGCGGGGCACATGGGAGTAAGGAAAACTTTTGCTAGAGTAGGATCTAAATACTATTGGCCAAAGATGAGGGCCGATATAACTAGGTATGTTAGGAATTGTAAAGTTTGCCAACAAGTGAAGCCGGTGAACGAGAAGCCAGCTGGTCTGATGACGGAGAGGGTAGGAAATTTTAGGCCTTGGGAAATGGTTTGTGTAGATCTTGTCGGTCCACTTCCGAAGTCCACAAAGGGGTTTGTCTATATTCTGACGGTCGTTGATTATTTCACTAAATTCCCATTACTTTTCTCTTTGAGGTCGGCTACTGCTAAAACGGTTTGTAAGGAACTAGAGGATAATGTTTTTCTGCTGTTCGGGGTTCCTAAATTTGTGGTATGTGACAACGGGCCACAATTTAAGAGTAAGGAGTTGAAAACTCTGTGCGAGGGTTACGGTTCTACGCTGCGATACACAGCGCATTACCACCCGCAAGCGAATCCGGCGGAACGAATTAACCAAATTATAAAGACTACGTTGAGGGCTTATGTTTCGGAAAACCATCGTGGTTGGGATTCGCAGTTGGCGAAAGTAGCGTGTGCCATCCGCACAGCCCAACACGAGGTGTTAGGAGTTTCGCCGTATTACGCGAATTTTGGTAGGGAAATGATTACTCACGCAAGCAGTCAGGTGACGTTGAGTGAGCAATCATCCGATAGGGACCAGGATTTTGTAGGAGTAGGAGAACAGTTTAGGAAGCTTAGGGAAGAAATAGCTAGGAAGCTAGAAGCGGCAACCAAGAGGTCCGCGAAAGCCTACAACCTCCGACGGAGAGATGTTCAATATCTCCCGAACGAGTTAGTATGGCGTAGAAATTTCGCGTTGTCAGATGCCGCTAATTTCTATGCAGCTAAACTGGCTCCTAAGTTTGTTGGTCCCTTCCGTATTCGTAAACGAGTGTCCCCTTGGACGTATGTTCTCGAAGATGAGAACGGTAAAGAGCGCGGTACGTGGCACGCGAAGGACCTGAAGTCGCACAACGACGAATGTTGAGTCTATAAGTCCCATTAACGTAATATTTTGTTCTTCTTTTTTTTTAATTTCTTTGCAAAATAGACTGGCAGGTTGGCCTTGATGGAAAATCGCTCCCACTGTGGTATTGTAACCCTAGCAGAGCCTTGGAAATGGCTTACGGGTTTTTCATAACCGCAAGTTCATTTCCCTTCGAGGTAAGGGTGGGGTTTGTTGCGGTAAATTTTACTGCAACAAAATGCATCCACTGCTTTCTCTCCTCTCCCGCTAACTTTTGTACTTCTCCGTGCCTCTTCAATATTCTGGGGAAGTGGAGGGCAGCCGTGGTCCCATCAACCATAGGCCCACTGTCCTAGCATATTGAAATGGCACTAAAACAGGTTTCTCCGAGAAGAGACAGAAGGTCTCAACAATAAAGACTGATGGTCTAAGAGGAGACGGGCGGTCTCAGAAGTGACGGGCGGTCCTTCATAACACAACATTAAACGAGCAGAGACAGACAAAAATAATAAGTCGACAAAACAGTACGAGACAGATGAGTCTCCGCCGTTAACAACAAAAGAAACAAACCAAAACATACAATATCACCAACACAATAACTTATACTAAACAACAATAAACATAAGTAAACATAAACGAGACGGATGAGTCTCCACCGCCAACAAAAATACATCACCAAGAATGAGACGAGTAGGCAACAAGCAAACGAAACCAAAAGACTAGATAACGGGACGGATGGTCCCCAACGCCCAACAATGGCCGAGGCCCAACCAACTGAAATTATTTTGTACAAAATGGCACGCTAGGTGTAGGTCCCTCAATCCCCAAATCTGCACAAAAGTCCACCGGAGTAGTGCGCGTACTAATTTAAAATTAAAAGTACTGATTCCTTTTTTCTCGGAGGTAGTGAACTTCTTCTGCGATCGGTCCAAAAAGTAAATTAAAAATAAGTCAGTAAAATCAAAGTAATGGGGAGAAAGCCCAAAATGCTTTTCCTTTTTTGCTGAGCGCTTTTTTTTTACTCCGAAAAGTCAGCGAAATAAAATCGCTGAACTCAATCATAGAATTCGCAGGCACTGGAAATGTCCCAATGTGCTGCGAATTCCAGTATGGATGCAATGCGAGAGAGAGCACAGTGGGGAACGAAAAACGGTGGCGTATTCTAGCCAAAGAGCAGAATACCGCTTGATAAGCCGCAAATGGATCCCACTGTGGCTGAATGTGTGAATGTGTGAGTGCAAGTGGGTGGGATTCTTTGTGTCCGAGGTGGACAAAGGAACCCACTGGAATGGCCACGACACTTCTTGGTTGACCGAGGTGCTGTAAGGAAGTTTTGTGGAGGAAAGAAAAGCGTTCAGGAAGAAAAAGGAAGAAAAGAAAGTTAGACAACGAGCTTAAAGAAAAACAGAAGAGGAAAACAAAAAAGAAAGAAGAAAGAAAACGAGAAATAGTGAGGAAAAGATCGCAGGAGAAGAAGATCGAAGGAGAAAAAAAAAGGAATCGAAAAATACAAAAAAAAGATAAGTAGTGTGTTAGTTATTAGTGACATTCGTGGTAGGAAACTTTGTGAAAGTAGACTCCGGTAGGCTTTTGTCCGTAGAAATCCCGGTGAATTGCGGGACTCGCGACCTTTTTAAATCTACTTTTGTGTTTGGTTCGGGACCGTACGATAGCGGGCCATTTTAATATTTTCAACGGCGATTTTTTTGTTCGTTTGTTCTCGCAACGGGTTGGTTTTTTTCATCCACCCCGCCTGGTGGATTTTTTCCAGCCCCTTCCTAAATTCAATTTTAGTTTCCTACTCTATTTCGACCTTCTATTATTTTCAATAAATCGGCCAGTTATTATAACGTGGTGCAAAAATATTTTGTTCGCCTATATTTTTCTTATTGGTTTTCTTGATTTCAGAATCCACCGTCTTTTTCACTGAAAGGTTTCCCAATTCCTTTTTCTCGAAAAATTGGGTGGCGCCCATTTTTTTTTTAACCACAGTGTACACGTTCGTGGAACCCACCCCAGCTGAGCGGCCGGCGCAACAGCTTCCAGTTAGCTGTGGTTGTACTTTCTCCTCCATCCAACCAATTGACATTTCGCGATTTTGTTCTGCTGCAGGCGGGCGCAGCTCGTTTTACTTTTGGTGGTTGTTGGAGTTAAAATAATTAATTCGTGGCGGAAAAAGTGCAACAACAAAGCATGTAAACTCATACGGACTGGCATTTCATTTAAACAACATTTTCTTTCGCCAACAATATTGTTGACGCTTGGATAAATGATATAATCGATCAGTACTCAAAAATAAATCAAGGATCTTGTCTTTCTACACCAGCAGCGCCACATTTTGCAAAACACGGAACCATTTCTTGTTCACTAAAACTAAACTATTCATGGAATATTTTCGTTGTCAACAGAAAGGAGGAAATAATAACCGCTATCTGATCACGTAGGCGAAATGCAAAATCCAATTGGGTAGCAATACGAGTCATCCGGAAATTAGTAGCTAGATACTCGTACCCTCTAGTGTTCCAGTGGCCATGCAGCAAAAGATTGTGTTTCAATCGACACGTGCGATATTCTTTGATTAATGCATTCGTCATGGAGCACATCTGCACAAATTTATCCAGTTTTATTTCTTAAGTATTGAGCATGAAAGTGAAATTTTATTATTTTTTTTATGCAGAAGATACAAAGATACAGCTACGAGTATACATATGTATGCATATGTAGGTGGAGACAAAAAGTGACCGGCCGGCCTCGATGAGAAGTTTTTCAACTTTCGATAACACTTTTTCTTTTCGCCTTCGATTATCAGACGACTATTGTTGTTATTGTTGTTATTTTCTTTGGATATTAGTGGGTTTTTTCTTCTTGCCCCCCACTATGTATCTATAGTAATGAGAGAAGCAATAAGTACGAGTATACACAAGACCTTGGGCTAGTTTTTGAAGTTAAAACTCTTTTTTTTTCTCTTGTTTGCTTCTCCCTCTATCTCGCATTTTAGTGTGTCGTTGATTAATGGTAAAATTGTTGTCATGACAGTTTCAACGATTTTCAAGGAGCTAGGTATGGTGGGCGCTTATGAGAGTGCCTTACTTCAGCGTCTACATAAAAATATTTCCACTAATGACCAGTGACCAGTTTTTATCTTTTTTGTTCACTTCATTCCTTGGATTCATCTTGTTTACCCAGTACCCGAGATCAAGTTAAAGCCAGTCATTCGCTTAACTCATTAAAGGAGAAAGGCAGTAAAGTATGCACGAGTTTTTTTTTTGATCTGATCGATCTTGATTGCATTGATCACTCTTGACCACGTGTAGGTTGAGAAAATAAAAATAAACCAAAAAATTAAATAAGGCAATGTGTGACTGTGTCTCAAGGGAATACCCTAGGCCAAGCTTAGCTTGACATTTTAATTAATCCCCAACTTTACTTTTTGTAGAAGTTCAGCAAATATGTAGATACACACATTCCCTCTCAGCGGTCACAGCAAGTAGAGACACTTTTCCTTTCTCTCAGGTATGCCAAAATGCTGTGGCACGCGGCAATCATTAATTGACTGGCTGGATGGTTGAAGAAATCTACTGTCATCGAGTCTGAATCTAATCACTGGTCAAACTGGTCCGAGAATTCATTTTAACCAGTTCATTGTGCTTGCCTGGCTGCAAACATTTTAGTTGACGATTGCAAATTTCACCACGCACAGTCTTGTTGGCCCATTAGCTAATGATACCTTCTATGCATCTGCTGTCATTGGAACTCATAATTTCGGTAAAGTCTATCATTGACTGGTAGAAACTACTTTCTTGCCGTTTACCTTAACTTGACGATCGCACCGCAGCACCGGTGATCGTGAGGTGGCGACTGGCACCTGGGGGCTCCTTTTTTCCCGCGAAAACAATCGAAACATGTTACCTGCGCGATCACACACTGGTAATGGGGTAGATGTCGCAGCACACTGTAAGTGCAGGTTTTCCAGTGAAATCGAACGCAACGATCGTGTGGCTAGATGATCGATCTGTTGCGCACATAAGGTTTTTGGTCGTAGTGACGTAGTGACAATCATCACACCTAAAATGGAATCTTGGTAATTGGATAGTGTGGATAGTTTTTTGGAATTATTTGAGTTAAATTGGTTCCAATAAATCACTTGGATTCAAGTCTTTTGAGGCGAAGTTTTCACCTGGATACTTTCGTTTTCGAAATCCAAAAAGGACAGAACCATTTGGGAGATATGTAAAGTTTTAGAGTTTCCTGGTGAAATGCATTTTGCGGTTTCACTTTTTTACCGGTTTTAGTGATTTATTGTCAATTAATTTAGACGGAATGTAAAGGTAATAGGAATACTAAGCTCTCGTTATGTGCATAGGTGTCATAAGAAGGGGGAATATCCTATCCTATCCTATCCTATCCTATCCTACTAATATATAAATGTGAAAGTTTGGATGTTTGGATGTTTGGATGTTTGGATGTTTGGATGTTTGTTGCTCAATAACACTTTAACGGTTTAACAGATTTGAATGAAACTTTCGGGAATAGATAATCTACTTCCTGGATTAGAGATTAGGTTACTTTTTATACAAAAAAAACAATTCCTTGATTCCATATTTCACATAATTCCAATTTTCGCTTTCATTATTTGCTCATTATTTTTGGGTAAACCATTGCCATTGATCATCATTCAGTTGAGAGAGGGTTGTTCGTGTTAATATTAATGCTTTGTGGGACAAAGTAGAGGAGGGATGATTTTGCTGATATTTGCTACCGACTTTAGTTAGTTGTGTTTCTGCTTCGTCAGCGTTCGGAGCTAGGTCGACGGAATAGGGGGGAATGTATGATTCTTTTTACTTTCTTTTTTTTTTGTCACTTTACAGAGGTATATGGTTACCTTAAGTCCTTAAGGTTAAGTCAGTGGTAACCTAAGAATAAAGTTTCACCTTTTATTTCAATTCACAAATAAATATATATTGTAGTAGAGGTAGGTAGGCGTTGTTGAGTTTTAAAATCAGTAATTAGTTGGTGATTTCAGACAAACCTTACCAGTTACTCCACGATTTATGCTTACATCAAAGCCTAATATCTTCGGCGTTAACATAATGTTACTTTAACTATGAACATTAAGTACAACTCCTAGATATAAGAGACCAGAAAGTACCATTATTTGATGCTCATAAAATACATATTATGTACATACATATGTGCGCAGATGTGTTTGTACACAGGTATACTACATTTCCATCACTTTTTTATGCAATCGTTTCATCTATAGGGAACAACCACTAAGTTCAGATTATAATGTATTGACTTTAGAAACTTAATTTAAATAATATCGATTCCTACTACTTCCTTTCTATTATACTATATTCACACAACGCGACTGATTCAAAGCACGGGCAACGCCGGGCAGGCAACAGCTAGTAATATATACTAAAGAGTGTTCCAAAATTGTTTCAAGATGTAATTTTCACAAAAAACACAGGTTTTTAATTAATAATGATTCATAAAGTATACAGTATTGGTTTATATACATACGCAGCTGGTCAAAGAAATAGGTGTGTGCCCTTTTTTGTTAGTCACTCTGTTTTTGCTGCTAGATAATAGTTGATTTGCTATCAACAAATTCACCGAATTTACATTTTATGCAAGCAACTATTATTCCCGTTACAATGAAGGCATGCTTATTGCAAATTTGGAGTGAACTGGTTCCTTTATTTGTGTTGCAAGACTATTTTGTGCGTTTTGGAAGCTGGCCATAAAAATAGGTGCACTTAAAATAATATCGCAGTTTATTCAAATATTTTTTAATGGAAGTTATTTTCTTTTGAAGTGAGTTATTTATAATTATTTTATTGTTTTTTAGCTGTAGTAGTCTCTTAATAGGGGGCGAAAAGCCCACTGTTCGGCGGAAGAAAGATGGTTGGGCTATGGGATGAGGGTAAAACCTATAAATGTATAGCGGATGCTCTAAGAAGGTCCTAAAACATCGTCACAAATGCTCTTCAGTCAACCAAGTGCGCGAAATCCCCAGATCTTAATTCCACTGAGACCTTATGGGATGAACTTAACAGACAATTAGGAAACGTAGTAGATTCAATGCCATGCCAAATCTAAAAAGATTTGGATAAAAATGGAGGACACTCAGGTTATTAGAATAAGGAATAACGATAAACTGGATTTTTTAAAAAAAATATTGAAAAAACCAAAATTATTGACATTTTAGGAGCACACACTTATTTTGTTCGCCAAGCCCAAAAGTTAAGATAAGCAGTTTTTGGGGCATAGATTTATGGCTTTGTTAGTATATATATATATCTACATATATAAATAACTACATGCGACTAAGTAAAGAAAATATTAAAAAAAAACTCCATGCACCTATTTACGCTCGATTTCCTCCCACAATTGGGTGGTCGTGGGCTTGTTGGCATAAACCTCAGACTTAAAAAAAACTCCAAAGAAAAAAGTCCAACGGCCGGCGTTCAAACGCATGCCCAGCTCTTGCCAATTCTGACCACACCAAATCGGAAAATTACACGACCAGAAAATGGTTCATGCAGTAGGTAATTGTGAATTGTCTCGGGCTGTGTGGCATACGACACCATCTTGTTGAAACAAGATCGATAGCCCACATCGATATCTTGTAACTTTGGGACGAAAAGAAACTGGATTATCATGTCGTCATATCGAGCATCATTAACTGTGATGGCCTGACCAGCCCCATTTTCAAAGAAGAATGGTTCGATGTCGCCACCAGTCCAAAACCGCACCAGATAGTGTCATCTTGTGGCATCTGTTTCTCAACACTCATTCGTGGATTTTCTGAACCCCCAATTCGGCAAATTTTGCTACTAACAAAGCCATCAAGATTAAAATGAGCCACATCGCTAAAGATGATTTTGATTGAAAAATTAGCGGATACTTATTCTTGTGCCATAAACCATTCAACAAACTCTCTACGTCATGCTCAGTATGGTCAGTAGGCTTCAATTCTAGAGTCAATTGCACAGATGCAAATACAGCCCCATTTTATCCGTAGAAATTAAGCCCAAAAAATTAATTAAGCCCAAAAATCCCCTACCTGACTATCTACCTCGTCGTGGTGTAGGGGCCTAAAAGGTCAAAGACTCTCGGGAACAATAAATGAACTCTAACAAGAACAACAACAATAACAATAACAATAATTCCAAGACCGGGTCCTCTTCTATCCCGGCCAGCAGCAAGACCTCAGGGTCTTCTGCTGAGGTTGCTCGATGTCAAGCAGCAGCAAAGAATCTGCTACCCAAGCTGGATTCTAGCATTGCTGGCAAAGGCGCGCATCCGCTTTTAAACACCCATTTGGATCCGCTGGGAAGACCTAAAGCTTCTGGCCCGTCTCCCAACGCATCCTCCAACAACCCACGTTCATCCGCTTCAGACGCTTCGGGGACGGTACGCCGGAAACGGTATATCGCCCCCTCCAAGCAGGCTTATAGGGACCGTAAGACTGCTGCCAATGTGCTGGAAAGAATTGGCAAAATTCCAGAAGAGGCCAGATCAGCACAACAAAGGGCCTCTCTTGATTGGGCGATGAAAATCACCAAAATGTCACCCGCTGCGTCTTCAGACTCTACGTCAAAAAGACAAAGGTCGCTGGACGAGTCCCATCCGGACTCAAAAAGAGCTAAGGTGAACAACACCACACCTAAGACGTCCAGCATCACATCAAGGCCTTTCAGCGAGGTTCTTAAAGATCACTTGGTAGTTGCAGTCATTGACCGCAGCGACCCAGACGGTAGGATTTCCCCTGATAGGTGGCTGCTGGTCAACATCCGGCTGCACAGTGGATTTCTCAGGATCATCAAGGACCACCCAGGTCCTCCCCCCCTATGTCGCGACAATGGATGGCATCAAGGCCATGTGAAGTTGGTCGCCTGCGCCGATGATAGATCGGCGCAGCTTTATAAGCTGGCAGTAAGCCAATTGGGCGAGATTTGGCCAGGCGCCAGGTTGGAGGTCGTAGCAAAGGATGATATCCCGAGCAGACCAAGAACCCGGGCCTGGATCCCGACCGAACCCCCACTTGCCGCCGATGTGCTTAGCGTCATCAAGCTCTGCAACCCGCAACTTCCGACGCACAATTGGAAGATTGGCAGGTTAGACGAAGCCAGGGGTCTCTTTAGGAGTGCCTGCATTGTCATCAATCAGGAATCCCTGGCTCCTCTCGCAAAAACTAACGGCGTTATAAGCTACGGGTTTGACTCCATCACCCTGAGAGTATACAAAAAAGACGAGGCACTAGCAGAGTCAAACCCTTCACCCAGTGACCTCACAACCACTTCGGAGCTACTGTCATGCTCACAGATGTCATCCAGTGCAATGACAAATGACTCAAAGACGGTACCCTCACCACTACCACCACCACCATCTCAATCCCACCCCCCATCCCTGGAAGAACCGCTCTCGGATATGGAGATTGAGCCAATCATATGCCTGAGTGAGGACGAGCTTCTAGCTTCGGACTCTGACCCAGAGGCTAACTCCACAGTAGAGGAGGTAAATCCGCCTGATTGTAGCTCCAATGCTGCGATTAGTTCAGATTAACCTCCACCACTCCAAAGCGGCATCCGCTTCACTTCTTCTCCGACTTCAACAACTAGGAGAAGACGTCGTCCTGATCCAAGAACCTTGGGTTAATGGTAACTCGATACTTGGACTCAGGACTCCTAATTATACTCTTTACCACAAGAGGAATGAAGGTAAGCCATTCTCGCAAAGAGTAATCTTAATATATTCCTACTCTCTAATTAGAGAGTTAATGAGGGAGGCAATCGCTGATGCAGAGAGGCGCAAGGATGGACTAATCCTGGGTTGTGACGCAAATGCGCATCACTCTATTTGGGGCAGCTCCGACACCAACAACAGAGGTGAGCTACTTTTTGATTATTTTCTTAATACAAGCCTCACCTACTGCAACATAGGCTGCACATCAACTTTTATAACCTGTAATAGACAGGAAGTTCTAGATATTACACTTGTATCTCATAATATCTCCCAATTGATCTACAACTGGAAAGTATCGGCTGAACATTCGTTCTCAGATCATCGATACATCCAATTTTCGTTAAACGACCATCCACCAGCCAAACCAGACTTTCGGAACTTCCGGAAAACCGACTGGGCTAAATACAGGGAAACACTACAGGGGTTAATCCCTTCTTCAATACCCCCGGTCCCGAGCAGCACACAAGAGCTTGACTGCTTGGTAGGAAAACTCACTTCCGCCTGCAATAAAGCATTAGATGTGGCATGCCCTACAATAAGACCAAAGGGGAAACCGAAACCTCCATGGTGGAACTCCGATATTAGCAGCACAAGAAAATACTGCAGACTGCTATTCAATAGGGCCAAACTCACAAAAAGTGCCCTAGACTGGACCTCTTATAAGGAGGCCCTCGCAGTATTCAAAAGTACTCTTAGGAAAGCCAAACGGAAATCCTGGAGACTTTTCTGCGACAACATTGAGAACTTCTCGGAAGCTTCAAGGCTACGAAAAATACTCTCCACCAATCCAAGTACTCCTGGCTATCTGATGAAACCAGATGGCTCTTGGACCTCTTCAAGCGAAGAAACAATAGACCTACTACTGGATACACACTTTCCTGGTAGCTTCTCTTCTCCACTTAGTAGTTCGTCAGTACACAACCTACTCAACTTACACTAACTAACACAAATTGTCTGGTCACAAAGGACAAACTGCTTTGGGCACTACGCAGCTTTCAACCATACAAATCTGCGGGACCTGACGGCATAATACCTGCTGAATTCCAGTCGGCAACTGACATTATTCTGCCTTGGCTGAAAACTATACTTACGTTTTGTATAAACAATATTTACATCCCCAAATTATGGTTGGAAGTTAAAGTAGTCTTCATTCCCAAAGCGGGAAAGAGCTCTCACGCCAGTCCAAAAGATCTCAGACCTATTAGCCTATCATCATTCTTCTTAAAAACCTTAGAAAGACTGATCGATACCCACCTTCGGAGCAGCATCGAATCAAGACTTCTGATCCCAACATGCTTACTGTAAGGGTAAATCAGTGGAAACTGCACTGCACTCCCTGGTACGCACCATTGAGAAGACGATCTACTGCAAAGAATACACAATGGCTGTCTTCCTAGACATAGAAGGTGCCTTCAATAATATTAAATCGGAGGCTATAGTAGATGCCCTTTCAAAACTCAAGGTCGAGCACTCGCTTCGCAAATTGATTAATTTACTACTTACTAGTCCAATTATCAACACCAAGCTGGGCGAGTCCTCTTCCAGGAGATTTGTCAGCAGAGGTACCCCCCAGGGTGGTGTCCTATCCCCCCTTCTTTGGAACCTTGTACTAAACGAACTTCTGCTACTCCTGGAAGGCGTGGGATGCAAAGTAATCGCATATGCTGATGACGTCGCTATAGCTATTTCTGGCAAGCATCTTCACACGATCAATGAACTCATGCAAAATGCACTTAATAAGCTCTCGAAATGGACCGACAAATGTGGACTGGGGGTTAACCCTCAGAAAACGGAGTTGGTTCTTTTTACTAGGAAATACAAAATCCCTCAGATAGACCCCCCTTCTTTATATGGTACCAAGTTAGTTTTCACCGACAAAGCAAAGTACCTAGGTCTCATCTTGGATAGTAAACTTAGCTGGAAACTCAATATCCAAGAAAGAGTAAAGAAAGCTACCATAGCACTCTACTCCTGCAAGAAAGCCATCGGCAGCAAATGGGGTCTTCAACCCCGCATCGCCCACTGGCTCTATGTATCTATCATCAGACCGATTCTGATGTATGGCATAGTGGTCTGGTGGACCGCCCTAGATAAAGCTATACATCGCGACAGCTTGGGGAAAGTACAAAGATTAGCGTGTCTGTGCATTAGTGGAGCATTAAGATCAACACCCTCCGCAGCATTAGACATCCTACTATATCTCCCACCCCTAGACTTAATTGGTAAGCAAATGGCAACCAGTTCTGCCATAAGACTCAAAACAATCTCACAGTGGTCAAGTAACTACACTGGCCACTCCATAATACTAGACAATCTTACCCTTCCCGAAAACATAGACTACACTGTACCCAAGCCCAATTTTGACAAAAACTTTAAGGTCACTATTCCAGATAGGTCTTTCTGGGATGACCTAGGTGCTGTAACAGACAAGCCGATACACTTCTATACTGATGGCTCTAAAAACAATGATGGTGTAGGAGGAGGTATTTTCTCAGACAGATTGGAACTAAATCTCTCCTTTCGCCTCCCTGATCACTGTAGCGTGTTTCAAGCGGAGATTATGGCGATTTCGGAAGCACTGTCCTGGATCAAGAGGAATTTAATATCCACTAACGATATTAGCATTTTCTCGGATAGTCAGGCGGCATTGAAATCTCTAGAATCAGTCTCATCCACTTCTAAGACCACCTCCAACTGCCGTTCATCTCTCATAGAGATGGCTAAGCAGTTTAACATTCACCTTTGCTGGGTGCCGGGGCACAGAGACATTCCAGGGAATTGCAAAGCTGACGAGTTCGCTAAAATAGGAACAACAATACCTATTCTACCCGATAAGAAATATATAGGTATGCCACTCGCTACTTACAAGCTAGCACTCAAACTTGACACAGTCAATCAAACCAACGCTAGATGGGAAGGTGGAACCACCTGCCTTGCTACAAAGCAAATCTGGCCTAGATTAGATCTTAACCGCTCTAGATACCTTCTGTCACTAAAAAGACTACATATTAGTACGATTATCGGTGTCATCACAGGACACTGCCTTATAGGCAAACACGCTACTAGACTTGGCGTCATTTCGAATGACTTCTGTAGAAGCTGTAGAGACGAAGAGGAGGAGGAAAGTCCAACACATCTCCTCTGCTCGTGTCCAGCTCTTTCTCGTAGTAGGAAACTTCACCTAGGAGAATACTTCTTCGATGATCTAAGTGATCTAACACAAAAAGACGTAGGAAGCCTTCTTCGCTTTGTACAAAGCTCCAAATGGTTCTCTTGAGTAGCGGGGTAATTATCCCCAAGATCCTTGGTATCACAATGGGCCTCTATAGGCCTAAGTGTGCTGGTACTTGTTACTGGCAGCCACTGCTACCTAACCTAACCTAACCTAAGCCCAAAAAATGCAAAGAAGCCCAAAGAAATAAATGAAATAAAGCCCCAAAGTACCTTTGTATTTGCTTTATATTACAAATGAGAACACACCCCAGAAACTTATAAGAACAGTTTCATTGTAAATTTAAGTAAACAATATGCATATAGTATATATGTTTATGTGTTTGTATGAATACAAATGTGTAAATTAAACTTCAACAATTTTTACGAAATACTGTTCTTAATTTCTCAAATTTTCAAAATCTAAAATTGAAAAGTTTCTTTTTTCCAATTTATATATTTTATAATGTACATACCTAGCTAATAAGAAAAAACTTAAATCTAGTATTAAAGAATTTAAGAAAAGAAACTTATGAAATTGTATTTTCTGAGAATTTGAGAATATAAAACTAAAAAAATCGCGCTATTTTGTTAGCTTTATTTGTTCCAGTTCTCAGAAAATACAATTTCATAAGTTTCTTTTCTTAAATTTTTAAATTATATAATATTTGTAATTTATAATTGTGTTGTATTTTATAAATTTTTTTAATTAGTTTTGAATGGGAAATAAAAAAACATTTCAGAATCTCTTTACACACCAAAAGAAACATTTCAGAAACATTTCAGAAACATTTAAAAAATGTTTTTTGTTCTTGAAATGTTTCTAAAATGTTTTTGAAATGTTTCGTTCGGTCTGGACACACCTTAAGAATTTGAAAAAATAAAACTAACAAAATCGCGCAATTTCTCTCAAATTATCAGAAAGTCAAATTTTATAAGTTTCTTTGCTCAAATTTAAGCTGTTGTGTTCGTTTTTATGGTTCCGTACCCATATGGTAATACGGAACCATTATAAGTTCGCTCTAACTCAAAAATGTCTGTCACGATAAAAACATCAAGAACCGTTCTTCCTAGAAACTTGAAATTTGGCACAGTTATACATTCCGGTGGTCCACATATATGAGACAACTAATCATTCAAAAATATTGTGAAACAACTATACAGGGTGGGCAAAATATGAACTCGAAAAAAAAAATGTCTGCAAAATATATCATGTGGAATATCATTCGAAAGGGCCCAAAGCAGAGATTCCAAAAATATTCAATTTGTTCCGTTTGAAACTTCGGGAGTTATTACTGAAAATGTATTGAAAATGTGTGCGAAACACCGTGGCCCCCACCCCATTTCCGAAACTACTCGAGTCAAAAATATGAAAAAAAATCATAGTTTGTATATGCTTAGCCAAGTATCTAGATTTAACTATAGCGAATCTCATAAGTTGTATAGTTTATAAGAAATTCACATAAAATTCAAATAAAAAAATTAAAAAAAATACGGATTTCGCCGGGAATCGAACCTGGAACTCACAAACTTAGTTTGTGCATTAAAAAAAAAAAAAAAAAAAAACGTCGGTTTTCCTCTGTTGACGTGCTACACACTCGGCCACCGCGATTACAAGGAATCTTCATCCAAGTTCAAATATTATCAAATTTAGGTTGCAAATTTCGCAGGTATATATTCCGTTACGAAAGTCAATAAATTATAGAGACGACCTCAGATGCCGAAATGTCTGTCATATGCATACAACAGAATCATTTATGTATGCGAAGTGTTTTACGTTTACTAATATGTATAATTCATTTTGGTTCATAGTGGCGATTTCTTTCAGTTGGCTAGTTTGGCTGCGCCAAATCAAGTAGGTATTTGGATAAATAAATCTAGATAAATAAATTTTGATAAATAACGAACTTAAGTAGGTATGTAAATATGAAGAGCAATGCACAAATACTGGAATAAACTTGTTTTTAATTTTTCCTGCACGGAATACAAAACTCCCATGCAAAAAGTATCGCTTGAAATATTGTTTGGCTCTAAAATTTGCGCCAACCAATTCCAATACAATCTGTACCATAGTGTTGGTGCTTGATTTTACAACACGTCCCAGTAAAGTAAACGAAAAGGTTGGCGGGAAAATATGCGCCAACTACGAGACATCAGGCTGGAAGTGGATTGTATTGTGGGTGTATATAATTGTTTGCGTTCTTCTTTGCTTAGTTTCGTAGGTGCGTATATATGTAGTTGTAGCAAAAATGCAGTGTGTGTGTGCATTGCATGCCATGTCATAGAATGTATTAAACACACCATATTTGAAGAAGGTGATCAAAACATTTATAAGAACTTAATAATCGTTGGCGATTTCAATATCAATTTCAAGACCAACACCAAAAATGAGCTGAAGCTATATCTTGCATCCATTGGTTTAAGCCCATTGATACAAGAATTTACTACGAGGGATAATACACTAATAGATAATGTTTTTACAAACATCCCGATAAAATGTGGTGTAATTCACACATTTTTCAGCTATCACAAACAGATTTGGATTACCTAAGTTTAGTTAGGCGCTTTTTTTTATTCTTTATTATAATTTTTTGGTTTATCCAATTTTATATTTTCCAACAGGATTAACTGCAATATAATAATATCATCCAAAAATAGGAATACGGAACCATTTGAGCGCAAGTGTCACTCGCACTTGGCCGGTTTTTTGACATTAATATGTCTAACCGCTTCATGTTTGTACTGAAAAATGTTACCAGAGAAATATATACTAAATCGGATACTTATGTTTTAAGATGGGCGGTAGCTCAGTGTATGGTATGTCGGCTTCTCATCTCGCAGGTTCCCGGTTCGTCTCCTGGCGGGGGCATTTTTTTATTTTTTTTTTTTTTGTTTCTTTTTGTTCTATTTTCAATCGTGATGCTGATGATAGAAAAGAAAGCTGTTTCCTTCGGTTGTTTTTGCTTACTTAATATTTTTTAATCGTGCAGATAGGACTTACTGCTCTGGTAACAAATAAATAAATAATCGGTACTGTTTGTCAAAAAATAGGTACCTACATACCTTCAAAATTTATTGATAAATGATTTTAAAAAAAATAACTACGAAGACATATTAATGTTCCTTATGCACTTCCGTGCAGCGGAGGTCTTTTGTCTTTTTTTTCTTACTTTTCAGACAAATAACAATAATGAAATAAGGCCCAAGAAATATTTTATGGGCCTAATTTTATTCTCAGAAATTGAGGCCATAGCTCATAATGAAATAGCACCCCAATTCTAAAAATGAAATAATGGTCAAAAAAATGAAATTACACCCAAAATATGTCATATTTTTGTTGTTATTGCACTGCGAGTATAATTTTGGGGCCTTATTTCATTAATTTTTTTTGGGGCTTATTTCCTGCGGCGTAATTTCGCAGCATCCTTTAGCGTGTTTAGATTATAAAAAATGCACTAAATTTAGATTAAACACCTCATCCTGTGACTGCGCTTGAGTAGGTCCCATCATCTAGATCTAGACCACACCATGATAGGACCAAACTACAATGTTGCCATAAACGTTTTGTTGAAGTTTTTTTGTTTGCGAAATCGTTTCATTTGAGCAATGACTCCTTTTGGTCCTACTTTCGGGAAGTTTTTATTATGTTAGTAATTTTCAACAGCTTAAAGGACTGTCCAAAGCTTTTGAGACCTTTCTTATAACAGATAATACAACTTAACTGCGTGCGGCTGCGCTCAACCTAGAAATGTTGTAGTTTAGTAATCGTACACTGCTCTATAAACCGATTTTCCAATGAGACCAATGAGACCAATTAAAAAAAATCCAAACCGCATCATTGTACCTTCATTATCCTAATAGAGACTCACCGCTCTATCGGGGACAGATGTTTCTCTCTTGTTAACAAATTAAGCTCCATTCAAAAAGCCATTTCGTTTTACATTTAAACAAATGATCTCCTTATGGGCACACATCATAAGCTAGTTCACAACAACAGCATCACCCTCTAATTACCGTGTTCTAATTCTACTACGATTTTACAGCTCATTAAAATATCTTTCACAATCATGAATGAGATGCAAAAAAACAAAAAAAAAAAAAAAAAAAATCTCTTCCATTCGTCCATTCATCCACAATAACAGACAGACGCAGATACAAACAAAAAAAAGTATCTATAACACAAAGCAGAGAACACATCTTTTTCACACCTCACTTACGGGGTTAGAAAAATCCGTTGTGTTTCTGTGCAGATTCTTCTCCGCCCCACAAAAGATACTCGTAGTAATTAGCCAGCCTCGTTATCACGTGTCATACCTGCAGAGATACAAAAATGAAAAGAGAAAAATTAATGTTAAACATAGCAATAAATTAACGGGAATATAATATACATAAAGCATGGCAATGGCAACGTGCAAAAAAATGATAAATGATGATGGCTATTTGCTTAAATGGAAAATTACAAATAATTTATCTCGGCGCGATGAGGTTGAGATTCGCGCCGAGAGATTCTGGATGTATCTAAACGTGTGTGTGCTTGTATCTATTTACCTAGAACGCAATAAATGAGGTGTAAGACAAAGCTCCACTCAGTCATGATGAATATAATAGTAGAATAGGGAATTTCTCTTTTCACGGCCAAGCTAAGACAAACAATGAACCACGGCGCGCTGTGTTAGCTTAGGAGAATGTCATTAAACTCAGCGTTTTGCCCTTCAACGGTTTATTTGGTTCAAGAAACAATGCAGTAGGTGAGGTACTCGTATTCATATCAACAACAATCGAAGCCATTGGCATTGCCTATCGTTGGAGAGTTAATTATACATAGGCATTTAGCAACGCTATCTTTTAGCTGGGATCTACCTACATACCTACATACATGCCAAAGTTATTTGCACCACAATCGAACCCTCGCTCGCTGGAGTTTATTCCATTAGGGTACAACGAGATACAGATGCAATTAGATAGGCGAAGTTTAATGTTTCATTTGTGTCTGTCTGTGAGATACAAATGCATCTGTATCTGGTTTCTCTGGAAAACACAATGCCTACGTAATGAGATATCACCTATCGAGACGAAGAACCCACCATGGAGGACGCATAATTGAATTGATTATGCAGTTTGCCGCTGTGGCTTTCATTGGTTGCATTGTGTGGAGGGTCCCTTGGAAAGACCTCGAATGAACCCGGTGGTTGGTTACGATTGTGTTTGAGATGAATTGAAAATGGCTTAAATATGTATCTGATGAGGCCATTGTCTTGTATCCTCACGTGGGGGTAACAGTATGACAATAATTCTCTAACGGGAGATATTTGTGGTTTTTTTTTTTTTAATAAAATTATAAGACCAAAATGTACATACCAACATATACGTCAATGGCTTAAGATAAGATATTTCAAAGAGTCAGAGATACACAGATATTGTAGGAGAAGGAATAGAATTCAAGGCGAATGGGAATACGAACGAAATTCGGATGACATTTGCTTATTTGACAGGTGACTCTCCATTATAGTCTCAGTGCAGAATTTCAGCAAAATTGGACATACATATGTGTGTACCTATTTGACAAAAAGTGCTCTTCATAACTATGGTATACGAACAAGGCAATTCTTGTGACTAACCACATAGCGCATGCGCGCTGAAAGATTATGCCTATGCTAAATTAGGTTAGGTTGAGTTGAGTCATCATAAAACACAAGGCGCCATAATGGGCCATCGCGATCCGAAATATTTCCATCCAATAATTTAATTTCCGTACAAAATTTTAAGATTTGATTGTAGCCAATTTGGTCAGCCTCTTCCAGTGTATTTAAGAAAGTTTCTTTCGAGAACGAGCAAGCAAGCGCAAAGGATATGTTTACCATTCTTTTGGTATGTCCGTGTTTACCATTCTTTTGGCATGTTTCCTCAAGAGTATTCCTATTAGAGTTCTTACCCTTACTCCATTCAGTCCAAAGATTACCCTGGTTCTTTTTCGGTCTATGGCCGGTCAAAGAGCCTTGGGTACCCATGTCCCTCTATTCTTGACCATCTGTGGTCCGCCATATTTATGACTGTGTTGTTATGTTTTGCCCTAATGTCGCATGATGGTGGTGCCATGTGCACCATCTCGGTTAAAGGCAGTACCCCCTCCCCCCTTTCTTGTTAGTTTATCTGCAAGTCAATTTCCCTCTACGTCATAGTGTCCAGGCACACAGCATAGTTTGACCCTGTTGGGTCTGCTTAGTGATTTAAGCACTGAGCGACATCCTTCTACAATTGCCGATTTAACGATACACGATTCCCTTCCATTCGTGCAAAAATATAACACGCATACACAAATGGTTGCGAGAAGCAGGCCCAGGTTCATTCCAACTTTAGCGCCACTTAAAGTATTCTAGTTCTGAATCTGCCTCTGAGCGCGGCATGACTGTCAATGTAGATGATGATAACCTTATCTTTTAATAGCTTCGTCACCAACAGCACCGCCGCTAGGACCTGTGCCGGAAATATACTACAGTCATCTGGAAATCTAAGACACATATTCAGCGTAGATGCCAGAGTCTATGCCGTTGTCGATTTTAGTAGTGTGTATTTGCTCCCGAACCTTGAATAAAGTTCCTTACGATGTTGTCGTCCAAATTCTCCCATTCTTCGAGCAGAATAGATTTTAGCCCACTGAGTGTCTCTGGAAGGGCAGGTAGCTTCTTAATCATTCTTTCCAGCAGGTCCCAACCGTGTTCGATGGGATTCATATCCGGGATCATCGCAGGCCAAGCCATCACGTCGATTTATACTTCTTGTAAATATTCGGTATCGCACCTGGTGTTGTGTGGTCTAGCATTGTCATGCATCAGAAGGAAGTTTTCTCCAATAAATGGTGCGAATGGAACCACATATTTCTCCAGAATGTTAGTGATGTAATAACTGGAGTTCACCGACCCTTTCGCGATGCACAGCTCGGTTTTTCCGTGCATGGAAATTACTGCCCACACCATGACGGAACCTCCCCAGTAATTTTCCCTCTGGGCAACTGTTGCCGAAAAGTATCTCTCACCTGAATATCTCCACATTCTGCTACGTCCATCTGATGACCGCAGACAAAACCTGGACTCATCTGTGAAAAGAACTCAACTCCAGTCGGCCTCGGCCCAATCTTGGTGAAGGCGAGCAAATTCCATCCGACGTCGCTTGTGCTGTACCGTGAGTCTCGGTAGACGAGCAGGTCTTTTTGCTCTCAGGACATTACATTAATTCAAAAAGAAATACCTCAGGTTTACCTAAGGTAATTCAATCCGGAAATGTGAGTTCAACGGATTTGAAAAGCACTTGTGACTTATTTGCTGACTTTTTTGAGTCAGTATACAATGATTCACGGGTGCAATTAAATGATAATCATTACGCTATGATTCCTGATGTTTTGGACATTGGTGTATTGCAATTCTCGGATGATGATGTAATTATCGCGCTTAAAAAATTAAATTTTAATAGCAACCCAGGCCCTGCTAGTATACCCGTGGTAATATTAAAAAAATGTTGATCTGGTGATTTCCTTAATGATTGGAAATATTCTTTTATAATTCCTATTTTCAAAGGTGGTCAAAGGCAAAAAGTGGAAAACTATCGACCTATATCCAAGCTTTCGGCAATACCCAAATTATTTGAGAGTATTGTTAAGGAAAAACTCTTTTTCGCGGTAAAAGAGATTATTTCTAATAATCAACATGGCTTCGTTCGTGGTAGATCATGTACCACTAGCTTAGCTTTGTTATGTAATTATATTTTTGACAGTTTTGAGCAACGTTTACAAGTTGATGTACTCTACACAGACTTCACCAAAGCCTTTGATAGGGTACATCATACCCTACTTTTAGCCAAACTTGAATCGTTGGGTTTTCATTCCTCAATGCTAAAATGGTTCTTTAATTACTTAACTAATAGAAGGCAAATGGTAAAGGTCGATGGTTGGACTTTTGGTGTAATTGAAGTAACGTCGGGCGTTCCACAAGGTAGTCATTTGGGCCCGTTGCTATTTATTTTATTTATCAATGATGTTCACAAAATATTTAAATTCTGTAAGGTTTTGACATTCGCGGAGGATTTAAAATTATTTTCTCGTGGAATTGCCATTCCACTTTTTCAGAATTGTTGTATAAACGATCTTCGACTTCAACGATTGGATGAAGTGAAGGATCTAGGGGTCATGTTTGATAATAAACTAAACTTTATCTTACAGTATGATTATGCCATTGCCAAGTCTAACTCTTTGTTGGGCTTTCTAAAGCGTAATAGTAAATACTTTCGAGATGTACATAGCCTTAAAGTTATCTACTGCTCGTTAGTCAGACCTTATTTAGAATATTCATCCATCATTTGGAATTCACCATATGCTATTCACGAACTCAGATTGGAAAGAGTTCAAAAAAACTTCACGAGATATGCGGTTCGTAAATTAAATATGTTTGATGTGCTTCCTGATTATGATAGAAGGTGCCAATTAATTGGTTTGCAAACCTAAAGTTTCAGACGCAATACAACTTCTATCATCGCGATATTATTAATTTTCATATTATTTCACCAGAATTGGTTTTTCTATTAAATATATATGCTCTCCAAAGGTCTCTGCGGGTTAGAAGCTTGTTTTTCCAGAAAGGCATAGAACCAATTATGGTTCTAATGAGCCTATTACAAGGTGCATAAGCACTTACAATAAGCTGTGCAATGAAGTTGATTTTTGCTTATCACGAGCAGAATTTAGAAAACGCGTTTTTTCATTGGTTTTTGATTAACTTAATATTGTTTATTTGAAGTAGTCTATAAGATTGAAAATCGGTAGATGATCCTTAGTCGCGCAACAAACAACAGTTGTGTTAAGCGATACTGAGAGTATACACTAGAGAACCTAGTGTTCTGTGTGCTCTGTGAAAAAAAAAAAAAAAAAAAAGGCAACTCTCCAGTAATCGCCGCCTCACCATTTGAGCACTCACATCCGTCTCTTCTCTGACGGATCTAAGTCTGTGAGACAGCTCAATCCCTGTTTGGTGACGATCTCGAAGGTTTTGAATCACCAAATATCGATCATCCCTTGCAGATGTTGCCCTGGGGTGACCTGAGCCTTGACGCCGCCGGGTGTAGGAGTTGGTTTCTCTGTACATTTAATGACTCTTCTTAGCGTCGTCTCCGGTTTCCTTATCATAACAGCAGCATACCGCACACTTCATCCATCCTCAACCAAAGCCAGCGCCCTGTCGTTATTTGCATATCTTTTTACAAAAATTACTAAAAAACTAATAGATAAACAAATTAAAATAAACCCATAACATTTAACTTAATAAAACATTTACACGATCACGGAAGCCAAAATGTGTATATCTTGCGTCTAGTTAGTCTAGTGAATGATTCTGATGCGGTTTTCCTCAATATAACGTGCATATCACAAGGAAAATGGAAACAGATTATGCTTACAGACACACAAATATACTGCCAAAATTAAAAAGATAACGTTCTGCAAAAACATAGCGGCATATTATCAAAATGATAACAACACATCAAAAAGTGTGACTGCGCCACTTTTCTTGTAACTCAGTGTATTTTAAAATAAAGAAAGTGGCGCAAATTTATAGTCGGTTAAAGTACACTTTAAAATTATTTTAGCACGGAACTAAGTGTTTTCATAATTATAGTCGTCATAAAGCCCACTCTAACCTTAGCGCCTCGTATTAAGGTTAAAATCACCTGAACCTCGTTGTTATTCGTTGGATTCGTTGAATCCTTATTAATTAAATAATTATGATTTGTACTGCAAATTATAATATATAGATGTACGTAGTACAGAAAAAGACGAGGTAGTTTATCACGTTATAAAGTGCACGTTGTGCTTATTTGAGAATTTTATTGCAAGTGATCGAGAAATTACATTTAATTGAAGATGATTAAAATGACATTTGACAGTAGTTGTAAACAATGCCCCTTAGTGGGGTTAGTAATACCAAATATGGTTTTGTATTTTAGTACATACTTTATAAATAAATGCAACAAATTATATTATGTGTTTTTATAAATTTCAAAGATAAATAAATACTAATAAATACTCGTATTAAATATTTAATATGGAATTAGACTTATAAGTTTTTTTTTATTGAAACTGTCACTTTTATGTGTGTTCGAATGAAATTTCTCATAGGAACGTTGCGAAGTAGAAATTATTTAGCGGCATACTAAAAAGTGTCTATTATTGAACAAACGTTAAAGAATGCTTTTAAGTTTCAAGTTGCGTATAACTAGTACGGAGTTAAACTGATGAAGTGAATGAAGTTGACTATAAATTTGCGCCAGTTTTTTTTTTTATTAATATAAATATACAGTCGAACCCGAATAATATCACATTGCTTAGAAGCACAAATCGCTTTGTATCACAAAATGTTTAAGCCAGATGTCTTTTTTACATAATTTGTATTGGAACTAAACCGCTTTATAGCATCTCGTTTAATATCACAACCCACATAGAGTCATTCAAAAATAAGCCTGACAAAATTATTTCTTAGTAAATTTTTCCGCTTAATATCACACATTATTATAGAAAATGCAGTTGCCACACATATTGGCTTGGAAGTATAATTTATTTATATGCTTTTGTAGTCAAAGCTAACACATATGTATGTCATAGAGATTAGGGATAAGCGATGTTCATCGATGTTGAGGGACTAAACATCGATATTTTAACATCTAAGTTGAAGTACGTAAAATATCGCACAATTGATGTTAAGAACAAAACATAGACCATCGATGTTAGCAAAAGAGAACCGACTCTAAATTGAAGATATTGAAAATAGTACAGGAAAGTACAAGGTTTAGTGTTCAGTGAAAAAAATGTCTGTCCAAAACTGGTCTGTTTTGTGTTCAGTGAGGTTATCCAGAACAGAAAAATACAGCAAATCTTGCGCAATCCACATACTCTTGAGTTAGAACAGACCGGTGTACAGGATGTCAAAATCAGCTGTGATTGTAAATTTAATTTTTTTTTTACTCGAAGTGAAAAGTGAATCGACGAAATAAGTTTACCAAATGGAAGAAATCAAAATCAGTGTCCATCTAAAAATTATTAGAAATATGTATTTTGATAGAAACTCAATTGGTAAGAGGGCCTCCACTTATTGTAAGCTAATATAAATTATTTGGAAAACATAAGTAAAATAATCGAGTGAAGTTATAATTTTTGACAACTGACATATGGGCTTTCTGTGCTTACTTTGATCTGACATTTTTCACGGATCTAGTTTTTACTCACTGAACAAATCTTATACAACCTTGAACTTCACCTTACATTCTCTGTGTATTTTTTCTTAGGACTGCCACTTATTAGATTTTTGTTTTCATATTCAAATTGATTTGTTGCCCTCTGAATAAAAATAAAAATAAATAAAAATGTATCCTTATCCTTATTCTAATCAGAAATCAGCAGGATGAACGTAGGAAAATGATAAAGAAAACTATGGTGATATGTGCCGTCTCATATACTTTTAAAAATGTAGTTATATTTTGTTCCCGATAATAGCACAGCCCGCTTATAGTCACAAAGTTTGGCTGCCCGGTTGATGTGACTATATCCGGGTTCGACTGTATATGTAAGTCGCGCACACTACCGATTATAAAGTAAGCCGATTTTGTCGAAAGCTCAGTTTGCTCTGAGTTTTAAAGTAGTTCTCCTCCTTCGCTATTGCTTGTCCAATTAATTTTACAAGTTCATTAAAGCTAGTCATGCTCATCCGATAAAGGGCGAACCATTTTTTGGGGTAATCAAGTAATTTGGAATGCATCGCGTAAAATTTTGCATTCAATAACCTATCAGTGTTGATTGGATGCACCCTATACTCTCGGTTTTTCATATTGGTCCTTCTCCTCCGCTGTATAAAACCAATGATTACATCTCTAGACATTTTTAACATCTGTTTATCGACTAGCAATAGCAAATCGTTCGAGAACAGTAGGCCGACTATTGTCTTTGCGCACTCATTACCAACCCGAATCTTTAATCGGCCCATTGTGCGCACTAACCAGCCCAACCCGACCAAACTATCGCCCAATAGAAAGTCTGTAGTGCGCGGGGGCTCTTAAGCGAACTGAGACACAAAATGGTCGATTTTATGATCCAAATTGATCAAAGTGCCATAAGGCTAAAATAATGTAGATTTTTAATATATTTCCTGGAACCTAAATCCCCTTGACCCGCAATAAGGTTACGGGGAACTCTTACTAAGTTTATAAATAAATGAGTGGATTTAAACGAGTGAGTACATCTATGACACTTCACCAGAGTTCCATGTGTATTATTGCACAGCGTCTCGCATCGGAACACAATCTTTTTTACTTTGCACTTGTCCCTTCGAGCATGGACAGCAACTCATTCAGAAAACTCGAAAGATTCCAAGTAACATTCTTTCATTGGATTTTTATTGAATTGGTCGCTTCATTGAGATTTAATAAATGCAATCGACCTGGGTGCTTGGAACTTCACTTATGTATGTAACTCTAAAGCCTTCGTTTGTGTTCTATTCTATAATGTGAAGGCTTCTAGCTGAAATTCGAGATTTGATAAAATGCACTTGAATTTTAAATTAATTTCCATTTTCAAAGAGCCATAAAGGATTTACCTACACATATGTATCTGTGAGAATATACAAAAAGGCCTGTTGCAATTTTAAAATCAAGCTCGAAATGTCCCATCAGAAAGCAGATCAGATTTTGACCAACCATGGCATCCTCTGGAAATGAATAAATCCTTTCAAAATGTTGGTACCAATTACATCGTGTGTATGTATTTGGGCAAATAAATTTGCTGGAACTGTTCAGCCGTCCAACACCAATCCTATTAAATACAGCAGAGTATATTCCTTGGATTATGCTTGTATTTGGGTCATCCATCTGCATTATCCTTTCGAGCATGAATGGATTCCTGTGAACATTTTATACCACGACGAACTGTATGATGAAGAGTGATGCCAGTCCCAGTGTATACGAGTAGATGCGAATGAATTGAAAATAACTCCCACAATACCAGTGCACTTTGAGATATTATTTCATCTTACGTTGAATTGTAACCATTGAATAGGTTCAGTGAATTTCTTTTTAATTTTTTAAGCACATAGCTAGAGATGTGCTCGTAAGTAAGAGTAAAATAGTTTTCATTGGAAGTTACCCTTTATGAAATGGATTTCAATACAAAATTCGATCTAATGCGAAGGTTTGCAGCACTGACGTGAAAATTAGCAAATTGCAATCCAAAATCAAGGATTCGGAATGTCTGGGCAAAGCAATCAAGTTGACGGAAAGTGAATGAAAATTCTTATTTGGCCATTGAAGTTATAAACATAAACGGGATATTCGTAGATTTGGAATCAAATGTGAGTTAAGTGCATGAATTCTATTAGTTTATGTTGAATGGATATCTATATTTATGTATGTAGGTTTATTTGGATTCAAAGGAGGGTAAGTGAAGGGTTTTTCAGTAAGTACTTCTATTTTGATTTAAGGGGTTATATACAGTCAGTCTAAAAAAAAGCTAAAAAAAGCGATTTTTCAAGAATTTTTTCTGAGAAAACCTTTAAAGTTATTAATGTAAAATTTTTGTACACATAATTGTATTTCAATATTTTTTATTTGTAAAAATATTGATTTTGAAGACTGCTATAGCTGATCTCCAGGAGCTCCTCTCAAAAAAGGCGTCTTGCGGTGATCACGATATCTCTGGAATGGTTCATAGAAAATGAAAAAAACCAAACGGATAACGTTAAAAAAATGTATAGTCTAAGTATTAATCGAAGGAATAAGCAAAATAATATTTTTTGCAAAAATGACGTCCTCTCAGGAAAATAAAACAATTTTTGGCCAAAATTTCGGCATTGAAATGTTAATAAAAAAAAAATATTTATCGGTGTGAAAAAACCTTCGATTAATTACTAAAAAATATAGTTAAGAAGCTTGTGTAAAAATTTGAGACGGAACGGTTTAGCAGTTTCCGCGAAATCGTGGTCATCGACTTTAACAACATGGTTTTGAGAAAAATGCGTTTGAAAGCGCTCTGATGTCTTTACAAATATTCGAGTAACTTCTAGAATAATCGTCGGATTGACTTAAAATTGCGCGTGTACTTAAATATACATAGGGTAAAGGTGTCAACAGTGAATCAGAGTACACAGTGAATTAATAGCTCTCATAATGTCTCTTTTTATTTTAAAATGAATCTGGAAATGAGAAAAGAACACATTTTTACTTCCCCTCGCAACAGACTAACGGTCTGCGCGATCGCATTATCGAAGGTGGTTATCCTCGTGTGTTTGTGTTTTCTGCATAGGTAAGTATTTTTTTTGTCTGTTTTATTTCTGATCTTACTAAAAAAGTGCGTATTGTAACTTCATTTGAGTTTAATATTCGTACTTTTGTTTATATAGACTTAATAATTTTTGTCGATTTGTTTACTTTGGTGAAATATTTTATAAATTATTAACATGTTTTTGCGAAATGACAACATTGTACACAGTGAATCAGTTGAAAGTGGTACACAGTGAATCATGAACATGGTAGCATTTCGAGGCTCCAGATTTCAAAATTTTCAATCCATGTTAATTTTTTAAATCTGTATGTTCGCTAGCAATAATTATGAGCAACTGAATTACCAGTTTCATTTTTCTTTTATTTTCGTGCAAAAAGTAACGTTTTGTGATATTTTTACAAGAACTGTTAAGCTTTTTTTTATTTATTTTTGTATTAATACTTGAAGTGTTTTTATTTTCGTTTTTATTCTTTTGTCTATCCCTAAATAATAAAACGAATTAATAAATATATATATGTTATGAAAAAAACGTATGTTTTTACTAAATAAATTGATTTTAAATCCCTGTTTCACTGTGTACCATGTACTGATTCACTGTGTACACCCATAGTACACAGTGGATCACATGGGAAGGGTAATTTCAAACAATTTTTTCACTATCTCAACATTAATAAAGCTTTGAGATTTTGGGCTTAAAATGAAGACAAAACATTGAAAAAGCTGTGAAAAAAATATCATGGCTATACTATGTTAAATGCGAGCTCAACGGCGCGATAAGTAAAAATTGATCCACTGTTAACACCTTTACCCTACATACATATATACATTACGAAAATGAAATAAAAAACAACGATTTTTTGCAAATTCTAACTGTAACAAAATTAAATTATGTATATAACCCTTTAACCAGAAACCACGTGCTTTTTATTAAAAAAAGATTTGTTTCCTATTCAAATCGAAGCGTTGTCGGCCAAATCACCTCCAGGCAGTGATGCTGGATTTTTTTTGCTGAAATTCCCCATTTTTGAAAACGTTTTTTCCCCACATTTTTCCCCATTTGTAGAAAAGTATAGAATATTTTATTTTAATACAAGTTTCTTTTCTTTTAATAAAATTTAATTTTTTAAGAAGGTAATACAAAACTTATGTTAACTTAAAACATAAATAATTTACTCACTATACGTTTTCTTAAAATTGTTTAATTAAAAGAAGAACTGTTAGTTCAACTTAACCCGAATCCTCCTGAACGTTAATTTTTCGAATTTTTTAAAAAAAAATTAGGAGCACTTTTAGTAGAGGAAATATAGATAAACTGTGTCATTAGATTTTTAATAAAGGTCCTAGTATCGTCAAAATGTCCTGTTGCCATATGGCAACGCCAGGAGCAATAGGGTACAGGTCTGTATCCATATATAAAATCGGGATTTTCATACATTTTCTGAAAGCTATGAGCCACTGAATAAAACAGAGAGAATTTATGTTATCTTTTTGACATTTTATTGATTTCATGGCCAATTGGTGATAGAAGTTTGGCACGAATATGTAATAATAAATCTACAGTAGGTATGATAAGGCTGGAAACATTTCAAGCAAAGACTTTTATCACACTTTGAGCAAGAAGTTCGGACAAATTACTCCACATGTATCTGTAATTGCTTTGTCCAGTGTATCCACTGACAAGCAAAGTACAATTAAAATCGCGAAGCTCTGGAACGAAATATTAGCTTAGCTGCAGTATGGAGGGAAAAGGACATTACCATCAACAGTTAACAGTAATCTTCTTTTTTTTCTTGGTTAGTGGCATATATATACTGTACATACATTTATGTACATACTTCCGAACAATCGCAAATGCGCTTAAGCTAGTTACCATCTATAATTTTTTTGAGTTGCTCGTGTGGTTTCAAATTATGACAGTACTCGTAATTGGGTTTGGAGAAAATCGGTATCATTGCGCAAGATTTATCTTCTGACCAAGTGAACGTAGTATTCTTATTAGATGCAGGCAAAAGACAGCTGAAGGTAGATTTCTCAGCACGACGCAACTGGAATGAAGGTGGCTCATGAGATACGCTTATAACTTTAGCTACAGCTAGTGAACCAAATAAATTCCAAGAAGAGTTATCCAGAACATCCCGTAAAACACTATATTCGTTAGCTTCATCAAAATTCTCTGCGGGCGCGTCAACGTCTTCAATATGTTGTCCGTTTCCAAACCCAATTTTACAACCTGATCTCAAGTACGCTAGGCAAACATCGCCTCGTTCATCAGCACCGTATTCTCCACTAAAATTACGGTTATTCTCTGGTGGTTGAATATACAAGACGTGGAGGTTGCTTAAAAGACCATTTTCATCATCTGAACATAGCTCTCCTAAGTAATCGAGATCTTCTTGCAGCGTCAATTTTCTCGAAAACCATATGATTTTAAAAAAAAATGTCATGAAAACATATTTTCCAGCAAAAACAATCACGTTTTAGTAAAAAACATCAATAATGTTAACCTGTACCCGATCGCTCCTGGCGTTGCCATATGGACACGCTGGCAGCAATTTAAAAAAAAAAGTACCACAGAAATATTTTTTTCACGCTGTCACTTATTTTATTTTTTGTACATCCAATATACTAACAATTCTGCAATACAGTACTTATAGATAATGTACACTGTAAATTATATTGATATAAATACTTTTTTGTTGTGTTCCATTACACCATTTTTTTAACTTTGTTATTTACGATCGAATTTGAGACGCTCTCAATATGAAAATCTAAGCACACTACTAAAACTGACTACCCAATATGCAACGCAGATGCCCAAAGATGTGAAAAATGCGAATATGCACACATGTGTGTTTTGGTTACCGTTAGAGAGGTGCGAAAAGGCATGAATGTTTTTGGTTGCCATATGGCAACGCCGGGAGGATTCGGGTTAAAATTAATTGTCGGTGCTTTTACCCGACTTTAGTTTTACTAAATTTTAATAAAAATATGTATAATTATGGTATTACCAATATGTATTTATATAAAAACACTTTTTATACCCATGGTCTTTTTTAATAAAGAAAGAATAGAAGAATTTTACCAAGGATATTTTTTTTTGTTTTGAAAGTGCAAATCTGACAATGATGGTTGGATGTTGTAGAAATAGGGTAGGCACTGATTGGCTTTAATTTGGCTAAGCCCAGTGTTGTAACTGTTACTACACATCAATTGTGCTTATTTTACCTCCAAGTGGTAACCATCGGGTACTGGTCGCTGCCCATCCGGGCACGACTTGCTAAACTTATAAGCGCGAGTGCTGAGCAAGGGAAAATAGCAGCACTATAATTCACGTCAGCGGATGAATTCCATCAATGGAACCAACGGTGGCGCTAAAATTTCCAGAACGGAAACAAAACCTTATCTGAGCTACTCCGACATATTCGAAGCTCAGTTCGATAAGGATTTCCAAGTACTAGTCAGGGTCTTGGAAAAGAGTTGGTGGCGGATGAGCCCCTAGTGGGCCAACGGCAGCGCTCACACCCCCGTAGTGGGTTACTGACACCGGTGTACCCGGCCCCTTGTCCTAGGGGTATACAAGGATCTGGCCCTCCAGGTTGGGGGTTGTGCGTGAGGCTAACTACCTAACCACGTAAAAAAAATTTTGTTCCGAAACAACCAAAAGCCTCGGAAAAGGACGGATATACTGTTGACAACCACGCTAAACGAAATAAGGACAACGACGTTCGGATATGTACCTGGAATGTTCGTTCAATGAACGGCGACGGTGCATCCGAACAACTGGCAGAGGCCCTAAACTGCTACAAGGCAGATATAACCGCCATCCAGGAAGTGCGATGGAATGGGCCAGGCAGAAAAAGGATGGAAAACTGTGATATCTACTACGGTGACTGCTATACAGAAAATAAACAGCGCTTATTCGGATGCGGATTTGTCATACGCGGCAGACTTAGGCAAGAAGTCTTGAGCTTTCGGCACGTGAGCGAGCGTCTTATGACAATCCGTGTCAAGGCAAAATTCGCCAACATAAGCCTTATATGTAGCCTTATATAAGCCACAGAAGAAAAAGACGACGCTACCAAAGATAGTTTCTACGAGCTCCTCGACCAAACATACGAGCAATGCCTTAGACATGACGTTAAAATCGTACTGGGCGACTTTAACGCCAAGATAGGAAGAGAGGACATCTTTGGTAGGACGGTTGGAAGGCACAGCCTACACGACACCACGTCCGAAAACGGACTAAGGCTGATTGACTTTGCTGCGGGGCGAAGTGTCAGTATAGCAAGCACACAGTTTCCACATCTCAATATCCATAAGGGGACATGGCGGTCTCCGGATCGAATAACCGTCAACCAAATCGACACCAGACATGCCTCCAGTATTATGGATGTCCGAACCTTCCGGGCGGCCAACATTGGCTCGGACCACTACCTTGTTGTAGCCAAGGTACGAATGCGGATATCCACAGCGCCACAACAACGAAATACTATGAGAAAGTACAATGTCGAAAAGCTACAATCGCAAGACACCGCCAGAGCCTACAAAGAACGCATATCCCGATCTCTTGCTACGAGTCCTACCGCAGCAACAGCTAGTACAGAAGACCAGTGGCAACACTGCCAGCAAGCCATCATAAGTGCCGCGAATGATGTGCTGGGTTTCACACGACCACCACCACGAAACCCCTGGTTTGATGAAGAGTGCAGACTAGCTAACGCGGAAAAACAACAAGCGTATAAAGCGGCGCTGCAAAGAAGGACTAGATCTGCTCGCATGCTCTACGAGCAAAAGAGACGGGAAGAACATCGGCTTCTTAGAAGGAAAAAGAAAGAGCACGAGAAGCGTGCATTCGAGGATATTGAGAGATGCTACTCCAGGAACAATGTACGGAAGTTTTACCAGAGGGTAAAAAGAATGTGCCAGCAAAACAAATCCCGTACAGAAACCTGTAGAGACGCGGATGGAAACATCGTAGTAGAAACACAGTCGGTGCTGAGAATTTGGAAAGACTACTTCTGCAGACTGTACAATGGCGATGACGACCAAAATTCCGCTGTCAGGCAGAATGCACCATTCAACTTAGATGATGATAGCCAAAACTCCCATCCACCTGATCAAAACGAAGTGCGGATAGCAATATCCAAGCTTAAGTCCAACAAGGCTGCTGGACCTGACGGTTTACCCGCAGAGCTATTTAAAGCAGCTGGAGATGACTTGGTAGTGAGCATACACCAACTCATCTCTAAGATTTGGTCAGATGAAAGTATGCCATATGAATGGAATCTCAGCATCGTTTGCCCGGTTCATAAGAAAGGAGACCCTCTCAACTGCTCCAATTACAGAGGCATCAGTCTCCTGAACATCGCCTACAAGATCCTATCTGCCATATTGTGTGAACGCTTGAAGCCTTTCGTCAACAACCTGATTGGCCCCTATCAGTGCGGTTTCAGGCCAGGAAAGTCCACCATAGACAAAATTTTCACACTCAGACAGATCCTGGAAAAAACCCAAGAAGTCCAAATCGATACGCACCACCTGTTCATCGATTTCAAGGCCGCCTATGACAGCATCTGGAGGGATGAACTGTATAGAGCCATGTCTAGTTTTGACATCCCTGCCAAACTCATCCGTCTGTGCAGGATGACGATGTAGAAAGCTCGCTGCTCCATCAAGGTCGGTAATGACCTCACCGAGACCTTCGATGTCAAAAAAGGATTCAGACAAGGTGATGCGCTGTCATGCGACTTCTTCAACATCATACTTGAAAGAATTGTTCGAAACTCACAAGCCAACACACAAGGAACGATCTTTCAAAAGTCCGTTCAACTACTTGCATACGCCGACGATATTGACATCATTGGTAGAACACAGCGAGCTGTCACCGGCGCGTTCGCGAGTATAGAAATGGAAGCGGCCAAAATGGGTTTAGCGGTAAACGAGGGCAAAACTAAGTATATGCTGTCAACAAAAAGGGACAACCAACATCGACGAATTGGACAGAACGTCACAATAGACAGCTACAACTTTGAGGTAGTAAAGGACTTTGTCTACCTCGGCTCTGCCATAACATCAAAAAATTACATCTCGTCGGAAATCAAACGAAGGATTACTCTTGCCAACCGCTGTTTCTTTGGGCTAAAAAGGCAATTGAGCAGTAAAGTCCTTTCCCGATCGACTAAGGAGACTCTATATAAGACCCTTATCATCCCAGTCTTGCTATATGGAGCTGAAGCATGGACTTTATCGAAAGCGGATGAAGATCTCCTTGGTCGCTTTGAGAGAAAAATCCTTCGTAGGATATTCGGTCCCGTTTGCGTTGACGGGTTTTGGAGGAGAAGATTCAACGACGAATTGTACGAGCTATACAGCGAAATCAGCCTGGTCAAAAAACTGCACATTGGGCGTTTAAGATGGCTAGGACATGTAGAGCGCATGGACATCAGCGCTCCGGCTCGGAGAATATTCAACTCTAACCCGGAGGGTCAGCGCAGCAGAGGACGACCTCGCCTAAGGTGGCGCGACCAAGTAGAACAAGACCTCAACCAACTTGGAGTGCGCAACTGGAAGCGGTTAGCTAAGGACCGGGCTAACTGGAAGAGGTTGTTGGTTGAGGCCTTGGTCCACCCCGGACTGTAGCGCCACCTAAGTAAGTAAGTAAGTAAATCTGACAATGTGTATGCAAGAAACGACTCGACGGTCGAACAGACGTCGGATGGTTTTATTTATTTTTTTTTTTTTTATAACTAAAAAGTGTAAATAATTTTTTAAGAATTTATTGAAACATAAAAAAGTTCTGATAATCGCCTGGAGTATTCAATATTGTTATTCTGTTAGCAAATTAACATAATTTTTCATCCATTCCTGTACCCAAATTCGCCTCAATTTTCTTTTTTTTCTTTCTTCTTCTGAAATTTTATCAATCATAAGTACTGCTCTCAGATGCTCGTCATCTTTCAAAATCACTTGCAAAGTGAAGTCGGACAACATGTTGGTCAATTCGAACGTTAACGACATCGGTCTATCAGACATCCATGATCCATCCGACCAAGTCTGTGATATGTCGGATCGTGTGTTGTGTGTACCCCCCTATTGACTTTGTAAAATGGTTGAAATTAGTGACGCTTGAGAGTGAAGATTGTGTTCAGTTCGAAATATGTTTAGAGCTAAATCCCTGTAATGCTATAAACGCGGTAATAAATATGTGCGAATTTAGTTTTTCCCCATTTTGGGAGCACTTTTCCCCATTTAGTGAAAAATTCCCACATCTGGCATCGCTGCCTCCAGGACATCTTTTGCATATCCAGACTCTTTTGATAAACAAATTTCTTTACTACATTTCCGCACATTCGTGGCTCTACTTTGAGTGCTTCAATTGACTGGAGAGCATTGGCATAAACCTTCTCTTTCACATAGCCTCAGCCCTAAGGAAAAATGTCCGACGATCTCGGTGGCCGATTTTGATCGCCATTTAGAAAAATAACTCGGCCTGAGTAAAGAGCGGTAAAGAAGAGCAATGGTTTCGCCAATGACAGATAGAGTAAATTCAATATGGCGGACGCACCACAAGGTGGTGGATTAGCCTCCTTAATATGAGTATCAAATGAAAGGGTTTGTAAAGTAGAACACGACATTGATTGCCTACTTACACTCTACGCATTTTCGGAAACTAAAAAGTTGTAAATAAAATAAGTTAAAAAACCTAAAATCCGACTAAACGCTTGCTAAAAAGTACGAAACAAGACGAAACGAAACGATGATGTTCGGAGTTCAGCCGTAGCAAAGTAAAGCGGAGGGGTAGCAGTTTAAGACAGCATTTGGCAACTGCAAGATATCAGAAGCGACCGTTAGCGAGGTTGAAAACTAAAGCCATGAAGTAGCCTTGAGGTGGATTTCTTAATGCATACGGTTGGTTTAGCTTTAGTTAAAAATAAAGACACTTTCAAAAGACCGTCCTATTTACCAATTCAATAACAAGCAGCCCTCCTAAATTCCTTTACGCCTAAGCTAAGTGCACAGCCATACATACGTATATATGTATGTGTGTACATTCTCTCACATTAAGGATTTAAATTTAATGAATTGTAATTCAATTCGCGAGCTTCTTCCTGTGTTCAAGAGCACTGCGGATGTTGTACCAACAACCGTACGCGCTCTTTCACATTTTTGCAAAAAGGCCAAAACAAATAAATATGATAAATTCAGAAATCCTTAATTTTTTTCCCGTTATTTTAGGACCGAAATTAAGTTGTTTTTTCCTTTCCTCGTTTTCGATTCCTTTTATATTTCTTTTTTGTGTTTATGTGTGTGTATGGCTGTGACATTGCTTTATCCGGCAGCGTCTTCAGATGGTGGTGGCCCTCTCCTGCACGATACGTTGCGTTGTTTTTCGAATGTAATTTCCATAATTATATGATAAAATGAAAAAATGTCCCCGGATATGCATGAATAAAACATAACCTAAGACTTGTTTTGATAATAGATACAAGATACCGAACGAGAACGAGGAATGGAACATCTCGGCCAAAAATGTACAACAAAAAAAAAAAAACAACACAACCGTCACAAAAGAAAAAGGCAACAAGAAACAGGGCAATTTCTTTTCATTCCTTAGTATCCCATTTGAAACAGAGATGCAGATACAAAGATACCTACAGATGGTTCGGGGTTCGCCTTTGCCAGTAGGTACATATCTGCATGTATTTATTACATCCTTTTTGGCAACAAACGGCACACACACATACACGGCATACGGCACACCTTCTGGATGAATTTTAAACGAAAGTGTCCAACACAAACGGGCAAAGTGAATAGGTTAACAAAAGCACAAAAAATATAAAAAAAAATACAAGGAACATATTTCGAATTGAATGAAACAAATTAATTTCCATGTTTTTACTACACGAACACAAGGACACGCACCTTCTGTCCCTAAACCAATCGACAGGATAAAACAAAACACAAAGGCAGCCCGAAACTTGAAACTCTCAAGTCAATGGTCAGGATCAGAAATCCTGTATATCCTGGTGGGAGTATATGGTCAACAGGTGTTTTACACAAAAACTTATTTCCTCGTCCTCGAAAGGGGGGGTTGTTTAACGCATCATTTAACCCATGGGTGGGGGGGGGGGGGGGAAAGTTCAGTATAAAGAGAAATATACACATGTCACTGTTGGCAGCATATGCGATGGTTAAACTGACATGTCATAGACATTTGTGTAAAATCTTGTTTGTGTCCTTTTCCATATCCAATGAGAATAGTTTTTTTTTTCTTGTCCGGTCTTATGGGGCCATATCCTTAAATCCTCCTAGACAGAAGAGGGTAAAGGTAAATGTTTGTCATTGGACATGTAAATTGTCATGAACGTAGTAACCCGTGGTAAACAAATGAGACTGTGTCGGGCAAAGCTTCTTAAGTGTGTACATTCATATTCATATTCCATTTGAAACTTCAAAGTGTATTTTCGAAAAGGTTCGTCCTTCGGGGAAGGCGAATTATTGTTCGTCTTCCGATATTTCACTTCAAAACTTTGAAACTACGAAAGTTGTGAACGGAAAACTTTTCGCCAACCTGTGGCATAGGTGCGCTTATGTAAATGAGATTATTTTTGTGTGTAACAAATGTGCGAAAATAGATCGCATCAATAAATTCGATCGGAATTCCCAAATGCTGAGATGTCCTTACAAATAATATGGTATTTTCAAATTTTTGAACATTCTAGTGAGGTTATGTTACGTTATTATTTATGCGCTTGAAAACTTTAATCATGAATAATGCAGCCATATAAAATGCACATTGGAAGTAAATAAATACCTATATAAATAAATAAATTAATTCATTAAAAAAATAAATAAATAGTACCGGCTTTATTACTGCCAGAAGCTAGTAATCTTCTCCTCAAAAACCCGCCAACGCAAACGGGACCGAATATCTTACGAAGGATTTTTCTCCCGAAGCGACCAAGGATATCTTCATCCGCTTTCGATAAAGTCCATGCTTCAGCCACCATTTATAGCAAGACTGGGATGATAAGGGTCTTATATAGAGTCTCCTTAGTTGATGGGGAAAGGACTTTGCTACTCAATTACCTTCTTAGCCCAAAGAAACAGCGGATGGCAAGAGTAATCTTTCGTTTGATTTCCGACGAGATGTAATTTTTTGCTGTTATGGCAGAGCCGAGGTAGACAACGTCCTTTACCACCTCGAGGTTGTAGCTGTCTATTGTGACGTTCTGTCCAATTGGTCGATGTTGGGTGTCCCTTTTTGTTGACAGCATATATATTGTGTTGTCCTCGTTTACCGCTAAACCCATTTTAGCCGCTTCCATTTCTATACTCGCGAACGCACCGGTGACAGTTCGCTGTGTTCTACCAATGATGTCGATATCGTCGGCGTATGCAAGTAGTTGAACGGGCTTGTGAAAGATCGTTCCTTGTGTGTTGGCTTGTTAGTTTCGAATAATTCTTTCAAGTATGATGTTGAAGTAGTCGCATGACAGCGCGTCACCTTGTCTGAATCCTTTTTTGACATCGAAGGTCTCGGTGAGGTCATTACCGACCTTGATGGAGCAGCGAGCTTTCTCCATCGTCATCCTGCACAGGCGGATGAGTTTGGCAGGGATGTCAAAACTAGACATGGCTCTATACAGTTCATCCCTTCATATGCTGACATAGGCGGCCTTGAAATCGATGAACAGGTGGTGGGTATCGATTCGGACTTCTTGGGTTTTTTTTCCAGGATCTGACTAAGTGTAAAAATTTGGTCTATGGTGAACTTTCCTGGCCTGAAACCGCACTGATAGGGGCCAATCAGGTTGTTGACGAATGGCTTCAGGTGTTCACACAGTATGGCAGATAGGATCTTGTAGGCGATATTGAGGAGACTGATGCCTCTGTAATTGGAGCAGTTGAGAGGGTCTCCTTTCTTGTGGACCGGCCAGATGATGCTGAGATTCCATTCATATGGCATAGTTTCATCTGACCAAATCTTAGAGATGAGTTGGTGTATGCTCACTTCCAAGTCATCTCCAGCTGCTTTAAATAGTTCTGCGGGTAGAACGTCAGATCCAGCAGCCTTGTTGGACTTAAGCTTGGATATTGCTTGGATATTTATTAATATGTACAAAATATAAATTTGTAGGCCTGTGCATCATTGTGGTATTCGTTCAGTCGAAAATATTGCTCCTATAAGTAAAAGTGTGGCCAAAAAACCCGGATTTTTCGATTCTTCCGTGTTTCTAGCTTTTGGACTTATCTAATGGCTCTATTTGGCGCATTTTGACCCAGAACTTGCACTTAAACCTGTGCAAAATTATGATAGCAGCAGAGACCATGAACAGCCAAGTATTTACGCAGATTGGATGTCAGAGCAGTTGATGCTGATTTTTTAAAGAAAATCTTCTTCTCTTATGAGGCACATTTCTACATCTTTTTTTTACTTAGCACTTAGGCTCAACTCTGTTATTACAAACTATTGCCTTTTGGCCTTAAACTATCTATACTATGACTAAGCTTATCTAAGTCTTATATTTAATTCCAAGAAAAGTTTGGAAAATTTGGATACTGTAACATTTTTTGTTATTACCCTTAAAACTATGAGAACTTAACCTACCTAAAAAAAACCCTAAGCTACTTAACCTAAACTGCTTGTAATCAGAGTGGTAAGCACTCGTTGCCTAGAGCCCCGAGTGGTCACCATCCTGATTGCGTCTTCTGGCGCTTGGCCGTCGCCATTACGACGCCCGCTCGCACCACCGAGACCTGAGTGAGGCCGCAGCGTCGGTCACCTCTCGGAGATGACAAATAGCGGGGCCGGCTACTCCACCGAGACCGCCCTTAGGAAATCGTCAATCCTGTTCAGATGTGCCCAATTGTATAGGACCTTGTTGGGATAGTAACTTATGTCCTGGGACTCTGGTGTTCTGTACAATCTGTGACAGGTCCTAAGACATTGCCTCTCAAACACCCGAATCTTTTCCATGTAGAAAAGCGCCACATTGAACCACACCGGACGACCATACGCTATAATCGGTCTGATTAGGGCAACGTAACAAATGACATTTACCCTGGAGTCAAGTTAAATGCTGTGAAACAGTCTTCTTGTCAGAGCAAAGGGCATTTTAGCCTTACCGAGACCAGCAGAGCCAAATACCGAGATATCTAACCACACTTTTCACAGTCAATGGCGGCCCGTGCTGTATAATGCTATCAAATTTCTTCCAGTTATTTCTGATATCCCTAGAAGTCTTTATCAATGGAGTTCTGAACAGATTTGTTTCCGTCTTTTGGAAATTGAAAATCAATAACCAACCCTTAATTCGATCGAAGTCACGTTGCAAAAGGATATTATTAACCTCGATTTTGGGACCTGATCTGTACACCACCAAATCGTTTGCGTATGCTATACCAAATTTGAAGCCTACAAGATCACTTGTATAAATGTTGAACAGTATCGGAGAATGCACCGCACCCTGTTGTAAACTGTTTTAAATATCAAACATTGTACTGGAAGTTACGTTGCCACAATTGACGACAAACTTCTTTCCCATTAACATATATTCCTACATCTGTCTCTGGGTATGTCAATAAGCGAAATCGGCACATGCTCAAAAAGTGACTCTTTGGTGCACTGTGGTCAGGCGGCATCATTGGAACTTACTTTTTTTTAAAGATGATGGGGGTCAGACTGTAATATGTAATCATGGTAACCGAAATTTTTTGACACAAAATCGAAGGTATTGATGTGCAGGAATGAGCAACTTGCCACACATCGGGTGTAACCCATGGATGCGATGTAGAACCATAATAAATGACTGGCAATGCCAATAAAAACAATTGTAGATCTATGTTTGGATATTTACGAGTGTATTGCAAGCGATGTAACAAGAACAGCGGACCAAGCTGTTCGCTAAAAAACAAAAATGTTTTACAAACAGAATCGTAGAATGTGCAGAACCCTGTGGCCTACCATGACACAATGGTATTGAGTTGTTGTGTTACAAAAAATGCGAAATAATTTTTTTTTACCGGCTCCAGCAAATAAATCATTTTTTGCCTTTGTTTTATTTTATCCTTTACTTCCTCTGTCTCCTGTTTGTCGAATATTTTATTACCAAAAACCCCATTACAGTGCCGTATGACCATCGATAGACACGAGTGAACTCCACCGTGCTCGTGAGCGTGCAAAAACCGAATTCACTTCAACTAAATAGGAAACACCTTAATGCGATTAAATTAGCACCTGGACAAATTAGGTTTTAACCATTTTATTCTCTTTTATTCGCCACAATGCCACCGTTGATTACGGTAATTCCTTGAATAGACTTTAAGCCTGAAATAAAAAAAAAAGAAGAAGAAAACGAGCAAAGCATAGAGAATAAAATGATTCACGTCATCCGTCGTCGACATGGGCATTTCGCTTCAGCTGTATGCACATGGTATTCACATTTCATATTCATGTACCTTTGCATTACTTGCCTCAATTTTTGCGCTCAAAGATGACGGCGTACAGTGAATGCCATTCAAAGTGGAATTGCATTCAGACCTTTTTTCCCCTTACTACCTTTCAACCTTTCTGTGTACGAGTGCAAGTATATGGCTCCTTTCAGTGGGATGGCATTTTTTTTCCAGTCAACTCACATAAGTACTGCACTTGAATCACCATTACGTTTGTTCATCACTTTTCAGTTCTCTGGTAATTCACACACACACACACACACCGACACAGAGTGGAGGCATATGCAATCCAATCAAGGACAATCTGTGTGGGCGCGGGTGATTTATGTCAACTCGCTTCGAATTCGAATAGTTTGGGATACTGTACAGGAATGCAGTGTCGGAGGGCTTTAAGCTTTAAGGTAGCGGAAGTGCTGTCATAAATAAGGTGACACGTCATTTGGGATGTTGCCAATACTGCTTGCATCCAATTAAATTAACTTAATTATTAATGTGAACTTGATTGTGACAATCCTCTTCAAGGCAACTGACATGCAATTGCAATGAGGATACCTCTTCCTTTGAGTGACTATCATCGTATTGGATGTATGTATTTACTTTCAGTTTGGTATTTATGGATGTTTGCTTATTTATCTGAACTGAAACACTGCACTTGGCGGTTTTTTTAAGGAGGCTTTCAAAACACAGTGTTTAAAATTTAAAACTAAACTAAATTCACTCAAAAACAGGTGACAGAAATTTAGCTGAGAACAATAAAGGTACATATAGGTTAGGTAAGGTTAGGAAGAGTGTATAATTATTCGAGCAATAATTTCCACTAGGAGACCCGAAGGTCCATTGTGAATCCCCTCATAGTTTGAGAGTGAGTCCTATTCTTGCCAACTCGAAAGTCAGTTTGTGCTCTTGATGAGTCTTAGAAGATCGCTTATCTTCGAATTCCACAGCTCTGCAATGCCTGCCAAGAATCTATGGCCTAATGTACGAAGGCTTCATTCTTGGGGGGCGGGGCAGTAGCAGAGTAGATTTTGGATCAATTCGCTTTCTTCCTCATCTGCGCAACTTCTACAAATATCTTTGGACCTATAGCATAGTATCCTGTGATTATTCCGGTGAATAAGCGTATTGAGGATTTGTCCAGATGCAACATCGTCTTTGTCCTATTACGATAAAGTTTCGGCCATAAAGAATGAGATGTGATGCAGTCGGTTCATGTGAGCCATAGAGCGTTGGTCTCTTTTTCGGTTATATTGTCGATTATGTTGAACAGTGTTTTAATCGGAGGCAGTATGGAGGTGTCAGCATCACTTTTGCTCATGGTCGAGCCAACTCTAGCTAGTTCGGCTACTATCTCTTTCCCTTTGATATTGCTTTGTCCGGGTATCCTGCTATGTCCGGGTATCCTGCTATGTCCAGGTAAATTGCGACATTTCTGGACCGCCTTTGATTCTATTGTGTTTGGTCCTTTTGATTTTAGAGCTGGCTGGTCTCTTTTTCGGTTATATTGTCGATTATGTTGAACAGTGTTTTAATCGGAGGCAGTATGGAGGTGTCAGCATCACTTTTGCTCATGGTCGAGCCAACTCTAGCTAGTTCGGCTACTATCTCTTTCCCTTTGATATTGCTTTGTCCGGGTATCCTGCTATGTCCGGGTATCCTGCTATGTCCAGGTAAATTGCGACATTTCTGGACCGCCTTTGATTCTATTGTGTTTGGTCCTTTTGATTTTAGAGCTGGCTGGTCTCTTTTTCTGTTATATTGTCGATTATGTTGAACAGTGTTTTAATCGGAGGCAGTATGGATGTGTCAGCATCACTTTTGCTCATGGTCGAACCAACTCTAGCTAGTTCGGCTACTATCTCTTTCCCTTTGATATTGCTTTGTCCGGGTATCCGGCTATGTCCGGGTACCCTGCTATGTCCAGGTAAATTGCGACATTTCTGGACCGCCTTTGATTCTATTGTGTTTGGTCCTTTTGATTTTAGAGCTGGCTGACTATGCACTAGAATGGCTATCTCAGACGAATGGAAGTCACTTCTTTTTAGGAACATTGCTGCCTTTTCAATCGCCAGTAGTTCCGCCTGGAAGACACTGCATGTATCCGGTAGTCTGAAAAATTCATGTTTATGTAGTATACCTGAGCAGAACCCTGCTCCAGTACCTAAGCCCATTTTTGAGCCGTCAGTTAAGAGTGCTATTTCCTATAGAGATACATAATATCATTTCTAACCTGTTTCTTAAAAATAATTTCTTAAATTTTATAGGACAAAATTATGGCTTCTGTTGACAGCACTAATCTGCTGAATGAGTTTCAAACTGAATTTAGAAAAAATCGTACAATTTATTGTCCAGATTTTTACTCTGACAAATATTGCCGAGTCTTGCCGGAAAGAAAGAAGATTTTTAATGCGACTTTCGTGGATTTTAAAGCTGCGTTTGATTCTTTTGACGCAAGATCGCTATTTTATAAACTCTCAACAAAGATGCTGAAAACCCTAAGTTGATTATATATGGACACAAAAGCGGCAATATCGTTGGCAACAACAATGGGGGCTATGCAGGCGTGTATATTTAGTATGCTTTTCGCTTTGCTTCGGAGTGATTTGAACGATGTACTTTCTATCTATGCGAATAACATAGCCACAATTTCTGACTCTCCATAAGGTCTCAGTCGAATGATTTTAGACCCTAAAAAAATATTTTACAAAATGGAATCGGACTGTGCACCTACATATGTATGAATTTCTAAGATTAAAATATTTCGCAAGGGAGATGGCCGCTCTCCACGCAATGGACGATGGAACTTTGATCGAGAGGAAATCGAAATTGTTAGCGAATATGATAACCTTGGCTTAGAATAGCTTTCAAACTAAGCCTGAAGGGTCATTTCGTACGAAAATTAGAACTCAGTTCAATCTGAAGCTGTAGGAGCATAGGAACTAATGTTCTAATTTCAAATTGTTGGAAGGGACATCAAATATTTTATGTAGTACGCAGCACAAATTAGGGGATGTGAGCGGTATGTTGAAGTCGAATTTTTTCACAGGCCTTTTTCTCAGAGACTATTTGACGTAGACTATTGAAATTTGGAACAGTTGTAGCAATTAGTGGCCCAAATACAGGCCAGAACTTAAAAAGCTGAATTTCGACTTTGGGGGGCTCGTTTTGGAGGGTTATATAGGAAAACGTTAATTGTTGCTGTCCCTCGATTTATCTCCGAAAATATCGCTCAGAAAAGTCTTAATAAAATCACAAACATTGAGAATAAAGTGTAGATGGCGGGAAAGTTATCAGGACTGCCCTACGTTCGACAGTTTTTTTTAAATTATTTTTTTTTAATTTAAACTACCCTACTACATATCCAGAAAAATGATGTAACCCTATCACAACGCCAAAGAGCAGATATGTTTAGGGAAAAAAAATTCTACGTACTTCCATAGACAAAGAATTTTTCAGGATATGTACATACATTGTTTACAAGGCAAGTTCTGAAGTGAAAGTTACATAGACTTTATTTTCGAGCAAGAAAGAATAGCTGGTATAGAACAGAGTCTCAATTTAGCCAGTTTAATGTAAACGCAAAGAATTTTCCAATGTAAACTTGACCAATAGATTCATAAGGACCATAACTTAAGCATCGATTTGTTTTTGGATAAAAATCCTGTTATTATTGTTGATAGGCGTTTTTCAAAAGCCTATCGAAACTTGAACTTTACTGGCAATAATCGCGTTAATCAAACATTGTTCCACCTCCATCCGTTAACATATAAAAATATCCAAACTCCAAAGCAATTAGTGTATAATTGCTCACTAACAGTTAATAGTCGGTAAGTATTTAGTGCATATTTTACACATAATAAAAAATTCACAGCAAGGTCGTATGGTTTCCTGTTTATACATCATTAGGGTATAATCATAGGGTATTACAGTTTTGATTGCTAGTTGGTAAAAAAAAGTGTGTGCGCGCTGTGTCGCAGTGTTAAGTGGTTAGTTAATTAGCATACATCACTATCACTTCCTCCAGAACAACACACGAATGGTTGCTCCGTTCATACATAGGACTGCTGATGCCGAATATTTATATTCCTACCAAAGCAAGTGTGACTCTAAACGATCGAAGTATCTCGATCTTGGCATAATCATTGTTTTTTTTTTAACGTAGAAGGTCAAAATTCATTTTTGTATTGTGGATTGTGCACTATTTCATTCACTGATTTTGTGGAATATACAAACGATATTGACATCATCAACATTTCAAGGGAGTAGGAGGCTTCTGAAAGTTGAAGAATGGGAAACAACCTTAAATCCGGAATCCTGCATAGTAAACGAACACACCAATAACATTTTTGTAAGCAATTTTTAGACTGACAATTCAAATGCTGAACAACAACGATCGACCTATCAACCTGCTATAAGTCTAGGCTCTAAGGTCATTAAATGCTTAGCAAAGTGGTCAAACTTTACACTTTTCAAAAGCGAAATAAGACCAATATTCGAAAAGGGGTCTTATTTCAGTTTGCCTTATTTAGTACCGGTCAAACAGTTTCCGGTATACTGCTGCCGATAGAAATGTCAGTCGATTGAGTACCATAAATTTTGCCCTATAGTACGTTACACCGAAACGAATCCAGGATTCCGGTTCCAACAATTTTGGATCTCAAGAAGGTGTTTACACGGTACAAAGATTGCACTTTATTATAACTATTTGCTTTGCAATATAATTATTTTAACCCTTAACTGATGTCGTGAAAATAGTGAACGCTTCTATAGTCGTGGGGTCCATTGGACCCACCTGTTTTAAAATATGATTAAAATAAAAGTGTTAAATTCTTTTAATGTTTTTTGATGTGTAAACATCTAAGCGCGCGTTAGCGACATTTCTACTGGAGTAATTCTGCGATTTCGGGGACGGAATTCCGAACGGTTACGAAATTTGTAACTCAAATTTCATAGCAGCGCGATGAAATGTTGACATAGTGATTGCTTATATTCCTGGTCAACTTTTATATATACGCTTTTTATCCCGGAAAATGGCATGGTTTTCAGAAAATAGTGAAAATACTGCATATTGGGAGGGAAAATTATAGCTATACAACCCTAACTCAATAATAGTTTATCGGATTGAAAAACAAAAAAATAGGTGAAATTAGTAAATTTGTCCCTGATTCATTTGAGATATAAAGCATCCTCCTGCATTGTCCTGAAGCTGAGCAATGTTCACAACCATTATTCAATGCATCGCCCACAATTTTCTTTCAGTGGTGACAACTGCCAGCAGTCGGTCAGCAGTGGGTAGGTATCGCTGCAATAGTATGTGTGTGAGTGTATGTGCGCGCTCTAACATGATCATAATGCTTTGCATTTCAATGTTCTGCAATCATTATCACCATTTGCGGCTCTCCCACTCAACCAATATTAACAAATGAGGTATCAAAAGAAAGAGGATTTTCTAGAGCAGTGATTTGAAGTTTTAGTTTATAAATATTATTAACAATCTTGCATGTAGAAAACCTACAACATATTATCGAATAAAATGGCTACCTACTGGCTACCTACTCTATTGTCCTAGTGGCACCTTGTTCCTAAAAATAAGAGCTACTTTTCGTGATAGAGATCCTGATAAATATTAAGATTAAGTGTAAACAAATTGTTTATATTTACAAAATCAGAGTGCATTTCGTCATTGCTCCAAGATCATCATTAAATCCGACGGATCTGAGATTCGGTTCACATTCACCTATCGTCGTGATCATTAAATCCGCCGGATACTTTATCTACATCCCTTTTTATGTTTTCGAAATCAGCTGTTTTCCGATTTGACACTTGAAAAGGCGATTATGGAGTGAAAACAAAAATCTAAGGAATAAAAAATGAATAAATACTTTTTTGGTTTTACTTTAAGCTTTTGTTTTGCAATATTTCGCATTCCAATGTCGTGTTTCATTTATTTTATTCAACGTTTCTTGTACATATTTACATTTATTTCCATTAAAATGTTCTTGTTTTGGTCGTATGTTTTGTCAAATGATCTGTGCATTCTACGTATGTCTGAAGTTTGTTCATCATTTGTTTGTTTCTGCACGTTCAAGATGCAAAGTTTTTGGCAGTGACCAGGTCAACTCTGTGCCAATACCATTATTTTGAACTTTTGCCGCCTGTTCCAGATCTTCCATCTTCAAACTACTCTTGGGGCTGATCTTGAACAGCGGAGTTATACGACCACTTGATTCCGTTTACATAACTTTCGCGACTTTTGACGATACGCGTCGAGTCCACTTGAACATTTATACACACTTATCCTTCCCGATTTTTGACAACACCCGAGAAGATTGGAATTCTGTCTCGTTTGCAAAAAATGCTAGCCAACCCCACAGCAAAAGCACCAGATCCGCAACTATTTCCTCGCGGATCTGAAACGTCAAACTTTATATGGAGAGATTCGATCCGTTCGTTTTCAATGATCAAGTGAAAAGTTGTTCACATTACCGACAAGTGGATGATTCCCTTCGAACGGATTCAATGATACCGATTTTCGAATTTTCGTGAATCATTCCCCCGGCGGATTTAATGATAGGGGTGATTATTTTGTTTAGCCACCTCATTTGTGAATGTAGTTACGTTGAAATAATATTTTTCCATAATAACTTCATTCATATGTTTTTTTTCAAAATTATTTATACTGATGAAGCCTTCAATCATAAATATATACAAGCTGATATTATTTATGTAAGAACATAGATGACAAGTTTTTATAACCGCGGCGCTTGTGTGTAGCGCGCCGGTTTTCTACTTTTGGCGCAGTACACAAGTGAGTAAAGGGGTCCCAGGTTCGTTTCTTGGCGTCGACTGCTGCGAATGGAGTGGATTACATATGTATGTGTGATTGGCTTGAGTTTTATCGAACATAGACTAGTTATAATTTACTTTCTTTCCAATAAAGTGGAGCTACAAACCCCATTCGCGTGATGTTTACACATAGCTCGGGACTGTTGGATACAGTCGCGTCATTTTTTTTATTAAGCCTTAAACTTAACAAACTACAAATGTAATTTTTAAAAATTAGCGGTAGAGACATTCGTTTTTATTTCAAACTAGCTGACCCGTACTCGCCTTGCTTCGCCCGCCTGCCATGTTTTACTGATTTTCAAAACTTGACCTATTGCCTCGTATTTAAATGTTTTTTTGGTAGGTCCAAACATGTTTCCAAGCTGAAGTGTTAACAAAATGTTCTTTAACTTTCTAACATACCAGAAAATCGGAAACTCTAATAGACCGGTAATAATTTAATGGGAATTATATTTGTATCACAAATTATTCTTTTATTAATTAATGTTCCTTAAAAGTTTTTCTTCTTTCTGTTTCTTGTTAACATCCACTATGAATAAATGGGTTTTCAAAAAAAAGGATTAACCGTTCTAGCTCGATTTTCTCAAAAATCCCTCTAACTTGCACTAATTTTGATCGTCTGTGAAAATTCGACATATGAGTAGAGGGATTCGCCTGTATTGTCTTCACTGAGTGCAGATTCGAGATCATGATTAATGCGTTTGCCTTTGGAAAGAAATAAAAAAATTGGGATTGCAATGAAGTAGAAATCTCCCCCCAATGTAGAAGGAATCTTCCACGGCACGCGTGCGCACAACAACAATGTTTTTTTTGAACATTCCCCAAGTTTTCCCGCAATCGGATGAACGATGCGCGAACAAAAATAAAAGAGGAACACACAAATATTACTTTTAATATACATATACATACATATATATATGTAGGTACAAACTTATTGTATAATATGTATTGAGCGCGAGTTACGAATCTTGATTTTTAGAAACGAAATAAAAACACAAACAACATATTTACAAAATAAATTCTTTTTATTTATACATTAAACACTACACTTAATTGCATTTATTACATATAAATGAACACAAATCGGAACATAGACGAGACGTTACGCACTGCACAAGACTGATTACTGACTCTCTACATTTAACTTAGAACATGATTGAAAACAACAAACATAGAACGGTAAAACATAACACTAGCCAAGTGCAAGCCACCTGCACTTGTTCCACTCGTCTTTGATGTTCTTGCTGGTGGAGTAAGAGTATGTATGATGATGCATACATTATGTATGTATGTATGTACATATAGGTGGTTTCTGCTGCGGCATATAACTCCTCCCGCCTAAGTGAGGGCTTAACAAATTTGAGGGTTAAGTCCAAAATAGCACACCAGACCTTTCAATTGTTATAGGTACTACATTTATGTACATATATTATGTATATTTTTTTAAATTTGTTTTTCTAATTAACAAACATTGATAACAAAAATTATAAATGATAACATAACATAACAATAAAACAAATATTTTAACAATCTTAAAGTTTGAATGAAACTTAATCCTGTATTTTTTCTAAAAACACAAACAAATTTCTACCTTAACATTGGGATTATTACAAAATTCATCTTGAAAATTTAATAATAATTTTTATTATTGTTATAAGAATTTGTTCGTTTATTGGTTTTCTTTTTCATATATAAATATGTGTATTTATGGTCGCTACTCTCTTTTTTAATAGATTGTTTATATTTTATACATTTTATATTTACACTTACATAGAAAAACAAAAACTATATACAACATACATATATACAACATTATGGTACGTAAAGTACAGTGAATATAATTATTTGTTTTTTTTTTTTTTGTTATTTTTAAATTTTATATTAACTTTCTAAAAAAAAATTATTTTAGCTACTTTATAATTCGCTTTATAATTCACAAGTGTCCCATTTTTTTTTTTAAATTTAAGTGAAATTTTAAGTTTTAAATGTAATTTCTTAAATTTGTTCTTCTATTATTTTTCACAAAACTAAGGTTTTTTTTTTTTTAATAATCTTGCTTTGTTTTGTCACTGATTTAACTATGAGTTATTTTTTCATTTTAGCTTTATGTAGTTAATTATTAATTTTATTTATTTTTTTGTTTTCTTATTGGACTAATATTAACTATATATGTAAGATAGTTTTTGTTTATTAAGTATTTTATTAATTTATTTTTGTTTGTTTGTTTTTTAATAGTTATTTTTGTATTAATATATATCAGCACTTTTTATTTATTTTTCTGTTAGGGACTTCCAATACTACAGGATGTAAATCGTCCACTCCGATGTACCTTCGAAGAGTACGAAGACTTTTCCAGCAAACAATATTTAAGCTACTATTTAGTTCACTTTTTGTTAAAGCTGTACTTAGCGCATCCTGGCTTTATTGTGTGCTCTCAGGTTTTTGTTTTTGTTAGAATAGTTATTAATTATGTATAACTATAAGAGATAAACATCTGCCACTCCGATATGCATTCGAAGATGACGAATATAACTGCTCTTCAACATTAAAATTAAAGCTACTGTAAGTTCACTTATTTAATGCTGAAAGTATTTATCACCCTGTACTGTTCGTTTTTTGTTTTTTCTTTATATTTTTCATCACTGTTGATTTTTTTTTTTGTTTTTAATGTTATATGTATTCTATTTAGTTTTATATTTTATTAATCACTGGTGAAAACTTTACATTATTTATATTATTTAATGGTCATTTTGCATTTAATGTGTTTTTTTTTTCTTTTATTTTTACTTCGCTTTTCACTGTATTGTTGTTTTGTTGATAGTCTTAACACTTTCTGTTTTTAGAATTGATTTTTATTGTTTATTTGGGATTCCGTTCGTTTGCCAAAGGATAAAAATCCACCACTCCGATATGCATTCGAAGAGTGCAACAACAACAAAATTTTATGCTACTATATATTGTTCACATATATTTGATGCTACGGATCCTATCGACTGCGCCAGTTATGAATCTTGATTTTTAGAAACGAAATAAAAACACAAACAACATATTTACAAAATAAATTCTTTTTATTTATACATTAAACACTACACTTAATTGCATTTATTACATATAAATGAACACAAATCGGAACATAGACGAGACGTTACGCACTGCACAAGACTGATTACTGACTCTCTACATTTAACTTAGAACATGATTGAAAACAACAAACATAGAACGGTAAAACATAACACTAGCCAAGTGCAAGCCACCTGCACTTGTTCCACTCGTCTTTGATGTTCTTGCTGGTGGAGTAAGAGTATGTATGATGATGCATACATTATGTATGTATGTATGTACATATAGGTGGTTTCTGCTGCGGCATATAACTCGCGCATTCACACACTATGACGTCACCCACAGCTGCACGGCTGTTGGCTGCGGTCTCCACTGATGGAAAATGGTTGGCGAACATTCCATGAACTATTTTGAGCATAGCTCAGCTCCAGGATAACGCAGAAGGATGATTAATACCTCAAATGAATCAGTGGAGGATTTACTAAATTCACATATTTTTTTATTTTTCAATCCGATGAGCTACTATTGAGCTAGGGCTGAATAATTATAATTTTCTTTGCAGATATGCAGTTTTTTCAATATTTCATAAAAACCATATCATTTTCTGTGATAAAAAATATAAAAAATGTTGACCATAAGCAATCACTATGTCAAGTTTCATCAAAATCCGTTCAGTAGTTTCTGCGTGATGCGCGTTCAAACAGTATAGATATCCTCAATTCCTCGTCAGTTCAAAATAAAGAAAACAACACACCAGGTACAGAAAAAAAACCGGTTTTGGCGCACACACGAAATTATCTCCACTGGTCGTTGGTAAAATCCAACGATCTAAGCTTTCCTTGAATTTAATGCTTATTGTTCAACTTCTGTATAACATATGAAGATGATTTATATCTTAAAATGTTTGTACAAAATTGAACTTTATAATAAAAGAAATTCCATTCCCATCGGCCAAGGCATTCTAAAGCCAGAAGCTTGAAGGTATTCGTAAAAATACTCTCTGCCCAGATATCAGCTTAGAGCTCCGCTTCTGGAAAACAGATAACGATATCCTAACCCTGTATTCCTGACATTTTGCAATCCAACTGTGAAAACCGGATTCAATTGCGTGCAGTAGTTCTTAAGACAAAAGGGAACAAAGTTTTTGCAGTCGAAAAAAAGTTACATTTTTATTATAGTAAGGATCTGCACTTTTATTAGTAAGTCTCAATATACTTATCACCTTTAAAAACACTGTTAAAAAATGAGTTGTTTTTAGGCATTCTAAAGGGATTGCCCCCTTTAATTTGAACCCTGCTACCCTGTTTGATCACCATTGCATGTGGGTATTTAAAAAAAAAATAAAAATAGGGTAAATCATACACTGTTGTAAACTTTCTAAACTGTTCTATTATATGTTTTTATGGCTGTTTATTTTTATAGATTCTAAAAATAAATTTATTTCCAATATGGTCATTATAAGCCACGTCATTGTGTGGGAATTAATTTTAATTAGTTTCACGGTAATTACGAAGTAAATTCGCCAATTGCCAGAGGCTTTTCGCTTTTCGCATTTGTTTTTTTTTTTGCAAAAAAAACCGGTACGTAAAATTACACGTATAGTCAATAGTGAAACGTTTGGTTAAACAAACACGTAATTTAAAAGACTTAAATAAAATGCAAAATGGGATTTTGTATGTATGCATGTACAGTACGTACATATATGATACTAAATGAAAAATTGACTGTTTCCAGCCAGCTTGCTTTTCCAACGATATCGAGAGATTTGATGTTAGACAACGGTAATCACATCCATGTCCATGTTCATAGTAAAGAAATTGTCTATGTATGTTAGTTGTATATTTTTGAAAGCTGGAACATTTTTTTCATTCATTATTTCCTTAAATTTCTGGAATTTTCATTTTCATATTCAATGCAGATCGCACCTCGCAGCTCGTAGCTCGCAGCTACAGATAAATAATAAGATACAAAGTGCAGTTTTGGACATAAGTATATGTATGTATTTGTACGTTAAGTAGCATACGCCTATTGTGTTATGTGTAAATGTAAATTTAACCCCTAGCACCTTTTTTTTGTGTCCAGGTGCTGAGCCGTTAAAAATCTTTCCACTCCCACGTGAGTGCAATTTTTCAGAAGTCCATGACAAAAGTGTTTTGTTGAACTTCGGAGAACACACTTCTTGTAGTCCACCCACCACCAGTTTTGTATAATATCAATTTTAACGGTACCGCAGTTGAAATATTCCCTCAACAAGTTGGAGCCCACTCACTGCCAAAGTATCGCAGTACCATTTACTTGTTTTCAAAACGATGTGGGTGTGCAACTGCACACTCTGAATTGCATTCCGCATGGCACTGCTCTGCCCTTTGGTAACCATTAAAAATGGCGATTGTATCCCGTTTGCTTAAGAAAGTGTATCTCTCCCACTGAACTTTCAACATTTTACGAGTATTGTGAATAACAACAGCGTTAACCAATTATCTGATACGGTCGAGACGGAATCTGTTAATTCACATTCTGTGCTGTGACGGGCCAAAGATATAAAGTCACGATTTCTTGCGGTTATTTCCCTCTCTGGCAACGATTGGATACGCTAATTTCGGTATACATAGCCGATGGGTGATGATGTAACCCAGTTTTGCTAATTTAGAACTGCGACTAACAACTTTTAAGCGAAACTTACAATTTATTCTTTAAATGGTGTCATTGTACAGTACGGGACAGTAATAATGACTTGAGGATCGTTAGTAACTTGATGTGCCAATGTTCTGATTGTAGCACATGGCGGTTTAAAGCATCTGTTGTTTTTTTGAATCCACTATACATAAATTATTTGGTGGCACGCTGGCATTTAAGTCCAAAGATCAAGTGTTTTAGATTGAGAAAGAAAAGTTCGACCACATGCCAGATGAGTGAAAGCGACAAACTAAATTGCACTATAGAACAAAAATGGAACGTTCTTATCCCATTTTTCGAACAAAGTCCACCTTAAGTTACAGGTCTTTCATAACCTCTCTACTATCTTAAACCGTTATTAACCCATTAATGACGAGAGTCCAAAATGTTCGATACAAGCCTGAAATTTTAAGGCGCGGCTTGTATTGTGTGCAGAAACCTAGATCAGATTTTTTTAAATTTTTATTTAATAAGGTTTGGTCACACTAGGCCGTTACATATATGTAACGTTAGTCCTGATACCACAAACATCGTATAAATAATAAGACTGTATACATGCAAGCAAATTATGTATTTTATTTCAGTATTACTTTACTTTAGGTGGCGCTACAGCTCAGGGTGAACCTGGGCCTGCTTCCCGCAACCATTTGTGTGTGCGTATTATATTTTTGCACGAATGGAAGGGACCTACAGTTTTTTGCCGCCTCCGAACGGCAAGTTGAGAAGCTCATGACAAATGATACTCTTTGAATGCTTGTCAGATATTTGAAAGAGGTGGTGCTGTGAAAAAAATCTTTTAGGTGTTGGGCCCGGGCAGCATTGCGTAGTAGTCCAGCGCACTTACCACTACACAACGGTGCATTTTATTTCAGTATTATTTTTATTTATTTCATAATTTTAAAGATATGTAATGATTTTTCTGGAAGTAAGCTGCATGTAAGCCTACATCGCACTAAGAACACATTGTAGTACAGTGTGATCTGCATAGCGAACCTGCACATCGTCATCTTTTTTTATTGGGGATCTTAATAATCAAATGGTCCACTCGATCGTAGCGAGCATTAGCATTTTCGGTTTCCGTTTTATGTCTACGAAAACCATCAGGAGGTTTCGGGTCACCAAGAGTCCGCCAATAAAACCGTGCTATCGAATGTTTGAGCTGAAGTCCGGGTAAATTGGAGCCAGCTTTTTTGTGGAGTAACCAAGCGTTTTGATTTGAAATATCTATCAGTCAAAGCCAAGTTAAAATGGACGACCACCATTTCTTCCCTCTAACATCTATTCGGTAGTTGTTTACATTTCGGTCCATACGTTCCGTACCACACATGTTTGCATTATACCATGCAATTGCATAGGGTCGTGGAAGATCCATAGCTTATGCTCTTTCCGGAAATATGTGGACACTTTTGTAACTGGATTTTTTCCAAAAAGTATAGACGCAACACTCACAATGGAACTGTCAACCCATTTCAGCAGAGTTACAATTCAATTGTACCACGATTTGCATTCTTCAATTCCTTTTTATTTCTTAACTGACAAGAAGCCGGAATTCAATTTTCCCGGATGGTTCCGGTTCCGTTGTAACCTCTTTGTTTTATCCTACCAAGACGAATAATACAAAAAGTAATCAGATACAATTGTAATTTACAAGTGCTTTTTTAACAAATTTGTAGAAATATCGATTAATTCGGTTTCACAAAATTTATGTGTTACAAAATTGTAGTTGTAGTTTACAAAGGGAAATTTGTAGAAATATTTTTCTTTTCGTTTCACGAAGAGTGAATTTCTTTTGTAGTTTACAAGTTACAAATTTGTGAAAATTGATATTTTTTGTAGTTTTCTGTTTCACCAAATGAAAGTACTTTACAAATTTGTTCAGTTATTGAAAAAATTCTACAAATGAAAGATCGTCTGTAATTTCATCTACAATTTGTGCTTTGTACATAGAAATCCCTTTTTGAAAGTAAAAATGTCTTTGCGGCGTAGGCATAGAAGCATCGATAGTGAAACAAGTGAATATTTGATTTATTTTGGTGATGGCAAAGTTATCGTTCGGGTATAAACTACGAAATTTCAGATTCTTTTGCCTTCAACGAAAAGTGCATCGAGGCAGCAGTTTCGTACAGTTTTACACTGGCTTAGAAATGCGAACAATATCATGCGATAGCAGACAAACACGGCATATCTAAATCTACGGAATGCAGATATGTCAATCCTTTTTGTGCAGCCATCGTTGATGTTTTTTTATGAAAATAGTGTCGTTGGCCAGAGGAACAAGAAAACATCTGTGAACGGTTCTTTAATAGAAAATTGCCGGTAAATATTATTTTTTGTAAATACATTCTGTCAAAAAAGTACCGAGAATTGATCATTTTAGTACGCTTAGGAATTGTGAAAATTATTTTTGTCGCTAATTTGGCACAACTGACCTCTATCCGTGAAGTTTGAGAGCCAGCTCCCCTTTAATTTGTTTACAGTGCTCGATTTTCTTAAGTGGGGGCTATTATTGTGATTGAATTTCTTGCCAGAAACTCACAAAATATCACCTGATAACCTCCGTATTCCGTATCCCGCCGCAAGCACATACAAAAAGTTTTTCACAGTGCCCACCTCTTTCGAATGTCTGACAAGCATCATAGAGTATCATTTGTCACGATTGAGCTTCTCAACTCGCCGTTCGGAGTCGGCAAAAAACTGTAGGTCCCTTCCATTTGTGCAAAAATATAACACGCACACACAAATAGTTGCGAGAAGCAGGCCCAGGTTCACCTCGAGCTGTAGCGCCAACTAAGTAAGTAACCTCCGTATTCAGCTGATATGGCTCCAGCTTTCTCTTTCCGAAACTCAAACTACCACTTCGAGACTCCCGTTTTTATATTTTACTGAGCAATCCCCGGTATTTTATTGAAAGAATGTAAATATGTATTTACAGTTTAAAATTTAGCAAATTTTTTTAAAGGTATGCCATGTGTGTATTCACGGAACACTAATTAATATTGATTCACCCAATGAGTTTTAATCAGCGCATGTCGATAGATGTCAAACAACATCTCGAAGATATTTTCAATCTTTCTCAATTAAAATACCATGAAATAGTTTCATAAACTTTTTGCCACTCAATTATTTTGGCATTATGTGTCACTATATTTGAAAATTTACCGAACAATACCTACTTCTTTTTTTTATCGCGAATTATTCATAGCTATTAACTCGTCAGACTCTTACAAATTTGTAAGAAAAAATTGTAGTTTACAAGTCTGACAAATAAGCGGTGCAACGTAATTTTTTTGTAGTTGTAAACTACAACTTTATTTTCTACAATTTATTTCCTCTTTGTTACAAATTTACTGGAAATATATTTGCAGTTTGTGAAACAGAAATTAGGTCTACAAATTTGTAATTGTAGTTTACTATTACAAATTTTGTAATTGTAGTTTACTATTACAAATTTTGTGATTGTAATTGTAGTTTGGTGAAATAGGCCACAGGTTGCGCTTAAGGCGCTAGAATTGTGTACTATTAAATCGATGAGTGGGGGGGGAGATGCCTTTACCAGAGGTGATGGAAGTTGCTCCACCGCTATGCTGCATTAAACCAAAGGTAAAGAATTCGATTACAAGAAGGGCTGACCATAGATGGTCTAACATTGTAGGGCACAGAGTTTCCAAGGCAGTTTGGCCAGCGCTGGATCGTAAAAGGACCAGCGAAGTCCTTAGACTTAGCACGGCACAAATGATTATAGTTATAGGAATATTATCCGAGCATTGCCTTCTGGGCAAACACGCCAAAAGGCTCGGACTCACCGGCAAGATATCGCACATATTCTGTGTAAATGTCAGGGCATAGCACGTAGTTGCAGGAACATTTTAGGATGCTACTTCTTTAGCAACATGGAGGAGGTAGGCCGAATCATTCAAAGGCTAGTTTTAAAATTTTGTAGGGTAATCAAATGTTTTGAGGAAATCGCGGCAGTATAGTTTGGATGGATTCTCTGGTTTCTAGTGTTTTGGGACAGCTCAGCCTAAGGTAGGTAATAGCCTCCAGCTGCCCACTCCAAGTTGGTTGATGTCCTCTTACACTTGTGCGCGCGACCTTGTTGTTGTCCATTGGCTCTGTCTATTTTAAACGTCCTGGCCTTCTTAAACGTCCAATGCGCAGTTTTTTTTTACCACATCGAAAACGCTTTATAGCTTTGTAGTTGAATCTTCTCCTTCAAAACCCGTTAACGCAAATAGGACCGAATATCTTATGAAGGATTTTTCTCTCGAACCGACCAAGGATATTTTTACCCGATTTCGATAAAGTCCATAATTCAGCTCCATATATCAAGACTGCGATGATAGGGGTCTTATATAGCGTTTCCTTAGCTGATAGGGATAGGTCTTACTCCAGCGATTGCCAAGAGTAATCCTTCGTTTGATTTCCAATGAGATGCCCCATTCTTTGATGTTTTAGCAGTGCCGAGTTAGACAATGTTCTTCACTACCTCAAAGTTGTAACTGTCTATTGTGACGTTCTGTCCAATTCGACTTTGTTTTGCACTCTAAAATGAGTTTTGGTGGTGAAAACCAATTTTAGCCAAACACATCCAGTATAACTTTTCTATACCCGCTCGGTGGTCTGAGAGACCGTCAAAACACTTTTCGGTTTTTTTTTTCAAACTGTTAATGTTGGGGATTTGAAGTTCCGTGCGGTCATTGCGTTTGTGCGACAAGCGCGTGTTAGTGCATTTTTTACAAATTGGTCTTAAAAAGAAGTCTTACCTGCCACCAAAAACTATCAAAATATTTAAAAGTATATTGCAAGCTGAATTTTAAGGTTTGAATTAAAAACGACTTTATTTATTCTTCATACCTATCTTTAGGAATAAAACCAAAGAATATACAAACGCAAGAAGTCGTTTGCATGGTGGGGTTGAAAATAAGAATATTATTTCCTTGGCTTGTTTTGTTGTTGTTTTTTTCGCTTGCTTGTGCTTTTGATATTTTGTGGCTCGATGTGTGTGTGTATATTTTTTTAGAATTTATTTTACTGCCTGTTGAAGTTGGAGAAGGGGAAGCGTTTCACTTTTTCGTCTGATTCAGACAAATTTGGCTAAAGAAGTTTCACTTCAAAAATCGTATGACTCGTTAAAACTGCGCAAAATGTCAAACTTATTTAAAAAAAAAAAATGTAAGTTAATTTAAGTTGTTAAGGAGGAAAAAAATTTGTTTTGTTACTTTTTTGAGGTAATATAGACTTTCCTTGCAAAATAACATTATACTGTAACTTCGGTCTGTGACCTGTGAGACCGTGCGCGGGTATAAATGTCACGAAATTTAGCACGCGTATAGGAAGGTTAAAAATGTTCGCGGTGTTGCATTGCAACCAAATTTAGAAAGCTCCTTTCATATTCCATGATACGGAAAAATCGGAAATCTCCTTAACCCTAGGATGGATGACTGACCCGAAGGCGCTAAACTATGTGACTGGGCCTCGCGAGGCCCAGTGTAAATATATGAAAAAGGGGGTCTGTGACCTGGCCAAGCCAGGTGTGCAAATGACCTGAGGAAGTGTTATATGGTTTAAAATATTGTGCATGAGTATATGTGGGTGTATACATACATAGGTGGCGGTGTACGCAGGCATGAGTAGATAGGTATTCGAGAATGAAGAATAAGCAACGAAAATGGAATGTTAATAGAATCTGAAAATAATCATAAAACGTACATAAACATTTCGAAACCGTTAAATTTGATTTGAAGTATTTGACATAATATAAACTATATTAGGCACTCCATGTGCCATTTGGCGATTTGCTCCAATCTGCTGTGCTTACTTAGTTAGCGCTACAGCTCGGGGGGAACCAGGGCCTGCTTCTTGCAACCATTTGTGTGTGGGTGTTATATTTTTGCACGAATGGAAGGGACCTTCAGTTTTTCGCCGACTCCGAAAGGCGAGTTGAGAAGCTCAATCATGACAAATGATACTATTTGCTTGTCAGACATTGGAAACAGGTGGCATCGTGAAAAAACTCTTTAGGTGTTAGACCCGGGCTGGGATTGAGCCCGGGCAGCATTGCATAGTAGTCCAACGCACTAACCACTATCACCACGGTGCGCACATCTGCCGTGCTGAAGACACATATATCTTTCATATTTAGCACATTTGTGGAAAGGTTTGCGACATTTCTGTCTCTGCGTACTTTACCTGCTGCATCTTTGGCTATGGTTGAAGATGTTGCAGAAGATGAAGCCATCTTGGTCTTCGACGAATGCATCTTCCTCTTTATCTTCGCTTATTGCCAATATTTCCACCAACCTTTCCCTGTAGATTTCTTAATTTTCCATAGACAATGCATTAAACCGAGGACGCCGGTTTCGATCACGATGCGGGTTATTAACTCGAAAGTCTCTTCATCCTTCTTTCTCGACATTTTTCTACAAAATAAACCACTTCGTTGAAGATTGCAGCAAGAAACAGTCAAAACATTTGCTAGGGTAGGTAGGTAGGTAGGTAGAAGTGGTGGTTTCGATGGAAGAAAACCCAAACATTTGCTACATTCATGAAATATTTTCTTCACAAAATAGTGAAGTAATCTTTATGCAATGGACACTTACCAAATTATTTTCCAATTGAAAAGAAAGCAAACAACTTCAAATTACGTTAACACACTCAGAGACGATATGCAATGTAACTGAGACAAAAAATTCCGAGTCATTATTGAAATAAAAAATTAAAAACATTGCAAAGGTTCGTGGGCTTTTTGAGGCCCAGTCACATAGTTTAGCGCTTCGGGTGCCAAAATAAATTTGTAGTTAAACTTACTGGATACAAGTTGCATAGAGTCGTCTTCATTCGACTCAGAATAGTTAAGGCGAGGAAGTCATGGAATCTTACGACGAAATTTCGAATAGTTTTCTTTTTATCCATAAACAAAGTCAAAATGGGCCTCAAGAAGCCCAGCCATCCATCCTAGGGTTAATAATGAAAACATTGAAGAAAAATCGATAGTCATTGTAATTGATATGCTATTAAGTTGTTGGCCCAAAAATCTACTCCCCAGTAAACCCCACGCTAAAATTCAAATAAGCTACCAACATGAAGATTAGAGCTATCAGTTCGACTGCCAATTAATATTGAACCCTTTATACTCGTTGCACTAACCACCATCCTATTGCAGAGAGTGCAAAGCCATTAACCCATCATCCTAATAGAAACCACGAGTTACACAAAAGTCGACTGGACACAATGCACATAAATACTCGTACATAAAGGACATGAAATCGTTTCCATCTGTCCATCGATGAGTATCCTCAAAATGTTTTAATCGGTTGACATACATTTTTTTGTTTTGTTTTGTTTGACAGCTTTGCAAAACTGAAAATGGTTAAGCGATCATAAAAAGCCATTTAGCCGTCGAAATCAAACGAATTCCGTATGCGACTGGGTACTGAAATCGTTGATTTGGCAAAATCGCCACCTCCATCCTTTCGATTTATTTTTTAAGTACTTTTGTTGTTGCTATTGCCATTGTTGGAGAATATGTTTAACTTTTTTGTGCGGCATATTCCCACAGAGCAAAAAAAGTAACACAAAAACACAATTTAACATTTAAACCATAACAAAAGCGTTATATCTAGTTTCGATTGGTAATCGAAGCCAGGGAATGAAACCGATACAACTGTTCCAAATGCTAGCGCAACGACAAGGTTCAATTGGATTTGTTTTCCAATTAAATTTAACGATTTGACCAAAATTGCATTTTATTATTAAATTTTCCATATATGCTAAAAACGAAATGGAAATAAAAAATGATATTGTAAGTAGGTACACAGTGTGTGCAATGCAACCAACCAGTTTAGTTATGGGATCAGGAGCGGGAGCGAGACACACCCATCGCAAATCGAAATACATATGTTCATATTATGTATGTATATACAAAAATATTTAAGGTATCAGTTTTTAGTGTTCCGTCCGTACCAAAACGGAACACTAATGGAATCAGTTCGGTGTCTGTCTGTCTGTCTGTCTGTCTGTCTGTCTGTCACAGGCCTTTTTCTCAGAGACTACTTAACCTAGACTATTGAAATTTGGAACAGTTGTAGCAATTAGTGGCCTAAACACAGACCAGAACTTAAAAAGCTGAATTTCGACTTTGGGGGGGTAGTTTCTTAATAATTTTTCACAAAACGTTACACCTTGCTGTCCCGAGCTTTTTCTCCGAAAATATCGCTCAGAAAAATCTGAATAAAATCAAAAACATTGAGAATAAAGTGTAGATGGAATCATAATTATTACGACTGCCCTACTTTAACCGTTTTTTTTAAATTAATTTTTTAATTTCAACTACCCTACTGTTTACATATCCAGAAAAATATCACAACGCCTAAAAGTAGATACGAGAGTAAAAATTGAATAATTGATGGCAAAAGTGTTATACCCGCACCGAATTTTCGTGGCATATTTCGACCGGATAACTATTGACCTAAGACTTAAACCAATGATACATAATATAACACATAAAGAAAGCTTGATGGTTTCCTATTATAATGTAGGTGTCTCTACTTTTACTATATTGGGAAAAATTGAATTTGTGTATATACAGACACAGAGAGGGAGACAAATCACAAAATTCTTCGCAGTTAATGCAATTGAACGAATAACGAGAGGAAAAATTAAATCTGATGCACAAGCGTACATTTCTTGTAAATACATATACATATGTACATATGTAGGTATATATGTATGTACATATGTACATATGTAGGTATATATATATGTACGTATTAACATGCTTTATTTGTTTTTTTTTTCTTTTACTTTGTGTGTGTGTATAACTATATTCTTCTGAGCAGATGAGAAAGGACATCCGAGACATATGTACATACATACATACATGCTTAGGTAGGTAATTTGTTCAACTTTTGTGTTGGTATACATTTATGTAGGTTGAAATTTGAATTTATTTTTCGCAAATTGTGCTCAATATGTTTGTATTGAAATGTGCTGTGCACCATAAAACTATGTATGTAGGTACTTACTTGTGTCTGCAGATATACAAGTGCATATGTACATATATGTACCTATATATATACATATATATATGTTTTTATGTATGTACATACATACATATATGTGAGTATCGAACAAAGTATCATTGTATCTTTAGTAGAAATCGTATCGTAAAGAAAGGGTTCATATAGATCTATCAACATAAATCTATGACATATGTACATATGTAAGTGTGTAGTTAAAATAACTGATACATAGTACGGAACACTTATTTTGCAAGTATAACTTGCACTTGACCGGATTTTTTTTTTTAAATCAACTGGAAAGTAGATAAATAAATTTCGTGTTAACTAGCGGTGTAAGCCGGACAATGAATTTATTTGGTTAAATATTTTGGTGTTGAAGTTTCGAGTACTCACATAAATTTGGACTGATTTGTGGGGAATTGGATCTTACCTGTAAAAAAAAAGAAGATATAATTAGAAAAGTGAAAGAAGCAACAACGTTTCATAAAAAAAAATATATTTTATAAATGTAATTTATAATAAAAATATAACTTTTTTTCGACTGCAAAGACTTTGTTTCCATTTGTTTTAAAAAGCACTGCACGAAATTGAATCCAGTTGGATTGAAAAATGTCAGGAATACAGGCTTAGGATATTTTTTATCGTTATCTGCTATCCAGAAGCGGAGATCTAAGCTGATATCTGGGCAGAGAGTATTTTTACGAATACCTTCTAGCTCCTAGCTTTAGAATGCCTTGGCCGATGGGAATGGATTTTCTTTTATTATAAAGTTCAATTTTGTCCAAACATTTTAAGATATAAATCATCTTCGTACGTTATACAGAAGTTGAACAATAAGCATTAAACTAAAATAAATATTCAATAAAAAATGTCATACAATTCAGGAAAAGCTTAGATCGTTGGATTTTACCAGATATTGAAAAAAACTGCATATCTTAAAGGAAAAGTATAATTATTCAGCCCTAGCTCAACAGTAACTTATCGGATTGAAAAACAAAAACATAGGTGACTTTAGTAAATTCTCCACTGATTTATTTGAGGTATGAATCATCCTTCCACGTTATCCTGGAGCTGTGCTATGCTGAAAATAGTTCATGAAATGTTCGCCAACCATTTTCCATCAGTGGAGACCGCAGCTGCCAACAGCCGTACAGCTGTGGGTTACATCATAGTTTGTGAATGCGCGCTCAATACATATTATACAATTTTTGTTTGTATGTACCTGTATATATGTACATACGTATATGTATATGAAAAGTAATGTTTGTGCGTTCCTCTTTTATTCGTTCGCGCATCGTTCATCCGAAAAAAAAAATATCTTTGCATTTATTTTCTACTTTTAAGTATCTGAAATTTCAAACTTACGTCAGTACATACGTACCGTTTATTGGCTGAGTGGGGTTGATATGAGAAAGTTTAATGTTTGAGATTCTACTCGTTAAACCCTTTCATTTGATACCCATGACATATGGGAGTTGTGAAGAAAAAAGTAATCCGCCATCTTGGGGCCTCCACCATAGGTATTGAATTTAGAATGACGTCACTTAGCTAATCTAATTGTACTTGTCAAGCGCTTTCATTCGATACCCATATTAAGGAGTTCGTGAAGATAACGGTAATCCACCATCTTATGGCTTCCGCCATATTAGATTTACAATGTCATCAAATATGCTATACTCTATTGTCACCGGACTTTTGCACACGTGTGCAAAATATCGGCATGATCGGCCATCTGGAAGTTGGTGTAAAATTGATTCCCAGATTTGGCCATCACAGAAAGTGAAGTTAATGTAAAGCGTGTATTTTAAAATTTTTGATTTGAACTTAGTTGAAAAAGTTGGATATCTTTCTTTTGACAGTTTTCTTAAAGTTCGATTGCTCTTTACATATGTACATATGTATATCGCCAGCTTTTTGATCGGAATTGCATGGCATAGCGAGTTGCATCGTATCGCACCCCACACCATTACACATCCCTTACGGCTATGGTGACGCGACAGATAGAATTTTTCTTTGCATATAAGGGGGGTTTTTGTTTCAATGTGTGTCAACACTCGCAGTAATTCCAAAATTTGACGGATTTGTAAGGCAGGACAGTCAGAGTTCGAGGCTTTTTGGTCCGCCCTTTTAGGTTGTCTCAATGGTTCGACTTATTTTTAAGAAAGTTGGAAGCCACCGGACTACTTTTTCCAATTTTTTTTCCAAATTTTTCAGCAACATCTCTATAGGTGGGGTTACACTCTTTATAGCCAACTATTTCGCCCTTCTCTTCTGCTGTCAAAAATTTACCATTTGCTTTTAAAACGTTTGAAATTTACGGGAGATAACAAGAAAATACTTTAAGCGTCGATGATTTAAGCCAAAGTAAAGCAATTGCCCCTGTCCCTATTCAAGTGCTGCAAGTAAAATGCACATTTTTTTAACTACAGTGGAAGTCGCTTATAACGACGATGAAGGGACCGAGCAAATGTGGTCGCTATAACCGGCGGTCGTTATATCCGACTGCCCTCCATAAGTATTCAGAGAAAACTTAAAAACATTCACAGACAAAATGAATTTAATTTATAAATAAATTCTTTTTTTTTTTGAACTTTAACAAATAAATCACTCCAAACTCGTGGGCTATTACGCTATTTTTTCACCTGACTCCAAACGGAAGAAAACCGCTGCCTTTTCCTCTACAGAAAAGTCCCAACGTTTTCTAGAACTCATGGCTGCATAAGAAAATAAAATCAATAAACTCCTTACTAAATATCCTACTTTTTAATGATAATGCGTTAACTCAAATAAATTCACAAAACACTAGAACTAAGATCAGCTATCCTGGCGATAATAATAATATGCAACAGATAACATACACGGCTGTACAATGTAGAACGATCATCATCGGCGGCGCAAAAAATCACTCAAAAATTGTGTAAAATCTCTAGAATGAACAAGAAATATTCAGATTAACGTATTTACATACATATGCATGGGTATGTAACTTTTTGAAAATTTCCTCTGACTTCGTCGTTATAAGCGACGAAATCGATTCTTTCTTCTCGAAAATTGGTCGTTATATCCGAACCGTCGTTATAAACGACGACGTTATATCCGACGGTAGAATAGCTTAAAATATAAAAAAACCAACCAACTGAAAGGAAAATGGTCGTTATAAGCGACTGGTCGTAATAAGCGAGGTCGCTATAAGCGACTTCCACTGTAATTTTACAAAACCATTTGTATAAAAGTAACGGAAAAAGTTTTAAGCATACATTTTCTTTTCTTTAATAAAAAATGTCTAATATTTCGAAAATATATTCCGTTACATGTGTCCTACTCTTTTATTGGAATACCGCAAAAGTATAACAACAAATTTTGTCCCTATTCAAGTGCATGGGAGTGTATGTAACTAATATGTAAACGAAAAGCAACACCTATTTCACTAAGAGCTTTTCTACCCTAGTTTTTCCTAGATTAAGGTAGCTTAAGATTCCTTTTTAGTCTAAGAAAAACCAAGCACAGGCTATAATTGGCTTCTTTGTTCAAAAAATTACTCGAAGAACTAGGCATGGTAACGTGACCTGCGAAATCTGTAACGATGCTGTACAATTTTGGCACAGAAAGGGATGTTAGCAGTTCTTCTATTCATTCAGGATTTTTTTTTGTCAGGAAAAGTGAATATTGATCAAATCTCGAAAGCTGCATATCTTCAACGATTTCGTGATGTAAACAATTTTCGCTTAGATGTTTTAGACCCACAGTGGACCGTGGCGTAGTGGTTTGTTCGTTGGACTACAATTGCCACCTCTTCTGAATGTCTGACAGGTCCTTGCTCACCCCGAACTGTAGTGCCGGCTTAAGAAAAAGAAAGAAGTACCTTCATCAGATGGTATGTGATTCCTGGGAAATTGTCACAATTTAGAGAAATTCTTCTACAAATAAAAATCAAAATAACTTCGAGCTTTATAAACAATTTTTTTATGTTTTTTAAACTTTTTATTGGGTAACCCTTTATATATTGCAAAAACGGAACAGCGATTAATCAACATCTGAAACTAGTTCAATTATTTTTAAACTTCTTCATAAAATACATATAACGGTTGACTTAATCATTGAATAAACTTTACAAACTAGGCCAAGCCAGCATTTGCGAATTAAATTTAATTTACTTTAAACTTCTTCCTCTGGAATTCTTCCCATCGCAAGCCGTCTGGAATGAACAAAAGTTCATTCACTTCGCAAACTGTAGATACACCGAAATTAAATCCCGAAAAATCTCAAATCGAATCGATGCCATGGCGATACTCCGCCAATTAAGCTCTGTGACTTGACAATTCACAGACTTTTCTCATCTTTTTTTTCTTTTTGCAAAGATTAAGATCATTTGTAATGAATGCCAGGCAGATTCTTTCCGTCGAAATAATGGAGATTGTAAAATGTTCGTGTATCTGATTACAGCGAGGTTGAAAAGTTCCCACCCGCTTGTTACGCAATGGAAAATGAAAATCATTCGTTACAGAGAGATGATGAGAACGGTACCGAAACCCACCTCCACACAATGACATTTTAATTAGAGACAAAATAACTGCGTTCCCTACAAAGGTTATGAGTGCACACGCACTGAAGTGACAAGTGACGCCCTTGATGACTTTCGCTATCGCACATGGACAACACTGTTCCTTTCGAATTGTGTTATACGCTTTAGTGTAATGCGTGCGTCTGACGGTAATTTGAGTGACAACTTTTCGACAGCTGGAGGCTTATTTTACAAGTGTTATTGGCACTGAGCATAGATTAACGGACGGATGCACAATGGGCCGGTTTTTTTTTTATTATGAAAGTTTTCACACCCAATTCAATGGTTTTGCCTGTCATTGGAGAGCATTTTAAGTAAAATATAATTAAGATTGAAGGCTCTATTTAAAGAATTTTTTGTATCGCAGTCAACCTAACGTGAGTAGTCGGCTTTGATATCTTTGCCAGTCTATATTTTTCTAAGATCTAGGGAAGGGAAATGAAGAAGGTCCTTCGGAAGTTGTAGTGAAGACAAATATAGAAATTGGGAATTTTTCCTCAGCAAAAATATACGTGTCATTTTATAAAGAAGATAAAGGACTTTACAGTGGCGCAAAAGTCATTATCCGATTTAAGTGGATATGCCTTAATTTTTTTTTTCTAGATGTTGGCGTACTTTCATACGTACATCGTCATGGCGAGATACTAAGACCAAAATCATGCTGTGAATATCGGTGCTGTTTTTGAGAGTGTTCAGGAAAGAGAGCGATAAATTGGAAGTTTACTGAGCGGTTCCTTTCAACAATTTTTACCCAAAATTCGCATTTGTTCCCATAGGGAGTCGGACAGAATCCCGAAAACCAAAATCCCGAAAAACCAAAATCCCGAAAATTCAAAATCCCGAAAATCCGAATTCCCGAAAATCCAAATCCCGAAAAGCCAAAATCCCGCAATTGAAAATAAAAATTTGTTCGTAGAAAAAAAAAATTAGAAGAAAACCGCCAACGGTGTAATGGACAACAAATACTTGTTTACTTTCCATTTAAAAAAATGTCCCGAAAACGCAACATTTGTGCAAATTTATCATTTTATAAAATTTTGCGGAATTTCGTTTTCTGGATTTTGGATTTTCGGGATTTTGGGGTCTCGGGATTTCGGATTTTTGGGATTCTGGATTTTGGATTTTCGGGATTTTGGTTTTCGGGATTTGTGACCCCAACCCGTTTCAATATCATATAAAATCAAATTCCAAATGTAGGAGAAGGGCTCGAGTAATATAATCCGATAAAACTGAAACTTGAAAAAACACAGCAAAAAAAGCCTCGTGTTGTTAAATGAGGTGATCTCGCTTCTCAGGAAGCGGTTACATAACCAAAACCAGATACAGTGAAACCTCCTCTAACGGATGTCTCCCTTGGACGGACATCAAATCCATGACTAACAGTTTTAATACTATTTTATATGGAATGGTTATTCTGTTGAACGGACACCTCCTTTGAACGGACGCGGGCACTACATTGCAGACCAAAACTATAAAAAATTCTCACTTGAACGGACTTGGAATATACTTTAAACATTAGATGCAGAAGATGGTTCGATCGGAACATGTCCTTCTACCTGCAAATAGGGTTTTCCTAGGCATAGAGGGCTTTCACCGAATAAGTGCATTTTATTCTAATTCATGTAACATCGCTGGCTGCATCGAAATAGTTTTCTTGTTCCTTCGCAGGCTGATTTGTTTTGATTTCGAACAAAGACGCCGACAAAAATATTGTGCGGGCACTCGCAAAAGAGTTTGGAATAAGCAAAAGTCAAGCTCCGGGCATACAAATTGACAAAAAAAACTGTCGTCTACCTTCGCCGGACGTATCCCTTCAAAGCCAATTTTTTCAGTCCCGTCGATGTCCGTTCAGAGAGGTGTCACTGTATAAGACGATTCCAAAACGCTTCTAAATCTCGAAGCTAAGTGTGCAGCTAGGAACGTACGTAGGAACTACCATTAAATTTCAGGCTTCAAAAAGTCCTTTCTAACCATCTACATTGTATTCTACATGAATTTAGAACGAAACAGTCACGCCTTGCCTACCTAAGAGTCTCACTTATCATGGGTCAGGTCTCAGTGTTCCTTCGAAAAATCTTTTAAGGTCAAAGTTGTCTTTCAATTCTCGTCAAAAGCGGCAAAATTTCTTTGTTTGGATTTAGAATAGGTTAGGTGAGGTTAGCAAGGGTGTGTGATTGCTCGAGCAATCGTTTCCACTTGGGTACCCGCAGGTTGATTGTGAGTCCCCTCATAGGTCGCGAGTAAATCCTTTACTTAACGACTCGTAAGCCAGTTTGTTTTGGTTTTGGTAAATTCAAGAAGATCCGATATCAGCAAATATAGCTAAAGATGTCCTTCCAAATGGATGAAAAATATATTCACCGCCAAGCTAACACCTGCAGGAATAGGTGGAAAATGTTTAATTTTTATTGAAAGTCCATTTAGTCCAGAGATCACTGCCTTGACTAAGTACAGGACGATTTGTCTGTATTGTTAGCTTTTATTTGAAAGAACGTTCTATAATTTCTTTTAAATCGTTTGGACTTAAGAAAGACGCAGTTTTCTTAGGCACTTGGAGAACTATAAGAACTTACATATGTAGGTCGAATATAGGATAAGTTAATATAACTCATTACTTTCATTAGTTAACTGGTCGCGTTTATAGAGGTTATTCGCATCGAATCCCATTTCCACCTATTTTATCTACATATACATATGTACATAATGTTGCATGTTCACTAGATTTGTAACCATCAAATAACTAAAAGCGTAAAAAGGAGCAACACTTACTTCTTTATTAGTACCCCAGGCAAAGCTGTCCAACAGAAGTTGTCTCTGCGACGACAATAAAGACATAACATAACTCGATGACAAAAAAGTCCTTTAAGCTGACATTTTTCATAAACTTAACTCAACTCATAACATTTAAGATTTATTTACGGTTTATTTTGCAATCAACATATGGCGGCGCACAGCACAACCAAGATTAATCTGTGAAAACGAACAAGCCCATGACTCACTATACATTGGTAACCCACAAACTGCCAAAGCGCACAAACAGTGGCTGCCAGGAAAGCCATTACGAAATGCAACTAACCAACAGCAGCAGCAGCAGCAGCAGCAGCGGGAGAACAAAAAATAAAAAATAAAAGGAAAACGCTTCGGAACTGGTTCCAAAGAGCAACATCGACACAATCTGGTATCTTTTACGAGTATCTAGTTTGAAATATGAAATCCCCTCTCAATATCGCTGTCCCCCCTCCTGCGGCCTCGTGACATTTTCAATGACCACGCAGGCGAATAAAGAAGAAATCAACTGCACTGAAATTTGCATCTGCCCGCGGGGAGAATGTTTTTCTTTTTCAAAACGAAATCCTTCCCAAAAAGGATACTCCATTTCAAAAGTACGAGTATTATACTGTACATATATGCCAGCATTACGACGGCCATCACAAGCACAACTATAAGTTGCACCTAAGCGTGAGCAGTCACTATCTCTGGTCTCTGGAGGAGGCCATACTCGCTGTGTAATCGGATTCCTGCCAGATGAGTTCAAAAGCAGTAACCACAATGGATGCTATGAGTAAAAGATACTTATTACCCAAGGCGGAGAATACGAGTAACTCATACTGAGTTATGCCCCGGAGTAGGTCGCCTCGCTAGGCGCGCAGTACCGTGAAATAAAAATGTCACTCGAGATCTTGTGAGACGTTGCAAAAACTTAGTCAACTTAAAGTACGAGTGTTGTATAGTTGGCCACCTCCGACGCGCCGCGCCGCGCCGCCATCATCAGCTATGGGAGTGATCTCATATTGCAATCTGCTTTTCTTTTTTCTTCTTGTATCTTTTGCTCCGTGAAATATTAAATTGCAGTTTCGGTTTGTTGCGCACCTTTACACAATTAAACCTCCATGCATACTGCTGACACCGAGTTATGGCTCTGTTTCATTTAAATAGACATGCGGATGGACAAATGGCACTCCTGGACAACGATAGTTAAATTGGGTCTGTGTCTCTTCATTTTGTTTCTTTCTATATAGTTGCTTTCAGAATTTATAAATCATAAACTACTCCAGCCAATGGGTTTAATAGATGAGTGAAAAAAAAAAAAATGATAAACTTGTTCCAAGACGAGGTCATCACGAACTCGACTTCAAATGCCGAATGGGTAATGTCTTATAAAGTTGAAGTGTATCTTGGTCATTGAGTACGTTCTCTATGGAGGCGGTTGACTGGCCATTAGTTATACTCATAAGTTGGTGCTTCTTGGTAGACCAAATACTTAACGTCATAGCAAAGGCAGCACTCGCAAAATTTACGATAGAAATAATCTTTGGCGAGGACAGACGTCCCGTTTGTGGGAATAGAAGCGAATGCACATGATTATCGGATGCTTTATCACCAATTTGCAACTGAAGACCTAAGTTTTCTGGCATATGAGTTTTCTGGCATATAATATGCATCACAATGAAAATACCAAAAAAATAGCATCAAACGCCTGGAGAGTGACTCCTTATGTCTCCGAGTAGACCTCGGCTTTTTTACCGGGATCTGTCGTGGAACCATCAACAAGAACGATACGACACTAAGCTTGACATTTAAACACACGTGCTCTTTAAAAGTCTCAGTACCTTTTACATTTCATATTCCCTCCAAGCTTCGCCTTTGCACATGGAGAACTTGTCAGAGCACGGAGATTCGTCAAGTATGTATATTCGTTACATCTGTTAACAAGAATTACCTTTAGATAGTCAGTTTTGGTAATCTGCTGAGACCATTGGGTACTTTTTGTTTAGCTTCAGTATAGAAAGCTAGTCCCTTCCCCTATGGGGCTTGCTGTTTTAATCACTTGTCCAATGCTAGGTATCAAGTTTACCTCTCTCAAAAACCGCAAGCGGCAAAGGGTCTGGTATCTACCGTGTGGAACCAAATCTTAAGGTATCTTTAAGACTCCCGGATCCCTACAGCGTTTTTCAGGCAGAAGTTCTAGCCATACTTAGAGCTACAGAGCTTCTGAACTATTAAATCGGCACTAGTCAGGAGAATCAAAAAATGATATTTCATCGGAAATCAATCGAAGGATTTTTCTTGCCAACCGCTGTTTCTTTGGGCTAAGAAGGCCCAGTCGAGTAAAGTCCTTTCCCGATCGACTAAGGAGACTCTATACAATACCCTTATCATCCCAGTCTTGCTATATGGAGCTGAAGATTGGACTTTATCGAAAGCGGATGAAGATATCCTTGGTCGCTTCGAGGGAAAAATCCTTCGTGTTTTGGGCGAGACGATTCAACCACGAACTGTACGAGCTGTACAGCGACATCGACGTGGTAAAAAAAACTGCACATTGGGCGTTTAAGGTGGCTAGGATGGGTGAAGAGCGAATGGACATCAATGCTACGGCCCATAGAGTATTCGACACCAACCCGGAGATTCAGCGCAACGGAGGACGACCTCGCCTAAGGTGGCGCGAGTTACGATTCCAGATTCTCAACCGATTAAATAATTATAACAAACGAAAAGTTTCTAATATTCATACGTTTATTTCTTTCTTTATTTACATTAAACACAAATTTATAACAAAATAACTAATAAAACGATAAGTAACATAAACGACACGTGACGACATGTTACGAACTGACTTCTTTTCTTACTTGGAAGAACAACATGATTTGACAGTTTTACATATATCACAAAGAACAAAAATAAACAGTTAAACATAGCACTAGTCAAGTGCAAGACATCTGCGCTTATTTTGATCAACACTTGGTTTATTGTTGCTGCTTGTGGAGTAAGTATGTAGATATGTATGCTCATGGCTGTGGACATAGCTGCAGCATGTAACTCGCGCACAAGTAGAACAAGACCTCAACCAACTTGAAGTGCCCAACTGGAGGCAGTTAGCTAAGGAGCGGGCTAACTGGAAGAGGCTGTTGGTTGAGGCCTTTGTCCACCCGGACTGTAGCGCCACCTTAGTAAGTAAGTAAGTCAGTAGCTCCCGCACAATGCTCAAGGCATTACACACACAGAACCGGGTAACACAATGTAGATCTGGTCACTCGGGGATAGAAGGCAACGAGTTTGCCGATGAGTTAGTAAGAAAAGGAGGGAGCTGCCACTACCAGAGGCGGTTGAAGTTGCTCCACCACTATGCTGCATTAAATCAAAGGTGAAGGATACGATTACGAGAAGGGCTGACCACAGATGGTCTAACATTGCAGGACATAGACTCTTTGGCCGGGGCTGGACCATAAAAGGACTAGTAAAATTCTTAAACTTAGCAGGGCACCGATGAGAATAGCTAAAGGAATATTATCCGGGCAGTGCCTTCTAGGCAAACACGCCAGGAGGCTTGAAATCATAGGCAGAGATATTAGCAGATACTGTAATGACATAGGTGAAGTAGAGGATATCACACATATTACCTGTGAATATCAGGGCATAGCTCGCAGTCGCAGAAACATTCTAGGCTCCTACCTCTTTAGTAACCTGAAGGAGGTCGGCCGAATTAACCAAAATTTTGCAGTGTAAGAACATTATTTGAGGAAATTGTTTCGGCTAAGCTGACATCCTTGGACGGAATCTTAGTGGATTGCGATGAGCCCAATCTGGTGTCTAGTGTTTTAGAGTGACTCAGCCTTTTACCGCTATCAACCTAACCTAACCTAGTCGGATGTCATATAGTCGTATAGTCGTATGGGGTTGTAAAACACGATTTCGCTTTTCTCAGGTTGAGTGCACTACAGATAAACGGAAGGAAGAGGTTGTCCGCAAAGCTCTTGGTGCGGTCTCACAGCTGACGTTGTTCTAAAAAGAGTATTCCACTTGCACTAGATACACAAGAGTCAACATTCAAATCAAAATGGCGAAAGTGGAAAAGATGGTTAGATACAGTGCGAAGGAAGGAGATCTAGTATGCCCGCTCTGTTAGGAACCCGAAAGGTTCACGGGCTACAAAATCACCAACAGTCGGGTGTCTGTAGGTAGGTAGGTAGGTAGAAGTAGCGGTTTCGATGGAAGAAACTCCAAATAGCGCGTAGAGCGCTGTTTTGATACCACACACCTTAGGTGACCCGTTTATTCGGATGTAATGTTGAGAAATCTATAACCACCCGGTGGAGTTTAAGATTAGGATCAGCTCTCCAATCATTTTCCCAGATATCTCTATAAGGTCGTCGAAGAATAGTTTGCCCAGTATGCGTTGCCTGGCTATCGCTAGAGATGGACATTTGTACAGAAAGTGAATAAGCGACTCTTTTTCATTTTCATCTTTGCAGCTACGGCAGATATTGTTGTGAGGGATCGCTAGTTTGGCCACATGGTCCCCTATTGGCTGACTACCAGTACTCTAGCGATATCAACGCGTATTTTTTGAAGCAGCGCGTTTGTTTTTGACCTGTTTTAACTTGGCTATATCTTTCTGGATATGACACAGTTTGTCCACCTGAGACGGGCTAGTTTAAAGAAATGTGAGAGTAGGCATATTGCCCTTAACAGCACCTATACAAATATGAATGTTTTCCGCTAATGAGCTGTTAAGGGCTGACCCTCGCCTGGCAAGTTCATCGGCTCTCTCGTTCCCTTCTATGGCGCTATGTCTGGAACACAAAGAAGAGTGACTATGCCTTGAGTGCACCAGCAATTGAGTTTTTCTTGCTATTGACCAACGAGTTGATGAGGTGATCGCCGAATTTATGGCTTTAAATGCGGCTTAGTTATATGTAATAATAGCGATGTTATGTTTGTATGTTGGGTCGTTCATTAAATTGTGACAGTCTTCGAGGCGTGGAAGACGCTAGCGAAATTCGGTAGGTGATAGGATCTCGATATGCCGAGTTCTTCTCTACCCCGCAGTCCATCCTCGAACCATCGGTGAATATCGTTGTATCGAAATCTGTTATCAGTCTTCCTCGCTTCCATTCTCCTCTGCTTGGAAAGCTTGCAGCGAATAATCAGGCCATTTTGTGTGTGTGTTTTACTGTGACCGTATGGTTTAGCAGTCCAGCATCCAGAATCCTTGAGTCGAACTGCACTGCACAGCGCTCTGTTTTTGATATGGAGATCAAGTGTCTTTTAGAAATTTCTATAATATTTCTGGTGGTCCTGTTCTGATCAATGAAATAATCCACCAATCCGGTCTTCTATTCTTGAACTAAATCTTCGCTCGTTGTTACAGAATCTGCAGATTCCATTAGTTATTTAACCCTTGTGCCTACACTAGTACCCCGGGGTGTGCTTGCTGTGTAAGAGTGTATCATAACAGATACTTCTTCACATTTCTGCCCGCTGCTGTAGGGTTCAGTAGCTCTCGGCTACTATATTTCGAGAATATTGCGCATGTAAACCTACGTTTACCCGGGTATGCCGGGTGTACACAAGACGAATTTTTATTCGGTGTAGTCACAAGGGTTAAGGGATTTCATAAGTGTTTCCCTGCAGATTTCATTTTAATACACAACCAGCAGAGACTTATTTACCACTCTACTGGCTAATTCGTCCCGCTCTATGGCAAACTATAGCCCCACCTAGAGTAGACTTACATAAATGACTTCCAAAATGTTACACAATTTCAATGACACCACATTAACACGTCTCATTCTTAGCCTCGTCACTTGGCAATATCAAAACTCAGTTCGTTAATCATCTTCGCTTATTTTTTACTTTCACTGAAAAATAAATGATCCATTCCTCGCTCCCCAGTGTACTAGGAGTATACATAACCAACCCCATTAGCCAAATATGTTGCCTACAACTTTCCTGTCTCCCTCCCAAGCCAGGTGTCAAAGTTATCATTAGTCTACCTAATAGATACAAAAATGTAGGTATACGAAAAAAAAAATTCAATAAAACGTGAGAAAATTATTCGCGCGCAACACCGCAAATGACAGTTGCTACTTGTGTACAACAAAGTTGTATCTAAATACGTACAAGATACAGATACTTCCTCTTCGCTTCGTTACACGCTAGCCTATGATATAGCCGTTAGATCACTGGAAAACCTAACGAACTGAGTGATTACTCGCTATTGTGCAAATCGCTGTTTTGTACAAATATTGTGTTGGAACCAAAAAAAAAAAAAAAAACACCACACAACAGATAAAGTTAACTTTTCTAAATCCACTCATACACACACTTTTGAGTTTATTTTATTTTTTTTATGCAAAAATTGTAAAGTCAATAATAAAGTATTCAACAATGAATATTCTGAGTTAAATGAAATTCCAGCATTTTCATTCAATTGAAAACTCAAAGTTAATTTTTTTTTGCAACAACGCAACGTACTTGTACATATAATCCACCCCACGCCCGCCGTACTGTGATAAAAAAAGAAATACAATATTTACGCAATATGAAGCTGTAATAAAAATAATAAAGGACCAATACCATCCTGAATCTGTGACAAAAGAAACTTTTTCTGGTTCGAGGGGGGAGCACAGGATATTCATTTATATCATGAATGCACTCGCATTTGTGTTAAAAAAAAAGGGAAAACTTTTTTAATTCCTTATTCATTGCGGGGACACAAAGCGTGGGTTCCTGAACGTATCCTCTGGAATGATTATTTTTAATCCGCAGAAATGGTGAGTCATGCGACTTTCGGTTGTGATCACTAAGAACTCAGAATGGATTGATAGGGCTTGAGACGTCCTCTCCTGAAGTTTGTTCGGCTAACTTATCCAAGATCTCTTTCGTGTTATCCTGTCCTGTCGTAAAGGAAAGCTCCTGTCCCAATCAATGCTGCCACTAAGGAACAAATTCCCGTAGCAAATTTGCGTAGCAAAACTCAATAAGTCCATAATATGATGTTTTTCACCGAGAACAAACCAAAAAGGAATTGTATAGTTGGTATATTAAAACCATTACAATGCCAGTCAGATTACAGTCAAATTCAAACACATCCGAAGAAATGTATACTGCCTCTGTAGGGTACGATAGAACAGTTACATAGGTAGGTGTCGTAGAAGTGAAAACTTTGAAAATATGTTCGTTCCATTTTTTTTTATTTGTAATTTTGATCATAAAAGGTTTAAAAATTGCAAATTTTTGTGGACAGTTCCTGTTTCAAAAAAGCGTAGCAAAATTGTGATATTTAGGGAGAGTGCATAGCAGCATAGCAGCATGCTACGATCGTAGCAAAGTGACAGCGCTGGTCCCAATGCTTATACTGCGACCTTAAAGATCTATGATATTGTAGGATTCTATCAGCGCAAGAGGTAAAACATCTTTCTGATGCCCTTAACTGACGCATTTTTCAAATCATAAGGTTTGAGGAATTCTTTATGTAGGGTAAGTCGGTTGATCCTGAAAAGTGCCGGCCATTTACAAGGGATTGGCATATCTAGTTTATGTGGTACCGTAACTGGCAATAACCGAAAAGGAAGATTGTTAGATATCTACATAGTATCCTTTTCACTAATGTAACAGTAAAAAGAAAAATAGTGTTGCCAATCTGAACAGATATTTCTTCTTTTTTTTTTTGGAAGGATCGCTGGAAGGAAAAATCATCAAAAGATACGCGGGGGAACCGTCTGCAATAGTGAGGGACTTTAACCCAATCTATAAAACCTCCCGAAGGCTGACTGACGTTCGACTAATCAGAAAATTTATTGTTCGTAGCTATGTTGTTAAGTTTATAAACCACCGTTGGCTGGTTTTCTTTTTTCTTCTCCTCTCCTCCCTTTTTAGGGTTCCGTACCCATATGGTAATACGGAACCATTATAAGTTCGCTCTAACTCAAAAATGTCTGTCACGATAAAAACACCAAGAACCGTTCTTCCTAGAAACTTGAAATTTGGCACACTTATACATTACGGTGGTCCACATACATGGACAATATATTACTCAAAAATGTTGTGAAACAACTATACAGGGTGGGTAAAATATGATCTAAAAAAAAAATAATTGCTGAAAAATATATCATGTGGGACATCATTCTCGAAACAGAAATTCCGAAAATGTTTTTCTTAATTTTTTCTGTTAAAAACTTTGGGAGTTATTCCCAAAACTGTGTGAAAAATATCATAAAAAAAGCCCCCTACGGTTTTCTCGGAAACTACTGAAGTCAGAAATATGAAAAAATCACAAAAAAAAAAAAAAAAAAAAAAAAAAAAAATACGGATTTTGCCAGGAAACGAACCTGGACCCCTGAACTCAGTAGTACAGCGCAAAAAAGGTTAATGGATGCGCTACACAGTACACACTCAGCCGCGTTCTTTATGTTTATCGAATTTCTCATAGTCAGTAATATTACTTATTATAAGTTGGTAAAGTGAATATAGAGGTGGGTCGATTAAGTTTATTGTGTTAACGAAACGAAACAGTTATTTAATCAAAAAATAACTATGTAGTATTAAAACTACGGAACCCTTTGAGCGCGAGTCTGACTCGCACTTGACCGGTTTTTTTCTTTACAGGCACTTTCCAGCGCAGTTTAGTATCTAGGGAGAGGGACATACCGATAAAATATAAATAAAATATATATAAACGATTTCCAATGGCTTTCACATCGAATCAATGACCATGTGGGGTCTGGGGTGAGTATAATGATATATCGCCTCCTCGTGGTACACCTTGGATAACGCTAAATGATTTATCGTCTAAGGACGCCAGACAAGCAAGATAACTCTACTGGTAATATTACAAATTAATCAATTATAAACAAAATAATAGTTAAAATCAACGCTACTTTCATCATGGCTTATACAACCGGCACTCTTAAGCGGCAACTGACAAAGCGCTTCGGGCCTTCTGTTCGCACATGTCAACTTAACATCGAAGGTTAAAGGCTCCGTCAAACAGAGAGCGTTTTTAACGCCGTGGTGAGATTATTTTGACGTGGCGTCCTTTACGCCGCTGTTAAGAATGTCAACCAGAGAGCGGTCAAAAATAATTTCATTAAAGTGTCAAGCAGCTCGGATGAAGAATTATTATTATTTGCCGTGCTGAGTTCTCGAAAAAGAAAATGAATTTGGGTTCACAACATTTAAATAAAAAGAGATATGAACTCGGAGAATACCACCGGTTGTGCCGAGAACTAGAATCAGATGAAGTGTGACGCCAAAGTGATAATGGGATATTTGAGAACTCCAACTTTTTTTTAAAACATTTGGACGTAAGACGTACACCAGTAATCCAGTGCCTCGCGTTCTTAAAGATGGCGAAAGGTTTGGTTTACAAACGTATTTGATGCGAACTTTTCCCAAAGCAATATCCGTGATAGACGAGAGAAAGAAAACATTTAATAAAAGACTCTCTCGGGCACGACGTGTCGTCGAAAATACGTTTGGAATATTGGCACAAAAGTGGAGGATATTTTTCAGACCAATCGAAAGTGAATTGGAAACAGCAGTACATGTGGTAGAGGCGGCATAATGTTCTTCATAATTATATTAAAATAAAACAGGGAACCATTACCGAAATAGAAAAGCAAAATGAGCCTATTCAAGCACTCACAGCACAAAGGCCAACAAACCGAAGGCCCACCACAGTTTCATATTAAATTCGCGAAACATTTGTAGGTATATTATTTTAATAATAATGCTTCATACAAAAAATTAAATAAAATTCATAATTGAGTCTTTGTTAACATCTGCTCTTGTCCTTTCCATATGATGCCAGTTTGAAACATGAGCAAAAGCATAGTAGGTGACGAAAAATGTGCCTGTACGCCGCGCGTCAACACCGAATGATGAAAATAATCTGTTAGTTATTTCATACAACATCGCGTTTCACCGCCGCCGTGCAACGCCGCGTTGAACTTAACGCAACGGTCAAAATGCGCTCTGTGTGACAGGGGCTATGTGTTGTAGTATAATACAACGCGGCGGTAAAACGCGCTCTGTTTGACGGACCCTTAAAGTAAAGCCAAGATCGACTACTTATCTAAGCTCTTATTGGCTTACAACATCGACGTAGCCGTCATCCAAGAGACACATACTGCATTCGTCGCTGCTCAAAAGACTAGAGGTGATGTCGCATGTATCACGAATCATACGGGGCACAGATAACCGAAGATAAAAATTTAAGTTTATTACATTGTAAATATTTACAAGCCCCGACAACACTGTCAACTAATTCCAGATCAATCCACAGTCTTCATTGGCGATTTTAATAGCAACAACAACATGCGGATATATGAAAATAATGACGACAGCATGGTGATAAGCTAATAGAATGGGTGGATATTTAGCTACGAAAACCCGCTTAGCTGAGAGATACTTATCCACGACCAAGATAAGTCCGCGAAAAGGCGAAAATTCTTCACAACCACAAGTGACAGCCAAAAGAAAACGTCAAATTCTTACTAGAGTACTAGAACTCACTACATTATGTACTAGATTAAGTTTATTACCCTTTGTTTTGTTTTATTTCGATTCTAGTGCTTTATTATTAAGGGTATTTAAAAGGAGGTTATTAATTTTATGCAAATTATGAAGAAAGAAAGGGAAGCAATGAGTATCTAAACGCGGAGTATAGTTAAGCGACATGCACTTAAAAGGGGATTTTAACAAGAATATTACTTTACAAACTTAGGGTTTCATAAAACTCAGGATGCTATGCGGGTTTCGCACTTCAGTGGGTGGTTCTTAAGCGGGTTTCACTGTATATCCATTAAAGTTGTAAGGTATCACATCGCGCGGTCAGCTAGCGTTACAGGGAACTATCTTGAGGTATTCCTGGATGCGCATAACTGATAAGTAACTCGACGAACGTACCTATGTACATGTTGGTATGTATAGGGTTTTCCAATGAGAGGTGTTATTCTGAATGGCCCGCTATTTCGGTAGCTGTCACTTTTGAAGCTTCTATTCTTTGACATTTGACAAGTAGGAACTACGCCATTACTTAAAATGGAACTATACACGCTTCAACAACGCATTGAAATTATTAAAATTCACTACAAAAATGGTGAAAATCTTGCAGTCACAGTTCGCAAAACTAAAGCATTTTTTGGTCGTCGTGAAGCACCTTGTCGGACCGCAATACAGAAATTGGTGGAAAAATTCGAGCTGTTGGGACAAGTTAGTGATGTGGAAATTAAAACCCGTGCACTTCGCTGAAGAACAACTGAGAATATTGCTGCTGTAGCCCAAAGTGTTGAAGAAAACCCAGGTTTGTCCATTCCTCGTTGTTCTTTGGTATTGGGCATTCCACAAACGTCATTACACCGTATTTTGCATAAAGACTTAGATCTTAAGACTTTTAAAGTTCAGTTAACACAAGAACTCAAGCCGGCCGATCATCAACAACGTCGTGTCTTTGCTGATTGGGCCCTTGAAATGCATGAAAATGATCCGGAATTCCATCGAAAAATCATCTTGACTGATGAGGCCCATTTCCACCTCAGTGGCTACGTCAACAAGCTAAATTGTCGCATCTGGGGCTCGGAAAACCCAAGGGTTATTGTTGAGAAGCTTCTCCATCCTCAACGTGTGACTGTTTAGTGCGGTTTATGGTCCGGCGGGGTTATTGGACCTTACTTTTTCGAAAATGAGGTTGGATCAACAGTTACGGTGAATGGATTGCGCTATCGAAAGATGATTAATGATTTTTTATGGTCGGAGTTGGATGGTATTGATCTGGGCAACGTTTACTTTCAACAAGACGGCGCTACGTGCCACACAAGCAACGAAACCATTGATCTTTTACGGGAAAAGTTTCCGGACCGTGTTATCTCTCGAAGAGGTGATCACAATTGGCCACCAAAATCTTGTGATTTAACACCTTGCGAATTCTTCCTTTTGGGCCACGTGAAAGATAAGGTCTACGCCAACAGACCAGCGTCGATTCAAGACCTCAAAGATAAAATTCGTGAGGCTATCGAGGACATAGGGAAGCCACTTTGCGATTTGGTTATGGAAAATTTCAAGAAAAGGATATGGCCCTGTATGCGTGCTCGTGGTGGCCATTTGGCTGATGTTGTTTTTCATTATTAACGGCATACCTTCCTCTTTATTATGAAATAAACATCCGATCATTTATCTCAAAAAATGGCATTTTTCTTTGAATACCAAAATAACAGCTGTTATTGGAAAACCCTTTACTTACCATTCTGCGAAGAGGACAACAGATAAAATAATTCTCTATGAACCTATTTACTTAGTGGGTGAAAATGCTTATTCGTATCTAAGACATTGCGTTAGACACTATTCATACCTTAAAAAGATACAAATAATGTTAGCCAAACGGGACTCGTCGATAAAAAAGCTTAAAAAATACGTAAAGCATGATCTAAACTAAAAGATGGGCTAGCTGCTGACACAATTGGTTTGAAAGGGTGAAGAAAGAATCTCTCCTCTTCACGTATGTACCCATTGTGTTCGCTGATACGATTAATGCCGTTTGAGGTTGAGTGGAAAAAACGGTCTTTTTTGTCGGGTTCATTATAGAGTAGGTACAATTTCCCGGCTTCCCGTTGAAACAAAATAGAAAAATGAAACGTTTATAACAAAATTATATTTATTATTATTATTATTTAAAGTATTTTTTTTTTGTTCCCTGGCAACCATCTGCAGGATAATTCTGAACCCGCATCATAAAAAAAGAGAAAAAAAAACCAAAACAGCCACTAGCACTAACAGTTCCCATTTAAAGTCAAAGTTGTCTTATTTTTAAAATTCAGTCACAGGACCCTTCTACCCACACACACAACCAAGTTATATGGATTAATTAAAAAATATACACATGTGAGTTTATACAAAACTTTTTCCATTGATTTCAATGCAATAAAGAATGTGAAACACAAAAATCAAGTGGAACATGGATAACGGCACCACAGGGAAGCAAATGTATTGAAAACATTTTTACGCGAATCCACGGGGTTATTGTTCTACGGACACAGTAACGTAAGCGATATTACAATGCTTCGCTTTGGTTTTCTTTTTGTATAGCAAGCCTTTAAATTTGTAATTTTTCGAAGCAGTTTTAATTATATTATTTTTTGTTTAAAAAATTCAACACAAAATACGGGTTGAACAAAAAAAAAAATTTAGATATCTACGATTTGTGGTCCCCGAAGCACTCTTCGTCATCCGTAGCAAAGGAAATGTTATAATTTATAAATAAAAAAAAAAATGGTAAAATCAATGTATTCGCGTTTATTGTGAGTATTCAGCATAAAAAAAAGTAACCATGCAGTGTGTAGTGTAGTGGGATGGAAAAAGTGAGATTGTGAAAAAAATACCAGGCCTCTACATGTGGAGCGCCGTTTTTGCACGGATGTGTGTTTTAGTTTTTATCATGGAATTACCATTTGGAACGGAAGTATTTGAGATATTGTCATGGCTACAATTATTACAAAAATACGTAAAATAAGTTTAATATTACTGATAAGAGTTTTTTTTTTTTTTTGGGTTCCGTGGAAAACTAGGAACCTTTATAGTTTCGGTCTGTCAGTATGTTACCGAACGCCCATTTTTATACCTATTGAGATGAAATTTGTTACACAAATTTAAATCGATGACATAAAAACCAAAATGAAGGGACTTTTTGCACGAGCCCACCAATAGTGACACCCCGCCCATCAGGTGGGGTGGGTGTATTTAGGGCTACCAGATGAAATTGTATTAAAATCGGAACACCATGATGCGAAAATCGGGACAAATCGGGACTTAAAAATAAATCCATAAAATGTTATACACGCAATTGAGGAGCACATACAAATATTTTAATTAACGTATTAAATATGTACAGGGTGGGGCAAAAGTAATGTCATAATGTGAATGTACCATACTTTTTTCAAATGGTGAGAAATGTCATTGTGCTTTGAAATTTATGTTTTAGACGCCTCAGTGTCAAATCGCCCAAAATGAGAAAAATCAAAAAAAAAAAAATGTCAAATCACCAATAAAAAAAAAGTGGCCGATTATACATTTTTATATTTTGGGCGATTTGACATAAGGTCAAAATACCCAAAAAAGTGATTTTGGGCGATTTTGTGTTTCGGATTTTTTAAGGCGGTTCTGTCTCTGTGTCATATCGCCCAAAACCAAATCACCCAAATCTGAAAAATGTCATATTGCCCAACATTCTTGGGCGATTTAACACTATGACAGATTGACAAAAAAAATAAAAAAAAGTCAAATCACCTAGAGAAGAAATGGGCGTTTTATTGGAATCCGAAAAAAACCAACATAATGCATGAGTATAGGAGGGCCTTTTGTCAAACCATCTAATTATTTATTAAAAAAATTAAAAGTGACACATTTTCTTCACTTTAATACTTAAATTTTTAAATAACAACAATTCCATCACTTTCTATAAACATTGAGAAATTACGGCTTTTCATTAATTCTTCATCCTGTAGGACTTTGACGAATTTGAGAAATTTTTCTTTTGCATTCAGCATCCGCCCAAGTACACCATTGTATTAAAAACTGAGAAATGTAATGGCCCGATTTGAAGTAAGAAATGAAATGAAAAACAGCTTTAATCCGAAATGAAGGATTGAAGAAATGGATATATTAAAACAAAAAGTCGGGATCCACTTTCAATCTAGGGGGAAACAAACGAGTGGGAGGAGCCATATCTGACCTCTTCCTTGGGGGCTTTTTAAATCTCGCAGCTACCACAATAACCCACTAACCTCGCAAGTCTTGAAAGCCGCCAACATTAAAGAAGAGATCACAAATTTGGAGCGGTGTTTTGCGAGCAATAATTCAAAATTCCGTAAACCGAGCACGAGGAGGTGTCATTTGACTGATATAATTTTTTCAACTGAATGTCCTCAACTTCACACCTTCTAGCAAAGTTTTTGTGAAATTGCATCCAATTATTACTATGACATTATTGTTGCCCAGCCCTGTACATACAGTTGTAGAAACAAAAAAAATACACGTTGGCTGCCAGTGTATCACCGGTGATCACACCGAAAATATTTCCGCAGTTGCCAGGCAGAAATAAACATGTTGGGGTGAACTAACGATTGAGATCTTTTGCCCTTGGAATAGTAGGGATGTAAAGATATGTGTGAACATTTTTTTTTTTTCATAGTGATCATCGGCGATGCATTTGTGTTTAGAACAAAAAATTTACTCTGGTTTTGGGCGTGTATCACTGGCAGCCAACGTGTTAAGGAACTCTCAATACGCAGTCTATTCATATGATGATAGCATTCATCGTCTTGAGCTCTACAAGGCGATGGCCGAATTCGGGATCCCGGCTAAACTGATCCAGCTATGCCGCGTGAAGCTGGAAAACACATGCCAGTTCTGCTGTTTGTTTGACGTTAAGCGGGAAATGAATACTTTCGAGAGAAAAATTCTTCGTCGGATATTCGGTCTCGTATGCGAGGAGGGCGAATGGAGGAGAAGATACAACCGCGAAATCTATGATCTGTACCACGATGTGGATGTAGTCCGAAAAGCCAAAATACGTCGACTACACTGGCTCGGCCACATCGAGCGAATGGACAACAATGCTCCAGCAAAGAGGATCTACGAATCACAGCCTCCAGGTTCGAGACGATAAGGAAGACCGAACCTTCGGTTTAAGGACCAAGTTACCGCGGATGCCAGTGCGCTCGGTCTAGACGACTGGAAGCAGCGAGCCCGGGAGAGAGTGGAAGGCTGCCGTATCTCAGGCAGAGACTCTTAACGGGTCGGAGGCTCATTAAGTAAGTAAGTAAGTAATATTCAGTCTCATAACTATATGTACATAAAAGGTACGGATACCTACTCTGCGAATATAGGATTCGTTACATAATGTATATACAAATTACCTTGCAGCAATTGCAATCTCCTATAGTAGTTAAGGTAACACATTGTACATAATATTGTTTATTTTTTATTTCCGAACATTTTATAAATCGGGACAGATATCGGAACAGGATTCAAATGTCGGGACTGTTCCGCCAAAATCGGAATGTCTGGCAGCCCACCGGCTGTCATCGGATAGGACTCCCTATATGCCACAGAAATAGTTTCAACCCTTCAGTTATACGAGATATTCGCTTACAAAGTAATTTTTTTATAAAGCTCTCAATACGTACTTACATAATGCATGTATGTATGTAATGTACCAGAAGTGTAAGTGAGTATGGCTACGAACCCAATCATATACGCGCCCGCCCAGCAGGCTCTTTGCCGGTATTTTTTTTTAAGAATCAAGTTTTTGATTAGAGCACCAGTAGCAGCTCAAAGGCATCTGCCATTCCCTGTATTAAATAAGATTTCCACGAATGTCCTTTTTTTAAAAGCAAATACCTGTAGGTACATTTTATTAATGACATGTTATTGTTGTGAGATTGTTATAACCTTGCTGCGATTTATTCGAATAATAGACACATAAAATGAATTTATTGGAATTAATTAACTACAATTTAGTTTTAATTTATACTTTTGGGATATCTACTTACCTAAATGGCTACAATAATAAAAACCTAATTTACATCATCTACCATATTACAGATGGGAGAAGAATTGTCAGAATATTTTGTGCTAACTGGAGGCTGTTTGCTTTCTCCGTTGCTCTTCAAATTATTATATTTCTCATGAATATTGAATTTTTATTGGAGGGATGTAAAAATGATCAAGAATTAAAAAAAAAAATATTAATTTATTAATTTATTTATTTATTTGTCTATAAATTTAGATATTGTTGGATTTAATTATTTTGTTTTATATTTACTATCATGTGTGTACATATACATGTGTACATTTTAATTTATTTTATTTATTGATTTATTTTTAATGGTTTTTTGTAGTTTCATTCTAAATAAATAGTTTACTTAGATACTTACATAAATCTAAAACATAATAATAAAATACAGATACTTAATGATAGGTTGGGAGAAAGAGTATTTTTCTTTAGACAAAACATTATCGATCCCTTGTGCGGACAACTTCAATATTTTTTTTACTACGAAAATAAAATCTACAACTCATCGAATAAGACATTACAAAGCGACAATTAAATGAGGTATCTAGAACCAAATCAGTGACTCTACATGCATACACTGTGTACTAGCTAACATAATTGGTCGGCATTTCAGACTTCTTAAGCATCTTAAAAAAATGCATCTTGGGATACTTCACAATGAATGAGTACGAACAAATAATGAATCTGTTTGTCATCAGCGTTGCCAAATCAGTACTTTAGGCCAATGCCACACGAGCGTATTTTTCCCGCGACCAAAAAGGCGTCGTGTGTACATTTTTCTTTACACAGAGCGCGCGACCAACGGGAGCGCGGAAAAAGACGCTCGTGTGGCATTGGCCTAAGCGTTGATTGCAGTGTTCAAAAATGCATTTTACTGCCGAAAAAGTCGATTTACTGCTTGGTAATTTTTTTATTGCTTAAAATACACTGCGACATTGAATTAACATTTTTCTTTCCCTCTCATTCTATTTTGTGTATGTATGAGTGTGAATATAATATGTTTCTTCAGCCAAATATTCAGGCAATACCTACGTTCTGTTTTTACCATTGTGCAAATTCAAATATTTTATTCACTCACCTTACTATATTTAAGCAATTATTTATTTATTTATTTTTTTGTAATTCACACACGCTAAAGGAGTTATAAATACCTTTATAATGTTTACACAACACAACAAGAACGAGAGACAGACAGACAGATCGGCGTAGTGATACGAAACTCAAATATATGTTAAAGTTCAACGAACTCCATGGGTGGTGTCCAGGATACCTGGAGAGTTGTGTACTATTGAATGTTTTGTCGTTGCTTATGATTCACAGACGTTTTTTTTTCCAGATCTTTTCCAGATTATTAATTGATTGTGCAATCAATTTCTTCAGCCATATCACGATTCTACTGCCAGTGTTATGCATTCGAAGTTTTTTTCTGAGACATCTGCATTTGAACTGTGAGCTTTCAGCGTGACAAGGGACTAACGACTACTATCACTACGCTACAGCCATCCACTATCTATAATAATATACTTGTCGCATTCGCACTATTTGATTGTTGCTGTTCATTTTTTATTCTGGACTGAAAACTGACCAAGTATCCAATAATAATCAACGCCATTTTTTTTTATGAGCTATACCATTCGATCATGGTAGTCAGCCTGAAGATGTCCCAGCTACAAATTTCTTAGATATCGTCAAAAAATACGCTCTTCATTATTTCAGGATCAGAGGTTCAAGAAGCTATTTTTTGAGGAAATAGCAGTCTTGGTGCTCAAGAGGTCGAAATTAACGCTGCCAATTTTCATACAGTGAAATCTCCCATTATGGACAGCTCTCTTAGACGGACCGATCGTTTAGATGGACAAATTTTCTTAGCCAAGCTTTTATGTTTCATATTGTATACATTTTACGTTCACTTAACTGGACGCGTACACGCATATCTATCAGAAATGATTTAATTTAATTCCCTTAGACGGACAAAAAACAAAAAAAATCCTCCGTAGCTTCACACCGAGTTCTTGTTTTTATTTTGATTTCAATTTGAAAGAAACATTATGTATTTGCTCATAGGCTCTGGGCGCTGCGCGGCGGTAAATATCATGTGTGTAGTAAAACTACTCCCTGTATATGTATGAACGAATGCATACCACTATGTATGATATCCAAACTCTTCGTCCCATTATGTTTAGAATTACGTTTGGGTAGGCGAACAAATAATACCAAATACAGAAGCACGTTGCATAAAACAGAAATATGTATTCAAATATATGTATATCGTGAATACAGCCCGCGTCGATAGGTTAGGTTAGGTGGCTATACATACTACTCGGTAGGATTCACTTAGTAGGTCCACTGTGTTGCCACGTGCGCTTGGAATAATTTTAAAAGTTGGATAAATTTCCATATTTCATTGATATTCGTTGAGGTGCCTACGTACCTTCTATTAAGAAATATTCTCCCAGAATCTTTTTTTATTTAGAAGGGGAGTACCGGGCAGCTTCTTCCTCCGATAAGGGGCGATTCTTCTTCCTCAACATAGATGCAGCTGCGACAGAAGTCATTTGTGAGGATTCCCAATATTGTTCTGTTTCGTTTTCGTTTTGTTAATCGTATCGAATAAAGTTGCAGTGGTTTTTATTATGTTTTGATAAATAAATATATGTAATTTATTTACAAAATATTGCGTATCACTTGAACGGACAACTCCGTAGGCGGACAAATGTGTTATCATCTTCACTGTTCAGCTAAGGGAGGTTTCACTGTATATCAAAGCCTGCTCAATCGCATTCACTATCCCCAGAATCGTAAGGATGATAATAATTCAAAAATAGAAATGAAATAGCTGATGCTATAGCCATGGGAGGATCAGAAGAATTTTTTTATCGGCCGTTAGCTGATGGGATAATGGATAAAGACAGACGTACCAAAAGTTAGGAGATGAACCAAAAAAAATTAGATGTAGAGGTTGCGCATGGATTGTGGTTGTGGTTGGATCCGCCCGGCCATGTAATCGACCATCTCTATATTTTAGTTTCTGAAAACTATGGGGTAGTCAAAAGTTGAACGTGAACGTGAATATTCAGAGTTTTGGTTATTTTAGAAGAATCACCTAAGCTCTAAGTTTATCCGTTGAGATAATGCCTGAAAAATTTAAAACGAAGTCATGATTACTTTATCTCTATTAATTTTTAATAGGGCTTCAGTTGGTTAGGCAAAATAAGAATACAAATCTGAACACTCCTTCTAAAAAAAAAAAAAAAATAAATATTCAAAACTTCATTCCAATCGGATGTCAACTTACTGGTCCGCTATAACCACTTCAATTTTCATTCTCTTGTTAACAATATGGTCCCTTAATCACTCGTGAAAGCAAGTGACACCTTGAAGTGGTTTGAAAGTCAATTAACTGGTTTAATGGTGGCATTCAAGAAAAGTGTAAAAAAATACAAAAAAAATAATTCAACAATATAAATCAAATAAATAAAACCAGCAAAGTACCAGTGACCTTGTAGGGGTTTCACAAAAACCCAATCAGGATACCTAAAAATACAATACCCCACCCCACCCCCACCACCACCTCACTCCTTCATTGACAGCTTTGTATTTTATTCGAATTAAAGAAAACAAAAAACAAAATATCTTATATGAGGTCAGCCAAAACATTCGTCACAAGTGGTCGCGGTTACTTGCAGTAACCACCGCTGCGCACCCCGCTGATGTTAAAAACCCGAATGACAAGAGTACCTACTGTCTCGTACAAATAAAAAACCAACCCCTGCCCGAAGCCCGGCATCGAAAAGCGGTTACGCGCATGATCTCACATTCGATCGGTCACTGTAGCTGGATTCAATATTCTCTTCTCTTCTCTTTTCGCACGTATCTAAAAGGTTGCAATGCAAATAAAATGCAAATAACTAGTATTTTTCGGATTTCGGTGACTTCGGCACGATCAATTTATACATCACTCCCGGGATCGGTGGTGGCGTGGGGGGTCGCAAACGGTCGTCTCCGATGACATAAAGTATACTCGTATACTTAAAGTTTAAATGGTTTTCCAGTCAATAAAAAAAATAATTGATTTTCGAAAACGAATTCGGAACACGGCGCGAAGGTCATTCGATGGTTTTGGATTCAATTTCGTTTGCAGTCATACTGGGTCAAGTTAAAGATGCAACAGAGGCGATTTCGTACGGTCGATGGTGGCAACTTGATGTACATCATACCTACTCTGGTGAAGGCTTTTGAAGGTTAATGTTTGTTTTGCCATTTCATTATAGAGCTTTTTCTTGTAGAACGCTACTATGCCACATGCATTTCTGTTCTACGCCACGTACTGCGGACTAGTTCTAGCAACGGAGGCAGATATTAAAATGAGATTGCGAGGTCGACTTCCTTTCACTTTTTATATTCATTTTTATTTTTATTTTATTTTTTAGTTTAATAGGTGAGAAGCACAGCCATGCACTTCCTGAAATGATCTGCAAAATGGTCTTGTGGTCTTGGGCTAGATAAACTAGTTAACAAGTTTTATCCTATTTGGTGCAAACATGCGATTGAATGGCGGAAGTGTTCGAAGAGCTATTCGATATGAGAGAGGGTAGAGATACTATTCTTGAGTCTTTCTTTGCATGCAAGGGATATTGTGGGCGGAATTTTCGTGGTCGATAGAAAATGTATGTATAGAGCGTATAGCAAACAATATTAAAGACAAAACCGGATCGAAGGTATTTTCATTTGGTTCACATCTTGCAAGTGCGGATAAAAGGTAGTTTAAGGTTGAAGAAAAGATACCGATATAAACGTGGGTTTAAAATGTGTCACATCTTTGTCTACAAGTAAAATAAAGTCTGTCGCGAAAGGTTTGATGACTTTCCACAAATTAGGTACTCGCTTAGATTCAAATTACTTGGAACAAATATAATTAAGATCGAAGTCTATTCTAATCTTGACCCAATTGATTTATATACAAGGTGTCCCAGTTTAGAGGTATAATGATAATAAAAAAAGTTTTTTATTAAGTAAAAGTTTTGAGAAAAATGCATTTTAAGTAAAAAATTTGAACAACAAATTTTCATAATTTTCAGTTTAAGGAGCCATAACTTTTTTGTGTAAATGGACCCTCCTGCCATACGAATTTTTGTCCGCTAGAACTTCAAGAATTTCCAGTAAAAGGATTATCCCTCTTAACTGGGACACCCTGTATAGCATTTAATGGGATATTTATGACTTTGAACACAAACGGGTTTGCCTAGCTTCGCCATAAACTATGTTATAAGCAGGGAACGGATGGATGGATGGCCAAAAAAGGTAAAAGGGGCAAAGTCAACAAAATCCATTCCCCGATGATGAGGGTTGGACTTTAACAGTCAACGGTTGGTGCTGTTCGCGCGAGTTATGTTAGGACTCTAATCCGATCAACCGACCAACATTCTGTAATCCATTTAGAGTCACAGCATGAAACCACCTTGCACCGAAGAAGGAACAGATGGACCATCTCTGAGATATATATTTGAAACGGCAGAGGTGGTCCATTGAGGGGTATATTTTAAAGGACCACATGTGGGAAGCAAATGTAGAGTGATGCATGGACACCAGCATCGACCATCCAAGTCATAGGAAATTACCTTGTAAGGATCGACCGCTGAATGGCTATTATTTTGCATAATAATGTATGTAGATACATATGTACCAGAAACACAGTTGGTACTGAAAATATGGAAAAATTACTTCTGCAGATATACAACGGCGACAACGACCAACACTCCGCTGTCAGGCAGAATGAACCTTTCAATTTAGATGATTATAGCCAAAACTCCAATCCATCTGATTAAAATGGAGTGAGGACAGCAATATACAAGCCAACAAGGCTACTAGACCTAAAGGTCTACCCGCAGACCTTTTAAAAGCAGCTGGAGATGACTTGGTGAGGAGCATACACCAACTCATCTCTAGGATTTGGTCAGATGAATGTATGCCCACCACCTGTTCATCAATGTCAATGCCGCCTATGACAGCATCTGGAGAGGTGAACTGTATAGAGTCATGTCTAGTTTTGACACCCCTGCCAAACTCATCCGTCTTTGTAGGGTGACGATGGAGAAAGCTCGCTTCTCCATCAAGGTCGGTAATGACATCGCCGAGATCTTCGATGTCAAAAAAGGATTTAGACAAGGTGACGCACTGCCATGCGACTTCTTCAACATCGTACTTGAAAGAATTGTTCGAAACTCACAAGCCAATACACGAGGAACGATCTCTCAAAAGTCCGACATAATTGACATCATTGGTAGAATACAACGAGCTGTCATCAGTGCGTTTGCCAGTATAGAAACGGCTAAAATGGGTTTGCCGGTGAACGGCGGCAAGGCAAAAAATATGCTGTCAATGAAAAGGGACACTTAACATCGACAAATTGGACAAAATGTCACAATGGAAAGCTACAACTTTGAGGTAGTAACGGACTATGTCTACCTCGGCTCTGCTATAGCATCACAAAATGACATCTCATCGGAAATCAAATGAAGGATTACTCTTGCCAATCGCTGTTTCTTTAGGCTAAGAAGGCAATTGAGTAGTAAAGCCCTTTTCCGATCGACTAAGGATACTCTATATAAGACCCTTATCATCCTATTCTTGCTATATGGAGCTGAAGCATGGACTTTATCGAAAGCGGATGAAGAAATCCTTGGTCATTTCCAGAGAAAAATCCCTTGTATGATCTTCCGTCCTACTATTTGCGGTGAATTTGGAGGAGAAGATTCAACCCCGAACTATACGCCAAAAACTGCACATTGGACATTGGGTAGGATATGTACAGCGAATGTATATCAACGCTCCGGCCCACAGAGCATTCGTTTCCAACCCGTATGGTCAGCGCACCAGAAAACGAGCTCGCCTAAGGTGGCGCGCACTAGTGGAAAGGACCTCAACCAACTCGAAGTGCGAAGCTGGATGGAGTTAGCTTAGAGACCGGGCTAACTGGAAGGGGTTGTTGGTTGAGGCCTTGGTCTACCGCAGACTATAGCGCCACCTACGTAAGTAAGTAATCATGAAATACATATATAGCATACGGCTGGATGCTATCTTGTTCAATGTCTATTTTTTAAAATGTTGGGAAATCGATTTTAAAAGTTCAGATTGAAAATTTTCGATTGGTATTGTTTTTGTCACAGATATTGTTTTTCTTTTATTTTGAATTAGATATAAATTAAAATCAAAGAGGAAGTCATTTTGGATATCGAACAAAGTTATATGGAGTGACAACAAGTTGGTACAATTTTTCGGATATTGAACAAAAAAAAAACTCAATATTGAACAACATTGAAAAAAACATAAAAAGAGAGGAAACATAAAGTGGATTATGTTATATAGAACAAAAATCACATGACAAATTGTCGTATTGAAAAAAAAAAAACAGTTCTCTGTAACTTGAAAACTAAAAGAGATAGAACAAAATGGTTTCCGCCAAACGAAAAAGCGTCCCAAAATTATGAAGACTGCATACCTAACTCAATTTCGTAAAAAAAAGTGCGTGAGACTGAGAAGTGGGCACCGTAGCGCAAGTGGTTAGTGCGTCGGACTACTGTGCCAGCGGTCTTGGGTTCGAATCCCGCCGCAAACACCTAAAAGTTTTTCGCAGTGCCCACCTCTTTCGAATGTCTGACAGGCATCAAAGAGTATCATTTGTCACGATTGAGCTTCTCAACTCGCCGTTCGGAGTCGGCAAAAAACTGTAGGTCCCTTCCATTCGTGCAAAAATATAACACGCACACACAAATGGTTGCGAGAAGCAGGCCCAGGTTCACCTCGAGCTGTAGCGCCAACTAAGAAGAAGGAGACTCTCGCGCGTTAGAAGTGAAACTTGTTTTAAATCCAATAAGCCATTGTTGAGTTAGGGCTGTGTAATGACAGAAAATTTGATTTTCTGCCACTTCGATCTCAAATTGGAGTAGTCTGAGTCCACCCATAAATTCCGACAGGAAATGCAGATCATAATAGTGAAAATCGCATCTAAATCCGCTTAGTGGTTTTCGAGATTAGCCACATTTTTGGGACTTCCTTTTATACTATGTATAGATTTTACTGCCTGTTCAAGTTGGAGAAGGGCAAGCGTTTCACTTTTCGTCTGATTCAGGCGAATTTGCCCTACCGCGACTAAAGAAGTTTCACTTCAAAAATGGCCTTTAGAACAAGATAGCATCCAGCCGACGATATGTAACATACACGTAGTTCTGATAGCTCATGCTTGACATTAAATGGATTCTATCGCTTCGAAGCAATCCATCAAAATATGCTACTCGTACACTGACCGTTGGATTTAATATTAATTTAAAAAAAAAAAACAAAAGATCCAAGCAATGTCACATCTCGTTAGGTGAAATTTACTTAAATTTGGAAATGTGATTAAAATGTTGCAGTCTTGCAATACAACTGATTAAATATTCGATTTTTATTTAAATATTTTAAATTTAAAAATTAATGTACGAACACATCTACAAAATATGCATACACAGCCGCGTCATGCTCATGATTTATAACGAAACTGAAAGATAGATTTCTATGCGATGTATGTACTTGTATCTTATTGGAACGCACATATATGTGACCTTGTGAGGCCGACAATCCATTAATGATCTGTCATATGCATTTGAAGGCAATTCAAATGTAAATACCCAAATTTAGTGAGTCTGTCTTGCATTGTTTGCGGTTTTAGTCAGTTTGTTTCCCAGCAGTTATGTCACTTTGATTAGAAAGAAGAGGAAGAAAGAGTAAGACTACCAAACATTGGCTGCGTTTGAATGGGTATTTAGATTTCATTTGATTGTGACTATGTATGTGTAAATTACATTGTCATTTCAATCATTTTTAATTGACCTATTTTTAAATCTGCTTCTATATAAATTAAGAAGTCTTGTTGAAGTTGGAATTATTACTTAAGTTCAAGTGAATACTTTACTCTAGGTGGCGCTACAGCAACATGGGCCTGCTTCTCGCAACCATTTGTGTGTGCGTGTTATATTTTTACACGAATGGAATGGAAAGGACCTACAATATTTTGCCGACTCCGTAGGGCGAGTTGAGAGGCTCATTGACATATGATACTCTTTGATTGGTTGTCAGACATTCGAAAGAGGTGGCACCATGAAAAAACTTTTTAGGTGTTGGACTCGGGCTGGGATTGAACTCGGGCAGCGTATTGCCATACTCTATAGCAGCACAGACATTGGTCGCTCTGCAATAGATTACAGTATGCTTATTCAAGTACAAAGCAGACTATATACAGTTCTGTGTAAAAAATTAAGACCAGTAGGATGATTTTAAAAAAATATTGACCTCAATTTTAACAAATTTTTAATTCTTTTTTAAACTAAAAAAAGTAATTAGATTGTAGGCTTATATTCGGCTGCATTAATTTGAAGACTGTTTTCAACATAAGTACAAAACCTTCATCTGAAAAAATTAGAACAAAAGTGAACAAAAATCCTACTGGTCTTAATTTTTTACACAGGACTGTACTATATCAGAGTAAACGCTATTTGTCCGAGTTGATATATATTCTGCTCTAAAATTTAAGACCAAAGTACCTGCGGTAACAGACACTTCCTGTGCCTGTAGCTTGTCATATTCTTACGAAATCAAATGACATGCGAGTTCTACTGTTATTTTTCATTTGTTCTATTTATACCCTAACTAGCTGGCCCGTGCTCGCTTTGCTTCGCCTGCCTACCACATTTATGGGATGTAGTTGATGGAATTTTGATTTACTTTGATGTCTTAATAGACCAAGAGCCTGCAGTAATTTTCGGTTGTAAATAGTAACCAAAAGAGTCACTGTTACTCTTATCACGATTCCTCCGATAAATTCGAACATGAAGAGTAATATAGGGTGTCCCAGTTTAGAGGTAGATATAATCCGTTAACTGTAAATTCCTGCAGATTAGCGAACAAAAGATCGTATGACAGTGGGGTATATTTTCAGCCCGTCGAAGTAAGGGACCTCCGATTCGGTGGTAGGACCACTTTAAATGATATTACTTCTGAACTACTACAGATACAAAAACAATTTCTTAAATTTCGGAGAGGCAATTAAAAGCGCATGCGAAATGTTGAAGACTTTATGTACATCTATGCAATCATAAAAAAGTTATGGCTCCTTAAACTCAGAATTTTTAAAATTGGTTTTTCCAATTTCTTACCTTAAATGCATTTTTCTCAAAACGTTTACTTCATGAAAAGTTCTTTTTTTACTACACTTTTATCTTTGGCGAATTCTCTAAAAATTATGTTAAACAACTTTTTCACGTACGGCAAACAAAGGTGGTAGTAAAAGCCATTTTTCGTCAGATAAAAATGATAAAAAAAACTATGCAAAACAATACATATTTCATATTGAAAGCCGGAATTTTTTCTTTCGGGTCCATGGCAGCGAATGTGGACCATTTTGCTGGCCACTTGCTGTATCAATTTGATGTAATCGAGCATTTCATTTTAATTTTGCATTTCGACTTATTCGCCCAATATCAGGCCGATTTGACCGCTAACTAATTTTCGCTGAAAAATTGATTATATTCCGCTTTGAAATACAATTGCCAATTCCAACTAAATGATAAAATATAAAACAGAACAGATAAAGAAGAAGAAGAACCCTGCAAAAAAAGATTAGAACTCAATTCCAATCCAACTCAATAACCTTAAAATTGCACTCAAGTATAGCACACGAAATACAATTACACGAATACCACACACCCCTCTACAAAAGTTTACCAGCTGTATTAGGCCCTGGCTACACGGTCAATGGCATACTAGGTATTGAAAATTTCCCCGTGGCTACACACAAAATGTGTTGAGGGAAACACTTTGAAAACAGAACACACAATCTCCGTGCTCCGTCCTGCACAGAGAATTATTTTTTTGAGTTTTCCGTGATGTGAACCCTCCGACGGTCGGAAAAAAATGAAAAAATGTATGAGAAATGAAACGCTTTGAGACAAGAACATGCATCTTCCACCGAGAATTATTATCAAATCGGATTTTCGGTGTGCTTTTGGTGAAATCAACCCTTCTCGTTTCAACTCACATGAAATATACCTGTCTCACTGAAAAGAATCGGTATTGAATTGACCGTGTAGCCAGGGCCTTACTCAACTAACTTTTGTAGTGTATACACATATACATGAACATAATGTAAACAAAACAGAAAGAAAAAAATACGCACCAACAAAACCTTTGCGCTTGAGCGCTGACCACTGCTGTCACTTTGCCACAATTGTGGTAAATCTACCACAATTTTGAGCGTTTTTTTCAAATCTACCACATCTACCACGGACCGCAAAAATTCTACCACGTTTTCAAATTCTGTCCAGCCCATATTGTACCAACCAATTCAACTATTTTCTCTCGGAAAATATGTATAAAAATGTTTCCAATCTGTTTCGCAAACTCAAAAAATACTCACTTTCAATTGATTTCTCATTCATTTGTGTGGAAACCCGTTCCAAAATCCTCATCCGCACATCATTTGATGCAATGTACATACATATTTATGTACTAATCTCAATGTTATCAAATCTACCACCATCTTTTTAAATCTACCACATTTTTTTGTCCAATCTACCACTTTTTTCAAAATTCAAGTGACAACACTGGCGCTGACGCTGAGCAGAGCAGACACATACACAAATCCATTCCACTCAGATTTAACGCGTATTTATAGGAAAAATGAGAAATACAAATTACGAAGAGAGATCGAAAGGAAACCAAAAGAAGAAAACACCACTGAGACCGAGATTGGTTTCAGAACAGTGATCAATTGAAAAATTAATTAAAAAAGGCATTTTACAAAGATGTTATTAATATTGCTCAGCTTGTAGAGCACGTAGAAATATAATTTTGGACTTAAAAGACGCGTATTGTAAAGCTCTTAGAACTGATCTGAATTTCAATAAAATAGACGAAGGATAAGTTTACCTTTTTTAGGTTCAAAGTCTAATTATTGAATTTCTTGGTTTTCGCACTTAAAATCAGATATTTCTGCTCCTTATCAAAACCTAATCAACACAAAAAAAAATTATCAAAATCCGTTTAGCCGTTTGCTGTGTAGGTCCATGCAAAGGAATTTTCACTTTGTTTTATATTATTAGGGATATGCATCAACTTAAATCAACCGAATGCCAAAAAACAATACATTTTAAATGCAGTTATAATTTTATTAGTTTGTAAACAATTTCGTGCGAAAATTTTTGCATGTGATAAAATGAAAGCCAAACAAATTAAAAATACAAATTAATATTTCGCCAAATAAAATAAAGTGAAATAGTGAACGCAGAAATTTATTTAAGGCGAAATAATTACAAACAAATAAGCTAATATCTGCCGTAAATTCATTCCGATTTTAATTTTCTGAAAACTCTGTTTATAACTTACATAGTTATCTACAGCGAAATCGCGTATGATCGCAGAGCAATCTGTAGTAGCACATGGTTTGCCTCAGCATTTTCATTAATTAAAAAAGCAAACCGCGTATGATCACAGAGCAGTCCGTGGTAGCATATATTTTGCTTTAGATTTTCTGAAATTGGAGGAGCTATATGAAGTTCAGCACAGACTATGGCAGAGCGACCGATGTCTTTTTTTTTTGTTTTATTAATCGTTTCAAATATAGTTGCAGTGTTTTTTTTTTGTTATGATTTGATAAATAAAGAAAATTTGTTTAAAAAAAATTGGGTTATCCCGCGGACACAAATATCATCACTGTCCGCCTAGGGGAGGTTCCATTGTACTTTTGTGCTTTGATGAAATTTACTGAATACGAGTAACTTTTTAAATGTGATGGAAAACAATGACAGTTACTGTTTAAGTTTTAAGATGTTGCTAAACGAAAGCAAACAGGGAGGTAGAAATAATGCCATACTCGAAAGGATTACATTTCAGCAATTCTAACAAAAAACGGAATATTGGCCATTAAAAGACAGTCTTTCGAAATGGTGCAATAAGGTTTTCCAATCTACGCAGCAAAAGTTCAACATGGCAATGTTCTATGGATAAACAGTTCTAATGCGTTCAAAAGTAAAAGCACTGTTAACACTTTAGGTAAGAATGGCTGTATTGACGTATTTATCTTTGCGCGCCATTTTGTTGCCATAGTTGGTAGTTTAAGAGGGTTTTTGGGAAGTACTACTTAAATCCATCGTGTGGAGTTAAGGAATCTATGATGTTCCAGAATTATCTGAGTATCTGTCGAGTGTGAGCTGCCTGGCTCTGGCTAGTGCCGGACATTCGCAGAGAAGGCGATAAAGGCTTTCTTGCGCAGACCCAATCTCGCAGCTGCGACAGTATGACTTAAATGAGACACTTAACCTAAGAGCATGAGTCCCGATTGGCCAATGACCCGTACTTATATTGCTACGATTATGGCGAACTCCGCTCGTGATCTGTTGATAAGGTTTATTCTATCTATTTTTGTTGTAAACGTTTTGTTGTAAAAGATATGACACAGTTGTTCAGAGTCTTCCATTTAGAATTGGTTTTCGAGAAAGTGTGGTGGAGGATTTGACCTTTTGCCGAAATAGCGGAGTAAAAAAATGTCCCATTTAGGAGGTACGTGTCGATTTCAGGGGTTCTAGGAAAAATTGTAACTACGTCCCACCTGAGAGATGTTCCAATTAGAACCGAGGGTGGGCACGAGGGCTGACGAAGTTAAGAGGTGTCCCGATTATCGTTTTTGGAAGATCATTAAAGTTTTGCAAAAAAGCCAATCCAATTCGAACGTCCACTCCCAAATCATTATATCATCCATATGTAGATTCAATTAAGCCCATACATCGCTTTTTTACTTACTTAGTTGGCGCTACAGCTCGAGGTGAACCTGAGCCTGCTTCTCGCAACCATTTGTGTGTGCGTGTTATATTTTTGCACGAATGGAAGGGACCTACAGTTTTTTGCCGACTCCGAACGGCGAGTTGAGAAGCTCAATCGTGACAAATGATACTCTTTGATGCTTGTCAGACATTCGAAAGAGGTGGGCACTGTGAAAAATGTTTAGGTGTTTGCGGCGGGATTCGAACCCAAGACCGCTGGCTCAGTAGTCCGACGCACTAACCACTTGCGCTACGGTGCCCACATCGCTTTTTGAATACTATAAAAATTATTCTGATTTTTTTTCCAAAGAAAAACTTCTATTACAAAATCCAATTAATATTACAAACCCAGTGAAGCGAGACCAAATAATTTGATTTCGGTTTAAAATCGATCCCATTTACCAGAATATTAAATATTTTAAATATTTTCCTACAAGCATTCAGAAATCTAAAAAAAAATTTAAAACAAATTCCCATGAATTGACTTCACTAAAAGCCAATAATAATATTTTAAGTAGTAAATAATCAACAAAATAATTAAAACACCACAACAGAGCCTACCTGCTGCTGATATTTTTTTTTTTACAAAAAAGAAAAGAGGAATTATTATACACCCGCAGGAGGGCATTGAAATCATGTGAGGACTTAATATAATTAGCTGTTTGTTTATAGGAAATAAATGGACGTAAATACATGTCATTAAACAAACAATATCCACACACATACATTGTACTACATCGAAAAAAAAATCAGTTTAACTTCAAAAAAAAGAGAGCGGTGGATGCAGAAAAAAAATCAGACAAAAAAAAACAATCTGCTGGCAATTAATTCGTGAACAGTTGATTAATTAACGCCGCCGGCAATGTTGCATTAATTATGCGCACAGCCGGGGTGAGATGTGAGTATTTTACATTCGTGAAAATTACATTTAAATGCCAAACTCAATTAATTGGATTGATTTGAATTTATTAAAAATAATAATTCACATGTAATATGTACTTTAGTATTTGATTGACTGATATAAGCCTACCTTAATTTTTATGGCTTCCAGTCCATATCCTGCTAAGTCAATTAATCCGGTTCTCGATATTCTGGACTGGATATTCTGGAATAAGTAAATCAAAAAACAAAATTAAATAAAATAACAGAATTTTATAACAAATTAATTATATGCTAACTTTAGAGAGCACTTCCAATAAAAGATTTTATAACATTCTTTCGTTGGTAAATTGGAAATACATAAGCAACTCAACTGCTTATATCATAAATAGTACAATTATGGTAATTAGATACACATATGTATGTATGTACATAATTACACATCCCTACATATTTGTATCTGCGTCTCTGAGTTCTTGGGGTAAAAGATTTAAATCTCAGATCAGATATAAAAAAAAGGCAAAAAGTCTTGAGCCTCCATTAAGTTATCAACAGTTTGAGGGTAATTCGTAGCGATATGTATGTACAGTGGCGAGCAAAATAATAGCAGTGCTACTTTGAAAACACAATTTTCCTTAATATTTTTTTTGTATTCATATTTGTTGCGACTTTTACTGTAATACTATACTTATCAACAATATGTCGTTCACGTGACGCCATATTACAATGGCAAGCCCTCACTTTTGCGTTGAAATATCAATCGGTAGTGCATCTCATACTTTTTAAGGGAGCAAAATAATAGCAGTGCTTATTAGATTTCGGTATACAAATTTTGTTTTGACTTAAATTTTGGATCTAAATTATAGAAAAGTAAGTTAAAACCTTCTACTTTTTATTTTTTATCAAACTGTAGTAAAACCGATTTTTTTGTTTCGATAAAAGTGGGTCGTGGAATGCACTGCACACCATAGAAGCGCGAGCTAACTCAATTGCTTATAAAAGTCTTAAAAACGTACAAACAAATTGAGGAACTCTTGGGTGTAACGCTAAAATGATAAGCAATGCTGTAAAATATGAAATGAAGGTCAAAACTCGCGGCCGAAACAAAATACTGCATCCGTCAATGGTGAAACGTGTTGTAAGGTACTCTAGGACACATCTTTCTGCAGCAGTTACCCTGATGGTGGATTTGTTTTACTTGACATGTGGTATTCACACTTTTAGAAGACGGCTGAGGGAACACAATCTCAGTGCTCGAAGTCCACAACAAGTCCCACTTCTCAAGAAAATGCATGTATCAAATGGGCTGAGGTTTGCGAAAAAGCATTTGTCGTACCTCCTGAGAAGTGGAGGAATATAATGTGTACTGATGAGACCAAAACCTTTCTGTATGGCTAAACAGTACCTCGGCTGTATGTCAGGCATCCACCCAATACAAAATATGATCCAAGATTCACAATAAAAACTAAAAAACTCGGTGGATTTAGTACCATGATTTGGGGATGCTTTTCATAGTATGGTATTGATCCAATATATTGGTATAAAGGTATAATGGACCAGCACATATATTGCAGAACATCATGGTGTCATATGCCGAGCACGAAATGATACAAAAACCGGTTTTCCAGCAGGACAACGAACAGCACAATGGTTTCAGGATAATATGATTGAGTTCATGGAGTGACCTGCTCAATATCCCGATCTGCATTCTATTGAAAATCTATAGGCCTTATATAAAAGAGATAATGTACTGCACAAAAAACCAAAAAATAACGAGTTGTGTTGGGTAGTTTAGTAGTCTTGGAGATCCATATCACCCGAAAGGTGCCAGCATCTTGTAGACTCTGTAAAACGGCTTTGCGCAGCTGTAGTAATTAATAAAGGCCATGCCACTAAGGACTAATATATCGTTAAAACACCTCATACTAATTTATTTAAATTTTGTATTTTTTTTTTACTTTTTTGATCAAGTAAGCTGGTGAAGGAAGAGCACTGCAATTGTTTTGCTCGCCCTTTTTTTTAAAGTTCTTTTCGACAAAATGCATTTATGTTAGTTTATTTTAATTAAATCAAAAACTAATAAATGTAGATATTATAAGAAAATAACGCATTTTAGGCTACTGGTAAATTTTTTTAAAAACTATTGCTTAATTTGTTGTATTTTTGATTAATGCCTTTTCTTCAGCGGCACTGCTATTTTTTTGCTCGCAGCTGTACATATATTGCTACGTATACAATTCATCAGCGAGATCAAAAAATAGGGGTTCCTTCAATACACCTCCACAATTATGTACCTACAGTATACAGCTGTGGTCAAAATAATAGTAGTGCAACTAAGTAATAGCATAAGAAATAAGAATAAAAAACCGGCCAAGTGCGAGTCAGACTCGCGCTGAAAGGGTTCCGTATTCCCTATTTTGGATGATATTATCGAAGATGTAAATCCTGTTGGAAAATATTTGAATTTGAATAAATCAAAAAATCATAATAAAGAACAAATAAGCGCCTAAATAAAATACTCTAAAAATATTAGAGTATTTTCCGTCGCAGTAAATTCTGGTATCAATGGGCTTAAACCGTATAGCGTCAGCTCATTTCTAGTGTTTTTCCTGTTTTTTTTTTATTTTTCTTTTTAATTTTTATTATTATTATAATTTCATTGAAGTAGGTTTTCCCAAAGTTTTCCCAAATTCCCAAAGTTTCAAACGGAAAAAATTTAAAAAAATATTTTTGGAATCTTTGCTTTGGGCCTTTTCGAATGATACTCCATATGGTATATTTTGCAGAAATTTTTTTTTTCGAGTTCACATTTTGCCCACCCTGTATAGTTATTTCACAATATTTTTGAATGATTAGTTGTCTCATATATGTGGACCACCGGAATGTATAACTGCCAAATTTCAAGTTTCTAGCTGTAACGGTTCTTGATGTTTTTATCGTGACAGACATTTTTGAGTTAGAGCGAACCATATGGGTACGGAACCCTAAAAACAACAATTATAAGCAAACTAGTGGTTACCTCGTGCGCTTTTGTAATAAATGTAATGAATTCCCTTTAAACGTCAAATAATAACCGTTACATTTAAATTGACATTTTAAGTGAGTTATCAGATTAGAATAGAACTTTTGAGTGATGACGTCAATGTATGCCTTTGGCTATCTACAAGTCTACATTTGTGTAACAAAAAAAAAAAAAAAAAAATATGCGAGTCTATCCAACAGTCCCGAGCTATGTGTAAACATAACGCGGATGGGGTGTGTACCCCCACTTTATTGAAAAGAAAGTAAATTATAACTAGTCTATGTTCGATAAAATTCAAGCATTCTGCACCGATTCGATTGAAGGCTTCATCAGTATACATACATTTTAAAAAGAAACATATGAAAGTTATATGGATAAACATTATTTCAACGTACCTACAGTGGCTCACAGTGTAAATGGCCCACCCAATCTTCATCGAAAAATTCCACGAACTTAAGAAAAATAAAAGTTGAAAATTCTTCTTTCAAAACACCAAAAAATTGAAACATTCAATTACATCAAAATAATAGGAAAAAACAAATAAGAAATCAAATTTCATCTCACAGTGAAAATGGCCCAGTAATATTTAAGTTCTAAAACTTTTCAAAAAGCGTAAATATTTCAATATTTAGTACTGTTTTGGGCATACTATTTATTTTGTAACTGATTTAAGACGATTTGGAACAAGTTCTACAAGTTTGTTGTAATTTAGGTAATTTTCATTGGAATTTTCATATTTTCGAATTTCAATTTCCAATTTTTACCATAAATTTTCAATTATAATAAAATACGGTGATTGCGATGCGGTGGGGTCTTGATCACTCTTAGCCAATGGTACGACATCTAGTTCCTAATACTTTCAGCCGGGTGCTTCGGATCATTTGTCTTGATTGAGTTGAAAATTATCTTTAATTCCTTTAATTTTCAGGATATTGTTTTAAATTGTTTTGCAAATATCTACATATTGATATTTATCCATATTCACTTCAATAAAATGTAGGCTACCCGCTCAAGATGCTGATCCTCTGATTTCCTAGAATTTTTCTCAGAAAATGTATTTAGTTTGGGGTGGCCTATCATTTTCACTGTGAGCCACTGAACATTCACAAATGTGGTGTCGCAAGAAAATAATGTCTTGGAGCAATGACGAAATGCACTCTGATCATGTTAGAGCGCGCACATATACTCACACACACACTATTGCAACGATACCCACTGCTGCCCGATTGCTGGCACTGGTTTCCAATGAAAATTACGGGCGATGATTTGAATAACTGTTCATTGCTCAGCTCCAGGACAACGCAGGAGGATGTTTTATATCTCAAATGAATCAGTGATAAATTTACTAATTTCACCTATTCCTATTGTTTTTCAATCCGATTAGCCATTATTGAGTTAGGGCTGTATAACTATAATTTTCCCTCCCAATATGCAGTTTTTTCACTATTTTCTGAAAACCGTGCCATTTTCCGGGATACAAAGTAATAGGTATATAAAAGCTGACCAGGCGCTGCTATGAAATTTGAGTTGCAAATTTCGTAACCGTTCGGTATTCGGTATCCGAATGCAAAATCGCGGAATTACTCCACTAGAAGTTTTGCTAACGCGCGCTTAGATGTTTACACATCAAAAAAAAAAAACAAACCGTAACTGAGCATCGAATAAAATGCATGTATTTCTATAATTGTGTTGAAAAAATTCCAACATTTACCAAAACCGATAATCACGATTTACATAGACTTAAAGTGACTGTAATTCGTGGCTTGTAACACTCTACATTCGCGGTGTCTTACGTTCGATGAATTTTAAGTCGTACGCGAAATGTTGGCCTATGGGAGCTGTATGTAAGTTTTGCAACAGCCGAATTGGTGGTGATCACAAAGTCATGCACTAGCCGTACATTTATGTACTCACGATTCCGATGTACATGGCTGGAGGCTTAAAAGCGTCTTTCCGCAAGAACATTTAAACCAAAAAAGAACAATAGACCGGAGGCGGTCGGTCGTGCAGTAATATCGAACAAACAATCCACCAATGCGCGATGGTAAAAAGTGTACTTGAAAAGGTTTTGTCAGAAATTAACGGTAATTGAAGGAAAAAAAAAACGAAAGGCTTTATGTATTTAAGCTCTCATAACACGCAGGTACATGACCCACTCAGTCATATTCCCAAGCCAAATGGCATCTGATGAAGTTTCTCCGCGGTAGGCTATCAGACGGACGGGGTTTTTCTTTTTTCCTTTCCTTTTGGCAAAGCAATCTGTTAGCTGATAGAAAGATCTTCTTTCTTGACAAGTTGGATGGTTGATTGGCAAGGGTCAGAGTAGTCCAATAGCTAGCGCTCATAATCCGATGAGCTTGCTTCTTCTTCTTCTGGCTTCATTCTCGGCCTGAGAAGACATGAGTCATCGTATAATCTAGGCTCTGCCAATTATTATGTAATCAAGGCTCTGCAATCTGTAAAATGCTAAGCTAATGACGTCCTGACGTTAGATATTATGTACCCAGCTCTGTAGGCCTCCTAGCAATTAATAAAAATAATAAATCACACTCATTATTTCAGATAAAAAAATATATAAAAAGTTATGGTACTAAAACTGTACCTTGTGGTACACCAGTTGTCACACTTACCCTCTATCTGTTAGAAACTATCTAATAGTATGGTTAGAATATCCTTGTGTTCTTTGGAATTGTGAAGACAAGATCCACCAGAGTGGAGTATTGAAAGCTGGCAGATAGCTACAGACAGATAGCTTGAGAAAGTATCTCTTGCATTTCTACATCGATTATTAAGTAAAATACTCATTCTTAGGAGATCCATTATTACAAGTACATAATAGCCGAATTTTATTATGCCCGTGATCTGATCCAGACCTCTAACTACGATTTTATTTGCAATAACAACACGTGGTCCAGCTTTCTATTTGGATCAATTTTTATGATCCAGAATATAGTTCATACTTTCACTGCTTGGCGACCTATTTTGGTCGTGTAAAACGCATAAAGTGGGCTATAAAATTCAGTAGATAGTTTAAAAAAAATATTTGCTCCATTTGTCGCATAAAATTTGTCAGACACTGTTAAATGTCTGTCTGATCCCGTACCAGTCCAAAACTGCGAAAAACTACGAAAATCAGCAAAATCCTGTTGTGATTTTTACAAGCTTTATATATTAACTTCACTTTCTGTGAGGGCGGCATCTGGGAATCGATTTTACACCCACTTCCAGATATCCTATTATGCTGAAATTTTGCGTATCCAGTGATAACTCAATATAGTATATTTACTGATCTTGTAAATCTAATATGGCGGATTCCCAAAGATGGTGGATTATCATGTTCGACCTCCTAAATATGGGTATCAAATGAAAGGATTTGACAAGTTGAATACGATAAGTTAAGTGACGTGATTCTTAATTCAATATGGTGGATGCCATCAGATGGCGGATTAATTTTTTCTTCACAGCCCGCATGCCATCTATATCAAATAGAAGGGTTTGACGAATAGAATCTCAAACAATATAGAATATTTTATGAAGTTGTAAATCTAATGAGGCGGACGCCATAAGATAGTGGATTACCATGTATACCCAATATGGGTATCAACTTAAAGGTATTGACAAGCAGAATTAAACTATAAGTGACGTCATTCTAAATTCAGTATGGTGGGCGCCCCAATATGACGAATTACCTTTTTCTTTACAACCACCATGGCATGGGTATCAAATGAAAGGCCGAGTAGAATCACAAACATTCTGAGTAAACTTTCTCATATCAAACCCACCCAAGCTAATAGACGTTTCGACGTAAATTTGAAAAAAAAAAACAATGAAACAATGTGTAAAGGCCGATTTCGATGCTTTTAAGTATTTAAGGTATTTTTCCCAAAGCTGTCCGAAGCTAAAGTCTAAGCTGGAATGAGTTATAGAAAAACTTAAAAAAAGGATACAGGAAGCAAGTCCCACCGTTAACTAGTGGCAGAAGATGAGGAAAGTGTGGTGACCTTCTCTAAGAAACTAAATCTCAAGGACTGCTGTTACATGATAACTGATGCTTGGAATAGACTATCACAGGAGAATCTGAGAAATGCGTGGAATAAAGCGGAGAACAAAATGAAGAACTTGACACACATAATAACGAAGATTTAAATGAAATCATTGATATGTTCCAGGAAATTCCAGGATTCTGCGATTGTGACCGAAATGATGCAATATCCTGGCTAGAAGATGATAATGATCCTGGTTTTCAAATTTTGAACGACAACGAAATTTTGTCCTTCAAAGAGGAAGAACAACAGCCAGTGATCGATGATGAAGATAAGAAGACGATGAAAATAGCAAAAGGCCGACTCTTGAAGGAGCTTTTTCAGCTTTGGACACTGCAATGCCCTGGTACGAGAAACAAAAAGAAAGTTGTCCCACTGAGCTAATGCTGCTGAAGAGAATCCGCGATTTGGCTGCAAATAAAAGACAAAAACCATAAAAAAAAAAAATGCATTATTATTACTGTATTCAACCTTAACTTTGTCCACCACTTTTTTTTGTATGTTTTTATTGTAAAAGTGTATAACACATCTACGTCATGTGAAATATAAAAACATTAAGTCCGGACTTGAAAACCTTTTAATTTACATGTGTATGAAAATATATTCTTTGGTTTCAGTATATATAGTACATATATGTGCATTATATAACATTTGAGGAGCGGCTACCGATCTGACTTTTATGCGATTCGCTTATGTGTTCGATTATCCGAATTTTTTGATCAAATTTGATCATCCGAATAGCCCTCGGCCCCAATTAGTTCGGATAATTGACGCTCTATGTACTTCAAACTTTTAAAGATCAAACGTCAAGATCTTTCAGTAATGCCACAGTTCAAGAGACTATCGATCGAGTATGTTTTATTAATCTGATCTGATCCGGATAAGATCACGGGCATAATAGAATACGGCTAATATGGCAAAACAATGGTTTTGGGGAGATATGTAGCTGACTAAGCTTAAGCATCATGCTAACGGTCGTTTTTACTGCAATTCGTTTTGGAAAAATCCAATTAAGTATCTCCGGGCTTGGGTTACAAAGAAATACGTTCTATGTTCATTCCGAAACTTCTTTCCATGTCACGTAATTGAGAAAAATATTCCTATACATCGCATCGTTTCGTGAAGGTGAAACACCTCTGCACCTTTCATTTGTATCATTGCTTTATGGGCACATTCAAATGATTCATGACCGAAATTCTTGGGCAACTTTCTTGCATCACTGGAACTACTCGTACTTGTACCCGTACATAACATAGCGCGCCATTATCCATTCCATATTGTATTCTTGTCGTGCGATTCGGTTATAAAATTTATCGCATCTTTCGGGACGCGCGCCAATGACATACGACACGCCAGCCATTTGCATTCAGGAAGGAGGACAGCAGCGACAACCACGACAAATCGCGCAAGAATTTAAATTTGTTTTATTTTTCTTTTATTTTTTTTAATTTTAAGAACCCAACTCTCCAAACCGGTCCTAGAAATAGTTCATTGCCTGACTTATTCGCTAACGCAAAACGCAAATATCTCGCGAGATGTATTTATAAACCCAATTTGCACGATTATGTGAAATCGATTCTCAGCTGTGTGTTTGGACTCAATTTAGTGTTAGAGACTGGTACCGGAAAGCGTGAAGCGAATCCTGAATAAAAAACAGATACATCTGAGCATCACATGTTACGCCATCTGTTGCTGCGACTGCAGTAGTTGGTGTAGGCCGGCGGCCATCGCGCATTGGGCAAACGGGTTTGCCTTAGTCTACCGGTTGCGATTGCGTTTTATCTAATTCGGAAATGTTACTCAAAAAAGCGTTATCGCAGAGCAAAATCGCAAAAAAACACACCAAAAAGTATCTGAGGCCAGTTTCTGTCACCACAAACGCGATCCGTAACCAAATTTTACATAAGATACGGATGTATCTTGGTGTGTGTGAATGTGTAAGCCAAAACGAATGGAAAGAGCGTAGAAACACGGGAAATGCGAAAAACAACTTAGCGATCGTCGCTCGTCACCCATCTTCCATTACGGAGATGTTATACGAGCCGATACCGTGTCCACATCGGTAACTTGAATCCGTTAAATTCTAAAATGAACGGTTATCTGAGTCTTGTCTGGCTAACGATTCCGGATTTCAACTTCAAATGCACTCCTCCTTCGTGGCGGTCCACCATCGCCATCGCCACTTGGGATTCGACGTTCAGCGATGAATTTGGCCAAGAGTAGCATTGGTTGCAGCCACCATACCTGTGAATCAGAGAATCACGTTTTTGGGAATGGACGTCGTAAACATATATATGTTTGTGTGTGGCAATAAGTAGGTCGTTCATCCGACTTGGCCATCATCAATGAAGTGGCAGCCACATATAGGTGGGTCATCTTCAGCCATATACGACTTGCTGACCCACATTTTTGGATTCCGTAAGTCTAAAAATATCGAAAAGATTGAAAGAAAAACATGGAGAAGATGAAGGAAGAAACAGCTACAAACCTGTTCCGTGGAACTTTGGTGTGGGCAGGATGAGTGCTAACTCATTTTGTTGTTTGTTTACATTTTGGAAGCGGAATTGATGGATTGGAATAGAATTGAATAAACTATCGGTGAATGAAGGGAAACCGGAACGTTAGAGTAGCATAAAGAAAGGGAGAAGGGGAGTACACACAACGTACGAAATCCGGGTGATTGATCATAATACGATAGAAAAATACTTGTAGCTACGCTTTTGTAGTCCAAAGAGGGAGTGGTTGGAAGTGTTAAGGTAAAGTGGGACAACGTCAGCAACCTAGACGATTTGGATGCATTTTTTTCAGGGTCACAACGCCCTGGGAAAAGCTGTAATAAACTTCAAACTATATTTGGCCTTCTTAAGAAGAAAGGGAGTTCTATGGCAATATGTTTGATTAGAGCCTCACTAAATAATTTGGCCTAGTTTCTTATAATTTCAGATGAGGAAAACCTGTGTGATATAGCGCAAAATGGGCTTAGAGTAAGGAATGGTTAAATGCGTCGGGGCTAAAAATACGGCCAAGACAACGCTAGTACCATGCACAAGAAAAGGGAAACTTTCACACCTGAAAACTATTAGCCTCTCAGATACAATTATCACTCCTGTGCTAGAAGTCAAATACCGGGGAGTGTATCTTGATAGTAAGCTTACCTGGAAGGAGCACACAGAGGAGGCGACTCTACATGTAAAAGCATAGCCGGAAGGTCATGCGGCTGCAAACAGAACGTCTCTAAGAATGGCCCTAGAAGGAAAAGGTAAGCGTAATAGCATTAAAGACAGTGGCCAATAAAGATACAGTGGCCAACAAACTTCCCTTTCTTGTCTTTCCTAGAAACGATGGGATTAGGAAATTTAACTAGAAGAAAAACTTGGACATCAAACTCAGCAAAAAGAATCAAGAGAGACTGGAGCAGTGTCTCTAGAATATATACGCTGAGTCTTCGTACCATTAAATGGTACACGGATGGCTCAAGAACTGTAGAGGGAACGGTTGCAGCTGCAGGAATGTTTTTGGCACCGTACGAAACCATTCGAACCCATGGGCAACTAAACTAGCATCTGTCAAACGGAAATCTGGGCTATAATTGACAGGTATGTCCAATTCAATTATGATGAAAGCTAAAACAGATGTTACATGGCAATAATGTCAGATAGCTACGCTGCTCTTAAGGAAATCGGAGCTCAGGTCATCAAATCCAGAAATGTATGTGAATGCCTAGATAAACTTAATAGACTGGGCGAAGAAAACAACGTCACCATCTACTGAGTACGAGGAGACCTGAGGATAGCAGGTAACGAAGAAGCAGATAAACTTGCCATGAAAGGGACTGCTACACCATTCGTGAGCGGCATAGGGGAATACACCATAAAAGCGGAGTTCCGATCACTGGAGAAGACAAACAGGTCTCAGCCTTGGTCACAAATTCAGGGTCTAAGACAGGCGATGAAACTTTTGGGTAATTACAACTTAAAGAGATTCAAAGCTTGCCTTAGCCTTGCCAAAAACAAACTCCGCATTCTGACTGCGCTCCTTTCGGAATATCTCAGAAAGCTACGTTTATGATGCGGATTTTGAAATGAGTCCAGTGAAACTCCCAAACATCTACTGGTGGAATGTGTGGCATTAACCCAGAAAAGGTTCAAGTGCTTGGGTAAACATCAACTTACAGCAGATGATGTACCACTTATTGCACCCAATCTCCTACTTCGTTGATCAGTGAAATTGGCCTAGACTAGGTGCTATGACCTAGGCAAGTCTCACCTGGGCTAGGTATGAGCTTAGCTCTCTCTAACCAGTTCCAATGGGAATTATAACGAAAGGAATATTCCTTCGTCTTGTAGGGGGCACAACACACCCTAAGGTCGCAGTGCATCTTACCCTTCAATAATAATAAAAAAGGCGTGAGTACCAGGCAGGTACTCGTGAAATTTCATGTGTAAACATACGTTTGTAGCAGAGAAAATGATCAACGTATCATTTTCTTTAATTTCATACAATACTTTGGCACTTCATGCATATTGTAAAGACTTCATGCACTTCATACTTACATTATGCACCTAATGCATATTATAATATGAAATAATACTAAATAATACAAAACAATACTCAATAGTACTAAATACTACTTAATTCTGATACTATTTTCACACATTATATAATTCACACCCACTTCTTGTTAGAATTCAAGTTAAACAATCATTAAATGTACAATTGTCGCCGAATACGACTGCAAGATATAACAAAAGGGTTTTTCTTACGCCCAGCGCGATTCTTTAAGGGTTCGACAAATACTTGGCCTTCCCCAAAGAATTGGATCTTTTGGTTCTGTATATTCTTTTTACTTTTCTCTATCATCCGGCGATTCGACCAATACTTGGCCTTTTGCACCAGAAAACCATCGGTCTAAGCGTTTCGCGAACTCTATGAGCTGTACCAAGATGTGGATGTAGTCCGAAAAGCCAAGACACGTCGACTATACTGGCTCGACCACATCGAGCGAATGGACAACAATGCTCCAGTAAAGAGGGTCTTCGAATCACAGCCCCCAGGTTGGAGACGACAAGGAAGACCGAATCTCCGGTTTTAGGAACAAGCTACCGCGGATGCCAGTACGCTTGGTCTAGACGACTGGAAGCAGCGTACCCGGGATCGAAGAGAGTGGAAGGCTGCCGTGTCTCGTAAGCAAATACTAAGCGTTTCGACCAATACTTGGCCTTTCGCTTACGATCACTATAATATAGTGTAGGAGAAGTCATCTGCCTCGAGTAAGTCCTACACAATTAGCTCATAACGTGGTGGCTCGAGCAACACTCCCCTACATAATTTGCAACCAACGTAGGTGCTCGAATCCTCCCCTACACGTTATACCGAGAGCTAAGATGCTTACACATCAATAATAAATAACTCGGCAACCAAAAGGTCAAATGCTTCATTACTTGCCGCAGTCGAGAGGTCTAATCTTTTATTTGGGCTTTGAGTAAATTTGAAACTTGTGATGTTAGACAAATTATCCTGCAGTTGACAATCAAAGTTCATCAAATCGAATATAGCTTCGGAAAACTAATGGCTTTTCTTTGTCAATTATTTCGAGTTTTGTTTAAGGCTATTTAAAAGCAGGCTTTTTGGCCTTTATTGGCTGCTTTCGGCTTAAATTTAATTATTTGAAAATTCAATTTAATTCAAATGTCAAAGGGCGATATTTTGGATTTTAATTTAAGTGGAAAAGTTCTAAAATACTTATTTGAAAGTTCAGAATGCTTATCCAGGCTTTTCCATTCATTTCGGTTTATCTGCAAAAACGTAGTCTCATCAAGAGTGGGGTCTCATCAGTCAAAATAATGAACTTTCCAGAGTAACCCAAAGAATTATCCATTGTATCGCACTCCACAACTGGAAAAGCCTAACAAGTGACATCCTCATAGTCGGACACCCTTGTCACCTTTCTGCCTTTGATTCTTGGATATGGTTGCAAGGATTTAATAGAGATGAATAGCTAAAGCTGTCCCGCTTGTGGAATTTCCGGTTCATTTTGATAGCATTTCCACTTCAACCATTGTCGGACTTGGAGTTCTGGCAGATCATACCTCTGACGGTTTTCCACTGGCATTGAGTGAGCAACAGTATTCTTTGTGGCATTCATTCAGTACACGAATGGCAGCACACAAAGTTTGTTAGTAGTTCAAACCGCCTCCAAAAACAGAGAGGGTTCCCAAATCACTCGCCTGAAGTGTACTGTACGTGTCCATTCCACTAAGGGCACATGTTATATCATTGTCACATGAAGTGCAAGTGGGCTCACCTAACCCGTCTCCCAAGCCCGGTCCGCTTTTAACACACGTAAACACATCTGCATGCTGCAGCCCAAATGGTACGTGATACTGATAACACATTGAATATAAAAATTCTAGACACACACTGACGTGACCTGATTGTAGTCGTACTATGCCTTTGAGATTGGATGGCTGGAGGCAGCCTGGCAGCCAGACAGACACCTCCAATGGCATGCAAAAGGCGCTCCAGCAACAACAACAGAAACGACAACAAAAACAACTGCAGCAGCAGCTGAATATCAGAATTGCATGTGTGCGTTTAATGGCTCATCCTGGACTCTTAAGGCTTCTTTTTATCATCATTATCACCACCAACACTGTCGGCGTCACCATCGTCGTCGGTCGCTATTTGCTGTACCGTGTCATGGTTGAGTATTCATCATCGGCCTGCATTCAATTTCATTGCTTTGTTCTCGTTCTCCCCCAAAAAACGTGTTCGCATTTCTCTTCCAGGTTCTATTCTTAAAGCTGTTCTACTCACATTGATTCCCGTTTACATACATTACATACGAGTATGTACGGATAAGTACGAATATACTGTCATGGACATTAAAATAGACACACTCAGAAACAATGGAAATACATACATACGTCCAAATATCTTGAAAAATAAATGAAGACATTTTATCGGAACGATATTAATATTATTAACATTTAACAAGAAAAATAGTTCCATCTATTTTCAAAAAATAAATAATAGATAAATTTCCATATTGCCTTCAATGAATTGTAGGTATGGACGTGTGAGGACATAATTATTAGTTCCAGTGCCGTTTTAATTCCTCTTGATGATGTAAAAGGGTCAAATTTTGAGAAGCGGACTGCAAAGCGCTGCTCTTTGTGATTCTCATTCGGTGCACTTAACCAAACGATTTTTGTATCTTATTCAAAGTGCGTGTTTTGGTAAATTCTCGGTTTTTTTGTTTTTTTTTTAGTGAAGTGTTCAGGGTGTGACATCGCGAGGAGGTTGTTAGTGTCGAAACAACTTCCTTTCAAAATAAGTATTTTGTGGTCAATATTATTTTATGAGAATCAAAAAGAACAGCGCTTTTTGATTCTCATCATGTCTAGTTATCCAAACGTACTGAGCCGTGTGATAAATCGTTCTTATAAGAATGAGAAAATAGTTCCGCGAAGGGATATAAAGATTTTCATACAAACCAAAAAAAATAAAATGGCCGCACGTTCATGACTTACAAAATACCGACTTTGGAGATTCGCGCGCGCGAATTTTAAACTATTATTTTCTCCAAAGTCGGGATTTTGGCAGTCAGGATTTTGTAAGTCGGGATTTTGTCAGTCGGGATTTTGGCAGTCGGGATTTTGTGAGGCGGGATTTCATGCCCAACCCGTACAGCTAAGGTATGAACTGGTAAGGGCACTGGAACTCTCGTTGTAATGTGAAAACCTGATTTTCATTTGATTATAAGCAGCGTGTTGGTGCATGCTAGTTTCGTAGTGGTAGTGAAATTGGTGCTTTACTATAAGTATACATAATACACATATACACATGTACTAAAGTCGCCACAGCGAACGAGGTTAGGATGCATTCATAACTTTCTTGTGTCCGAGGATCTTTCCCCCGCGCAAGGCATCGAATTGATCGACGCATCATATACCCAAGCAACGGACTATGCATGCACAGCACAGGGTATGCTTTTGTAAGAGGTATATAAGGCGTGTTTTTTTTGTAACCTGTATAGGCTAAACATGATTCAGCAGCATGTTTACCCATGTAAAATACAACAAAACCTTAGCCTGGATAATTATCGAGTCTTATTTTTACTCTGAAGGCTTTTTCGAAGTTTATATAGGCTACAAAAAAAACACGCCTATACATAACTTTAAAATTAAGTGAAACACAAAAATAGTGGTAATGGCCATAGTACTGGAAAGATAGTTCTATGCCATTTTTATTTAATTATGCTTTCGGAGCAAATGGGCGCCATGGCTGGCTCATATGAAGTGCAATCTGGAAATACAATTTTCGACCACTTTATCGGCAATAACGAGGCGAATGTTGGCTTCCAAGCAGTCTTTCATCTCTGGTTTACCGCCGTAGATATGACTTTACATGTCCCTTCAGAAAATAGTCCAAAGGTGTTAAATCATACAAACTTGAAGTCTAATTCACAGGTCCATTACGCGAATTTATGCCCTTATCGAATGTTCGCTCCAATAAATTGATTATTGATTATGGCATGCACTGTGTGACCCGTTCGGCCGTCTTTTTGAAACCACAACTTTTCCATATAAATGCCATTCAAATGGCGAACGAAGAAGTCAGTCATCATGAATCTATATCGCGCTGCCTGTAACCTTTTGGCCGGTATCATTTTTGAAGAAAACAAATATTGACTTCTGAACTCTCTTCACCGCAAATAAAGCAATTTTGTTTGATGATGTGACCATTCAGTTAAAAATGAACCTCATCACCAAACAAAATTTTGATTTTCAGGTGATATTCAGGATCAAGAACAATGTATTTATCGGCCCATTCACCGAACGTACGTCGCGTACAATGGTCAAGCGGCTTCAATTCTTGCCCGAGCTGGATGAACTCATAAACCAAGATCTTTTCGCAAACTTTTCCATAAAGTGGATGGCCACAGTTCCAACTGCTGTGCGTGTCCACGGATCGACTTATTCCGTTCCTCCTTAATATAACGATCCACGTCCACGTTGTACAATATCTCTGCGGATGCCTATTATCGATTGGAGTTTGCATGGTACGAAAACAATCCATGGCTCGGATGGACGATTATATCGACCGCGAAATGAACGTAGAATTTGTGTAAAATTTTGTCCCAAAAGTGATCACATCGTGTGCACACCACATTTTTGTGTTTATACGTATGAAGCATATGCTCACATTTGAACACGTCGTGAGCATACGTATGAACATGTCGCGTTCATATCGTGTGTACACTCTTTTGGGACCATATGAACACTACTGCGCAAATTCTAACATATGGACACAGATATGAAACCGTGTACCATTTGAACGTTTTTGAAGTTTAAACTATGTTCATATGCCAAATGTATGCTCACTTTGCAGAAGATTTGTTGTTGTTTTTGTTTGCAATTTGATAATTTAAAATTGCGTTGCCACAAATTCCTATTTAAATTCGTTGAAAGGTTGACGATTTTTTTCTTTTGAAATTAAAACAAACCTTGGGGTATTGGCCTACAAGCACTTTGTAGATCGCGTTTAGCACTTCTGGTCGAAATCGTATTCGCCGCAATGCTGAATAGATATTGCAGCGATCGGAAATTATCAATAGCGTCAATATGAGTCGATCTGAGGCAGGGCGTATTACCGTATCTTCTTTTGCAATGAGCCAAGAAAGCAGGTGATCGAGTTGATCGGATATCTTGCGCAAAAGGTTGTGATAGAGTACTGGCTCTTCTTGCCTTAATTCACACTATAATTTTGCGCAAAACCCCTCTCGCTCCCGACGTTCGATCCAATTTTTTTTTTCCAAATTCCGTGCTAATTGACCGCCTTGGTCGTCCTCGTCGCTGCCTTCGAATACATAAGTGGCCAAAATGACGCAAGAAAATTTTCTTCTGCGCCCATTGGATCGTTAAATTTTTATATTATTTTATTTAATTTTTATTTTAATGAACAGAAACGAAGCACATGTTTCAACATCATCAAATTGTTTCTTCATATGTTCATATTCGAGCACATATCTGTCGTATGAACCATTTGTTCATATCATGTGAACACCAATCATATGTACAGAAAAAATATGAACCCATCGCATTTGAAGACATATGTATGAACCCTCCCAAAAACTTGCAACTTTGGGACAAAGTGTTCATATCGTGTGAACACCTATCATACGCCGCATGAACATAATGATCATTTGAAGCAAATATGAAGACATATGAACATCCAAGCGTATGTTTACATATTTGCTCGTCTGCACGTAGCTTAAGTTTCGCGAGCCGAACCACGATTTTTGAAATAAGTTTTAGCGTTGTTCTGGCGAAAGACTTTTCAATGACAAACCAAACTGAGCACAAATCAGCTGTGAGCTGTCAAATGGGTTGTCACTGGAAAAAGAGTTGCCATTTCGAAAAAAAACTCTAAACAAAACACCCATTATTATACATATGTAAGTCTGGTTGCGTATAAAACAGCTGTTCTTTGGAGGATGTCGATTTCGAACAACTTGGAAATATAGGCGGATTTCCTTTTGGTTTTTCTAAATTTTACATCTTTCAACTTTCCATTTCCATATCTGTCTGTCTATCTATCTATCTGACTGTCTCTGTCTCTGTCTCTCTGTCCGTCTTTCTTTCTGTCTGTCTGTTTGTCTGTCTGTTTGTCTGTCTGTTTGTCTGTCTGTCTGTCTATCTGCATATCCATCTATCTATCTATCTGTCTGTCTGTCTGTCTATATATCGGTCTGTCTGTCTATCTATCTATCTATCAGCCTATCTATCTGTCTATCTGCATATCTGTCTGTATGTCTGTCTGTCTATCTATCTATCTATCTATCTGTCTATCTGTCTGTCGTAAAATCAATGAAAAATTAATACTTTCACAAAGATGCCTATGGTTTCAAAATTTTAAGTCGTCTACTCTTCACAAAACGTATAATAACATTCAAATAATATTTCACGGCAAAAAATATGAAATATCTGAGCCTTACTTACTTACTTACTTAGTTGGCGCTACAGCTCGAGGTGAACCTGGGCCTGCTTCTCGCAACCATTTGTGTGTGCGTGTTATATTTTTGCACGAATGGAAGGGACCTACAGTTTTTTGCCGACTCCGAACGGCGAGTTGAGAAGCTCAATCGTGACAAATGATACTCTTTGATGCTTGTCAGACATTCGAAAGAGGTGGGCACTGTGAAAAACTTTTAGGTGTTTACGGCGGGATTCAAACCCAAGATCGCTGGCATAGTAGTCCGACGCACTAACCACTTGCGCTATCTGAGCCATTGCATTGAAAAATACAGATTTCCATACAAAATTATTGTGGGGCACTGAGTGCCAGTGCACCATAACACGATATCTGATTTTTATGTTCTAATTGCTACTATGTTTTAAAGCATTCAAATAAAAGTTTGAATACTTGTTTTTTGTATGCATGATAACGTATTTTTTTTAAAAATTAAAGAACCAAGGCGTCTACGATCCAAAAAAATCCGTTAAATTTGGATTTAAAAATTGTTCGGGGCACTCAGTGCACCAAACACGGATTTAGGGTTAAACCGAATTTGTTTAAATTACTAAACATTACGTTATACCTCATAAGGGCAACGTTACTTGCAAATACGTTCGCTAATATTTTATGATATATTTTTGAGAGCAATTTACTACAACCTGTGGCAACGTGTCGTCAAACTGAGTCCGTGAGTAACTTAAAATAAAAACACGCTAGGAAGAGATAAACAAAACGTTTTTTATCCTTGGCAAATGCCTGTGTTGAATTTGGAGAAACCTACCTAAACAGCAATTTCAACCCAAAATAAATAAAGTTAGATAGACTTCCCAGACAATTTTAATAGCGCAACCATTTTTCCTGACATCTAACGAACAATAAATCTAAGTAAAATTTTTCAATTATCTAAAAGATCTCCAGACCTACTCGTAGTATAATAGCAGTATCGTGTGAAACGAAAGTAATCTAGAAACATACATACAAACAGCTCAGACCACACCCAGTGTAACGACCTGAAAGACTTATCCACACAACAACTTCCAATCAAAATTATAACCAAAAAAAGCAAACAACAAAAAAAAAAAAATTTCTAAATTTGCATCTGGGTCGATGGGTCATTTTCGTTTATAAACAAATCATACACCGTAATTACCCCAGCAACGTGTTAGACATTCACACTGGTGGCCAAAAACAACCGCGCGTCAACAACAAAAAGAAACGCGCAACATCGAAGGCACATGGAAACTCACCAGACAAATACCAACATAAATCACGTCCGAGTGCTAAGTGAAAAATTTAATTTCCATATCTCGGTGTGTGCACACTGCACTGGCCAAAAATGGCCAAAGAAACTCCAAATGACCATACGAACGCATCGAACATTAGTTTCCCATGTGTTAGCATAGCAAGCGCAAGCAAACAACAAAAAAAAAAAAAAACTGAATCACGATTAGGTACTCGTAGATACCTTGTAGTTGGAAATTTCACTGGGCCATTGTCGCGGAACGTGCGTACGCGCAACGCACACATTCGATACGTGAAAGACTTTCCCAGGCATGTCGCATCGGCATCGGCATCGGGCTGTCCTGGCGCATAATGTAGACGCGCCACAACAGACTGAGCCAAATCGCGACATAAATCAATAATTGCTCATAAATTATGCTGTCCCGTAACGTTTATGTATAGGTAGGTGCTGGTATACATACACAGAACGGGTAACGGTGGGTGTCGATTTTCAGAGGACTTTGGAGCGGATTTTATGCGTCGTCTGCGTCTCTTACCCATGTTTCCACCGAACGTCCGAATGTGGCAACGCTAATAAATCGATTTATTTAATTTCATTAAACGGTTTTTATGTACGAGTACCAGTACGAGTTTATCGGGATATCTACGTAATTGTCACTGAAATTGAAATCGAAATGCGATGGACTGGATACATAATCTTATTATCAATCTCGCTGCGGCACGCCTGCTAGATTTTAACTTAGTTTTTGTTCTGACTCTGAACTTAACCTAGTAATTATTCACATTGGTAACACCAGGGTTTTGGACAAATATCGAATTAATTTTGGTCCTACCAATCGCTTTGTTTTAAGTCGAAGAAGGCATTGAAAAGTTCTGTTTTACGGTGGAATCAAATTGCACACCAAAGTCTTCCATTATAGGGTCTTTGAGTATACAATAGAAAGACCATACTTAAAGTAGACTAAAGCCGGTAAAAGTGCTTTATGGAGTTGAAGCATGGACTTCTTCGAGAGCGGATGAATAACAGTCCGGCTGAAAAGTTCGTATCGTTCCTATGGGAGGGCGCCACTAGAATTACATCCATATCATTTTTAGTTAGTACCAACCTACAGAAGACACCTGTTTGACAATTTGACAGCTGCCGGACTATTAGTTTGTGAGATTAAGCATTTTGAGTGAAGCAACTTTTATTATTTTGAAAAAAATTGATAAAAAGGAATTTCGCGTGTTAATGAAACACTGTTTTTATGAAGAAATAAATGCTGCTGATACCAAAAGGTGGCTTGATGACTCTGCGCCAGGCGAAGCAACCATTCGTAAGTGGTAATTCCATACAGGCCATATGGGCACAGAAGACGATGAATGCAGTGGACGTCCAAAAGAGGCTCTTAAGGACGAAAACATCAACAAAATCCACAAAATGATTTTGGATGACCGTAAAATAAAGTTGATCGAGATAGCTGACACTCTAGAGATATTAAAGGAACGTGTTTGACATATCGTTAATGAATATTTGGGTATGCGAAAGCTCCGTGCAAAGTGGGTGCCGCGCGAGCTCACAATCGACCAATAACAACAACGAATTGATGATTCTGAGCAGTGTTTGAAGCTGTTCGTTCAGTCGTAATAAAACCGAATTTTTGCGTCGATATGTGACAATAGATGAAACATAGCTCCATCATTTCACTCCCGAATCCAATCGACAGTCAGCCGAGTGGGCTGCACGCGGTGAGCTGAAGCCAAAGTGTGAAAAGACTCAACAGTCAGCTGGCAAAGTTATGGCGTCTGTATTTTGGGATGCGCGTAGAATAATTTTCATCGACTATCTTGAAAAGGGGAAAACCATCAACAGCGACTATTACACAGCGTTATTGGATCGTTTGAAGGACGAAATCGCGGAAAAACGGCCCCATTTGAAGAAGAAGAAAGTGCCGTTTCATCAGAACAATACACCATGTCACAAATCAATGAAAACGATGGCAAAATTGTATGAATTGGGCTTCGAATTGCTTCCGCATCCACCGTATTCTTCAGATCTGGCGCCAGCGACTTTTTCCTATTCTCAGACCTTAAGAAAGAAATTTAGCGCCGATGAAGAGGTAATCACCGAGACTGAGGCCTATTTTGAAGCAAAAGACAAATCGTATTACAAAAATGGTACCGAAAAGTTGAAAGATCGCTATAATCGGTGTATCGCCCTCGATGGCCACTATATTGAATAATAAAATCGAATTTAAGAAAAAAAATTTTTCTTCTTTAAAACGAACGATACGAACTTTTCAGCCGAACTGTTATATCCTTGGTCGTTTCGAGAGAAAAATCCTTTTGGCGGAGAAGATTCATCCACGAACTATACTTGCTGTACAGCGACATCATAAAAAAAAACTTCGGATTAGGCATTTAAGATCGCAAGAACTCGAAGAGCGAATGGTCATAAACGCTCCGGCCCGCAGAGTTATCGATTCAAACCCGGATGGTCAGCACAGCACTTTTTGTGAGTTTAGGGTTTGTTAAGCCTTTAAGCTTTGAAAATGTATTAGAATTGTGCATTTGTTATATACTCGTATATGAATGAAAAAGAATGTGTACACTGCGTCCTGTTTTGTAGATCTATTCTGTTCCCCAACTATAGGACCTTGCATTTGCTTATGATGTTGTCTAGGTTTCCCTACTTAGGTTACTGTATTTGCAGCACATTTTTCAATCGCAGTTTTTTGAAGGGTTTTCTCAGCTTGCAGTTTCCGATCGGACTCTGTTTTTTCTGAGACTTATAATAGAGGTTTTGGATTTTGGAGTAATATCTCTGCTTATCTAAGGTGTCTTAGGAGTTTATTCCAGAGTCTGTCACTTTATTTTCTTTCCTAACCTGATCCCGGATGAGATGACGTTTTCGCCCATCCCACATAAAAACTTGGCCAGAAAATGGACATAGTAACTACTACCTTTGCCAGTTTCTTTACGTATTCATTTAAGTACCACTTCCACGTGGCCGGGCAACCATTGTAGTGTGACCTTGTTTTTTTTTTTGGCCTCAGTGTCTAGTTCCCACACCAGTTTTGACGTGATTGTGCATGAGTAACCCATCGGAAATATTTCTCCGAGCTTACTAAAATTTTTCAAGTCTGTCCCAATGATGCGTTGTCGCGACGTAGCTAGTCAAAGCAAATTAAAAGTAGTTCCAGAAACTAAATATTAATTTTTTTTTAAATAACTTTTTTCAGACCATTGAGCAGCAACAAGCAATAAATCTTCATTAAATAGTGTTACTGCATCTTCTACTTAGCCCAAACAATCGCTGAAAGGAATTGGCACGTTATCGGCATACGTTTGAATTTAACAGTGCTTTAGTTCATGGGGCAGATCATTGTTGAGTAGAGTAAGGAACAAAGGTCCAAAGATAGAACGCTGTGGGACACCTGCATATGTTGCTATGAACATCGAATGGATCCGTGTGCTATCATCGTCAGCTCGTCGTGTTTCTTCCTATTCATATTCTTAGTAAAAAAAAAATAATGTTTCTCTCTATTACTCGAATTTTTCCAAAACTGTCTCTAACTCGAACAATTCTTGGTATGCCGTGAAAATTCGACTTAGGAAGAGTCGACTGTATAAACTACATAGCTTCAAAGCCGTAGCCTCGAAGTGAAAGTTGTTACTAAGCTTAAGTTAAATATATTTTTGCGGAATCACAAGCGAAGTGAAGCTTTTGAAAGATCTAGAATTTCTAGAAGGTGCAGAGATGATACCTGATCGTTATCCATTTCTTTCTGACCGATACTCTTTTGTACATACCTACTACTTGTTCATTTTTCCAGCAGCCGGACATTTATCGATATTTTCCGGTCTTAAGTACGAGCTTATAAAGAATAAGTGAGGATGTGATAGAGGTCTACAACAATCGCTTCCGACTTTATAGCGCACATGACTCAGCGCTTTAAAAGTTAATTAAAATGTTAAAAATACGTGTAAGTAGGTGCTGGCACATTTGTATTGAATTTTCCAGGCTTGCAGGTATCCTAAATCATTACTTCATTACTTTAATTTATTTGAAAGAACCTCTTCCTCAGGGTGGTAACAACAAAACAAGCTTGCTGAAATCCGCAATGCCCATTTTTCAACAGAAGTTTAGTTCTACCTGAAGATGTCAAATCTTGGATTGTTAACAAAACAAAAGGCATCACATGTCTATGTTAAACAAAGTGCCCTTTTATCAACTGAAACATTATCGATTTTGAGACTGAGTAAACCAGATATTCGGAATCGTACTGCGACTCCTTTAAAAAATTCCACAAGCATCAGTACAGTGGCACATCTTTACCCAGCATCATAGTCATTAAGTCATTGGTGGTTTCTATAGTTTGCAATTTGAAATGAAGAACAATGGCCGGGCCAAAGAAGAAACCCGCCATCAACATAAACTCTCAACTCTAATACGTTTGTGTTTCCCATTCAAAGTATCTCATGGATGCCATAACGTACACCATAACGAAACCAAAGTCAATAACATCATCGCTTTTCCAACAACAATAGCCTCATGCATATTTATGAAAATGAAAATCGTAGAAATACTATGCCGGCGCTGCGCTGGCCGACCGGGATGCACTATATAACTTCATTGAGACATTTTTCGATTCATTTGTTCGTTTGTAGATACTTCTTTTTTTTTTTGTTAGTGTGCGGCGTTCCACTTGGCCACCGATTCTGTTCGAACGGACAAACGGATTTACCTCATAAATCGTACTCGTATGTTGTTGCATTAGATTCTCAGATGCAGATACTCGTACGCGTATTCGAAAACGGGGCAATGAAAGAAAAATGCAGCAAACCATCTGTACATACATAATTAATCGAAATAGGGTCGTCGTTCTGTTGTTTTGAGAGTGAAGAACGACACATTCGATCAAGAACTGAATTTCCTATTATTTGAGTCATGAATTGAGCACTTAGGAGTAATCAGTGTGACATTCATTAGCGGCACGTTTTGGAATGTCACGAATTTGAAACGCGCCACGCCGCGCCGCACCGTTCTGGACTTGTTAAGCTTTTATAAGAAACTCTGCAGTAGATTTGTGTCTCATTTTATACTCGTTTTGATTTCAATTAATCTGACGATAAATTCTAATGAAGCTTTGCTGTAGCGGTTTTATTTTTTTTATTTTTTTGTAATAATCTGTCTTTTAATGACTCAATTTACGGTCGGCAATAAAGCCTAAAATCCTGAACATGAATCATTTTTTAAGGGAAAATGAAAAATCTTTTAATTACCCTAATTTGCTAGAGGAGTTTCCTTTTTGTAGATAAATTATACTTTATCTAGTTACCACCGGGGGATGTTTTCTAAACGGATGAGAAAAGGACAAATGGATACGGGATGGATATCCCATTTCAGGGGACCTGACTTTGGTTGAAAGATGCTCCACAGGTTAAAGTTGAACTCGGAAGGTCATGAAATTAGCCTAGAATTAGATTGAAATTAAATAAATTAATCTATACATCAGATGTACCTACATCTTAAAAAAAAAAAAGTTTAAAAACTAGTAGTTTATTCCGTAGTCGGGTTTTAGTTTTTTAAACTTAATTTTTTATTTACAGCTTTTTAGATTCAAAAAATATGTAGTGTATGTATGTACATGTAAGCAATGTCGTATTCTACTTATCAAACCCTTTCATTTGATACCCATATTAGGGATGTAGTAAAGATAGCGGACATCCACCATCTTGGGGGGCGTCCGCCATATTGAATTTAGAACCACGTCATATCGTGTTGCATTCTACTTGCCGTACCCTTTCCTTCATATGTAGTGTATGTATGTACATGTAAGCAATGTCGTATTCTACTTATCAAACCATTTCATTTGATACCCATATTAGGGACGTAGTAAAGATAACGGAAATCCACCATCTTGGGGGGCGTCCGCCATATTGAATTTAGAATGACGTCATATCGTATTGTATTCTACTCGCCAAGCCCTTTCATTTGATACCCATATTAAGGAGGTAGTAAAGATAACAGAATTCCGCCATCTTGGGGGCGTCCGCCATATTGAATTTAGAATTATGTCATTTCGTTTTGTATTCTACTCACCAAGCCCTTTCATTTGATACCACTATCAAAGCGGTTATAAAGACTAGTCGGGTGAAAAAAAAGGAGAAAAAAAGAGGAGGTAATCCGCCATTTTGCTTGGTACGCCCGCCATATTCAATTTCTCTGTGACGTCACATAGTCTAGGACACTCTCCGGATAAAGACGAATTCAACGACACCTCATTTGTTGAAATCGGTCCCATAGTTTAGGCTGTACGAGGTGACATCCTTACATACATACAAACAAACAAACAAACAAACAAACCTAGCCTGTTAAAATCATAACCCTTTCTCTGCGTAGTCGGGTAAAAAGAGATAACTTTGTAGGTACATGGATAGATATTTTTGCAAATAAACAACAAAGTCAGGATTTAGGCGAATTAACCACTAAAGTGCTTTTGAAGAGTGCTTGCTGATAGTGTAACTATCCTTCAACCTATCCTTCAACCAAATCTAGCTAGTTGATCTAGCTGGTCCAAGTAGTGACGTTATAACAAGCAACTAATTTAAAGTGTTACAATTGATGTGCTTGGCTTCACTGGAACATCTGATCGAAACGAAAACACCAATTTTATGCCAAATACCCTCAGGTAAACACTGAGAAAGTTAATCCTATGGAATGATGTTGAAAAAACGAGGAGTATAGAGAATATGATATCGAATCTTCGATAGAAGGTAACCGAAGGGCGAAGATGTCAGTACTCAAACAAGTGAGGTATCCATTACTGAGTCATACTTGCTGGCTACTGCCAAAAATAACCACCAACAAAAGTGCAATGAACATAAATCCTTTCGATGAGCCCAAATTTGGTACAATAAACTCGAATCTCTAATCAATCCTTACCCTTCGTCACTAGTCATTGAGAAAAAATAAATAAATAAATATTTGGCTTCAGCAGTCCTAGGTAGAACCAAGCCTAGCTTCCCGCAACCATTTGTGTGTGCGCGTTATATTTTTGCACGAATGGAAGGGACCTACAGTTTTGTGCCGACTCCGAACGGCGAGTTGGGAAGCTTAACATGACAAATGATACTCTTGAATGCTTGTCAGGCATTCGGAAGAGGTGGGCACTGTGAAAAACTTTTTAGGTGTTTGCGGCGGGATTCGAACCCAAGACCGCTGGCTCAGTAGTCCGACGCACTACGGTGTCATTGAGAACGTAAAGGAAATAGTCACACATGCGGTTTCAGCGGTGTGTTGTTCACTTGGCGGAAACATGCACGACACTTCATACAATAAAATATAGGGTAACTTCGGCCATTATGGCGCTCTTTCTTGTTTCTCAAATAACTTCAACATGAAAAGCGTTTTTATTAAAAAAGAAAAACTGTTATAAAATATAAGAAAATCAGAACAAATATAAGTTAAATAAATATAATAATTCCATAATTCCATGTTTGGTTAAAAATTCTTTACAAAAAACATAGGTCAATATGGCGCTTCCTATTGGGCAATATGGCGTGATGCTGTACTCGCGTTTTGATTTGCCGCAGCTATCACAAGTGTTTTTGAATGAAGTACACGACTCGAAAATCATACTATATAATAAATCATCATACTATATAACAAAGCAGTAATGCTCATTCTGTAAACACGGCTGTACCTCGGACTGGAGCCTAAACGGCTGGGCGGATTTGCTTGAAACTTCATATCTTGGGCCCGTGGGACTATACCACGAGGCCAATTTGGAAATTTTCATTCTAGACCCAAAAAATAAGGTACCTATACTTCATTTGGGATCGATTTTATAAAAAGCGGATTTTCAAGAAAACGGTTCCAACGATTTTGTAAAAATTTCATATATAGGTTAACTTAGACACATGCTATCAAATGTCATATCAGGTTTTTGCCTAAAAAGTTGTACAACGGTACTTGACTTTTTAACCGATTGTCTAAAATTGGATACTTTTCGGATATTGCTCAGTCGATCGGTATAACAGATTTTCACATAGTAACCGTTTAAAAGTGAAATAGCAATAAGAATACGATATAATGTGAAAAGAACGTCAACGTGTTTACATGTATATATGTATGTATGTATGTATATCCCTCGCATGTTTTGCTCCTCTTGCAATACAATTCGGTATGAAAGTGGAAGCGTATGAATTAGGTTAGGCTTGAAAAAAAAACAATCCATCTTATAAATAAATTTGAGGAAAAAATGAAAAAAGTGCAACGAAATTTTCAAAAATATATTTTTTAACCTACAGCAAATAATGGGGCTGAAATTGGGTACATAAGATAAATAAATTTGCCGCGCATGCAACGAAAGCATGATCTGCACCAGAAGGTAATGTCGAAAAAAAAGAACATGGTGATGTTGTGGGGCTTACGGATGATGGTACTGTTGTTGTCTTTTTCTTTCTTTTAGTTCTCCCAATTCAATTCTGCGTTATAGCTATGAATTCAAACTCAGATTATACGGCTCGGCGCTTAAAAGCACGTGAAAAGAATATACGAGTACTTATGAATAGCGAATTACTTATCTGCAGAGGTAACCATTAAATCTTCTAACTACATTGAGCTTTTATTGGTTAATATAATTCACACAGTTATTTTCTTAGCTTACATATATTTTTGCCCCTTAAGCTCTGTAAAAATGTTCGTCGTTTTCGACGAGGGTCAGCTAGTAAATAAATATTCGGCGTCAGCAGTCCTATACAGAACCAAGCCTAGCTTCTCGCAACCATTTGTGTGTACGTGTTATTTTTTCCACGAATGGAAGGGACCTACAGTTTTTTGCCGACTCCGAACGGCGGGTTGAGAAGCTTCTCATGACAAATGCAAAAAAGAACCAAAAATATATGCAGATGACAAAAGTGGATTATTTTTTTGTATATTATTTTTTCACTTTAAAAAAAAAAAAATCGCAACAGCTTTACAACTTGACATGGCACTCTATAAAGGAAGACTCAAGTTTTCTCATAGTTTTATTTTCCAAAAGCAAATCGAAAATGTGGTATTTACAAGGTGCGCCATAATGCCCGAAGTTAACCTACACCGCGTGTAGGATGGAGTACTAAATCCACTGCTCTGGAGTTTTGTCGTTGATAAACTCCTAGAAAGACAAACCAAGCTCGACGTAGAATTTCAAGCTAACGTTGATGACATCATCCTAATTGCTCAAAGGAAACACGAGGAAACCGTTTGTGCTATAATACAAAAATGGCCTAGAGTGACCAAAGAACAAAGTGGAGCCTACCTAGTGTACCCCCTTCACTGGAAATAGGAAACTTTCACACCAAGACTATAAACCTCTCAGGCACAATTTTAACTCCTGTTCTAGAAGTATAGGAAATAGGAGTGTATCTTAACATTAATGAACATTCGTCTACTCATACCTTTAAATGGTATAAGGATGGTTCAAGAACTAAGGAAATAATGCTTACGTAAGGTTAGGCTAGCTGGCACTTAGGTCCATGTGGACCCATTGTGATACCCATAATATCTTCCCACCCGTGGTGTTAGTATCTGGGTTCGAACCTTCCGGACGCCCAGCAAATTCACGTAGGTTAGATGGTGATCCACTTGACAGCTCGTCAATGTGCTCAAAGAAGAATTCGCCCAAGGTTCTATTTTTTCGTTGACACATATTGGGGCAGTGTTAGTGAAAATGTGGTTAAAGTAGTGTGCCCAGTTAGCACTTCTTCTTTCTTTCTTTAGGTGGCGCTACAGCTCGGGGTGAACTTGCGCCTGCTTCTCGTAACCATTTATGTGTGCGTGTTATATTTTTGCACGAATGGAAGGGACCTACAGCTTTTTGCCGACTCCGAACGGCGAGTTGAGAAGCTCATTGACAATATTGACACTTTCTGATTCATTGTCAGGCATTCGAAAGAGGTGGGACAATGAAAAATCTTTTTAGTGTTGCGCTGGAATTAAACCCGGGCAGCATTGCGTAGTAGTCCAACGCACCTACCACTACACCACGGTGGAAATGGGGTATCTTAAAGTATTGTGCCCAGTTAGCACTACTATTAGCATTAACAACGACTTCCTGTTAAGGAAAGAATGCTCGCAGGGCCCGATACCAAACTATTCAAAGCCATGGGCAGCTACACCAGCTTCTTTCAAGCCAAAATCTGCGCTATTGACAGTTGTTCCCAACTCAATTTTGATAAACGCTACAATAGACACGTTGCAGGGCTTCTTGGCGTTAGCTTTATTAAGTCGGGACTGGTCAAGGTGTACCTACGTAAATCTCTTCTTAGCTTACTTACTTTGCTAGAATGACCGTCAAAGGTAAGAGGGTTGTGTTTCTTCAAAACATTGAGATACTCGTATACAAAAAAAAAGTGCGTGAGACTCTCGCGCGTTAGAAGTGAAACAGGAAATGCAGATCATAATAGTGAAAACCGCATCTAAATCCGTTTAGTGGTTCTCGAGCTTAGCCACATTTTTGGGGACTTCCTTTTGTACTATGTATAGATTTTACTGCCTGTTGAAGTTGGAGAAGGGGAACTGTTTCATTTTTCGTCTGATTAAGGCAAATTTTCCTTGGCTAAAGAAGTTTCACTTAAAAAATAAAAAAAAACAGAAGAAAATATAACGGGTCCTTATGCGTGCATCTATTTCACCGCTGTATTTTCAAACCTTTTGTGCCTTATTGTGCAGAAAGCAGTACAGTCGCAGGGGAAGTGCTTGATACTTTCGTCCTCTTCTTCACAACCCGGGCAGATGCTATGTTGTTCTAGTCCCAGTCTGTTTGGATGTCTGTTCCAATCATCGGTTTTGTTTGTGCTCTACCCAGACCTAGTACTTTCCTTGCCCATTGTGGGTTCGGAGTTTCTATCATGTCTTTATCGGTCTTACAAGTTTGGATTTGACTCCACATTAGCGAGTGGCGTTTTGCAAAAGACATGTAAACGGATTTCACTGCTTGTATCGCCGTGCCGTACCAAAAGTGGTAACTGTGAAGTTCATCTGCTCTCTCGTTCCCCGGTACGTCGTTGTGGCCAGGTACACAGAGCAGGTTCACCGTGCTGGATCTCGCTAGGGTATTGAGTTTCCATTTACATTCCTTCACTAGTTTGACTTTCCTAACAGATGTGTACACAAGTGTCTCCGGCGTTGGCATCGAGTTCATCAAAGCCGCTGAGTATTGCCAAAACTTCCGCCTAGCAAACAGTCACCTAGGCTTCTAAATTAATGGATATATTTATCGGAAGATATGGGCAGGGTACGCCGGCTTCCAATTACCCGTTTATATGTGATTCATCTGTGTATGTATGTATATAATTATGCCTCCTACTTAGGCGATCACTGTGCCTTGTTGCTATTTTTCACGGCGGCTGGGGAATTTGACTATATAGTTGGTCATAAATATGCATTCTTTCTCTATAAGAGCACTTGGGTTGCTGGCAAGCACAAAAGGATTCTGAAACAAGCATAGAGCAGCTCTGTAACTTCAACTTCTTAACTATGTAGGTAGACCAAATTTGGGCCCTTAATATCGGGCATGCTAATGGGTTAACAAAACAGGACCATAGTCGGTTCTTTTTGCAACCTTATCTTCAGTAAGATTATGTGATATGCTTCTACATATATTTTCAGTCCTAATCTACGTAAATATAACGACTGCAAGTCACTGTTTTGTCTCTAATAACAAAAACTTGCATATTTATACAAGTTACATAAATACATACCTACATAGTACATACATAAAATGTTAAGTTACTTAAATCGACTAATACACCTGGAATTTTCACTTAATTCTTAAAATCGTGCAGCAAATTCCATAAATTACAATTTTCCATGGTAACGTTCTGGAAGAATGATTCCATAGATCACGGTTTTCATTGGCAATCGGAGCAACTTTTCTCTTCGATCGTGTGTGCTTTATTCCTTTAAATTTTCGTATAATCATTCACATGACAATAGGAAGACATTAGCAATTGAATAGACTAATAGTATCCGCCATGCCACTTGCATTAATAGATACCTACTCGAAGATTAACCCACTTTTCCTAGATTTCCATAAATTTTTAAGTGATGATTTGACGGTACAGCGACCCGTTAAGTAGCTGCAACTCATAGACACTTAACATGAAATCCGATTTACATTTTTCACGCCAGTTACTATTCCAGATTAAAGTTAAGAGAAATAAATGAGAAGTAAAGGAATCACTCAACCGAATGCGAAAGATTTCCAATTAAGTTTGTGCGACAACCAGGTAGCGAAGTCACAAACCTATTAATATTGAAATACATACAGTAAAACCTTCTTTACTACTTAACATTACTTTACTAAAAGAAACTGACAAGCGGAAGGACTCAGAAAAAAGCTGCCCCAAACAAAGGCCAACTGGGCGATTCGGGCTCTCGTCGGGCCGTCACATTTCCTATAATAACTTTGTATCTATGGGGAATTCGAATGTTTACAATCGGCTTTCACATAAATACGCATTAAACTATAGAGAATAATAATCTGTTAAAATAAAGTAGCGATTTTTTTTAAAAATCTGGACGTAGATATGTATGTACCCCCTTAATATTTTATACATAATTTGTTATGCTATCACTACGCATGTTGTGGCAGGTTTGAACAAAACGGGCGGCGCCCTTTTTAAGTTGATACTCTTTTTGTTTAATTCGTTTCTGATGGTATAAAAATGTTTAGCAACTACAAAAAAAAAAACTACCGATCTTAACGCAAATTACATCAAGACCGTCATTATAGCGGTTACTCAACACTCCAGGAACTTCAAGATGTTTAAGTTTGATTTTTTTTTAAAAAAACCTAAATTGTTTATTCAAATTGTTTTTTATTGAAATACAAATATTTGACTCATTTAAAAACAAGTGCGAAGCCTCTAATTTGCTGTCATAAACCATTGATAAAGCTACAGTTCAATATTACTCTTTTCTGGGTTCGTGGCTATAGCGATATAGAGGGGAATGAAAGAGCCGACATATTAGCCAGACCAGGACCGTTGACATTGCGGAGGTAATTCACCGTCTCCTAGGAATTGCGTAGGGCGAACCCCTAAAAACCCTGGAAACCCCTGAACAACTGTATCATTTCAAGGAAGACTTGTCCCGTTTACAACAAAAATTATCTCATAGACCTAATCAACAGACTGAGAGTCGAAATGGCCATATATTCGTAGCAATAAGTACGGATCACTGGCAAGTCGGGGTTCATGCTGATATGTAAGGTATCCCATTCAATCCCCACTGTCGCAGCTGTGAGAGTGCATCTTCCGAGGAAAGCCGTTATCACTTTCTCTGTGAATATCCAGCACTAGTCAGAGACAGACACCATATACACTCAGAAATATACGTCTCAGAAATTTCTGATATAGAACTCTGTAGCCTCGTAAGATTCCTAATCTCCGAAGGATGGATTTGAGCAGCACATCCCCTAAAAACAAACACATTATCAACCAATACGGCACACGTGCTAATTGTGTATGACAAGAGACGTGCGTCGTCGTACAGCCATACCTACTTGCTGGAAACTTTCAAAAATCACCCTCTGGCCAAGGGAATGGCTCAAAACAAAACTTGTGGACTGAATCGAAGACGAAGAAATAGCAGAGCATATTACGTCTACTTTTCCTGGGTAAACCTTACCTTAAGGCATTCGACATTACTGTCAGTTCGTCAAAAAATTCAGCTACATTTATTTCCAAATCCGAAACCCCTCCGATGTGACAGTGATAAGGGTACTAAATCTGCCCGCAGATACAAATTTTATGTAACTTTCTTTATTTAAATGTCAAAGAAGGCAAAAGTAACAGGAGGGTGCCTATAACATGAAACTATCGACTGGTGGCATCGACTGGCATCACCAAACCCAATTATACTCTACTAAAACTTTGCGAAATTTCAAAACCATTATTTTACTTTATTTTCTTTTTCATTGAACCACAAAAACCGCAGCTTAATAGTCCCGCTGTTCACCGACCCGCTAGGTACTCGTCGCAATCACCACAAACAGTTGGAAAAAGCTCATAAACATCGAGTGCAAGCTTTAGGGTGGATTTCTTAATTTTGTTTTAATCATGTGCACCGGCCAATAGCCGCACTTTATTTTGCGGGTATTTTCAAGGCGAAACTACCGATAAACTATAGCCAACCACCCTTCGCTCTTCGATACCCGTTAGGTGGTATTAATTGCAGCGTAAGTCCGGATCGATAGGCCAATGCATGTGAATTTATAGCTCCGCTCCATCGTTGAACTCTTAACACCTACATTAGCGTAGAGCGCTTAATCAGTTACCAATTATGACTACGCTTGGGCGGGGCGCGTCCGTCGCCGTTCTAGCGGGTAATACCGCTTTAAGTGGATATTGTGAAATTTACCGGAGTTAATGCACATTAAAAGGCCTCCACAAAGGGATGGTTATTGGGTGGCCACTTGGGTGGAACTGAAGTAGTCTACGAGTATCTGGCGGATACATTTGTTTGGGGCTGTGTAACGTAGTCTCCATAGCTGGGTTGCGGGGATTATAATGTCAGGCTTTTTTTTTTTTTTTTTTGTATATTTTATGAGCCATCGATATCGAGTGGGACACAGATTGTTGTTGTTGATTTTGCTTATTGACGTAGTAGCCCGCTGGAAAACCAGTCTACGCGCGAATATGGCAATACGCTGTATGAAATTTATTGCGGTCGAGGACTCACTCGGCGGAGAGAGATTGTGATGGGGGAGGGTTGGCTTGGACTGAGTCTGGCCACGTAATTTGCATATCTGGTTAAAGATCTGAGTATATTAATTTTTTTTTTTATAGTATCTCATCGAAATGAATCAACGATCGCTTGAGTGTGCCAGTTTCTGATGATGTGGGAGTGCTGTGGTGGGTAAAAAATGGGGAAAAAATAAAAATCGAAAGTGCTTGACTGCATTATGACCTTTAATAGACAAGCTATGTGGAGCAATTAAAAGTTCTAGATACCGTTGGATTTGAAGTACAATCGAGGTTGGAAAGGGTGTGGGAGATTGATTTTTGAATCCGACATTTTGTTAATCGGTATTAATTAGTTTAAGTACATCTAGTACTCTCATAGGAAAGCGGTGATTGAAAAATCTCTTAGCGTTTACTATTGAATTTCAGAAATGCTAAACGAGCCTTAAGCTGTTGTTTCGCTGTTCAGTCAATTATTGTCAGAAACCAATCAACGCAATTTTATGTACAGTGTATCAAAGTGAAAGTCATACAGTACTATTAGATCACTTTATTTTGTTTATATACAAAGTTAAAGACAGATTTTGGATAACTTAGAAATCACAAATAATAAAATAAGACATTAGCTTATAAAAAATAAAAAAATAAACTTAATTCAATTACAAAATACAAAGAAATAGCAAAATATTTAATCCTAGTCCAGAAAACACATCAAAATGAAACTCATACACACTGATTCAAACATTAATAATATTTATAAATAATAAAAATACCTTGTATTAAAATTTTGTAGGATAGCCTTACGACTTGTTTAAGAGCTTTTAAACAATTTGGGATAGATCTTACCATTTTTTTTACAAAACGCCTGAGAGATATTTACCATTCCTATTGCAAGGTATTTTTTAAACCATTTCGGTTGAATATTCTATGATTTCATATTTCAACGTCCAGCTGGATCCATTAATTTTCAATAACATTAAAGTCACGAGATCGTGGCGATGTTTCGATCACTTTTGAAAAGTTAAACAGTAACCATATCCACACTTTATGAGCTTTATGCTATGGATCATTATCGTGGTAGTACTTAGATTTTGAAAGAATCCCAAGCTATTCGGCACTAGATCTTAAATTTTAAAATGTCTAGGTAAACGTTTTAGTCCATTCAATCAATTCAATCCATCCAATCAATAAATAGTAATTTCCCTACTCCAGCTGCGGACATAGACATAGACGGTAACGCTTTCGCCACCTTGTTTGACTTTAAGGCATAGATTGATGGTTTAAGTTCCTCATTCGGTTTGCTCCATACCGTTACCTTACCATCAGATGCAAATAATTTAAATGATAAATAAAGAAATAGATAAAAAAAATAAAAATTTACTTTCGTCAGCAAAAATAACGGTACTCCAGTAATCATAATCATACTGGCCGGAATCTTTAGCAAAACCCAATCGCTTCATCCTATTCCTTTTCTTAATGAGTAGCTTATTGCTGGCCACCCTACTAGCCAATTGCCTCTATGAAATATTATAATCTTTAAAGGCTTGGATAAGCTTTTTTATTCAAAAAATTTTCTGCTAAAACTGCAAGTTTCGGGGCACCTGGGTTGGATTTTCTAGACTTCTCGTATTATCCTACGTTCATCTTTGGTGTTTAATATTTTTCTGCTGCTACTTCTTTTCTTATTTTAAACTCCCTGTCGTTTTTTAATCTCTTGATAACACATTGCACCATCGCATGACTTCTATTTACTATTGCTCCGATCTCTCATAAAGACTTTCTTAGCTTTGTCGACCCATAACCAAAAAAAATTGGTCTTGTACTTTAAAAACTAGTTCGTTACTATGATCAACCTCACCTCAAGGCAAAAATGTTACTGTTAAATACGTTTTTCTCGAAAACAAACATGTTTAAATGTGTTACAACTGAGGTGTATGAGTTTTATTTTGATATAATTTAGGGAATACTTTTATAAAATATGATTTGATGCATATCGCAAGTGCTGATCTGAACTATTTTTTCTATAATAATATTCATAATTAAAAAATCCTTGGACTTGTGTAGTTAAAATTGTGAAAATTTGAATATTAGACTAAAATTTTACCGGAAACGTTTTTTGAAAGAGGGTGTATGAGTTTCACTTTGATACACTGTACATTCGACATCCAATTTCGAAAATAATGAGTAGGCTCCAGGCAATGGGTTATAAATTGACTCATACCGACTTGGATCTGGTCCGCAGAAGTAGTTACTCAAAATCTCTGCAACACAAACACTCACATCAGTCGAAAACCACATAAACAGCACATTTATTTTAGCTAATGAAAACGTTCATAAGTTTCATTGCTTTAAGCTTTGTTGCGGTCTGTTTTGTTTGAAATACATAGGTAGTAACTTTAAAAATAAATTTCTTTGTTCGTTTTATACTGTAACGATGCATATGGCGCTACGAGCTAAGCAGTTGATTTTCACAATACATATGAATATGAGGACATATAATCCTTAAGGGTAAATTTCATAACGTGATTACTTTAGAGAAATTTGGAAAACTTTAAACTCAGGATTCTATTTATTGCAAATTACAAGATAGTAAACGGATTTATTGATTTTGCGGTGCTACGTGTATATTGGTATTGCAACAAAAAAAAAAAAACGAAAAACGTAAAACGTTAGAGATAGATTATTTCTGTAAACTCGAAAATGGCTACGGCACTTCAAAAAGCCGACGATAGGAAAATTAAAGCCATCCACGGCCTCATTTTTAAAGAAATATGGACCGATGATTCCACCAGCCCATAGACCACATCAAACCGTTGTTTTGTCAGGATGAACTCTTGAACCTCTTCGGGTAATTGACGCTTCGGAAAGTCGGACACCTTCAATTCTTGCCTAAAGTAAGCCAAGTTGTTACATACGAATGGCGCCGAATCGATTAATCGCGGTCATCGTGTACACTCTCTGCTACCACCGCTATATTTCCTCCAGGACGTGCTTGATGTGGTCTATTTAGTCGCGTACTACCCAATAATAAAAATGGCGTTACAAAAATTTTCGATTGTATAGCGAATTGTGCGTTCGGCAGGCCGATTATGTGGACCATAAGTTGATCTAAGCGCACGAAACACATTCGTCGTAGAACGCTGACTTTCGTTATACAGCTGAAAAATTTGTTAGACGCTGTGCGGGCTAAGACTTTCCATGATGAAATGTCAAACAATTCTGAAAAAAATACCAGGACATGTCATAAAATCCCCATTGAAATGAGTATCTCTGAGTGAATCAACGGTTACTTGTCTGAACTGCCACTGATTTAGACTGGCTATATACTACAGGGTTTTTCAACGGGGACGCTACAAAAGTAGTAGTAAGGTTTGCCATTTCATGATGGAAAGATATACGAGCCAACAATTATTAAAATTTACTACCGAAATTCGGAGTCAGTGGCCTCAACGTTAAGAGCGCTACGTCCATTTTATGGTCGTCATAATCGTCCTAGCAGATCAACAATTGAGCGTCTAGTGGAAAAATTTGAATCCACAGGCACAGTACAAAATGTTCCCGTGCCAGTGAGACAAAGAAGTACCCGTAGTGTCGAGAATATTGCTGCCGCTGAGGCTTCAGTTGAAAAAAGCCCAAATGTGTCTCTCACACGTCGTTCTCAAGCGTTGGGCATCTCTGTGACGTCGTTGTGGCGAATTTTGCGAAAAGATCTTGGCCTACACCTTTACAAGATTAAATTGACGCAAGAACTGAAGCCGCTTGACCACCAGGCTGAGCAACAACTTGAAAATGATTCGGATTTTCATCGAAAAATCATCTTCAGCGATGAGGTTCATTTCTGGCTGAATGGCTTCGTCAATAAACAAAATATGCGGCATTGGTCAGGCAGCAATCCACACGTACTCCATGAGTCATCATTGCATCCCGAAAAAATTACGGTTTGGTATGGTTTATGGGCCGGCGGCGTCATTGGGCCGTACTTCTTCCGTGATGATCAAGACCGGCACGTTACTGTGAATGGGAATCGCTACCGTTCAATGATAACCGAATATTTTTGGCCCCAATTGGATGATATGGACTTGGAGGACATGTGGTTCCAATAGGATGTCGCCACAAGCCACACAGCGAATGTCACAATCAATTTATTGGAAACCAAGTTTGGAGAACGTGTTATCTCACGAAATGGTCCAGTCGCTTGGCCGCCTCGGTCGTGCGATTTGACGCCGTTAGACTATTTCCTGTGGGGCTACGTCAAGTCTATGGTCTATGCCAACAAGCCAGCGACGATTGATGAACTTCGTACGAATATCGGACGTGAAATTGCAGCAGTATCGGCCGATTTATGCTTGAAAACCGTCGAAAATTGGGTTCAGCGTCTGGACTTCTGCAAGCATGCCCGTGGTGGCCATGCAAAAGAAATAGAGTTCCATACATAATGGCATCGAACGTACTTTCACAGGAATAAAGAATTTCATTGATATCCAAAACCGTTTTTGTTTTATTTAAAAAGCTTTTGTAGCGCTCTTATTGAAAAACCCTTTACATATGTAGCTCTTTAACAAATTAGTAAATGGTTGGGTTTGGTAATTTTGGAAAAACAAACATACAGTAGTGGAAATTCGATTACAATTTTTTTTTTTGTTTAAGAAAATAAAAATATTTATTCAAAATTTTAAATTTACATGAAAGCGCGTAATAATAAATAATAAAATAATAAATAAAACAAAAAAGCACAAAATGTTACTTCCAAAATAAAAGTTTAAGAAAACAGGAGCAGAACATTTTAAAAAGATGAAAAATTATAGGAAATCCGATTATGAACTCATAAAGGTTTTTACGTTTTTTTAAATGGCTACAATTTTTTGGAAAAAGAAATTCTTAATAGTGGGGCGTTCTCTTTGTTCTAAGGCGGTTTGGCATGGATATGGTAAGGCTTTTAAGCTCAACAGGGTTGATTGACGTGGTGGAACTGTCTGCCATGTAAGTAAACCTTGCTTGCAAGAATCCCCCAGAAATGTTCAATAGGGTTTAGATCTGGACTTCGAGCCGACCAATTCCTTAACTCGATATTGTTTTGCGGAACCCATTCTTCTACGAACCTTGTATTGCGTACTGGCGCGTTATCCTGTTGGAATAGGAAATTTTCTGGAAGAAACTCTTCGTACATACTCATTACATTAAGATCTGGCAAATCGATGTACAAAGAAGTGTTACAATTTCTGGGAACCACGCGGCTTGTGATGTTCCCGCAGAGCAAAAAAAAAAAAAAAAAACAACGCAACTGTTCAAAATCAAACTTCCACCAGAATTGCACTATTTTCTTTGACCTTCTTAACAAATTCCAGTGAAGGAAATATGAGAAAGCTCTTGTAAGCTAACCGTTTATTGCATGGCATGTCGACAGATGCTTTGAATGTGCCTTGGAGTACGAGCTGCCACTCAGGTGTTTTTAATGGAATTTCGGCTTTTCGATAGGCACAGTTCATAATCGAACTTCCACTACTGTATGTAAATCTTTATATATAAAATTGAGCTGTTCGTTTGATACCTCAAAACACATAAACTAACCATCCGATTGAGCTGAAACTTACACTATATACTTTCTATGATGTTTGAATCAAAAATATATACAGTGAACTCTCTCATAACCGCACACTGATGGTACCGAGAAATTTGTCCGGTTACGAGAGGTGTCCGGTTATGAGAGGTGTTCGGTAATAGGGGAAAAAAATAAATTGACATCAACGAAACACAATTAATAGACATTATGGTATTGGTTTTATTTTATAATTGAATTCATTTTTATGTGATAAACACAAATTACCAAAAAAATCATATTTCTGCCTATGGAAATCAAGCTTGACATTACACATACATACATACATACACTTAACATGCAAACCTATTTAAAAAGGGCAAAGGGACTTATAAATTCACATAGTTCTTGGATGTTCGCGGACAAGACGACATATGCCCTCATTGGTTAAGGAAATTAGTGGTCATGATGGCATATGCCGTCAAAGAATTTTAGGTATGTTAGGACAAGACGGGATACCCCGACGAGAAATACAGTTTCCATAATTCCATATTCCGGCATTATTTTATTCTACCAGAGACTTCACTGTGATCAGCGGAATCATTTTTATCTTTATACAAAATTTGCATAAAATAATATAAAATATCTCTCAAAATGTCAGAGATATGCGTGTGTCAGTCTAGCGTTCTCCACGAAAAACTATGTGTCCGCGAGACCGCGAACGTGATAATAATACAAAGGCACACTCCACAGTTTACATTTTTGTTTCGTTGCAAAGTCCTAAGAAGAGGAAAACAAAACAAACACAAAAAAAATATGTAAACAATTTGCTATGTGTTGTGTCCAGTTAAGAGAGAGCGACATGCTATGGCGGTTACGAAAATTGGTGTCCATGTCCGGTTATGAGAGAGTCCGTTTATGGGAAAGTTTTTTATATGAAAAATCGAGTTCTTATTGCCGTTCTTTGAAATCTGTCCGGTTATAAGAGGTGTCCGGTTATGAGAGGTGTCCGTAAGGAGAGAGTACACTGTATATGATACATCAAAAAATGTCAAGTTTTCCGGTAGATGGCGCTGGAACTCAAACATTTTTAAACTCACCGTACAATTAAGCTGAAACTTACACAATATATTTGTAATGAAGTGAGAAATGTTTGTAAATCAAAAGTTTTCAAGTTTTTCGATAGATGGCGCTGAAAACCAAAATCTCAAAATTATTACTACAGCAATACACGGTGACAGCTAGCAGCTAACTTTTAATTTAGGTGCCATTCTCATAACAAATATATTATGTAAGTTTCAGCTCAATGGTAAGTTTTTGAGTTTTTAGCACTTAAACGAACAGGTTATTTTAATGATATGAACTAATGATTGTTGGGTCAGTTCCAATATCTAACCCAAAAGTTTATACATCCGTATAAATTAATTAACAAATTAAAAAAATAAATTAATTAATTAAAATTATGAATTGAAAAATGTTTGAGGTAAAATCGTTTGAAAAACTTGGATATTGTTGTTTGGACATTTTCTTAAGTCCAAATAGAGTTGTCGGCATTTAACCACTAGTTAAACATGAAACGGGTAACCACTAGTTAAACATAAAAATTAGTAATTTGAAAGATTACTATCAAGTTACAAGACAAACACACAAAGTTTGAAAAGCAAACATCGAAGATATGGTATGATGCGATACACTTTAAAAGCATTGCATCTTTTTTGCATATTTTCGATATATGTATGTAGGTATGTACACATATATTTCTACATAATGTAAATATACTCATACTCGTATGGAACACTTTGAAAAGTGGAAAATTTGTAAAGCTAATTTGAAACAAAAGCATAAATATAGGAAAAGTTAGAAAACATTTTTGGAATAAATTTGGATTTTGCTAAACAATTTTCAGAATATTCGTCCAAACGGTACTAGGAGTGAGTAAGAGATTTCTTCTTTATTTTATACAATAATTAAGGGGTTGTAGGTAAATGTTTCGAATATCCAAGAATTATTACTGTACGTTACCAAGTTCGTGTGTTCGTGCACAGATGTGGAATAATGTTGGCTTGGGGACTTTTTAGGAAACTTTTTTTCCCCCCTGTAATAATTAATTAATTATGTGTTTTAGTGAATTTAACAGGGGAATATATCTAAGTTCATTATGATATTTGAATATTAAATTCTTCATTCGAAGACAGGGCCACCCTAACCTCAGGGCTAAATGGGCCCCTTTTGGGACGGCATTTTTTGTTAGTGTTATATATTTTTGTTATTTTCTATTAGTAATTTAGTTATAAGTAATTTTTATTCAAAATCTTTTCATAACAAAAATCACCAAATTTTGCCAATTTGGAGTCTGTGTTCTTATAATCTCTCCAGTTACTTATACTGGTAAGTGTATCAATGAAATCCGTTCGGTTTTGGTTCGGTTCGCGTCAGTTTTCTATCAAGTGCCAGCCACATACTACTGCAGACTCAGCAACGTCGCCGGGTTCTCTTCGGCTGGCTTCGTAAGACGTCACTGTCTTTCAAAACACCTCTCTACTGACATCACTGTTTACAAAAGGCATCACAGTTGTATCATACCATGCCTAATTTCAAAGCATGTTTCAATATCCGTAAAAAGTCTGTTTCTTGACGTTCTCTGTGACTTAACTTATAAGATCCGGCCCGTTAGTGCTCGCTCCCAAAACTACAAAAATCTACAAAAAGTTTTGTCAACCCGTTGAAAAATTTCGTAGTTTTTTGTAAAAGAGAGTGTAAGAAATTTGGGCAGGTTTATAAAATCTTTCAATCACAAACATATATTTTAAATCTTTTGTTTGTTTTTCGTAATTTTCATATCTTCGAAATTTGACAGAATACGAAAATTTGGTACAAAAGTACGCAAGCGGATTTATTCTTCTAGCTGCCATTTCTCAGATTCGGCTTAGAACAGTTTTAATGTTATATTTCTACAATCTACAATATTCTACAATCACAGCATTCTTTACTTCTTGGTAATTTTGAAAATAATTTTTCATTGTATCGTGTATAGCTGAGCTAACCCATGGAATACAAAAAAAAAATTTATCAATGGCCTATTTTACCAACATTCAAAATTTCTTTTTACAACAAATTGTAAAATATTAACCAAACATTTGTACCATTTTCTTACAAAGAGGGGCGCCTTATTTTTAGTAGCCCATGGGCGCCGAATGTCTTAAGGAGTATTGATATTCTGGTTTCAAAAACGAAAGCAAATTAAAAATGTTTTTTTTGTACTCAATATTAAGTAAAATTGTAAACTTCATTGTCATAGCTTAACATATATTTTAATATTTTCTGGCTTTTCATATGTCCCAAGAATTTTCATTTTTTATTATTAAATCGATACGTGAACATATAATTAAATAAAATATTCACAAGCCATACATTGGACTAAGGTAAACAATTTACATTCCTACAAGAGAAAAACAAAAACAATTAATTGGAAGTAATAATTATTGTTTGCTATGCAGCAGTAGCGGCACTAATGTGTATGTGTGTATCTAAATAACTAATCTTCTCTAAATAATTATTGCTTATGTTGAATTGATAGAAATTTGTGGTTTCAACTGGTTATCGAAGCTGGATAACCTTTCTGATGATGACTTTTAATAAGTTGAAAATATTCAAATGGTAATCATCACGTGAGCAACTACAAAATTTTACAGTTATATCTACTTTGTTTAAGAATATTCCGAATGGATGACATTTTGTCTGTTGAATATTGTCATTGAATTTTTAGTTCTCAACATAATTTAAATATTGGAACAAGTAAACTTTGTTGAAATAAAAAAAAAAACGTCGAAAGAACTTTGCTGAGTATGACGTAGGTATGTATATGAGGTTATACTCTTTTAAATTGTGATCTCATAAGTCAAAAATTTAAGTTCTCTCAATTTGAACATGCTCTTAAGCCGCATCTGTACCATGTCACTAATAATTTACAACCTGCTTCGACTGCAGATGATAGCACTGTCAAAATCAAAATCCAAAAATGCCATCTGACACAAATTCGTTATAACACCGTCAGAAATGACAAAATTAATGTTCATTGTTGTACATAAATATGTACATTCGGCTATATGTATATGTTAATGTGTTACAAAATTTAAACAATATTTAAAAGGATTTCTGCGGCAATACATTTTTATAATAAGCTTATGTCTATATTATCTAGAATTTTAGATTGTCTGTTCAAAAAGGTCCAACGGCACCCCTCAAGGAATCATCATAATATATATTATTTCTGTAGTATAGGTATTATTTGGGCAAGTGGTTAGTGCGTCAGACTACTGAGCCAGCGGTCTTGGGTTGGAATCCCGCCGCAAAACACATAAAAAGTTTTTCACAGTGCCCACCTCTTCCGATTGCCTGACAAGCATTCAAGAGTATCATTTTTCATGTAAAGCTGCCCAACTCGCCATTCGGAAACGGCAGAAAACTGTAGCTCCCTTCCATTCGTGCAAAAATATAACGCGCACACACAAATGGTTGCGGGAAGCTAGGCTTGAATCTACCTAGGACTTCTGAAGCCAATTTCTTTTTTTTTTTTATCGGTAGGGGAGAGAATGCTCCCCATTCGGACACTTTTCACTATTTTCATGATATCTTTGACTAAATTTTTTTTCCAAGTATATTTGTTCTTGGATCCGATAAAACAATATATTATCTATCATCCAACATTGAAATCCATTTATATTATTACCTCTTATTATCTTTTTAAGCTATTTCAAACAACATTCTCTTGTGTCTAGATGTGCCCCGGGGGTAGATTCGTACGCGATAGGGGTAGATATGGACAGAAAAGGAAACACCCAAATATCGATTTAATTATATAAAAAAACATCAAAAAATGACATCTCGTCGGAAATCAAACGAAGGATTACTCTTGCCAACCGCTGTTTCTTTGGGCTAAGAAGGCAATTGAGCAGTAAAGTCCTTTCCCGATCGACTAAGGAGACTCTATATAAGACCCTTATCATCCCAGTCTTGCTATATGGAGCTGAAGCATGGACTTTATCGAAAGCGGATGACATTGGGCGTTTAAGATGGCTAGGACATGTAGAGCGCATGGGCATCAGCGCTCCGGCTCGGAGAATATTCAACTCTAACCCGGAGGGTCAGCGCAGCAGAGCACGACCTCGCCTAAGGTGGCACGACCAAGTAGAACAAGACCTCAACCAACTTGGAGTGCGCAACTGGAAGCGGTTAGCTAAGGACCGGGCTAACTGGAAGGCGTTGTTGGTTGAGGCCTTGGTCCACCCCGGACTGTAGCGCCACCTAAGTATGTAAGTATGTATATAAAAAAAAGACGTTTTATAAATTAATTTTAATTCATGTATTAAATTAAAATGTTTTGTAAAAGTACGAATTTCATTCGATTAATTTTTTTACAAAAAATATAGAGTAAATTACTGAAAATGAATTTAACATTCAATGAACGATGAGGTTTTGAAAATTATAGCTGAAAATTAAAAGAAAAGCAATGCGAGATGTTCCTGGACTCCAAGTTTGATTGAGAATTGCAACGATATCACGGTAATCAATCGTCTTTATCGTTCTTCATAAGGTATTTTTCTGCGGTAGACTTTTCCAATGTGTGTTTGATTCGTGAATGTAAAGTTATTTTCTTGATATTATAAAAGATGGCAGCAGATCTTAAACTCTTTTTTTTTAAGATAAAGCCTTTTTACATCGGTTTCATTTATCTTATCCCGAATAGTAACTTTTTTATAATTACAAACCATCTTAAAATATAAAAAAAAAACATATAACTTAAATAATTTCAACTATGGGACACGTACAAATCTGCCCCAGATGCACTGTCTGTAAGTACACCACCCTCCACTTTTTAAGAAAACTAAACTTTTTTGTTTAGTTACAAACTCAATTTGGTCAAAAGCCTGATCAAAATGGGTCTCCAAATGTACCCTACGTCCGAAAGTGCCCCACTCTCCCCTATTATTTGCAGCTCTCACACTTAACCAATCTTAACAAATGAGGTATCAAAAGAAACAGATTTTCCTGGAGCACTGAGGAATCGCAGTTTCACTTTATAAATTTTAACAAATTAAGAAACAAATCAAAGCAAATATTCTACCCAAAATGAACTCCACAGAGAATAAACACTTCCGGTATGATTTCCATGGAATTTCCATGAGTTGACAGATGGAAATCATATGGGAAGATTGGTTTTTGGGGGTTGAATTTTCTCTTGCGAGAGTTCTCGCACGGGCACATTACACTGGTCTTATTGTAAATTGACTATTGACTACTGCTGAAAGGTTAGGTAGGGTTGAGGGGGGTTGATAGGCTGAGCCATCCGAAAAAAACCAGAGAACCAGAGTATAGCATAGATAGCGGATGATAGTGCACTATTACTCGTCACTTGCCACAAATTCCGATCGAGAGGCAGCAGGTAGAGGAATATGTACAGGGCCGTCGTGTCGTGGGTAACCTAACCTACTACTGGAAGGTGCGGGATGCAAGGTAGTTGCATATTCTGACGACGCGTCGTCACTATACCTATATCCGGCAAGCATCTTCACACGATTAAAGAGCGCAGCATCCAACCCCGTGAACCAATAAGAATTTGTTAAGCTTCTTCAAGTGCAAAAGTTCTCATGGTAAAGTAAAGTAAGCATAGTTCAGACAAACTGCTATAAAACGGAAGACGCATTTCACTGCATTTAAGTTACAAAGGCTACATATACTTGCATGTCTTGTCGATAACGATAAGCTCTGTAGTTAAGCCTCAGTAATTCAGTTCGCGTTCTAAAGATTAAACCTTGGTCAAGTCCAAGACGACTAGAGAAGTAATTACTAGTGCCCAGAGAATGGTTTAGGTAGCTATAAATATGTCTGAATGTGGATGAATGTGCCCTTCTTATAGAATGCTGATATTCCCTGTAGTCTACTTTTTGGATAACTTCATATTATTTCACTTTCCAGCTAAATACCTACATTATATTCAGATAGAGTAAGATCAGAAGAATTATGTGAAGTTGTCAGTTCATGCCAGTCTGTGAAAGGCGATTGACTACGTTGACAGCCAGATATGATGAGCTTATTTGTATCCCTATACATAACTTTGACCATATAATCTGCATTGGCTTTAAGGTTGCGAATGTAACATAAATCTGCGGAAGACCAGATTCAACATGTATACCATATGTTGGAGTCGTCATGAGAAGTTTAGAAATACGTTTAAAGAAGAACATTTGTACATTTTCAAGCTCTTCAACATATTGATGACCATATACTTGGTTTGCATTGCAAAGCGTTATAGCGTTAAGGTCCTTGAATTTGGAACTATGATCAATGTGCTTATTGGAGAACAAGTTTCCCCACAAAACATTTATAACTGTTTTTGCTGTCACTGCATTTTCTTGGATATGAGGTCGGAAATCAAGTTCGGGTGATAGAAGAAAACCTAAGTACTTAAATTGACTGACAACTCCAATAGGTTCGGCTCCCATCGACCAATTCTCCCGTGAAGGTCTTAATCGTTGTGAAGTTTCAAATATCTTTTTTGTATCTATATTAAGGTTATCTAGTATCACAGTACTGTTTAAGTCTTTCAACTTGAAGGGCTTTCAGCTAAAATGACTATGTCGTCAGCATAAAGTAGGGTAAAGCCCTCCAAAATACCAATTAAAACACCGCCAGGTAAACAGTTTGCGACGTAATCAACATATAATGAAAATAAAATAAGGCTGAGCACACATCCTTGTGGTATACCGGCACCAGTGTCGAAGTAATTTGAATGTGAATTACCGTTGAATACAGAAGTAAATATATTGGAGATAAGCTTATAAATTTATTAGAAATGCCTATTGAGTATATAAGAGTATTGTTTGGACGATTTCTGCCTGTGAGCTGTTAATGGTAAACCACCACCTGACTAGCTCCATTGTTTATTTCTATGGCAGAGTAGGAATCTAGCATGACCGTCAAAGCGGTTGCATTCTGTCTTTGCCCTTATCAGCTACTGTTAATTTACATCGTACTTTCAAATCTCTTCAAACAAAGAACGGATTAGGAGCAACTTAATGCTGTTAACTTTTTTCTTTAAAAGACTTACAATAACGGTCACCATTTCTTTTACTTGTTATGTTTTTGTTTTTTTTTTGAATTTTTCCCATGAACGCCATCATTCTTACCAATTTCCATAAGTATCTATCAATCGTTCTATCTACTTGTATGTATGTATGTACATACGACCTGATTCTAAAATTCATTAATTTCCATCCAAGTGTCTTCGAATCATTTATCTATTCTTGTGTGTGTGTTGTTTTCCCCGAATATCTTTTAACATAAAAGCCGCTCACATTTTCTGGCCCATTTAAGATCTTTAAGGTTCGCTTTACATATGATATGCCTACGAAAGCAAAACAGAAACACCACAGAACCCAATGTGAGAATACAAAATAGGTCTACTCAACTCTTTCAGGTCCGAAAAAGATACATTCTCCCCCTAAAACAAAAAGAAGAATTTTCCATTTTACGATGACCGGAATACGTAATTGCATGCAAGGCTTCATTCAACTCGAGTTCTTGTTTCCATTTTACAAATATACTCTCCGCATGTTCAGATACAAGATACCATTTGAGTTTCTGGACATTTTTCTTGATGCAGACTGGCGTTCATCCACTCCGGTTGCCGCAGTGCACTCTCGAATGATCATCGTTCCGTAGAATGACTTGACAAGCATTGCATAAAGAATGCATAATGGCCATCTAAATGTTAGTAAAGGGGAATTCTCTAGGGTCCGCAAGGTCCAAAGGTACGATTACCTACGTTGCATAATCAACCCCGCCCCGCACCCCGTATAGAAAATGTGATGTTAATGATGATGCAGGGGCTTAAAGTCGATGATGATGATGATGATGATGGGGATGGTGAGTGCCCACCTGTCAGGCTAATTACAAATTACACGTGTTATATGCGTGCTGTGAATCGCGCACAATTCTAGCACCGCTAACAGAGAGGATGTACGAGTAGGATGTAGCGTATCTGTTTTCCTGTTCATTTTTATTGCATTAATTTATTTTTTTCTTCTTCGATTCGTTGTGCTTTTTTTTTATCCACAAATTGAATTTGAAAGAAGAAGCAAGAAACAGAGTCCCATGCTCACACACCGGAATATATGTAAAAGTGCCATTGTGGACTTCCGGGGCGATTATCCAGTCGTGGAAATTCATTTACATACACATGGATACATTATGATTTTGTGCCTTACATGGTTTCGACGGCTTAGGGGGAATCTAGACGTGTACGATAATGCATGCATGCCATTAGACGGACACCTGTTAAAATCCCATTCGAGAGAGACCGATTTATGTAGTCATGGTGTTGTTATCTAAAATTTTAGGAATGAAATTAGCTTTTGTTTCACCCTTTTTTTTTACACATCTTACAGAGCGCTGAAATGCCGAAAGATTTGCATCGATGCTTGGCTGTTGAAAACCAACAAATTAGTACTTCAAATCTTGTATGTGTCGGAAAAATCCATAAATGTGCTTAATTGGCGGAAAAAGTAGGTTCATAAAGTTCAGTATCTAAAAATCAGAACAAGATACAAAAAAAAGGAAAGAAAGAACGAAGACACACCAAAAAGATACAAAAAAAAGGTTTCAAGGCATTTATCTACTGACGGAACGATTCGTTAGAGAAATGCAAATTAGATGACGCGCCAACTGCGATGCCGTAAACCTTTCGAACATCCAGATCTTATCGGGTATAATAGGTACTCGTAATACGTGAAAGAATATTAAATTTTAACGTCGAAAACGATTATGGCTTTGTTTTGTTGTTGTTTTTTTTTATGGGTTTTGGCGCTTTGATGGGAATTTATTTTGGTTTCGTCCATTGACTTTGATTTCTACAGCAACGGACACTAAGTTGTTTGTTTAACTTACCAGGAAAAACAATGTTGCGCCGTTGACAGTATCCACAGCGCTTCTTTCTTTTCAAAAGACACCGCCTGGCGTTTTATTTTTCCTGCAAAGGAAGTTTATGGTTTCTGGATGTGGTTTAGATTGCCACATCCATATCTCGAGGCGCATATCTGACAATTTTGATTATTAACGAAAATATTCAGAAAAAAAATAAGCGTTGCGGTGACGCAGGGGTACTGCTGTATAAACAACTGAACCACCGCGCCACGTCGCCCGAACAGAGCATGCATTTTCCAATCTTTATTTTTTCATAATTTAAGTCATCGACCATGTGCATATGCAAAATATACGAATACAGTTAACGCTCATTAGTTCGGAATTCTTTAATTCGGAAAACTCGCTAATTCGGACTGATTTTACATACTCTCAGCCTTTCCGAACTAACGAGCTTTTTCTGTACAAAGAGATCGTATACTGTACCCAACCCAAAAGACCGCCAGCTCAGTTTCGTTAAATTTTCGTTCACATTCGCAAACATAAAGGCTCAACTATAATAGTCGAAAGCAATCGGAATCTAGGTAGAAGTGGCGGTTTCTATGGGATAAAATCCCAAATAGCGCAGAAAGGGCGCCGTTTGATAAATCGGAAGCTACTGTCTGCAGACATTCTACGTTAGGGTTTCTTCAACAGGCACTGTCAATTCCTGAAGTTGCCCATTATAATAGGAGTGAGGCGAATGACAGAAAGAGCCATCCCTAAAGTCCGTCGCACAAAACAAATGTTTTCTTTTCAAATCGCCGAATAATTTAATTAATTCAATTTTTAAACTTCAACGGCGAGGACAGTTTCTTAATTTTCTCTTAATGCTTCCACCAATGAATGGGCTTACTCGCAATTTGTGAATGCGTGGACTTCAATAATGGGAATGTGTGAACTTCAATGCGTGAATGTTTGAACAGTCAACGTACCAACGAACTAAAGGCCCCGGCCCAAAGAATCCGTCGACTTCGTTCCGTTGTACTTTGAAGTTGAAGTTGAAGTATTGGCGGATAGAGCAGTCCTATAGAATCCGTCAACCGTCACATATCTACGTAGAAATGTCAAACGATTCTCTACACTCTCTCTATGTTTCCACCAATGAAAATGCATACTCTCAATTTTTGAATGCGTGAACTTCAGTATGTGACTGTGTGAACTTAAATGCGTGAAAGTATGTACAGACAACAGAACAAAATGCTGTCAAACGAATGTCAACGGCGATGACAGTTTCTCTACATTTTTTCCATGCTTCCACCAATGAAAATGCATACTCTCAATTTGTGAATGTGTGAACTTAAATGCGGGAATGTGAGTACTGACAAAGTATCGACGGATGCAAAAAGTAGAAAGTAGACATACTTTATCCTTCGAAGTTCATGCATCCGTTGGTTATGGGCCACCTCCCATAAGAATGTGTGTATTCTATCGAGCCGTCATTTGAAAATGAAGGAGCAACGGATTGACGGATTCTATGGGCCGGGGCCTTAAGAAAGTAGAAATTAAACCTACTTTCTGCGTCGAGGTTCATATGTATATGCGTTGGCTATGGGCTACCTTCCATGCTTATGCATGCATTCCCGTGAGATGTCAGTTAAAAGAGTCGTAGTTACGGATGAACGGGTTCTATGGGTCAGGGTCTTATGTGAACGGAACCGATTTACACAGCTGTTGAAGTCAAATGTTCTTACGAAAATGCGAATGGGAAAGTGAGCAAAGTTGAACGAAAACTTAACGAATCGAACTGAAAAGCTAAGGCTGATGCTGAACTATAATTGTGGAAAGCAATCGGAAGCTACTGTCAAAATCCTACGTTAAGTTTCCTTCCGAAATGTCAATTGCTCAAGTTGCCCATAATAGGAGTATGTGAACGGAAGCGATTGTCACTGGCGATGGCGATTGTCAGATTCAAGTCACTTTGCCTGCCATTTGTGTGTTGTTTTTCAAAATTAGTAAAATAAAATAAAATAAAATAAAATAAAATAAAATAACAGTTAAGAAAGAAAATTGTAGTCCTCTGTGCAAGCCATTTATTTTTTAAGCTGGATGTATGTAAATGAAATATAAGAACAGTTATTCTTTCAAATAATAACTCTTTTATTTGCAAATTGCAAATAAACCAAAATTTCTTTATTTCCGTACTTCCAATTTTAGATTTACACAGCCTTTGAAGTCAAATGTCAAATTTTCGTGAGCAAAAGTGAACGAAAACTTAACGATTCGAAGCGAAAAGCTTTTTTTCGAGAGAGAAAAAATGTTACATATATAGATTTGACAGATAAGATAAGCTATATATGCAAAAACTATGTATTATTGTCACTTTGTGAACTTTTGCAACCATATGGAAACATTTCGTTCAATAATGAAATAAGCATATGTTTCCCTATGCGCATTATGGCTGAGTATTAAATGGCAGCTTATAAGAACACTATGTATGTATATACATACTTTAGTCGTGGCTATTGCAACCGTTATAGACATCACGCTTAGTTTCGTTAAGTTTTCGTTCAATTGTGTTCATCTAAACGCAGTCCGATTCAATTTGCTAATTATATAGACATACGCTCTAAAAACAGAAACCGATCTGAATTTCTAGTTGATTCTTTTCATCGTGCTTGGGATATGGTAAACGTCGCAAATTGACAGTTGTTTCCCCTGTCTGGACACATCTATTTTTTAGTGTTATTAAGTTGAACCAAATCAGCTTAATACTATTATTTTTATTATTATTGAAGGGTGAGATGTCTTGCGACCTTAGGGTATATTGTGTCCCTTGCACGTCCTAGATGAGGGTACATCCCTTTCTTTATTATTGTGGCGGTAGATTCTCTGCTGTGAGTTGGTTTCTACCCAAGCACTGGAACCTTTTCTGGCTTGATGGCCCACATTCCAGCAATATGTGTTCTAGAGTTTCGCTGGACTCATTGCAAAATCTGAATGAGTCTACATAGACCTAGCTTCCTAATATGTCTCTTGAGTTTACACTATCCCTAAAGGAATGCAGATGCCTACAACCATTTTGTTCCATAAGGGGTTTTCAAAGACTTTATCAGTTCTTTTGCAGGCATTAATTGTATTTACCTGTTAGCTGTTAAAAATAAGCATGTCATACAAAAAATGATCGTTCTCTAAACTTTTTTTAGTAATTTAATATTACTTTTATATTTACATAGTACAGTCAAATACCACACACTGAAAAAATTATCGTACATAATATCAATGAACGGCATTCATACAGCAAAATTCATTCATTTTTAAGAAAAATTCATTGATTTTATGTACAAAATCATAAAAAAAATAAAATGTTTTTATGAACGATTCATTGTTTGTATGAAATCGCGTTCATAAAAGTATTTGTATGAGAAATTTGGGGTATGAACGCTGATTCTTATTTTTAATGAATTTTTTCATAAGCGTATGAACTATTCATAGAACTGTCCATCACGAGTTTTTAGAAAAAATACATTGAATTAATGAAAATAGTCTTTGAATTAAAGAAAAAAAAGAAAATGAATGTATAGATTCATATGCATTATGTATTTATTCTCAAAAAGTATGTATCAAGTCATAAGCAGTATACCGATTCATAAGGGGTATGTATTTTGTCCATAAACTGTAAAGCTACGAGCAGACGATATGCAAAAGTCGCATATATATGCGAGTGCTGACGTCACGAAAAAACTCGCAAATTTATCGCAAATGCTTTACACTAGGCTTTGCTTGCAAACTCGCATATAGACGTGTTCACACGATATGCGACTTTTGTCCCAAAACTTGCAAATGCATTTGCGAACACGGTGTTCGCATATGATATGTTCGCAAATGGGGTCGCAAATGTTGTGGCCTATATGCGAGGTGTTCACACGATATGCGACACAATTTGCAGATCACATATTTTCAATCATATGCAGATTTGCGAGCATTATCAATCTTTTGACGTTTTGTATTTTCTGTAATGTGTTGGTGATTTGTGACAATTTAAAGTGTGGGAATATATTAAAAATGTCAAAAAGGAAATGGGCTGCTATTGCTATTTTGGCAATTGATATGATGGAAAATGATGACGGTGATGGAAGCCACGAAGAAGCGAGTGTGCAAGTGCAAAGGATTCGTCGTGTATTTGCCAAAGATTGGGTGCGACTTCGCGAGACTGAAGGTTTTTGTGCAAAATTGTTGCTAGAACTGCGTGGCGATGAACCGAAATTATATCACGGTTTCGTTCGCATGTCGTCCGATCAATTTGGTCATCTACTAAGTTGGGTAAAACCGCGAATTCAAAAAGCGGACAGGAACATGCGATTAAGCATTCCCGCGTCAGATGGCCCGTTGCTGATTCTGCGCTTCTTGTCCACTGACGAAAATGTTTGGTCTTTGCAATACCATTTCCGTATTCCAGTTAACGCGTTCGATTATTTTTTCGTGATTTTTCTGTCTTTGAGAGAATTTTAACCCCACTCTTCGAGATTTGACAGACAACCCATATTGAGTGCAAAAAGTACGCGAACCTACTATGTAAACTTTCATAGAATCATGACAGTTTCATGGCTCTCAATTTTTTTTACCAAGTGTTGTTTCAAAAGCGATTGGTAACTTTTGTTCAAGTTTTCTATCTTTGAGACGATGTTACTATTTGACAGGTCTCAATTCCTTGTGCAAAAAAAAGTTACCAAAGACAAATAGACCTACTATTTCGACTATAATTACATGGCGACACGTACCGCTAGGTAGCCTACGGATTGATTACTAACACAATTACATATAATAGGTCTGTTTGGTATCTTTTTTCTGCACAAGCGAGCATAACTCAAAGACAGGAAACTTGCACAAAAGTAAACAAACACAGTTTTGGTCAAACCTTTCGATTTGTTTTTGTTTTTCACTAACAATGAAGATTTATGAGATTTCATAAACTGTCAGATGGCCTGCTTTGACAGAGTTGTCCAGCTCATCACAAGAAAAATATGTTGCGTACAATTTCATCGCTCTTTATTTTTTACGCTCTCATTTCGCTCTCAGCTTGCGATGTACCGTGATTTTTTTGAGTTAACAAACACAGATTCATGTGATTCTATGTAATTTTACAAAGTATTACGAAAAGTAACGTGTTTCCAAACAGACCTTATAATTATCTTCACAATTTAACTGTCACAACTCACAACACAACCCAACCAAAGCAAAATGTAAGATAAAAATAAAAAAAGTACCTACACACACCCCAAACTAAATTTTCAAACTTTTGAGATCTCGGATTTGTTCGCAAATATGCGGTCATATGCAATGTAAGGTTTTCGTCCGGTCGCATATGGTTGGGACGCTTGCAAATGATCGCATATGCTCGCAAATTGTCACAAATGATATGCGAAAGTGTTCACACGATATGCGGAAAAGTCGCAAATTGGTTTGCAAACTGGGTGTAGCATATTGTCCGCATATATATGCGACTTTTGCTCGTAGCTTAAGTATAGATACATACTCAAAGGTTTCGAATGTGTAAATAGTTATACACACAATGCATTCGTATTTATTTTATGCCTTTGGCGTAATGGTAGTCGTCGTCGCTTGTCACGCAGAAGGTCCGCGGTTCAAATCCAGGTGTAAGTATTTATTTCTATCAAAAAAAAATTAAAAAAAGTTGAACAGTTTCAGAAGTTAATAACAAAACCTACTACTACGAGAAGGCATAATAACACTGGCAGTAGGATAGTATGGCATGGTTGAAAGAGTTCATCACACAAAAACAATAATAAGAAGAAACATCTGGAAAAACTTCTGTGAAAAAAAAAACTCTCCAGTTATCCTGGACACCAACCCATAGAGTTAGTTGAAACCTTACAAATGAGTTTCCTACCACTACGCCGATCTGTTTTTTTTCCATCTGTCCGTCTCTCTTCTCCTTCGTGTGCTCGCGCTAATTTATGAATGTCATTCATTAATTTTATGCATAGATTCTTACTTTTTATGAACGATTCATAGCTGCATGAATATATTCATAAACGTATGAACGGGGATACATGTTCTGTAAGAACTTGATGTTTAGCTCAATTTTAATGAACTTTTTCATTTAGAATATGAATTTTTTCATTTATATCATGTACCTTTTTGGTTCAGTGCATTAGCGGACAACTTGGTACGGATATCGTTTAGGGGAACCAATTCTAATTTCCCATACAAAATGCGTTCTTATAAACGGACAGCTGTCATTAGCGGACAAAGAAACTCTGTACCCGTGGCTGTCCACTTAAGAGAGATTTCACTGTAGATTGTAGCCTTGAAAATGGTAATCAACTATCTATTTGATTATTATGATTGAGTTATCCCTTCTTTCCCAAAAATGACTAATTTCATAGCTGCTGTTATTCCATCAGACAATCAAACAAAAATGAACCACTGAGCTGATTTAGATGAACAACAAAAGAAACAGTGTGATGAGGAAGAAGAAAGCGATTTTCTAGAAAGTTGAATTTTCCAATCCGCAAGCTAAAAAATGGTAATGAAGCGTAAAAAAACATGAATCTTACATGAGCAAAACGTTTTACTTCTCAGCCTAGACCGGCAAGCCGGAAAGGCAGCTGCTATTAAATATGCACTCATTTGTATGCAAAATAGATTGGAAAATTATAATAATTATTATGACTTACAAAAATCAATCAAATTTGAACATTCTATTTTTGTGCTACGAAATGTGTAAAATTCATAAAAAAAAATTTAAAAATACTATACCTACACGTGCAAATATAATTCGATTGAAATAATTTCCAATAAATATTCACGAATGATGTATTTTGTATTATTTATCATTATTAACTCACTCAATCAAAACACCATCCGAGTTCGAGTGCCTGTGTACAATTTATTAATTCGCCAGGAAATTATATTACCGCTGCTCATTCCTTGTAAAATGTTCCAACTTTAGAACACTGATAACTGAATAAATATCACTTTTTGTTTTGTTGGTTTTACCGTTTTTCTCTCGGTTGAAAATTTAAATTTGAAAATAATTGAAAAGTTCATTTTTTAATTATTCACCGCTGCGCGATGACACTAATTACAATAATTTTCACACATTAAATAGTAAAATTGAATTCTGATTATGGTCTAATTATGTACTTGTACCTGACTACAAACACAAGGGAGTTTGTATGGTTCAGGGCCGGACTAAGTCTGATTCTTAACGAGGAGGTTACTTAATCAATGGGAGATCAATTTTAACATAAAATATAGGATATACTATTTTTAAACCGTTTCTAAGGTATTGATTTCGAAACCTTAAGACTAAGGCCACACGCTGAGCGATGAGCGATAGAGCGACACGTTTGAGCGAAGAGTGGAGTTTTATAAAGCGTCGTCGCCCGAGCGATTAGTAGCAGCGTTGCCACGAGCAAAATTCAAAAAGTGTTCAAAAAAAGGGTCCAGAAGCAAAAAATGTATTTGTACGAAAAACAGACTTTTCCGAAAAACTGCTGAACTTAAAATAACATAACGTTTGCATGTATGTTAGGAATTGTATACCGTCAAAAATTATATACTCTTCAAGTAGGTCGAGCATTCAATTCTTGTGCGTTGAGATCAGTAACAATAACAATGAGAAATGCTTATTGATAGTCGTGTATTCTCCGCCTCATAGTTTTCGTGAAACCAACCTCGAAGAGCTTGAGGACACGTTGAAGAACTTAGGGTCTAAATATAAAGACATTCTGATTGGCGGTGATTTCAATGTAAACATTCTTGTTAGCAATAGTCTGGCAAGATTTTTTCACTATTTCTGCAACAGAATGAGTCTATCTATTGTTAATACGCAGTGGCCTACTTGTTTTAAGTCGCTGGAGAATCCGTCTTTATTTGATATGTTCTTAACTAGTTCGGTATTTAAGGTCCTTGGGAGCGATCAAGTAAGACCCACATCTGAATTTATTCATGACTTTATTTATTGTTCCTTCAAGTTTGATATAATTAATTCAGATAGTGACAAATATATTACTTATAGGTCGTTTCGAAACATTGATCATGAGGGTCTCCTGCAGTACTGCGGTTACTTAAATTGGAATGATATCTACCACACCCCGGATGTCGACAACAAAGTTGTTCTATTAAACTCTTTAGTTAACTTGCTGTATGACAACTATATCCCATTGGTAACAAAAAGAATCAAATCCCTAACTTGCCCCTGGTTTGGCAATGAAATAAAACTTTTGATCGAGGAGAGAGAACGTTTTTTCAGAACCTACAAAAGAAATCCGTCTGAGTATAATAGAAGGCAATACTGTTTTGCTCGAAATAAGGTCACGACTCTTATTCGTTCATCCAAGCGGTCGTATCTTCTAGAAAAAATTGATCCTGCACTTAGTTCAAAGCAGTTGTGGAAGAACATAAAAAGATCTTGGCATCACTGGATCCAAAAACATGTCGAAGTGTTCCCTTAGTCCCGACGTTATGATACCGCACTTTGTCCCAAGTTCCGTCAGTTCTTTCTTAACGGTGAAATTATTCCATACGTTGATAAAGTTAAATATCTGGGTTTTACAACAAGTTAAGCTGCTGCGACGCCATTTCGACAACAATTGGGAAAATATACTCTGGTTTGCGCAGCTTAAGATGCTCTGCCTGTCTCCTTCCACCGAACAAGAAACTGCGTCTAGTTAAAACCCTTATTATGCCCTATTTTTTGTTTAACTGCTCTGTATAGGCCACATTAGACTACGAATGCAAACGCAAAATAAATGTAGCATTCAATAACTGTCTCAGATTTATTTATAGCGTTCCGAGATATACCAGTGTCTCATATTTCAAAACTTCTCTTTTAAGCATCTGTCTAAATGATCACTGTGACTTTCGTAACTTGCTCAAACTCCATGCAATTATTCATAACCATTGTCCTGTGTATCTTAACGAAATGCTACGATTTGCCCAATCCGGTAGGGGTCTACGTTTAATCTTACCCCGATTCGCACACACTATTGCTGAGCGATCTTTCTTTGTACCACCAATTAGACTGTGGAATAGACTTCCGGTTGAGTTGCAGAGAATAGGCTCATTGGCCGAATTTCGGAGGAGGTTATTTTCTCACATATCAAACACTAATTGAAGACACATAATATCTATTCCCTTATCCTAAGCCTAATTATCATAGCTTTTTTTTTTATTATTTTGCCATTTGTTTATCTCTTCTTCTTTATTCTTGTTTTTTTTTCTCTCGCTTTTTCTTTATATCTTTAACATTAATTTTTAAAATTTTTATGTTTTAATTTTAACTTGAACTTTGTAAATGCTATCTTGATACTTATTATTAGATTTTAAAATCTAGAAGTATTTTGTTAAATAGAAATGAATGAATAATAATAATAATAAATATTGGGAAAATAATAACAAATACAAAAAAAGCATGTATGGTGAACAAGTTTTTGGGAAGGAAACTCCTGACTAAAAAAAATACTTTGTTGATCTTATAACTGGTTTCAAAATGCGTCAAAATCACAGTTTTTAGGAAAAGTGGGGTCCGTTAAAATGACAGCGCCCCAAACGGCAACGCTGTTTACTAGTGAACATGTCATTGCCAAGTCCTGTACAGTTGCACTGAGTAAGAATGGTGAAGACACGGACAATAATTCTACACCCTACAAATCGAGGTGGTCAGATTACCGTGAATTTCATAATTTTTATAAAAATCTTCGCGAACATTCAGACCGTACGAAAGTTCCATAATAATATTTCTAATAATTTTATTTTTTAATCTATGAAATCAAGCAGTTTAAGCTTCAAGCTCACTTCGTCGCTCAGCGATGAGCAACAAATTATTTCATATGTTCACATTTTTTTGCGTGGTTCAAACGCCCGTCGGTCGCTCGTCGCTCAGTCGCTCAGTGCGTGACTTTAGCTAAAGAAAATTGGCGCAAATTTATAGTCAACCCCACTTTATCAGTTTAACTCCGTACTAGTTATACGCAACTTTAAACTTAACCCGTTAATGCATATGGTCCGTTTAAACGTAATTAAATGTAATTTTTTTACCGAAATAAGTTAAATTTTTTATTTATGTAATTAATAATAGAATAAGGTTGGATTTGTTATTTGGAAAATGAGAAAATTATTTCAAACCATTTGATGAGAGTGCTGTTACAAATTAGAATTAGTGTGTACGTCATGAAGTAAAAATGGCAAATCGAAGAGTATAAGTTATTTTAATTATAATTATTTCCAAAAGGGTACAAAAGTGATGATTTCATCTAAAAACCTTACTCAGTAGTTTGTCCGTGTCCGTTTTTATTGTTTTTTTAATAGTCGTTTCTATGTATTTGATTATATGATAACGTTTACTATTCTGTGTAGTTTCGGGCACAGAGACATTCCAGTGAATTGTAAAGCGGACGAGCTCGCTAAATTAGGAATAACAATAACTATTCCAGCGCACAAGGAAAATCTAGATGGGAAAATGGATCCACATGCCTTTCAACCAGACAGATTTGGCGTAGACTGGATCTGAAACGGTCTATATATCTTCTGTTCCTAAAAAGACCACAAATTGGAGTCAACATAGCACACTGCCTTATAGGCAGACATGCAACCAGGCTTCTTTTCGAACGACTTCTGCAGATGCTGTAGAGACGAGAAAGAGTTAGAAATCTCTACTCATCTTCTTTCATGTCCAGCTTAGGTGAATATGGCTACAACAACCTTGTGCGAACGGATGTAAGAGGTCTATGTCGCTTTATACAAACCTCCAAATGGTTCTCAGAGGAGCGGGGATACATACTCCCAGAATCCTTGGTATCACAGTGGGCCTCTATTAGCCTAAGTGTACTGGTGCCCAAACTACCGGCGGCAGCCACTGCTACCTACTGGGTGCAATCCGAGCCGGAATATATTTAAGTAAAAAAATTGTGAGCCAATTCCGCGAATTCTTTCATGACAGCCTTTTGAAATCAGTACAGTACGGTACAGACTAAATTATATGCGCAAAATTAAATATGCATACATCCATATGTTTATTTGCAACGACTTCTCTGCATAAGGTCCGTTTAAACGGACACCCTACATCTCGGCCTTAAAAAACAAAATGCTCCGAATTTGTGGTTTTTCTTTTAAATGAGGGGTATAATTTCAAAACTCTTCTATTCCACTTTTTTTCAAAAATGAGTTAAGTATGAGAAAGTGTTCTTTAGAAAGGCCTAAATCTGAGGCTAAAATAAAATTTATCAAAACTTGTTATTTCCTATACTTTTGAGTACTTAAAAAGTGAAGTTGTTTTCAAAACTACGGTATTCCACCCAGTCGTTTAATTCAAAACTCATTTATTCCCATACAAACCAAATTCTGCACCAAAACTCTTCTTTTCCTATGCGAATCAAAGTCGCCGCTTTCAAAACTCGTGTATTCCAATGACATTGAAGAAGGCGGGAATCTTTGTTATTTTGAGAGTATTCATGGATTAAACTATAGGTCTGTTCCCGTATTTTCTGCACTAAAATTTGTAAATTCTCAAATTTCAAGGAGTGGGGGTAAAAATCTGTCAGAAAGAGGGAAAAGTGTGCAAAAGTACAGGAATGCCTTAACAACAAAAAACAAAAACTTTATGCCGTTTGACAGATTTGACAGTTTCATAAAGCTGCCCAAAGAAATTTCTTACTGTCTTGTTAGCGCTCTCTTCTGTCGAAAACAATAAAAAATCTTCGTACGTGAACAGGATTTGACTGATTTTCGTAGTTTGGCGTACTTTTGCGTATGACAGAAGGGGTTTGACCACCAATGATACCTGGACTACTATAGAATTAAATTGAAACTGTGCCAAATTTAACGAGAAGTGCAAAATGCAATTAACTAAATAAAAAACAAGTACTTGACGCCTGACGACCCGTTCAGATTGAAAATTGAGTAAGGCGCCGATAAACCTTGATCCACACCTGTGCGGATTGAACAATACTTTGTTTCGGTTAAAATTACTTTGCAGATACGACGCGCACGTATACACATATATCACATATCTGGGTATATTTGGCCGGGTTAATCAATACAAAAATAAACAAAAAATAAAAAGTAAACAAAAAAAAAAACGCTTTTAATTAAATGGCGCTGCACAAACTCCTACAGACTATATGTAGAGATGCTATTGGATATGGGCTCGCAGTGGTATAGAGATTGCTTTAACGATTTCGATTTTATTCGGGTACATTTTTAAAATTCATTACCGCTGTCTGCAGAGGCGTATATTTTCCTTGGAAGGGGTGGTTCAAAATGTTTTATGAAATATTATGTTGATACACAAATGTATGTAGATACATATGTATTTGATTGCATTGTAGCTGTGATTTTAATTTTGTTAAAATTGTTACACGACAACACTGACCTTCCCTCTCTCAGCTTAAAAGGCAAAATAGAAAAAGATAATTCAACGCGTGGCAGTGATGGGACTTCTACCACATAAGTGGTATTTCTACCACTTTTTACAATGTTGGAAATTTTACCAACCTTAACTCTAAATCTACCACTTTTTATCCATCGCTTATCATAATATGTATTTTCAACTCACAGTTTTCACATACACTACACATTTTTCCATTAATATTGAAGATCTTAATGCTGAGTGGAGGAAATTGATAGGCGAATGGAAAACATATAACAAAAAATTTAACGACTAATGACATTGGAATTCAATTCGAAATATTAATTGGTGGCTAAGGCGGGACGCATATTTAAATTTACGTTTAAAAAATATGTTTTTTTAGTTTTTTTTAAGGATTAAAAATTCTCAATAAATTAATATACGTGAGAGTTATAACGTATTTATTCAATTTACTTGCTTCAGTCTTCAGAGATTACAATAATACAATGTAAAGTATGTGCCAAAAATTATTATTTCCATTCTTAACTAAACTTCCAAAGTTTGTGTTGGCGTGATCGGCGCAAAAATTTTGTACACATGTTTTCTAGATACCAGTGAAGGGACTTCTCAACCCATACAAGAATTTCGGCATGATCGAAGATCATTTTGTAAACAAAACCTAAACTTCAAACAACAATAACTGATCTTTCAAAGTCAAGGATTAATAATTATAAACTGCAAGTCACATTACATAAAGTGATAAATGCCGATCTTACTTATCATTTGAGGAAGAAGTTATTATTGGGCCCTTACTCTATTGCTACTGTCTTCATAATTAAGAGTTTCGTCACTTGGAAAATAAATATGGGTGAGATCATCATCCAAACCAATGAATTCCACTATACATACTATACTTAGATTCCCCACACCAACGCACTTAAGAGCAAACGCAAAACGTAAATTCATATCATCTTGGCACGCAGTAGTAGTTGGCGATGTGAGAAATTGCGAATGCTATCTTTATCAATCCATAATGAGTTGTCATCGTAGCCAGCGTTATATGAGATATGGAGAGAATTTTCTACGAAAGTAACATGATGAAACATATCGCAACGTTCGATTTATAGATGGTTTCGACTTACAGAGAGTCGACTTACGGAGTGTAAAATGTGGGGAAATTGAAATCTTGGGTCTAAGTTCTGAAACATTTGTTCGAGTTATAAAAAATTCAACTTAAGGAGGTTCGACTTATGGAGGTTTGACTGTATTTCAGTCGGGAGCAGTTTTAGGTCCCTTTTCTTGGATGCGTCAGAGAACAGTGTAAATATGTATACATTTCCAGCACATTTTTGACCACTCATTTGGTTTTGGTATGAGTACAGGAGATCTTCTTCCTGTCGAAAGGCTTACGTCAGTCCATCAATCTGAAACTATGATTGTGGAAAATAGTATGGTGAAACATAATCTTCGCAGGCTTTTTTCTCAGAGACTATTTGACGTAGACTATTGAAATTTAAAACAGTAGTAGCAATTAGTGGCCTTTGGGGGGCTAGTTTTTCTATATTTTGATAAAATGAGCCAGTTATTCAAAATGCAAAACTTTTGTGTTCACTTTTCTACCAACTACCTGCCACCATTATTCATTTCCCAAGTCCCATTTCTGTCGTGGACGTCATTCCCAAGTTTATTTTTTATTAAATTTGTAATTAAAGCAGTAAACACATTGTAAAGAAAATTGTTATTTTTTTTTTATTATTAGGTGTAGGTACAGTAAAACCCGGATAAATGCATTAGCAGAATTGTTCAATACTTCGAGGTCCAGGATATGTAGCCACGAAAACCCGCTTAGCTGCTCAGAGGTACTTATTCACGAACAAGACAAGTCCGCGAAAAGGCGAAAGATCTTCACAATCGAAAAGTGACAGCCAAGAGAAAACGTCAAAGTCTTACTAGAGTACTAGAACTCACTCCATTATGTACTAGATTAAGTTTATTAGGGACCTTTCGTTTTGTTTCGGTTCTATGGCTTCATTAAAAAAGGGAATATATGTATATGATGAAAGAAAGGGAAACAATGAGTACTTAAACGGTGAATGCAGTTAAGCGATATGGGAATTTTAACAAGAATATTACTTTATAAACATAGGGTTTCAAAAGATACATGATGAGATGCAAGTTTTGCACTTAAGAGGGTGGTTCTTAACCGAGTTTCACTGTATTCAAATTTATTTTCCTACTTCAAGGGCTGCCGTTGGCATTTAAGTTTCAACCAAAGGCAATTAAATAGCTTTTTTATGTCCTTTAGATGGCGTTATGATGCTTCGGCTTAGCAGACAATAACTTGCGACAACTTGTTGACCTCCAAGTTTATAGTAGTGTCTCCGCTTATAGTGTCTTTATTTTATATCCTGAAATCCCCTTGTTTATGTGAGGATTCCAAGTTACTATTTCCGCAATAATAAGTTCTATAAAAACAGATACAATAACAGAATAAATTAAATAAAATTTTCTTAAGTTATCGCACTTATTCTCGTATGTATCTAGGTGTATGCATGTGACTGCGTGAGCTCGAGTTCACAAACCAAATAAGAATTCGCGCGCGAAAACGAGAGTTCGTGTGTAAACGCTGAACTCCAAGTAAATTACTTTCATTTCCAGCTCATTGCCACTTCGTTCACCGCAGCAGGGTGTGAGTGAGTACAAAAACAACAAAACTACACAAGGTTAACAGGGCCTTATAAAAAGACAACGAATGGATACGGATACGGAGACCAACAGAAAGAAGCAAAAAAGATAAACAAAAAAATTGGCAAAAACGTACAAACAGAGTATTGTGTAAATGTGCACTTGAGCAGATTATCTAAATCTCTGGCAAAATCCCTGTTGACATTGAAAATTACAAAACGTGCCGTGCCGCCAAAATACAAATCAGCAGATAAATGAATTTCAACAGGAGGCATCTTTTGTTTTTTTTTTTTTTCTTCGCGGTTTTCTCCACGGTCTTCTCTATCTCTGGGCTTTCTTTCTGTTAACTGTTTTTGTCATTTGTCTCATTATTTTTTATCTTTGAAGATATTCAATTTACTAAGATATAGATACATAGCTACCTGTGAGTATATTTTTCAATTCAAAAGATAGTTTTTAAAGAGGTCGCTAACGGTTTGAAAAATACCATTAACAAAACACGTTATTCATAACGCTAAATAAGAGTCCTCGTGTTTTTTTTTTACTATAATTGTGGAAATTATTCATACTGCGATTGTTTCCGAATGCCAATTGCAGTGCAAACACAATCTTAGTCACATCAGACATTGCTATGCAATCCCCTTAGATTTGAGATATACATTTAGTTTGCTCGTCTATTAATGGCCGAATTTCGAAAAAAAAAACACATAACGTGACAATCTGGTCCATGATCAACTGCAGTACCTACTATGACTGTCATAAACATTTGCATGCCATCACATGTTGTGCCATTTATCCAAAATCCCGAAAAATTACATGAAATACTAAATTTGCGCAATTTTTTCATTTTATATAAATTTTCGGGATTTCGTTTTCGGTACTTTTTTTTTAAAAAAAGGAAAGTAGACAAATGTTTGTCCATTCCCGTTGGCATTAGTATTGGAATATTTTACAATTTGCAGTGTGCATTGCGTTGCGTTGCGTTGATTTCATTCAGTGTGATATGTAGCTGATAGATTAGATTTAAGTTTTAGTTAACTCATTTTAGTTTCACAGATTGGCATATACTGATCGCTCTTTTAGATTAGGAGCAAATCCGTGTGAAAAGATGAACTTACCATATATCAAAAATAACTTTCGGTGAAAACAAAAGAATGAGAAAAAGATTCACGCGAACTTAACGAGCGTTCTGAAAAAAGTTTTTAATTTGAATTGCTTTCGAAATGAACTTGTATTAGATATTTTGCCAGAGATCGTTTCTTAAATGTTTTTTGTCAAAAAAAAACTTGAACTGTTATGTTTTGTTTATTTGAAGTTTGTTATTTTATTTAATACCTATGATAAATTTTTTTCTAATTTTTTCTCATAGTACAAACAAATTTTTATTTTGACTTTCGGGATTTTGGTCTTTCGGGATTTCGGATTTTCGAGATTTTGGATTTTCGGGGTTTTGGTTCTTGGGATTCTGTCCGACGCAAGTTGTCTGCACGGTTTAAAAGTGGTGATTTCGACTTGAAAGACAAGCAACTGCCTGGACAACCTTAAAAGATGGAAGATGAAGAATTGGAGGAATCTTATTAATATACTAGTTGAACCCATGCTCGCCTTGCTTCGCATTCTAAGGGTTTTCTTATGCATACAAATATGCAATTTCAGTGGGAGCGTAGAAACATCAAAGTATTTATCTAAGTCCACAAAATTGTTTAGTAAATTTTGTTGATTAACAGCGTTTTATCAAAAACGTTTCAATGTGTAACTTTCAGCCCCTAACTGTAGATTTCATAGTTCTCAAAAACCGCACCGCCCCGTAGCCCGTCAACACTTCCGCCTCCACCAGATGTCATTGCAAAATTGTTACTCTAGGGCGGGTGCCATTACATTATTTAGGCGGGCTCAAGTTTCTTAGAAGAATAGTAGGTACATCCACTTTTAGTTTAGGCAGCGAAAGCGAGCGTTTAAAAATTCGACCAGATATCTGGTTGTTACTTCTTGGTCCACAACCCGGGTGATTGAAATACATTCTGCACTTTGACCATCAGCAGGTGAAAATATCTCGCTGTTAATTGCTGGAGCTTAATCATTCCGAGGCAACAAAATAGCTCACTCACAAAGCTAAGAATTCTTACTTTTTTTTACTTGTGATATATCACTTTAAACCACCAATTTTAAATAACAAATCAGAGAAATGTTGTGCGTTCGGATGTGCCTCGTGGCACTACTGATAACGTTTGCCTAAAGTCACGGCAAAATAGCACTGTTAACCAAACATCTCAGATGACTTCCACATAGCAAATACATATGTGCATACATATATGAACCAAAATTAACTCTTAAAACAACAGAAGTTCACTTTGGGTAGAATAATTGTTTTTGATCGTGTTTTTTTAAATTTATTAATAATATTTATGAACTGAAAATGCAATTCACTGCTCTAGAAAATTCTCCTGACACCACATTTGTTAAGATTGGTTGAGTGTGGGAGCCGCAAATGGTGATTATGATTGTCGCACATTGAAGTACAAAGCATATGATCATGTTAGAGCGCGCACATGTACTCACACACACACTATTGCAACGATACCCACTGCTACACGACTGCTGGCGGTGGAATCCGCTGAAGGAAAATTGTGGGCGATGTTTTGAATAATTGTTTTGAACATTGCTCAGCTTCAGGATAACGCAGGAGGATGTTATATATCTCAAATGAATCAGCGACAGATTTACTAATTTCACCTATGTTTTTGATTTTCAATCCGATAAGCCATTATTGAGTTAGGGCTGTATAATGATAATATTCCTCTCCGATATACAGTTATTTTGACTACTATGTAAGACCCAGTAGGCTGAGCAAAAAATTACATAGCTTGTGATCATCCCGGGTACTTAAGAAGCATTTCAAAAAAAAAGTTTCATCGAAATCTGTCCAGCGGTTTTCACGCCATTAGGTAACCAACATATAGATAGATAGATAAATCTCAGTGAGACGCTCTTACCTGTCAATCTTACGATTAGATAAACACAACAACTAATGCACACAATGAAGTAAAACTTCGTATTCCAGTTTATTAACATCCTGTGCCTATTATTGACCGATTTTTAAATTAATTTATTCGCAAAATTCTTAAAATTAATGCAAGAGTAAAAATACTCTAACAAATGTCACTTATTCAAACTACAAATACTTAGAATCCACACTTGTGGATTGTATATATTGATAGACTGCAAAACTTGGGGTGCGTTCGCACTGTCTTTGATTCTTCGAACAAAATGACAATGTATGTATTGTAAGTAACACTATATTTTTTAGACACGGGCGAAGCCGGGCGGGACAGCTAGTTGCTCAATAAAGACCCATGTCAAATAATCCAAGAATTGTCTGAAACGTTGGGAGTTGACTTGTCAACGGCAGGAAAACGCCAAAACCCACGCACTGAGCGTTTGAGCAACGAGCAACGCAACATTTTTTTTTTTGTCGCTTGCTTGTACTTTTGATATTTTGTGGCTCGATATGTACATATGTGTATCTTTTTTTAAGAATTTATTTTACTGCATGTTGAATTTGGAGAAGGGAAAGCGTTTCACATTTTCGTCTGATTAAAACATATGAAATCGTAGGGTTGTGGCCACGTAGTTCCTGAGCGATGAGCGATTTTTGTAAGCGACAGAGCCTTTTTTTTTTATCGCTGAGCGACGAAGTCAGAAAATTGATCAAATAAGCTTGGAATGTTTTATTTCATAGATTATAAACATAAAATTATTACAAATATTATTATGGTAATGTCATACGGTCTGAATATTCGCGAAGTTTTTTTTATAAAAATTATGAAATTCATGGTAATCTGAATCCTCGAGTTGTAGGGTATAGAATTTCTGTTCATGGTCATTGCACTCTTCATCATTTTTATTCAGTACAACTGTATAAGTATAAGACTTTATAATGACATTTTCACTACTAATCGTTCGAGCGACGAGACGCTCAATAATAAAAGACCACTCGTCGCTCAGACTTGTCGCTCTAACGCTCAGTCGCTCGTCGCTCAGGGTGTCTTATATTTTTGCGCGAATGGAAGCGACCTACAGTATTTTTTGATGTCTCCAAACGGCGAGTTGAGGACCTCCTTCCTTATGATAAAAGTTACTCTTGAATGACTGTTAGACATTCGGAAGAGGTGGCATCGTGAACAAATTTTTTGATGTTTGCTGGGATTGAACCCGGATAGCAGTCCAACGAACTAACCACTATGCCACGGCGGATATACTTAGATTAACTTATATTATCTGCATCGATTTATAACAATTTTTTCAGTTGCTTCAATAAAACAAAGAAAGAGATACGCGTTAAAACATCTTCAAGTCCAAAAAGTCATGGAAAGGCCAGGGAGTACTACATAAGTCAATTATGGTAATATGAACCATGCGAGGTCATATGTATACAAAATTGATTCAGCACTGAATACAGCCTATAAGCATTGCGACATTGTTATTGTAAATTGTAAATAAATCTTACTCACTCTTCATCCGTCTATCTCGGTAGGTACTCTATAATAAATTTGTTTACCTGAAAAAAAAAGAAGAAAACAATTATTATTATTATTATTACTTTTAAGCAGCCTTAAGATGATTTATTTGCTCCGATTGAAGTAGCAAGAGGCATAATAGCAATGAAAAAAAAAAACTATAAAATAAGATAAACTACTTGAAACTTGGGCTCCTCGAATGAAAGTCATCTCTTCAAACACCGGACTGACCTCGTTTACAAAGTTAGCGCTGCCATCATCATCCGCCACAGCAACAACAACAACAACATGAAAATTAGGGCAAAATGCATCACAGCTTCATTAAGGAAATGTATTTATCTTTATCTTTAAAGACCACAACAACAACAATGAGATACCAAAGATACCCAAAAGATACCATGACGCAGCAGCCAGCGGTAGAAGCTGCAAACAGAAAAACGAAGAAAAAACTTGCACAAGCTCACACCTCAATCGCCGTTGTTGCCAATTTTGATTACGGACCCAACACAGTTATGGAGCGGTATCCAGCCGTTGTCAGCCTACAAAAAAAAAAAGTGTACCGTACCATATCGCTGACACACACCTTAACAGGTGTTAATCATGTCAATTCGAGTCGACAATGTTTACCCCCCCCCCCCGCAGCTCCGCATGTCTTCTTTTCTTTCTCCTTTATTTGTCCAATTTCTTCGAAACTGTCTCCTGCATTTGGACATTTGGTCAAATAGGAGTACCTACTTTGCACACGGATTGCAAATATTTACATGTCTTCTATTTACCTGATACGAGTAGATACATCGATCTGTATGGTTGTAGATACATTCACTATGTGGTTAAGCTGGAATTGAAAAATCTATCTATTTTTGTATTTAATGTCATCTCAAAGTCATATTTCTCTTTCGATAAGCTGCGATGGTGATTCTCAAGCTCCCAATCTGGTTTGTGCTGCTTCTGCAGTTAGCGTATCTAGATACTCGTTCTTTCCCATTTCAATGTGTTTACGTGTATGTACACATGTGGTTTGGGATTAGTGTTGACGTTAATCGTCACCTCTCAATCGCATTGACGATGTATCTTTTTCTTCTCGTGTCATAAGACAGATCGTATGGCGAGAGATACAGATACTGTATCTATAGAGGAGGCCGATATCTCATTCGGACAAAACAAGTGGAATTCTTAACTTTTTCTCTGCACCCAGCAGTTGCGTGAGTTGTGGTTAAATGAAAAGAAAGTCAAATCGGTTTTTGTTTTCTTTTGTCGACGAAAATGTTGCTTTTCTTTGTGTAAACTTGTTTTTTTTTTTTTATTAAGGAACCAAACCAATGTCAGACTTTTTGTTGTTGTTTCAGATTTTTTTTTCTATTGCTAGGTTATGATGATGGAATCGCTTTAGTTTATTTGAATGAAGAGATACTAGAGGTAGACGCACATTTGAACAAATAATCTTATGGAGCAGGGGTCGTGAACGTGATGTCAAGGTGAAGACGACGACGAATGTTAGTTTGTTGTTATAATGGTATTGGGTAAGAAATTCAACAATGTTATTTCGGCTCCGAAGGCCCATCTAGAGAGTATACACATGTGGGTAGATGGAGACAGATATTTGTAAGTGGATACGGGTAAAAATAACATAAATACTCACATTGCACGTCTGTTGACTGATTGCGATAGAAAAACAAAAATAGAAAAACACAGTCAATCGGACATGAGTACTGACGGCACGTGACTTATCCCAATACAGTTGTATTTAGTATCTATTCCAACAGATCAGAGTGACCAGTAAAGCTGGTTTTAATTTTAATTAATTTCATTGGATTGTGATGTTTTTGAAAATATGGCGAACGCTGTTGCGGTTGTGTGAGAAGACATTTTGAATTGAACACGCTTCAGTGTGAGCTAAGTTCTGATGACTGGACTCAAAATCTTAGCACTCGCGTTTCTACATACTTCTACACGCATCTGCCCTTTTATTTCATCGTCTAGACGCGATTTCTCAAGAGAACAAATGCTTTTTGTAAGCATTCTTAAAAGCAAAATGTTTTTGATTTTCTAAGGAATTATCCTGCCTCAAGTCTGATACTGCGACCTTAAACATCTTTTGTGTCTTAGGATTTTATTACTCAAAGAGGCAAACCATCTTTGTGATAAAGGCCAGTTTGTCCTTGGTTCATGCATTTTTTAAATCATAAGGTCTGAGGAATTCTTTTTGCAGAGTAAGCCGCCTGATCCCGAAAAGAGCCGAGCATTCACAACGGATGGAAGTTTTTTCAGTTGTTCGTAATTGCCAGGAGAAGGTTCTTACGAAATGTATGGAATTTTGTGTGCAATTGTTCCGGAATGGCTTTTGGAATGGAAAAAATAAAATTCTTAGTGAAAAACACGGAAATCCCGGAAAAACGCGAAAAATTTTAATTTTTTTTCCGCGAAATTTTTGCATTTTATCACATGATTTGATGTAAAGGTGGAAAATTCGTTGTGAAGCTTGGAAATTTTCGGATAATTGTGAAATTCATTGCGATAAAAGACGTTTTGCGTTCATTTTGGGTGGAGAAGTAAACGAGATAAATAATAGATGGCGCTGTGCTGCGATCAATGCCACAACCCGATAGATGGCGTTATACGTTGACTCAGGCTGTGCGCAATTTGACAGGTATCCTTTTCACATTGTCATTTTCTATTGAGCAAATGTGCTGTTATTATTGCTGCAATTCATTCGAGTTGTGCGGACTATTTCACTGATTCCGGATGGTCGTATATCGCGCATCACATCCGCAAACGGTACAAACATTACGATCAATTGAAATCCAATGCGATATTGAGTTATTTTGAATAGGATTAGTCAAAAACGAATGTGGGAGAGTTATTTGCTTGACTAATGCCTCCTATTAGACGATCAAACCTTGGACGACGTACACGAGATGATTTGGTGGGGCTATGATATTGCTCTCCGGAGATTTTCGTCAAACGCTTCCCGTCGTCATTCCGAAATCTACTGCTGCCGATGAACTTAATGCATGCCTGAAATCGTCGTCTTTGTGGCGGCATGTCAAGAAGTTGAAATTTACCACGAACATGAGAGTCGCATTGCAGAACGACCCCTCGGCTGCTGAATTCTCGGGACAACTGCTGGCGCTTGGCAATGGCCAAATTCCTGCTGATGTTTCGACTGGATTCATATCGTTCCCGGGAAATTTTTACGAGTTTACATCGTCAAAGGAGGAACTCATCACCAAAGTGTTCCCCGGCATTGCACAAAATTATAAAAATCTCGCTTGGATTAGTGAACGGATAGACAGACAGACAGATAGACACAAAGGTAGATAGATACACAGTTAGATAGACAGACAGACACACAGATAGAAAAACAGACAGATATATAGATGATAGATAGATAGACAAACAGACAGACAGACATACAGAGAGACATTTCATTTTGATTTTTGTACATTTATGAAATTAATTCATTTTGAGTATTAATTTTACCTTAATAAAAAAACAGAATTTAATTCAGCTTATAAGTTGACACAACATTTATTAATATTGAGGAGGTACGAAGTTCGCCGGGTCAGCTAGTACTCAATAAAATCTAAAGACTGGCCTGCATCTGCGTTACTGGAGCTATGCAAACCACCCCCACCGCTGCGCTGGAAACAATGTTAAACGTGCTTCCGTTGAACATTTATGATAGAGACGTAGCGGCAAAAATGGCGATGCGACTTAAAGAAACCTCACAGTGGGATTCTTCTAACTAAGGGCACGCCAGAATACTCTCAATGAATAATATAAATACAGGAATAACGGACTATATGACTCCGTTTCTAGATTTCAATATACATATGATGTAGGACTAATAGGGGGGTACACATGATACGACCGATCTGACGGACTTGGTCTGTCCGGCCAAGTCTGACGTGTGTGTACGCTCGAAACGACCGCCGGACGGACATGTCGGATGGTTTTCAAATTTTTTTGATATTTTGGTGGCCGGACGGACATATCTGATAATGTGTACACTTGAGCAATTTTCATTTCTGAAATGTATTTCAAGCGGTGTGGTTGTTGGCGGAGAATTAATAATGGCTGTATATGGAAATTTTGAATTTTGGAGAAAAAAAAAAAAGGAAATATAAAAAATTCTGATCGTCTGGAGAATTCAATCTTATAATTCTGTAAGCAAATTAATATAAAAAAAACTTTCTTAGCTTTTTCATCAATTCCTGTACCCAAATTCGATTCCTTTTTCTTTCTTTTCTCTCTTAGATTTTTTCTTTAAAATTTTATCAATCATAAGCGCTGCTCTCAGTACGTCCGACATCTTTCAAATCCACTTGCAAAGTGAGGTCGGACAACATGTCGGACAATGTGTACACAAACGACATCGGTCTGTCAGACATCCATCCGACCAGGTCCGTCAGATCGGTCGTATCGTGTGTACCCCCCTAATATTCCCAGCCTGATGGATGGAATGGATAGGAAATATTTGCCTATATCAATAAAATATGGGAATTTGTCTAACTCTCAAAATGCCTCCAAGAGTACCGATAAAAATCGGCTCATGTGGCAACACAATGAACCAACTTTGGTCTAAATGAATTCTACCGAATACGGTGGATAGCCAAATAACCTTACCTAAGGTCTGGACAGAACTATGAAATGGAACTGGACTTAGTTAACGATTCAACTATGAGACCCTGCGTCCTTGAGTTCTTTACATTCATCAATGACAATTAAATTAAATTAATGAAATTTAAAAAATTAAAATAAATAAAAATATGATAAGTCAATGATGAAATGATGACCATGTTTACATCAACAACACTGCCAATGCAAGTGGATAAGTGGTTGCTGCATTATGATGACTCTGTTTTGTATCTTTTCGAATTTTAATCGTTACTTTTCATCATCATCATTATCATCGCCAACCGCAATTCAATGTGAATCGGTAAAAGTCATGAACAGATTATATAACCGGATTAAATTAATCAACACATGTACATATGTACATATGTAGTACTCATGTGTATTTATGTATATGCAGTGTTAAGTTGTTGCCCCCCTCCCTTTGTTTCATGGTAGATTAAAGTATTTTCAGCTTTTAAATGTCTGCACCACAGGATGTGACCACAAAGTGATGTTTTTTTTTTTGTGTTTCATTTCAGTTTCCCCAGTTTTCACGGTTTTTTTAAGCAGCTTTTGTTGCTGCAATTTTCACAGTTGAAATGTCAAATTAAAATTATTGCCAAATTCAATTGTCTGTTGCATGTTTATCTGAATGGGTTTTGCATGTATCTATACAATGTAATGGCAATTGTTTCCATTATTTCATATAAAAAAACAAAACAAAACAAAAAAACATTGTCACACGGTCAAAGAATATGTGTGTGGATAGAGTGTAACCCGCATGGCATTTCAATAAGCCAGGGAAAATAAATATAAAAACCATTCGTTCACACAGCCCTCATTATGGGAGGTTTCATGTTTAGGTTGCTTAACGCGCACGCCACCATGTCATCGTCACTATGAGCTCATAAGACTCTAAAAAAAAAAATTGCACAAAAGAAAAAAAAAACATTTAAATAAATTCAAAATAGTCCATTTTGTCCAACCGTAGTATTACGTTAGTTTATTTAATCATTATTTACCGCACACACCTGGCTCCCCCATTAAACGTGCGTTTTGAGTGTTAAAAAAAATTAAAATTGTTTGGGGGGGTAAAAGTTTTCACCGGCATTTGCATCTATTGTGGCGCTGTAAAATTATGTTTTCCCAAACGGAAATTACTTATTACAATTGCCGCGCACGCATTTCGCTGATGAAAAGATTCGAATCTTTGCTGTTGGAAATTTTCTTTCCTGTTTTTCGGTGTCGTTTATGACTCGAGGGCAGGCAGTTTAATTGACTCGCCGATGATAGATTCGAAGTTGTCTGAGGAAGTTATAAAGATTAGACCGCAGCGCGCAATCAAGAAAGTTCATTAAATTTTCTTTCTCAATCCATTTGGCGGTGCGGAGTGATGGCGTGCGCGGAGGTGAATTATTAAATCCGAAATTGTTGGATTAGAAAGGTTAAAGTGTCATTTATGTGGGAGTTGTGTTTGAGATATGGAAGTGTTTCTTCACATTTTGATCGATACAGTGATTTCGGTGCATTTTGTTATGAAATCGAAACTGAAATCGCTTATTACAGAGATCTGGAGATTTAAAAAGAAGCAAAGAATCATCCAGCGAAATTATGTTTTTTAATTGAGATACATAACTTGAATCAAACATAATTGTTTCAATTAGCCTGTAAACCTTTTAACCAGTGTCACCCTGTATGCACCTATAGGGATTTATGAGTTTTTATTTTAAACGGTGGTAGGTGAAAATCTTGAAAGACAGTAAATGAATAAAATCAAACTGAACTAAACCCTAAAAGCACCTTCCTTCTGCTTTAGTTTTTCTACCTTGTACAACAAGCCTTTCTACCAGACAGATCTGACCTAGACTGGATCCAAACTGCTCTAACTATACCTTTTGTCCCCAAAAATACCGATTTTTGATTTTGCAATATAGGACACTGCCTTATAGCATGCAACTAGGCTTGGCATCCTTTCAAAAAAATGTGCAAAGATGAAGAAGATGAAGAGAGCCTCTAGTTTCTTCATCCCCAGCTCTTACTTTAGTGACGTACTTAGCACAAAAAGAGGCTGGAAGCTTAGCTTGCTTTATACAAAGCTCTAATGAGTAGCGGTAATAAACATTCCTAAGATACCACAATGAACATCTATAGCCCTACGTGCAGTGGCGGATTATCCCTAAGGCAAACTGGGCAATTGCAATTGGTTACAAGGGCCGCCTGCCCGAAGTTGTTTACAAAGAGACACACGCGCGAAACTCTTGAAAAATAACCAAAACAAATTGAAAAGATTCTTCAATTCTAGAGATACGGAATCGTGTCTTACCTTCTTGATGCTTACTACAACGCCTAAACATACATACGTATGTAACTATACCATAGTATGCAACACCCTCGGACACACGCGCGCTGGTCAGCTCGAGCAGATGATTGTAAAAGTATGAAGGAATCATTACCAGAAATTTACAATGCTTTGAAAGCTTTCGAGAGTAATCCCGAGCAGAAGCGTCCTGCTGTTTATATAGCTAAAGGCATACGGTTGAAATTAGAACGACTAGCAACTGCATTCATGATCGTGTTTTGGGGTTTTATTTTGGTTCATGTCAACAAAACCAACAAAAAATTACAGACCGTTGATATTGATATGTGTACAGTTATACAAATGTATGACATGGAAAGGGAAAACCAGAAATACGAACAGCAAGCCTTAGAACTTTTATTAGTCAAGGAATATGAGGACACAAAGAGGATTCGAAAGAGGAAGGTCACTCACTCAGAAATAAAAAAACATTGTTGAAATAAGAATTTTCGATTGTTAAAAAATTGTAACCTGAAAATTGTTGCCAGGAACACTAGTTCTTGTGGCAACAAATATATTTTTAGAATATTTGGTTTGAAGTTGTTGTATCAAGAATCTCATACTCAGGATAAATATTTGTAAGTGTTAACATATTATCAAAAGCGTAAAATTGTTAGATTAAAAAGAAAAGTGTTTTATCAAGTATTTTATTTTTAAAAATATTTCTATTTGAGATTGGATACTCGAATCAAAAATGTTTTTTTTTTGAAACAACAATCTCAATTCTTAACTTTTCTAAACGATATTAAAAAATGGATACTCTCCTTAGATTATTCAGCCTTGAATAGTTTTTTCACTAATTAATATTGATCATTGTTGAAGTGTATACCTTGTCATTATACGTGTTTATTCTTGTCATTTAAAATATTTCTCTTTTTGTATTTTAAAAATATTTCTCTTTTGTTCTTTTTTGTAACTCCCCACACACTTTTTATAAAATTTGCATAGTACATTCGACACTTGTCATTTGGACAATAGATTGTACTTAACTAATTCATAGCTAGTACTATATCACTTTGAATTTGTAAATCAATTTTGTACACTAACATGAAATAAAGCGTTTAATTAATAAAAATAATAAAATAAAATAATAATAAAAATTCTTTTCATAACAATATCATACGTAAGGCAGAAGAAATACATTGTTGTTTGACAATAACTGCTGAGAATGTCTGGCCTAACAATTTGTTCTCCATCCAAATATTTTCAACCGTTGACTTATTAACAATTAAAAAAGTTGCATCAAAAAAAAAATGCTTGGTGGAAAGAATTCTTCTTCACATTGGTGTTTAAGAATTATATTATCAAATCAAAAATTAATTCTTCAGGCAACAAAATAAATTCTTGAATTCTCAACAAATCATATCTTCGTGCAACAATTTGTTGTCGAGTTAAGAATGAATTATTCTTGTCGTCGGAAATTATAACTACTTTTCATTGCGTTTTCTTACATTGCGTTGTGAATTTTTCGTGAGTGTAGACCAGTAAAAGAGTGAATTTTAAATAATAAGAACTTAAAATCAAAAATGCAAATTCAAAGGATAACTTTGAATATCCTAGCAGCCACTACAAATTGGTAAGTGATAACTTTCAAACCGTCTTATTGCAATGATTGATAATTTTTCCTTATTTTAATAGGCCTTTGCAGATTCAATTCATTTAAATCGGTGGAGGAGTGGAACACAGCGATCGATATGGAACCAGTGCAAGTCTTAACTACAATCACCAGATCGGAAATAATTTCGAAGCTTATGGCGAAGCTGCCTGCAACTTTAGGCACAACGATAATAGTGGCATGGTTGGTTTGAGGTATTTGTTTTTGTACACATACATATATGATAATAAAACTTAAAATAAAATTATTAAAACGAGTGTGGTCATTTTTGAATTTTTTAATTATAAGCTCTTGATTTTCAGTCTTAGCAAGAAATAATTTTTTTTTAAATTTTTTTAAAATTCCAACCCAGGGTAAGTATTTTTGACATTGTTAACATTGGTTAACATTGATTTCCTTGAAGCAAAAATTTACATTATTCTCAATTTCTGCCAAAAATAAATTTCTTAAGACAACAATTCACGTTTTTAAATTCTTAACTATTCTTTATTCTTGTTGCAACTATTTTATTGTTAATTCTTTTTAACAAGACCTCATTTGGCACAAAAATGTAAGTTCTTAAATGTAAATTTTTTGTTTCTTGATGTAAGAACTTTTATTCTTACGTAGTACTTAACAGCGAGAATTTTTGAACTAACAATTATTGTTGTTGAGCAGATTTTAACCAACGTTTATTCTTGTGACAAAGTATAAAATTGTTGTGATTACAACTTTTTTTTTCTGAGTGCTCCAGATAAATCTGCCGAAGATATTACTCCTTTATTACCTGGTCGGGAAACATTTAAAGTGACATGTTATCTAGTTATTATAGATAGACTTGTGGCTGAACTTCAAAAGAGAAGAGAATCGTACAGCAATTTAAATAGCAACATTTAATTGCATTGTACGATATGTTTTTGGATTACGTAAATTTGATCGAGTTTCGCTATATTCCAGGTAACTATATAACATGACCTTTGATCACCTACTACAGTTTCGAACTCTTAGCCTTTTCTCGGACATTCTCTTATCACATCAACCTGCTTATATCTTTGAAAAAATAAGATTCGCCTCATCAAACAGATCTGCCCAATTGATTCCCCCCCGGCACTCTTGTTTAATATTTGAGCGACAGTTTTTTATTCACGCCACACGGTTGCCCTTGCCCCGCTCTCTCAGAAGGATAACTAACACAACTAAACTTAAAAATGAACTCAGAACGTATCTATGTTAAATCCTTGAAATTTGGATCCATTTTTTTTTTTTTGATTTGCTTGATTTGCTCGAGTTGCTACTATATTTTTTTTTCACACATACGACGCTTCACACGTCCGTTTCCAGAACACCGCCCCCATAATTTCAGGTAGGAGCTCCAATATGGATTTTTTTCAAGAGGTTTCACCAGGAGGCATAATCCTCTATAATATACATATGTCTATTCCTGAAGTAAAACATAAATTCAATACAAAAATTCATAAATGCAACGACTTCTTAGTTACCTAAAAGTAAAAAAACCAAATGCAAATTCTTTTAAACGGTAAACAACAACCCGTTCAATGATACTAAACAATCAAAAACAAAAACAATCGAATACTAATCCGGGCCCCCATCGCCGGAGTCAGGTATGAAAAGTATGCATGCACACAAGTCAACCGATAGTCCAAAGTCCAAACGAGTGAATAAATCATTCATTCAAACTATCGGACTACTTGTTTCCATAGAGAAACATTCGACTTATTTTTTCATTTGAACAATTTTTTTTATTCGAATAGTTTTTTTATTCGATTGTTTTGTTTTGAATGAATGATTTCTGAAAAATAGTAATGAATGATTTTTCGATAGCTATCGAATAAATGAATATTTTGCAACTATCGAATAAGTGGATTGTTTTTATTCGATAGTTCCCATCACTAGCTCATGTAGCATTCTCTTCCAATTATACATTTTTTTTCGTCTATTGTTTTTATATTGTGTACCTACTTATCACTAAATTATAAGATATTATATCTTACTGTGTATAAGAAAGTCGTTATGAAATAATTAAATAAAATAAATAAATTTCGTTTTTAAGCAATTTGGCTGATTTGAACTCTGAAGAAGTTGAAAATAGAGTACCTATGCATTGTATTCTGATAATTTCGAAAAATGAATGCATCCATCTTCGCTCTTATTTAACAACTTTAGGTCGAGACGGAGTACTGCCCCGAACAACCAACGCAATTTTAAAGATTATAAGAAAAGAAGAACTTGAGACAATCTACCCCAATATAGATATAGCTTCCTGGAAGAGCAATGCTTTTTAACACAAGGACTGTGTTCCAATAGCTGTACTCTCTTGAAAGTGACTACCAGTTTTAATTGTAACCATATGTAAGCAATTCGTGAACATACGTTCTTCCACCACCACCACCATATCGCAAAGCAGTTGGGGAGGACAAAAGAAATGCTGGGTGCGGAACACCGAACTAAAGTGCAATCGGCTGCTGACATCGACTATAAACCTTTAAATTGTTGAAGTAACCGTAACACTTCTTATAAGATGCCCACTCGTAGTGAGTGCTCCAAAGAACACCTACACAGAGCTCTACCAAAACCGACAACAATAGCATTTGTGAATTGAGACGTTTTTAAGCCTTGACCTGTTTTTTTCATGCAGACAATGTGGCATTTGTAAAAGTCAGTTCAGTGGAATAGCTGCCATGCAGTGTTTCCTTTGAAAAATGTATTTATGTTGAGATTTTATGCCAACTAGATTGACCATCCCCTTCAAGACTATGAGTGCTTCCTCCACTAGAGTTCAGGGTAGGTAATTTTTAGAATTCAGTAAACCTAAGTGCCAGTGGATCCTTTGTTGAGAGGTCCTTTAAGCAGCTTTGTGTGACATACGAATATTTTTAATAGCTCCTCGTATCTCCTTTCTCTGTAAAAACAAGATAAAAGGACATTTGTTTGTTTTGGCCCAAAAAAAAAAAAACGCATGACTATAGCTGCTCACGAATGAAAGCGCAAATGTTTCGCAAGAAACTTTTACCTCTACCTGCCGACCCACTTAAAGGTAGTTCAATTCACCAAACTTTAATTAACAACAAAAGAAAGTCTCTCTTACCTTACTATCAGCTTTCGAGGGGAATTGCATTCTTCTTTTTTTTTGCTCAAAACAGACACCAACTGTTAATTTGCCAAAGATCGGATTAACGACTTTGCGTGAAAACTTTCAACTCCACCATTGGCGCGGCGCGTAAAAAATAAACAGAAAAAAAATGTTCCTCCACAAAGTTGGAAATTGATTGTTATCAACGAGCTGCTCGTTTGCAAATTACATATTTTTTGAAATACTAAAGGCACAATTGTATAGATGCAAAACTAGTAAATGAGTATCTTTGTATCTCCGGCTGCGTAGCGAGCAAACAATTTTCCCAAACCATGCTATGGGGGTACATTTAATGGAATTCGATACAAAGGTAAAATTCGCGACCGTTTGGTTCAGTTACAGTTTGTTTTTTTCCGATGCAAAATATATACATAGATACTTGTATCTATGGAGCTACGAGTACCTCCGTTCAGATGGAGTTCAGTGAAAGTTATCTCTGAAGGTAGACGATCCCTTGTGAATTAAAATTGAGTTAAAACAACAACAAACAAAACCTCCAGGTTAAAAGATGTAGATACAAAGCTGCATTCACCATATAATGCATCGTAGAGATACTATTACAACCAAAGAAAAAAAAAAATGGTAAAAGGATTAATTCAGCTGAACATGCAAAAAGAAAGGTACAAGCAATGAATAACTGGACCAAGTCAGAAAAAAAAGTGCGCGTTTACTACCCGCATTTAAAAAAAAAGTATCTATACAAGAAAGTATCTGTGGTAAATTACAATATGTATTTCTTTTCTTACTCCTCTATTCAGTCCGTTCCAGCTGATTAACTCAATGAATAGGTGAATGTTAAATGATGCCAAACAGAGGAAAAAACAGCAAAAAAAAAAGTATCTTTCAACATCTGCATCTGCAGAAACCGGTGCGGAGAGGCTTAGAATTTCGCACATAAATAAAAGAATGGCAGCCAATGTGTGCGGTTCGGTTACAAAAGAATCGATTCAGTATCCAACAGTTTCAGCGACGGCGGCGGCGGCGGCGACTGTCTATTTTAATAGCTGGAGGAGGTATGATGGAGGTTGCTTCTGTATGTCCCGCACCGCAAAGAACTCGTTGGCTTTTTATGCAAACGAGGAATATGTAAATTTGTGTTTTTACCTCTTTCTGGAAAAGGTTAGCTACCTACACGGTGGGTATTTAGATTGTATTTATATGCATCTATAGATTGTGTGAGAAAAAGTTGAAATACATTTCTATCCTCTGGATCGATATCTCTAACAGATAAATGCTCACCAGTGAGTTAATTCTTTTACCGGTCCTCTTTGATTGATACGAGAATTGGTATTAATTGTTGGTAATTTGCGTTCAAGCTTCCCAGGGTGTGGTTATATAAGTAGCTGTAAGTGGTGGTTGTAGTTGGTATTTTGATCAGTGGGTAGTAGTAGTACTTAAGGCATTAGAAACGTGTATAAACGTGTACGAGTGAAAGATCACCGCTCAAGTCAGTCCAAATGCAGAATGGGAATTAAATGTTAAATTAGGTATAGTAGATTGGAGATAGAAGATTGCAGATACAAATTGTGTGTTTTTGTTTATTGAACTATTCAGGTACTTAGTCGTCAGTTGGAGTACTCAGACTCACCGACATCTTAATAATTTCACTGCCGAAGAAAGTCCCCGAAGTGGGTGGAAATCGAGCCCAAAACCTCTTCTAACATATGTAAGCACGGAATGAATTCGAATCCATACCATAGTGAGCTTAAAATAAAATACAGTAGCTACCACATTTGAGGGTTATAGTTATTTCGATCAGACATTAACTTATATGTAAATCAACTAATAACGAATGAGGTTGAGAATTCCTATGGACTTGGAAGTGATTTACCCTCGAGTATTACCATGCAGGAGTTAAAGAATGGGAGCGAAATTCCTTCCTACCATTCCATTCCTACCACCACTCAAGGAAATCTTTTATAAGCAGAAACTCTTACACGAACAAATCGAAACCCAATTATGTGTAAAAAAAAAAAAACTCCAGTTAGCGGTCATAGAATTTCCATTAACAAAAATTTTGTTCAACATTATTTTTACCAGCAACATAGATTCCCCAAAAGCGAACTCTTCGCTTTGTTTCCCTTTTTTAATACACTCGATTCATGGGCTAGCCCTACTATGCTGGTGGAAGGTAGAGCCATTTTTTTGGCCAAACTTTGCGTTTTTTATCGTCCGAAGCCGAGTGTTCGGTGGAAGTCTAGTGTACAGGAATTAAAATGGCACTTTCCGAGTAATAATTGTATTCGAACATTTTTCAAACTCTGAACATTTTGAATAATGCTTTAGTGGAAATTTCAATTTTCAAATATAAGAGAATTTTCTTTGATAAGTCCATAAAAAAAATGTATAAAACATGAAATTTTGGCTTTGCTCGCTTCATAGATAAAAGCAGTCTAAGAAACATTCCGTGAAAGTGTGCGTGAGAAAACCGTAAACAGTAAGATGACTTTAAATGCACACATAAATCAAATTCCAGATATTTGTGGCAGTCTTTCAACTCAGTTGATATAGTGTGTGGCCGAGTATCAATTCAGTTGGCAACTCAATGTACAATAATTGAGATGAATTGTGTATGGGCTACTAAGCTAGCCTTACACTTTCGTTCTTCATTCAGTGTTCGTGGTAAGTATATTACTCAGTTAACGTACACCGAACAACGAGGAAGCATTCACATTTTGTGTTTTTTTTTTATTCATTTAGCTCTTTGTATCAAAGTAGATAACATTACATTATTGGCAATGGCAGTGTTGGGGTAAACTCGTACACCGAAAATTCCAAACAGCTTGGAACTTCTTGCGTACGTGTTCGTTCATTATTCGTTTTTCGAAAGTTGTTCGGCTCTGTCATTTACACTATCGTTGTTCCGCGTAGGTCTGATAACGAACAATGAACACCGGGTAAAAGAACGAAAGTGTAAAACTAGCTTCAGACTTCAAAAAACCGCAAAGAAAAGAGTCCGAAACTCCGAAGGTGTTAAATCGCATGACCTGGGCCGCCAATTCTGATCAACAAAACGGGAAGTTGGACGGCTAGGAAATGAATCATGCATTAATTGAATTGTTTCTTGGGCTGTATGGCATATGGCACTGTCTTGTTGAAACCAAATGTCATCCACATCCATATCTTAAAATTTAGGCACAAAAAAACTAGATTATCATGTCGCGATAGTGAACACCACTAACTGTTATTGCCTGACCAGCCGCATTTGCAAAGAAGAATGGCCCGGTGATGCCTCCACCCGTTGTGGATGCATTTACTTCCCAATAATCACTCGTGCATTTTCTGAACGCCAAATTGCTGAATTTTGACGATAAACAAAGCCATCAAGATGAAAATGAGCCTAATCGCAAAGTAGCCGCCAAACCTTTATTATTTTTAAACTATTGCTCGACAGTGAAAACGCGTTGTTTTTTCATATACCAGTCCATTTTTAATAACCCTGAACTGTCAGCATTAAGGTCACAATTCCTGACAGGTCCTTCTAGAGCTACAACAGACAAGTCGATACACATCAACACTGATGGCTCTAAGACCAATGATGGTGTAGGAGGATGTGTTTTCCCAGACTCAATCTCTCCTTTCGCCCCACTGATCACTGGAGCGTGTTTCAAGCATATATTATGGCGGTTTGGGAAGCACTGTCCTGGACCAAGAGGAATGTAATATCCACTAACGTTGTTATTAGCATTTTCTCGGATAATCAGTCGGCCTTGACATCCCTGGAATCAGTCTCATCCACTTCTAAGACCACCTCCAACTGCCGTTCATCTCTTGATGGCTAGGGAGTTTACTATTTACCTTTACTAGGTGCCGGGGCACTGGGACATTTCAGGGAATCGTAAAGCTGACGAGCTCGCTAGACTAGGAACAACAACACCTCTTCTACCCGATAAAAAGAATATAGGTATACCCACTTAAACTTGACACAGTCGAAAAAACCAACGCTAGATGGGAAGGTGGAACTACCTACTATCTAGACAAGACTAGATCTAAACTGCCCCAAATACCCTTTGTCCCTAAAAAGACTACATATCAGCATGGCTATCGGTGTCATTACAAGTCACTGCCTTATAGATAAGCATGCAGAAGAGGAGGAAAACCCAACACATCTCGTCTCTTCATGCCCAGTTCTTTCTCGTAGTAGAAAATTACACCTACTTTCTCGATGATCTCGGTGACACAGGAAGAAAAGATCTGGAAAGCATTTTTCGCTTTATTCAAAGCTCCAAATAGTTCTCATAAGTAGGGGGGATAAATATCCCCAAGATCATTGGTATCCCAATCGGCCTCTATGGGCCTAAGTGTACTAGTACTAGTAACCGGCACCCACTGCTACCTAGCCTAACCTAACCTAACCTTGCCAGAAAGTCTGACGAAGTAAAGTTGTTACTAAAACTCCAATCGGCAAGCTATCGATAGATTAATGGACTTCAATTTACTCACAAAAATATTTGGAGTTTAAGCCAAAAGTCTTCCATTAAACAGCCTTTGTTTTTATTTAGCCATTTAGCATCTCACAGAGCTCTTACATTATCGTTTGCATAATGCAGGTTTGATGTTACAAAAGCGTCAACGTGTGGTTATTTTGTAATTCGAATATTCCTTCCGTTTCAAGACTTAAAATGCTGCTTCCCGTCATGTCCAGACATATTAGCTAAAATAAATATTGGATTACGTGAGCTTTTCGTAGCAGCAGGACTTCATAAGCAGGTATAGAAAGTATGTAAAAAAAAAACTTGGTTATCCTACATAACAGACAATATTGTCTTCGCTATCCCTTACTATCCCTCTTGAATCTCCTACATCTGTTGTCACGTTGCATTGCAGAAGTAATTTTTTTTTGTCCAATAGTCAATTGGAAATATGAACATAGGTGCGCATAACGAAACACAAATCGATAAATACAGCGGGATACCACCTCCATGCGTCACATGGTATTCTTCTAGCCCCCATAGTTTGAGATATGCTTTTTTTCATTCAAACCTTTAACCCTCATCCTGTATTTTGGGCAAATTTTGCCCAAACGCATTTTGAGACTTAAAAAAACTCGCGCGATTTCTATAATATGTATGCTACCAAATGTAACAAATGTAATTCCGTAATTGTAAAAAGTGCAAATAATGCAATAAAATTGTGCTAAAAAGAATTTACCCAAAACACTGAATATGAAGTTTTTTTTCTTTACAGGATGAGAGTTAATTTGTGTGTTTTGGTTTATTTATATTGTTACTTGGCTAAGTTCATTTTGCGGTGCTGGCCAGTTGTGTAATGGACGATGCACTTCTCTACGCTTCATATACATACAACCGCATCCACATCAAATGCATGGAATATTGGGTAGGGATCAGCAAGTACTCCGTACTTGACCAGCCGGGCGAAACAAATTTCTAGAGCAAATTTATGCGAATGTCTGTGCATTCAAACAGATACTTCTGCGTTGATATTCGTTACCTAAAACAAAAAACTTTGCAGATGGGAAACTACTTACTACCACCAACTATAATTTAACCATTTTAGAGCGTTTATACTTTGATTTCGGATTTTCAAATGTTATCGGTGCACATCGTGTACGTGAACCAGTATCTTATATTGATATCTATCTTTCTTAGGTGCTTTTTGTGGAGACCTGATCACGATCCATGGTTTAGTGAATATGCTACCACGATGTCAGATTACAACCGCATTCTTACTGAATGCGGGATATCGAGTTTTCACTCGTGTATATAAAGCTTTTGACAGGCAACTTTAAAAAAAAAAAAAAAAATCGCAACACGTATCTATGCATGATGAGGTATTGGGTAACTATTCGATAGTTGTTGTTGCCACTAGCTAGCAGTGATTGTAGTGTAATTATGTACATAAGCCAAAGTGCTGTGCTTATATTACCATTACTATGGTTTCAAAGAATGTTGCGGCTTCCCCCATCAAGCAGTAGTTGTTGTTAGTATTTTATATTTGTTTTATACATCTATGCCTTGCAGGAGGAATTTTTCGCGAAGAAGAGTGATATTTCAAGCCAAGGACACAATGTATCTACTACTCATACTTTGTAGTATCATCGTGTGCTGTGGTTAGTTGAGGGTGATACGAATGTCTGTTGGCATGTATGTTACATAGATAGACTTGTTTTGCAAGTTAGGTTAATAAAATAGAATGTAAACAACGCCTGCAAAGAAGTTTGGTTAATTCTGGACTGTGAAACTTTATTTTCTACTAGCTGACTTATGCTCGCCTTCCTTCGTCCGACTGCTACTTTTAAGACCAAACAAATTATAGCCACTGGTCCTATACTTTTCTTTAAATTGTATAAAACTAGCTGAACCGCCCGGCTTCGCCCATTCACACAGACAGTCGCTTCACTCACTTTTGCAGCCATTTGAACTATAATATTACGATCAAAACGAAAAAAAAATCCCCATACAACATGCATTGAAAATCGATTTTTCTGAATTGTCCAATTTTCCATGCAATTTTCCAGGATTTTCTTCCATAGTGTCCTTTCTTGGGCCAATACGAATTCATCAAGTCTAAAATCGTTACAATCGAACGATCCGTTCTCGAGTTATGCGTGCACACACGGACATCAGTATATTTAATGTATATAGATTTTTAATTGAATGATTATTTTGATTTACTGCTTATTGTTCAACTTCAGGATAACGTATGAGGTATGAAGATTATTTATTTCTTAAAATCTTTGCACAAAATTTAACTTCATAATAAAAGAAATTCCAATTGGCCAAAACATTCTAAAGCTAGGAGCTAGAAGACATTCATAAAAATACTCTCTGCTCAGCTTAGATATCAGCTTGGATCCCCACTTTTGGATAAAGGATAAAGATAAAAAAAATATCCTAAATTCGAATCGTGACATTTTGCAATGCAACTGTTAAAACTGGAGTTAATTTCGTGCAGTTGTTTTTAAGACAAATCCGAACAAAGTCTTTGCAGTCGAAAAAAAGTTACATTTTTATTATAGTACGGATAAAGGTATTTACAGTAGAATCTCGAAAAGATGAACGAATAAAAAACAGGCCCTGTTCATCTTTTCGAAATGTTCATCTTTTTGAGTAGGTACACAATTTTGAGTAGGTTAACATGCCTTTCAACACTTTGCACTTTTCTTTTAAATTTAAAAAAATTACTCGGCCTTTCAGGGGGAAAATAGGTGTAGACGATTTCAAAAATTTTTTTTTTGTCATAAATCGATTGTAGAACTATTCAAAAATATACTCTGAAATATGTCGAGCGGTTTCTACAAAAAAGTACCAACTACGATGTTCAGTGAAATATTTACTACTTTGATCGAAAAGTTTCAGGACTGAACTCCATGTGACGCTTTCAGTCATCTGATTCCAGTTTTTTTTTTAGGTTGACACATTTATCATTAACATTCCCTCCAAATTTTAATGTCTTTATATGTATATAAAAATGAGCTGTTCGTTTGATACCTCAAAACTCATAAACTAACTCTCCGATTGAGCTGAAACCTACACTATATACTTTTTATGATGTTTAAAGTGTTCGTACATCAAAAAGTTTTCCGGTAGGTGGCGCTGGAACTCAAAAAATCTTAAACTCACCGTACGATTAAGCTGAAACGTACACAATATATTTGTTATGAAGTGAGAAATGTTTGCAAATCAGTAGTTTTCAGGTTTTCCAATAGATGACGCTAAAAAACCAATATCTCAAAATTATTACCACAGCAATACGCACGGTGATAATTTTTTTGAGAGCAAACTTTTGATTTACGTGAACTTCTCGCTTCATAACAAATATACTGTGTAAGTTTCAGCTCAATCGGATGGTAAGTTTTTGAGTTTTTATCACTTAAACAGGCAGGATATTTTTATGATATGAACTTATGATTGTTCGACCAGTTCCTACATCTAACCGAAAAGTTCATATATCAGTATATAAATTTGTTCTGTTTTTTTTTTTTTTTTTGAAATGGTTAAAAAAGGAAATAAAAGTATTTACTGCAAGTAATGCGCAGAAATTCAAAATTAATTATTATGAATTTAAAAATTATTTGAGTTGAACTCTGTCGAAAAAGTCGGATATTATTGTTTGGACAGTTTTCTTAAATCCAAATAGAATTGTCGGCATTTAATTGTCAATCAGAGTCATTACTATTTTTTAATGTCGGGAAAATTGATTCAGAATTATATTACTACATATGTATGTGGGCGCCGTGGCCGTGGTAGTTAGTGCGTTGGACTATCACGCAATGCTGCCCGGGTTCAACTCCTGGCCGGGTCTAAAACCTAAAAAAAAAAGTTTTTTCACGGTGCCACCTCTTTCGAATGTCTAACAAGCATCAAAGAGTATCATTTGTCACGATTTAGCTTCTCAACTCGCCGTTCGGAGTCGGCAAAAAACTGTAGGTCCCTTCCATTTGTGCAAAAATATAACACGCACACACAAATGGTTGCGAGAAGCAGGCCCAGGTTCACCTCGAGCTGTAGCGCCAACTATGTAAGTAAGTAAGGTACATATGTATATATGTATGTATTCAATTCCAAGCACTTCTTGAACAACATTTGCAAATACAATTCGTGCTTCGAGATAACATCGTTCGGTGCACCAAAAGTCACTCAAAAAATTTCATTACATTTTATGACATAAACACTGTTTTCAATTGGTTCAGCGAAGCACACCGGGTAACCACTAGTATTCTATAAATAAAAAAATTAAAAGACCGTAGAACTTTCGGCCTCAAGCACCGTGCGCGGGTGCGCCGTGTGTTACGTCTAATTTGGCGCGAGTATAGGAAGGTTAATTATGAGAGCCGCAAATGGTACCTATCTTACAGAAATAATATATGTACATACATATGATGATGATGTTTCGAGTATTGGATCAAGCGCTGGTATAAAAGTGCGTTTCAGTTAAAGGAGAGAACTTTGAAGGGGGCAATATCGATTGTCAAGACTCAAGAATATACTCATGCAGTTGTATTTTCGATTTTCTGAATAAATTCCTGAAACTTAGTATACTCATAATTGAATATCAAATTTGCAACTGCAATCAACAGACTCGAATATGCTCTGAGTTTCTGAATTAATTCAAGACAAGCAACATCGATTTTGTTTTAGCTGCAGAAACTTGTTCTATCTCTAAGCCAGACATCTGTTTAGTATATTGGCATAAAATCCAGTTTAGAAAAATTAGAGTTTATGGACTGTATGCACGTCTGCGCCATCAATTCTTTCGAGGAACCTATCGATTGACTGCTGAAACTCACTCTTTTGATCGGATTTGAAATCAAAACTAAATAAATTATATTCGTTCTTTAACTTTCATAGAAATTTTATTGAACCAGAATTTCCTGAAAGTTCTAATAATGCAAATCCGCAAAGAAAGAAGACTCAAGTCAACAATTTCAAGAGCAACAACATTTTGCTTCTTCTTTCTGCATCCGGTTCTATTGCACCTGGTATGTATGCGCATATCTTTTTGTGATTACTTTTGAAGGAACATGGAAACCCTTTTTGCAATGCTGACCCTTTTTGGCATTTTATTTTGCTGTGTTTGGGGATTTTGCATAGAAGCCGAAGGAAACAAAACAAAAAATTCACATACAGGAGGGAATATCTGTGGATGAGATGCGTGAATTAAGAAGAGGCAGACACACAGGATAAATACTGCAACACGAGCACTTCGGCCGAATGGAATTGTTGCAACAAGATCTTCGCATCACACAAGTTAAGTAAGAGACGGCAATAAACGTCGAACTCAACAATCGATTGTAACAGGTATGCCTTCAAGACTTGCTCCAGAGGTTGTCAGAAGTTCGAGAATTTTCTGAAGTGGTTCCGTATAGCAAAGTAAGATACAATAGACGTTTTATAGAATTAAGTATGTTATCCTCTTAAGATTCACAACAACACAATCAGGTCAGGAGTATATGCTGTCATAATAGACAATTACATACAACTTTGTCTACCTCGGCTCTGCTATAGCATCAAAGAAATGGCATCTCCTTGGATATCAAACGAAGGATTTTTTTGCCAATCGCGCTCCTTTAGGCTAGTGAGGCAATTGAGAAGTAAAGCTCAACTAAGGAGACTCTCTTTAAGACTCCTATCATCCCACTCTTGCTATATGAAGCTGCAGCATGAACTTTATCGAAAGCGGATGAGGATAAACCTGGTCGCTTCGAGAGAAAAATCCTTCATAAGATATTCGGTCCCATTTATGTCGACGGGTTTTAGAGGAGAAGATTCAACCACGAACTATACGAGCTGTACAGCGACATCTACCTCATTAAAAAACTGGGCAATAGGAGTTTAAGATGGCTAGGATATGTAGAGTGGATGGACATCAATGCTACGGCCCACAGAGTATTCGACACCAAGCCAGAGATTCAGCACAACAGTGGACGACCTCGCCTAAGATGGTTCGCACAAGTGGAAAACGACCTCAAACAACTTGGAGTGAGCAACTGGAAGCAGTTAGCTAAAGACCGGGCTAACTGGAAAGGGTCGTTGAATGAAGCCTTGGTCCACACCGGACTGTAGCGCCACCAAGTAAGTAAGGAGGATTGAACTTGAGTTATGATAGGCTTCCATATATTCAAAGAAAGTTTTCAGACTGATGATTTGGCGATTCGGCCAAATCAAAATGTTTACAATTTAAGGGGTTGAGGTTGACATAAAATTATTTATTTTCCCAGGCTGTTAAATTTTTACATATATCATGAATTTTACTTTTATTTAAGGTCAGGTAGTTTTAGACATACTAACACAAATATTAAGCTAGTCTTTTCCCCTAAAATTCGAACATAATAGGCAGAAGTTATTTGAGTTATATAAAAACTAAACAGACTGAACTTAACTAAATAGACTGGTCGAACGAATCAGGACACCTGGGGATAGAAGGTAATGAAGAGACGGACAAGCTTTTCCAGAAAAGGGGCTGCCACACCCTAAGTGGGCCTTGAACCCCTCTGTAATATAGGGGAACACACCATAAAAGAGGAGCTCCGATCACTGGAGAAGACAAACAGGACTAAGTCCGGGACAAAAACCCAGGGTCTAAGATAGGCGAAGAAACTTTTGGGTAATTACAACCTGAAGAGATGCAAAGCTCGCATCAGCCTTGACAAACTCCGTATCCTGACTGCGTTTCTCACGAAACATTGTAAATTCATGGGACATCTTAGGAAGCTGGTTTATCAGATGAAGACTAATGCAGATTTTTCAATGAGTCCAGTGAAACTCCAGAACACATACTGGTGGAATGTGGGGCATTAACATAGAAAGGATTCAAGTGCTGAGGTAAATTCCAAATGACAGCAGAGGATTTACAACTCATAACACCCAAGCTCCTCTGCAATTTCTCAGGCAAATTGGTCTGGATGAGATGTTGTGACATATGGAATTCTCACCTGGGATAGGTGTGAGCGAAGCTCTCTCTAACCAATTCCAATAGGAATAATGACGAGATGGATGTTCCTTCCTCTAGAACTTGTAGGGGGCACAATAGATCTTACGGTCGCGGTACAACTCATCCTCCAATAATAATAACAATTATATGTAGGGTCATATCAACAGCGAAAGTACGTCGCGTCGTTGTGCGTTGTCTGCTGGCTGCAATTCTTGTGTCAACTGAACCTTATAAGCATGCAGGCCAAGTTCTTGATGCAAAATGCGGTGCAAAGTGGTTGCGGATAGGCCCAATTCCTGTGATTTCATCTGATTGATTTTTTAATCACACTCTCAGCTACGGCGGCGATATTTTCAGCTGAACTTGACGGACGAACACGAGTTTGGGTCATCACATCAACATGTTTTGCCAGAGTATATTAATCCATATTTCATAAAGTCCTAGTTATCACTTATAAAGTCATTGCAATGATGGTTGAATATTGCCAATGGCACGGAATTTAAAATGACATCTCTTGTTGGATATAAACTAGGGTCTAGGCTCTAGGGTGAGCAGATATTTTTGAAACTTAAAGAGTATCTGTAAATTTTAAGTTTCATTTTTGTATTAATAATAATATGTATATACAGTTAACATCAGTATCTACAATACAAGCCGTTTTTTTTTTTATTCCTGTTAACAGAACAGAGTAACAAGCAATTTTTTGTCTGTAAAACTAAGTAGATAAGATATTATTTTTCGATGTTATTTTTCGGGTTCACATTTCGCCACCATGTATAGTTGTTTCAGAATATTTTTGAGTAACGAGTAGTCTCATTATTTGAATCATTTGACATTTTCGAAAATTTTTGACAATCATTTCGAACATTTTTTGATTACATATCATTATTAGGCGTGTTTCTTTTGTAACCTGTATAGGCTAAACATGTTTCAGCAGCATGTTCACCCATGTAAAATACAACAAAACCTTAGCCTGGATAATTATCGAGTCTTTTTTTTACTCTGAAAACTTTTTCGGAGTTTATATAGGTTACAAAAAAAAGCACGCCTATTATATAAATAAGCAAAGGCAAGGCAGTGCAGCTCCTTGAACACCATTAAACACCATTAAACATCATTTTTGCGATCATTCCATCCAAGCTACACACTGTCATTTTTCCATCATTCTATTAAGAAGCCCTTTCAAAAATGATATTGTAGTCTAATGAATAAATATGTATTGGGTGATGGGAATAAAAATAAGAATATGCTTCATTTTTTTTTGATAAATATCCCTCAAATTTTATATAAGAACTTTGTATTATTTTAAAAAATATCTCATCTTTATTTACATCACTGTTTTTTGTACAAAGAGCAACCGACAAAGAAAAAAAGAGAGATTGTTTGTTTGTACAATTTTATTAATTTTATACAATAAGAGTATAATTATTTAATAATAATTTAGGAAAAGAGAGAATTAGTAAATCCATGTAAAGGAAAGAGTATTTTGTCCTAAAAAAGAGTACGTCTGGTCAGCCTATATAAACTCGCATTTTTCCATTTTCATGTCTGAACTGCAGTTAGCCATCATTATTTCCTTGGATGAGTCTCCAAAAATACATGATGAAGTCACTAAAGATTAACGACTAAATTTTTAAACTTTAAGAAGCCTTCACTCAAAATCCACTCAATTTCACACAATCACCCGGAAGAGATCTTATAACATCTTTTCATAGACCGTAACAGTATATTTTTTTTTGTATTTTTTGCTTAGCAGTTGCTGCCCATAATAAACTGTCATCTTAAATCACACTCCTTCCTGATTGCATAGTTTTATAGTTCACTTGTATTCCCAAGTCGATGCGGTACATATCCATTCCACGCTTTCATTGTTTCCACTCGGATGAACAAATAAATCAGAAAAACAGAAAAAGAAAAAGAATCTCAATTATGCTGCCCATGAAACTCAGGCCGCTTGGTTGATCATTGATTCTTCCGTTGATGCGATTCACATCAGTGCCGTCATCATCATCGTCATCGTCAGGAAGAATCAGCAACAGGAAAAGGCGACAACAGATGGCTTTCAGAAACTATGCAACATGACAGTTTTTTGTTTCGAACACTTACCGTTAGGGTTGACTGAGTATCTTTACTCTTTATGCAGCGATATAGAGACGAGTACATTAATGCGAGAGTGTTTAACCATCTTCGTGGGATAAGAATGGATAGATACTTGTATTCCTGAGTTCTTTGTCTCCGATTATGATCGCACCGGATGAGTGTGCATGGCTTTATTCGATCCGTACGGTGGTCGATACCGAAGAATACAAAATATACATAGATACCCATTGAATGTCTAATGATTGTTACAGTTAAATGGCTTTGCTCAGCTTACAAGACAAGGTCTCAAGTACCGCTTTTGACCCGTAGTCAACACCAACCGCATTGCATCACACAATTTATCTGCGGCGATTATTTCGTCACACCACCGCCACCGGCGTCATTATTGTGACTCTAAACTTTATAGTCATCGATAAATATTTCTCTGTTTGTCTAATGCCCACGCACGAAGAGTGAAATTGGTAGCCATTATCTCACCGCACGCATTCGTCAAAATGGAAAATAAAAATAAAAGATACAAACAATTTGGCAATTATAATCGCTTAGTTGATCATCTTAAAAGGTGGTGTTGTGCAATTCTATTCAACTCCGTCGTCGCGTCGCGGTCGGTCAGTCATGTCCAAGCCAATTTGTATTTTATTTGCGTTTATTCGGATATCTGCTAAAGTATCTAACGCACTTTTCTGTGGAGAAAATGTTAAATGCTATTTGTTTCTATGGCCAACAATAATTTCTTACGTGATTTGCCTATGATTTTCTACGTAAATACACTTGTACTCGTACTCCCATTGAAAGACTTGAATTGCGGTTCTTTTATGTAAGAAAAATCCAGAGTCCAGTACTCTAAATAAATTGAAAAACATCAAACAGAGATCTTGATAGGGTTTTGTGGTTAAATCAACTGAATGTCGACAGCAAATAGGAGAAGTAGGTACTACACTCGGATTTATGGTTTTTTTTTTTTTTGTTTTCAGTACCCTAAGGGCCGAAACTGCTTTATTTTACGGTTGTGTTCGGTGAGTTTTGTCAAACACACACTGCATGCACGATTGAGATTATTTAATGAATTTTAATCGATTTTCAAATAAATGTAGCTCAAGCTTGAGTTATTTAGGCCAAGAGGGTCTTTAGATAAGAGTTATGTAAAGAATGATATACAGGTTGTAGATAAATATATCTATACATGTGTAAGCTTTGTAGGAAAATTATAGATATTTGCTTAATCAATACCTACTCGTAATTATTTTTTGCCCAATCATGGACCTGGTTTTTTGTGTTTTTATGTAATGAGCGATAAACGGGACCTAAACTTTTAGAGAACCCAGCTTCGGGTAATCAAATAAGCCGAAAGTCTGTAGTGAGATAAAAAACAAAAAGAGATATACCCAGAGGTATTATAGATTTATAGTTTCAATGGGTTATTTGACGGAAGTACCTTCTAAAATTGAACTTAACTTACAATCGATTTTGGGTAGATGTCAGAAAAGTGAATATTGGGCGTTTCTATATTTTTTTGTCGATGAATTTTTGAATAAAAGGATCGGTGGACAAAAAATAACAATTGTTTGCACATAACATATATGTCAAAATCTACGCAACTTAGAATGAAAATTGATAGGTACAATTTATTAATATTTGTGACATTTGGTACGGAAAAACACGTTTTACAATAATTATTATTGTGCCAAATTTCAAGTGCATAATATCGATAGCTGTCAGATAATGCTGTCTCCCAAAGTCCAAAGTTTGATTAACATTAACCCTTTGATGCCCGAATTAATTTGGGCGGTGTTAACATTGTTTTGATGACATTACATTGTTGGTCCAGCCTCATATATGAACTGGTATCAAATTCAAGGTTCTATGTTTCTTGGTTTGACCGCTAGGGGGTGTTGACTCTAATCAATAATTATGTTACTGAGCTCAAACTAAACCTTTTTTCTAAATTTTTTTTTCTCATCTTATTGCCTGACATATTTTGAAGATGAAATTCACTTGTTATTAGAAATTTACTTTGTTTTGCGTCGTTTTTTTAACTTTTTGCAAAATCACTTTTTGCAGATTTATACCTTCATTTGATTTGTAGTTACAACGGAAAATAGCTAGAATCCGATCACTCGCAATGATAATGTCATGGAATTCACTTATAATGTACTCACAACATACTAACCTGTCTTGTGAAAGAAACAGCAAGCAAAAAATTAAAAAAATACGGGACTTAGAAGCTAAAACGTCAATGTTGCCATATGGCAACAGTGGGCATCAAAGGGTTAATATCCCGAGCATCTCCTTGTTCTACAGATGTATACATAAATAACAAGAACGCATTATCCGCAAGATATTGGGTTGCGAGTGAGTGCGACGAACATACATAGATCTGTATGAGAAAAAGTATTGGAGAGAGGATAGACCACTGTGAATCAGGGCTGCCGTTTTGCGATTTCTAATAGGAGTTAACAGAGAGTATAATTTGTGTCTGAGGGGAGTACCAAAAAGAAACTACATATCTACACAAATCAAACATCAACATCAAGCATTAGCCTGTTAAACTCCAAAAACATACATTTTTCCTGCAAAAAGGTATTGTCTAAAGAGATAGTTAGAATTCTAAGCCTTAAAACGACAAAGGTTTAGGTTTTACCTATTCGATCGTAACTCATATTTTCGATTGTGTTCAGATCAGGATTACATGATGGCCACGGCAAACACCTTGTTCGACTGACTTCTTTCAACCATTTGTCTGTGAATGGGGACATTTTCTTGTTGAAAAATAAAGTTTTCAACCGCTTGAGTTTCTCCAAACTCGTCTAGAGCATGTTCGAGCAACTCTCTAAACTTTTTAACATTCATTTTGGGTTGTAGCCATATCAAAACGATTTTTTCATGATACCCAAAGGGACTCCAAACCATCGGGTTGGGTACGAATGACCGCATTTTAAAATCTCGTTTTCAAAATCTCGCAGAACAAAATCTCGCATTATCGGGATCTCACAATTACAAAATCTTGTATTATGTATATCAAAAACTCGCAGTATCAAAATCTCGCAAATCAAAATCTCGAGAACTAGAAACTCGCATTGAAATAAAATATTTATTAATTCGCCCGAATTTATAAATATTTTATTTCGCGAGATTCTAAATCTATATTAGCTATGTAGGTACCTCGTCTAAACTCAAATAATTGCATTATAACAAATTCTATGTACATATGTACATAACAGAAGACTGCTCTTACTAAAGCCCCCTATTCCTAGAACAAAAATCGTTGCGAAACAAAAATCGTAGCTTGTGGTGCGAGATTTTGAGGTTAAATTCCTAGAATTTCAAATTTCGCAACGATATTTTTGACGTATGAGTTTTGATATTTTTCTTCATCATTTGAGAACTTTTTTGTTTGTGTTATTTTCCTCTTCTTATCACTTATATTGAATTAAAAATATTTTGAACAGCAAATTTAATTTTTTTAAAAGAGGAAATGGCGTTTAAAGGCGCGAAAATGTGTAGTTTCCCTTTTTCCTACTCAAAATTAATACAATTGTTTCCTCTTTCATTGAAAACAATGTCAAAAAATCGTTGCATTTTCGCGCCTTCAAACGTCATTTCTTCTTATAAAAAATTTAAATTTGTTGTTCAAAATACTTTTAATTCAATATGAGTGATAAGAGGAGGAAAATAACAAAAAAATTAAAGTTCTCAAATGACAAAGAAAAATGTCAAAACTTGTACGTCAAAAATCTCGTTGCGAAATTTGAAATTCTAGGAATTTACCCTCAAAATCTCGCACCACAAGCTATGATTTTTATTTCGCAACGATTTTTTTTCTCGCAACGATTTTTACTCTGGGAATAAGGGGCTTAAGCGAGATTTTAGTAGTGCGAGAATTTCAAATGCGAGATTTTGCTATTCGGGATATTTTAAGAAATCAAAATTATAATTTTATTGCAGTTGATTCATTGATTTTTCAATGATTTTTATTGCCACAACGTGTGTTGCTTGTCCCAGTTTTTATTTTTCTTATTTTAATATTCTCTCATACATAAGATTCTTACGCTGTGATTAATGTTTGGAATAATGATTGCCAAAATGCGATTTTGTAGCACATTACATTTTACATACAGTTTCTTGTAATAATTATTATAAGTATACATTAATGTATACATATGTACGTATACGTATACTTATAAATTTAAAAATATGTACACGTACATAATGATTTGCTAAACAAACTCAGTGCACTGAAATCGTATGAAGGGATACGAGTGAATTTTATTCAAAATTCTTAATTAGCTCTCTTTGTACGTTAGCTGGCATTTTATCAAAAATTAATAAATTTATTTGTTTTTTGTGTATACTCCTATAGTGTGCAATTGATAGGTAAGTCAAGAGAAAATATTTTTATTTGGTCTGTTTTTGTTAATTTAGATTTTCTGCGGGGCTTGTTTTTGAATTCGGTTTCTTTATAATGTACATATGGAAGCATATCTTCTGGCAAAAAAAGTACATTTGTATGTAACATGTGTGTATTTTATATCAATAATAAATTCCAAAAGGAATAAATGAAAAATTAACAATTTATTTAAAACGAAATGTCAGTGAGCCTGAGCAGGCATTTCACTCATCAGCTAGCTTCGATTGGACACACCAATTAATTATGTAAGTGCAAGGATATAAGCTCATTGATAAATACACACAAATACACGTACATAGTATACATATATTATAAAATACCGATTTAATTTATTTTTAAGAGTCCCCAATACGCACTTCGGCGTAATTCAGCCAGAACTTTGCGATGCTAATTAAATGCTTCTCTCCCAGGGAAAGAACTTAACCCGATAAATTAATGAAGCACACGTTGTAACTTAACACAATTCGAAGCAATGAGCATTTTTTTAATTTTTTTTTTCTGACATAAATGCAGTAAGTTAAAAATGTATATAATTACAAAAATTAATAACAGTGAATTCACATACGGTACGAGTAGTTCTGACAGATGGAATTGTGACTGTGTTCGGTAAGAGAAAGTTGTTGCTGTCATTCTGTTAAGGTGTTCATATAATTTGTATGCAAAGTATGAATAATAGAGTAACTAGTTGGCTTTGGTAGTTGATTTTGAGTAAGTTATTAAAATACGGATAAAATTATTAATCGCTTATCGCTTATGGTTTAAGAAAATCAAGTTTGAAAGATAGCAAAACAAACCAAGCAGCATCCTGCTGATATGACATTGACATTCAAGTTGACGCTTAAACGTCAATCTGTGTGCATATTTGCATTTGACCAAGGTTTCTTTGGATGCTGTAGGAAATTATACAAGAAAGTATACAATTCTAGAATATGAAAAAAAAAAATTCGTGAGACTCTCGCGCGTTAGAAGTGAAACTTATTTTACAAAAAAATTCAAAGGTGTATTGCACTTGTATTGCAATGTGGATTGCACAAGAAACAAGTCTTATGTGCCACCAAAGAACTATCGAAATATTCAAAATTGTATTGCAAGCTGAATTTTAAGGTTTGAACTAAACACGAAGTTATTCGTATTCTTCATAATATCTTTAGGAATAAAACCAAAGAATACGCAAACCCAATAAGTCGCATCTCATATAAAATTTTTGTCTGAAATCATTTTTGCCCGCAGAACAAATTGTATACATAAACCCCTTTTCACTGTGGTAGTATTTTTTCGGAGCAAAATATTTTGAAAGTTGTGTATGTATGCTGTACCTATGCATTATTCTCCTACATCATTCGACCGCTTAAACTCAGTAGAAGATTTTCAGTCGCTTCTTACCGCAGACCTCAGTCCCTTCATCAACAAAACCAATTTTCTGCCGGCAAAAATCATCTCGTATGCGGTGGGCCAACATTTGCATGGTGGGGTTGAAAATAAAAATTTTATTTTCTTGGCTAGTTTTGTTGTTGTTTTTTTCGCTTGCTTGTACTTTTGATATTTTGTGGCTCGATGTGTATGTGTATTTTTTTTAAAATTTCTTTTACTGCCTGTTGAAGTTGGAGAAGGAGAAGCGTTTCACTTTTTCGTCTGATTTAGGCAAATTTGGCCTACAAAGCGAAACGAAGCAATCGGTTGGTCGTCAGATTTTACCGAAGTAGGTTCTTAATGAGGTCTAATTACGTTACGTCAACCAAATCAGAAGAGGAGTTCAAAGAACGGCAAGCAAGGTGCTTTTGCACCTTCTGACACTGGATCGCCATATTAAAAGCACAGCGCTGTGCAGTGCAGCCATAGGGACACTGTAAAATCCTGAAACAAATACCAAATGGTATGGTTATGTCTCCAATTGATTACAATATCGCCAAGCTTAACTTCAAGAAGTTCTTCGCTTCTATCTTCCCGAACAGAGAGGAATGGAAGCGAGGATAGCCAAGCACCTATTAAAGCCATACATTTGGCAATCAGCTCATTTAAACTGGTTGATCGTTGTCAAGAAAAACTCAATCGCTGGTACAACCAGGCTAGAGTTACTCTTTTCTGGGTTCCAGGACATTCAACAGAAGGGAACAAAATAGCCTGTGAACTAGCCAGACGAGGTTCAGCCCTTAATAGCTCACTAGCGGAAAACGTTCATTCCTATAGGCGCTGTTGGGGGCAAACAATCGCGCACTTCTTGAAACTAGCTGATCTCAGATGGACCAGTCTGACAAACTTTATCATATACAGAAGTGAGCTGTAGTTATTACAGGGCACTGGACAATAGGAACCATGCAGCCCAGCAACCAGCAATCCCTTAGAATGATTTCTGCCAAAGCTGCAGCTCTCTAGCGAGAGTCAGGCAACATATCCTGGGCATTGGAACTGAAAAAGTGAACCTCTTCTTAAACTCCACAGGGTGGATATAAATATCTGACACTATTTATATACATCCGAATAAATGGGGCACCTGATGTTGTGGTATCAAAACGGTGCCCTTTTTCGCTGTTTGGATTACATTCCACCGAAAACACCACTTCTAGCTACCTAATTCTATTTTAATTTTACATAGTTATGTACGCTCCTTTAAAAACTTAGTTCCAATGTGTAGATTATTATCAACAACGCATTTTATATGCACTATAAGTTGAGTCTTTAGCGGTGTAGAAGTTAGCTAAAGGTAGGTACATATGTATGTTCACCTGAAATCTGTTTAGGCTGATTTCGTACGCAGTCGCATGGATTCGTATGAATATTCAAATCCTATTATGTAACAACATTGAACTTTGTGATAGCATCGCTAATTTTATTTCACGCAATACGAAAGGTAGCCTCAGAAATATGCACAAAAAAGCGACTGAAATGATTAGATTTAGTTAAATGTTTCTTTTTTTGCGGTTTTATCGATTTAACGGTCAAGGAACAGTACCTACATACACCATACAAAAAGCATCAAAAGAAGTTCAGTCAACTTCCGCTAACTCAACGTCCCTCTAACTCGAATTGTTGTCAAGACCAAACAAAATACGTGCAAAATATCTTCTCTAAGTCGAAATCCCCTTTACTCGAAGAAATGTTTGTGGTTTATCGCGATTCGACTTAGCGAAAGTTGACTGTATTTATAATATTAGGTCCGTTTGGTAACTTGTGATTTTTCGTAAAATTTTACAAAATTTCATAAAATCACATAAATTTCTGCTTTTTTTTTTTTGTGAACTTTTTGGGTGTTAACAGGCATTTATGTGATTTTATAAAATTTTACGAAAAATCACAAGTTACCAAACAGACCTACAGCTTAAAGCGTTCAATGGACATGTCGGAATGATCAGTCGATATTAAAAACTAAAAACTCTCAATATTTCCGTTACATACTTCCAAATATTAGGAGGGAGATTGGTTTAAGTCAAAATATGTAGTACCCTTAAAACAGTTTCTGAAGACTTCACCATAAATAATTTGGCTTAGGTTCATATGATGTAAATTATTTAAACAAATTTCTGTGGGTGATCTTTGTAAAGGCGCCTAGTGACAAACAACAGAAACAGGAACAGAAAAAGAAACAGAACAGAAAGCGCTTTCGTTTTGTCGTAAATTCTGTTTCATCTACAAAAACCTGGAACAGATCTTCTTCAGGCTGACGAGAAAAACATGGCTACCTCAGTTTATCTATAATTTTTTCCTCTTCGTCGTCGGAAAACTTTTTTTTCCATTTCTCCCTCTTGTCAACGCAAAATGAAAACATGTAGCCAATTGCGGAATAAATTCAAATTCAGAAACAAAAATCATGGCTACTACGATAATATTGGCATTTCTGTTGCTGGCAGAAACAGAAAGAACTCATCTTCAATTGTTTCTGTTGTGTCGCCACGCCAGACGGCATTTTTCTGTCGCTAAATTCTGTTACTACAAAAAAAAATATTCTGTTGCTAATTCTGTTTCAGTTGCAAATGTATGGGATTCTGCTTCTGTTCCTGTTTCTGTTGTTTGTCACTAGGCGCCTTAAGTCAGAACCAAGTCGGTACGTTTTCGTGGCAAGAATGTCGTTAAAACATTTTACCCCTTTGGAGTATATTTTCTAAAAATTCCGTCATCGTATTTCTGAGTTTCACATGTACATAGCTACGTAGGGCAATTCATAATACTTTGTATATACAGTAAAACCTGCGAATAGTGGAATGCTTCGGTGCATATTTTTTTTCCACTATCCGCAACATTTCTACTATTCGCAAGTTTTTCCACTATCGGCAACCTAATTTCTTTTACTATTTTTCGATAAATTTTTATATCGGAGTTCAGAATGCGTACTTACTGAATGAAGCCGCTAGTAGAATGAGACACACACGAAAAGAAACAGTTGAAATGTCAAAATTCTCGGAAAAGGAAACGAAGCCGTTAAAATGTTATTGAATTTGGCGCATTCATATCTTGATTCTGCAATTGAAGAGTGAATTTGTATGGGGAGGAAACAAAATTCATTGAAAAATTTTCCAGTATTCAGATTTCGCAGGTTTCCACTATATAAGAGTGAGTTTGTATGAAGAAAATCAAAATTGGCATCCAAAAATGTCCACTATCCAGGTTTCGCAAGATTCTTTTATTCGCTGATTTCACTATTCGCAAGTTTTACTGTATATATATATTCTTACGAGTACCTACATTATGTATATTAAGATTAAGAATCCAACGAATAGACCACTCGACGTAAGCATGTCCATTAAGCCTTTTTCGTAGTATTCACTCAAAGCTCCATTTATCTCTCTAAAAGCATTCAAATCCTCTTTTAACAAATGCTATAATCTAGGATAATCTAAAGCCAAGGAATTTTAAATCAACAGAATATGGTTTAAAATACGTCACCAGCTTTACACTGTATGGGTAGCATTCTCTGAGCTATTACTTCACACAGTGCATATGCAGTGGCCACGTCCAGTCCATTGCAAAGTTCCTCTTAAATTAATGGTGCTGCGAAGATTCACAAGAGAAAATAGCAGAAAATTCGAAAACTGCAAAAAAAAAGGTTGACAACTAGTGGATTACAGACAGCAACACGGTCCACTTACTGCGTCGTAAAGTTTGGTTTGTTATTTCATTTAAAATGGAATAAATTTCGCCTTAAATAGCTTTGATTATTTAAGTTGTTAAAAAATTTAGAGATTTTAAATTAGGATAGAGCTAATGAAATTAGGTAACAGCGGTGCTTTTATAGTCATTATAAACAAAGTCTAGTATTAAATATTTTATTTTTAACTGTTTTACAAATAAGCTATCTAAAGAACATGTTTTTTTTTTTTTTTCCATTTATGACATTTATTTAGGTAAAATAAAAGGATTTAATGTCGCATAACCTGAGATTCTTTTGTTATATCATAGTTAATAGAGTGGCTGTTTATGTCAATGCAATGACTTTCAGAATTTAATTGTATTTTGGTCACCGGCATATTCTATACAATGTAACCGAAAAATATTTCACTGTCTAATGTCCTTTTCTCAACAATTAATCCTGGTGCACGAAACAAAACATAAGCAGTCGCAAACAGCGAAAAACAGGCTCAGAGTTAGATAAAACTTATCCTTCAATAAGAATTCCGTAACGCATTCTCAAATCATTTATATAAAAAAAAAAAAACTCTCAAAGAACACGGTAATAGATTGAAAGCGCTAATCTTTTGCGTAGACCCTTATAGCCGCTTTATGAAAAAGTATCCTGCTCAAGAATAGGGGCTCAACACATCAGTGATGAAGGATGTCAGTCCCTATGCGGCTCTCCACAACACTCTATGTAAAACTGTGTGAAGGTATTTATTTTAAACTCATTCAAAGCATCGGACAGGTTGCAGAATCGTTAGGTAAAACAGCCACGCAAATAAGGAATATGGCATCCAATGGGCATCACAATAGAGATGTGCATTCGAGTATATTGAACTCAATGTGAAGAAATCAGTAGGAGAAAAATTAAGTATCTACGGACTCCGAGTCCATCTACAGCGATGGATAAAAAATGGACGTAGGCATAGGAGCGGGTTGCTACTCGTAGGAACTAAGAATTAGCAGCTCAATACGACTCTAAGGCCACAGCAGCGTTTTTTCAGCGGAGGTTCTTGCAGTGATAAAGGCCGCCCAATTGGTGTCAATGATGACAATATCGCGAGCGGATCAATTTACATTGATAGTCAGACGGCCATAAAATAGTTGTTACGGAGATTACTCTTTGCACTCAGCACAATGTAAGACTCTGCTTGGTCCGTGGTCATAGCGAGATACCAGGCAATGAAGCACTGGATATTTTGGCCAAAAAAAGGGCTCAGGCCTACACCAAGAGCAAGCAAATGGTATGGGTATACCTCCATTCTGTAACCTTAAGGCAAGAATTGAAAAAAGATCATTCATTGAAGTAAATAACAGGTGGAAATAGCTAACCACCTGCGAGGTATCAAGAAGACTGTGGCCAGAATACGACAAAATGAACATCTCCAAAAATACAGGAAACAATGCAGTCACTGCCCTAACCTCTACAAACTGAAAACCCTGGGCAAATTCTTCTTCGAACATATCGACGAGCTATCGGATAGATCACCATCGGGACCTACTTGAATCTACCAGGGCGTCAGGTTGGAACCAAGAAACTAATACCACGAGTGGGAACATCACAATGAAGTATTTGTAACTAGCTGTCCCGCCCGACTTCGTTCGTGTCTAAAAAATATAGTTTTACCTACAAATAGAGTTGTGTAACTCCTGAAGGTGCCGTTCAAAAGATCGGCTCACTTTGGTGAACTAAATGAACTAGTTCAGATATGTTTAGTTCAGTAGTTCAACGGCTCACCTCTCATCTGAATCTGTATCTGAACTAGTGAGTTGTGAAACACAAACACACAATACAGATGACGGTGACGGCTCAGTAGTTCACGACGTCTACGGCTCACCAGATAAGAAGTATGTCCATACAAAACCGGATTTTTTTACACGAATTCTTTGGGAACGTATCCTTTGTAGTTGCAGCAGTACAGTAGTAGGTATAATACAATTCACTACCGTATGAGAGAGAGATAAAACTCGCAAGCGCAACCCAAAGGATTGTTGCATCGATCCAATTCAAACCATTTTGAGTTGCATGGTCGTGCGAGTCAACCGTACTCCAGTGTGTTGTGTCTTTGGTATACACGCATTTTTTTTATATTCCACCCTTAATTTCGTATTTCCTCTCAATCGAACTTGTAAAGGAACATATACGAACGACTGACTGGTCTATTTCTGGATATAAACTATACCTTATGGATGAGTATGAGAAATGAGATGAACGTATATTGTGTCTGTGTACTGTGTAAGTGAGAGGTGAATAGTGACGCTGAGTCTGAACTAAAAGAACTACTGAGCTAAAATAACTACTGAGCTAAATGAGTTACTGAACTACATTGGTGAACTAGTTCTTTTTAGTGAACGAGAGCTACTGAACTACTTCAGTGGAGTGAACTAGTTTGCCCAACTCTACCTACAATACATACATTGTCATTCAGTTCGAAGAATCAAAGACAGTGAAATTGAGATTTATATATTAGTATGATATGATTATGGCTGAAGAATCGCTAGCAACATTATGGAAGACCTCCAAAAGGGGCTGGACTTAATACTACCTGCACTTGTCGCTTTACTTAGAGCCAGCTACAATTATTGCAACATCCCACCCTCTTGGATGGAGGTTGACGTAGTCTTTATTCCAAAGTCCGGAAATAAGCCAAGTGAGCTGCTTAAATCCTACCTTCCTATCAGTCTGACCTCGTTCCTTTTATGTTAGATAGGTCTTCTCCTCTGCAGTCAAGTCAATATGCTTACTAAAAAGGTAAATCAACGGAGGGTGCTTTCCACCATCTTGTCAATAAGATAGAAGGGGTTCATCGCTCCAAGGATATCGTTCTCTGTGCTTTTCTTGACATTGAAGGCGCTTTCGAGAACACTGGCTATGACTCAATTTCAGTAGCTATTAGCCAAAGAGGGATCGAAGAATAAACCAACAGCTGGATAAGGGCCGTGCTGGAAAGTTGTATCATAAAATCCACTTTAGGAGATATTTCTGTGGTGGTCAGTTGTAAGAAGTTGAATTATATTGTGTGTCGGTCTGTACTTGTTTTATGCTTACTGTACTTGACATTATAAAATAAAAAAGGAAACTAGGATTTATTGTCGAAGTACACATTATGAAAATAAATAATATATAATAAAACATTGAATCGAATAGTTTATTACATCAATCAAAAGACTGGGAAGGACATAGGTCCAATCACCCTGAAAGGCACTACACTTGAGGTCAAATACATGAGAGTTATCTTAGATACTATGCGCCTTCACCTAAATTGGTCTTTATTTTAGCACATAAATAAAGGCTTCTTTACGGCTCAGTGTCAAATCGCCCAAAATGCAAAAAATTCAAAAAATGTCAAATCACCCAAAAAAATGTTTTTATTTTTATTTTATGCGATCCGGTGTAATGTCAAAATACCCAGAAAAGTGATTTTGGGAAATATTTTGTTTTGGCTTTTTTAAGGCGGATCTTCGTCATATCACCCAAATCTGAAAAATGTCACATTGCTCAACATTTTTGGACGATTTAATACGATGACAGATTGACCAAAAAATAAAAATGGGCGTTTTATCGGAATCCGAAAAAGACCAACATATGTATGAGGATAGGAGGGCCTTTTGTCAAATCATCCAATTATATTTTATTAAAAAAATTAAAAAAACATTTTCTTCAGCGAAACAGTAATCGCACCGCTTCGCGCGCTAATAGGGTAGGTGTACCAATACCCGGCCAGTCACTAGTATCCGGCCACTCTGCGTTATATAGCTGAGAATAAGTAAATTAATCGTTATTTCCATGGGAAACCAATTATGGCTTTACTTTTTGACCTATTTAACATGCTGGTAAAATTTGACAACTGTGAACATTACTAAACCGCCAAAAAAAAATGCGCAGTCTGTGTAGTTCGTCGAGAAAGTGAGAAGTGCGTTTTAGAGTAAGCGAGTGTTAGTGGAGGTATCAAACAAAAAACGTAAATTTCTGTTTTTTTTAAATATTTACCAAATTATCTTTTGTTTTTCTGTTTAGTTATAATAATTATTAGTCATAAAACGTGAAAAAACTGGGAGTTTTCATTTTTACATTATTACTAAACGGTGGCCGGTTACTAGAACTTTTTTTAGTTAGGTGTTCAAGTATCCGGCCAGAGTGGCCTTGTAAGTGTCCTTGTGGAATTTCTTCACAGGCTTGGAGGGATATATACGAGCAAAAAGAGTGAGCTAAGCAAGAAAAAATCGATGCAGTCGAAAATAACCTGGCCGGATACTGGTGCAAAGTGGCCGACTACTGAATTTTAGTGGCCGGGTACTGGTGAAATTTCACTTTTTTCAAAAAATAATTTTTAATTTCAGATGCATGTTTCGAATTACATTCAGCTATTTGTTTTTTTTTTAAACTTAAAATTTCCATTTATGTGCAAAAAAAAATTGTGTCACTGGTTAGGTGAATTAGTTATCACGGATCAAAGTAAGAAAATGTGTTAGGTGGCCGGATACTGGTACACCTACCCTATGTACTTTTTATATATTTCATTTCATAATCATAATATGAAAAAAAAACAATATTCTACTGTGGCTGTTACTATAGTTGTTACAATTTGCTTTCAGCACACTATTAGGACCAATTTAACGAAGATGTCAAATCGCCCAAAATGTGATATTTTTGGGCGATTTGACATTATGCTAAATAGCACAAAAAATAAAAAAGGTTTAACCCATTAACGCTCAGCGTCATATTTATAGGACAGCTGAGGACGAAAAATTCTAGTGACTAAGAAAATAATTAAAAGACCAGATCTGTATTTCTAACGTTAAGTGTTATCAATTGTTTATGTAATTGAAGGGTAAAATAAAAAAAAATATTATTTAAAAATATCTTTTTTTAATTTTAAAAATAATTAGTTTTTGGTAGAATAATACACTTTCTGGGGAAAAAAACTTTAAAAATATAAGTTTTCAATATAAATGGATGAAACTTCAGATTTAAATAACTAATTGGTTATATATGAAAATGGGTAGTCAAATTAAAAAAAAATAAAAAATCGGACGAAACTAGAAAGGATTGCAATCAGTTGTCCTAAAAATATGACGCTGGGCAGATATGATAGCTTTACAAACAAAAAAAAAAAAAACAATGTTTGCAGGTTCAATGTTCATTTTGATACGTTTTTTTAAAGTTTTGTTGCATTATAATTGTAAAATATTCGCTAAACTAATTATATAATTATATTTATATTGAATTTTAAAGTCTGAGGGTGAATTTTCGGTGACGTAATATAGCATTAGATACATATGAAATACACACAAAGCCATTGAGATTCACAACCCTTCCTTTTGGCTTTGCCATACTCATGTAAAAAGAATACTATTTAGCTATAGCAATCAAAATGTGATGCGGAGGACTCTGAACTGAATAGTTGAGTTTGATGGAGTAGTTTTTACTTTTCCCTTTATTGATTCATTTTGCAATTCACACTCAAGAATCGTTGGTTTGACTGTTGACCAAATTGCCGATATGCTCGAGCAACTTCAACGTAATTCAAAAGTCAAAGATGCAAGTGTTGCAGTCTTACCTCCGATTTTAGACTATGTAACTGATGAGAATTCCAGGTTTAGAAGAGAACTAATTTGTTCTCTAGCTTCCATATATTCTACGAAATGACCTATGTATGCAAACGATAACGGAAAATCTATAGGCTAAGATCCTGTCCAATTATTATGAATTGTTGAAATGAAGAAGACGATCGTGGTTTCTTTGAGCGCATGTTTGACGTTGCAAAGGAGATTTTCATAGTTCAATTAGTCGCAACTCCTTTAAATTTTTATCGTATTGAACCTGCAAGCCACTGTTCGCACTATACTCACAAAAAGAGAATAAACGAATTGAATTAATTGCCTCAGCATGAGTTGGCAAAGCAGTACAACCCTTACAGGTGTGAATTTGATAAATATGATTGACTTGCGTCCAAATACAATACTGCAATAAGCGGGGAAAAAATGGTACTGGTGCACTTTACCCGAGTTTAGGATATGGCTATGGTGAATGTTTGGGTCATACACAAGTTTTTGGTACCAGAGAAATAGAAATAATCATCGCTGGTGCAGTTAGGAGGAAGCAGTTTTGTCTCTTATACTCAACACCGATTTATATTTGTTCACTGTGTTTTTATGTATTTAAATTTTAACCTAATTATGAATTTATTTATTCTTCGCCTGGAATTTATTTCGTTTCTTTGGTCAACAGGCATTTATAAATTCCGTAAATAAAAAAAAATAAATTAAAATAACTGAAAATTATTTACAATCAAATCAAATTTTAGACCTTCTGTTGCAATATTTTTTTTTTGTAATATTTTTTCTTAAATTGTCTATCGGTAAGTAGCAAAATACTAAAAAATTAGGAAAATTGGAACCAAAATATTACTCTGATCGCTAATGGGTTATTAAATGGCCCACAAAGATTTTTTGGCGATTTGAAATTTTTCGGATTCTATTCCATTTTGGGCGATTTTGTTTTGGGCGATCGGAAGCATGAGTTCTGACAAAACGCCCACACTTTCTTGGGCGATTTGTCTTTACTTAGTCCGCAATGAATCTTAGAAAAGTGGTAGGTTAGTTTACAGCTTTTGTTGCAGATTGTATTGATTTCCCTGGAAGTTCCAAAGGATTGGAATATTTATAATCTCTTCTTCAAGGAATAGTTCGTAATTATTAAACATTTTGTTCAAATTCCCCACTGATATAGGCATGTATATATTTCACTTTCAAAACAAATTAGTTTTTGGTAAATTCAACGAGTGACTCGAATTTCAGGCGAATCGATTCGCCAACCGAACTCGCCAATGATAATACCAAAAATCGAAAAGTTCACCTAGAGAGTCGATTCGCCAAACGCTGGCAAATCGCCAATCATAATAGCCCCCTTATTTTTAGGTTTTATTAAATATGAAGAATCAATTGAAAAACAAACAAACTGCGTCAGCAGTCTAGCTTCTCGCAACCATTTATGTGTGCATATAGAAGGGACATATGAGCAATTTTTTGCCGTCTCCGAATGGTGAGTTGAAAAGCTCTTCTTGACAAATGATACTCTTTGAATGTTTGTCAGACACTCGGGTTTAAGGGCACCGTGAAAAAAATCTTAGGTGTTTGCTGGGATTGAACATTGCGTAGTAGTCCAATGCACTTTCTACAACTCCACGGTGCTCACTTGGTGTTCAGGGCAAACTGTTTTCACAGAAAACTTGAAACCAAAAATATTATTTCGCTAGATATCAAAACTAATGACGTGCAATCTAAGTGGTTACCAACTTTGAGATTATGTATATTAAACCAGTTTTATGTATTCATCTTGCGATACGAGTGACTCATTGTTGAAATTTAATCGAAAACACCCATACATGGGTGTTGAACACGAAATCCTTCACAGTAATCCAGTTTATTACTGATATTGTCAAAGCTTGCTTGCGTCATCAATCGTATATCAATCAGACTGGTACTTATATTATTTTGCATTTGTATATCAGGCCAACTCGTTTTTTTTATGTATTTCAGCAGAAAATGACAAAAACTGAAACTATTCCTTTCTTATCAACTCCATCTATGAGCAGCGAATTTTTATTATTTCCCCATCTCCCACGAAGAAAGAAAGAGATTCGCACACACCGCGATGGGAATCGTGATTTCAATAAAATAAACCTCTTGGCTCTGTCGATTATTTCTGAATCTCCGTTGGCACTTAATTCATTTGATTTATTGTAGTTGATAACTGATTTTTGCCTTACCTTGCCTCCACCTCATCGTAAAATATATTTGATTCACCTTCAAAAGCACTCATAGGCGCGCTGTTTTTTTTTTTTTTTTTTTTGACTAACAATTGCTATTGTATCTCTGTATCTTTTAATTGAAAATCAAAATTCAAGGGCGCCATCAAAAAAGAGCAAAATAATTCTCTATAATTGATGAATTTTTACTTAGTTGGCGCTACAGCTCGAGGTGAACCTGGGCCTGCTTCTCGCAACCATTTGTGTGTGCGTGTTATATTTTTGCACGAATGGAAGGGACCTACAGTTTTTTGCCGACTCCGAACGGCGAGTTGAGAAGCTCAATCGTGACAAATGATACTCTTTGGTGCTTGTCAGACATTCGAAAGAGGTGGGCACCGTGAAAAACTTTTAGGTGTTTGCGGCGGGATTCGAACCCAAGACCGCTGGCACAGTAGTCCGACGCACTAACCACTTGCGCTACGGTGAATTTTTACACTTCATTAAAGTCTCAATTATTTTTTTTTTACGAATATGTTTCTCTAGTCGTATCTCAATCGCATTTGCAGCTAAAAAAAAAAAACTGGACTAAAAGCATTAACTTGCTTGGGAAGCTTTGAATGTCAACTTCGTGCGACTCTGTCCATAGGTGTTTTAGCCATAAATGGTGGATTTTGTGTTTTTCTTTTTGTTGTTCTTTGCAGAACGTTTAAAAAATACCTGCATCGCAAACGGCTATTATCTAAATTTATTCCGTTTGGGTGAAGTCATTATTAAGCGCCAACAGCAACATCCATGCAAAGATTTTGTATCTATACTTGTATCTATGTGAAATGAAATTCTTATTACGGTATTATAATGTTTGTTCTTATTATAACTCGTGTTTTGGAATTAATTAAAAAAAATACGAAATGTGAATCTGTTGCCTAGACGCCTTTTAATTGTAGGCGAGTTTTTTTTTTTTTTGCTTTTTACTTTGGTGTGTGGCTCGGAATTACGAACTTGTTAAGTAGACAGCATTAATGGCTATTTCGAGTGAGGGAGTTAGCTCATTTAGCCTTGAATTTCAGCTGTTTTTGGTTTTTTTGGGAAATCACATAATGTTGCTGCATAATTGCATCACATGGGTTTTTTTTAGATTTTTATTTTATTTTATCTTTATTAGCTTAAAGTTGGCAAATGGTAATAGCTTTCAGCAAACTACATTTGGAGGCATAAATCAAGATCGTTACAAAAATGTCAGGGTACAGTTTTGTGATATCTAAATCTCGAATAACATTGATACGTTTGTGATGGATTTGGATAGATCATTAAGAGAATTTAACTACCAATGGAAGTCATTAAAACGAAATAGGTGACATCTGTGCTATATATGGGGTCAAAAGATAAGACGTATAGTGCGTAAGAAGGTCTAGTGTCATATCCATAGACCTAGACCTGATTCCGAAGTTTTCCTGATAGCATCGATTGCGTTCATAAATTTCGTTTTATTTTTTTTGTCTGAATGAGTTTTAAAAACGTGGATTATGACAGATGTTATATTGCAGCTTATTTTGCAAGTTGCATACACTCATTGATACATACATACATATAAATTAGTAAAGCAACATATTTTTAAAAATGCAAAATAGCCAAGTCATACAGTATTGGGCATACTAAAGCTCCCTAAGCAACTTTTGATTTTTCTGGAATAGAGACTTACAAATAAAGGTAATAAAGCAAATGTTTATTCCGCTTCACTTTTTAAGACGACTATACAAAAAAGCATTTTATTTCTGAGAAGAATCACAAAAGAAGATTGGAGCTTGCACACAAATATCTCAATTGGTCAGTATCCAAATGGAAAACTGTACTTTTTGCCGATGAATCAAAACTTAGTAAAAAAAGATTCAGATGGAATTATAAGGAGCAGAAGACCTAAAGGCAAAAGGATGGTGAAATATGGAGGAGGCAACGTACTAATTTGGGGATACAGTACTTCGACCGGTGCGTTGTCTCACTGGCATAGGCACATTCAATAGAGAATATGTAGACTCGAATTCATCCACTATAGTACGCACAGCCTGTCTTGTGGGACAATTATTACGACCGAAAATTGGAGTAAGCGCTCTTAAAGCTTCGACAAGTAGTATTTTTTAATTATTTCCACCTTTACCTTGACTTACGTTTTGATAAATCATAAAAAAAGTTCAATGGTGCATTGTTATGTCCCTATTGAAAACCCTTTGCATTTTTGTTAAAACAAGTACCTACATTATATCATTTAGTATTTAGAAATCCTTCCAGAGATATTCTCAAACAATTTGCATTTTACGCATACTGAAGGAAAACAGCATCGTGGTGTAGTGGTAAGTGCGTTGAACTACTACACGATGCTGCCCGGGTTCAATCCCAGCCCGAGTCCAACACCTAAAAGATTTTTTTCACGGTGCCACCTCTTCCGAATGTCTGACAAGCAATCGAAGAGTGTCATTTGTTAATGAGTTTCTCAACTCGCCGTTCGGAGTAGGCAAAAACTGTAAGTCCCTTCCATTCGTGCAAAAATATTACACGCACACACAAATGGTTGCGAGAAGCAGGCCCTGGTTCACCTCGAGCTGCAGCAACACCTAAAGTTAGTAAGGAAAACACTATCTGGGATTACTTTTCCTGTAAAGGCTTAATTCCACTGTTGTCCGCGAATTAAGCCGGAAATCTGCGAATACTTCATGAAATACTTTTGAAAGGGATGACCATTCTGAGGAAGATTTTCTCGCAGAATGGGATGCCTCTTAAACACACCTGTGAAAGTCAATTGGAAAATTTTCTGCCGCTCTGCGATTGTTGAAAAAAATTTAATTTTACGTTTACTTACTTGTTCTAAAAATAAATTTAAATTCATTTTCTTGAATGCATTGAAAACAACTGCCAGTTGGTTATTAGAACGAAATTAGTTTCTTTCCATTTCATAAGATATTTTTAATTAAAATTACTACATTCTTTAGATAGTACTAAACTGCATTTTTTTCTCACGAATTTGAGTTAACCGCAACAAAAGGCAAACGTTGAAGGTACACAAACATTTGTTCGAAAAAAAAACACCGAGTTATAGTAGAATGGTTTTAACTTCTTTTACTTTTTCTTGTTAATTTTACAAATGGAATGAGATACAAAAAAAAAGAAGAAAAATAACCACCACCGTGGGTAAACCAATACGCGGAATTACATTCACTTTAATTCAATTGTTTCTGGCTTCCGAAACGTTACGAGCTTCTGGATGAGTTAATATGCCGTCACCGCTTAGCTATGATGCGGATGCCCCACCGATTGTTGTTTTTACTTAGAAAGTCGGTATATCATGTTTTCGCACTCCAGAAACACAAGACAAGTGGTGATTACGTAGATTTACCTTTTTTTCTATTTTATGTATTTTTCTTTTTTGCATACACCCACGAACATAATCTAATGTATTCATGGAAAAATAAAAGAAGACTTTAAGTTATGAAGAAAAAAACGAGATAAGCGTAATAAAAAAATATTCAAAAATGTTTTATCAAACTCCGCTTTCAAATCGATGGACGATGGACAATGTTTGACATTTGCTCAACTGTCAAGTCAAGTCAACACTTAAATATTAAAAGCAAAGCTGCCTTACATTGGAAAAGTGTGCATTAAATTTCTCCCCGCATTTCTTTGCTGGAAATGGAGATTTTTTATGTCAATACTAGTCGCGTATGTCATGCATGTCAAACCGACAACAACAAATCAATGGTCAATGGGTCAATACAAAAAAAAAAAAAAAAAAAAATACAAAAATATTGTTTAATTAATTAGAAATCGCGGAGATGTAAATTTTGTTTGTACGTCTGATACGTCACTTCATTTTTACCTGTCCTCACTCACGGTTGAATGTATGCAAACACAAGATAAATTGTTATCTCTCAGGTGTATTGTATACGAACGAAAATTGATTTAATTATTTTTCTGCTAATTTTGGTATTCATATTATTTAGCAACTTTTTTTTATACTTTCGTCAAGTTGTAGATTTAGTTTTAAATTAAATTTAGACAAAGGGAAAATTTGACAGACAGGAATGGGAATTATGTAAAAAAAACAAACTTGTTCGCATTTTTTCATTCAACTTTGAGTGGGTATTTGTTTAGACTCAAACGTATTAAATATATTTAACTTTCTTTAAAAATATTTAACAACAACATCAATGCTAAGGCATTTTTTTTTTTATTTTATTTTACTTGCTGACGGACGATATTTTATTTAAATATAAGAAAATAAAACAAACAGAGCTAGGTTCACCCCCGGATCTTAGCCTTAAAAATGTAAATAAATAAACAAACAATATTTGATTTGAAATCGCCTCATATAGCCCTATAAATATAATAAAACGTATAGGTATAGTTTTGACATGCTGGTTTAAAAAAGTGTTATAAAAATATAGTTTTCCAAAGATGCTTAGTTTAAATTAGGTGGGCGGTTGGATTCACTTAACCCAATCATGGTCCATTGTGAACCGATTCTTCAGCTAGGATTACACAATCGACGCAATTTTTACGCTTTTCCGAACTCCAATCGACATCAATCGTGTAAAGGCACAACTTTTTTACGTCAGTCTACGCCAATTTGGTTGACCCCCGGATTGCCCCCTATTTCCGTCAATCAAAATTTACTCGATTTCTACAATCATGTGAACAAATTAATTGAAACACTATCTTCAACCCACAGCTCAATTTCGTCAACCACAGGCGTCAATATTGGATCAATTTCGTAGCGAAATCGACTTATCTTGTGTTTTTTCGTCCCAAAGAAAGTAATTTCCTTTCAAATCAGAATACATCGCGTCGCAAACTTCTAGTACTATGATTGATATTGTTCAATGTGCGATTCGAAACACTATTGAGAGCGATTTAAAGCTGTCGCCAGTAGCTAAAAATCTCAAAGTTACAGCCAAACGCCCAGATGCATAAATTGACCTTCTCATATTTGTGTCTTGTTTTTGAATTAGCGGTGTTACCATATGCAGCAATTCATTGAGAGTAGTTTCATTCATCCGCAGAAAGTTTTAAAACAAATGTTTCTGATTCTCGATATCACGGAATTTCTTCAATAAACTGTTGTGTGCTGCACATATTGGCTAACTTTTCAGCCATTCAAACATTCAGGCTCGTCGTACAGCGCGAGCATTTTCTACTGCCTTCTTTTCCGATTGCTGCTCATACACTGGTATCTAGCTTTGCGAGACTTCATTTTACGCGGTTTCACTTTTGCGCGAAATGCATTTGCCTACCAAAATTCGATTTGCACGGCTGAAATGTGCTTCATCTTGCAGGAACGCAACACCCCAAATTGCATGATATTCATACTTCGCTTTGCGCAATTTCGTATTTCACGAGACTTTTCATTCCCCTAACCCCCCACGCAAAGCGAGGGACCAGTGTAGAATGCTGCAAACACGTACAAGGCACTCTTCACTTTTTGACGTAATTTTTTTTAAAATTCTAATCAAAGAAATATATATAGAAATTTATTTAATTCATTTGGCACTAATGACAGCAAGCGTCAACCAATAGTCAATTCGATTGAATTGAAAAAGAGTAAATCGTGTAAGCGATTGTACGGTTGACGGTTTACCTTTTTTTTCTAAATTGCTTCAATCGATATTTTGGTTGTCGTTGATAGAGTTGACGCTTTTAAGCCAATCGTGTAAATGGGGGAACATCTATTTATGCTTCTATCAAAACTACATCAATCGGGCGTTAATCTATTGACGCTAGATTTACGCTTTTTCGTCAATCGTGTACTCCTAGCTTTAACCTTGCTGTTGGACAAAATTGACAGAAATGGCTGTATCTGTCATACTATTCAAATATATAGATTCAAACCGGCACTCTTCGATACGTTAATTCAACCGATAAAAAGCGGTTTTGGCGGTTAGAGCGCGAAAGATATTGAAGTGGAATAGAATTGGATTTTAGTGATGACTGTCTGTAGACGGTCTTAGTGGTTAAAGGATCAAGAGTTGGATATACATATTTTGATATGTTATAGGAAATATCTTGAAGGTCTACAGAGAAATTTCCTTCCAGAGTCCCAGTTCTCCATTCTTTGGATTTTAAGAGCTTTGTGATACAGTACCGTAAAAAACAGATTTTGGAGAATATATATTTAGCAACAATTCCTTCTCAAAACTGTTCCAAATTTGAAATGTAAACCGGATTTTCCGTAGCAGAAATGCGCTTTAACATTTAACAAATGTTGGCCATGATATGTGTGTTAATACATAAACCTACAACCGTCATTAGTTTTACGACATTTATCCAATACGTCCTCAAACGTATCATTCGATTGCTGAGAATTACGCCCGCCCAAATACAGGTTATGTCTGGAAAACAAGGGTGACCCCTTTTTCCTAGAAACATTCAAATTGTATTTTTACTACACTGTTAAAGTACTCTTAGTTAAGGGAAAAGGGTGTTCCCTTTTAGCGTTGGACTGTGGCTTTAATATTTATATTAAATTTATATAACATTTATATTTAAGCGTTCATCTCTAAAGCCAATTCAATATTCTTTTGAACAGACTAGGAAATAGCATTTGTGATAAATATATTAACAAAGCACAACAGCTACAGTATGAAAACTTACTATAGCAAAATAAGGTACATAATATATGAATATATACAAGGAATACAACCTACAACCTATAAGAACTGATTTTATATGCCTCACCGTACGTACCACCCAGTTTTATAATCTGAAAGTGAGAAAGGATGTGTTCCCCTTCTAGCAACATGTCCAAGTCCAATCCTAAAGGAATTTTGCATTCGATTTATCAGGTAAAATATACTGGAGATAAAGCAAACTGTGAGCATTCCAAATGGGGAACATAACGTTGTTAGGATACTCTGTGCAAATATACTTCGATCGCCTTACGTTATAGGAGAAGTATTATTTCGAAGGGTATTTAAGAAACATAATCTTGTTTAAAAAATAAAGTTTTATTTTAGTAGATAGCTGTTGTCAATTTTGAAAACGGGCTACGGCCAAACCAAAATAGACTTAAGAACTTAATTGAAAATGAAAGTCAAAACTCGCTAACTGAATCACTTCTAATCATAATAGCGAATCAAACATTGAGTGATTTTAAACACAAAACTAGATTTAAAAAATCATCTTACGAGCATAGACTGGTATTGCCTGTTATTGATGGAAATTCGAGCAATTGTGCGAGAGAAACGCACCTATTAACAATTATTATTTTACCTGGCTTAGACACAACAACACTGCCTCTCTCCACAATTTTTCCAATAAAAAAAAAAATCAAGCTAATAGTTTGGGCTTAAGGCAGTTAAAAATGGGCTGAACTGTTTTGCCTTCGCCTATATTGCTTAACATATCATTATAGAACATTTTACAATTTTTTTTTTTAATTTTTGACTGCTTCCATACAAAACTGTGATGAATCGCAAAGAAAGAATTAACTTTTGCATTCGTCTCTCCTTTTTTGGCAGAGCTAAACTTCATCACTGTTGTCAGATCATTGGGTTTTCGACCATTTAGTGGGTTTTCTAATCTTGCAATGGAAGTTTGGCAGTTCTTTTGTTTTTTATTTACTTATTATTAGAATAAAAAGATCATGAGTGCACTGAAAAGATAAGAAAAATAAAAAAGGTCCACGTTGGGCGCCAATAAAATATATTAAGAGGAAGCGCAACAAACCCAATTCAAGGTATTCAAAGACTTAACGAATTTCTGATTTCAATCTTAATACGATTTTTATAAGATTTTTCTGAATATACAGTCGAACCCGGATATAGTCACATCAACCGGGCAGCCGAACTTTGTGACTATAAGCGGGTTGTGCTCTTATCGGGAAAGGAAATATAACTAAATTTTTAACAGTATATGAAGCACATTAGTTCATCCTGTTGATTTCTGATTAGAATCTAAACATTTTTTATTCAGAGAGCAACAAAATATTTTTGAATTTGATATTGAAAACAAGAATCCAATAAGTGACAGTCCTAAGAAAAAAATACACACAGAATGTAAAGTGAAACTCAAGTAGGTATAGTCGTTTCAAATCACGATGGACTTTTGAACGGATGTTTTCTTTTTTTTGCGCACAAGGGCTTACTGGAAGAAGTTGTACTTGCGAACAACGCTTTTGGATTCCATAAAATTGTCTGGATTTTCACTGAGCCAATTTTTAAAAAGCGGTTCCACTAGCCATTTTTTCCTGTTCATACTTTGTCTTTTACAAGTAAAACTAAAATCACGGAAATTAGCATCGGTTAACTTTATTTTATTCAAATTGTGAAATAAATGAAAAGCCCTTCAAAGAAGTGTCAATGTCAATGTCACTAGGTCCGTTCGCGTACTTTTTGCACCAAATCCCTATGTGTTTTGTGAAATTCTCTCAAAGATAGGAAAATTACGAAAAATTAAACGAACGCGTTGAACAACAAAAAATGCAAAATGTATGTGATTTGACAGCTACTGTCATTGTAGACTTGTAGTGCCAATCAACAACCCAGGAATATTATTGCTTTGGGTTTACACAGTAGATTACTTGTTGATGTTTTTTTATATTAGCCCTCCATTTCGAACATTGTATTAGCTTTGACTACACATAAAATTATACTTCCAAGCCAATATGTGTTGCAACTGCATTTTCTATAATAATGTGTGATATTAATTTACTAAGAAATTATTTTGTCGGGCTTATTTTTGAATGACTCTATGCGGGCTGTGATATTAAACTAGATGCTATAAAGAGGTTTAATTCCAATATGAATTATGTAAAAAAGACATCTGGCTTCAACATTTTGTGATATAAAGCGATTTGTGCTTCTAAGCGATGTGATATTATTCGGGTTCGACTGTACAACCAAGTACTCATAACTGAATAATAAGATCTACGGGGTGCACTCACGATAATCCAAACCTCTATATTTCAAAAACCTCTTTGAAATACAAAAACCATAAGTGTGCAAAATAACTTCAAAACCTCTCTAAGTCGAACGAATAATAGAGGAACGGCTTTTTTATCTCTATAGTTCGAGGTCAATTCTTTTTATTTTTTCTCAACTGTTCGCTGAAATGCGTATGTGACGAAAGTGGGCAATGAAAACTTAATCTTTAGGAGATGCCTTTGCCCTGTGTATACCTTTATTGGTGTCTGAAACCTTCATTATTCAAAAACCTCTGTAATTCGAAGTTTGTCCTTAGTCCGGTGAAATTCGAATAGTTACACGAATTCATTTCCAAACATTCAATACTACCAAATCGTAAATCGGGAAGAAGTCAACAATTTTAATCCGAACAGATACACTCTGATATCAGCTGTGAGTGCTTATAAAATTGAAAAGTCTATTTTCTAAAATGTATACCACTGTAGTTACCAAAATGCTAAATTGCATATCGCACTCTATGTTTTCACTCAGCTTATGTTGCGACTTTGATATGGCTGTTCTAAATGGCCAACTGGTTCAAAAACTCAAACATTTCTCACGCAAAAGCGACAACACTAAAATAATTAACAATTAAAGGGGTTTAACAACGCTATCCGCTTTATAGAAAAATACGATTTCTGTCAAATTGTTTAGAACGTGTTTAGATTCTTTCTTTTGCAGATTTGAATTTCACCTTTCCAAGTCAGAGCGACCTACCTCCCATACGAATAATATTGTTAACTGGATGTTCGTCCAAATGCCATAAACCACAACAATTTTAATGAAACATAAAAAAAAAAGAACAAAAAGCAGATTACATAAAACAGCGAAAGGGTATATCAGCCAACTTTTGCCATTTCATACATCTCTTCTCCAAGAAGTGCAAACCAATGTTCTCGTACTGGTTTTCTTTTTTTTAGTAGAACCATTTGCACATTTTATCTGTCATTCTTTTTGCACAGAGAAATTGGACGTGGACAACAAAAACAAAAAATCCCATTAACTCAAAACATTATTCATAAAAAATAAAAACGTGCTGTTTGTCTGTGTTTAAAAAATGTACTTAAAATTTAAACGATAAAAAAAAATAAAAATAAACAAGAAAGGCAATAATACAGCGCGGCGCATCACGTTTGTCGTTGACCTAAAACGTACCTTTTTGTCAGAAAGATGAAGAAAACCAGACAACCGCTCAGCAAACAGATGAAATGCAATAGTATCCCAGAAATCCACAAAAAAGAGTTCCCAGTGTCTGTGTTCCCCCTTTAATTCAAATGGAATTTAATAGTTTCCCCGGCACAGCGTGGTGTATATAATTATTATGTATATCCTTAGTTGAGTCTCTTTGTTTTTATTTTATTTTAGTGGTGTGTCGGAAAAGATGCTCCAAGATACTCCTTCAAAAATAAATTGCTCCTCTAGATACAATGTTTCACTTAAAAGGAATTTCTTTTTATTTTTCTTTTCTTTCACTTTTTTCTTTCTTTTTCTTTTTGAATTTTATTTCATTTTATTTTAATTGAATTAAATTTGTATTTAGCAGGCGAATTCACACACAAATACGAGCTGCATAGATTCAAGCATTCGAATTTTAATTGATCTAGATTAAGCGTTTAAATTAAAAAAAAAAAAAAAAACAATTTATAACTTAATTTATCATGTAGGTATCTCTGAATTAGCATTAGAGAGGTAGGTATATTTTTTATTTATTGGAATTTGATTTGTTGGTAACCTACATTTGGTTAAAATTCACACAGTTACACTTGGATTCAGATCACTAAATTGGAAACTTCTGAAATAGGCCCGCACACACAAAACAAGAAATCACAACACAACAACATCAAAATATGAATATTTTTATTATTCGATTTTTTTTTATTATTATTATTAACTGTTAACCGAATGACCGTATTAATGAAGATGACCATACATAGAAAAGTTGTAAAACAAGAAAAAACTGTTTCGTTTTTTTTTTTTTTTCGAAGTAGAAAAGTCGAGATATTTTCGCAAATAGACACGCTCCTGGTAGGTAGCAGGGAGCAACCGACGAAAGGAAGGCTTTAACGAAAAAGAGGAAAACACGACAAGAATCGTGAGCCAAGGAAGAAATAATTGTGTTAACTACTAAAGAACAGCGACAGCGGTATCATTGTTGCAACGGACAACTATCGAATGGTAAGAGGTCACTATAGATACACTTACCGAAGCTCTGTAGAAGGCTTAAACCGCACAAGCCACAAGACAACTGACAAAATAAAAAAAAACTGGTTCTTTTTTGTGCTCTCTCTTTCTTCGTTATTTTGTTTTCCAACTTTTGCATTCACCTGCGGATCTGCGCGGCCACAAAAACCACATATAGATGAACTTAACGAAACTGGCTACCAAATTTGCTTTTCACTTTACCATCAAACAGACTGAGGTCTGCTGAGCTTGCAAGCCGGTTAGGTGAAGCGTGCATAGACGGTTTCTTTTAACCATGGCTATTGCAAGTTGCAGCTGCAAAACTTATGTCCCCAGTGGAGAGTTGAATGTCTCCACACACTTGTACGTACATCGATCAACGGGTAGCGGAACAAACGAAGAAAGACACAAAAGGCGGAGAGAATAGAAATGGGGGAGCACACAGTCCACAGCCGATATTTCGGTCGATTCGTTTCCACATTTTTAATGTTGTTATTCTTTCGTGTTCCCCGCTTTGATCGTTCTATTCGTAGTCTCGCATAAATTTGAGGCTTTCTCAAGCGCGCTGTGTGTCGGTGTGGAGCTGCTGAAGTGAATGACAAGATCATGCGGAATTATATATTGGGATAGAGGTGAACTTTTTTTTAACGAATGATAAAAGGTGAATGCACCTTTGGTTGGGTTTGAGGTAGCTGATTTCTGGTTTTGTTTTTGGTCGAATTTGTTCATTGAGCGATATTGATTGCGAGCTTGCGCGGATGGGGATATCGATGTCGACTCGAGAGTGATTTGTTCGTTTGTTTTTATTGATTCTTTTTAGTGATAACTTGATTGCCTGGGAAGACATTACCAGGCTTATGGGCGTTCATTTGAATATTACTTCTGGGTTATTAATAATTTGCACGTGACCGGCTCAGTCAGTTGTTTAGTCTGTAATGCCATGTAGATATGGATGTTTTGTTTTTTCTTAACATTTATATTAATGCAAATGTATGTGGGATTAGGGTTAGTAGAGAGAAAAGACGAAGATTATGCTTGAATTTAAATTACAGTTAATGTTGGGCTAAGTTTATGGTCTATTTGTGTTCATAATTTCGAAGATTTTCTACATTTCTAATTGATCTGGAGAGATTTGACTGTTTTTTAAATAGATATTCAAAAAAAACTTCGAGATAAACATCTAGACCAGTGGTGCCCAACCCGTAGCTCGCGGGCGCCTGGTAGCCCGTGGCCTGTTTTCTAGGCGCCCGCGAGCTCTAATCTCGCTAATCTTACTAAATTACGCCGTATGTATCTTGCGAAGTATGAAGAAAGTCTACCAATTGTGCGAGATCAACGCACCTGGTTTTAACCTGGCTTAGACACAACATTTTGGAAGCAAAATTACATACTGCATTGCCCCTCTTTACAACCTTTTCAAGAAAAAAAAAATCAACCGAATATCTTGTGTTTAAGACAGTAAAAAAGCGGTTGCTATTTTGCCTTCGCCTATTTATATAATGATGATATTATTCTGGACTAGAACAATGTTAAAACAATTAACTTTAAGACCACTTCATAGAATTTTTAGTAGTCCTTTCCGAAATAGTGCGTTTGGTATTGATTTTTAAAACGATTTTTGGTTTTAACAAATTCGCCATCATCCGTATTAATTAAGTTCAGTTCTTCACTTGAATCTTCACATACATCTGGCAATAAACGCTGAATGCGTTTTTGATCTTTTTCAAATGACATTTCTAAATTATATACATAAATTCATCCAACTAAAAAAATTACACAACTGGGTAGGTGGGGTGTTGACAGCATCCCTGCAGCTTGAACAGTCTGTCGTGGCTTACTTATGCAACTTAACTTTCTTTAAACCATCTGAATCTGTATAATAGAAAGCAACAGGAAGGTACTGTACCGACAACGGGTGTTGTCAATCGCAAAGTATAATATTTTTGAAATAAAAGGGCTTGGGGTGTTGTCAACACCATACATACCCAGTTAAAATTTAAATACAAAAACGTACGTAAGTGTGCACTCATCGTTAAAGCATTTTTCGGGTCAATATACTATGTAAACGTGCTTTTTCTCAACTAAAAGTGAATAAATCCAAACAGAGAAGTATGTTAACAAACGATCACCTCAAAAATTGTATTATCTTGGGTTGCACAGAAGATAACCAACCAGACTTTAAGAAGCTATCTAAAAAGGTGATCAGCCAATTATCACATTAAGTTTGTGCTGTTGCGGTCTACTGGTTTTTTATGTCATAAAAAATAAAAAGTCAAGTAATGAAATAATGGGTCGTATTAATAAAACCTAAATTTACTCAAATATGAAGCAATTGCTAATATTTTCAGCGTTTGCTCAGATTCGTATGAATAAAAGGCATAAATCTAAGCATTTGCTAGGAGAATTCCAAGTCTGCTTTTTAGCTGACTCAGAGCGTTTCCTCCGACTGACTTGCTGTGATTTTTTGTTAAAAAAATAATTAAAAGGCAGCAGAATTGATAACACTTCCTTGTAATGCTGATGAAATGGAATACGATAGAAAACTGCAAAGTGTTACCGTCGATATATTCCACTTTTGCTTCATGCAAACTATAGTCCTTGTGAATTTTGTTCAATTCGTTGACAAAATAATTTTTGAATTACTATTGAACACTCATTTTTAAGATGAATTATATAAAAATGTCCCTAAACTAAATATTTGACTATTGATTCAAGTTATTTCTGTTGGATACATTTTCTGGTGGCTCCGGAATAATTTACAAAATGTCAGTTGTGTGATATGATGTCAGATGTCAAGCAAATGCTCACTTCGAATTTTCGAACTTGCTCAAGTTAACTTAAGTTTTATTCATACCAATTTTGAGCAAATGCTAAATGCCTTTACTTTGCTCCGAGATTTTACTCGAAGTAATAGCTTGTTTTTATTAATACGACGGAATGTAGTTTTCTTTATCCCAGTTAGGTTTTTTTAAACTCGGCGGTGCCCGCGTAGCATGTTGGGATTTTCAAAATAGCCCTTGGAGCAATACAAGTTGGGCACCACTGATCTAGACGATAAGAAAATGAAATTTTATTCAATTTTATATAATTTTAGATAATATATTACATAGATACAAACATGCATAGAAAAATTCCAAAAAATTACTACGACAGTCTAAGGAAGAGGTGCTGTCTAGCGTTGTGCTGAAGTACTCGATTGGGTTACTCGGCACAAGTATTTTTGCTTTGACTCAATGCTCTGAGCCACAGAGAAATGGCTCGCATTCGGCTCATTTGGCTCAAAACTTAATTCTTTTAACAAAAAATATTAAAAAAATAATGAAAACGTTATCAGGAAATAAGAATTCGCTCTTCAAATAACATTGAGACAAATAATCACAATCGCATAAAATATGAAGTAGGATTCACTTACTTATGAATTTTAAAGAGCCTTTAAAAGGATCAACAAGAGCATGTGGGAATTTTGAACAACCTAAAGATAAAATAAGGAAATGTTAGCCGTATTGTTTCTTTCCTTGGTTATTTGTTTTCGACTTTATTTATTGTTATTGTTTAATGTTATTTGTTTTATGCTACAATAATTTGTGACACTTTCTTTGGGCTTTGTGGGCACCGTAGCGCAAGTGGTTAGTGTGTCGGACTACTGAGCCAGCGGTCTTGGGTTCGAATCCCGCCGCAAACACCCAAAAGTTTTTCACAGTGCCCACCTCTTTCGAATGTCTGACAAGCATCAACGAGTATCACTTGTCACGATTAAGCTTCTCAACTTGCCGTTCGAAGTCGGCAAAAAACTGTAGGTCCCTTCCATTCGTTCAAAAATATAACACGCACACACAAATGGTTGCGAGAAGCAGGCCCAGGTTCACCTCGAGCTGTAGCGCTAACTAAGTAAGTAAGTAAGTTCTTTGGGCTTTAGTATGGTTATCGAATCCGAATCGAATCTTTGAACTTTCGTGAACCGAATAAGTCGATATCACATTTAGCCGAATTTGTGACGTCAAAAGCGAATGTAATTTTTTCGATTTCCAAGCTATAGTACCAAATTATCACAGTCGTCCTTGCACTTTGAAAAATGAATTTGTGATATGAAGTTGCTGTGTTCGTGTTTATAAAGAAACATGTACCAATCATTTTTGTGGGCCGCATTGATATTCAGATTTTCAGTAATTTTACTTATTTGGCTCAACCTAGTGTGAAATGGCTCGGGAAATAGCTCAACTCCAAAATTTCTCCGAAACAACGCTTGCTGCTGTCACAGCTGCATGGATGAGGAGGAGGAATCCCCCTACCGCTTCCTATGCGGTTGCCCAGCACTCTCCTCGTTAAGAAAAAAGATTCTTCAAGATATTTCCTCAACGGATATCAATAAATTATGGAAATTTATCCAAATCTCAAAATGGTTCCAAGAGTATCGATCGATAAGAATCGGCTCATGTGGCAATACAATGGACCTACTTTGGTCTAAGTGAGTCCTACCAAATATGGGGATAGCCACCCAACCTAACGTATGGGTGTCGTTTGATACCCTGTGTGTGGTGACCCGTTTACTCGAAAGTAGTTTGTGATATATATACAGTACGCCATCAGTAAAAGCAACACTCGATAAACGCAATACCTCGGTTAAAGGAACACTCAAATTTTGTACTAATTTTTTGCTAGACCTAGCGTCGATATTTAAGACAACATTTCACCTAAGTTAACGGTCAGCGATATGTTAAAACTTTACATAAACTTCCAAAAAAAGAAAAAAGAGCAACTCAAAACTGTACTGGGTTGTAACGGTATAACTTTGAAAATACAAAAACAAAATTCACTAACGAGAAGTACTGTTCAAGCTTTGATCTTAAAATTCCGTTATAAATAATTTACGTTAAGTGAACTGTTTAGCAAATAGAATACATAAACTTTTGTTCACTTTTTCTGGTACACAGAAGGACACGTGATATGCTCACTTCAGATGAGAAAACGAAATTAATAACATGTGATATTAATGATGAAATGTTTGTAATTGTAAGAACTGAACATTTCCAAAGTATAGAAAGTTAAGAATTGCAAAAATAAAAACGGTCGAGCAACGCACAGATTTACATCAAAGATCAAACATATTTTTAGGGCACAAATAAAGGAAGAGATCCGCAAATTCAAAAACTCTCATATTTAATTTCTAAAATGAAAAATAAATATAAATTTGCTATATGCACCTACAAGTGGCAAGACAATGAACAGATAAAATACAAATAGATTTTACATAATAACTTATGTACTTGGTGGAAGCTAATAATTAACATCCACCATCCACCATCCACATCAGCCATACCAAATGGTTTAAGTCTGAAATGAATAGTGGTTGGAGGCAAGACTTAAACTGATTTTCAGTTGCCCTCAAACTCGAATACAATTTTAAGCCTAAAACCACGCAACGATCTTTGTCAAACATTTCTGTAGATTTGAAAGGTGATTGTTTTCCTATAAATCAGCCAAAAAAAAAATGGCTTTCATTTGTACCGATCGTGTCGTGCCAAGTTTTTTTTCACACTTCGTAAAATGTCGAACTGCAGACTGTATTGCACGATGAATCTTCCAGAATAATCACATTGAACTCAAGCAAACTAATACAAATGATCATTTGGTTAACATTTAGCAGGACACGAATATCGAGAAATATTACGTCTTATTCTTCCAAACACTAGAAGTTGACTTAACCATAGAAGCATAATCAGGGTTGCCGCTGAAAAATTTGAAAAAGTCGCAAAAAAAGGGTCATGGAGCAAAAAAAGTCACAACAAAAACAAATAATAGGTCTGTTCGTTTAATTTCTGCTCCAAAAATAGTAAGCTATTAAATTTCATGGAGTGGGGGTAAAATTCTCAGAGGCAAAATTACGAAAAAGTAAAGGAACGCGTTTAACCACAGAAGCTGCAACAAGCGAAATGTCATATCTTGGTAAGGCGTGGACTTCCGCTTTTTATGCTAACATTCGATAAAGCTGATAGTATCGACGATATTTATCGAATTAAAACCATATTGAATATCGTGGTCAAAATCGAGCCCATGCGTAGAAATTTAAAAATAATTCCGCAGTGCAAACGTTGCCAAGGATTCAATCATACGCAAACGTATTGCAAAAAAGAACCACAGTGTGTGAAATGCGCCGGAAGTCACCTCTCCCAAGACTGTCGAGTAAACAAGCAAGCCTCTGCAATCTGTGCTAATTGTAAGGGAAAGCACCCGGCAAATTATAGAGGCTGTGAAGTAGCCAAGGAGTTGCAAAAACGAAGAGATACACTCCATAAGCCTCAAAATAAAATAATAAAACCGCTAACTAAGGCAAATGGTAAGATCGGTCAGGAGAACGTAAACAAACAAAAACCACCGGGTACAGAGCGGAAGAAGGCGGTGATAGCAGAAAAGCCCTCGACTTCTGGTCTTAAAATAAATGGTAATGAAAAGCCATTAGAAAAGACATCGGGTAATAGCCCTCGGACAGCAGGAGTGCAGACCTACGCCCAGGCTGCAGCATCCGAAAAATCAAAAAACCTCGAAATCCCGACGGACCCTGCTTCTCAAGTTTTCTCAATTATTCTCGCAAAACTTGAAGAGCAAAGCAAAATAAATAAAATTATTCTCGATAGGTTGGTTAAGCTCGAGAGTTATTCACGGAAAACGCGTACTTCACCTAGAATATGAATGAAAAAAGAATGTTAAAAATATGTACTTGGAATGCAAACGGACTTTTGCAAAAACTTGACGAATTGGAAATATTCATGCGAGAAAAAGATATTGACATTTGTTTGATTTCTGAAACTCACGTGAAAAAGGAATCGCATTTAAAAATAAAAGGCTATACTGATTACCACGCTTGTCACCCTTCGGGCAAAGCGAGAGGCGGATCTTCCTTGTTTATTAAAGACTGCATTGAACAATGCGAAGACCTAAAGATAGAGCTTGAAACTCTGCAACTGTGCACAATTCGAGTTAAAAATAGTCAGCGTACTATTAAAATCTCATCTATCTACTGTCCACCGCGTTCCGCGCTTGAAAAAAGTGATTTTACTAACTTATTTAAATCGCTGAAACCTAATTTCATTATTGGCGGCGATTTTAACGCGAAACATACGTTCTGGGGCTCTAGATACATCTCGCAAAAAGGTAGGATGCTCTATGGGGCAGGTATGGAGTACAGTTGTGATTTCCATTCGACGGGCAAACCGACTTACTGGCCAGCTGATACTTTGAAAATACCTGACCTGATCGATTTCTTCGTGGTGAAAGGAATATCTAACAACCACATAAAAGTTGAAGAAAGCTTTGATCTGTCATCTGATCATTCCCCAATTATTTTGACATTGAGCGGAAAACTATTATATAACCGAGAGCCGGCGAAATTAAGCGGTAGAACAACTAACTGGGAAGGCTTTAGGAACGAAATCGAAGTAAATGTTGAACTGAGCGTACCGCTTACGACACCCTATGAACTTGAGGTTGAAGTCGATCGCTTCGTTGAGATAGTACAGCTCGCCTCTTGGAATAATACGCCCAATCCAAGAAAAACGCCGGACAAATACGGTCTACGATATCCTTCTGAAATAAAAGAATTAATCAGGGAAAAAAGAAAAGCGCGTAAAAGATGGCAACAGAGTCGTGCTCCACAGCATAAAACATATCTGAATCGTCTTTGCAATTTGTTAAAGAATAGCATTAAGGATTTTAAAAATCGTGCGATAGGCTCTTACCTTGAAAGGTTAACAGCGAAAAAAGATTCCAATTATTCCCTTTGGAAAGCCGTAAAAGGCACCAAAAGGCCCAAAATCCCTGCGCCGCCACTTAAAATAAATCAAAATGAATGGGCAAGGGAAGATAAAGAAAAAGCGGATATTTTTGCCGCCCATTTGGAAGAAACCTTTAAACCGAACGTTGGTCAAGTCGTTCATGACAACATCAACATCACAAGGATGGTAGTTCCACCATCTGACGATTTAACGCGCAGATCTGCGACGCTTAGAGAACTCGAACGTGAGATCGCGAAACTAAAACCTAAGAAAGCTCCTGGTTATGATTTGATCACCGGAGAAATTCTCAAAGCCTTACCTAGAAAAGCATTAATTAAGCTTCTCCATATTATAAATGCTGCACTCAGATTAAAACACGTGCCGAGCCAATGGAAAGTTGCGGAAGTCATAATGGTTTTAAAACCAGGAAAACCGTCATATGAAGTAAAATCATACAGACCAATATCGCTTCTTCCCGTCATATCCAAAATTTTCGAGAGGATATTGCTAAGGCGTCTCCAACCGGTTATAGAAGAAAATAATCTAATCCCTGACCACCAGTTTGGGTTCAGAAGTAAGCATTCGACGATTGACCAGGTGCATAGAATTACTAACGTAATCGAAAAAGCACTAGAAGAAAAAAAGATATGCTCAGCCGTATTTCTTGACGTCTCGCAAGCCTTTGATAAGGTGTGGCACGATGGCTTGAAATGCAAACTACGACAAGTACTTCCCGCAAACCTATACGAGATTTTGAATTCATATCTCGGGAATAGACTCTTCCGTGTTAGAAATGGAAACGAATACTCAGAGCTCAAAGAAATTTCGGCCGGCGTACCGCAAGGAAGCGTTCTGGGGCCGCTTCTTTATCTGTTATATACTCGTGATATACCGAAAGAAGATGGCACTATCCTTGCTACGTTTGCCGACGACACCGCTATCCTAGCGGTAGGTAAAACAATCGAGGAAACGACTGCCAAACTGCAAAACGCATTGAATAAAGTAAATGAATGGACGAGGGACTGGCGGATCGCCCTTAACGGAACTAAATCTGTTCACGTGAATTTCACTTATAGAAAAATTAATGACTTGCCAATTTTTATAAATTTGGCCCGAATTCCCATTGCAAATGAAGCCAAATACCTGGGAATGACACTTGACGCAAAGCTGAAGTGGAATTCGCACGTGAAAATGAAACGTAAAGAATTAGAAATCAAATATAGAGAAATGTACTGGCTGATCGGGAAACATTCCCACCTCAGTACCGAGAACAAACTGCTTTTATACAAGCAAGTGCTAAAGCCGGTGTGGTCCTACGGTATACAACTTTGGGGTTGTACCAAGAAAACAAATGCCAATATTTTACAGACCTTTCAAAATAAAGTGCTTAGAGAAATTGTCCAAGCACCGTGGTATGCTAGAAACGACGATATCCACAGGGATCTCGGAATTCCGACAATCGAAGCTGAAACTAGAAGCTTCGCGCGAAAACATAGAAACCGACTAATCGGACATGTTAATAATACAGTCCTACTTATTTTGGATGAGAGCAATTTATTGCGCCGACTACAAAGAACAAAACCTTTCGACTTGGCGAGATAATGATTAACCGCGTCTAAATTGCGGAACATGCAGGATCTTTCATTGGAAAGTAACCTGCCAAACGTTTATATTTCGTGATAGAAAAATTGCTTGATAAGTAGTATAACTTAGTTGCAGTATCTAACAAATTTATATCGAAGGGTGGTGTTTTTGGTCAGTAAGAATCTGACACTACTATGAGCACGCGCTTGCTATTCTCATAGTGTCTATGGAAGATTTTCACCTACCCTCGGAAAAAAAAAAAAAAAAAAAAAAAAAAAAAAAAAAAAATATGAGTTTGACAGATAGTTAACTTTATACCGGCAGAAATTTGTAGAGTAAGAATTCGTAAGATTTTTTAAAGAGGGGAAATGTTTACTCTCGTTGTTTCTCTTTTTAACTACTTTTTTTTTTGTAAAGGAACGCGTTGGTCTAGAATTCGTACGAATTCGTTACAAATTCGGACGAATTCGTAACATGTAAATGAATTCGTAAATGTACCAGGTACTCGTGAAATTTGATGTGTAAACTTATACAGAGAACGTTGACGTTGCTATTTGATTTGCTATTGCTATTACACTGTGTGAAGGAGAAATTAATAAAGAGAATCATATAAAGAGAAGAGAACTAATACTAAGATTTGGTTATGCGTGACGGCGAGAAACTCGTGAGGCCCATACCGAGAGCTAATAATTTTACACATAAAAAAAAAATTAAATCAAACTAAATTTGTACAAAAGGAACACATTGGAAAAAATAAATTAGTGAGCAACAAAGTAATTTTTATTGGAAATATATTTTTTGTACGAAAAAGTCTCCAAATAATCTGAAAAGGGTCAAAAAGAGGTGTTTTTTAGAAAGTCGGGTCATAGTCTCTTTGCTTCGAAAAAGGGTCAAAATGTGACTAAAGTCGCATAGCTGCAATGCTGAGCATAATCTACGTCAATTTGACGTATGCTCTCGGAATTATTAGTTGTCTCACTTTAGCCGATGCGTAGATCGGGATGCACCTTTAAGAATTATCATTTGTCGCTCAGAGCTTGCATGGGGTAATCGTTTCATTGAGGTAAGTCGCGATAAAATTGAAATATAGCTATGGTTTACGTCTGTTCCAACTGCATATAATTTTATTTAATTTATTTTTTTTTGTGTTTTTATTAAAAATATATACATATGTATACCTTAAACCTAAATTTAAAGTAAAAAATGTGTTAAAGTACAAACTTATTATTTTTTGAAGTCCGAAGGAAATACTTTGTTTTTTTTGGTGATCTTGAATGATATTTATATAAAAAATAAATAAAAGTTCAATAAATAATAAATATGTTTCATTTATAAATATATAAATTTATCTTACAGTTATTTTAGACATTCACATTTATAAACCAAATAGTTAATATAGCCGATTTTAAAGTAGACGTAAATTTGGCGTATGATTATCCTTAACGTACATAAAAATATGATTACGTTTCTAGGGTTAAGGAAGAACATACGTCCAGCAGCGCCAAAAATGCGCTAAAAAAAAAACTGTTTTTAGAAAGGATAACTGTTAACGGGTGGATGCCTTTATCCGCACGTATTAATTATTTGAATGGTCGTAGGTACTTTAACCTAGGCCTTGTAGTAGTGGTCTAATCGATGCGTAAATCAATTAGCCGTTTGTGAAATATCAACCGTCTTCAGCAGACTCACTGAAGATATTATGCAAATAAAAGTCTTATGTTCGGTCGGTGAATGATAACAATCGATTCGCGTTCTTTAATTCCATCTTCTTATTTATACTAAATTACAATCAAAAAAGTGCTTACTTCATCTAAAACATAAAACGCTTAATACTACACAATTTGCAATTCGAGAATTCAATAACTAAAAAGCAATAAATGCAATCTATGCAATTCTAAAGGCAATGTACATACCAAGAGTGCAACGGCCCAAAGGTAAACAACCGGAGTGCCGTTGAACCCGTTGGTATGTTATGATTTGTTCAGCATATTGCTGAGTGGATTAAACTGAGGTTTAACATTCTGCCCCGCGTTGAACGGACAGTTCAATAAATATAGATTTTTTTATATTTTATATTTTATTTACTTAATTGTCAATTTTCTTAATTATATACAACAGTGGTCACTAATGCTAAACTATTACACTAAATCTGCCATGCTGTTGGTCTTCTTGCTGGGCTGGTCTTCTTGAAGCGTTGTCGGTTAATGTTCGTGGTTTGGGTATGGGTTGGATAATCCTCTTCTTGCGTGCCTTCAAATAACACTGAAGTGACAAGAAAATGATGACTGCAATTGATAGTAGAACTCCTATATTTCCTATGGTATGGTGGATGCCATGATGTGGTAGCTCATTTGGTAACGTTTCGCGGAGAGTTTGAATATTTTGCCTCAATGCTTCGATTTCTGCTATGTGGCTCTGGTACGGCTGGGACGGCAGATTCAACCTAATATCTTGGTCTGGGACTATGACCTCGGTAAGGTTGCCTAGCGGTATGTATGGTATTCTCATGGCAGAAGGGTATGTATTATGCCCTTGAATGGTAAGAAACTCCTGTTTCGCTATGCAGTCCTTCTGAAGTCGTGCAACACCTGATCCTTGAATTTTGAAGTATGTAGTGTTTGGGCCGCATACTATATTTAGCGTGGCTTCTTGTCTCAAGGCATAAATCCATTCATTTGGATTATGGAGCTGGATCCAATGAGGGCCGTCGTCCAGTTTCTGTATTTGACATTTGTCCACATTTAGCAGATGGTTAAAAAGGGAAATCTCGCACGCACTGACTGCTGATCCCTTATGATGTAGGGGACCTCCTGGTTTGCATAGGTATTCTCCTCGATTAATAGGTACGCAATTTCTCATGTCTTCTCCAGAGAGTGAGTAATATTGCTCTCGATGTAAATTTATTAGCAGAAATGGCGAAGCTGGTTGTATAGCATGGAACGTGTCATTTAGAAGCACTGGCACAGGTACAACGCGAAATAGCTCGAATGGTTCGGTGGATATTAAGGGTATACAGATTTTGAAAATCGCATGTCTTTCCAGAATCCTTCCTTCGATAGTCATCAAGCGGTAAAAGGTTGTCGTATCCAGGTGAGATCCGGGAAGTTTTAATACATGCGACAAATGTTCCCTTATATGAAGTAGCTCTTGACGCAGCTGTGGCGTCGGTATCAGGAGCGGACTAATTTTCCCGTGTTGACTGTAGGTTATGACATCCAGCAGCGAGCCCTGTATGCGTTGAAAGTTGACAACGGTAGTTAACGTTTGTATTGCGAGTGATATGAAAGCTTGTGAAAGTTTGTCTTGATGGAGTTCCGTACTGATGCTGTTCGTTCGTTGCCTTAACTCCTCTATATGGGATGACATTGCCTTGAATTGAGTTACTATTGCCTCTTGGTCGCGGCTCATCAGGTTGACAGTAGCCTCGAGAAATGATGTCTGGTTCTTGATGTGGGTTAGTAGTAGATCTTCATTTTCTTGAATTCCATCAATCGTCCGGGATATTCCTTCTGCGTACTCGGAATCCAGTACTCCGAATAATGAATTGGCTATATTTCCAATAAAGTTCAGGGCTCCTCGTTTTTTCCGAGAATTGCTGGGGGGAACAGATAGTAGTTCGTTGTTCGTCTCTAGCTCTTCCTCGAGATGTTGTACCTGGTACGTAATTTTGTTACATAGGTTCTTGGGATTCATAAGATTACATAGGCTCTTTAACGAAGAACTGGCGTTTTTCACTAGTTGTAGTTCTTGCCAATAAAGCTCCATATCATAGTATGCTATAATATTCCATTCACTAGACAAGATGTGGGCTGCTGCGATGTTTTCAAAATAAATTCCTGGGTGTGACTTAAATGGTTCCAATTTGACAGGAGATCCTTGGCTGATTGGAAGCGTCAGCAATATCACTAACATCGTTGCGAGAGTAGCACCCAGTGATTGCCTTATTCTTTTTCTTGGCACCACCTCATTGTTCGTATCCGGTTCTAGTGTCGTTGTGGAAGGTTTTTTGGGGTTTTTTTTTTTTTTTTTTTTTTTTTTTTTTTTTTTTTTTTTCGGTCGGTGAATGATAACAATCGATTCGCGTTCTTTAATTCCATCTTCTTATTTATACTAAATTACAATCAAAAAAGTGCTTACTTCATCTAAAACATAAAACGCTTAATACTACACAATTTGCAATTCGAGAATTCAATAACTAAAAAGCAATAAATGCAATCTATGCAATTCTAAAGGCAATGTACATACCAAGAGTGCAACGGCCCAAAGGTAAACAACCGGAGTGCCGTTGAACCCGTTGGTATGTTATGATTTGTTCAGCATATTGCTGAGTGGATTAAACTGAGGTTTAACATTCTGCCCCGCGTTGAATGTGTTGCCTTGGTGGCGAAACAGCAAAATACTGCCACATAAGCCTTCCGGGGTTGCTTGCCTCTTATTCGGAAATGAATCCACACGGGGCCAAAGAAGTCTACTCCTGCGTTCACGAATGGTCTGGCCGGTTGTACACGCATCGCTGGTAGATCCCCCATTATTTGCTCCATTAACCTTGGTCTCGCTTTAGTGCAACGAACGCATTTTTGAACCACTGATCTTGCCATCGTCTTCCCTTTAATGGGCCAGTACTTTTGACGTACAGCTGCTAATAATCCCTGCGGACCGACGTGAAGATTCTTCAAATGGAATTCTTCCATCAGCAATTTACTGAGTTCATGGTTGTAAGGTAACAAGATGGGGTGCTTGGCATTGTACTCTAATTCTGCTGCTTCTAGACGGCCTCCTACCCGAAGTATGCCTTCCTCATCCAAAAATGGTGCTAAACTGCTGAGTGGGCTCTGGCTGTGAACATACTTTTCCCTTGATAATTGCTGGAGCTCATCTTTGAAGGCTTGTTGTTGCACCTCTCTCATGATGCTCTGATTGGCGTTGTCGAGTTCCTTAGGAGAGAGAGGCCCAACATATCGATTGTCTTGGTTATTTGTCTTGCAATTATGTATGAGTCGTTTCACATATGCAATGATTCGCTGCAGGCGAGAGAATGAGTTATGGTGGTCTATTCTGCTGACAATACTGATTTCGACTGCTGTTGTGAGTACTGTCCTACCACTACTATCCCGCCAGTGAGTAGTATCGCCAATTCTGCACTTATTTTTCTCGAGATCCGGGCTCTTGCCTTCAAATTTTCCAGGCCAGGTGGATTCTGGACCGTATAAGTACAGAGGACCATAGAACCACATGTTACAGGTTTTCAACTTAAGTGCTGATACTCCTCTTGACACAATATCAGCCGGGTTGTGTTTCGTTGGAACATGACGCCACTGATGGGGGGAAGTTTTTCCTTGAATCGCCTTTACTCTGTTTGCTATAAAGCTGTGATACCTTGAAGCATCTGCCCTTATCCATGCCAACACGATTTCGGAATCGGTCCACAAGTATGTTTCCAACCTTCCTAGCCTTAAGTCAGTCGTTACTCGTAACGCGAGGTCGGTAGCTAGTTTGGCTGCGCAAAGTTCTAAGCGGGGTATAGTGGTTGCAGCTCTTACCCTTTCATCTGTTTCTTGCTTGATTGGTGCTACTCTGGATTTCGAACAGAGCAGATGAACTGCTATTGTACCGTCGTTAAATGTAGATCGAATATAAATAGCGGCTCCAAAAGCCTTCCCCGAAGCGTCGGCAAAGGCATGTAGTTGACTCTGAACTGCGATTTTGTGGGAAAAGACATGTCTAGGGATCCTGATATCCTTAATTGCTGCTAAGTCCGTTCGAAAGTGGTCCCAAGTTGTATGCAAATCCATGGGGAGGGCAGTATCCCAATCAATTTTTAGCTTCCACAGCTGCTGGATGAAGATTTTTGCAGTAATAGTTATAGGATTGAGGATGCCTAATGGATCGAAGATGTGCGCGATTTCGGACAAGGCGATTCGCTTCGTGATTCTGTTGTTTGATTGTAGTCTGGAGTCGATGAAAAACTGATCTGTTTGTGGATTCCAGCTGACACCCAAGGTTTTTATTGTGGACGACTCCTTATCTTGGACCTCTGATTGCAGCGCCTGATCCCCTGCTGTAATATGCGTTAGGAGTTGTGGTGTATTACTACACCATTTCCGAAGGTTGAATCCTGCTGAACGTAGAATGTTACTCAGTTGTTTTTGCATCTCCAGCGCTTCCGACAGACTGTTAGACCCCGACATAACGTCGTCCATGTAGAAGTCCCTCTCCAAGATCTTCGCTCCCAATGGATATCGGTGAAAGTTATCCTTGGCCAATTGTTTCAGGCAGCGTGTGGCCAAGTAGGGGGCGGAGGAGGTACCGTATGTTACCGTATTAAGCTGATAACACTTCAGAACTTGATCCTTTGCCTTCCGCCAAAGTATTAGCTGAAACTTACGATCTTCTTTCTCCATACTTATCTGTCGATACATTTTTTCGATATCGGCTGTGAATGCGAAACGTGGTGTTCGAAAGCGTAGAAGCAGTGCGAAAATATCGTCTTGAATAGTTGGGCCTGCTAGCAGCAATTCATTTAATGAAACGTTCGCTGATGTCTTCATGGATGCATCAAATACAACTCTTAATTTAGTTGTACTGCTTTCTGGTTTAAGTACTCCATGATGGGGTAAGAAATAGTGTGGTGACCCTATGTTGGTCATGTCAACCTCTTCCATGTGTCCTAACTGAAGATACTCTTCCATAAAATTCGTATAGAGTTTGCTAAGTTCAGCGTCCTTGGCCAACCTTCTCTCTAATGCATAAAACCTGCGTAGTGCTACTTCCTTGGATTCGCCTATCTTGGTAGGATCCCTCGCGAAAGGTAGGCTTACAATAAATCGACCAGTAGAATCTCGCTGGCTTGTCTTTGAAAAGTGAGCTTCACAACGCTTGTCACCACTTGTGAGCTCTGGATGATCATCTGCTGGTTCTTCTAGTCGCCAGAATTTCTCCAATATTGTCCCAAGTTCTTCCGGTTTGACTCCCACTCCGCATGTGGCTGTAGTAGAGTGTCCCTCGTTCACTTGACCTGCTACGACCCAACCGAGTACGGTGTTTTGTAATATGGGTAGATCCTCTGCTAATTTTATCTGTCCTATGGCGAGTAACTGGTAGTGGAATTCAGCTCCTAATAAGAGATCGATCTTATCTGGACGATTGAAATTAGGATCTGCCAGTGGCAGGTTAGCAGGCAATTTCCAGGCAGAGGTATTCAACAGGTGGGTTGGTTGTTCCGAAATAATTGTTGGCAGCACAAAAGCTTCTATTCTAGCTGAATAATCGTTTAGGCGGGATTGAAGAAGAACGTTCGCTCTTTTGCTGGATTGTTGTTTGCCTTGGCCAATACCTTCAATATACAATGACTCCGTAGAGGTGGATAGCCCAAGTTTCTGGATGATTCGCTGGCTGATAATGTTTACCTGTGAACCGGAATCCAGCAGTGCTCGGCATTCGAGTATTTTACCATCGGCTCCACATAGTTTGACTCGGGCAGTGCCTAATAGGACCAATGTTCGACGATTATCCTTGAACAGTGCCGTTGCCGCAGTTGACGGGTCGACTGGACCTTGGGATTTGGTGTTGCCACTTGATTGGCCTGGCGTGGATACGGTACCACTTAACGATGGCGATTGGTTCCAGCTGCTGAGATGTAACAAGCTGTTGTGTTTCTTGTTGCATTTGAAACAGCTTCGAGAATTACAGTTGACCGCAACGTGTCCTGGTTTGAGGCAATTAATACACAGGTTGCATTTCTTCACTAATGACAATCGGTTGGCGGGGCTGAGTTGCAGAAATTCCTTACTGGTAAATAGCTGATGACTTCCCCTGCATGATGGACAGTTGAATTGGGATGAACCAGCAGTTGTTACCAACGATTTTACCCCATCGCTTCTCCTTAGAGGATCTTCCCCAGACCTTCGCTTCTGTCCAAGTATCTCTAATGATTGGAATCTGCATTCCAGAAATGCCAGAAACTCCTTCAACGACGGTAATGCCCTTGGATTTTTCAGCGCTTGTTCATACAGGGTATGCGAATCCTTATCTAGTTTCTTCAGCAGAAGGTGGAGCAAAAGGGGGTCCCAACTAGTTGTGTCAACCTTCAGGCCTTCCAACCCGGATAGACACTCTTGGGTGGTATCATGTAAGGTTCGAATAGTGTTGGCAGTGCCAGTAGATGCATTCGGTTGTCCTAATAGTCTCGAGATCCACGATGAAACCAGCCACCTGGTATTCTGGTAGCGGTCGACTATTATTCTCCATGCTGAGGCATAATTCGCACCTGATCCAGATAGGTGACGAACAAGCTTCTCTGCCTCTCCTATCAGGCTGGTCTTAAGGAACCACATCTTCTGCGTGTCTGGAATGTTCTGGTTGTGAACCATTTCAGTGAATAGGTCCGAGAATTGTTGCCATTTAAGATAATTGCCATCAAACTTCGGCAAGGAAATCTGCGGTAGCTTCATTGGTGCATCTCGGACCTCGATTGTACCCTTCGCAGCTGGTTCACAATGCTGCGTTGGGGCTTCTAGTATAGTCAGGAGTTCCATTATGGAAACCTCCACTTCTCCCTGCATCATAAAATACTGGCTTATCTCGTCCTGCGTTAATTCATCCGCCAGCTTATGGTACAGTGTTGTCGCTTCTTCCCAATTCTGTTCCAAGCTGCGGAGTTTAACCTTGCAAAACGCTGCATTTTTGTCCCTTACCATCATGAGGTTATCGGTACATTTTTGGATGACTTCCAAAATGAAATGGAACCGTTGGCTCAGACTAGTTTTGGTAGAGGATTCCTTCGACTGTGGATCATCCTCTTCTGGTTTCGGGGGTATCACCCCTTGCTTAATTAATGACGTCGGGCCTGCAACTGATCGATCCTCAAATTGCTCTGTCTCGATGTCCTTTAACCCCTCCCTCTGCTTAGTTAATGGTCTTGAAGCCGCCATTGATCCGTCCTCAATTGGCTCTTCATCCTGTAACATCGGGCCTTGGAGGCCTTGGAGACGCTGCTGAAGATCAGTCCTTAGGCGATCTGCGACCTTCCGAACTGCTTCGTAGTACTCCTTTTTGAAATAGGGATGGTCAAGTTGTGTCGCAAAGTTATTCTGGATAACTGAATTCCGTTCGTCGAAATCCTTCCATATCCTCTTCAGGTTCTTGAGCCTCTCTGCTAGGTAAGGTACAGTCTTTCGATCCTCACTGTCCTTACCATAGTTGCGGTTTATCCGAAGGATTTCCTCTCCTACTAATTGCTGCTGATTAGTGTAGGTTTCTAGATCCATCGTCGTCAAATGTTATTTTACGTTTTCCGACAGTATGTTGATACCAGTGTCAGCCCTGGTACACGCTATTGATATATGTATATAAAAAAAACCCGGCGGTTTTTACCCAGTGTCTAAAGCCCTGGTAACGCTTTTTCTTCCGACGTATATATAAAATTACTCGGTGGTTTGCCAAGTGGACCTCAATTAAATGCTTCTTACCACTGGTGGGGGAAGCAATTACTGGTGTCCTGTCACGGTCGCCAAATGTTAACGGGTGGATGCCTTTATCCGCACGTATTAATTATTTGAATGGTCGTAGGTACTTTAACCTAGGCCTTGTAGTAGTGGTCTAATCGATGCGTAAATCAATTAGCCGTTTGTGAAATATCAACCGTCTTCAGCAGACTCACTGAAGATATTATGCAAATAAAAGTCTTATGTTCGGTCGGTGAATGATAACAATCGATTCGCGTTCTTTAATTCCATCTTCTTATTTATACTAAATTACAATCAAAAAAGTGCTTACTTCATCTAAAACATAAAACGCTTAATACTACACAATTTGCAATTCGAGAATTCAATAACTAAAAAGCAATAAATGCAATCTATGCAATTCTAAAGGCAATGTACATACCAAGAGTGCAACGGCCCAAAGGTAAACAACCGGAGTGCCGTTGAACCCGTTGGTATGTTATGATTTGTTCAGCATATTGCTGAGTGGATTAAACTGAGGTTTAACAAAGAAATAGAAATTAATAAAAATAACGCTTACACATTGCTTATTGGTATTTAAAATTTATAAAAAAAACTTGATTTAAATTTTTTTTACAAGAATTAAATTATAAAAATTCACGATTTCAAAGCACTATGAACAAAAAGTTGCTCCACGGTCTGCATCATTTCTCCTTGAAATGTCGATGGATGTGCAAAATGTAAAAAAATTCTTGTAAGGTAAGGTTGTAGTTATAATCCGTCTAGCCGGATCTTTAAAATTCGAAAAATTTGGGAATTAACGGCAGTTAAAAATGTCACTTTAATTACATTTATAATTTTTTTAATCTAAATATCAAAAATCCGGCCCTACAGACTATAGAGAGAACAAATATTTAAAAAAAAATTCATCAAAAAATATTAAAAACTGTATGAGTTATCATGCCGACCGTGCAGAAAAAAGTAGTTTTGAGAAAAACGTGTTTAACCCTCACTGTCCCACAGGTGGTACATGGGTGCTTTTTTGGACATTCAAACCTAAATATTTTTCTTTCCACTGTTCCGATTTTTTTGAGATTCCATGACATCTCTAGAAAATTATATTTACGCAATAAAAACTAAAAGTTGTTGAAAAAAAGTGAAAAGAACATGTAGTTTTTTACCATTTTTTAAACCAATGGCTGAAGTGACCCGGGTACCATCTACTCGTAGTACATCTCGTATAGAACATTTTTTTTTTTTTGGTAATAGATTTTTATTATAATTTTATTTTCGATATTGTTAGTACAATCCAAGCAAATAACCAAAGGTGTAATATGCAGGTCGTAAACAGTATTACAACAATTTTGGCAACGTTTCCGACCCTTTGTCTTGACTCGGATATCATTATAGCATTTCTTGCAAATACTTTGCTTCTTCAAACGACCGGTGTTATCTCATTCTTCGATTGGTTGTGGAATAAGCGAAATGGAAGTGCATACTTCCGGTTTGCGAGCCGAGTACGCTTCCCATGGCTGTTTCCATAAATGGATTCGCATTGTCAGCGGATCCAAGCTCCGAACTTAAATCGATGGCAAGCATATGTCTCGAGCCTGTTATTTCAGGAAAAGTTTGCGAAGATCTTTTCGGGCATTTTCTGGATCATGCTCTCAACAAGCAACATCAATTATATTGTAGAATAACGCCAAAGGACACTACGTTTTGTCGTAACTCCATTATGATCTACTCCACCGTTAGTCAACACGCAAGATATTAAGAAATCTCTTACCGCAACACTGCAATCGACGACTGACAATTCAAAACATTGACTCTCACCCTGTAATCGTTGATCACTACAAAAATTAAGGATAGAGAGTACTCAGACGTTATCCTAATTAGTTATTTTCATTATTTTACGCACACTTTCTACAAACACGATCGAATAATTTCTATGTAAAACGCACCGAAATATATGGTGGTACCCCGGTACCACCTGTTTAGTGTGTAATTTTGTATGGGTCGGTAAGGGTTAAAGTTTCAAGTGCGTTTCGCTCGAGGTCATGCGCAGCTCACTTTGAACGATCAAATACAACCAACCTTCACTTCAGAAATCTAAATATATTCTTCTTATGCTTTATAAATGTCCCTATACATACTTTAGAATAACAAAAGAACTGACAAACTGTAGGACTCCAAAAAAAGGTGCCTCAAACAATGGCCTGCTGCGCGATTCGGGCTCTCTTGGGGCCGTCACATTTTCTATAATAACTTTGGATCTATGGGGAATGTTTACAATCGGCTTTCACATAAATACGCCTAAAACTATTAAAGAGAATAATAACTTGTAGAGAAAAAAGTAGCGATTTTTTTAAAATTCTGGACGTACGTTGGCCAAAACTAAAGCACGATACTATCCTGCTATGGAAAAAGCTGAGTAAAATTTGAAAAACGTATGATAATTTTTTTAATTTAAATGTTTTTTAAACAAAATACATTAGTTATTGATTCACAAGCAAAAGAAATATTTTAACTTAACATAAACAAAAAACAACAAATAATATCAGGGTTCATAAGAAACCACCTGGACAAAACTAAAGCACATGCTCTCTTTATCAAGAAAAACTAACGGTTAGTTGCAATATGCTACAATATAACCGTTTGTTTCTTGTAAACATGTTCTTATAAATGGTAATAAATAGTCGTTGTGCATCATCGGTGTTGTAGATCGGTCAGTATAATTTGAATTGAGATAGTTATAGAATGCCGCCCAATCAGAATTCTACGTTGCAAAAAGAATAAACTCTGTCCGATTTTGATAACGGTGATACAGTAGCATTAATTGCCAATAAATTTGGCAAAAGCCATACAGTGATTTCCCGCAGTAATTAGCCGTTTTCGTGTTCGGGCTATTCATAGTGTCGGTAGACCCCGATAGACCACCAGTCGCAAAGATAACAGAATCATCAGGTTTATAAAAAAGACCTTTTCATATCAACGAAAAGTGTAAGAAACGAGCTAAGCTTAGATATTTCAAGTAGGACGATCCGGTGAAGAGCGGTTGATGGTGGAGTTTCATCATATCGAGCAATTAAAACGCCATTTATTTCTCGAAAAAATCGGTTTGCAAAACTTATCGTACATTTTATAAATTTTATGCGGTTTTTTCCATAGCAGAATAATATCGTGCTTTAGTTTTGGCCAACACTGTATGTAGGTACCCCCTTAAGTCCAAAAAATAACTTTTGGGGCTCGAGATTAATCAACACCAAAGGAAGAGAATAATATGCAGCAGGACGAGCAATAAATTGCTATTTTCACTAAAGTGATATGACTACCTATCGTCAAATAATGCACGATACACCCTAAAAGTGACTATTATTTCCGTGAAGTTGCTTGCATTCCTATCGGCGCTAGGCAATAACGCCCAAGGAAATAACACCCAAATCGATTTGGAAATAGAGCCCAAACAAATTTCGAATGCCCAAAAATTAACAAGAAGATGGAAATATAGCCCAAAAACACTTTGCCTAATGCCCAAAACTCAATATCACCCAAGTTATAAAAAGGCAATATGGCCCAAAAATTTTCAATGGGAATTGTTTTTGTAAAAATCGGGCGATATTTCCAGATTTTTGGGCTTTATTTCCAATTCATATTAGTAGATGCGAGGTTGAGTATAACATACGTATATGTTAAGTTTCTTTATATGTATGCGTAAACATGCGAAACAGCGATATAAAGAAACTGCAAGTCTTCTTTATAACACATATACAATTCATTGGGCGTGAAACTCGATGACGTTATAACTCGATAACCGCTGTGCCGACTTCCATGATTCTTTTTCGTATTGCTGTATTTCAGGCTTAGGCAGAAGGAAAATTGCATTTTGCCTGATGGTTAACGAGACTGTTTTAGTACACGGGCGAAGCCAGGCGGGACAGCTAGTACCCATTAAAAACAAAACTTTGCAACCAATGCCGTATGTTGTTCCCAAATTAGTGAATAATGAAAAACGCGGAGGGGGGGGGGCGGGGGGGGGGTGGCCCGTACCGTTCGCGTCACACGCTGACATGGAGCGCCGCACCGCGGGAATCATTTAGTTTGGTACAATCGTTCTTTTTGTTTATTTTAAAAAAGCAATCAAACTAATTGTGAAGTCCAGTTTATTCAAAACTGCGGAGAGGCTCGCAATATCTGTCATCGAACTTTGAGTGGGTTGCATTTTTCAATGACATTCTACATTCTCAGTAGAAATTAGTCAACAATATTGCCATTTGGGCAATTCTTAATTTTATTTGGGCGTTATTTCATTTTGTCTTAATTGTTTTGGGTGATATTTCCTTTTTCGGGCATTATTTCCTTTTCAAATATTTTCACTTGTTATTTTGGGCTTTACTGCCTATTATACGGGATTTTTCAACAGGGACGCTACAAAAGTAGAGCGACAGGGACAGCAAACGACGCCATATTTCTTGCAGCTCTTTTGAAATTTCTCTTCAGTAAGGTTTGCCATTTCATGATGGAAAGATATACGAGCCAACAACGAGTCGAAATTATTAAAATTTACTACCGAAATTCGGAGTCAGTCGCCTCAACGTTACGAGCGCTACGTCCAATTTATGGTCGTCATAATCGTCCTAGCAGATCAACAATTGAGCGTCTAGTGGAACAATTTGAATCCACAGGCACAGTACAAAATGTTCCCGTGCCAGTGAGACAAAGAAGTGCCCGTAGTGTCGTGCCGCTGAGGCTTCAGTTGAAGAATACAAGATTAAATTGACGTTAGAACTGAAGCCGCTTGACCACCAGAAGCGTCGTATGTTCGTGAATTGGGCTGAGCAACAACTTGAAAATGATTCGGATTTTCATCGAAAAATGACTTCAGCAATGAAGCTCATTTCTGGCTGAATGGCTTCGTCAATAAACAAAATATGCGGTATTGGTCAGGCAGCAATCCACACGTACTCCATGAGTCATCATTGCATCCCAAAAAAATTACGGTTATGTTCGTGTTATCTCACGAAATGGTCCAGTCGCTTGGCCGCCTCGGTCGTGCGATTTGACGCCGTTAGACTATTTCCTGTGGGGCTACGTCAAGTCTATGGTCTATGCCAACAAGCCAGCAGCGATTGATGAACTTCGTACGAATATCGAACGTGAAATTGCAGCAGTATCGGCCGATTTATGCTTGAAAACCGTCGAAAATTGGGTTCAGCGTCTGGACTGCTGCAAGGGTGCCCGTGGTGGCCATGCAAAAGAAATAGAGTTCCATACATAATGGCATCGAACGTACTTTCACAGGAATAAAGAATTTCATTGATATCCAAGACCGTTTTTGTTTCATTTAAAAACTTTTGTAGCGCTCTTATTGAAAAACCCTTTAAAATGAACCCTAACTAGGAAATTACACCCAATATGACTAAAAAAAATACAACAACAAATTGTTCGAAATTTTTTTTTGGGCGTTATTTCCAAATCGATTTGGGCATTATTTCCTTGGGCGTTATTGCCTAACCTCATCCACATCCAACCCGCCAAGGTGGAATGTTAAAAGCGTTGTTGACTATAATTCGAAAATCGCTTTGTTTCCGCTCTTAGTTGGAATGTTGAAAATGCATGTTACACGCACCAATGCAATAATGCAGAAAGCAGTGTTGGGCATGTGTGTCTGTACACATGTCCCAATATATTGAATGTCAATTCCGTCGCACCTACTCTACGCCAGTTGTGTTGATGTCCAGCACACATACTAAATACTACACACGAGTAGGTACGATATGTGCCGAGTTTGTAGTTGACAGGATAACAGCAATAATATTCCTGTTGTCCAACTATGTAATTTCGAAATGCCTGGATCTGTGATTTTACAAATAGCATTCCCGAATTTCGATTTTGTTTACTTGGCAAGTTGGAAACATTTTTGGTTCTTGATGTCTGACTGTTAATTCAGCACCCATGCAGTGTCCAGGAGAAGGTATGTAGTACTCACAAATTAAACATTTCTAACGATTTTTTTCCAACACATGGAGTAGTGGAAAATACATGTCCTGATTCCTGATTGTACATATTGCTCGAAACATTTACATTGCTTCAGTGTTGGAGTGGTTTAGTGAAATAACATGCTGCTGGTGGTTAGTTAAATTTATACAAATTTAAAAAAGCAAGTGTATGCCATGGTATCCGTAAGACAGTATTAAGGGGAAACTCTCTGATATCTAATATCTGAATAAAATTGCTACCCATCATGAATAGATTCAGTTTGGATGCCAGAAAACAGAATCTATGAGAGAGAATGACAAACAATTCATCATGGCAGGAAGGATAACAGAAACGAAAAAAGAGGAGTTCAATTCAAAGGACAAAAGAGCAAACCTCTAAAACAAGCTCCGCGCATTAAGAGTGGCTGAAATGTTTTCCGGTGCCTACAAATAGCCTGAGACACTACAGGACACTATAAGCTTCGTTGAACATTTTCTGGCTCAGTGATAAATCGCCCAAAACCAAATCGCACAAAATGCAAAAAATCTGAAAAATTTCAAATCACTCAAAATTAAAGTTGGGCGATTAGACATTTTTATATTTTGGGCGATTTGGCATAATGTCAAAATACCCAAGAAAGTGATTTCGGGCGATTTTGTGTTTCGGCCTTTTGAAGGCGGATCTGTGTCATATCGCCCAAAACCAAATCACCCAAATTTGAAAAATGTCACATTGCCCAGCATTTTTGTTCGACTTAGCACAATGACATACAAAGTTTTTACCTAGGACTTACAGTTTTCCTGGTGTAAAGTTAATTGAAACACAAGAATCATTCAAAAACGAGCATTACCTTGCATGCCGTGTCCTCCATCAGACTAAATGCCAGGCTATTACAAAAAAATCAGGCGAAAAAGTTTGCAGATTAGATTTTTTATACTCAAGCAGACGTCTGGCTGTATGGTCAAGTAAACATAACATTCTAGTAAAAGAGCATTTAGTGATAGCACCTGAAGTAAAATAATAAGAGGTATGGTCACTTATAGATCAATTTAATCTGAAACCGCAAATTTTCGCAGCTGATTCAACTTGCATCAAAAATTATAGAAATTGGCCTTTCTGGCAATACATAACAAACCGGAGGGTCATAAAAACTTTTACAATGAATTTTTCGACTTTTGGCCTAAGGTGGAACCACTGTGCATTGTTGAAATCTCAACATTCTACTATCATTGTGATAACTTTCGATAAGTAGAATATAGGAGGCTATTAAATAGGAAAATTCACTGCAAAAACGGTGAAAGTATCGCTGAAAAGTTTCGTAAAGTTCGTACTGTTTATGGTCATCATCAAGCGTCTTCTCGCACAGCTATAGTGAGTCTAATCGATAAATTTTAACGTCTCGGACAGGTTAGTGATGTGGAGACTCCAACTCGTATTTGTTCGGTAACGGCAGCTAAAAATATCGCCGCCGTAGCTGAGAGTGTGACTGAAAACCCAGGTGTTTCTATTTCGAGACGGCCTATCGGCCGTCCACTACCACTTTGCACCGCATTCTGCATGACGATATTTGCCTACATGCTTATAGCAGTTCGACTTAGAAGTTCGTATCGTTTAAAGAAAAAAACATTTTTTTTTAAAAATTCGATTTTATTATTCAATGTAAGTGGCCATCGAGGACGATACACCGATTATAGCGATCTTTTAACTTTTCGATACCATTTTTGTAGTACGATTTGCCTTTTGCTTCAAAATAGGCCTCAGTCCTCGGCGATTACCTCTTCATCGGCGCTAAATTTTTTTCTAGCGAGCATTCTCTTAAGGTCTGAGAACAGGAAAAATTCGCTGGGAGCCAGATCTGGAGAATACGGTGGATGCGGAAGCAATTCGAAGCTCAATTCATACAATTTTGCCATCGTTTTTATTGATTTGTGACATGGTGCATTGTCTTGGTAAAACAGTACTTTCTTCTTCTTCAAATGGGGCCGTTTTTCCGCGATTTCGTCCTTCAAACGATCCAATAACGCTGTGTAATAGTCGCTGTTGATGGTTTCCCCTTTTCAAGATAGTCGATGAAAATTATTCCACGCGCATCCCAAAATACAGACGCCATAAATTTGCCAGCTGACTGTTGAGTCTTTGCACGCTTTGGCTTCGGTTCACCGCGTGAACTCCACTCGGCTGACTGTCGATTGGATTCCGGAGTGAAATGATGGAGCCACGTTTCATCCATTGTCACATATCGACGCAAAAATTCGGGTTTATTACGATTGAACAGCTTCAAACACTGCTCAGAATCATCAATTCGTTGTTGTTATTGGTCGATTGTGAGCTCGCGCGGCACTCACTTTGCACAGAGCTTGCGCATACCCAAACATTCACTAACGATATGTCCAATACGTTCCTTTGATATCTTTAGAGTGTCAGCTATTCCGATCAACTTCATTTTACGGTCATCCAAAATCATTTTGTGGATTTTGTTGATGTTTTCGTTCTTAACAGCCTCTTTTGGACGTCCACTGCGTTCATCGTCTTCGGTGCCCATATGGCCTGTACGGAATTTAGCAAACCACTTACGAATGGTTGCTTCGCCTGGCGCAGAGTCCGGATAACACTCATGTAGCCACTTTTTGGTATCAGCAGCACTTTTTCCATACAAAAACAGTGTTTCATTAACACACGAAATTCCGAAATAACAAAAGCTGCTTCACTCAAAATGCTATATCTCACAATCGAATAGTCCGGTAGCTGTCAAATTTATACACGTGTCTTTTGTAGGTTGGTACTAGCTAAAAATGATATCAATTCTAGTGGCGCCCTCTCATAGGAACGATACGCGCTTTTCGGCAGAACTGTTAATGTTCAACTGAAAGAAGAATTGAACACAACAGAACACGCACAATTTCGTCCTTTTTTACTGATTTAAAATGACACCTCCTGTTGGATGACCCTATATAAGGAAGATTGACTTTGCCATTCAATGATTTCAGAAAACTAACACACTATACCTTCTAATGAACTCACATCAATCACACAGAAGTTATGGTAACCAACCCCCATCCGTATCTTGGAATTTAGTAATATAAACATGAAGGACGATATGACACTTGAACAAGATTGAACTACTCGCAGCATCATCTAAATCTAAAGTATTTCGGAATTCCTAGCTCTCACCTACAAAACTATCTTAAATATGCATTCGTTCGTACATGTCATACTCGTAGTGTTTTAACTTCTAACCTGAAGTTGAATAATACCTCCTCTGCAATCGCAGTGCGGATGTACCTTCACCTGTACTAAAGTACAGATATCCAAGTTATCCGAGGTATTCATCGGATTCGGATATAGCTAAACGAAATATTTTATTCTGGAATTGCAACGATGTGCAAGAAGGAACTTCCGTTCGTTCTCTTCGACTTTTGTCCCAATACATCATTTCCGGAAATGTGATTTCTTGTTTTATGAAATTCCTATCAATACATCTGCCACAGGATATGGCAATCCAAATATTCGAAGCAATTTTAAAAATTCCATGACTGTCAAACTCACTCCTGTAAATAATAAAAAAAATCGAAAATCGCGTTTGTCCTGCCATCAGCACACATGTACGTACATCCTTCGCATCCATTCCGAGGTGAATAGTATCCTTTGTGAGAGGTGATCAATTTGGATTACCAACTCCTTCAAATATCTTCGCCTTTTGTCGTGTTGTGAACGTACGAGTACATATTAATGTATGTATCTACAGTGGCTCACAGTCAAAATGGCCCACTGCTGACCAAGTTCTATTTGCTCCGAAAATTAAGTGAAATCAATAAATACAAAGAACGAAAATGTATACATATGAAAGTTTATTGTATTCTTATTCTAACAACATAAAAACAAATTAATTCAGTCTCCAAAACAACAACAACAAATAATAAAGAAACAAAGATGAACAAATTTCATGTCACAGTGAAAATGGCCCATGATGAGTTTATATGAGAAATATGAAGAAATAAAAAAGTTAAAGGGACTCTAGTACTTTGTCGGGTATCCTTTCTGTTTTATTACGGATTTCAAACGATTTGGAATTGATTCGACGAGTTTTTTCGTATATTCGGAGCTGATTTTATCCCATTCTTCCAACAGGACCCGTTTTAACTCCATTTTCCTTGAAATTTGATGTTTCCGTATTTCGATCTCCAGTTTTTGCCATAGATTCTCAATAGTATTCAAATCTGGTGATTGCGGCGGGGTTTTAATTGTTCTTAGACAGTGGTACAGTAGCCATTCTCGGACAATTCCAGCGGTGTGCTTGGGATCATTATCTTGATAAAAATGAAATGTGTCCTGAATTCCCAGCTTTTCAGCACTTTGCTTTAAATTACTTTTCAGTATACAGTCGAGAACGGATAAGTGCATCATTTTTTTGTGCACTTATCCGGTCTGTGCACTTATCCGTAAGTGCACATTTTTGCACTTACATAATACGTGCTTATTTAGTAGTACTTGTAGTTTTAAAGTATATATTTAAATTAAGAGAAACATTTTTAACCCTTACCGACTCATATAAATTTACACACTGAAGTGCCCATAGGTGGTACCGCTGTACCACTGTATATTTCGATGCGGTTTACATTGAAATCATTCGATCATGTTTGCAGAAAGCGTGCATAATAACGAAAATGACTAATTATTATAACGTCTGAGTGCTTTTCTCTCCTTAATTTTTGTAGTGATCAACGATCACAGAGTGAGAGTCAAGGTCAGGTAATTGTCTATAAATGACGAAGGAACAAGTTTGTGAATTGTAACAATTTTTTGACCGGAATGTCACCACAGAGAACGTCTTCACGTTATTAGCTCTGCTAAATAATCTCAAGAGCAATGGATTGACATTGCTGAGGACGGTTCGGAAAAATGAACCGTATATCCAAATGGCGATGCAGCCATCGAAAGACCTCGAAATCTATTTAACTTTGTTCAGTTTTAGAGCCGAAGCAACGATATGTTCGTATGTTCCGAAGAAAAAGAAAGCCGTCATTTTAATATCCAGCATGCCTACATGCATTACGATGGGCAATCGATACGACAACTGCATCTATAAAACCACAAATCATATTCGATTATAACTCGACTAACGGTAGAGTAGATCATAATGGAGTTATATGACTAAATGTAAAACTTATCGGTGGCTTTTGGCGTTATTCTACACTATAATTGATGTTGCTTCTTGAGATCATGATCCAGAAAATGTCCGAAAAGAGATTCCCAAACTTTTCCTGAAATAACTGGCTCGAGACATATGATTGCCATCGATTAAAGTTCGGAGCTTAGATTCGCTGACAACGCGATTCTATTTACCAAAACAGCCATGGGAAGCGTACTCCGCTCGAAAATCTCAGGTATGCACTTCTATTTCGCTTCCATAACCAATCGAAGAACGAGATAGCACCGGTCGTTTGAAGATGCCAGGCATTTGCAAGAAATGCGATAATGGTGACCGAATCAAGAGAAAGTGTCGGAAACGTTGCCAAAATTGTTGTAATACTGTTTACGACCTGCATATTACGCCTGCTCCGGTTAAATGCTTGGATTGTACTATCAATATCTCAAATAAAATTATAATAAACGTTTATTACAAAAAAAAATGTTTCTATACTTCGGCCCTAGGTTTGAAAAATGGTAAAAAAAACTACATGCTTTTTTTCCCCTTTTTTCAACAACTTTTAGTTTCTATTGCGTAAAAATGATTTTCTAGGAATCTCAAAAAAATCGGAACAGTTGAAAAAAAAATATCTAGGTTTGAATGTCCAAAACGTACCCGGGTACCACTTATGAGTCGTTAAGGGTTAATTTAGGTTTGAATTAACGAACTAAATGAAACTAAATTGGTATCCAAATAATTTTTTACAGTATCAAGAGAAGGTAGCGAGTAATGACGACCTCTTCCGAGTGGCCTGGATGCTGGATCATCAATTTCTGATAATTATAAGCTCCCTAATATTTTTGTCCTGAATTGCAATTGCAAAGATTAAAAATTTGCATGTGCAGTTATCCGTTTAAAAAACAATGTAAGACTTTGTTCGGAAATTTTAAAAATTGTTCACTTATGAGAAATTTGCACTTATACGTTTTGCACTTACATACACGAACAAATTTGTATAGAAATCGTGTAAAAAGGCTAGGGGTTTCTAAAGTCGTTGCACTTATGCGATTTTTCCACTTTTCCGTTTTCCGCTTATCCGTTCTCGACTGTATTCAAATATTGGTGTTTGTCCATGTTACCTTCAATGAAAAGTAACTAACCTACCCCGGCTACTGAGCAGGCACCCCAAACCATCACATGACCTCCTCCGTGTTTTACTGTTGGACGCAAATGCTGTGGGTTCATTTCTTCGTTAGGCTTTCTGCAAACGTTGACTCTTCCGTTGGACCCAAAAATATTGTATTTACTCTCATCCGTAAATAAAACGTCTTTCCAGAATGAAAAATCTTTCATTGCGTAGTTGTGAGCGAATTCCAACCGAACCTATTTATTTTTCTGGCTAATGAATGGTTTTTTCCTGGCAACTCTACCATTTAAACCAGCTTTGCGCAAGACTCTTCGGATTGTTTCAGCACTACAGTTTATCTTGAGATGTTTTTCCACCATATCACGAAGCTTTGGTGCACTCAGTTTTTGATTATTCTTAGATTTCTTGACGATCCAGCGTTCATCGCGTACGGTAAAAATCTTCTTTGGGCTTATTTTTGGCTTATTAATAATTCTTTTCTCCTTGGTGTACCTCGCAATTACATTTCTTACTGTTTCTCGAGCTTCATCAACTATTTCAGCGATACATTTCTGACTTTTTCCTCTTTTGTAATGTTCAATAATTAATTTGCGGATCTCAATAGAAGTGTGGCGCCCCATTTCGCAAAACTTAGTCAAGTCGGCGACTAATACAGTTACATTGAAAGCAGGAATGCGACTGAAAAATCCAGAGAGGGTAAGACACAAAATAATCAAAAGTACTGTTATTTGAGAGACCGTTATTTGGTTGGGCCATTTTCAATGTATAGCTATATACATTTTTCACTTTTATATCTATGTTAATTTCACGTACTCTCCGCAACGAAAAGAACTTAATCATTAGTGGGCCATTTTGACTGTGAGCCACTGTATACGTCATGTAGTCATCTAGCAATTAACATCGGAGATACATTTCACATTCGTGCTTTAATTAACTAATTTGAGATTACTGCCCTCGTTTCAGAAAATAAGGGATGTAATCTTAATGATTCGTTTTGTTTGATGCCAGTGCCGACCCTGGCTATATGTAGTTGGCTGTCTGTTGGATTGCCAACGGGTTAACCTATAGATGAATATATTCAGTATTCTATAAGTGCGGAGTACGATTTCATTTCAATGCTTAGTACATATATGCATATCCGTATGTGAAGATAGATACAATTTCAGTTCCGTTATGATGAAGATAGTCGCTAAGCAATAGTTATTTGACTGAGATATTACATGCATTAAGAGCTTAGGGTGGAGGATTCGATCAGACCCGATACGAAAGATCTCGTAGCAGCCAACATTGAAAACGGCCTGTAACTGGAGAATTCACTCGTTTCCTAAGAAATTTTAACTCCAAATCATGGATGCACTTGTTGTAAAATTTCGTACATCCCTATGAATGCTTATTGCTTACAGCAAATTTTGGTATCCCTAGGCTATCAGAAATGCATACCATACTGATGGAATTCATTTCAACATCAATTCGGATACAACATCAGGATATGCATGATAAAACCATCATCGATTGAGTTAAATGTATCTCTACGTACACATCCATTGTGGAGTCAGTAAAGTCATGCCATGGGGTATACAGAAACAGGATATTTTACCTTCAAAATTGATTGTTCAAATGGCATCCATGACGTCGTCGTTTGTTGGTTATGATTCGCAAAACTGAATTGTGGCTCACTCCTTGGCATTAATCAATTCCATGAATTGCTAATAATTTATTACCATTATGCTGGAGACTTAACATATCCCAGTAGAAAAAAACTTAAAGTCATTAAATCACAGCAGGCTGTTAATAGCGAAACTTCACGAAATATCACAGGATAAACGAAATAATCTTTGCCCTTACGAACGTCATTGTTCCTATTGCATGTTTGTTCATTTAGAGTCCATAATCCTTGAGATTAGTATTTATCCAAGCCAAGCTAATTTCCGGAGGATTCAAATTTTTTTTTTTTTTTTTTTTTTTTTTTGGTTGCGCCTGGAAGCGCAGGAATCTTCAAAAGATACCAATGGTCCGTACCATTGGTTATGCCCGATTCATATATCTGACAATGCCATCAGTGCTAGTCAGTATATGCCTACGGGCTAAACCTCACCCCCCCCCAGAGAGGCACTATGAGAACCGGCTGCGCGTACTCATAGTAGTAGGAAATTCGTCCCTCTCATTTCTTCATTTTTTGTGATGACTACGACTAAGTTCCCTTAACAAGTAGTTTACGCTTCTGTAGTGTTAATCGCGTTAGGTAGGTAGCTTTCCAGTGAAAGCACCTACTAATACCGTCATTAAATGCGGTTTTCCTTACGGCGCTAGGTCGAAAGGTCTTGTTCTTTGTAGTCGGCGCTCAAGAATTGTCACGTCCATAGTACGGATTATTTCATTATTGCAGTGAACATGAAGACGGGTACGAAGTTTGCGAGCAAAGTTTGTTACTTCGTCCCTCACGGTAGCAATTCCTAGATCTCTGTGAATATCACTATTCCTTATATACCAAGGAGCATTCACGATTGCTCTTAGTATTTTGTTTTGAAATGCTTGCAGTAGAGCCATATTGCTTGGTTTGGTACAACCCCAAAGTTGTATACCATATGTCCAAGACGGTTTTAGCACTTGCTTATACAGAAGCAGTTTGTTATATGTGCTTAGCTTCGAGTATTTCCCGAGTAACCAATACATTTCTCTAAATCTGATTTCGAGCTCTTCGCGCTTCTTTTTAACGTGTGGTTTCCACTTAAGTTTTGCGTCTAGGGTCATTCCTAGATATTTTGCCTCGTTTGCGTACGGTATTTGCACCGAGTTAATGTATATAGGTAAGTTGTTTATCTTTCTTAGCGTGAAATTTACATGCGTTGATTTTGTCTCATTGAGGACTATTCGCCAGGTTTTTGTCCATTCGAATACTTTGTTCAAAGCTCGTTTGAGTTTTCCCGTTGATGATTCGACTGACTCATCCGTTACGAGGATAGCCGTGTCATCTGCGAACGTTGCTACAACGGTCCCTTCATCTTGTGGTATATCTCTTGTGTAGAGCAGGAACAGAATTGGGCCGAGAACACTTCCTTGTGGAACACCGGCGTAGATTTCTTTGAAATCCGAATATTCACTCCCGTGTCTAACACGGAAAAGTCTGTTTTCAAGATAAGATTCCAATAGTCTGTACAACTTTTCCGGTAAGATTACCCTTAGCTTATACTTTAGGCCTTCGTGCCATACCTTGTCGAAGGCTTGCGATACGTCGAGAAAAGCGCTAGAGCATACTTTTTTCCCTTCTAAAGCTTTTTCAATTTCGTTCGTTATTCGATACACCTGATCGATTGTGGAATGTTTGACCCGAAAGCCGAATTGATGATCCGGGATCAAGTGTCTTTCTTCAATTACTGGTTGCAATCGTTTCAGCAGAAGTTTCTCGAAGACCTTAGATATTATTGGCAGAAGTGAAATGGGTCTATATGATTTCTTGTCATTTGCACATTTCCCCGGTTTTGGAACCATAATAACTTCGGCGACTTTCCATTGCCTTGGGACATATAATAGTCTTAAAGAAGCATTTATGATGTAGAGCAACTTAACCAGCACTTTTTTCGGTAGCTCTTTCAAAATTTCGCCAGTGATTAAATCATATCCCGGGGCCTTGTTATTTTTCAGTTTTTTTACTGTCATTCGAAGTTCGGACAGGGATACAGTTTTTACTTTAAAATTGTCGGGTGCCATATTATCATTCGGATCTTCGGTCAACGGTTGCCCATCGAACGGCTTGAACGTTTCCTCTAAGTGATCGGCAAATAATTCTGCTTTCTCTTTGTCTTCTTTTGCCCATTCCCCGTTAGCTTTCCTAATTGGCGGCGAGTGCACTACAGGTTTCTTTATGGACTTCAAGGCTTTCCATAGAGAGTAGTTTGAATACTTATCAGCGGTCAGACCCTCAAGGTAAGTAGAAGTCTCGTGATTTTTTAGGTCATGCAGCACATTTTTAAGCTTGTTACAAAGGTGGTTCAAATAAGTTTTATCCGGTGGCGCGCGGGATTGTTGCCATCTCTTGCGCGCTCTCCTCTTTTCTCGTATGAGGTCTTCGATTTCAGGCGGGTATTTGACTTTATTGTTCCGTGCTGCTGTCTTTCGCAGAGGAGTGTTTTTCCACGCTGAGCTCTGGATGGCTTCGACGAGTTTGTCGATTTCTTCTTCAATTTCGAACGGTGTCTTTAGCGGTACATTTAAAGCAACATTTTCCTTGCAGTCTCTTCTAAAAGTGTCCCAGTTAGTTTTGTTACTCGTTAACCTAGGCGGTCCTTCTTTTTTAACTAAACTTCCACCTATTTTCAGAGTGACTGCTGAGTGATCTGAGCATAGATCATAGCCTTCTTCGATTTCCGTCAAATTTTTAGCTAACCCTTTTGCGATAAAGAAGTCGACGAGGTCAGGGATTTTATTTTTGTCAGTTGGCCAATAAGTTGGCTTTCCTGTCGAAAAAAAATTCACCCCACGTTTCATGCTGGCTTTGTACAATAATCTGCCTTTTGTCGAATTACATCTTGAACCCCAGAAAGTGTGTTTCGCGTTAAAGTCACCACCTAAGACAAAATTAGGTCCGAGGGAGTCAAAGAGACGAGCTAGGTCGTCTTCTGCTAGCTTATATCCCGGAGGGAAGTAGCTAGACCCGATGTTGTAGTCTAAGTGGCTTATTTTTACGGAGACTGAGCTTATTTGCATAGAATCAAATTCTATTTCTATGTTTTCGGAATGCTTAATACAGTCTTTGATGTAAAGAGAGGACCCGCCTCTCGCATTTTCCGAAGGATGATTCGCATGGTAATCGCTGTAACCCTTTATTTTGGGTCTATGTCCCTTTTTTAAGTGCGTTTCCGATACCAAACATATATCGATATTATTTTTCCGTAGAAACACTTCTAGCTCGTCGATTTTTTTCAGAAGGCCGTTTGCGTTCCACGTTAGTATCTTAAGTAGCTGTTTCATATTCATATTTTTTGGATTGCCTTGCGAGGTTTGAACTCGAGCTTGCTCAATTTGTCAAGTATTGTTTTGTTAATCTTGTTTTGCTCCTCAAATTTTTCCAATATAATAGTAAATATTTGGCTGACCGGGTCTGTTGTAGCTGATCGTAATTTGTTTTCGTTTGAAGCGACTTGCGCGTACGATCTCGCGTCAATCTGTGGTGGTTTTTCCGCTACGCTTGGACCAGCGACGTTTTCTTGCGCAATTTTTTTACTTTCCTTTATCGGCTTCGTCGTTTTGATCGGCTTAGCGGTCTTAGGCTTATCGGCTTTACGATATCTTAAGCTTGGGTTCGGGTCTATCGGTTTCTTGAGAGTATCCCGCCTTTTTTGAAGCTCCTTTGCTACATCACAAACTCAATAGTTTGCTGGGTGCTTGCCTTTGCAGTTTATGCAGGATTCAAATTTAAACACGAAATATTGGTGTACCTACTGTCCTTGAATATATAACACATATACGCAACATTTTATTAACGATGACATTCATAATCCATAGTAGCATATACATTACAATTGAACATGAAGAACCGGACAATCAGACTTTTCACTAGGCGCAGATTCATTCTGGGAACCAGCAGGTGAGATGAGCATCTTAAGGCGGGTGTCCATTTGAGAGTAAAAATGCTGCGAACAGCTCTCAAGCAGTTCTCTACAGCAAACTCGCAAGTGGATACAGTCTTGAGAGTAGCTTGCGGAGAGCTGACTTTTCACTCTCGACATTCGAACTTTTTGAGAGTCATTCGCAAGTGGACACATGTTATGTTCGCTATCGGAGATTAGCTCGCAGAATTCCAACACAGTTCGTATTTTGAAAGTAGCTGTCGAGAGTCAATATGGCAAAACAATGGATATCGTAGGATTGAGAGTTTGAGGACTTGTAATAATTCACCAATTTATATTTTTTGATGTATGTATTTGGTTAATTTTAATTTAAGCTTCGAATAAAGTGTGTTTTTTTTGTTTTTACTTGTAAATATTTATCGTTTAAACTGTTGAACATTTCTGGATAGACTTCTCCCACAATTCTTTCAATTGTACAAACTGAAATACAAACATGTATGTATGTATGCTGATGATGTTCAGGTACGAAAAAGTTTTCCTTTTGGTATCGTGGAAATTCAGCTTATGAAGTTTACGAAGGTCTAAATAGAATTCAGTCCTGGTCTATGATAGGTCTTCTTTTCCTAAATTATACCTGAATGACTCGCCGATTGATGTTATATATTTGAACAACCAAGGTACAAATATTGAAAAAACATATTATCCAATTAAAAATGAATAAATTAATTTTTTTTTAATTCAGAATTCTATAGTGACGGTGATTTTCGAACCACGCAACAGTTTGAAAATGTTTAAGCCAATAATTAATTTTGATGTAAGTGACGATCTTATAATTGAAAAAAGTTACTTATCTTAGTCAACTGCACATAATCTTGCTGCCAGACTAAATAGTAAAATACAGTCCACTACTTAGAATAGCATTTTTGTTGTCCGCCGTGATTTTGGAAATTTTCACTTACTAAACACTTGTCGGCAAATGCCAACAAGTCAAAGGAGAATAGTTATTTTGGCAAGTGCAACGGTTTGAGTTATACGATTGGGCACCGTAGCGCAAGTGGTTAGTGCGTCGGACTACTGAGCCAGCGGTCTTGGGTTCGAATCCCGCCGCAAACACCTAAAAGTTTTTCACAGTGCCCACCTCTTTCGAATGCCTGACAAGCATCAAAGAGTATCATTTGTCACGATTACGCTTCTCAACTCGCCGTTCGGAGTCGGCAAAAAACTGTAGGTCCCTTCCATTCGTGCAAAAATATAACACGCACACACCAATGGTTGCGAGAAGCAGGCCCAGGTTCACCTCGAGCTGTAGCGCCAACTAAGTAAGTAACGGTTTGAGTTCTGTTACAAAATTAATTTGTACTTGTCGGACAAGCATAGTTCGATAAGTTGATTTAGACTTGTCGACTTGTCATGTTCTGTTACGGGCCCCAGACGACAGACTCACCAAACCACAGATAACAGAAATCTAAGTGTTACCAATACATGCTCACGTGCTGGTATGGCTTCCCTTAGTTAAGTTTTTTTTTTAAATAGTGGGCCCAGCGGATTGTATTACATATTCTATTTCACTAGTGGTCAAACGGCAAAAATGTCTTAATTGTTGAGCATCTTCAATTTGAAGCTCTTTTGTAAGAGTAGACCCCGCACACAATTGGCGACAACGATCTACCCATGGCTTAACCTAGCTTTTTTTTTTTTAAGAAAAGTACCAATAATTAAAACAGCTGCAACCTTCGGCTTATAAGAATACTTTCACTTGCACTACTTTCAACTGATGACTAGCAGCAGAAATATATCAAGTGGACACGGTTATGAGAGTACTCTCAGGAAATTAACTCTCAGAATTCTACCAGAGAGCTCGCGACATTAAAATCTCGAAAATATTACTCTCAAATGGACAGCGACCCGAGAGTGACTCTCGAGAGTTTACTAGCGAAAGTACTCTCAAATGGACAGGCACCTTTAGGCTACGGAGATCGGAATAAATTTTCTAAATACATCAGAGACTGCATCACAGCAACTTAGGAATATGAGTTAATGCTGAAGTGCGTCGGACTACTGAGCCAGCGGTCTTGGGTTCGAATCCCGCCGCAAACGCCTAAAAGTTTTTCACAGTGCCCACCTCTTTCGAATGTCTAACAAGCATCAAAGAGTATCATTTGTCACGATTGAGCTTCTCAACTCGCCGTTCGGAGTCGGCAGGAAACTGTACGTCCCTTCTATTCGTGCAAAAATATTACACGCACACACAAATGGTTGCGAGAAGCAGGCCCAGGTTCACCTCGAGCTGTAGCGCCAACTAAGTAAGTAAGTTACGAGTAGTATATGGTCCTACCTTCTAGTACAATTGTCGGAAAACCAAATGAATTAACTTGTGTTCTCGGGAGGATCATAGCCTCTGTTTTTAAGGGATTAAGTAGAGGTTTATTTGATATAGCCCAGCTCTGAATCCTCAATAGATCTTCATTAGCTAGAGCAAAACAGTCTTCCATCAAACCAATAGGTCGAGCTAGGTAAATAGAAACACTATCAGCGTGCATCAGCACTTTGCAGTGAACAATTGATTCGGATAGGTCGTTAATACCTACTGATAGTAAGGATCCCAAAACTGAGCCGTGTGATGCGCCGGAATTTACAATGGATGGTAGATAAACCACCTCTAGTTTCTACGATCTGCATCCTATTTTTGAGGTATTCACTAAGCTTAACTAGCAGAATTGAGTAATCATTGATGTCAAATCCTTTAGCAAAGTCTAAATGGATCATAGGTCCAGCTAGCCAGCAAAACGTAGATTAGAAGTAACCTTCAACACGGCTAGTTCGCATCTATCTCTTAAGCTATCATTTTTCCAAAAACTTTTGACAAAAAACGAAAAAGCCTGAAATCTGAGATGTTTGACGAATTCGCTTTTTTTCGAATCGGAACAAATTGACAGGAGTAAATACATTCGTTGCAAGTATGCAGCATAAATCTCAAGCACCATGGGTAACACCAGCTTTAAACATTTTGGAGAAACGCCATCTGGACTAAGAGCATGTTGTCTACGCCTATACTATCCAATTCAGGCCAACAGAAATCATCTATTGAAACTTCCGCTGCGCCGTTTGGAAATACCCGCCGCTGGCTGGAGACATTTACTCCTGATTGCGTTGCTTCTTGACATTAAGGTTTTTTTTTTATTCGCATTCAGGTTAATCTACACTTGATTACAATTAACAAAATGGTAGAAAAGCTATCTACATTACTTCACTATTTGAAGTCATTTTTGTAAAATATGTGCATACACTGCAAGTCAAAAGTTTTAGGCCGGATAAACAAAATCTAACATCGAAAACAAAACTCTTTAGTAGAATTATAATCATGAAAATACAGTGCCGTTTGAAAAATGTTGCTCAAACTATTTTTTTCAAAACCAGACGAATTGGTTGCGATAACTATGTACATATATATTCTGTAATGATGTTTTATTTTCTAAGGCATTTTCAAACGATTCATGACACTTTCAGAGTGTCAGAATTGTTTACCTGTGGTAAAGGGAATGCTTTTAGATCGAAAAAAGGGGTTTTTTGGGTAATTTTTAATAATAAATGAAAGATGCTTAATTATTGCAGTTTTCATACTTCTAATTGCTTCCTAGAAACCTTGTTGATTTAATCAGTATACTTTGTTAGACCCCCTTACTTACTTAGTTGGCGCTACAGCTTGTGGTGAACCTGGGCCTGCTTCTCGCAACCATTTGTGTGTGCGTGTTATATTTTTACACGAATGGAAGGGACCTACAGTATTTTGCCGACTCCGAACGGCGAGTTAAGAAGCTCAATCGTGACAAGTGATACTCTTTGATGCTTGTCAGACATTCGAAAGAGGTGGTACCGTGAAGAAACTGTTTTAGGTGTTAGACCCGGCCAGGAGTTGAACCCGGGCAGTATCGCGTGGTAGTCACTAACCACCATGGCCATGGCGACCACTTGCTTTTATAACAGCTGCACATCTGCGATTCATTGACTCAGATATGTTTTTCCATTTCGATGCAGGTATGGTGTTCCAGGTCCGGATAAGTAAGTTTTTGGGATGTCAATTGACTCTTGACGCTCTCTTGCAACCTCAAGTTTCATGATTGACCAAATATTCTCAATTGGATTGAGGTCTGTACTGTATGGAGGCCAGCCTAGCTCTAGCATATCAGTATGTTTTCTTCGAAGTACTTAAAGTACCTAATAAATTAAAAAATTAAAATTAAAAAATACTAATATAGTTTCTAGTTTTAGAAGTTGCAGCGTATTTTAAACTTATAGATAAATATTTAATTTGAAAAAAAAGAAAAGTTCATACTTACAATTTTGACTGTATTGCAAGGAGCATTATCCTGCTGAAAAATGAATCTGCAAGGGTCACCAAAAAGCTCTAGCGCGGAGGGCCCTAATCCACTTTTTAGGACCCGTAGATAAACTGCTGCAGTGACTTTCGATTCTAAAGAGGCCATTCTACCATTCTTCATCTGCAGAAAAGCATCCCTAGACCATAACACCTTCAGTTCTGGGGACCTTCGCAACAGACATTCAGACCCCAGTCTTTCGCTTGGTTTTCTTCACGCAAGAATCCTCCCATCTCCAACATGCAGATTAAACTCGGATTCGTCGGAAAAGATAACATTATTCCACATGTCTTGAATCTAATTAAGATGTTTCGCAGTCCAAATTAATCGTTTTGCCTGATTTGTTATCCGGCTTTAGTACTGACTTGAGTGCTCTAAGTCCACCTTTTACGAGCCTTTTTCTCACTGAGCCCGCTGAAACTATTTTTTGTGTAGCTCGAAATAGATCATTTCTTATATTCACTGAAGTCTTGAACTGATGCCGACGGCTTTGGAGTACAAAAAACCATTTTCTACTGCGGTCGTCTTTTTTGGCCTCCTTGAGCCTGTAATTCGGCTGGTAGTCGGTCTCAAGTAATTTTTTAAATTCCATGCAACAGTTCGTTGAGCAACATTAAATCTTTCAGAAATTTTACGGGTTGTCAAACGTGACAGCCACAAAATATTAGATTTAAACCACAAATAACCAGTCAACTTAAATCCTATTTAGAACCATTTAATAATAATACTATTCAAGAGTTAAATAATATAGGATTATAGGTACATCCAATAATTACCATCTTTATAACGCAAACCGGACGCAGGTGTTATTAGCAACAGCCATCGTGAAATTCAGTTCTTCGTCAGAGCAAAATTACAATCTGCGTGCACTACTGGATCCAGGGTCAGAGTCAACTTTCATTACCGAATCAGCTGCCCAGTTACTGCAGTTGAAAAGAACGCGAACGTTTGTTGAGATCGCAGGGTTGGGGAGGGTCCAGAGTGGAGCTTGTAATAGCTTTGCCGACATCTCCATCGGATCTCTGCACTCTAACTTCGAGGTCAAAGCGCGTGCACTGATTTTTAAGTCCCTCACGGGTCTTCTTCCGGCCTTCGCACTCAACGAACACGACTGGAAGCACATCAGAGGATTACGTCTTGCTGACCCCTGGCACCACCAACCTGCGAAGATTGATTTGTTAATTGGTAGTGATCTATATTGTGATTTGATGTTACCTGGAATCAGCAAGACGTAGTCCTCTGATGTGCTTCCTTTGCAATGCGGAACTGATTTTTCCAATTTTTTGGTTTTTTAATGACATACTTTTGTTCATATTGGACGGCTATCACGAGCTAAATGCGCCTCTCATTCATAATTACATCGACTATTGTGTACTAATAGAAAGACATTTTGCTGACTTGTCCAAAAAACATCGTAACTCTCATAAATTTCAAGAACTGCCACCCGAAAGAAATGGTTTGAGCGAAATTTTTCGAACGGCATTTTATATGAAACCAAAATAATAAGGCATTTATAAAAAAATGAGAAAAAATAACTTCAATCAATTTTTCGTCGAAAAAGCCATCTATACCTACTCGTTCTAAAATTCTTGACATTCTAGCTGTCAGTTTTGAATTGTTACCTGTGGTTTATTGCTCCAGCTCCAATAGTATATTACACAACGCCGATTCTGGTGATGGGCATTGACCCCGAACCTTTCTATCCAGCTCCTCCCACAACGACTTTATAGGGTTTAAATCTGGTGGTTCCATATCATGATTTGTAAGATTTCTTCATCTTCCCTCTGTTTCAGGTTGTCGTTACAAAGTCTCGACGTGTGTTAAGGGTTGTTGTCCTGTTAAAATACGATTCCTTAGTCCAGAGGTTACAGCGTTTTTTTCCGATATTGTTTTGCATCACTCGAGCCCAGTATCCCCAGTATAGAACAGAATTGGCACCTAGCTTGATGGTAGCAATCACACGGTTTGGTAGCATCTTTTGTTCAGCGCTGCATCGAACGGAAACTCTCTCCGTTTTGGGGCAAATACTCGAAATTGGATACATCGCACCATAAAACTCTGTTGGAATCTTCTTCCGTGTCCAGTTTTTATGTTTTTATTGCTCATTCTAAGCTGTGCTGCTTGTTTTGTGGTCGCAGCAACCGAAATAGTCCAGCGTGTGTTAAGCGTCGTTTGACCCTTGTCAAGGACAGTTGTTTATTACGTGCTTGATTTATTTCGAGTGCTGTTTTTCTTGTTGCTTGCTTGTTGTGACTATTAGCTGATCCTAGTGTGAAGTTGTAGCTCTAAGCCGTGTTTACCGTGATTTATACACAAGTCTTCCTGTTAGAGCATGTCAATCAATGGTATGTTGAACTCAGCAGCTTGATACCTTCAATTGTGAACAAACTTCCCGCAGTGATTTGTCTCCATTAAGAAGGGTGATGGTTTTTCCCAACAAGTGGTTTACTCAAGACGTGATGAATCCTAAAAAAAAATCCTTAAGAAAATCTACAAATTTTCTTCCTCTTCCCGTGACGTACCACAACGTTACGTGTTATTAAAGATGTGGTATATTGTATGTAAATAGATTAATACTTCACTGAAACAATAATTCACTTTGTGATAAGAGTGTGCAATCCATGACATACCATAATTGTTCATACATGAACACTTGTTATTTTTAGACCACACACATCCTCCTATTCGAGGAGCAGATGTGCGCAGTCCATTTATCAATAAGTACCTAAAATATGTAGATATGTATGTTAAATTCTCCTTTAAAGGAGCAGATGTGCGCATTCGGCGTACTGAACCAAAACAGATTATATAAGTAAATTAGTTGAAACCTAGAGTAAGAAATTTGTATAAAAGGAGAGAAAAATTGACAATAAAATCAGAGTCTTACAAACCCTCATCCTCGCTGTATTAATTTACAATAATATTGCCAAGCTTTTAATTTGCTTTCAGCATTTTTGGACTTGCCACACATGTTCATACTAACACTTAAATTTGTTCTGAGCAAATCATATTAATGTCAAATACCAACGTGCTGCTATCTAGTCAATTAAAGTGTCTGATTCGAAGAAATTTGTTTAGATCATTTCGTTGAACGAAATGAAGAAGACACACAATGTCATCTTCGTCATCACGTTCTTGTGCTGCCATTGTGTCGGGCGGCATGCTTTTAATTTTCCCATTTGCTGAACTGTTCAACTCTGTATCTTAATTAAGTAATAGTTGCAGATACGCAGATAATGACAATAAAGTATATTAATCGAGATCTGGAACAAAAATATCACGTGCTGCGAAGGCATACATATCATACGTATGAGTATGTTATGCATTCTTTTCACTTGGTAAGTAAAAGTAAAGTTATTCTAACTTCTACAAAATGTATGTTATATACATGGTGTCCCAGTTAAGAGGTATAATCCTCTAACTGGAAATTCCGGAAGTTGCGGCGAACAAAAAAATCTTATGGCAGAAGGGGGTCTATCTTCACCCCCCTTCAAGTTATATCCCGACGAAGTGGGACATCTACGATTTGGTGGTACAACTATAAGATTAACAGAACAACTGAATAAAAAGACCAAGACGATGTTTTCTTTTTGAACGCTTTATTGCAACTAACTCTAGTTTAACATTAACATTATTTAACATAACTTCTTCGTTCTATAAAACGGTGATATCGTTCGATTAGACAGTAAATGATGTCAATTTACATAATATGAAATGTTTAATGTTCGTTCTGTTACAAAATGATTAAGTACATAATCGAGAATGCAAGTGCACGGATCTAGGAGGTGGATGATTTTATTTTAATTTATTTTGTACTTCGTAAAGTAGGTTCCTTACAGATCGACCATCCTGACAACAAATCGTCCTCGATTTATCGCATGCACATGCATTTACATATTTGACAAACTTTAATAATGATATTAAAATACAGATTTATTATAACATAGATAACAACATTTGAAATTGAAAATACAAATAAAATCAAAACTAGTTAACCGAATCGTGTAATAAGATATGTACAAAACATAATTTTTAAATATCACATAGATTTAATAACTCGTATTTACACTTCAAAGAAAATGATGGATTTTGGATAGAGTGAAGTCAAAAATCGATACGTGTATACATGTACATATATATATATATATATTTCAAGCTATGTAAAAAACATTTTATACGGTTTCATATTTTCTGGAGCAGCTACTCCTTCGTAAGAAATTCTTGAAATTTGAAGATTTTCTAAGTCTCGAATGAGGTATCTATCATTGCTTAAACATTTAATAATTTGATACGGTCCTTTATATTTGGGTATAAGCTTTTTATTTATACCAGGTGCATTTAAAACATTTTTTATCATGACGTAATCACCGTCCTTGTATGGGTATGGGGTTTTGTGTCGCTTGTCAAAATAATCTTTATTAACCTGCTGACTGCGATTGATTTTCCCTTCTGCCTCCTGTCTAACTAACTTTAAATTTCTCGGTTCTTTTGCTTCTGAGGCAATAAAAAGATCATCAATGTAAATTAATAACTTTTCCGACTTTATAAGATCTTTAAAAATTAGGTTGATATATCTTTGGAATACCGCAGAGGCATTTTTGAGCCCAAAAGGCATGCGCAAAAACTCAAATTGGCCTAATGGTGTTACAAACGCGGTATATTTAACAGATTCTGGAGACATATTTACGTGGTGAAATGCACTTTTTAAATCCAGGAGAGAAAAGAATCTTTTACCACGCAAAGTATCCAAATGATCCTCTATTAAAGGAAGCGGAAAATTGTCTTTCAAGGTAATATTATTTAACTGTCGAAAATCTATGCATAACCGCAATTCCCCTGACTTCTTTTTTACTAAAACAATTGGTGATGCAAAGGGAGAATTAGACTCACGAATTATTTTGTTTGTAAGTAAATCATCTAAAATTTGTTGTAGTTCCTGTTTATGTGCATAAGGAAGCCGCCTTGGGGCACAATTGAACATTTTCTTCTCATTAGTCAAAATGATTTTCATTTCGTAATCCTCACTTTCACTTAACAAGACACCATTTGAACCCTCTCTATTTGATTCATTATTGTTTAATACACTCCTAGTAACTAAATTTGTTATCTTCACTTTCTCTTCATACTTCAAGTTTTCGTTAATTTGTAAATTATTATAATCCCGGTCACTACACGTATCAATATTTAGAATTTCACTTGTTTCATCTATCAATTCAGTATGATTACTATTCGATAAATCTTGTTTTTCCACAAAATTAGTTTTATCATTTTCTACCATCAATTTAATATTGGTTTTCTGCAAAAAATCTCTTCCTAAGATAATAACATTTTTCATTGTATCATCCTTAACTACATATAAACATAAATTGGCATGCATATTATTGAACTTAATTTTACAAAATACCTTACCAAACATAACTAATTTGCTGTTGTTGATACCGGTGAAGTCTTGCGGCGAGGTTTCTACAGCTGTCATCAGATATGCAGGAACATACTTTTGCTGAACGAAGCTTATGGGGCTCCCAGTATCTATTATCGTCACTGCTCTCATTGCTGAACTAGCTGCTCCAAACTCCTTGTTTACGAACTCATATTCGAAGGTACCATAGAAGTCTTCTAGGAACGATGGTTGTGTGTTGACTGACTCGTTCTCTTGGAGCATCATCACTGAGGCTGATTGTGGACAGTTTTTGATAAGATGCCCCGTTTTTCCACAACGAAAACAAGACCCTCTGTCTCTCTGCGGTTTCGAACAATAAGTAGCAATGTGCCCTACGTCATTACAATTGTAGCATTTGGTGGTAGAGTTGCTGCGTGCGTATGGTGTTGATTTGGAAAGCGCTGTTGCCTTACTGTGGCTCGATGTCAACTGGATCTCTGGTCTCATCTTCTCATACTTTCTCAGTGTAACTTTTAGCTCAGAGAGAGTGTTAGCTGTAAGCAGAAGTTGTTTATTAACCATTGAATCGGGTATACCTTTAATGATGTAATTGATGACGTCTTGTTCCACAATCTCAGCTGCGCTGGCGATTTCCTGCATGCTTAGCACGTATTGCTGGTAGTTCTCGTCCCTCTGCTTTATACGTTTACGTAATGCATTGTGTACATCTGACGCTGTAGAATGCTGATGAAATTCGTTGATCAAAGCCGATTTTAATTCACTCCATGATTGACATTGCGTTGACCTCAGGAATAATTTTGCTGTTCCTTTAAGCAATCGTTGGGCATAAACTAGGCACTTTGATTCTTCAAACTTGTGTATGTGTTTAGAGTCTTCGAAGGCCTTAATCCATCTCGTAATAGGAAAGTTGTCGTCACCCGAAAATGTTGGTAGGGATTCTTCAATGTCCCTGAAACTTACATTTTCAGTCCTTGTTGTCGTCTCCAATGGGCCATTTAGTTCAGCAAGTCTCTTCTGCAGTTCACGAATCTCCTCCTTCCTCTTCACCATTTCACGTAAGGCCGTCAATTGTTGCGTCACAAGTCTGTTCTCCTCTTCGAGCTCAGATGAGCTCTCGTCAATACTTATTCCGTCAAGAACACTGACTGGAAAGTAGTCCTCCAATTGGGCATTAGTGAGTTGTCCGATTGCTTGCTCTAATCGAATTTTAAGCGCTGCTTTTAATCCAGTTGTAGGTAAATCCATTTCACCTAGTTTGTCCTTTAGCTGAGGAACAATTGCCATCTGCAAAAACCTCGTGGCGCGCTCTGCCATCTTATGATACTCAATTTTTTTTCGTCAAAATTCGCCAAAAATTATTCAAGTTTTACGTACAACAGGTAAACACTTAATAACACATAACATAAAGTTCCATAAAATTATTAAAACTTGCACTGACTCGATATATATTAAGACTTTTGAGTACAGTAATCCCACTTCTGATTTAGTTATAAGATTAACAGAACAACTGAATAAAAAGACCAAGACGATGTTTTCTTTTTGAACGCTTTATTGCAACTAACTCTAGTTTAACATTAACATTATTTAACATAACTTCTTCGTTCTATAAAACGGTGATATCGTTCGATTAGACAGTAAATGATGTCAATTTACATAATATGAAATGTTTAATGTTCGTTCTGTTACAAAATGATTAAGTACATAATCGAGAATGCAAGTGCACGGATCTAGGAGGTGGATGATTTTATTTTAATTTATTTTGTACTTCGTAAAGTAGGTTCCTTACACAACTACTTTAGATGATATAACTTCTCAGCTATTATAGCACTTTGAAGAGCGAACAAAACATGCAAATTAATTAAAATCCTTTCAACATGTAAATTACCCCATCGACTCGACTCGAGCGTCGATATAAACAAATTGGCGACCAATTATATTCGCATGAAATCCTGTGTATGTATATGCATACATACATATGCATGTACACGTATAACGCCTTTTGTTCACACATTCGTCATGCAACACACATTGGGAAAAAAGAAAAAAATAATTAATACCACCCTTTGACCAATTTATTTGCCTCATTGGGGGTTGGGATGGTATGAGTACGAACCCCAAAGTATTGCGTGCTGTTGCTACAGCGTGCACTAATTGCATTTTAACTATTTTTTTTTTACAGAAATTATTTTCATTTTAAATGGATTCTGGTTAGTTTGTTACATTTTACATCTGTGAATATAAAATTAAAATTACAGCAGATATTGAAACCACGGCAACAATATGACTCTATGACATATGCACCCACGAAGTTTTGATGAGTCTGTACGAGAATTAATAGTATCACGTTTTACAAAATCAATTAAAACTAAACTGTTCTTTGTTGATATAAATTTAGTATTTTCCATTGCAGTACAGCACAGGCAGATCTTTTTCTAGTAACGAACAGATCTCTTTTTTCAAATCCTGCTCAACCAAGCTTAAGTTCTCATATGAAAGAGAGTAAGCTAATTAATACAGTAATGACAGTGACAGGTGTAACAAGCAATTATTTACGTTTAAGTTTAGTAAATTCAAGTCCCCAAAATGTATCTGTCTGTATGTGTGCACTAATATTGAGAACCACTAAACGGGTTTGGATGCGGTTTTCACTGTTATGATCTGCATTTCCCAGGGAATGTTATAGACGCAACATTTTTTTGTGAATTTATCGTGCAACTATGATACACAAAACCCTCAAACTAAGTTTAAAAGTAAAAAATTTTACGGCAAGATTTAGGCTAATTTTACTTTTATTAATTTAAATTTTTTTTTTTTTTTTTTTGCTTGTGATGGTATGTGGAAATTTTCCAAAGACACAATGCTGCGTGCTCATACTAGTGTGCGGTGTTTACTCCCTAAAAATAAATCCCTTTGATATAAATTTTGAAGTAACCGCTTTTTTTTTATCACGAATTAAAGACGTTTGTCAAGTTGTCCTGCTTGTTCCCCAATTAGACGCGGTTAATATTTTTGTGCTAAGTCGAAAGGGTTGGTCCTTTGTAGACGGCGCAATAAATTTGTTTGCAGAATTGTATTATGTATCATATTTTGTCTGTTGGCATTTGGCAGTCGTAGAAAGTAGTCGATAACAATTCATAATGGAGCAGCTAACGTTGCAACAGCTTAGTATAAAAGACCACCATTTTTGGCAATGAATTATTATGATCGACCAAACACATTTCGACTTGACTGGCTTTGTTAATAGGTAAATAGAATAGCCACTATTGTGGCAGCGACAACCCTCAATTGATACACCAAAGACCAGTACGCCCTAGTAGGGTAACTGCATGATGTGCCATTTGGAACGGCGGCGGCCGCATCATCGCGCCTTATGTATCTTTGACGCTAGAGACAATGCTGCAACAGTTACTGATGACCGCTATCGGGACATGTTGAATTAATTGGGCCTACGGAATATGTGGTTATAGAAAGACGGTGCCACATCACTCACAGCTCGCAAATTTTGTGATCAATTTTCGCCTATTGAATAATGTCAAGGAGTTGTGATATTGAGTGGCCCCCAGGATCCCCTGGAGGTACTTGAAGGAAAATGTGTACTACAACAAACCAACCACAACCTTGATGCTTAAGGACAACATTCGAAATGAAATTGCTGAAATAACACCCGAAGTGTGCTAAATTTTATGAAAAACGTACTCAAAAGGGCTCGGCATCATATTTCCATACATAGTGCTAAATACCATATATTCGATCAATAAAATATAAATTATAAAATAATTGTACATATTTTATCGGTCTGAAACTATGACTTTTTCCCATCTTTCTAGTAATTTGTGGATCCCATCCCAAAAGAACTGCGCCGGCTTGCCAGCCAAGAATAAATCAAGCCAATTTTTGATATTCTGCTCTGATGTGAACCGTATTTCAGTGAGGGCGTTCTGCATCGACCGGAACAAATGGTAGTCAGAAGCGGCCAGGTCTGGGCTATAAGGCGGGTGGGGTAAAACTTCCCATCCACTGTTTTCCAAATAGTTCTTAACCGGAATAGCAACGTGGGGCCGAGCGTTGTCATGATGGAAAATTATTGCCTCGTGTCTGGTCGCATATTCCGGGCGTTTTTCGGCTACTGCTCTCTTCAAACGGATTAATTGTGTTCGGTGGCGTTGTCCATTGATGGTTTCACCCGGTTCTAGGAGCTCATAATACAGCACACCTTTCTGATCCCCCTTTTTTGGCTGCCCAGGACGTTCATCGTCTTCCAAGCCAAAATCACCACTTTTAAATCGGGCAAACCATTTTTGGCACGTTCGCTCAGCTGGCGCATGTTCACCATAAACTTCCACCAAAATACGATGACTTTCGGCAGCAGTTGTCTTTATATTAAAGTAATGAAGAAGAACTCCCCGCAAAAACACTTTTTCAGGCACAAAGTTCGACATATTTGAGTGAAAGAAAATTGTTGTTGTTTACGCTTCAAATGAATGACATATTATACTGAAATGACGTACAGTGACAGTAGCATTCCAACGCATGTTCCAATGGAATAATAACAATAGAATAATACTAGTTACGCCATCTCTTAGCAAACCGCACGAATTAAGTTATAGACACAATATTTAAAAGTTATTAAAAAATACATTGACGTGGCACCCTGTACATAGCACTGTTTCAAATGACTAAACGTGTCATTCTAAGTTAAACCGGAATCGGTTGCATGAAAACAGTTTGTTCGACAAAACTCAGAATTATACTTCAATTAAGGTTAGGTACCACTCTAAACCACCGTATTAGTATTCACAATTTTGAGTGTAAAGTTTTAACTAATTATCGTTATGAAACGCGTGTCAAATATGCAAATGAGCTTCATTATATTCAAACAGAAGGTGTTAGGAAAACCAGCATAAGCGTCATACGGCAGAAAATGCAATAACAAGTGATAAAATAATGAAGCAATAAAAAAGCAAATGCTTTTTCTATCAATTTGCCATTAGTGGCGATGTGAAACAGTATTACCCAACAAACCATGAAGTGATCCAAATAAAAGGACGACAAGGTAAAGGTACTGACTTTATTTTTATCACACAGCACATCAAACAGCAATAACACGCCAACTATGCAGGCCATCCTGGAAATTATATTTATTGCCAAAGATAGTCGTATAGTCGTCGTCAAGATGGCAATCTGCGCTCATAAAACTGCCCAACAGATATCTACGAGTAAGTGTTTCTCGATTCGTGTAAAGATGTCATCGAGTCTTAGTGTCATGTACTATCAATGCTTGATTTACTTGTAATTGAAATCAATCAATCAGCACCGCAGACTTTTCTTTATGGCATCGTAATCATAAACTAGCAATGGACCTGGTAGCTGAAGATGACAAAACAAACGGATACAGTGATAAATTGGCATCTCATTAGGCTTTCACCGTACGAAATCTTATGCGATGCCAAAATTCCATCTGAGACATTGTAAACGAGAATTTTGAATAATCCTGGATCAGGAGTTGCGCTAAATAGTATCAGGAATCCTTAATCCTTAACGCTACAAAAGTAGAGCGACAGGGACAGCAAACGACGCCATATTTCTTGCCGCTCTTTTGACATTTCTCTTGAATAAGATAGAAAGATATATGAGCCAACAACGAGTCGAAATTATTAAAATTTACTACCGAAATTCGGAGTCAGCGGCCTCAACATTAAGAGCGCTACGTCCAATTTATGGTCGTCATAATCGTCCTAGAAGATCAACAATTGAGCATCTAGTGGAAAAATTTGAATCCACAGGCACAGTACAAAATGTTCCCGTGCCAATGAGACAAAGAAGTGCCCGTAGTATCGAGAATATTGCTGCCGCTGAGGCTTCAGTTGAAGAAAGCCCAAATGTGTCTCTCACACGTCGTTATCAAGCGTTGGGCATCTCTGTGACGTCGTTGTGGCGAATTTTGCGAAAAGATCTTGGCCTACATCCTTACAAGATTAAATTGACGCAAGAACTGAAGCCGCTTGACCACCAGAAGCGTCGTATGTTCGTGAATTGGGCTGAGCAACAACTTGAAAATGATTCGGATTTTCATCGAAAAATCATCTTCAGCGATGAGGTTCATTTCTGGCTGAATGGCTTCGTCAATAAACAAAATATGCGGCATTGGTCAGGCAGCAATCCACAGGTACTCCATGAGTCATCATTGCATCCCGAAAAAATTACGGTTTGGTGTGGTTTATGGGCCGGCGGCGTCATTGGGCCGTACTTCTTCCGTGATGATCAAGATCGGCACGTTACTGTGAATGGGAATCGCTACCGTTCAATGATAACCGAATACTTTTGGCCCCAATTGGATGATATGGACTTGGAGGACATGTGGTTCCAACAGGACGGCGCCACAAGCCACACAGCGAATGTCACAATCAATTTATTGGAAACCAAGTTTGGAGAACGTGTTATCTCACGAAATGGTCCAGTCGCTTGGCCGCCTCGGTCGTGCGATTTGACGCCGTTAGACTATTTCCTGTGGAGCTACGTCAAGTCTATGGTCTATGCCAACAAGCCAGCGACGATTGATGAACTTCGTACGAATATCGGACGTGAAATTGCAGCAGTATCGGCCGATTTATGCTTGAAAACCGTCAAAAATTGGGTTCAGCGTCTGGACTTCTGCAAGCATGCCCGTGGTGGCCATGCAAAAAAAAAATCGAGTTCCATACATAATGGCATCGAACGTACTTTCACAGGAATAAAGTATTTCATTGATATCCAAAACCGTTTTTGTTTTATTTAAAAAACTTTTGTAGCGCTCTTATTGAAAAACCCTTTACATGCGAACATATAACAGCTATTCAAAGACTGATTTTTGCTTCCACATACGCAAGCATACAACTTAAAAAAAATTACTAAATATTGTTGAATTCAATCACTGTTGCCGTTTCTCCTGTTATAACAGGAGTCTACTGTTATTTAGCTCCGAAAAAGTGAAATCTACTGTTTCTTGTTCCCACATAATTTTAAGACCGTTTCTCCTGTTAGTTTACTTTTTTTTATTGAAAACAAAATTCGAAATGGAAGGCTTATATGAAAAAAAAAGCAACAAATAATCTACGGTAGACCCATAGCAATAACCAGGGCCGGTTTTAACAGTTTTGGCGCCTGGCGCAGGAAAAAAAATAAGCGCCCCAAAAGCAACTTAAAACATGTTTGATATTTTCCACATCTCCCGAAGAGAGAGAGAGTAATTGACGCGTTGACTTCAACATAAAATTCAACGCTAAATCTTTCTTGATGGTCTAAAATTACCTCATTCCTATCCCCATAGGAAAACTGAACTACTTTTTTTCGGGATCGTTAAGTTGAAATTACTGGAAAAGGAACTTTAATTTCATTTGCTATAAGTCTCGCCTTATCTACAAATTCAAAAAAAAAACTTGTCATTAGTTCTTAGTTCGACTAAAAAATTTTTCATTGAACACAAAATTTCAACTGCAAGCTTAAGGCAAAAACTGCTTTGTGTCTTATATTGTGTACCAAATAACGACACAACAAATAAATTTAAATTCGCTTAGCTTACTACCAAGAGATTGTGGCATATTTTAGACTCTTTGATCATAATTTTCTGAAATTTCAACAAGAGCCTATAAACATCTCCCAAGTATAGTTTTAGTGGTTTTATTGCATCTATTCTGCTTAAGGCTGCGGTTATATAGCAAGCGTGTAATACAAGCGCTTGCTCGCGCTTTAAATTAAATGCATTTTATTGGAGCATGGTGGTTGGTAACAAATTTTTACAAGCGCGAGCAAGTGCGAGATAAAATGCTCTGATAATTTAAAACGCGAGCTAAGCGCTTGTATTACACGCTTGCTACATATATAACCGCAGCCTAAGAGTCAAACTACTAAGATGTTTTTTTTTTCTAAAACGACCATCTGCCTACAGAACTTGAATAGAAAACATAGATACTCTCAACTTTATCGAAGAATGCAACTGCATCAGTAGAGCATTGAACATCATCAAAGCTCTAGGTTCCAAAACCTTAGTTCTCGTTTGCATACCACAATGTTTCCCTCTCATATAAGTACCATTATCATGCCCTTGTCCTCTACAATTCACTAATAGAATATCCAAATCAGCAAGTTCATTCAAAACTAAATCAGTTAAGCCAGACCCAGTTGTTTTTTTCACAACAATCCCAAAAAATATTCTCTAATTTTAAACTTTTTCGTATTTTGGTCCACTATTCTAACTACTAAAGTTAATTGCTCCTTTCTACTTATGTATATCGTACAATCTACTATAATCGAAGCCAAGGAGAATCAAGGCATTAAATATATTATATACTAATTTTCAATATTTTTAAAAATGTGCTATCTACCACTTAAAGTGCTAATGTTCTGAATTGAATAATTTTTTTTGTTTTCGTAACCGCAGGTTGCAATTTTTTTATGTAGTCTTGTTTTGTTATCAATTAAATGTTAAATGCACAACATATAAGAAGGAAATGATTTTTTATTGGTTGAAAACACGACAATGCAAAAGGGATCCAAAAAAAAAGCAAATGTGCTATCTTTCTGTCGCGATCTGTACATATATAATGTAACAATAAATTTTACTACGTATGAACTGAGTTTGACTCTCTTTCTCTTCAGTCAAATCGAACGTTTTGATATATCGAACAAGGTTGCGAAACCAAATTTGAAGTTCGCATCGTTTTAGGTAGGCGCATTGCCTTGGCGCAAAATTTGAATCCTGCTCCACAACTTCCGACATGTTTGATGATTTGTATGGATTTTGGTAGGCGCAAATGGAGCGGTATGATAAGACTGCTCCACAGCATGTTGGCAGTGAAAATTTCGTTTTTGGCAATGGGCTGAAGGGTCAACTGGATATTTAATATGAAACAACAGAGTCTACTATGGTTGCAGCAGAGACAAATGTTTGCCTCTGGTTGTAGTTGGGTACAGATAAAAATTCTGCTAACTGGTCTGTTATACCAATTAGCAGCTATGGAGAGAAAGAGAATGAAATGTTGTGGGAACGGGAAGGGATAGAAAAAAAACATTATGTGCATATTTATATAGAAATTTGGTGATTTTAATGTGTGTGGACTTTTTAAAGTACAGTGATTGAAATGTGTGTATTGTTATTTGAGAAGTACGGTGAGAAATATTAGTTTGTGAAGAATATAAATACATATTAGCAAACGAGTAGATCTGTTTTTTGGATAGTAATTTTTTTAGTTTTTACGCCTCTTGCTTTCTGGTGCCTGGCGCGGCTGCGCCACTCGCTCCTATGTAAGGTCCGGCCCTGGCAATAACATTCCTGGTTGGTGATTGGCACTACATGTGAGTAGGTCCATTCGCGTACGCTCCCAAAACTGCGAAAATCTATGTATGAAAAGTTACGTAAACCCGTTCGCTTACGCAAAAATGTCGCAGTTTTTCGTAAAAGAGAGTACCCACGAAAGAGTAATAACTCTCACCATGCTGCGAAGAAATTTCACAAGAAATTTCTTTGGGCAGATTACATGAAAACTGTCAAATCACATACATTTTGCATTTTTTGTTGCTCAACGCGTTCGTTTCCTTTTTCGTAAATTTCCTATCTTTGAGAGAATTTCACCTCCACTCTTCGGTGTTTGACATAAAACACATCTGATGCAAAAGTACCCGAACGGACCTAGTGACATTGACATTGACATTTATTTCACAATTTGAATAAAATAAAAGGTCTGTTCCTTTAATAGCAAATTGTTACTGATTCGTAGGTTCGCATTTGTACGAATTCTAGAACAACCGCGTTCCTTTACACAAAAAAGTAGGAAAAGAGAGTATGGGATTATCAAATAAAATCCAATATCTCATGTGCTTTTCTAAATTCACTTTATTGAAAATGACAACTAGTTGTTGACTGCTTGGGCGTATAAAAGTGACTGATGATTACAATCAACAGCTAAGCTTGAAAGAGTACATTGTATAACGTTACAACTATGTACATACTACTATGTTAATACATAAAAATGCCTCACGCCACGACAATGTAGCGGGCGTTACAGTATTGTATAAAAGTTACGCTACAATACTCCCCTTCGGCAAAAAAAACGTTAATACAATATGATAGAAGGGATAAATAATTGTTAAAGTTATAAATGTATCGAAGGTTCAAGTAATGCAAACTATTTAATTAATATGAGTAGAAAAAAAATGTTGATTCTTATAAAATTTCTATGAAATAACAATACTATAAATTCGTTCACAGTTAGTTCAGAAATTTAGTTAAATAATTGTTGAGCTAATTACGAAGATTAAATCGAACGTGCTTTATTGGAGTAGATGTATGTGAAAACTCACTATCAGTGCTTGGGCGATATGATGATGATGCATATCCAGAATTACCTGGCAGCGATGTTTCTGAGGTTATCGAGGTGGTAGGCTGTTCTATGATGGTGTTACTGCTGGTGTTGTTGCTGTCATCTGCTGTGCTGTCATTTGCTGTACTATCTGCGGTGTTGTTCAAGGTGAACACGGGCTTCAAGCGATCAATGGACACAGTTGCTGACCGTCCAGACATGTCCACAACAAAATACTTTTCATGTCGTGAAATGACACGATACGGACCTTCATATGGCGGCGTGAAAGCATTGTGCGATGCGTCGAGACGGACTAGGACGTGCGAGCAGGTGGCGAGCTCTTTGAAGACGAAAACTTTTCGTTGACCATGACGTGAGCCAGGAACGGGTGCAAGGTTCGCAAACTGGTTCCTCAGACGTTCGACAATATCTTTGGGTGATAAATGGTTAGATGGAGATGGTACAAGAAACTCACCAGGTAATCTTAGCGGCTCTCCAAAGACAATATCAGCTGGAGTGGCTTCCAGGTCATCCTTCCACGCTGTACGTATGCCGAACAATACTATCGGCAATGTGTCGATCCAGGAAGAGCTTTCATGGCACCGAATCGCGGCCTTGAGTTGCCGGTGCAGGCGCTCTACCATGCCATTTGACTGTGGGTGGAATGTCGTCGTGTGGATGTGTTTGCTGCCGAGTAGTTGACTGAGAGCATTGAACAGTTGGCTCTCAAACTGCACTCCTTGGTCAGTGGTTATCCGCAGTGGAACACCATACCGGCATATCCAACCGCTGAATAATTTCCGTGCTACGCACTCAGCTCCGGTGTCCTCCAACGGAAAAGCCTCAGGAAAGCGGGAGAAGCGATCGATGATCGTTAGGCAGAAACGATATCCCCTTGATGATACGTACGGTCCGATGATGTCGACGTGTATGTGCTCAAATCTACGGGTTCGTCCACCCGGAAAATCTTTGATTGGCGACACAACGTGGCGAGAAATTTTGTTGCGTTGGCAAGCCGGACAAGCACGAGACCAGCGACGACAATCTTTTCTTAAACCGGGCCACACGTAGCGCTGCGAGACAAGTTTAATAGATGACCTTGCTCCAGGGTGACTTACACTGTGTAGAGACGAGAAGATTTTCTGGCGAAGTTCGGTGGGCACAAAAGGGCGGGCTAGCTGACCGTTGACGTCACAGTAAATCGGCAGGTTGCATTCAGGAACGGTTACAGGCCGAAGACACAATGCATCTTGTGGTGGATTCTGGAGACGGCGTTTAATTTCTTCGTCGGCTGCTTGGGCTTGTGCGAGATCATTTACGGAGACAGCAGTAGCGATAGCTTCGACACGTGACAAGGCGTCAGCGACAACATTGTTTTTGCCAGATACGTGTCGGATGTCGGTCGAGAATTGGCCGATTAAATCCAGGCGTCGAAATTGCCACGGCGTCGCCTTGTCTGGATCCTGGGCGAATGCATGGAGAAGTGGCTTGTGATCTGTGTAGATCGTTACGTGTCGTCCTTCCAACAAGTGCCTGAACTTTCGCACTGCCGCGTAAACTGCGTGTAGTTCCATGTCGTAAGGACTTCGTTTTCTCAGAGCTGGTTGCAGTTTCTGACTAAAAAATGCTAGGGGCTCCCAAATTTCCCCTCGCCGTTGCTGGAGAACGGCACCAACGGCATTCTGAGATGCATCCGTAAAAATAGCCCATGGCAAGGTTGTGTCCGGGTAGACCAGTAGAGTAGCATTTCGAAGCTGCTCCTTACAAGCGGCGAAAGCAGCCTCTCGTTCTGTGGTCCAGTTGACTCGGTCTGAGCCTTTGATGCTAGACCCTTGCAGACACTCGTGCAGTGGGGCTTGGTACGTCGCAGCGTTTTTCTGAAATTTACGATAAAAATTAATTATACCAAGGAACTCACGCAACTGTTTGATGGTGTCCGGACGATGAAAATTGATGATGGCTTCAACCCTTTCTGGCGGTGGACGGATTCCTTTTGTTGACACATGATATCCGAGGAAATTAACCTCGGATTGACCAAAACAGCATTTCGAAGTGTTGACCACAACTCCGAATTCGGACAAACGTTGGAAGAGAGTACGGAGGTGGCTTCGATGTTCGTTTTCGTCTCTGGACGCCACCAAAATGTCGTCGATATACGGAAACACAAAGTCAAGTTCCCTTGTGACCTCATCAATAAACCTTTGAAAGGTCTGTGCTGCATTACGAAGCCCAAAGGTCATATATGGGAATTCGAATAGCCCAAACGGCGTAATGATCGCCGTTTTACAAATGTCATCCGGCACCACAGGAATCTGGTTGAAAGCACGTACCAGGTCAATTGTGGAAAACATCTGCTTTCCAGCAAGATTTGATGTAAAGTCCTCGAGAACTCGTATTGGGTAGCGGTCCGGCACCGTCCGTGCGTTGAGCTGCCGATAGTCGCCACATGGCCGCCAATCACCACTCTTTTTGGGCACCAAATGAAGTGGCGACGACCAAGGGCTTGTTGAGCGCCGGGTAATGCCAAGTTTTACCATTTTTTTAAACTCCTGCTTGGCGATGGCTAGTCGGTCTGGAGCAAGGCGGCGTGCCTTACTCGATATCGGAGGACCAGGTGTAGTCGTGATGTGGTGCTGTGTTGCATGCTTTGCTGGTTTGCAGATTCCATCTGGCTTGGTGATGTCGGGGAAATCGGCTAATATTTGCAACCATGACGAAGTGTTTGGTAGCACCTTGATTGATGAAACACCTGCAATGAAACAAGTGACGCAAGGTACCGAAAGTCCGGTTGTTGAATCCAGGAGGCGGTTGTTCTGCAAGTCTGGAAGTAAACCATAATGGGCGAGGAAGTCAGCGCCTATGATGGGTTTTTCGATGTCCGCCACTACGAAGCGCCACGTGAAATTTCGTCGCAGGCCAAAGTTTAGTTCGAGCAGAATGCAGCCGAACGTTTTGATATGCGATCCATTTGCTGCGTAGAGACAATAGCCAGTTTCTGCTTGACGACCTGATGTAAACTTTTTCGGGTAGACGCACAGGTCAGCGCCAGTGTCCACGAGGAAGTGGACCTTGGTAGCGCGATCTGTTACTAAGAGGCGGTGTGATTTGAGTGCGGAGTCGTTTACCGCTGCTAGCGACTCCCTGCTCCGTTTCCCGAAAACGTGCATGGGTTACGGCACTTTCTAGCAAGTTCTCCATATGTCGCGTGATACCAGCAAAGGTCGTTAGATGATGCCGTTTGCGAACGGGAGCGTGAACGGGATCGTGGACGACTGAAAGCACGTGAATGTTCATGGGTTGAGTTTTTAAAAGAACTTACCAATTCACTGATTACAGCTTCGAGTCTTGATAGTCGGGGCTCCAGCGGTGTACAATCGCCATCACGAGAAACGCCAACGGCTGCCAGGTAATTGGAAGACGAAATCTCCATTATATGATCGGCGAGCGTTGCTAGTTTTTCCAACGGTGTGTCTTGCTGCGTAGCTAAGATTGTTTGAACTGCTGGTGGCAATCTACTTAACCACTTCGTTCGAAGAATATTGTCGGGGACGTTATCCACAAGACCTTTTAGCTGCCGCAAAAATTGAGATGGTTTGCGGTCACCCAAAATTTCTTTGTCAAGCAACTGGTGAAGCCTTGTCTCCTGCGATGAGGTTAGTCGCTCGATTAATGCTGCCTTTAACCTCAAATATGGTGTCGTGGCAGGCGGATGAAGAATGATGTCTTGCACTTCGGCGGCGGCTTGAGCATCTAGGTGAGAAGACGCAAAGAAAAACTTTGTAGTCTCATCGGTGATACCAGCAAGATGAAATTGGCCTTCGAGCTGAGCAAACCACAAAGCGGGGCGATCGGCAGTGAAAGCTGGTGGACGAACGTTGAAACGATGTAGCGGCGTGTTGTCAGAATTAGTAAAACGTGGTGGTAACGGTGGCAATGCGTTGGCGTCATCGCCTGACGACGATGGGTTTTCGGGCATGGTTTCTAAAACTTTGCACTTCAACGGGGTCACCAAATATGGGATTATCAAATAAAATCCAATATCTCATGTGCTTTTCTAAATTCACTTTATTGAAAATGACAACTAGTTGTTGACTGCTTGGGCGTATAAAAGTGACTGATGATTACAATCAACAGCTAAGCTTGAAAGAGTACATTGTATAACGTTACAACTATGTACATACTACTATGTTAATACATAAAAATGCCTCACGCCACGACAATGTAGCGGGCGTTACAGTATTGTATAAAAGTTACGCTACAGAGAGAATAAAAATTTTCCCTCACTAAAAAAGGAACATAGATGAATGTTGAATGTTCTGAAATATGAAATTTGCATTTCGCAATATATTGCATACCGCATTGGTTATTGGATATCATCAAGAGTGGACTTTTCTGTAGAATCCATGATAGTACAACACCAATCTGTTAACTCTTACTTCACATATATTCATGACAATTCGTTTGTTGTAACTTTTGTGGTTAAACGCGTTCCTTTACTTTTTCGTAATTTTGCATTTGCCTGAGAGAATTTTACCCATGAAATTTAATAACTCACTATTTTTGGAGCAGAAAGTAAAGGAACAGACCTAAAGTGGCCGTTTTTTTATAACCTACACACGCTAAAGGGGATATGAATACCCTTAGAATGATTACACACAGCGCGAGTACATGAAGGACAAGAACGGGAGACAGACAGATCGACGATTCTAATTTTTCTTGGCTAGGTAAGCTCAACAAAAGCATAATATGTATTATGTATTTATTGTTTTCGTACTTTGTATCTAATTCCCTTTTAAGTTAAATTCAGGGAAAATGCAAAGTATTATATGAACAGAAGGTTAAAGAGGTTCCTTTTTAAAAATTGGCTCAGTGAAAATCCAGACAATTTTATGGAATGCAAATGCGTTGTTTGCAACGCAACAAACATTTTTTCTATGAACTATTATGCGACATGCTGAAGGGAAACGACATATCAATAACATTAAGTCAGCGCAACAGCAAATTATGTAGTGCCAAAGAACCTTTTCCTAATGCAATAGACATTTTACTTAAAAATATCATATTTTATAGGTTGTTGGACGAAATTTTAAGTCTCCTGTTACTTTGGTAAGTCCAACAGAAGATCTCCTGTTTTTTCACATTTTCTCAGCGGCAACACTGAATTCAAATATATATTTTCCATATATTTTCCGAAATTTACAGAGCTGCTTCTGACAAGCTCTTAAATTTTCCTGTAGAGGAATTCTTTATTTTAATTTTTCTTTCAAATACAATATTTCATTAGGCTTACGTTTAGTTTTCTTTTTTTTTATTCTATTTTAGCTTTAGTTTATTGTTCTTTCTTGTTTTTTTTTTATATATTTACATCTAAATTAAATGATAATAAATGCAAATTAATGTTTAAATATTAATTATAAATTATCTTAGTGTAAAAAAGTGCAACATTACCACTTGAAAGGCGCCAAAGGAAAAAGGAAACAAAAAGAAACTTACTTACTTACTTAGTTGGCGCTACAGCTCGAGGTGAACCTGGGCCTGCTTCTCGCAACCATTTGTGTGTGCGTGTTATATTTTTGCACGAATGGAAGGGACCTACAGTTTTTTGCCGACTCCGAACGGCGAGTTGAGAAGCTCAATCGTGACAAATGATACTCTTTGATGCTTGTCAGACATTCGAAAGAGGTGGGCACTGTGAAAAACTTTTTAGGTGTTTGCGGCGGGATTCGAACCCAAGACCGCTGGCTTAGTAGTCCGACGCACTAACCACTTGCGCTACGGTGCCCACAAACAAAAAGAAACGTGGGCGATTATTTTACACTCGAGCCAATTTTTGGTGCTGCCACTTACGCTAGGTTTGGTGCAGCCAAGTTCGTTAACACTCCCCCCTGGTAACTGGGTAAGGGACACAGGTTACCACCCTCTTCGAACTTGTATATGTCAAGCACCGCCAACTTAACCACCGGTCGGGTATATATACCTCCATAAGTTTGCACGACCGCGCTACGCACTACTCCATCTTTACCTGGTAGCAGCTTTAGCACCTTTCCTCTTGGCCACGTTTTTCTCGGATTATCGTGGTCAACAATAAGCACAATGTCGCCTTCCTGGAGCGGTTTAAGTGGCGTGAACCATTTTGTACGACGAGTAATATCTGGCAGATATTCACGAAGCCATCTGTGCCAAAAGGTTTTGGCGTACTTTTCGGAGGCCAGCCAATTTTTTCTTATTACGAGTCTATCATCTATCGAATCCTCGCTCAAGCACTCTCGGTTAGAAGAACCGATTAACAGGTGATTGGGTGTAAGTGCTTTACTATTCTCACCATCAATTGGCACATAGGTCAGCGGTCGCGAATTCACGATACTCTCTACCTCCGTCATCATGCTCAGTAAAAGTTCGTCACTAGGGTTACGAGTTGGTGTTATTTCGGCGAATGTTTGCTTTACGGATCGCACCATGCGTTCCCAACTCCCACCCATGTGGGGATCTGCTGGTGGGATAAAATTCCGTTTTAGTTCCATTTCGAATCCTTTGGCTAATGCGTCTTTGTTAAGGTCTCGTATGGCTTGCTGTAGCTCCTTTCTTGCGCCGCGAAAATTGGTTCCGTTGTCGGAGTATACTTCTTTTGGCATTCCTCTCCTTGCAGCAAACCTTTTAAGACCCAATATACAGGAATCGCTGGAAAGGTTGTGTACGATCTCTCTCTATATGGGTATTCACAGGTTTGGGTTTTATCGTCTCCTCCTTCTTTCCTCATAGTCGATAGGAGTTGACTACTGATAGTCCCATTTTTAAAGGTATATCTCTTAGTGTACGTCAACCCTAGTAGTACATGCGTAATCCAATCGACACGACGACGACGCGACGCATTTTTACGTTTTGCAAAATATAACAAATAATATACGAGAATTAAATATTTAATTGTACATACATATATTATAAAAAAAATGTCCATTGTAGGTTTTCTTTTTGCTTGTGGTTAATGCGTTGGACTACTACGCATTCTGCCCGGGTTCAATCCCAGAAAACACCTAAAAGTTTTTTCACGGTGCCACCTCTTCCGACTCTGACAAGCATTCCAGAGTATCATTTGTTACGATGAGTTCCCAACTCGCCATTCGAAGTTGGCAAAAAATTGTAGGTGCAGTCCATTCGTGCAAAAACACAACGCGCACCCAAAAATGGTTGCGAGAAGCAGGCCCTTTTTCTCCTCGAACCGTAGCGCCACCTAAATATACTAATCGAGTTTCTAGGTCGATTGTGCTCCCTGGGTTCCTGGACATAGTGCCATAGAGGGGAACGAGAGAGTCATCGAACTAGTCAAACGAGGGTCATCCCTTAACAGCACCTGAGCAGTACACCCTCACACTTTTTAAAATTAGCTGGTCTGTCTGACAAACTGGCTCATATCCAGAAAGGTTTGGCCAAACTACAATTATAGATCAAAAACCAGCGAGGCAGTTAGTACAGGACATTGGCCAATAGCGAGCATGCAGCCAAACTAGGGATCCCTTTCACAACTATTTCTGCCGAAGTTGAAATGATGAAAATGAAAAAGAGACGCTTATTCATTTTCTGTGCAAATGTCCAGCTCTAGCGGGAGCCAGACAACGCATTTTGGGGAAACCTTTTTTTGACGACCTTAAAGAGATATCGGAGAAAAGGATTGGAGCATTGATCCTCTTCTTAAACTTCACAGGGTGGATATAAATATCTCAAAAATATCTCCGAATAAACGGGTTATCTGAGGTAACGGTATCAAAATGGCGCCCCTTTGCGCTATTTGGGGTTTCTCCCCACCGAAACCACCACTTTTACCTACCTAACCCTACTCTTCCAGGTTTTTGGTGCATAGGTCATTTGTATCAGCACTTTGAATAATGCCGTCGTCGATTCCACGAAGCATGTCCTTATGCATACATCCTTTCAGTGTAAAGGTATTATTTGTTGAGCCCAGGTTGACCATTGTCTATGGTCTATGGGCTTATATATTTTTTAGCTTATCTCTCGACGTTGGATTTGATCCTATATTCCTGATTTTCGAGTGGATGTGACTCAAAAGTGCCATGAAAAAGTGTTCTGGACCCGGGAGCAGGCGGAAGGCCGCTGTTTTTCATCCGGATTCGCACCACTGGAAGCCCTCATGATCTATTATCCAGGCAACGGTGACTATATTGTCTTTGGTTATGTTCTCGAGGAGACAAAACACCTTTGACTCTATCGAATACGATCTTATGGCCTTTACAGCTACAGTCTTACAAATTTTCCGCGATAAATTTTGGACATTTGGACCTTTCTGTCATCTTGTCTCCCGCATTCTAACCGACACTTGACTTGTTTGCCTTAGAAGAGTCCATTTTTTTTGAGAAATTTAAAACCTAAATGTATGGGTGGATGATGCCATGCCTGATGACTGGACTATCAGCTCTATATGCCCCATCTTCAAGAAAGGCGATCCTATGTATTGTAAGAACTACTGAGGCATATCCCTGCTTAACGTCGCATATAAGATCCTATCCAACGTACTGTGTGAACGTCTGAAACTTTTCTGCAGCACACTAATCGGCACGTACCAGTGTGGCTTCCTCAACGATCTGCCAAATTTTCACACTAAGGCAAATCCTGCAAAAGACCATCGGATTTCAAGTCGAGACTCACCATCTCTTCATCGACTTCAAAGCTACATATGATAGCATTCATCGTCTTGAGCTCTACAAGGCGATGGGCGGATTCGGGATCCCGGCTAAACTGATCCAGCTATGCCGCGTGACGCTGGAAAACACGCGGTGCAACGTACAATTCGGAAACAGTTCCTCCGAACTTTTTCAAACATGCACCGGATTTCGGCAAGGAGATGCGCTATCGTGTGGTTTCTGCAATCTTGTACTGGAACAGATAGTTCGCAGGGCAGGTGTGAACACGGATGGCACTATCTTTCACAAATCTGTCCAGCTACTAGGATACGCAGACGACATCGACATCATCGGTCGCTCCCAGCGTGCCGTGTTAGAGGCTTTTACGGCAATTGAAGAACAGGCGAAACGAGTTGGCCTTGAAGTGAATGAGGACAAAACCAAGTACATGTTGTCAAAAAACAAAGAAACATCTGTCCACCGCCTAGGACAAAACGTCACTTTTGACAGCAGTAACTTCGAAGTGGTTAAGGAGTTTACCTACCTCGGAGTAAATATCAACTCCACGAATGATACCTTAGTGGAGATTCGACGAAGACTTACCCTAAGAAGCCGCTTCTACTTCGGTTTGGCAAAACAAATGGGTTCAAAACTCCTTACTCGGAGGACGAAATGCATGATCTACAAAACATTGATCCTGCCAGTTCTGCTGTATGGAGAAGAGTGTTGGACGATAAGCAGAAAAGCAGAGCAGATTTTGAACACTTTCGAGAGAAAAATTCTTCGCCGGATATTCGGTCCCGAATGCGAGGAGGGCGAATGGAGGAGAAGATACAACCGCGAACTCTATGAGCTGTACCGAGATGTGTATGTAGTCCGAAAAGCCAAAACACGTCGACTACACTGGCTCGGCCACATCGAGCGAACTATGCTCCAGCAAAGAGGATATTCGATTCACAGCATCACAGCCCCCTGATTCGAGACGGAAAGGAAGATTGAACCTCCGTTTTAAGGACCAAGCTACCGCAGATGCCAGTGCGCTTGGTCTAGACAACTGGAAGCAGCGTGCCCGGGATCGAAGAGAGTGGAAGGCTGCCGTGTCTCAGGCAGAGACTCTTCACTGGTCGGGAGCCCGTTAAGTAAGTACATAAGTAGTTAAAACTTAAATAAAAACAAATATTCTAAAAATAATAAGATCATATTATAAATATTTTGAACTTATATTGCTATCATTGGACGTCGTCCTTTAGATAAGCCTCTCGAACTACCAAATAAATATTAAATATGTATGAACATTAAGTGTCATCCAATTACCTTTAAAAGCAAAACCCATGTCATATGCAAATTAAATTCTGACAAATGTTTTCAAAAAACCCGTCCCGTGTTGTATAAGTACACATTATGAAACATTAAAATTAAAATTCAATTCCATTCATCATTCTAACATTTCAAATGCTTTTTATCAATTTGTAATTAGCGGCGAAGTGGAATGAATATCCAATAAAATTGTAAAGTGACCTAAAAAGTTAAATGACGTCCTATAATTTATATGGACCAGTATGTAGCTCGATATAATCTAATAGAATAAAATACACTACATTAAACAGTAATTACACGCCAATTATGCATTGTCACGTCACTGTTAATAAATATGGCGATTACATATTGAATATTGTACGAGTTCTGTGAATGAGACACAAACATTCACAATGCCAATCTGCAAGTATAGATCTTCATCGCTTATCACCTTCGGTTGATGTGTCATCCATCGGATATGTTGGTGTCAAATGCTTATAAATTGGTGTTATAATGGTAATTGTGTCATAAGTTGAATTTAATTGGAATCAACCATCAGCACTTACAAATGTTTCATTGGCCATAACAACCGAATGCTAGATTTATCTATCATTTATTTCTTTATTAATGGAAATTTAATTAAAAAATACGAGTTCCTGCAATAGGTGTTGTTTACTGGGCAGACGAAAAGAGAGGATGACTGACGTTTCATAGGGTTGACATTTAATTTATTTATTTTTTTTCATCGAGAGTATAAATCTTCTTTAACACCAGTGTACCACAAAAGTCATTCCCCACAGGCCAGGTGATCATAAAAATCTTTCCCCATGTGGGTGATACACCCATAGACCTCTGGAATTCCGGTTCTATCACTATAGTGAAAAGAATTTATATAAATTTGTAAATTAATTTAAAAAGAAAACACATTTTATTGCTTAAAAAATAAAACAATTAGTACTCAATAGATTTTAAAGGAAAATTAACAGAATATAATGGAATTCGTTAAAAACCGAAAAATTTATAAAACAAAGAAAGAATTATGCGCCTAAATGTATTTCTTGAAAATATTCAAGGCATTCTAAGCAATATGTGTCTACATGTTGTACCTTCTTTCTTTCAGTTGCTGTGGAGGCTGTAGTTTCTCACTATCATAATCCGGGATGTAAATATCGCCTTCGTCCGCACTAAAATCTTCCGAACTTTCACCCGAAATTGTCTGTTTTTTTTTGTAAATACAATTGAAAAACGTCCTCACTGAATGGCTTCTTCCCCCGTTAGATCACGGGTGATGCACGCGTAAAAAAAGAGTAAAGTTTTTGTTCTAAACACAAATGCATCACCGGTGAACACTTAACAAAAAATCGTGTTCAAACTTATCTTGGTATACCTACTATTGCCAGTGCAAAAGATCTCATTCGTCAGCTCATCCTAACATGTATACAGGGAAAGATATTCCATGTGATCACTGGTGATACACAGCATTCACCACGACAAAAACAGAAATCGGATTCCTCGTAAAACTGGCGCCAAAAAGATTTTCTGCACTTTGCCATATATGTACCAGATATCCGTAAGGAGATGCGTATGACACGAGTCAACACGGAAGGCATTATCGTTATCAACCTCACTCCATCGTCGCGGAATTTCCGCCATAATCGCTTCAAAAATGTGCTATTAAGCACGATAAAAAAAAATTGTGATTCGTACCAAAACTCGTTCCGTAGAGGATTGAAGTGCGTATGCTTCAAAAAGCTTTCAGATTCAATGAAAACATTCAAAGAAACGTGCAAAAGTGAGAAAACAAATAAATAGAATTGATGGCAGCCTTTTCGTGGCCGCAACATAACGTCCTGCATAAGGACACACCAGGCTACTTAGGAACTATATTAGCGGTAATGTTAATTCACACTACATGCGCCCACGGCTATAATCTGAACATCATCGTTTCGTTTCGTCTTGTTTCGTACTTTTTAGTAAGTGTTTCCCTTAGTCGGGTTTTAGTTTTTTTTAACTTAATTTTTTATTTACAACTTTTTAGTCTTAGAATATATTTGTGAAGTAGAACACGATATTGCTTACCTACTTACATTCTAGGTAAACAATATCGTGTTCTACTTCACAAACCCTTTCGATTGATACTCACATTAAGGGGGCCGATGACGCTAATCCGCCATATTGGTTCGTCTGCCATATTGAATTTTAAATTAAATTAAATTTCAAATATTGATTTAAATACGTGACTTAGCTTATCCTATTCTACTTGTAAAATCCTTTAATTTGATACCCATATTAAGGAGGTAGTAAAGATAACGGTAATCCGCCATCTTGGAGCATCCACCATATTGAATTTTAAGTGATGTCATAGCGTATCGTATTCTACTCACCAAGCCCTTTCATTTGATGCCACTATCAAGGCGGATGTACGAAGAAAAAAAAAGTAATCTGCCATTTTGCTTGGTGCGTCCGCCATATTGAATTTTTCTGTGACGTCTAGGACACTCTCCGGATCAAGATGAATCTAACGACATCTCATTTATTGAAATCGGTTCCATAGTTTAGGCTGTACGAGGTAACATCCTTACATATGCACAAACAAACAAACTCAGCCTGTTAAAATCAGAATCTTTCCTTTTGCCTAGTCGGGTAAAAAACTACGCCTGAGCGATGATGATATGCATATGCAGGGAATGCGATGACGAAGAGGCTCATTAGGACATGACCAATTTCCTCTGTCAACTGAGGCATAGAATCCTGATCAAATTTTGCTTCGAACACATCAACGGATGGATGACCATCGGGTCTGCTTAAGTTTGCCAGGGCGTCCGGATGGTTGGAACCAAGACGCTAATACCACGGGTGGGAACATATTATGGGTATCACAATGGGTTCACATGATCCTAAGTCTGACGAGGATGTAACCAGCCTTATAAGCTCGGGTACCGGCTTTCTTAAGTTCACCGTTTTTATTTGAACTAACCTTGACAACACGATCAATAGCTGAATAATATGAACAGGTGCAATCTTTTACTATCAACTTACACACCTTGTTTCTTTATTTAGCAAAGCCTCTCGATTAACTATCAGTGATTTTTATCACCCCTACTTTATTTTTTTCTTTTCGCAAAGCATGCCGGAGCCCACTGTACGTACGTAATCTGTACACGTCATTGTACGAGTACTATGATTTATCACCCATTATCTTTTACATTCCGCAGCAAACGTCACACCGTTTAATGTTATACACTGTTACAGATACCCATCGGTCGTTACACAGTCAGATCGGTTCGGCTGATCGGTGGTCTCGAAACTTCATAGATACAGATACAGATACTCGCTTACGAGTTACGTACGAGTATACGTGCTTAACGATATGAAATTATCACCGTCAATCCTAAAGAGAGCTCTCAAGCTTTATGCTCTCAGCGTGTCGACAATCCGCAGTCTTATCAGTCGAGTCGTCGAGTCATGATCAGTCGGATCGATAGTATCGTTCCGGCAAAGTTGAACCTGATCTCTGCGTTTTGTTTGAAGTTTGAATTTTGTTGAACCCGGTCGCAAGGTGCATTCTAAAGATTCAATAAGTTTGTGTTTTTGTTTTTGTATAAAAATGTAAGTGATCTGTGGGGTTTAGAATTGAAAAGCTAATCGCAGTGTATATTGGAAAAGTGATCAAATCACTTTTCATCCAGTTCAGTGGATTTAAGTGGAACATCGTCGCCGATCTGCTCCCGGAGGAAGTGTTAATTAGTCGTGGTATTCGGTAATTTTTTCGTTTGTTTTATATAAATACATAGCTTGAGGTCGTTGCGTTGCGCGTCGCGTGTTGGTGTGTGTGACATGTGTGCATAGCGTTGACGTTAAAAAAAAAAAAACTAGTTAGTGGTTATAATTAATTAAATAATCCTTATCAGAGATTAATTTTGGAAAAATAAAAGTCACAAAGTGATAAAGTTCGTGCTCGCAGAGAATTTGGTTACTTGGTCATAAGATTTGACGGAATTTTTGGGAAATTGTCTTCTTCTTCTTCTTCTCCGGGTATTGGTGGAGTTGTGCGTGAGTTTTGTTTTTTTTTTTTTAATATTACCTATCTACCTTTTTTTAAATAGTTTATTGCTAATTGTTTTATATGCGATAACATTTTATTCAATTCATTAGTGAGAACTGACAACTTAAGACACACTCTTCAACTTGACAAATATTGTCAAATGTTTCGGGTATAAGTAAATAAATTATAGTGATTAACAATTGTGTTCTTAATTGTATCATATTTTGCAAAATCAATTCAAGGTCATGGGGCGAATTAAAAGACTTAAAATTTACTCGCAAGGTTATATCAGTTTTTCTTCGTTTTACTCATTTCATTGACTTGAGACAAAAGAAATGTTCGTTGGTTTTGTAAAGGAGTTTTATTTTTTGAAGAAGCATTTTTAATCTAAACTAGAAACAACCACATTAATTTCTTTTTATCAATGCTTCTACTTTGACGATGTTTTGAATCGCGTTTTCGTTTAATTTGGACTGAATCTCGGCATAAGGAAAGAAATGACACGGTCAAGTCTTTTAGGCTTTTCGATTTAACGAGTTCCGGTATTTTCAAACGCAACACCGATTGATAGCTTGTGCGAAAATGGCAATGCAGTTGATATCGTAAAGCAGTACTATCCATCCTTTGAAAAATGCATCTCTTTAGCATTCGTACTGGATGCAGAAATGAATATTATTAATTTTCTTTTTAGGGATTGCGTTTTTAAGCCGTAGATGCGGACCAAGTTACTCAAATTCCAGCATCAAATCGGCGAACATATGGACGTATGTACATACAGTAGGAACTCAATTCTTGCAACTAATTAAAACCGACCCTGTTGCATTCATTGGATTAGTCATTAGTTGCTTCTACTGAATATCTAATTTAGATAAAAATATTTGGGTTATTTAATATAAGAAACATACAAAACTTAAAGGCTTTTATTCAATCAAACGTATAAACACAAATTAGGTCTAAAATACATGTACCATGCAACATATGGAGGTGAAAAGTTAGAAATTAACATATCATTTCAATCAGACTTTTTTAACGAAAAAATTTGAAATCTTCGTTTGTTTCGTGCATTTTAATTTGTGAGATATTGCTATTTCACGAAGCCTTTGAAGAGTCATCACATCAGTAAGTGGAATTTCATGCTGATCTGCCCAGTTTAAACAAGTGTTTCATGCTGCTTTGATGTTCATCGTTGGTAAAGAAGTCATTTCTTCTATTGGTTCTGCTTCAACCTCTTCCACGATCTCAGAAATGTGGTCCTCAATTATTCAATTTTCAATCTCATTATTTGAAATTGATTCTGAACATTCAATCTGTTGGAGTAACGCTGAAACGTCGTGAATTTGTGACGGCATATCATTTAGTTTCTGTGCAAGCATTGCTAATGGAATGTCGTCATCGTCTTCCCATTCTGAATTCTTTGCAAAAAGTTTCGTGAAACACTTCTCAATTGACGATTTGTCAACTCTATCCCAAGCCGACGCCAGAAAACAGATTGCATGCTTCACAGTCATAGTTTTTATAGCTTCACACAAATGAAGACCAGATGATAGGATGTGACTCAAGAAAGCTTTTTTATAGAAGAGTTTAGTCAATCTGATCGTGTTCTGGTCCATTGGTTGGATAACTGCCGTACAATTCGGAGGAAAGCACATTATTGTAATTAAGCCATCTAAGCTCGACAATTCGCCATCTTTAGGATGACAGGGCGCATTATCAATCAAAAGGAGTGCCTTTGGTGGATAGCCTTCTGATTTGAGAAATGTTCTCACCTGTAAATAAAGTCAAATCTTCACTTATCAGCTGTTTAATTTAAAAAATCACGCAAACTAACCTCAGGAACAAATGTCCTGCGAAACCATTCTTCAAACAAAACAAGGGTCGTCCATGCAGATTTATTGCCTTTATATACAACTAGCTTATCCAAAAAACTTCTTAAGGCTCTTGGATTCTCTGCTTTTCCAATGACAAATAGTGTTACCTTGTGCATGCCATTTGCATTTGAACATGCCATAAAGGTCAATCTTTCCTTGCTAGACTTGGGCCCGGGGACTGATTTTTCTTTCAATTGTACAAGAGTTTTCTCCGGTAGAAGCTTCCAAAATAATCCAGATTCATCTGCATCTGCATAGATCTGTGATGGTTGATTGATTTTTTGCTGAAATGCTTTTATAAAAGGATCCACCAACTCTACTTTGCTTGACAATTTTTCACCGCATATTTTAAGTTTCCGAATACCGTGTCTCTTTCGAAATTTAGCTATCCAGCCGCTACTAGCAAGGAAATCACCCGGCTTCTCCTGAATTTGCGCGTGCAGTTGCCTTGCATTTTCCGCTAAAAGATCAGATGTCATAGGTATATTCCGCGATCTCTGTTGAGCAAACCACTCGAATAGAACTTTTTCCATTTGAGGGTACTCCGATTGCTTTAAAGTTTTCCTTTTGCCAGGACCAGACTCGGTGTTCATGAGAAAGGTTTTTAATTTTGCTTTGTTTTTACTTATTCGTGATATTGTAGATTTATTGACATCGAACATTTTTGCTAGATTATTCAAAGAATATCCTTTGTCAAGCAATTCTATTATTTCTATTAATTAATTCTATTATTTCACTCATTTTTAGACCGAAAAAAAAATACAAAACAATATTTCGTAGAAGTAAACACAATCTAAACTTCTTTCCACCACAAATCGAATAGAATAAGGAAAATATCCAGCGTTGTAGATACTTACATACATGAATTGATCCGTTAGTTCAAGTAAGGATCAACCGTAACAAGAACAAAACAAAGAGAGCAAATTTAACGGGATATTGTTTCAGTTTGCCAAGGAATTTATCAAATCCTTTTCTGGTGTTGCAAGAATCGAACATAAAATTTTGTGAACGTTGCAATTATAAGATAGCTAATGAAAACTTTTTGGGGGTTGCACTAACTGAGTAGTTGCAACTATAGGGGGTTGCATGAATCGAGTTCCTACTGTATATGCATATATTTATATGCTTTTTTATTAGATATTTAAAAAAAAACATCCGATTTTGGTTCGGTTCGGTTTGGAATTTAAATATCAAGGTGGTTACTTACGGCAAATCTTAGCATAGAGAAGCATTTCATAGAAAAACTAGCGAAGGCTCGAACTACATATAAAGCCCAATTCACAATGTCGCGTTCGGGCGCTCTCGCGTTAATAGGCTTTATATCGACTTTACGATAACTTCTGTCCAACGCACGAAGTCGAAATTTTCAAAACTAAATACCGCTTCAAGCTTCAGGCGTTCATAGGTTAGGAGTATGACAAATAATATGTTCTGTTTCCTTAAAACTCCTATTCACGAATTTATGATAGAAAGAAGATTTGAAATGTATTTCTTTCAATTTTTATTGTTTTATTAAGAATCACAAAATGTAAGAAATTACTTTGCAAACAATATGTTTTGCGAATATGTAAATTAAAAAATAAAAATATTAAAATTAAAAAATTAATTTGTGTTAAAAAAAAATTAATTTAGCCATTTAAATCTTTTACACACATTAAATGTTAAAAAATTGTACTGTAATCGAACAGGCCATCGAATAGTATAATGTCAACACAGCTGTGAGTTGTCACAACGCACGCCCTAGTAGAAAGTAGTTCTACTCGGCCGTTGCCCAGAACTTTACGATAACTACGATATAACGCCATTGAGATCTGCGCCTTGATTAACCTACAACCAGGCATCAAGGGAGCTAACATAAATGTCTTTTCAGACAGCCAAGCCGCACTCAAAGCTTTGCGCTCCTATTCTGTGGACTCAAAACTGGTAAAGTGCTGCTTCAATGCTCTCCAATCCCTCGCTAACCACAATAAGGTCAAGCATTAAAGGAAATGAGATTGCGGATGAGCTGGCCCGTTCAGGCTCTACTGCTAAATTCTCAGGTCCAGAACCCTTTTGTGGCATAAACTGGGCAACAATCTCAGCCTTAGTTAACAATTGGGAACACAATATCCGACTCTCTCATTGGAGAAACGTCCCGAGGCTTAGGCAAGCCAAACTGTTGATTAAGCCTTATACCCATCACAGGGAACTTCTAAACCACAATAAGAAGGATATTAGGTATCTAACAAATTTCCTCTCCGGTCATTGTCATTTACGATACCACCTGAACAAGTAAGGCCTGTCTAGCGAGACCGATTGCCGACTCTGTTTGGAAGAGGTCGAAACAGCCGAACACATCCTTTGTGATTGCCCGGCACTTTTCGGGGTCAGACGACGTACCCTACATAAAGAACTGCTTAGACCTTACGAATTAAAAAATGCGTCAACCAAGGACTTACTCGCCTTTATTAGAAAGGTGATTTGCCTTCTGGGCTAATTAGTATCCCATGATACAATAGATCTTTTAGGTCGCAGTATCAGCCTTGGGGCGGGATCCGGATTTAAAAAAAAAAAAACGCCTAAGGTCATATTAAGAGCGACATTGTAAATTGGGCTTAATGAACATTATGTGTGAGTATCTTGGAGGAGATATTTGTGACACTAATCATTATCAAAACATGGCTATCTACCGGTAATATGAAACCGAGATAAATGGCAAAAACTGTCATTTCCAAATCACAAGAGATACCATATACATATTTCCAAAATATGTTTTGAATGTCTTGTGAGTGCATTTCCTAAAGCTTCAAATGTAATGACGTCTCCTAATATAAATAATATAAACCCTTTTTAAAAACAAACAATTTCTGTACGAAAAAAAGCTTCGTCTTAAAACAAAGAAAAAATAAATGTATAATACCGGCTGAACTTTTCAAATCGCGATCTTTTTCTTTTAGCGGCAATTTGATTTGAACTAATGGTGCAGTTTTATATCTTTTGGTATACCACACTCATGCCAAAAACCATTTTAGGCACGTTTTGATAATTAGTGTCACATTTCACAAAAAAAACATAGCCTGGATCTAGAGTTTTGGAAGCAGTCATTATCAGTGATCTACAACAATGAATAAGTAGAATTTCTTATCTTACCGATCCATTCTACACTTAAGCAGCAGAAATGTATTGATCAATTTTCCTGTTTGCTTCAGTCAACACAGTTGGCAGTTCACCAGTCTTTGAATTCTGACCGAATAAATATACGACGAAAGGCGTCGCATGTTTTGGTTGCAGAAATCAGCAAATTCAGCTCTCACCATAAAATGCATTGTTGGGATTGAAAGCAATAGAAAGCATTACCAAACAGAAACAAAATATTTTGCAGTGAACTTAGAAAAAAGGTCAATACTTTAAAAAATTAAATGTAGCAAAATGGGGTACATTTTAAAATCAAAGTAGCAAATTGAAAATACTAAAAATTGAAAAGAAACTTGCTACAAAAGCAGCACTGTGGCAACGCTGCTCCTAGTAACCAAATTTTGTATCAGTATGATTGAATTTTAAGTAAAAACTTTTGAAAATTTGAAATATTAAAAATGTAAAAATTAGTTAGTCGATCGACAGGGAATGCCACGCTTTTTGGTCTTCATTATAATCATTTTTTATTTATTTATTTATTTGTTACCAAAGAATAAAACTTTCATAGAAAAAGAAAAGGAAAATAATACTAAAAATTAATAAAATATACATATGTACAGGGTTTTTCAACAGGGACGCTACAAAAGTAGAGCGACAGGGACAGCAAACGACGCAATATTTCTTGTCGCTCTTTTGACATTTCATGATGGAAAGATATACGAGCCAACAACGAGTCGAAATTATTAAAATTTACTACCGAAATTCGGAGTCAGTGGCCTCAACGTTAAGAGCGCTACGTCCAATTTATGGTCGTCATAATCGTCCTAGCAGATCAACAATTGAGCGTCTAGTGGAAAATTTTGAATCCACAGGCACAGTACAAAATGTTCCCGTGCCAGTGAGACAAAGAAGTGCCCGTAGTGTCGAGAATATTGCTGCCGCTGAGGCATCAGTTGAAGAAAGCCCAAATGTGTCTCTCAAGCGTTGGGCATCTCTGTGACGTCGTTGTGGCGAATTTTGCGAAAAGATCTTGGCCTACATCCTTACAAGATTAAATTGACGCAAGAACTGAAGCCGCTTGACCACCAGAAGCGTCGTATGTTCGTGACACTAGACAGATCCGGCCTAGACTAGATCCAAACAGCTCTAACTACCTTCTGTCCCTTAGAAGACTATATATAAATAAGTACGAGTATCGGTGTCATTACAGAACACTGCTTTACAGGCAAGCATGCTACTAGGCTTGGCATTATTTTAAATGACTTCTGCAGGAGTTGCAGAGACAAAGAAGGGGGGTAGAAAGATTCACCCAGGAGAATAATTCTTCCTAGACGACGTTGGTGACCTAGCTGAAAAAGACGTGGAAAGCCTTTTCGCTTTATACAATGTTCCAAATGGTTCTAATGAGTAGCGGGGTAAATATCCCCAAGATCGTTGATATCACCATGGGCCTCTATAGCCCTAAGTGTGCTGGTACTCGTTACTGGCAGCCACTGCTACCTAATCTTACCAACCGATTGGATCAATAAAAACAAAATTATTTGCTGGTGTTCACTCATAATTGTTTGCTCTGCTATTACTTCTATTAGTCCAGTGCAATTAGTCATAATAAATGAAAAATGACGGAGCTCAGTTAAAGTGAATGGATTTGAATGATTTTTTTTTTTTGATTATTAATACCATAAACTAAAAAGTTTACCCATTAAAAATTACATCAATTTTTAAAATTCGTAAATTCAAGCAAAAATCAAATTTTTTTCTTACTATACAGGGTGGTCCGATTTGAGATACAGATATTTTAGGATCAGAGTCATTGGCTCATGCTGTGAAAAAAATCGTATGGGGGAGGGGGGCATCTTAAACACTCACTGAGATACATAATTTCGTTTTCGAGATATTGGTCTTTAAATACAGATTTTTATAAATTTTTTTAGCCAATTTTAGTAAAAATTGCATTTTTCTCGGAAAAGTGTTCTTATAATTTTTTTTTATTAATATTATTTTCATGCGCCATAACCGTCACCTACAAATTCACCATAGAAAGTTTTTACCTGGGGCTTACAGTTTTCCTGTTATTATGTTAATTTAGTCACAACAACCTGTAAAAAGAATGTACTATACTAGAATTAGCATCACTTTCATGAAACAGGTCTTAAAAAAAAACATTAGCGGAAGATTTCAAAAGGCAAAATTTTTACTTTATAGTATAAGAAATTCAAAAAATCCCGAAACATCTAAATCCATTCACTATAGCTGGGTTCCGAGGCATAAACCTAATTGCACTGGACTTTATTGTTTATATGTATTTGTAGATAGTTCCACCTCCCCATCTAGCAATGGTTTTATTGACTGTGTCAAATTTGAGTGTTAGCTTGTAGATAGCGACGGGTATACCTATACACATTTTTCTTATCGGATAGAATAGGTATTGTTGTTCCTAGTTAAGAGAGCTCCTCAGCTTTACAATTCACTGGAATATCTCTGTGCCCCGGCACTCAACAAAGGTGATATTAAACTGCTTAGCCATCTCTATAAGAGACGATGATGATAAAGCTGGAGGTGGTCTTAGAACTGGATGAGACTGATTCCAGAGATTTCAATGCCGCCTGACTATCCGAGAAAATGGGACAGGTAGGCGGAAGGAGAGATTGAATCTGAGAAAACACATCCTCCTACACCATCATTGGCCTTAGAGCCATCAGTGTAGAAGTGTATCGACTTGTCTATTACAGCTTCTAAGTCATACCAGAAGGACCTAAAGTTTTTATCAAAATTGGACTTCGGCACAGTATAGTCTATGTTTTCGGGGACAGTTAAGTGATCTAGTATTGTGGAGTGGCCAGTGTAGTTTCTTGACCACTGTGAGATATCTTTGAGTCTTATGGCAGCACTGGCTGCCATTTGCTTGCCGGTTATATCAAGGGATGGGAGATAAAGTAGTATGTCTATTGCTGCGGAGGGTGTTGAACTTGGTGCTCCAATAATACACAGACACGCTATTGATAGGTTAAAATGAATAATATTGACATTTACACTGTACGATAACATTAATCTGTTAATTGAGGAGGAACAATCGTAGTTTGTACGAGACTGGGGTACTCTTAAGGATCTAGAACTTCGAAAATTGAGTGGCAGGAACGTATAACCCGACCGACGGTACTTATAAGTACCAGCATGCTTAACTTCAAATGAAATCTCTACAAACACATTTAGGCACTAAGACCGAACAAGACTAATCAATTTGGCATCCTACTAGGGAAGCAGTATTTTAAGTGTTCTGAAGTAGAAATGATAACAACAGCATAGGAAAGAGTATACCCAGAGACTATAAAAAAATGTTTTGAACATGCAGGCTTCGTCGCTCTTCAACTTAACCTGCATATATTGAGGACATCGATGATGGATTGAATAGTTTGCCTTTGGCACAAATCGCTAAAATTTGGTCGAACGAAGAAAACTACTGTAACTGGCAGTCTTACATTGATGTAGATAACCATGTTGGCAGTTGACCCTACAGGTCAAGAGATTATTGAAAGCGAAGCTTCAACTTCACCTTCTGCAATAAACTTGCCAGAGTCCGGAAATGGTGAAACGAATTCCGACAGTCATAGATGTTCTAGGTGCTATTTCAGTCTTAAAACGATTTGCTCTATTTGGTGAAGGTGAAAACGAGATGGAAGTTTCGTGGCTTATAAGAACTGAAAAGCGGCTAGAAGAAGTTTTTGCTGAGACAAGAAAGTCAAAGCAGCGAAATATAACAGCTTTTTCCAAAAAATTACTTAGATGCACACTAGTAAAAAAAAAATTCTGAAAAATATATCAGATTCCAAAAATTTACTCAGTTTTTTCTGTTAGAAACTTTGGGAGTTATTGCCAAAAATGTGTGAAAAATATCATACAAAAAGCACCAGAACTTTTTCTCGGAAACTACTTAAGTCAAAAATATGAAAAAATCATAGTTCGTAGGTAATTAATTATATTTTTGAAGAAAAATATAGCGAGTCTCGTAAGTTGTATAGTTTTTGAGAAATTCACGTCGAAAAATTCAATTCTATGTCGAAAAATTCAATTTCTCAACCGATTAACTCGTAAACTACTGGACCAAATTCACTGAAATTATCACTATTCGATTAACAATAATTTTGGAAAAATTTTGCTGCCATACAAAAAAAAAAATAATAAAAATACGGATTTTGCCAGGAAACGAACCTGAGACCCCTGAACTCAGCTACACACTCAACCGCGTTCTTAATGTTTATCCAATTTCTCATTGTGAGTAATATTACTGATTATAAGTTTGTAAATTGAATATAGAGGTGGGTCGTTTTCGTTTTTTGTGTTAACGAAACGAAACAGTTATGTAAACAAAATATATGTATGTAACTAATCTTAAAACTACGGAACCCTTTGAGCGCGAGTCTGACTCGCACTTGGCCGGTTTTTTCTTATAATTTTGAATAAATAATAAAAATATAAATGCATATTACTATGTATTTACGTATCTACAGTGTAGCAAAGAATGTTCTCTTTTTAATTTTCCTGACCTTCGGTTATAGCGACATTCGGCTATTACGACCATTTTGGCCGGTCCCTTCACCGTCGTTATATCCGGATTTCACTGTATGTGCTTATCCGTTCGAAAGCAAATAATATCATAGTTAAATAAAAAAAAACTTAAAAAAAAAAGTTATTTTTATAACTTTAGTTATAGCCTAACGGTACTTTGGAGACTGACCTTCATATTTCGTCCCTATGAGTCATTGACAAATTCAAAAACTAGTTTTTCATCTTAGAATATCCTCAACTAAAAAAATCTTCAAAAAAATGGAGATTATAACTTTTTTTTAATAGCTTGGTAAACAAAGGGTTAAGTTGAGAAGATCTAAAATTTCCGTAGACTCAATTTCACCTATTAAAATCATATGAATAAAGACAACTCTTGCCATGGTTCTCCTAACCTCGAGTGGTTCTAAGTTAATTAATTTTAATCTGGATAGATAAGGAGGTAAGTACCTAGTGAACCGCCGACCTGTTAAGACGTGCTTTAAACTCGCTCCGCGAATTTTTCATTTCATTTCCATTTCTATAAATTCGCTTATTACTGCTGTGCAATAAATAATTGACCTCCTTCTGTCGCCAAATTTATTTTACCTACATTCAAATATATCGCTGACGCGCTCTTACATCATCGACTCACAAACTGTTTATAAAGTGCAATTTATAAAAATGGAGCAAGTGTGCGGTAATACCAACTGTGCTGTTGTCGTCAGAAATTCTGAAAAGATAGCGTGCAACGGAATCTGCGGTAAATCATTCCACGCGCTTTGTACTGGAATAACCAAAAAATCAGCTATCTTCATTAAAGAATTCTCGAACTTCTTGTTTTTCTGCGACGAGTGCCGGAATATTACAATGTCACACATCCTCCTCGCGATACAGTGCCACAATGATTCGTCCAGTTCAGAGTTTACTGTTATTAAATCCGCATCGAAACAAATCTTGGCTCAACTTTCTAAACTGGATGAGCTTACCAAATGCGTGGACGATCTCAGCAATTCGGTCGACCGCGTTACTGAAGTTTGCAAATCCAAGTTTAAAAATCTCGAGAAACTCTTCTCAATGCTCAGTGAATCCAACACAAAAAAAAACAAAGACACTCTTACCAAAACATTTCTGAGCTCCGAGATGTCAAAAATAACGTGCTCCGCTGCTAGTACAAACCCCCAATTCGATGAGTTAAAGCTATATCTGACCCAAGTGTTAGAAAAAGATAAGACACTCATCAACGAGTCGCTATTAACCCAAATTACCTCAATCAACTCTCTCGCTACCAAAACGGCTGATCACCTGGAACGCATGGATACGATAGAATCTAAATTACACTCCCTTATTGGCGAATCAGTTTCAACCAAACTCGCCTTCAACAAAATTCTGGATGAACTGAAGTTCGCCTCCAGTAAAATGGAGTTAATATCCCACGACAGTCAGCCAACTTTTAATAAGTCTTTACACGAGGAACTGCTCGACATGAACTCTACGCCTCCTTCACCGTTAGTAACTGATCCACCTGCTGCTACTTCTCAAACCAACTCGAATGATCCTGCTCCGTCTTCTACATCTTCTCAGCTCAATGCAACCGATGGTGATACTCCTTCACCGTTAGTAGCTGATCCACCTGCTGCTACTCCTCAAGCCGACTTGATTGATCCTGCTCCGTCTCCTACATCTTCTCAACTCAATGCAACCGATAGTGATACTCCTTCACCGTTAGTAGCTGATCCACCTGCTGCTATTTTTCAAACCGACTCGACTGATCCTGCTCCGTCTCCTACATCTTCTCAACTCGCTACAACCAGATCACCTGCTCCCGTCGAAAAGACTATATCCAGACTGGGCACAACCTGGACTGATTCAGAATGGAACAACCGAGTTGTTAAACTTAAAGGACTTAATCACTCTACACCACCCACATCTACTTCCTACCTAATCACTGGCGCTCCACGAACTGTAGATGTGCCCTGGCTACTTACTATGTTCGAACAACAGTATTGCATCTCTCCCCTTAAGTGCGAAAAGAAAACTACTGGCTGCTTCAGAATCGACCTTCCATCGAAATATAGCTGGCTTTTTCCAAAATCGCCGAAACAAGTTCTTGCTGTTGGAAAAATGAAGATGTTGCGCTGGACTGATAAGTTAAATACAAATTCTATTAAACCTTACTCTAAGCCTAGCCCTAAATATAGTTCCAAGTTTAAAAATAAGCCTATCTTAAATAACCTTAACCATAAGACTGCTTTATCTAGTTCGTTGTCCAAATTCGACCCTAATTGGAGCTTTAAGACGGGAACATTCCCTTATTTCTCGCCACAATTACACCGACCAAATCCCCCTCCTATCATCGCCCCAACCCCTCCCGAAACTGTACCAAAAAATAACCAACGTAACCGCGTTTCGTTCAAATTACTATCTGATACCCCGCTCTCAACTAGCCCCACCCCGGCATCCGGTACTCCCCCCAACTGTTCTTTACCAACCCAATCCCCAATCTCCAACAAAAGTTCATCAACTTCCAATGACAATAACGTAAATTACTCAAACTTCATTCGCTCTCATATACTCAACCCTGCCCCATCCACATCTTCAGCGGCTCTTCGTAATCAAAATGTACCCACCTCTTTTCTAGACCCAATGCTTCCACCCACAGTTAAACTAACTAAACAACTAGCAGATGCCAGCGACGATAGTCGGTATGTTTTATCTCGTCTCAGAGATCACAGAATCTATGAAAACGTCCGACTTTATCTTGCCTATCTACATGACAAACCGGATTCTATCTGCATAGACGGTAAAACTAAAACCAATATCATGGTGTCCATCCATCAAGAAGGCCTCCCCATTGACCCTACTGAACTGAAGCAAATCTTTATCCGTTACCACGAAGGTTTTAACATTTCACCCAATAACGTAGCTAACGATCTGTCCACATATGCTTCCCATATCAACTCCAAACGTCTCTTACATCTTCAAAGAACTCGTTCAAACTTTAAAAACTACTACTGTTCCTAACCCAATTTCCGAAACAGCTGCCCGGCATCCCACCCCAAAAAGAACTTCTCCCAAATGCTTATCCCTCTACTATCAGAATGTAAGAGGGTTGCGTACAAAAACCTCGACTGTTTTACTTAACTCCCAAAAGCTCCCCTTTGATATATTTGCCCTGACCGAAACTAACCTATCCCCCGACTTCAACAATAATGAGCTATTTACCTCTGATTTTTCAGTATTTCGTGATGATGGTCTTCAGAAAGAGGATGATTCCTCTGGTCGTGGTGTTCTCCTGGCAATACATAACCGTCTGGACTGAACACTATTTAAAACATCACACACAGCTGACTTTGAATTCATTTGCGTAAAGGTATCCATATCAAAACGCAACCTCTTCTTACTTTGCTGCTACATCCGCCCTTCTCAACCGATACAAGGCTACCAGCTTGCCATTAACGCAATTGACTCTTTATGCGAAGTCGTAGATCCATGCGATGTTGTCCTAATTTTGGGAGACTTCAATCTTCCATTTCTGCAATGGGTAGAATCTGACGACTTGTCGCACTTCATCGCCACAAATCCCACATCAGTGAAAGAAGCGATTTTCGTTGATAGTCTCTCCGACTCTGGTCTGTACCAAATGAGTGGCGTCACTAATAATCTCAATAGACAACTCGACCTAATATTTTCATCTGATGCCGATAACTGTGTAGTCACAGAGAGTAATCATCTTCTTTCCACACTAGACCGCTTTCATCCCCCTCTAAACCTTACATTTTCTTATGAGAATGACAATAAAATCTTACATTCTGAAACTCCGTTCTGCTTTAATTTCCGTAAAGCAGACTTCACAAAACTAAATAACCTCCTATGCAATGTTAACTTTAGCCCTATTCTAGATAACACAAACATCACTATAGAAAATGCCCTCGACGTTTTCTACGCCGAAGTTATCACCTGCTTCATAAAATCAATCCCGTATTTACCACAAAAAAAATCTTCATCTTCACCTCCTTGGTACAACAAAGAATTACGCTCACTACGCAACCGAAGAAACAAACTATGGCAAGCATACCTCATATCTCGATCTAACTCCGATTATTCCAGCTACCAACGCGTTTATATCCATTTCTCGGAACTCTGTGAGTCCCTGTACCTCGATTATCTTTCCCGGATGCAATCCAATTTACTTTCCGATCCTAAACGCTTTTACCAATTTATAAACACTAAAAGGAAATCGGACAGCTATCCATCTACTCTAAATTATGTTAATTCATCTTCAGCAGATCCTAAGACCGTTGCAGATAACTTTGCACATTTCTTCAGTCAATCATTCATCGACCACGTTCGTGAACCAGATAATGATTACTTCTCTTACATGAACAACTGCGCCCATACCTCATTAGCCTCCATTGTTATAACCTTGCCATTGGTTGTTCAGAAAATAATTAATCTGAAGGATGATTACTCCCCCGGTCCTGATGGTTTACCCGCCATAGTTCTAAAAAAATGTGCAAACTACCTCGCCCGACCTCTCACTGCCTTGTTCCAACTATCCGTTTCACAAGGAGTTTTTCCTCGATTATGGAAGGACTCATACATAATCCCCATCCATAAAAACGGTCGTAAGAATGAAATATCGAACTATCGTCCCATAGCTAAACTTTCCTGCATACCCAAGCTGTTCGAAAGCATTGTCTATGACACGGTTTTTTTTCATTGCAAGCCCATATTTTCTCAAAACCAACACGGCTTTCTTAAAGGTAGATCAACCACCACTAACCTAACTCAATTTGTGTCAAAGACCCTGTGTGCTCTGGAGGAAGGAAAGGAAGTGGATGTTGTTACCACTGACTTTAGCAAGGCCTTCGACAAAATCTCACACAAAATAATCATTCTAAAACTTAAAATCCTCGCTTTTCCCCCGTGGTTTATAACATGGATTAAATCTTACCTGGAAGACCGCCAATACAAAGTCCTTTTTAGATCTTCCATATCAGATCCATTCAAAGCTACCTCTGGTGTTCCCCAAGGAAGCCACCTTGGACCGCTGATCTTCATCTTGACAATCAACGATGTCGACTGTATCATCAAAGACTCCTATATTTCTGTCTATGCTGATGACATGAAAATCTACAGGCACATTTTATCCCTCGCCGACTCGCGCCCACTTCAAGAAGACTTAAACAGGGGCCAAATCGTCTCATCCGTTCACGTACGGACGATCGAACGTATGAAAATTACGTTATACGTCTGTCGAGTAAACGGAATCGTATTATGCCATACGATTGCTCACGGAACGTAATTTTTTAAATTGTACTAGATGTCAAGAGAGAAAATAGAGATGAAACTTCAAATTAATGTCATTTTGAAGCAAAATTATTGAACTTTCAATAATGAAAATATAATTTTAATGAAAACACAGAGTAAATATGCACATACATATGTATTCATTCTAATTATAAATTAAATAAACTATTAAACATTAGCACATATTATCACTTCAAAGAATAAAAATCACATTTCATTTCATATCACTAGTTTTTGGCCATGCTTTTTTTGATTTTCACGTAAATGCATTTATTTTTTTATTTTCTTTGTTTCTTCTTCTTCAGAATCTTCCGTGGCTCTTTAGTTTGGGTTATAGATGCCTTATCGAATGACAATTTTTTTTTTGCTTGAAATTTTTGGTTAGCAAAATCCTATTAAAAAGTAAACAAGGCTTTGTTTTCTTGAAAATTCGTTCATATTAGTTCATATTAGTGTTTTTTTAAAGTTTTACTGACATTTTGTTTCTCTTAAATTCCAAAAAACACAAATTACGTTCACTGCGAACCAATCGAATGACATTACGAACGCGCGCTCAAAAAATATACTCGATAACGTATGGCATAATCTCGAATTACGTTACTACTTACACGTTCACGTATGTCATAATTTCAAATAGGCATTTTTCGATCACGATTTACTCGTTCACGGATGAGACGATGGTGCCAAAAAAACTTCCTGGTACTCAATGTGAACAAATGCCAATCTATCACATACTCTCGTAAACGTCTTCCACCACCTCCCAGACATTACTTTCTCTGCAACGAGCCCGTGCCCTTGGTCACTTCATTACGTGATTTGGGTATTATCTGTGATAAAGAACTCACCTTCCAGTCCCACATTGATGGCATTATTTCCAGAGCCAACTCTATGCTTGGTTTTGTTAAGCGTTGGTCTAAGGAGTTTTCGAACCCCTATGTCACTAAATCCCTATATATTACCTTTGTTAGGCCCCTGCTTGAATATGCCAGCCAAGTATGGTCCCCTTATTACGAAGTCCATACTAAACGCATCGAAGCCGTCCAGCGTAGGTTCATACGGTTTGCCCTTCGCGGTCTTCCTTGGGTTGACCGCTACAACCTTCCACCCTATAGAGACCGATTGAAACTGATCAATCTTCAGTCTCTCGAAAAACGTCGTGATGTTGCCGATATACTCTTTATTCAACAACTCTTAGTAGGTAACATCGACTGTCCCGCACTCCTTCAAATGATCTCCCTTAACACTAACCCGCGTAATCTCAGGTCCGTTCCCCTCTTTCATCTTGTCTTTCATCGTACCAATTATGGGTTAAACGAACCAATGTCTAGAATGCTGCAAAAGGCCAACAGCATTCCAAACCATTTTAATTTTCATTGCAGTAAATTAACACTACAGAACGCACTTTATACCTCCTCCTGATCTCCTGATCTTACCGCCTTACCATCTTACCCTCTATATGTTAGTTTTAATCTTTAGTTTGTGTAAGTCTAAGTTTGCTTAAGTTTTAGTTTGTTCAAGTCTTAGTTTTTTTAAGTCTTAGTTTGTTTAAGTTGTTGCTTGCATTAAGCTTATAAATAAATAAAATAAGTTATTAGAATTATACGAACCCCTCTTAGTCCTCTAAGAGTGCACCTAAGATTTTTATTTTATTTTTGATTTGATTCAATTCTGGATATACAAACACTACAGTAAGGATACCAGTTAGTGGAGGTGAATTCTAATATTAATCGCAGAAATGAAGTTAGCAAACTCACAAGCTAGCGCCTCAACATTCCTCATGTTCTGTTTGCCTTGCTTGTGATGCAATCAATGTGATTGTTGAAAGATAGTATAGTATCTAATCAAACATTCAAATCTTTGATTACATTAAAATGGGGAATGACTACACCACACCATCATTGCGAAAAGGTTATGAAGAAACATTTACTTACTTAGTTGGCGCTACAGCTCGAGGTGAACCTGGGCCTGCTTCTCGCAACCATTTGTGTGTGCGTGTTATATTTTTGCACGAATGGAAGGGATCTACAGTTTTTTGCCGATTCCGAACGGCGAGTTGAGAAGCTCAATCGTGACAAATGATACTCTTTGATGCTTGTCAGACATTCAAAAGAGGTGGCACCGTGAAAAAACTCTTAGGTGTTTTCGGCGGGATTCGAACCCAAGACCGCTGGCTCAGTAGTCCGACGCACTAACCACTTGCGCTACGGTGCCCAAGAAACATTTACTAACATTTAAAGAGATACATATAGTTTTCAGAGCACCACAGATAGAATTTCTGAAGTGCATGCACAAATAGAATTTAAAAAGTGCAATAAATCTTATCGATTATTTAAAATGTTCGTAATTATTTTTACGGAAACCTTAAAATTTGTAGAATGCTGTCAAATATGTGTTAAAAATGTCTCTAAAGAAATATTTACTGGTAAGAAATTTTTTCTGAAAGTTGGGAAAATTCAACCTAAACAGTTATTATACCTTACGAATACGATATAATATAAAATGATAAATTTAGGTGGCGCTACAGTCCGGGGTGGACCAAGGCCTCAACCAACAACGCCTTCCTGCTAGCCCTGTCCTTAGCTAACTGCCTCCAGCTACGTACTCCAAGTTGGAAATTTCCACTTTAATAAAACTTTGATAGTTTATGAGTATTTAATTATAAAACCCAAAAGAAATGTTAGTAAGCAAAGTCCAAGTTATTTTTGTTTATTTATTTTGTTACGTGAAATCCCATTTAATTGGAATTTTTTTGCGGACTTTAATTATTATGACAAATAAGTACTCGTGTACGGGTTATTTCACAGCACATGGAACTTATCGCTCCCGTAACTTGCACCCTTATCAGATAAACAGGTATCTACCTACAAATTGCGTGCTACGCACACCTGTAAGATTTCATACGTTCCTATATAGATATTCCTATGAAAAACACAATGTTACTATGTATGTATGTATATATTTTTTACAGCTGTCGAAAGCTCTTTTATTAAAGCATGTTGGTACAGTGGGATATGAATATGATCTCACCATCGGAAGTGCTTCCCATGTAGATATTCTTTAATAGGCAATTTCCGCCTACTTACAGATATTGGTACATCATGCAATTTTAGTGCAAGCGCGCGATTATAAATGATGTACTATCTTTACGGAGACGTTGTGAGTGAAAATTGCATTTCCAGTCGCGGTATTACCATCGTTGATCCAACGAAATTAACGCGTGTATTCTATGTATCTGCGTACTCGTGAAGTAGTTGTCTGTTTACCAAATTATTCAAATTATATCTAAGTATGTACTTTCAGTTGAATGTTGTGTGTAATATACCTGTAGTCTCAATAGAGCTACTCAAAATGGAGCTCTGGGATGTACATATCTACTCGTACGTTGTTATGTTCATTTTTCTTGTTGTCAGTGTCCTGTAGGGAATACTTATAAAGATTAAAAAGCGAGATGTAGATAGATTTGTCATATCAGTAAGGAAGGAGAGTCTAACTTCAAGAAGGCATTTATAACATTATCTTTTCGGTTGTTTAAAGATACATATTAGCAAATGGCTGATAAGGAGATAAAATAGTTTAAATTATTTTATGCTCAAGTCCGTCAAATGTTTGTGATGTATCCGACAGAGCATCACTGTCAAACTTCTAAGAAAAAAAATGTTATGGAATTAAAAAAATAAGATAGCTCTTCATCACTTTAAAGTTAATTGGAGTTCTGTCGTAGAATTGCAATATAAAGTACGGATACATAAGTACAAACATATCTTTGTATATACAGTGGCGAGCATATAAATGGGGAAAAACAACCAAAGACAGTCATTTCTGTGTGTTTTGCTTAAACTTTAAACAACTGGAAAACTATCAATTTTATTTTTTTAGCAGTATACATTTTAGGTGTAATATTATTAGGTATCTTATAACATCAGTCACAGGAATAATTGAACTTAATAGATGAAGAAAAATCCTTATTTCTTGGAAAACTTTAAAATGCCATTTATACGTTCTTTCGCAAACAGTAATGTAGCCTTGCGATTTTTTTTACTTATAATCGGCTTTTTTATTTATCCAAATCCCGCTTAGCGACGTCGTACCGTGTGTACACTCACATTCAAGTCTTCTTATGCCGAAATTACAGCGTGAATATCAACAGCTGTCCTGAAACGATCCTTTTTCAGAAAGGCGCTGCATCATGCAATCAACACGCGGTGTAGTTATTCGTAGTCTGGGAGCGCGAGGTTCATTAAAACTGCTACCATAGCGTTTGACCTGTTCCAAAGCTCGATGACTAACATTAATTGATATATTTAAATGTTTTGATATTGCAGAGAGCGTAATATCTTCACTTCTTAAAGGACAATTTTCTCGCCGCTGTTCAGCCGTTATGTGTTTGCCCCGTCCCATTCCTATAACATCAGAAATCGAGTTATTATGACTAGACAATACCAAAGCAATATTTATGTAAACATTACATACTGAAAATTAAACATTTTCACACAGAAGTTGAGTACAAACTAAAAACAATAAAATTTCCCTATATATGTGCTCGTACCAATTTAACACTTGGCACGGTATTTTGTACCTGTACTGTGAAACGTAGACCAAAATATGTTATGCATGTTACAGTTATTTCTAAAAAATCTGTTTTGAGGATAAACTTCGCATTTTAGCCAAGCTATTTCCTTAAGTGCCGGTATATGGTGATTTGAACTATGTTGATTGAATTTTCCTATTTATATGCTCGTCACTGTAGGTACTACACATTCAGGTTTCAAGTGACTTAAGAATATTAGTGGAAGAACATAATGTTATGTTACCATTCGCAATACTATTTCGCTCATCAGTTCGACCTTTTTCGAATTCGTTTCAATATAACTTAATAAGTATTTTGACAAAAAAAAAATCTATATGTGTACATTATTATATATGTTATGTATATAAAAATGGTGTAAAAACATGTATAGTAATTCATCAATTGAGAACGGCTGGGCCGATTTGGCTCAAATTTCTTTTCAGTTGTCCGTAATTGCCAGGAGAAAAATTGGAAAAATCGAAATGTATGGAATTTTGTGTGCAATTGTTCCGGAATGGCTTTTCGAATGGAAAAATATAAAATTCTAAGTGGAAAACTCGGAAAAACGCGAAAAATTTTAATTTTTTTTTTCGCCGAAATTTTGCATTTTATCGCATGATTTGATGTAAGGGTGGACAATTCATTGTGAAGCTTGGAAAATTTCAGATAATTGTGAAATTCTTTATGATAAAAGCCGTTCTGCGTGCATTTTGGGAGGAGAAGTAAACGAGATAAATAATAGATGGCGCTGTGCTGCGATCAATGCCACAACCCGATAGATGGCGTTATAAATTGAAACAATTGAAATGTCAAAATTCTCGAAAAAGAAAACGAAGCTGACAAAATTTTAATGACTTTTGGCTCATTCATTTCTCGATTCCGCTATTGAAGAGTGAATTTGGATGGGAAGAAAACAAAATTCATTGAAAAATTTTCCATTATTCAGATTTCACAGGTTTCCACTACATTAGAGTGAATTTGTATGAAAAAAACCAAATTGGCATCCAAAAATGTCCACTATCCAGGTTTCGCAAGATTCTTTTATTCGCAGATTCCACTATTCACAAGTTTTACTGTACTACCAAAAATAATCCCCTAATTTTTAGGTGTAAGCATATCTGCGTAGTAAGCCAGAATAGCAAGGTGGGTTAAAGACCTGAATATAACTAGTGCGTAGTGTCAACATTTTTTGGCTGTACGCAATTTGACAGGTATCCTCTTCGCATTGTCATTTTCTATTGAGCAAATGTCTAATTTTTCTTGCTGCAATTGTTTCGAGTTTTGTCTGTTATTACACTGATTCCGGATAGTCGTATATCGTCAAACGCTTCCCGTCATCCCGAAATCTACTGCTGCTGATGAACTTAATGCGTCGTCTTTGTGGCAGCATGTCAAGAAGTTGAAATTGACCACGAACATGAGAGTTGCATTGCAGAACAACCCATCGGCTGCTGAATTCTCGAGACAACTGCTGGCACTTGGCAATGGCCAAATTCCTTTTGATGTTTCGACTGGATTCATATCGTTCCCGGGAAATGTTTGCGAGTTCACATCGTCGAAAGAGGAACTCATCACCAAAGTGTTCTCCGGCATTGCACAAAATTACAAAAATCTCGAGATAGACAGACAGGTAGATAGACAGACAGATAGACAGATAGATAGACAGATAGACAGACAGATAGACAGGCAGACAGACATACAGACAGACAGATAGATAGACATGTAGATAGATAGACAGATAGACAGACAGACAGACATTTCATTTTGATCTTTGTACATTTATGAAATTAATTCATTTTGAGTATTTATTTTACCTTAATAAAAAACTGAATTTAATTCAGCTTATAAGTTGACACAATATTTATTAATTTTGAGGCGGTACGAAGTTCGCCGAGTCAACTCGTAAATTATAAAAATGGAACCCGAGGGCCAGTAATCAAAAAAAAATCTAAGTTTAAGCAGGAGTGGCTACCATCATTAAGCCAGAACACTTAGACCAGTAGAGGTCCAATCATCTTTGGGGATGTTTTTCTAGGTACCCGTCAAACCGTTTAGAGCTTCGGAAGAAGCGAAAGAAGTTTCTAGCATCCGTTTGCACCAGGTCGACAAGTTATCGAAGTGGAATACCCCCAGGTAGTATAAAGAAGTTGAAGAGTACTTTCTTCTTCTGGCTCATCTCTGCAGCTCCTGCTGATGTTATTGGAGGTGATTTCGAGTCTGATTGCTCTAACAAGTTAATAGCGACAGTAGAGAGTTAGAGCGCTTGAGATCTAGTCTGAACCAGATCTGCTTGCAAACAAGGCCCCTCCAAATCTAACGAAAACACTGCTCCCCCGTTACTCGCGAATTCGATAATTCGCGGAAACTGTTTTACTGATTAAAGTTCGTTATTCGCGAACAAAAGATTCGCAAATATAAACGCCTCGGCACGGGGAATCCCCGTATTGTACCCAAGCGGCGAGTCATAACGGCTCGACTCAATGACTGTTCCATTGTACTACCAAAAATAATCCCCTAATTTTAAGGTGTAAGCATATCTGCGTAGTAAGCCAGAATAGCAAGGTGGGTTAAAGACCTGAATATAACTAGTGCGTAGTGTCAACATTTTTTTGCCCTGCAAGTAGTAAAATCTAAAAATCCCCTCGATATACCGTGACGAGATGACCCTGAAAAATGTTATTCACTTCGACCGGCTGACAATCAATCCCATTTCCATGACATACACGATTAAACAGCGTAGTTCTGTAAAAGTAAAGGTTCAAGGTCATTTGAGTGTTGCAAGCGAATTCGCAGTGTTTAAAAAACGTGATAACAAGTTTTTAACTACGAGACTTTAAAAACTAATAAAACACTCCAGAATTAATATTTACACCAAACTTGAGCATTCATTCGATATAACGATATCTTTTCACTTTAAACAACAACAACAGCTAATTGAATTTAATCCATGTGTGCACTGTAGCAGTTCATTAGCAGTTTTTTTTTTTTCTTATTTTAATTAAAGTAATTAAAATGTACTTTTACATATAATTATGTACATAGGTGTTGGTCATCATCTCGCCAATTGACCTTGCCGCTCGACTAACATTGTAACCACAAAAACTTACTGTTTATTGTAATTTTTTTTATTTTATTTGTTTATTATTACAAAACAACTAAGCTATTACATTACTCATGCATACATAGATGAACAGTTTATGTACATGAATGTAAACATTTTGTATAATCAACAATTTTTATTAAGTCACGTCTCGTGTCAGCTTTGCACCACGCTGGACACACCAATGCGATTCATGAGGAAATAAATTCGCATCGTTTTAATGGTAGGTAGATCTACCTTTGCTATATGAAAATAACTATACGTGATTTTTTTGACCGACGCGACGTGGAGTAAAGTGGAGCATTAAAAAAATTATCCACAATTTCGAGAACCGTACACACGCGAAGCCTGGACCTTATAAGCGCGTATTCCACAAGTCCGAAAACTTCGATTCGTCATTGTTTTCAACAAATTGGGATTTCATTTTGTATTTGATTGCCTCAAGTTGCTTGGCTTTGTCTCTAAAACATGAGACTTCAACACGACGCGACGCGATGGTGCCACATGCCATACAGCCATATTTAAATGATTCCAGATAACCAGATTAAACTCCACTTTTTCAAATGTTGAGAAATCAAAAAAAAAAAAAAAACTATCTTAAAAATAGGAAAACAAAATACATATTTGCAAACTTTGAATTTATTTTGGAAAGAAATCATAAAACAACATTTTTTTTACTTTTAAAACATTTTAAAAATTATAGTTTTAGTTTAAAAAAAAATATATTTATTAGAGATGTAACGGATAATAATTTGACCGAATACCGAATATTCGGCATGTAATACGGCCGGATAACCGGATAGCCGGATATCCGGCCGCCCAATATCCGGGCGAACGAAATGCGTATCTACTGCGATGCGACGTAAACCTTCATGTTTTATCCTGCAAAAGAGATCAAAACAAACGAGCAATTTCTCTTTACATCGCCGACCACGACGTTGTAAATAATTTGGCAGCTTATCATTGGGATCTATTGGAACAGTGTATAAGACTTCTCAAGCCTTTTGAAGAAATAACTAAGATAACCAATTCTGGTCTTTCTTGCATCTCAGAAGCAATACCACATTAATAAGATTTATGTACATCGAAAAAGACGAAACTGCTCGAATAACAACCAACTTATTAGACACTAGCTGACCCGTGCTCGCCTTGCTTCGCCTTCCAGCAACTTTTAATAGAAAACAAAATATTTTCTTCTAATATATTGGTATATGTATACAGTGTACTCTCTCCTTACGGACACCTCTCATAACCGGACACCTCTTATAACCGGACAGATTTCAAAGAACGGAAATAAATACACGATTTTCCATATAACAAATTCTCCCATAACCGGATTCTCTCATAACCGTACACGTACACGGACACCAATTTTCGTAACCGCAATAGAATGTCGCTCTCTCTTAAATGGATAAATTGACAAATACTTTATTTTGTTTTACACTTTGCAAAGAAACGAAACAAAAATGTAAGGTGTGGAGTGTGCCTTTGCTTTACTATCACGTTCGCGGACACTTGATTTTCTGTGGGGAACGCTAGAATTACACACGCATATTTCCGGCATTTTGAGAGATATTTTATATTATATTGTGCGAATTTTGTATAAAGATTAAAATGATTCCGCTGGTCACAGTGAAGTGAAAATTTGTCTCTGATAGGACAAATAATACCGGAATATGGAAGCATCCTGTATTTCTCGTCTTGTCCTAGCATACCTAAAATTGTCATGGCCCCACTAATTTCCTCAACCATTGACGAAATATGCTGTCTTGTCCGCAAACGTGTTATTCAACAACTATATATGTGCATTTATAAATCCCATTGCATTTTTTAAATAGGTTTGTATTTTAAATGTACATATGTGCCAGAAATAAGTATTTTTTGGTAATTTGTGTTTATCACATAAAAATGAATACGTTTATAAAATAAAATTAATAACACATGTCTTTTGTATTTCTTCTTTAAAGAATGTCAATTTATTTTTTCTCCCATAACTGGATACCTCTTCTAACCGGACAAATTTCTCGGTACCGTCAGTGTCCGGTTATGAGACAGTTCAATGTATATGTATAAAGGGTGTCCCAAAGTTCACGCAGGAAGAAAACACCGGTTCTTTTTTTTTTTATCGATTCATAAAGTAAGTAAAGGAACTCCCTTATTGAAACCATATGTCATCCATATCCATGTCTTGCAATTTAAGCACAAAAAACTGGATTATCGTGTCGCGATAGCCAGCACTATTAACTTTACTGCCTACCAGCCGCATTTTCAAAGAAGAATGTTCCGATAATGCGTCCAGCCAAAAATATGCACCATTGGCTCCCTTATAACTCAGTTGTGCAAAAAGTATTTTTTTTGTCCTTAATATACATATGTATGTAAATTTGTTCACCTACCGTGAAGTAATTATATTATGTGCTTAGTCTTTCTCCCTTCAAAACATACTTTATGTCCAAGTCTGAGCTTAATCGGCGAAGTAGTTCGGAAATCGGAATTTATCGAAAAAACACAAACAAACAGAAATTCATTTTTATATGCACATGTATGAATAAAGATTATGTATAACCTTCACCAGTATGCACACCCACACAGCAACTCCCCAAAGTTTCATCAGCCATTATCATCACCATCGGATGAGCGATGAAAATGATCGCCAGACCGACCACAAAAAAACAAAACACGATTCACTGCCCGAACACAATGGCGAAGCTGTAGTGGAAGTAGGCAGCGCTGTCAGAGTTAAAATACACGTAAACCCTATAGCGCGAACACAATACGAAGCTGATGCTGTAATATGAATTGTATGGTGAAGCGCAAAATTCAGCCAACTTCAACTTTCTACTTGCACTACAGCTTCACCATTGTGTTCGGCCAGTTACTCAGCATACTGCAAGAGCAAAAGCGAAGAGAAAAGCCTACATACTCTCTCAGCAGGTTGACGGACAATTTCAATGGTTTTCTGTGCTTTTTAATTAAAACCATTAACAATCACATTATTTATGTCTATTTCGCAGCTTCTAGGTAACGTGATTTATACCTTATAATCTTTGGCAAGAAATGCTGAAATCAACCGAATTAATTTCATTGAAATAGGTGCACGCGTTATCACGTAAAGTGCATGGAAGTGTTTAAATTGTAAGCATACAAATAAAAAAAAAATGTTTGTGCATAATTAAAACTATAAAGCACGATAATATATATGCAATCCATTACAGAGGAACTCAACAAATATTTTAGCGAAGGTTTTATCAAAATCCGTTCAGTAGTTCCCGAGATTAGCCGGAACATACATAAAAGTAGTTACGTCTTTATAAATAGTATAGATAGAAGAAGATAGATAGATAAGATAGATGAGAGCTTCATTAAAAACTGAACTCAAGAATCGTTTCGCTGACCTTAACGAAGATCCAAATTACTTGATCGCAACACTTCTAGACACGATCTTAAAGGCAAACTTCTTGGGAACGGTGAAAAATTAGTTTTCATGCATCACAATTTGCCGTTAGTTAACTTTCAATACTAAATTTTGTTTTATGTTTATTCTGAAATTTCCTGCTTGTTCATTCTAAAAAATAAAACGTTTAAAAAATATTTTTGGATGTTTTATTTCTCTTCTTTTTCTTAACATTTTTACAGATGCAAGAACTATCCGCCCACCAGCCGGATACCAAGTAGCTATCCGGCCATGTGCCAGATATCAAAAAAAGGGCCAGATAGGCCGAATACCGGATACTTACCGGATATCCGTTACATGTCTAATTTTTTTTCTGGACTTGTCTTTTTGTTGCACCGTTTTTATAGAAAATTAATGCAGAGCCATTTTAATCTTCGTAGTCCGAATTTTCAGCTTTTTGAACACACTGCTGGGACGCTAAATTATTGTAGAAGGGCATATCCGCCCGATCATATTTTTTAGGGTTGAGAGTAAGATTGTTTGAATACAATAGTGTTGGTTTACCTGAAATATTCGCTTCGTTTTTTATAAATTAATCTCCGGTACTTTTAAATGGTCCATTTGTTCTGTCTTTGTTGCTCACATTTTGTTGATTATATTATGGAGCCAAACTACAGGGTTTTTCAACAGGGACGCTACAAAAGTAGAGCGACAGGGACAGCAAACGACGCCATATTTCTTACCGCTCTTTTGACATTTCTCTTTAGTAAGATTTGCCATTTCATGATGGAAACCTTTAGTTTTGTAATCTAATATATCCTGATTGCTCATCGATATCATGACTTTTTGGAACGTTTTGCCAATATTTTAATACTGCAACAGATAAGTGAGGGGTATAGTTTCAAAACTCTTCTTTTCCACTTTTGAGAATTTTGAGTAAAACGAAAAAAACTGTTAAAAGCTTCTAAAATGATATTAAAGATTGTTTTAAAAGTTAAATTGTAAGTTTGGAATGACCTTTATCGATTTCTTATAGTTTTGAACCTATAAGGTAAACCTAAAAATTATAAAAAAACAATTTAATTTGGAAAAGAAGAGTTTTGAAAATTACGATTGGAATAGTTGACTTTTGATTCAACCTATTTAGGTGGGCACCGTAGCGCAAGTGGTTAGTGCGTCGGACTACTAAGCCAGCGGTCTTGGGTTCGAATCCCGCCGCAAACACCTAAAAAGTTTTTCACAGTGCCCACCTCTTTCGAATGTCTGACAAGCATCAAAGAGTATCATTTGTCACGATTGAGCTTCTCAACTCGCCGTTCGGAGTCGGCTAAAAACTGTAGGTCCCTTCCATTCGTGCAAAAATATAACACGCACACACAAATGGTTGCGAGAAGCAGGCCCAGGTTCACCTCGAGCTGTAGCGCCAACTAAGTAAGTAAGTATTTAGGAAAAGAGGAGTTTTGAAAAGAAAGTACATTTTTTCGATTTAATTAATTTTAGTTTACTTTTAAATACCTAAATACCTATACTAGAATACCTATAAAAATAATTAGGGGTAATAATACTGATATGAGGAAATGTAACGCATGCAATCATTTCTTACTTTTTATTCCTTTCTTCAGCTTTTTTGGCAAAGAAAACGCGAATTTTTTTTCGCCCTTTTCCTAACGCAACTTCGTTCACAAATTCAGATGGTTCATGATATCTATTAATAACATATATTTAATTTAATTATTAAATAAAAATTAACTTATAAAACTTTAGGTTCGTTCGCGTACCCACCCAAAACAACGAAAATCCACGAAAAGTAACGAAACACAACGAAACCCCGTTCGCGTACGCAAAAATTTCGTAGTTTTTCGTAGAAGAGAGTGCTCACGAGAGAGTAAGAAATTTCCCCATGCTACGAATTTTAGTCCAATGAATTTCATTGGGGTGTATTATGAAATCTGTCAAATCTGTAAAATCACATACATTCTTCATTTGTTGGTGCATGCGTTCGATTACTTTTTCGTGATTTTTCTGTCTTTGAGAGAATTTTACCCCCACTCTTCGAGATTTGACAGAAAACCCATATTTAGTGCAAAAAGTACGCGAACGGACCTTTTATTTCATCTGCGAACTTGCCAAAGATGTTTTCTTCACGAGAATATTGCAACACTAATAGGTCTGTTCCCGTACTGTCCAAAACAGCGCAAAAGTACGCCAAACTACGAAAATCAGTCAAATCCTGTTCACGTACGAAGATTTTTCATTGTCTTCGACAGAAGATAGCGCTAACAAGAGAGTAAGAAATTTCCCCATGCTGCCGATTTTAGCCCAAGAAATTTCTTTGGGCAGCTTTATGAAACTGTCAAATCTCCTCTCTCTGACAGATTTTTACTCCCACTCCTTGAAATTTTAGAATCTATAAATTTTAGTGCAGAAAGTACGGGAACAGACCTATAGTGAATACTCACAAAATAACAAAGATTCCCGCCTTCTTCAATGTCATTGGAATACACGAGTTTTGAAAGCGGCTATTTTGATTCGCATAGGAAAAGAAGAGTTTTGGTGCAGAATTTGGTTTGTATGGGAATAAATGAGTTTTGAACTAAACGACTAAGTGGAATACCGTAGTTTTGAAAAAAACCTCACTTTTTAAGTACTCAAAAGTATAGGAAATAACAAGTTTTGATAAATTTTATTTTAGCCTCAGATGAAGGTACTTCTAAAGAACATTTTCTCATACTTAACTCATTTTTGAAAAAAAAAGTGGAATAGAAGAGTTTTGAAATTATACCCCTCAAGTGCCCTTAATGGAAACCCCTTTATTTACCCGATATCTTTCAGACAACAGCTCTTCACAATCATTGTCGTTCTAAATATAAGAATTTCTCTATGCGTGTCCTAATTTAGGTCGTTGTCTAAGGTTAGGCAATCACTTCTCCTTTTAGAATGACAAAGTTATTTTCTTTTCTCTTTTACTTGTCTTACCAGTTCTCTACGACTAGACTGGTTTACCCAATTCGGTATTTAAACAAACAGTTTTTTTTATGTTATTATTGAATTCACGTGTTAAAAAATATGAACAATTCGCAAGTCACAGCAATATTTGTTCCAGCCTAATGAATATACATTTATGTTATTAGAATTCATTATTCTGTTGTAGGTGTTTTATTCTTATTTATATTTTTAATATGTACTATTATATAATTTTAACACTCCTCTATTAATTATGGGTGTGGACTATCCTCGTATTTTTATTTTCAATACTTCTCTTATTCTCTGCTCAAAAAACATGGATTTTTGTTAATTTCGCGATGTGTTATGTTATCTTTTATTTGATTTCACCTTTTTTTTTTGTTTACCTAAGTTACCTAACCCCATTTCAATTTGGAAAAACTTATTTTCATTTATAAATTAGCTTAACTATGACGTAGACGTTCAAATCGATATGTGTTTTCTGACCTAGCGGGTAGATTTTTACCCATATGGATATTCCATATACAATAGTGGAAATTCGATTATGAACAACACTGTTTTTTGTTTTTGTTTTAAGAAAATAAAAATTTATATTCCAAATTTTAAATACAGGGTATCTCAGTTAAGAGGTATAATCCGTTAACTGGCGATTCCTGAAGTTCTAGCGGACAAAAAATCGTTTGGCAGGGGGGGGGGGGGTCTATTTTCACCCCCCTCCAAGCTATAGCCCCTCAAAGTGAGGTACCTTCGATTTGGAGGTATAACCACTTTAAATGATATAACTTTTGAACTATTACAGCAACAAGAACAGTTTTGTATTATTTCAAGAGGTAATTTAGTAGCAGTAGTAGCAGTAGTAGCAGAAGTAGTAATTCAGTAGGTAATTTACCTCTTGAAAAAGTACAAAATTGTTCTTGTGGCTATAATAGTTCAAAAGTTATATCATTTAAAGTGGTTATACCTCCAAATCGAAGGTGCTGTTCTTTCATGAATTCTAGTGAACAGGAAGATACTACGAAAAATAGTTTCATAATACAAAAAACTTATTGCATTAGTATATGTTACAATTAAAGGAAAAAAACGAAGTCCTGCTGTAATAATTATTAATGTTTTATGCAAAAATTTAACTCAACTCTATTTCTTCATGCCTGTGCGAAAAATACCGGATTTTTGGTTATATTTACTTAATATTTGGCCAGCAGCCGTTGTTTTTTCTTACCTCTGTGCATCTTTTAGGTTGGTTGGTTGGTTTGTGAGGGTGAGGAAAAAGGTTTTTTTTCCTTTTCACGTAGGCCTCGAGTCGGGCCCGTTGTGTTCCCCTCAAGAACTGATCTGAGAAAAAGGGGGGTTGGGTGGTTTGTTAGTGAAAGGGTTTATTTGTTGGGGGGAGAATGGAAAGTTAAGAAGTAGGTGTAAGTGGATTTATGAAAAGCGCTCTGTATGTCGTGTAAACTCCAGTGTTTTCGAGAAATCGATGGATCTAAGCGATGTCAGCCCAGGTAGGATGTGTCTTCCTAGGTATTTGTGCCTTATTTTACATTAAGCAGGACAATCGCAGAGGAAGTGAGCGATACTTTCGTCCTCTTCTTCACAACCCGGGCAGATGCTATGTTGCACTAGTCCCAGTCTGTTCGCATGTTTGTTCAAGTTGATGTGTCCCGTATATAGGCCAATCATCAATTTTAGTTGTGCTCTGCTTAGATTTAGTACTTTCTTGGCCCGTTGGGGGCTTGGGTTTTCTATCATATCTTTGGCAGCCTTACATGTTTGGATTTGACTCCACATTTGCGAATGGCGTTTAGCAAAGGAAAGACTGTAAGCGGTTTTCACCGCTTGAATCGCCGTACCTATGGTGGTAACCGTGGGGCTTTCTACGTCTTCAGCTCCTGCTCTTGCTAGTTCGTCTGCTCTTTCGTTGCCCGGTATATCGTTATGGCCAGGAACCCAGAGCAGATTTACCATGCAGGATCTTGCAAGGTTGTTGAGTTTTTCTTTACATTCCAACTCTAAGCTAGTGATTAGAGTTAGTTATAGGGTTTGCAAGTGCTTTAAGCGTGGCCTGGCTGTCCGAGCAGATGTGTACGCAACTGTCTGTGGTATCTGCATTGACGAGTTCGTCTACACATCTGAGGATTGCAAATACTTCCGCCTGAAAAACAGTCACTGAGGGTTCTAAATGAATGGATATATTTATTGGAGGATCAGGACAGTGTACACCGGCATCCGATTCTCCGCTTATATGTGATCCATCCGTGTTAACTATTATACCTCCAGCTTCGGTAATAGCTGTGCCTTGCTGCCAGTTTTCTCGGGTGGGAAAATTGACTATATAGTCGGTTTTGAAAAGGTTTTCTTTCTCTATGAGATCACTTGGGTTGCTGACAAGTCCAGAGGATTCTGAAACTTCCTTCCAGATAGCTCTGTGTCCTGTGAGCCTCTCGGCTTTAAAGTGACCCAGGGTCCGCAATCTGATTGCAGAAAGCCCCGCTGTCCTTTTGACCTCAATTTCCATAGGAAGAATGTTAAGAATGGTTTCCATGGCTGCCGTGGGTGTGCTGGATTGGGCTCCAGTAATCCCTAGGCAGGCCATCCGTTGGGGGATTGTTAGTAGTGTTTTTGCGTATTTGTTGTTCACAGCCGGCCTCCATACTAACACTCCGTAGAGTAAGATGGGTTTGACTACACAGAAGTAGATCCATTGAACTAGTTTTGGTTTCAAACCCCACGTCTTGCCGAAAGCCCTCTGACAGATCCAGAAGGCTCTTTTAGGCATGAACGACACTAAATTTTCAATTACAGCTTTTGTTATGCTCCACTATTCATTCTTTAATGACGTAAAAAGACAGTTTTTGGATACGCGTGTCATTGAACCTACCCGTATTTAAAAAGGGCAACAACTGTGCGATAGGGTTCAGATCGGGCGATTGAGAGTGCCATTCTAATACAACCATTTTTTCTTCGCAAACCATTGCTTAAGCAACTTTGAAAGATGCTTTGGATCATTATCTTGTTGAAAGACCCAACGCAGTGGCATCTTATTTTCAGCTTATTGCAGCTTTACGGTTTCCAGTATATCCCTATACTGGAAACAATCTATAATACCACTTATTTCATATAGCAGACCACAACCTTAGCCAAAAAAAAACCATCCCCACAGCATAATTGAGCCTTCTTCATGCTTCACCATAGGGCGAAAATGTTGTTGCTGAAGACGTGTCCCATTCTTTCATCTTACATGAATATTTCCATCAAAAGGAATAAAGTTAAACTTGCTATCAGCGCTTAGTTTTGAACCAATTAAAAAGTGACTTACTCCTAGAAACGATTAGCCTAAGCAAATTGATCAAGGACTAACTAGAACAACAAAATGGTACGTTTTCTGTATATGCTTAGCAGTCAGTAGAGGCTTTTTACATGGTCGAAAAGAACACGAGGCAGCTTCTTTTAAACCTCTCCGTACGTTTCTTGCTTAAATTGAAAGATTGAGTTCGCTAACGATCTGTTTTGGAAGACAATAAAGGATCTTTAACGACCATCTTTTAGATTTCCCGGTCGGTTCGGCCTGTGGTTTTTCGTGGACGTCCTTAAGAATAAATGGTTTCAATCGGTTTTCCCCTCTGAAACATTTTTTTAATATCCTACATTGTCGATGATGCCATTTTGTTTATTTTCGGCTAATTTTTTTCTTTTTTGTGTAAACCTGCCTTGAAGTCAGCTACAACCTGATTTTTAACGAACCTACTGTATTTATTTTTGGTCAATTTAGTAATAACAAATTTTGAAACAACTAAGTTGCTTATGTCATTTTTACTTTTCTTTTGCCTAAAATTCAATTCAAATGACAGTCAAAACCGTTATAAACAAGTTTAAGAGGAAGGAAATGCGGTGCTTTTCGGAAATCCGGTATGTTTTGCACAGGCATGAAATAGAGCTGAGTTAAATTATTTGATAAAACATTAAAAATTATTACCCCAGAATTTTGATTTTTTTCCTAAATTGTATCCTAATGTAATAAGTTTTTTGTCAAGGAATTTTACATTGTATCTTCCTATTCACTAGAATTGACAAAAGAAAATTTTTCAAAAAAAATCCAGTATGTTATGCACAACACTGTATATACCTACATAAATAAAACAAATGTAGCACAAAATATTGCCCCCAAAAAATAAACAATCTACTACCTTGGCAAAACCGTAGATAACTTAATTTGAAAAATGCAAAAAAATAAGGCTTATAAATGTTATAAAAAATCCAATAGTGAATTACACAAAAAACATTTTTGCCAATTACGTCGTGAATATGTTTTCCTTAATAGGTTTCTTTACAAACAATATGTAATGAACATTGAATCTGAAATTCGAACGAATCCAAAATGTTTTTGGAAATTCTTAAACAACAAAAAAAGCTAAGTGGCATCCAAAGAAATATGGAATATGAAGGTGAAATTTCATGTAGTACTGAAGCCACATGTGAGCTATTTGCGAGGTTTTTTGAGTCCATTTATGTTAAGCATTCAATTTCTAATAATCATTTGGATGATAGTGATATGATTTCGAATAACTTTATAGGCTTAGGCACAATACATCTCTCAAATAATGATGTCATTCAGGGCATTCAGTCTATGAATTCCTGCCAAAGTCCTGGTCCTGATCATATTCCTTTTGATGCTCTAAACCAATGCAAATTCTCCTTATCAGTTCCTCTCTGCATCCTTTTTAATCTTTCTTTGTCGTCTGGTGTTTTCTTAGATGAATGGAAACTTTCATTTATAACCCCTATTTATAAAGCTGGACATAGGCAAAAAGTCGTGAATTATCGTGGCATAAGCAAACTTTCAGCTATTCCAAAACTCTTTGAGTCGATAGTAACCAAAAAGCTGTACTTTCACGTTAAAGAACAAATATCCTTAAACCAACATGGATTTTTATCTGGAAGATCAACTTCATCGAATTTGATTCTGTTCTCAAATTATATTTTTGAATCAATTGAAACGGGATACCAAGTTGATGTTGATTTTACAGATTTTGTAAAAGCATTTGACACAGTATGTCATGAAATTCTTATAAATAAAATCAAGTCATTTGGAATTCATTCCATGTTACTTAAATGGATCTCCTGTTACCTACAAAATCGAAAACAAATTATTAAAATTGATTCTACTGAATCTAGAACCATCGCAGTTTTGTCGGGTGTCCCCCAAGGAAGTCACTTAGGTCCCCTGCTTTTTAATATTTTCATTAATGATATCCCAAAATTACTGCGTTATGTTAATTGTTTAATGTATGCTGACGACTTAAAGATCTTTTTACGTATCAAAAGTATAGATGATTGCCAAATTCTTCAAAATCAGTTTAATTATTGTCCACTGGTGTCAACGCAACCGACTTTTGCTTAATATACATAAGTGTCATTCTTTCTCTGTTCATCGTATTTTAAATGTTATATTATATAACTATAGCATTTCCTCGTTTACACTAAGTAGAAAAACTGTAATTAAAGACCTTGGTGTAATTTTTGATGCTAAGCTTACATTTACACCTGTTGCTAAGTCTAATTCATTGCTTGGTTTTCTTAAACGTTCTTCTCGTGAGCTCTGTAACCCGTACACTCTAAAATCAGTCTACATGTGTTTAGTTCGTCCTTTACTTGAATACTGTTCCATTATCTGGTGTCCGACTTATGCCAATTCAAAAATTCGATTGGAAAGAATACAAAAGAATTTCACAAGATTTGTTGTGAAAAAAATGAAATGGAATCTTGGTGCTATGCCCCCGTATCCAACAAGATGTGCTTTAATCGGACTAGATACCCTCGAAAAAAGGAGAAATGTTCATTGTATATTATTTGTTCATGATGTATTTTCTTATAGAATTATATGTCCTGATATTCTTTTTAAATTTTAAATGTATGCACCAGAAAGGATACTTCGTGCACGTAACTTATTGTTTATTCCTAAGCATAGTTATAATTATGGTCTCAATGACCCTTTAACGAAATGTATAAAACTTTTTAACTCAGTATGTACAGAGATTGACTTAAGTTATGATAGAACTAAGTTTAAATTATTATTATTGGATGTTCTTGGTCCGAACTAAATTTTTTTTTTTATTTTAATTTTATTTTTATAATAACATATCTGAAATCTGTTAGAGTTAAGCTCAGTAGATGGAATAATAAGCTAAACTAAACTAAAAATTAATGTTTAAGAAAACGGTGAAAAATCATAGGAAATTCGACTATGAACTCATAAAGGTTTTCAGGTTTTTTTTTTAAATATGGCTGAAATTTTTTGAATTTTTTTTTTTAATAACGAGCGACACTTTCTCTATTTTCTAGAATATCTGTAAGGCGGTTTGGCATTGATATGATAAGGCTTTTAAGTCCAACAGGGCGCATTGACGAACAAGCCTTCCGGATAGCTTCTTTAAACCGATAGGCGTAGTGGGACTTCATTATCTCGACATTGTTTTGCGAAAACCGTTCTTCTACGGAGCTTGCTTTGTGAATTGGCGCGTTATCCTGTTGGAATATGAAATTTTCTTTTAAAAAAAACTTTTCGGACACACTCACTACATTAACCCATTTTGGCCCGAGTGGGTAGTTTTCTACCCAGATTTTTATAATTTTTTCTCCAGAGGATTAATGACTGTTTGTAAAATGTTTCTATTTAAATGTAATTTTAGTAGTGTTAGTTACCATTTTGTTTTTCATTCTTCCCCTCACCCCTCTCTTTTAACACTATGATTGGGGCCTAAAATGTAGGCTTCAAAAAAGCATTTACAAAAAAAATAAAAAAAATATTATAAATATATAAACAATAAAATATAATGTCTATTCTATGACGTCAATATAAAGTACTAAACATTTGTATCATTACTTTATGTGTTCCGTGTATCAGACTTGACAGATCAACGTTCAAAAATTGATGGGTAGTTTTCTACCCAACGGGCCAATATGTAAGAATTTTTTTCATTTTAAGACAAGTCATGTATAACATTGAAACAATTTGAAATGACCGTTTTTTATTTATTTATTTGTTCCGCATTTCGTGGTAATTCATCCAGATTCAGTATTTAGTCAAGATAATAAATGGTGTACTAGTAGATATCATAGATTAAAACAACAACAATGCAAATGGAGGAGATTATGGCCTTGCTTTAGTCACCTGATGAAGAAGATTATGTGGTCAATAAGGTGCACAGAACGGAATACGCAAATGTTGTGTATGTACCTTCAAAAGTCGACAATGCACTCCTTTTAATAGATTTTGGTGGAACTTTGGAGCTAGAATATTTAGAGGAGGGTGGTTTACATGCTCATGAGGCAGAGTCGGAGACCAGATTGGAGCCACCTTTTAATCATTGTCAGAATAACGTATCTTTGAGTATTCTTAACGTGGAAGTGGATGCTGAAGCAGCCAGAATTTAATCTATATCACAGCTATTGGGTATTATACTCCGCTAAAGTAAGTATAAAATATGCTAAAACGATCTTTTATTATCTATCATTGTCGTAGGTTAGGTGGTAAATCGTCATCTCAGTTGTTTTCTCTTTTCCATACTGATGGCATTACCGAAATCATAAAAGTATTTAATAACCAATATGCGGCACAACATAATGCACAGCTTCAATTCAAACTGCACGAATTGAAGAGATTCTTGGATACACTGTTCCGCAATGAATACCATACACTTCCTCCATGGAAATTGTATGTACTGCTCAATTCAGCATACATTTTGAGTTTCAATTGCGAAGAATCTTTCAATGTCGATATTTGAATCAATCAAATGACTTATTCATTTATCAGACAACACGAAGTTCGATCGGATACATTTGCCAAAATAAGACGGCTCATCAATCACCGTAGGCGATTATTGAGGTATTCACAGTAAAAAGTAGTGGTGACCACTTTTTGTCAATACATCTTCCAACATGATGCTCAATGCATGAGAATTGCTTGTTTTGGTCACGAAATCGGGAAATGTCAAGCCACAATTGGAGCTAAGAGACCATGTGTCTAAGGAGGTTTTGAAAGCAGACCGCAATCGCCCATCCACATGCATAATACAATATTTCGATGGTAGCATTAGTGACAAAAGCGCTGCAAAATTCGTCACAGTAAGGCGCCCTTTATTTGCATAAAGTGTATTATTAGCTAGTTTGCATTCTAAATGCTTCGGAAAATATACTACAAACATATAAGTACATAGTTATTTACCCCTACGTACTACTTATAACTTAGCTATTTAATTTATGCAATGTTGATTTTCTTGAAATAATTTTTTTTTCTATACTTATTGGTAAACTACCCAGGTCATAACAGGTAAACGGTTAAAGAGAAAAATGTTTTGTTAACATTTTTGGTTTGATGGGGTCCATATGAGCTACTTTTGAAAATATCGTGAAAAAATGTCCACAGGAACTGGTACCGGGCCAAAATGGGTTAAAATCCAGCACATTCATGTAGGTACAAAGAAGCATTATAATTAATTGGTAACCACCCGATTTATGATGTTCCCGCAGAGCATAAAAACAACGCAACTGATCAAAATAAAACGTTCACCAAAAATGCACTATTTTCTTTGACCTTCTTAACAAATTCCAGTGAGCAAAGAATGAGAAAGCTCTTGTAAGGTAACGGTTTATTGCATGAAATATCGACAAAACCCAGGTGTTTTCAATGGAATTTCGGCTTTTCGATGGGTACTGCTCATAATCGAACTTCCACTACTGTATTTTGTATGATCAAAACATGTACTAATCAAAACTCAATGAATTTTTTTTTATCGTGAAAAATAACGATTTTTTGCGAAGGCACTTTAAATCTGCTTTAGACTGATTCCTATCATTTTTCTGTTATTCTTTCGTTTATCTGATAGATTTTGTTTCCGCACAAACCAACTATCACGTCCAAGTTTATTGAACTTCTTCCAAATAAGTTTAAATTTGCTCCTTTGAGTTTCGACCTAAAAGATGATGGTCGTTGATTACGATGAACATTCCGATAATTCAGAAGGAAACTGTTTCCACAATCCAGTCGATATGCTCTTAAGTGCAACTAAAAGAAGGTCTCTTGAAGGCTCTCTAGATAAATTCTTCCTTTTGCCACAACCAGTGGCCTATTTCACCAAATTACAATTACAATCACAAATTTGTAATAGTAAACTACAATTACAAATTTGTAAACCTTATTTCTGTTTCATAAACTGCAAACATATTTCCAGTAAATTTGTAACAAAGAGGAAATAAATTGTAGAAAATAAAGTTGTAGTTTACAACTACAAAAAAATTACGTTCCACCGCTTATTTGCCAGACTTGTAAACTACAATTTTTTCTCACAATTTTGTAAGAGTCTGACGAGTTAATAGCCATGAATAAGCAAAGCAAAATGTTCGTTGTAAGTTTAATCCGCGATAAAAGAGAAGTATTGTTCAGTAAATTTTCAAATATAGTGACTCATATTGCCAAAATAATTGAGTGGCAAAAAGTTTATGACACTATTTTATGGTATTGTAATTGAGGAAGATTGGAAATATATTCGAGATGTTGTTTGGCATCGACACACGCTGATTAAAACTCATTGGGTGAATCAATATTAATTAGTCCTCCGTGGATACACACATGGCATACCTTTAAAAAAATTTGCTAAATTTTAAACTATAAATACATATTTATATGCATTCTGTCAAAGAAGTACCGGTAATTGGTCAGTGAAATACAAAATATTTATTATTCATTTGAATTAATTGTATTGTCTTAAAAGTACCTTCCGAAATAGGTACCTAATACACTTATGCCAACGAATAATCCAATCATCTAAACATTTTTTAAACGCATTTTCCGGAACCGACTTCTGTTCTCGCCGCGAATTTTCTATTATGTCTTATATTGACCGAAAACGGGTGTCTCGAAGTGGTAATTTGAATTTTGGAAAGAGAAAGCTGGAGCCATATCAGCTGAATACGGAGGTTATCAGATGATATTTTTTGAGTTTCTGGCAAGATCACAATGACAGCCCCACCTAAGAAAATCGAGCACTGTAAACAAATTAAAGGACAGCTGGCTCTCAAACTTCACGGATAGAGGTCAGTTGTGCCAAATTAGCGAAAAAAAGAATTTTCACAATTCCTTTAAGTGGACTTTTAAATTATCAATTCCCGGCACTTTTTTGACAGAATGTATTCAGAAAAAAAAAATTTATCGGCAGTATTATAGAACCGTTCACAGATGTTTTTGTGTTCCTCTGGCCAACGACTCTATTTTCATAAAAAAAACATCAACGATGGCTGCGCAAACAGGATTGACACATCTGTATACCGTAGATTTAGATATGCCGTGCATGTCTGCTATCCCATGATATTGTTCGCATTTTTAAGCCAATATAAAACTGTACGAAACTGCTGCCTCGATGTCAAAAAAAGTTATTAGCAATCTGTGTCCAATAATTGTTATTGTTTCCTCTGCCTTTATAGGATTTATACGAAATTTTTTGTTAAAGGCAAAAGAATCTGAAATTTCGTAGTTTATATCCGACCGATAAATTGTTCATCACCAAAATAAATCAAATATTCACTTGTTTCACTATCGATGCTTCTATGCCTACGCCGCAGAGATTTTTACTTTCATAAAGGGATTTCTATGTACAAAGCACAAATTGTACACGAAATTACAGACGATCTTTCATTTGTAGGATTTTTTCAATAACTGAACAAATTTGTAAAGTACTATCATTTGGTGAAACAGAAAACTACAAAAAATATCAATTTTCACAAATTTGTAAGTTGTAAACTACAAAAGAAATTGACTCTTGGTGAAACGAAAACAAAAATATTTCTACAAATTTCCCTTTGTAAACTACAACTACAATTTTGTAACACATAAATTTTGTGAAACCGAATTAATCGATATTTCTACAAATTTGTTAAAAAGCCACTTGTAAAATACAATTTGTAAGTTGGTGAAATAGGCCACAGGCATTCGCCAGAGTCCACGAAAATAGTCCTTAAATACTTACTTTTTTATGACACGACCAAAGACAAGCCAAGCTACAAAGCTACTTCAGCTTAGCAAAGAATTCGTTAAAGTGTCGTCTATTATCACAGTCGATATTGACGTAAGTGATCCAGGCTGTAATAAGTCCAGATAGTTATTTTTTTTAACTACCCAACCCCGTGATCTATTACTTAACACAAACATAAATACCTGAGGAAATTCCATTGCACATCTTAGATGATAACTCTGACTGAAGGGTTGGTATGTGCCTTGAATTCAGTGCACCTAAGGAAAACATTTTTTTATAGCACAATTATCTGTAATTGAACTTAAATGAGATTAAATTCGTCAGTATGTATTTGCGATGCAGTCAAAGTGTTCATGATCTCTTATTCGCCGTAGACGACTGCATTCATATGACAGTGTGAAATTGTTTGCTTTGTTATGTAGCTGGCTTTTGTTATTAAAATTACAGTAGCAGTTGAATTTCCGTTACTTTAAAGGTGAAAAGCTATTTGTACGAGTTTATCTAATTAGCATAAATGTAGAGGGATATAGCACCCTATTGTGGGAAATGTCATACTCGTGCGTTCAGGAACATTAACCCTCACAATTAATTGAAATTTATACCATCTAAGTTAACAAACCTTGCAGAATGACATTCTGTTGACAGCTTTAGCACTGACTATTTGTAACTATTTCCACAGAATAACTAACAATGATCTGTTTTGTTTTTTTGTTTACATTTATTGCCGCCGCTGTATCTATTCGTTTTCGAATGCAGAAATACTTCAGACTGGTCTGCAGATGTTCCTGGTTTTTACCGCCTAGATCTAGGATGCTCCTGCAGTCCGTGTTTACTTACTTTCAAGTTGTGTCTAACAACTAAACTCTTATCTCAGTATGTTTGCTAAAAGTGCGTCACGTATGAAGTATTCTTCAGTATCACTGTCAAGCATCTGAGAGTGGTTTTGGTGTTGTAGCTCATTTCTAAGTGTTTGGTAATACATAATTAGATAATCTGTTTGTTATTTTTTTTTTTTTTTTTTTTGGCTTATGAATTTCTTTCTTTTGTTATAAAAAGATAGACATTTTTTTTATCACTTTAATCATATTATCGTAGAGGTCTTGGCCATTAATTGTGCAATAAAGTTACATAAGCCTTTCAAATTGCTCTCACGCAAGCATCGCAACTGGCGTAACTTTGAAATATGCAGTCACGCTAAACAGACTTGGCCTCAGCTAAGTCGGTACAAAACTTACAGCCTGATAAAATTCAGCAGAGCCCATATCGGCACCCTAGCCAATGACTTCTGTCACAGCTGCATGGATGAGGATGAGGCAGAATCCCTCTATTACCTCATGTGCAGCTGCCCAGCACTGTCTTCTTTATGAAGAAACACTCTAGAGGAATATTTCATTACTTTTAAGTAGGTAGGTGAGTTATAGTAACGTAAGTAGGAAAGTGTGGTGCTGACAACACCCCATCATGGTTTCATTTTATTACGCTAAGTGATTCTGTGGTTAATTGTCATTATGACATCATTCCGGGGCAGAATAATCTTAAGGCTAGATTTTCACTTGTCTATTTGAAATTGACAAACGACGTATTTTTAGGTCAGTTAGAAAATTGCCAATTCAAAATAATAATAAATAAGGGTAGATTTCCACTTGACGATTTGAAATTGACAAACGACGTATTTTTAGGTCAATTAGAAAATTGCCAATTCGAAATAATGATAAATAAGCAGTTTTTATTTCATCCACTTGCCAATTTTCTAAATATCGTCGTTTGTCAATTTGAAATCGACAAGTGGAAACCTAGCCTAAGCAGTTTCTCATTATTTCCACTTGCCAATTTTCTAATTGACCTAAAAATATCGTCGTTTGTCAATTTCAAATCGACAAGTGCAAATCTAGCCTAAAACAATCAACTTTAAGACTCCTTGATAGAATTTTTAGTTGTCATTTCCAAAAAAAGTGCTTTCGGTATTAATTTTGGGAACGATTTTTTGTTTTAATAAATTCGTCATTATCCGCATCACTTCACTTATATCTTGCAATAGCTAAATACGTTCCTGTTATTTTTCAAATGACATTTTTTAATTAAATACCTACATAAATTCACCCAATTAACAAAATTACACAACTGGGTAGGTGGGGTGTTGATAGTACCCTTGCAGCTTGAACAGTTTGTCACGGGTTACTTTTTTTGAAACCACCCGAATCTGTATAATAGAAAACAATAGAAAGGTAAGTACCAGGGTTACCTCTGAAAATGTCCGGAAAGGGTCCAAAAGAGGGTCACTGGCGAAAAAAAGGGGTTCCATATAAAATTGAAGAATAAGACGGGTAGGATAAGTATTATTTTATTAATTTTTTTTTTTTGTATTTCTGTCCAGTTGCTTAAAAATATATAAAGCTTATGCATAAAAACACTTAAACAAAACAAAAAAAAATCAGTTCATTTCAAAAAAGTCAATTCATTTAAAAATAAAGTATCATAAACAAAAGAAACAACAAAAGTATTTGGACAAAAAGTTGTGATTATTAGTTTTTGTACTTGTAATCCAGTTGCGCACGATAACAAAACAAAGAATAACACACAAAGTGATTACACACTATATGAGGATACGAGAAATTTAATTGCGATGAAGTATGATAAACGAAACGCACCAACTATTTGAATGTGTCTGTTTATAAGGAAAATTTACATTTTGGCGTTGGCAAAAAAATACATAGATAGAAATCCGGTTAATGCTAAAGTGTGATTACTTTGGGTAATTTGTCTACTAAAAGAAGTGAAGGAATTTCGGTTGAATGTGTCAACTGTTTCTCAATTCACAGAAGGGTCCGAAAGGGTCTCTTTTTTCAAAAAAGGTCCAATTTCGATGATTTTCAAAAAGGTGGGTCCTGGGGTCCATTTGACCCCAAAGGTAACCCTGGTAGGTACTGTACCGACAACGGGTGTTGTCACTAGCAAAGTATTTTCATTATTCCGTCGTCGGAAATGTTCCACCGAAATTCAAAATTTCCTATCATTGAACCCGTCCGAAGGGAATCGTTCACTTGTCGGTAATGTGAATGAGATTCACTTGATTATTTAAAACGAGCGGATCGAATCTTCTATACATTTGACATCCGCAAATATTTCATAAATAATTAACTATGCTGAACAAGACTCTTAATTTTGAATAATTTTTTTTTTACATAATTAAGTCGATTTTATTATATGTTTTTAAGTAAATTAAGAATATCGTTTTTATTTATTTATGTGTAGCTTTTTTTATTAAATAAAACACAAAAGAGTCGGACTACAAAGTTATCATGATTCAATCTCGTATGTGTGTCGCTTCATTTGTGTTTGGTTCCAAATTCACTTCATCCTCAGTATTTGGTATAAAATTCGCATGAGCTGTTCTGCTTGCAGAAATTTCCTCATCTTGTCCGAAAAATAGAGCCACAGTATCCGTTTTCGTTAATTTAACTTATTATTTTTTTTACAAATAACAACTATTTTCACTGTTAACAAATGGAATGCAGCTGTTTCGAAAGAAAAACAGTGCATCCGGCGAATTCAGTGAAACCGACAACAAGTTCACGTGGATCGAACTAGTGAAGTGAATCTCAGATCTGACGGATTCTAGAACAGGGGTGAATATTTTTGAAAAAAGGGCTTGGGGATTTTCAGCACCCTACCTATCCAGTTAAAGGTTAATAGACCTACTTACCTATGTATTTCTTCAACGGATATCAATGTAACTAGTGGACCGGTGCGAGAAATCTCGCATGTAGAAACTCTACAACCGTTTACGGTTTACAAATGAAAAAAAGAACGTAGGTTCGGGTAATAATGTTTTTTCGTAGTAACTTTACTTATATGCACTTTTATACTGATGAACAGAGTTCATTTGATAAGCTTTCGACCAGTCAGTGTTAGAATCATTGAAATCGGTCCAGAAATAAACTCTCAGGAGGAATCACAAGCTCGTGCGTTAGCGATTTAATTATAAAGATATGGAAATTTATCCAGCTCTCAAAATGGTTCCAAGATCACAGATGAGAATCGGTTCACCTAAAACCTTAAGCCAGCTTTACATTTTCGTTTTTTCACCCGGTGTTCGTTGTTCATTGTCGGACGTACGCGGAACAACGAAAGTGTAAATCACAAAATCGAACAACATTCGAAGAACGAACACGTACGCAAGAAGATCCAAGCTGTTTGGAATTTTCGGTGTACGCTTTTATCCAAACACGGAACAACGTGTGTGTAAATGACGATAAGTTGTACGTTGTTTTGCAGTGTCGTTTCAGTTCTGTGACTTAAGAATGGCGCAGAAATTATTGTTATGAACGTTAGATCACTATATTTTCTCCCTCTCGCAAGAAATCGTAGTGTAGCAGACAGACGTTTATGTGGTGAAATAGGTTTCCTTAACCAAGTGTTTGATTTTTCAATTAATGGTGTAACCAAATCAATAAGTTCAATATATATTTATTCGAACATCCTTAAATAATTCCGAAAGTCATCCGGTTACAGTCGCAATTCGTTCAGCATATTTATATGCGATAACTGCTTTCTTTTTAACCTTTAAGTAGGTAGGTGAGTAAAAGTAACGTAAGTTGGTGGGTGGGGTGCTGACAACACCCCATCATGATTTCACTTTATTACGCTTATATTGCCTGTGGTAAGTGGTTCTATGATCAAATTGTCATTATGATATCGTTCTGGGGTAGAACAATGTTAAAAGAATTAACTTTAAAACCCCTTTATAGAGTTTTTAATCGTCTTTTCCAAAATAGTGCTTTCCGTATTAATTTTTGCAAACATTTTTTTGTTTTAAAAAATTCGCCATCTCACTTACATAGTGTCAATAACAGCTGAATGCGTTCCCGATCTTTTTCAAATGACATTTTCAAATTTACTATACGAATTCACCCAGTAAACAAAAATTACACAACTGGGTAGGTGGGGTGTTGACAGCACCCTTGCAGCTTAAACAGTCTACCACGGCTCATTTGTGCAACCAAACTTTTTTAAAACAATCTGAATCTGGTTTTAAAAATTTTTGAAATGAAAAACAACAGGAAGGTATACTGTACCGACAACGGGTGTTGTCAGTCGCAAAGTATAATATTTTTGAAAAATAAGAGCTACCTACCTACCCAGTTAAAGGTTAACAACCAAGCTTTGATCCAACAAGATCTCGTATTTTATCTCTTTCTTTTAACAATGAATATCGCCGCCACTGCCAATAATGTGTTGTTATCCATTTTGATAAAAAGAGCGAATATGAATGATTCTTCGTTGTTCGTTGTTCAGTGTTCGAAATCCCAGCAAAGTACAACAAACAACGAATACTGAATAAAGAACGAAAGTGTAAAGCCAGCTTTAAACTTGCATCGCCTTAGAGTTTACTCATATTGCCACTTGCTAATCTGTAATTTGAGCTTTCCCAGATTCGGCTTCTATGGTCTATCGTCTCGATGCAGTACCAGGAGCCTTGGGGGGGAGCTCTGGACACCACAAGCTGAAAATATGATTTCGGGCGAAGGTTCCAATGTCTCCTTCAAGATCGCTCTGAATGGAACAGCGGAGGTTGGTCTGGTTTCCCATCAGAAAGTATAGTCTAGTCATAGCTCTCCGAAGCAGGTGTCTACTACTGCCACGTTGAGCAATCTATTCCACTGGGCAGATTTACAACTGGCAGAGGTGTATGCTATCGCTAGTATGTACATCTGCTCTGATAGCCAAGCAGCTATTAAAGCCTGTTCAGCAGCGCAGATCAACTCCAAAATTGTTGAGGAAGCTGTCAATAAACTTAACCAGCTTGGGCGATGTAATAAGATCACACTGGTCTGGGTTCTGGGACAATCTGATATCCCGAGAAACGATAAAGCGGATGCTCTAGCTAGAGCTGGATCAGCGCCCCCTTTTATCGGCCCTCAGTCTGTTATTGGCTGCAGTTCAGACTACGCTAAAAGACAAGCTTCTTGAGCTGCTGCGACGACAACACTACAACCATTGGCACGAGCTTAGGTCATGCTGACAGCCCAAAATGTTAACAGATGCGCAAAGAACTAAGTTTCTGTTACACCTTAGCAGAAATGACCTCAAAATCCTCACAGGACTGGTCACTGGGTGCACTCCCTTAAACGAGCACCTGGACAAAATTGGAAGAAGAAGAGATAGCTGGGCACTTCATTAACGAGTGCCCTCCGCCCTTTGCTCGGATCGGAAAGGCCACTCTAGGCAACTACGTCCTACGGGACGTTGATCTACTGAAGCTCAATCTTGCCCTATTGCTTTGCGAAAGCGAAAGCGACGGACAGATTTAGATCGATGTATAGCTCAGCAGCAAATCGCTAACTCAGCGAATGGGTTGGTACTTCACCAAATAAAATGGGCGTACAAGTCTACGTGCTTGTTGTCTCTATGGGACAACCCCCCCTTAAATACAATGCAATAGCCAAATCGGCTTTATGCAATCAAAGATAATTTAATTTCAGTCATAACAATACATAGATACTTGTATCTTCACCATTTCAGTCTTGTGCTTCTTTTCCCATTCTGTTAACCTCTTTGGCCACACAGTTTATGAAGGAAATGCTTCTATAATTTTCTACTTAGGAAAGACAATAATAATTGTTTTCGGGAAACAATTATCTATTTCACCTTATTCGAAATATCTATGAGAATGCTCTGGCGACTAATTTAATAAATTTATGCGCCACATTTGTCAAGACCTCTACCAGAACATTTGTCAATTTTCATGTGTTATTATCTCTGCATCTATAGATCTCAATCTATTATTATATGTATTTATGGTTCGGTTCACTGCAACGGTTTAGCCAATATCAGAGGATAAAGCAGGTTTTTTTTAAATAATTTGCATAATTTTCCAGATGAAGTTGTGCATCTATTTTCAGATTTCCTCGACGCAATTGATTTGCGAAATTCTACCAATACTTAGGACACAACCAGACAATTACCTGCTGTTGATGTTGAATTTAATTATAGTAAGATAGTAATTATTTCGGAACATCAAAATACATACTTAATCATGAGTACTCTCTTGTCGGTTTTCATCACACGATGACTGGGCAATCTTATCATCAATCTTCCTTAAGTCTACAGTCTGAAATTCAGCAATTAAATTGTCACAACTGATGCACCAGTCACCAGTTTATTAACCCTTCGAAAAAAATTCAACCTAAAATTAAATCAAACATTAAAACTGGAAATTAAATCCACTTCCACGCTAATTAACGATCACAACGTCAAAATTCCCCAAGCACACACGATACCACAAAATACAATTCTTCATCGCAATAAATTATTATTATTATTATAAGCCTGAAGTATCTTCACCTCTGGCAAAGTTATTATCGTATTGTTGCCAAGACAAACGTTTATTTGGTTTAATTATTTGAGCCCCCAAAGCCCGAACCCGTGATCAGAAATTTGAAATTCCAAATACGTTTTATATTTGCTTACAACTTCAACTGTGTATCTGTTGGTGATTCAACAAAAGATACATATGTACATACATATGTAGGTATATATTTATGTACGTCCACGTGATCCCTAATCGATCTCTAATTTGTTTATATGATTTTATCATCTGATGATAAAACAGTGTACAAACTTTGAAGTCGGTTTTGTGTTTGATGACCGCAAGTGGCATTTTAAGTAGAATTGTTTTATTGAATTGTTATCTCATTAGGCCAACAGACATGAGATTCGGAAAGTAAATACAAACGAATGGAATCAGTGGCAGTGCTGGAAATGACTAGATTTCGACTCAAGAACCGAAGAAGCAGATATATACTTGTATCTGAAAGTGACAAATAGAGTATCTTGAATGTTGTAAGGTAGAGCTGGTCGGCGTTTTTATAACCATATGATAATGAAGAAGCCGAATGTATCCAACTTAATTCTTAACAGTTTTTGGGCTTTTTTCGGTACGGGCACATCCTTTTCTGAGTGCTAAAACTGGTTTATTGTACCGCAAGGTAGATAGATACCTTTACTTATTTCAGACGATTTTCTATAGTCAATAAACTATCGCAACAAAGCTATCGCTCCTGTAAGATTGTGTGAGTAAGTTTTTTGCTGGGATTGAACTCGGGCGGCATTCGTAGTACTCCAACGCACTAGCGCTGCCACTCGATGTCAGCACTCTCTTACCAAATAAACCTAGAATTGTGAACCACGGAGATACGTTGTGGCTATTGCATACTAATCTCAAAATCTAAACATTGACCGATATTCTAGAAACATATTTAATAACAATTTTAGGTAGACTATCTAGATCCATATGCCATGATCCATTTACTGACCGATTTTCTTATTATGCACCGTGAGGCGAGATGCACCGCTACCTCAAAGTCTATTGTGCCACCCTAAAAGTCCTGGACAAAGGTACTTACCTCTTTCCATCATTCCTGTTGCAACTGGTTACAGAGAGCTCACCTAGCCCGGATGAAATTTGCATAGCACCTCATCCAGACCTGAGAAAATGCAGTAGGAGAATGGGTGCTACTGTGCAAACCTCCTTCCTTCGACGACTTTAAAGAGATATCCGAGAGGAGGATTGGAGAACAGATCCTCTTCTTAAACTCCTCAGGGTGGGTATAAATACAGTCAAACTTCCCTATAACGAACTTCTATACAACGAAGATCTCCCCATTACGAATTTTTTTCAAGTACACAATCTTCTCGTTCTACTTTTAGTGTGTTTTGATCTCCATATAACGAATTTCCATACAGCGAATTTTTCTTTACAACGAACAAATTTTGTAGCTGGAAATCGAACTCTCATACGTTTTTGTTTCCATAAAACGAATTTTTCAAGTAATTTTCTGTTTCGCACATTAAAAAACTTTGTACCGAGATAAAAGTAAGACATATTAGGGGATTCCCCAAAAGTTTAAATAACAACAAGATTTCTTCATCAATTGACGTATTTCGAACCTTTCTGGCGATAAGGAGTAACTTACCGACTAATGTGTTTGAATCTCTAAATGTATTAGAAGATTTTGTTGAGGAAGAAAAATGGAAGATAGTAATCCAAACTGGGCACCGTAGCGCAAGTGATTAGTGCGTCGGACTACTGAGCCAGCGGTCTTGGGTTCGAATCCCGCCGCAAACACCTAAAAGATTTTCACAGTGCCCACCTCTTTCGAATGTCTGACAAGCATCAAAGAGTATCATTTGTCATGATTGAGCTTCTCAACTCGCCGTTCGGAGTCGGCAAAAAACTGTAGGTCCCTTCCATTCGTGCAAAAATATAACACGCACACACAAATGGTTGCGAGAAACAGGCCCAGGTTCACCTCGAGCTGTAGCGCCAACTAAGTAAGTAAGTAAGTAATCTAAACTAAAATTACTGATTAAATAAAATAAAAATAGAAATAAAAATTCCTAATTTCTATACAACGAATTTTCTATATAACGAAGTGATTTTCTGGTCCCGTGCGAATTCGCTATAGGGAAGTTTGACTGTATCTCAAACTCCTTCCGAATGAACGTGTCACCTGAAGTTCTGGTATTAAAACGGCTCCCTCTTGCGATATTTGGGTTTCATTTCCATCAAAACCATCACTTCTACCTACCTACCTGCCCCCAGGACCAGCCTATCCTCAGGACTAAATGGGCTACAGCATTTTTTATTTGTTGTTTTATTATTTTGTTATTATCTATTAGTTATTTAGTTACAAGTAATTCTCATTCAAAATGTTTTCATAACAAAAATTACCAAATAACCTGTTCTAAATGAAAAAAAGAAAAATATTATATGCATTCATCCTTTGTTTTGCAGTTTGGTAATAAATATGCTTATTCTTTGAATCTCTACAGACACTAATATTTACTAGTATAGTGTATCAATTAAATACGTTCAGTTTTGGTTCGTCTCGCGCCAGTTTTCTATCAAATGCTGGCCATACTACTGCAGGCTCAGCAGCGCCGTCGTGTCTTGGAACGTCACTGTCTTTAAAAACACCTCTCTACTGCATCACAGTCTTACCAACCTTCTTGTGTCAAATGTCAATTATGTTTCAATATCGGTGAAAGATCTTTTTGTTTACGTTATCTGTGATTTAACTTATTAGGTTTGTTCGCGAATGCTCCAATAACTACGAAAATCTACGAAAAGTAAAGAAAACCCGTTCGCCTAGGGCCGTAGGGAAACATTTCGTAATTTTTCGTAAAAGAGAGTGTTCACAAGAGAGTACGAAATTTCCCACGCTGCAAATTTAGGTAAGCACAAGAAATTTCAAATCACATATACATTTTTCATTTTTTGTTTTTCAATGCGTTCGTTCGTTTACTTTTTCGTAATTTTCATATCATTGAGAGAATTTCACCCCCAGTCTTCGAAATTGGACAGAATACGAATATTTGCTGCAAAAAAAAAAAGTGAGCGGACTTATTTTTCTAGTCGGCGTTATGTTTTAAAAGTTCATTAAACTAGTATTTGTAAATTCTGCAGGAATCTTTACTTCATAGCCTTCATTTTCAACATAATTTTTTTTGGCTTCGTTTGGCTGAGCTAACCATGGAATACAAACGAAAAAGGTTAGCTGAGTTTTCCGGAAAAATGCTATGAAAATAAATAAGTTACTTTTGTATTTTATTTACCATAAAGTTTGTTTTAATTCATATACTTTTTTTTTTAATTTTGTATGTATGTTTTATGATTTTGTTTAGTGAAGGAGTAGGTAATGGTAATAAATTGGCTAATTCTAGTTCTGACACTTTTGTATAACTTTGTCGATCACCCCGCTTCCGCTAGCCATCCCGTGTATTTGCTTACGAAGAGGGGCGCATTATTTTTAGTAGCCCACGGCCGACAAATATCTTAGGACGGCCCTGTGCCTATCTATGGTTGATATCAGTAACAGGTTATCTGCTGTAAGTGTGCTCAAGCACTTAAACATTTTCTGGGTCAATGCCCCACATTCCACCCGTATGTGTTCTTGAGTTTTATTTGATGCATTGCAAAATCTGCACGAGTCTTCACCTGAGAGACCTAGCTTCCTGGATGCAGTCAGGATTCGGAGTTTGTTTCAAGGTATATACTATATGTTTTGAATCTCTTCAAGTTATAATTACCCAGCAATTTCTTCGCCTGTCTTAGACCCTGAATTTTTGTCCAGGACTGGATCCGGTTTATCCTCTCCATTGATCGGAGTTCCTCTTTTACTCTTCGTTACCTTCTATCCTGTCCTTGTATCCAGTTATTTGTTTCCTTCATCAAATATATTAAGTTTACCTAGACATTCCCAGACATTCTAGATTTGATCACATGAGCGCCAATTGCCTTAATTTGATAGCGGCTTGGCTATCTGACATTATTGCTATGTCGCGTCCGGTGTGGCGTTTTTCAAGATTGAGTTGGGCACATCTGTCAATAGCGCAGATCCGAGTGGTTCAGGACCTACGAAGGGTGTAGTAGCCCCTTTCGTAGCATGTTCGTCCGCCACTTCGTTACCCTCTACCCCAAGTGTCCTGGTACCCAGTTAATGGTGACATTAACCCAGTCTATTAAGTTTATTTGGGCCTATGTCTATGACCACCTTTTGAACTAAGTGCATGATGATTTTCCTGTATTTAGCTACCAACTATGCCATGCTCAGTTAATTCAAGTTGTTATTATCCCCCCGCGGTTATATTCGTCTTACAGTGCGGTTGAACCTGAATGGAAATCCTCAATAAAACATGTCTTGAGAGTTGGTCAATTTGACATAAGCGATCGTTGCGCTTTGGTGATTTTGACAGCACTTAAGTGTTCCCTTTCGCCCAATGAAGACACTTTTAACGCCATTTCATCGCCCTTCCATGAAAAATCTCACACCATGTTGCACTGTGATACCATTATACCTGCACCTTTTTAATGACAGGGAAAGTGTTAATCTCAACAGCGTTTTATCTTTCACATTAGAGCCAAATATTGGGGAATGATTTAGACATTGTTAGGTTAGGTTAGGTTAGGAGGGTCGTTTACATTGAATGCAATTTCACCCAGAGGTCGTAAAGGTCCATTGTGAATACCCTAGCTGTGCATATCGAAACATGTGTTTAATAAAACCATTTCGATCTACTAATGAATCTCTTTAGGTCTGTAAGCGGTATCTTAGCCAGGTCGTCCAGGCAATCAAAGAACCGTGCTCCCATACAAGATAGGCGCCGTTCTTGAAGAGCCGGGCAGTGGCATAGAAGGTATGCTACAGATTCTATTTCATCTTCATCCATACAACTTCTACAGAAGTCATTTGTGAAAATGCCATATCTGATTTAGACAAAGTTTCACTGGAATATTGCAAGTACATTGAGGGCGGCTCAAAAGAAAAAGTAAAAAAAGTATCACCCTGTGTTTATTTAGGAATTATAAATCATCTTCATTTATTTCACGCGTCGTCGTTTCTATAACCAGTTCCAAGCAAATGTTTACCCACCGTTAGCAATTCAAATGCTCCTCTACGATCATACACGAGGCGAGACACACACACAAGACACAACCCACAGAGCTGTAACTTTACCGTAAATATTTACCTATCTTATCAAGATTAATTGAAAAAATATATATCGGTTCGCCAGACCGTAGAGTGTGTACAAATAAACCATCTCATCATACCCATCCGAAATGTACCGTATACGATTCCTGTGCCAGAAAGATAGAACTCGATTTCATGCACAAGGACATGATATAACTCGCGCACAGTCACCGCAGAAGCCTTGAGATACAATTCGAAAATATTGCGAAGTGAATTACGATTTTTCGGATTTAGCCCCCAGGCGAGTGAGGTGAGAATTAAAGTGAAGCTGTTTGTCTATTGGCATAAGGTATCTAGTATCTGTACTCAAACTGCGGATCATGTGTAGGAAATTAGTTGAAATATAATTGAATTTCAACATGTACTCGCACATGATGGGGTTGTGAAAAGAAAACACCTTGGGCGGGTGGGTGTGAATATTAGCTATGTTCTAACATCTCTCACCTTATAATGGATCGTAATAATTGCACTCTTGCATAATCTAGCTGATGTAAGATAATTGGAAAGATAATAATTAATTTAAATAAATTTTCTGTTCAGAAAAATGTACTGAAGCTTTCGTGTCTGGCAGGGCAGTCAACCTAATGGGTAAACAGCGAAAGTTAATGCTAATCTTATAATTATTGTGAAACATTGCACGATAGATAAATACAATGTTCAATTTGGTGATTCCCCTTAATTTGTTATTTACGTATCTCTCGATGCAGAATTTAGTTTTAAAAGAAACCTGTTCTTGTGAGTTGCACTCATTATTTATTTCTTTATGTAGACACTAGCGGTTACCCGGTGAGCTTTGCTACACCCATTGAGAATAGTATTTATGTCATAAAATGTCATGAAACTATTCCGAGTGACTTTTGGTAAATAAATAATTTCCTTTAATTTGTTAACTATATGTATTTAAAAAAAGAAATTGTTTAATACTATACAGGATATACTAACTTTTCGGTTGTATAAACTGGTCCAACAATCGTCAGTTCATATCATAAGAATAACCTGTTCGTTTAGTGCTAAAAACTCTAAAACATACCATCCAATTGAGCTGAAAACTTACACAATCCTCCCTGTTCTGCATTCCACTTTTAGTGAATTCAACCACCAAAAGCGGAATTGGGTGTTCTGCATTCCGAACGAAACTATGAATTGTGGATTGTATGTTCGAAAGTGAAAATTTTGGTGTTCTGCATTCCACTCAAGATGACAGCTGTGAATTCGTGTTCTGCATTCCGAAAATCCTGTGATTTTAGTGAATTGAATTCACTTGAGATTCTTGACGTGAATTGAATTCACATGCCGTTGTAAAGTGAATTAATTAATTAATTTGTTGATCAGAATCATTTTGAAAAATGTGAATAGAATAATAAGAGATTCCATTAGTGTATTAAAATAATTCCTTTGTTTAATATAGTACAACACAAAAATTAGAGGCAAGACAGTATTCTCTTGAATTACATGAAAGCTAATCAAGATTTCTCTGACTCCACTTCTAGCAGGATATCAACAAATATTTTCTTACTCACCCTAAAACTGTTTTTAGAAATGCAAAAATCATTAAATAAATTATTTTCTTCAGTTGTTTATCTTCTGCTTACAATGTTTCGGGAAGATCCAGAATATTAGATTTATCTCGCAAAATCTTCCTGCGAACTCTCTCTATTCGGTTTTCTTCGCGGTTTTCACCAATCATTTAAAAATTTTGTTTTTCATTTTTTCATTTTTGTAAAAACATATTTTTTTCTTAAATGTTTAATTCACTTGCACAAAACAAAAAACCAAGAACTTAACTTCTCCAATAATTTTGAAATGATTTGACAGCTGTGTTTGACATTTCAAACAAATGAATTCGAAGTGGATTCCAAAAATTCGAAATCACTCGGAATGCAGAACATTGAGTTCCATTCCGAGTGAATTTCAATTTCGGTATCAATCCACTTTCACTCGAAATGCAGAACAGGGGGGAATATATTTTTTATGAAGTAAAAAGTGGACGTAAATCCAAAGTTAGCTGTTAGCTGTCACCGTACGTTGCTGTAGTAATAATCATGAAATTTTGGTTATCAGCGCCATCTATCGGAAAACTTAAAAACTTTTGATTTACAAATATTTCCCACTTCATAACAAATATATTCCGACCTGTTCTGCATTTCACTTTTAGTGAATTCAACCAGAAAAGTGAAATTAGGTGTTCTGTATTCCGAATGAAATTATAAATTGTGGATTATATGTTCGAAAGTGAATATTTTGGTGTTCTACATTCCATAGAAACTGCTTTGAAGTGAATTGAATTCAATTTGTTTTTAGTTGTGAAATTGCGTGGTCGTAGCGGTCTGCAAAAATATAAGTAAAAGATAATTGGTTTTGCATTAGTTTTGTTTCAAGAATTTTTATTTATAGGGGAAAACATAAAACATCCATATTCAAAAAATTTACAAACCACAAAAACAATAATGCTTTTTCTGACATTTCAAAAATTAATTCGAAGTGAATTACAAAACTTTTCCAATTCACTCGGAATGTGGAACACGGAATTTCATTTGAAGTGAAATTGATATTTGTTTTCAATTCACTTTCACTCGGAATGGAGAAAATTGTTTTGAAATTCTGGCGTTCCAGCGCCATCTATCGAAAAACTTGAAAACTTTTAATGTACGGACATTTCCCACTTCATTTCAAATATATTGCGTAAGTTTAGGCTTGATCGTACGGTGCGTTTAAAAAAATTTGAGTTTCAGCGCCATCTACCGGAAAACTTAAAATGTTTTGATGCACGAACACTTCAAACATTTTTTTGTTTTTATAATCTGCACACGCTTAAGGGGATATGAATACCCTTGTAATGTTTACACATAGCGCGAGCACATGAAGGACAAGAACGAAAGACAGACAGATCGACGTAGTGATAGGAAACTCATGTTAGGTTTCAACTGACTCTATGGGTGATGCCCAGGATAACTGGAGAGTTGTGTATTATTGAAAGTTATGCCATTGCTTATGATTCACAGAAGTTTTTTTCCAGATGTTTCCTATTATTAGTTTGTGCGATCAATTTCTTCGGCCATACCACCATCCTACTGCCAGTGTTATGCCTTCGCAGTAGGTTTTTTATATTAGCTTCTGAAACTGATCAACATCATAAAAAGTATGTAGTGTAAGTTTCAGCTCAATCGGATGGTTAGCTTATGAGTTTTGAGGTATCAAACGAACAGCTCATTTTTATATACAAAGACTAGCTGTCCCGCCCGGCTTCGCCCGTGTCCAAAAAATATAGTGTTACTTTCAATACATACATTGTCATTTAGTTCAAAGAATCGGACGCTCTGTCTGTCTGTCTGTCTGTTTGCCTGACTGTCTGTCTGTCAATCTATCTATCTATCTCTCTGGCTGTCTGGCTGTCTGTCTGTCTGTCTATATTAATTGACCGAAATGTTTCATATTCTCATTTCACCTGAAACTACGAAATTTTGTATGGCAGGTACCAGAAACGCCGGTTGTTGAATAACCGCACTGATGCTGATACACATACATACACATGTAGGTATCTAAATACAATACATTTATCTCAAACGCAGCCCAGTCATATTTTCTATTGATCACATAGAGAGTAAAACAGAATTCGTCATAGAACGTTTTGAGACTCCTTAAAGCCGACAACCAAAAGTAATTGTTCAAAGCCAAAGACATACCCGTGCTCCGTGCACATGGCTGCGAAGCAGGGTTTTGTAATTTCCTTGGAATTATCTCAATCACTTTAAATCGCCTCAATCACCCACAAGTAGCTGAGTCCACATGATTTCACTTATATTAGCCGGTACCGTTCATCTGACCTTTAACCAGTCTGATCCCCACCACCATACTGTGCGTCTGGATGAGAATAGTTGAGACAACTAAAACAAACACCAAGCCCGAGTGTATCGCAGCAAGAACCCTTGCAACATCTCCATACAAATCTTGCCGACCAACGAAGGCGCGCATTGTTTTATTGAATCAACGAACTCTAAATTGGAAAATTTGCTTGACTTCAGCAAGTGGATTGTTATGTATTTATATACTTAATTTTTTGTATCTGTATCTACATACATCATGCACGAGCATGTATTGCGCATACGAAAGAAAAAAAGATAAACACTTGCGATGGCAATGTCGCTTTGAAGATCTCTTCCTCTTTAAAAGAATGCAAACAACAATGCATACGAGACGAGTACATATTTGATAACAGACTGTCTGGATGACAAATATTGAGCAGTGACTCAAATTGCTTTTCACTAGCTAGTCCAATAAAAAAAATAAAGCCATACAAATCCTTTTCGCAAGAACGGAGAAAAAAACCGATGGTATTAGTTTGAAGCGGACACAAGTTTGCACTTTAAGGAATCGCATATAATAGGAATGCCAGTCCTTTTTCTTATAAAGTTCGACAGTTATTCATTTTTTTCTTTAATCATATTTTTTTCTGATTAGGACTGACTTCTCGAATAAAAAGAAATACCTCAACACATAGAAATAGATATACAGTAGACTCTCGATAACGCGAACAATTAAAAACCAAGACAGTTCACGTTTGCGAATGTTTAATTTCAACAGAAGAATCCCACAGTAGAAATTTCACAGTTTTTATTTATGTATGTATTTTTATTAAATTTTTTACACAACCGTATTTTTAATTTTTAGAAAAAAGTTATTGTAAAGGGACATAAGTACCTATGTACAAAGTTTTTGGTAAAAAAAAAAGTAGATTAAATATAAAGCAAAAACGTCGGTCATCTGTTTTTGTATCTTTTTGATCTCAAGAAACTTTCCCACCGCTTCAAAAAACTTTCAGTTTCAGTTAAGCTATCAGTTAAACTGATGTGTAAATGCGAAAACTGAAACGTTTAACTGAAACTGAAACTGAGACCGAAACTTATGGAATTCCTATCAGTTTTCAGTTCAGTTGCCAGTTAAATTGCTCAGAAATAAAATAAAAGCTCAACTGATTACCGAACTGAAGTCTAAATGCACTACCTTTTTTAACTGAAATGTCAACTGAACTGACAACTGAAACTGAAACTGACCATCTAAATGGGGCTTAAGACATTTAAGTCATTTTGGCTAACAAGCTCATCTTCAGGCTTCAGCCCATTCCAAAACCTTGTTAAAAATTGAAATGGCTTCTCTAGGTTAAATTTTTTCTTTAATCAATTCAAGCACATCTCCATCATCACTCTCTCCACCACTAATGATGTTGGTACTATGGGTGACATTAGAGTCTTCAATATCTTCGTTCCATTCATGGATGTCATCAATTGTACAGCTAACCTACCCAAATGATTTTTCTAAAGACAAAATCTTAAAAACCACGGATAAAGGCCACCGAGAAGTGTTTTTGCATTCTCTACGAATGAACTAACTTGTAGCTGACTGAAAACTGTACAAGACGAAATGATTTTGATGAAGAAAAACTAATTTCAATACACATCTTACTCGAAATTTACAGTTATTTGGAGCGGAAATTGATTTTCGCGTTTTAGAGTGTTCATGACGTTTTAGAGATGCCAACGTTAAAAAAAATCTGTTCACGTTATTCAGAGTTCACATTTACCGGTATTCACGCTAACGAGAGTCTACTGTAATTATAAATGTCTTTTAAGAGCTGTGGGCCTTGAAACTGAAATATCATGTGGTGTAAGAGAAATCCATTATTTTAACAACAGATGGCCTTAGTAATCTGTATCTCGCGTAGTATACGTGCTATCGGACGTAAATAGCGTTGGGAAGGTGAGATTTCGTAGATCTAACTCAGTTTTGTTTGAGTTGCGCGTCAAACATGGACACCAGCAAAGAGAAAATACGCCATTTTTGACGGTTTTCCTTCGATGAAGGAAAAAACGCAAGCCAGGCGGCTTAAAATGTGAATAATGATTATGGTTTTGATACTTACTTACTTACTTACTTACTCACTTACTTACTTAGTTGGCGCTACAGCTCGAGGTGAACCTGGGCCTGCTTCTCGCAACCATTTGTGTGTGCGTGTTATATTTTTGCACAAATGGAAGGGACCTACAGTTTTTTGCCGACTCCGAACGGCGAGTTGAGAAGCTCAATCGAGACAAATGATACTCTTTGATGTTTGTCAGACATTCGAAAGAGGTGGGCACTGTGAAAAGCTTTTAGGTGTTTGCGGCGGGATTCGAACCCATGACCGCTGGCTCAGTAGCCCGACGCACTAACCACTTGCGCTACGGTTTTGATACTGTAACAGTTAAATATGCGCAGTTTTGGTTTCGTCGATTTCGTTCTGGTAATTTTGATGTCAAAGATGCACCACGCGCTGGAAGGCCAACTGTCGAAAATATCGATGAATAATGCCAGGCCACACTTATCATAAACGACTGTGAATCATAAGTAAAAGGCAAAACTTTCAATAATACACGAAAACTCTCCAATTATCCTGGACACCACCCGTAGAGCTAGTTGAAGCCTAACATCTGAGTTTCCTATCATTACGCCGCGCCAATCTGTCTGTCTCTCGTACTTGTTCTTCATGTGCTCGCGCTGTGTGTTAATATTATAAGGGGATTCATATCCCCTTTAGCATGTGTAGATTATAAAATCGGTTATACCGAACTCGAAGGGACTTGGAATTTTGTTCCTTGCATCCGATAAGTCATTTAAACCGATGCAGTCGACTCTTGATATATAAAGTTCTGATAAAATGAATCCCTAGTTAAATTGTAGTTTTTCTTTGGTATTCTTTTTTTGTATTTGCTTTAAAACTTGTCACATGTTTTTATCTAATTCTCTTAACCCAAAAATCAATAGCCACAAACCTGTAATCTAAGTGGACATAAGTTTGCACTCAAAAGACTTGCAGATGCATAGCTACAGCACTGCAAAGCGATTAGTGAAGTGCAAGTGTCACTCAAAATTGTTTTCCTGTCACTTAAAATAAAAGTGTTGAAAATATCCCTTTTTTGCACTTTAGTTTAGCCCGACAGTGCATTTAGCAATTATTAAATTAGACATTTGGACCAGGCCATAAGGGCATTAGTAATTAATACCGGTGCGGTAATGCATATGAATGAGCAAAGTTTATTTAGTTCGGCAATAGGAAACTGATAATTTGTAATTTTGCGGCTGTTTTTTTTTATTGTTGGTTCAAATGACTTCATGTTCGACGACTCTTTTCTCGTCATATAAGGGTACACCTATGATTACATGATGAGAAACAAATGGGCTTCGTGGCTCATGATGAATTTCGACCGAAAATCTTCCACTTCTAGTCTTTCCGCAAAATTCGCTGCAGAGACGAACGAAGACGCAATCAGGATGGTGACCACTCGGGCACGAGATAACGAATGCTTTCCACCACTGATTACAGTCAATTTACGTTATTTTATGTAGATAAAGGAAAATATAATAAAAAAATGATCATGTCTGCAGATCTCTACTCTTTTCTTTGAAGCAAATGTTAGATTAGCAAAGTCGTTGTATAGTTAGCTTAAGGCCGAAAGGTAATTGTTGGTAATGATAGAGTTAGGTCTGGAGTGCTGCGTAAGAGGCAGTAAGCTAGATTAAGTAATATAGTTCGATTTTAATTAGAATTAAGCATTTTTGTCTAGTATGTACCTAAGTTAATATTGAAAATCACTACTTTTATAAAATGAATTCTAAAAAAAAGTATGTATGTATGTGCCGCAAAAACAAAACAACTACTGGAGGGATTTGAATGCAATCGATTCTGGTTGGATTAAATCTATGAAATGGAAAAAAAAAATCAATAAACATATTTCACAAAAAAACTTTCAAATGAGAAAAAGAAAAGTTTAAGTTTTGCTTTTGGGCATTTATCTCGCTCTACCGTAGTTCTTAAATAACGTATTAAAATAACATTTACATGCCATATTTGTTTAGATTATTTCACAACAAAGATTTTGATATATACAGTCAGCGTCAAAAGTGAGTAGACAACAATGCATATACATTAATAACATTCACTTTTCCTATAAAAACAAAAAAGCTACAAAATATTGAAAAACGGTTAATCAAAGTTTTGTTCATATGTAACAAAAAGTTCACAAAAAACAACAACAACAATTTTTTTGTTAATACTAATGTTAAATAATCCATACATAAATTATAGGAAAAGTGAATATTAACAGTGTATGCATTGTTGTCTACTCACTTTTGACGCTGACTGTATATCTTCTATGTACATTTTCTGTGAGAAAAGTAATAACATAAAGAAATATTGTTGGTATGCTTTCGCGACAACGATCAGTGGAGACCATTGCCACCGTCAATGCACCAGCGGGTATGCGTGTATGCGGTACTTCGTGCTAACAAATATGTATGTATTGTAATTGTTCGATCATCTGAATCATAAAGAATGTAATTTTTTTATGATAAGTAAATGCAGGGCTTGGAACAGATACAGATTTGTATGTATTATGTTTTGACGTTTTGGCGGTAAGAACGTGCTGTAGAACTTAACCCTTTGACTGCCATTGGTTACAATTGTAACCACACTATTCAAATAATTTTTTTTTTATTTGAAGATTTAAAAGAGTTGTAGTATGCATGGAGTTCTCTTTATTCATCAATTCTCTTCTCTTATACCTATGTTCACATTTGTAACCAAGGTCCTGTAGGCTTAATTCAATGACGAAAAATTCTAAAAAGAAATGAATTGTCTTCCTTTAAGTACATACAACCAGTAATATTAAATTACGAAATAACTGTTTTGTCTCATATAAATAATTCAGTAGTCAAAGGGTTAAGAAAGCGGAAAAGTTAGATTGGAAGAAATTGCTAACCCACCTGCGTCACTTTTTTCTTTCATGGTCTATGGAAAATCCTCTATCCAAGCAATTCATTCAGTCTATACGACTCAAGATAATTCTTTTCAAATGACTTCATTTGGTGTTAAGCAAATTGAGGAGCAAGAATTTACGCAAACTTTTAAGGTGCAAGGACAAGTGTAGCATTTAGCTGAAAGTCTCCTTCCAGTAGACAATTTATTACAAATACACATATCTGCATACAAAGAGAATATCTTTGTATGCGCAGCGAAGTGGGCACATCAGCTAGTAATTAATAAAAATGTTTTGAAAAAAGGGCTTGAGCCGACTTTCCTTGTTTGGTGAGGAGCTTTACAACAATGCGGTACTCGATTTTCTCTATATTCTACACTTTCTTCCCGATTGAGTGGCTTTTTCGACGATAGTTAAAAAACGAATGACTATTTGCTTTCTATACAAATAATAAGTCACTGAACTCGTTTTGTCTCAGTAAACTGCCCTATCTATTCATTTAAAAGCACACCCACGTTTGCACCTACCTCAGCTATGCTTTTTTTCCATTCTGAGATTGTGGCTTATAATTTGAAAACCACCCGAGTTCATTTAGTTCCATTAGTGCAAAAGTATAACACATACACACAAATGGTTGCGAGAAGAAGACCCAGGTTCACCCCGAGCTATAGCGCTACCTATGCAAGAAAGTAAGAGTTCATTTAAACTTCCTATCGAATTATAGATTTCAATACTTCAGGTCTTCCCTTTACATATACAGTATGGGTCACGAATTTAGCACACTCATTTTAGTAGAAAGGAACTTTTATTAATTTGTATTTGTTTTCAAAAAAATAAAAAATATTAATACTGCTTTGTTACATATATCAGTAAGTTTTGTTTGTCCTACGAAGCATTGCTATACATTACAGCTGTAAGGAAAAAAAAATGCAAAAACTGCTGTTTTAAGCCTGGACACGAATTTAGCACATTTGCTAATATTTATTAGAAAAAAATAGCTGATTTAACCAACTTATTTATTTATAACTATCACTAGTACTTGGTAGGAAATCCTTTATTCTTGAGGACTGCGGTACAACGTCTTGGTAAACTTTCTACCAAAGCCTGGCATCGTGTGTTTGGAATGGCATACCACGCGGTTTGGATTTCCTGCCACAAATCCGCCAAATTTTTGGGTTTCTTCTATTCAACATGATGTTCAATGTCATTCCAAAGATTCTCAATTGGATTGAGATCAGATGATTGTGCAGGCCACTTTAAAACGTTTACATTATTAACTTCTAAGCAATTCTTAACCAGCCGAGAGGTGTGTTTGGGGTCATTATCATGCATGAAGCGCCAAGAAACCGGTAAGTTGTCGTCTGCAAATGGTATCATGTGGCTTACAATAATGTTTTTATAAACATGTTGTCTATCTTTATAATTGGACCGACACCATGCCAGGAAAAGCCACCCCAGACCATTATGGATCCACCGCCATGTTTTACCGTCTTTATGGTGTACTTTGGGTCATGTTGCATGTTTTGCGGACGCCATACATACTTTTTTCCGTCAGATCCAAATCTACAGAACTTAGATTCATCAGACCAAAGCACATTTTTCCAAAAAGAAAGCAATGTGGCAATGTGATCTTTTGCGAACTGTAGTCCGGCCTTCAAATTTTTCTTCGACACTAAAGGTTTCCGTTGCGCTGCCTTATTGTTTTTGAAGACACAGCTATACCGAATTCTGATAAGACATCATTCCTTATGTCACTCTCAAATGGGTCTTTAGCAGAAGCTCGGTAAATTATATATTTAATTACTTAAAAATTCAGCACTGGAAAGTGTATAAATACCTCAAAAATTATTTCGATTTCAAGCAAAAAAAAAACTCAATAATTTCACAGTATTAAAAATGTGCTAAATTCGTGTCCAGCTATAAACACACTTAAATGAAAACAACTGACTATGTTTCACAAACTAAATCAAAATACCTTCGTTGAACTAACGGAATATTTTCTGTGGTATAGATGTGAGCAATTGAGAGGAATTTTACAGTTAGTTGGAACGAAAAATAACGAGAAAATTTTAAAATAAGGTACTTAGTATAATGTGTGCTAAATAAGAAGGTATGTCCCAGACAGTCAGGAAATTCAGTTAAATTTGTCATCTATCATGAATGTGCATTTTTACTAAAATTGCAAAGTTGTACCCGCCATACATTTTCGAGCTTTGCTATTACACGGTTAAAATCATTATATGATGACTTTTGCAACGTTTATCCAATTTTCCACCAGCCGAACAGACAAATAAAACATTAAAAACAATTCCCTGTCATCATCCCATTTACGATAAGTCATCTACTCGAATACATACTCGTGACCATATAGTCGTACCGCTGTTATTTAGTTAACACAGCTCTACTACAGTTGATGACTCCGTCTATAGCTCATAAAATGTTTCGTCGCTCCTGCTGTGCGCTCAGTCAACCCGCGGAAGCCACAAACAATGCACGCCGGCACAGCCTAACTAAAAAGAGAAAATTATTTGTTCACCTACCTACCAACTGCTACTAGTATCCTTCAGGATTGTCGACCCACTAGCACGCTATCGCATGAATCTAGTTTGTGAAGCATACCTGCTCGTACCTTTGTTTTGCGTGCCCACTTCCCCACTTCGCCGCGCGAACAAATAAATAAATAAAGCCTTGCCCTCTTTTAACGTACGCCACCTAGTGGGAGACCTTGAATGTACTCCTTTACTCAAGTCACGATATGAATTTCTGCCTTAACCTGCCCGGTTACCACAATCGATTAGCGATACTGCTGCCAAAATAGAATAACCACAAAAGCTACACAACAAAAGTGAGGTTAAATGGTTCGTTCAAAAGCGTTTCGTGGCAAACTCGTGCAAAATGATTGTATTACTCGTATGTGGGACAATTAGATAAAAAAAACATAACAAAAAAGCGTTTTCCAGTCGGCGATGAACTGTTACACCTACACTCGAACGGTACTTATGGTCGGTCGGGTGCTTGTGCTAACTGCTTAATTAAATTTCCCACAACTCCCTCCGCTCGGGTGACATGTGTGAAAAATATTTCTGAGATGAAAAATACGGTCGTGAGAATTCCTTGAACAGTGACCACCAAGTGACATATGACATGTATTTGTACGAGTAACTGTGTATCTTTGCGTAATTTCATTTAATCAAACCGAAAGCAGAGACGACACGGACTACGTCTACGTCTTAACGGTGCGCGCCTCCTTGATCGGGTCTCCGCCATAATTGGATTTCTCGTAAGAAATTATTATTTATTACTACATACATACATATACACATGTACAGAAGTATGTGCATGCATGTCATCACAATTTACGGTTATTACTGTATTAATCTTTGGGGTCGGTTCTACATTTCTATCGTTGGTGTGCATGCACACCCCTATGACATGTTAAAACTAAAGTTACAGCGGTTCATTTAAGTGAATTGAATCAAAGAGAAAAAATGTATTTATTTAATCCGTATGCTACCGTATGGTGTTTGTTTGTATGCCGTTATTGTTGTTTTAAAAATCACAGCCGCTGATTGGTGTACATGCATGGAAGCCGGCCGGGTGTTGGCGCGCTGATTTCATTTTCATTATAAAGTGGATAATAAACAAACGTAAAGAGGAAGATTAAAATAAATTTCCGGTTTGTATGAGTAGTGTGCAATGGTTTAGAATGTTAAGTTCGATGAAAATTGGTATTTTCGAATGAAAGATGATATTTATGAAACTTTTGCATTTTTTTTTAATTCATTTGGCAAATTTAAAGAAGTCCGTCGTTGGGCGCCATACACAAGATGTTAGTTTAGGTGCTTGTAACACTGCAGCTTTTTATGCTTTCAGTTTTGTGGTTTTAAGTTTCTCGCACCCATGTGGAAATTGGGTGTTCATCGAATTTGGTAGGCGATCTGGTTCGATCTGTTGTTCCGTTCGCCCGACTAGTTTGTGGAATTAGGGTAAAGAGAGGGTGAAACAGTGTAACAGACAGTGGCAACTACTTCAGGATTGATTGTTCTGTCAAATTAAGGCTTTTATTGTTTGAAAATGAAGTGCAAAAAAAAAGCAGAAGGTGAGCTAAATTATAAATCTCTGCATGATAGCTGCAGAAGCATTGTATTTCTTTCGCCAAAAATCGAAGATTAAGCTTAGGTTAGTAGATAAGGTTGTAGAGCACATTAATGCTGGCGCTGGTGCATTGCACTTGGAAATCTGTTTGAAGGATCTAGAAGAAGATCAGTATTCCTACCGTGAAACCGTCTTCGAAGAATCAAATCAAATGTGTCTCTGTCAAAGTCTCCAAATAAGCATAACCGTCTTTTAATGAGGGCTGTCCCAATGCCTGATGGTCTCCAAGAAGTTATTGATAAGGGAGATGTAAGCTCAAAGGACGATTTCAAGGTCCGTGCACGTTATTTGACCGAGAAATACGACTACGGAAGGCCGTAAGATCTGGTGCTTCGGTCCCGACGGTACAGGTCCAAACTTCATCATGGATTGTACAAAATCTGTACAGCATCTTAATGATATTAAGGATTCCGTTGCAGCTGGTTTCCAATGGGCGACCAAGGAAGGTGTTTTGGCTGATGAAAATTTGCGTGGTGTCCGTTTCAATATTTATGATGTTACCTTGCATGCTGATGCAATCCATCGTGGTGGTGGCCAGATCATTCCAACTGCTCGTCGTGTCTTGTACGCAGCAGCTATAACAGCGTCGCCACGTCTTATGGAACCAGTATATTGGTGTGAAGTTCAGTGTCCAGAAGTCGCAGTCGCTGGAATTTACGGTATATCCAATCGTCGCCGTGGTCATGTTTTCGAAGTAAGTCAAGTGGTCGGCACCCCTATGTTTGTTAATAAAGCTTATTTGCCTATCAATGAATCTTTTGGTTTACTGCTGACTTGCACTCAAATACTGGTGGACAGGCCTTCCCGCAATGCGTGTTCGACCACTGGCAAGTACTTCCAGGAGACCCAATGGACACAGGCACTAAGCCATACCCAATTGTGCAGGATACACGTAAACGTAAAGGTCTAAAGGAGGGTCTTCCAGATCTTACCCAATATCTAGACGGTATAGGTTTTGAGGCTATTTCAAAATAAAATATTTTAAAGCGGTACCAAAAATAAAGGAGGGCCGTTTGCAGTAGGTGCATTTCACTCAGAGGCCATAAAGGTCCTTTGTGAATACCGTAGTTGTGCATGTTTAAACATGCCCTTAATAAAACCAGTTTGATGCAGGTACTACAGAAGTAATTTGTAAGGATGCGGTATCTTTTGGCCGTGTTTCTTATTGTACAGTGTCCGGTTATAGTACTGAAGGGGACATGGATTTGGCTTCTTCGTAGAGCTGCTGATTTTTTCTGGTTGACTACGGCTACAAGCTGTAAAAAATTTGGGTATTTTCTGGGATTAAACCCGAGCCGCATTGCGCAATAGTCCAACGCACTAACCGCAATGCCACGGTACCACTATGCTATGTAGATTGAGTGCTTATTTATTTATTTATTTATAGTCTATAAGTACAATTATTGGTATAATTTACTTTCTTAGAGCTAATGTTCCTAGTATAATATAGATATACATATATGTACATAAGTATAAATGCCTTCAATCATACACAATTCCGTTCATGATAATTTTTTTAAATATTTCTTTATGACAATTTAGATCAATTATATCGGCATATTTATTAAAGTAATAACAGGCTTTAGTGACTGGCTCATTACAGCCATAGTTTGTTGAGTGAAAAGGTATTGAAAAGAAGTAAAAAGCCCTCGGTCTTAAGGATCGAGCTGGTGAATAAACCTTAAACAAAGATGATAAGGGAGCACAATTGATTTGTCCAATTACAACATCTCTCGCAAATGAGACAAGAAAATAGATTCTTCTAGTTTGAAGAGGTTTGAGTGATATAAGATTGCATCGTGTTTCATAAGGTGGTAGAGGCAATGTCTAATTTAGCTTCCGAAGTGAATATATCGTAAACCTTTTCTGTATTCTTTCGATACGGTTCGAAGCATTTTTGTAAAATGGGGACCAGACTATGCAGCAATATTCAAGGATGGGACAAACGATGGTAACAAAAAGCGATTTCAGTGTGTACGGACATCGGAAATCCTTAGAATTCCTGAACAAAAAACCAAGCAAACTATTATCCCTAGAGATTACATAATCTATGTGCATCCTGAAATTTAGATTTGAATCGAATATGACGCCTAAGTCTTTATAGCTGTGCTTATGTGGTGGTTGCGATGAAAGAAAATCCAAATAAAGGGCAAACATGGTTCAAATACAGTTTGAGGTATTTATACAGCTCACTAGAGGAAAATGTTGTTGGAATAATATGATTGAAACACATTCAATCTCAACTGAGTTTAACAAGCAACTGTTTTATTATTCAGTAAGAAAAAGGCATTAACGTTGTACAGTTTTCAATTCATGTATATAATGCACATAACATAGATATAAGAGTATAAGAGTACAAATGTTTTTAGAGTAGTGTGTTGCGAGTTGCCAGCAGTGTACAAATTCAAATTAATTAACTTCAATAAATGTTCATATTCCTATACGAGCTGTTAAGGGCTGATTCTCGCGCCTGGCAAGCTCGTCGGCTCTCTCTTCTCCTTCTATGGTAGAATGTTCTAGAATCCAAAGAAGAGTGACTCTATCCTAGTTGCACAAGGGGCACCACCTACGATGAGGCGATTGCCGACTTTATGGCTTTAATTGAGACTGGGCTATTTATAACCATAGCGATATTTTATTTGGGTGTTGGGTCGTTTACTAAGAGCAACTAGCTACATTTTTTCGAGATTCCAGATACCGCATCGTCATGAACGTGTGCTAAAACCAATGAAAAAAACGTAGAAATGGTATTGTCGAGCTGATTCGTAACTATATTGTCGATAAAGAGAGTTTGAAGTCATATTACAATGATTTGAATTTGTAATTAAGGAAATTAACAAGGGTCTACCCAAAGATATAAACACAACTTCGATATACACAACTTCGAAGTTGTGTATTCTTCTTCTCATCTTCAATGATGATGTTAATTCAGCCTAACGTTGATTATTTTTCATGACATTTTCGGTCTTGCCGATATTCTGCTCCCCAATTCGTCGTCAACGTACCCCTCTTCATGCTTGACATACTGATTGCTCAACTACTTGTATAGGGTCATCCAACAAGAGGTGTCAATTCCTATGTCAACCGAACCTTAAAACCATGTTGGCCGTGCAAAGTGGTTGCGGATAGGCTCCATTCCTGTTATCGCCACGAAATGGACAGAACTGGGTTTTCAGTCAGACTCTCAGCTGCCCTTGCCGGAAGAACACGAGTTGGAGTCTTCACATCACTAACCTGTTTGAGAATTGATCGATTAAATTGACTATAGCTGTACGAGAAGGCACTTCATGATGACCAAAAGCAGCCAACTTTTCCGCGATATTTTCACCGTTTTTGCAATGAATTTTCTGTATTTCAACACGTTGTGCAAAAAAATAGCAGTGCTCTTTCTTCACCAGCTTACTTGATCAAAAAAGTAAAAAAAAAATACTGAATTTAAATAAATTAGTATGAGGTATTTTTAAGGATATACTAGTCCTTAGTGGCATGGCCTTTATTAATTTCTACAGCTGCGCAAAACCGTTTTACAGAGTCTAAAAGATGCTGGCACCTTTCGGGTGATATTGATCCCCAAGACTACTAAACTACCCCACACAACTCGTTAATTTTTGGTTTTTTGTGCAGTACATTATCTCTTTTATATAAGGCCTATAGATTTTTAATAGAATGGAGATCGGGATATTGAGCAGGTCACTCCATGAACTCAATCATATTATCCTAAAACCATTGTTTAGCTGTTCAGCTGGTGCTTTTCGGGTCGTTGTCCTGCTGGAAAACCGGTTTTTGTAGCATTTCGTGCTCGGCATATGACAGCATGATGTTCTGCAATATATCAGCGTATGAGTGGTGGTCCATTACACTTTTATACCAATATATTGGATCAATACCATACTATGAAAAGCATCCCCAAATCATGGTACTAGATCCACTGAGTTTTTTAGTTTTTATTGTGAATCTTGGATCATATTTTGTATTGGGTGGATGCCTGACATACAGCCGAGATACTTTTCAGCCATACAGAAAGGTTTTAGTCTCATCAGTACACATTATATTCCTCCACTTCTCAGGAGGCACGACAAATGCTTTTTCGCCAACCTCTTGAGAAGTGCGACTTGTCGTGGACTTCAAACACTGAGATTGTGTTCCCTCAGCCGTCTTCCAAACGTGTGAATACCACATGTCAAGTAAAACAAATCAACCATCTGGGTAACTGCTGCCGAAAGATGTGTCCTAGAGTACCTTACAACACGTATATATAAAAACAAAAAAAATATTATTTTCAAAGTAGCACTGCTATTATTTTGCTCGATACTGTAGATATAAGAACAAGTGAATTTTAATATTTCAATACAAATTCAATTCTTTTGGAGTTGTTCCCAGGACCCAGGCAACCGATTCAATGTCCCACTCCCGCTACCACAAATCCCCTTTGTAAACTCATCCTTTATAACCTTTTCGAAATAATATTTCTTCCATTCATCATCGTTACACTTCCAAGTAGGCAAACAAAAACAATAAAGTGTCCAATCATTCTGTCACACAAAGGTAAACCATTTGTTTGCATTCCCCATCCACACAAGCACACACCCTCCCATCATCCATCTCACATCTCAGTCGTCCTGGAATACATTAAAAGACAGATTCACGCATCACCTTTTGCGTAATTCATCTGCGAAACAATGGCATCGATCCGTGAACGTATCTCAGGATGGGAACACTAATTATCATATAAATTAGTATCACCTTCATTTAGGGATCAGGGAGTCTAAGAAATGTCGACTCCAAATAGCTGCAAAATAAACCCCTTTCAACACCCATTTTTGAATTCAAAAATTTTGTTCTGCTCGTTTGAAATAATGTTGAAAAGCGGATCGTACACTTATTATGTACAATTTGATGGGCTGGAGCTTACACAAAACTACCCTACGGTGTGAGTGATATTCATAAGCTAGCACACCGCAGAAATTTCATGCTGCAACTACAGTGCATTTATTAGAACTACCGCAATGGAGGAAGGTGCCCTCTTTAATTGGGCTGAAATGTACCCTATACCTTTTACATTGGCTGAAGTGAAATGAGAATGTACTTGATTTTCTGTTGTAATATTGTTAAAAGGGTTAATTGCAAAACAGCACACGGTAATATATGGTAAGTATCCATACACTGCCGTCCATAAGTTTTCGGACAGTACATTCTGTCAGAGAAATTCATATAAACCTTTAATTACCAAATTAAGTGAACCTTATAAATAAAAAGACTGGAGTAATAAAATAGAGATAGTCGAACAATCCACTTCGTACTTGCACCACTTTGACCGTCAATCTAGGCATTCTGTCGGGCAACTTCTTGATAGTTTCCAATGTTATTGATCTCCATACTATATACTTGAAGGGATGGTGTTTCGATGGTGGACCTTGTTTTCGAACCTCTCTATCAAGATCGTCCCAAAGCAGCTCTATTGGGTTGAGGTCGGATGATTGGGTAAGCCATTTCAAGTCTTTCAGTGTATCTTCTTATTCTTCTTGATTCACGTATCCTCGGCAAAGTTTGGTGGAATGTTTTGAATCATTATCTTGCATTAATGTGAATCTAGGGCCTATTAATCACAAACCCGATGATAATGTGTATTCTTCTAATATTTGTGTCCGTACTTCTTCTTTTTCATCATTCCAACGATACGGATAAGGTTCTCAATACCAGCGGAAGAGAAACATCCCCAGACTATTATTGAACCACCTCCATGCTTGACTGTTGGGACCCAACATCTTGGGAGCATATTTCCTTAGTAGACTGCCGCGTCGGACGGATACTTCTCCTTTTTGTCAAAAAATGTCCGTCCATTAGACTCTCGACCAGTCGCGTCGATTGATATTTAATCCTGGTGCTCTTTTCCCCAATGCAGTCGCTTGACTTTGTTTTGAAGTCGTAACAAAGGTTTCTGTACTGCTACTTGACCGTGATTAGGTTCGGTTAGGTAAAGAGGGGTTGAGGCTGAGCCATCCCAAAACACTAGGCACCAAAGTGGGCCCATCGCGATCCCCTAAGAATCCATCCAATGATGGCACCTAAACCGCCACAATTTCCTCAAAGCATTTTATTACCCTGCAAAATTTTACTACCAGGTTACTAAAGAAGTAGGAGCCTAAAATATTCCTGCGACTACGTGCTATGCCCTGACATTCACACAGAATATGTTCGATATCCTCTGCTACACCTAGCTCATTACAGTATCTGCAACTATCCGTGTCTGTGATAATATTCCTATAACTATACCTGCCCTGCTAAGTCTAAGGGTTTCGCTGGTCCTATTACGGTCGAGCGCTGGCCAAAGTGCCTTGGAAACCCTGTGCCCAAGAATGTAAGACGATCTATGATCAGCCCTTCTTGTAATCATGTCTTTTAACTTTGATTTAATGCAGTAAGATTGTCTCGCTACTTCCACCGCATCGGGTAGTAGCAGTTCCCCCCCCCCCCCCCCTTCCTTGCCTTCTATTCCGAAGTGACCAGGCACCCTGAGCATTGTGCGGCAGCTTCTGACCAGGCCCGGTATAATAGTGCAGACTCTAGCGCCTTAAGCGCTGCCTGGCTGTCGATGTAAATAAATATCAATATCCTTCCTGAATATTCGTTTCATGCTCAGAAGCTCTGCAGCTCTAAGTACGGCTAGAACTTCTTCTTGAAAAACGCTGCAGGTATCCGGGAGTCTTAGGGACACCTTTAGATCTGGTTCCACATAGTAGATACCAGACCCTGTGCCGCTTGCAGTTTTCGACCCGTCCGTGAAGACTGCAGTGTCTATATGCCGAGTTACTGTGTTGTTTGTCCACTCTTCAGGCACAGGGTACAAAGTTGTGTACGGTGTGTGTTGAAATCAAAAGGCCTGCGGTAGCTAAATGCCTTTTTATCATTGTAACTGGTATTTGCTTTCAGTGTGAACGGTTGAACTCTGCGCAGATTTCTGGAGCTGTCGATCCCTCTTGCTTATTAATTTTAAAGTCTGGCCCTCCTGTTTCGGGTCTTATTTGGGCCTCCCGCTTCTCCTCCGAGTTTTAAGAGCCGATGATTCCTTAAAGTGTCTATTGTGTCTAATATCGACACTAACCGGATGTTAAAGAATTTGGTTCCTTTAACTACTCTACACAGATCAATAAACATTTAGTTGTGGAAAAAAGGGCTTGTCTGCAAACTTATGGACGGCAGTGTATTTGAATGCCCGTATGACCACTTGAAAATTGCGTTTGGAGAGTCTAATTTTCTTGCACTCGAAGAAGAGTTTCGCTGCAGTTATATGGAAACAGTAATAAATTAAACCCTCCTATAGTAAGGTGAATTTGATATTTAGTTTGAAGGAGATTAGATGGTTGGATGATTTAGCGGTAATTTTAAAGCACCAATTCTGAGAAACGTTGTGTACGAGAAATATTTTCGGGCGTAATAATTTGAAATTTTGAAATTTGAATAGGAACCGCTTAAGGGTTCGTGGGAAGATTTCAAGCAGCAATAAAGCTTGAATATCCATTATTTCGAGGAAATGTTTATGAGTGTTTTATGCACTAATTGGCAGTGTCTGGAAAATTGTAGAAAATTACTCATGCTTTCATTTGGAAACAAAAGAAGGTAATAATAATGAGATTAAAGTTCGAATTGTAGCTTGAAAGTTCTACGGAACAAGGGAGTGTTGTGGATTATATCACTTAAGGATGACACGTAATTTGATATTCTTAATAAACATACATACCTCCCAATCGTACGGTAAATTTACCAAATAAATAATGGAATCTTATATCCAAGATCGTAAGCTCAATAAGAAAATATTACAAAGCGCTTCGCCTAGTAAATGTGCGGTGTTATTGATAAGTTTTGCACTCAATTCATCCATTAACCAGATGCTGTATCTAAGATACCTACTTCGGGAGTTGTTGCCGAAAATGTGTGGAAAAAGTTAAAAATATGAAAAAATTACGGTTTGTAGATGTTTAGCTAAATAATAATGAACGAAAACTGTAGCGAATATCAGGTTGCGCACAACACCCACGGCGGCACTGGATACTTTTCTGCATCTTATGCCACTCGATCTGCAAACAATGCACCTGACAAGCAAGAGTGCTATTAGACTCACTAACCTAAGCAACTTCAGATGTGGAAGCGCTATTTTGAGGGAACTTAAAATTAGCAATCTCGATTACCTCGGATGACATCTTTCCAGTTCTGGACTTCGCTACGGGAGTCATTATGTATCTATCACCCCTGTGATCAATTCCGACCGGTTTGATACCGAACGGAATTAAAAGCGATGAGTTCGAAATTAACGCATTTTTTCAAATGCATCCCTTGTAATTCCGTTCGTTTTCAATCCGGACGGAATTGATCACAGTGGTGTATGTACTTTTTCGTTAATATCATAAGAAAAAGAAAAGAATGCTGAACACTTTGAGCGCGACTTGCACTTGGTCAGTTTTATATTATTTGGAATCTCACGGCATTGTACACTGATCACGAGTAAACATGCATGTATCACTCAGTGATGGTACACGTAGGGAAAATTCCCTACACGTAGGGATTTTCGATGTGAAAATGACCCCGTAGGGAAAAAAGGACAGATTTTTATTTTTTAAGAATTTTGGCGTGAAGCGTACGGATTTTTTATTTCGTAAACTATTTTTTTCGAAAACTGCAACCACACCCTAATTAACATGTGTTCTCGCCTTTACATAATGTCTCCAAACCTCACAATTCGATTTCTTACTGAACCTGAACTTCGCTGACAGTTCTGTCACTAAGTTTTTCTCTTTCATGCGTGCAGTGAACACCAATGGTGCAGTGTAGTGTAAGTATCAGGCAAACAATATAACGGTAATAGGGTACTTTATATGTTTTGGTTTAATTTGTCGCCATTTTCAATTCGTCTTATTGCTTCTGCTCGTGTTCGTGTTTAATTGTTTTAAAAAATAAATTATAAAATATATTTCGAAACATTTAAGGTACGTTACGTTTATTTATTCTTTTTGAGGAATATAATATGATAATAACTATACTATCTGTGGTAATAGCTTTGTGTTGTCTTATAGAATCTATTCTTCATTGTTCACGACGAAAACCAGCCAACATGAGTTCGTCGGAAAAATCATTTTCCTCTGGTGGAAGCAGGAATCCAAAAAAAATCAAGCAAAAGAAGACCTGAAAAATATCGGAAACAAAAATTTAACGATGATTGGCTCGAAGATGAGAGCTTCAAGGGCTGGTTGTCCAAATTAAATGGCGATTTATATAAACGCAAATGCGAAGCATGCGACAACATCTTATTTTGTGGAAAATCTGACCTTTTTAAACATGCAACAACAAAGCTACACAAAAAATGTTGCATCCATTAAAAATTCAAAAAAACAAAAATCCAATAAAAACAAGAAACATGTTATTTTATCAAATATTGGTAAAAACATTATTTGGAGAGTGCGTAGGGAAAATTATCTTCCGGTAGGGATTTTTTTTTTGTGAAGTAGGGGATTACCATCACTGGTATCACTAGCTAAGCTAGCATACCGCGCAGAGGTCATGGGTTCGATTTCCATCCATGGCTTGGTCACGGGAAGAAAACGGGAAGTGAACCAATATAGCGATATGTTTCGGCTATCTTTCGAACACATATAATAATAGTTAAATAACAACCATTTGTGGTGTTAATGTCTTATTTTCGAATCTTTGAGATAAGACAAATGGTGAATGTACCTATAGATAAATGTTACTTTTATTTTTTTTTATTGTATTGACTCGTACATATGTACATGTAAAACGATTTTAGACCATGAAGAAGCTAAGTGTGTTGCCCATGCCCACACCAGCTGCTCTAGGCAAATAAAAATATGTCTCCTTCCAATAGAAGTTTTTTATCCCACTGACTAAAATGTCATCTAAATGTTTATTTGTATTCATGAATTGTATCGCCGCACTGTGAGTGATGAATACTATATATATTTTGTTGTTTTTTTGCTTATAATTATTTCATTTAACCCATAACGCACTTCTTGAAGTGCATGAATGACATAATGTGCACTTGCTTCGGTACCGAAAATTGCGAAAGCGCAAAGATACAAAATGCAAATATTGTAAATTTTATAGCTGCGTTACGTACGTGTGTGACATTACAAAATACAACAGATTTTTTATTGCACTCGTAACAGATTTTATTAAGATGACGAATAAGTTTATAGTTGTGAGCTTAAAAGTTTACGGGTTTATCCGTCAGGCTTCTTTCACATTTAGCTGAACGCGCTATTTTAGAACTTGTTTGCATTCGCGTAGCTACCGCTGCTTTCTAAAACACTAAATTGGTGTTGAAAAATATATCTTCAGAGTCCAACAGAAATCTTCTTTATTAATTTACGAACAGCCTCGGATCTGCAAAATATTCTCGAGTACAGAGAAATAGTGTTTAGTTTTGCAATTTTATTTATGCCGCTATAAACGCCTCCACTGGTACTCGTGCATATGACCCACAAAAGTGCTCTTGAATTAATAGTCCTGCCTGGAATATTTGAAGCGATATTCAGCTCTTAATCTTGATTTAATGAAAAAAAAATAAAATAAACAAAAATAAAAATAAAAATTTTTGATTTAATGATTAATTCATAAGAATTTACAGTTATTTTACAGTTACTTCTCTCACAATTTTTTACACTCGTTTATACTTAGATCGTGGTGCATTGCATTTGCGTATGTAATTTTTGTTTTTTAAATGAATTAAATACAGTAGAACCTTGATTATCCGGTACAATGACAGGCAAAGGCTTGCATGGAAAATACATACTCGGCGTGGATAATCGAGTTACAATCAGAGGATTTTACACGGATTAGCGAGATGTCTGGTACGCATTAGCGAGAAACACGGATTATCGGAACACGGGTAATCGAGGTTATACTGTATACATATTATTTTTCTTTTCTTTTACGACGAACAACATTCTTTTATTTTTAACACTCTGGTTTTCACGTTCAATTCTAATTCAAGGCTCAACTTTTTTGTGACTCAGTTATTGCAATAACCTCAATTAACGCAACTGCTCTAATTTTCATCGGTTGCTTTTACCGAGGGCGAACTGTAATATGTTACTGCGTCTTACAAATATTGGCAATAAGTAGTACAGAGCTATCCAACTGGTGCGCACCGGAATGCTTAGTAGAAAAACACGTTATTTTTTTATAGTTTGGCATCAATTACGGATTCCTCTTACTAACCCAAATGTGGAGGTTTTGCTTCTAGCCATCGCATTGACGTGAGAATGTGCCTCAGTTTTTAATTTTCACCTTTCTCTGCAAAAGTAATTAAATGCTTAATATGGTTCGGAACTTTGCTACAAGGATGTCGTCTGAACTATTAACTGAAAATCGCTTGGGCTATAGCATTCGATTGCGATTTTTAAAGTTCTGGCCATGTTTCGGGCTTAGGTAGATAGGTACATAGAAGTGGTGGTTTCGATGGAATGAGAACTCAAACAGCGCAAAGAAGCGGTTTTATGATAACACAACCTCAGCTGACATGTATTTTCGGATGAAGTTGGCGATATTTATATCCACCCTATGGAGTTTAAGAAGAGAATCAGTTCTCCAATCCTCTTCTTGGATAGGTACTCTTTAAGGTCGTCGAAGAAAGGTTTGCCCAGTATGCGTAGCCTGACTAGAGCCGGATATTTGCAAAGAAAATGAACTAGCGACCCTTCTTCATTTTCATTATTACATCGCTCGGCAGAAATTGTTGTGAGGGATTGCTAGTTTGGCTGCATGGCTCCCTACTAGCTTGTGCCCTGTACTAACTGCAGCTCATTTGTTTTTGACCCATTATAATAAGACCATATCTTTCTGGATATGATACAGTTAGTTAGGCTCAGATTGCTCCACCTGAGACCAGCTAGTTTTAAGAAGAGTGCCCTTAACAGCACCTATAGGAATATGAATGTTTTCCGCTGGTGAGCTGTTAAGGGCTGGTTCTGGCCTGGCTAGTTCGCCGGCTCTCTCGATCCCTCCTATTGCACAATGTCCGGAGAAGTGACTCTAGCCTGGTTACAGAAGCGATTCAGTTTTTCTTGGCATCGATCTACCACTTTCGATGAGGGGATTGTCCCTCATGCTCCTCAAAGCCTTAATTGCGGCTTGGTTATCTATACAAATAGCGATGTTATATATGGGCGTTAGGTTAGGTTGCAATAAGCCTCGACGATCGCCAGTAGCTCCGCCTGGAAGACACTAGCGAAATTCGAAAAGAAATTAGGCCGGCAGCAGACTTTGTAAAAAATTATACAAGAACCATTCAATTAGCTAATATTATCTTTTTAATAATAAAATAAAATGTTTCAATCGTTTTCTAATAACAATTCAAGTAGCGAACGTGCAGGCCAATGAGATTCTCGTGTTCTGGTTGATGCCGTATCCTAGTTGATCCAAAACAGTTTCAAATTAGAGCTTCATTGTCCTTCATTCCTTTTAAACTTTTGACATTCCATTAAAAGTGTACTCATCTCTTTTGTGCAACAACAAAAAAAACATCAATTGTAATGTACGACTAGGTATTAAATGCTGGAATTACACCTGATTCTGGGAGACAGTATAGCAGTTCCACACACAAAGAACGTTTCCGAAATTCACGTACACGCGCACCACCTACTCTAAAAGTGGATGCTGCCTTCCAGTTGGTATTTTTAATGGGTTTTGTTCTTCGCACATCATATCCAGATGCGAGAGTCTTTGGTAAATCCAACCCCGCAACCCACCCACGATGGCCCCGGACAAACAGCTTGGGAAATGTGTCAAAACAGCTTCATTAATTCTTCCAGTCTTTCAGTTTTCATGTCATTATCATCATTGTCTTCTGGTTTAATTCCATTGTCCTTAAACTTAATCCTTGTTTACTGTGTCCTCTGCCACATGGAAGTACGTTCAAAACGACTACCATAACGATGACCATTGGATCTATTAAACTGGTAATGGTTTTGAGGATTATGGTTTACGCCTAAAACTACCGGCGTTGTTTAAGAAACAATTTTCTATCGTTTACATTGCAGAAACGTGAGGAGACACAGGACTTCTCATCCTGTTCATGATGAAAGATTATGAAACATATGAGGGAAGTGCAGTACCAGTACACTCACGTTAGCCACTGGCTATTTGTGGGTACATATACATACTTGAAATCGATTTAGAAGGTGACACATTCTTGTCCTTGTAGATAATCATTTTTACATTGTTCCTTGATGTAGACAATGGAGAGAGATGTACTTCTTCTTTCAACTAAATTGATTGGTTCCAAAGTCGACCTTAACTTCATTAGTCATTGCTTATTTATTTATTTGCTTATTACAAGCATTCTTAATACTAAAAACTTAAACAATCTAAAACTTAAACCTAAATTAAGAATTTAAGGCTAAACTTAATATTCTAGGAATATACCGCTGTTGTACCGCTTCAATTCGTAGAGAGTGAATCGGTCTTACGAAGGTAAAATAAAGCGATCTCGTGACAAAAGGATTAGAAAATTCTTTGGACCAGCGTTTAACAAAGCCAAGCGTAGAGTTGGCTCTGTTAGTTATGTTATCTATATGGGAGCGAAAATTGAGTTCTCTGTCGCAGATAACACCCAGATCACGCAAAGAAGTGACAGAGGGGACGAGTTCATTACATATATAGTAAGTCCTAGAAGGGGGTGGGAGACGTTTACGGGAGTAGGTTATAGCTTGACACTTGCTGATATTAAGCTCCAAAAAGTTGTGTTTGCACCAAGTTGAAAACCTGTTGAGGTCATCTTGGAGTGGGTGAGAGTCAGCGGGTGATTTGATTTGATGAAGTTGTACCACAAGAAATGTTCGATTTAGTAGTAAACATTTAAAAGCTAAGCATTATTTTTTATACATTTATCTTTAATCAAAATATAACGCGTTGGCATCTACAATGCTCTACAGACGTCAAACGTCAAGTTTAAATTTTTTTAAGAATTTCTGAATGATATCTTCCAAGGATTTTATGACCTTTTGCATGGTATCGGTAAACTTTCTAGTGGCTGAATGACTTCAGGGTGACTGAAACATCAGGACAGTACCGTGGGTAAGGAAGAATTTCAAAACTCAAATATAAGAGTTTTTGTACTCTTACCCGTGAGGTGGCTCAGCATTGCCATGTAATAGTATCGTGCCATGTCACTACATGCACTATACTTATCTCGATTTCCTAAGAAAATTTGATAAATTTGATAAATGATTCCCTTCTTACTTACTTAGTTGGCGCTACAGCTCGAGGTGAACCTGGGCCTGCTTCTCGCAACCATTTGTGTGTGCGTGCTATATTTATGCACGAATGGAAGGGACCTACAGTTTTTTGCCGACTCCGAACGGCGAGTTGAGAAGCTCAATCGTGACAAATGATACTCTTTGATGCTTGTCAGACATTCGAAAGAGGTGGGCACTGTGAAAAACTTTTAGGTGTTTGCGGCGGGATTCGAACCCAAGACCGCTGGCTCAGTAGTCCGACGCACTAACCACTTGCGCTACGGTGCCCTTGATGATTCCCTTCAGGCGGTCTTTTAATAGGGGATTCCCCGGATTCACAAAATCATTTTCATCAGAAAAATAAAGGCAATACTTTTGCCTTTTTGAATATTACATTAAGGTTTATGCGCAATATAAATAGAGCGTTAGTGACAGAAAATTTGATCTATTTCTGTGTTTTGTTAGTAATTTAACAAAATGCTGAACCGATTTTGAATAAACTTCACAGAAACACTTTCGGGCCAATACCGAGCTCAATTGGTTTGGCTGTTTCAGAGTCCATAGCATACTTACAATACATACAAATATATACTATATCCAGCGTCCCCAGCGAGCGGTATTTCCGCCTTTGTCCTTTCCCAGGTCCCAGACCATCTCTGTACAAAATTTCATTATGATTGGTTCAGCGGTTTAGGCGTGAAAAGATAATCGACAGACCGACAGACAGACAGAAAGAAAGACAGACTTACTTTCGCATTAATAATATCAGTGTGATTATCTTTTATGTAAATTTGTAAAGATAAGGGAAACTTCAATTCTCGGTTAGTTGCTTCTGCGAAAATGTACAATTTTCAAAGCAGCATTTATCCGAGGAACTTGATTACGAAAGTCCCGCTTAAGTGCACCGTTGATGCAATAAGGAAAACCCAGCTTTATTGTTAATGTGTTTATATGCACACAAAAAAACGATGTCAATATAACACCATATTTATTTGGATCGTTGAATTGAAGTCATTTTTTTTTTCTTTAGTTGCAAACTATTTTGTTTTCTTCAAAACTATGTTTCAAGAAACTATTGCTTCATTCTTCCTCATTAAACTGTAATCGCCCCGACCACTTTAGGTCAAGTCTTCGACTTTTCAAGAATGGTTCCATATTTGGAACACAATTTATTTATATTGCATTACATAATGCAGTTGAGGTTGAATAATATAATAAATGCAATGTTATACTCACACATCTTGATATTCTACAATCTTCTGCAGTGAAAGAGTTGTTCAATTTGGCGCACTTTAAACATACATAATGCACTACACTACACTCGCGGTAGAGTGAACATCGGTTGAGTGAAAAATCCAATAGAGTGAACACACAACTACTCCACGGAGTGAAGAAGTAAACCTCTTTAAAGTGAACATGTATTTTTAACACAGTTAAACACGAATAAACGAGCTTCAAAGATACACACTCTTTCAAGCAAATTTACCGTTTGTTTTATGTACTTTGTATCTGTTATCGTTCTACGTTTTGAACTCTGGGTTGATTAAATATTCTGTTGCAATTTCATTCATTCATTTGATTGGCTTTCGTTTGATTGGCTTCACAGTATAGGAAGTGAAATTTGTTGTTAAAAATGAGTCGTAAGTATTTATTTAACTCCAGTAGAAAAAACTAAAGTTTTAAAGGAGTTGTCTGAGGGTAAGATAAAGTTCTTGCAATGGTTCATCCGAATTTTACAAAAAATAAAATTAAAATTCAAGATGTCCAATGGAATCGCTAAATCGACTGTATGAGCTATTAACAAAAAGAAGAAGACTCCCAACTGCCAACTAGTTACTGACACTGACCGCCCGACATGTTCGGTTTCTTCAACAGATGTAATGAAGTAGACTACAAAGATATTTTGGTTATCAAACAAAGAAATTTAAAATTAAGAAAAAGACAAAATACATTGAGTTATCACTTTTCAAGAATATAAAATATTTTTCCTTTTATGTACCTACCTATATACGTACAAATCTTAAAGAATTCAAAAAAATGTTTTGATTTTTGTTTTTACGAACATTGAGTTAAGTTTATTGTTCATTCATGATTTATTATAAATTAAAAGTTGTCCATAAGTCTTGCTTTTTTTGCATCTTTAGACAAAAAATAAAAAAATAAAAAATTACAGCTGGCACTTGTTGACTACCTGTACTGTATACTATAGAATGCCTTAAAATTTGCATGTTTGGTAATGTAAACAATCTTGCTCGTATGAACACTGAACAAGCCTGGTTTTTATAAGTCCACTCTAACGCGAATGTACGGAAAATGTTAATGTCCGTTTCTTATCGAATCTACATATTGCTTGTTCAGTTTTCCGATGAATTAAACAGGGAATGCAATTAAGCGAGTGTCAATTATCCGGCGATTCATCTAATTTTTCAGGTAATTGTAATAATTTGAAACTTAATGGACCCGAGAAGAATAGTTCAAATAACGGAGAGTTCAAAATATGTAATAGGATTCAAATACTCGAGAGGGAGGGAGGAGAAAATTCAAACAGACGATGGCTTAATAGAAAGTATATACATATGTATGAACATCAGTACATTCATCTTTATGTTAATAATGTATACAAAAACACATTATGTACATATGTGCATAGGTATATACCTATGTATATTATATATACACATGGTATGTGATGTCCTTATCTTTTACAGATGCCTTCGAGTTGTATGCCATCTTAAGTAACCTTTTATCTCCAGCTGATGGCTTTGATTGGTGCCTCAAATCGTTGCATTGCACCATTTTCAATATTTTGAAAACCGTTGATTATTGCCTTAGGAATCCGATGATTTCCCGGTTAGATTTGCCATTATTATTAAACTTTTCAATGGCATTGTATCCTTACTTGGTCGAAATTTTGTGTCATATTTTAATATAAAATCATTTCTAATTTCACTCGAAAATGTACACCAAATTGCATTACTGTCATCTTGCGTTGAACTGAATCTCTTTTTAAAAATGAATACTTTTATAGAAGCAAAATCTTGGTCGAAAGTGCTCGCATTTAAACGGACTTCAACCGACCAATTTAATTCGGATTTATATCATTTTCTGCCATCAAAACGATAAGGCAAACAAATACGGTTTACGGATTGCCTACCTAGAGTTGCATGCATTCCCATTTCAAAGCATGGATTACTTTCGATTTGAATAAACACAAACAGGCGACCGGCCGACCGCCAATTCAATCCTCAGGATTCGTAGCTACCCTGGACTCTCGTGTGCAGTGCAGTCGGTAGTTATGTAAAATCAGATCTAAAATTTGATAGATATTTATAGCCGGCTGTGTGTACGGGCGATTTATGTTATGGAGAAGCGATTTGGACATCAATAATGGGCACAAAAGGCCCACTTACCCCCGCCCCAGCTCCAGTCTACGCAGAGAAAGCAGACCTTGAGCGTGCACCTATTTCATCCGGTTATTTATAAACGCAACCGAAGCGGCAAATTACTATTCATCGAGTGCTTTATACTCCGGCTTTGATTTCAAATAATTCAGTTTATACGACAGATTGAGTTTTTGAATTGAGCGCTCTGCTCCGAAAAGGAGGAACATTCATAATTTGTATCTTCTACTGCATCATAGACAAATTGGATAGTCCTGACTCCTGATCAAATGCATTTGCCTCTGTTTTGTGTGTATTTGCGAGAGAGAGGGCGAGATGTGTGATTATGATGAGCAAATTAGATTTGGGTTAGTATATTTGATTCTTGTCGGTATAGGCAATATTGCCAGGTAATTGAAAAATACTCCACTCACTCTCCCTCACACTCTGGCACGTGTTGTCACTCGATGGAGTTCCACAAGGTATACGAAAGTCCTCAGCTCTTTTTCTTTTCTTTTTTAAGTGGCGCTACAGTTCGATTCGAAGTGAACCAATGCCTGCTTCTCTCAGCCATTTGTGTGTGCGTGTTATATTTTTGCACGAATGGAAGGGACCTACCGACTCCAAACGCGGTGAGTTGAGAAACTCGTAACGACAAATTATACTGTTTGTATGCTTGTCAGGTGGTCGCCGTGGCCGTGGTGGTTAGTGCGTTGGACTACTACGCAATGCTGCTCGGGTTCAACTCCTGACCGGGTCTAAGACCTAAAAGAGTTTTTTCACGGTGCCACCTCTTTCGGATGTCTGACAAGCATCAAAGAGTATCATTTGTCACGATTGAGCTTCTCAACTCGCCGTTCGGAGTCGGCAAAAAACTGTAGGTCCCTTCCATTCGTGCAAAAATATAACACGCACACACAAATGGTTGCGAGAAGCAGGCCCAAGTTCACCTCGAGCTGTAGCGCCAACTGAGTAAGTAAAAATGGTTGTCAGACACACGAAAGAGGTGGCACCGTGAAAAAACTTTTAGGTGTTCGCTGGGATTGAGCCCGGGGCGGCATGCGTAGAAGTCCAAAGCACTAACCAATACGCCACGGAGCTCAAGTCATCAGCCCAGTTTCAACCTTTTGAGACTTAGCCTTTAATCTCGAAATCATTTGACAGCATTTCTTTGAAAAAATTGATAAGGAGACACTTAGACAATTTCAGTAACTGGAGATGACTGAATCTTAAACGAATTTGTATAATATCTTCCAGGCAGAATAACTTCCACTTAAAAAGGCTGCTAACTATAATAGCGACTTCCCTTTGCCAGAGAATGTCATTCTGGTGGATAGCCAACCGGCTCTGAAATCATATGGATCAAACGCAATGAAATCAAAGGTAGTTCAAAAATGTCGCAATGCACCCCGAATGCTATAAGCCACTACAAAGTAAGACTGTACTGGGTACCCGGGCATAGTAATATACTCATTGAAGGAAACTGGAATACAGACGAACAAAGTAGAATAGGACCTCTATAATTTCTTTGGGAGTCTTGCATGTTTGGATTTGACTCCACATTTATGAGTCGGGTTTTGCAAGACAGCCTATAAGCAGTTTTTAATGCATGTACCGTCATACCTATAGTATTTATTGTAAAATTTTCCAGATCTTCCGCCCCTACTCTTGCAAGTTTAACCGCTATCTCATTCCCCGGTATGTTGTTGTGGCCAGGTACTCAGAGCAGGCTAACAGTGCAGGATCTTGCAAGGGAATTGAGTTTTTCTTTGCATTCCTTCACTAATTTAGAATTGGTTTGTAGGTTTGCAAGTGCTTTAAGTGTGGCTTGACGTCCGAGGAGATGTGAACGCAAGTATCTCTGGTGTTGGCTTTAACGAGTTCGTATACGCCCCTGAGAATTGCAAAAATGTCCGCCTGAAAAACATAGTCACCAAGGGTTCTAAATGAATGGATATATTTATCGAAGGATCTAGATCTAGACAGTGTACACCAGCTTCCGATTCTCCGTTAATGTGTGATCCGCCCGTGTGTATTACTATGACTCCTACTCCGGCAATCACTGTGCCATGTTGCGTTTTCTCGCGGCTAGGGAATTCGACAGCAAAGTCGGTTGTGAAAATCAGAGTATATCTAATAATGAGTAGGGACACTCTCCACGTGTTTCTTATCAGTTCCATTTTCAGTCACACAAACACGGAGAAATAGACGGTAATAAGAAGTGTTGTCGTGAAAGAGAGATAGAAGAGAAGCAAAATCATACTACAGTAAAACCTCTCCAATTGGGACACTGATGGGACCGACTCTTTCCTGTCCCGATTAGGAGGTGTCCCAATTATAGAAGTTTGTATAAAAAATATAGAAAAACACAACTACTTATGAAAAAACTGCTATTTTCAATTAAAACAAGTATGGAACGCCCTATCTCGTTTACAAAATCATACCTTATTGAAATAAAACGACATTTATTTGCTTGATATCCTGCTTCGATTTAATAATTCGCTGGACCTGACTTTAGCTGATACTAAACTTTTCTGCGAGTGTGAAGTTTTTGTTCCTCGTGCAATTTAACGATCTTCACTTTATCGGCTTCTTTATACTGTTTACTCATCCTGGAAAGACAATCAAGCCAACTAATAAACCCCAAACAATCACTGAAAATCACGAAAAAATTTAAAAAATGTATTGTATCCACACAAAAACAACTGCAACTGCACGGTACCAATATCTTATATTCAATGAAAATAAATAAAACGTTGCTCTGTTGTTTTTTTGCTCCGATATAGTCACTTTTCTGTAAAAATATAACGATTTAAGAATTTGTAGAATGAGATGCAGCTGCGAACATTTAGTGGAATTTTACTGTCCCGATTAGAGAAGTCACAATTGCTTTTTTTCTGGTCTAGTGTCCCAATTGAGAGGTTCAACTCGAATTGTACCGATTAGAGAAGTCATATTTCCTGACTTTTATAATGAAATGTACCAATTCGGAGGTTTGGCTCAATTATGGAGGTTCTAGGAAAGTTAAATTGAGTGTCCCAATTGAGAGGTGTCCCGATTTCAGTGTCCCGATTACAGAGGGTACATTGTATGAAAACTTTTAGGGTTGGCAAATGGGTTGTCCCCATTGGGAAATCGTCCCGATTACGGAGTGTCCCAATTAGGAGGTCTTACTGTATATAACAAAGTAGTAATACTTATTCTGTAAACACGGCTGTATCTCTTTCTGGAGCCTAAACGGCTAGGCGAATTTGTTTGAAACTTTATATCTGGGGTCTGTGGGACTATACCACAAGGCCAATTTAATGTACCTATACTTCATTTGGGACCGATTTTATAAAAAGCTGATTTTATCGAAAACGGCTCCAACGATTTTGTGAAAATTTCTAATTTAGGTTAGTTTAGATACAAGCTATCAAATGTCATACCAGGTTTTTGCCTAAAAAAGTTGTGCAACGGTACTCGACTTTTTAACTGATTTTCTAAAATTTGTTTTTTTTTTTGGCTGTTGCTCAGTCCATCGGTATTATTAAGTGAAATAGCAATAAGAACTACGATGTAATTTGAAAGAACGTCGACGTGTTTGCATGCACATATATGTATACATATCCCCCGCATGTTTTGCTTCTCTTGCAATACAATTCGGCTTGAAAGTGGATGCGTATGAATAAAAAAAAAAAAACATCAATCTTATAAATAAATTTGAGGAACAAAAAATATTTATTTGGCCACAACAAATAATGAAGTTGAAGTACATAAGATAATAAGATTGATTGAGTTTTGATTGAATTAAATTTTTTATTGTTTTCAAATTGAAAATCTGCCGCGCATACAACGAGCATGATTTGTACCAGAAGGAAATGTCAAAAAAAAAAAAGAAGATGTTGTGGGCCCAACGGATGATGGTGCTGTTGCTCTCCCAATTCAATTCTGCGTTATAGCTTATTCTATGAATTCAAAGCGGCGCTTAAAAGCACGCAAAAGGAATAAACGAGCCCATATGAATAGCGAATTATTCATCTACAGAGGTAGGCATTGAATCTTCTTCCTATGTTACACTGAGCTTTTATTGGTGAATATAATTCACATAGTTATTTTCTTTACTTATATTTTTGCCCATTAAGCTCTGTAAAAATGTTCGTCGTTTTCGACGGGGATCAGCTAGTTATTTTAGAATCTGAAACAGAGTGTGCTTTTCAAAATCCGAAAAAATTGATTTCTAATACATTATTGTTAAAAAATATTTGTATACATTTTTGCCTTTCGAACTTCGTTTCTACCTTCTGTTATATTAGCTATTCGGGTATACCCGAATATTTCAAACTCTTGAAATATGTACATAGTTTGTAAAAACAGTGGAATAACTTTCGCTCATCTAAAAAATGGAAATGGACAATCATTAATTTTTTTGTAATTTTGATTAAATCTCACAATATTTCAGTACGCTAAAATATTTTACACTTGAACTTTAGTTTTCCTACCGCCAAGCACTTATACTTAATTACTACGCATTGTTTAATTTAAACTTTGAAAAACGAACTTCAACTTATCAATCTCGTTTGTCGAAAAATTTGAAATCTGAGAGCAAAATCTTAAGAGCCCAATAGAAAACGACAAAGGTTTATTCGACCGTCATAAACATACTCTCAAATAAAACATATTTATTTTGTAATTTCCCAGTCAATATAATGGCTACCTAATTTCGCAGGTGCATTTTCATTCATCATAATAGGAAATCCCGAAAACTAAGATCGCGATTTTATTTGTTTATACCTGACCATAAAACCTTTTAATTGTTTGCCGCATGTATGTAGTAATCCGTGTCACCCTACTCGGGACGCGTTTAAAATACGTGCATAAAAAATGTAAACAAAACCCACCCCAATGTGACTACACAAGTAGTGTGACAAGATGCTATGCTGTGCTATGCTAAATTTAGCTTCTGAGAAGTGTTGAATATAAGACTAATAGAAGCTTTAGAGAATTGATTGCAATGTACGAATGTTAATTTTTATATTTGACATTGAAACAATGAAAATCTAATCCTATTTATAATAAAAAAATAAATAAACAAAATCATAAATGAAACCAAGTTCACAGCAGTAAATTTGGTCACACCATGTCTTTGATGACATGCTCTGCCTTACTAACACACGGGCGTTCAACTCAGGACGCGTTTAAAATAGCATTATGGGAAAACCACACGCAATTTATCTTACGCAGGTAGTCGCGTTTGGTGGTGCTGGGTTGAAAGCAATCCGTCTGAGCTGCTTTTACTTACTAGGCAATTTTTTTCAGGATTTGCTTTGTACTAGTAGCAGTTGCATATGTGTAGAGAGTGTCCCTACTCATTATTAGATATGTATACTCTGGTCTCCTGTCTCCTGACTTGACTGTGGGCGTGGGGGTATTGTAAACAGGAAGTCTATAAAACTAAACCCACAAGCTTAAATACAAATTGATGCCTTCTGTTTAGCTTTGTGCTCCAAGGCACCTAGTTTATTTATTTTATCCCTTAAAGGCAAATTCCGTTTTTTCCTTGAAGTTTTGTATCTGTATGAACCTTGTGGCTGCAAACAGTATGGAATGAAGTCAGTTGTTGTTCATGTTATCAAACAAAAAAAAACCGTCCTATATTTCATATCTTTCACATTGTATCCTTTCGAAGCTCTTCATTCATGTGATATGTGACAACGATACCCAAACAAAACAAACACTGTATTAACTTGACATCATCGAAGGTCCTTTGGTTGAAACAATATTCCCTCCCCAACGACTGCAACATTTCACTACTACAAAGTACATACAGCTATTGGCATTAGCATTAGGCCTACAAAATACCCCCTTCAAGAATATGAATTGCTTCCATTAATCAAATCGAGGACCACAAATAGCAACCTGTTGATCCTAAGCTTCTTAGTATTCAGTGTTAGTGCGATGTACAAACAAACAAACTTCAAACATAAATCTTTACGAACGAATGAATTTACTGCGGCTTTGTGGAGGCGTCTCCATATCCATTGTCCCTAGTGAGACTATCAATCTCCGGACATAAGTCCTTAAATGACAGTCACAATAAACTGCAAAGATTACACCTAAAATACTAACACATTCGCACAAATACGAGTACATCATGTTCATGTTTCTTCTTTCAGATCAAAGGACCGCACCTCCAGTCAGTACAACAATGAAGAAGCATCATGTAGCCTGGGCGCTTTGTAATTTTCTAGTTCTATTGAATCTTTTACTCGTCTCCTCAGTACCTGCCACTTCCAATACGAACGTTATAACCAGCATCAACCCAAGCACGAACCCGAATGGCATTAGCAGCACAAACAATAACAATAGCAACAATAGCAATGGCAACACCAGCAATAATAGCAACAATAGCAACAACAGCCCCACCACCAGCAGCAACAACACCAACACGGCCAGTAGCCCATTAGTTAAGGAGAAAACATATGAGAAATGCACCGGTCCTGGTGACCCGGGACCATGTAAGCATTACCTCTACAAATGGCGTTACGAGCCAACTACCGGTGAGTGCACCACATTCATTTGGGGCGGATGCGATGGCAACAACCAGAACCGCTTCAATACGGAGGTTGAATGCTTGTACCACTGCATCGGCGGAGCACGTAAGTACACACCAGTTTGTCACAGATACTCATAGCTTCACTCTTGACATTCCCATTTTACCATTCCAGATACGCTGCCTCCATATTTACTCCAAACCACGACGAAGGAGCCACCAACCACCGAGGTAGCGGTCGCACCCGAATCGAACACCCCGCCACCGATGCACTACGATGATCCGTCGCATATTCCAGTGCCGTTCGATTTACGTGGGCCCGAGCTGACCTTCGCCGAGACCGGACACGAGAAGACGTTCTTCTTTGCAAAGAACAACACGTTCATCCAGATGGATGGGGACATCATCCAAACTTTTCAATTAAGGTGGGTACTAGTGTTTTTGACGTTCTATACAGCTTTGTGTAGGTTTACTGGACAAATTTTAGGCGAAAGCTCCCGTGTAATTGGGATTTCTGTTGTTGAGTTGAGTCACAGCAACGTGACCATCATAAATAATCCACGTGAACTTGATTGTTTGACAGGAAAAGGTGCATACAAGGAGTGGGGGTAGCAAATCCTTTAAGTGTCTCGCGTTGGAATAAATAATTTAAATTCTCGAGCCGCGTTTTGATGCCGAAGTGTGAGTGAATGTTCGTGTGTCCCTTGATTTGTATTCCTTGCTTATGAAACGATCAAGGCTCTGTCTAGGACTATTGAAGCGAGCGTTGCCGCTGAAAAATTAAGTTTTTCTTCTTTTTTTAAAAACATTAAAATTAGTAAAAAAAATATTCCATAAAATAACAAGTAGAGGCAGGGATATGGAGACTTTGTTAACTGTTAAGTTAATCTGAAAGGGAGTCCAACTAACGGCAAGCATGAGCACCACAAGCGCATTGGGGTCATGCCCATGCCCAACTGATGCTCTTAGTTTACTGTGCCTTTGCACAATCTGCCGTGCTTGACCTCCATATCACAGGCACAGTGCTGTACAGTGCAGTTCGACCCAAGGAATCTGAGTGCTGGACTGCTTAGGCATATGGACAAAGTCAATTCTTGGACACACTACCAAATGGTCTAGTTATGCCTCCAAATGAACACCCACTTGACATGTTGCTATACCTGCTGCCTCTCGATCTACATTTGAGGCAACTGGCGAGAAATAGTACACTAAGACTTAATAACCTAGGATACCTGTAGTGTTTTTCAGGCAGAACTTCTAGCCGTACTTAAAGTTCGCGTCAGCAGGAGCTGCCGCATAATACTCAGTGGATTATGCACGCAAAAGAGGGTAAGACAATGTTAGGTGACTGGGCACTCCGGGATAGAAGTCAACGATTTTGCCGATGAGTTGGCAAGGAAAAGAAGGGAGCTGCCACTACCCGAAGCGGTGGAAGTTGCTCCACCGCTATGAAGCATTAAATTAAAGGTAAACGATACAATCACGAGAAGGGCTGACCATAGATGGCCTTAGACTATAGGAACATTATCCGAGAGGGAGGAAAAGAAGTGTGGGAAAGTATGGTTATAGATTTCGATACAACAGTATTCACCAATGGATGGTTCGAAAATGGACTGTGGGGTAGGCGTGTGAATTTTCTTAAAAAAAACTCATGATATTGAAATCATATCGCCTACCAAATTTCGATAGCGTCTTCCAGGCGGAGCTACTAGTGATCCTCGAGGCTTGTCACAACTTAATAAACGACCCAACACCCAAACAAAACATCGCTTTTACATGGTCACTGTCATACACAAATGTATTAAAGCAGTTTAAAGTTCGTCCGTTCGTGTTAGTCAGTTGTAACCGTACGTCGAACAGCAGGAGATCCAGATATGATCCGCTTCTAGGAAACTACGGACTATCTGTCGCTTTCAAATCGAGTCTATACTTGACACTGTGTTAACCAATTAAAAAGTAGGTTCCCTCTAGATTTAGGAATGTTATTTCCCCAATCTCTATGTTTGGCGTTTAGATCCCCGGCCAAAAGGAAATAATTCTCCTCCGACTCCAGTCTAAGGAATCGGAAAAGTGTTTCGAGCTCTGAAATAAAAAAAGTTGGTTGCGTAGCTTCAGGTGCATAAGCTGAGATCATGTACATCCTCTTTCCACTATGGAGAGGGATGCACACGATACATGCTTCTAGCTCCTGGAATCTCCGCACTTCACCACTGTACACTATCTTATATTTTAGCTTTTTACTAATAAAGATCGCAACACCTCCTCCTTGTATAGAGTTGGGTCGGTCTCTTCTTATTATGTTATAATTATTCTGCGTAACTTATGTTTCTGGTTTGACTTAGGTTCGCTAACCAAAAGCACATCAGGGCTTTGATCTTCTAACAACTTCAAAAGTACGGCTCTTCGTTCGATCCTAATTAGTGAATTTACATTCACCACAAGGATCCTAAAGATATTCTCCGCCATCGCACACATTATGACTGGAGATGCGCTAGGCCCGGCAGAAGCGCGCAGATTTGGTCCACCCTCTTCGCCTGCTCTTGTATCTGACGTTGTAGCTGACCCATCTGCCCTTGAAAAGAGAGCAAGATAGCCATCAAGTCAGCCTCCGGTGCTTTAGGCAGTGGGGCCTGTGAAGCAGCCTTCGGTTGTTGCTGTACCGTCTGTCCCCTTCCTGCCGCCATTTGAGTTGATCAGTTTCAGAAGTTAATTTCAAAACCTACTGCGAAGGCATAGCACTGGTAGAAGGATGTTGGTATGGCTGAAGAAATTGATCGCACAAAAAATAATAAGAAACATCTGGAAAATAATTTTCTATGAATCAAAAGCAAGGACAAAGCTTCCAGTTATTCTGGATTGAAACCTAACATCTGAGTTTCCTATCACTACGCGCGCCGATAGCAACAATTTATGCCGCAGCTGCAGTGAAGAAAATGAGAAAGGGTCGCTTACTCATTTTCTGTGCAAATGTCCGGTTTGAGCGGAAAGCGAAGGCAAACCTTTCTTCGACGACCTTAGAGAGATATCCGTGAAAAGGATTGGAGAACTGATCCTCTTCTTAAACGTCTCAAGGTGGACATACATATTTCAAACTACATCCGAACGGGTAACTTGAGGTTGTGGTTTGAAAACGGCGCCCCCTTGTTTGCGCTAATTAGGTTTTCTCTCAACCGAAACCACCACTTCTACCTTACCTACCCCAACACTAAAAGAAATTATTAGGCCAAATTGAAATAAATCAGACACCTTGGTTGAAGGATATTCTACATGAATGATATCTATCAGTTGAGGTATTTTTAGTGCAAATGACAAAAATGTAATTAGCGCAAATGTGTAGACAGTAGACATCAATGCAGGATAATTTGATGTTTCTCATAGTTACAAATATGTATTTTGTATTTTGTGTTTGTACGTGTAATTGCCTATAATTATGATGATTTTCGGATTTTGGTTGTCGGTTGTGAAGATTTGGTTTTTGGTGCTGTATTGAATTGGAAAGCCTTAAAAATTTTATAAAAATACATTTTTTACATGAAAACTATAAGCCCCTGGGAAAAGCTTTGTATGTTGAATTTGTAGTATACATTATAGCTCACCAAAATAAGAAAAAAAAAATCAACTAGGTATATGAAAGTTTTCGTAAGAAAGCAGTTAGTTATAGTTTAGTTTATATAACTTTTATTTTCATTTTTAATTCATAACATTCAATATAATTCTTAGTCTATTATGGTTTGGCCTATGGCCGTCTACCAGATTGACAATAGTTACATTTCTATTTTTGTTTTTAACAGAGAACAAAGAAAAAGGCAATATGTATATACATTAAACATTAAAAATCTTCTTCAACTATACATTTTCTATAACGAAGAGCATTTGCACAGTAGTTGAAAAGTAAATCCCAGCCTCGGACTCCATTTAAGATTTCAATTGCTTCACCTAATTCCAGGGTATACGAATCGAAGAATCTCAATCGAATTTCTTTTAAAACTGGGCATATTGCAAGCAAGTGAAATATATCCTCTCGTATCTTCATATTGCAAAGATTGCACAAGACAGGTAGCTCTGGACGGTGTGGAATGAAATTCAAATTTAATAGCTCGCCTCTGATTTTAAAAATTATGCTGATCTTTTCTATTGAGTTACAGTTTAAAAAGTAAGTTTTTTCTGCTAGATCGTATTTCAACTTGCTGTAATATGTCCTATACTGGGAAGACTGTACTTCCATTACAAATCGATCATACATAGTTCGACCTACTTTTTGCAATAAGACGTTGAGTTGTGCTTTTAGATGTTCAGGTTGCTCATCGGGTGTTATCGTTATGGTTTCTCCATAATCTGATGCAAGGCGTTCCCATTCTTGAATGAAGCTTGCTCTACTTCTTATTACACTCTTGAGTACAACTTTTGGCAGTCTGTCATTACTCATTGCCATAACTTTTACTATGTAGTCGAAATGTAGTCTCAGTGGTTCCAAGAACATAGCACCAGTCTCTAGATGCAGTAAGAAAGCAGTTGAATGTTGTAATTCATTTCGAATTTTGTATTTTTTTTATAAATTTCTTAATCTGGGACGGAAAGGGTTAGTAAAAATAAGCAATTATGTACTTCAAGTAAAAACTCTATGCAAAGCATTTAGCATTTCCTCGAAATTGGTATGAATAAAATTTAAGTTTACTCGAGCAAGTTGGAAAATTCGAAGTGAGCATTTGCTTGTTCTTGTTTGTTTTGTTTCATTTCAACGCAATTACATTCGAAACTCAACAAACTTTTTAAACACTTATTTTGAAATTATACAGATACTCGTATCAAATTTAAGATGTATTCACTTTCACGTTGCAGGTTGTGCAGAGAAATCTCATTCCAGTTCCGGACACGTCTGCCGCACGGTCTGCTCGTCTATCATAATGTGAAAAATCCCGATGGCATTAATTTGGATCCATACGCTCTCTATGTCATCGTCGAAAAGGGACAACTTAAAGTGGTGCACGTCTTTGGGAAGCATTCGACAAGTGTCACCGTTGGCGAGAGCCTGAATCGCGACGAATGGCATAGTGTCATGGTAAGTATTTGATGTTGCCCCATTAATTAATTGAGAAACGCAACTGTTCACCCATTACAATGGAACAATGAAAGAAAAATTGCAACTTTCCAATTCGATTCTGCCAGGAAAATTGATGTGCACCGAGCATCGTCATTGTCATTATCTGCGACGAACTAAATCTATTTCTTTCTTTTGGCGTCTTTCTATTCGCATTGCTTGCAGGTCCGTATCGATGTGCATGGAGCAAGATTAATAGCTCGCGTTGACAATAGCCAGGAGGAGGTCTATCTGAAAGGACTGAATCACGACACCAACTATGGTGTTTCCACGAATCTGCCGTCAGTTGTTCTAGTCGGAGGTAAGTAATATTTCTCAAGACTTGAATTGATTTGAGTCGATTTTTTTTTCGGTACATTGTTCACTCTGATACCCAATTAAAGTTAAGCTCACTCTGCGTGTGTATCATTCTGTCATTTTTTGAGTGAAAACTCACTCACTTATGCCTACGCCATTACTCCAAACTATGTCTATCATTTTATTTAACACATTTACTCCCACTAATTAATCATGTCCTCCCACTCGACATAGAGCAAGACATCTCGTGCTAAGACTTTTCCATACAAAGTGCACATACATCCTGTGTATCCTTACAATTTCTCATGCTTTGTCAAAAAACAAAAAAAAAATCTCAATTTATATTTCGTGTTCTCTTCCTTTCCTTTCTTTGACTACGTATATCCTCGTGTGGTAAAATCCAACGAACGAACAAATAACTCACACGGAAAACACACACGTACTATTCTTGGAAAATTCACTATTCCGGTACCGGCTAACGTGTCACCGGCACAACACCAACACCGCCCGTTCATGGCCACCAATATCATCGTCGGTGTCATCATCATCATCATCGCCACTACCATCCACAGGATTATCCTCGGAAGAGAAGCTGCATGGTGTCAAGTATATTATCGAATCATTTGTTGGTTGCATTCGAAATGTTGTCCTAAGCTCGGGTAAAGCTGCCTCCGATCTACTACCAATCACCCCTTTGGTGGCCACAAAGCATGAGAACGTGAACGAGGGATGCACCAATAAATGCCATTCGAGACAGAATTTGTGCTTCGTGGGATCCAGATGTATTAATCACTTCTATGGAATTTCGTGCGATTGTTTCGGCACCCACTACGAGGGTGAACACTGTGATATCTATAGTAAGTATCTATTCAAATATATAGAAACGAATTCATAGAATACCTACCGTTGTGTCAGGCGTATATTTTAAGCTACATAGAATACCTACACTTGTTTTTACTATTTTGAGGTTAGTTTGAAGTATTTTGTTCTCGTATGAAAGTATGTTTTATTTTTGTATTTACCTAGATACGTATGACATAAAAAATGTGGAACTCAGTATTCATATTATGTAATTGGCTTTGAAAATAAGTCCAAGAGTCCGAATGGACTTACGTCGGCATACACAAACACTGTCGTTCATAAGTTATCGGGCAGCACATTCTGTCAGTGAAATTTATATAAAACTCCAATGACTATGACCAAATTGACTGAATATAGTGAATAAAAAAATATGGGTAGTAAGATAGAGTTAGTCGAAAAACCATTATCTACTTTCACCACTTTGACCTTCAATCTAGGCATTCTATCGATCAACTTCTTGATACTTTCCAATGTTACTGATCTCCAGGCTACTTGAAGGATCTCCCAAAGTTTGTCTTTCGATGTTGGACACTATTTTCGAAGCTCTCTGTCAAGTTCATCCCAAAGCAGCTCTATTGGGTTAAGATCGAGTGATTGGGCAGGCCATTTCGAATCTTTCAATAGAAATAGAAATTAGGTCCAATTGACTGTTTAGGCTATATGAAAAACCAATGTCATCAGCAAAAGCAGTTGGTGAACCCTTGAAACCTAGAGTAAAGAGTGAATTGATGTAGACCAGAAACAGAGTTGGATCTAGGATAGAGCCTTGTGGAACACCCAGATTAAAGAACCTTATAGCGCTCCTTATTTCATCTATTATCTTTACTCTTTGTGACCTATTTTCAAGGTAAGACTTAAACCAAAGGAGCATGAAAACACGAAATCCGGCTTTTTCCAGTTTTCTCAGTAAGAAATTGTGGTCGACCATTTCAAATACTTTGGTGATGTAAACAAATAAACCTGCCATGCATTTTTTCCCATCGAGGTGTGACATAATTTGGGAACAAAACTGTAAGGGTGTATCTTTCATCGATCTGCTGTTTAGACAACCAAACTGAGCTGGATTGAAAAACTTAGTTTTATGTAAAAAAAAAAAAAAAAACACACCATTCTATTTTTCATAAGTTTTTCAAAAAAATTGCTGAAAACTGAAAGAAGTGAGATGGGCCTGTAGTTGCTTATTTCAATAGCGGAACGTTTGCACATTTAAGATCTTCAGGAAAGACACCCGCAAATACGCAACGATTAAACACGACTGCCAAGACATCCACTACAAAACATGTAATTTTTTTAAGTAAACAATTGGAAATACCATCGGCACCGCACAAAGATGAATTATGTAACTTTACTCAACGTATATCAATAGAATATGAAGATGTATCCAACTTTCAAAACGATTCTAAGAGCACCAATAAGAATCGACTCACATGGGCAACTCAATGGACCTACTTTGGCCTAAGTGAATCCTAGCGAGTACGGTAGACAGCCATCTAACCTAACCTTACCTAACCTATTGAATCACATAATTGTGAAAGAGCTTTGGTTCCACAAATGGCGCAGCATACCATTTCGAGTCTAGTCAGTAGATTATATTATAATTCCACTCAAAGACTAGCACATTCTGTCACTAAGGATCCCTAGGTTGCCGAAACTGCGGCAGTCAATATTGAACTGAATTTCTCCGTCATTCGGGTAATTGTATTTGCAATTATATAGCATAGACCATAGAGTATTAGATACGTGTTCCATAGTCGTATACTGCCTATAGACTAATTCTTATTCACATCGAATAGCATCACATTCACCATTTGCACTTAATTTACACAGCAAGCCACTAGAGGTGATGATAATGTTTCAGAAGTATTTTCGGGCTCACGTCAAGCGAAATGCCGGGTAATGGATTTTAGAAACTTATTTTAAAATAACGTCAGTCAGTCGATTTTAAGTTCGTTTATCCGAGTTTTGTACGCGAGAAATTAAGCACGCCATCGGCCAGTAGCGCTAGTCAAACTAAGGCATGGGACAATAATCCAATTAAATCGCATCAGCAGGACACATGACGATTCACTAATTTAAACTCATCTGCATACGGACTGACACCTACTGTTTAAACGTATTTAATCCATTTTTTTCTTTTTATATTTCGACAGCTGCAACAATAATGACTTTACGTGGTGCCAGTTACGTTTCGTACCGCATCTACGACTGGAAGGACCGAGTGCATTCGTCCACAACTCGGATCAGTCTGCTATTCAGGACACACCACGATGACTCGGCCCTGTTCTACGCCAGCGGTGAGTCACTAAAGCATCAGTATATAGCGGCGTCACTCAAAAACCAATCGATACATGTCGAAATGGACTTTGGCGATAATATGATGTCGATTGTACTGCGGGACAAGTTGACCCGCGGTTATTGGCATAATTTAACAATACACCACGAACAGCGAACTGTGAAAATAATCCTGGACCAACAGACAAAAACCGTCGAGATTCCTGCAACTGCCAGTGCGAATTTACTCTTCGATCCGGAAATATACTTCGGCGGCGGACCGGATCTACACAAGAAGAAGGGTCTGGCATCGCATAATAACTTCGTTGGCAGTCTGAAGTATGTCTACTATAATGATGTGTCCATTTTGTATGAGCTGCAGAAGAGCAATCCAAAGGTCCATTATCATGGTACGTATTTACAGTTGAGTTGAAATGAGTGACATTGAAGTATCTGGATACATTACAATGGGCAGAGAAAGTTTTAATTGATCCTTTATGTCCTCTTTGAAAAGCATTTTCATTTTGAAACCCCTATGACACATTTGTCTGTCTTAATAACTATTGATAGCGAGTTCCAAAAATCACTTTGCCCATAATAAGTGTTAATGGCAAAATAATGTTCAGGAAATTGTTGGTTGGACAATTGCGGTAATTGGAATATGAAGGTCTAACGAAATTTAGCCAATTTAACTTCACTTTTGTGAGGGCGGAATCTGCGAATCGATTTTACACCCACTTCCAGATATCCGATCATCCTAAAATTTTGCATGTCCGGTGACAACTCTATTTGATGATCTCGTAAATCTAATATGGTGGACACCCCAAGATGGTGGATTACCATTATCTTCACGACCACCTTAATATGGATATCAAATGAAAGGATTTGACAAGTAGAATACGATTAGCTAATTGACGTGATTCTAAATTCAATATGGTGGATGCCACAAGATGGCGGACTACTTTTTTCTTTACAAGTCCCATAACATGGGTATCAAATGGAAGGGTTTGACGAGTAGAATCTCAAACATTATGAGTAAATACTCTCATATTAAACCCACCCAAGATAATATATGGTGCATACGTACCTACGTAAATATGAAAATAAATACATACATTTATGTATATAGATAAAAAATAATTTTTAAAAACAAGCTTTAATGAACTAAAAAGAGAAAAAATAATTTTTTCCCAAGTCACCAATATGTGACTATTAATTAAAGCTTGGGGCGCTAATGCACAAGACAACATATTATGCACGATGTGCAACGAGGACGAAGAATCAGCAGAACACATTTTGTGTCACTGTAACTGTTTAATTAGAACCCGTCAGCGTCATTAAGACAAATTCTACCAAAGACATTTCTGGCTTATCTGGTATCAAGACGGAGCTGCATACCCATACATATGTACAGTACATATCTATACCTAAATGGAGGAAATAATACTAGGCCAACAATCCACAAAAATGTAAAAAAAAAAACCTAAGCGCCCCAAGCTTTTATATTGGTTACTCGGAAAAAAAATTTTTTTTTCTTTTTAGTTCATTAAATCTTGTTTTTAAAAATTATTTCTTATCTATATATTTTTAATTTTTCAGAATACGATATTTTTTTATATACCTAAGGGGTATTCACGCTTCTTTGTATCTGTATATGTAGTCTCGTAAAAGTCTAAAAATGTATTTTTTTACCACAAAGAGTGAACGCACTTTTTCGTATTTGTAGCAACCCTGAAGCTTATGTCAAAATTAGCTGATTTTTGTTTACAAAATAAGAATTTGGGAAGATATTTAAATGCACAATACCAAAACCAACTATGAAAGTAAAATAAAAAACTCTTATTTGTATTCCAAATGAATCCTTTAATTTATTTTTATAAATTCATCATATATTTAATTTTTCCATCAACTGATTTAATTCAAATTCCTATTTTTTCTGTTCTTCTTTTTTCTTCAAATTTAGATTTTTTATCCTGAATCTCCAATTCAAATTTCTTCTCCATTTTTTCTCTTCGAAATTTAGTTTTTTTTTTTCTTGCAATTATTGCAATTTTATCACACACTTATTTTTATTTAAAGGAATTTAATTCATTACGAGAACCAAATACATTTGACAAGCTATCAGAAATGTACACTTAAAATTTAAACTTTTACACTCTAGGTTACAATAGGGTTGGAGTATTGCAAAACTGTAAAATTGTAAAAGTGTAAACAAAATGACAGCTAGTGTATTTTGTTGTTGAATTGTGAGAAAATGTTATACTCTAACAAGACCAAATACACCGAAGCGTGAATACCCCTTTTATCTTTCAAACACTCCTGTACATCGTGTTTTTATAGAGCTTCTTTGGCAGGATTGACTGTTATTATAATGTCCTTGAGAATCCTTTCTTTCATTTTGGCAAAAAGCCAGAAACAACAAAGCGATTCTAAATGTACGTGGTTAGGTTGTGTGGTTTCATTGTTACCCGAAACCGCAGGAATGTGCGACGAAGTTTCCTCTGTTTCGGGTTTTCCAACAAATATTTAAATAAAAATTATATTGGTAGTTGGAGCGTTTTTTTTTTATCAAAACAAAATTGTTTATTTAACCCTTACCGACCCATACAAAATTACACACCAAACAGCCCATAGGTGGTACCGGGGTATATTATATATAAATATATGTAAATATTTATATGTAAAAAGAAATCATTCGATTATGTTTGTAAAAAGTGTGCGTAATAACGAAAATAACTAATTAGGAAAACGACTGAGTACTTTCTCTCCTTAATTTTTGTAGTGATCAACGATCACAGTGTGAGAGTCAATGTTAATCTACCCAGTGAAATAGACTGCTCAACGTGGCATTCTTCTGGGTAGACACCTGCTCCGGAGAGCTCATCCCTTAAGGACCCGTCCGTATAGAAGACTATACTTCCTGATGGGAAACCAGACCAACCTCCGCTGTTCCATTCAGAGCGATCTGGAAGGAGACATTGGAATCTTCGCCCGAAATTTTATTTGGAGCTTGTGGTGTCCAGAGCTCCCCCCAAGGCTCCTGGTACTAAATCGAGAAGCTCCCCACCCTGCTACCTCTACTACCTTCACTGAAGGTAACTCGCCTTCCAAGAAGCACACCTATGCGGTATACTGCTTTTCTAGCTTCGTTTTCAATGAAGATATGCAGTGGAGGCAAGGCAAGAAGGATCTCAATGGCGGCGGTGGGTGTCCCTCTCATGGCCAAGTTTTTCAAGGCAACGCTTGAGAGGCTTCGCTTTGTACCACCAAGCTATCGAGCCATATACGACATATGGCCTGACTATACTCGTATAAATCCAGTAGACCATTTTTGGGCTAAGCCCCCATGATCTATTGAACATTCTACGGCATTGCCAGAGTATGTTGGTGGCCTTAGTTGTTCTTGCAACCAAGTGGTCTAGGAAGGTTAGTTTTGGGTCCAACAGGATACCCAAGTATTTCACCATACTAGAAGATTTAAGCTGGGTGCCTAGGAACGTAGGCCATCTTATAGGAGGCAATTTCCTTTTGTTTGTGAACAGCATCATCTCGGTCTTGGAGGGATTGGCCGACAGTGACTGCTCACGACACCATGCTCCAACAATGCTAAGAGCGGATTTCATCCGCTCACAGAGTGCTGGTAAATTGCTACTACTGACGATGATGCATTCATCATCAGCGAATCCAATTGTTGGATATCCTCCCTCGTTAAGTCTTCCCAGTAAGGAGTCAACTAAGAGGTTCCACAATGTGGTCGACAGGACTCCACCTTGCGCAAAGCCTTTTACAGCTTGCACTGTCTTGGAGTAACTACCCAATGAAGCTGTTGTTGATCTGCTCTTAAGCATCGCCAGGATCCAACCGATGAGTGCAGATTCAATAATTTCAAAGGTGGGATTATCGAAAGCTCCCTCAATATCGAGGAATACAGCGAGGCTATAGTCCTTCCGGTCGAGAGCGCGTTGCACCCTGCCTGTCAGCTCCACCAGCGCTGTCTCCGTCGATTTGCCTCTTTGATAGGCATGCTGGCTATCATGGATTGGCGCTACACTTAGCGTTCCTATCTTAAGCTGCACGTGAATCAATTTTTCAAGGCCCTTCAAAAGGAAGGAAGAAAGGCTGATAGTCCTGAAACTTTTTGGAAGATCATAGACTGATTTACCCGGCTTGGGGATGAAGACAGCCTTGGCCCTCCTCCAAGATAGAGGGACATAGCCTAGAGCAATACCATCGGGATAGCGCAAGGTATCAAGTTTGGCATTTGGGTCCGCAGAGAGAACTCTTTGCAGGCGCGAAATGGCACTTACATCCTTTAGCTCCCCACAGAAATTTCGCCAAGATGTGAGCTTGGCCCTTTTGACTTGTCGTTTGTATTCTCTCTGCGCGTTGGCATGAGAGTTCCAATCAACCGTGCTGCCAGTTTTCATGGCTCGATTAAACAGCTTCCGCACTTTCTTCCTGGCTAGCTTCGTGTTCCACCAACGAGTTGGTTTTGCACCGCCGACCTCTTTCTCAGGACATGATTCGTGGAATGCTGTTATAATACCGCTCTGTAGGGTATCAACCGCTATGTCAAGTGCAGCGCTGTCGTAGATTCGCATTGGGGTCTGCCCCAATTGATCCTGCAGCGCGTCCCAGTTCGTGCGGCGCACATTTCTGGTGGTGGCTTTGACCGGTTGATCCGCAACCTTGCTTCTCATCATTTGTAGGATGATTTTAAAATAGCTTCAGCAATTTTAAACAAGTTTCGCCCACTGATCGAAGATACTAATGATGCTTACGAGCTGCTGCAAAGCATATTAAATACTCCCAATTACCTAGGTAATTCTGTGATAGAAAATAACCTAATTCGAAGAAGGGCAGTGTTTCAAACCATAAAGACATATTGCTAACTTAATTAACTTTCCTAAACTAAGTTTGCCAGAGTAAAGAGGAACTTTACTCCGACAGTGGCTCTATATCTGCCAACTCTGATAAGCGCGAATATCGGTGGATTCAAATCAAAGGAGACGTGATCTGCAAAGTTGTATTTATAAGGGGGTTATCCCATAAAGACAACAAGCACGTAGACCTGTAGACTCATTGTACTTTGTTTATTATCAATTAGTTGTCATTCTGGCCATAGGCTGATGACGGAATAGATATGTATGTTAGATTTGATAATTTCGTTGTAGCTCGAATCGAAGTAGCCGCATTCAGATACTTTAGATTTTTAAACAGATGTCAAAAAGGGTTCTTCTAGCTTTCCTAAAATAAAATAAATAAATATACGATGTCAGCAGTCCTATACAGAACCAAGCCTAGCTTCTGAACGGCGAGTTGAGAAGCTTCTCATGACAAATGATACTCTTTGATTGCTTGGCAGACATCCGAAAGAGGTGGCACCGTGAAAAAAACTTTTAGGTGTTTTTGCTGGGATTGAACCCGGGCAGCATGCGTAGTATATACCAACGCACTAACCACCAGGGCCACGTCGACCAACTTTCCTACATTCCAAAAACTCAGGCAGAATTTTATGCTACAACGTGGGCTCGAATAGAAAAAAGAGAAATCACAGCTTAGAACCAAACTCAAGTTAAAAGCATTCTGACTGAATGCAAATATGGGCAGGATTCTCTAACTTTTTTATTGGGAAGAAGGCTAAGGTACTTTAGGCGCTATGTAGTTTCAATTTGATGGGAAATTCCATCAATAAAGGTAACAAAAGTACGCGCTGTGTCGAAGATAAATCTTAGAAAGGATACCTTAAAGATCATGAGATCGACTGTAACAGTCATGAATTTGAATTAAACCTTAAGAGAATAAAAGGCTGAATACACCCACCTAATACCTGATACTCTCAAATGATATTCCTTATTAAATTGTCCTTACTTTACTTACACACAATATTCTTATGGCTTCAAAAACGATTCACTCACATGGTGTATATTATAATATCCCTATAGGTGTCCTCGAAGCTGAATTCCAGGAGAATGAAGTGAATGTTATTCCAATAACGTATCCCTTTGCGACATCTCACATTTGGTGGCCTATAAATCAAGCTGAGGAATTTAATATTAAATTCGATTTCCGAAGTAGCAGGACGGCTGCTATCCTTGCATATAGCGATGTAACAACTTCAGTCGGAAATGGATTTTGGGAGGTAAGTTTTATGCACTCACCAAACTCACACACATACATAAGTATATATGTACATCTTCATTCATGCATGTATCCTAAATCTATTTGTATCCGTAGACTCCTACTCTACCCTTTTAAAGTGGATGATGTTCGTCGTAAGTTGATTCTATTAAACGATTTTGTCGTATGGGGTGGGTAAGGATGAGACCAACTTCGTCCTAGATACATACATACGTACGAGTACACATGCTTATTTCACTTCCCTATAGTTGAAGGTATGTACAGTTGGATTGTGTGTATTCTGCGTTAGGATTTAGGAGAAATTTTCACAGATAACCCGTTTAGCCTTGTGCGCTGTTGGCCATAATTTTATGGTACGAAATAGTTTCCTTCAATATCCTGCGAACGTTTTCAAGAGTATGTATGTACATATGTATATGTATGTGTGTACATAAGCGCCATACCAACTAACCCATAGCTAAACGGTTAAAAGCTCAAAATTTAGGGGTTTTTCTTTGAAGCAACCCTACTCGCATACCTATCGTTGAAGCAAAACGATGTGTAGGGTCAACCCCCAAGGAATATGTTGTAAATATTAATCCTCTGCTTTTGAGTCAAACCCATTTGCAACGATTACAAGGGTGCATAGCGGCAGAATGTTTGCCAATGGAATTAAATTACGAAATCGCTCTTTGAATTGAACCATCACAAAATGAAAGGGAAAAGAACACCGAGATAGAACCCCCAGGTCCCGGGCTGGATTTATGAAAATCAATTACATACATCCTGTATGGACTTGTTTAATTCAATGGCTTATGGTCGATTAATAGGGCGGCGATTGCTCCGCTCATTGATGAAAGGAATGGCAGAGTTGATGGATGCTAAGTTTTGCTTTAAATTTTACGCATTTGTGGGACAGTTATCTTTTAAATGTATTGCGGGTAGTTTAAAACAGAAAGATACTGTAAGTACTGAGAAGGGTTTTAAACATTCATACTTCCACGAATGCCCGACTCTGGTGTCGGTCAGATGGTCTCAAAATCGCCAGCAACAACGATATTCCAACCATCAACGAGCTGACAGCAGCGTATGGTACAAAAGACCTAAGGGGTTATATACAGTCAGGAGGGCTAACTTTTAACTGTATTTCAACATTTTTTATTTGTAAAAATAATAATTTTGAAGGCTGCTATAGCTGATCTCCCGGAGCTCCTCTCAAAAAAGCCGTCTTGCGGTGACAACGATATCTCTGGAATGGATCATAGAAAATGAAAAAAACCAAACGGGTATCGTTAAAGAAGTGTATAGTCTAAGTATTAATCGACGGAATAAGCAAAATAACATTTTTTGTAAAAATGGCGTCCTCAAAAAAAAAAAAAACATTTTTGGCCAAAATTTCGGCATTAAATTGTCTATCGTTGAGAAAAAACCTTCGATTAATTACTAAAAAATATACTTAAGAAGCTTGTGTTAAAATTTGAGACGGATCGGTTCATCAGTTTCCAAGAAATCGTGGTCACCGTCTATAACAACATTGTTTTGAGAAAAATGCGTTTGAAGTTTGAAAAACACTGTACATCGACATAGAGTTGAGCTAAGTCGTGAATTTATGTTCATAGGTACAACTGTGAATGTGATTTGTTATTCACTGTGAATATAACTCGTGAATGTGAATTCACGACGATGCGACTATGAAACTACATAAACTACTATAAAACTACATACAGCGCTGGCAAGCTAATTAGCACACCCCTATGAAAATTCAAACTTATGTTTTTTTCTGCAACTTCTTTTACTTATAAGCGAACAAATGCTTAAGAGTTTAATACTTACATCAATGACAAAACTTAATCGAGAAAGAAATATATCATTTTGCAATACGATTCCGTGCTATATAAGATTTACCGTAAGTGTTTGTGTTTTACTGTGGCATTTTAATTAGCACACCCAAGCATTCAAGTAAGTTTTTACTGAAAAAAATTCCAATTCTGTGATCATTGTTTTTTTAAGATTTGAGAATAAATATGGGAAAAAAAAAGAGTTCAATGAAGGCAGAATGAAATCAGATTCCGAATTTGCACCAAAAAGACCAGAACATATCCGAAATTGCAAGATTAATTTAATTGGCTTTTCACCAAAAAAAAGTACAGAACGCACCAAGCATTACCATTAACGTGGGATTTTTGCAAATCAGAGACAATTCAGGTCAAAAAAGACCTAAAAACATGAGAATAGTCCGATAGTCAGACATACCCTTAGGCACCCCTTTGCCTCTTCAATGGAAATAAGAGTTCAAATGCACTAAAATTGCTGTGTGAATATATCAGCTAGGACTGTTAGAGCTCGGCTTTTGCAAAATAATCTTCGCGGATGCCAGAGTCTCAAAAAACCGAAGGTTTCATTGTCTAATCGAAGACAACGGCTGGATTTCGGAAAATGCCATATCTTCAATAATCAGTTTCTCAGACTTATCTGTCATCTGGAGTGATGAATCCAAATTTAATCTGTATGGAACCGATGGCAGAACCTACGTATGAGATCCTCACAACAAGGATTTGGACCCAAAGTACACTACGAAGTCGGTTAAGTATGGAGGTGGCAACGTGATGTTATGGTGCTGTTTTACCGCGAATACTGTTGGGCCAATAGTCCAAGTTAAACGAACAATGGATGGGCTTATGTACCAGAGCATATTGGCCAACAATTTTGTACATTTCTATGATGATTTTCCACTTGCAGCACATTGGCAAATTGTGTTTCAGGAAGACAATGCCCCATGCCATACGTCCCGCACAGTTAAGGAGTGGTTTGATGCAAACGATATTACCGTTCTAACTTGGCCCCACAAAGCCCGGATATCAATCCAATAGAAAATTTATGGGTCATCTTCAGACGACATGTAATGGCATTAAAACTAACTTCGGGAAGAATGGTACGAAATTCCTCCTGAAGTCTGTGCTGACCTAATGACGTCATTAAGCAGGAGATATGCTGCCGTTATTGTTCAGAAAGGATACCCAATCAAATATTAAGTAAATCTGAATAGCCAAAATCACATTTAAATTACCTTTAAGTTGATCTCACTATTTTTCAGACTGTCTTAGTATCATTTTAGAGAGCAGCTGCCTCACATAATAACACGTCCATAAAGCGTTGATCTTGATCATTGTCTTTTTTTCTCGAAATTATAGTTACATTTTCTATTTTTGTTTTTTATTTTTCGTAAAATATAATAATGTGTTCCAATAAAACTAAATATTTGTATTTGGAATGCGTTAATGAACTTTTTTAATGCATTTTGTCGCCAGAAAGAAAAATTTCAATGGGTGTGCTAATTAGCTTGCCACCCCTGTATAGTTTACATACAATGAATTATTGACTATGTACTGTGTAAATATGCATGTACATACGTTTGCATGTATACTATCCTTATTAGTGCCGTTAAAAACATTCCGACGCAATAATTCAAAATTTAACTTACCCCAGAAACTAATGATATTAACGGATGCTTGCTTTCCATATGCCTTTTCAAATTGCACAAATTACATTTTGCGAAACTTTCGTCTACTGCTGTAAAAAAATTCCACATAAAACTGATTTTTCTTCGCTATGTTATTGGCGGCATCTTAAAAGTCTTTTTTTTTTTGTAAATACGTAGTCCTAAACACCAAACAAACAAATGCATGTAAATTTTCTTAAAATCACACATTCGCTTGCACAGAACTAAACTAGCACACACAAATTCTTAGAACCGCTACGAAGTCAAACTTCATCCCTATTTCAGCGGCAATTCTCAATGCAACCCAGCGAACAATATACATAACACACTATACATCCATGTTTGTGTGTGCAAGGCAGCATTATTCAGTATAATATACACAATATCGTTCACCGCGTTCTGCTTTGTTCTACGTATCATTCACTGCCTCGCACCTCACGTACATACTCACGACCGCGACTTTTGTTGTGAAATCGTTATTTGCGAATTCCAAACTGTGACGTGAAACTATTCACGTTTTAGCAATTCACTGTTTATTTCCAAGTCGTTAACAGACTGCGACTGTTATTTTTCGTTCACGGTGAATAATTCACTGGTAGTGATTTTTTGCTCATCACTAACATAGAGTAACGAACGCGCCCTGTAACTTGTTTCCAGAATCCGAATGGTTTTCGGATATGCAGTTTCGCAAAATCAGGTCTCCTCTTTATGTTCTTCGTTGACACATGCGGTTTTTTGCGGGTTATGCATCCACGAAGATTATGGTTTGGAAGGCGACGCCTAATTGTCCTAGCTGATAGTTCTTTGTGAATTTGAGGTTCAACAATCTCCCTAATTTTCGTAGAAGTAAGAATAGTATTGGCCTAACCTGTTCCTCAAATTAACCTGTCTTCCTTTGGGGTAGTTTTTCGGTCAATCTCATTTCTTTTGGGGTTTTCAAAACTTCCGATCTTCTTAAAGACTTGTATTGCTCCGAAAATAAGCTTCTTTGAGCAACTAAACCTTTTTACTATTGACGCTATCGACATCTTTTCATTTTGATAGCTTTGGACTAATTGCTATCGAATTTCTGGAGTACAAGATTTATTCTTACCAATTTGTTTACTGTATTTTAATTAATAAAGCAATCCAAAACAAGTAAAGAAATATTTTTTACATCACGAAAATCAAAGTATTTTGTACAAAGTTTTCACTTTAAAAAATCGTTTCTAATTCTCTGTCCACAGCGAATTGTAACCATAGCCGAACTTTCTGCAACTGTGCCAGTTTGACAACCACCTGATCTCATGAAAACATATTAAAAGAATAAACAGTTGAACAGTAATCTAATAACGGTACTAGCTCATCAGAATATAGCTTGTAAAAAAAGAACCCATCACCTATATGCGTTGGCGATTATCGTTTCTAATTCTGTGGCCACCACTGTAGGTACGTACATTTCTGAAGGATAATATGTAATCCATAAATTTCGCCACAGACTCATGGATGGAATTGTCAGTCGGGTTTCGTATTTAAGCTGGTTTCACCGATTTGCTAGATCTAAGCGAATATATGAATCGGAGCTTTCGCTTCTTGCATTTGGAAAGCACACCTAGTTCTGTAGTACCTGCCGCCAAAAGCTATGAACTCTGCCAAGTCGATTAGCAATGGATAAGTTGTGAAGTTGATATTTCGAAAAGTTTTAATTTTCCAATGCAATTTATTGTGACACCGTTTTAAGGATGAAATTGTAGGAGATTATCCATAAACTATAACATTGCCAGCATACTCCTTTCATGCGGGATCCAGATTCATTGAATTAAAGATAATTCCAGAGTTAGTATGGTCAGTCGCTCGAGTTAATTGAACACCTCACAAAGAAACACTTTCGAAAATGTGTCTCGGTGTATTCATCTGTTGCTAGCAGACGTTTTTCGATATCCAGATTCCACAACGAATCTCGTAGTTTACTTAGTAGTTTGCATAGTTCTTCAGCCTTTAAGTCAACAAAACTATATGCAGATGTGAACACCGTGGTCTGCACAGTGGCCGTCGTGGCCATGGTGGTTAGTGCATTGGACTACTACGCGTTCTGCTCGGGTTCAATCCCAGCCCGGGTCCAACACCTACAAAAGTTTTTCACGGCTGCCACCTCTTTCGGATGTCTGACAAGCATTCAAAGAGTATCATTTGTCGGTTGGTTGGTTGGTTTGTGAGTGTGAAGATTAATCCTCGGCCATAAGTCGGCCCCGCTGTGTTCCCCTATAGAACTGTGCTGGAAAAAAGAGGTTTAGGGTAAGTGAAATGAAGGGAGTCGTGTAGTGGAATGGAAAGGTTAGAAGGGAATATTTGAGTTCAAGAAAACCGGTCGGGGTGTCGTGTAAACTCCAGTGTTTTCGAGAAGTCGATGGATCTGAGCGATGTCAGCCCGGGTAAGATGTGTCTTCCCAGGTATTTGTGTCTTCCTCGCTTTCACAGAGGAAATGCCTGATACTTTCATCCTCTTCTTCGCATCCCGGAAAGGTGCTGTCCCAGTCGGTTTGCATGTTTGTTCAAGTTGATGTGTTCCGTATATAAGTCAATCATCAGTTTTAGTAGCGCTCTGCTCTGTATCATTTGTCAATGAGCTTCTCAGCTCGCCGTTCGGAGTCGGCAAAAAACTGTAGGTCCCTTCCATTCGTGTAAAAGTATAACACATAAATAGCAGCGAGAAGCAGGCCCAAGTTCACACCGAGCTGTAGCGCCACCCAGTAGCAGAACAGAAGTTGGATCGATTAACTTTCTTCCTCATCTCCGCAGCTTCTACAGATATCGTGGGACTCAAAGAGCCATTTCCTTGTCATATGACCTATGGCACAGTGTCCTGTGATTACTCAGATGATTAAGCGTATGGAGAATTTATCCATCGTCTTCATCCTATTAAGATCAAATTTTGGCCATAAAGAACGAGATGTTGGTCTCTTTTTCGGTTATATGGTCGATTATGTGAAGCAGTGCTTTAATCGATGGCAGTATGAAGGTGTCAGCATCACTGTTTCCCATAGCCGATCCAGCTCTAGCTAATTCGATTCGATATTTCTATGTCCAGGTAGCTAGCATAGTCTAACCTTGTGGTGCCTTGCGACATTTTTGAACTGCCTTTGATTTTATTATGGTTGACAATCCACCAGAATGGCTATCTCTGACGGAGGGAGGTCGCTTCCTTTTATGTATGAGTATTGCAGCCTTGTCAACCGCCAGTAGTTTCGCCTGGAAAACACTGCATGTATCCGGTAGTCTGAAAGATTCCCGTTTATTTTGTGTAACTGAATAGAATCCTGCTCCAGTACCTAAGTTCATTATTGAGCTTTCACGTCTCTGATCACGTTTGACAGCCAGTCCACTGAACCACAATTTAGCTTCCATTTTACATTTTGGTACGATATTCCATTCAAAGCCAGCCGTCATTAGCAATTGACATGATGACAGAAACACTCACTGCGCATTCGTTAAAATCCACACAAGTAGTGTGGACTGCTGCCGAATATTTATTTATTTTTAACTCCTCTGGCTGTGCGTGCACCTCGTACAGGTAACCAGATATACATATGTATGTATTTACAAGAACACATGTAGCATCGCGATTTTAACATCCTCATCAAAATCCAGCATCGGTGGATGATCAGATGATGGGGACGCGGGGGGTGGCAATAGGTAGCTCCATCAAATGTTCCCCCTGAAAGGCATAAATTGCAAATTAATTAAAATTTCAACGCTCACAATATGCATGTCAAATTGTACCTTCATATGTACGATATAGAATATCGAACTTCGCATCCCCATACCAATCGTTGTATGTGTGTGTAATTGCTTGAGCATTAACTCCTTTAATGGCGGCCATAAATAACAAAAACCATCGACACATGGCACACAGACTAGGAGCAACCAATTAAAAGTGAAATGTCTCATTGCGAAGTTATTGACCAACGATAAATTACCCAAACGGTGTAGTGAATGAGTATTCATATGTACTTTATATGCATACACACTCACACACGAGGCATTTTACCATCGCAACGTTAATTGTCCAAAAAAACATTTTTTTGGCCTTTAACATTCGTAGGTGATTGGGGTCATTAAGCTGAGCGTACAATCTGTAGCCCCTAGTCCACTAACCCCCAGAGCAGCGCATAGTCCTACATACTTACATAAGTACCGTATATACATCATACATATGATATGAGTAAAGATTCCTCTGACTGGTTTTTCTCTTTTCTAATTGTACGATGTCCTTTAGCTTATTTATTATCTATTAAGGACTTGTCAACTAATAAAGGTTTATTTATAACTTCCTGGGATATACTCGAACCTTCGAGTAGTGTGGTCTATTAGCGTCAATTGAGTGGGAAGGAATAGTGTATATGTATTTGAGTATGTGTGTAATTATGGCCAACGATCGATAGACAAAGCTACGTTCAATTGAACAGCTAACACAATTAGAATTGCACAGAAAAATAAATTAATGGCAACATTGCGGTGTTCAGTTCCCGTGTTGACAGGACGATATCAATAAGTCAAATTTTTTCAATACAACAGCAGGATGTGTCGTTAACTGTGTGCGCTGGTAAAGAGGATTTCCATGTATAGAAACTAATTCGAATTCAATAAAATTTTAATGTTTTTATTCGATGCGGAATGCAGGCTTTAATTAGATGCATTAATTACAGTGGTGGTCCAGTATAACGTACACTCTTTTCAAATGCATTATCGGCTCTATACAGGGTGTTTCCAAGTTAAATGTCAAGACTTTGACAACTGATTCCTGGGTTTATTCCAAAGAAAAAAATTGTTCTATAGCAAGGGTCTATCTCCAATTTGGACATCATCTATCGAGATTTTAAGAAAACACCTACTTTAGTGTACCTTGACCCATACTAACTCAAATATCTCCGCTAAGACTTACTATAGAAACTTGTAGGGCTTTAATTTTAGAAGAAATAACACACTTTTTAACTTTGTTTAAATAAATGGGATACCTTTCCTTGCTTTCCAGATATTTTATTTTTAAGTCAGTTTCCTAAATCTTGCCGATACATTTGTTTGACTTTTAGGTCGCTTTTCTACAAAAAATGCGTATTAAACATACCGTTTTAAATTTTTTTTTTCTTATGAACGTAACAATTGTAAACAAAAAAATCTGTAGTGAGTATGCTGAAAAACTCACAGATTTTCTGATACTTGGAGAAAACCGCAGCGGGTAAAAAGCGAAAAAATGATTTTTTACCTATTTTTTAACCACAGTTGGCAATTAGTGCGATTTTCGAACTAAATCATCATTTTGCAATTTGCTTTCTAGATAAAGTATGACTTTACGAAGGTTTTAAAGTATGCTCACTCATTAAAATACCCGTCAAAACCCTAATTTCCATACTATTTTCCCCTTAACATCCCAGACGCAAACCTATACTCAGTTAGGCCTAGTTGCAAAATTTAACTAGGAAAAGTGGTTTAGATTAGAAAACAAAATTCAATTTATTTTTGTAGTAAGTATTAGCGGAGATATTTGAGTTAGTATGGGTCAAGGTACACCAAAGTAGGTTGGAACAATACTGAAATGTTTTTTCAAGAAGATACGCGTATCTGCCCACTCAGGCCGTTGAGAGTATATTAACTGAGCCAAATAGAACAACTTTGGAAGTTCTGAAACACTTGTTCTAATAAGTCTACGAGAAATCGCTACAAATTTCTGCGTTGAACGTTTGCAATAGCATGTCCTTATTGGCAATTACTTTTTGGAACAGCAAAGGCAAGAAATTAATTTTAGTTTCGTTTACTTCTTTTTCAACTTTTTAACTTGTTTTATTGACTTTATGAATAAATTAAATAAAATGTCATGAATTAGAAACAGAATTTGTGCATTTATTTAATGTTTCGTACAAGGATGTGTTCAATATTAGGAATTTTTCGATATAGCGAATGCAACTGGACATTACATATATCATTCGTTATATTGGACCACCACTGTAATTCGTAGCTGTTTACCAGAGATGGCGTAGGAAGGAAGTGCATTCTTTATATTTATGTATTACCCACGGCAAATATTTTCCGTAAAACAGCTGTCATTAGGCGTCAGTTTCAGTATACGTCATGTGGTTGGAGCGTGAATAACAACAGTTTGTACTTTATCGAATGTATCGCACCGTGTTCCGGATAAATTGTGGTTGCGAGAAGTTTTAGTTCATTACTTTAATATGAAAAAAAATTGCTGCCAAGTAAGCGTATTTTAGTGGAAGTTTATGGTGACCATACTCTACCTGAGTAGACTAGACAGAGATTGACATCTGTCATCTGTAGAGGAAAAATTGTGCAAAAAGATCTCCTGCAAAACTTATACAAAAGAGAACACAAAACGTGAAAATATTTGGTAAACAACTGAAAAAAGTGTAATCTAAGAGGCCGCCTCTTCAAATAAAGTGGTAACACAGAGTAAGTTGTAGCATTTAAGTCCATACCTGGTAAAACTAAAATCCATCACAAAGCTAACCTCACTAAATGAGCAAAAGAGCCGTATCGGAAACTTCACCAGAACATCATAGGAACGAAAAACGTCGCCCAAGTTTCAGTCGTAATAAGATTAACGCGGAAATGGATAAATTAACTGGCATCAGCATTGAAACCCTAAAAAAATTGCTCGATGAAAAAAACAAAGAACTAGTTCAGGAACTTCCATCAAAATCCGACTTTCAGCTTCTATGTGCAGAGTTATCCGGCCTAAAGATCCGCCAAGATGAAATATCGGAAAGAGTAGTACAACTAGAGAAGCGAAATGAGTTTCTAGAAATGCAGCTAGATAAGCTTATACAGAAAAATACTGAGTCCAACGTCGTGGAGCACTTACCTGCTGAACCGAGCACCGACATGCAGGAAAAAGCAAAATCCATCTGCGCCGGATTGCTGGACAAGAATGAAACATCCAACATTGTGGAGTCTGCGTACAGCGTTCGAACTAAAGCTCCACACAGTTCTACGATCATTGTAAAGATGTCGTCCCGAGATTATGCTTGGAGTGTATTACGTAGAGCCAACAGACTAAAAGGAACCAAAATAAGCATTCACAAAGATCTACCACTAAATGTACGGGAAAAAAGAGCAAAACTAGTACCAATTATGCAAGTCTTACGCAGAAAGAAGCCTGAGGTCAAAACTGTCATAAGAGACGATAAATTGTGCGTCGCGGATAAACTATTCACTTGGGATTTCGCGAAAGGGTTGAAATGCGGCGAAAAATGCGGATTTGAAGTTTTAAAGAATTTAGTTGGAGACATTTTACAACCGAAACAATTTATGAATGAACTTGTAAACAATGCTCGTGAAACGTCAAATATGTCACAAAATGTCAATGCTGCCAGCGCTATCAAAAAAAATGTGATTGCAGAGAACCGTTTGGGTGGACACGCAAGTACGTCTTCACATAAAGCTTGATACACAAAAGTCTACCAGAATAGAAATAATATTAAATTAAGTATTTTAAGTTATAACGTAGCTGGATTAAAGAATAAATTATTATTTACAAACTTTTTTAATTATGTCAAAAAATTCGACATCTTTGTATTGTTCGAAACCCATGTAGTAGAAAATGAAGAGAAGAGATTTGAAAAAATATTTTTAAATTACGAATTGAAGTGGATACCTGCAATTAAATCGTCAACATTTGGGAAAGGAAGTGGTGGAGAATTGTATGGTTATCGAAAGGGTCTTAATTACGCAGAGGTTAATTTTAAAAGAGTGGAAGAATCGTATGTCCTCGATGTATAACAGCGTGTTATTCATAATTCCCATTTATTTGAATGTTAGTCACTGGCAACGCGATTATGAAAATCTTAAGGAAGTAAATACTATAGAACTTAAGGGAAACAAATTTGATGCTCATTGGTGACTTTAATGGTCGGCTAGGACTTTCTCAAAATAATTTTGTGAGCGGTTACAAAATACCCACAATGCGCATAAACCGCACTTCCAAAGACGCAATTTGTGACCATAAGGGTAGAAAATTACTTGATCTTGCGGATGCATACGACTGCAGTATTCTAAATGCAAGCTGCGAAGGCGATTATTGCGGAGAGTACACATTTATCCGTGGAAAGGCATGCTCAGTAATTGACTACTGTTGCATCTCTGGAAATTGGAACTTCCTCCTTAGTGATTTTCGGATAATTGACTCGAAGTTAATTGTTTGGTATCTAGGCCTACGAATGAGAGGAGTATAAGGCAATTAGGACTCTTACCAAAACTAGTGTGGAATGACCGAACGCGAAATATGTATCGCAGTAATTTAAATGCTGAACTTGTGCGATTGCACACAGTGGATATTTTACCGGATGTCGATGCCCTTACGAGTATGATTAAAAAAGCAGATCTGAACTTGCCCATAAGAAAAAATAAAATCCCAAAACAAAAGTGGTTTGATTATGAGTGTCTGGGAGCTAGAAATAACTCTTTCAAACTTCCAAATCTTTTAAGGGAATATAATACCAGCATCTTGAAGACACTTTATGGCGAAGCAAATAAAAACTACAAGCGCATTTGCTATGAAAAAAAGACAGCATTTGAACAGCAACGTATTGCTATTATAAACAACTCCACATCTTCAGCGGAATTTTGGAAAGCTGTAAAATATATAAATGGACAAACGAATAGCATCGCCTCGTCGCTTAAAGCAACGCAGCTAATGGACCACTTTAACAATCTGCTTAATTCCCCACAGATATCACCGCCACTCCAATATGCAGCTCCACTAATTATCGATGACTTCCTAGATAGCCCGTTTTCATTAGAAGAAATCAAAGAAGTCATTAATAAAGCAAAAACGAGAAAGGCTCCCGGAGACGACAGAATTCCATACGAGTTCTATAAAAACTGCACATATGAATTCATGTCTGCGCTTACAGGGGAATTCAATAGAATCTTTGAATCAGCAAATATTCCAGAAAGTTTTAAAAAGGCAATTATCTATCCACTGCACAAAAAAGGTGACTATAACGATCCTACAAACTACAGAGGAATATCTTTCCTGAACACCTCTGCCAAGCTATTTGCCGCCCTTATATACAACAGACTTACCTGCTGGGTTGAAAATAAAAAAAGTTTTGCAGGAGTTTTAGGCAGGATTTAGAAAGAATTACTCGACAGTCGATCAAATATTTGCATTACTTAATATTGCGGAGATATATAAACAGAAACATAAAAAAATATATGCCTTTTTCGTTGACTTTCGAGCGGCTTTCGACACCATAGCGCGCGATGCTCTGATCTACAAACTATATAATATAGGTTTCTCAACGAAAATAATCAACATTTTAAGAGCAATGTATGCAAATAATGTGGCGTATGTATGGGATGGGGAGTCCATTTCTGGAGAATTCACAACAACGATGGGAGTGAAGCAAGGATGTATCTTGAGTGCGTTACTGTTTATCATTTTCATCAACGACATATCAGATACTGTAAAAGGTGGAATCGAGTTTGGCAACATACCAATTCCGGCTCTTAAGTATGCAGACGACATCGTTTTTCTTTCCGACACTGTAGATGGGTTGCAGCTAATGAAGAATAGGCTCAGCGTTTACTGCAAATACTGGAACCTTAGCGTGAACTTGAATAAATCGAAGGTAATGGTGTTCAGAGGCGGCGGTGGCAGACATTCTCAAAGTGGAAGATGGACGTATCAAGAAGAAATGGTGGAAGTTGTTCGCGAATACAAATACATACTTAGGAATTTTGGTGTCTTCGAACTTGAATATGAAGAAACATCTAGAAACCAAACTATCTGAAGCCAAACGAGCAATCTCATCGGTATGGGGTCGCTGCATCAACAACAAGTATTTAAGCCATAGCTCGAAGCAGAAACTCTTTTGCACAACTGCAGCTTCAGTTCTTTTATATGGAGCGCAGGTGTGGGGATACTGTTCCTTTGTTGAAATAGAAAAGTTTCTTAGGTATTTCTTAAAGCGAATATTTCGTTTACCAAGTGCTGCGCCTAATTATATGCTGCATCTAGAGACTGGTGCACCGCCTATGTTCTTGGAAACACTGAGACTACATTTCGACTACATAGTAAAAGTTATGGCAATGAGTAATGACAGACTGCCAAAAGTTGTACTCAAGAGTGTAATAAGAAGTAGAGCAAGCTTCATTCAAGAATGGGAACGCCTTGCATCAGATTATGGAGAAACCATAACGATAACACCCGATGAGCAACCTGAACATCTAAAAGCACAACTCAACGTCTTATTGCAAAAAGTAGGTCGAACTATGTATGATCGATTTGTAACGGAAGCACAGTCTTCCCAGTATAGGACATATTGCAGCAAGTTGAAATACGATCTAGCAGAAAAAACTTACTTTTTAAACTGTAACTCAATAGAAAAGATCAGCATAATTTTTAAAATCAGAGGAGAGCTATTAAATTTGAATTTCATTCCACACCGTCCAGAGCTACCTGTCTTGTGCAATCTTTGCAATATGAAGATACGAGAGGATATATTTCACTTCCTTGCAATATGCCCAGTTTTAAAAGAAATTCGATTGAGATTCTTCGTTTCGTATACCCTGGAATTAGGTGAAGCAATTGAAATCTTAAATGGAGTCCGAGGCTGGGATTTACTTTTCAACTACTGTGCAAATGCTCTTCGTTATAGAAAATGTATAGTTGAAGAAGATTTTTAATGTTTAATGTATATACATATTGCCTCTTTGTTCTCTGTTAAAAATAAAAATAGAAATGTAACTATTGTCAATCTGGTAGACGGCCATAGGCCAAACCATAATAGACTTAGAATTATATTGAATGTTATGAATTAAAAATGAAAATAAAAGTCATATAAACTAAACTAACTAACTACTCTACCTGAGCAAACGTGTCGAAAGTGGTGATTTCGACTTCGAAGACAAGGAACGACCTGGACAGCCGAAAAAGTTTGAAGATGAAGAACTGGAGGAATTGCTCGATAAAGACATATGCCAAACAATGAAAGAACTGTCTGAGTCGCTGGCAGTTGATTTGTCAACGGTAGGACACGCCTTAAAACTATGGGAATGATTCAAAAGCAAGGAAATTGAGTTTCATACAAATTGAAACCAAGGAACGTCGAAACGCGTGATCGGAAGGAAAAGCGGCCGAAATACTTCGAAAGACACGATGAAGTGATTTTGCAGCACGACAACGCTCGTCCGCATATCGCAAAACCAGTCAAAACGTACTTGGAAACGCTCAAATGGGAGGTCCTACCTCACATGCCGTACTCTCCACACATTGCTCCTTCTTATTATCACTTCTTCCGATCGACGACTCATGGCCTGCCCAAGCAGAGGCTTACTTCTTACGAAGATTGCAAAAAAGGATCGATTCGTGGATTGCTTTGAAAAATGAGGAGTTCTTCCGACTTGGTAAGTATTCGTATCCTGCCGGAAAGATGGGTAAAAGTAGTGGCTAGTGATGGACAGCACTTTAAATTTAAATGATACCATTTTTCAATTTCATTTTAAATAAATAATTTCTTTTGATTAAAAACAACTTTTTTTGATTAAAAAAAACTTGTGCCAGAGAGAGAGAGAGAGTAAGATGATGAGAATTATTGAAGTCCTAAAAGGATCTTATTGTCCATTGTCACTATACCCATTATCAGCGAATGCAGGACAGAAACCCCAGTTAGTTCTTAACTGTCTGTAGTTCGTCTTGTGAAGCTAAGCAACCAAATTCCATCAATATTTAGGAATATATATGAAATCTCTCTTAAGCGGACAGCTATGGGACCGGAGTTTTTTGTCCGGTTATGAGAGCTCCCCGCTTATAAGAACGTATTTTGTATGGGAAATTAGAAATTGGTTACCCAAAAAGGCAAGCGCTAATGAGAGCTGTCCGCTAATGAGAGATTTCACTGTATGTTCATATTATGTTTGCATACATGTGTATGTTCCGCTAAAAACAACTTATCTTGAAAATAAGTTCTCACCCAATGACCGGAAATATGTGTAAACAGGTCAAGTTCAACTGATTTTTTTGGTGGAGTACTTCAATGTGTCATCTAGCCGACAAACCCTATCCGTAACTGTTTTTTAAAAAACTAAGCAGATGCCTCTTTTTGAAGATCTAAGCCTATTTACTTAAGAGTTCAAAACTGTTTACCCTGTGCGGGAAGGGTGGACGAATAATACAATAATACAGAATAATACTCGGCATTAGGGTTCCCAACCGTCCTCCTTTTTGGCGCTTTGTCCTCCCGTCCTCCTTTTAGTAAATTTGTCCTCCTTTTGATCTTAAGTAGGCTACACGCTATCATTTTCAAAATGACATTCTTAATGAAATGATGTAAAAATGACAGTATGTAGCTTGGAATAAAAAATTACAATTGGAATGATGGCGAGAATGATGAAGGTTGAGATTTTTCGTGGGTTTTGCTAGAATGATAGAAAATGATGCATGATAATGTCTAGGCAAATTTACTTACAAGAAATGTCATTCCGGGAATGCCAAGAACTAGAATGAAATGACGAAAAATGACAGTCTAGCTTGCTTTTAAGCCAAAGAACAAAAATGGTATAAAAAATTATATTTTCCTTTTTCTGGCTGTTATTTTTATTGCACGCACCCATTTTCGATGCTTTGGCTGTTTGCACCCTTTGTAGGTAGTCATTCGTGTAATTTATGTATCATTTCCCAATTTCAAGCAAGTGTCACTCTTAAATCAACACAAACGTGCAATCAGCTTCTGTTTTCTAGTTCCGCTTATTAAAACGTATGTATACAGGGTGGTCCAGTTTGGGATACAGATTTATTGGTTCATGTTGTGCAAAAAATCGTATGAGCCGAGGGTCTTTCCTCAACACCCACTGATCTACAGGGTGTTTAAAAAAAGTAGGTACCAATAATATTGTTCAATTATAGCGTCTAGCGTATTTAACCGATGTAGATAGAACATTCAAAGTGAGCTCGTTCGATAAACAATTGATTAATGTTATCACTTGCTAACAAGAGATACTATTCGGTGACTGAGCATCAAGAACGAGAGCAACATCTTGAAAAGTCAGGAGCCCAGGCTTCGAATAATGCTAACCAAATTTATCGCTTCTGAAAATAATGCCGAAGAATAACCAGTTATTGCCATGCAAGTTGCACATATTTTCCACGATATTAAGCACAATTTATCGTATAGCTCATTGAATTGGGGTATATGAAAAGTCGAAAAAGACAGTATACTATAAACAAAGAACTGAATTACTTCCAATAATTTTTTACATAATGTTTTATTTCCTTAAATCGATGTCCTCCTTTTGCTTGAATCAGAGTTGGGAACCCTACTCGGCATACAGACACTGCAGACTCCACGAACGGGTCTTAAACTGTAAATGGCACGGGATCTTGTATCTACTGCAGGAAAAGAGCTAAAAGTGTCCTCAAAAATCCCGGATGCCTACAGCGTCTTTCAGGCAGAAGTTCTAGCCGAACCTAGGGCTACAGAGCTCCTGATAATGAAACAAATATCCGGCAAGGATAATCATAGCTCTTAACAAAAAGCCACGTATATGTAGATGTATCCATCTTTAAGGAGATAAACTTAAGTTCATAACCTGTACAAAAATAACGAACAAGTACCAAAGGACTTATAATTAAACAACTTACGCTGTCCCTTCAAGTTCTCAAAACAGCTCTCCCAAACACTTAACTCATTGCATAATGCAAATGCAAATGCTAAGCAGTTTTGTTTAACGTTTGAGGACCTTCAATTAGTGGCAACCCGGCTCACCACCCATAGGCCATCCAGGTCTCATTTTCAAAGTAAACTCATGTTCATTTCAAAGAATAAGTGGCGCAGCATTTACAACAAAAGATTACACAATGCCAAGGCGCCACCAATCTACAATGAATACAACTTTTAACTATGCAACCTCTTTGATTCAAAAACAATCTCCTGCAAAGGCTAACGCCAACAATCGTCGCGTCGCCGTCGTCTCCATCGTCATCGTTATCGTCGCCCACACCCTTACTACTGCGTGTGAAATTAATTGTGCTCCCTTTTATTCATTTGGAGTCCTTAAAGAGAAATATTTTCCACCCCAACGCTAATAGTGCAGTCGGGGGTTTGTTTACCGCATTCAGAACCCACAAAGTTGCTTACCGCGCCGCGCCGTTCACACTAGAAACGTGGGGCGGTGGCAGGGACGTAAAGTTGTGGACCGTAGATATACGATTCCGAAAATACCACTCGACGATTTGTAAAGTGGAACCACTTATTTGTTTCTTAATAGATGCCGCCACCGACCGACGACGTGGAACGGTCGCCTTGGAAGATTTCTTCCAAGTTTCTGCATTTCCGAAAACTCTCTGTGTGGGCTGCGTGAAAGTTTACAAGACAAAGGAGCAAAGGACCCAACCAAAGTCTATTACAGGAGGCGTAGTTTTCGTGCGCAAATTAGAGAAAGATGAAGTGAACGCTGGTGATGTGATATACTAAGTTGGAAGAGGGTGTTTGCTTACCGCAAACTGATTGCGAATACACAGTAAATTAAGTACTTTTCAGGTGCTTCCACCTTTTAGAATGAGATCAAGATGAGTCGTTTTGGAGGGGCGGCTGATGGGGTTTGTTTGAAATTATCTGGTAATTTGAGGAGAGGTATCAAATGGAGCCCACTGTTTGAGGGTACTTTTGAATAAAACCCAGAAACTTGAGTCACTCTTTCCACCTTCAGCCGGTGCTGTATTTGGTTGGATGACGTTTTTAGTGGTCCGTACCCAAAAACAGAACACTAGTGAATCAGTTCGGTGTCTATTTGGCCTTTTTCTCAGAGACTATTTGACGTAGAATATTGAAATTTGGAACAGTTGTAGCAATTAGTGGGCCAAACAAAGACCTGAACCTTAAAGGTTGAATTTCGACTTTGGATGGGTTTTTAAATAAAATTAGATTTTGAGGTAATCGTGTGGGATGACAAATGAATGCTCGTTAAAGCACGGATTCAAAAATATATGAACTTTTCTTGTGTTACAGTTTTTCTTAACACTTTTTTAGAAAAGCGTTATAAATTGCTGTCCCCATACTTTGTTTCCAAAAATATCGCTCAGAAAAATCTGAATAAAATCAAAAATATTGAGAATAAAATGTAGATTGAACCAAAATTATCAGGACTGCATTACGATCGACAGTTTTCAACAACCCAACTGTTTACAAATCCAGTAATGACGTAACCCCATCACAATCAAATTAAAGTTGATCCTAGAAATATGCCGCAAAAATTAGCATTGATCTTATACTTAAACCATTGATTTTGCAGATCAGAAAGGGAGATAGCTAGTTTTATGAAGTTGCTAAAATGTGTGTTCTTATCAACATACTCGTAAATCTGTTATATACAGTGAACTCTCTCATAACCGGACACCGACGGTACCGAGAAATTTGTCCGGTCATGAGAGGTGTCCGGTTACGAGAGGAAAAACTGAATTAACATTCTTTAAAAAAGAAACACTATAGACATATGGTATTAATTTTATTTTATAAAGGAATTCATTAGCATTCAAAAATGCTAATTTCTGGCTATGATAATGAAGGTTAAAATTACACAAAATTTTACATACTCTTGTTGTTTCGTGTTGTTGGAAAACACGTTAGCGGATAAGACAGCATATTATGCTGTCAATGGTTGAGGAAATTGCGGGGTCATGACAATTTTAGGTCAAGACGGTATACTTTGACGAGAAATACAGTATACTTCCATATTCCGGTATTATTAGTCCTACCAGACACATTTTCACTTCACTTTGACCAACGGAATCATTTTTATCTTTATACAAATTTCGCACAAAATAATATAAAATATCTCTCAAAATGCCGGAGATATGCGTTTGTCATTCTAGCGTTCCCCACCAAAAAATCATGTGTTCGCGAACGTGATAATAACGCAGAGGCACACTCCACAGTTGACATTTTGGTTTCGTTTCTTTGCAAAGTGTAAAGGAAGAGGAGAACAAAATAAAAACATAATAAAGTATGTAACAAATTTGCCATAAGTACGTAGATGTGTTTTGTCCATTTAAGAGAGATCGACATTCTATTGCGGTTTCGAAAATTGGTGTCGGTGTCCGGTTATGGGAGAATATTTTATGTGAAAAACGTGTATTTATTTCCGTTCTTTGAAATCTGTCCGGTTATAAGAGGTGTCCGGTTATGAGAGGTGTCCGTAAGGAGATAGTACACTGTATACATATGTATTTTGTATGTATATGTAAAAATAGCAAATGGTAGGGAACACTTTTTGCGCAAGGACGACTTGCAATTGATCTTCAGCAAAGAAGCTCATTTTTGGCTTAATGGCTTTACCAATAAGCAAAATATGCCTTATTAGACAGCAACAAACCCACATTTGCTTCAAGAGACTCCATTGCATCTACAAAAAGTGACCGTGGGTGACCGGAGGTGTGATAGTACCGTATTTTTCTGTCGATGAAAATGATTGCCATGTGACGATTAATGGAGTTCACTAACGTGCCATGTTGGAAGAATATTTTTGGCCAGAATTGGATGGACCTGAAATCAGTTATATGCGGTTCCAACAAGATGCTGCCAAATGACACACAGCTGGAACTCGGGTAATCTCGAAAAATGTTGCGAGGTCGTCCTCTGTTGCGGTGACCCGCCGAGTTGTAATCGAATACTCTGCGGGTATTGATGTCCATTTGCTGTACATGTGCTAACCATCTTAAACGTCCAATGCGCAGTTGTTTGACGTATGCTTCGTGGTTAAAACTTCTCCTCAAAAACCCGTCAACGCAAACGGGACCGAAGATCTTACAAACGATTTTTCTCTCGAAGCGACCAAGGATATCTTCATCCGCTTTCGATAAAGTCCATGCTTCAGCTCCATAAAGCAAGACTGGGATGATAAGGGTCTTATATAGAGTATCTTTAGTTGATCGAGAAAGGACTTTACTATTCAATTGCCTTCTTATCCCAAAGAAACAGCGGTTGGCAAGAGTAATCCTTCGTTTGATTTCCGACGAGATGTCATTTTTTTGAAGTTATAGCAGAGCCGAGGTAGACAAAGTCCCTTACTACCTCGAAGTTGTAGCTGTCTATTGTGACGTTCTGTCCAATTCGTCGATGTTGGGTGTCCCATTTCGTTCGTAGCATATACTTTGTTTTGCCCTCGCTTACCACTAATCCCATTTTAGCCGCTTCCATTTCTATACTCGCGAACGCGCCGGTGACAGCTCGCTGTGTTCTACCAGTGATGTCTATGTCGTCGGCATATGCGTAGTTGAACAGATTGTTCCTCGTGTGTTGGGTTGTGAGTTTCGAACAATTCTTTCAAGTATGATGTTAAAGAAGTCGCATGACAGCGCGTCACCTTGTCTGAATCCTTTTTTGACATCGAAGGTCTCGGTGAGGTCATTACCGACCTTGATGGAGCAGCGAGCTTTCTCCATCGTCATCCTGCACAGACGGATGAGTTTGGGAGGGATGTCAAAACTAGACATGGCTCTATACACTTCATCCCTCCAGATGCTGTCATAGGCGGCCTTGAGAACGATGATGGGCATTGATTTGGACTACTTGGTTTTTTTCCCAGGATCTGCTTAAGTGTGAACATTTGGTCTATGCTGGATTTTCCAGGCCTAAAACCGCACTCCTCATAGGGGCCAATCAGATTGTTGACGAAAGGTTTCAGGCTTTCACACAATATGGCAGATAAGATCTTGTAGGCGATGTTGGGGAGACTGATGCCTCTGTAATTGGAGCAGTTGAGTGGGCTCCTTCTTTGTGGATAGGGCAAACGATGCTGAGATTTTATTCATTTGGCATACTAAGATATGAGTTGGTGTATGTCCCCTACCAAGTCATCTCCAGCTGCTTTAAATAGCTCTGCGGGTAGACTGCTAAGTCCAGCAGTCTTGTTGTACTTAAACTTGGATATTGCTTCCCTCACTTCGTTTTGATCAGGTGGGTGTAAGTTTTGGCTGTTATCATCTAAATTAAATGGTTCACTCTGCCTGACAGTGGAGTGTTGGTCTTTGTCGTCATTGCACCGTCTGTAGAAGTAGTTTTTCCATATTCTCAGTACCGAATATGATTCTACTACAAGGTTTCTTTTATCATCTCTACAAGTTTCTGTACGGGACCTAATTCCCTGGCACATTCTTTCGCTCGCTGAAGATTCTGGTGGTGCCTTGTACAATGTACATATTCGACATTATACTTTCTCCAGCTTAAGGATTGGACTCTAAACTGGAACCATTGCAATCTATTACCGTGTAATTAATACAAATTACTATCGATTCTATATTTCGCATCACCTCTTCGGCTGAAACTAATGAGCCTTAAGGAAATCATTTGAAATACCCAAGCCTTCTAATGCCATCGCTAAAGGTCAGAAGAACAGATTTATCATTAGCGTTATTTTCCCATGCCATACATAGCCTTGGCGACATCCTTCCCCATATCATTGTGTGTATGTAAATCCACCTTAAACAGCTGTTTCTTGTTAATTCAATTTCGCCCAAGGAAAAGCAAACCCAAGCCGACCATATGTGTCCACTCAATCAGTTGTCATTCGGTTTCAAAGACACACACACACAGAGAGATAGAGAGTCGCGCCGGAAGGACATAAATCCCTAAAGTTTGCAATCGCCTCACTTTCAACTCACTCTCTTCATTGGAGTGAAAAATCATGTCAAATTAAATTAACCAACCCGACCCGAAGGAGACAGCTCGTATAAGTTCACACAGGAACAGGATCATGCATACACAATGATATCGTAGTGCCAGGCACCCTTCGGGTACACACTCTAGACAAATGCTGGGGAATACATTTTACAGACAATTAATTTAACTGCCGAATCGGAAGCACACACCCCTTAGCCAGTTGCTACCCACTGCATTGGGTATGTACGAGTACATTCTTCTCTGGCCGCCCTAAGGATGACACTAATGCTCTTCGAATTGAAGAAAGGAAATTCGAAAACTACCTGGCACTCAACCCTCTGCTGATGGCACGCAATCGCTTGTACTTACAAATTGCTTGAGATAAGATTTTCCTCCTTGGTTTCCTGTTTTTTTTTTTTTTTAATTAGATACACGCTGATAATAATTTAAATCGAACCCGACGGACGACGGTGTAAGGAAGAGCTTTGTAAGAACAAATTGGCGTCCATTTATCTTTCACGCGACTCGCGAAGGATGGAAGCGAAATTTCCCGATTGCATCATCATCTCTATATTGTTGGAGGCGTCATGCTTTGCGCTATTCCTTGACACGTTGTGCGAGATACAATGGCGGTCGGTGGTGCGAGGTTTAGTGGGAGCTAAGAGCCAATCTCGTTTAGCTAATTATTATCGAGTTAAGTTTGGAGTAAAGTGGAATATCCTCTCAGCTGCCAATTTGGATGCGGATGAAGGGAAAAGGATATCTGGGCATCTGGGCCTTTGAATCGATATTAGTCGATGTGATTCTGGAGATTCAATAAATTCGTTAAATTCGAAACATTTTCGCTCGCTTTGTAGTTAAGGTAGTGCCAGCTAATTAATCGATTCGGTTGTGAGATGAGATGGAAGTGGAATGTGGAACTGGAAGGTAATTGGCAATTCGGAGCGAGTTTTTGAAAATTAAATAGGAAAGGGTTAGGAAAGGTTAGTCTTTAAAGTTAGTTTAAGGGAGATGTCCAATATTAATTAAGATGCACTGCAGGTATCCTACCTAGTTAATGGCGATTTCTTTACTTTTCCAAGTCCAAGCAAATCCATTTTATATCGTCAGATGGCTTGCATCTTGCATAACTTGAAGAGACCATTGACAGGCTTTTAATGCCTAACATGTAACCAAGCAGAAAGTGCTTTGGACAGAACCACCGCATGAGAATAATGGACTGGTGGTTTACTCCACTTAGCCTAATTATCATTGCATCTGACAGGTTGTACGTTCCAATGCCGAGTAACCATGATCTGCAGACTGATTCAAAACTTAATTTATTAGCACTCAACTCTTGCCGGGTAGCTTATAAGTTGTCTGATGGAGGTGGTATTTTTAATCGGAGAATGAGACTTGCATTTCTTTCGGCACTCTTCAATTAGTTGAAAAGCCACTGACACTGCTACATATAGAAAGTATTTTATCTAGATTTTTACAAGCTTTATATTAACTTTACTGTCTGTGAGCATGAAATCTGGGAATCGATTTTACTCCCACTTCCAGATATCCCATCAGGCTGAAATTGTTCACAGGTGTATAATTCCGGAGACAATACAATATGGGTTATTTGATGACGTTGTAACTTCAATATGGCGGACGATTTTTCAACTTCAATTTCTGTGAGGGCCAAATCTGGGAATCGATTTTACTGAGTGCCGTGAAATAACGCCGAGCGAAAAAAGGCCGAATTTCAAAATTCGGCTTTATTTCCTACTAGCTGTCCCGCCCGGCTTTGCCCTTATCTAAAAACTATAGTGTTACTTACAATACATACATTGCCATTTTGTTCGAAGAATCAAACAACAATGCGAGCACACCCCAAGGTTTGCAGTCTATCAATATATACAATCCACAAGTGTCGATTCTAAGTATTTGTAGTTTGAATAAATGACATTTCGCAAGAAAGTGGCATTTGTTAGAGTGTTTTTATTTTTGCATTAATTTAAATAATATTGCGAATAAATTAATTTAAAAATCGACCTATAATAGGCATAGGATGCTAATGAACGGGAATACGAAGTTTTACTTCATTGTGTGCATTAGTTGTTGTGTTTGTCTAATCGTAAGATTGACTGGTAAGAGCGTCACACTGGGATTTATACATTTATATATTAAGATCATGAAAGCGAAATAAAGCTGAATTTTTAAATTCGGCCTTATTTCGCTCGGCGTTATTTCACGGCACCCTGGCAGCAGGCTTCAAGCACGGAACGCAGGCTCTTTGAAACAGTGAAGGTAACCTAGTCACCGAAGCGCAGGGAATAGTAGATGTATTTAAGCAGCTACTTAATGGGCATCAGGTAGTTAGTGATAGGTCAAGAAGAGAACCCGCATCCAGTTAATGAAGAATTCATCGCCCCCTCCCAGTTTTAAAGAGGTCAGCTCAGCTATCAAAAAGCTGAAGAACAACAAAGCCGCCGGCTCTGATGATCTAGCAGCAGAGAGCTTTTCAAACTTGGTGGTGATGTTTTGGTAGGATGCATGCACCAAGTCATCAACCAAGGGGTGGAGGAAGCCATGTCCGATGACTGTAATATCAGCTCTGTATGCCCCATCTTCAAGAATGGCGATCCTATATCTTGTAAGAACTACCGATGCATATCCCTGCTTAATGTCGCATATAAGATCCTATCCAACGTAGGTACTGTGTGAACGTCTGAAACCTTTCTGCGGCACACTAATCGGCACGTACCCGGAAGATCGACGATGGACTAAATTTTTACAATAAAAGAAATGAAATGAGCAAACTCCAACGCGAAAAAGTTAATTTAATTGTGACACTTGGTCGTCTGCACATATACAATTGTGAACACGAAAGTAAATAGCATTAGCAAAAAATAAGACAACAAAAATATTTTCCACTGTTGCTTATTGCATAGCTTTATATTTTGTTGAGTGATAAAAATAAAGTAATTATTAGTTGATCGATCCGATCCGTTAATCCATTAAGGTGTATTCATTTTTGTTATTTAAAAAGTAAACCGTGGCCGTGGTGGCTAGTGCGTTGAACTACTATGCATGCTGCCCGGATTTAATCCCAGCAAAAACACCCAAAAGTGGAATATAAATATTCCACTTTTCGTAGTAAGTGGAATATTTTTGAGAGAAGCTAATGGTCACACTGGTAACTGCCCGAACACAATGCAAGCCGCGGCCGCGTAGCAGTAGTAAAGAGGCCGCGCTGTCAAATGTTGCCGCCATTTACGCATAAAAATTCGCCCACAATGGTGCTGCGCGGCATGTTAAATAAATTCAACTTTTAACTCAGCTGGTTGGAATTTTGTTGTTTAGATTGACAAAATATATTACGAAAACTATTTTTCTTGTAAAAATTATAACTAATATAAAATAATATTTCACTTTCAAAATCTTTTTCTAAGTCGTCCCCTTCTATTTTTTTAATTTTCAAGAGAGCTGTCAAACGCCGCGCGGCAAAAGTTATAAGTTGGCCAACTTGTACTATGCGGCCGCTGCATACTACGCGGCAACTACCTCATTGTGGGCGCACTATTGAGTTTCTATATATTTTTACTTTGACAGCGCGGCATGCATTGTGTTCGGGCAGTAAACCATGGCCATTGAACGTCATTCTATTGAGAGAGGGTTGATCGTGTTAATATTATATCATTGGGATTGTGGCACAAAGTAGAGGAGGGTTGATTTTGCTAATATTGCTACAGACTTTACTGGCCGAACACAATGGTGAAAAAAACGGTGTAGTGGTAGTAGAAAGTTGAAGTTGGCTGAACTTTGCGCTTCACCATACAATTCATACTACAGCATCAGCTTCGCATTGTGTTCGCGCTATAGCCTTTACGTGTATTTTAACTTTGACAGCGCTGCCAACTTCCACTACAGCGTCACCATTGTGTTCGGCCAGTTAGTTGTTTTTCTGCTGCATCAGCGTGCGGATCCAGATCGAGGGAAAGGGGGGAATGCACGATTTTCTTACTGTCTTTTTTTTTTGTCACTATACATCGGTATTAGGTTATCTTAAGGTTCAGTCAGTAGATACCTAAAGAATAAAGTTTTAACTATTATTTCAAAATACATATATTCTAGTAGGGGTAGGTAGGCGTTGTTGCGTTTTAAAATTAGTAAATAGTTGATGATTTCCGACAAACCTTATCAGTTACTCCACGATCAACACCAATGCTTACATCAAAGTGTAATATATTCTGCGTTTACATAATGTTACTTTAACTATAAACATTAAGTACAAGTCTTAGATATAGAAAACCAGAAAGTACCTTTATTTGATGCTCATAAAATACATATTTAATACATTATGTGTGTAGATGTGTTTGTACACAGGTATATTACATTTCCATCAAATTTTTATGCAATCGTTTCATCTATAACAGGCATGTCAAAGATAAGGCCCGCGGGCCATGACTGGCCCCCGAGACAATTAATTGTGGCCCGCGACGTCATCATTAAACTATGTATTTCACCACTCATTCACACAATTTTTAAAGATCTTGATGGACTATATTTCCTACTTTACAGAAGTCGTGGATCAATGTTTTTTTTCGAATTTCGTAAACATATTGTTACGTTTATGGCTCAAAGAGGCAAACCCATGGAACACAGTGATGTGGCTTGACTTTATGTTCTTAGTAGATATGACGTTTGGACGTTTAACTGGAAGGAAACAATAAAATTGGCACGCAAATATACTCAAGTGTTCAAGCTTTTGAAATGAAGCTAACGTTGCGGGAGTCAGAGCTGTAAGGCACATATAATGCAGATAAATTTTCGAAGCGTTTGCTTGATCTTATTGCTGAATTTGATATGTGTTTCGCAGATTTTCGCGCGCTCAATACGTTCAACTTTACACAGTGTGTCAAATAATATCCCAGACATATGCGTTTTAAAGCTTGAATCTTTCTCTACTGTCTGTCATGAAATTTCACGATATCTGGTTGACATTGAACAGTTATAAAAATAGAGCAGTTGTTTTCGAGTGGCATAAACGTTTTTTGGGCGGCAGAGAAACGCTGGACGAAATACGAAAAGTTACTTAAAAAATCAAGAGAATGTTACTGACCGAATCACACAGCATTCATTGTTCGTCAATTTTTGGGGTCGAAATCAAGTGTGTGAGTTAAATCATCCGCCGTATTCACCTGATTTGGCACCGTTCAACTTGAAGTTGAAAGTATGCTTTTTTAACGACATTCCGACCATTAAAGCAGCTTCGACATGGCCACTGGAGGTAATTCCACAATATGAGCTAGAGCAGGCATTTGAACCACCATTGAATCGCTGTAATAAGAATATTGAATCGGAAAGAGAATATTTCGAATAAAAACACTGAAAAATAAACAGAAATCGTGTTTTAATTATGTTTTCTAGAGCCAGTCGGAGATATTATTTGACACACTGTGTATTCTTTTTAATGTGTATGTACTTGCGTTCGATTTGAGTAAAGAACCGACTAACTTGAAATGGAACTTTATAATAGACTAGTTGAACCCGTGCTCGCCTTGCTTCGCATTCTATTCTAAGGGCTTTCTCATTCATACTAATATGCAATTTCAGTGGGAGCGAAGAAACATCAAAGTATTTGTATAAGTTCACAAAAGTGTTTAATAAATTTTGTTGATTAACTGCGTCAATATCAAAAACGTTTCAATATGTAACTTTCAGGCCTTAAATGCAGATTTCATAGTTCTCAAAAACCGCACCGCACCGTAGCCCGTCAACACTTCCGCCTCTACTAGATATAGTTACAGAATTGTAACTCTAGGTCGGTTGCCATTACATTGATCATTCCGAGGCAACAAAATAGCTCGTTCACAAAGCTAAGAATTCTCACGGTTTGTTAGTTGTGGATATTGTGGATATTGTGGATGTAAAAGGATAAATTTACTTTTCCATTTTCTTCCGCGAACGTTTTTCCACCTATTTTAAGTAACAAATAAGAAAATTTTGTGCGTTTGGATTGCCGCCTGTTCGTGCCCGCATATTGACGGTCAAGTGCATTTGAGTAACATTGGACAGAGACTTGACTTTTTCAGACAGGCATTTACTTCATCAGTTTTGTGCCACACAACTAGACAACAGTCACAGAAAACTCGAACATTATCACTATTCCGGTTTCCGGGGAATAATGTAGCTACTCACCCTGACGACGCGACGCGACATCCAAGGGCAATATTACCTTGCCTTCGTATCGATGAACAACCAATACTTCCTAGATGATTTATTTATGTGATGATGATATGTATGTGTATGTACATATATGAACCAAAATTAGATCTTAAAGCAACAGGAGTTCATTTGGGGTAGAATATTTATTTTTGATCTTTTTTTTTTTAATTTGTTAATAACATTTATAAACTAAAAATGCAATTAACTGCTCTGGAAAATTCTCTTTCTTTCGACACCTCATTTGTTAAGATTGCTTGAGTGTGAGAGCCGCAAATGGTTGTAGAGCACATTGAAGTGCAAGCCATATGATCACGTTAGAGCGCGCACATATACTCACACGCACACTATTGCAACGATACCCACTGCTGCCCGGCTGCTGGCAGTGGTCACCACTGAAGGAAAATTGTGGGTGATGCTTTGAATAATTGTTTTGAAAACTGCTCAGCTTCAGGGCAACCCAGAAGGATGTTTTATATCTCAAATGATTGAGCCACAAATCTACTAATTTCACCTATTTTTTTGTTTCAATTCGATAAGCCATTATTGAGTTACGGCTGTATAATCATAATATTCCTCACCGATATACAGTTATTTTGCCTATTATGTAAGACCCAGTAGCCTGAGCAAAAAATTACATAGCTTGTGATCATCCCGGGTACTTAGGAAGCATTTCAAAAAAAGTTTCATCGAAATCTGTCCAGTGGTTTTCACGCCATTAGGTAACCAACAAAAAAACCCCTACAGTTTTATAATATTTATAGATAGATTTGCAGTGCGATTTAAAAAATAAGTTCAATGAAGTCGACATTGCATACAAAGTAGATTAGGTTCATGCTGCAAAAATCGAAATAGCTATCACAACTTAAGGAACATTCATGCCCGTATTTTATGTATGTTTTATGAAGTTTATATGTGAATAGATGTTTTCCACAGTGAAGATTAATAAATCTAAATACCTTGCAAGACTAATAGGTAAACATCTCCAGTCCATTTTGAAAATGAGCACAACATCGTTGACAGTTGACACCAAATGTCGAGGAGATAATGAAACATAAAAGAAGTCAAGTTTCTGGATCCTCAAAATAATATTTCGGTTCAATACGTCTCTACTTAAAAAAAAATATAACTTTTTTTTATATAAATTTTAATTATACGGGGTATTGTATTACATTTGTGTTTTAATTTTAATATGGCCCCGTCTCATACTCGGGACAAAAAATTGGCACTTTAAGAGTTTGAGTTTGACACCCCTGATCTATAGGGAACAACCACTAGGTTCAGATTATACAGAATTATAATGTATTGACTTTAGATTTTTTTAAAATCTTAATTTGAATAATATCTCTTCCTACTACCTCCTTTCTATCATACTACAATCGAAAAACGCGACTGATTCAAAGCACGGGGAACGCCGGCAGGCAACAGCTAGTGGATAATAAATGCTTTTAGAAATACTAAAATAACGTGAAGTTACCTCCAATCTTTTTCTTGTTTCCATTTGCCTAAAGACACATTACACACGTAAGTAAAATAAGTGATGTGTATTTAATATTGATTGCCCATTCACTTTACTAAAATCCAATATAGACTTACAAACTCCCATCTATTCCAGCCAGCCATTCAATACTTTCACCCATTCACATTCACATTCAATTCTATAGTGTAATTTCAAACACTCTCCCTTATCACGTATCATGTATCAGCAACCATCCTCGAAATCGTTTGAAAATAAATGAAAATTTAAATTCTCTCTGGAAATGACTCTATTCATATTAAATATATTCACCACATGGATATGATGATTAAAACTGTATCTGTATCTACAATTCGGTTTCGGTTTCGGTATCGACTATATATCTATACTTTACCTCATTCTCATGTGTTTTTTTTTCTCATTTCATTTCATGTTACCGTTATGTATGGCGATATCCGGTGCGGGGTGAACTCGAACAAAAATCATTTTCTAAAATTGGAAATCACTATCACGTCAAACCACCACCACCCAATGTCGCTGCTGCTGCTGTGGATAAATACAAACGCCAAAACCTGAAAATCCCTAACCGATTCGGATCGCAATTACCTCAACCGGATGTTTTACGCGCATTTGAAACGCCACCGCTAACATCGATGACCATCATACCCACCGGATTCGATAACAATAACCATCATCGCTTGGTACTCACCACCCACCGCCCACCACCCACTACCACCCCAGATACGACTCACCACGGATAAATTGAGTTTTGATTTAGTGCCAGATGTCACGAATAATGTCACCCAATCGACGATAATTAAAATCAATCGGCCCACCTCGTGGCACTCTGTCGAGCTTGACTATAGAGCGGGTGAAATTAAATTCATCGTGGATTATAGGCACACCCTTAGACAGACGTTCGGACTGACATTTAATATCGGTGACAAGTTGATAATTGGAAGCAGTCTGAAGTCACCGCCGTTGGGTCTGGTCGGTTGCATCCGGGATATCGAAATCAATGGACACTTGATAGAACCGCGGCATGTGGTCAAGACTGAGCGTGTCGTGGGCGAGGTGGCGCTAGACAACTGCAATTACATTGACCCGTGCAAGCGACCGAATACCTGTGAGCATGGCGGTAAGTGCTTCGTAAAGGACGATCGAGTGACATGTGACTGCAAGGATACGGGCTATATCGGCAAGAATTGCCACTTCACCAAATACAGGAAGACGTGCGAGGAGCTGGCGTTGCTCAGTTATACCAAATCGGACGTGTACCTCATCGATATCGATGGGAATGGAGTATTTCCACCGGCACATGTGAAGTGTGACTTTCAGAGTTTGGAGAATGCAACAAAAACAATTGTGGAACACAATCTGCCGAGTCAGAGTGATATAAGGTCTTCCAAGGACATAGACTTTAGCTACAACATACGGTACAGGGAGTTCTCACCGGAAATGCTACTGGAACTGATATCCCATTCATTGTATTGTACTCAATATATCAAGTATGATTGCTTTCGAGCACCGCTGGAACTGCACTCAGCGACGTGGTTCACGTCGTCCAACAACAACAATACGGTGGACTTTTTGGGGAACGTTAAGAGGTGAGTGCGCTTATTTTAAATTAAATGTCAACATTTTGCTAACCCCATTCTATGAAAACCGTAAAAGTTTGACAACTTCTTGAATTACTTCCTTTTCTATTTTGCTGTGTTTTTTTTTTTTAAATATCCATCTTATATCAAACGAGATACAAGTTCAAGTCCTTGAGATTCCCTTTTATTTTCCTTTCCTAACCGATGGCTTGATACGAGACTAGACGTCAGTTTTCTAAATCCTATTCCGATTTTATGAGTTTTTTTTTACAAATGAAGGCTTCGACGTGTTTCCAGCCTGGATCAATGTGTACGTCCTTTGAAATAGTGAAAAAAGACTTTTCAAGTCTGGTGTCCAATCACTAAATCCTTACTCGCTATGAATAAGTTGAGTTAACATCCAATAAATAAATATATGTAGTCTTTTTGGGCGAATTAATGATGAATTGAACACTTCCGATTTAATTAAGATTTAACTAGCTAAACTGCCCGGCTTCGCCCGAGCACACAACAAACAGTCGCGTCACTCACTTTTGCAACCATTTCAACATTAATATTACGACCAAAATGAAAGAAAAAATTCGCCATACAAAATGTATAGAAAATCAATTTTTATGAATTTTCCAATTTTCATGGAAATTTTCCAGAATTTTCCTCCATATTGTCCTTCCTTGGGCCAATACGAATACATCAAGCACAAAATCGCGAAAATCGAACGATCCGTTCTCGAGTTATGCGTGCACACACGGACGTCAGTCTATTTTATATATATAATAACTAGCTGACCCGACGGACTTCGTCCCGTCCAATGTTTGATGAAAATTTAATAAAATCAAGTACAAATTTTAAGAATTCTAATTGTTTTATTGAAATCTTAAAATAAAAATAATATAATGATGATGATGAATTTATGAATGATATACAATTTAAGGCTGCATGATACACAACATTTTTTGTTTTCTGATCCGGAGCGTAAATTAAGAGTGAGGATGGTTTCCCAACTCGGGAACATGCCACGCATAGCTGGCCGTGTGAAAAGCATGACATTTCTAGATTTATGCCGCACACTTCCAGCGATTGGCCCTTGTGACTTGTTTATGGTCATCGCAAACACATGTTTCACTGGGAGCCGAATGCGTTTGAACTGGAACGGCAAATTGCTTGAAGTCAAGGGAATTCGCGGAATTATGCATTCTTCTCCCTTGAACGGCCCTTTCAAAATCTTTGCCGCTATAACATTGTTCAGTAGCCTCGTTATAATCAGTTGGGTTCCATTGCACAGTTTCGGGGCATGAAAATTTCGTAGCATAATGATGACAGTTCCAACTCTAAGACGCAAATGATAAGGCGGCATTATCGCATGCCAGGCAAATATCCAAAGAGTTCAGGAATTCCACTGGATAATTGACGACTTCGTCTTCGTTTTCAGCGCGATCGATCGATTGGTATGAACGCAACTCTCCCGGAATTTGATTCTGACTCGTCCAATTCAAGTCATTGACATCAATGTTTTTCGCTGCTAAAATTGCGCGTGCGCTTCACCAATCGTAGTTACGTTAATTTTGACCAATGTTCGGATACACATAAGCAGCGTTGCCGTTTGGGACGCTTTTGCGTCATTTTGACGCTTTTTTCGGCGATTGGACCCGGGACCCCACTTTTCAATAAAACTCCGATTTTGACACATTTTGAAAATATAGGACGCTTTTTTCAATTTATTTTCATTTCATGTTTCTTTTACTTGTAAAACATGGTACTTTACTCTTAAAACACACCCATTTTGTTCAACCAGTGATGAAATCAATAAAGTATTTTTGTTAGTCAGAATTTCCCTTCCAAAAACTCGTTCTGCATACTTGTTTTTTTTATCTTTTTTATTTTTTTCCCAATATTTATTTTATTTTAAGTTCAGCAATAAGACAGTTTTTCGAAAAATTGCATTTTTTCATACAAATATAAGTGGGACCCCTTTTTTGCTTCTGGACCCGTTTTTTGGACGCTTTATGAAATTTGCTCGCGGCAACCCTGCACATAAGTGATGAGTTCATCTTTCGTTGAAGTGAATTGGCAAATCGTAGGTGGAATCGATATTAAACCACGATATCTACCGGAATTTGTCCATTTCCGATTCTCAGCAGTTCTTTGGAGAAAACTTCTGCGGTTCTATCCTGTTGCAGGAACACTCGCATATTAATACTCAACGGAATGGTTTTTACGTATCGCCACATATACGATGACTTGAGACACGCGTTTGATTCATCCGCCGCTGTCAATTTCGAAATCGCGGGAAGTGTTTGTCTGAAGACGCCCGCCAACAATATCATCTCGCCACCAAAGCGATAGTGCTTCTAATGATCATTTGTGCGCCTTCGTGCACCCATCCGATATGATCAGTTTACAATTTTTTAACACTTTTGCCATGGCTCATTGCTTTGAAATGATTTTCGTTGATTTAGGTTTAACGGAAGCTTCAGTGCTGAATGTGCCGTTCTTCCATCTTCCAACAGTGTTGCAGCAATTCCCGTAGATGCGAGAGCTAACGCAATTCTACTTTGAGCACGAATTGCTGCTAATGTCAATGATATCAGGAACGTTTTCCCAGTTCCGCCGGGCGCATCAAGGAAAAATAGTTCACCATTTCCACCATCGACAGCCTGCATCAGTTGATCATACGCACTCTTTTGCTGTTCATGCAACAGTGGAACATTTCTTTTTACTTGTTGTTGCAAAGTTGTCCTATCGTAAGGACGCTCGCGCTCTAATACACGATTCAATACATCTCTCGTTTGATGATTTGGCGATGTCATATGAATTTCAGTCAATACTTTGCCACTCATAAGCAAACACAAATCTTCAATCAGCACTAACGCTTCATTGTAATAATAATAATAATAATATTTGGCTTCAGCAGTCCTAGGTGGAACCAAGCCTAGCTTCCCGCAACCATTTGTGTGTGCGCGTTATATTTTTGCACGAATGGAAGGGACCTACAGTTTTCTGCCGGTTCCGAACGGCTAGTTGGGGAGCTTTACATGACGAATGATACTCTTGACTGCTTGTCAGGCATTCGGAAGAGGTGGGCACTGTGAAAAACTTTTTAGGTGTTTGCGGCGGGATTCGAACCCAAGACCGCTGGCTCAGTAGTCCGACGCACTAACCACTTGCGCTACGGTGCCCACCAACGCTTTATTGAAGATGTCAAAAAGAATACCGTAGGGGGCACCGTAGCGCATGTGGTTAGTGCGTCGGACTACTGAGCCAGCGGTCTTGGGTTCGAATCCCACCGCAAACACCTAAAAGTTTTTCACAGTGCCCACCTCTTTCGAATGTCTGACAAGCATCAAAGAGTATCATTTGTCACGATTGAGCTTCTCAACTCGCCGTTCGGAGTCGGCAAAAAACTGTAGGTCCCTTCCATTCGTGCAAAAATATAACACGCACACACAAATGGTTGCGAGAAGCAGGCCCAGGTTCACCTCGAGCTGTAGCGCCAACTAAGTAAGTAAAAGAATACAAAATAATACCTTTCCAACCTTTCTGTCTACTTATCTATCTGTCTATCGGTTTGTCTGTCTGTCTATCTATCTAGCTGTTTATCTATCTGTCTATCTGTCTGTCTATCCGTCTGTCTTTCTCTCTCTCTCTGGCTGTCTGTCTGTCTGTCTATCTATCTATCTATCTATCTATCTGTCTGTCTATCTGTCTGTATCTATCTATCTATCTGCCTATCTGTAAATCTATCTGTCTGTCTATCTATCTATCTATCTATCTATCTATCTGTCTGTCTATCTATCTATCTATCTATCTATCTATCTGCCTATCTGTAAATCTATCTGTCAATTTATCGATCTATATATCTGTCTGTCTGCCTGTTTGTCCGTTTATCTGTCTATCTGTCTGTCTTTTTATCTGTCTAATATTTTTTTTGTTTTAAATGACTTTTATTTCAATACATAAAAAAAAATAAAAAAATAAAAATTCGAAATTCCCATAGAAAACCCAAATTTCGATTTATTCGATTTTCCCGCTTTTCCTTTTGAGTTTTCCAAATTTTCTTTTTTCCTAAACCTTCGCGTAGCAATTACGAACAAACCCGCAGAAGGATGTATCCAATTTGGTCCATTCGTTTTCAAGTTTTACGCGTTCGAACAAACCACGATTAATTTTTATATATATGTAGATTTAATGTTTATTAAAGTTCATTCAAAATTGTTGAATATTACACTTATTTTATTATTCAAAATTCAAAATTCAAAATTATTAAGAATTATAATTAGTTTTTTGTAGTGGATATTGGGGGAATTCAAGTCGGAGATTGTTACTGATCTTAGCTTTTTACTTAACGCTTCGCGATTATTCTTCTCTCTATTTCATCTTAAATTCAGTTATACAATTTCTTATTCTTCTCTCTGTTACATCTCAACTTTTGCTATACTACTTTTTGGTTAGCTCTTATTTTCTTATCATTTTACTCTGCAATTACTGGCTGATGTTCTATTCATAGTCGACGCGATCATCCTGAATATCGTCTGTCCCAGACGACTCATCATCGCTGTTTTATAGTAGCTCTTCCAAGGTTTCATGTTGTCAACTGCTGTCTATGTTGTGTAAGGTCCTTCATACTGCCCGATCTTCTTCATGTTGTATCAATCATTCCTTTTCACCTTTGTTACCTCGCATGGGCCCAGATATTTGGGATACAATTTTAAACCGGTTCCGAACTGAGTGGGTAGAATTGCCACCAAATCACCAAGCATGTATTTTGTCGCGTTCTTTCTGTACTTGTCAAAATCCTTTTGATTTTGCTTCTGAACTTTGCTCCCTCGCCTGCTCTCGAATTCTTCTTCGCTCGTCCTCAAACTGCTTCAACATCTCTTCTTCAAACAATTTTTTGAGTTCCAAGTCATCTGGAGTGAACATCGGAATACCGATCAGAAGCGCGTAAGGTGTTCTTTGCGTAGAATTGATAGTACTCTGCACACGGCTGACGAATCAATACTAATTCATAGGTTCATCTAAAAAAAAGTTTGGCGGGAACTTCGATGACAATTCTATTTAACCGCTCTGCTTGGCCGTTACCCCTAGGAACTCCAGTCGTGACCATGTGATGAGAAATGCGCTTATTCACATAAAAATCTTTGAAATCGTTAGACGAAAATGCTGATCCCTAGTCTGTGATACTACGTTGAGGGTATCCAAACGTTTCACTTTGCAACTCCATATTTCGTAGCACTTCCTCCTTAGTACATCCCTTCACTGGGTAGATCCACGTGAACTTCGAAAACGAGTCCACCACTACGAGTAAGTACTTTTATGACTTCGCTGTTGATGGAAGTGGCCCGAGGCGATCCAAATGGTAAGTATGCAGTGGCACGTCTGGTTTTTTGATTGGATTGAGGAAACCGTCCATTCTTCAAAATGTATGTAATACAATTTTGTATCACGTTAGCCACATTTGAAAAATCCGGAATAAAATATGACTGGCGAAAAACCTTTTGTGCGCCGATATGACCTCTCTCATGAACACTGCTTTCTCATACTTTTCGCAACAACCAACAACCTTATTTTCGAAATCCTGATACTGCTGGGTCTCCAACAATTTAGGAATTAAAGCACAATTTTCATCTGACGATTGCGCCTTCCGAACCATTTGCATCATTCCGTCTTCCACCGTTAAAACTGCTGGAAATCTGCTAAGAGCATCTACGTGACGCATGGTGCTGCCTGGACGATGTTGTATCTGACAATCGAATTTTTCCATCTGCATTGCTCAGTTAGCTACTTTGCTGTTAAGCACCTTTTTCCCATAGTAAGCTTAAACGCCTTGCAGTCGGTAAAAATCAGAAACTTTAGCCATATTAAGTAAATTCTGAACCTTTTCAGCGCTTTGATAACTGCTTAAACCTCGAGATCATAGCTGAAATAATTTTTCTCAGCGCTGGTGGCCTTGTAGTTCAATAAAAAAAAACGGGATGAAAGTTTTCATCCGGATTTTACTGCAGTAGAACGGCACCAAATCACTTCTTGCTTCTGTAATGGGGTTTTGTTTTATTAGGCATTTTCAGACGCTTTTAGAGTGTTAAAGTTTTTACCTGTGGTCAAGGGAACAAAATGTTGTTAGACCGAAAATTAGGGCTATTTTTACCACGGATGGAAGGGACCTACAGACTCCGAAGAGCGAGTTGAGAAGCCTCTCATGACAAATGATATTCTTTGATTTTTTGTCAGACATTCGAAAGAGGTGGTAACCGTGAAAATCTTTTATAGGTGGCTCTTTGTTAAAGTACCCAAAGATTCGATTCATGATTAAACCTGAACAAATGTAGGCATCAAGGTTATAGAACTGCAAGCTAGAGAGTATCTCAAACTGAGACATCTTGGGTCTACAGTCAGTGTTCCTGATGAACTTAGACAGGTCTTAAAAAAAAAACCCTTCAGACAGATTAAGTCACTTTGTTCGCAAACATATTTACGGTTAAACTAATTGCTGACAGATTTAGATTGTTTTCTCTGCTTTTCTATCTCTATACGTGTCGGTCTGTTGAGAGTGGGTTGCCAATTAATGTCACATGCATGAATTGCTACTAGTCGACATCAAACAACACTATAGTCTTAATAATGCCACTTCTGGCCTCATCCGACCAGGATTAGGTCTGGTGGGCGGTTGCAAATCGCTCGCCTCGTGTTCTTGGTCATGTTAAGTGACTGGTGCTGCCAATTCGACCACACACAACAGTCACCGAAACGTCAAGGCTGAGTTTAATTATATGCGAACTACGACCAGGCCTAAGAATCAATCAAACTGTCAACATAATTGATGGCACCTCTCTGCCTGGCTGTCACCCACTCTCCGCTCACAGGCTAGGAGGACATCACATCGTGTGTACCTGCAGATGTGTGATCTTGTCCCAGATTTATCAAGACACTTTGTGTAATTAATCTCAGTACTCGAATTGATAGGTAGTTCCTAATAACTTTGCACATATGCATGCATGTTTGGATGTATTGTATGTATGCCCCAAATGCAACCCCATCCAATTCGTGAGTTGGGGTGGTGTATTTTGTACGCGTGGTTGTTTGAGGCCAAATTTATGAACATGGACTGTGGCTGGCGACAAGTGAATCTGTTATTGTTTCAGCTTTGGTTGTCCGGGAACTAGATGATGTACGCCGCAATAACCCTGTATGGAATTAGGTCCTTAAATATTTACGATTTAATCTGTAAAATTAATTATAATTGCATATATAATTGGGAAGACCGATAGACCGACTGAACGCACTGGTTGCACTGATAAATGTGGTCAACAGTGCTATTACAACTATGGTGGCATTTTGTGTGACCGAAACTAATTACAAAAAGTCGCCACACAATTGTTCGTATATGTATATTTAATGTAAATATTTGCGTCGAGAGATTTAAATCGAATCTGCCAAAGGCGTTTAGAAATGTGGTTTCGAAAATAACGGTTGAAATTGTTCCTTTTTTGGTTTTGATAATATATACGAGTACCAACTAGGTATATAACTTAAAGTTATAGAAATGGTAGATGGTTTAGACTTTGAATTGAAGTTAGCACTTTTTTTGACAGCTGTCATTTAAGCGCATGGCATATTACGTGTGTTTGGTAACTTTTATTAACAGGGATATCTGTCAATTAGTTAAAGTGGGGGAAAATCCTCTCTTCTTCTTTTTTAACTATTGAATATTTTCACGAAAAACTAATTTTCTTTTAATTTGTTAATAACAAGTGATTGACATTTTACAAATTGTCAGATTGCTGTTTGATAGATGTCCCTCGATGACTCTATGAAATAGATGTAGCACGATTTCGCAAGAGCGGACATTTTTTGACATTCTCATTTGGCTCTCTGTTCTCTTGATTTTTGACAGTTGGATGTAAATTTACGTAAATTAACAGGTTACTGTGATACGTGCGGAATATATGTGAAATAGACGACGGATGATTATCAACTGAACTTTATTGGTTGTACATAATGGAGTTACCATAGCTTATAACTACATAGTACCTAGTACAATATGGTACTATGTTACATCTCCCTTTTTATATTTATTTTAGAATTACCTATATAAAATTTTAAGATATGCACGTGTACATGTCTACTTCAGTTTATGTATGTATCTATATGTCTTGACTTCACTTTTTTTTTTTTTTTTTTTTTTTTTTTTTTTTTTTTTTTTTTTTTTTTTTTTTTTTTTTTTTTTTTTTTTGTTTATAATAATATGCGTGTCTGTACATTCACATTTCTTTGTATAAAAATATATGTTTATAGTACTTCTGTAATTCGTGTAAATTCAAATTAAACAAATTGGTTCAAGTTCTACGCAAACAAATTCGAATGTTACAGAAAAATTCAAGTTCCAAACGTAACATTTGACAAATAATCATAATAAAAAAAATAATACGAGAAAGAAAATGATAAAAATTATTTGTGATAAAAATTATTTACGTGAGGCCTTCTGGTTTCTTTGTTGGTTGTTTGTCGGATGTTGGATCGACCACGACATCTTTTTCTGGATCAATGGTGGCTCTTGTCGTATGTAAATGACTGCTGTTTCTGCGGTACAGTGATCCGTTGAGAGTTCGTACTATATACGAGCGCGGTGTGTTAGCTGGTTTGACAACCGTGCCGGAGATCCAGTTTCGATTAGGCTCTTGAATTCTCACTTTTTCACCAGGTTGAAGGGGTTGTTTTTGGTGACTTCCTCTATCAGCATAGAATTTGGTTCTATTTCGTACGTCAAGTAGGTTGTGGTGCACGTTGTGTACTACATTTGGTATGAGAGATTGTCTGCTGCATGGTATTGTGGTTCTGGTTTTTCGGCTCATTAAACGTTGGTTAGGTGATAGTAACTCGTTGTTCCGAGGCGTGTTGCGGTAGTTGAGTAGTGCGAGATAAACGTCCGAATGGTCTTGGTAGCACTTTTTCAGTAAAGATTTGGATACTTGCACGTATCTCTCCGCAAGGCCATTGGATTTTGGATACCTCGGGCTAGATGTTTGATGAGTAAAGTCCCATGTTTTTGCAAAAGCTTGGAATTCCTTAGAGGAAAATTGGGGACCGTTGTCCGACTCCACCACGAACGGTATACCATGAATTGCAAATAATTGTTTGAGTACGAGTATGACATCTGCTGCTGAAGACCGCTTTAATTGGAAAAAGTCAAAGTATCCGGAATAGCTATCTGCAATGAGAAGATATTCATTATTTTTAAAATAAAATATATCTACAGCAATGATTTCCCAAGGCAGCTCCGGAACTTTTTTGATAATAATTGGCTCTTTTGGTTGAGATCGCTGTTTGCTTTGGCAAATACTGCAAGATTCGACGTATTTGGTGATGTCGCTCGTCATGTTGATCCAAAAGAGTTGTTCACGTGCACTGCTGAGTGTTCGATCAATTCCGAAGTGACCTTGGTGCACTTTCTGCATCATCTCCTTCTTAATGACATCAGGGACGACTACTTTGGATCCTTTGAAGAGTAGACCTTCGTTACAGCTAAGCGCTTCTCTAAATGTCCAATAGTTCTTAATTTCGCTGGGACAGCTTCCAATTAGATCCGGCCACTCAGTGTTCACGTACTGTAGAACGAGTTGAAGACGTTTGTCGTTCTTTGTTGCTTTTTGTAGACGTTGCTTTGTAATATCTGTTAGTTGTAAAATTTCGTGTACCTCTAGCTCGTCATCTTTTTCTGTGTTTTTTGAGTTTTGACAGTCGCGGCTAAGGGTATCTGCAACAGGTATGTCTTTGCCTTTTGAATAGATAACCTTTGGTTGGTACTGTAGAACCTGTAGCATGATTTTTTGTAGGCGAGGTGGTGCGTTATGTATGGGCTTCTTAAATATCGTTTCAAGTGGTTTGTGGTCGCTTTCGATTGTAAGTTGTTTTCCGAATATTAGATCATGGAATTTTTCGCATGCAAATTTAATAGCGAGCGCTTCTTTTTCGATTTGTGGCGCTAATTTTTGAGTCGCTGTGAACGCTTTCGAAGTGTATGCCACTGGCTGGTTTTCTTGCAACAATACGGCGCCTGCGCTAGATTGACTTGCATCTACTTGAAGCTTAACGGGTCGATTCGGGTCGTAATACTTTAATAGCGGTGTCTTTGATAGAGCCGACTTAAGCTCATTAAACGATTCTTCTTGTTTTGCGCTCCATTGCCATTGAGAATCTAAGTAAGTTGCCATTCCGAGTAATCTTTGAAGTTCTGTTTTGTTTGCTGGCTGCTTTAAGTTATTTATCGACTCGATCTTTTCGGGGTCAGCTCTGATTCCCTCCGAAGTGATTATGTGCCCTAGGAATCGAGCTTTCGTAGTAGCAAATATACACTTCTGCTTGTTCAGCTTTATTCCCGCTTCCGCTAGTTTCTTAAGAACCTTCTTTGTCAGAACGCTTAGTGTTGTAAGATCAGGTGCATGAATTAACATATCATCCATTGATACTTCAGTATTTTCACAATCCTCTAGTATATCAGTCATAACTTTTTGATAGATTTCTGGGGCAGACGCTAGACCAAATGGTACTCGCAGGAACGACACTCTTCCCCAAGGTGTAGCCATAGTCAGATATCCTTTGGTTCGGTCTGTTACTTTTATCTGCCAAAAACCATGCTTGCAATCTAAGATTGTGAAAAATTTTGAGTTTTGAACCTTGGTTGCAATCTCTTCAATTGTTTTGAGTGGGTGAAATCTTCTTAAAATGTTTTTGTTTACGTCGGTAGGATCGAGGCAGATTCTTATTTTTCCTTTCTTGCGCACGATTACCATTGGCGATGTTGTTGGAGTGGCACCATCTGTTTTTTCTAAAACACCCAACTGAATCATTCTGTCGATTTCTTTCTTGACATCGTCTTGTATTGCATGTGGTATCTTACGTGGTGCATAATTTTCAAACACTGGATTATCTATCAGATCAATGTCATATACAAATTTTTTAATACAACCAAGGCCTTCGAACATATTTTCTTCGATTTTAAGTTCATCTATGCGCAGTATTAATTTTAATTGTTCGCATGCAATTTTACCTAATATCGGACTTACTGCTTTGTCAACCACTTTAAATGATAATTTGAATTTTTTATTTCGCACTATACAGGTTAATGTTACTTCCCCAAGAACACTGATTTTATCATTTGCAAATGACACCAACTTTTTTGTGCTCGATTGCTTTAATGTGACGTCGTTTAGCTTATCGATAATCTTTTTTGGCAAAACGTTGCACTGGGCACCCGTGTCTAATTTTACGTTTATTTTTATGTTTTGTATGCTAATTTCTTCCATATAATTATTTTTGTCATCTTTGTTTGTGTCGACCGATAGCACTAGTAGACTACTGTTGTCACTGTCTTCGCTGTCACTTGTTTGGTCGTTTGTAATTGCATGTATTTTTCTGTCACGTTTCTTTGTCCTTGTTTGGCAGACTGTAGCTAGGTGTCCCTTTTTGCCACATTTGTTGCAGAATTTATTAAACGCTGGGCAATTTCTTCGTGAGTGAGTAGTTCCACACCTTTTGCAGTAGAACTCATTGCCGTCATTTTGGTTATTTATCGGTCTCCTCGTTTTGTCGCCTTTTCTTCGGTATTTAGTGACTGCATTTATCGTTTCTTCGTTTCTGTGTAATTCTTTGAGTTGACTTGCCGCTATTTCACTCGCCCTACAAATTTTAACTGTATCGTTTAATGAAACTTCTGCTTTTTCCAGTAATTTCTCTCTTATTGCGTCACTTAGAATACCTACTACAATTTTGTCACGTATCAAGTCATCCACCAATGTACCGAACTCACATTTCTTGGCCTGATTTTTTATTCTCGTGAAGAATTCATCAAAAGGTTCATCCTCGTTTTGAATCATTTTGTTGAAGACATATCTCTCGAACGTTATGGTTACTTTCGGTGCAAAATGCTCCTCGAATTTGGTCACTATGACATCCAGCTTGTTACTTTCTGCTGTAGTAAGCGTGAATGAATTAAATATGTCTGCGGCGTCCGAACCTAAGACCGACATGAACGTTGCTACTTGAATTTCGGGAGATTTTTTCTTTAATTGAGTCGCGGTTTCGAACCATTTGTACTGTTGTAACCATTTTTTCCATGATATAGCAACGTTTTTATTGTTCACTTCTAATGGTTTTGGGGGTTTTATGTTGATACCGGTAGATTCGTTTGAAATTGTGTTAACACCTGGGTTCTCGCTTGTAGCCATATTCGCGAAACACCACTTCTGACACCATGTGATACGTGCGGAATATATGTGAAATAGACGACGGATGATTATCAACTGAACTTTATTGGTTGTACATAATGGAGTTACCATAGCTTATAACTACATAGTACCTAGTACAATATGGTACTATGTTACAGTTACCAAACAGACACAATAGATCTTAAGGTCGCGGTGCATCTCACCCTTCAACAACAATAATACCAAACAGACCTATTAATCATGGAGAGTTTAAAGAGTTCTTTTCGGCGTCTATAACCATAGTGTAAGTTCTGATTAATGTTATGACGCACTTCGGGAATATTTTGTAAGAATTACGTTACGCGTCAGATCTAGGTCAAGTTTTTTATGTATTAATTTTTTTGGGACGAAAATTCGGTGATCAGTTTGTTCAGTTCCAGAAGATGAATGAAGGACTGACTGCATGAGCAAAAAACCGGTTTAACTTTGAAAGCACTCTTCTCAATATTGCTATAAATCTCACGTTATCAATCGTTTTGTCAAGCCCCATTTAGATGATCAGTTTCAGTTTCAGTTGACATTTCAGTTCAAAAAGGTAGTGCTTTTAGACTTCAGTTCGGTATTCAGTTGAGATTTTATTTTACTTCTGAGCAGTTTAACTAACAACTGAATTGAAAGCTGATGGGAATTCCATAAGTTTCAGTCTCAGTTTCAGTTTCAGTTAAACGTTTCAGTTTTTGCATTCACATCAGTTTAACTAAAAGCTCAACTGATAGCTCAACTGAAACTGAAACTGAACTGATCATCTAAATGCGGCTTCATAGTTTTGCACATCAAACCAAGCTCTATCTCACATCGAGCTCTCTCAGTACTTTGAGATGGAATTCAGAACATGAGATCTAACTTGGTCAGTGTATTTTTTTTGCATATTAAAAAAGAACTCAGAAGAGTGAAGCCCCATTTAGATGATCAGTTAAGTTTCTGTCTCAGTTGAGGTTTCAGTTAAACTGCTGTGTAAATGTAAAAACTGAAGCGTTTCACTGAAACTAAAACTGAGACTGAAACTTATGGAATTCCCATCAGTTTGTCAGTTAAACCAAAATCCCGAAAACCCAAAACTCAAAATCTCGAAAATCCCAGAACCCGAAAATCCATAATCCTGAAAACCAAAATCCCGAAAACCCAAAATCCCGAAATTCAATTATCCCGAAAATCCAAAATCCCGAAAAGCCAAAAGCCCAAAAAATTATATAAAATGCAAAATTTGCGCAAATGGTTGGGGTACAATCCTGAAAACCATATTCCCGAAAACCCAAAATCCTGAAAATCCAAAATCTCAAAAATCCCAGAACCCGAAAATCCATAATCCCGAAAATCCAAAATCCCGAACAATTATATAACATAAAAAATTTGCTCAAAATTTCGTTTTCGGGACTTTTTTTTAAAGGAAAGTAGACAAATACTTGTCCATTCCCGTTGGCGTTAGTCTATCGAAAATAAAGAAAACAAAATTTAAAAAAAATTGCGCGGAACGTAACGAGCGTTCTGAAATAAGTTCTTAATTGAAATTACGTTCGATATGAACTTGTATTAGATATTGCTGTGTCACAGATCGTTTCTTAAATGCTTTTTATCAATAAGACTTGAACTGTTTTGTTATGTTTTATTTATTTGAAGTTTGTAGACTCTTCTTTATTTTTGTATAGGTTCTTTATTATTTTTCTATTTTTGTAAAACTGAACAATTAATAATAACTTCGGTTTTCACAGAAGGTAGCTCAACATTGCCATACAGTATGACCCGGCATGCACCACAGTCCCTAATATTGCAATGTTGACTTGTCTAGTTGTAGCAAAGCAAATCAAATCCAGAGATAAAATTAACTATCATGTAGGATTATAATTTACCCAGCCACGACCAGTTCCTTACTGTGTCACAACTAATGAAAGAATGAATAATCTATGGAGTACAATCTCCCTTTTATACAAAATCGGATTGTTGTTAACATATGAAAATTCAAATAAAGGAGCTTCATGAGCTACTTTATATAAAATGACAAAATCGAAAGAAAATACAAAAGTTCATTATAATAATTCAAATAAAGGAACTTCATGGATATTTTTACTTCATGAGCTACTTTATTTTTAAAAATGACAAGTATCGAAAAATACAAAAGTTCGTTATAATTCAAATAATGATTCAAAGAAAATATTAACGTACTAGATGGTATCTTGAATTTAAGTGTTTGAGTTTTGAATAAAAATAATAATTGTATGATAATAAATATGATGGACTTGGTGAACCGCTACAAGTTTGTTATTTCATTTAACATTTCAAAAAAATTTTCTTTTAAATTTTTTCCCATACAATCAAATTTTTATTTTCACTTTTCGGGATTTCGGATTTTCGGGGATTTTAGTATTCGGGATTCTGTCCAACTCCCAAAATGAGAGTTAAGCTGACGTCTAAATACAATACCCTTTTCAACTGAACTGACAACTAAACTGATCATCTGAATGGGGCTTAGTTAACAGCGTGAACTTGAGCTTGAGCTTAGCAGGCATGAAATTTCGATCAGTTACTGTATCAATTGGCAGATTTTTTGAAGGCTGGCAGGAAACTGTAAACTCTGAAGCAATTCTTACTTTCAGAAAGAAAGAAAGAAACATGTTATTATGTGATATTGATTACATAATGTAGATTTAAGCTCTAGATCTAGCCGAAAGTTTGTCAAAGTTGACTTTCACCGTTTTTCATCCATTTTTTAACATGCATCTTAAGCCCCATTTAGGTGATCAGTTCAATTTCCGTTTCAGATGAGCTATCAGTTGAGCTTTAAGTTAAACTGATGTGTAAATGCAATAACTGAAACTGAAGTCAGTCTTAGACTGAAACTTATGGAATTCCCATCAGTTTTCAGTTCAGTTGTCAGTTAACCTGCAGTTAACTTATGGAATTCCCATCAGTTTTCAGTTCAGTTGTCAGTTAACCTGCTCAGAAGCAAAATAAAAGCTGAACTGAATACCGAACTGAAGTCTAAATGCACTACCTTTTTTAACTGAAAAGTCAACTGAACTGACAACTGAAACTGAAACTGAAACTGATCATCTAAATGGGGATTTACTTTGGTCAGTCCATATCATTTTAAATATGTTAAGGCATGACTTATATGTAAGTTACAGTAAAACTAAGTTCTTCATTCTATGACTGACAGCGCCAGGATTTTTTTCGATTTTCATGACATATACTGCCAAATAAAGTGAAGTTGGCCACCTGAAGGGCGTTTTAAAGCTTCATGAACGGATCGGCCAAAAAGTTTAGTCCTAGATTTAGTTTCCTTGGAATAGAAACCGATGATGACATAATGGTACCCATCTAAGCTCGCTAGTGTCTGGAAGTGAGCACAATCAAGGTGTATTTATAGATATGATATACGACCCACAGTCAACCGATGAACATAGGACGCTCCTTCCAAAGGCTATCCCAGTTCAATCTTATGTCACTTAAAGGAACACTTTCAAAACCATTCTCAATCATCAGCAATTGGAATTCGGCTATAAAGAGTGTATTTCAGTTGACCTTTGTTTGACCTTTTGCTAAAATTCAAAGTTTTTTTTTATAAAGCCTTCGCTCTTACGGTCTCTTATTTTATTGAATCATCTATCAATCCAAGGTTCCCTTCCTTTTGTAAAAAAAAAATATTTTTTTTTTGTTTCGTTAAATCCTTCTTAACCCCCAGATCGTCCTTTAATTTTTTTGTTATGTATATTTGCAGAGGAGCATGCCCCTGTTCCGTCAACAAAACATGTGTGGACCCAAATCAATCATGCAATTGTGATGTGAAAGAAAACAAATGGTATGCAGACGAAGGATACTATACTGAGCCGCACAGTTTAGGAATTACAAATATGTTCTTCCTGCAGCAAAAGGACTTGGATGAAGAGGCACAAGGACGAATCACATTGGGTCCATTAGAGTGTGTAGAAACAAGTAAGTATATATGTACATATGTTCGAGTGCTATGATATAGTTAAATGTAAGAATATTCATTGTTGGTAACTTGGATGAGGATGAGAGCGTGGAGGATTTGGCAGGAGGAGACAATAAGGACATAATAAAATAAAACCAAAAATAACTAACGTCCTCGTTTGTCTGATCTGAGCAAGGATTCACTGAATTATGATGCCTATCAAATCTCTGCTTTTAGATTACTACACGCTTGGAATTTGGAAAATATTCCATTCTATTATTATTTTCTCGAACAGGTGGTATACAAGGTCGAGTACATACATATAGTTTCGAAATTTCTTCTTTAAGGGATTTATGTAAATTAAATTTGTTGATTATTCGACAAGTTTGAGTAAACTATTTTTAGCTTCGTTGCCTGAGAAATTAAAGATGTGGAAAGCACAGCACATTTCAAATTTCAAAATCAATTCAATGGGAAAAAGTCAAAACAAATAAGTTATGCGCATTGATCTGGGCAGGTAAGGATAACGAACGAAAATGGGTCTGTTCCGATTAATTCAAATTAAGTAAAGTTTTGGAAATCCTCTTCAATGTGCCAATTAATTGGGAATTAATTGTACCCTAACTCAAGGTTATAAAAAGAAGACATGCACATAGCATTAGTTTGATCCTTGGAGTTAAAAGTCTGATTCTCCGCGAGAATATCATTTGTGAACTTAACTTTTCTCCAAGGTTGGTGAACTTCTTTACTGCTTCTTAACTGTCAACAGTGGTTATAGCAAAGTGGGGCAAAAGCCTCCATTTCAAACTTAACATAACTTAAAAACTGAAACTTAAGAGCTAAGATTTAAAATGTAAGGTTGAGGGGAGTGAGAGATCGAGTTTAAGGTAGGAAGAGCTAACGGTTAAAGTCGAAAAGAGTTAAGTTTGAGTTGACATTCCGCAGCATATGGAAGATTGGTTTATTGGAGCCATAGAGTCGTTTGCGGTAAGAGTACGCAGTGCCCTTTTCTCCATCTGTGAAAGAATTAGCAACAATCGCTAAATGAGAAAATGCTTCACTAACCGCCAATGATGAACAACTTCTACGAACATTTTCCAAGTAACAGTACAAAGAAAAGAGTTAGATTTAGGATACAATTTAAGTGGATAATATTATTCGTTCTTAGATTTTCAATACAATGAAAAAAAAGTAGCGTCTAGGGAAAGAGTGCGCAGTGTTTTCTTACCCTGTATTTAACATTTTATAATAAAAAAAATGTAAAGGCTATTACCTTCTATCGAAAGACGCAACGAGAAAATCTGCGACGCAAGGGTGCTGATTTAAAATAGAAGCAGACAATGAAAAGCTGCCGAAGAACTGGGCTTGAGCCATAGCGCAGTTTCAAACCATTTCAACTACGAAAACTGTGGCTTAAACTGGTTGCGCACTGTTACGCATACCACTGCGCACTCTTACCCTAACTTCGGGCCAAGACTGCGCAACTTGACTTACTTTGGTTTTTTGTATATAATTTTGTTCCTTAAATATAGAGCTACCAAATAATAGGCCCTTTTGTTTGTTATCTGTTGTAAGTTTTGCACAATTTAAGCCCGAAGTCCAAAATGCGCACTCTTTGCCCCGAACGACTATATGAGGTGCGGTGGATAGATAGAAGAAACGAAGGCATCGTACATTAGGGGAGGTAAATTAAAAGGGTCCTTCCAGGATAGGCTACGAAAAACAAAAACAAAACGAAGATAGCGACGTTGAATGCTCTCGATTCTTTGCACATGAACTCGATGTAAGGGGGACGACGCTCGACTAGCATACTCAAGGAGGGGGCGAACGAAGGTAGTATAACGTGATCTGGCCACGTAAGGGTTGGAGAATCCTTTGGACTACCGCTGGACGAAACCGGGTAATGAGTTGGCTATTAAGATTATCTCATCAATATGCGAACGGAAATTACAATCATTGTAGTATAGTATGCCAAGGTAATTTCGTGGAGAGATTGAACGACGCATATACATATCTTCTCCAGGAACCGTGAAGAAGATAAAGTTGAGGAGAAGACTAGTTATTCTTACGTGACAAGGTTAAAGTTAGGCATTTAGCGATATTGATCTCTTAGCAGTCTTTAAGGCACCATATAGAGAAACTATTGAGATCTTGTTGAAGGAGATTAGAGTCATGGGGTGAAGAAATGAATTTTTGTTGCCGATGATTAGGTGACCCGTAGAATTACCTAGTTTGTACTTACGAATAAGTTATAGTTTAATAGCGCTTCTAGGGGCTGAAGATCTGTAATGGCGAGATGCCAATTATAGCTTCTAGAGCTAGCACCAGTTATACAAAGACACGCCATCCGTTGAAGCTTAGCTTGAACCCTTGTGTAGCTCTTGTATCTTCTTCCTCTTTCATAATAGATGACGATTTCGCCTAAATACACACAAGGCATCCTGTTTTAGGAACAGTACTGTTTCTGTTTAGAATTAAATTCAAATTCAGACAATACATCGTTTAGGACATTGAGAGCTCTTGCAAATTTGTTCAAACTACAGTTTGGTACCTCTTATATTAAGTTGGAATTACTAAAGACCTATTTCTCGGTATTCTTGGACCCCATAATTACTGGATATAAAAATTGTCTGGTTAACTTTTAAGTGGTCTCGAAGCATTGCGTTCATCATGTCCATCTGAATCACAATGAAGAGATTAATGTTTTTATGTTCCCGGTCAATTTAGTTTGGCCACCATTTCGGTTTGGATGCCATTGTTATAATTATTATTGACGGGTGAGATGCACTGCGACCTTTAGATATATTGTGTGTGCCGCCTACAAGTGCTAGACGAGGGAACATCCCTTTCATCATTATTCCTATTTAAACTGGTTAGAGAGAACCTCGCTCAGGTGATAATTCCATAGGTCATAGCACCTCATCCAGACCAATTTCCCTGTGAAATAGCATTAAGAGATTGGGTGCTATGAGTGATGGATCCTCTGCTGAAAGTTAGTATTCACCCAATCACTTGAACTTTTTGTGGGTAAATGCCCCGCATTCCAACAGTATGTGTTCTGGAGTTTCGCTTGACTCATTTCAGAATCTGCATGAGTCTTCCTGAGCTTTCTGATATGTCCCTTGGACAGTGCCCCGTAAGGAACGCAGTCAGGTTGCGGAGTTTATTTTTGTCAATGCTGATGCAAGCTTTGAATCCCTTCAGGTTGTAATTACCCAAAAGTTTCTTTGCCTGTCTTAGACCCTGAGTTTTTGTCCAGGACTAAGTCCTTTTTGTCTTCTCCAGTAATCGGAGCTTCTTCTTTATGGTGTGATCCTCTATGCTGCAGAAGGGCTCAAGACCCACAAATTGTGGCAAATTTGTCCGCCTCTTAATTTCCTTCTATCCCCAGGTGTCCTTGTATCCAGTAGATGATGATGTTGTGTCATTCGCGCAGTCTATTTAGTTTATCTAGGCATTCTAAGACAATTCCAGATTTGGTAATCTGAGCTGATTGCCTTGATAGCCGCTTGGCTGTCTGACATTATTGCTATGTCGCGTCTTCTGTAGCGTTTATCAAGATTGAGCTGGGCACATGTGTCGATAGTACAGATTTCAGCTTGAAAAATGCAACTGTACTTCTTAGTAAGTACAGCCATCTGCTGTGCTTACCGCCCTGGCCTAGCATTTGCTCATCAGGATTTCACCTTGTGGGCTTACTCGTCGACCCTTTTCGTATCCGACAACTCCGTTTTACGTCGTTTATACTTATTTCCTGTGCTAGGAATGATAGTTTTACTACCACTCATGAGCGTGGGTATGCCGACAGAGCCGGGCTTAGCCCCATGCTCCCCCGCTTTCTGTCTTGTTTTCTCAGATATAAATTCCTTTTCGAGCTAGCGCAAATACCATCGACTGCCTTCTCCGCTTAGTTCCTTTCTTCGAGGATCGTCCTTTCTACAAGGTTGTTCCGGCGACAGCATTTAGGGAACGTTGCGTTTGCAAATGGGTCCCGTCAGAGTTTGATGTTCCGGGAGTTTCAGCTGAGCTCTTATCCCTAAGCTTGTGTTTCACCGTGACCACTTTCGTAGCTGTTTCAATTTTCGAGAAAGAATTGACTAGAGCTTGACTTCCCTTTTATCTACCGCTGCCTTCTCAACCGATAGGTGTGCTCCTGCATTTGTTTTTTCTGTATTTTGGGTCTGCAGTTTTTTGCTGGCATCTACCAGGAACTCCTACCACTGCTGGTACTGGGCTTGTCACCAGTGAAATTTTGAGCATAGAGTCCGTGCTCTAATTTGCCTACGATTGAAAGGGGCGCAATCTCTCATCACGCAAAGATTAATAAAACCGTTAAAAAAAATTCTTCGGTCGGTTGCAATAGATAACACGAGTACGTTACCTACGAAAGCTTTCAAAAAATAAAATTCAATTTCAAAAAATAAAATTAAATTCCAACTGAAACCATTAGAGTCCTCGAAATGAACCACTCCACATAGTTAATGACTTGAAATTCCAGACTGCACTTAAACTTGCATAACCTAACGCTTGTTAAATGAAAACTTAATTAAATAGCTAATAATGGAAACATCGATGCACTACCGAAATACGAGTTACGTACGACTACGACTACCTCATAATCATAAAATATCCTTAACGTAGAAATTCCATCGAAAACTTTTTAACTAGCACACACATTCGGCTGTATACGTGTGATACACTAGTGCTTACCTCTCATCCAGCATCCATTGGCCGTTTGATCCAATTAGCAGAACAAACTACTTTTTAATTACCGTAAGTAAACTTCAGACAAAACCAAAACCAACCCCTGCCGCTCCCATAGCAAAAATCAACTCAATTTCTCGCCCCATCGCAATCCATCTAACGATCTATCTAAAACCACATATTCCATCTGTTCTTACCTTCGCAGATACCCAGAAGTATGTGGTCACATTCACCACATCGCAGTCGTACATCGAGGTGCCCGGCTGGAGGAAGGGCGACATCGCCTTCTCATTCCGTACCACAGGTGAGAAGGCCATTCTTCTGTTCCAGCCACCGATACGTCCCTACCATCCGTCGTTTATGGTCGCCCTAACCGGTGACTATCAACTCACATTCAACTTCACCCTGAGCACGGGCACGACGCGTGAGCTGGTCATTAACTCAGTGCGGAAATTCAATGGCGGCGAATGGCATAAAATATGGATCGACTATAATGAGTATCATGTTCGGTTCATGATTAATACTGATTACCAGATGGTCGATTTGCTGCCCGAGGAGGAGTTCGGCCCGTTCGAGGGCAGTATGTACATTGGCGGTGCCACCGGGTAAGTAAAGTAGTGCAATAGATACTCGTTTGTACTTGTAGATACATCGGGGGTAGTGTAGTCTTTTTTTTTTTTTTGCTCCAGATTTGTTTGCAATTCGAAATGTTTACTCTGGCCGGTATGTGTCCTGCTTGCGATTGTGATGGTTAGAGGATGGCATGGCTATCCACGGATATGATTGATGGTTTGATTGGTTTTTCAGTCATCGTTGTCCACCGAAGCGGCCGCCTTAGGGTATGATGCTATATCCATCTTAGTTACGTTCCTCTATTTGTCATTGATGTGCTGCTGGCGGGCTGTGTGTCTAAATATTATGGCAAATCCATGCCCATGGCCAGGACTGTTTGTTTGCATTGAAAGTGATTTAACTTGAGACTTCGAGATAGACCATGACTATATGCCTTTCCGTGGGAATAATTTACTATAAAATTTCAAATGATGAAAGATTTACAGATATTGTGGATGGAATTTCAAACTTTGAAGTTAATATGTATTTCGAAGGTTGAGTTCATTAAAAATTCCGATGCGAAGGATAAGAAGGATCCTCTTTGTGCTTATTTCATCTTTTATCCAATTTACACTTAAAACAAATGGAGGCGGCGCGGCGGTGGTGGAGAGGCCCCCCGTTATCACTACAATGCGGCTTATTGATTTCAAAATTTGAATATTTTCACTTTGACAGATTTGATGGGAGAGTTATGCATACGATGACGGTTGTGGGATGGATTTGATTTTCGATTTAATTTACATATTCATTAAAATATAATCTGATGGGTCATGATTATTGCATTTCAATGCCCAGAACCGTTGTTTGTGGTTGAGTTTATACTGTCTTAAGCCAAAAAACAAAAATTTGACTTTATTTTGTCATATTGAAAATTTATATGAAAGTTGCTGCTTTGTCACGTAATCTTAAGATTTGCCTTTCATTTTAATAACATAAGTTTTCAAGCTAAAATAATTAGCAGTATCTTCTTAAGTTCTGGACTTACGCCATCCTATGTAAGAGTATCTCTAAAGGCCTTACAGAAACTACAAGATATACGAATGGAAGTCATTTGTCAAATGTCATCTTTTAAAACATAAAGTTTGATTTAGATATCCATTTTTACATTTAAACCAAATGTCATAGGCAGTGATGTTCAAAACTGTGTAAAAAAGTAGTTTCTACCTTTTTACGTAAAAAACGCGTAAATAAGTGTAAACAACGTAAACCACTCGTAAAAAACTCGTAAAAAGGTAAAAAAGAGGTAAATAAAGTAAATTACTGAGAAAAAATAGTGAAAATGAGAGACATTGCAATATCTGTCAAAATCTAAATAAATAAAGAAAATTTTGCAATCGTTCGTTCAGTGTCGTGTGCAGGCTTGCCAGATTGTGCGATATATCGCAAAACGTGCGATTATTTTTTTTACTTTGCGGTGTAAAATTTGATTTTGCGATATCTTATATTTTGCGCGATATTTGCGGTATTTTGTGTCATTACTAAATGAAGCATGTATCCCATGAATACGTAGAATCGCAGTAATAACCGATTAAAAAAAACATTTAGCTTTAAATTCTACCCACTTCAAATAATTCCATTCCGTTCAAACTTCAAAGTACGTCTTCTTCTCTGAAGACCAATGGGCGCATACCGTTTTTTAGTGACTAGCCATTTAGTCAATTCTAAAAAACGGAATGCAAAACTTGATTAATTATTTAGTTGACAGTTCACATGTCACAAACGTGATTGTACTTTCTATTTTCGCTTGGGATGGTTTGAGAATTGTGATTGCAAGATATGTATCTAGTCAACAAAGCTATTTTTAAAGAAAAGAAGAGTTAAAACAAACATATATTAATGGAAGACTTAGTGGATGATTTATGTAAGTAGCATTAGTTACAATTACGATCGAGGGGGTTGACTAAAAACCAGAATGCGCCCAATCTCGATCCATCTGTGGTGCCAATGCAACCCAACCTTTCTATATCTGCCAGTGCTGCCAATACAACCCAGTCAGTTACTCGTTACATAGGCCGTGTTTTGTTATCCCCGTGATCTGATCCGGATCAGAGCAACACATAAGTTTGTGTGCATTACAACAACAATACGAGATCTTACTCTTTAGCCGTGTTTTATTATCCCCGTGATCTAATCCGGATCAGATCAACTCATAAGTTTGTGTGCATTACAACAACAATACGAGATCTTGCTTTTTATCAAGATCAATTTTCGTGATCCAAAAATTAGTTCAACTATTTCTCACTATGATACTCTTCCGCTTGTGAATGTTGCTGTATTATCGACAATTATCAATGGTAAATGTTGCCAGATTAGAATATAAAAATATTATTGGCAATCCAAATATCATTAATGTTATTTTGTTCGAATAAATTAATTTTCATGCTCATAGTCATAATGATATCGAAGCGATGTGAAAACGAAATTATAGCTACGAAATATTATTCTCATTCGGTATCTGTTAATCAGAATTAATGATTTCCTCCTAAGAAAATAAAACAAGCGCATTAAATTTTCATTTAAAAGAAAATATTAATTCGCATGGCAACTTCGCACTGAATTTCAAAATGAACTTAGTTTGTACAATCACCACAACACAGAACTTAGTTTTAGTTTGTTTTATTATTCTTATCTGATCCAGATCAGATCACGGGGATAATAAAACACGGCTATAGTGCAATAAATTAATTTTTTTCAAGTGGGTTGAAGAGTTCTAACCTGAACCAATACCAACAGAAGATGCAGTACAGTTTTGGGTCAAAATAAGCAATGCAAAAAAAAAAAACAAATGTCGTTAAGGAATCTCAATTTTTGGAGCTTAGTCAGTTTGCTTTAAGTGCACTTTCTTTGTCAGCAAGGAATGCCTTAGTGGAAAAAGCATATTCAAGCATGAATGCAATTAAAATAAAAAACCTTGCTAAGATTGAAGTTACATTTCAAGAACCATTGATGCGCATTAGAATTCATTCCAATTTGAAACAAATTTTCTGCACCAGTTTTAAACCAAACCCAGAAAATATTTATTCCTTCGTTTCCTTCGTTGTCTTCTGTTGGCTAAATGTATAAAAAAAATTAAAGAAGTTTTTATATGTTCTTATTATTAATTTTTAGCATTTTGCGGATTTTGCGAATATTTTTTTTTTGATTTTGCGGTTTTTGCGAAAAAAAATTCAAATTTTGCGTTGTGAGCTTATAAAAATCTGGCAAGCCTGGTCGTGTGTTGAATTATTCTACAAATTCAATTTTTTTTATAATGTGCCAAAATAGTATTAATTTAATTTATATAAAATGAGTTTCACTGGAAGACCAAAATCCGTGAATTTTGAGTAATAACTATCACTAACTGCATATTATTTAAATCCTTTCTAGGACAAGGCCATTTTAGCGACATCCGAGGAACAAAAAATAAACCACTTCTTAATGAAAAACTTAGACGCAGATGGATTAGAGAGCTTGCACTGTTTTCGCCAATAAATTGATTTTTTTTTTAGATTCCGCACAGACTAATCAGGGGCCGAATTACTGCATCCGTTAATAAGTGAGTGAGTAGGACTCGTTTTTGAATGATCGACTAAATTGTATTTAAAATGATACTCGATAACGAGTACGTTAATGCCAAATCGTCACATTTCGATAACCAGTTACTCGTTAACGGATGCGGTAATTCGGCCCCAGATCCAAATCTCATCTTCTGTGGTTTTTTTTTTACCTTTTTACCTCTTTTACGTTTTTTACATAAGCATAGCAAAAATTCTGCGTGTAAAAAACGAATGTAGAAAAAGTAAAAAATTACATAAAAAACGTAAACGAACAACACTGGTCATAGGCTGACTTAAGCAGCAGTGATCTTCCATCATGATGTGACTACCCTACAGCAAAGATTTCACCACACCAAGCATGCAACATGTGTTCAACTTTTATTAAAATAAATAAATATACGGCGTCTGCACTCCTATACAGAGCCAAGCCTAGCTTTCTCGCAACCATTTGTGTGTGCGTGTTATTTTTTCCACGAATGGAAGGGACGTACAGACTCCGAACGGCGAGTTGTGAAGCCTCTCATGACAAATGATACTCTTGGATTGCTTGTCAGACATTTGAAAGAGGTGGCAACCGTGAAAAACTTTTTTAGGTATTGGACCCGGGCTAGGAATTGAACCCGAGCAGCGTGCATAGTAGTCCAACGCACTTACCACCACGGCCATGGTCGCCACTTTTATTAAATAACAAATTAATTGCGTTATTTGTTAGTGGAAGAAAAAGGGTTTTTATTTGGACTTAATCTGCTCCACTTCGCCACTCTAGCACAGTGGCAACGAAAAAATCGCTTCAAAATATGAAATACTAGCTGACCCCCGTCGAAAACGACGAACATTTTTACAAAGCTTTAATGGGCAAAAATATATGTATAAGTTAAGAAAACAACTGTGTGAATCATATTTACCAATGAAAGCTCAGTGTAGTTAGAAGATTCAATGCCTACCTCTGAAGATAAATAATTCGCTATTCATATGCACTCGTATATTCCGTTTGCGTACTTTTAAGTGCGACGTTGTATAAACTGAGTTTGAATTCATAGAATAAGCTATAACGCAGAATTGAATTGGGAGAACTGAAAGGAAGAAAAAGACAACAACAGCATCATCATCCGTTAGGTCCACCACATTATCACGTTCTTTTTTTCTACATTTCCGTCTGATGCGAATCATGCGTTCTTTGTATGCGAGGCAGATTTTGAATTTGAAAATGATAGAAATTTAATTCAATCAAAACTCAATCAATCTTACGTACCTTCTTTCAGCCCCATCATTGGCTGTAGCTAGATAAATAATTTTTGATAATTTCATTGCACTTTTGAATAATTTGTTCCTCAAATTTGTTCCTCAATTTGTGGGTGGCCGTGGCGTAGTGGTGGTCGTCGTCGCTTGTCACGTTGAAGGTTCACGGTTCGAATCCAGTTGTCTTCGATGCATTTATTTCTCGCGAAATTAAAATAATTTGATCAGAATGTCAAAAAACATCCGGATAAACTTCTGTGAATCATAAGCAAGTACAAAAACTTACAATAATACGAAACTCTCCAGTCTGGACACCACCCATAGAGTTAGTTGAAACCTTAAGAAATAAACACCTGAGTTTCTTATCACTACGCCGATCTGCCTGTCCTCGTTCTTGTCCCTCATATGCATTATAAGGGTATTCATATCCCCTTAAGCGTGTGTTTACTTTGGAAAGAAGTCGAGAGTGTGGGAAATTAAAAGGGTGCCATATCCCCCCTGGTGCCATATAACCCGACTTTGCCCTTACTTAGTTGGCGCTACAGCTCGAGGTGAACCTGGGCCTGCTTCTCGCAACCATTTGTGTGTGCGTGTTATATTTTTTTGCACGAATGGAAGGGACCTACAGTTTTTTGCCGACTCCGAACGGCGAGTTGAGAAGCTCAATCGTGACAATTGATACTCTTTGATGCTTGTCAGACATTCGAAAGAGGTGGGCACTGTGAAAAACTTTTAGGTGTTTGCGGCGGGATTCGAACCCAAGACCGCTGGCTCAGTAGTCCGACGCACTAACCACTTGCGCTACGGTGCCCACATAACATTAAACTTTGCCCTAACTAACATTAAAGTTTGGCAATCGGATGTGACATAGGAATTCATATCAAACTCATCATGGCTGTGAGGCACGTTAATTCCTTGAAAATGCAGTTAAAATAAAATCGTCAGTAGTGGTATTGATGATCACCTACATAAAACAAAATTTTTAAATTTGTTCTCAATAGCATTTTCGCTTAACCCACCATTCAATTTGAATCATAAAAATACACCTCTCTAGGCAAAGTACCCATCCACTCTGAATAGAACTAAAGAATTCATCAAATCACCTGATTATTTCCCAACAGTCTTAAAAAAAATAGCTTAACACTTTTTAAATCTATTTAGTGGAAAATAAAATAGAACTGCGTCTATGAAATTCAAATGGTTGCTCATAAAAATAAAAATCTCTTCGCCATTTAATGCCAATTTGCAAGTGAAAAAATAAAAATTCTAAAAAACGAGGAAAAAGGATTAAGTTATAAAAAATGCAAGGCACCACCAACCCCAACCTGGCCAACCCTTACGCGCACGGTAAGTCACCAGTTTACTGCTATTTATTTTCTGAGTATCTGCTGAATCAGGGACCGTTGTAGTAGATCCATCGAGAAGCACATATAAACTCCGCGCAATTTATCCCAATCTGTGAACAGATAAAAGTGGAGAATATCGAACTAAAAGGATGCGGGAATACATTGTTCAGGAGTGCAGGACACACACCAACAAACAACAACATCGTACAGCAGCCCACCGAAATTGTCCTTTTCACTTCAGTGTGGAATGTATGCATGTGCACGTACATGAACTTCAGCTACCAGACACACCATACATTCCGTATATCCTTGTAGCACAGCACAAAACACGATTCGTGTAGTACAAAATCCTATTAGGGATGTAAACATGAAAAGTGCGAAGCTATTAAAAATTTATTTAATGCCCTCACAAGCAATTAAGCGCTCATTCAGTTTTCAGTTTGCAGAACGGTGTTTTCGCGTGTAAGCCGAAACCTCAAATGCATTCAGCGATGTAATTATTATTGAAAGTCCTTTTTAAGGATAAAATAATGTGATTACGATCGCCGTGGGTGAGTGACTGTGTGCGTCTGTGTGTTGATGCAAAGCAATGCAGTCTGTGACGTCTACCACAGCCAGTGCCACAAATGCTGCTGCTGAGATTTATTTTCGTCCTGCTGCGCTGTGGTGAGATTGGTGAGCAAATATACGGCGTTTATGTGTTTATTATTTTAAGTTACGTATACGCCCCGCTAACCGAATGTATACGAATATAATGCTTTGCTTGCATTTCAAATGAGGCTATGAGGTCGCATGTAAAATATGATTGGATGAGCATCGCCTATCTTGTTCCATACTAATTGAAAAAAATAAAACAGAAACAAACACATACGCATTTTGTTGTGGAAAAATAACAAAATACATTTCAATGGCATTGTTGTATAAACAAATTGCCGGGCACAATAAATCAAAATGTGAGCGCCAAGAATCTATCATTAATCACTTTAGCAATGGGAAATACATTAGACGTACAGGCGTCCTCCTCCGAGTGTCCTTATCGTTGCTGGTTCAAAGGAATACCTCATGATGATACAAAATGATAAATATTCTTTCAAATCACCAAGCGAGCGAACACTGTTACATTTACACGACTGGCATAACCTTGAAAGAGGACGATAAAATACAAGTCGTCTCCTTGAGATACATTTTTTGCAAGTAGGCGATTCCTGAAATCCGATTGTTTATCATTATGTCGTAGGTGAATTTTTTATAAGGACTTACGCAAAAGGAAACATTCTCAGAATTTGGCTGGACGTATTTCTAGAAAGAATGGTTTTCAAAGAACTTTTATGAATAGCAAGAGAGTTTTAAGTTTCTTATGCTAGACCGTGTGTTTTGTTGATGAATTGCAGTAGTTTCCGTGAAATATTAAAGAACCTGTTCTAAGGAGACCAGCAACTATTCGATTCGTCATCAATTTGTTTAAGGATTAAAAGTCAATAGACCTGGAACAGGTGTATCAAGTATTTTCGAAGTAGCAGTGTATTTTTCGTATTTAAAATTATCATTGCATAGTTACAAAGGAGAGTTTCATGGCGAACATACTTCTGTCACCAAGTAATTTGCTCGAAGAAGCAACGCTAAATACGTTTTCGGTTAGTAGCAAGCTCGAAAGATACTGAATCAATTAAAAAAAAAAAATAAGAAATAATGCTATTAAAATTCCAACAAGACAGGTGTTCGCTGATATGTCCTACAGAAGTGATTAAATCAGTAACTTTATCACGCGTCCATAAGCATATCTTTTGAAAATCGATTTCACCCATAAAAAAGGAAGAAAATACGATCGTGATAACAATTACTGGCCCATATAGGTATGTAGCTGCTGAAAAATGCATAACCGAATGAATGAGAGGCCATCTACTAGCAGCTCCAGCTAAACTGGCCAGGTGGGCAAGCGAAATCCGCCTGAGGACTAAGTCGGCATAAACAGAGCTCGCGATAAATACAGCATCCCCGAAGTCACCACATAAAATTAAATGGTGCTTGGCTAAGCTTCTCAGATCACGCCAAATATCTAGGTTTGGTTTTAGACAGGAAACTGAACTGGAAATTGTATGCACTCGAACGAGTAGAAAATCCGCTGCCGAATTTTATTCGTACAAGAAAGCTTTCTGCAGCTATGCGAACCAACCAATGTTGAACATGCTTTTAATATAATGTTTAACATGTTTCCGTCGGAAATTTATGGTAGCAAAAATGGCGTTGCTACTAAAAAAGATATGTGAGCCTCATCCACATAAGCTCACGGGGGAAGTGAATACTTTCCAATCCAATGCAGTTGTGTATGTGTAATGTGTAAGAGAAGAAGAAAGTTTTCTAGTACAATCGACAGAAAATGTGTAATAAAATTTAGTAAATATGTATATACAAAATAATATACAGCTGATATTCATTTTGGTCAATTAATAAAGAAGTTGTTAATAACTTGACTCCGGCGCCACCTATCGGATCCAGATTTCCTAGTTTTCACTTTGGGCACTATACCAATATAAACTGTGAATATGAGTCTTTTTGGTTAATTAATATAGAAGTTGCTTATAACTTGACTCCAGCGCTACCTATCGGGTCCAGATTTTGTAGTTTTCTCTTTAGGCACTAAACCAACACAAGCTCTGAATATGAATTATTATGGGGATTTTTTTAGAAGTTATGAATAACTTGACTCCAGCTCCACCAAGCGGGCAGTTTTTTGCATATCTCCTTCCTCAGGTCCCAGACTATCTCGGTAGCAAATTACATTTTGATTGGTTCAGCGGTTTAGACGTGAAAAGGTAGACAGACAGACAGACAGACAGACAGACAAACAGACAGACAGACAGACAGACAGACAGACAGACAGACAGACAGACAGACAGACAGACAGACAGACAGGCAGACATACAGACAGATAGACATACAGGCAGACAGACAGACAGAGAGCTGATGTTTTCTATAAAGACATTTCCCCTGTTTGGAATCATTTCCCCTTTATCGAAACACATTTATCGTAACGCTACATTTTCAAAAACGAATACGCCGCTAAAGAAGTATACACTTCAAAAACCTCACAATGGGAATACAGGAAATACTCTCAAAATGGTTCTTAGACCACCGATAACAATCGACTCACGTGGCAACACCATAGATGTATCTTGGTCTAAGTGAATCCTACCCAGTACGCTGGATAGCCCTCTAACCTAACCTAACCTAACCCAACCTACCTACGCTTTTAATTTAGTAAATCAGGATTAACTCTAAAGAATATTATACAGGATGATTTCAAGAATAATATCTTCATTTCATTTTCTTTGTTTTTTAAAAACATTTACAAATTCATTCGAACAGATACAAGTTCATTTATAGTGCCTATTTTTAAATCAGGTAGGAAAGGTAAAATTTAAAATTACAGCGCAATTTGTAAATAGTCATCTTTTCCCAAAATATTTAACTCACTTGTTACCGAACAGTTAAATATTTTCTGTAAATCTCTCATAGCATTGCTTTGTCAAGAAAAGATCAACAGTAACAAATCTAATCTTTTTCAGCTTACTAACTTCATAATTTCTGAAGTCAGTAAAGAGTATTCGATCGGGTAGATCATAAAATTCTACTGTAAAAACTTGAAAAAAAAATAAAAATTCCCAACTTCTCTCCTACTGCGACTTTTCGGCTGAAAAGTTCATAAAGAAAAAATCTTTTTTTTTTGAATAATTCGATTTTATTATTCAATATAGTGGCCATCGAGGGCGATACACCGAGTATAGCGATCTTTCAACTTTTCGATACCGTTTTTGTAGTACGATTTGTCTTTTACTTCAAAATAGGCCTCAGTCCTCGGCGATAACCTCTTCATCGGCGCTAAATTTCTTTCCAGTGAGCATTCTCTTAAGGTCTGAGAACAGGAAGAATTCGCTGGGGGGCAGATCTGGAGAGTACGATGGATGCGAAAGCAATTCGAAGCCCAATTCATACAATTTTGCCATCGCGCGGCAACCACTTTGCACAGAGCTTTCGCATACCCAAACATTCATTAACGATATGTCCAACACGTTCCATCGATATCTTTAGAGTGTCAGCTATCTCGATCAACTTCATTTTACGGTCATCCAAAATCATTTTGTGGAATTGTTGATGTTTTCCTCCTTAACAGCCTCTTTTGGAAATCCACTGCGTGTTTATATTTTTTATCTAAGAAAGCCATTTGTTCTTTGTCGACAAGCAAACAAATAATGGCGTTCCACAAGGATCCGTTTCTGGTCCGCTCCTCTTTATAATATTACAAACTTGCTACGAGAATATGATATCTCATACTAGGATAGTGCATATGTATATGCTAGTAATTTATAGGAATTGTACAATGTACATAGAAGAAAGTGTTCCTTTGAGAGGCGAATGTAAGAATTCGAAAATAAATATCCGATTTGGCGATAATTATGTTGATTTCGCTGCAAAGTTGGAATGACTGTCGCCAAGTAAAGGCGTGAAGACCGCCTCAAAAACGAGTATAAATGCGTTCTTTAACAGATAGTAACAGTGAGAACTATTATCTTTAAGTCCTTTTTTTACCCGACTACGCAGGGGAAGGGTTATGATTTTAACAGGCTGCGTTTGTTTGTTTGTTTGTTTGTAAGGATGTCACCTCGTACAGCCGAAACTATGGAACCGATTTCAACAAATGAGGTGTCGTTGGATTCGTCTTTATCCGGAGAGTGTCCTAGGCCATGTAACGTCACAGAAAAATTCAAAATGGCGGGCGCACCAAGCAAAATGGCCGACTACCTCTTCTTTTTTTTTTCTTTTTTATCCGACTAGTCCTTACAACCGCAAACAGTGGTATCAAATGAAAGGGTTTAACGAGTAGAATACAATACGATATGACGTAATTCTAAATTCAATATGGCGGACGCCCCAAGATGGAGGATTTCTGTTATCTTAACTACCTCCTTAATATGGGTATCAAATGAAATGGTTTAACGAGTAGAATACAATACGATATGACGTTATTCTAAATTCAATATAGCGGACGCCCCAAGATGGAGGTTTTCTGCTATTTCTACTACCTCCTTAATATGGGTATCAAATGAAAGGGTTTAACGAGTAGAATACAATACGATATGACGTAATTCTAAATTCAATATGGCGGACGCCCCAAGATGGAGGATTTCTGTTATTTCTACTACCTCCTTAATATGAGTATCAAATGAAAGGGTTTGACAAATAGAACACGACATTGCTTTCTTATACATACACTACATATTTATTGAAACTAAAAAGTCGTAAATAAAAAATTAAGTTTAAAAAACTAAAACCCGACTACGGGAAAAACCAACTAAAAAGTACGAAACAAGATGCAACGAAACAATGATTTTCAGAGTATAGCCGTGGTCGCATGCCGTTACAATAACGTACATATTTATATAATTACGTATTCGTTGAACAAAGCGGCATGCGACTACAGCTGTACTCTGAAAATCATTGTTTCGTTGCATCTTGCTTCGTACTTTTTAGTTGGTTTTTCCCGTAGTCGGGTTTTAGTTTTTTTTTACTTAATTTTTTATTGCTTACTAAATTAGGTGGTGCTACAGTTTTCAATGAAGCAGGGCCTGCTTATCGCAAGCATTTGTGAGTGTGTGTTAAATTTTGTCACGAATGGAAAGTACCTACGGTTTTTTTCAAGATACAATACTTTGTAATTACCGCTGTTTTACACGTACATATATATAAGAATTCCAGCAACTTGTAACGCTAACGTCATTTGTATGTATGTACTTCAATTTGATTGCAAACAAATAGTCTCTACCTTCTTCCATAGAAGGTAACTTAATTTGGAGTTACATACATATGTACATACTCGTGAGTAAACAGAAAAGTAATTCACGGCAGATACAACTACTTCTATCCATCTTGTCGACTTGTCGTTAATATGCATGCGCAGACACTGTACATAACACAACCCTTGAAGTTGAAACAAATTTACGTGTCATCTTCAAAAATAAACCTCAACGTACGAAGTTTTACATTCCAACCAAATTTCATTTTAATCATTTTTTTTCGTCCTTTTTTCCATCCTCAATGATAAACGCTACGCTACGCTTTTATACAATATAACTGTATGCAGAGATCTGCTAAAGAAATTGTCAGTAAAACAGGGACTCATCGGATGTTTCCGCGGTTTGGTAGTTAACGGTGAAATACTCGACATCTACAGCTATATGTCAGTGCATCTGTCAGAGATAATAAAAGACTGTAAGCCATCGTGCGTTCCGTCACCATGCAAGAACGGTGCCGAATGCAAGGAACTCTGGAGTACCTTCCAGTGTGTCTGCAATAATCCATGGGCACATCTCGGTGAATTCTGTGAGACAAGTAAGTAAATTCGTCCTTTTGACAGCAATTAAAATGAAATGCTTATGTATGCATGTGTATATTTATGTATCTCCTCCTGTACGAGTAGATGTCAACGAAAAGGCATTGACATTTATCACCCGAGAGTCATTCGTCAAGCGCAACTATATAAGTTCAAATACATCTGTTGAAGATAAACGAGATATTCTCAAGAATATCCTTAGCCAGGACATACTCATTAATTTACGTACTTATGACACACACTCGCTGGTGCTGTACGCCAACGATCATTTCAATAATTTCGTGCACCTGTATATAAGCAGGAGTACGGAAATTGTGTTCCTTTATAATTATGGAGACGAGATAGTTAACCTCACCGTCGTCGATGACACAATCAGCAGTCTGAAGAGCATCCAGGTGGCAATCGTTAGGAGTCCAACGCAAACGGTAATGCACGTCAATGAGCGCAGTGTTACGGTGGAGCGAGGGACTCTGCTGCTCGACGAATACGCCAATAAGCCGTGGATTAATCCGGAACGAGGTAAGTGCATGTGTGCAGAATTTCCAAGTGCACATGCAACTGTTCATTTGTTAATTTGTCGATGACTGTGGGTCGGTATTTTTCAGAGGTCTTGTCTCCGCATCGTCCGCCAGCACCACCGACGGAGTACTTCCAATTCAACATCGGTGGCTATGATCCAGCGAATTTGTTAAGAACGAACACGGAGTACCCGGAGCTGCAGGGATACATTGGTTGCGTAAGAGGATTGAAAATCGGTCAGAATTTAATCGATTTGGCTGAGCTGAATGAAGGAAATATTGCACAGGGTGAGTGGGTATTTCTATTGGATCTATTTGACAGCTATCACTTAACATAACTCAAACGGCATGTCAAGATGGCGTTTTTTAACAGCTCTGCAGTGCTCGTATGCTTTGAAATTTACAGCTTTCTGCAGATCACCAAATTTCTGTCAACATTAATTTTAGAATTGCTTTCTGACAGCTTCTTGACATCTTAACATATGTAAATCAAATAAATAGGACATGTCAAGCGGTAAACAGTGCTTTCAACTCAGATGGCGTTTTTTAAAAGATTTTTACAGATCACCAAAGTTCTGTCAGAGTAAATTTTAAAATTCCTTTTTGACAGCTGCCATCTTAACATAATGTAAATCAAATAATTATGACAGAAGTGTCAAGTGCTAAACAGTGATTTTTTGCTTGCAACTCAGATGACGTTTTATAAAGGTTTTTGCAGAGCACAAACATTCTGTCAAATTAAATTTTAGAATACCTTTTTGACAGCTGTCATCCTAACATAAATAGGCATATCAAGCGCTAAGCATTGCTTTTTCACTTTGAAGCTCAAATGACGTTTTTTAACAGCTCTGCAGTGCTCGTGTGCTTTGAAATTTACAGCCTTTTGCAGGTCACCAAAATTTTGTCAAAATTAATTTTGGAATTACTTTTTGACAGCTATCATCTTAACATGTATGTAAATCAAATAAATATGACAAGTCAAGTGCTAAACAGTGATTTTTTGCTTACAACTCCGATGGCGTTTTTTAAAAGATTTTTGCAGATCACCAAAGTTCTGTCAAAGTAAATCTTAAAATTTCTTTTTGACAGCAGTCATCTTAACATAATGTAAATCAAATAAATATGACAGACATTTCAAGTGCTATTCAGTGCTTTTTTGCTTGCAAATCAGATGGTGTTTTATAAATATTTTTGCAGAACACAAATGTTCTGTCAAATTAAATTTTAGAACTCTTTTTTGACAGCTGTCATCCTAACATAAATCAAATTAATAAGGCATATCAAGCATTTTCTTTTTCGCTTTGAATTCAAAATGTCATTTATTTCAGTTTTTTGCTTAAAACCAAACTCCTGTCAAAGTCAATTACAGAATTTAAATTTGACAGCTCTGCAGTGCTTTCGTTCTTTGAAATTGAAATGGCGTCTTACAGGTTTTTGTAGATCTCCAAACTTCTGTCAAAATAAATTTTGAGCTCGCTTTTTGACAGGTGTCATCTTAATTTATCATGGAGCGCTATAAAGTTCAATTTCACATGGGTTTTCTAAAGAAGCACTAAAATCAATAGAAAAAATTCACTCGGCTTTGGTCCTCAAAGGTCCTTTTTAGAATTATCACAAAATAGAGACACAGTATTTTATCATAATTTAAGTACACTTCAGTTTTTCTCATGCGCTTAATCAAAATTTCAATTTCTTTACAGCTCTCGATGGTGTCCTGCCGAACTGTCAGATAAAATGCGATGCTGAACCGTGTAAAAACGGTGGCATCTGCAAGGAAAACTTTGCCAAACAGGAATCGACATGCGACTGTGAGCACACCAGCTTCCTGGGTGAATTCTGCATGGAAGAGAAGGGTGCGGACTTCAGTGGTGAATCTACACTGCAACGTAAATTTGAATTAATCGGCAGAGTGGACTATGTGAAGCTACAATTGGCCTTTTCCAGTGCGGACATGAAACGTGCCAATCGTGTTATGCTACTGCTTCAGACAAACGACGAACGTAGCTACTACCTCATGGTGGCAATCACTACCGACGGGTATCTGCTCTTCGAAGAGGACCGAGAGGGCGGCTCATCAGTAGGTGCGCGCATCGACAGGACTTTCCTGAATGGTGCCCGCCATTCAATCTACTATCTGCGTAATGGCACTCAAGCGTCGTTGCTAATCGATCGTGAACAGGTGCCCCTGGCACCGATTCCCATTCGACCCCTGACGCCGAACGTCGTCGATTCGGGCGCTAATCGGGTGCAAATTGGCGGAATCAACACCACGGATTCCAGATTTGCTGTCTTTAAGAGCTACAGTGGCTGTTTGTCAAGTAAGTTAGATTGCGGATTATTTTTTTTTTTTTTTTGTTTTTCAAAATTTTACAGTCGCGTGAGTCGGGGATACGGATAGCCCCCCATTGTACTCTTATTCGCATAAATTTCCAGCATCGGAGCTATTAATTCTTAATGGTTCGTAGAGCTTCTGACAAGGGTTCGAAGAAGAAGGATTCAAACATAGATAAACTGCCACCATGCCCCGGAAATCGAATCAGGAAAAATAGTATTTTGCAAGGAGCCACCAAAAACAAGAAGTGGAAGATTATCGCAAGGATATTGGATATGCTCCATTTTACGGCAAAAGGATACTCAGTGATTCTCTCATTTTTCGTCGGCGAGTACATCCATCGTTCTTTGTCTGTGTATGTTGCTCAGTGTGAATGGAATATTTATTAGTATCCTTTTAAGGATCTCTTAATACCAACTCGTTTCGGCGAGTAATAATAAGGTATGAGTACACGGTCGACTGCTGACTATTGGGTAAAATTATTTATGGTCGAAATGAGTCGAACAAGATGAGTGGTTATTCCTGGCTGTTGTTTCCTTATTTATGGTTGTTGCCAAAGTTTTACCTCTAACTGACTGTTGTGTTACCTGTAACAGTTGTCCTTCTCACCTGAACGGAAGCTTGATTGTGTTTTATTTGATTATTTCATCGTTAAGGCCAAAAGAGGAGACGAGCGAGCGAGACGAAAGAGTTTAAGGATGTATCGATTCGAGTGTGCACTCGTACATCTTCTTAAGTCATGAGTGTTTGGACCGTAAAATTGCGCCATTAAACTTGTCCAATATAAACACTGGTACCTACACATGCTTTAGCCATGCATGGCACATAAATTAAGGAGATTGTTGTCATTCTCACTTATTTAGGGGAAAGAAATGCGGCGGTGGTGGCAGCAGCGCAGCGACAACGACTACGACCCTATTTATGAGCGCGGAAAGCAATTAAAAATTCAAACTGAACAAGAAGATAAAACAAATGGAACCAGAAAACCACTTAGAAAGTGAATAAATGTGTTTTTAAGGGCAAAGGACTTTTTAATATGTTTCGGGCTTAATGAAAAATCCATAAAAAGGAACATAATAATCTTAATAGGTCTTAGTGTAGGGATAATTAGAATGGGACAAAGGTAGAACGGATGAATAATTCCGTCAAGAAACTGGTAGAGGTAACATTAAACTGCAAGCGATAGATAAGCCTTGTTGCGCTGTTGCCTGGAACTCTGTGATACCCATATCATCAATCCTCGAAGGTAATTGTAAAAAGATTTTAATAGATGATTTGTTTTAGCTTTGCGAGTGATAAGATGAAGGTTTTTTTAAGACTCCATCCTGGTACTCATAGGATAGAGTACTTATATGAATTCAAGATAACCGAATTGCAAGTAGTAAAATTCCATTCCGATGTACAAAGTCCTTAGGCACCATTTTACTTGCAAAGCTTTTTAAATTACACATAAAAAACCAACGAGATCTCGGGACAGCAGCTATTACCATAACACGGGGTAATGATTTTAGAAAGTGTGAAATGGAAGGCCGGGCTAACTCGAAGGAGTAGTTAGTTGAGGCATCGGTCCACCCAGACTGTAGCGCTACCTAAGTAAGTAAGTAAGAAATGGAGTCGACGAATGAATGCGATCCTACCAGCAGCGCTGAGTTCGCGAAAAGTCCCAAATACTAATCCAGAAACCACCGTCATAGGATGCAGATTTTGTATGTTCAAAGGCTTTGTGGAATATCCGTCGGCTCAACGGTCTCATGAGACACAGTAGCCTTCGCTCACGGGAATATCTATTGAGCATCAGTAGGCTTTTTGAGGGAGTAAAGGACTTTGTCTACCTTGGTTCAAAATTACATCTCATCGGAAATCAAAGGAAGGATTACTCTTTCCAATCGCTGTTTCTTTGGGCCAAGAAGGCAATTGGGTAGATAAGTCCTTTCCCAATCGACTAAGGAGACTCTATATATGTAAGACCCTTGTCATCCCAGTTTGCTATATGCAGCTAAAGCATGGACTTTATAGAAAGCGGATGAGGATATCCTTGGCGGCTTCGAAAAAAGTTCTGCGTAAGATATTCGGTCCATTGGCGTTGACGGGTTTTGGAGGAAAAGATTCAACAAAGAACTGGCGACATCGACCTGGTAAAAAAAAATGCACATTAAAGATGGCCTGAACATGTAGATCGAATGGACATCAACGCTCCGGCCCGCAGAGTATTCGACTCCAACCCGGATGGTCAGCACAGTAGAGGGAGGTCTCGCCTAAGTGGCGCACATACGTGGAAAAGGACCTCAACCAACTTACAATACGCAACTGGAGGCAGTTATCTAAGGATCGGGCTAACCGGAAGGGGTTGTTGGTTGAAGCCTTGGTCCACCCCGGACTGTAGCGCCACTTATGTAAGTTTGGTACCAACCAGTAGACTAAAAAATTAATGAGACGTTTCTGTGGTCAAGTGCATTTATCTCTAGCTTTTTCAGAAGACCCTTCTCGTGGGCCTTTCCAAGCCGAGAACAGTAGGAGAGCAATTAAATAACTAAGAACTCCAAGTCCATCTACACCGATAGGTCAAAAATTGACAGAGGTTCATGTTTCATGAGCGGGTTGTTTCTTGGAGGAACCAGAGCAGTGTTTTCCAAGCGGGGTCTCTAGCAGTGACAAAACCTGGGTCAACCTTGAGGCTTGGTGTCAATGATAACAATATCACGAGAGGATATCACAATTAACAAATAGCCAGGTGGACATAAAAGCAATAGCTGCTACGAAGATAACATCTTGGCTTATAAAGTGTTGCCGCTAAGAACGTTCTTGGTACGCAGTATAATTTAAAACTCTGCTGGGTCCCTGGCGACAGCGGGATATTAGGCAATGAAGCAGCAGATGAATTGGCCAGAAAGAGCTCAGCCGTAGATAGGGAGCAAGCAGATGGTATGGTTAAACCTCTAATCTGTAACTTTAAGAACAAAAATGCGTTGACAAAGAGGCCTATGAAGACTCGGCCCATTTCCTCTGTAACTACCCTAATCTCTGCCACCTGAAAAATAGAAACCTGGGCAAAATCTTCTTCGAAAACATCGACGAGCTCTCGGACTTGAATTCGCATGGCGTCTGAAACCAAGTCGGAAACAAGAAACTGATGTATACCACGGGAGGGAGCACATGATGGGTATCGCAATGGGTCCACATGGACCTTAGGTTAGATTTGAGGGTTGATGAGAATATTCACATCCTCATCACTCTAACTTATTTCTTGCTTATCACGCAGAGGTTGTAGGTTCTTAGAGGATCTTGGTCGGCTATAATATGGGCCTGTTATTGAAACGCACATCTCCGATAGACTAAGGTTAGGTTAGGTTATGGGGTGGTGGCTTAGCCTCACATAGACCAGTGTTGGTCCATAGTGATACCACGACTCCTCAGAGTAATCAGTTAGTTTCTGTTGCTTTCTTTAAACAAAATGGGTTTGTCTGTTGAGCACATTTAATGAGAAGGTGAAGTTTTATGTCTGCCACTTCTACGAGTGAGCTGAAATAGAATTTTCCCATTAGTCTGTGCTTTCTCTTTGCCAGTGCAGGACAAGTGCACAGGAGGTGCTCTAATGTCTCTACCATACCCGGTTCATTGCAGTTTCTGCATAGACGATGAGACTAGTTTGAGCCTACGAGCATGATAACCTATAAGGCAATGCCCTGTGATGACGCCTAGTAGTAAATTGCATTCCACTCTTGATAGCGAGAGGATGTATTTGGTTCTATGGCTACTGCAGTGCGGCCAGAATATTTTCGTTATTCTGCAAGAAGTGGATTGATTGCACTTATTATCAGCTGTGCTTTGTAATTTAGCATCAATTTTTGAGAAGTAGTGCTGGATCGGTGCTACTATGATTTCCGATAGACTAAAAATCATGATGATTTCCCGACTCAGTAGATAGAAAGAATGTTTTACTTCGATACTGAATCTCTTAAAGCTACAAGCTACCTCCTAACCTTGAACTCGAACGATACTAACCAGTCTGACTCCAAAGCGCAAGTTAATGGATTTTCAACAGCCATTCATTACGAAAGGCGATGATTGGCAGTCCTCTGAAGAAGGCTATTCTTATCGAAATCATCTTTTTGTGGTAGGTATTTTGAAGCAGCAGTCAGGTCGTAAGGATCATCAAAGATCAAGAAGGTTTTCAAAAGCATAGATACATTTGTCTATATTTTTAACTTTGCTGACGGCCAAATATGCCGTGCAGGTGGAATCCATTTACCGATTCCGAAAAAAGGAAACAATATTGCTGTAGAAGATTTGAGGAAGAAAATTAAGTCCTGACCTCTTATGTTCTTTCTTTACTCTCATATCTGCAGACCTAAAAGCAGTTTACTTTCTTTCTTAGATATTTACATCCAAGTTAACAACCACATAATGAAGCCGCTAGAGGAGTACATGCTGTTTACCAAGTCCGGAGCTGACAACATCACCGTCGTTAACTTCCAGGGCGTACGCAGTGCTCAGTGCGCTGCGCAGTTTGAAAATATCCCAGAACCGAGAATACAAGAGCCTATTCTTAACTTCACAATGGTACGTCTACAGCCGCACCTAGATCTACATTTTAACACGTTTTTTTTACTTTAAGGGCTCCGATCACAATTGGGCAGAAGATCCACCCGTCCGTGTGCCGTACATCGCCAAACACATCGATGTCTCGACCAAAGAAGAACAAACCCAAGTGGTCTTCATCACGTTGACGGCTCTTTTTGTAATAATTGTCATATGTTGCCTACTGGAGGTGTATCGCAGCCACGTTGAGTACAAGAAACGCATCGAACGTGAAACAGACGAAGACATAATATGGTCCAAGGAGCAGGCTACCAAAATGCATGAATCGCCAGGCATTCAAACGAAGCCTTTCAACTACAAACCGGTAGGAGTCATTCCTGTTCACGTATGATATTGGGACCTAGAACATTCTTTTTTATTTAGCTCCCCCAAGCTGAGATAAAAACAGCAACTGGCGCTCCGCTGGTCGGAATATTGAAAAACGGAAACACTGGCTATCCGAAATTATCAGAACATGTCAATGGAACGATACCACGGGACCAGGAAACACCACCTACAATCACGAAGCCCGATAAAATCGATGAAGTGGACGAAGAAGATGAAGACGAAAAAGACGAACATAAGGCAACAAGCCCAAAGGATTCAGAACCCGAAAGCAAGTCAGAAGATGAAAAAAGTGTTAAGCCTACTGTTCCGCTTATACCAGGGGTAAGGGGTACGTTTATAAAATTCCCTAAAAGAGATTTCATCCCCATTCGTGGATCGTTTTTATCGAACCTATTTTCCATCTCCTTTCGCAGAAAGTCAACTAATGGATGTTGAACTGAAATGGGATCCATTGCCTGACAATGCCAACGAAGAACCCCTGCTCGATGGCAGTTCAGCGAACTCCTTAGACGAAGACTCAGACTCTGATACGAGCGAGGCGGCAGCGGCGGCGACACTTCCGCCATCCGACAATCCGGTAAGCACCAAAATAAAACGCTTAGCACCGAAGAGTTCAATAAGCGAACTTAACCTCATTTTTTAACTTTGACTGAAGTACATTCCAAAAATACCGTTATATGTTACGTTAAAAAAAAATTTTTTTTATTATTTACACAATTTTATTTTGCACCCTCATTGTAATTTGTTTGCCTGTAACTACCTCTTAATTTGTTTTAATTGATTGTTGATGTTGTTGCATTTTGTTTTGTTATTTTGTATATTGGAATGCAATTATTGTTTTTGTACATACAAAAAAAAGTACTTAAAAAGAGATACCATATGTGCTTGCAGAATGTTTGTGGATTGTAAAATGCATATGTCCGAGAAGTTTAATTTTATTTTTTAAATTTAGTGTACGCATTTATTTGTAAGAATGTTAAATAACTGATAATATTGAAATACAATTAAAGTTCATATTTATCTTTTAGTGGATATAAAAAATGTTTTCGTGTTACTTTCGGGCCAAGCCAAGCAGTATCGAGTTCGGTGTATTTAAAAAGTTCAAATTTTTATTCGCAATTTAAGTGATTTTAAAGAGAAGATGCCATTGTGTCACCATTTTAAGATTGTCGCTCAGTGCTTATAATACTAAACAGACATAACAGGGTTAAGCTGCATACAGTGAGAGTCAAAAATGTGTATACAGCAAATGCCTACTAGTAAAGAAGTTCAATAACGTAATGTAACAAATAATAAGAAAAATATTTTAAACACGCAAATTAAACTTACCAGTTATAACTTCCTTTTTTATTTTTACTATAAAATAGTTTTTTTTTTTAAATGGGATTCATAAATTACCTATTCATGAAATACGATACAAAAAATATCTGAAAATATAGCAGTCAAAAGTTAGTATACACCACAATTTATTTAAAAATTCATGAGTAGATAAGTTCCGTTAAAATTAAATACTCCAATAACTCACAATCCTTGCAAGTATTCCTTTGCAAACTGTCGTAGTGCGTGGTTCATTTTTTAGTATTTAGTAAAAAGTATGGTTTTGCATTGATAATGGCGCTAGCGGCACCGTGGTATAGTTGTACCTAAGTGCGTTGGACTACTATGTAGGGACGTTTCGACACAAGTAAATATGAGTATTGTACTCGATAATTTCTTTTCGATCCAAGTACTTTTTGTACTCGGTGCATTGATTTGAGTAGTTACTTGGTATCGGAGCCAGATTCCAAGTAACAAGTATTTCCAAGTCCAAGTATAAATATTTTCATCTAACCCTAGTACAGGGGCAAGGTCCATTTACAAGTTTTAAAACCTGTAACACACATTTTACCCCACGAATAAAAAAAATGTAAGTAAACGGTAAATGAGGGTCAGATGTGGCAAGATTTTTCACACAAAATTAAGCGTGATTCTTTTGTAGATCACATTGTATAATAAAAAAAATATTTTATGGACAAATGTTTGATGAAATAAAAGTATACAATATTTTCACAATTGCAACAGTCAAATATGGTTCCTTTTATGTAAAATGGTGAAAAAAATCAAATTTCATACCTGAAATACACTTTCACTTTTCACAAGTATAACTTTAGCACGAAATGGACTGCTTTCGAGAAGCAGTTGTCAACGGAAATGGCATAAAAAACAATGCATAAAAAATAAAATAAATAAATGACAATAGCTTGAAAATAACTCGTAGGCTTTTGAAAAAAAAAATGGATTCACGACAAAATTTGTAGTAGTAGCACAAAAATCCAGGTTTCAAAATTCGGCAGAGAAAAGTTTGTCTGATTTCAAAATAGCGTTGGGGTAACATATTACTCCAGTCCCTGTACTAGGGTTAAAAGGGACAGGAACACTTGAATTCCGTTATGTTACAATATGTATAATTTTTAACTTTTTATAAAATTCTCTTTCCAACATACAAACTCAAACCATATAAAAAACAAGGCAACAAAGAAAAAAGAAAAGGACACCGAATGTCTTCATTGCTTCAGTGCAAATGTTTGCCTACTCTTTTGCCGTTTCATCTGTCATTTCATTGCCACAAAAGCTTCTAATTCTATGTTTCCACAATTGATTCGATACGAGTACATAGACATACTCGAGACTTTTATACAAGTAAATGAGTAGTCTCGATACTTTGACTCGATACGAGTATAAGTATCGATACCATGGCGGTATCGGAACGTCCCTACTACTACGCAATGCTGCCCGGGTTCAATCACGGTATCACCTCTTTCGAATATCTGACAAGCAATCAAAGAATATCATCTATAATCTATAAATATTATAAAACTGTAGAGGTTTTTTTGTTGGTTACCTAATAGCGTGAAAACCGCTGGACAGAGTTCGATAAAAAAAATTTTGAAATGCTTCTTAAGTACGCGGGATGATCACAAGCTATGTATGTAATTTTTTGCTCAGACTACTGTTTTTTACATAATAGTCAAAATAACTGTATATCGGAGAGGAATATTATCATTATACAGCCCTATCTCAAGAATGGCTTATCGGATTGAAAATCAAACAAATAGGTGAAATTAGTAAATCTGTCGCTGATTCATTTGAGATATAAAACATCCTCCTGCGTTATCCTGAAGCTGAGCAATGTTCAAAACAATTATTCAAAACATCGCCCACAATTTTCCTTCAGCGGAGACCACCGCCAGCAGTCGTGCAGCAGTGGGTATCGTTAGAATAGTGTGTGTGTGAGTATATGTGCCCGCTCTAACATGATCATATGCTTTGTACTTCAATGTGCCACAATCATTATCACCATTTGCGGCTCTCACACTCAACCAATCTTGACAAATGAGGTGTCAAAAGAAAGAGAATTTTCTAGAGCAGTGAATTGCATTTTCAGTTTATAAATACTATTAATAAATTAAAAAAAAAACGATCAAAAACAAATATTCTACCCAAAGTGAACTTCTGTTGTTTTAAGAGTTAATTTTGGTTCATATATATATGCACATATGTATTTGCTATGTGAAAGTCATCTGGGATGTTTAGTTTACAGTGCTATTTTGCCCATACTTTAGGCAAACGTTATCAGTAGTGCCACGAGGCACATCCAAACGCACAACATTTCTCTGATTTGTTATTAAAAATTGGTGGAGGAACGCTTCCGGAAGAAAATGGAAAAGTAAATTTATCACAAGGTTTAAGGTGATATATCACAACTAAAAAAACCGTAAGAATTCTTAGCTTTGTGAGCGAGCTATTTTGTTGCCTCGGAATGATTAAGCTCCAACAATTAACAGCGAGATATTTTCACGTGCTGATGGTCAAAGTGCAGAATGTATTTCAATCACCCGGGTTGTGGACCAAGAAGTAACAACCAGATATCTGGTCGAATTTTTAAACTCTCGCTTTTGCTGCCATCACATAAATTAAAACTAAAAGTGGGTGTACCTACTATTCTTCTAAGAAACTTGAGCCCGCCTAAATAATGTAATGGCACCCGACCTAGAGACAATTTTGCAATGACATCTGGTAGAGGTGGAAGTGTTGACGGGCTACGGTGCGGTGCGGTTTTTGAGAACTATGAAATCTGCAGTTAGGGGCTGAAAGTTACACATTGAAACGTTTTTGATAAAACGCAGTTAATCAACAAAATTTACTAAACACTTTTGTGGACTTAGACAAATACTTTGATGTTTCTACGCTCCCACTGAAATTGCATATTTGTATGCATAAGAATGCGAAGCAAGGCGAACATGGGTTCAACTAGTTTGTCAATAAGATTCTTAACTCGCCGTTCGGAGTCGACAAAATACGGTAGGTGGGATCACCACGTAATCCAGAACGACTAAAATCTCGAACATTTATTTGAAAAATTTCGAATGGACTAAATCTAGAAAGTACAAATATCTCGAAAGACTATCCCGAAAAAAATTTGATTTCGAGATTTTTATAATTTCTTTATTTTACTGCAAAAGTAATTCAAAACGGGTCCAAAATATAGATTCTGTAACATTTTTGAAAATAATAAGAATTTAACAAACTTTTTGCAACAAAAAAATTGTTTTTTTCCAAATTTACTGTAGTAGGTACTGTTTTTATTTTATACAAGGAATAATTCTGCACATTACACTGTGTAAATGTGTGTATATCTAAATACTAAAATAACTCATTTATTTACTCCAAATATGTATGTACATTATAAATCCATTGATATCTATACATAAATATTCGAAACTCAAGTCGTAGGCAATGCCCCAGTAGGGAATTTGGGCATTACCCCAGTGATTCTTTCAGGCCTCCCTAAGCTAATCATCGATGATTAGCCAAAACATTTCTACGCCTGTCTTAGATCTTGACATTTTGTCCAGGACTTACTGCTGTTACTCTTTTCCAGTGCTTGGAGATCCTCTTTTATAGAGTGTTCCCCTACGCCGCAGAAGGATTCAGAACCCACGAAGTGTGTGGCGGTCCCTTTCCTGGCAAATTTGTCCGCGTTTTAATTTCCTTCTATCCCCAGGTGTCCTGGTGTTCAGTAGATGGTGACGTTTTTTCTTTCACTCAGTCTATTGAGTTCATTCTAAGACGATTCTAGATTTGATGATCTGAGCCCCGAATGCCTCGATAGCTGCTTGTCTGTCTGACATTATCGCTAGGTGGTCGCGTCTGTTGTAGCGTTTCTCAATATTGAGTTGGACACATCTGTCAATAGTGCAGATTTCAGCTTAAATGATGCTGGTGTAGCTGCTCATGGGTTCAAACAGTTTAGTTCCAGGCCCAAAAACTCCTGCCTCCGTTCCTTCTCCAATTCTTGAACCATCCGTGTGCCATTTAATGGAGGACTCAGCATGTAGATTCTAAATTCGTTACTCCAGTGTCTAGTCTTTCTTGTTAATGAGTTTGATGAGGAAGTTTTTTGACCAATTAAATATCCTAATGGCATCGTCCCATATTCTAACCAACAGTTTGAAACTTGAAGGTTGATTGAGGTTGAAATATATACAATTATTTATATGCGTATATCCATACGTGTATACATATACCTTTGTATATTATTTATTTCGCAAACAAACATTTATAACCCTTTTTGCGAAAATAAATAAATCACTTTCCAATTATCGAACAGCAACATGAAAACTCCATCCCGGTCTATCTATACTCGTAGCTACAATAAATTATCCTTTTCGCTTTCAATTATCGAAATGAATGTGGATTGTAGGAAAGCATCGCCCCCACCCCATTTCAACTTCCAAGTACTCATTAATTGCTGTCTCAACATCCGGCTAGAAGTACTACTAACACTAATCCTCTATTAGGAAAAACAACAAGAAGAAAATCCTAAGAAAATAATTTAATTAAAAATTAATCGGGAGAGGAAACCCTTTTTTTTTTTTGCTCTCTCCCTCGAAGTTGCATATCCTCTTTGCACAGAATAAAAGAAAACAAAGCTCTGGGAAAACTTCTTAATGAAAACTCACAATCACAGTCACAGGAATTCACTTTCCATTGCGTTCGGGCGCTGGCATATCGTATGCGCGGCAATAACATTTAGACAACTTTACATTTCGGGAAAAGTGAAATGTTTGATCATCATAATTAATTAACTATATTATTTAAGTCATGTTATGCGAAGAGACAAAAAGGCGGCACTCGAGAAAGAAAAGAGAAAGGAAAAGGAAAAAAATTAAGGAAATTAAGACGTCCTGCAAAATCCCTTAAAGCGTTTGCAATAATTAAAACGATAGCGGTTGGATTTTTAAATCCTTTCATAAAATAGGGTATGCAGTTTATTATCGGCATAATGTACTCATTTGTGTATGTATGCTTGCTATCGCAGCACGGAAACTTTTTTCAGTGGTTACGGATACAGTGACTCGACTGACTGACACCCGCATTCTACAAAGCTTCCTGGTACCCACTATGACTTTGTCCACCGAAAGAGAACGTTCTTTGTCGTATGCTCTCAAAATGAAGTACTGAGTTGAAGGATAGGAGTGCTCATTTGGACAAACTGTAAATAGGAACATTATTTAACAAGCAATTCAAATTTCAAATTTGTGAATAGATTTCAAAATTCGACCGAAATTGTTCGGTCTCAGTGAAATAACGGATTAAAGCTCATTCTTGAGGCGAACAATAATATTTATAATCAAACCGAACAAGTACATAACGAGTACAAAAATGTGCCCCAAATGTCTTACAACCATGTGAACTGCCAATTTTATTCTGACAACGTTATCAGACCATTGTCCAACCAGCCACCTACCTGACAGTAAAATTATCGGAAATTGGGACAAAATCTTGCAACCGTGTGAACTGGTAATTTAACGTTGGTAGGTAGCTTCTCATTGTCAGCACATTGACAATATCGTCACATCTGACAACCGTCTGAACATAGCTTTTACCCTAGTACAGGGACTGGGGTAAAATGTTACCCGAACGCTATTTCGAAATAGGACACATTTCTGCCAAGTTTTGAAACCTGGATTTTTGTTTTACTACTACTAATTTTGTCCTGAGTCCATTTTTAACGTTTCCCACGTTCTGGGAGCACTCAATATATTTTTTCCATATTGCTTTTTCAAAAGTCTACGAGTTATTTTTAAGCTATTTTCATTTTTTTTTTTTTTTTTTTTTTATAATCTACACACGCTAAAGGGGATATGAATACCCTTTTAATGTTTACACACAGCGCGAGCACATGAAGGACGAGAACGAGAGACAGACAGATCGACGTAGTGGTAGGAAACTCAGATGATAGGTTTCAATTTCAACTAACTCTATGGGTGGTGTCCAGGATAAGTGGAGAGTTGTGTATTATTTTTTTTTGTACTTGCTTATGATTCACAGGAGTTTTTTCCAGATGTTTCTTATTATTATAGTTTGTGCGATCAATTTCTTCAGCCATATTCAACATCCTACTGCCAGTGTTATGCCTTCGCAGTAGCTTTCAATATTAACTTCTGAAACTGATCAACTTATTTTTATTTCGTGAGAAATAAATGCTTCGAAGCCATCTGGATTCGAACCGTGAACCTTTCGCATGACAAGCGACGACGAGTACCACTACGCCACGGCCACCCACCCACATTTATTTAATTTATTTTTATCTGCCTGGGCATTGTTCTTTATGCCACTTTTGTTGACAACTAATTCTTGAAAGCAGTCCATTTCATGCTAAATTATACTTGTTTGGTCTATAAATAAATCACACTTAATTTTATGTGAATAATCTTGCGACATCTAGCCCTCATATACCGTATACTTACGTCTTTTTATTCGTGGGGTAAAAATTTACCCCAGGCTTTAAAACTTGTAAATGGACCTTGCCCCTATACTACGGTTAAGTTACAAAACCATGGAATATTTTTCCTATAAAACACAATACAAAACGTTGACAAGGAACTACTTGAAATTCGTTTCAACGGATACGCAGATGAAGCTGAAAATTTTTTTGAACATTCTGACATCCCGGGAAACGATAAAGCTGATGCTCTGGCTAGAGCTGGATCAGCGACCCGTTTTATCGGTCCTCAACCTGTTATTGGCTGCATTTCAGCTTATGCTAAAAACAAGCTTCTTGAACTGCTGCGACTACAACACTATAACCATTGGCACGAGCCTAGGTCATGCCGACAGGCCAAAATGTTAGTAGACGCGCCCAGGGCAAACAGAACTAAGTTTCTGTTACACCTTAGCAGAAATGGCCTCAAAATCCTCACAGGACTGGTCACTGGGTTCACTCCCTAAAAGCTCGGGCCTTTGCGAGATGTACCTGGAAGAAGACGAGATAGCTAAGCACTTCATTAGCTAGTGTCCGGCCTTTGCTCGGATCAGAAAGGCCACTCTAGGCAACTACGTCCTACGGGACGTTGATCTACTGGAGCTCAATCTTGCCCTATTGCTTCAAATTGCGAAAGCGACGGGCAGATTTAGATCGACATATGGCTCAGCAACGCTAATACAGCGAATGGGGTGGTACTTCACCAAAGTACAATGGGCCTACAGGACTACGTTCTGGTTGTCTCTATGGAATAACCTCCTTCTAAATACAATACAACAATACAATTATTAGTTTTAAATCCATCGATGTAAAAGTGTATTGACTTACATATCTGTAATAGCTCCTGAGTCATCCTTAAAGGATATGGCTTCACTTGAGATAAGAACAAGTTTTTGCCGCTCGATTCAAATATGTAATAGCACCCGAATTATTTTTGAAAGCTGTGTAAATCTTACACCATCTAAAAATATACGCCTGTTAAAACTTCTAAAATCTCATTTAAATTGATATATAGTAGCTATACATATATGCATGTATGTAGATACTCGTAGATAGGGTAGAAAATAATTAATCCAATCATGATTGCAGTCTCGCTGTACATCATCATGTCTTTACTTTATCTGCTCATGTTCTTACTGTGAAAAAGTTTTGAAAACTTTCAATGGTGTTTCAGATATACTCTATACACACACCCACACACTCATACAAACAACGAGAGATATTCGTATACAGTGATATCCTCTTGCTTCTACCACAACGCGCCTAGCATAATATAAGTTCTTTGTCTCGTTCTATACACGGAACTTTGAACTTCCTTGAGAAGTTCTCCATCGTAATGAGATCCCGAGTAAAATTTTGTGTTTCAAAGTGCCGCATACTTAAGGCTGATGAAATGAGAATCCCTTTACAGGATATCCATACATACATATAAATACACTTAAAACAGATACTCGCTCAGTTTAGTACTGCTCACACTCCATGCCTAATGAAGCAAAAGTGTGGCGATATGGATGCGGTTATGTGGGAAGGAAAATACTCGTTCCATTTTTTCACTGTGTGATTTTTTTTTCGAATCAACTTTCGGTATTTTGGATGTACGAGTACCTAACCTACTCATACGCAAAGGCATACCGTCTCTAGGGGTGGAAACTTTCTAAGGGCGAGTTTATTAATTTGTTACGGCAAAAAGGCTAATGGAGTGTAATTCGCCTCGTTGGAATGTCAGTTATTAATGAATTCAGTATTCGTACAAAAAACGGTATAAACAGATTTGAATGGGTGGGATTGGGATGAGAGAAACCGTTAACCACATTGGTAACACACCTGGGAGGATTTGTGTGTCTTTTTTTTATATTTTTCTTGTGTTGCTAGAGGTAGAGGAAGTTTGGTAATAATTGGAGGGATGCTTGGCATCATTGAAAGTTGTTATTTTTTGGGTCGTTGTTCCCCCCTTTATTTTTGTTTAATGAATTTGTGGTTTCCTGTAATTGGAATGAGTCGTGGGGGTTTTCGGTTGTGTCAACTCAAGCTGGCGCATGAAATACTTGCGACAGGATAAGTTGGTGCAGCTTACGCAATGCTGTCTCAAATAAATGGAATACCAATGGAACTTGACCTCTTCAGTTGATGCGGAAGCAGACTTGCAACTAGACCAATTAATTAGGAACTTCTCAATTTGAGTCGATACGTGGTTGCTTCGGTTGGAGTTGTTGAAGGACTTTATTATGCACAATCTGATGGAATGGCATAATATAGACGAATAACTTGTTGGAAGTTGGGAAACAAGAGTTCGAATTTTTAGACTAAGATGGTTAGTTCAGCGTCGCGACGGGGAGATAGTGCAGTAAAGAAAGACATCATCTCAGGTGGACTAGAAATTGAAGGATTTTTGTTGGTGTGATATTTTAAAGTGTCCTGTCTAGCGAAACGATTTTTCTTTTTGGTATGATCTTTACAACTAGGTTAGGTTAGGTTAGGAAGGAAATGTGATTGTTCGAGCAATCATTTTGGTCCAGGGAAATAACTTCACGGGTAATAACTTCACATGGGAAATAACTTCACCTCGAGTGGGAAATAAATGCACATTTTTGATGTGAAGTTATTTCTCACTGAAGGTGGGCAATAATTTAACCCGAAATTTTGTGAAATTATTTCCCACTTATGATGTTTTCGAAAAACACAGAGGTATCGTGGAATAAAGCCGAGCAATGGAGAAAAATTTGGCATTTGGCTTTATCTATTTATAAAATGCACGAATTTTTCACTATTAATATTAAAGATTCCATTTCAAAATTAGATATTTTATTTTTTAGCTTGCACGGCCAAGACCAATTTTTAAATGGAATCTTTATTTTTTGAGCATAAGATAGAGTAATAGTAAAAATTTTGCGCGAATTTTTAAATAATCAATAAATGTGAAGTTATTGCCCACCCTTAGTGAAAAACAACTTCACATATTAAGAGAAATTATTTCCCACAAAAAAAAGTGAAGCTATTGCCCACCTCAGTAAGAAATAACTTCACATCAAAAATGTGCATTTATTTCCCACTAGAGGTGAAGCTATTTCCCATGTGAAGTTATTGCCCGTGAAGTTATTTCCCTGCACCAATCATTTTCACTTGGAGACCCGACGGTCCATTGTGAGTCCCCTCATAGTTTGAGAGTAAAATCATCTAAATCGATCTCTTTAAATTTCCGAGCTCTGCAATGTCTAACAAGAATCTATGGCCTAACGTACGAAAGCGTTGTTCTTGGAGGGCGAGACATTGGCAGGGTAGATGTTGGAATTGATTCGCTTTCTTCCTCATCTCCGCAGCTTCTACTGATATCGTTGGACTCAAGGACCCATTTGCTTTTTTTTTTTTGTAAGTGGATGAGGAACCGTTTTTCCATATTATATATGGTAGTGTGAGATTCTTACTCACTAAACCTAACCTCCGCTTGCTAAGACCCTCACCCCGGGGGACTACCGTCAGGTGAACCTTCGCGGATTTTTTTTTTTTTTTTTGTTTTCAATTGTCGTTCTTGTTTGCGTCTGTTCTGCTCTTCAATGGCTCTCCTCCTATGCGGACTTAAATTGTTGTTATCGCATTCCATCTTCTTTCCGATTTTAGCATCTCCGTTATTAAGTTATCTGTATTAAAAGCAGTATTTAATTTATTTTCTAAGTTTCTTTTTTCTCAAAAGAACCTTCAGTTATTGAACACCATATGCAGGATATTCTGGCAAGTCGTCGAGTTGGAAGCGATGAAGGTATCGGCGATAGCCGCCAGGACCTGAAAGAAATTGTGCCAGTTGGTAATTTTCTTCTCCACGACTTCTGCTTATCCATGGTTCTATCTTCGGAATGAGTTTGTACGTCCATCCTGCCCATTGCTGTTGCCGGTTTCTCAGTGATAGAGCCCTTTCATGCCTTCTCATTTCCTCTGCTTAGGTGTTGTGGACTCTACCATCTTGAATTCGTTTCGCTTCTTCAGCTTGTATGTCTAAAGGGATCATGCCTGCGATAACGCACGCTGCCTTGTTTGAAATTGCACTTATAACTCTTAATGCAGTCAATCTACAGACCCTATTCATCAGCGATCGGTTTTTCTCAATGCTCAATGCACCCGTCCAAATTGCAGATGGATAGAGCATTATTGAACTATCAACTCTAGCTACTTCTTGGCCCCCAACATTTGGCAACATTCTCGATAGTTCCTAGAATAGCTTAGACGCCTTCTCCGTATATTCCCAAGTCTTCGAAGCTGTATCTGAAGCTATTCTGCTTTATGCGGCGCAAGTATGGGGATATAGACATTTCGAAACGGTAGAGAAGCTATTGAGGTATTTTATCAAAAGAATCTTTCGCCTTCCGTCAAATTCGCCAAACATATAGTTTGTTATGTTATGTTGGAAACAGACAACACTCTATGAGCTTATTGCAAAGGTGGACCTACTCTGCAGAGAACTATTTTTGCAAGAAGCAAAGAGATCAGTTCAAAGGATGATTTGCAGTCAATTGTCCCACAATCTTCAACTTAATAACTACTTTCGTGATGATCATAGCCTAGAAGAAATATCGATGATGTTTAGACTTCGAGGAGAACTTCTTCAGCTCAACTACATTCCGCATCGCGACGAGTTACCTATTCTTTGCGGCTTATGCAACTTGTCTGCATGGGAGGACACCATGCATTTTTTTGGAAAGTGTCCAATTTTAAGAGAAACGAGAAGGTACTTCTTCGGCAACGATTTTCTTACGGACAACCAAACTTTAGCCCGGCTTAATGAGATAGATGTTCCGAAATGATTTCATTACTGCAAAATAGCGTTAGCTTATCGGTAGAGAATAGTTAATGAGCAATTTTAAACCCTAATTGGTAACATGTGATATTTTGTTTTATTGCAAATTTGAATATAAGCTTTTTTTTATTTATTTTTTTATTTTATTACCTGGCAGACGGCAACCGCCTTCTCTTGATTTTTGTATTATACTATCGACTTATCTATACTATTTATAAAGACGTAACTACTTTTATGTATGTTCTGGCTAATCTCGGGAACTACTAAACGGATTTTGATAAAACCTTCGCTAAAATATTTGTTGAGTTCCTCTGTAATGGATTGCATATATATTATCGTGCTTTATACTTTTAGTCGTACACAAAAATTAGTTTTTTTGTTTGTATGCTTACAATTTAAATACTTCCATGCTCTTTACGTGATAACGCCTGCACCAATTTCAAGAAAATTAATTTGGTTGATTTCACCATTTCCTACCAAACATTTTAAGGTATAAATCATTTTCCTACGTTACCTAGAAGCTGAGAAATAGACATAAACAATGTGATTTTTAATGGTTTTAATTAAAAAGCACAGAAAACCATTGAAATTGTCCGTCAACCTGCTAGGAGAGAATCACGATGTTGCATTACGAGTATGTAAGCTTTGCTCTTCGCTCTTGCAGTATGATTGCAGTATGATGAGTAAATCGTGTTTTGTTTTTGTGTGGTCGGTCTGGCGATCATTTTTATCGCTCATCCGATGGTGAACTTTGGGGTGTTGCTGTGTGGGTGTGCATACTGGGGAAGGTTATGCATAGATCTTTATTCATACATGTGCATATAAAAATCAATTTCTGTTTGATTGTGTTTTTTCGATAAATTCCGATTTCCGAACTACTTTGCCGATTGAGCTCAGACTTGGACATAAAGTATGTTTTGAAGAGAGAAAGACTAAGCACATAATACAATTACTTTACGGTAGGTGAACAAATTTAGATTAAGGACAAATAAAAAACTTTTTGCACAACTGAGTTATAAGGGAGCAAATCTAATATATACAAATTAAAGTTTGTTTGTTCGTCTCTTATGCGTTCGCGCATCGTTTAACCTACCTTAGTACCACTCCGCTATTGACCTGCATTGACCATATTGATTGTAATCCCTGTGACCAGTCCCGTGAGAGTTTAAAGGTCACTGTACTTTTATGTACTTTTTTAAGAAGATGATGAGGATGACAAATGAAAATACATAATTCACAGAATTAAAGGTCATTCATCATACTACCAAACGCGTGCGGTGCGTGGATATGGCGGAGAGTGGGCGGGGGTTTAGGTCTACGCAACATATTTAAAATAATGAACGTTTGACAGATTTTTCAAACAAAATCATCTTCAGCGATGAGGCGAATTTTTAACTTGATGGCTTTGTTAACCATTGAAATTGTCGTATTTGGGTTTCAGAAAATCCACGAGTGATTGTTGAGAAACAAATGCATCCACAAATGTCACTGCACATTTTGGGCTGGTCGCACTATCGGAACATTCTTCTTTGAAAATGCGGCTGGTCAGGCAGTAACAGTTAATAGTGCTGGCTATCGCGACATGATAATCCAGTTTTTTGTGCTTAAATTGCAAGATATGGATATGGATGACATGTGGTTTCAACAAGAGGGTTCCTTTACTTACTTTATGAATCGATAAAAATAGAACAAGAACCGTTGTTTTCTTCTTGCGTGAACTTTATACATATACAGTGAACTGTCTCATAACCGGACACTGACGGTACCGAGAAATGTGTCCGGTTAGAAGAGGTATCCGGTAATGGGAGAAAAAAATAAATTGACATTTTTTAAAAAAAGTAACACAATAGACATGTTGTATTAATTTTATTCTATAAACGTATTTATTTTTATGTGATAAACACAAATTACCGAAAAATACTTATTTCTGGCACATACATTTAAAATACAAACCTATTTAAAAAATGCAATAGGATTTATAAATGCACATACATAGTTGTTGAATAACACGTTTGCGGACAAGACAGCATATGCCGTCAATGGTCGAGGAAATTAGCGGGCCATGACAATTTTAGGTATGTAAGGACAAGACGGGATACCTTGACGAGAAATACAGGATGCTTCCATATTCCATTTTCACTTCACTGTGATCAGCGGAACCATTTTTATCTTTATACAAAATTCGCACAATATAATATAAAATATCTCTCAAAATGCCGGAAATATGCGTGTCTAATTCTAACGTTCGCCACAGAAAATCAAGTGTCCGCGAACGTGATAGTAAAGCAAAATCACACTCCACAGCTTACATTTTTGTTTCGTTTCTTTGCAAAGTGTAAATAAGAGGAGAACAAAAAAAAACCAAATAAAGTATTTGTATTTGTTTGAAGGCGAAGCAAGGCGAACACGGGTCAGCTAGTCTATAATAATCTAAAATCTAAAATCTAGTCTCTCTTATTCGGCGGCTACTAATAAGCACTACCTTCGTCTTGTGCTCCGCCAATTCTAGACTCTTCGATTCCAGCCATTGTTTGACAGTTGCAATGGCCTCGTTTCCAGCAAGCTCTAACTCATCTAGGTATTTGGCCGTCATCACTCGCCACTATATCGCTATATCATCGGCGATTCCTATGATTTTTGCCTTGACGAAGATCAAGTTTCGGCCATAAAGAACGAGATGTTGGTCTCTCTTTAGATTAAATGCTCGATTATGCTGAACAGTGTTTCAATCGGTGGGAACATGGATGTGTCAGCATCACTTATCCATAGCCGATCTATCTCCAGCTAGTTTGTCTGCTATCTCGTTCCCTTCGATATTGCTATGTCCGGGTACCCAGCACAGTCTAACCTTGTGGTGCCTTATTGTATTCAGTTCATTGCGACATTTTTGGACTGCCTTTGATATTATTGTATTGGATCCTATTAATTTAAGAGCTGTCTGATTATCCACCAGAATGGCTATCTCCGATGGAGTGAGGTCGCTTCTTTTTATCACTATTGCACCCAGTACCTAAGTTCCAGTACCTAAGTTCATTGTTGAGCCGTCAGTGAAGAGTGCTATTTCCTGATCTCTGATCATCTTGACAGCCAGTCCTCCCTACTGCGAAATAGGATTGGTACGTTCAAGTTTAAGTCATAGCAAGGAGTGATGTAGTCTGAAATCTTGGTTAGAAAGAACATCAGGGTTGCATCTCCTCAGTTGCTATTTTTATCCGAGTATCGCCACAATTCAGTACGTGGTTTGTTTTAGCAAATCGGATTCTTTTAGTATGAGGGCCCCCCTTGCTGCTGCAGCTTTGATGAACATGTCGAGCGGAAGGTAATGAAGAATCATATCCCGCTTGCGGTGAACTTTTTATTGCTTCTGTCCCGCTAAGTGCCGCTAGTGTTTGCACTTTGGCGAGCTTGTCTATGTAGCTTTTTACTTTTGTAGCAGTCCACCATACGGTGGATCCATAGGTGATGATGGGTCTGATGGACTTTAAAACTAAAAAGGTTTAAAGGATTCAGTGATAAGCAAGCCTTCTCTATAATCATGGAACTCAAAGTAGCCGGTCTTTAATTTGCTTTCAATAGTGCACAGCAGTATTATTTTATACACAAAAATTAAGATATGAGATAAAGGCAATTTCCGAATATCTTTGCTGTTCACTGTAGTTATTGGGAATTCTCATTCCAGACATTGATCCAGTATTTTTGGATGAAAACTTAGAACAGCAGTGCATATCCTTTCCAAAATAAACCAATATACTTATGTACTTATGTCCATATTACAAATCGCATGATTATTAAAATCTCAACATAGTTTGCATGATATTTCAATTCGTCTATAAAGAGGTAGCATGATGTATCCACTGTAGTCCTGTATACAGATTCTTACTAGCATGTCTTTGCTAATTATACAATTTGTACAACACACACTTACAAATGATTATTGTCTAGCAAAAGGTCCATGTAAAATTTGACAATCTACCGACCAGACAAAGAAGCCGCCAAGTATCATGGGGACCGCCACCCGTTGCACAGGACAATATGATTCAATTGCCATTTAAAATTGATGAAACTGCAGATGATGACAATACCGTTGATGATAATACGAGATCAGATGGTGAACCGCCAGAAGCGCATTCAAGACGTTCACAAAATGCACTAACCACAACAAATGGCCACTGCAGTCCGACGTTAGTTAGACGAACCTCGTAGCATAACGGAAAGATTCTTTATTTTTTAAATTGTGTGTATATACTATTGTGATATAAATAAAAAAATAAATGTGTCTTATATAAATAAATAAATTAAACTAAATGTGCATAGCATACCGTATACAGCTCTCCTATTTTCAATCGTCCTTTGTTTGGAATCCCCTACGTACATCTAAGTATCAGATCCTGTCAGATGCTTAATCTTCTCAAGGTATTCTTGTGCTCTTGCTTTAATTAAATGTAACCAGCAAAAAGGGCAACATTTCAACTGAAATTTAAAACCACATACAGTCGTATGTAGTTTGTGTGTATTCTGCATCCCCCCATAACTGAATGAAATGCAACAAATTAGAATCCATGTCAAGTGTTCACCTGTGAAATAGTAAAATCCTTTCTCGATGCTTCTACCCCATGCCTGGGTCTGTGTAAACAGAAAAATGCTGCTAGCTGGTAGCCTACATTTTAACAACAACCTCTTAGCATATCCTTTTCCTTAATGCATATCTACTTGGATAACGAGAGAAAGTGAAATAGGGAGAGACGAATTAAGAGGAAGGCCTTAGTCCTGGAATAACTCGTACAAACAATCCGACATCTCTGTGTGTAACCTCTAAATTCTCAAACGAAAACTATTGCATTCTTTTGGCAGAACACAGTGTGCTGTGCAGTGCACCTCCATTAGTGCACACGAGTACTCCTGCTGAATGCAAACAAAAACTGTGGAAGTGGTAGGCAGCTGAAGGTGAAAATCCACCTACAAGGACACCCGCTGTAGTACACTATACCATGTGAGGACCTTTGTTCAGTTAATGCATGCATTTATTGTTTATAAAGTGATGCCTACTTTAACTTCGGAAAAAAGAAACTAAAGTTGTTTAAACGGTAGGGCAAGGATGGAGGGGGTAAGCGAAAAAGAATGCCATAGTTAACATTTTACGAAAGTCCTTGAAATGCATTAAAAAAAATTGTTTTCGTTTGAGAATGATGGAAGTTTTTAAAGCGAGTGGTTATTTTCTTTTTATGATTGTGTGTCAGTAAATAGCCGGTAATATTTTTTTTTTAATTTTGTTTTAAATGTCAGAAGCCAGATGTCAACTTTTGACTGATTTTTTGCCGTTTTTGTAACATTTACGAACGTTATAAAAAGTTATCTCTTAATCTTGTTCAGTCTTCGGTTTTGAATACATAAAGGGATTTTCAATAGGGATATAATACCCACCGTTAAACTTTGATCTGTCAATGTCAAAATGTCAGACAAGGTTTAACTTTTTATCATGGGGAAGCTCACGAACGAGCCCCATTTGTCTGCATTTTGCGGATTTTCAACCCAGCTGCAGACTTTTAAAATTCGAAAATCTGACCGGTAGATTTTGTCTGCATAGGCACTAATAACTATATTTTGTTATTTTCAAAAAATAATTTCAACTATAGGTCCATTCGCGTACGCTCCCAAAACTACGAAGATCTACAAAAAAATAACGAAAACCCGTTGGCGTACGCAAAAATTTCGTAGTTTTTCGTAAAAGACAGGGCTCACGAGAGCTCACTTTTTCGTAATTTTCGTATCTTTGAGAGCATTTCACCCCCACTCTTCGAAATTGGACGGCAAACACATATTTGGTGCAAAAAGTACGCGAACTTATACTTCTTTGTTCAATTGTCTTCGTTGTATGCTGTTATTTTCATATTCACCACTACTTTTATCTTAAAATGTTCAAAGACACTGACCGCAGTTACCTGTCAAAATAGCAGTTTTTGATGTCAAATTCTCAAACTCCAACAAAGTTTATGTATGTTTGATTTTTTGTATACAATTTTTTTTTTTGTTATTGTTATATAAATAAAAAATATTTATGAAGTCAAATTAATTCCATAGATTGCAGGTTTTTTTTTTCATGTTTGCAGATTTGTCGAAATATTTTCATGGCAACACTGGTTGCAGCAGTCCCAGTCTGTTTGCATATATCTACTCGAGTTGATGTGTCCCGTATATAGATATAGACCAATTATCAGTTGTTTTTGTGCTCTACCCATATTTAGTACTTTCTTTGCTCATTGTGAGTTCTGATTTTCTATTATGGCTTGGCAGACTCCACATAAGCGAATGGCGTTCTATAAAAGACAGGCTCTAAGCCGTTTTCACTGCTTGCATCGCCGTACCTATCGTGGTAACCGTGAAGTTTTCCACGTATTCTGCCCCTGCCCTTGCGTGTCCATCTACTCTCTCGTCAGGTACCCAGAGTACGTTCACCATGGAGGAGGATCTCGCAAGGGTATTAAGTTTTCTTTTACATTCCTTCACTAGCTTAAAGAAAGTTTTGGGGTTTGCAAGTGCTGTAAGCGTGGCTTGCCTATCCGGGCAGATATGTATATCCGCAAGTGTCTCTTTGTTGGCGTGTTGCGATGTTATGGTCAACGGAGTTTGCTATCGTGCCCTGTTGGAAGCTTATTTTTGGCCAGAATTGGATATGTTATGTGGTTTCAACAAGATGGTGTCACATGCAAACGATTCATCTATTGAACGGGAAGGCCAGCTTGCTCATGGCATTTAACGCCGTTGCATTTCTTAATATGGGGTTACATTGAGTCGTTGGCTTATTATTAGAGGAGCTCAGTAACAATATCGAACTGGAAATTGCCAACGTTCCAGCCGTTATGTGTGGAAGAGTGGTGGAAAATTCGCACCAAAGAATCGATCGCTGCAATCGTGCTCGCGGTGGTCATATGAACGAGTGAACGAGATTGAATTCCATACTTGAATGTTATATGTGTACTACACCTGGAATAAATTTCAGCCCGATATTTCAGCTATTCTGTGTTTTAAAAATACTAAATTGACATGTCCTTATTGAAAAACCCTTTATATGCGAGTTTCTGAAAGAATGTGATATGTAATATAATTTGCAAGAGTTTCTATCAATAAGTGGAATATAAAGTTTTAATCGAAAATGAGACCTTCAATAAATATATGAATACAAGGTAACCGATGATGTTTTAATATGTTGTATGATGATGACATAGTTATCATCTGTGAAAAGGAATCTGCCATCGCTTAGTTAGTTATCACTTTAAAATCATCGTCAGGTTGCTACGATCTTCTTTTTCTTCTGGAACGTTTTGACTCGAATTCAAATACCATGGTCGATGATAGGCTGCTGTCTATCTCTGCGACCACTTAAGTCGACCAAAGATCAGTTCTCCGTACTATGCAATTTTAGTTTCTATCTAACTAAGCGAATCTTCCAACCATCTTTGGAAAGAATTACATTTTAAGATTATGCTATATCTTAGATTGACGTAGCCGAGCCAATATTACCGTCCCCATATTGTCTTTCGAAAATGTTTGAAGCTTGCTCTTCTTTCATATTCTGAGCCTGGTTTCACCAACAACTTTTAATTATTTAACAGGCTGTTTAATTTTAAAATGAAATGAAATTTGAAAATCGTGTTAAACAACCCCTTAAACTAACATGCCATTTTCGCCCATTTAAAATTTAAAAGTTTGATAAGACAGTGATTCAGTTTACTAAAGGGATGGAAAATGACATTTTTGAGTTGTACTTAAAATTGTTTTAAGATTGTACTGAAATGGAGCCAATTGTATTAAAAACTTTTTTTTCGCATGAAACGATAATATAAAATGAACTCAAAATATTTTATTTTCGAAAACGTAAACATACAAAAATAAATTAATCCATTAACATAAATAAACATAAATAACTTCATAAAAAACCTTACAAACAAAAATACTTAAGTACACATATTCAATTCATAGTTTAGTATAAGACCTCTTCAGGCTGCTCTCATTTTACACATTTTTGTGTTCAAAATATTGGCACTTGGGTATCTACTTACAGGATGAGTTCCCAATTAGGTTTTTTGTTTCGGCTTGAAGCTGGTTTCGACATTTTGTCTTTATTACCGGCTTTATTCAATGACACTGTTTCGAAAAGTTCGGCACAGAAAATATCAGGTTTCCGCTGTTTAATGACACAAGTTTCTGTTCGAGACTGATCTGCTTTGTCTGCAATGACTCTGTGCTGGAGAACTTTTCTGCGTCTACTCATGAGATATAACAGATTTGTGAGAAATTTCAGATTCAGCTGTGATGCCATAATTTATTTTTTTTACTTGAGGTGGAAAGCGTATCGACAAGATTTAGGTTTACCAAATGGAAGAAATCGAAATTCAAACGGAAAAAGGGCAATGAGCTGTTGTAAGTAAAATCCTATAAATAATTTGGAAAACATAAGTACAATAATCGAAGATTAAGTTGTAATTTTTGACAACTAACATATGGCTGTAATTTTCTGTGCTGACTTGATCTGACGTTTTTCACCAATCTGCGCTGTTCTATTCTGCTTTTTTGTCATTTTGATCATGTATGTGGAATAGTGAGAGCCGCATGAGAAATTCTCATTACACTAATTATTTATTGAATTTATTTCAGTTCAAAAATCTGAAATTGAGTAATTTTTGATTTTCTCAGTTTGTTTATAGTCAGTCGGGCAAGTGCTCTATATTCATTGATTGATAAATTGTATCGAATTTAGGCAAATTGTACTTTTGTACTCGAACAAACTCATTTGTATCGAATTCGATATCGACTTTTCCATTCCTGGCTTTACTATAGTATGCTATAGTAAATATGCTCTATTCCAGAATTTAGTCAGCCTTTGCTTGCCAGAGATCAGTCAAGTCGCGCATTACCTGAAAAACAAAATGAAATTCGGAGAAATTGGTGACGTCAGGCGAAGTCAATTTCATTAATAGCTTCATCAATCAATCAAATTTGCATTTCTGAGGTAAGGAAAACCCTCAAATAATTCCCAAAATCGGAGGTGAAATAAATCCCCAAAAAGGTATGAGATAAGTCCCCAAATAGGTATGAAATAAAGTCCCCATTTTCTAAATATTTTTTTATGTTTTTATTGCATTATAGAAAGTTAATATTACATTTTAAAATAAGGAAAATTATTATGTTTGCATGAAAAAAGAAGAGTGAAATAAGTCCCCGAATTTGAGGACTTATTTCATTGTTGAATTTGGGGACTTATTTCACCATGAAATAACCCCCCAATTTTAAGTATGAAATAAGTCCCCAAAAACCCATGAAATAAGTCTCCAATCTTGGGGGTTTATTTCGTATGAAATAAATCCCCACCTCCATTCAAACGTTGGGGTGTTATTTCGTTTTCCGTTTGGGGGGTTATTTCCTGCAGCCGAATAATAATAATCCTTTCAAAACTAACCAAATTGAAATGAACATTTCGAATTCGACCTAAGTTAAAGCAACAGATTCACTTCGCAAGGCGAGTGACCGTTTACAAGGATGTTGTCTAAGAACTAAGGTGATCCCTAAGGATGTATTAAGAAACCAGTTCTTTTTTTCTTTGAATTTCCAAACAAAAATCTGTTTCGAATATGTCAACCTACATGTTTTTAGCAAGACAGCTCAATAAAATTAACTGTCTCGCCCACAAACTAGCTGTCTTGAGCAGCATTTTGAGCATATAACATGAAAAGGGAAGCAAATATTCTACCTAGTTGTTTTTAATGTACATACACACGAGTACATATGAGCTTACGTATGTACGATTATTTCAAGGCCATCATAATCCCCACGTGTTTACTTTCATTATTTTAATATATTTTCTTAACAACAAAGTTACGCTTTGTTTCCAATAAAGTGAGAGTGAGCCCGCACGCTGTATGTTTGCATTTGCTTCAATGAATCAAAGGAACCAACACTTGCCGGAGCACAACGTACAGCTCCTCGGGACAACCACATATCATACTTACGTGTAAATTTATCGTGATTGTGCCTTAAGTTGTTTTTATTGCCTTCAGTATACATCATGGTTCGCGGTATGGCAAAGCAAAGCAAATCCTTTTCGCGCGAAGTTGGTAGCATTACACGGTAAGCTTCTTGTTGAGGTTGTTTTTTTTTCTGTTTCCTGTTTCCACACACGGCACATATTTTCCTGTTATGCTTTAATAGAGTGTTAGCGAAACACATGTACACACACATAATAAATAGTGAGAATCCTTGTTAACGGATTCTTAGAACTCCGAGTAGTGCTAATCGTATTTGGTACACTTAGATGGTTTGTCGCTTTAATCTGGCACATTTTTTTGCAGGAGATTTTCCAATCTAGATTAGATGTTGAACCTACGGATATATACTATATATTTTCTGGAAAAAGTGGGATTCCAAAAGTTTTACTCATAAAGTGGCAGATGGTTTAACGTCCACATAAAGAGGGTACACAATATGATACGACCGATCTGACAGACTTGGTCTGTCCGGCCAGATCTGACAATGTGTACGCTAGTAACGACCAGTCGGACAGACATGTCGTATGGTTTTCAATTTTTTTTGATATTTTGGTGGTCGCACGGGCATATCTGATAATGTGTACGCTTGTCCGTCCGACCTAGAGCAAAATTTAATTTCTGAAATGTATTTCAAGCGGTGTGGTTGTTGGCGGAGAATTAATAATGGCTGTGTATGAAAATTTAGAATTTTGGAAAAAGAAATTGTATATATAAAAAAATCTTCTGCTTTTGAATTTGATAAAAATGACGATAAAAGATAGCAAATGATGCACAAATATCTCTTAATTAATTTTTAGTTAAGCCTACAGTTTTAAAAAAAATTTAATTGATTTTGTCCATTTTTTATTGGCCGATTCTGGTTAACCAGTAAAAATGTTTTACTTTTTACTATCTGATTTTTTTTACTGTACTTTTTACTCGTACATTGGCTTGGGTGGGTTTGATATAAGAAAGTTTACTCAGAATGTATTAAGATTCTACTCGTCAAACCCTTTCATTTGATTCCCATGTTATTGTCATGGTGGTAGTGAAGAAACAAATAATCCGCCATCTTGGGGCATCCATTTTGAATGACGTCATATAGCTAGTCGTATTTATCTTGTCAATCTCTTTCATTTGATACCAATATTAAGGAGGTCGTGAAGATAACGGTAACCACAATCTCAGGGCGTCCGCCATATTAGATAAACAACGTACGTGCTTTCAATGTTAAATATAATAACAACTAAACCTACATAATATAGAATTGGTTTAGCCTGGATAGCTATCGGGTATTGTGATTTGAGCCCTGATAAAATCAGTGCTTCCAAATTACTTTCGGGCAAGCCAGAAAAGGATGTCTAAGAAAAAATGTAAATAGTCATACATAAAAGCTAAATTAAAAAACGTATTAATATTATGTATGTTTTCTATTTTTAAGTAGCTAAAGAAAAATAAATAATACAGCTGAAGCTACTGAAACAGGAAAAACTTTTATTTAACTTTACAATTGAATTATCATGTAGAGTCGTTTGAGGTAAGATTGCGCAGCGGGTAAGAGAACGCAGTGCCATTTTCTCCATCCGTGAAAGAATTAGCAGAAATTGCTAAATGAGAAAATGTGTGCTTCACTTACCGCCAATGATGAACAACTTCTACGAAAATTTTCCAATTGACAGTATAAAGAAAAACAACAAGAAAAAAAAGCTGGATTCTGTTAAAAAAAAAAGTAAATTTTTAAAAGTGTGTCAGGAAAGCGTGGCAACTCGATACCCCATAAGTGTATGTAGGCACAAACAGTGTATAATGTGCGTTTGATTAAGGATACAGAGGCTAGAGAGCTGATTTAAAATGGAAGCAGCCCATGAAAGGCTCCCGAAGGACTTGGTTTGAGCGAAAGCATAGCTTCAAACCATTTAAACTACGAAAACTGTGACTTAAGCTGGTTGCGCACTCTTACCCATACTTCTACGCACTCTTACCCTGACTTCAGGGCTAGAGTGCGCAACTTGACTTACGGTTTTTTGATCAAAACATATGAAACCTTAATTTTTGTATAAATTTATTCCTAAAATATAGAGCCACCAAATAACGAGCTCTTTTGTTTGTTATGTATTGTAAATTTGTCAGAATTTAAGCCCGAAGTCCAAAATGCGCACTCTTGCCCCGAACAACTATATGTATACTACTAAAACTCAAGTGACATTTATGTCACCACGCCAAGTGCTGCCAGATATATGTACGGTGATCAAAAAAAGTATTCGAAATAAGTGTCCCTTTCCAAAAAAAAGTGTATAAAAGAGTAACAAACTCAATTTGTTTGAAATAAAATAACATACTATACTCTGTTCCACAAAAATTGTCAGTACAGGCGTTATGGGGGAGCTTTTTTCACACACTGGTGCCTGCACATGTCTTCACGGCACTCAATTAGAGAAAGCGCCACTGAAATAAAATCCAAAGCACTGACTTACACAGGTTTTGTTTTTGTAATTTACCAAAAATTCGCATACATGCCACCAAAGCATGTCAGGCCATCTCCACAGTCGGTGGCTGAATGATTATCTGTGGCTGCGAATCGCTGTGTATAAAGAAATTATCAACATCAAACAGTGTTACCATTATTAAGTTAATGCTAATCGTTAATGCTTTTTCTGTGGTTTTTGTCAAAGAGCTTTGGGATTTTGTGCTTTTGAGAACCAATAAAATTAATTTGAGTATGTGAGGGTATTACCACATGGCTTTTGTTTTTTCAACTTTCTTGTTTTTCTAGTGAAACCGTTAAAATGAATTTTAACGCTTTTTCGATTTATGTGATTTATAATGAAGGTTATTTGCGCGAGATGAGTTTTGGGCGTGGAAACGAATAGTGACATTTTTTTTGTTTTTAGCTAATCGTTTCTGATATATAACATTGATACACCAAAATACTCGAAAACATGCCCTTTACAACATACCAACATTTCATTAAAATCGAGCTGGTGTCCACTTTGTACACAATTATCTTTTTCCGTTCAACAAATTGTGTTTTTTTCAAATCAGCAGATGATAGCCCTATGTGTATTGCTCTCCGATTTGCGGTGATTTTTCGTGCATACTATGGTAACCCAGTGAGAGCTTAAAAGAGGGACAGATTTATGAAAGCTATTGCAACCAGAATGAGAGGCGAACGTCCTATCTTCCCTGTATTGACTTTTTTTTTTAACTTTTCACACTTTAAGAAAAATACACTAAATTATATGAAATGAAGAGAAATTCACGACAAAAAATTAACATATTCGACATTTAAGAATATTAGAAGAAATTTATATTTTTTGAAGCACTAATATTTGGTAGCTTTTCTTTAGCATCGTATGAATTCTCTGGCATCGATTTGACCAATGTTTTAGTATATTCAGGGCCAATACTACCCATGACTCCAGTAAAGCAGTTTTCATTTTCTCATGAATCATTCGAAAAAAAAAATGGTTGAAATAAAAAGTACTACTGTATAGCTAAATAGTTGCCCTTTAAAAGAACTGCCATTGCGAGTATTTAAAAGATGTATTAATTATACAGAACTTAAAAACAGTACGGTTTGTCGAATGCTTTTTTAGATCACTGTATATTAGAGAACTTAAAACGTTTTTCCATGCAAACTTTTTCTAAGCATAATACAGGTTACAAAAAAAGCACGCCTTATAATAAGCGTAATGGGGCCAGCTGGTATAAAAAAATATGATTTTTCTGACTCTAAACTCTTTTTTGCCAACTTTTTCTTCAGCCGTAAGATATGTAACCTTGCAAAGCACTATTTTATGGTACATATAATACCACTAGAATTTTGTGAATATTTTGTTTTGTCAATAGATTCCAATTGTTCGATATTTCGCATTTCGAATTTTTTTTTATCCGAGATTTTGGATCACTTGAGTTGAAATATCATTCACTTGGCCACAATGAAAGTATTTTCTTGTTTACACACATATGTACACAGATACTTCAGAAAAGCCATTTTTTTTTTTCTAAAAAAAAAAAATAAAATAAAAACAAATATATACTCGTACACGGGCAAAAGAAAATAAAAAGAAATAAACTTTATTTGACCATGACGACCATTCAGAAAAATACACAATACCCACAATGGAACAACGGCAAACATACGAAAAACTGTGTTCACAACTTAAAAGCCATTAACTTTTGTGTAAATATGAGTCCTTGAAGTGCCAATCTGTTGAGTGTTGTTACAGTAAAATGCCCTGACTGCTGGCTCTTTGAGTGACGAACCGTATTGTGGGAGCTCGGCGTTTGAAACTTTTTCTGTGTTATGCCTCTGTGTGCACTTGAAGTCACACTGTATAGGTTCGAGGGGGCACGCGTTATTGTATTCGAAATAAGGGCGCAGGAAATATCAAACTTGAGCTTTTTAAAGAGCCGCCTTCGTGCAAATTCTGTTGGAATAATTTTCCTCTAAGCAAATAGAAAAATGAGTGGTTCAGCCATTCATGTAGGATTCCTAATGGGGTTGTTAACAGTTGTTGACACATTTATGCTAAAATGCCGTGAATCTAGGCTATAACTATTGCGCTATATATTTATATGAATGAAATGGCAACCAAGGTTAGCTATACTCCTACGACATTTAGGCCGATGACGATGTTAACATACATATTAAGTGTCATTGATTATGCTGCAGATGACTATCAGCTTTAGAGGTTATGGTGTAGGTTCTAAGCCATTTAAAAATATTTGCAAGAATTATATATGTACATATGTATGAACGTTTCTTAAAACTCAATATGGTAAATGTAGCACGTAAGCTATGTTAAACAATGGCTGCCACTTTCCAAGTTTATTTTTGGGACCAACACTAGGTAGGTACACCATCAGAAAAATAAAAATGCAGTTTAAATATTTCGTAATCGGTTCAGGGGCCTACCTTTCTAAGCAAACAGTGTTACTAACTTCATATTATGTAGTTACGCCTGATGCTGTGTAAGTAAGTTTCGGAGTCGCCATGACCAATGAGTTCAACACAAAACCAACGTAAGCCTGCTCTTTAAACAAAATTTCTTAGCACTCGAAAATCATTCCGAATTCAGGGAAGACGACACCGTATATTTTTAGGCTGAAATACAAGTATGTCCAGAAAATTTCACGGTGCTCGAGGTAAATCTAAGAATTTTTTAATTTTAACAGTATTTGTCATCATCGTTGTATTCACCTTAAATTTCATCTTACATTACTTTACTGAAATAATGCCGAAAACTTTTGATAGAAGACAGCTGACAGTAAGAATATACATATGTAGGTCAACCAGTAAAAGTAGCCACAGTATAAAAAATAAATTTCCATTCGTTGTGCATTTATGTTGCTTTCTTAAATTAAAGATCTGTTTCCTTACTTACTGAGCTAAAAATGTTCGTGTATGTCATTATTCGTGATACGCAGAAGTCAGGAAACGCAAGCTACTGCATGCAAACAATACAAAACCAAAAAAAAGATAAAACATACGAAGGCAATTTGATAAATTAATGAATGTAAAGGCTTGCACACACCGGCGCGATAGCGATTGCGATTGCGATAGCGATAGCGATAAATAACAAAACACACCAGCGCGATAGCGATAGATAGCGATTGAAGTTTTGTCAGTTTTATTTTTGTTGTTTTTTTACTTTTTAAAACATTTTCACTATCCATTTGCAGCATTAACTTACATTCTAGAAAAAAAATCCTCAAATCTAATTTAAAAACTACCAAAACTGACATTTTGTAATAATAAAAATTACAAAATATTGCGCGTTAGAACAATTGAATACTAGATGCGGCGATAGAAACATTCAATCGCAGTCTATCGCTACATTATCGCACTCGGTGTGAATGAACGAACTTGAATACACGTGTTGCGATAGATCGCAATCGCTATCGCGGCGGTGTGTTTGAGCCTTAAATCTGTATTCAATATTTACGAGTTGGCTATGGCCACACACTGACCGACAAGCGACTGAGCGATTGAGTGATGAGCGATGCAAAAAAATTAAAACATATTAAATCGTAGGGATGTGGCCACGTAGTTGCTAAGCGATAAGCGATTTAAAATTAGTCAGCAACTAACTATATTGTCAACTGTTAACTAAATGACAAGAAGAATATTATTGACTCTAAAGAAGTACATACATAGTTTCAATTGAGTATCTATCCCCATACACAAGGTAAAGTTATTCTTCAGCATTGACAAGCTATTTCTCTACTACAGTGAAGGAACCAAGTCAACATGGGGTGAATACCAAATCGTTTTTTCCATCATATAACAAATCTATAGATATGAAAATGGCATTTTTACTACTAATTTCTCGAGCGACGACACTCATGAAAAGGCCACTCGTCGCTCAGACTTCTCACTCAATCACTCGTCACTCAATCGCTTGTCGCTCAGTGCGTAGCCGACGAGCGTTTGAGCGATTAAAACATATGAAATGGTAAGCTTGTGGCCACGTAGTTCTGAGCGATGAGCAAGTTTTGTAAGCGACAGAGCCACAGAGCGACGTCGCTCTGCTTTTAATTTGTTTTTTTATTGCTGAGTCAAAAATTAAGCAAATAATCTTGGAATGCTTGATTTCATAGATTATAAAAATAAAATTATTACAAATATTATTATAGTACTGCCATAGGGTCTGGATATTCGCGAAGATTTTTATAAAAATTATGAAATTTACAGTAGTCTGACCCTCTCGATTTGTAGGGTGTAGAATTACTGTCCATGGTCATTGCACTCTTCATAATTTTTACCCAGTACAACTGTATAGGAATAGGACTTGACAGTTGACAATGACATTGTTACTACTAATCGTTCGAGTGACGACGCTCAATAAAAGGCCACTCGTCACTCAGACTTGTCGCTCTATCGCTCAGTCGCGAGTCGCTCAGTGCATGACCTTAGCCTAAGGCACATAATATTCATATTAAATATTTTAAAAGATTTACAGAATTCCAATTATCGAAGCTTGGGTCCTCCTAATTCGTCCAATGGAAATGAATTAATAACGTGTATTTTCCGCGGACAATGCGATTTACATATGTACATATATCACAGCAGATTGTTTTGGCAGTTTGCCTGGTGCAATACGTGAGAAGTCAGTGCAATATCGTTCTTACAGAGAAGAAAATAGCAAATATGTCAAAACGCTAAAGAAACACAATTCGTGCAGTTTTTTGGACACGAGGAATCCCGCCTAGAAGTTCAGATACGGAATTAATCAATGGGTGGCCATCTGCTGGTTTCTTCTTAAACGACATGTAATTTTGACACTGACAGCTCCTTCAAGCTCACAAAAGGACAGAATCACAGTATCATACCTCGCTTGAACAACATTTCGATATTGTGCACCATCCATGCCTGTTGTACGCAAGTATGTGCATAAAGTTCATGAGATTAGCATGAATTGAGAACACAAGGTCAGGAGGGTCATTTGCAGTAAAGGCAACTTCACCCAGAGGCTGCAAATATCCATTGTGAATTCCCTAGTTGTGCATATAGAACCATGCATTTATCAAAACCAATTCGATCTTCTAATAAATCTCTTTAGGTCTGTAAGTGGTATCTTAGCCTGGTCATCCAGACAGTCGAAGAATCATGCTCCCATTCAAGGTAGGCGCCATTCTTGAAGAGTCGGGCAGTGGCATAGAAGGTGTGCTACAGATTCTACTTCGCCCTCATCCATGCAGCTTCTATAGAAGTCATTTGAAAGGATGCCGTATCTTCTGGCCATGTTTCATTTTATACATCGACGAGTACATGGATTTGGCTCCTTCTAATAGAAAGTAGGGATATTGTTCTTTTCTGGTCGACTGCGGGCCACATGTTGCGGGTTATGGCACAATCGGTCCTCGGCTAATTTTGTGGCGATGCGGTCTATTCGATTTTTAGCTGTGTTGAAAACCAGTGAATTCTGTCCGTCAGCCAGTGTTACTCGTACATCCATATCAACAGCAACGACGTTACAGGCACCGAAAAACACTATAGAGGCATGATAACCGATTTCTTTTTTTTGGCCAGCAGCTGAGGAAATTAAGCTGGACTAACCCTGTTTCCAGCAAGACGGCAGGACATGCCATTAAATTCGTCCATCAGACATTTAAGCAATACATGTATTGATCGAACTACACGTGAAATAAAACCCCGAGCCATCGAAAATAATATACTGCAAAATTGAGTCGACACACTAGCCATTTAAACGAACTTATTTTTTATGAATAATCGGAAAGTGTATTCTTTTCAGTAAAGCAACAAAATTAAAAAAAAGTATTAAATTAATTTTTGTTATAATAATTTTAAAATCAAGATTAACAGATGTCTCACCCTATAAACGCGGCTACTAAAAACTGTTTATTAAGTTTGTTTATTTTATGAGAATTGTTTGTGTTGAAAAACAAGGGGAAAGATGCAACCAGAAACCTTTCTGAAGCCAAATTATGTACTTCGAGCCCCGATTTTTAGCCATGTTCAAAGTCTTTCCAACATCGAAGTAGGTACGAAAAATTGTGTAGAAAAAATATCGATATTTGCTCATAATAATGTGTGCCGCGAAAACAATTGAATCAGAAGGACATGCCTATCACTATCATCATTCATCATCCACAGCTTTATCATCGCCCTAATATTTGCCTTAAAAAATACCAATGCTTTCATCAAAATACCATCGACAGTAAAAACCATTAAACTTATACACCATAACTAAACAAGAATCATTAATAAGGTCTTGTAGGACATAACATACTTGAGTAGATATTTAGATATTTTTTTGAATCCAAAGGATATCCCTGGAATATTTATTTTAATTTTATTTTTTTTATTTATACTGTGGCCAGCTTTATGTGTTTGCTTAGCTTTAATATCGTCCTCTTTGCCTAATAAAATACAACTCCGTACATAATGCTGTTTGTTTTAATTTATGTCCCCGCTGCACAGTGAAAGAAAAAACGTTACTTTTGTGCTGTCAACATATTTGTACAAAATAATGCTCATTATGTTTATCTTCTTTTTTTTTCTTTTTTTTAAATTGGCTTACCTACATTTCTATTTCGTTTTGACATACAATCATTATTTTGAAAATCGAAAAAAAAAACTCATAGCAATCACATCCTGATAACCGTTAAACCTGTGCTATCTCAGGGTGAAATCCAATTGAACACCAGGCGTCTTAATAGAACTGCCCCCATCAACAAGTATTTTTTCCCGAGTGCAGGAACTGCACCACTATCCTCAACCTCATTGGAAGACCTATCCAGTATAGATAGCGAGCTAAGTCCACCAAGTCGAGTACATTTTGCGATTGGTGAGCCTGTTACTGAGATATCCGACATAGAAATCGCACCATTTGTCACTAAATCGAATCCCAAAGCGACAACGGCGCCAGTTTATATAGATGAAACGCATCGGCAATTTTTAAATCCAATTAGTTATTTGGGTGGACCACGAATGGAGCCGAGAAATCGAAATAGCATAGAATCGGTTCTATCGTTAGACTAGTCCTTTCCGTCCTTAAAATGTCTTAGACTAAATTGTTGAATATATTTTCGTTCCTTCCTTATTTATCAATTTGTTATTATATTGTATAGACAAAATAAAATAATTATTAAATCGTTAAAAATTGTATTTTTTTTTTTTGGATTTAAAATTGATTTAAGCGCATTTAGGAACTTTACAAATTTGTCAGAGCTAAGTAAGTATTCAATTTTAAATTCATATAAACTTTGTGCACAGGTAATGGATTGGTAATATATAGGTAATGGATATGTAATGAATCAATCGGTAAGTATTTTAAATGTCCGAAATAAGACTGTCACCACCATGCCTAACTGCTTCCATTCCAACATGCAGATAAATATGCGGTGTCAAAATCCAACATGGCGTCATTTCTCAAATAAAAATGTACGAAATAATGAAGCACACCGCCAAAACGTTTCTCTGATGGTATTGTTATAAATAGTACTTTTGTTTTCAGTATATCTAGTTCAAAAATCAGTCTTCAGTTTACCTACCGAGTGGTGAAACCAATTTTTTGCTTAACGTGCTCGGGTAAAAAAGTAAAATTATTTATTTATTTATTTTATTTATATATTTTTTTTTATTTCATTTGTTTGGTATGGTGAATAATTAATTAATTATTATGGTAAAGAATAGACAATATTTTTTTTTACGGTTCTGTAGTGTGGTGGGCCGCCCTAAGCAAAAAGTACAATATCATCCGAATCAGAAGAGTCCAAAGAACGACAAGCATAGGCATCACAGCTGCAATTAGGTCATGCCCAACTGATGCTCTCTCTGTGCTTTTAAACCTTCTGCCACTCGATCTTTATACAACAAGCACTGCACTGTGCAGTGCAGTCAGACTCAAGGAATCTGAGTGCTGGGCTGCTAAGACGTATGGTCACAGTAAAATCCTGGATATAAAGGGTGATTTTTTAGCTGGTTTGGTTTTGGCAACACTGGTTTTGACAGCTGACGTGTGTTTAGTACCTTGTGTCACTGTCAAACAGCTTCAGTTTGGTTTGCAATTTAACCATGGATCGTCTTACAAATTAACAACGCTTGCAAATTATTGAATTTTACTATCAAAATTCGTGCTCGGTTCGAAATGTTCATCGCGCGCAGCTTCCATTTTATGATCGGCATTCTCGACCTTCTGAGCAGTCTATTCGGAAGATTGTGACCAAATTTCGCACCAAATTTACTTTGTTGGACATTAAACCACCAACACGTTTACGTACTGTGCGTAGTGAAGAAAATATTGTGGCCGTATCAGCTAGTGTGACAGAAGACCGCGAAATGTCGATTCGGCGCCGTTCCCAGCAGTTAGGCCTTTGTTACAGCACTACGTGGAAAATTTTGCGGAAGGATTTGGGCGTAAATCCTTTTAAGATACAGCTGGTGCCACACATGCCACACAGCACGCGAAACAATGGCGCAATTGCGAGGCGAGTTTGGTGAACAGTTAATTTCACGTTTCGGGCCGGTCAATTGGCCGCCTAGATCGTGCGATTTGACACCATTAGATTATTTTTTTGTGGGGGTATGTCAAGGCTAATGTCTATAGGGACAAGCCCGCTTCGATTGACGCACTGGAAGCCAACATTCATGCATTCATTCGTGAGATACCGGCCGATATGTGTGAAAGAGTATGCCAAAATTGGACTCAGCGGATGGGCTACCTGAGACGCAGCCGCGGTCAACATTTGCATGAAATTATCTTTAAACATTAAATTGCAAGGTTCAAACTATCGATTCAAATAAATATTTCATTCATTTTTTCGAATTTTTTGTGTTTTTTTTTAAAAAAAAGTTCTCAACCTCTTAAAAAATCACCCTTTACTACCAAATGGTTTGGTTGTGTCTCCTACAGACTACATATATGTACATTATCCCCAATTTTAACTTCAAGAAACCCTTCGCCACAGGCTTCCCAAGTAGAGATGAATGGAAGCGAGGGAGAATGGTGACAGACTTTGATACAACGGTATTCACCGATGGCTCAAAGATGGACTGCAGGGTGGGTGCGGAAATTTTCTCGGAAAAACTCGTGGTACATCGGAAACAGCGACCTCCATCGGGATCCAAGAATTCCTACCGTTCTGGAAGAGATAAGCCTCAGGGCCAAAGAACATGAAAAAAGACTCCAGAAGCATGTTAACGAAGAAGCAACAAGTCTTCTTAACGTGGCGTGAGACGGCTGCAACGCATAAGACCGTCGGACCTTGCCAGGCAACCAGAAACTGCAGAACTAATCACACAAGCAACGAGATAGTAACAGAGCTACAACAACGAGCGAAATGAGGCGCTCGGAGTGAACTTAATCTCCAACGCTTTGGATGGATTCAATCACATCTTTGCTCCTGTTACTGTCATTAAAAGAATAAAACATTCAATAATTTTATAATTATAATGTTATTGAAAAATAGTAACATGTTAGCCATCTACTTGTTGTCCCTTACTACTTTTGAAATGCAAACTGCTCATTAGTTATTCAACTAGTCGCAGTGTTAACAAACATTTGTTATTCTTTAGCTTATTATGTTTGAAATAAAAAAAAGTCTGATAGCTAAATTCAAAGTTTGTTAAGTAAATCAGGTCTTTGCTTTTATTGTCTTTTTCGATAATTTCATTCCGCAATCCAATGAATTCTACGATAAATTGTGCTTAATATTGTGGACAATAAGTATGTGCAACTTCGAAGGCAATAACTTCTGATTCTTCGGGACTATTTTCAGAAGCGTTAAATTTGGTTAGCATATTACTCAAAGCTACGGCTCTTGATTTTTAACCGGACTGGACCACCCTGCATTCATAACTCTCAACAGCCAAAGCATCGAAAATGATCCCATTTTTGTTCTCTGGCTTAAAGTAGGCTATACACTATCATTCTCGCAATAATATTTTTTGCTTATAAATTTGCCTAGACATTATCAATAATGCGTCATTCTCGATCATCCACGAAAAATGCCAACCCTCATCATTCTCGCCATCATTCCAATCGTCATTTTTCATTTCAAGCTACACGCTGTCATTTTTACATCATTTCATCAAGAATGTAATTTCGAAAATCATAGTGTGTAGCCTACTTAAGAGCAAATGGAGGACAATTTTACTTAAAGGAGGACGAAAGGACAAAGCGCTGAAAAGGAGGACGGTTGGGAACCCTAGTGGCCATATATGTGTTAAGGTAAATTAGATGTCCTTTGAGTTTTATAAACCTTCAATAGTTTATAAAACTGAATAAAGCACGAGAAATAAAGTGACATGAGCAATTTTATTTTTTTTATAAATAAATTTTTTTTTTTTATAAATGGAAATGGTCTTAGGCAAGCCAAACTGTTGATTAAGCCATACACCCATCCAGGTAACTTCGTAACCACAATAAGAAGGATATATTAGGTATCTAACAAATTTCCTCTCCGGTCATTGAAAATTACGATACCACCTGAACAAGTTAAGCCTGTCTAGCGAGACCGATTGTCGACTATAAAGGTCGAGTCTGCCGAGCACGTCCTTTGTGGCTGCCCGGCACTTTTCGGGGTCAGACGGCGTACCCTACACAAAGAACTCCTTAGACCTCATGAACTTAAAAATGAGTCAACCAAAGACATATATGCCTTTATTAGACTAAACTAAATCCTATGATACAATTGATCGTTTAAGTCGTTTAAGTACCAGCCTTGAGGCAGGATCCAGTTAAAAAAAAAAACAAAAAAAAAAAAACAGCATATGATATCCAGCTTGAAACTTTTTCAACATAACTTAAAATTCAAATACTTCCCCTTATAAAACTCAAAACAAATGTTATTATGCCAGTGAAGTATAAAACTGAAACACTCAATCATAAAACTCCACTCATCTAAGAACCTAATTATGCCTCGAGTTCAAATTCCCTATTTGGAAAGTTGTTAAACTCGAAGACGACTCACACTGCCAGCAATAATTAATGTCTTTATCCGACCATTCAGAGCGCTAAGTGCAAACACACAGACATATTGTGCTCGTGCATCCTGAGCGCCAAATTCAACATTCCGTATCCTGATTCTAACACTTTCATAACAGCGTAACAGGAGTATGTACATATATATAATATCCTCATGTCCTCAGATATGCTGAAAAGCACACAGCATTTTCACTACTTCTCACATTCCTTCGACTTATCTGACCTCCATTCCGGATGGTTGCATACATCACCTCGGTACATCGTCATCGCGGCTACCTGCAGATACAAGCTTATACACTTGAAGAGTCCTAAGGACCTGCGACCTGGTAAGGAACGGAGAGTAAGGGAGATACTGTCTTCTCACATCACACAATATTCCAGAACTTTGCTCCTCCTCCAAAATAAACTGCTAATATTTAATTATAATACTAAATAATAACAAAACAATTTTTAATTAACGTCGCGTCGCCCAGCCAACGTATTTTAACGCTCTGTTGATCACAATGCAGAAGCGTTGCTGATAATAGCGCTGCCCTGGTGAGAAGGCAATAGATAGTTGTTGCAGAGATACCACATGCAGTTTTATAAATTTTCCAATTAACATCATCTCTTTGGAGTCGGTTGCAAAATGATTGTTCATTATCGTCAGAGTTCCGTAGAGTGGAGAGACGAGCTAACAAGCCAACTAGTCAACCAGCCAGGCGGCAAAACAAGCAAACGGATCCGGAAGTGGGCTGAAAAGAAGCAAGGGAAGAAGGAAGATGAAATATCTCAACGATGAAGATTTTACAGTCTTGCCGACTGCAAGGTGGAGGTCTTTGAGCACATCACTTTATCTTTAGTGATGGTTGGTGTTGCAAAGGAATTTTCACTTCGCTTCATTGTTCCCGACTTCCTGTTCGACGTCATAGGGGATGCCGGAGAAAATAGTAATTAAGAAGAATTTAGCTGGTTGTTTGTTGAAACGTAAAATCAGGAAAGGAGTGGTAGTAAATTTTGTTTACCTTTTGACGAGTTTAATAGATTAAAGTTATGGTAGTTGAATTCGAGTGAGTGAGTGAGCATGCAGCATAAGGCTAACTATTTTAAAGAACTGCATATACACTGCATACGCATAAAATGTCTAGTTGTACTCTTGCAGCAAACGTAAGCGTTAAACGTTTAACGCCCGAGGCCAAGTAAGAAGTTTTACTTTTTTAAAGTGAAGTATAGCTCGCTGAGCAGTCATTCTAAACTCCGATAAAACGCGACAGGTAAGTGTATACGATTAATGGTTCCTGCCCTAGGTAATATTTGGGCAGTTTCATACCATTGCATACTTCTAGGAGCTAACACAATCAGCAATTACAAGTTTAAGAGATTGCCTCGTTCCTTTTTAGTATTCCGTACCGCATTGCAAAAAGGGTTATGGAATCACCGAGGTAATCGGCTGTCTGTCTGTCACAGGCGATTTTCTCAGAGAATATTTGACGTAAATAATTCAAATTTAGAATAGTTGTATAATAGAGTGGCCCAAATACAGAAGTAAACTTCAAAAGTTCAGTTTTGACTTTGGTGGTTATATTTTCAATGGCATTTACTTCTTCATCAATATAGTCAAAAAACGAGAAAAAGGAAATCTTTGGCCATTTTAAACCCGCGACTACATGCTATGTCCTGACATTCACACAGAATATGTGCGATATCTTCTGCTACACCGATAACATTGCAGAATCTGCAAATATCCGTTGCTATGAGTGCGAACCTCTTGGCGTACTTGCCCAAAAGGCAATGCCCGGATAATATTCCTATAACTACACTCATTTGTGGCCTGCTAAGTCCAAGAATTTCACTGGTCCTTTTACGGCCCAGCGCGGGCCAAAGTGCCTTAGCAACCCTGTGTCCTACCATGTTACACCATCTGTGGTAAGCCCTTCTCGTAATCATATCATTTACCTTCGATTTAATGCAGCAAAGTGCTGGAGCTACTTCCACCGCCTTGGTTAGTGGCAGCTCCCCCCTTTCCTTGCCAACTCATCGGGAAAATCGTTGCCTTCTATCCCGGAGTGACCAGGCACCCAACATAGTCTTACCTTGTTTTGCGAGCATAATATCCTGAGAATTGTGGGACAGGTTCTGACTATTGTCGATTTAATAATGCACGATTCTAGCGTCCTAAGCGCAGCCTGGCCGCCGATGTAAATATCAGTATCGCTGACGGATATTCGTTTCATATTCAGAAGCTCTACAGCTCTAAGTACGGATAGAGCTTCTGCCTGAAAAACGCTGCAAGTATCCGGGACTCTTAAGGACACCTTTAAATCTGGTTCCGCATTGTAGATGCCAGACCCTATCCCGCTTGCAGTTTTTGATCCGTCCGTGAAGACTACAGTATCTGCGATATATCCCGAGTTACTGCGTTGTTTGTCCACTCTTCACGCACAGGGTACAAGGTTCTGTTCGCTGTGTTAAAATCAATTGTAAAGAGGGTATCATCCGTTCTTATTGGATTTCTGTAAGAATCGTACAGTGTCCTTTGCTGCTATTCTTAAAAAGACCTAGATTGGTGAATTTTAGTGCACTATTACTCGCCAGTTGCCTCAAATGCAGATCGAGGGGCAGCAGGTAGAGGAACATGTCCAGTGCCGCCGTGGCGTGGGTGTCGTGCGAAGGGCACCTGTGATGGCAACACCAGCATTGCTATTCTCAGTACCGCCCTTAATCTTACCAGTGTCGTTTTCTTGTTTGCAGCCTTCCACCAGAGTAGTACCACTGGTGGCTAATGTCGCCTCCATCAATTCGCTCAGTGTATTAGGGAGTTTGCCTTTAACTATAATGACAACGTCATCCGCATAAGCAGTGACGTTGATACCCTTGGAGCATAGCTCAGAAAGGATGTCATAAATGACCAGAAACCATTGCAGTGGGGAGATGACACCTCCCTGCGGGGTTCCTCTGCTGACTGATTTCCTTATCGAGCTATGTCCAAGGGTTGAGTAAATGTTTCTGGTAACTAGCATATTGCAGATCCACTTGGATATTGGTAGTTCTACTTTCATCTTATCTCTAGAGCGCATTATTGATTGCCCTACCTGTGACATTATGGAAGGCCCCTTCGACTTCAAAGAATGCTGCTAAGGCAAATTTCTTATTATTTATACTCACTTCTATTTGCCCCACTACTTCGTGTAGAGCAGTCTCTATTGCCTTGTCCTTGAAATATACGTGCTGAGCAGCACATAATCGATTATTGTCGCATTTGATGCATATGTGGACAACTAGTAGTCTCTCAAATATGGAAGAAACGACGAGAGACTAATGCAAAACAATAAATAGGGAAATCCGGACTTGTAGGGACACTTACTATCATAACCAAGTAAAATTGTCCCAAGGGAACCTTAGAAAGGAATGGAAAGTGGCTAACAGTATCATTAATCGAAATATAAGGAACCATAATATTTCTATACCATTAAACAAAGATGGTGAAATTATTTCAGATCCTACAGCAGTTGCTAACGCCTTCAATGAGTTCTTTGTTTCAGTTGGAAAAGATTCATTTCTCAGCAGATGCAATTGTTGTGCTGGCTCTAGATATGATTCTGTGGGTCTGGGTAGTATTTTGCACAGAAATAGTTTTTATTTAGAATCAATTTCTGGTCTTGAGATACTAAAAGTCATAATGATGGTGTTTTCAACCTTGTGTTGAAAGAAATTGCGGCTCCCTGAAGTTACGCCAAAATAAATTACGCCATAAAGTGTTTTGGAAAAAGAGCCAAAATAATTGTGGCATAAAGTTTTTGGCAGTGTTGGCATTTTACGCGTAAAGAATTATTTTTTTGAGTTCTTTACGTTTCGAAGTAAATTACACGTAAAAAAGCGTAAACAAAGGTAAACAATTGTAAACAACTGTAAACAACTGAATAAGTGATTTCAAAAGCTTTTAATAAAGTGATGGGAACTATAGAATGAATTAGTATTAGACTAATTAGCAACTGAATGATTTCCACTATCAAATAGTTTCATTCATTCCGCCATTCATGCATCGCTGTGACGGCACTTACAAAACAATCATACTATGCATACCTGCGAAAAACTATTTTTTTTTTTTAAATTTAGCGAATTGGTTGCAATAACAACATATTTTTTAATGAGGTTTTGTTTTATTATGTATTTTCAAACGTTTCATGAATTTAGAATTTTTAGCTGCAGTCAAGGGAGCAAAATTATCCGAGACCGACAAATGGGTTTTTTGGGTACTTGCGTCAATTTTAATAATAAATTAAAAATGCTTGATTATTGCATTTTTTATTTTTTTTTATTTCTTTCTGGACATATTGTCCATTGAATCAGTACTTTTTTGGATCTCGTCTTGCTTTTATAACTGCTGCACATCTGCGATTCACTGACTCAGATAAGTTTTTCCATATGGTAGCAGGTATGGTGTCAAAGAGCCGGATTAGTAAATGTTTTAGGATTTCAATTGGCTCTGGACGCTCCTTTTTAGTACTTTTTAGCCTAAGCGTTTTAAATTTAAAATACTAATATAGTTCTTAGTCACTGTATCTGTAGCTTATTTAAAAGCTATAAATTAATCTTTCATTTGAAAAACAAAAACAAGTTCATACTTATAATTTTGGCTATATGGCAAGGAGCATTATCCTGTTGAAAAATGAGTCTGCAAGTGTCACTAATAAGCTCTATAGAGGAGCTCTATTCATTTTCTAGGATCCTTAGATAAACTGATGCAGTGACTTTCGATTCTTAAAATGCCAATCTACCCTTTTCACCTCCAGAGAAGCATCCTCAGACCATCACACTTTCAGTTTTGGAGGCATCCGTAAGAGGCATTCAGAACTCAGTCTTTCCTTTGGTTCTCTTTGCGCAAGAATCTTCCCATCTCCAATATGCAGCTTAAACTTGGATTTGTTGAAAAGATAACATTGTTCGACGTGTCCTATATCCAATTAAGATTGTTCTCAGTCCAAATTAATCGTTTTTCTCCGACTCTTATTGGAAAATCCGGCTTCAGTACTTCCATGAGTGCTCTAAGTCCAGCTTTTTGGACCCATTTTCTCATTAAGCTTACTGAAATTATTTATCCTTTAGCTCGAAATAGATCATTTTGAATATTCATTGAAGTCTTAAACTGATACCGATGGCTTTGGAGCACCAAAAAATTATCTTCCACTGAGGTCGTCTTTTTTTGCTTCGCTGAGCCCTTCCTTCTGCTGGTAGTCACCGTCTCACGATACTTTTTAAATTCCATGCTACAGTTTGTTGCACAACATTAAATCTTTCAGAAATTGGACAGGTTGTCGAATTTAGACGTGACAGATACAAAATATTAGACTTGCACTCGGAACTGATTTTTCCGATGTTTTGTTTTAATAATCACTTGCTAAATGCACCTCTCATTCATAATTACATCGAGTTTGTTCACTAATTGAGCAATCGTAGCTCTCATAAGTTCCAAGAACTGCCATCCGAAAGAGTAAGAAAAGGTTTGAGCAATATTTTTCAAACAGCACTGTACGTCGAAACGACGAACGTCCTCGATATATGAACATATCTCAAAAGCATGCGCGCGGTGAGAGATGATAATTCTAATATATTATATCCATATTGCAAGCAAATTGTTATAAATTCAAGTAAAGCCTTTGATAAGTTTAAAACACATGAAGATGTTTTTGATTTATTGTTTAAAAAAAATATAGAGAACCCAGTTTTGTTTTGAAATACAGCCGAATTTTATGCAGCACAATTATCTAAGTTGTCAGTTAAGCTCCTGAAAATTCCTGCTTCGTCTGCAGATCTTGAATGGATGTTTTCCAAATGGAGCCTCATACACAATTCCTTGAGGAACCCTTTATCTTTTGAGAAGTCCAAAACAAACTCATGCAATTGTATGTAACATTGCGAATGGAGGACAACTTTCTTGTAAATGAAGAAGTGTGTGAGCAAAATTAATACCGAATACAAATAAATTTTTTTTTATAAAAATACCTGCTTTTTAAATTGTTTACATTGTTTACGTTACACCTTGAATTAGATGAAGTAAATTACGCAATTCTTTACGTGTAAACAATAGCGTAAACTTTATAGCGTAATTTACTCTGCCAACACTGGTTTTTGGTAAAAACGCCAAAAACAAAGAAGGAAAATTCGCCAGAATACAAGGAAATTACGCCACATTTTTAGAAAAAAAAAGCCAAAAAGTAAAACGGAAATTACGCCAGAAAAAGTTTTATTATTGGGTTTGGAAAAAAGACCAGAAGAAAGCTGATTTTTTTCCGGCTGCATTTTCCTAGTTTAGTTCTCTTGGGTTATGAAGAGTATTGAATATGCTGGGGCGGTTGGGAGATTTGTAGAATTTCTACTTTAGAATTTGAAATTAAGTACATTATGTATGTTTGTAAATAAAATATTTTGCCACAAAACATAACAACATACTTAGCTCTAAACAAACACATCTTAACTCTCGGTTATGGGCCTCACGAATTTCTCGCCGTCATGCGTACCCCGTAACCAATCTTAGTAGTATTAGTGCGTAACCAAACTTAGTATTAGTGCGTTCTCTGTATATGATTCTCTTTGTTCATTTCTCCTTTAAACAGAGTAATAATAGCAATAGTTATGTATACACATCAAATTTCACGAGTACCTGGTACTCACGCCTTTTTTTCTTTTCTAAAAAGCCAACCACTTTCTTGGGTTTTTTCCTTTTTCAATTTGGAAAAAATGACAAAAAATGTTCTGGCGTTTTTTCCTACAATTTTTTTTTTTCGTTTTTCTTTCTTTCATATTCATTTCGTATTTCATTAATGGTAAAAATGTCTAAAAAAGTTATGGATAAAATGCCAACATTCTCAGCCTTTTTTTTGCGTAGTTTCAGGGAGCCGAAAATGCTCTGAACATTGTTGATATTTTGGTACACCTTTTTAATCTGAGTATTATTTCAGGGGAATTCCCCGATGCACTTAAGTGTGCCAATGTGATACCAGTTTTTAAAACAGGGAGCAAAAAAGATACAAATAATAACAGACCGATCTCGTTATAACCTTCGATTTCAAAACTATTTGAAAAGTCCGTTAAGTATAGGGTTTTGAAATACCTCAGTAAAATAAAGTTTCTCAGTTCGAATCAGTTTGGGCTAAGGACATGCCTTTCTACTGAGGATGCACTATTGGATTTTTGCTCCTTTATTCACAGTGGCTTAGACGACAAAAGATTTTGCGGCGGACTTTTTGTAGACATAACGAAAGCTTTTCATATGCTTGATCATAATATTATTTAAAACAAAACTGTATAATGCAGGGTTCCGAGGACTTATTTATGATTGGTTCGCATCTTATTTGAATAACAGAGTGCAAAAAGTCAAACTTGGGAGCAGTCTTAGTAACTCCGAGGTTGTGAATCTTGGCATACCCCAGCGGTCTGTACTTGGTCCAATTCAATGTCTTATCTATATCAACTCTATATTTGAACAACCATTTGTCGGAAAAAATAAGGCGTTTGTAGATGATTTAGGAACCTACTTACTTTACGTACTTAACGGGCTCCTGACCCGTGAAGAGAATCCGCCTGAGACACGGCAGCCTTCCACTCTCTTTGATCCCAGGCACGCTGCTTCCAGTTGTCTAGACCAAGCTCCTCCCTTCTTCTGGTTTGATACTTTTCTCTCGCTGCCCTTGCACGTGTGCATTTTCTGTCACCTTTTTCCGACGCACGCATTTATCATCATACCAAAGGCTCTTTTTGGGTGGTGGCTGGTAGCCTATGGTGGCCTCCGCTACCCCTTTGATGATGTTGCGATACTGGTTCCACAGATTGTTTGCGTTTGTCCCTCTGAAGGTTTGCACATTCAGAATGTTGGATACGTTGCTCTGAAGGTTGCTGTGTGGATTCATAGTCTTGGAAACCTAGTACTACTTACTTATCACCGTATTACGAGCTGCCGCAAAATCGATTAGTCGGAAGCCGTAATCTGTTGTTGTGTTGTAGAGGCTGTGATTTCCGCCGAAGATGTTTTCCTTCCAGATTTTGGCATTGAAGTCCCCGAGTATAATTTTGACATCATTCTCCGGACAGGCTCCGTAAGAGATCCAGGAGATCATAAAACTCCTCTTTGATAGAGTCTTCAGCTTCTTCGGTGGGGGCGTGTGCACATATTATGCTGATGTTTTGGAATGTTGCCTCGATGCGGATCACAGCCAGATGATCGCTGATCGACGACGAATCGTGACAGCTGTAATAAATGTCGCAATTTTTCCTTTTTTGCATACCTGATCCTATCTATCGTATTTCGTGGATCGCGGTAATATCTGCCTTGTATTTTTGAATATCGCACCAGGAGTGTTCAGTGAACGTACGTTCCAGGTGCATATTCATAATTCGTAGTCCGTGGATATTCCGGGTCGTGGTGTTAAATGAGGGGGTCCATCATGCGAGGCTAGTGTCCTTGTCAGAACTAAATTTACGTGGTAAGGAAGTTACCCCGACAGTTACAACACGGGGTGTTGCCAGGTTGAAGCCAGTCAGTGCCTACCCTATTTCCACATCATCCAGCCATCTCTTGAACCTAGTGGCTGATATAAATCATGATGTTCATCTATTAAGACTTTGGTTTGCTAAACACAAACTAGTAGTTAGTAATAAAACTAAACTTATGTTTTTTTAGCCTCAACACAGTGGATACTCCGGCTATCGATGTTGTATTGCATCATGGATCATGCATCAAATTGTGCAAAGTTCAACATTTGCACACGCTGCGTTCGCGACGATAACAACTCTTTTAATGCTAGTATCGCCTGTAACGTCAACTGTTTTCAAATGGAAAATGTGATTTGTTTTGAATATCTGGGCATTACTATCGACCGAAACTTGAGTTGGTCCAAGCACATTTCAAATCTCAAATAGTATCTTCTATCCACAGTTCATTGTTTTTATCGTCTGAGAAAATTTTGTTCGATTTTCCACTCGAAATGACAATATGGTATTAGGGGGGGTTCCTACCTGAACAAACTGCAGCAGTTAATTGTGTTGCAAAAATGTGTTATAAAAAAGGTTTGTAACGCTACTCGTCTTACTCATTCCATGGAGCTATTTAGAATTACAAAAATTCTCCCAGTGAGACAATTGTTTTATTACAGAGTACTTAAGATATTCTTTATGAGAGGTGGGTAGGGTACTTACAGAGTCCAATATCTGACGCATACATTTTACGTAGCAATTTTCAATCTATTATTGCTATCCCCCCTTTCGTACTACAAATTTTAGAAATTCGTATTCCATTGTCTCCTGCAAACATTAGAAATATGTATAACAACTCTATTCCCTTTTTTAAAAAAAAAATAAAGCTATAGCTTCTACATTTCGACCATAATGAAATTGAAGTCTTGCTGCGTTATACTGTTTAATTGTTTAATTGTGCATTTTGTAGTTTTAACTGTCAATGAATGATGTAATTGATTTTTCTTTATTTTCTCTCACACTTTAATTTTTTTTTCTCTTGATTAGTATAATTCTTGATTTTTGTTTGTTTTATACCTTTTACTCTTTCTTTTAAAATTGTTCACCCCACAATGAATTGTTGCTATGAAGTGGTATTAACTCTATTTTTATAAAATATAAATGCCACTCACTATTCTCTTACTTACTATCTATTGTAGACATAGATTGTTTAATGAGAATAATGAATAAAATAAAAAAAATAAGAAATAAGGTGCGAAGGACCAGATGGCCCAGCGGAACTTTTTCCCACTACCCTATCATCATCTATTGGTGGGCTACTACAAATATCCAGCCCTATAATCTTCATTTACTGGCTGACAACTCGGAAAATTAGTTTCCACCAGTGTATCTAGTACAACTTGGCTGCTCTCCGCCCAAGTGCCGTCGTATTTCCTTATGTAGCTAGGAGCGTTTGCTTCTTTCGAAAGCAGTTTCCTTAGCCTAAAAGCCTCGCCGGTTTCTTCGATCATCTCACGGAATTTTTGACTGCCTTACTAGTTATTTGAATTGTGTTTTGCCTTCTATATATTCGTTCCGCGGAATATCGTTCTGTAAGAATTTGGCCCTATTATGAAGTTTCTTTACTTCCTTTTTCTTAACCTTTTTTCCTATTCTATTGATTGGGCTGGTTTCTGCTGTGTGCCCTGCTAATCGGACATACTCTTTCGTGTTCGTGTGGTTAAGGGTTTTGTTGAGGTTAACAAAATCAAGTGATCCTGTGATAATTGTTAACCTCAACAAAACCCTTAACCTGGCACACGAAAGGGTATGTCCAGCTTAGTTCTCGCAGATTTTGCCCTACAAAGTGTATAGTATTGCTAAATATTAAAATAAAAAAAAAAATTTATAAATACGATACATTTTATTTAGAATGTTTTTCGTTTTAACAATAGGTGAAAGTTAAAATAAGAGATCTTTACTAAGAAATCACATACTATTAGCAATCGAAACCAGTATTTAAACCAGTTTCCTAGGCGTTAAAAATGGGCCAGCACGATTTAAACATATTATAGAGTTCTTTACTAAGACTCCATAAGACATTACATATAAGCAATCGTAACTAGTATTTAAATCTGGCAAAGTTTCCCATTTATTATTAATAGGCCAGTACCTTCTAAACTTACTTCTGGTATAAATTATAAAGCTATCATTTAAAAGTGTGAAACGCGTGAATAAACTGTTCATGCAATTTACTGAAATAATTTTAGTACTGTTGTTTTCTAAATTAAACATTTTAATTTCCGTTTCTGAAATTGTGTAAAAGTGATCAACTCCATTAATAGAAACTGTTGTTACTCCGAATAGCGGGTCTTTTACACGTGACCATTGATATGTCCACTCTTTAGTTAGTGGATCATAGATGTCCAATATTCTTTCATTATTATCAGCTTCAAGGGCGACACACAATGAGGAACCCTTAATACCAACAATGGGATAACTGGATGCTTTACTCATTGGAGCTATGTATTCCCAATTTCCGATAAGTGGGTCCCATTTCTCAACAGAATTTAAATTAGCATCTGCGCAATCTCTACCACCAACTACATACAAGTGACCATTTAACGTGGTCATCGCACACAAACTTCTTGCCGTCAATAATGGAGGTAGTTCCGTCCATCGATTCCGTTGCAAATCCAAGCAATCAACACGATTTGTAATTCTTTCGTCGATCATACTCCCGCCAGCAATATATAAATTCTCATCCAGGGTAGTGCTTCCAAACCATGCGCCCCTTTCTTGAAAATCCACGGTCCTCGTATGAGTCCACTTCTTCAAAGAAGGTGAATAAAACATTATCGTTAACCATTTGCTATGGGGCTTTATTTCGATTGCAATAAGAGTCTCTTTCAAGAACCTTCGCTTGGTCTGGTGTTGTGGAACTAATGACTCTCGTTTGTATGCATTGACAATTAATTCCAGGCATTGACTGGACTTGATATCTCGCTCCACTACATGGGGGATGAAGCCCGGCGTTAACATTGCCACGCGAAGATGCTGAAAAAGGTCATCAATGTATTTTTCGCGATTGAGCCTATCGTGTTGAATCCAACCCCAAAAAGCATGGAATACATCGTCTTCGGAAGAAACACAGAGGTTGTCGCTAGAAATTAGTTTTGTTAACTGATGGATGTCTAATGAAAAGAAATCCTCAGTACGGTGCAACTCTGTAAAGTGTTGGCAAGCAAACTCAAAGGCGAAATTATATAGGTATGTATTGCTGTATTGCTCTGCAAGGACTAAAATTCCCAGGACGTTACACGTATCAAGCTGCTTTCGTAGGTAATCAGAGCATTCTTCTTCCAATGGCCTTATTTGCAAAAAGTTTGCAGCTTTCAGGACAGCTTCCACCGTGCCGCTTTCAAGTTCAATCTCATTTGAGTATATGAAACCGATGACCATTTCCAAAATGTTGCTATTGATTTCGTCCAATTTCACCTCACTGGATCCAGCTTCTTTGAAAGAGCCGCTGAACATTGATGAGAAATAATCACTCTGCGCCGATAGAACTAATTGATGGGCCCTCACATGGACTTCTCCACTCCCATCGGTCAGTGTGATATCGCACAAACTTTTGTCACCAAAGAAATCGCTTTTGCGAATTTCGAATTCCGCTGAACTTATGGAGGACATCACGGTATGGATTTCGATTTCAGTAGGAGTACGTTCGAGTAGATACTGATGACCTTGAAAGTCTGATACGGTAGACTTCTACCTGTAAACAAACAAAAACTAAAATCTGTTTCTTATAAGGTACCAGTTTACCACTAAAGAGCGATTCCAGAAGACGAGTTACACTCCAATATCAAATGAATGCACTTGCGAGTACCACTGACATCAGCCGCTGAAATAACCTGGAAGTGCAATAAAATAAATAATTTCAATGCGTCAGTATTGCATCACTTTGGAAATGTTGTTAATGTTGTTTCTGCTTGTACCATGAAATCAGTGAAATAAAAAAAAAAAAAAACAACCACGTTAACTACAGACACGCCGGAAAAATACCAAATTAAAAGTACCTAACTATTATTTGACTTTAATATGTATATGCACGTCTACTTTGTACGACAACTCAAAAGGGAATGCCGATGTTTTAGCTTTCAAAGCGTGTACATGCCTGCATCATACATGAGTGCATTCTGCATGTGTTGTGTGCATTAAGTCCGTTCGCATACGCTCCCAGAAAGCAATGAATATCTACGAAAACCCGATTGCCAATGTGACCATTAGCTTCTCTCAAATTTATTTCACTTACTCGGAAAAGTGAAATATTTATATTCCACTTCAGTATTTTTATATTCCACTTTTATATTCTACTTGGTAATACAAATAAAACAAATAAAATGAAACTATAATTGCAATAAAAAATATCAGTTCCTTATTCTTTTGTTTTAAAAAATGTTAGAAATTAAATTTTGAAGATCAAAATCAATTTATTCTTTTTTTTCCCCGTATATTATAAATTATATTACAATAAATAACAATTTTAAATATTCGGTAATTAATTCATTATAGGGATGGAATTTCTTACTTTTACTTTTTAAAACATTTTTATTGTTCCATTTTCAATATAAACTTACATACTTACTAGAGAAAAATGCTTAAATCTAATTTAAAAACTAACAAAAATGACACTTTATGCTTAACTCTATTCTTACAAACTATTGCCTTTCGGTCTTAAACTAACTATACTACGACTAAGCTGATTTAACAAATATTTGATACCAAGGAAAGTTGGAAAAACTTGGATACTTTATCTGTTTTTAAAGAAAGAGCAAAGGCGGCATGAGAAGGTAAGCAGTAGTGTAGAAAATCATCAAGTTTTTGCGGTGAAGTCCAATCACAAAATGGTTTCTCAAAACAACAGTACAAATTTGAACAGTAACGGAGCTAGAGTCAACGGCAAATGTTATGCATGTTAAGGCAAACTATAATTAAAGACTTCTTTTCCAAATCATAATTGTTTTGTTTACCAAAAACTTATTAATAAATTTTTATTTTCTTATAAATAAACACATAAATTTCTGTTAGAAATTGTACAATAAAACACTTACTTTGTTCTTTTAAAGACAACGTTCTTTATTGACGAATGAAAGGCAAATAACACATTTTCATGTGTAGACACTTATTATACTTAAGAAGATACAAAAAGGATAAAAGAGAGGTCGGTTATTTTTGTTATTCCAACAATTTCATTGTAAAAATCATTTGTTTTTTATATTCTAGTATTAATTAGCAAAAAAAAAAGACGATCGATATAACGAATTTTTCGTTATAACTAATGACTGTGCATCATATAATTCGTTACACTGGACGCCCACTGTATTCCTTTTGGAGAAAAAAATATTCCACTCTGCATTCTGCAAGCTGTAACTCTAAAATATTCTACTGGTCACATGGTTACCTTCGGCACCCACGGACCCCAGGACCCGCCCTTTTGGATATCATAAAAATCATAAAATAATGAAAAGGTAAGAATGAAATTAATATTTTATGAACATTTCTACTATTGTTAATATAAAAAAATCCGGTCAAGTGCAAGTTATACTTGCGCAATAAGTGTTCCGTATTATGTATCAGTTATTTTAACTACATACAAACATATGTCATAGATTTATGTTGATAGATCTATGAACCCTTTCTTTACGATACGATTTCTACTAAAGATACAATGATACTCACATATATGTACATCCATACAAACATATATGTATATACATACAAACAAATTGAGCACAATTCTGGAAAAAGAAATTCAAATTTGTACCTACATAAATGTATACCAACACAAATGTAGGAAAGTTGATCAAATTACCTACATATGCATGTACATATGTATGTACATATGTACATATGTTTCTGATGTCCTTTCTTATCTGCTCAGAAGAATACTTATACACACACACAAAGTAAAAGAAAAAAAAAACAAATAAAGTATGTACATACATACATACATACATATGTACATATGTATACAAAAAATGTACGCTTGTACATCAGATTTAATTTTTCGTCTCGTTATTTGTTCAATCGTATTGTAATATTCCTGCCCAGTCGTGGGTTTTCTATCTCCTGTAGATAGAAATACGGGATTCGATTTGGATAAAACCTTATTCTGTATTCAATAACTAAACACAAGTCTTTTTCCATCAATTTCACTCTTTATTCAATTATCGATTCTTATTTCCATAAACTCATAACAATGTCCTCATTCTCTTTATCTTTTACAATCGCTTCTCACAATCTCTTGATTATCTCTTTAACAATCTCAAATACAATTACTTGTCAATCACTTTTCCTTACTACCGCACTATATCACTTTCCAAATAAACTCATAACTCTTGAGTCTCTGCTAACTGACCGACTGACTGCGCCTCCAGTTGGGGTGTATTTATACTTCAACCAAAATACTCGAACCTTCTGTAATGTTCTAGGACGAGAACCATCTAGATTCCAAATACTGGGATCGTAGAATTGGTTCCACGTAGTGGAACTAAACGGTCTACAGCAGATACGTCTATTCTCGGCTAGATGGCGGTATCTTCGATAAGTTCCTTTTGGGCTGGATACAACACTGCTCCCCTCTTAAAACTTGTTCGTCCCGAACAAGATCATCCGCATCTCCATGTAGTCTTTCCACATGAACGATTTTCGATATTGTTTCTTCCTCCTTCAATTCTAACTCCTCGTGCGACGTCCACTTTCTATTGATTCTTCATAACGGCGTCCACCTTCTCCTCTCTCTTCTTGTTGACTTGACTACCCCCGAGTCCGACCAGTAGAACAAACATCGCATCTTTAAGTCCGACTGCATGCACTGGACGTCCCCAGCACCTCTCCATTGGGCTTCCTTCATTTTCTTTTTCTTTCGGTGCGCCCAGTACACCAGAAATGCCATATGTGCCCTTATTCCACCATTTGGCTTACAGTTCTTCTTGTCGGATACTAGAGTGCCTTCAACCACCTTCGGCACTCTCTTCTTTGGTTGTGGAGCCCCTACCAGAACTTCCAGAAACTTCGCTAGTAGACGCTTCGTTGAGCTGAAGTTGTTCCCGATTCGCTCAAGCTCCATAATTCGTATTACCAATATCTTCGCCAATCCGGAATCAATCGTCTCTCGCAAAGCGGTGGAATACTTGATGGCATCTGTCAATTCTTTCTTAACATCTAATTCGGATAATTGCTTTTGTTTCTCTTCATTGTCCGAGAGATCTTGGTTGGCATCTTCATCGTCCTCTTTCTTTTGCTCAGCTTCTTCACACTCATTCTTTGTTTCAACAGTAGCTGGAGCAACAATCTTGCTTCTAGATAAATCTTCGGATAGAGCCATCTCTTCTTCATCTTCATCACGGGTCTCACTCAGTTCGTCACCCTCCTTTGTCTCCTCGGCGGTATCCTCATATTCGGTTCCCTCATCATCAGGTACAACACTCCGCTGACTGACTTCAACCGTTCCTATCACCGCTACCGTATACTCTTCCACCAAAAGACCTGAAGTTGTAGATGGACTCTTACCTTGTAGACCAATCTTGTGCAAAACGATTTCGCCAACCAATTTGTCCTCGCACTCTCCAATGATGTTGTCGCCATCCTGCTCTTCCTCCGCAGCTGGTGTAATTGATGGAATTCCGCATTCACTCTCATCATCAATTACTTCCTGCTTCGCTAGTGTATCAGAAGCCTCAACTGTATTCTCCTGTGACTTCTTTTCCAGACGATCGTTCTTGGCTCGCTCCGTTCTCTCCATTCCGCATTTCGTTCCTAAGATCTTATTCCGTTCATCGAACTTAGCACCCAGCATAGCGTGAATTGTTTTGAAGTGAGTATTGAGCAATGTCACCAAAGCGGACATATCTACTGGGGTACTTACTTCGAACATCACCGTGTGAGGATTTTCGCCATTTTCGGTTAGAGCTTTTCTCAATCTCATTACCAATTCCATTTTAATTCCCTTTGTGGGGAGATTCCGCTCGGCAAGCTCTACTTCTAGTTCCGATACTTTTAATTCTTGTAACGATTTACGAACCATTTTTTTTTTTTTTTTCACTAAATACACTTCACAAAAAGTCACTGTTCCACTATGCGTTCTTTGTCTTTAAATTTCTCGATGTTTCGATTCACACACTGTCAAACTGTTTGACTGTCGTCTTTCACTTTCTAGATCCTTCGAGTCACACTATCAAACAGTTCGATTGGCGTCTTTCACTTTCTAGATTTTTCGAAACACTATTTCAGTTATTCGTCTTTCACTTTCTAAATATTTCTAGACACTCACTGAATAAGGCTTTATCCCACTACTGACACCAATGTAATATTCCTGCCCAGTCTTGGGTTTTCTATCTCCTGTAGATAGAAATACGGGATTCGATTTGGATAAAACCTTATTCTGTATTCAATAACTAAACACAAGACTTTTTCCAGCAATTTCACTCCTTATTCAATTATCGCTTCTTATTTCCATAAACTCATCACAATGTCCTCATTCTCTTTATCTTTTACAATCGCTTCTCACAATCTCTTGATTATCTCTTTAACAATCTCAAATACAATTACTTGTCAATCACCTTTCCTTTACTACTGCACTATATCACTTTCCAAATAAACTCATAACTCTTGAGTCTCTGCTAACTGACCGACTGACTGCGCCTCCTGTTGGGGTGTATTTATATTTCAACCAAAATACTCGAACTTTCTGTAATGTTCTAGGACGAGAACCATCTAGATTCCAAATACTGGGATCGTAGAATTGGTTCCACGTAGTGGAACTAATCGGTCTACAGCAGATACGTCTGTTCTCGGCTAGATGGCGCTATCTTCGATAAGTTCCTTTTGGGCTGGATACAACAGTAGCCGTGTTTTTTTGAAACGTAGCTAGCCAGTAGTTGCTAGCAAAGTCAAATTTCACACGTTAAACAAATACAACAACCAGCTGGCTACAACTCTTGATTTTATCCGCAGCTGGCTAGGAATGTTGCAATATCTCATGGCAAGGTGGCGCTTAAAGCGATTTGTAGAACATTTGACAGACTGCCGTGTACGAAAATTATATAATTTCAATTACTAAATGATGTTTCACAGAAATAATCCACTATATTATGATTTCATATCACTTTATGTAAATTATCCATTGAATAAATTACCGAAATTAATTGTTTTCACAACAAATAACAAAAAATCGATTTGGTTGAATGCCGAATACTTTGACAGTTCACACTTAACAGCTGATCGAAATCACACACATATGACCGAAATCACACACACCAACTTGGAGGTAAGTCAGCTGGGTTCGTTTTAATGAACGACTGGCTAGCTACGTTTCAAAAAAAACAAGCCAAATTAAATTTTTCCTAATATAGTAAAAGTAGAGACACCTACATTATAAATAATAGCAAACCATCAAGCTTCCTTTTTGTGTTATCTTATGTATCATTGGTTTAAGTCTAAGGTCAATAGTTAGACGGTAGAAATATGCCCCAAAATTTCGCTGCGGGTATAACACTTTTGCCATCAATTATTCAATTTTTACTCTCGCACATACAAATGTATCTACTTTTAGGCGTTCTGATAGAGTTACATCATTTTTGGATATGTTAACAGTAGGATAGTTGAAATGAAAATAATTAATGAAAAAAAAAAAACCCTCGAAGTAGGGCAGTTGTGATAATTGTGTTTTCCATCTGCACTATATTCTCAAAGTTTGCGATTTTATTCAGATTTTTCTGCGCGATATTTTCTGAGAAAAGGCTCCGGACAGCAAGTTCTAACGTTTTTTGAAAAAGTGTTAGGCAACTACCCCCCCCAAAGTCGAAATTCAGTTGCAAATTTCAATAGTCTACGTCAAATAGTCTCTGAGAAAAATGCCAGTGACAGACAGACAGACACCGAACTGATTCCATTAGTGTTCCGTTTTGGTACGGACGAAACACTAAAAATGACCTGCCAATCCATGCTATCCGCATTAAATGTTTTTGACGATGAAGGGTTAGGGTTAGGTTAGGGTTAGAAAAGTGGGTCGCTAACTCGAATTTAATTCAGAAGTGTAGGGCTTTCATTCCTAACAATTTTTTTCCAAATCATAATTTTTTGTTCGAATACTTTTCTTGTTTTTGTTGCTTTATTTTTAAATTGCTTTTTTTTTAAATGAACTGATTTTTTTGTTTTGTTTAAGAGTGTTTATTTATACATACATACATGCATAAGCTTTATATATTTTTAAGCAACTGGACTACAAAAAAAAAAAATACTTATCCTACCCCGTCTTATTCCTTTATTTTATATGGGACCCCTTGTTTTTCCGGTCCCAGGTCCCTTTCCGGAAATTTTCAGAGGTAACTCTGACTGGTCACACTACCTTTTTTTTTTGTAAAAAAGAGCGCTCATGAGAGGGCAAGAAATTTCCCCATTTTGCGAATTTTAGCCCACGAAATTTCTTTTGGCTGGGCAGATATAGGAGATTTGTGAACTCACATGTACATATGTACAATGTTTTTGATTTTTTGTTGTTTAACGTGTTCGTGTTTATTTTTGGGAAATGTTCCTATCTATGAGAAAATTTCACCTCCACTCTTTGAAATTGGAAAAAATACGAGTTTTATTGCAAAAATTACCCGAACAAGCTTATTAATTGTTTACTTTGTGCTGGTTCCCAACAACAAAGGTAGACGCACCACACGAAACACAAGGGCACATCTAACATTGGTGTCCACCGTCATCGAGGTTGTACGTTGAAGTAGATATGGATATGCATCCTAGGTTGGCTACAATCACAGCCAGCACATAATCCACAGCTAGTCCAAAGTACACCGCACAATTAGGACACCAATTATTCACACATATTATAAAAAACACGTGACACGAATTAAATAAGATCAACAACCGATCGCGATGAATTGACCACCGGCGGATAGATCTGATCGGAGCTAAATGTCAGATGTGCAACGTGTCTTCGCAATGCATGCGTGCTATCTCCCTCTAACACAATGCAGTGGAAATGAACCATTTCACGGTTCCGAAAATCGGTAATTAAAAATGGCCGAATAGGTTAAAGAAAAAATGTATGTTAATGTACACCTACAATTATTGGAAGTATAGTCAATGTAATCGAGTAACTCAACACATGTATACATAAATAAATTGAAACACCATTAAGAAGGTTATTGACCCTGGAAGGCGCGATCAGCTGGCAGAAACAAAGTGAACTCCAAGATTTCTTGGAACGATGTAAAGAATATTTGAATTAATCGTTATCATCTCATCTAATATAAAACACTTGTTCTTAAAGGCGCTAAATAAACTTACTTTATAACGTGGTAAATTAAGTGGTTTTTATTTAATTGTCCATTGCTTCATCTAAGTACGGACTAACTTAATAAATGTTGCTTTGGCTAGCATCTCACCCCAAAACACTTTGAGTTCTGTTTATTTTGTTTGTTTCGATTGCCCACACAAGATAACCAAAATATGTACACTGTAAAAAGTAATATTAACAACTATAACGCCCAATCTTACTGCAACCAACTAATTCAAAGAATAATTCCTTTATCATGCACAATTGCAATTTCTTTTTATTTTTTCTTTTTTATTCACTTTCTGGTGCTTTGTCTATGTATTTCTCTCCGAATACCTCAACACTTTCAGACATCGTGTTGCTTCGCTCACTCGATATTTGTGGGGAAATACAAATGTCAAATGAACACGACGCCAGCGATATTTATGTGATCTTATTCGCTCTTTTTTTTTTAGATGTGTTTATGCGAATTTGTATTTGTTTTAAAAAGATGGTAAAAATAAGAAGAAATAACGCCATAATAAACTTACTTCCAATGTTCCAATAGACATGTTTTGTACAGTGACTGGCATCTTTTTTTTTACAAATTTTAATTAAAAACAAAGCACGATAACTTTTATTATTCTTCTATTTCTGTATTTCTTCCATTTTAAACACACATTGATATTTGCCCGATTTCAATGATCCGATCTTCTTGAGCCTCAGGCCAGGCTTCACGCTTTGTAAGGCCTTTTAATTTGTTTGACTTATTTACATCAATACAATTATAACGAATACAAAATACAAACAAAGTCAAAATTGTTGCTGAATGCCTCCAAATATGAGACGAAAGAACAACTCCATGATTGAAGGGAGAACCAATAGTGAAGTTTCGTGCCGTTCGAACAATTTTGCTCAAACTATTTTGGGTTTGTTTTCTTAGGCATTTTCAAACGTTTCATGACACTTTAAAAGTGTAACAATTTTTACATATGGTCGCAATGGAGCGAAATGTTGTTGGAACTTATTGCTATTATTATTGCAGATTTTTTTATTTTTTTGTTGCTTCATAGAAATATTGTCCATTTAATCAGTACTTTGTTGGACCTCCTCCTGCTTTTATAACTGCTGTACATCTGCGATTCATTGACTCAGATAGGTTTTTCCATGTGGATACAGGTATGGTGTTCCAAAGCCGGACTAGTAAATGTTTAGGATTTCAATTGACTCTGGATGCAGGTTTGCAATGTTAAGTTTCAAGACTGATAAGATATACTCAATTGGATTGGAGTCTGTGCTGTAGGGAGGCCAGCTTAGCACATCAACATTAATTTCTTCGAAGTTGAAGAAATAAAAAAAATACAAATGTATAGTTTTTAATCATAAAAATTGTAGCTTATTTTAAAAGCTAGTACGGTGCTCTCGCTAAACTAGATTTCCGCCGGTCTCCAAAATTCACATGGAACATGGAACTGAAGATAAATGACAGTCTTTTTCTCACTGAGCCTGCTGAAATTATTTTTTGTGTAGCTCGAAATAGCTCACTGGTATTATCCACTGAAATCTTAAACCAATTCCGAAGGTTTTGTGAGCACAAAAAAACTATCTTCCACTGGGGTCGTCTTTTTTTTGCCTCGCTGAGACTTTCCTTCTGCTGGTAGTCCCGATCTCAAGAAATTTTTTCAAATTCCATACCACAGTTCGTTTGGCAATATTAAATCAGAAATCTGATGGATTGTCATATTTGAGTTGAAAGACACAAAATATTAGATTTGCACTTTAACTTGTTTTTTCCCTTTTTTTTTCTTAATTATTTTGGTTCATCTTGGACGGTTATCACGAGTTAAATGCACCTCTCATTCAGAATTACATCGACATTTGTGCACTAATTGAATGACATTTTGCTACATAGTGCAAAAAACATTGTAGCACAAACAGCACTCTATGTAAACTTTGCCTGTCATATATCAACATCAATATATGGAAAATAAGTTTATGACTGTTAATTTGTTTTAAATAAAATGTTTTGTTAAGTAAAAATTTAATTTGTTTTTGTCAGGTTTTTTGCTCCAAAATCAAGCTTTTCTCTCCTAACTGTTCGGCTTCTCTAATTTTTTTGATGGTAACCCTAGTTGAGGATAAATATAACTTTGACTTCTCTCCATGCCAGTGGTATATAGCCAGTTTTAAGATAATGCTTAAAGATAACCCTGAGTTGTTCTCTGGCTGATTCCAGCGCTTTCTGAAGCATGATTGGTAGAATACCATCCAGGCCAGGTGACTTGCATATAAGGTGCAAAGGACCAGATGGCCCAGCGGATATTTTTCCGACTAATAATGTTGGGTGAGTTCATAATTGTAAAAATACCGCAGCAATGCAGATATTGCGGTCACATATGCAGAAAAACTGCATTACCATTGCAAACGTCCCGGCATCACTTGTGTTCATAATTGTCAAATTACCGCTTTTGTTGTGCAAATTTGCAGCTTATTTTATTTTGCTGCACGGCTTCGACATAACTGCTAACTAAACATATTTTGCTGCGGTAAAATTACAGCAACATTTTTACAGTTATGAACTCCCCCGTTGTCTATCCTATCATCATCTAATGGTGGGATACTACAAATATCTAGCTCTATGATCTTTTACTGGCTGACAGCCCAGAAAATGAGTTTCCACCAGTGTATCTAGTTCTAGTACCTCTTGGCTACTCTCCGCCCAGATGCCATCGTATTTCTTTATATAGCTAGGAGCTTTTGCCCAGAAGCTTCGCCAGTTTCTTCAATCATCTCACACAATTGTTGTATGCCCTTTCGAGTGCCAGGTTAATGGTTTTGTTGAGGTTACCAACCGCATTATTAATTATCACAGTATCTCAATATCACTACTTAAGTTTAATTCTCGCAGATTTTGCCCTTCAAAATATATAATACCTATTGCTGAACATTAAAATAAAAAACCATTTTATAAATAAATTGTATTTAAAATATTTTTCGTTTTAACAATAGCTCTTTACTAAGACTCCATAAGACATCACATACTATAAGCAATCGAAACCAATACTTAAATCGGTTTCCCAATGGTCCAGGACCATATAAACTTATTAAAGAGTTATTTGATTAGACTCCATAAGACATCACATATAAACAATCGTTACCAGTATTTAAATCTGGCAACGTTTTCCATTCATTATTAATGGGACAGTACCTTCTAAACTTCCTTTCCGTATAAATTATAAAGCTATCATTAAAAAGTGTGAAATGCGTGAATAAACCGTTCATGCAATTTACTGAAATAATTTTAGTGCTGTTGTTTTCTAAATTAAACATTTTAATTTCCGTTTCTGAAATTGTGTAAAAGTGATCAACTCCATTAATAGAAACTGTTGTTACTCCGCATAGCGGGTTTTTTACACGTGACCATTCATATGTCCACTCTTTAGTTAGTGGATCATAGATGTCCAATATTCTTTCATTATTATCAGCTTCAAGGGCGACACACAATGAGGAACCCTTAACACCAACAATGGGATAACTGGCTGCTTTCCTCATTGGAGCTATGTATTCCCAATTTCCGATAAGTGGGTCCCATTTCTCAACAGAATTTAAATTGGCATCTGCGCTGTCTCTGCCACCAACTACATACAAATGACCATTTAACGTGGTCATCGCACACAAGACTCTTGCCGTCAACAATGGAGACAGTTCCGTCCATCCATTCCGTTGCAAATCCAAGCAATCAACACGATTTGTAATTCTTCCGTTGAACATAGTCCCGCCAGCAATATATAATTTCTTATCCAGAGTAGTGCTTCCAAACCATGCGCCCCTCTCTTGAAAATCCACGGTCCTCGTATGAGTCCACTTCTTCAAAGAAGGTGAAAAAAATATGATCGTTAACCATTTGCTATGGGGCTTTACTTCAACCGCAATAAGAGTCTTTTTCAAGACCCTTCGCTTTGTCAGGTGTCTCGGTCTTAATAACTGTCGATTGAATGCATTGAAAATTAATTCCAGGCGTTGACAGGAATTGATATCTCGCTCCACGACATGGGGGATGAAGTCGGGCGTTAACATTGCCACGCGAAGATGCTGAAAAAGGTCATCAATGTATTTTTCGCGATTGAGCCTATCGTGTTGAATCCAACCCCAAAAAGCATAGTATACATCGTCTTCGGAAGAAACACAGAGGTTGTCGCTAGAAATTAGTTTTGTTAACTGATGGATGTCTAATGAAAAGAAATTCTCAGCGCGGTGCAACTCTTTAAAGTGTTGGCAAGCGAACTCAAAGGCGAAATTATATAGGTATGTATTGCTGTATTGCTCTGCAAGGACTAAAATTCCCAGGACGTTACACGTATCAAACTGCTTTCGAAGGTAATCAGAGCATTCTTCTTCCAATGACCTTATTTGCAAAAAATTTGCAGCTCTCAGGACATCTTCCACCGTGCCGCTTTCAAGTTTAATCTCATTTGAGTATATGAAACCGATCACCACTTCCAAAATTTTGCCATTGATTTCGTCCAATTTCACCTCACTGCATCCAGCTTCTTTGAAAGAGCCTCTGAACATTGATGCAAAATAATCACTCTGCGCCGATAGAACTAATTGATGGGCCCTCACTTGGACTTCTCCACTCCCATCGGTCAGTGTGATATCACACAAACTTTTGTCACAAAAGAAATCCCTTTTGCGAATTTCCAATTTAGCTGAAATTATGGACGACATCACAGTGTGGATCGATTTTAGTGGGAGTACGTTCGAGTAGATACTGATGACCTTGAAAGTTTCCAATCTGATACGGTAGACTTCTACCTGTAAACAAAAAAAAACTAAAATCTGTTTCTTATACGAAACCAGTTTACCACTAAAGAGCGATTCCAGAGAAAAAGTTACACTCCAATATCAAATGAATGCACTTGCGAGTACCACTGACATCAGCCGCTGAAATAACCTGGAAGTGCAATAAAATAAATAATTTCAATGCGTCAGTATTGCATCACTTCGGAAATGTTGTTAATGTTGTTTTTGTTTGTACCATGAAATCAGTAAATGAAAAAAATAAAAAACAACCACGTTAACTACAGACACGCCGGAAAAATACAAAATTAAAAGTACCCAACTATTATTTGTATGCACGTCTACTTTGTACGACAACTCAAAAGGGAATGCCTACGTTTTAGCTTTCAAAGCGTGTATATGCCTGCATCAGTGTTGCCGCAAGCTGAAATAAAAAGTCACTAGGCCAACCTCTAAGTCACTAGATTTGCTGAAATTTTGAAGAAAGTCACCAGAAAAAAAAGTAGTAGAAAAAATATAATAAAAAATACATTTTTCTCCTTTTTATTTTAAATTTTATTATAGTTAAGCGAAGGTCGCTTTGGCCGTGGTGGTAAGTGCGTTGGACTACTACGCATGCTGCTCGGGTTCAATCCCAGCCCGGGTCCAACACCTGAAAGAGTTTTCCACGGTTGCCACCTCTTTCGAATGTCTGACAAGCAATGAGCGTATCATTTGTAATAAGAAGCTTCTCAACTCACCGTTCGGAGTCGGCAAAAAACTGTAGGTCCCTTCCATTCGTGGAAAAAATAACACGCACACACAAATGGTTGCGAGAAGCTAGGCTTGGTTCTGTATAGGACTGCTGACGCTGTATATGTACATATGTATGTATAGTTAAGCAAACAAAGAACAACTTAACAAAAATAAATTATTAAAGCTAATGGAGAACTGCATGTTCATGGGATTAAAACTCAAAAGACGAGATGATTTTAAGTATGTTGAGAAAAAAGGAATTCTCGATACAAACTACACTTCTTCTTCCAACTCCAAACAAAATCAACTTGTCTTGCTAGAAAGGACAGCCATTCCCATGAACCTGTGTGTGGCCTTCCACAAAGGTAATTAAATTCATTAGTGATGTGACAGCACCAGGGCCTTAATATTAAGAAAAATATATATTTCTGCATTCCACAAAAATCTAGTGACATGGAAATTTTTTTGTCACTAACTGAGTGAAAATTCCACTAGATATAGTGACAAAGTCACTAAAACGGCAACAGTGGCCTGCATCATACATGAGTGCATTGCACCGTTGCCAGGTTGCGGGATTTTTCCCCGTTTCCGGTGATTTTCAACCCAAAAGGGAAACGGGGAAAAAGATTTCAAAACGGGGAAAATGAACTGCATTAAAAAATGTTTCGATTCATTGACATTTTCAATAAATAATTACTATTTAGTATAGTAATAGATTGCAAATATCACAATTTTAGGCACATAATCTCACATTTGCATTTGGCTAAAGGTTGCCCACAGCGCATGCGGCACTGACTTCATCCCTTTTTATATATTTGAAAAATGACATCCTGTTTCATTTCAGAATGTGTATTTGCTCCCTTAAAGTATTTAAATACTAAAATGAAATGATTAATTTAATTTCCTCTTAAAGTCCCTTATTCCCAGAACAAAAATTGTTGCGAAAAAAAAACGTTGCGAAACAAAATCGTAGCTTGTGGTGCGAGATTTTAAGGGTAAATTCCTAGAGTTTCAAATTTCGCAACGAGATTTTTGACGTACGAGTTTTGACATTTCAACAATTGACATTTGTCTGTGTTGTTTCCCTTTTTGCAGTGAAGGTGCAACGATTTCTGTTCGGGGAATAAGGGGCTTAAGGGGCTTAAGTTGAAATTTTTTTTATTTAAGTTTCATATTTTGTTACTCCTATACACATAGAAAGAAGTTTATTAAATGAAGTATGTACAACAACTTCAACAAATCGAAAGCAAATGAAAAACGGGGAAAATGAAACGTTAAAACGGGGAAAAAAAATTGTTTCCATGCAAAAAAAGGGAATTTGTTCAACCAAAACCTGGTAACGTTGGTGCATAGTGCATGTGTACATTAAGTTCATTCGCGTATGCTCCCAGAGAGCAGCGAATATCTATTAAAACCCGATTGCCAATGTCAGAGTATATCTATTAATGAGTAGGGACACTCTCCACGTGTTTCTTATCAGTTCCATTTTTCGTCACACAGACACGGAGAAATAGACGGTAATAAGAAGTGTCATCGTGAAAGAGAGATATAGGGTTTTCCAATGAGAGGTGTTATTGTGAATGGCCCGCTATTTCGGTAGATGTCACTTTTGAAGCTTTTATTCTTTGACATTTGACAAGTAGGAACTACGCCATTACTAAAAATGGAACGATACACGCTTCAACAATGCAATGAAATTATTAAAATTCACTACAAAAATGGTGAAAATCTTGCAGTCACAGTTCGCAAAACTAAAGCATTTTTTGGTCGTCGTGAAGCACCTTGTCGGACCGCAATACAGAAATTGGTGGAAAAATTCGAGCTGTTGGGACAAGTTAGTGATGTGAAGAATAAAACCCGTGCACGTTGCTCAAGAACAACTGAGAATATTGCTGCTGTAGCCCAAAGTGTTGAAGAAAACCCAAGTTTGTCCATTCCTCGTCGATCTTTGGTATTGGGCATTCCACAAACGTCATTACACCGTATTTTGCATAAAGACTAGGGTCTTAACGCTTATAAAGTTCAGTTAACACAAGAACTCAAAACGGTCGATCATCAACAACGTCGTGTCTTTGCTGATTGGGTCCTTGAAATGCATGAAAATGATCCGGAATTGCATTGATAAATCATCTTGACTAATGAGGACCATTTCCACCTCGGTGGCTACGTCAACAAGCAAAATTGTTGCATCTGGGGCTCGGAAAACCCAAGAGTTATTGTTGAGAAGCCTCTCTATCCTCAACGTGTGACTGTTTGGTGCGGTTTATAGTCCGACGGGGTCATTGGACCTTACTTTTTCGAAAACGAAGTTGGATCAACAGTTACGGTGAATGGATTGCGCTATCGAGAGATGATTAATGATTTTTTATGGTCGGAGTTGGATGGTATTGATCTGGACAACGTTTACTTTCAACAAGACGGCGCTACGTGCCACACAAGCAACGAAACCATTGATCTTTTACGGGAAAAGTTTCCGGACCGTGTTATCTTTCGAAGAGGTGATCACAATTGGCCACCGAGATCTTGTGATTTAACACCTTGCGACTTCTTCCTTTGGGGCCACGTGAAAGATAAGGTCTACGCCAACAGCCCAGCGTCGATTCAAGACCTCAAAGATGAAATTCGTGAGGCTATCGAGAACATTGGGCAGCCACTTTGCGATTTGGTTATGGAAAATTTCATGAAAAGGATATGGTCCTGTATGCGTGCTTGTGGTGGCCATTTGGCTGATCTTGTTTTTCATTACTAACGGCATACCTTCCACTTTGTTATGAAATAAACATCCGATCATTTGTCTCAAAAAATGGCATTTTTCTTTGAATACCAAAATAACACCTCTTATTGGAGAACCCTTTAGAAGAGAAGAAAAATTATTTTAGATCTCGGCACAGGGTGCTCTTTTCAAAATACGAAAAACTTAATTTGTGATACATTTTTGTTAAAAAATATTTGTATACATTTTTGCTTTTCGATATTTGTTTTCACCTTCTGTTATATTAGCTTTATTTAAATGACCAAATCAGATGTACCCGAATATTTTAATCACTTGAAATACGGTTGTTTTTTTTTTAAAAATTCTCTTCAATCCCTCGAAATTTGTTTATGTAATAAGTGGGGTTTGTTAAAATAGTGAAACAACTTTCACTTATCTACAAAATGGAAAAGTACAATAAAATTCTAGTATGCATACATTACAATTACAATTATTTAATTTTTTGTAATTTTGCTTAGATCTCACAATTTTTCGGTACGCTAAAATATTTTTCGCTTTAATTTCAGATTTTCTACCGCCATTATTATTATAAAAACTTTTTTTTGCCCGAGATCAATTTTCGTAAATCTCGATTCCAACTCCAGATTCAAGCCTACTTGCACTTACACCAAAACATTTTATACGAAATTGAAACTCAGCACATAAAAATGCTATCAATCAACACAAATATTATTAGAAACTCCATACATTTATTTATTTTTTTCTTTTTTAGACATTTGACATTTTGTTCGTAAAATTAAAAATGACACACGAATGCAAATGCAGAAAAACAGATCAATCTAGTTTGATTTCAATTCAGCACGAAAAATCTGAAATCTGCGAGCAAAACCTCAAGAGCCCAATTCGACCGTCATAAACATACTCTCAATAATAAAAATATATTTTGTGATTTCCTAGTCAATATCTTACGCTAGTGGCTACCTAATATCACAGCTGTGCATTTTCGCGATTTTATTTTTTTTATACCTGACCATAAAACCTTTTACTAGTTTGCTGCATACATGTAGTAATCCGTGTCACCCTACTCTATGCTGTTTGCTGCCTTTTCGCTCAACTAAAAAAAACCCGCCCCCCGCCATAAAAACCATGGAAAAAATGCTTGCCTGATTTTTTCTCAAATAAAAAAAAAAATGTTAAAAGTATTAACACGCACCAGAAAAAATAATTTCAAAGTAAATTTCGTTTTTCTGTAAATCGATTTAGCTTTATTAAAATAATAAACAAGAATATTTCAATGAGACGGATGTGCCTGGTAAATATTTGTAAGTTTCTGAATGTCTGGTTCAGATTCCTAAGTAAGGTAACTATTGCACCGAAACCGCGCTCAGGTAAGTATGAAGATGGAAATGCAGTAATACATAGATTTTCAAACAATTTTCCATAAACTGGGGTACAGGGCTGGTATTTGTTTCTGGAGCCAGAACTGTTGGTGTCCGCATTTAAACTTTATTTGTAGCTGCTCATTTGTTATTACCTCATTGAGCTCTTCTTCTAAATGGGACGATACATCCGAGTTATTTGCGAAAGGATCCAGCAGCCAGTCCGGTATACTGATATTGAGAATATCCAGGAATCGCTTTTTTAGATCTTCATGAAGCATTTCTAAGTTTTCGCAGTAGGTACTTTAGCAATTCATTCTTTTTGGCAGACACTGCTGCTAAGTTTTGGAAGTTTTTCGTATACTCAGCTCTGAAGAGATTAAGCTTTTCCACAAAAGCAGCAATAACGTTCTTTGTTTTTATTAGGTTCAAGTGATCACCTGTTATATCATTAATCGCTAAATATTTTAAATAGGTCTGTCATATTATATTATATTGACAGCAATGGTAGAACACAGCGAGCTGTCACCGGTGCGTTCGCGAGTATAGAAATGGAAGCGGCTAAAATGGGTTTAGCGGTAAACGAGGGCAAAACAAAATATATGCTGTCAACAAAAAGGGACACCCAACATCGACGAATTGGACAGAACGTCACAATAGACAGCTACACCTTCGAGGTAGTAAAGGACTTTGTCTACCTCGGCTCTGCCATAACTTCAAAAAATGACATCTCGTCGGAAATCAAACGAAGGATTACTCTTGCCAACCGCTGTTTCTTTGGGCTAAGAAGGCAATTGAGTAGTAAAGTCCTTTCTCGATCGACTAAGGAGACTCTATATAAGACTCTTATCATCCAAGTCTTGCTATATGGAGTTGAAGCATGGACTTTATCGAAAGTGGATGAAGATATCCGTGGTCGCTTCGAGAGAAAAGTCCTTTGTAAGATATTTGGTCCTGTTTGCGTTGACGGGTTCTGGAGGAGAATATTCAACCACGAACTGTACGAGCTGTACAGCGACATCAACCTGGTCAAAAAACTGCACATTGGGCGTTTAAGATGGCTAGGACATGTAGAGCGTATGGACATCAACGCTCCGGCTCGGAGGATATTCGACTCTTACCTGGAGGGTCATCGCAGCAGAGGACGACCTCGCCTAAGGTGGCGCGCACAAGTAGAACAAGACCTCAGCCAACTTGACGTGCGCAACTGGAGGCGGCTAGGTTAGGACCGGGCTAGCTGGAAGAGGTTGTTGGTTGAGGCATTGGTTCACCCCAGACTGTAGCGCCACCTAAGGGAAGAGAGAGGGGGCCTTAAGGAGTTGCTCCCTATTTTGTTGACAGGTTTAATTAAAAATTGAAGAGACTATGCAGAGGTTCACTCAGATTTTTCCTGGCCAAATGTTGACGATGTATGCCTCAATGTACAGCGAGTATTTCTGGTACGGCCCGTTTCAAAAGAGCAATGAATCCCTTGCTGGAGCACCATCAGTAGCCGCAGAAAATATTCAGAAAAGGAATATCTTTTTCTTTAAAAAATCTTTCAGTGGCCTCAAATATGGATTCTCCCTTTGTGTCCGTTTTCAATGTTTTAGCAAATAAAAGTTCGTTACAAATTTGTTCTTCTTTAATGAATCGTACAAATGCTAAGAGTAGGGCTTCATTATTTGGAAGAGTGGATTCGTCAAGCTGAATGGAAAATGTGCCTGCTAAGTGGTCTCTCTCTTAAGTATAATTCTCTCTGGTGTGCCTTTTTGTACCTTGTTTGCAGACAAAACTTTATTTCTAAGACGAACAAAAGTTGCGCAGAAGCGGAGAAAATATTCCTTGCAGGCAAAAGTCCTCAGTGTCAGTGCGAGGTCGGTATAGAGTTGATATGTTGTCGGTATTTGTATTTTGAATATCCGGGGGGCGGTAGGGACCACTTTGGGAACCATTGTGATTAGACACTTAAGTAGGTCCATTGTGTTACCAAATGGAGTCGATTATTATCGGTACTCCGCTACTCCTACTCCTTTGTCAACAACACGCGGTGTTTCACGCTTAAAGATTGCCCTGAGTTGTTCTCTGACTGATTCCAGCGCTCTCTGAAGCATGATTGGTAGAATACCATCCAGGCCAGGTGACTTGCATATAAGGTGCAAAGGACCAGATGGCCCAGCGGATATTTTTCCGACTAATAATGTTGGGTGAGTTCATAATTGTAAAAATACCGCAGCAATGCAGATATTGCGGTCACATATGCAGAAAAACTGCATTACCATTGCAAACGTCCCGGCATCACTTGTGTTCATAATTGTCAAATTACCGCTTTTGTTGTGCAAATTTGCAGCTTATTTTATTTTGCTTTTGCACGGCTTCGACATAACTGCTAACTAAACATATTTTGCTGCGGTAAAATTACAGCAACATTTTTACAGTTATGAACTCCCCCGTTGTCTATCCTATCATCATCTAATGGTGGGATACTACAAATATCTAGCTCTATGATCTTTTACTGGCTGACAACCCAGAAAATGAGTTTCCACCAGTGTATCTAGTTCTAGTACCTCTTGGCTACTCTCCGCCCAAATGCCATCGTATTTCTTTATATAGCTAGGAGCGTTTGCCTAGAAGCCTCGCCGGTTTCTTCAATCATCTCACACAATTGTTTCAACGATCTATTTTTCACTGTCTAGCTAGATATTTGAGTTGTTTTTTCCCTTCCAGATATTCGTTCTACTAGATATCGTTATTTAAGAATTTGGCCGTATTATAAAGTTTCCTTCCTGCCTTTCCCTTTACACATATCTCCCTATTCCACCACTTGGGCTGGTTTCTGCTGTGCGCCCTGCTAATTGAGCATACCTTTACGAGTGCCAGGTTAATGGTTTTGTTGAGGTTAACAACCGCATTATTAATTATCACAGTATCTCACTATCACCATTTAAGCTTAGGTAGTTCTCGCAGATTTTGCCCTACAAAATATATAGTACCTACTGCTGAACATTAAAATAAAAAACCATTTTATAAATAAATTTTATTTAGAATATTTTTCGTTTTCACAATAGCTCTTTACTAAGACTCCATAAGACATCACATATTATAAGCAATCGAAACCAGTATTTAAATCGGTCTCCCAATCGATAAAAATGGGCCAACACGATTTAAACATATTACAGGGGTATTTACTAAGGCTCCATAAGACATCACATATAAGCAATCGTAACCAGTATTTAAATCTGGCAACGTTTCCCATTCATTATTAATGGGCCAGTACCTTCTAAACTTACTTTTGGTATAAATTATAAAGCTATCATTTAAAAGTGTGAAACGCGTGAATAAACTGTTCATGCAATTTACTGAAATAATTTTAGTACTGTTGTTTTCTAAATTAAACATTTTAATTTCCGTTTCTGAAATTGTGTAAAAGTGATCAACTCCATTAATAGAAACTGTTGTTACTCCGAATAGCGGGTCTTTTACACGTGACCATTCATATGTCCACTCTTTAGTTAGTGGATCATAGATGTCCAATATTCTTTCATTATTATCAGCTTCAAGGGCGACACACAATGAGGAACCCTTAACACCAACAATGGGATAACTGGCTGCTTTCCTCATTGGAGCTATGTATTCCCAATTTCCGATAAGTGGGTCCCATTTCTCAACAGAATTTAAATTGGCATCTGCGCTGTCTCTGCCACCAACTACATACAAATGGCCATTTAACGTGGTCATCGCACACAAGACTCTTGCCGTCAACAATGGAGACAGTTCCGTCCATCGATTCCGTTGCAAATCCAAGCAATCAACACGATTTGTAATTCTTCCGTCGAGCATAGTCCCGCCAGCAATATATAATTTCTCATCCAGAGTAGTGCTTCCAAACCATGCGCCCCTTTCTTGAAAATCCACGGTCCTCGTATGAGTCCACTTCTTCAAAGAAGGTGAATAAAACATGATCGTTAACCATTTGCTATGGGGCTTTACTTCGATCGCAATAAGAATCTCTTTCAAGACCCTTCGCTTTGTCTGGTGTTTCGGTCTTAATGACTGTCGTTTGTATGCATTGACAATTAATTCCAGGCATTCACTGGTCTTTATATATCGCTCCACGACACGGGGGATGAAGCCGGGCGTTAACATTGACACGCGAAGATGCTGAAAAAGGTTATCAATGCATTTTTCGCGATTGAGCCTATCATGTTGAATCCAACCCCAAATAGCATGGAATACATCGTCTTCGGAAGAAACACAGAGGTTGTCGCTAGAAATTAGCTTTGTTAACTGATGGATGTCTAATGAAAAGAAATCCTCAGTACGGTGCAACTCTGTAAAGTGTTGGCAAGCAAACTCAAAGGCGAAATTATATAGGTATGTATTGCTGTATTGCTCTGCAAGGACTAAAATTCCCAGGACGTTACACGTATCAAACTGCTTTCGAAGGTAATCAGAGCATTCTTCTTCCAATGACCTTATTTGCAAAAAATTTGCAGCTCTCAGGACATCTTCCACCGTGCCGCTTTCAAGTTTAATCTCATTTGAGTATATGAAACCGATCACCACTTCCAAAATTTTGCCATTGATTTCGTCCAATTTCACCTCACTGGATCCAGCTTCTTTGAAAGAGCCGCTGAACATTGATGAAAAATAATCACTCTGCGCCGATAGAACTAATTGATGGGCCCTCACTTGGAGTTCTCCACTCCCATCGGTCAGTGTGATATCACACAAACTTTTGTCACCAAAGAAATCGCTTTGGCGAATTTTGAATTCTGCTGAACTTATGGACGACATCATGGTGTAAGAATACGTTCGAGTGGATTGAAAGTTTCCAATCTGATACGGTAGACTTCTTACCTGTAAACAAAAAAAGAACTAAAATCTGTTTCTTATAAGAAACCAGTTTACCACTAAAGAGCGATTCCAGAGGGCAAGTTACACTCCAGTATCAAACGAATGAATGCACTTGCGAGTATCACTGACATCAGCCGCTGAAATGACCTGGAAGTGCAATAAAATAAATAATTTCAATGCGTCAGTATTGCATCTCTTCGGAAATGTTGTTAATGTTCTTTTTGTTTGTACCATGAAATCAGTAAAATTAGTATGTAAACAAATAAAAAACAACCACGTGCACGACAGACATGGCGAAAAAATACCAAATTAAAAGTACCTAACTATTATTTGACTTTAATATGTATATGCACGTCTACTTTGTACGACAACTCAAAAGGGAATGCCGATGTTTTAGCTTTCAAAGCGTGTACATGCCTGCATCATACATGAGTGCGTTGTGCATGTGTTGTGTGCATTAAGTCCGTTCGCATACGCCCCCAGAAAGCAATGAATATCTACGAAAACCCGATTGCCAATGTGACCATTAGCTTCTCTCAAATTTATTTCACTTACTCGGAAAAGTGGAATATTTATATTGGAATATTTATATTCCACTTCGGTATTTTTATATTCCACTTTTATATTCTACTTGGTAATACAAATAAAACAAATAAAATGAAACTATAATTGCAATAAAAAATATCAGTTCCTTATCCTTTTTTTTAAAAGAAGGTTAGAAATTAAAAGTTTTGAAGATCAAAATCAATTTGTTCATCTTTTTCCTGTATATTATAAATTATTTTGCAACGAATCGAATTTTAAAATATTCGGTAACTAATTCATTATAGGGATGGCATTTTTTACTTTTTCTTTTTAACCCTCCGTCCTCGAACTATGTTTCACTTACAATTTCCTCCATTTGGGGTGTGACATACCCCAAACATAAATATTTTAAAAAAATGTTTTCTCATTAAATTAATTGTTTATTCGTTTTTCATGTTTTCAGGACATCCAAATAGTTTTTAATGTTCCACCTACATTACAAAAAAAGACATATTTATATAAAAATAAGTTATTTAAAAAATAAATGGACAGACAAATCATAAAAAAGTAGATGTTCAGAAAAAGCCCAATTTTTTCAAAAGTTAGAAACAAAAAAAAAATACATAAGTTTTTGGAAATAATATTCTAGAGTAATTGTACGCATTTTTTGTTGCAAACTATTGTTAGCAGGGTGCTAGAATTCAAGCAACGCATTTACCAAATTTTGCCTGTAAAAGAAATGTCTGAATCCTAGAAAAAAATTATTTCTTATAAATAAACAAATCTCACACTAGCTAGGTCAATTTATTTGTATTTCTTTTATTCAAATGCTGGATAAACTACTAAAAACGAAGTAACTGTACTTAAAAATCCCTATGTACAAACTGTAAAAAATACTTACGCGAACTGCACACTGGGGTGCATGATACCCCATAGAAACTTTCGAAGAAAAATTAAATACTGAAAATTAATCCAAATTGCGCGAAACCACCGCATACTGCTGCAGAAAATGTGAAACTGAATTTACATAGGCATGTTATGGTCGAAAAAAAATTGTATTGGTAATGGGACAGTTTACAATTTTGTGTGGGGAAGACGGAAGGTTAAAACAGTTTTGTTGTTCCATTTTCAATATAAACTTACATACTAGAGAAAAATGCTTGAATTTAATTTAAAAACTAACAAAAATACTTAATCAAGCTTACTGGCCCTTTGGGGGCACTCTGGGCTTAACTCTATTTTTACAAACTATTGCATTTCGGCCTTAAACTAACTATACTACGACTAAGCTGATTTAACACATATTTGATACCAAGAAAAGTTGGAAAAACTTGGATACTTTATCCGTTTTTTTACTATTCTTAAAAATATAACAACCGAACCTACCTAAAACGAACATTTTTATAAGCGGTACCTACTACTGTTACTTCAGATGGAAATAAACATAAAATCGGTGTTGGCCGCGGCCGTGGTGGTTAGTGCGTTGAACTACTACGCATGCTGCTCGGGTTCAATCCTAGCCCGGGTCCAACACCTAAGAAAGTTTTTCACGGTTGCCACCTCTTTCGAATGTCTGACAATCAATCAAAGAGTCATGTGTCATGAGAAGCTTCTCAACTCGCCGTTCGGGGTCGGCAAAAAAAAACTGTAGGTCCCTTCCATTCGTGCAAAAAATAGCACGCTTACCTACACAAATGGTTGTGAGAAACAAGGCTTGGTTCTGTATAGGACTGCTGACGCCGCGCCGTAAACATAAAATCGTGTTACCAGAGCTCAAAGGTTAATGAATTCTGCGATTTAGAATAATAAAATGAGCTTAAGTGAATAATTTAATTCTAATTTATGGAGAATACTTTTTTATCCAAATATTCCCTTCGGAGAAAAAAATATTCCACTCTGCACTCTGCAAGCTGCAACTCTAAAATATTCTACTGGTCACGGGGTTACCTTCGGGACCCGTTGGGGTCAAATTGAACCTTTTTTGATGGCACGGGCCCCAGGACCCGCGCTTTTGAAAATCATAAATATCATAAAATAATAAAAAGCTACGAATGAAATTAATATTTTATGATCTATCTACTATTGTTAATATAAAAAAAAGGACCTGCCAATCCATGCTATCCGCATTAAATGTTTTAGACGATGAAGGGTTAGTAGAGTGGGTCGCTAACTCGAATTTAATTTAGAAGTTAAGGGCTTTCATTCCTAACAATTTTTCCCCAAATCATAATTTTTTGTTCAAATATTTTTTTTGTTTCTTTTGTTTTTGTTACTTTATTTTTAAATTAATTGCTTTGTTTTTAAATTAACAGATTTGTTTGTTTTGTTCAAGAGTTTTTATTTATACATACACTAGCTGTCCCGCCCGGCTTCGCCCGTGAACTAAAACAGTCGTGTTACTTATTAGGTAAAACGCTGCTCTTGCAATGTGGTTTTGTGTAGAAATACCGCGTGCAAAATCCGACATTTTAATTTTTAATTTCAACTCCCAGTCGTTGTTTAACCCTTTCCCGTATGTTACGCGATGAGTTTGAGTTAAATCTTAATCTTTACTTGACTAATGATTTACTGGAGTAAAAGAATGTACAGAAACATAGGTACTTCCGCTTTCACAATATAATTCTATGCAGAATATATTTTTATTTAAGTACTTAACTATTGATGAAGCGGTGAATTCGTATCACCTAAAATTAATTTGATTCTAATACTACATAAGCGATTATGAATCCCAATCAACGCTCCAACTCCAATTAGTTGAGATCAGCAATATTGCCACTGTGTATAGTTTGAGTTTCGTTTGGTTATTAAATGAAACTCGTTAATTTAATGGCTTTAAATCTATATATATAGATGGATTGTCAGACATATAGACAGACAGACAGACAGACATACAGGCAGATAGATAGACAGACAGGCAGACAGATACACAGACAGACAAACAGATAGATAGACAGACAGACATACAGACAGACAGATAGACAGATTGACAAACTGACAGACAGACTGACAGACAGACAGTCAGAAAGACAGACAGATAGATAGATAGATAGACAAACAGATTATATAGACAGACAAACAGACATACAGACATACAGACAGATAAATATTGTTAACATTTAATAGAACAGCATATCAAAATTGTGATTACATTTTTTTTTAGTTTTCAATGACTTTTATTACAACGTAGATACTATGCATAAAAAAATAAATAATTCAAAGTTCCCATACAAAACCCAAATTTAAGTTTTTGAAGACTCCGGCTTTCCTTGGAGGTTTTCTGAATTTTCTTTTCTCATAAACCATCCTTGAATCAAGTTAAACAAAACAAAAAAAGAATCATCCAAATCGGTCGAGCCGTTCTCAAGTTTTAGCGAGACTAACGCACAGCAATTGATATATATAGATAGATATGCATAAGGTTTAAATATTTTTAAGCAACTGGACTACAAATAAAAAAAAAAAAATACTTATCCTACCCCGTCTTATTCCTTTATTTTATATGGGACCCCTTGTTTTTCGTCAGGTCCCTTTCCGGAAATTTTCAGAGGTAACTCTGACTGGTCACACTGCCTTTGTGTACTTTTTGCCTTTATTTTTCTAAAAGAGAGCGCTCATGAGAGGGCAAGAAACTTCCCCATTTTGCGAATTTTAGCCCACGAAATTTCTTTTGGCTGGGCAGATATAGGAAATTTGTGAACTCACATGTACATTATGTACAATGTTTTTTATTTTTTGTTGTTTAACGTGTTCGTGTTTATTTTTGTGAAATGTTCCTATCTGTGAGAAAATTTCACCTCCACTCTTTGAAATTGGAAAAAATACGAGTTTTGTTGCAAAAATTACCCGAACTAATTGTTTACTTTGAGTTCTGTTTATTTTTTTGTTTCGATTACCCACACAAGATAAGCAAAATACACTGTAAAAAGCAATGTTAACAACTATAACGCCCCATCTTATTGCAACCAACTAATTCAAAGAATAATTCCTTTATCATGCACAATTGCAATTTCTTTTTATTTTGCAAGTTCTTTTTTATTCACTTTCTGGTGCTTTGTCTATGTATTTCTCTCCGAATAACTCAACACTTTCAGACATCGTGTTACTTCGCTCACTCGATATTTGTGGAGAAATACAAATGTCAAATGAGCACGACGCCAGCGATATTTACACTACGCGAAATAAAGATAAGACCAAGCTAGATTTCAATGCTTTTTTGTTTGTATAAATGAAATCGAATTATTTATTATTATTTATCAATTATATAATCAAGGTCTTTGATTTTCATAACATTCAAATTCAGTTATCATCAGGGTTCGGATTTTGTTGACCAAAAAAGGCAAAATAATACCGCAGAAAAAGGCATTTAATAATAAAGGTTTTTATGCATTATTATTAGCATTGTAACCCAAAACATTTTGAAGTTCTCTGGTATGTAACAATCGCCTATGATTATCTCTCAGGAAAGCCTTGAATGAAATAAAGGATCTTGCAACATGGGCAGAGCCTAGTGGATCCAAGATAAGAGATGTCACATCCTTGACTTTAATATTTGAGTCCAATTTAGAGTTTGCGGCGCCATTTTGTTAATTTGCTGAAAAATCGAGTACAATTTTTTCATCTTATCTTCAGCTACTGGCCCTTTAGCTTATTGTAATTTCAAGTTCAAAGTTCAAGTTTCAAGTAAGTTCAAAGTCTTTAACACCTCTTCTTCTAAATAAAACGCAGTGCACTAACATCAAGTGCTCAATTTAAAATACATACAACTACTAGGAGTCACCTGCAATTTGTAAACTCTTAAATATGCGGTCTTTCGGGTCGACTAAAAATCTTTTCCAATTTCACCACAAACTCTGTCTTGGGACATTTTCACTTTCAATGACAAGCCACAAAATATTTTGGGAGCAGCACGGATTTAGGCACACGCAATATTCAATAGACCAGCACTAACTATGACCAGTATAATGTCACATAATATGAATCTAGAATCTAGATGAAAAGGCGCATAGTTACGAAAAAAATACTTCCCAGATGTCTAACGGTTTTTGTCAGATGAAACTGCGGCGAATGTCTGAGATTTCACTTACGGCAAAAGAAGAAGCGCATGTATATTGAGCAGATACAAATGTGTTTAGGGTTGTATTGGTGTTTAGGGATTTTTTTTTATGCGCGCTAGTGTAAACAACGCGTGCAGTTGTGTACATGTTCATACAAGAGAAAAACCTACTCACATACGTGTGGACACTGAAATTTCTTTCGTGTGAGCAAGGATAAATCGTATAGTTAAGAAGAAAGTGCACAGCTACTTTGACAAATACATACATAGTACCAAAGAGGCAAGAAAAGGCAATATGAGTAAAAAAAAAGGCAAAAAAAGGCAAAGTCAACAAAATCCGTTCCCTGGTTATCAATTATATTATTTATAATAGATCAAAAAGAAAATTCTTTTCTAACGAAATAATGATAGTACCAATTTAGATTTTTATGACATAAATCCTTAAATTTATTTTTAAATAAAATTTAATATTTCGTATTTCCGCCATTTTTTTGCAATGACTTGTTGGAGTCTTCTAGGCATTAAGTAAAAGAGATTTTCAGAATCGTACTGCCTGGCACTGCGAAAAACTTTCTCCGAAGCATGCCGGCCAGTCAAATAATGGGATCCCCCGAGCTTTTAAAAACGCTATGGTGACCCTGGAGGAGTGAATAAATGCCCTTATCTTGCTGAAAAATCCACTCATCTCCTCCGATTTACTAACCACATTCTATAAGGACGTCATCTTAAAGCTCCACGTACTTCTTTGAATCCGTTTTCGCTGATATGATGCAATTTGGATATCTTCCATGGTATGCAATTGCCCCCCAATTCGTCAGGGATCCTTCGCCGAAGTTACGCGTCAATTAGAGTTTATCTTTTTTCACGCTTATCATGCTAATATTTTTGGCAACCATCGGGACCATCGAATTTAAATTTCTCTTCATCCGAGAATATAACTTTCCACTCTTCCGCCCAAAATTGATACTTTTCAGCGAAAAATATTGTCGCTTTATAAGCCTTCGTTAGGTGCGCGTTTTATGTCAACATCGGCAGTCAACATTTGCTGAACTCCTCTTACAGAAACATCAAGGTTGAGTATCCGACGAATTTCAGATGGACTATTTGAGCTAGCTCTAGCTAGCTCTTTTATTTCCCGTATATCTCGCTACGAAACTATCGGTTATCTTCCAGGGCTTCGTTGCTGGCGCTACTCTTCTGATAATTTAACTTTTCCTTCACAAATAATTAGTAATACTTATATTCTCTTCCATAATTATTATAAATTTTTCAGTAGTAAGGTAGATTATACGTATACCATATCTCTGTAAATTGTGCAATATAGTTTTAAGAACAATGTATTATTTTTCCGCTACAATAAACATCTATCTATCTTCTGATAATTTAAGGCACTTTATGACCACTCTTTTACTTTTTTCATTAGAGCTGCAATAGCACATACCAGAGCAGCAATGTCCTAAAATATTTTTTGCTCCTCCTGCGTTAATAGTTTACCGCGACCCATTTTTATACATACAAGTTTAAAAAAACGGTATAGCCACAGTTAATCGAATAAAATTAAATAACAAATAAAAGATAGTTATACGTAAAATAAGAAATAAAACGAATGGTCTATAAATTCCTGCTGCATTACTTATTAAATAAAATAATATAACTAGCACGGACTTGTGACCTATCAATATTTCGCTCCAGAATAAAATTCAATACTTTCCCAAAAATAACTTTTTACTCTTATAAAAGCAGCATCACTGGCACATCAGAACAAAATATTGTAGAACTTCCAGTATGCTTTCAATTTGCAAATGGTACATTTTTGCATGGCCTTATCTTTATTTCGCAGAGTGTATGTGATCTTATTTGCGCTTTTTCTTATATTTATGTGTTTATACGAATTGTTATTTATTTTAAAAAGATGATAAAAATAAGAAGAAATAAAAGCTAGCACTTAACGCCATAATAAACTTACTTCCAATGTTCCAATATGTTTTGTACAGTGACTGGCGTCTTTTTTTTTTACAAATTTTAATTAAAAACAAAGCACGATAACTTTTATTATTCTTCTATTTCTGTATTTCTTCCATTTTAAACACACATTGATATTTGCCCGATTTCAATGATCCGATCCTCTTGAGTGTCCAACATTTACTGCCTCCTGTATCAATTGTGCTTATTCGAACCGTCGTCGTCCGCCCATCGAATGTTGATCATTGTTCTTTTTCCTTTTCGCAATTGCTCGGATGTTGAATGCAACTGGATTGAATTCTGGCATCAGCGATATGGTGGCATCTTGTTATCTTATATTGTTTGATAAGAGTGTCGCATACAATATTGCGAATATTAATACAGATTATCTAAGGCCGATAACCCTGTTTCAAGCAACTGTTTCTATAAATTTCCCTCTCTAGAGACTATTGAACACAGCGAAAGCAGATAGCAGATCCAATCGACGACATAAATTAAAAGTCTTTAATTAACAGTGATTGTTATCTTAAATAAAAACAACAACGGCTTGTGATACAGTATTGTGCGAAATATTACCAGCCGTTTTGTTTTAGTACTTTAAATCATTTCTAACATACTTTTACATCTACATAACAGATAAAGAAAACACTTCGAGATTTAAGCCACAGAGTGAGCCTATATTATTTCTTAGCTTGTTTAGCCCACCGTGGTCGCTTTACTGCGTTTAATTTTATCATTTTGTTCTAACACAATGCGGGAGAGGAAAGCGGGCCTGATCGACTGTATATTGTATTTTTTTTTTACAAAAAAATGCGATGGATACCTAAGCTGCAATAATGTCTGTTAAGTTGAGGTGAAGAAATTTATAGATTTGGTGGGCCCAAATGATTTTTTCCGTGAAACACTATTCGGCATCCCGACTAGAAAGATGTTTAAAAAAAATTTTCAACCTAGAAAGTTCCCAAACTTTCCCACGAAAGTTAAAATTGAACTTTCTGCATTTCGGCTACTCATTACTATTATACAACTAGATATAATTTCAAATATTTACATCAAATATTCTCAAGGAAAAACGCCTGTGACAAACACGTCGGTGATTTTATAAGAGTTCCGTTTTGCCAATTGGGTACGAAATACTAAAAAAGAACGAGCTAATCTCCTTAGCTTGTTTTTGGTGTATATACATTTTTGGCGTGATGGTGTTTACTCCTAACAGTATGCAATGGTTGCTCCAAGAAATTTGTCAAATCTTAGCTACGGCAAGAACCTTTAATCCAACATCACTTACCTGACGCGTTTCATCAAAGTTTGGAATTACTGCCCAACGAACTATAAGAAGTTTCATTTCACAACAACTGGGCGGCCAATTCTGATGACCAAAACTAGAAATAACACGACCAGGAAAAATAACAAATGGTAGTAATTCAATTGTTTCATTGCATGTGGCAGCGTCTTGTTGAAACCACATGTCGTCCACATCCATGCGTTGCAATTTAGGTGCTAAAAACTGGATTATCATGTCGCGATAGCGAGCACCATTAATAATTTTGATGATTAACAAAGCCATCAAGATTAAAATGGCATCTCGTCGGAAATCAAACGAAGGGTTACTCTTGCCAATCGATGTTTCTTTGGGCTAAGAAGGCAATTGAGTAGTGAAGCCCTCTCCCGATCGACTAAGGAGACTCTATATAAAACCCTTATCATCCCAGTCCTGCTATATAAAGCTTAAGCACTTAATATTTCGTTCGCTTTCGAATTTGCAGAGCCAGACTCATGCTTTCGAATAATCTCTCAAGGACCTCTCTTTATTTTTCAAAGCTCATTGTGATCTCTGGCCACAGAGGTGAGGTAAGATTTGATTTAATTCTGGATTGCAAACTATTCACAATTGTAGTAAATCAATCGTTTGTATGAAAGAAATGAAATGAATGAAATTTCTTGACATAATATGCCCAGCGAAAAAAAATAAATCCTGAAATCCAATATGTATATAAATCCTTCGGGGTGAAGCTCGATTCATTGCCATCCTCCAGAGCAGACAGAGAACTCGATATAAATTCGGTCAGGTTTGTAGTTGTAGAAATATCTCTTGCTTATGCGTTTGCGAACCTCCTGCTTTGCATATATTGCGCAACATATGTATGCATTTTCGAATAATTCGGCCCATTTCTTTTAAAATTTAGAGGAACTTGCCGGCAAACTTGTAAATGACCTACAAACACACGTAGCAACATAAAAGCTTCGGGCTGGTAGGAATCGTTGAGGGAATCATCCACGCAAACAAAGAACACATCACAGTGGGTCAATACTGATGTAAGTAAGGCGCTGAAAAACCCTCCTCTGTGGCAACCCATAAACCTTTTACCAGGTAGCCAGCTCTTACAAATAGACAAGACATGTTTTTGATTTGTTGTTGTACGTGCATAATTGTGATATATTTCGTTTTAAATAATTTTCTCTAGAAGTACACAGAATTAAATTAAAAGATTTGTAAAGAGTTCCCCCTCTCGCTGTTCTTGTTCTGTCTTACATGTAAGAATTGTATAAAACACCCAATTATTAGACTCCCTAGAAAGTACCTAACCGTCACGTCAAATGTTTGTGTCTTTTTTTGTGTCCTCTGCCTTTGTGGGTTCTTCACTTTCAGCTGTGTCCACTGGAAAAAAGAGAAAAATACTTAACTTGTATAGCCTTGGAAAAACTAATTAAATAAAACTCACTTTTAATATCCTTATCTTCTTTCACCTCGGAATTCTCCGTTTTCTGCTCTTTCTCTAAACGCGGTCTCTTGCGCTGGCCTTTGTATGAACGTTGGTCACGACGGCCACCTTCGCCCTCATCTTCCGAATCAGAAAACTCATTATCGGGAACAATGCGTTTATCTTTGTCACTTTGTGGCAGTCTTTCGTCTTTATCGACTTTGTCGTCGTCATCGGACTCCTCGTTTATTGCGTCCTCGGGTATCGCTTGGATCTGAACACCAGGCGCATGTGGCAACATCCTTAGGTTCTCAAATAACCTGAAAAGCATTATTTTATTAAATATGCACCTTGCATGGAAACCTACGGGTGAACCCACCTGTTCTTAATCTTCTCCAGATATTCGTTGGTATTCTGATTTGTCATGTTACTGGGGCTGATGTGCAGTTTGAAATCAGGACCAAAATACTCAAAGTAATCGTTGTACGGCAGTTCATTGGCGATATCAACCGCCAGCGCTACGGATGTCTCATACGTCCAACAGCGGGATACATTACGAATTGTGTAACCACCGCCACCGACCATGAGGAACGGCAGGTTGTACTTTTTCACGAATTCCACACACTTGCCGTGACCCCTTACAGTCAGATTAAAACAACCTAGACGGTCGCCGGTTAATGAATCGGCTCCGCATTGGAGAACCACTGCAGCCGGCTGGAAAGTCTCCATTACCTTTGAGATTATTGGCACGAATATTGACTCGTATGCATCGTCGTCCATACCGTCACGCAAAGGGATATTCACCGCATAGTATTTGCCTTTGCCAGCACCGATATCACGCAAGTCTCCTGTTCCGGGGAAGTATTCGCCATATTTGTGGAAACTGACCGTCATCACACGATCTGTAGTATAGAAGGCCTCTTCGACACCGTCGCCATGATGTACATCGATGTCAATATACAGAACACGCTGGTGATACTTAAGAAGCTCTAGGATACCCAACACAATGTCGTTTACGTAACAGAAACCGGAGGCTTCGGATTTTTTTGCATGATGTAATCCACCACCCCAGTTGATGCAAATCTCGGATGCTTGCTTGTTTAATTTAACAGCCGCTGCAACTGAGCCACCCGCTGATAGTTGGCAGAATTCATAAAGACCATCGAATACAGGACAGTCTTCACCGACATTGAACCGTTGCATCTGTTTGTTGTACTCAGTCATGTTGTCTGGACGGATTGACCTAAGAAAACGTACATATTCGTCGGAATGGAATTTCGTCATCTCTTCGGCGGTAGCTTTATGTGGTCTCTGAAAATAGGAATAACTCAAATTAAACCATGTATAGATTAAGGGATGAAAGGCAAGTTCAGATGAAACGGGTTGATTCACACTTGTAGTGGAACGACAACACCGTTCTATGTATGTTCCTCTGAAACGGTGACTTAGGTGCCGTCAATTCTCAACTTAGTCAGAAGTTTTGATATTAATTGCTTGCTCTTATTATTGGCGAATATGCAGCTATGTCGGGTAAGGTTCTTTGATAATTAGAACATGATTTAGGTCTATTTTTGCTCATCCTAGAAACTTTCTCGACATGTTATTATATTTAAAACCAACCAGATTGTTATGTATATGAATTTCAGGTGTTTCAACTCAATTTTACGTATGTCCTTGAACTACCAAGTGTTATCATTTTTTGCACAGCAGACGATTCTTTTTCACTGCTGCAGTAATCATTGTGGAATGCCTCGAGATGCAAGAGAAAGGGTGTTCCTCTCATTACAGACTGACCAAAAGGTCCGCTTCGTCTTTGATGTTTATATTCATTTAGCTAAAAGGAGCACTCCCAAATTGAGAAGCATCACCCTTCGTCTACTCATCGAATCCCTCCGATATCTCCGAGCGATCCGTAAGTGAAACACGATTCCTCAACTGAGTAAAGGGAGATTTTTTTGCATTTGCTGAGACTATATTTTGTTGGTTCGTTTCCCCACTCTTTTTGTTGAAACCGATCATGTGGTTATATTAGACATTTTATGAAAGGAATCCATTGCTCTAAATGCTGTGGAGTGAGAAAATTGTCTTGTTTTTCGTTTGCGCATATTTAATTCAAGTAAATGAACTTGAAAAACGAAGTTATTGAAGAAGAATACTTATTTTGACAGATACATTTCTCCTTTGCAGAGAATGCTGTTCTACTTAATAGAAAAATCTCTGCTGAGGCAGCGGAGGAAAACCTCTGAGGGATTCGTAAGTGGAACTCGACTAATGAATAATTAATTTGCTTTTTATTTTAAGTCTGACTGCCGAACTGTAAAAAGTCGTATTAAAATTAACAAGCAGTGCACAGAGTGCACCGCGCACGCACCATTTATGTATAAGGAAGGATATATATGTACACAACTGAGGTATAATGGCGAATCAATGACTTCTAAGCACACCCAATCCCAAGGGGGGGGGGGGGGGGGGGGGGGGGGGAATTGACATCTTGTCGGAAATTAAAGGAAGGATCACTCTTGCCAATCGCTCTTTCTTTAGGCTAAGAAGACAATAGAGTAGTTAAACCCTTTCCCGATCGACTAAGGAGACTCTATATAAAACCCTTATCGTCCCAGTCTTGCTATATGGAGCTGAAGCATGAACTTTTGCGAAAGCGGATAGAGATGTCTTTGGTCGCTTCGAGAAAGCACCTCATATCATACGCTACAAGTACAAGGCGACGCACTATTATGTTACATATTTAATATTATGAGCAAACAGACGTTTTAGGTTGAAGAACTCACCTACCTCGACGTTAACTAAACTCCACATCAAGCTGAGACACGTCGAGTGTATAAAGACAACGATTTTTTCCCTCCCGTTAAGATCTACAAACATTTAAGACCAATGCGCATCGGTATCTCCTCTTTCAGCCTCCCTAAATTTCCCTATGGTCCGCGCTGTGCAAGACATTTTAAGGGTATTCATAACTCTACAAAAAAACAGCACACCAGCTAAGGCTATCGGATAACAGGCGGATAGTGCAGAAACTCGGTTTAAAAAGTATTAAGTAAAGACACATATCAATACAATAACTACAATAACAAATCTGCCTTTACCACGCGATCCACTTTAGTAAAGCTACAGCATAGTTATTTCCCGAAATCGTTTGGCAATGTTCCTGAAAAAAAACCTAAAACACCATAAAAGTTAACCAAGATGGAGAACATGCCTTTTACCACCTTGTTGACTATTCTTAATGTTGCCTAAAATATTTACACACAATGCGCTTCTAAAGGATATACAAATATAACATTTAAAAATCGTGCATTTCTTACATAAATTTCCATTTTCCTGTAGAGACCATAGTTCAGTAGGAGATTATGTGTCATACGTATACGGTGTGGTTTCATCGGATGTCCCTGTCCATAATAATAGTTACCAATGTCACCTTAAAACACAAAAAAGAAAATAAATTGGTCCGTTGAGTACAATTTTCTTCTTTTCAAATTTTAAGTCGACTGTCTTTACACGATTGTACACAACCGCCATATAAACTGACGACCGTAGAAAACGCGCGCACGAATATCTACGTCACCTCAAGCGGAACACATAAACTACCGTAGACAAAGTGTATCGTGCACAGACAGTCGAAATAAAATTCTCAAATCGAAATAAATTAATTTTGTTACACGGCCCACGCTTATCCAAGCACTTATTTATCATCAAAATTAGAAAACAATGAGATAAAGTTATGAAATTTCAGTTGGTGTGAACCAAAAAATACGCAATAAATTAATAACAATTTATAAAATGGCAAAACTTACTATCGTAGTAGTAGCAAACCCTCTTTTTGCTGTGCGCTTGCATTTTGCTTTTTCTCAGTCACTTTTTCACCAAGTTATAGCCAAATTCAAACTACTTATAAATATTATTTGTACTATATAGCCGTTTCTTTGCGCAAATATAAACTATTTTGATTGTGTATTTTAAATAAATAAAAAATACGACAATAACCAAACAAGCGCGTCCACCTCAGGTGGGCGAAAATAAAATAGGAAAAATGGCAGATTAGCAATGACAGTGGGGAATTAAAGCATTCAGACGAAGATGGTTGTAGTTCGTCAGCTAATTGGTTGGTGTATTAGATGCATGGTGAATTGTGTGTCGGCTATGCAGGTTATATTTAAATTATTTTGTATTGTTCGGATATAATTTGGAATTAAATCAATTTTCGCAACTAATGAAAACACGACTATATTCGTAACGTTTGGCATTCCATGTCAGCTCTAGAACGTCCTTGTACGCATTCAGGCGTTCGATGTTACATTTTCCTGTAGCACTACGAAAGAAAAAATGAGAACTATCAAATTAAAAAATTTAAAAAGATCCGTTAGTCCAAAGTCAATGTGTGGATTGTGACTATGCACTTGAACAAAAAAGTGTTCGCTCGTATATTTCAACACACATATTTATAAGCATACTAGCTGACCCGCCCGGCTTCGCCCGTATCTTAAAACTATAGTGTAACTTAGGCCGTGTGCCAATTGCGTTAAAATATTATCCTCTGGCTAATTTTTGACGTTTCTACCAGAGGTGGATAAAATATTATCTTTTTGCTGTGTCGATTGGTTTAAATGGGATTTTTCGGTACAATTTTTCATTAATTTCCCACTAGAATTTAAAATGTTCCCTTTCATTTTATTCACATAACATTTTACTATAACTAAAACTACCAAACTGTTTTCCCAGTTTTAAATAAAAAAATAACAAAAAAAAAACATAACTTATAATAATTTTCCGTGTTAATGCTTTTATTTGTAATTTATATGTTATTTGTGTACATAATTGAACAACAAAGTTCGTCATTTGTTAATGGAAAATACAAAGATAAAAATTTCATCAATCAACATTATTCAAACTATCAATTTTATTTGTTTTTACACGATATTGCTCATATGAATTACTTTTTTTTATAAAAGAAATATGTTGAACTGGTTTTTACATAATTTTCACAATGGGTAGTTTTCATATCGTATGTGAACACTAGTATACTACATTTGTCCACCGACAATCGACGGAAAACCGAAACAAACACAAAGCTCTCGTCGTCTCTTTCATTCCTTCATGGGTATATACAAATGTCAAACATTAGCCACAGGATCATTTTTTATGCAGCTCCAGAGCCGGCTAATTTCTTGAAGTCTATATTCACCTCACTACCGTCAAAAATTAGCCAGAAGATAATATTTTAACGCAATTGACACACAGCCTTACAATACAAACATTATTATTTTGTTCGAAGAATCAAAGACAGTGCGAACGCACCCGAAGGTCTGCAGTCTATCAATATATATATATACAATCCACAAGTGTTGATTCTAAGTATTTGTAGTTTGAATAAATGACATTTTGCAAGAAAGTGGCATTTGTTAGAGTGTTTTTATTTTTGCATTAATTAAAATAATATTGCGAATAAATTGTTTTAAGAATCGGCCTATAATAGGCACAGGATGTTAATGAACTGGAATACGAAGTTTTACTTCATTGTGTCCATTAGTTTTTGTGTTTGTCTAACCGTAAGTTTGACAGGTAAGAGCGTCACACTGAGATTTATAGGTATATTAAAAAGATATTTTGATTTAAAAGAAAACGTAAGAACAAATGATTTTCTGTTGATTGTTTTTATTTTGCATTTATTAAAATGAATTTTGGGGTGAGTTTTCTCACGAATGATTTTTTACATGAAAACATTGACTCAAATATATTTTGATGCGAAAATCGGGCTGTATGTTAATTTGTTTAATTTATGTAAATAGATTAAGAGCTCCTTTTCAGTTTGATTTTTTGTTTTAATAAAATCTGTGAATATTGTTGTAGCAAAAAAAAACCATACTCAGCCTATAAATCGAGTAAATTTGGCACTACCAATCCTAACCACAACCATCTTCACTGCCATTATTATCTGTCTTTCTCGGCTAATCTCTGCTCACTAACAAAGTTTATTGCCTTCTCTCATGGAAATACACCCTATGCTTATGAGTGAGACAACACTAAATACAAAAAAAAAACGCTGTATACAAAGCTAGAGGTAGAAACAGAAACAGAACATGCTATTGAAGCAAAGAGCGAAAAACCGTCTGCCGTTTTCGCTGCCTTCGGACAAAAAACCAAAACACAAAATGGCCGAGGATTTATCGGTGCAGTTGTTCGCTTATTTTGACGTTTAGGGTCAGACTCTCTCTGTGCTCTTGTTGGGTGCTGTTGTTCGTTAACTGTGTGTGCTGTGCAGCTCCTCCTAAAATTGTGTGGTGTTAGGCAAGAAAAAAAGCCAAAAAGAAATTCCGTGTAAAAATTTACACAAATCTTAAGTAAAATTCTGAAATTCATGTGAAAAAGTGCAAATTATTTTTGAAAATAAGTAAAACACGCGAAGTGGTGAAGTGTTGCGACAATTTCCACACAATCAATTGGAAAAATTGTGTACAAGAAAAGTGTTAACGGTGCTGCTTTTACCATTCGGCTATTTTGTTAAGGTTTTCCAATCACGTCCGCCGCCGTCGCCCGTTTACCGTATATACTCGTCGTCGGTTCGGTCGGTGTTTGTTCCATCTTCCATCACCTCGTCGTTGTTCTCGCCCGTTGTGGGGGGATATCTTTGCGGTGGGCCCGTGCCCCGTTTTAGTTTTTCCTTTTTTTTATGATTTTTCTTATTTACGTGAAGTGCTGTGCTGGTGTTTTATTTACTACAGAAATTAAATTAATTTCCCTTTTGGATTAAGTGAATTAATTGGGATCATAGAATCAGAAGAAATCGGAAGGATTTTTTTTATATCGAAGCTAGCAACAAAAACAACAACACGGAGACCAGAAAAGGATACAATTGCCAACAAGCAGCAAAAACCCCAAATAGGTATGTGGTGGATATGTTTTTCCTAGATACGTATTTTTAATGTGTAATAGTATTGGTGAGGATCGCCGCCTCCTTTCCGACAACAGGAAGTACACAAAATGTTCCTCCCTTCCCGCCGACCGTCATCTATTTTGGATTTTGGAATAGTCGGAGCATCCCTTTGTCGCTGTCTCCCCTTTTTCCTTCTGATGTTTTCATGTTCCTCAGTTATTTCTCTTTTTTATTCTTCATAGCATTGCCAGTAATAAGAAAACTTCTGGGTTCCAGAATTCTTAAATATGAAAAAGGATTAAGCATTATAGACTAATGCGGTTTTGCTGGAAAACAATGTCATGCTCATGTAGGTATGCTCGTAAAACATTGTTTAACAAAAAACCTCGGCAGTACGATAAGTTTGGCGCAAGGATTTGACAATGCCATTTCACCGAAGTCTACAAGGTGAAATAAGCACAAAATATAAAGTAAAAACAAATTGATTAATGCAATAATGCAAAATAAAGCAAAGACATTTATAAACTTAGTTTTTAAGCATCAGACTTTGAAAAAGTAAAACTAAAAAATCGCGCGCTGGGCTAATGTTTTATTCACTCGTAGGCACCTAACAGTAACAAAATCAATTTATTAACACTGGGAATGGGAATGCTTGTCTGGCAGCACCCGGTTTCTAATTCCCGTTTTTATTTTATTTTTCCTCTTTCCTTTTTGTATTGTATCCTGTCTGCAATGACAGTTGTTGTTATGGCGGTGGTAGGTAGGTAAAACATACAGGCGAAGCGCTCATGGTACCAGCACAATGTTCTTTGACATTTTTATAGGCAAAGTAAAGATATGACGGCAAACAGTGCCAGCCATGTCGTCGATGCATAATAAAAGATAAAAAGAAAAGAAGCCCGACGTCATTTTAAAAACGACTCTTTATTTCCCGAAAACAGCGAAATGTTTAGTTCGTTTTCAGCTGCTTCTGTCTCTAAATCCAATTGGGATCTTGTCTATGGTTATGTACAATACTTCCTGAGTCGTTTAGTTATTTGTTTTCAACACTGCGCCATGTAAGACATTCATAGCAACACCAAGTATCTTCGATTAACGCACCGAACCACAATATTGTACTTGTACGCTGCAACTATGCAGAACAAAAACTTCAAATACACTCGAACACATGTGTACATTGTTCTATTTTGGAAGTTCATTTTGTTTATCAGGCGCTCGTTTAGGGTCTGGTGACCTTTTTCTCTGTTTTTGTCTTGCTTCTGGTTTTATTGTTTCTATATTTTTTTTAGTTTATACTTCCCCCCGGCTCTAAATTTCCTAGTGATAATGCCAGCCAGGGTTTACACTCGAAGTAATCTAAATGACTTGGAGCAGCTATCAAAAACACTTTTCTAAATTATGTACGAGTTCATGTGCATGCATTTACGTGGATACGTGCACACATTGTGATCGTTAATTATGATTTATGGGCGTCGTTTTCTTATAAAAGCGACACTCAACGAAACAAGAAAGAAAAATGTTGATGTTAAGTTGTAAATGCATTCCCGGTGGTACTCTAATTTGTGATTAATAAAGCACATCACTGTGATCTCACATCGCTGATAAGAAATTTACAATCAGAGCTGTAATGCACATAACTTCAAAATGATTATCGATTATCATTGTCCATGGCAGAATGGGCACGGATATGGATTGAAATGTGGAAGAAATGTTATCGGCAAAGAGCTGTGAAATTGGTTTTCAAATTGGTTACAGTGTGGGTGGTGGGGGGTTAGGATCTGGTATTTGGAGCAATACGATTAGATTAGCTTCTAGTGGAAATGCAGTGAGGGTGTGAAAATGATTGTATTGCTTGAAACTGCATTTCCCTGCAGTTCGACTAAAGGAAAGCATTCATGAGAGTGGTGTGCTTATGAATAAATTGATGAAATGAAAAGATGATATGTGGATCAGGGATCATCAAAGATTGTTATTTACATATTTAATCTTTGAATGACACTAATGTAAATGATTACACAAACAAGTCCCTGCTGATGATTTTAACTGAGCTTAAGTGTTTTTAGAGGAGGCTTTAACAAATCATTGTTGCGGCGATTGGTTCCTTTTGAATTGATGATTCATTAAAAGCTTTTCGAATCTTTTTAGAAAATAGGTTTTCATTTAAAATTTATTTTTCCATTTTTTCATATGAGTCATGTTAAAGAAAAAAATTCGGTTCATCATTATTTTTCTTCGTGGCATTCCATGTTTTAAGTTTTTTTTTATCGTATTCATCTTTGGAGAGTTCTTTTACATCTTACATATTGAGGTTTTCAATGAAAAACAAAAACTAAAAAGGTTACCGGCTTAGAAAGAATTTAGATGTGAAAATGTATGTACCTCTGTTAAATCATCAAAAATGCATGGTGGAACGGTAAAAAAAAAACTGAAAAAAAAAGAGATGAGAACGTAGGTATGTAAATAATTCTGGGCTGCAATTTTAAGGTCTTCAGTAATTTGTTGTTGCATTTAGTTTTACCTATCCAACGACACCCCACTCGATGGGTTAGGTGTAAATATTTTTGTTTTTGTTTCACTGTACGGGATGCAAAATAATAATATTTTCGTACATCTGTCAAATTCGTTTTGCTTTTGCACATGCTGCACCAACTTGTTCCTGGATTTGCGTGAATTGTTGACTTTTCATCCCAATAATTTCCTAATGAAACCTCACTTTACTCAAATATGTAGCAATTGCTAAAATTTTAAGATTCGTACTTGAGCATTTGCTTTGTTCGAAAATGGCGTTTGCTCAGATTCGTATATGAATAAAAGGCATAAATCTATGCATTTGCTGGGAGAATTCCAAGTCTGTATTTTGGAACCATAGATCGACTGATTTGCCGTACTATTTTGTTAAAAAATAAAAAATAAATAAAAGGCAGTAGAATGGCTATGATGCTGAAGAAATAGAATACGTTAAAAACGTTAAAATTAAGCTGTCAATACAACACACCTAATTGATGAAATACTATTAAATACATACATATACATACATACTCATTTTTAAAATGAATTCAATTAAAATGTTTCTAAACTAAATGTTTTGTTGATTTGATTCAAGTTATTTCTGTAGGAAACATTTTTTTGTGTCTCCTGAATATGTCTGTTTAGTAACTTTTTGGGTCAAATGGCCAATGCTGTCAAATAATAAACAACTAGTGTACTGGTGCGAGGAATCTCGCATGTTGAAACCCTATACCCGTAAGTATAGGTAATAATTAGTGTTGCAACGAATGGTATATTCGGCCATGAATGTGGCCGGATAGCCGAATATTCGGCCAAACTATTCGGCCACATTAAAAATCCCTAAAAAAGTACGAACATACAGTTCTGTGTAAAAAATTAAGACTAGTAGGATATTGACTTCAATTTTAACATATTTTTAATTCTTTTTCAAACTAAAAAAAGTAACTAGATTGTAGGCTTATATTCGGCTGCATTATTTTGAAGACTGTTTTCAACATAAGTACAAAACGTTCATCAGAAAAAAAAAATAGAACAAAAGTGAACAAAAATCCTACTGGTCTTAATTTTTTACACAGGACTGTAGTATGGGTGAATAAAGAATATGGTTTGAATAAGCGGCGCAGACGATAAAATCATTCAACTCAAACTTCATTATTTTCGGGACCTAACACGATTCTTATCGCTCCATTTGGTTCGCGTTCGAAAAATTCATTTTCACTAGAACATCATACAGAGTTAACAAGTCCACCACGAACATGAAGAGGAATAGCGGGTCTTCGGGATATGTTTTTTTCCACAAACCATGTTCACTTGAACCGTGTTAGTATGTGAGCGTCTCGCCTCCAAGAGAGAAGAGAAAGAAGAAGAGACAATTGGCGCGCAAACTGTTTTATAACAAAGATCGGTAGTTCCTCGTGCTATTTTCTACTCCTATTTTTAGGTATTCGGCCGAATAGTAACTCAATATTCGGTATTCGGCCGAATAGTGAAAATGGGCCGAATAGGCCGAATACCGAATAGTAACCGAATATTCGTTGCAACACTAGTAATAATGTTTTTTTCGTAATCACTTTACTCCTATGGGGTTTTTCAAAAGTGTTTATATAGATGAACAAAGTTCAGGTGATGAGCTTTCGATTAGTGCATGAATCATTATAATCGGTGCAGGAATAAACTCTCAGGAGGAATCACAAGCTCTTGCGCTAGCGATTTAAATATAATGATTTCTTAAGTGAATTTATTTTTGTAACCAGAAGATTTTGTTATGTTATGTTGGTGGTAAATAAATAAATAAATAGATAAATAAATAAATTTGAAAATTGGGGGAAAATCCTCCCATTGAGTGGAAAATTTGTAAGAAAGTAACCAAACGCGTTGAAACACTTGGGTGAAACCTGTAAATTTGTTTTTGTTATCCATTAACAATGAAGATTATGACATTTCACAAACTGTCAGATGGCTGGTTTGACAGCGTTGGGCCACTTCACACAAAGAAAAATTTGGTGTAAGAATTCGTAAGGCTCTCAGTTGAGGGGAATTTTTTGACACTCAATTGGCTCTCCCTCTTACGAATCTTTTGGGTTACCAAACAGGAATTTGTTTAATACGTACGAATTTGTATGAATTACAAAGTTACCAAACAGACCTAATAATTTTCAAAATTTGCTCAAGTAAACTTAAGTTGTATTCATAAAAATTTAGAGCAAATGCTAAATGCCTTAACTTTGCTCAGACATTTTACTTGGAAGTAATTGCTTGTTTTTATTAGTACGATCCAATTGTCAAATGTGATGATTGCATTCAAAAAAAAATCTCTTTGCCATTTTAATATTCTATTAATTTACTCCCATCTTCGTTTTTATAGTGAACTTCAAACGGTAAAAGGTTATTGACGTGAAATGTTCAAATCACAAAAATGGTACTACATCTGTGGTCACAAGGAAAAACCGCTTAAGTCTGTTTTACTCATTTTTCATCGTACTACATCTGTGGCCACAAGGAAAAACCGCTTAAGTCTGTTTTACTCATTTTTCAGGAGAACAGTTTAAAGTTTTTGACAAACGCGTGAAATTACAAATGACTCTATTGGGCGATTGGAAACTCTGATCGCGTTAAAACAATAAGTAAAATAAAGATGATTTTACTCTTTCTTAGTTGAAAATTATTTTTTTTGAAAAAAAAAATAACGATTTTAATGACAAAACTAATACTTTAGTCGTTAGGGCTTTTAGGTTTTTCACCATACAAAATTCTATCTGGAGTTTAGTTGTTTTTCCATTTTAATGAATCAGAATTTAATTTTGGAATAAGCAGTAAACTGCAGATAGGAAAGTCTTTTTACTTATTCTTCCTTTAAAAAAATGAACAAAACAAAAAATATTAACACGGAAAAACAGCTAAACTCAAGTTTAGCTATTGTTCCTCGACAAAAAAAAAAAGTAATAATTGTGTAAATTGAATGTGGAAAAACAACTAGTCAATTTAAGTCTTTATTTGCTGTTGTAAATCTTAAAAAAAATTATCTTAAGTCAACGTAAGATAGTAAATTTGGTTTTTTTTTGTGTGGTTCTTTTTCCTTAATCGCAACTAAAAAAAGTGACTTAAGCTGTTATGTTTTTTTTGAAATTGTGGCCACATTTTTAAATGTAAAAAAATGAAAAAAATTAACAAAATAGATTTTGGCATCAAAATCTCAATTTCGCCTAAAGTCGACTTTAGCGGTTATGGCTTCTGGCCAAAGACATATTTTGCTAATCTACTACCGGCGATACGTCATGTGTTATTCTCTAAATTTGTTGCATACATTTTGCTGTATCCTATACATATTACGTACACCGACATCTGTTTCAGACTAAACTTTTTTGAAGCTAAGCATTTCTTCAGGCTTCACAATTACATATAACATTTGTTTAAGCTAATTTTATACTTCGACTTGCACAAAAGTGCAGCCGAAACTCTGTGCAATTGTGTACTGTACTTAATCCTGATCATGTACTATCTGATTCTGCTGGCGCTTGGTATTTTTATACTAGTCAGAATACAAAACAAGTAATTATTTAATTTCAAGTTACTAGCTCCCTACGAATCTCAAAAAAAAACAAGAAATATAAAAATTCCAAAACAAATTTAAGGACTAATCTACAAATATGTACGTTTACGTTTTGTATGTACGTTTTGTCAGCTGAGTTTGTTACAGGAGTGGGTTCCATTGAACGGAATGTCAAAATGTTGAAAAAATGAAAGAATGTGCCCGCAAGAAGGGATGATTTCTGATAAGTGGGAAGGAGAAGGGTAAATTGCACCGAAAATCCACTTTCAAAAATGATTCTCATGTTTCGTATCCAAGCCATTTTATTTTTGACAGAACTTTTCCCGATTTCTGCTCTAGAATATAGTGTTTGCGTCCTGGGTAAGGATTTCATATAAATTGAACAAAAAGCGCAATTAAATCAACGCCCGTGCAAGGAGATGCTCTCCGTTTGCACAAAAACTAAAAATATATCACTTCTACACAACTTGACAAAGTGCGGTGAGTTTATGGCATAGAAACTAACTGTTCCAACATGTGTTTCAGAATAAAAAATCCAATTGTTTTCCATTGTTTTTTTAGTTTTACCCATAATTTACGTACAATGCGTAAAGTAGGGCATCTACGGTCAGGCAGACCGTCGAACAGATCATCCTACAATGCCATCCATTGTCAGATTTATGTGACAGACGTCAATGTTCGACAGATTTGTTGGACTCTGTATGGGGGCTATAATAGCAATTTAATATAATGTATGTACATAGATGGCAGCGTCCATTTCCTATATTTAGACAGTCGAGTGCTGTCAACTTGCTTGACTTTTGACATTTCTATTCAATGGGAACTTACGAAACAGAATTTAACATCAGATTTAATCTAGTGGCGAAGGTTGACAGTGTTTACCACTGCTAGCCAACTTCGTTTTAATCATTCTCGCAGCTATCAAACCGGAAAAAAAGAAATCAGCAGTGTTTCCTGTAAGAACTTGGCACAGTTGTGTGTTTGCAAACAAAAAACACACTGGCAATACCAGTCTATTTCCATCCAACTACAAGTAACAGACGAATACAAAAGCAAAGTGCAAGAAGTTCATATAGTGAGATATGTAAATAATTCATGTCGTATATGTCATAATTAGTTATGCGTGAGTCAATGTCATGCATAAATTATGCTTCGAAAACACAAGTAATTCCTCTAATTTGTGGGCTTTCGAATTTTCAAGTAACATGATTTACCGGCTCCACCACAAAACTCCAGTTATTACACATCCCTTGTGCACGAAGAAGCCGGCAAACCGTGCGCTTTCTTCAACCCTTAACTTCGAGCTTGAAACCCTTTTTAATAATGTAGTTGAAACTGCATATCACACTATACGAAATGAGTACATATACTGTAGTCTTGCCACATGCATGCACAGGGGTTTTCAACACTTCCCTTTGTTGTGTTCATAGTAGTGGCAGCGAGACGGAAGGAAATAAACAAAAGTTCATCCCCTTCGGAGTAAAGTCGAGTATTGTTTGGGGTTGGTTTTATTTTAGGGCTCTTTTGGTTTCCTCCGTTTCGTGTTTTTTGTTTAGCCCACATTGAATTCAATTGTGTATCGAAAGGATTGAGGCATTTAGTACTCCACCACCACCACCGCCTCTGCATCCTTTTTTAATTGATGATGGCGGTTGTACACATGGCAAAGTTGCGGAAAAGTTCAGATTTTAAATTGCAACAACAATAAATATCCGTTTCTATGTCGCCGACATCGCCCACTTTATGATGGGGGCAGTGCTCTTGGTTCGGGTTCCATGTCTATGGACGTCCACGTCCCACACATTGCAATGAACCCGTCGGAGAAGTGTGTCGTTGTGTTGGTTGCTGGTTTTATGTTGCTGCTGCACGATGATGAATGGGAATGTGGACCGAACTATGGTATCTACCTTGGTACACGGGGGACTGATTTATCGAATTTGGATTTTACTTTGTATGAGTCGCTTTGGGGCCGGTCTGATGTGCATAAATCAAAGATACCCAATTCGAGAAAATTTAAAAAAATACCTTTACTCCGATGGACAGGTTGATGATCACGGGGGTAGGAGGGTAAGGTAGGTAATTTTGTGCGGCAATTAAAGAAACATCAGAAAATTGTTAAAAAATTGCATTTTTTTTTTTGCAAAACAAAAAATCTAATTAACTAATTGATTTTTGGCACACATTTCGCCAATGGGGAAGGGAAGTGGAAGGAAGTCAGATTGCTAGCGGGCACGTGTAAACTATTCCATCATCATCATCATTAGTGGTGGGAAAAAGAAGAAATGTTGAAGACTTGATGGGCTATGATGGTGATAGTGATTCAATTAATCGATGATGTTTGTTAGATAAAAGTGTGTCCACGTGTCGGTAGATTGAGTGACAGTTTGTTCAGCATATCAACTGCAGAATGTCAGAAGAAATGTTTCACTAATAAAAGTAATCTTTGGTTTCAAGTCTTCATAATTTACGATATTAGCTGTATCTTTCGATTCTGATACTGTCCAAGCATAGGAATTACAGCAGCTTTGGTATTAGTCTTCGTTGTATGCTTCCGGTCATTTTTTGTAGCTTGAAATGTTATTTTTAGATTTTTATGAAATTTATGAGTGCCATCCTCTGATGTCTATGTTCATACTCTACGTATTTCAAACAAGTTTACTTTTCCTTGAGTCGATTGAATTCCTAGAAGCTACGTGCTGGAAAAGGTTTGGATGGAACCATAAATTTTTTTATTTTCTGCAAATTATATTTTTGAGCGGTTTTGTCCCAAAGCATCGCTTACCGAAACTAACTCCAATCCTTTTGGCGGCTTAATCTTTCCTACCTACCTAATGAATTTTTTTTGCAAACTTACTTAACCCTTGGGAAAAGTATAAACTCACAAATAACAATTGATCTATGAGAAGATGTTGGGTCTTATTTATTTCTTACAATTGTTCAAAATATTTGTCTTCGACTGGGAATAAGATGGGTTAAAGTGCTTTCCAGTTATCCTTCGGTCAAAACATTATTTGCCGTAGTTGTTTCCGATTTTGAATTTCTGGCTTTTTTGAAATGAATTACCGCAGGTGTGCCACAGGTTCTCGATGGGGTTTGTGAATATATATACATGCACTTAAGGCTGATCAGCCTACACATTTGAATTCATGGTTGTCTTGTTAAAAGAAAAAGTTTTTGTCTGGCTTTTAAAGCAATAAAATGATCCTCCAACACTTTCTGGTACTTGTTGACGTTTGTTCTCTGAGAAATTAAGACTTAAATTGATCCTATGTGCCACTAGGGTCCTATGTGTGACATGGCTTTCCTTTCCTTCATTAAATCATAATAAATGTGCTTATGGTTAGATCTATACTATTCCATAGTACTGTAGTTGTTGCAGAGATGCCTGAAAAGGACATTTTCTCGGATAAATTCAACATATTGAAATCCTATTGCCTCCGAATTTCGCCAGCGTCTTCCAGGTGGAGCTACCAGCGATTCTCGCGGCTTATCACAACTTAATAAACGACCCAACACCCCAACACAGCATCGCTTTTATTACAGATAGCCAAGCCGCAATTAAAGCCACGAATTCAGCTTTCACCTTGTCAAAATTAGTTGTTCAATGCAAAGAAAGACTCAATCAGACTCAATGTAATCAGGCTAGAAAAACTCTTCCATGGGTTCCAGGTCATAGTACCATAGAGGGAAACGAGAGAGCCGACGAACTAACCAGCCGAGGGTCAGCCATTAACAACTCACTAGCGGAAAACATTCATATTCCTATAGGTCCGTTTAAGGGCAATATACTCTCACACTTCTTAACACGAGCCAGTATCATAAACTGTGTCATACCCAGAATGATACATATGGCCAATTTTCAATAAGACAAAAACAAAGGAGCTGCTACAAAGAACTCGCGCAGACATCGCAAGAGTAGTGGCAGTACAGGACACTGGTCAATATAGGGTAACATGCAGCCAAACTAGCGATCTCTTACAGCAATTTCTGCTGAAGTTGCAATGACGAAAATTAAAAAGAGTCGCTTATTCTTTTGCTGTGCAAATGTCCGGTTCTACTTAGAGCCAGGCAACACATTCTGGGCAAACATTTCTTCGATTACCTTAAAGAGATATCTGAGAAAAGGATAGTTGAACTGATCGTCCTCCCAAACTCCACGGGGTGGACAGGACATAAATACATATGTATATCTGAAAATAATACGAAATAAACGGGTTACCTGAGGTTGTGGTATTAAAACCGCACCCCTTTGTTCTTTCTTTCACCTGAAACCACCACTCGGGAGCACTTAGTTTTCTTTCCTTTTTCCCGTCTAACTTTAATGACAGCAGTAGCAAAAGATTAAGGGTCACTCAATCCGAAATGGTCTTTTCTGTTTTTTTTTTTTTTTTTTTAAATGAAGTCGGCTTGATGTGAAACAGGATGTCATTGTCACATCTAAGCTGCTTAAAAAATTCGTAAAGTTTTACGAGTCCTAAGATTCGCCTTAAGGTTAGGTACAAACAACATGCTTTCTACTCAAGTAAAATGTGTTTTTTCATTTAAATCTTATTTTTTCAATATTCGCATCGGATCAGAAGTGAGTTCTATAACTCAGTTGAATGATTATCAATATTCAATATTTAGATGCGTGACTTGAAGTGATTACATCCAAAGATACTATAAAGGCTACCAGTGTAAAAATGAATAAAACTGATGAGAACAACCTATTTTATTCAGATTTGTAGAAACTAATTGCCTCTGAAACATTCTCATAATTATTTCTTATTTTTTTTACTAATGGAATGAATACATTTTAATTGTCAGCCCCAGTTGTAATGCTTTACCTTTATCTGTTACATAACAATAGTTTGACTAATTTAGTATTTATTCGATCTCTTCCGTGTGGAAAAGTTGCTCGAGTGGAACAATTCGCATAAGTACAGGGTCTGTTTTGAATTAAAAAAAAGTGTGAACAATCGAATCTAAACTGACTGATTCAACGTAGTTATTCAAATGGTCGCATCGACTTCATAAAATAACGCTGTACTGTCTTTTATGCGGAACGTAACCCCATCCTTACGTCTAGGCCCAGTTTTTCCACATCAGGCCAAAAATCTAATGTTTACGGTTGATCCTGGCTGATGGACAAACTCGGTTCTAAACGATCGAAACTAACGGAACTGTCGAATTGAATCCGCGAAATTTGCAGAAATTTTTGAGTAATTGTTGTTGTTTAAGTAAATAAATATGAAGGCGCATTTTATTTAAGCTTGACAGCTGTCAAAAACTTGCATCACTTCATGGAAACACCTGCAGTTTTGCACATTCAATTCATTGAATTTCAATTGTATTTAGAAATCTATTTTTGTGGCCCGTTATCCACGACATCTGTTGTCCGTCATTTGTTATTCGAAGTTAAGCGGCCTTTTGGGCTACCCTGTTATATTTGTCAACGGCTTAAATCATCCCTATGTATGACACATCCCTGTTTCTCTTCATAAAGGGTGATTTTTTAAGAGGTTGAGAACTTTTTTTTAAAAAAAAACACAAAAAATTCGAAAAAATGAATGAAATATTTATTTGAATCGATAGTTTGAACCTTGCAATTTAATGTTTAAAGATAATTTCATGCAAATGTTGACCGCGGCTGCGTCTCAGGTAGCCCATCCGCTGAGTCCAATTTTGGCATACTCTTTCACACATATCGGCCGGTATCTCACGAATGAATGCATGGATGTTGGCTTCCAGTGCGTCAATCGAAGCGGGCTTGTCCCTATAGACATTAGCCTTGACATACCCCCACAAAAAATAATCTAATGGTGTCAAATCGCACGATCTAGGCGGCCAATTGACCGGCCCGAAACGTGAAATTAACTGTTCACCAAACTCGCCTCGCAATTGCGCCATTGTTTCGCGTGCTGTGTGGCATGTGGCACCGTCTTGTTGAAACCACATATCATGCAAGTCAAGAACTTCCATTTCGGGCAAAAAAAAAGTGCTGTAACAAAGGCCTAACTGCTGGGAACGGCGCCGAATCGACATTTCGCGGTCTTCTGTCACACTAGCTGATACGGCCGCAATATTTTCTTCACTACGCACAGTACGTAAACGTGTTGGTGGTTTAATGTCCAACAAAGTAAATTTGGTGCGAAATTTGGTCACAATCTTCCGAATAGACTGCTCAGAAGGTCGAGAATGCCGATCATAAAATGGAATCAGCGCGCGATGAACATTTCGAACCGAGCACGAATTTTGATAGTAAAATTCAATAATTTGCAAGCGTTGTTCATTTGTAAGACGATCCATGGTTAAATTGCAAACCAAACTGAAGCTGTTTGACAGTGACACAAGGTACTAAACACACGTCAGCTGTCAAAACCAGTGTTGCCAAAACCAAACCAGCTAAAAAATCACCCTTTATTATCATATCTTTCCTCCCTTCTTTTCGTTTTAATGTAATATGGCTCGCTAGTCCCTTTTCCAACGAGAGTGACTTTCTGTAAAAAGGGAGAGGAGTCGTGTTTAGAACTTAGATGTGAGCGGACTTAGTAAAGAGATATTAGGGGTATTCACGCTTCGGTGTATTTGGTCTTGTAAAAGTGTAATATTTTCTCACAATTCAACAACAAAATACACTAGCTGTCATTTTTTTTACACTTTTACACTTTTGCAATACTCCAGCCCTATTGTAACCTAGAGTGTAAAAGTGTAAATTTTAAGTATACATTTCTGACAGCTTTTCAAATGTATTTTATTCTCGTAAAATTAAACTCCTTTAAATAAAAAAATAGTGTGTGATAAAAAAACTTTTGGAAAAGGGATTCGGTGTCGAATTGCAAGAAAAAAAACTAAATTTCGAAGAAGAAAAAATGGAGAAGGAATTTGAATTTGAATTTGATAAAAAATCTAAATTTGAAGAAGAAAGAAGAACAGAAAAAACAAGAATTTGAATATCAGTTGATGGAAAAATGAAATATGATGAAAATTTAACATAAAAATAAATTAAAGGATTCATTTGGAATACAAATAAATGTTTTTGATTTTGCTTTCATCGTTGGTTTTGGCATTGTGCATTAAAATATCTTCCCAAATTCTTATATTGTAAACATAAATCACCTAATTTTGACAGAAGCTTCAGGGTTGCTACAAATTCGAAAAACTGCGTTCACTCTTTGGTGTAAAAAAATACATTTTTACACTTTTACAAGACTACATACAGAAAATGTGAATATCCCTATTATTAAAGCTAGCGTGTTGATTGTTATTGTTTAAATTGTTGAGAGCTGCTGGGTGCGAATTCAGTTTAATTTTAGCTCGCCTGAAATATTGGACAAAATAGGTTAGGTCAGGTTAGGTGGTTATCCACCGCATTCGTTACTCTTGATACCATTTCAAGAATTGGATAACTGTCCATATTTTATTGATATCCGTTGAGACAATATCTTGTAGGTTTATAAAGAAATATTCTCCCAGAATCTTTTTTCTTAAAAAGGAGAGCGCTGGGCAGGAGGTGATAGGAAGATTCCTCCTGTCTGTCATCGTCGTACACTTAATTGAAAGGGCTTAATTATTCTTTTGGAAACATTTGCTTAACTCCTCCTTTAATTAAGTAGTACCTATCGCAATCATATTTTAGAAAATATTTCTATCGGCTGTCTCTATGAAATCCTCAAACAAAAAAGTTAGAGTGAACTCTCGGCAACTTGAACAATCCAATAACTTGTACGTCTGTATGTATATGTGGGCACCGTAGCGCAAGTGGTTAGTGCGTCGGACTACTGAGCCAGCGGTCTTGAGTTCGAATCCCGCCGCAAACACCTAAAAGTTTTTCACAGTGCCAACCTCTTTCGAATGTCTGACAAGCATCAAAGAGTATCATTTGTCACGATTGAGCTTCTCAACTCGCCGTTCGGAGTCGGCAAAAAACTGTAGGTCCCTTCCATTCGTGCAAAAATATAACACGCATACACAAATGGTTGCGAGAAGCAGGCCCAGGTTCACCTCGAGCTGTAGCGCCCCCTTATTCTATAACTTGAATGGACAGTTTTTTGACTAAATATCTTGAATTTTTACATTAAATTCTCTCTACATGTTGAGCAATCAAAAAATGAAAACCTCTTTAACTTGAACAAATTTTATGTGACAACCAAAATCGTTTTAAATTTTAATCTTCGCCTTTCACCTATGTTGCTACAAATATTAACGGTTTTCATAAAGGGGAATCCCATAGAACTTATTTTGTATCTGAGTTGAATGTTCTTAATCACTTTCTAAGTGATTTTTACTGTGACACGTTAGTGCGTGTTTGAATCCAAAAATCTCATCTTGTTGATATCGCTATCGTATAAAATACTATTACTAATAAAATAAGGAATCAGTTGAACGGTTCGATAAAACGATAGAATATTCTCGGAACTGACAGTTGTCCAAAGTCTTTGAGAAATTGCTTTACGCAACTTATTGCGCAAGGCCAAATCATTTGAAATTACAATTCTTATTTCAAAGTTGTCTTAAAAACAAATGTGTTCGGCCCTAATTTCGAACGTGTTCAAGTTAACGAGAGTCCACTGTATAGGAAAAGCACCCGTCACATACTTTCATGTGTGTATAGATACTCGTATATGTCGCATTTTAGATTAATTTACAAAGTTTAGTGCTGAAACGTCTAAAAGTTTGGAGTTCATTGTCCGTTCGCTAGAAACTCATTTTATGATGGAAAAAGGGGAAAGAAGAAAAACCGAGAATGTCCTCCTCGTTGTGGCTCATTCATCATTGTCTCTCGCTTCAGCCAGATATACTTTGTTGTTTTCACTTTTAACTATTCAGCTAAAACATTGGCGAGGAGTTAAACGTTATTAAATTTGCGAGTGACATTTGGACTCGTATCTGACAACCACATTGTAGGACTCCAATAACTTTTAATTGCTTAGCTTCTAGCACTTTGGTTTTATCTTATTTTCGTTTCCATTAACCTCCACATATCAAAGCTGCATAAAATTCTGCATCAGATATTACAAATTTCCATAAACATATGAATGTACATACATAACCATACAAAAGGGTAGCTCTTCCATCTCACCTCATATCTGCTGCAGTGACCTTTGTGGTAAGGCAACTCATTGAACCGCCCAAAAGCTGTGGATTAAAGTTTGCAGTACATATATGTATATGTAGGTATAGAGTCTCCATCATAAATATATGTGCATATGTATGTATTTGGCTTTACGTTTGTCCTTGCATCCATTTCTATTGTACGAGTGCTCTTAACCGTACTCACACATGATTTCAATTGGACGGCCGTTGCTCTTACAAAGCCATTAGGGGTGGTGGACAATGAACCCCTTACCAATCTCTGGCTTTCGGTCACTGTCTCTTTCTCATTAAGTGGTGGGGACTATGTATACATACGAGTTCATATATGACGTTGTCATCGGTGAAAAGTTTTATTTGTGCATTCGGTTGGTTATCTACTATTTTCTTGTGGAATTATAAGAGATTCATATACGAATATGTAAAAAGATACATAGATAGATTAGGTAGATGTATTATAAAAACAAGATGGATGTGTGCTTGTGTGAGGTAATCCTTACCACTTTGCCATTCTGCTTTGCTATCGGAAAATCGTTTGGTGATATTTAGACGATGTTTTTTTTTTTGTTACAGTGGTGTGTCAAAGTAGTACAGAGAGCCGCCGATTAGGCGGACAATATTCGGATTTTGTGAAATTCTTGAATGCAATTTATCGGTCTTTTGTTCTGTTATCCGGCACCATAAAAAACGCAACAGCATCTCTCTTCAGTCTCTAGATCGAATACATTAAAAAATCAGCTTGACAGTACTGACGTGTGGTTTGAATTAAATTGGAGAAAAATATTCGTTGTTTAATTTTTTTGTTTCATTTATCTCTTGAACGCACACCTCCACTGGCCGGTTCTGAACTTATCACTGTATCAATAAAGTGAAAACTCTCATTAGCGGAAACCCTGTTTTGTGAACAACTCGCACTAACGGGCACCTTTTTGGGGCCAATTTCTAATTTCCCATACAAAATGCGTTCTCATAAACGGACAGCTCTCATTACCGGACAAAAAACTCCGGTCCCGTGACTGTCCGATTAACCCTTTAATGCATACGAAGCCATATATGGCTTTTCGCAATTATGACTTATTTTCTTTACTATATGGCATTCGAAATAAACAAAACACAAAATAATTACAGTGTACTCTCTCCTTACGGACACCTCTCATAACCGGACACCTCTTATAACCGGACACCTCTTATAACCGGACAGATTTCAAAGAACCGAAATAAATACACGATTTTTCATATAAAAAATTCTCCCATAACCGGACACGGACACCAATTTTCGTAACCGCAATAGAATGTCGCTCTCTCTTAAATGGAGAAAACACATCTATGTATGGCAAACTTTTTACATACTTTATTTTGTATTTGTTTTGTTCTCCTCGTCTTTACACTTTGCAAAGAAACGAAACAAAAATGTAAACTATGGAGTAGGTCTTTGCGTCATTATCACGTTCGCGGACACATGATTTTCGGTGGGGAATGCTAGAATGGCACACGCATATCTCCTGCATTTTGAGAGATATTTTATATTATTTTGTGCGAATTTTGTATAAAGATGAAAATGATTCCGCTGGCTACAGTGAAGTGAAAATTTGTCTCTGGTAGGACAAATAAAGCCGGAATATGGAAGTTTGATATATTTCTCGTCAAGGTTCCCGTCTTATCCTTACATATCTAAAACTGTCATGACCCGCTTATTGCCTCAACTATTGAAGGCATATGCTGTCTTGTCCGCGAACGTGTTATCCAACAACTATGTATGTGCATTTATAAATCCCATTGCATTTTTAGATAGGTTTGCATGTATGTATGTACATATGTATGTATGGATGTGTCATTTAATGCTTGATTATCATAGACAGAAATTAGTATTTTTTGGTAATTTGTGTTTATGGCATAAACATGAATTACTTACTTACTTACTTAGTTGGCGCTACAGCTCGAGGTAAACCTGGGCCTGCTTCTCGCAACCATTTGTGTGTACGTGTTATATTTTTGCACGAATGGACGGGACCAACAGTTTTTTGCCGACTCCGAACGGCGAGTTGAGAAGCTCAATCGTGACAATTGATACTCTTTGATGCTTGTCAGACATTCGAAAGAGGTGGGCATTGTGAAAAACTTTTTTAGGTGTTTGCGGCGGGATTCGAACCCAAGACCGCTGGCTCAGTAGTCCGTCGCACTAACCACTTGCGCTACGGTGCATGAATTCCTTTATTAAATAAAATGAATACCACATATCCATTGTGTTTCTTTTTTAAAGAACGTCAATTTATTTTTTTTCTCCCATAACCGGACACCTCTCATAACCGGACAAATTTTTCGGTACCGTCAGTGTCCGGTTACGAGAGAGTTCACTCTACTTCGTGTGTATTATTTACAACATAAAACGGTATTTTTCATATTTGTGAGATAGCCTCTGTCGGCGATTTTCTCGATTGCACTTCGGTCCATTGCTCATTAAAAAAAAAGTGACAAAAAAATTGAATTCTATGTTCAAATAATTGTGTTTGATCGGTAAGCACAATCAGTTTAAAAAAAAATTTAATGGGAATACTTAACTTACTATATTGTTAATGTATTTGCATTGCTAAAAAACCACTCGTTTGATAAGTTTAATAACTGGAGCCATATAAAAAAAATACTATCTTTTTTTAAACTTAATATTTATTTCAACTTTTTTTAATAAATTTTATTAAAAAATAAGCAAACGCACATTAATTCATGCATTAGAGGGTTAATAGAGATTTTACTGTACATCGTCCTTATCAGGATTAATTAACTTCTATCGGAATGCCATAAACTGGGTTGGTAGTTTTGTGGTTGCGATTAGCTGATTTTTTAACAATAATTCGGAAAGTGTAATCCCAAGCGTTGTAAAACATTCCAGCATCAGTGTATCTATTGCAACATGTTTATCACGTAGACACATTAGTGCACACATGGATAAATAATTTAATTTCACATAGGGTTGTTAAGCAAAAAATACAGGGGGCAAACTCTCACTGAACACACGAAGGGCCAACATGGCACAATATAAAGGCTACAAAAGCCTGTCTGTCTATCTTATTGGTCTTCTATATCTTCCAACTCTGCCCGTATATTCTTCCTTTTTTTGTATAATAACGGAACAACTTTAAAATACACTCTTCAACGACATGAATGAATATATCTCAAACCACAGGAGTAATCGAGAGTGTAGCTTTACCATAAAAATCACTTGACACAAAAATGATTATGCAAATTAATTCAACGGATCGTTTCGTTGTATCGCCTTAGTCTTCGTTTTGGTTGTCGTTGTCATTATCCCTCCGCAGTGTTTTATTAATTTTGTCTTCTTTTCTATTTAAGTTGATTTTTTCATTGTTTTTCCAGGGGTAAGATTAATGCTGGTTAGTTTCCTGCGTCCCTGCTGTGTCTGGATGATTTCAATCGATAAGAAACGATATTGAGGTGTGTTTCCGTTTTTATCTATTCCATTTGTTTCCTTTTAAATACTTAAGTCCACACGAACGGGACAGATTGGAATAAAGTAAAATAAATTACATTTTCCTATTATATTCCGCTTTTCCTTTTCCCTTTTCTTTCTCAGTTATTCCGTTGGATTGAAAATTAAGTTTGACTACGATGGAAGCGGTGGTGGGTAGGCTCCTTCCTACAGGAAGGAGACATCTATGGCATGTAATAAAATGAGTTTGAAAGGATGCGAACACATTGAATCATATTTAGATTGCTCACAGAAGCATGATGAAGCCATACGTGATTTTCATAATAAAAATACGAAACAAGAATCGATCGGAGAAATGCTTGGCGTTGCGTGAAATAAAAGCAAATGTTGAGGTAGGAGTAGTTATAACGAACACACACACGGCTCAACTGAAGGAGTTGTATTAACGGATGAGCATGGAACTTTGTTATTTATATTTAAAAAAGATTAGGTGTATTTTCATTTACAGTTTTGAATTAGCTGTACTACCTAATATTTCGCTAATTTGTTACGATAACGTCAAAATTACGAGCGTCTTAAGCAGTGTTGTCATCTGAGAAAAACATATCTATGTACATGTGTATACCACCTGAAGAAATTACGCTATTACAGTGAAACCTCCCTTAGGCGGACAGTGACGGTGACAGCATCTCTGTCCGCCTATGGGAACTGTCCGCCCAGGCGATTAACACTTTTTTTCAAATAAATTATATTTATTTACCCAAACATAAAAAAACACTGCAACTTTATTTAAAACGATTGACAAAACAAAAAACGAAAACAAAACAAAGATTGGGAATCCTCGCAAATGACTTCTGTCGCAGCTTCATGGATGGGGAGTAAGAAGAATCCCCCTGTCACCGCCTGTGCAGCTGCCCGGCACTCTGCTCCTAAAGAAAAAAGACCCTGGAAAGACATTTCTTAATAGTCCTTCAAGATATGGAAGTTTGTTCAACTTTTAAAATGATTCCAAGCGCACGTGGCAACACAATGGACCTACTAACTGAACTCTACCGAGTACGGTGGGTAGCCACCTAACTTAACTTAACTACGCAGGCTGTATTCACGATATAATATTTAGGTTTTCTGCAACGTGCTTCTGTATTTGGTAAATTTAAATCAAAATAAAAACAAAAACTCGGTGTTACGTTACGGAGATTCTTTTTGTTTTTGTCCGCATCTAATGGAATTAAATCAAATAATTTCTGACAGATATGCGTGTCCGATCGAGGGAGTGACCGTTTAAAGGAGCGTTAAATGTATGCAATCTAAAACATAAAAGCTTGGTTAGAAATAGGGAGCTATCCGTAATGGGAGATATCACTGTATATTATAAGGCAACCTAAGAGGCAACATTATTATCAATGTGAATTTAACTTCAGATTTGTTCCTAACAATAAACCAAAAGTTACAATTTTCTAATCGACTTTTTTGTAGACCTGTTTTAAAAAGTATTTTATTTAATCAGAACATTCTAAAATATGTATGTCCCTTGTGTGAGTATAATATATGTAGTATAAATTTATTACTACCTTTAGTACTACTCTTTCCCTTTCAACACCATTTTAGTTTGTTTCGCTACGACGTTTTTTTTCTCAAGATATACCATTTTATTTTTATAATGCAGCTCGTTAGTACCAAAATGCAAAATATAATATACATAGGTAATATCGAAGTACCGTAGCTAAAAATTAATATCTTGAGAAAAAAACCTCGTAGCGAAACAAACTAAAATGGTATTGAAAGGGAAAGAGTAGTACTAAAGGATGCTTTAGTTAAAAGTGATTATAAAAATTTGCTGTTCTCAAAAAATTACTTCAAATATCGCCAAAAACCGTGTTTTTAGCACTTTGAGATTGGTATATCTGAAAATTCTGACCTCCTAGAGCAATTCTGTTGCCAGATTTAGATTCAGCGTCAAATAATCTACAAGAAATGATGTGTCTTATCCTTGTTACAATATATTGTAGACTAGTGTTATTATTTAACTACAATTATTATTTATACCTACAATTTCGGTAATTGTGTTCAACCAATAAAACAAGTGTGATATATAACAATTTACCAAAGAAGAATATATATCTGTGAGTATTCATGTATTTACATGTATAGCTTTTAAGCAGACTCACTCAAGTCAATCAGTCCACTGTCACTCTCGGCATTTACGTAAGTTTGCTTAAGTAGGTTTGCTTTGTTTCTTGCAAAATTTCACTAAACTTGATTACTTTTATATATTTCAGTCTTAAAATAGTATGGAAATTCTTAGTTAGCTTTTCGTGGATATTAGTCATTTCTGCAGTTAATTTTGGATTTGTAAAAGTCTTCTTGCGGTATTCCCATCATCCTGGTTTGGGTTTATCCACTTATTAAATGAGTATTAAATTTCCTTCTTTCTATTTCCAAAAAAAAAATTTGTTTTCGTATGCATGCACCCGCCAAGATTTAAAGGGTAGTCTGTATGAAATATGTGGCAAATATTCAAAGCATCTTTTCCAAGAATGAAGAGTGGAAAGTTCAAAACGATAATTTTCTTGCCTGGGTATCTTATCACTGATTGATTCCTTATTAATTTCCTTATGAGTGGCACCATAAATTTATTATCATTTTGCCGCGGCATTTGTCCTTGACAAATCATTACATAGTACACTGCGCCGATACTTCGAATGACTTTTTTTGTCTTCCTCGACTAGTTCCAGGAAGTTCTTTGGACACGATCTGTTCAATAAACTTAACAAACTTTTGGGTAAACTGAAATCAGTTTGCAACCAAAGATGGTGACGTTTTGCAACTAAAATGCGATTGCGCGTGCATTGTTTCCTGTACTTGCTCACATTCTTGTTAAAGACGGTATATTTCCGGGTCAAATCAAGTTTTGAAAAATTTCGACATTTGCTAATGTTTAGTAGGTCCAAAACCTATTGTTGTATTTCATCAACTTTTGAATTTTTTTTGCAGAGCTCCATTTTTTAAAAATATCCTCATTTTTAATAACTGAGCATATCGCTATAAAAAGTTGAATATTTTAAAAAGTTGCAAAAAATAGCAAAAAAGCTTTACTTTCTCAAAAAGTACAACAGAGGACGAATCGAACACAGAGCAAATTGCAGGTATATTTTGTTGGTAGTTTAAAGACTAGTTACATACATATATTTTGTTTAAATAACTGTTTCGTTTCGTTAACACAAAAAACGAAAACGACCCACTTCTATATTCACTTTACAAACTTATTATCAGTAATATTATTCACTATGAGAAATTGGATAAACATTAAGAACGCGGCTGAGTTCAGGGGTCTCAGGTTCGTTTCCTGGCAAAATCCGTATTTTTATTAATTTTTTTAAATTTTTTTTGTATGGCAGCATAGTGATAGTTTCATTGAAATTGGTCTAGTAGTTTACGAGTTAATCGGTTGAGAAATTGAATTTATCGACATAAAATTGAATTTTTCGACGTGAATTTCTCAAAAACTATACAACTTACAAGACTCGTTATATTTTTCTTCAAAAATATAGTTAATCACCTACGAACTATGATTTTTTCATATTTTTGACTTAAGTAGTTTCTGAGAAAAAGTTCTGGTGCTTTTTGTATGATATTTTTCACACATTTTTGGCAATTACTCCCAAAGTTTCAAACTCAGCACAATATTTTTGGAATCCTTCTTTCGAGCCCTTTCGAATGATGTCCCACATGATATATTTTTCAGAATTTTTTTTTTTCGAATTCACATTTTACCCACCCTGTATAGTTGTTTAACAATATAGTAATATTTAGTCCATGTATGTGGACCACCATAATGTCTAAGTGTGCCAAATTTCAAGTTTCTAGGAAGAACGGTTCTTGATGTTTTTATCGTGACAGACATTTTGAGTTAGAACGAACTTATAATGGTTCCGTATTACCATATGGGTACGGAGCCCTAAAAAAGGATACGATGAACAAATCATATCATATGGTACATATTTAAATGTCAGTTAATTCTGAAGGCTTTGTATTGCTTTATAAAACATTAACTTTTTTGATTTTTTGTCCACTGTTCAACGCACTGTGCGATGTCGCCTTCAAAATAATTTCTGTCACCAGTGATGTAAATTATGTCATGCTGGCAATGCTGATAATATTTATGTTTTGCTTCAAATTATATTAACATACATAATGTAAGTATACGATAGTTAAGGGCTTGGTCGAATGTTGACTATCAGGAAATAGCGTGACCTTCCATCGTCAATTCAATCGTTTTGCTAAATAATGAGACTAATTTTATTCCGAAATTTCCGTGCTCTCTCATAATGAGAGTTAACATTTTTATTTATTTTTACTTCACTACGAAATACGATAACATTAGAACAAAGTGTACATTACACGTGCATATGTCATTCGTTCATTTCAAACGTCATAATGTTACACATCTGTCATCTAAAAAGCACAAATTCACCCTACTGTCATATAATTTCCAAATTGTATAATAACAGCTTATAGTCTACCTCAACAACTGGTGTTAAAATATGTATACGCAGACAAATTTATGAGCGTAATTTTGTCATAACGATTAAAAACGAAAACTTGTTAATCGTTTCATTAAAACACAACACTATTCACTTGTACGTACATGCAAAAATTACGTCATGAAGCGTCAGGAATACGCCCGTAATAACTCGGACGAAAATGTGCCATAATTCTCCACGGGTTTTAGTACAAATAAAACAAAAAAAGGGGCGTCATGCAATAGTCGACCATAAAAAAAAAGAAATCAATACAACAAAACACGAAGGCCAGGTTGGAGCGCGCTTGCCTCTTGTTAACATTGTAGGTAGATGAGTTTCAAGACCTCTTCTCAGACGAACTTCTACGTAATTTTTATTTGAATGTAGCACGGCGTGAAATTTATGCAAAACAAAAAAGCGCCTGGCAGTGCGAGAAAACGCGGGAAAAAATCATTCAGACCTGAACGCGTTCAAGAGGACCAGATGAAGTCTCTCTACTTAGCCCGTGTGGTGAATATCTCAATGGGATTCCTTTATTTTTTCATTTTAAGTTGAACTCTTTTATTGAAAACAACACATCGCCCATGGCGTTGACATATGATGTTGCAAGCGATTTATCAAAATCGTTTATCGCAGGAGAGGTCACTTACAATGGACTGAGTTCCACAAAAGATGGCTTCTGGGCATATTCATCGTCATCGTTGTCGTTGATGTCGGGATGTGAATGTAATGCGAAAAAAACTGCTCCTTCTTTCTGGTGTGTGTTTGTTCGTCTTGGATTTCTTTGGCCTTCCGATGCCTATTATGGTTACAAAGTGAACTACAACATGAAAGATGAAAGAGAATGTTTCTAAAAAAAAAAAACGCCAAGTGTCAGGTTCAGACAGCAGGTTGTGTCAAGGTTTCACTTGTGATAGCTCAGTTCCATTTATATTCATCTTTGCAGTGGAAGTCCTTGACAAATTACCAACGGAAAGAGTAGACGCCATGGGACTGATCAACAAACAGAAAACATTGTATACAGGTAGTATTTTATCTTCTTTTTCTTTCTGAAATCATTCCCAAGACAATAACGACATTTGGGTGTACGGTATACCGTATACCAGACAGTGCCGTAACGTTTATGAGAGCTTCGAGCATGATTTATGCGACGACGGTCAGTTCTGTGCCTTTGGAAGTGGGTTGGATAGAGCTTTTTTTAAGTTGAAAGGTGATTCTGAGTGTTTATTGAAAAAATGCGTCACCAGTGACCTACAGTTACAGTGGCCCACATAGCATCGTTTTTTTTTTTAAACCCTAGGTAAGTATAAAGTAATATTCTTGTTCAAATCCCCTTTAAAGTAAATATCGCTTAACTAGATTCTCCATTTAAGTACTCATTGCTTCCCTTTCTGTCGTCATAATTTACATGAAATATTCCCCTTTTTAACACCATTTTTAATAAAGTACTAGAATTGAAACAAAACAAAAGGTAATATACTTAGTCTAGTGTCGCCGCACAGTGGTTTCATATGTATGAGATCAGCGGTCATAATTCCAAACTGCATTTAAAATGATAAAATGATACGTTAATTTTTATTAAATGACTTAATTTACTAATTTTGAATGAATTTATATTTTTCTCAATTAAAGTTCTAAAACGTATTTGCTTAACATAGATTTTTTAGTTTTTTTCTGAAAATCTTGTGCTAGCTAAGATAATATTATATTATATAAAAACAAGTGGCAAAATGCGTATCCGCATCCGCCCGTAATTTTCAACCAATTTAGTTGTTTTTTTTTTTTAAATGTAGATAAATATTGTACAAAGGTGATAGGCATATTTCAGAATTACAAAAATGTAGTTTATATGTTTTTTTTTAATGCCTGGCGAAGCGGGCGGGGTTTAAGCTAGTTGTTACATATATGAATATAGTAAAATTTCGTAAATTTTAGCAAATTTTCGCAAAAATTGATACATATGCTCATAAAAAGGAAGAATTCAGCTAAGTAACTGTGCAAGTTATATTACGCGGAAGTACACGAATCAAAACTTATGTCCTGTTGAATTTTGAATTTTAAAAAAAGGACACAAATTTAGCACTAGCTTTAGTAACGGTTTTAATATAACTCTACACTTCAATAATAACGATAAGTTAAATGACAATTATCTACATACCTTGTTCTCTAATATCCATCACTATAACTGTACAATATATGTATGTATCAAAACGACAAAAAAAATAACTAAAGCGCTATGAAAAAAATCAAAAAAAACAAATCGCCAACGACTGCAACAAAACACTCAACTTTAGCGACTGATAATACTATGAATAACTACTCTCAGATGATGAATTATACCGTTATCAGGTTGTACCGTTATTAATGATATCACCTGCTTCAAAAAATATGGACATTTTTTACTTTTGGCCCATGGGGGAAACCACTGTGTGCCGTGCCCGTGGCCGTGGTGGTTAATGCGTCGGACTTCTACGCATGCTGCCCGCGTTCAATCCCAGCAAAAACACATAAAAAGTCTTTTCAGGGTGCCGACTCTTTCGAATGTCTGACAAGCAATCAAAGAGTATCATTCGTCATGAGAAGTCGGCAAAAAAAAAACTGTAGGTTCTTCCATTTCGTGGAAAAAATAACACGCACATACAAATGGTTGCGAGAAGCTAGGCTTGGTTCTGTGTAGGACTGCTGACGACGTATATTTATTTTTTTATATTTACTTAGTCTAGTACATTATGTGAGTTCTAGTACTCTAGTAAGACTTTTACGTTTTTTCTTGTCCGTCATCTTTCGATTGTTATTGTGAAGAACTTTCGCCTTTTTACGTCTTGTTTCGTTCGTGGATAAGTACCTTTGAGCAGCTAAGCTGGGTTTCGTAACTATAATACATAACATCCCGGATAAGTACCTCACGACATTGGACAATCCTGCTAATGCACTTATCCGGGTTTTACTGTATTTTTTTTTTTTTTAACAAAAGACTTACGTTTCAAAAAAAAAACTCAATAAAATCGTATGTTTTTGGCTTTCACTGCTTTTTTTTAGCCAACAATTACAAGGCGGTAAGTCTGTTACTTAAAAGTTAATGCAACGCTTTCTGGTTTTCCAAAAAATGTGGGACAACTTTTGCTAAACAAATTTCCAATATACTAATTTGCAGCTACGGTCTGACCAATTTCGAATACCACTACTTTTTCTGGCTAATTGGTATTGACTTGTTTTGGCTGTGTGGCTTGTACCTTCGGGGCTACATACCCTGGGCTTCTGTTTGGTGCTCGGGTCGTTCTTATAAAACTAAGTTTTGTGACATAGCCATGAGCCCAATACTTATGATTTTCGGGGTGGTTCTACGATTTTCATCAGTTTTAGACTCTCTGGTCGTCGTCGGACGAATATTCGGATCGACTTATATGAGGTTAGTCTGCCACATAAAAAATTACCTTTTTGGAGTTTTTGGAACGTCTTGGAAACAGTCACAAAAAATGTTGCATTCTCTCCATATATGTACTTGGTACTAGTAGTCTTTTAAAATTTGTACGATTCCTTTTCTCAATTTTTGATAAATTTTTCTGAAACTGTAAACCAAAGATCCTAGGAGGAATTTAGAGCCCCCGCACACTACAGACTTTCTATCGGCCGATAGTTTGGTCAAACTGGAGCATCAATTTTTTCCCCATTTATTTCGGCGACAATTTGTCCATGCTTTTTTTCCGAAGAAGCAGTGAACAGATCAAACGAGATCGGGATTGCCAAAATATCCAACTGTATCCTAGTGTGTATACACATGGCAGATGTAAGAACGAAAAGGTCGATCCGACCTCTTAACAAGTTTTAAGGATTACAGTCCGATATCATAGCACGGAGTACTGTTTTATAGCCTTTTAAGGTAAGTAAGACTAAAAAATGAGTATCTTCCCATCCGCAGCTAAACAGATCCGACGAAACATTAATCTTTTTATTTGACAGAAAACAGTTTCGGTAAAAGGGATGTTTACATTATTACGTGAATTCATATTTTAAAACACCAAAATGCGGCAAACGCGTGCCTGCATTTAATGTGGAACAATGCCCACAGATACAGTTTTGTATTCTTTTCTGTTTTGCATTCAAAATTTATGTGCAAGGACCATGGCACAGATTTTACGAAGGACTTTGCCCGAATTGCATACCGAATACGATAAGTCTTATGTCTAGGACTTTTTTTTTTCTTTTCTTTTTTTATTCACACTGATTAGAATGCAACGCAGATGTAGGTCGAGATAGACTTATGAATGTAGGCTGTGCTATTGTCCCCTGGATGCAACCGCTATCAGTTCTAGTACTTTTGTTAAATTTCATACAATTCTTCTTTGACTTTTCACCTCTGTGAAATACGACAGAGTAATTGCATTTCACGAATAAAGACGTTTGGTTTGTGAAGAGGTAGGGAAAATAAGGCCAATAGAAAGTACGGTCCAACTGTGAAAAAAAGCATTGTCCTTGGAGATTAAAATTCATCCAATGTGATGTGAGTAGGTAATCGAGAATTTTGAAAGAAACTTGAACTTTTATCTAAAAGCACTGATCCCACGTTTCCAGTCACCTTTGAAACAAGGAGGCTTTCACCGCGCCGATTGAGTCTTGGATTATGTAACTCCCCGCATTGTATCCCTTATACAAAAGGAGGCACATGGTATCAAGTCCGAAATTGAAGGTGAATGAGTTATCAAGTTATCAAGTGATAAGAAAGAAAAAATCTTGAGACTGATAGTGTTGAAACTCGGTATGGTGGTGGCCGAAAATAGATAAGCATGAATCTCGACTGATCTCTCGAAAAGTGTCGAATTAGCTCGCTACATCTGCTCGTGCATTGGTTAAAGACCTCAGCTTAAGCGTCTCAAATTCAACTGTGAGAAGAAAATTAAGAACACTGGGCCTTCGTAATTATATGGCGATCAAGAGACATATGATCTCTAAAGTAAACAAGAAGACAAGATTGAATTTCGCTAAAAGATATGTCGACATGCCTCAAAGCTTTTGGGACACAGTCTGACGAGTCGTAAGTTCGAACTAAGAAATGCAAAAAGACGTAAATGAGTTTGGTACCGCCAGTCAGATCGCCTAAAATCAAAGTGTATTCAACAAACGGTCAAACACGAAAGTGAGTCAATAATGTGCGCGGTTGCTTCTCCTCATGTGGTGTTGGCAAGCTTGTAAAAGTAACTGGGTAATAGTCACATACGCAGAGCTAGTAATTGACAAGTTGCACCAATCGGCAGAAAAATGGGATTAGAAAGAATAGTTAATCTTTCAGCAAGACAACGACCGCAAGCACACATCTCACCTGAGTAGCGAAGGGTTTTCTCAGCTCACAGCGTTTTGAAACATTAGAATGACCACCACAATCTCCGGGCTTGAATCTGACAGAGCACTTTTGATATATCTAAGACTTACAAATACCTCTGAAATGTAGGCAAACTATGCAAATATTTTGGGCAGAGCTTCAAAAGCAGTATTCCCGTTTGGGATCCAACGCCGATTACGAGCTGTCATCCAGAGTGACGAGTATTTGGCACTGAAACATTTCGAACTTAATTTTTTCGGTTTATTGTTGTTTTAAGTTCAATTTGAAATACATTAAGCGTCGTACACACTATGACGCTGATTACACGACTCTTTTGTTCGTTCGTTTCGTCTTTCGTCTTTTTAACAGATAGGGTGAGGGGCATAGAAACGAGAGGGGAATGAAGTAACGAAAAGCAGGAATGAAAATTCTAAAATTTTTTCTGGTTGATCTTTGACATTTCTCGTTTGACAACCAAAACAAAGCAAGAAATTTATATGGTGAATTTTGGAGCTAAATTTAGAGACATTTTAAATTTGCTCGTAAACACGCAATTATTATCCTCCATAATAAGTAAATTTAGATTGATTCCACTTAAAATTTTATTATTCCCTTCCTAAATATATTGTGAATTTCAATAAACGTCAGAATAACGTATGCATGTATCCACCAATTATTAGGAACCGTGTAATCACTACCGTACGTACCTGTCAAAAAGACGAAAGACGAAACGAACGAAAAAAAGAGTCGTGTAATCAGCGTCTATCGATCAAATCTGACAGTTTTGGTTGATATCCATCCAAACTGAAAGTGTGTACAACTGAATGATGGTTTGTCGATCAAAACTGACGAGGTGCAAAAATATTTGCTACTGACTGACGATCTGCGGCCATCTTTGTTTTCGTTGTATTGTGTGTACACAAATGTCATTGAAATAGCAAACAGAGGAAGGGGGGGTCGAAAAACAACAACCACAACGATGACTTGAGTGTCAAACAAAACCTGTAGTGTGAACGCGAGACTCTTCAATCAAAATTGACATCAGTTTAGGTTGTCAGTTTTGATCGATAGTGTGTGCCACGCTTTATGTATATATGAACGTTGAAATAGAAACCACACGTTACCGTCTGAAAAGAATCAAAAATCAGAATTCTACGGCTAACACGATTGCTTGGCCTGTAAGCTGTTAAGCTCTTTTGGGTCGTCATCGAAACTGGCTTAGTACTTCGATCTCGATTGCTATTCCACCTGAACTGACATAATATTGGTACACACCCCCAGAGCTTCAATTTAACCCAAACAAATACAAATAAATTGACCGAAATAAATTAAAACTATGCCGTTAGTGTATTATACGAGTAAGTACATCTAGTGAATGAAAAACCAACAAAATAAAAACACCTTGCCAAAGAAACCATACACCTTCTACATGGAACACAATTTCCTGTCCCACACTGCAACGCGAGCGCACAGTACGTGGGCAATTGTTTATCTTCTTTTTTTTTTTTGGGGAACGTTCGATTTATTAAATTAAAAACTTTTGCTTTCTATATCGTTAAGTTATTAAAACTTAATTTTGCACTGCTCACCGTGTTGTGTCAGATAGAAGGAGACAGATGCATTTCGCGAAGAAGAAGAATAAGAGAGGAAACAAAATCGGCACCGCAAACGGAAAGTGAAAGAAACTTTCGGCGAGAAAAAGTTTTAATTAGAAATCTTCAAAGTGTGCTGCGATGATGGCAGTGAGTATTGGCTTAAAGCGCGGATAGTGAAATCTGAACGGCCAAAGTTTTGCAATAAAAAAAAAAAAAAAAACAAAAGCAAATACAAAATAATAAAAAGAAAACTGAAGATCTCAATGATTGGGCAAATAACGATGGAAACTCTTAAATTGACTCTGTTGGTGGAAAAGTACCGATTCTGATGATTATTTCAGTAAGGCACAACCGTTGTTTTTGAATAACTTATTAAATTTTCATTTAAGTTGTCGGGAGTTCATTTCAAAAATTAGGTTTTGTAGAAGAGAAAAGCTTGAGAGATGGGATGTAAAAGGGGTTCCACAGGGTTCTGTTTAAGGAACGTTAAATTTTAATTTCATCATGAATGATGATGCCGAATGTTATTAAGTAATTAGGAAATGAGGTTTTTGTTATTGTTATCGATACACTAAGTATCTTTCCTAATTTATAGCCTTTTTGACTTGCGTTTTACAAATAGTTTATTGTATTTCGAATTCAAAACAAACATGTATGCCATTTTCACCAAAAAAGACAGTTTCCAATTCATGCTTTTCTCCAGTGCCTTTTAAGGTGGAAACGGAAAGTGTCTCCGTAAAAGGTAACAAGTGTTATACGGATTGGATCAAAGATGTACACCGGGGTGGGTGCTGGGATATTCAGACCAAACACTAGAATACCCATACCCATGGGAAAAGTTCCACTGTATTTCAGGCATAAATTCATGCCATTCAAGTGTGCGCCAACGTCATCCTCGAATCGGGAGTAAAAGATGTCCTCATTCACTCACCCACTCACGAACAGACACACAGCTATAAAAGCACTATGTTCAAACCTGATTGACTGCGAATCAGCCCTGAACTGCTTCAATACTCTCCAAGACCTTTCCCATAGAAACAAAGTCAAACTTTGGTGGGCATCCGGACTTGACTCTTTTACCGGCTCTGAGCCGTTTTGCAACATTCCTAACTAAATTGCGAAAGCAAAATGGGTGTCTCCCATTAGGAATCCAGGGTCTTCTTCAGGCTAAAAGATCGTTAAACGCATCCATCTATAAAAAAAAAACCTACTCCTCAGTAGAAATGATACAGTGGTGTGCAAAATAATAGGTGTGGAGTACTTCGCTGTAACAGAAGTAATCTTTGGCAAATAGCTATAAAAGAAATGTAAAAATAAACAGTTAAACAGCCCTATTATGGTTAACGAATCAAACATTTGATATGAAGCGAACTCTTTTGCGAATCACCCGTTTCGTGGTATTATGGTTAGCGAATGTGTCATTCGCCTGTGAAACAACTGCTGCAACAACAAAAAACAAATTAAATGACACGATACGGGTGATTCGCAAAAGAGTTCGCTTCAGTACCTCTATCTACGCAAATAAAAATTACTTGGACTAAACTTACAAGCTCGTCCATAAGAAGAAGACTCCTGGATAGTAAATTACCTGCTAGAAAATCGAGAAACTCCCACTGCTAACCACTGGGCATCGACAAAGGTGAAAGCAAAACTTTTGTAAGAAGACCTAAAGGTACAGAATTTTCATCGCGTTACACATTAAAGACAATTAAGCATGATGGTGAATGAGTGATGGTTTGGGGCTGCTTTTCATGATGTGGAGTAGGTCCCATATATTGAATCAAGGAGATAATGAATGATAATGAATATCTTCGAAAATATGATGCTACCAATTGCCAAAGAAGAAATTCCACTCCGATGGACGTATCACCAAGATAATGACCACAAACACACTCCGAAAGCCGCGAAAATATGTTTTATGCATCAAAATGATAGCTTAATGGACTGGCCAGCGCAGTCGTTAGATCTTAACCCCGTTGAAAATATTTGGGGTGATATCAAAAGGGAACTTGGCCACTCCAAACACCGAATTAAGAAAGAATTGTCGCAATCGGTAAAGCAACTTGGGAATCTATACCCATTGAAAGGTGCCAACGATTGGTAGATTCCATGCTTAAAAAGTGTCAGACAAAAATAAAAATCTCTGTATTAACTTGTGAGACTTCGCTGTCTATGGGTCGTAAGAATGAAATATCGAACTATCGTCCCATAGTTAATCTTTCTTGCATACCCAAACTGTTCGAAAGCATTGTCTATGACACAGTTTTTTTTCATTGCAAGCTCATATTTTCTCAAAAGCAACACGGCTTTCTTAAAGGTAGATCAACCACCACTAACCTAACTGGATTTGTGTCAAAGACCCTGTGTGCTCTGAAGGAAGGAAAGGAAGTGGATGTTGTTACCACTGACTTTAGCCATGCCTTCGACAAAATCTCACTCAAAATAATCATTCTAAAACTTAAAATCTTCGCTTTTCCCCCGTGGTTTATAACATGGATTAAATCTTACCTGGAAGACCGCCAATACAAAGTCCTTTTTAGATCTTCCATATCAGATCCATTCAAAGCTACCTCTGGTGTTCCCCAAGGAAGCCACCTCGGACCGCTGATCTTCATCTTGACAATCAACGATGTCGACTGTATCATCATAGACTCCTATATTTCTGTCTATGCTGATGACATGAAAATCTACAGGCACATTTTATCCCTCGCCGACTCGCGCCCACTTCAAGAAGACTTAAACAGGTTTTCTATCTGGTGCCAAAAAAACTTCCTGGTACTCAATGTGAACAAATGCCAATCTATCACATACTCTCGTAAACGTCTTCCACCACCTCCCAGACATTACTTTCTCTGCAACGAGCCCGTGCCATTGGTCACTTCATTACGTGATTTGGATATTATCTGTGATAAAGAACTCACCTTCCAGTCCCACATTGATGGCATTATTTCCAGAGCCAACTCTATGCTTGGTTTTGTTAAGCGTTGGTCTAAGGAGTTTTCGAACCCCTATGTCACTAAATCCCTATATATTACCTTTGTTAGGCCCCTGCTTGAATATGCCAGCCAAGTATGGTCCCCTTATTACGAAGTCCATACTAAACGCATCGAAGCCGTCCAGCGTAGGTTCATACGGTTTGCCCTTCGCGGTCTTCCTTGGGTTGACCGCTACAACCTTCCACCCTATAGAGACCGATTGAAACTGATCAATCTTCAGTCTCCCGAAAAACGTCGTGATGTTGCCGGTATACTCTTTATTCAACAACTCTTAGTAGGTAACATCGACTGTCCCGCACTCCTTCAAATGATCTCCCTTAACACTAACCCGCGTAATCTCAGGTCCGTTCCCCTCTTTCATCTTGTCTTTTATCGTACCAATTATGGGTTAAACGAACCAATGTCTAGAATGCTGCAAAAGGCCAACAGCATTCCAAACCATTTTAATTTCCATTGCAGTAGATTAACACTACAGAACGCACTTTATACCTCCTCCTGATCTACTTACCGCCTTACCATCTTACCCTCTATATGTTAGTTTTAAGCTTTAGTTTGTGTAAGTCTAAGTTTGGTTAAGTCTTAGTTTGTTTAAGTCTTAGTTTTTTTTTAAGTTGTTGCTTGCATTAAGCTAATAAATAAATAAATAAGTCGATTTGTCACAGCGTGTAAAGCAATAATTATGTATATATGTTGTACATATATGTATCTTGCTCGCCTATTATAAAGTTCGAGAATCACAGATTTTGGGGTGTCGACTCCAGTCGAATGGTTTTATTTAATTTTTGACATACATACATAGCATACCTATGTACATACATATGTATTACCAAAAATGTGAGTTTTTATTTTGTTCCGTTGAGTTTAACACAACTAAAGGTAGACAAAAATGCAATTCTCTGTAATTACTGTTCATATTTCGGTCAGAATAATAAAATGTGTAGAAAACTTGATTTTTTTTTTATTTCATCCCTCGATTTCTCATTTATTTCCAACAAACTTATTTTCACTCGAAAAATATCCTGCTGATTATGTGGAGAGTTTAAAAAGGTCACATGAAGTTATATCCTCATAAAGTTTCTTTTCCAAGTTATTTCTGCCCAATCAGCACGATCTGGTCTCCACGAGTCATTATTCATGGCGGACATTAGGGTGTGTAGTATTTTCCAACTTTAGAATTTTCATGTCTAATACTTCTCAAAAGTTGCATTGCTGATTGAAACTAATAACTACATTTATGGTTTTTATTTTGGGAAGTATTTTTGGCTCCCTCAATGACCTTGAAGTTGGAAGAAATTGTTAAATATTAGACTATTGTCGGGTTGTTTTTTTTTTTCCATCTACCAAACTGTAGTTAAACTAGGTTTAAGTAATGTAAATATGTATCTCAATTTTAAAATATTTATCAAATAACAAAAGAAATTAAGGAAAATGTATTTTTAAAACCTCACGTTCTGCACACCGACTTATTGGGCGCAAGAGCGGAGATATCTGGCAAATACAAAGATGGCGGAACGAACGTCAAATTTTGTGTGGTGGCCATTTTATCTCTTGCGTTTTCATATCACTTCTCTTGAAAACTTCAACAAAACTGAAAAATGTCCACCAAAGTGACAGTTCATCTCCAGACATACATATTATGTATGTACATTATGCAGATGTCGAACCGAAAATCCACAGATAGATGGCGGGGTGCAAAATCTGTCTGACATTTGCCAAGCCCGAAATGAGCGCAGACATGAATGATGGCTCGTGCGAAAGCCGTGTAAAGAGTAAGCATCCCTCCCTATAACATTCGAATACGTAATGGCGACATTAGGTTTAGTACTCACGCACTTAAACCTATAGAGGTTTATTGTGATACCAAGGATACGTATCCCCGCTACCATGAATACATTTTATTGCTTTGTATGAAGCGAGATACATGGGTTTTAAACATTTGTTTGTGCCATGTCACTAAGATTGTTAGCAGTATTCACCTACATAGGTGTAGGTTCCTACTAAGTGAAAGAGCTGGGCATGACAAGAGGATTCTCTTCCTCGTTTCTGCATCTTAGCCTAGTTTATTTAACAATAAATGGTGATATTGTTTATTTACATTTTAATTTCCGTAAGGAACTACATATATTCCTTTCCTGAGTGAGGGTGAGCAAAAAATCCCACTTCATGTAGGCCGCCAGTCGGGCCCGTTGTGTTAAACCCTGATGACTTTTAACTCTTTTATTCTAACATATGAATCCTTTGCTTTTCTCAGTCATCTCAGGATTAATGTTATTCCACAAATAGCCACACACGTTTGCGTTGGTTCGCTAGGACCTCCTCAAACGTTCTATTTCTGTGGATAGCTTAGTTCTTTTGATAATATGTTGATTCGTTAGTCATAGTCACTCAAAAAAAAATACTGCTCCTGACTGGCGGGACAGCCTTTTGTTCCCTAAAGTATCCCCTCTCTTAATGTGTTTCCTTTTTTTGTTAGAAGCCGACAGGATATACATATACACGTGTAGATGGGATATTTTTCGTCCTCGTCGAGTCGTGAACATTATCGCAAGTGCAATATATTATTTTGCTTTTTGTTTTCCCAGGACAAAAGGGACACATACACTCACTTGGGACATTCTATGTATGGGTATGTATCTACAGCATAACAACGCAGGAATATATTTTAGAATAGAAAAAGATACTTTAGGACACATTGAAGTGAACAGAAGGGAGTAAAAGCGGAACATGTTCGCTCGCTTAGCATGAAACGACTTTTTGTGTATGTTCCTTCACCTTCCTTTGTTGTCCTCTCCTTTGGTGTTACTTTTCAACACTTCTTTTTTTGTGTGTCTCCGCATGGATACAGTTAAGTGCAAATTTAAAAAGTTTAATTTGCAATTTTATGCAGCAACTTGTGATTAAATATATTTTACTAAATGCAAGCAGTCCATGCATGCATATGCATAGATATGGTTTAGTCCTTTTCTGCTGGCTCGTGAACTTTTCGCTCCTTTTGTCAGTTTACAGCTGTAAAAGTTCGCAGAACAAAACACGAAACTAGAAAACTTTTGTCAATATCTCGAGCATATTTTGTATGGCAACATAATACGTACTTGTATCTCCCGCATTCATGCCACAGGAGTGGATGTGGATGTGGATCACACATTGACTCTATTCTTCTTTTTTTTTGGTTTGTATTCTGTGTGTTCTAGAAATCCTATATTCCTGCAACGAGAAGGAAAATCAATAATTTATTGGATTGAAGAGAGGGCAAGTCGGTTGATTTCCGTTTTTTTTTTTTTTTTACATGACTTCCTTTGAACGGTAGTAGGCGAAGGAAGGAATGATGTATCTAGCCTGCAGGTACATATGTATGTTGGCGGAACAAACGTAAATCTCTTTGGAATTCATTGACTTTCCTAATTGCCGGCAACATATACCACTATTGGTATCTAGACAGCCGACGGGGAATGGCGGAAATGTAGTCAGGAAATGCACATGAGTTCGATTTAACTTTGGAGTGCCCTCAACTTCGACCTATTTTTTTAAGGGTTTCCTATTTCGAGTGCTGCATGTTCAATCAATTCATCAGCAGCATGTGTGCGTTGCGTTTTGTATACAAGGCTGCGTGGGAAGAGAAAGTGATGATGTAGGTGTATAGGGAAATGGAAACATGAGAAGATTTTGAATCAATTGTAAGAGCATCCGTTGGTGAAGTTTATTTTAATACTTTTGAGCATATACAGAGGCGTTAGTTATGGCCTGAAATTGGTTGTTAATTTGAGAAGGTGTTGATAATCTGTTAAAAAGGGCTTTAAAATGTACGAGTTCTTAAATTTGCTTTTTAGCATACTTGATTGGTCTTTACAACGTCATTTGCAGCGTTCTCTTCGATTTCAGAAGTGTCGTTTCTATCCATATTAGAAGCTTACACCAATTTCTGTCACTAAAAACTGTGGCCCATTAAGGACCAAATTATAAATCCAAAAGGAAGTTTATTCTTCATTACACTTTTACAAGTTCTTGTTCGCGAAAGTAATGCCAAAAAACATAGAAAATTAAGGACTAATCTAGTACTTGGAAACATTAAGTAGTGCCTGACAATAATAATCTAATACAATATATGTAATATTTAATGTGATATTTTAAATGAGTAATATTTTATGCATAGGGTAGATGCACTAGTATACGGACAGTGCTAGTGTCCGGCCACTTAATCGTTTAGTTGAAATTCTCAGGAAAAGTTTAAAGCAGCTTTAAATCTAACAACCCGTTATGTTTCCCAAACAAACATGCAAAGTTCTTAGCTAAATATTTGGTGTCCGGATACCGAAGTCGAGATTTCAGTGTTTTTTCAGTTTCCGGACAGACTGTCCGGCTGCTGAAAATATAAGAGAAATAGTAATTTCTTATTTAAATACTCTTATAGCGTAACTAGGTATTTTTTATACATGTTCAGCAAACAGAATTGTACTTCTCTCTCGAAGATTTTCAGTATTCGGACAGTATTTACTGAACAAGAAAACTTCTGTCTGGCTAATGAAAAATCAGTTTCAGTTTCAGCCAGAGAATAGGGGTTGTTGTTATCAGATAGATAGCAGATAGCTTAGCGATGGCTTTAAAGTATATAAGAAACAACAATTTAAACATTAGGAAAGCAGCTTAAAAGATTAATTGGTGAAAACCCAACAAAAATGGAGCCAGATCCTTATTTAACCACCAAAGAGGAGAAACTGATTGGCCAGACGTGCGCCGATTAATGTAATGCATTAAAACGCATGATCTTTTGAAAACGGTGCAGAAAATTATAATTGATTCTAAGAGATAAGCACCTTCAAAAATGACAGGCCGGAAAAGACTTGGATGCGATCAGATGGAAAACTGTTTGGAATAATGGTGCTCTCACGTCTACTGAAATAAATCATTAATAGTATGCCAAAGCTTTTAGGGGGAATTTAACGTGGATGGATGCGTTTTGTGTTAGTAAAAAACAAGAACAAAACTCCATTATTTTTTAAAATTAAAAATGTTTCATTTTTTTAATCCAAAAGATGATAACTTAAATTAAGAAAAAGTACTGTGTCCGGATACTAAAACAAAAGTGTCTGGACACTAAATCTACTTTTCGGATGCTAGAACAAATCATACCTTTTTGGAAAAAATAATATTAAGCTATAATAATTAATTTTATTGTTTTTTGTACTATGTTATATTATCAAAAACTATCTACACTTTAAGAAACACTATGTATACTTGATATAGCCCTCGTAGAAAGAAAATGAGATAAAGTTGAAGTTAGAAAATATTATAACTGTCCGGATACTAGTGCCTTTACCCTATATCTAATTAAAATAATGACTAATAAATATTTGTAAACGCCAACACCTACAATTGTTCAGAGGGCATATACACACAGATACCGGATTTTTGATGGGAGAGTGTCATAGTCAAAAAACACCCTCTGGCCATAGGAATTGCTCAAGACAATATCTGTCCATTGTGCAAAGAACATGAAAAAACGGCAGAGCATATTCCATGTCACTGTAGCAGGTTATCAAGAGCCCCTTTACCTTGGGGCAGATGTCATAACTGTCAGTTTCGCCAAATATCAAGGGCCCAAATGTGGCCTTTCTGAAAATAGTATTCAGTTTTACCTCTTAAGTTTAATCAAATCTAATCTAATACACACCTTGGTGTAGTGGTAAGTACGTTGGACTACTACGCAATGCTGCCGGGTTCAATCCCAGAAAACACCCAAACATTTTTTTCACGGTGCCACCTCTTTCGAATGTCTGACAAGCATTCCAATAGTACCATTTGTCATGAGGAGCTTCTCAACTCGCCGTTCGGAGTCGCCAAAAAATTGAAGGTCCCTTCCATACATGCAAAAATATAACACACACACACATATGGGTAAATTCTAATCCCTCTCCCAATGGGGGGGCCTAAAAACCCGCTCCCGCTGATGGTGTGTAAAGTCGTGTTGCAATTTATTTTTGAGTACTTTATTCGCAGAATAATCTTCTACTATGAGACCATCATGTTAAAATAGTGAAACAAATCTTGTAGCTATGATTATTTGTGCTATTTTAACATAGAAATCAAGACTTCACTGACCATGACTGTTCAGAATGCTGCCAAACAGTGCTAATATGTTTGTTCTTTCACTGTATTCACACAATCAACTCATCTGCATCCCATGGCATGCGATTTTGCTTCAATTCTTTTCTATCGTTATCGGGTCATAAAAAAAATAAAACCATTATTTCAACACATATGGTACTTTGAATTTTCTTCGGTTTTTGAACTTTGACTCCCATAAAGTCAGGTCAAACTCATGGAATTCAAATTGTCAAATGTCACTGGCACTCAAAACACACATCATAACTATGGCTGCGAGGTTATACTCTATGAATGACACTGTTTTGAAAACATGTGCAATCAAGGAAACTAAAAGTTGTAAAAAAAAGAAAGTCTACGATGTCATCAGATTTAATGGGATTCACTAAACATTATCAAATCGACCAAAAAGCCACAGCAAGACCTTTACCAAATCACGACATTAACAACGAACTAAATTAGACTAAAACCGAACACATAGAAAAAGAAAAAGAGCTCAACTTGAAGATATTCGATTTAAGATATTTTTTCTTAAATTTTTAACTAAAAATCCAGTTTTGTAAATTTTTTATAAGATAACAGCATGAAAACGGCGTAGAAATAGCAACACTTTTTATTTTAGGTGGTCAACCTAACGCGATTGCGCTGCAAACCTCCGTAAATTTAATTTATCATGACAGGGGTCTTTATCGCCCGTTCGGTAACGGCAATAAAACGGTTAACCCCAATTTGTGCGAAAACATAACACGCACAACAGGAACTTCTAAGATGCTAGGCTTTAGGCACTCTATGGGATCTTTTCATGTAATCTACGTTTTTTTATATATGTATTGTAAATTAATTTTTTTAATGAAATCAAAAACGAAAATATACATTTAATCTTAATTAAAATTGCAAATCGAATAAAGCTTAAAACAGAAAACAAATTAAAAAAAATCGTTTCACTGTCATAAATAAATAAAATAAATTATCATAATTAAGACTGTGTGATATTTTTCTTTAACTCTTATTATCGATTTGATGCGCTTTACAGTTATATGGTTCATTCGTCAGTTCCGATACATTTTTTGTTTTCTCGTTTATCATCTAATCAAATTCGGAAACGAAGAGCTTACAGGGTAAAAGGGATTTGTCATTCAATCCATTTTGATATGTTAAAATTAAGAGCCCATGTCGATTGAGATTCTCGCTCAATTTGTACATTCACTCGGACTGCGGAACTACAGTGTGTTGAACAAAAACATACTTTTTTCATACTTTGAAAAAATGCCAAAATTGTATGAACTCAATTTTTTTTATTAAATTTTGGAACATGCGCAATTATATTTTTAGAAACAATCGCCATGATTATTTATTTGTATCTATTGCTCGGCATCGTCTGGTCCAACTTTCACTTAAGGGGTTAGGTTTTTTTATTGTCTTTTTTTATCTTCTACAACATTGTCCTAAATTTTCAAATCGATTGGAGTAATAGTTTCGGAGATATAGTCCTTTGGAAGTTGCGCGCTCAAAGCAGTTTTATTGTCACTTAAAATTTAAAACGCGTTTTTTCGGAACTGTATTTGCAAAGTCGGTTGTCAACTATTTTTAAAAAAGAAATGTAGAGCAAATTTTACCGAAATTTTTAAATTTTTTGTAAAAATGTCTGCCAAAAATCCAATTTTCACTGTTTTGTTTTTTCCTTCCTATTTTTCTACAAAAATTTCAGAAATTCTTTGTCAAATGTGTATTTTTAAGGCAGTTAAAAGTTTAAATTAAATATTTAATTTTTTATATAAAAAAAAAATTGTTCAAAATAAGCCGTTTTTTACCCATGTAACCCCTTAATTTTTGCACATTTTCTAAACTTAAGCTTCTTCAAATTGTTTTTAAGACCCGTGCAAGCTGTTTTGTTTGTAATTTGATTTTTACTTGTACGTTGTGTTATTCCCGATCTGAACAAAAGCGACTTGACATTTAATTATTTAAATGGCGGATAAATGGCGGTGTAAAATTATTTTATATGTTGTAGCTATTTTTTTTCTCTTTGATCTTCTGCTTCATTCAAGACCACACATTTTCTATTGGATTCGTATAAGGACTTTTCGACGGCCGATCTAACAAAGTCTCTAGACCGTTTTCCTCTTTCCAACGTGTACACACTGAACCAAAAAGGTACGTAAATACAATAAAAAAGTTAATTGGGACAGGAACATTTTTATTAATATTCGTCCAACAAACGCGTTTATTGTGCCAATAAAAGCGTTTTATTAATTTAATAAACGTTTATTAATACTATTAAGAGTTTGTTAAAACTGTTTATAATTTTTTTAAATTTTTAATAAACTTGTTCGTTGTGCCAATGAAATAAAACCTCTTTTCAAGTACAAGTTCGTTGAGCCAATAAACAATTTTATAGTTTGAACGAAATGCATTCATTGGGACAACGAAACATTTTATTGAATTGATAAAACATTTCTTGAGCCAATAAACTTTTTGTTCGATTTAATAAAAATAGTTTATTGATATAATAAACTCCTCCAAAGCCCTAAAATAGTGGTTCTTCTAGCTTCTCGAAACTTTATACTTACTTTTTTTTACCTTTTCCGGGATTGCTCATCTGAAAATTAAGATGAATAAAAAAAATTATATATTTTCAATCAATTTATTTTTTTTATTCATTATTCGAACACAATAAATGGGTTTTTGCACAGCTATGTTTTCTTTTGGTTTTTTCTTTACAATAAAGAGTTCCACTTAAATTAAACAGGAAGAGAAAATTTGAGATAAAAATGAAAAAAATGTGTTTAAACATACACATAACGACACAGTTTTTGAATAGAAAAAACTTAAAATACATACTACCACTACTTACTTATATTGTTGAAGCTGAGAACATCTTCTCGTATTACCACGATACAAAGTGATTTTCTGCTGTCCGGTTCAGGAACTGGATGTGGTCTTCAACAGCCTCGAATGCATTTGCAACGAATAAAATCATTTCCTGGGAGTCTTTTACCGTATATCTTATCCTGCGTCTATTGCCTTCGTTGTCCACTTTCACTTTGAAATGCTAATAAACATACAAATAGCGGGAAATAAAAAAATCGCTTTAAAGTCAACCACCATTTAGTTCATTCATTTATATTAATTATACGTAGACTTACCTGAATATTTTGTTCGTTTTTTTTAACTTTTCGTTTTCGTTTAGATAATAAGTCTATTTTGTCACTTTTTCCACAGAATTCTTACATAACTACTTTTCGATTTAGTTTTATCCAAAGATGCTTATTGGTTCACGGAAAACACTAGAATGACTAAATGGCACAGTTGCAAAAGCGTTAGTTCGCTTATATAGGTACAGTTTCTTGCAAAAATCAAAAGGTTATTGTGACAATAAACTGTTTGTAGATTTGATAACTGTTTTATTAATTTAATAAAATTGTTTATTAATACAAGCAATGAGTGCATAATTTCAATGAACATTTTTATGAAAATTTAATAAACTGGTTTATTATCTCAACGAATGCATTTATTAAGCAGAACGAAACCCAGACTCTTCACCTAACAAAAGATTTGCTTGGCACAATGTATGAATTTATTGTGCCAATAAATATATTCTTAAATACAAGCAATCGGTTATTAATTTTTCGAAATCGTTTTTTAATAAATTGTGTTTTATTGGCCCAACGAACTATTTATTAAATGGGTAGTATCAAAATAATAATATTTCGTACTATTAACAAAAGTTTTATTGAGACAGTAAAAAATGAGTTGATAAACGGCGTTTATTGATATTACGAACGATATTTTTTTCAGTGCACAGTCGACCCCGTTTGGATTGTTATCCTCTTGCAAATCCAATTGTCACTGTTAGGTCCATTCGGCAGACTTCAACAAACCCTTCTGGTATAAGTTAAACATGAATTGAGCATCAATGTTGTGTGTGAACACCATCTACTTTCTGAATCATTTAGCCAACGAGCATCCATGTTTTACGATGCGTTAAAGCAGCTTTTCATCTTTTTGTCCAGGCTTACTCGAATAATTATAAACCAACAATTGACGATTCATCTGTTAATATGATATTGCTCCAGTTAAATTCTGCGTTGCTCAACTTGGCCTCTTTTCAACGTATTTCTGGGTGAGTAGAGTCTTAGGTTTGGTACTTCTATTCTTGGTTCCAGATTCTGCTAAACTATTGTGTTGAATATTTTTAGCATATGAAGAAATGTGGGCGTGTCTGGTCATACCGTAGATATAACGAGAGATGTTGTTGAAAGCAACGTTAAGCATACGCTTCATGGACGCACTGCAGCATGAGAAAATTTCACAGCCACACTATATGTTTGGTATTAGCAAAGTCCTTACTAACATTATCTGCGTATGCAATGGTGTATAAGATTGTGACATTGAAAGCTTCTAAGAGTGGAATAGATTGTAGCTATTACAGTGGAGATATGGACAAGATCTTTAACTTTGTCTTATAACTCAACTGGCTCATCTCCAAGGTAAATGCCATTGTATGAAAATATACTGATAAAATATTGATGAAAACAATGCACGAAAAAGAAGAAGTTTATTAACGCACGTTTCTGTGGAACTAATTGTATTTATTGGAAAGCTGGACGTCTCGCTATATGAGCTACCAACTATGAAATTTTAAATTTACAATGCTGCCTGTAAATCGAATGATCGATGAGCAAAACAGTATGTCCAGGAGTTAGGATTTCCAAATTTTCTGACGAAATTTACGTATACCTAGTCACCCCTATCGTAGAATACGCCAGGAGGAACGTTTCACTCAAATTCACAGCTTTTCATCGTTGAATACGTTCGAAGTGAATCTTTCCCTTGTCGGTAATGTGAATGAATGAATTTCACGGCATCGTAGAAAACGTTGGAATCGAATTTGTTCATAGAAAATCTGACATTTCTCACTCGCAGATCAAACGTTGCGGATCTCATCTTTTTTTACATTTTACACAAAATTTATTTTGCAGCAAATAAATTACTATACTTATACTGATCAATTTATTGTTTACTTACATACTTAGGTGGCGCTAAAGTCCGAGGCCGGGTCCTTAGCTAACCGCCTCCAGTTGCGCACTTCAAGTTGGTTGATGTCCTGTTCTACATGTGCGCGCCACCTTATCATCCAAGTCTTGTTATATGCTCCATATAGCAAGACTTGGATGATAAGAGTCTTATATAGAGTCTCCTTAGTTGATCGAGAAAGGACTTTACTACTTAATTACCTTCTTAGCCCAAAGAAACAGCGGTTGGCAAGAGTAATCCTTCGTTTGACTTCCGACGAGATGTCATTTTTTGATGTTATGGCAGAGCCGAGGTAGACAAAGTCCTTTACTACCTCGCAGTTGTAGCTGTCTATTGAACGTTCTGTCCAATTCGTCGATGTTGGGTGTCCCTTTTTGTTGACAGCATATATTTTGTTTTGCCCTCGTTTACCGCTAAACCCATTTTAGCCGCTTCCATTTCTATACTCGCGAACGCACCGGTGACAGCTCGCTGTGTTCTACCAATGATGTCAATATCGTCGGCATTTATAAGTATAAGTTGAACGGACTTTTGAAATATCTTTCCTTTTGTGTTGGCTTGTGAGTTTTGAACAATTCTTTCAAGTATGATGTTGAAGAAGTCACATGACAGCGCGCCACCTTGTCTGAATTCTTTTTTGACATCGAAGGTCGCGGTGAGATCATTACCGACCTTGATTTCTCCATCGTCATCCTGCACAGACGGATGAGTTTGGTAGGGATGTTAAAACTAGACAAGGCTCTATACAGTTTATCCCTCCACATGCTGTCATAGGCGGCCTTGAAATCGATGAACATTTGGTGGGTGTCGATTGGGACCTCTTGGGTTTTTTCCAGGATCTGCGTATGTGCCTAATTTAGTGTTTTTTACACAGTAAATATGATTACCTTCCAACACCATGTTGGTGATTTCCCTCAGAAAAAATCGTTGGCAAGCTGATAAATTCAGTTTGGGAGAATTTGAAAATTATTTCCGAGACTACCCCATATTATGAAAAAGTCAATTTATTAAGTTGAACATTGTTAATAAACCTGCAAGATTAAACACTTTTTAAATAAATTTAAAAGAACAAGTGCATTTGAAAACACGTCTTATCTGGTAGTTCCATTGTCTTACTGCTCGTCTGAAGATAATTCATGTTTTTCAACTGACGAATCCAGAAATAGAGTTATGCTATCCATTTTATTCTTATTTTATTTATTACTAGCTGACCCGTACTCGCCTTGCTTCGCCCGCCTCCCATGTTTTTTCTGATTTTCAAAACTTGGCCTACATATTTCCTCGTATTTAAATGCTTTCTGCGGTAAGTCCAAATGATTTTTCGAAGCTGAAGTGTTAAAACAAAACATGTTTTTAACTTTCTAACAAACTAGAAAATCGGAAACTGACTGGTGCCTACTTTGTATCACAAATTATTCTGTTATTAATTAATGTTCATTTAAAGGTTTTTGTTCTGTTTTTTTTTTTTGTTAACTTCCACTATGATCTATGAATAAATGCGTTTTCAACAAAAAGGGATAATCGTTCTAGCTCGAATTTTATCAAAAATCCCTCTAACTTGCACCAATTTTAATCGCCCGTGAAAATTCGACATAAAGGGATTCGACTGTACATAACATTATTGTCTCCACCGAGTGCAGATTCGAGATCATGATGAATGCGTTTGCTTTTGGAAAAAAATAAAAAAAACGTAGAAGGAACCTTCCCCTGGGCACAACAACAATGTTTTTTTTTGCACATGCCCCAAGTTTTATCGCAAACGGATGAGCGATGCGCGAACGCATAAAAGTCGAACACACAAACATTACTTTTAATATACATACGACATACCTATATACATAGGTACATACTTATTGACGTCACCCACAGCTGCACGGCTGTTGTCTGCGGTCTCCACTGATGGAAAATTATTGGCGAACATTTCATGAACTATTTTGAGCAAAGCTCAGCTCCAGTATAACGTAGAAGGATGATTTATACCTCAAATTAATCAGTGGAAAATTTACTAAATTCACCTGTTTTTTTGTTTTTCAATCCGATAAGCTACTATTAAGCTAGGGCTGAATAATTATAATTTTCGTTACAGATATGCAGTGTTTTTCAATGTTTTGCTAAAACCAGATCAGTTTGGGGGATAAAAAGTATAAAAAATAGTGACCAAGAACATAAGCAATCACTATGTCAAGTTTCATCAAAATCCGTCCATTAGTTTCTGCGTTATGTGCATTCAAACAGTCCCAAAATAAAAAAAAAATAACACAGAAAAAAACTCCAATCCATTATCTCCACTGGTCGTTGGTAAAATCCAACGATCTAAGCTTTTCTTGAATTGTATGTCATTTTTAATTGATCGTTCATTTTAATTTAATGCTTATTGTTCAACTTTTGTATAACGTACGAAGATGATTTATATCTTAAAATGTTTGTACAAAATTGAGCTTTACAATAAAAGAAATTCCATTCCCATCGGCCAAGGCATTCTAACGCTAGGAGCATGAAGGTATTCATAAAAATAATCTCTGCCCAGATATCAGCTTAGATTTCCGCTTCTGGATAGCAGATAACGAAAAAAAATATCCTATGCCTGTATTTCAGACATTTTGCAATCCAACTGTGAAAACCGAATTTAATTTCATGCTGTATTTTTTAAGACAAATGGGATCAAAGTCTTTGCAGTCGAAAAAAAGTTACATTTTTATTATAGTAAGGATTATAGTAATACAGTACGCCCACGGTAAAAGCAACCGATGAAAATTCGAGCAGTTGCGTTAATTGAGGTTGTTGCAATAACCGAGTCACAAAAGAGTTGAAAAGTAAAAGAATAATCTTCGTCGTAAAAGAAACGAAAAACAATATGTATATTTAATTCTGGGAGAAGTAACTGTAAAATAACTGCCCAGTTATAGTAAAACCAAACGCCAAAAAATAGAAACAAATATAAAACGAAATAAAAGATCATGTATGGAAAGTTGCGTTTACTGATTCACATTTTTTTTGAAAAGTTGCAATTACTGAGTCACTAATGGTAGCAATTTGGGTGTTGCTTTGACCGAGGTATTGCATTTATCGAGGGTTGCTTTTACCGAGGGCGTACTGTAGTAAGGATTATTTTTTTTATTGCAAAAACCAAAAGACAATTCCAAAACACAAATTCACTTTGCTGTCATAAATTCAGCTTGACAGAGACACTTCCTTTTCGACATTCACGTCGGTAAGGAAACTTCCTCGGCGTATTCAACGATGCATATGAAAGGTGAAAGTGAATCGAGTAAGTGAAGTGAATCTCAGTTAATCTCAGTAGTTAGTTATTCTACGATAGGGCTGAATATTGTATTTTTCTTATTTTAACTATGATTAAGAAGACGTCACTTTTCATTCCTTTCTTTCAGTGAGGCGGCTTATATTGGTGAAATAACGAACTATCATGAGATTTTAGGCGCTCATCAACTTACGTGTTAATGCTAATTTTCAACTTGACACGCTCTGACTTTCGATAGCGCAAACAAAAGAAAAAGCACACACATTGACAACATTCTTTTCGCTTATGTAAATTATATTAAATAAAATTTAATAAAATTATAACAAACAATATCGATATTAGCAGGTGTATCAGTTTTAGAGGAGATAAAAAAAAAAAAAACAAACAAATGAGAAAAAGCCCATTGAACTCGTCGCATTGATTTTTTTTTTTATTTTTGTCAAAGAATACACGCTAACGAGTTAAACATAACTGCTATAATCTTAGATTTTAAATTCAAACAAAAAAAAAAAAAAAAATGTTGTGAAATTAATGACTTTCTTTTTTTTCGCTGTCTCTTCTCATCTCCTCTGTTTTACCGAAATCGATGGCTTTCATTTTAAAACGGGATAAAAAAATACAATTACAAATAAAACTATCGACACCGAAATAACATGTTTGACAGTTTAATCCCCAATTTTACCAATCAAAGTGTCCAGTGCAAAACTACCGCCGAATATAAATTTTCAAACCAACAACGCTATCTGTTCTCATATCTCACTCAGTCAGTTAAATCGACAAACAAAACCGAAAACATAAACAACGCGTGAGTCGATTTCGTTTTCGATTTCGATTTCACCGCCCACACACCATCTGGGTGTCTGGCTCTGGCACATAAATTTATAGCTCATAACCGCCATACAAACGATGTCAATTAAAATTACTTCCAATTGCTGCCGCGCCGCCGGACAGTGTCGCCAATCCATGGAATTCCATACTCATACACCCGCGACGACTGCTTGGTGTCAGTGTTGGCGCGACAGCATTATTGAATTCTGTAATCAGACCGAGAGTGTTGGAGCGTTTCCTCTTCCTCTTGGAATCGATTGTTCGCACAAATCCCATCGGAATGACTTAATCTCACAGTACAACGAGTGCAGGCAGCATCGGTGTTATCGATAACCTTTGCAGTGTTTATATAGTAATTGAATGCGCACCACTGTGGACTGCTTATCATCTCTAAATCAATATTTGCTTGCAAAAGTCCATGGACACTTGTCCGCAGTCGATTGACCCAACTGTGAACGAGAAATGAGCAAAGGGATTGAGCGTTTTTTTTTTTTTTTTTTTTTTTTTTAAAGTATCTGCTCATTTCATCTATGGCCTTCGTCATGTCGATCTGATGGAGATGATGGAAACTCTTCTGCCCTGGCATGTGATGAATTTTAATTAGGCTAGCACAAGGAGAGAACAAATTGGCAGCGCGGAGTTGTTAGCACCCTTAATAGTGAGTTAATGAGTCTTTCGCGTCATAGTTGGTTGGTTTTACGTCTTAAGTGGCATAAGCGATGCAGGAGCCTTGCTCTGTATAATAATGAAAACGGAAATTACAATTAACCAGGAGTGGTTAAAGTTGAACGAACAATTAAGTTATAGCTATACCGGAATTACTTACCGAGAGTTTCATTGTGTAACCATGTGATCCGGTTTTATCCGTCATTGAAATTTTGTGAAATAAAACGTGTGGCTTCGTTTTTTTTTTTTCATTTAGCTTTTAACTTCGCTAGTTACAGAGGATGATGAATTTAATACAGGATAGGTAGCTTTTTATGTTCCAGGTCGATTTTGTTTGGCTGCCATTTCGGGTTGGATGACATTTGACAGTCATAGCGAGTGGTCGATAACAATTTATTATGGAACAGCTAAGGTCGCATCAACGTGTTTTACAGCTCAGTGTAGACGACCACCATTTTTGACAAAAAATCATCATAAGCGACGAAGCACATTTCGACTTGCCTGGCTTTGTTAAATAAGCAGAATATCCGCTATTTGGGCATCGAAAGCCCTCAATTGATACACCAAAGACCAGTACACCCGGCCGGCGCGCGGCATCATTGAGCCAACAAAGTATACCAAGTGCTGTGCGCACCGGATATACTAAGATACGCCATCCGTTGAAGCTTATCGAGCTTCTTGGCTGTAGTCTTTTCGAGAACTTTAGGCCACCAAACTAAGGCTCCGTACGAAATTATGGGTCTGACCATCGTGCTATACAACCAGTGTATAATTTTTTGGTTGATACCCCAAGCTCTACCATACAGTCGGCGACTTTCCCATAAGGATCTAGTTGCATGGTTTATTATAGAGTTGAGGTGAGAATTACAGTTGAGGCGCCTATCTAAGATAACTCCAAGGTATTTGACCTCACTGGAATACTCAATTGTAGTGCCTTTCAGGATGATTGGACCTAATCCTTCTCTTCGTGAAGGCTACTAGAACGGTTTTACAGGGATTGATTAATATTCTTTACATACTGTTAAAGACCATACATACATACATATATTCGATCAATAAAGTATAAACTATAAAATTGTATTTCATGTAATAAAAATTATTTAAACAAAAGTGCGTGAGAATCTCGCGCGTTAGAACAAGAAAGAAGTCTTATCTACCACCAAAAAACTATCGAAATATTCAAAAGGGTGTTGCAAGCTGAATTTTAATGTTTGAATTAAAAACGACGTTATTTATTCTTCATATTATCTTAAGGAATAAAACCAAAGAATATGCTAACCCAAGACGTCGCATCTCGAATAAAATTTTTGTATGAAAATATTTTTACCGGCAGAAGAAATTGTATACATAAACCCCTTTTCACTGCGGTAGTATTTTCTCAGAGCTAAATATTTTGAAAGTTGTGTAGGTATGCATTAGTTTCCTACATCATTCAACCGCTCAAACTCGGTAGAAGATTTTCAGTCGTTTCTTACCGCAGACCTCAGCCCCTTCGCCAACAAAACCGATTTTCTGCCGGCAAAAATCATCTCGTGTGCGCTGGTCCAATGTTTGCATGGTGGCGTTAAAAATAAGAATTTTATTTACTTGACTTGTTTTCTTGTTGTCTTCATCGCTTGCTTGTACTTTTGGTATTTTGTGACTCGATATGTATGTGTATTTTTCTTTCGGATTTATTTTACTGCCTATTGAAGTTGGAGAGGGGGAAGCGTTTCACATTTTCGTCTGATTCAGTTTCACTTCAAAAACATCGACCTAGAACATAAAAAGCACCCTGTACTTCCGCATTTATATTAATTGTATCAGATACATACATATGTATGTGTACTTCTATCCAGACACACACCCGAAAACCTCGTTAAAACTTTATATTTTAACCAGCACGGGCGAGAAATCACGCCCGACAAAACAACTGGGGTGAGTTCAGCACAGTACTCAGTGTTACCGATAGGTGAATTTTTTTTATCCTCAGCACCCGCCATACTGTAAATTTGTAGTTTGCTCATACAGATGCAGGCTATGTACAATACTATCAGGGCAAACACTGGTGTTGAGTAGGTGAAAAAAAACAAAAAATCTATGAACAGAGCTTCGACTCACGATATGGAAAGTGTACCCTGGAACTGCAGCTTGTTTAATAAAATTCAATTTTATTTAGATAACATCCCATGCTTTGTATCTTTTTTAGCAAAAAGTTTTTCAACACTGGACTGGGTGTCAATGCTGATATACGCGACTACATTTCGACATGTTCATGGACACTTTTTTCAAATGAATAAAAATGGAATTCTGGACCTTTTTGCAATTATTGCTTTCGGCCTCATTTTTAAAACAAGGAATTTTTCCTTCAAAATATTTTGATCCTAAATTGAAACAAATTCGTTATTTTTCCATGGAATATTTAGAACAAATATCTTTTTGTTTTGTTCCAATAAGAAAATCTTCAATTATTTTATTTTTAAGTTCATTTCCGAACTTATTTCTGGCCATTTTCTTTAAGAATAATCTCCAAACTTAAACTTAACTTCTTTTCGCTATCACTCCGCAATCTGTTGTGAAAAAAGTGAATGATGGATGCAAACAAAAATAGTAAGAATTTTTTAACGGTATGTGACCTAACGGTACCCAAATGTGTATGAGCTATTAATTTTTTGGACCAGATGTTCCAGTTCAGTCGGAGTTGCTTTAGTTTTGTCTATGTCGCATTATATGAAGGTATTTGTTTTTTGATTATTTTGGATATGAAAAACATTTTAAAATAAATAAAAAGTTAGTATTTTTTTAGCAGCTAATATTTGAAGTATTGGTATGCCCCAAAAATGTACATTCGAATAACCTTTCATGGTATTTTCTTTGGAAAACAAAGGTAGAATGGTAGAATATTAAAAGTTGCTTTTGTTTTGTCACACACTGTACCAGTGCATAGTAGAACATCGAACGAACGTAATAACTTCTTGAGTTGTTCTAGACTTCAAATCATGTTTGCCTGTTAATTCAAAAGAATTAATTTCTTTACTTGAAAAAATAAAACTATAATCAGAGGCTTGACTGAAACTATTTCAACTCAACTTTGGGTTTTCTTCAATGCTAAATTCTTCGGAAAAAAAAAGTTCCTAGAAAACAAAAATTTTATAATAAAGACTTTTCTCAAGAAATAATTTGGAATTGAGAATTATTTAGAAATCGATACATCTATTCCTATGAATTACGACATACATATATATGTAGGTAGGTAGTTGAATTCAGAACCAGTTGTGCTTTCCTATTTTTCACTTTCAGTAGCTGAACCGGAACAACTTGAAATGCCTTAAGACCCTACGCAAACGTGGTACGTGAGTGTGAACACGTACGAATGTCACAATATCGAATATTAGTTTTCCATTTAATTTAAGTTGTACTCACATCGAGTATCGAGATAATCGAGGAACACTTGAATAGGTTCATTTCCACAACCACCGCGCTCCATTTGGCCTGAGCGAGTCTGTGCTTATTTATTTATTTTTTTTTTTTTTTTCAATGTGTCACTTTATGATTTTGATTTTTTCTTAAGGTAACATTTCATTTATGTACATAAATGTACGCGCAACAAAAAAAGCCGCACATGGTAATTTTTAACAAAATGGAAGAACTTTAATAAATGATGGCTAATCACTGCGTAGTCACTTTGTTTTTTGATGTTTAACATTTAAGTTGACACATTCCCCAACTTGACAATACATTTCGCAGCCTTATTGAAAAATCGCGAAGATCAGACTACAAAATATTAGATATTACCCAAGTACTGTCAATATACATAAATTAAAAAAGAGCTACAATTCGAAAAGCAAATTTCTTTTTTAATATTTTTATTATACTAAGAAACTTTTTACATGATTTTAGACTTTCATAATACCAAAAACATGATTCTAGTATTTCGTAGCACCACCCTTCGCCCGGACAACGTTATGAACCCTGTTTGGCATGGAGGCATAGAGATTAACGGGGTAATTGTTATCAATTTCAGTGAACCACACTTCTTCAATGATGCTCTTTAGATGCTGCATGGTTTTTGGATTTTATCTTGGATCTTCTTTCCCATACGAGTCCAGACGTTTTCGATGGGGTTGCGATCTGGACTGTTTCCCGGCCAAATTAAATCTTCTTTCAAAGTTTTAGTCTGTGGAGGAAATTAAAAATTAAAATCATAAGATTTTCAAAACACCCTAAAATATGAAAAAAAGTCAACGACCACGCCACGCTGAAAACATCGGTTCTCGTTAGATCACCGAAATCAAGCAGCGTCGGGCGCGGTTAGTACTTAGATGAGTGACCACTTTGAAACACCGCGTGTTGTTGACATAGGAGTGGGAGTAGGGGAGTATCGAACTCCATGTGGTAACACAATGAACCTTAAGTGTCTAAGTGAATCCAACCAGAGTAATGGGGATAACCACCTTAACCTAACCTAACCTGTGAAAAAAAACTTCGAATCACTCACAGATTTTGCTCGGTGGCAAGGTGCTGAATCATCTTGAAAAATTGGTTTTGATGTTTCTACTGTTATCAGTTCCATACTCGGTACAACAGCATCTGAGATAATTTGACTGTACCGCATGGCGTCAACAGTGCCCTCGAGCATAATTAGAGATCCAACTCCAATTGCGGTGATGCATCCCAACACCATCACATAAGGAGAATGTTTTACAGTGTGAGCTATGCATTCATCGCTGTAGCGTTCCCCTTTTCTACGACGCACTATCTGCTTCCCATCCGGTCCGATTAGGTTAAACTTGAACTCATCAGAGAACACCACATTTGACCAATCTTGAACACTCCAGTTTTGCCTTTCCTTAGCCCAGCTAAGGCGCGTTTTCTTCATTTTGCTGATCAGTAGTGGCTTTTTCGCTGGTCTCCTTGCTAGCAAACCCATCTCGTTGAGACGATTCTGGAGGGTACTGACGCTAACTTCAGCCCCAGTAGCTTCTCGCAAGTCAGCTCTTAACTCCGATGCAGTTTTAAACCTGTTTCTCTAGCTTAGGCTCTAAAGTTGCCGGTCCTCCCGAACAGTGGTACATCATTTCAATCCTGTGCCAATTTTTCTGTCCAGATTGTAATCCCGACGATATTTCTTACAGAATCTTCTTACAGGATTCTCATTGCATCCAATTTATCGAGCAATTTCACGAATTGACTGATTCTGATTGGATAAGACAACGATAACTGCCTGATTTTCTTTTCTCAATTGTACCCTTTTAGACAGCGCGATATCAACTTTTCACTTTTATTTAAGAAATACAACTGCACGCACTGTTAAATACTGCCAGAATGAATTCTGATACATTCCAGAATGTGCACTACCTAACCCGGAAGCAATAAAATATAATTTGGGGAATCCCTTAAAAGTTATTAGCGCAAAATAAATGGAAAATCCGTGTGCGGCTTTTTTGTTGCGCGGGGTGTATGCATGTGTATATATTCCACAATCTAGGATATATGTATGTACATATTTTGTTTTAAGCAGTTTTATTGTGTCATATGGTGCTGAAAACTGCATTAGCTGTTCAATCAAAACATATCAATCTAACCGTGCGTGTGTCGCGTCGTTTACTTGTTTTTTTTTTTTTTATTACTATCGCTTCACTACTTTTATAAAATGAATTCTAAAAAAAAGGATGTATGTATGTGCCGCAAAAACAAAAGAACTACTGAACGGATTAGAATGCGTTTTTTTGCAATCGATTCTGGTTGGATTAAAAATATAAAATAGATCAAAAAAAAAAATCAGAATATTTCAATAAAAAACTCCTAAATGAGAAAAAGAAAAGTTAATATTTTACTTGGGCATTTATCTCGCTCTATCTTAGTTCTTAAATAACGTATTAAAATAAAATTTACATATTTGTTTAGATGATTTCACAACAAAGATTTTAATATTGATATCTTCTTTGTACATTTTCTGTGAGAAAAGTAATAACATAAAGAAATATTGTTTGTATGCTTTCGCGACAACGATCAGTGGAGACCATTGCCACCGCCAATGCACCAGCGGGTATGCGTGTATGCGGTACATGCGTGTAATATACGTGATTGGGATTGCTGCGTGCTAACATATATGTATGTATTGTAATTTTTCGATCATCTCTAATTCAATAACTGGATAAAGAATGCAATTTTTTTTTATGATAAGTAAATGCAGGGCTTGGAACAGATACAGATATGTATGTATTATGTTTTGCCTTTTTGGCGGTAAAAACGTGCTGTAATATTTAAGAAAGCGGAAAAGTTAGATTGGAAGAAATTGCTAACCCACCTGCGTCACTTTTTTCTGTAATAGGCTATGCAAAATCCTTTATCCAAGCAATTCATTCAGTGCTAAGCAAATTGTGGAGCAAAGATTTGTGCCAACTTTTAAGGTGCAAGGACAAGTGTAGCATTTAGTTGGAAGTCTCCTTCCAGTAGACAATTTATTACAAATACACATATCTACATACAAAGAGAATATTTTTGTATGCGCAGCGAAGCGGGTACATCAGCTAGTCATAGAATAATTTAACAATTTGTATAAGTATCTGCGAACTGCGAACCTTTAAGCTTGTCTTTTAAGTTTAAGTTAACATATGTAAATCGTAGTATTGAACTGTTAATAAACTCGAAGGAATAACTTTGGTTTCCGAAACTTTGTTTTAAATTGTATTAAAAATAAGTTTTTAATTGCTTCTTTTTAAGATTTTGTATATTGGTTGGTTCTCTGGGTAGGTTGTTGATTGTTGCCGAATTGCACTTTATAAATTTTAACAAATTAAAAAAATTATCAAAACAAATATTCTACCCAAAATAAACTCCCAAAAGAATGAGTACTTCCCGTTTGATTTCCATCAGTTGACAGATGGAAACCATGTGAGAAGTTTGGACTTTGCTGGTTGGATTTTCTCTTGCGAGAGTTCTCGCACGGGCAGACCAGTTATTATTATTTCCATTCCTAAATTGTTTGAAAAGATTGTTGTTTTTCTTGTTAACAATGTAATATCTGACCATCAACATAGATTTACGAAGGGAATATCTACTTCAACGAATCCGGCACATTTTTGCAACTATGTCCTGAATCAATTCGAACTTGGTAGCTGATGTAATTTTTACTGATTTCGCAAAAGCCTTAGATGAAGTTAGTAACCCTACCCTAATTCAGAAACTTTCGACTATGGGATTCCATTCTACCTTGCTTAGATGATTTAAGTTCTACTTAGGTGGTAGGGTTCAATATGTTAAAATTGATGATTGTATTTTGGTTCCTATTAGAGTAACATCTGGTGTTCCACAAGGAAGTCACCATTGGCTATTATTATTTATGTTGTTCATCAACGATCTTCCACTGGTCGTCACACATTCTGAGTGCCCGATCCTATTCATTCTGTACACAAACGAGCTTCTTCGCTTGTTTAAACAGACTACTTACTCCGTTCGCCTACGCTGATGACACAGCAATCGTGGTGAGCCATAGGTACCTGGAAGTAGCAACAGCAACAACGCAAGAAGAGTTCGATGACAATTTGAAATGGTGCCACGACAACGACTTCGTGATTAATGCATCGAAAAGCAAGATAATTTACATCCGAAATCCAAGTTTTAAAGCGACACAAATTTCAGTATACCTGAGAAATGATGCATGTCCTTGTTTCAATACAGAGGTCATCGACGTTGTTGACAGCAATAAGGACTTTGCGCTGTGCTTTAATAAAAATAGGAGCCATATTGTCAGGACCCTCTATAATATTACTTTTAAGACTACTAAGTGCCTCCTCGTCGTCAAGCTCTTCTATATTTAAATCGCCAATGTCAATGACTGGGCATTAATTGGATAAATTATTAGATTTCGATTATTTGTTGCTTTTTAACGTAATACTGCTTGCCAATGTTAGAAATATGAATACTTAAGCTATTTTACTTAAAAATAACAAAAAGCAAAGGTGATCAAAACTAAACGTTCCAAATCAAGTTATTCGATATTTGGCTGCAGCACAAGAAATGGGAGGCAATAATATTTATGAGCAAATTCTTTAGATTCTTTATGAGGAGATTCTTTATCCATTTTAAATCACGTCACATAAAATTTAAATGCTTTCTGTATGCCAGGAATTATAATAAAAGAAGAAATATGAAATGAATTTCAGGATTTGACTCATGGAATGTTCGTGAAATTGGAACATACAGTGGCGAGCATATAAATAGGGAAAAACAACCAAAGACTTTAATTTCTGTGTGTTTTGCTTAAACTTTAAACAACTGGAAAACTATCAATTTTATTTTTTTAGCAGTATACACTTTAGGTGTAATATTATTATGTATCTTATAACATCAGTTACAGGAATAATTGAACTTAATAGATGAAGAAAAATCCTTATTTCTTGGAAAACTTTAAAATGCCATTTATACGTTCTTTCGCAAACAGTAATGTAGCCTTGCGATTTTTTTTTACTTATAATCGGCTTTTTTATTTATCCAAATCCCGCTTAGCGACGTCGTACCGTGTGTACACTCACATTCAAGTCTTCTTGTGCCGGCATTTCAGCGTACAAGGATGGTAGTTCCACCATCTGACGATTTAACGCGCAGATCTGCAACGCTTAGAGAACTCGAACGTGAGATCGCGAAACTAAAACCTAAGAAAGCTCCTGGTTATGATTTGATTACCGGAGAAATTCTCAAAGCCTTACCTAGAAGAGCATTTATTAAGCTTCTCCATATTATAAATGCTGCACTCAGATTAAAACACGTGCCGAGCCAATGGAAAGTTGCGGAAGTCATTATGGTTTTAAAACCAGGAAAACCGTCATATGAAGTAAAATCATACAGACCAATCTCGCTTCTTCCAGTCGTATCAAAAATTTTCGAGAGGATATTACTAAGGCGTCTCCAACCGGTTATAGAAGAAAATAATCTAATCCCTGACCACCAGTTTGGGTTCAGAAGTAAGCATTCGACAATTGACCAGGTGCATAGAATTACTAACGTAATCGAAAAAGCACTAGAAGAAAAAAAGATATGCTCAGCCGTATTTCTTGACGTCTCGCAAGCCTTTGATAAGGTGTGGCACGATGGCTTGAAATGCAAATTACGACAAGTACTCCCCGTGTACCTATACGAGATTTTGGATTCATATCTCGGAAATAGACTCTTCCGTGTTAGAAATGGAAACGAATACTCAGAGCTCAAAAAAATTTCGGCCGGCGTACCGCAAGGAAGCGTTCTGGGGCCGCTTCTTTATCTGTTATATACTCGTGATATACCGAAAGAAGATGGCACTATGCTTGCTACGTTTGCCGACGACACCGCTATCCTAGCAGTAGGTAAAACAATCGAGGAAACGACTGCCAAACTGCAAAACGCATTGAATAAAGTAAATGAATGGACGAGGGACTGGCGGATCGCCCTTAACGGAACTAAATCTGTTCACGTGAATTTCACTTATAGAAAAATTAATGACTTGCCAATTTTTATAAATTTGGCCCGAATTCCCATTGCAAATGAAGCCAAATACCTGGGAATGACACTTGACGCAAAGCTGAAGTGGAATTCGCACGTGAAAATGAAACGTAAAGAATTAGAAATCAAATATAGAGAAATGTACTGGCTGATCGGGAAACATTCCCACCTCAGTACCGAGAACAAACTGCTTTTATACAAGCAAGTGCTAAAGCCGGTGTGGTCCTACGGTATACAACTTTGGGGTTGTACCAAGAAAACAAATGCCAATATTTTACAGACCTTTCAAAATAAAGTGCTTAGAGAAATTGTCCAAGCACCGTGGTATGCTAGAAACGACGATATCCACAGGGATCTCGGAATTCCGACAATCGAAGCTGAAACTAGAAGCTTCGCGCGAAAACATAGAAACCGACTAATCGGACATGTTAATAATACAGTCCTACTTATTTTGGATGAGAGCAATTTATTGCGCCGACTACAAAGGACAAAACCTTTCGACTTGGCGAGATAAGGATTAACCGCATCTAAATTGCGGAATATGCAGGATCTTTCATTGGAAAGTAACCTGCCAAACGTTTATATTTCGTGATAGAAAAATTGCTTGATAAGTAGTATAACTTAGTTGCAGTATCTAACAAATTTAAATCGAAGGGAGGTGTTTTTGGTCAGTAAGAATCTGACACTACTATGAGCACGCGCTTGCTATTCTCATAGTGTCTATGGAAGATTTTCACCTACCCTCGGGGAAAAAAAAAAAAAAAAAAAAAATTCAAGTCTTCTTCTGCCGGCATTTCAGCGTGAATGTCAACAGCAGTCCTGAAACGATCCTTTTCAGAAAGGCGCTGCATCATCCAATCAACACGCGGTGTAGTTTTTCGTGGTCTGGGAGCGCGAGGTTTATTAAAACTGCTACCATAGCGTTTGACCTGTTCCAAAGCTCGATGACAAACATTAATTGATATATTTAAATGTTTCGATATTGCAGAGAGCATAATATCTTCACTTCTTAAACGACAAATTTCTCGCCGCTGTTCAGCCGTTATGTTTTTGCCCCGTCCCATTCCTATAACATCACAAATCGAGTTATTATGACTAGACAATAACAAAGCAATATTTATGTAAACATTACATACTGAAAATTAAACATTTTCACACAGAAGTTGAGTACAAACTAAAAACAATATAATTTCCCTATTCATGTGCTCGTACCAATTTAACACTTGGCACGGTATTTTGTACCTGTACTGTGAAACGTAGACCAAAATATGTTATTCATGTTAGAATTAGTTCTAAAAAATCTAAACTTCGCATTTTAGCCAACCTATTTTCTTAAGTGCCGGTATATGGTGATTTGAGCTATGTTGACTGAATTTTCCTATTTATATGCTCGCCACTGTACGTGTAAGAAAACGTGAAAGCTACGTACACATAGGCCCCGTTCAGACAGGGCGGAAATCGTGCGGTTTCAAACCGCGCGGTTCCCGCTGCGGTTTCTATTTACATTGAAGTCCTTATATTTGTTCACACACAGCCGGGCGGTTTGGCAAACCGCGCGGTTCCCGCAAATCAACCGCCCGAAAACCGAGCGGAAACCGCGCGGTTGTATTTCTATTGTGTTATATGAGACTGTTCAGTTTATTTGCGGTTTCCGTGCGGTTTGAATGAAATTTAAAATTTTTATGATATTATGATTCGTTCGTACATAATGTTTGAATAGTGTTTTAATACTAATGGATGGAACAGAAGGCGTTTATCTATAGGTATACATATATGATAACTAATATATCAAATGAAGATATCGACATTCTCAAATAATTAAAGAATTTGGGCTCAAATTCACTTAATTTGGGATATAATGTTACAAATAGCCCATGTGACAAACCATCACGTAGTATTGGGTATACCCAATACTGTCTATTTCTTTTCTTTTTTAAGAGAAACCACACACATATTGCTTCTTCGATTTCCATATTTGAAGTGAAGTGAACGTTTCGTACACAACCGCACACAAACCGCTCATAAACCGCCCGCAAACCGCAGCTGTCTGAACACATTATAATATTCAGCGGTTCAAACGGTCGTGTCTGAACGGGGCCATAGGATGTTGTTGTCTGTAACGCGTTTCTTACATATTTTTCCACCTACTTAGTTTTTTTTTGACATGAGTAGCAACGCATTTCTAAAAAAATAAAACTTTTTGTATTTGTAGGCTTCCGTATCAAAAAAGGTAATACGATCACTCTTGTGTCTGTCGGTCTGTCACAGGCATTTACTCGTATCTCAGAAACCATTTGACGTGAGAACCTGAAATATTATATACAAATTTATAACATATCGAATGTTAAAAATAGATCACATGTGATATTACATATTAGAAACGACTAGAATTAAGGATTTCAAAAACTAATTGAAAATCCCCTTATTTTGGAAACTACAGTGGGTGATCAAATTATTACGGCCACGTTAAAAAATAACTTATTTTCAGGACTAAGTCCAAATAAGTGCCAGATATAACCTTAATAGATTTATTTTCTTTTAAAATGAAAGTATGCAAACTTTAAAAAAGTAAAAAGTGGTCAGACTTAGTAGTGTTTATTTTTGTGGTAGTTAACTTTTTAAATGGATACCTCATTTTGGTATAGTTGGAGCCTTTTGTTTCTTTCGCTTTTTAAGGGTTTATTTCGCGAAATGTCGAAGGTTACAGTTTCGAAATCGGCATTAACGATAAAAACGAGCTCTGGGCATTACGTTTTTTAAATTTCTGTGCATTCAGTTTGTATTTAAAATATTTTATCGAGCCATTTTTGATAGGACGCCGTTTAAGCCATGGATAGACGAAAAGACCCTTCTCCGGCAAAAATTTCCGAAATTAAGACTGATATTTAACACTGAGCATTCTCAAAGGAAAATAGCAACAATCGCAAGAGTGGCAAATTCTTTGATGGACAAAGTAAAAAATAAACTCAACAAAAATGCCGTCCTTTCGCCTATGAGAGCCGGACAATCTGGTCGAAAAAAGTTACAACGCTACGAGATGAGCGCAAAATACAGAAAATCTGTGTTCAAAACAGAAAGAAGCCACTAAAGGATCCTGACAAATTTGATCCAGGAGTCAGGAATTGAGATTTCCGGCATGACAGCCCGACATCGCCTTAAATATATTTATATTTTTTTTTTTTACTTGCCACTGTCCAGCAAAGCGATGATGAAAAAACGTCTTAGATGGGCTAAGGCACATAAGGACTAGAACGTCCGAAGACCGGCTAAAGTTAAGAACGTATTCAGTCGACTTCTTAATAGGTTTTTTTTTAGCTTTTGAAGGAATATTTTTAAAATTTTCCTTACATGTGTTTTTATTGCGGGTCTGTTTTCCAATGAATCAACAGTTTAGATTTTTCGGATAAGTCTGAGTTTGTAAGGAGGACAGCGACTGAGAAGTGTCAGAAAGAATGCATAGTGGAACGGGTGAAACATCCGTTAAGCGTTATGGTCTGGTCAATCATTAGTGGGCAAGGAACTGCACGTCTCCACATTGTTGATGGAACAATGCGTCAAGACCAGTATATTGAAGTCTGGACACCGAAAATGTGCAGAAATGGTTTCCAAATGGCAATTTCGTGTTTATGCATGGCTTTTCACCTTATCATCAAGCAAAAAAAGTATCTGCCTTTTTGCAGGAAAAAATGTTGAGGTTCTGGAATGGCCGGGAAACTCTCCAGACCTTAACCCCATTGAGAATCTATGGAAACTGATGAAAAGAGAAATAGGCAGGGAAAAAGTAAGGAATAAGTGAGCACTGACAGAACGCCTCACTGATGTATGGCATAGGAGCGAAACATTAAAAATAATTGTTTAAAATGCATTCAAAGTATGCCAAAAAGTGTTCAGTCTGTTATAGCTGCAAGAGGAGGTGTAACAAAATAAAAAAAGTTTGTTATCATCGCTCGGTAGCGTTCACCATTGACAGTAACGCTGCGATTCGCATCATCTTTGAAGAAATATGGCCCAATAATGCCGCCGGCCCATAAACCGCACCAAACAGTGGCTTTTTCGGGATGCATTGGTAGCTGTTGCAATGCTTCTGGCTGATTTTCACTCCAAATGCGGCAATTTTGCTTATTTACGTACCCATTCAACCAAAAATGAGCCTCATCGCTGAACACAATTTTTCGATAAAAAAGCGCGATGAACATTTCGAACCGAGCACGAATTTTGATAGTAAAATTCAATAATTTGCAAGCGTTGTTCATTTGTAAGACGATCCATGGTTAAATTGCAAACCAAACTGAAGCTGTTTGACAGTGACACAAGGTACTAAACACACGTCAGCTGTCAAAACCAGTGTTGCCAAAACCAAACCAGCTAAAAAATCACCCTTTATAAACAATTTATGGTTTGTAGAAAAAACTATAGCGTGGTCATAAGTTGTAGTTTATGAAAAATTAATACGGAACCCTTCGTGCGCGAGTCCGTCTTTTACTCTAAAACTACTAAGCAAAGAGAACTGTGTTCATAAAGTATGCATTTGTTGTCATGATGTAATTTGGAATGTTGTTCCTTCTTATCACGACGGGGAATTTAAGATTTCTAACGAAGTTGTCACTCTGTCTTCAACCTCCATCGTGGTAAACTTCCAAAAACATAGCAAAGTAAAAGTCAATTGTTCAAAAAGTTCGCTTCATTCCGTTTTAACTACGGAATTCCCGAAACAAAATAGTACATTGGCATACAAATAAAATCCTTGTTCATGTACAAGGTACGTTCGAAAGTAAACAGGACTTTTTTTTGGCAATAACTAAATAAATACTGTTCGATATGCCGACTCAATAGAGCGGTGTGCATTTCGAATGAGAGTGTTTTAAAACGTCGGCCGGGATGTCCTTCAGGATGGCTTCTACGTCCACAAAACACTTTCCTTTCTTCGGCAAATATATTTTATCGAAAAGCTAGAAGTCGCACGGTGGCAAATTAGGCGAAAACGGGTTGACATTTGAAATGTGATTTTCAGCCAGCAATCGGTCACAAGTATCGATCGATGCGATGGCTCATTATCGTGCAACAACCGCCAACCTCCTTCTGTGCGATATTCTGGCCGAATACGATGTACCAAATGCTTCAAAACACCAAGACAGAACTGTGCGTTATCGGTTTGGCCCGGTGGAATGAACTCTTTGTGGGTATTGTCATAGGGATTGTAAAAGCAAATTAACATTGTCTTCACTTTTGAGTTCTCTGAACTAGATTTTTTGGCTTGCCTGGAGCGTTCCACTCGGCATTTTGGCGCTTGGTTTCTGGATCATATGGAAAACATCACGTTTCATCACGGGTCACAATGTCCAATGTCGTAAAGGAATTTTTGGTTCTTTTTGGACTCCTTGATAGCCTTCGAATGTTGAATTCTGGGCTATTTTTGGTCGTCAGTTATTTCTGTACCGATGACACAAACATATTGTCACTTCAAACGCAGTAACTTCGCTTTTATTCATCCAAATGTCATAAATTTTGAAGGATCTATAATACCTTTCGGACGCATGTAATTGCCAATAGATGGCCTTACTAGAAATACAGATACATAAACCTCTTTTATCCGGAAGTCCAATAACCGGCAATCTCTATTAACCGGAATTTTTCACAAAGTTTTTATTTTTATCCGTATCCGTAAATTTGTTTGCACACAGTGAATTTCACCGTTAAGTCTGGATTATGTACAGTGTACACATGTCCATTTGCAGAAGATGTCTTGATATTTTCCAAGCTGGGTCGTTTATTTGGTTTTAGAGCGGATACACACCATCCAACAAGAGTCTCAGGTTTGACTAATATCATGCAAAACTGATGATGTGTACAACTGCGTGCGTAATGGAGTGTTACTGAAAAATTATGCTCACAAAAATGTTTTCTACTGCGTGACACTCAGCGAGTATTTTATTTCTTGCTCGATTGTGTTTACACACAAGTAGAAAAAATAAATAAATATTTGGCTTCAGCAGTCCTAGGTAGAACCAAGCCTAGCTTCCCGCAACCATTTGTGTGTGCGCGTTATATTTTTGCACGAATGGAAGGGACCTACAGTTTTCTGCCATCTCCGAACGGCGAGTTGGGAAGCTTTACATGACAACAGATACTCTGAATGCTTGTCAGCCATTCGGAAGAAGTGGGCACTGTGAAAAACTTTTAGGTGTTTGCGGCGGGATTCGAACCCAAGACCGCTGGCTCAGTAGTCCGACGCACTAACCACTTGCGGTACGGTGCCCACAAACACAAGTAGAGATGGAAGAACAACAACAACAACAGCGATGATTTGAGTGTCCTACAAAACCTATAGTCTGAACACTCGCTTCATTACGCAAGAATGACATCAGTTATGCGTGACACTCTTTGGTGTGATGCTGTGTACCCGCTTTAAGTGAATTTAAGAGTTTAACCATGCCAAAATGGACAGAAAAAGTTCTAAGCATTTGTGAAAAAATTACATTATCAATAATTTAGAGAAATGCGTGAGTGTGGGAGATTTTATTCAAATCTGCAATATCCGGAAAAGTCGATTATCCGAAACACGGTTGTTCCTCAGCATTCCGGATAAAAGAGGTCTTCATCTTGACCTATTTTTTAAAAAGTCATGTTCACTTTGAGACATGCGAGTATTTAAAGATACGACTTTTTTAGATTTTTGAGAAAAAGCTCTCCTGTCAAAGAAATAGAAAAATTATAAACTTGGTTAACGATGTCAAAAACGCCTAAATTTGGAGGTTGGAAATGTGCAGATTTTTCGGATATTGATCTTTACTATAATTTTGTTTGTCCTTTCTACTCTACTACTTGTGCAAATGTTGAAGCACCAGTTTAATTAAATGATTTTCTTGCAAAGACCGATAAGGGGTCGACCCCAAATGTTTCGGTGTCCAAAGCATTTCATTAGAATCGATATTTACTAATTAAAGTATTTCCTATATTTCGCAACAATTTATTAATGATTTCGTGGAACAATGCATGCACGAGTACTTTGTGTTCCAGTTTATTATTTATTTTGATTAGATATGTCTATGCGAGTGTGCAAGCTACGCAGCCGTTATACCTTATTCAAATGAATCGGCATTGATAAATGTTCAATGGCCTATCGGTTGGGGTATCGTTTCGAGTTGGAGTCGGAGTCTACATAATTAATATTGGTTCCCTGTATAATCCTTGCTATCTTTATGCTTCGTCTAATGGCTTTGTGCTGTAATACAGATATACACAGACTATTCATTTTGTTTTTGTTTCTTCTTTTTTTCCAGAAATGTCAAAGGCAGTGAAGAGAAATGTGTAACGGATAAGCATTGATTGATTATGTTGGTGAAATCTGTTGGATACTTACATATTACTTAACAGGTAAGCGCAAATGAAGAAGATTGATTGATTTTATATGAATTTTTTATATGGATACGTGCTACATATAATCAAGTGAAAATGTCAGAGATCTCTTATTCCAGGCATATGTGTACATATATGCTTTTACAGAACGGTCCAATTCAGGATGCATCATTTCATTAACTTAACGGGCCAGATACCCTCATTCCACAACTAAGGATCATAGGCGCGGTCCTACGAGTACCTCTCTACCGTTACTAATAGGCGTGTTTTTTTGGTTGTAGCCTTAAATAAGTATGTGTAAAAAAAAGCTCTTCGGTGATTTGGTAGCACTATGCTTATTGACATTCGACATTTAAACATCTTCCAATAAATTGTCAGGAATTGGGACAAAACCTGGCAACCATCTGAACTGGCAATTGAACATTGTAAGGTAGTTTGTCATTGTCAGCTCATTTGCAGCTAATTGTCAGCACGTTTGTAGACCTGACAATATTTGCAGACCTGGCAATCGTCTGAACATAGCTTAAGGACATAAGACTCGATAGCTATCTGGATTTCGTTATTCTTTATAGGCTTAGTTGTTAGTGTATTTCATGAAAAATATTTTCTAAGGCTATATAGACTACGAAAAAACACGCCTATTGTTTCCTTCTTCATTTTTCGAAGCTTGACATAAAGAATCGTTTAACCGCCAATTTCTCCTACAGTCCTTTTTGAATAACCCGATATAATGCCATCTGTCGCCCTTTTCTGTTAACTGGAAGGGGTTGCTGGTTGGGGTCCTGGTCCACCCCGCCACCTAAGTAAGTAAGTCACCCTTTTTTGTTGTGTACGCTTATATTTAATAATTAATATTTATTTCACGAATTTTGTTTATGTGATAGTTACACACCATATGGCATCGGTTATTGGAAGAAATTTCTTTTCCCTGCCAGTTTTGAATTTAAAAAGCGGACTACAAATATTGAGTTAAGTCGACTTCATGATATTTTGTCGTTTTAATCATTCCAATGGCCTTTTTCCAGTAAGTCATGGGGCTCTCGACCTCATATTCACAGATTGATGTATGTAAATATGGTGAGGCATATGAGTACCAATGGGGCAAAAGCATGGGTACACTAATCAAAGTGCAGAGACTGGCATGTGTATGCATAACGGGTGCACTTGAGGTGCTATTGGAGTTTACTCCACTGTACCTTGTGGTGAAAGAAATCGCAAACAGAACATATCTAAGAATGGTCAAAGAACAACGAATGATGTTAATAGCAGAATTGAGAATCTACAAAATAGTCTTCATTATCTTTTTGATAAATATGTACCTGTAAGAACAGTTAAAACTACTAATACCCCGTGGTTCACACAAGAAGTTCACGATTTTATAAAAAAGCGCGATCTTCTATATTTAAGATGGAGCAGATATAAATGTTGAATTATTTTTAGAGAATTCACTGTTGCTCGTAATGCACTAACATTTCTTATTCGTAGCAACAAGATGTAGTTTTACGAAGAGCATTTTAATTCCAACCCTTCGAGCTCTAAATTTTGGAGGAAAATTCTCCAAATTGAACTTAGTTCAGGAAAGAAAGGAATATTAATCTTGACGAACTAAATAAGACGTTTGTAAAATCAGCTTCAAGTACATTAGATCCAACAAACATTTTCACCTGTAGCAACGAACAAGTAGATACCTTTTCAATTTCTTGTATTGATAAAGTGTGGCGAAGCAATTTTAAAAATTTAGTCAAAAGCTTATGATTTATCTCCTTGAATATATTTCGTTTATTTTTCCGGCACTGAGCAACTTTTAATATGTGTTCGATATGTTGACTGCTTTACAGACCCAAAAACTAGTGTGCTTCGGGAATTTTTTGTAGGTTTTATTCCTGTTGAAACCTGACAAAAACCACACTGCAGCGATGTGAGGAACTACATCTAGATATGGACAAGTGTGTTGGCCAAGGTTATGACGGAGCAGCAAATATGTCAGGCTACTTAAGAGTACAGAGTAGGATAAGGCAACAGTATCCAAACGCCAGATATGTTCACTGTGCAAGTCATCGCTTGAACCTGGCTCTGTCTAATGCCATGTCAATACCCTCGATTCGCAATTGTCTTGGGGTAGTAAGCGAAATAGCCAATTTCTTCCGAAACCAATGCAAATAAGAATTTCAACGCCATACAAAAACACGCAAAAAGCAAAAAAAAAACGCCTTTTACGCCTTTGTGAAACAAGGTTTATTGAAAGGTATGACAGCATTATCTTATTTGTAGAGCTCTTCAAATGTATTGTGATTAGTCTTGAAGAAATATCCACCAAGACGTGAGCGATATCATCAAAAGCATCAACTCTCTTGGCAGCAATTGCAAAAAGTGATTTCCACGAACACGCTCCAATCCAGAAACATTATGTCCTGAAGATTATTTTAGAGTTTCTACTCGTATACTTATTCCCTGACTAGATTCTCTAATACAAAATCTTACTGACAGATTTATTGTCAACGAGGATGTTCTACCATCATTTCAATTTCTGCTTCCAGGTTTTGCTGCGTTAATCGAGGAAATGGAAAGTATTTACTTCTATAACGCAATATCCTTGAATTGAATTGAATATCCTTGTCAGCTGTTAAAGCGGAGTACATACTCTGGTGCGAAAAAATGTCATCGATTAATTCCTCTACCGATGTTCTGAAACTGCTAGATATATGTGACAAGAACTACTTCAGGAGTATAAGCTTCTTTCCTTCACTTAAATTTTGGCCACACTACCTGTTACAACAGCTAGCGTTGAAGGAACCTTTTCAACGATGAAAACGATCATAAAAAAAATACAAACAAAAATAAAATTTTCATATAGTTTTCTAATTTTTGTATACAGAATTACTTCTTCGAAATTGAACAAGCCCAAACAAAATCCTGGCTACGGGCCTGGTCCAGTGTACCTCAGGGTTCAGTCTTAGGCCCGTTTTTGTTTACGTGTTTTATAAATGACAACTCGGAATGCTTTTCATGCTGTAAATACCATATATACGCCGATGACGTTCAAGTGTACACATTGTTTCCGAAATTACATACAAACCTAACAGTAGTCAATATAAATAGAGATTTGACAAGCATAGATCGATCGACGCACGCGCATAGAAATTGTACAGTGCGGCCAGTACACCCAAACGCAGATTCTCTGAGGCTGCCAGACTTTTCCCGCCAACCACACGGTTGGTGTAACTTACTTCTGAGATACCGTGGGTAGCCGTGGCGTAGTGGTAGTCGTCGTCGCTTGTCACGCTGAAGGTTCATGTTTTAAATTCAGATGTCGCCGAAACATTTATTTCTCACGAAATAAAAATAAGTTGATCCGTTTCAGAAGATAATATCAAAACCAACTGCGGAGGTATAACACTGGCAGTAGGGTGGTGGTATGGCTGAAAAAATTTATCGCACAAACTATAATAGGAAACATCTGGAAAAAACTTCTGTAAATCATAAGCAATGGCATAGCTTTCAATAATACACAACTCTCCAGTTATCCTGGACACCACCCATAGAGTTCGTTGAAACCTAACATCGGAGTTTCCTATCACTTCGGCGATCTGTCTGTCTCTCGTTCGTGTTCTTCATGTGCTCGCGCTGTGTGTAAACATTAAGGGTATTTATAACCCCTGTAGCGTGTGTAGTTTATAAAAAAAAAATACCCCTATAAAATACCATATTTTAAGAGAAGAACTACAACGATCAAAGTTGTAGGCAGGATAGCATCCATTGCTTATTGCTACAAAGTAAGAGCTACGCCAGCCTTAAATTTGCAATTTGCAAAGCGCTCTTAAGATGTAAACAATCGCAATTCTATAAATAACTAAACACTGTTCCTCACTTTAAAACTAACACAGAGCATTTAGTTAGCAGCTTCCAGTGCGATAAATGAACAAAGACCGTACTCATCCATATATGTATGTAGTTCCATCTGAAAATGACAATTGGCAGTAATTCGTGTCTGCCCTTTTACAATCCCCTGTTTGTTTTCTACATGCTCGTATGTAAACACATTCAACAAGTTGTGAAGATATGAATGGCCTATTTGAAAAGCGCGATGCCCTTCATTGCGTATACATCGCATTTGTAAATTATGTTTGTTTGTATGAGTGAGTATGTTTCTGGTTAGCACTATAAATTGGCATTCAAAAGATGGGACACAACTCAACTTTAAAACAAATATTTACTTTAATAATGTCACAAATGTTTGCCTATCGTTTACACTCAAGACCGTTCGTATGGAGCATACGAGTGTACATATATGCCTACACTCGTTCCAATGGTAAATTATTCAAAATTCCATTAAATTTAATTTGCCTCCAAGTTCAAACGTTCTCTTCCTGTATCTGCGCTGCAATAACATGATGTTATTGAGCAACAGCATTTTATGCATCTACGCATGCTGCTGCTGGTTGGCGGTGGCTATACTCCAGATAACAGCGCTCTAGCACTGTTCGCTGGCCTCCACTCTTGACTACGTGTATCTAGAGATAGGTTTCCAGTTCAAGAGATCTAGTACAGATAGCAGCAGGAGGCTGTGTGTAGCGTACTTAAAAATAAAATACATATTATCAATTCGACCAGTTCTCTGTGTATCCAGTAGTCGTAGATACTCGTTTAGCAGCATCATCAAAAATTTGCAGATTTCTTTCTTTCTGTGTGTGTGTGTGAGTAGTGGTCGGCTCTTGAATGTTCATCTAGATTCTGGTTTAGCGGATGACGGGACGAGTTGACTGAACTGGAAAACAACGTGTTCAATTTTGAGGCAAGAGGCAATCATTTAGTTTTGTTTGCTTTGTTGTTGTTGTTTTTTTTTTTACGAGTATGTTATTGCAAAAAACGGTTCTGTTCCGGGGATGGGGAGCAAACTCTGAGAGCGCATAGATAAACGGTAATAAATTATTTTAATTATGAACGATTGTGGGCATAATAATGTCAGTGGGATAAAATATTTCATTCGTGTGCGATAGTGCGTGTGTTTGTGTGCGTAATATCATCTGGATTCATGGCCGCGTGAGATAGTGACGATACGAGGTCACAACAGTTGGATTGAAACCGATTGGGTGGGGCAAACAAAGTTAAATGTGAATTATAAGTCGGAATGATCTTATAAGTTAGAAAAGTTATATCTCAAATGAGAGTTGATTGATGTTTGGCCTCATCAAGCTGATCAATCATTAGAAGATGTGTTGTGCAAACTGTTGCCAGACTGGCAGCGCCGAGAACTAAACGAAACTGAATTGTATTTCTTAGAAGAGGAGTGGAATTTAGATGGATAAAAGGAATTTATTTACAAAAATGTAGACACAGATTAATGTTTTCGTTAATGCCGTATTTTTTTCTAATTATGATTGTACAGTGTAGTCCACCCATAATGGACTTGCTGGTTCTTTTCTTTCTTTACAATTATATTTTAAAAATACATACTTCCTTTCAAATGTTGCCCATAACTAGTGCTAACATGTTCCATTCTAAAGCTCCAATCTTCGATGACGCGTTCGAGCATTTCGAGTGATATTTGACGAATGACGCGAGTAATATTGGCTTCCAATCCATCAATCGTAGCCGGCTTATCCATGTAAGCCTTCAACTTTACGTACCCAAAAAAAAAAAAAAAAACTAGAGGTGTGATATCACACGATCTAGACGACCAATTCACCGGTCTAAAGCGTGAAATGAACTTACTTACTTATGTGGTGCTATAGTCCGGGCTGGACCATGGCTCGGTCCTTAGCTTACTACCTCCAATTGCGCACTCCAAGTTGATTTAGGTCCTTTTCCATTTAGTGCGCGCCACCTTAGACGAGGTCGTCCTCTGCTGCGCTGACCATTCGACTTGGAATTGAATATTCTCCGGGCCGGAGCGTTGATGTGCATTCGCTCTACATATCCTGGCCTAAAACCACACTGATAAGAGCCAATCAGGTTGTTGACGAAAGGTTTCAAGCGTTCACACAATATGGCAGATAAGATAACGACAGATGAAATGAAGTGTCCACCCAAATGTTCTCGCAATAAAGCCATGGTTTCACGGGCTTAGTAGCAAGTAGCACCGTCTTGTTGGAACCAAAATTCCACCAACCCATTAATCACAAAAAATTTTAGTTTTGTGCAATTTTGCTTATTGAAGTATCTATAAAGCCAGAAATAGGTCTCATCGCTGAGCGAAATTTTGGTCGGAAACAGTGATACTTCTCCAAGCTGAATTTTGTATGCTTTTAAACCAAGGTCCTTACGTAAAATAGGCCTAGTTTATATATACGACAAGCCAATATGTTGAAAACGGCGCCGAGTCGAATTATCACGGTCAGCTACCGCTGCTATGTTTTCATCAGTATTTCATTTATTTTTTACATAAAAGAGGATAAAAGACACGTGGAATTTCGAATATAGGACGGGATATCGGTGACAAAGAGAACAAAAAGCAAGGGGCCAATTTGCCTTCCTTGCGGAACTCCTAATAAAGATGGGTTCTGATAGACTACGACCGATTTGAACGTACTGAATTCGGTCTCGAAGGTACGACGATATCCAGTCTAATAGGAAGGAGTTGAACCAAATACGTTTTAGCTTTTGAATTAGTAAACTGTATGGTTTACTCTGCCGAAGGTAAGTGAAATCGGTAAAAATGAAATCAGTGTGATAGCTAAGTTCAAAGTTTGCTACTACTTTTCACATTGGACTGCTAAGTTAGTGGCTGTGGATCTACCTGGGACAGATCCATGTTGAGAATCGTATATGATTTCCTTGACAAAGAAATTCAGTTTATCACACACAATCTTTTCAAATACTTTGGGGATGCGGATGACTGATTGTTTACATATAGGCCTATGGCTCGAAATTTGTCTCTTCGATCCGGCCTTAAAAATAGGTCATATGTAAGGTACTTTCTACTCCTTAAGAAAACTACCTGTTCTAAGCGATTTGTAGACGCTGTGCCGTGTTAAGTCTTTCCATGATGAAATGTCAAACAATACAAGGCAAAAGTACTATGACAGTTTGACACGACTCACGCGTGATCTGTAATAAAATCTCTACTAAAAAAGCTACCTCTAAAATGGGACGAATGGTGTAAAAATTGCGACATGGGTCGAAATTGCATGTATCTAGTATTATACAGTTGCTATATAGACACTGGTGGACATGTCAATTAAATTTTGGCATCCACGGTCTCGTTTTTCCACACGTTTTTTCAATAAACAACCTCAAAAACGAGTATAAAAATCTGCCATTTTAACGAAAATTCGTGATAAATTGGGTTTCTTTTTTCGCAATATAATCAAGTCGGGAAGAGTCTTGAGTCTTTTTTTTTATTGTCATTTTACATAGTTTAGTAGTAAATAATGTCAGGAAATAGAAACATTATATGTTCTTTAGTAGACAGGGCATGTAATTTTTTGTTGGAAATAACGTCTTTTTTGACAGTATTTTGAGGAAATTCAACCCGTACAAAAAAATTCCGAGTTGTTCCGAAAAACGGACTTCACAGGTGTTTGCCTCAGGTATTTAGTGAAAAATATGCGAAAGAATTATATCCTACTTCGTCCTTCTGTTTGAACAATTGCCTCCCATAGTAAAATTCAACCATCTATCTATTTCTCTATCTTGAACACTCACTGAGCTACAGGGTGTTTAAAAAAGTTTCTTCGGAGAAAGAGGTACCAACAGTTATTTAATCATAACTTCTAGCGTATTAAACCTAGAGCAACCAAGGTAGGCTTATTTCAAAGACAATTGATTAGTGCTTATTACAGTTAAAAATTATTACAATTCGTACGAAATATTATTTCATGTAAAACTAAATAAAACCGAAGGTGGATATTCTGTTCGCTGTATCTTCTTTTGCGTTGCTCCTACAGCCAAACAGACTCCACCATTCGATTCAGCGTGAAAAAATACATAAAATATGATCCACGGTAAAAAAATTTTAGTGAAAATTTCGTCCCACTATGCGCCGCGCCGTCTAGAAAGGACCAAACCGCGTCTAAATAGCAGAAAAAGCAGGATCTTTCATTACACCAAACTGCCTTTGTCACTTCCGTCAATGAAAATTAACCAGACGCTCATTAGGACAGTTGAAATATAACGAATAAATGGCCGTCTCTGTCTCGCAGTTTGACAATTGACTGGCCAAATGCTATGTACATCGCTCTTAGACTCGTTATCAAGCAGCAATGTTTTTTGTTCTTATCATCGCATCGTTGTATTTTTACCTTTTGTTTTATAACCATCCATTCTATACATAGTTTTATTGTTTCGCCGTTGCCTACTCCTTCTTCTCTGCGTGTTTGTAAAATCCCTTTTGAAATTTATACATCGCCCGGCGTGTGTGCATGAAGTACCAAAGGTAAATATGATAAAAGCAACTACATGAGAGTGTAAAAATGACTCGTTTGGAACGTCAACTCCGTCATCAGCAGGAGTATCAACATCCACATCAACAGACAGGACTTTGCTGCGCTTCTAAATGAATCTGAAAAGTAGGCACTGATTGTGTACCGGGTACCGACTGGGCAGATACGGTGGCGTATACATTATCCTTTTTTTTACATTTTCATTTTTACTTTTTTTGTTTTCTATCACCAAGAGTATATTTTTGTATGTTTTGTGCATTCATCTACTGTAGGTATATTCGAGGATGCATGTGTGTAAGAGTGACGTAGTAAACGTTCGAGTTAAGTTGGATCCAATTTAAATGAAGGTAAATATTTGATTTTATGTTTAAACTTTGCCTGCCAAGTGCATATTCCAAGAGTAATCCAAATGAAATGGGAACAGCATGAAAAAAAGATAAGTGTAAGGATTGGGCATCTGTCTGTTGTTATGGGACTTTTGACAACCATCCTGGGAATAATTGAATTTCTGATTTACCGATCCTTTGGTAAATAGTATAATGTATTATTGATTGCGCCCTACAAATGGATAAGGCTTTGATTTATCCCATTGTGGTTTAAGGTTAGTTTATATTCTTCATTCAGGTTATTTACCGTTTAAAAATGTATACAATTCAAAGGAAGGACTTTTTGACAAGCACATTTTGTGAAATGTGTCAAGAGTTTCATTCTGTAAAAGCTCATAGAGTGGTTGTTTACTAAGAACCCAATTAGGGTTAGATATGCGCTATTGAGATACCACAACCAGATTCTTTCGATTCAGACGGTTGCTAGACTGAAACAGTTAAGACAGAAACGTACAAAAATTAGCGCTGTTTTGAACGGCAACACCAAGAAGCTTTCTGTTGTGATGATAAATTTCGTTGGTTGGCCGAGGGAGAGATCTCACCTCGTTACGTAGGCCGCGAGTCGAGCCCCTTGTGTTCCGCCTCAGGAACTGAACTGATAAAGAAGGGGCTGCGGACTTGTGAGAGTGAAGGGATGGGGAAGTGAAGAAGGAAAATGTGGATTCACGAAAAACAATTTGTGTTTGTGTGAACTCTAGTGGTTTCAAGAAATCGATGGATCTCTCCCAGTTATGTATGCCTTATTGTGCATAACGCAGGACAGTCACAGAGGAAGTCCTCGTCCTCTTCTTCACAACCCGGACACGTGCTATGGTGCACTAATCCCAGTCTGTTTGCATGTCTGTTAAAGTTGACGTGGCTCGTATGTAGGCATCAGTTCATCAGTTATAGTTTTAGATTTAGTACTTTTTTTTGCCCGTTGTGGGTTCGGATTTTCTACAATTTATTTGGCAGCCTTACATGTTTGGATTTGACTCCACATTACCCAGTGGCGTTTTCCAAAAGGCAGAGTGTAAGCGGTTTTCACTGCTTGTACCCTCGTACTTATTGTAGGAACTGTGAGATTTTCCACGTATTCAGGTCCTCCTCTTCCCAGTTCATCTGTCTCTTCGTTTCCCGGAATGTCGTTGTGGCCAGGTACCCGTCAGAGAGGTGGCAATCCCAAGATACCAATAGCCCGGCTGCTGGCATCCACGATTCACATACCTAATTCTGACCTGGGAGAGTCAGCCTATATTCGCCTACGTAACGTACTAAACCTCGCGCCCATACACAGACTTCAACCATTCTCCCCTCGTGACTGCCGTTAGGTAGATACTACTTCACGGCTAGGTACCCAGAGCAGGTTCACCGTGCAGGAGAAGTATTGAGTTTTTCTTTACATTCCTTCACTAGCTTGGAGTTAGTATTGTGGTTAACAAGTGCTTTAAGCGTGACTTGACGATCTGAGCAGATGTGTACGCAAGTGTCTCTGGTGTTGGGCATTAACGAGTACATCTACGCCACGGAGGATTGCATAAACTTCTGCCTGGAAAACAGTCACCGAGGATTCTAAATGAATGAATGGATGGATATATTTATCGATGGATCTGGACAGTGTACACCAGCTCCCGATTCTCTGTTAATAGGGGATCCATCCGTGTATATATGTAACTACGCCTCCTGATAACTTATAGGCTAACTTAGGCTACTTCAGAAATAGGAGCGGTTATAGCGCTATTCTGAGAGAACTTAATATTGGCAACCTCGATAGAACGGATGACATCCTCCCAGTTCTGGACTTTGCTACACAGTACGAAACGCTGTACCCGGAGAGAGAAGTTTGGGAGAACACATCGCCTACACGGCAAATACACATTGCAGTCTAAACCGACAACAGCACGGACTCTAGTATCTATTCAAGAGAACCGGAGCTAAATACGTGTCTTAGACTGCCAGACGACTGTAGTGTATTTTAGACAGAGGTCTTAGCTGTGAGGAGAGCGGTGGAGCTGTTGGTGACGAAACTAATTATAGATAAGGTTATCATCATCTATGTACGTCGATAGTCAGGCCGCGCTCAGAGCACCAGAATCGTGAAATCGGCAATTGTAGAAGGATGTTGCTCTGTGCTCAAATCACTAAGCAGGCACAAAAGGGTCAAACTATGCTGGGTGCCTGGACACTCTGTAATGCAGTCCTGATAATTTTAGTTTAATCTACACTTTATTCTCAATGTTTGTGATTTTATTCAGATTTTTTTGAGCTATATTTTTGGAGATAAGGTAGGGGAGCAGCAATTTTGTAACCTATTTTTTGAAAAAGTGTTAAAAAAAAGTAACAAAAAAAAAAAAAACATTTTATACATTTTTGAACTCCTGCTTTAAAGAGCTTTCATTTGACATCGCACACTATTCCTCAAAATAATTTTATTTTTTTTTTAACTTCTCATTTAACCCCCCAAAACTAGCCCTCCAAAGTCGAAATTCAACTTTTTAAGTTCAGGTCTGTGTTTGAGCCACTAATTGCTACAACAGTTCCAAATTTGAATAGTCTACGTCAAATAATCTCTAATAAAAGGCCTGTGACAGACAGACAAACAGACAGACAGACAGACAGACAGAGAGACAGACAGGCAGACAGACATGAGTGGTTGTCCTTGTCCCTTTAGATTCATCCTGTGGAATGGACCTCATTGACAGAGTGTATCAGTTTTTACTGCTTTTCCTGTATTTGCATGTTGTGATGTTATAAATAACAATTGAATTACTTTAACTCTGACAGCTGTTGTTAAATCATGTCAACGCCTAGCATATAATGATGCTAATAAAAATGTTAATTTTATTACCCACATGTAGGTAGTCTATAAACTAAATGATTAATATAAATCAGCAGCCATGTGCGCTTGCCTTACTTCCGTTACACTGGTGATTGATTGATCCGTTTTTGCTACATTCATTCAAAGAATTAGGTTAGATTCCATGGCAACTGCCCAAACCATTTTATATGTAAATTTATCTAACCAACAACGCCAAAAATAGGGGGCAAACACATGAACCACCCAACTCCGCCCCACAAAAGGATATGTGTATATGTGCCTTTTTGACAGACTTACACTCGTGCATGCTTACATATTTGAATTTGTATGCATAAATCAATCAAATATTAAATCACCTACAAGCTTTTGCACTTTTCGTCACCGTCTGGACATAACTTGGAGGGCTACTTCCTTTTCGTTGCGCCGCCACTCGGATTCTCGAATGTGGCACGGGTACGTGCAGCGATACATTTTTAATGACACGAAAGCATGCAGTGCATAACCCGACTGGTCTAATACACTTAACACGTAGTTACCTGGCCCTTTTGATGGTCGGGTGTGTTATTCCACACGATAAAAGAAACTGAGCTCTATTTGCTGTTGAGATGTCAATAGGGGTGGGTAAGGGTTGTCATTCCTTCACGACACAGGTAAAAAAAAGCTCGCACGGTTTTCTTAAGAGTTTTGGTTTGACTGCATGCACGTGTTCCCATCCAGAACAGGGGGCGACAAACGTGCGACCGACAACGTGTATAAAAAAGGACACATTTTTGCAATTGAAAATCTAGCTGTTAGAGAGGAGGGATCGTTATCAAGGGTTGTTCAATGTGTCGTAGAACGCACTTTGGAAAAGTGTGCTCCAAATGTAGGGAAGCGAATAATTATGACGATATGGTGCGTTAAAGTGGTGCACTCTTAATCTTCCTTAGATGAGAATGGGGATAGTTTGATTACGATTTGGTGACGATTTGCCAGCCGGTTTCTGTCCTGTAAAACCCGACCAAATCATTCTTCACAAGTAAGTCCAAAGCTCCAAATTGTTCTCATGAGTAGCGGGGTTAAATTATCCCCAAGATCCTTGGTATCACAATGGGCCTCTTCAGGCCTAAGTGTGCTGGAACTCGTTACCGGCAGCCACTGCTATCTAACCTAACGAAAAGTCAGTTTAGCAACCAGAAGAGGTTTAATTTTTTTTTACGAAATTGAGGATCTCACTGGTTGAAACTTTAAGAATTTTACCGGAAGTTATGCTTTCTCTGTGGAGATGTTGTTTCATTGGGGCACAAAGTGCAATACAGTCATCTTCTGTCTTGCAATGACCTGTTAGAAATCCCAGTAATCTCTTGAAATCATTCTTACTGACGAGTAGGTGTTTTATGGGTTTAATGGCTCTTTTAGCCTGACGAAGACCATGGGTATCTATTTTCTCAATGGAAGACACACATTTTGTTTTTACCAACTTTTGTCTTTTAAGTTTATAGCTAAGTTCAGAATGTAAAATGGCTCAGGAGTCCGCCGAACCTTTTTTTAGTCAGTTCGTCAGGTCTTTCATTTCCATCAATACCATCAGGTCCGGGCACCCACCGAAGTTTGAGAGAAGTCTTGGAGAGTATTGTAGCAGTTCAGGACTATTTTGCATGCAATCAGGTTTAAGCCTAGTGCTTTTATAGCTGCTTGACTGTCCGTGAGTATATAAATGAGGGCAGCTTTGTTTCCCTATTTGAGAATGACGTTGGCGTACACTTGAATACCATGCATTTCAGTTTGAAACACACTCTGGGACTATGCCCTATTGGTATGTTTCAAATATACCAGCACCCACGCCGGTAGCCGTCTTTGATCCAGCCGTGTACCCGTATACCACTTGTTACCTTTTTGTTCTGAGGTTGGATTTTTATAGCTCGTTCCATGCTTCACGGCTTAGGATCACTGTATCGAACGTCCTGCCGAAGCATAAAGTTCTAGGTAGGCGGTCATTTACCGCACAGATCATGTCGAGCTCTGGGATTTTGGAGTGATGATTTACTTCATCTGTGTATTTCTAGTTTATCACTCCTGATTGCTGCGGAGGCCAATGAGCGCTCCTATAGCAGCTGTCGGGCAGGTGCGCATAGCGCTGGTAGTGCGGAGGCATGCCAGTCTTTGTAGATTTTGCAGCTTTAAAGTTGTATATTTCTCGTAAATTTTGCTCCACCATACTACAAATGAGTACGTCCTAATATAAAAAGCAAAAATCAGATGTGTAATAATGCCGCAAATAGTTGCATTTGTCCAGTGATGTCAGTACTTCGTTGCATCTCCTTTGGCTTTTATAACCGCTTTTAGTCTTCAAGGCATTGATTTCAGGAGGTCCTCCAAGTAGATAGATATCTCACTATCCCGAACCTTCCTTATCACTGCCTTTAGTTCGTTTCTATTGCTTTGTTTTTATTTTGCTATTTTGATCTTGATTTTATACCACAAGTTCTCTATTGGGCTTAAAACAGGATTGTTTCCAGGCCATTCGATTTCGAAAATTTCGTTGTCTATGAAAAAATGCCTCACCTTAAACATCAAATAACGTTTTGTATGATTTTTTCTGTATTTTTCTCGTAGATATTAATCAAATAAATAATAATTGTATAAACCAATTAAGAAAAATACATTTTTCGCCATATGACAAGGTTCGTGATCATGTTGAAAAATAAAATCTTGATTCGCTGCAAACGGCTCTTCGAAAGTTGGGAATAAGGAGTCTCTTAAGATGTCCATATACATTTAGGCATTAACCTTCCGTCGGGCGCAACTGATCCGACAGGCACACCATTGCACAGTTTTTGGCGCAAAGAATGCGAGCTTTTTATTAGCTTCATATTTTTGCATTCCCCACTCAAAAAAGCAATTCAGTGATTGAATGACTGGAAGTAAAGTTTGTGACCATTTTGATCTGACAAGCACATTGCGCCCGTTCTTGAAACTTTTTCAGGACATAATCGTTTACTTCTGTTAGCATTGCTTTTGGCCCGTTATTTTAATTTTCTTTGTACATTTAATTGTTTAGTTTCTATACATATTAGTTTTTGAGAAATATCGTGCTTTTTAAATTTTTTCTATCAAGAATTGAATATAGGAAGTAAAAACAAATCCTATAATCTTGAAAACCCAGAGCACGTAGCAGAGTCTCTCAGGCGGTTAGAAGACGATGAAATCGACCCTATTGAAGAGTTTGGTGAAAGAAGCAGTAGTGAGTTTTTTTTTTTTTTTTTTTTTTTTTTTTTTTTTTTTTTTTTTTTTTTTTTTTTTTTTTTTTTTTTTTTTGGTTGCGCCTGGAGGTGCAGGAATCTTCAAAAGATACCAATGGTCCGTACCATTGGTTATGCCCGATTCATATATCTGACAATGCCATCAGTGCTAGTCAGTATATGCCTACGGGCTAAACCTCACCCCCCCCAGAGAGGCACTATGAGAACCGGCTGCGCGTACTCATAGTAGTAGGAAATTCGTCCCTCTCATTTCTTCATTTTTTGTGATGACTACGACTAAGTTGCCTTAACAAGTAGTTTACGCTTCTGTAGTGTTAATCGCGTTAGGTAGGTAGCTTTCCAGTGAAAGCACCTACTAATACCGTCATTAAATGCGGTTTTCCTTACGGCGCTAGGTCGAAAGGTCTTGTTCTTTGTAGTCGGCGCTCAAGAATTGTCACGTCCATAGTACGGATTATTTCATTATTGCAGTGAACATGAAGACGGGTACGAAGTTTGCGAGCAAAGTTTGTTACTTCGTCCCTCACGGTAGCAATTCCTAGATCTCTGTGAATATCACTATTCCTTATATACCAAGGAGCATTCACGATTGCTCTTAGTATTTTGTTTTGAAATGCTTGCAGTAGAGCCATATTGCTTGGTTTGGTACAACCCCAAAGTTGTATACCATATGTCCAAGACGGTTTTAGCACTTGCTTATACAGAAGCAGTTTGTTATATGTGCTTAGCTTCGAGTATTTCCCGAGTAACCAATACATTTCTCTAAATCTGATTTCGAGCTCTTCGCGCTTCTTTTTAACGTGTGGTTTCCACTTAAGTTTTGCGTCTAGGGTCATTCCTAGATATTTTGCCTCGTTTGCGTACGGTATTTGCACCGAGTTAATGTATATAGGTAAGTTGTTTATCTTTCTTAGCGTGAAATTTACATGCGTTGATTTTGTCTCATTGAGGACTATTCGCCAGGTTTTTGTCCATTCGAATACTTTGTTCAAAGCTCGTTGGAGTTTTCCCGTTGATGATTCGACTGACTCATCCGTTACGAGGATAGCCGTGTCATCTGCGAACGTTGCTACAACGGTCCCTTCATCTTGTGGTATATCTCTTGTGTAGAGCAGGAACAGAATTGGGCCGAGAACACTTCCTTGTGGAACACCGGCGTAGATTTCTTTGAAATCCGAATATTCACTCCCGTGTCTAACACGGAAAAGTCTGTTTTCAAGATAAGATTCCAATAGTCTGTACAACTTTTCCGGTAAGATTACCCTTAGCTTATACTTTAGGCCTTCGTGCCATACCTTGTCGAAGGCTTGCGATACGTCGAGAAAAGCGCTAGAGCATACTTTTTTCCCTTCTAAAGCTTTTTCAATTTCGTTCGTTATTCGATACACCTGATCGATTGTGGAATGTTTGACCCGAAAGCCGAATTGATGATCCGGGATCAAGTGTCTTTCTTCAATTACTGGTTGCAATCGTTTCAGCAGAAGTTTCTCGAAGACCTTAGATATTATTGGTAGAAGTGAAATGGGTCTATATGATTTCTTGTCATTTGCACATTTCCCCGGTTTTGGAACCATAATAACTTCGGCGACTTTCCATTGCCTTGGGACATATAATAGTCTTAAAGAAGCATTTATGATGTAGAGCAACTTAACCAGCACTTTTTTCGGTAGCTCTTTCAAAATTTCGCCAGTGATTAAATCATATCCCGGGGCCTTGTTATTTTTCAGTTTTTTTACTGTCATTCGAAGTTCGGACAGGGATACAGTTTTTACTTTAAAATTGTCGGGTGCCATATTATCATTCGGATCTTCGGTCAACGGTTGCCCATCGAACGGCTTGAACGTTTCCTCTAAGTGATCGGCAAATAATTCTGCTTTCTCTTTGTCTTCTTTTGCCCATTCCCCGTTAGCTTTCCTAATTGGCGGCGAGTGCACTACAGGTTTCTTTATGGACTTCAAGGCTTTCCATAGAGAGTAGTTTGAATACTTATCAGCGGTCAGACCCTCAAGGTAAGTAGAAGTCTCGTGATTTTTTAGGTCATGCAGCACATTTTTAAGCTTGTTACAAAGTTGGTTCAAATAAGTTTTATCCGGTGGCGCGCGGGATTGTTGCCATCTCTTGCGCGCTCTCCTCTTTTCTCGTATGAGGTCTTCGATTTCAGGCGGGTATTTGACTTTATTGTTCCGTGCTGCTGTCTTTCGCAGAGTGTTTTTCCACGCTGAGCTCTGGATGGCTTCGACGAGTTTGTCGATTTCTTCTTCAATTTCGAACGGTGTCTTTAGCGGTACATTTAAAGCAACATTTTCCTTGCAGTCTCTTCTAAAAGTGTCCCAGTTAGTTTTGTTACTCGTTAACCTAGGCGGTCCTTCTTTTTTAACTAAACTTCCACCTATTTTCAGAGTGACTGCTGAGTGATCTGAGCATAGATCATAGCCTTCTTCGATTTCCGTCAAATTTTTAGTTAACCCTTTTGCGATAAAGAAGTCGACGAGGTCAGGGATTTTATTTTTGTCAGTTGGCCAATAAGTTGGCTTTCCTGTCGAAAAAAAATTCACCCCACGTTTCATGCTGGCTTTGTACAATAATCTGCCTTTTGTCGAATTACATCTTGAACCCCAGAAAGTGTGTTTCGCGTTAAAGTCACCACCTAAGACAAAATTAGGTCCGAGGGAGTCAGTGAGTAGTGAGAGTGACACTGAAGAATTTATAGAAGCTTTTATTTTTACAGTGAAACATCAAACAAAGCTAAATAACTCGGAAAACTACTTAAGGATCTGTCAGGCACATTGCGCCTGTTCATGTCCATATTGCTATTGCGCCCGACGGAAGGTTAACATGGCGTTCAATGAACTTTAATATTCCTAAATTCGGACCACAGAAGCTTCCCCATAATTTTTTTGTATTCTCTCCCTTTGCCCTACAAATGAACTGAGTTCCATCATTTCCAAACATGTATTTATTTTTATTCGTTCGACCAAATAACACTCCTCCACTCATGGTATACCCAATTGAGATAAGTTTTCGTTAATTTTAATTTATTTTCCCCTTATACATTTTGTCAAAAGCAGTTTCCTGTGTGGACGTCTAGCAACCAGTCCAGTTGCATAAAGCCGCCTACAGACTGTTCTGGCTGAAATCTTGACTCCTGTTTTATCCAGAAATATCTCTTGAACTTCCCGAGATTTATTTTTTTTTTTTTATAATCTACACACGCTAAAGGGGGCATGAATACCCTTGTAATGTTTACACACAGCGCGAGTACATGAAGAACAAGAACGAGAGACAGACAGATCGGCGTAATGATAGAAAACCCAGATGTTAGGTTTCAACTAGCTCTATAGGTGGTGTCCAGGAGAACTGGAGAGTTTTTGTGTATTACTGAAAGTTTTGCCTAAATCAATTTTGTAGCGAAATGTTTATTAACTTTTGGTTTCGAGCTGCACTTGTCAATACTTTTGGATGACCGCCTTTTTGTCACGCGATCATCTTCTTAAAAAAATTACTCACAGTCGTACCTGAACATTTTACTATTTAACCCATTTTTGGCCAAAGGTGCGTAAACGCACCTTTCAATTTCGCTTTGAAATTTCTTTGTATCTGCAAACTTTTTTCAGGATCTCAGCTTCCATAGCGTTATGGTATAGTTTTTGAAGAAATCACAGATTAAATTTTCAATCTATCTGAAAAAATACCAAAATTACCGTTGTTTTAACATATTGACATTTCTTCATTTTTTAAAACGGTAATTTAAAATATTCTTGAATATTTCCAGGAAATTATTATTATGGGCAAACCTATTTTTACGAAAGTTTATAGATCCATAGTCCGTAGTCAAATAAAAAAAATATATATTTTTAAATGTAGTGATAGTTATTGACCATAGAAAATAAAGTTGCGTATACGCACCTTTGGCGGGATATGTAAAAATTTCGTCTAAAGGGCAAAATTTTGTTTGAATGAAATTACGTGTATTTAGTTTTTTATATGTCAGCTGTACATAAACTTACTATTAGCTGTTGATCTGAATTTAATTTTGATATATTATAAATTGTAGGTACACAATATTTTTGAAGATTTAAGTTTTCAAAATGGTGGTATGATGGAAACATGAATTTTTTTCTGAAGAAATATATGTATGTATGTATGTATCATGTCTTGGAACATCAAAAAATTCCATTAGGCCTTTGCCACACGAGCGTCTTTTTCCCCGCTCACATTTGGTCGTGCGCCCTGAGTGTAAAGCAAAACGCCCTTTTGGTCGCGGGCGCTCGTGTGTAGGTACAGTTCTATTGGTTTTCCATATACTCATGGCGCGCGACCAAACGGGAGCGCGGAAAAAGACGCTCGTGTGGCAAAAGCCTTAGTCTTCAAGAACTGAAAACATTGTTAGAAGAGGACGATGATATTCTAGAAGCTGAGAGTGTAGACGCTATATATCTATGTTCCACCATCTGTTGATGAGCTTACCTATAAAGAAGATTTGGATGAAAATGTTTTGGAAGCCGAAGAATTGCCAAGTAATATAGCAGATACTTTAGAAGTTTATTTGCGACAACAACGATCAACAGAAGAGGAACCATCAATAAAAAAGCCAAAATATCCAAGAAATATATGTATACCAGATTGAATAAAATGTGACCCGATATTTTCAACATTACCAGTTTTAGTAGAAAATGTTCACAGAGAAGCTTTTGAAAAGAAGTGTGCTGGAAAAACTCCATTAGAGATTCAATGAGCCGTAACTGATTTAGTCACTTAAAGCAAAATTAACATCTTTTTGACAACAATTGCTTAGGTATATTTGTTTACTGAAATCTATAGAACAAAATTGCAATTTGGTATTTTTTCCCATAACCTCTCTGTATATTTAGAAACTTTATTGTGTTTTGGTCGGTATTCCACAAAGATGTTTATAGCAGGAAGTCAAATGCTGGTGTCTAACCCGAACATTGCCAAATCTGAGACGGTATAGGAGCGCACGTGGTTACCGACCTAGTAAGTGTAATTTTGAGTCTCAGTCACCACCAAATTTTCTTTGATAACTTATTTTCTTCCTATAATCTTTTCACTTTGCAGAAAGAGACAAGGTTTTATGCCACGAAAAAAGATAGAGGCTTTAACCACATCAATATCCACCCTGCCACCGTAAAAGCAAAAAAATTATCAGAAAGCTTGAATGCTCATAAATGAACCACTTATGATAAATAATGTGTGGCGTTGATTTGTACGACAATGGTGTAGCAAATTATAGAATTCGTGTTCGTGGCAAAAAATGGTACTAACTATTCTTCCATTATTATCTAATACCTGTTGAATTTACTGATTTGCAAATACATAACAGCAAAATCAGTCAGATTGATTTCAGGTATTATGTAGTGCGTTCTTTGATAAAAGTGTAGGAGCTAGGACATGAAGAAAACAATAAAGAACGTATGTACATATATCGGAATCCAATTTAAATAAGGGTCGCCGTTTTGTTAATATAAGGCATATTCTTGTCGAATATAACCAAAAAGCACGAAATCCCATACTATTTACATGTGTAGTAAGCGCAAAGTTTTTGGTTGAGGCCTTGGTCCACCCCGGACTGTAGCGCCACCTAAGTAAGTAAATATGTAAGTTAACTCAAAGTTCATTTGCATTTGAAATGTTTTGCAGATTTCATATGAAAAAATAAAATAACATTTTTTTCAAAACTATACGCATTTGGCCAAAGGTGCGTATACGTACCTTTTTGTTTTGTAAATACCATTAGCAAAAAATTTTTTTTATGCCACAATTTGTTCTCTCCTAGTGTTATTTATTATTAAAAAATAATTTGTAGCCAAAAAGTTTGCTTTTTTTAACTATCGGCCTTTAATGGGTTAAGCCACATCAGGATATGAATACGATAACTTTCTTAAATTGAATAAAACAATTTTTTACTCACTGTTCAACTGCTTATACTTAACCATAATCTAAACTCTAGTCTCTTGCAATCCGAGAATCACTGTCTTTGCTGATTTTGAAACTAACGGTATCTTTTTTTGAGTAAAATGCAATGGGAAAAGGAACAAGCAATGAATTTTGCTTAATCCTAAAGCTGCGATCACAATATTTGCCGTAGACGTTGAAATTTTTTAAAAAAACATGTTACGGTTTATTTGGCCAGGTCTGTAGTATCGCAAGTCAAATATAGCACCAAGCGTGGGTGTGATAGCTGTTTCAAAATTTAGCAATTGTGTTTAGTGAGTAATATCCTGGGGTAAGAATGAAACCCGCTATAGGTTTGTCTGTCTTAGAATAGAGAGCTATCATTTCAAAGCGGATTGCCGAGTCACTTATGCCGTGGTTGATTCAGGGTTTTATTACTTACGAGTTTCAAGAAAAGTCACCCGAAAAACATCTCTAGAATTCGGTATTAAAAAAAAAAAAACAATAAATAAAAAAAGTAGCCTTAACCTAACCTTATCATATGTCCATCAAAGTTGTACACCTCCTTCTAGCTGGCAATGGACATTTTAAAATTCCCAACACACCACCGGAATCATGGCACGTCTTGCAGACTTGCAATTCAATTCACATCCACTGACTGCGTTCATATGCGATGCGTGTACAAATATGGCCTCCCCCAACCACACGGACATGTGTTTTGTGTTTCCGCTAACAAATTTCAAGTGACAAAAATCTTCATTTTGTGATTTATTGATCGCCATCAATCGTATAATCGAGAATTTCTGTTCTCGACAGATTTCAATGCAAATGAGCACTCGTCAATAATCCATTAACAGCACAAGCCCAGAGCAAATGACCCAGCGTTAATCACTCCGTGCCGGCCGTGATTGGATTGCCAGACATGGACGGGGAAAAGACCCCCAAAAAGGGCCAACCATTCACCACAAACTATGTGCAGAGTTTGCAAGACAAATTGTCCACAATCGTGGTCGTAATAATTAACTGGTCACCCACAAAATGGGAAAGACATTGTCTGGATAGGCATTTCGACGTTTCCACGACAAATTGTCATGGCGCTGGAGTGCGCCTTTCATTCCGATATCAAGATTAACCTAGAAATCTAATTACAAGACAAACTCATAAAACTGAGCAGTGTCGCCATTTGGTGGATAATGTGCTGTACATGCGTGCCTTTCAGGTCACGTAAAACCATTTGCACCCCATAGACGAGTCTGACATGTGATGTTGGGAGCGGGAGCTCATGTCTTATATTCGGCGAACAGGAAGAAAAAAAAATTTACAATCATTAAGTAAAACCGACAGCCCTTAACTCTTAACGAACGGCGCCGTCGGGTCGTACGAGTACATGTTGAAATCTAACTTCCATTGCCGCCGCCACCCTATGGTGGAGCCGTACCACTACAAAGTCATTGCACCGTCTTCCCTCCGGTGTTCAGAATGGAATACGTACTTCGTGTAGTTTCATGAGAAACTTCTGTGAATAGTTTCGCTGTGTGGAAGTAAGTCCCTTGAACATGCGATTGTGCCCACTCTCTGTGTCAGACGTTTCCTTGGATTACTTCCTGCAAAAGGACGAATATGGAAATTGGTTTTAATTGGAAAAGTAGCATTTACGTATTTTGTGTGCGGTAGAGTGTGGGCTTGCCAAATTACGCCCTGGAGATGGCTTAGAGAGAGTGTGTATAGCAGGAAAGGCTCGATGGTCATATTCAGTAAGAAGTCATTTTTAATCTTTCAAAAGTGCAAGATCTCATTCAATTGAATCTGCACGTCTTAAGCTGTTATGGTTCAGATCACTGTGGCTTTCAATCTGAGTATGAATTTCAAACGATTTAGGTAACACCGGAGACCATTTGTTTAATAATTCGTTTGAGTCCAGTATTTTACCTTAGTCTTCAGCCTTCAAACTTTGGTGGCTGCCACTGCTCACAGAGGCATTGAAGAAAATGAGATTGCTGATGAGCTGACCCGTTCAGGTTCAACTGCCCAATTCTCAGGCCCGCAACCCTTTTGTGGCAAAAGCTGCGTAACAATATCAGCCTTAATTAATAAATAAGATGTGCTCGCGCTGTGTGTAAACATTAAAAGGGTATTCATATCCCCTTTAGCGTGTGTAGATTAAAAAAAAAAAAAAAAACAAAAAAACAACATAATCTTCGACTCTCGCATTGGAGAAATGTCCCAGAGTAGACGCCGTAGACACATCACAGGGAACTTCTGAACTACAAAAAGAAGGTTATTAGGTATCTAACAAGCTTCCTCTCTGCTCATTGCCAGTTACGATACCACCTAAACAAGTTAGACCTGTTTAGCGACACTGTTTAGAGGATGTCGAGACGGTCGAGCACGTCCGTTGTGAATGTCGAGCACGGAGTCAGACGGCGTAGCCTACGTAAAGAACTCGTCAGACCTTATGATTTAAAAAAAAAGGATTGTTTGCCTCTTGGACTAATTAGAGTTCTACGATACAATAGATCTTTTAGGTCACAGAATCAGCCTTGGGGCAAGATCAATGGCATAAATAAAAAATAAAATAATGGAACATCCTATATACAAACCCTTCGCTTTAACGTTTCATTTCGTAAGTATTGAATTAAGCTTTCACCCCCCAAGCATGACTGCGTGATGCATAATTAAGAAGTAAGCCTTCGCTGAAGTGCCACAAATATCACTCGGTGCGGACACACCCTACTGTCTACTGATCGAATCGGGCGTAGAATTTTTGTCACTGATGTGGTCCGTGCTCATTACCAGTAAAGTGCTCCTACTCATGTTTTCCCGAAAATTCATTAAAATACAGTTGGTAGTAAAATGTACCAGCCTCTTAGACGAGCACTAGTGAACGCAACCGAATATGGTATAACTCCTATAGGCAGATTGAAGGATTCAAAATAACTCCACCTTGCAGATGTTTTCCTTTGTGAGTCTGAGTCTCAGAGGCTTGTCGAGGTACAATGAATTTTCTTGAAAACACAAATCTTAGCGCTTCATTCGATACCCAATTCTAGCAAAGTTTAGAAAATTACAAAGACAGTGTCGCAAAGGTGGAGACATCTGCAGTCTCCGGTTTTTTAACAGACGATCATTTAAGCATGGAGAGTTATGCCGTATTCTGTTGCATTCACTGGAATCCCAAACGTCAATACCCTGACCGAGGACTCTGGTAGATTCAGCGATGAACCTCTTCTAGACATCTCATTTCCTGTTATCCTGTAGTGTGCTATGACATTTAGACGATATTTAAAGAGGTTTTCCATTGTAGACTACAGGCGTTAATCCGTCCCCTCTACCACCCCTCACTAACAAAATAGTCAGCAGAAATTTCAATACGATCGAAATGTGTACAATGAAATCTCCCACTCAGACAGCTCCCTTAGACGGACAGATCAGTCAGACGAACAAATTTTCCTGACCAAGCTTTTGTATATCAGATTGCTACCATTTTACGTTCCCTTAAGCGGACACTCCCTTGATCAGATGCGGACACGAATGTCTGTTAGAAATTATTTCCTTTAATTCCATTAGATGGACAAAAACGAAAAATCCTCCATAGCTTCACACCGAGTTTTTGTTCTTATTTCTCTTCGAAACGTACTTATTCACAGACGCGATAGATGAAAAAAAAAATACAATAGATATAACGCACACATTTACTACAGTATGGTACATTCCGACTCTGTGCGGCACGTGGCGATTAATAGCATGTGTGTAGCAAAACTACTCCCTGTATGTGTGTGTACGACGTATTTTCTACAGCTCTGCTATATTTTGTAAATGCCCAAACTCTTAGAGCCCCCGCACACTACAGACTTTTTATCGGCCGATAGTTTGGTCGGGTTGGGCTGGTTAGTGCGCACACTGGGCCGATTAAATAGTTGGGTTGGTAGTGAGTGCGCACACTGGACAAACAATCGGCCGACTGTTCTCGAACGATTTGCTATTGCTAGTCGTTAAACACATTTTGCAGAGAATAGTCGCTTAATGGTAGTTAATAAAAAATGTTCCAGAGAGGTAATGATTGCATTACGCTCAAATATGTCCATAATTCCATATTTAAATACGAGGAAATATCCAGAACTTAAAGAAAATTAATTTAAAACTCAGAGCAAACTGAGCTATCGAAAAAATCGGCCGACTTTATAGTCTGTAGTGTGCGCACGTAGAAGAGCACCGTACTGATTATCGAAATCATTGTAGTGTGCGCACTCTCATATATGTATTTTCATACTGATTAAGAGCCCGACTAAACTGTAGGCCGACAGAAAGTGTGTAGTGTGCGGGGGCTCTTAGTCCCATGAAATATTTGGGTAGGCGAACAAATACTGAATACAGAAGGAAGTTGCCGAAAACAGAAATATTCAAATTGTGTCGTGAATATAGCCACCGACTCGGTAGAATTCCCTTAGTAGGTCCATTGTGTTGCCACGTGAGCCGATCCTTATTTTGCATGTGTTGATAAATAAAGATTATTAATTTAAAAGAATTGTATTCATCCCTTGAACGGACAACTCCCTTAGACGGACAATCATTTTGTCACCGTCACTGTCCACCTAAGGGAGAATAAACTGTTTTTACTCAATTTGTAGTAAAATCATGTGCTGTCGTATTCCACGAAAACCAGGTCACTATAAGGTTTTAGAGGTACCTGTTTCTTCTTTAGGTGGCGCTACAGTTAACTGTTAGCCAGTGCCTACTTCTCACAACCATTTGTGTGTGCGTGCTATATTTTTCCGCGAATGGAAGGGACCTGCAGTTTTTTGTCGACTCCGAACGGCGAGTTGAGAAATGATACTCTTTGAATGCTTGTCAGATTTTCGACTAGTAATTATGAACTCATTGCGAATTGTACTAGAAACCACTTCTTGTTGACTGGCATATAGCTTTGAGTCTACATCTGAACTCTGTACTGGAAGGACAGAACTGGGGAAGGTCGATAAATAGAAAAGCTGGTTAGATAATCAACTTTGTTGAACAAAATTTAATGGTTGGTCTTTTGTGTGAGGAGACTTAATGGAAAATCGATACATCTTAAACTTCTATGAGAATGAGAATCTAGTCCAGAAGGATACAATCCAATATATCCCGACTCTTGCGAAGAGGACATAGAAAGTCTTTAACTCTATTTAAAAGCCAAAGCGATCATGGACACTTTTCCTACTGAATTGAAAGCAATATTGTCGTGATATAGAAAAGAGACTCTGTACAGATCCAGGATTATTTTGGATACAAGTTACTCTCCTGTCTCTTCCACATTAAGGCAGTGTCGAAGTTTCTTACTTACTTAACGGGCTCCCAACTCATGGATGGTCTCTGCCTGACGGTAGTCTTCCATCATTCTTCAGTCCTGCATACGCTGCTTTCAGTGGTCTCAGACTAAGCGCTCGCTTGGGCTTTAAAACACAGGTTCGGTTCCGTTTCACGAGTATAAGCCTTTCTTTTTTTAAATATTATCTCAGCCGTATGCAAACTCAAAATGACTGTCTGCCACCAGATATGTATATATCTCAAGTCAGGATAAACTATAAATAAAGATCACTTCAAAAGGTATAGTGGATTGGTCTAGATCAGTCTTTCTCAAAGTATGCGATAACGCCCCTTGTTGGCACTGGAGATCTACAGAGGGATGGTAAAATTGATGGGTGATTCTTAAGATGTGGTAAAGTTAAATATTTTGATTCTCAGAATGTGCGGTAGACGAAATGAGTTTAAGAACCTCTGGCCTAGATGCTTCCTTAAAAAATCGTTTTTGGTGGCTAGATTCTTGTTCAACATAATGTTGTTCGTTCTTTATCTGGACAAAGTATCAGTGTCCTTTGGCACAGACATTTGTTTTCAGCAGATCCAGACGACCAGAAACAAGCAAAGAACTAAGTAAAAGCAGAAAACTTTCAACAACATCTTTCACAGAAATGAGACTGAATTTTTGTTTATTCTCTCGTTAGGTCGGTCGTGTCCTTGCCAACTTTCAACCCCATGGTAAATTGCTTGCAATTTTTTTGCCAAAAGAAAAATTGTCAACTCAACAACCACTTTAAATTAGTCATCGAGTTTTGAGTTACTCAATCCTGTCGACGTCCCCACTCACCGCATTCCTTTCTTCCTTAAGTAGACACGTTCATGTGGCCAATATAATTTCGCCTCTACATGCGAATATAAAGGGTGATTTTTTAAGAGGTTGAGAACTTTTTTTTAAAAAAAAACACAAAAAATTCGAAAAAATGAATGAAATATTTATTTAAATCGATAGTTTGAACCTTGCAATTTAATGTTTAAAGATAATTTCATGCAAATGTTGACCGCGGCTGCGTCTCAGGTAGCCCATCCGCTGAGTCCAATTTTGGCATACTCTTTCACACATATCGGCCGGTATCTCACGAATGAATGCATGGATGTTGGCTTCCAGTGCGTCAATCGAAGCGGGCTTGTCCCTATAGACATTAGCCTTGACATACCCCCACAAAAAATAATCTAATGGTGTCAAATCGCACGATCTAGGCGGCCAATTGACCGGCCCGAAACGTGAAATTAACTGTTCACCAAACTCGCCTCGCAATTGCGCCATTGTTTCGCGTGCTGTGTGGCATGTGGCACCGTCTTGTTGAAACCACATATCATGCAAGTCAAGAACTTCCATTTCGGGCAAAAAAAAGTTTGTTATCATCGCTCGGTAGCGTTCACCATTGACAGTAACGCTGCGATTCGCATCATCTTTGAAGAAATATGGCCCAATAATGCCGCCGGCCCATAAACCGCACCAAACAGTGGCTTTTTCGGGATGCATTGGTAGCTGTTGCAATGCTTCTGGCTGATCTTCACTCCAAATGCGGCAATTTTGCTTATTTACGTACCCATTCAACCAAAAATGAGCCTCATCGCTGAACACAATTTTTCGATAAAAAGCGCGCGATGAACATTTCGAACCGAGCACGAATTTTGATAGTAAAATTCAATAATTTGCAAGCGTTGTTCATTTGTAAGACGATCCATGGTTAAATTGCAAACCAAACTGAAGCTGTTTGACAGTGACACAAGGTACTAAACACACGTCAGCTGTCAAAACCAGTGTTGCCAAAACCAAACCAGCTAAAAAATCACCCTTTACGTTATGATTAAAAAATCGTTATCCTCATTTTGCGTTTGAATATTACCCACCCGTATCCGTCTTCGACGTAAAATATCTGTGCGTAAATAATATCGTATTCTACTCTCCACATGGAATGCCTGGAATGGGACGTGACCGTAATAACTTAAGGCCGGAGCGCGACCATTGTTTGTGGACTTCGTCATCACACCGGTCGGTGTGTCGTCGTCGTCTCAATCGTCATAGCCATTGCTTGTATATATAATTCGTTTGCAGGAAATTAAAATCACAGATGCAAAAGCCTAAGCAAGTGATAGATATAAGGTTGGGGTGGTAGATTGGAAAACACGGAAAAAAAATCTCATGCGAACGTATAATGAGCAATAAGCGAGCGAGTTCTTCTTACAAAAAAATCTCCGGCGTTTAGCCATGTGAAAGAGCAAGAACAACAAAAAAGAAGAAAAACAAACCCAACAGATACATTTTATTGCAAATTCATTGCGGACTCATTTCTCGGCAATTTGTTTTGTGTGTCTCATCCACCAGATACCAGATGAAGCTATCTATTAAGCGTTGGCAAATCAAATGCGAAAAAAGAAACTCGATAGCAAATGAAGAAATGATTGAGCACTAAGGCGACGACAAGGACAACAGCAGTAAGGAACAAAACACTTCTCTGCACTTAAGTGGGCGCCTGGGAAAAACCGAACGGAAGTCCCTCTCCTCTGAAAGTAATGTTTGTTTGTTCGTTTTTTTTTTCTCCCGCACAGTATGGATGCGAGTAAATGATCGATTGGCAATAATGGTGCGGAAGATGCAGCTCGTTGTTGCCAACTCAAAAAAATATCAAACCACCTTATCATAAAAATGCTTAGGCTTAAACTCCGTGACATCAGTCAATCGTGGGCAGTGTGACCTTCTTGGAAAATGTCAAGGGTGTATAAACTAATAGCCACGCAATTTAATCGGACAGTTAATCATTTGTTGGTTGGATAAGACGCTGGCTGTGTTGAGAGTGTGCGAGGATTGTTTGACTAAACCGATATATTCGTACTTCTCATTTCTTCAAGCGGATTCGAACACGCAATGTAATTAAAGTCATATTTGTTTTTTTTTAGTTCTAAATTGATATCTCGTACGGAGAATTAAATCGAATTATCGCACACTGCAATGTGAAGTGGTTGTGGTGGTACTTCAATTACACTAGTCTACAAAATTAATTTTTTTTTTTTTTTGCCTTAAGAATGAGAGACATAATTTCTTGTAGATTATTTGACGCCGAATCTCAATCTGGCAACAGAATTGCTCTAGTAGCTCAGAATTTTGAGATATACCAATCTCAAAGTGCTAAAATCACGATTTTTGAAGTAATTTTTTGAGAATAGCAAGTTTTTATAATCATTTCTAACTAAATCATCCTTTAGTACCTACTACTCTTTCCCTTTCAATCCCATTTTAGATTGTTTCGCTACGAGCTTTATTTCTCTTATACTTATACAGTATAATGTGTAAAAGACATTCTATTCTGTTGGATAATTCACCGTCATTAAGTCAGGATATATTTTTGAAGGTCTAATCTTTAAAGATATCAAAAAAAATTCTAGACTAGAATACCCCCTTACAGCATCATTCATAACTCAAGTCGATGCTTTTTTTCCAAACTTCATGATCGAGTATATGTATGTATGTACTGTGCATACTTACATTCATTTGAACTCGTGTACTGTTGCTTTTACTCAGATATATTTTTAAACTTTTAAAAACAATAAAAATCTTTAATCACAATTACCTTAAAACGTGAATAAAAAATATTTTTAAAATGTTGTAGAGTTTTAAAATGATATAAACGCTTAAAATATGTCCTTGATATTTAAAAATATATATAAAATGATTATCGTGAAAGTCACCAAATATCGAAAGTCCGTGATATGTATGTTGGCATTCGAAAATAACAAATTATACGCTCATAAACATATCCATACAAATATGACAGATCTCATCTTGTTGATTTGTTTATTTGAAAATGTTAAACAAATTGACATCTGCAAATAAGCATACATATTTAATAAGAACAAAATTATTTCACAGAAAAAAAGTCTAATATTGCCAATATTAGTGCTTTAAGACTGAAACTGTCCGTATTAGCCAACACCATGCTGATGATTTCCCTCAGAAAAAATTGTAGGTAACATGTATTCTGTAATTATTTCAGTTTGAGATAAATTGAAAATAACTGTTTTTTTTTTTTTTTTTTTTTTTTTTTTTTTTTTTTTTTTTTTTATATGGCAGCACAATTTTGGATAGACTTTAATTTTCCCAAAATTATTTTTAATCGAACAGTGGTAATTTCTTTAAAATTGTTCAGTAGTTTATGAGTTAATCGGTTGAGAAATTGAATTTTTCGACGTGAATTTCTCAAAAACTATACAACTTAGGAGATTCGCTAAGGTTTTGTTTGAAAATATAGTTAATCATATACAAACTATGTTTTTTTCATATTTTTGACTTCAGTAGTTTCCGAGAAAACAGTAGTGGGCTTTTTGGAATCTTTGTTTCGAACCCTTTCGAATGATGTCCCACATGATATATTTTTTTTTTTTTCAGATTACATTTTACTCACCCTGTATAGTTGCTTTGCAATATTTTTGAGTAATATATTGTCCATATATGTGGGCCACCGTAATGTATAAGTGTGGCTAATTTCAAGTTTCTAGGAAGAACGGTCCTTGATGTTTTTCGAACTTATAATTCTACCGTATTACCATATGGGTACGGAATCCTAACAAGAATAAAAAGTGATGAACGAGCATGCATTTATTTTCTGATTTTTTTATGTGTACCTTTGTCTTTGAAGTTCTCTTCTTATAGTGACAGATATCAGTACTGACAAGCACACTTTCTGTTTTCTTAATTTCAAACGATTTTGTCTGCTACTTCTCGACTTCTCGAATTTTAAAATATGTCGATACCAAAGGTATTTAATTAAATTAAATGGATTGTTTTTGTTTTGTTTCGTTAACTGATTTCGTATTTATTGATAAAATATTCTAGGTTTGTTTTAATGAAACTTGTTCTGTTACCCGAAGTTCGCTGAAATGAAAAATCCGGTTAATTGATATAAAACCAAGATTTTTCCTCAATTCATTAAACCCTCATCCTGTAAAGAAAAAAAATTACATATTCAGTGTTTTGGGTGAATTGTTATTAGCACAATTTTGTTGTACTATTTGCACTTTTTACAATTTATTTTCGTAAATGAATGCTTTTTACAGATAACTGAATTACATTTGTTACATTTGGTAGCATACATATTATAGAAATCGCGCATACATATTCCAAACATAAAAAAAAGCAATTCCAAAGCACACATTGTCATTGCTGTTATAAATTCTGTACCCAGACACTTACTTTTCGGCACACACGTCGGTAATACCCCGTCTCCACGAGACATTTCCCAAGACATGTTCTTCGACTTGACATGCAAATGTCTCGTGGAGACCCCTAATTTGATGTCCAAACTAAAAACATGTCCGCGATATCAGTATTATAGTTTTGTCTTCTCGGCAAACTGAAATCCAGATTTTTCTCTGACATTTGGCCGTTTGGCAGGTAGATTTTCATTCGGTAGGATTTTCGGTAGAGTGAACATGTCGCGCTAAGTTGGTTTGGTAGGTAGATTTTCATTTTTCGGTATTTCCGTAGAATCAAGATGCTGGTTGGGTAGGTAGATTATCATTCAATGGTATTTCCGTAGAGTATTTCACTGCTTTTAAAGCGAGAATTGCGCGTTGTTTCTTTCTCGACGTCAGCTTGTAGATTGAAATGTCTTGGCATGATTTGCCCAGCAAACGAAAACAAGAAAAAAACCTGTTTCTAGTCAAGATGTAGTTTTGGCAGAAATATGTCTCGTGGTGACGCGGTGTAAGGAAACGTTCTCGGCGCATTCTACGATACCAACCTAAAGTGAAAGTGAATGGAACAATTAAAGGAAATCCCCGACATGGCGGATTCCATTATTAGAGACATTTTCTCTTTTACGGTTCTGTTTGACAAATTCGTCATCGGTTCGTTTAATTTCTGAAGATAACTCAACTGACTGTCTTTCCAATGATCTTCCGTTTAAGTATAAAACGTGTTTTAAAGCTCAACGCTCTTAGTTTAATAGGAGCTACTCTTTTTGACTCATCCGCATATTCTTTCATTTGTCTATTATCGGTCACCAAATGTACCGCAGCAGCAAACAGATGTCCCATCTGCTGCGCAGCTACGCATGGTTGAACTTTTTGAATAACTTAACCGAATTTGAAAATCGCTTTCATAAAACCATATTTCAACTTTCAAAATCTCCAAATGATTGCATTTGTTATGTCACATTACGGTAAAACTCCGCAGGAGCAATATTGCTCCATGACGCACTGCAAGACGTGCTTTGATTTCCAGAAGAGCGACAATAAATCTTCTTCAGGTCATCACTTGGAAAACACGAGGGAATCAAATCAAAACACCGCTCACATGCGAATGGCACACACGACTGCAAATGAGTTATGTATCTTTGGGAAAATAAAACCGGAATCCCCAAATCCAGAAACTCGAACAAGGCACTCTTTCGTCCATGTGAATCCAGTCTCCTTGCGGGGCTATCTCTTTATTTTGTGTTCGTGATGGATTCCAATATTCTCTAACCCCAACCATATTAAATCACGTGTTATCGATTATTGGCTGCGAAAACTCTTCACTCTCTCTCTATGACAATGGAGGAGGAGGTGGAGGAAGATTCCCTTTTTTTCTTTCTGGCTATGTAACTGTATACACACGTAGTCCTTTCCTGCAGGAGGGTATGGAATGTTCGTCGACCCCATTTTCTATTTTTGACTGCATTCAACGAATTTCTTCTACAAAATGCCATCGACCGATAAAGGGTGGGGGGAGGATATCATAGACGTAGATACATATTTTACATTTTATATTTAAGGGGGAGACACGTCCCCCCAGTCTACGTTTTGCGATAACATAACTTTTACTTGCCAATTTTCAACAGGAAATATGTCGGTGGTGGTTGGTTTACCCTCAGGATGTTTTGTTGTCCTTTTCATTTCACTTTCTCTCCAGTTTGGATTTCAATAAGTTCGAGTGTGTGTGTGTGTTTTTATATGTTTAACGGTGTAGTGCTACTTAAAGTACTTACAGTTTTTCTTTCTTCATCGTCTTAGGTTCGTTTGTACTGGACTTCTGTCTTAATGGGAATTAAATTGATTAAGAAAATTCTATTCGGGAAAAGGGGGGCTTGAGTTAGTTGATGTAATCCGCCGATAAGCCTTGTAATTGTCTAACAAATTATTAATATTTTAATTGACCTCGGTGATACGTTGTACCGTGTCATCACGATTTTCCTCTGATTGTTCTGCTGTTTTGTGTGTGAAACTATCGATGTGACAAATGATTGTACGCCACAAGCTAATAACTGCCGGATGTTTAATGATTGTCAGGTACAAGTCTCTCGAAGACAATGCTTTTTGCCTTCGGCTTACTAATAATTATTTGTTTAACAACAATATTGGATAACAATGGGTATTTTTTTTTTGTTGTTCTGCGCATTGTGTTCTTAATCTTATGACATCTAATACTTTTTCTAACAAACAACATATGTACAGTGGCGGAAAACTAAATAGCACCTTTATTAACAACTTTATTCAAACTCATATAATTTTCTTTAAGCTAAAACTATAAACATTTTTTTTATATACATATGTATGCAAATTGAACATAACTGCATGTACCTATGACGGTACTTTTCAACTCCTTAAACAAACCAAGAGGTGACGTCATCATTTGAATAATTAAAGTCAGTGGAGTGGCTGGAAAAATAAATAGCACTTTTTCTTGTTTTTCATGAAAAAATTGATTTTGACCATTTTATTATTGTAAGCTTAATTTTAGTTTGTGTATTCTACCAATCTAAGTAGTTTTGTATAAGTTTAATATTGGGGAGGGGAATCCACTTCTTGGCATAAAAAAGGATGGTAATCTTTAACATGCTTAAAAGTTAAGTGCCTATTTTGGACATTGCAAAGGAGTTCCAGAAAGTGGTCTATAATGGCATAAGACATGTTAAGGCACACGGGGCATTAAAAAACCTCGTAAGAAAAAAACGGGCCAGAAAAACGACAATGGTCATGGACAGAGCAATGGGAGCGGCAGGCCGAAGAGACCCATTTTAGACCTCAATTTAAATAAGGAACCTAATTTTGGACGAATATGGCGTTAACATCAAGTGAAGACTTATCCGCTACCGCCTAAGCGAGGTAGGACTACATGGATGCATTGCAAGAAGAAAGCCACTTGTTGCAGTCAAGCACTAGAGGAAACGCTCGATGTTTGCCAAAGAGCATTTCAATAAACCTCTTCAATTTTAGAAAAGTGTTTTGTGGATGAATCCAAGCTCAATAGACTTGGATCTGATGGGAAAGTGTACCTTTGTCGCCCAAAAGGTCAAGACATTATTACGAAGTATACGATGAAGACGGTCAAATACGATGCTGGGTACGTTTTGGTCGGTGCTTGGTCCTATAGCTAGAGTATCTGGCAGTAAAGATCAATAGCAGTACAAGGCAATATTTCGTACAGAACCTAATGCATCCGAAAATTTGGCCTTAGCTTGCAGGTTTGCCAATGATAATGACCCGATGCATATAGCCAAAATAGTGCAAGCTGAGCTTTAGGATAACCAACTTCTGATTTTTAGTTTGCTATCACAGAGTCCGTACCAAAACCCAATTGAGAATTTATGGAATGATTTGGACAAAGCTTTAAAACCAAAAAAATGAAAAATGGAAATTTAGTCCAATTATAGACGTCCATCCAAGAAGTTTGGCATTTCATTCAAAAAGCACGCTGCCAGAAACTTACGGAAATTACCCAAGAAGACTTGCGGCAGTTTTGGACAATAAAGGATATTCTAATCAATATTGAATGTAAATAAAAAATTAAGTTTAAAAAACTAAAACCCGACTACGGGAAAAACCAACTAAAAAGTACGAAACAAGATGAAACGAAACAATGATTTTCAGAGTACAGCTGTGGTCGCATGCCGCTTTGTCCAATGAATGCGTAGTTATATAAATACGTTATTGTAACGGCATGCGACCACGGCTATACTCTGAAAATCATTGTTTCGTTTCATCTTGTTTCGTACTTTTTAGTTGGTTTTTCCCGTAGTCGGGTTTTAGTTTTTTAAACTTAATTTTTTATGTACAACTTTTTAGTTTCAAATAATATGTAGTGTATGTATAAGTAAGCAATGTAGTGTTCTACTTGCCAAGCCCTTTCATTTGATACCAATATTAAGGTGGTAGTAAAGATAACAGAAATCCCCCATCTTGGGGGCGTCCGTCATATTGAATTTAGAATTACGTCATATCGTATTGTATTCTACTCGCCAAGCCCTTTCATTTGATACCACTATCAATGCGGTTGTAAAGACTAGTCGGGTAAAAAAGGAAAAAAAAAAGGAGAAAAAAAGAAGAGGTAGTCCGCCATTTTGCTCTGTGCGCCCGCCATATTAAAATTTTCCGTGACGTCACATAGCCTAGGACACTCCCCGGATAAAGACGAATCCAACGACACCTGATTTGTTGAGATCGGTTTCGAAACAAGATGAAACGAAACAATGATTTTCAGAGTACAGCTGTGGTCGCATGCCGCTTTGTCCAATGAATGCGTAGTTATATAAATACGTTATTGTAACGGCATGCGACCACGGCTATACTCTGAAAATCATTGTTTCGTTTCATCTTGTTTCGTACTTTTTAGTTGGTTTTTCCCGTAGTCGGGTTTTAGTTTTTTAAACTTAATTTTTTATGTACAACTTTTTAGTTTCAAATAATATGTAGTGTATGTATAAGTAAGCAATGTAGTGTTCTACTTGCCAAGCCCTTTCATTTGATACCAATATTAAGGTGGTAGTAAAGATAACAGAAATCCCCCATCTTGGGGGCGTCCGTCATATTGAATTTAGAATTACGTCATATCGTATTGTATTCTACTCGCCAAGCCCTTTCATTTGATACCACTATCAATGCGGTTGTAAAGACTAGTCGGGTAAAAAAGGAAAAAAAAAAGGAGAAAAAAAGAAGAGGTAGTCCGCCATTTTGCTCTGTGCGCCCGCCATATTAAAATTTTCCGTGACGTCACATAGCCTAGGACACTCCCCGGATAAAGACGAATCCAACGACACCTGATTTGTTGAGATCGGTTTCATAGTTTAGGTTGTACGAGGTGACATCCTTACATACATACAAACAAACAAACAAACAAACAAACCCAGCCTGTTAAAATCATAACCCTTCCTCTGCGTAGTCGGGTAAAAATATAAAAAGATTTATAAATATTAAACATTTTGCAATTTCT